>CM056819.1:10611430-13356430 GCA_029852735.1 Persea americana | reverse complement strand
AAATCAAAATACGAAGAGCTCACCACACAACCGTGTAACAGATAAACAGCTGAGCCACCTTATATTAGCCACTATTACAACAAGTACTTTCTGTCCTAATTATAAGAAAGACATATACTTAAATGAAGAAACACTGACAAAGAGAGCTCTTCACTTAAAGGATGGCTGAAAAACTATATACTTTAACTTGAATGAATAAACACTGATAAATAGAGCTCTCACTTAAGGAAGGCTTCTTGGTTCATCTTCATCAGTAGACGTCTTGGATTTGAGGAACCAATAAGTAAAAGGAGATGATGAACAATCCAATTCCCTCACTTTCACCAGCAAGAACAGCACAATCCCACACCCAAACCCCAGAGCAGCACTCGACCCAGTCAAAGAAACCGAAGCGCATACCAGCATAATAAAGGACTCCTCTTTCGAGTTCATATCCTTTGAAGCCATAGCCAATTCAATACCCGAAAACAGCAAAAGAACCCCCAAAATCCCAATTGGGAACTGACCCAATATCCTCACAAAGGAGTTCCCAAAAACCAGCCCGATAGCCAACTTTGCAAGCCCCAGAAACATCACTGATAGGCCGCCTCGCCCACCAAACCGATACTGCCCGGCCAGCCCACCGGCGCCGTGGCAGCACGGCATCGCCCCAAACCAACACCCCACCAGATTCATTGCCCCCACGCTCACCGAAACGGCCGTCGCCGATGCCTCCTTCTCCGGGAACAAATCAGCAGACAATTTACACACAGCTATCACAGAATTCAACACAGAAAGGGGGATTTGCGGAATTGCAGCTCTTACGAACCCAATCTTCCAATCAGCCCAAGAAATCTTCACTAAATGGAACTTGGAGGGGCCAAATTTGAGCTCTTTAACTAAAGAAGGATCGCGAATGAAGCAGAGCAAAAGCCCAAGTAAGAATACAAGCAGAGCAGAAGGAACCATTGAGCAAGCGCGCAATCTCCTCTGGATTCTCCGACGGGGATTTGGGGAAGTGGGCATCTCTGATTCTTGATGGACCCCATCCGAGCCGGACCCCGTGACGAGGACGATGAAGGCGGCAGCCGAAAGCGCGAGGACGACCCCGTCGAGGCCGAGCCAGGGGCGGGCGCCGGAGGACTTTCCGGTGGAGAAATCCTGGTTGTAGCGGATGTATTTGACGGCAGAGAAGGCGAAGGAGAGGCCCTGGGAGAGCTGGACGCCGCGGACAACGGGGAGGGGGATAATGCGGTAGAAGAGGGACATGAGGCCGGTGGCGCCAAGGAGGAGGAGGACGGAGGCGGTGGAGATCCCGGCGGCCATGATCTGGGGTACGGTGAGGTGAGTGGACTCGGCGATGGCGACGGCGGCGATGGACTTCATGGGCTGGACGGGCATGGGGATGGAGAAGAGGAGGCCAGTGAGGATGTTGTAGAGGGCGGTGAAGATGAGGGTGGTGGAGAGGTCGAGGTGGTTCACGAGGGAGAGAGCGAGGACGATGGGGATGTAGGTGCCGAGGTCGCCGACGGAGCCGCCCAGCTCCGACCAGATTGTGGTCTTGAGGCGAAAGCTGGCGGCGAAGGAGGGGAGGAGGCGCTGGCGCTGGCGCCACCATTGGTGGGGGAGGAGGAGAGGGGTTGTCGTACCCGTATCAGACTCCATGGAAATGGAAGGAGGAGATGACACGGTGCAGGGCAAGCAGTCTTCTAAACAGCAGTGATGGACCAAGTCATCGTCACTCTCTATAAATTAAAAATAAAAAATAAAATAAAATCATTCTCACTCCAAAGGGTTTCTCAAAACAAAAAAAATAAATAAATAAATAATGTGGGGGGCCATTTACCAAAAAATCCTCTTAAGTAGAGTAACCACAGTTGATGAATCTAAACCTTTATAACGACGGGTAAGGACTTCCAGCCCAAATAACGACGGGTAAGGACGGGTAAGGACTTCAACATAACCAATTCTCTATTCTGTTATGAGTAATATTTATTGACATCAACAAAACGTTCGTCAACATTAACATAAAATTGTATTGACATAAACAAAAATTCTCAGTTATTATAATTAGTGACATTGTGAATTTGTTGACGTCGATAGAAGATTAGTTGACATCAACATAATATTTTTGTTGATGTCAACAATAATGCCCAGATAACGACATGGGTGACCCTGTGGACTCGTTGACATCGACAGAAGATTCGTCGACCTTAACATAAAATTGTGTTGACGTCAACAAAAATGCCCTATTAAAGTTAACAAAAAATGAGTTTTTCGTTGTTTAGAGTTTTGTTGGCATCAAGTAATCCCTATCTCACTGTGATTGACAAAAAAGGGGTAGGGTGTTGATCTCCTTCCTCTATTTTTTTCTATTCTATTGTTGTTGTTGACTTGGGGGTGAAGTAAGTTTTTTTTTTTAAAGGTTATGTTGACGTCCACTAACCAACGCCAAAAGTGGAATAAAATATTGGATTTTGGACTGGAGGTCCTTGGCAGTTATTATAAAAATTTAGGGTTTTTAGTTGTAATTACCCTATTTAATCGGATTTTTGAAATAAATGTCCCAATAATGATCTTTTGAAGCCCCTCCATAAATGATTGTAATTGCAATCAGCCACTAGTTTTTCTCTTCTTTTTAGGGAAAATTAGCAATAGGTCCTTGAAGTGGAACTTGTAGAGGCTCTGGTCCACGATATTTCTGTTTAAGGTCTTTGGTCCATGCAGCTAGACTTTTTACAGCAAGAGGTCCCTAGATTCGCACAATCACATTTTTAGTGACTAATATGCCTTTTCAACCATTTTAGGCATAAAATTTTGAAATATATGCCCTTTCAACCATTTTAGGCATAAAATTTTGAAATTTGAAATTTCAAATCTTGTATTCTCCCTCTGTTATTCCTATGTGCTCATCAACGAAGATCAATTGATCGAATCTTGCGACCATCGTCAACACCTGTGTTGCTGCAAGAGTGGTCTCGGTCTAGTTTTTAGGAATAGAAACAAGAAAGAGTTGAAACTTTGTTAACTTGGTCAAAGATAGGACTTTTGTCCTTTTGTGGCACAAAGAGAGATCATATTCTTTTCTGTAAAGGCGAATAGAGAAGAGGATTCAGGGATTTTTGTTTCCGCCACTGGTGCAAAGACCGGAAGCAGAGCAAAACAAAGGTTCCAAGCTTTCATCTCGCCGGAGAAGATAGTCTATATTCGGACTACTTCACCGCCGCCCGTTGTTCTTCGCCAGTCGGAGACCACCGCGCCAGGCCCCATGTCGCCAAAGATCGAGAAGAACAGGCGGAGATTACCGTTCTCAAACTTTTGGTTGCATAGTTCTAGAACAAAACGCAAGAGGAAGAAGACAAGACCCAGTTGGGTCAATTTCCACTAAGGCTTGGAATTGTTCCCTCCCATTTGAATTTTGATATATTTTATCTCATTTGAATTTCAAAAATTCAGATAAGAGAGTTTTTGACAAATTTATATTAGTTTCTGTCAAATTTATCTGAGTTTTTGATTTTTTGTCAAATTTATTTGAGTTTTACACAAATTAATCTGAGTTTTGAAGCAAATTTATCTGAGTTCTGGACAAATCTATCTAAGTTTTTGGCTATTTATCTGAGTTCTGGAACAAATTTACCTGAGTTCTGAACAAATCTATCTGAGTTTTTGGCAAGATAATTTGAGTTTTTGAAAAATATAGCTGAGTTTTTGACAAATTTATCTCCATTTTGAAAATTACAACTAAGTTTTTGAACTAATTTTTCCTAGTCTTTGGCAAATTTATTTGTATTTTCTTAGATCTATTTGTGTTTTTGAAATCTATTTGTATTTTTTGAAATAAATTTAACTGAGTTTTGACAAAAATACTTGAGTTTTTGGCAAATTTTTCTGAAATTTGGAAAATTGGTTTATCTTAGTTTTGGCAAATGTATTTGCGTTTTTTTAAATTTATTTGTATTTTATTTTATTTTATTTACTTCTTTTGAAACTTATTTGCCTCTTTTGAAATTCATTTACATTTTTTGAAATTTATTTGGATCTTTTGAAATTGATTTTCATCTTTTGAAATTTATTTATATTTTTTGAAATTTATTTGGATCTTTTGAATTTTACTTAGAGTTTTTTAAATTTATCTGCGTTCTTTTGAAATTTATTGCATTTTTTAATATTATTGCGTTTTTTGAAATTTGTTTGAGTTATTTTGAAATTTATTTGTGTGCTTTTAGAATTTATTTGAATGAAAATCTCATTAATGAGATTCCATTAATCGTGACTAATTAAATGGTAGTTGACCATTATTATTGGGATATCCCACCAATTATGGGATATGATTTAAAGAAAGGGCAATATCGACATTTTAGGTAGGAGAATCCGTAAGAGGGACCATTGGCTGCATGACCTTTTTTCGTAGACTGTTTGCCATAAAATAATGTGTTGAGGGACCTCCGACCAAAGCCCCCTTCTTTTTATACCATAAGATCCATGGCTTTAATATTGGACATGAATATTGGACAGTTGAGTGATAATAGGACTCTCGGCCTACTATTTTTATTCTTGTTTCCAAAATATTAGGGCATGTACATAAACATGCTTGAATTTGTGTAACATAAGGGATAAGATATGTGGGTCTCTAAGTTTGTGGAAAATCAATTTCAACCCTTCTTCCCTCTCTTAAAAATAGGCTTTCCACAAACTCAGAAAAACAAAAAACAAAAAAAAAAAAAAGTCGTTTTTTATCCATCTTTCTCGTGATAAGTAGTGAGCACAAAAATAGTGAGATCTTTTCACAAAATTCTTACCTAATTAAGGGGCGTTTGAAAACTCTAAAAATAAACTCTTATTTTGTTGATTTAGAGCTTTCTTATATAATGGAGCATTTGATAAACCTGTAATTATTTTTTCCATTTTAGATCTCATTTGAAAATTAGAGCTTTTGCCTCTAAAAAGATAAGTTAAGGAGGTTGCCTTTTTTTTTTTTTTAGAGCCTTTTTAAATAAAGCTGATGGAGATAGTCAATGCAAAACTTACAAGTGTTTTGGACATTAAAAAAACCACATAGAATTTTTAAAATACACAACTAGTAGATTCTACCTTCTAATTTTAAAAAAGCTAGGCCTCAATTACCTTAAAAAATAAGAGATTCTTTCGTAATTTTACCAAATAGACTAATTCTAAATTGGATATTTTAATTTTAGACCTTAATCTAATTAGCTCTTATTAATTAAACTAGAATCTCCAAACGATGGGCCGTGTTAAACATGAAAAGTGAGTGCATGAAAAAGAAGAGATTTTAACCTCTCCCCTGAATAAATAGTTTTTAACATACTAAAGAAAAAATAGTTGCATTTTATCACTCTCAAGAAGCACCGCATCAAATGTGAAAAGAGAGTAAATGTGGAAAGCAGATTCATTTTTCACAAATATAGTCATACATAAGTGAGGCACAAGGAAAAAACTAACAATGATTCCAAAATGTGAATCCTTTGTTAGTGCCATTGTTAAATCTATCACTTCCTTAGGTTATCAATTCCATGAGTAGTTTATTTAGTTGGGTCAGTTCTGTGACTAGTCCATCGAGTTGCTTCTGAAAAGCCTCAACAATCATATCAAGTTCAAAAAGCCATAAGCTCAGATCATGGAAGGCTGGGATATTCAGTTATATCCAAATATGTACCATCCTTCAGGTAAATTGACCCTCAGTGAATCTAGTTAAAATTTGTCTAGACTTTGCGGCCCAAAGAATCTCTTTTTATTAAAAGGCTTCTCTAGTTCTTTGGGGTATTGAGCTCTTTACCTCGGTGGACCAAAGGATTCCTTCAGGGGCCTGAGACCTTACTTTGATCTAATTTCTCGAGAGCTCTATTTTGAGCTCCGATGGCCTCGAGGGCTTAAAGCTAATGGTATTGGTCGACCAAAAGATCCCTTTAGAGGACCGAAGCTTTCCTTTGGTCGATTTTTCAGAGAGCTTATTTTTTTAGGCTCAAAGGGTCTTGAAAAACCGAACTGTCCCTTGGTAGACTGAAGCAAATCTGAATTTTAGTCAAAGTAGCAATTGTGCATGAACTGTGTTTCCTGTTTCAGCACCTCGGGCGACGGAAGGCTTTTTCTCCGGTAGATCGAAACTCAAAATCTATAAATTTCACCTTCAGAATCAGATCTGTATATACAACCATTCAAGTCTTTCCAAAGAGATTTCATTAAGAAGTGAAACCCATTTCCCAAGCCGTCATGCCTCCTTCCACCCTCTCTAAGCTTCCTAGGAAGATTAGTATAGTATTCAAAGTTCGTCAGAGAGAGGTTCTATGGAACGATATCGATCTAGGCTGAGTTCTTCGTAGGAAAATACACCAAAAACTTAGATCCTATAACCTCTATGATCATGTGGTTGAGAAATATTGAGAGATTGATAAGTCCTTAAAAATGCATAACTTCCTCATCATTTTAGAGTAATTAAGGACTTAATCTTCAAATCATGCACTATTTTAGTAAAAAATCATGATTTTATATTTGTGAGCATCAAAGTCCGAATTCGAGCCAAGTTTATAGAAAAATTACATTTTCACATAAAATCATGAATTTATCTATTTCTTGTCATTGAAAGTCACAAATTTCTCATAATTTTATTCACACATGAAATGATGAATAATCTTTGCACCATTGATTTAATTTAAGAAAATCTGATAAAATGGTGACATTTTATGCATCTATTTAGGTGTGAATTGGGCCTACATCTTGCACCATTCCTTTCTTATATAAATAGATTATTCTTTGATATTTGTTTTTATTTTATTTTATTTTTTTTGTAGGAAACTTAAATTTTTGGGGACCCACCTTCCTTGGGCATGGATTCCAGGATGGCAAAGATTAAAGGACAAGAAAGAAGAAAAGGAAGGAAACAAAGAAGAATTTTTTTTTCAAGAAAAGATGCCAAGGGAGAGATGCACGTCCAACACCTTCCATTGAAGAATCACACGTCCAAGTGGGGCGCCCCGTCATCTCTTGCAAGTTGCAAACAAAAATCTGAATTTCAGATTTGGGTCAAGATTTCCTTGAAAATTCAAAAGTTTGAATTTGATGGTAAGGAGGCATAGATGTCCATGGTATGGGAAAAGCATTGCACATTCCAAAGTGGGGCCCACTCTTATGTCATGTGTACAATTAATTTCAGATTTGAGATGGTTTTTAAGAGAGAAAGTGGGTCCACATGAGTCCCAAGATTGACATAAAAATCTGAACTTCAGTTTTTGAAATTATCTGTTAGCTAAAAGGGAGTCCTATGAAAGAGGATATTGCTTACCAAGAATTGAAATTCAAAATCAAATTATGAGGAGATATTGAAGATCACTCCCTTGGACGTCCAACCCTACGGATGCACAAAGATTGGCTAACAATCTGAGTTTTCTGGGGAATATTATCTCATGAGATCCTTGGAGACAAATGAAGAGTCTTACATGGAAAATCTAGCTCCACAAAAAGTTAACTTGGGAAAGGAATCTCTCTCAATTCAAATTTGTTTCTAATCAAGAAACTTCGTTGGTGTTTTAAGCTAAGGATTCTGTCTTTAAAAAAGAGGAGTCCATAGTAGGACCGGAGGGGGAATAGCACAAATTGCCCAAAAGGAAGAACGCCTCCCAATCTCCATCATATTGAATCCCCACTCTCCCTCTTGCACGGCCAGCAACCAGCCCATGCTCCATCACTTTTTCTCCATCTCTTCCCTACCATCCTCACTTGCTAAGGCTTTCTATAAGGCTATCACTACTTGGGTTTTTACGCTGCCGTGCTACCGCATCGCTGTTGCTGCCATCGCTCCACCATTGGACCAGCCTTTTATCATCTTCCCTTGCTTGGATTTCAGATCACGAAAGAAGAGCCGGCTGGATCGCCGTTCGAGACCGCGAGTCCCTCTCATCCATTTAGTGTTTCATGTGTCTGGCGTAAGGTTGGATGTACTTTATTTTGATTTAAATAAATTTTTAATAGTTATTTGCTTGTAATGGGTTTTTCATTAATAAATCAAGTTTATGGGGTCTTCGTTTTTACTAATGGGTCAACATCGAATTTTTGTGCATAGTGACAGTGCGCACTTGGTGCGGTGGTCTTGATTTTTCTTGATGGCATCAAGCAAAGTAACTATTGCAATATTTTAGAATTAAAATCCATTTTTTTATTCTTTGATTTGATTTTATTTTCATTTTTATGCATCTTAACAATTATCACAATTGGCTGGACTGATGCTACATCTTATGGTGGATGCAGTAGTTAAATTATGTTTCTAGATTATGATTTTTCTTTTTCCTTGGTTGTAATTAATTTTTCAGACTTGTAATTAATTTGTTAATTAAACTAAGACATTTGATTGTATAGTTTTTTTTAGGCTAGAATTAGTTTTTTTTCAAAAGGGCAGGTTTTACGATAGATTGCTCTCCGTGGGTCGACTCGGTTCACCGGTTATTACTATAATCATGGCCTTGCACTTGGGGCAACGAGCAGATATCATGATCACCAAGGACCATCTACTGTGAATGCTAGAGCTTGAATTTGGATTCCGAATCTTGGCATCAAATGCGATCTTCAAGTAATATTTACATTTATTAGAGTTTGAATTGTTTTTGTTTTATTATTATACTTTCTAAAGTTGGTTAGATCTTTGTGATCAAACCATTATAAAAACAAAAAAAAATAGTATTGTAGAGTAAACCTTTGTGATCGAACCACTATATCAAAAAAGTTTAGGGTTGGTGGAGTAGACCTGTGTGATTGAACCACTGCATAAAAAAAACTAGGTTGTTTGAGTTTGAGTTGCGCTTAAAAACCTCACATGGTAGAAACCAAGAGAGCATTGGGTGTGGTGCTCTTGAGAGTGGATGTAGGTGGGAGGATCAAACTACTATAAAATCATGTGTCTACATCTCTTTATTGATTTTCTAATCAATATGCATATTATGAGATGTGTGAGCAAAATCAATGTTTAGATTGAATATCAACACATGTGTTATTAAATAGATATAAGTACATTTATATTTATTATTGTTGATTTAATCATTGGTTGTGCTCTTTTGGCCATGTAATTGCTTCCGCAATGCATTTCTTCTTGATTAATTGATTATTTTGGAATAAGTTTAAAATTGGGATAATTGGTTATTTTGTTGACCGCTTTTTCATCCTTTCCCACATCTTTTCCAAAGAATCATAGTTGTACAAATATGCCTTTATATTACTAATTAAGTAATTTTTTAAATGTTAAAATCAGTTGCTAGTATAGCTTATCTAAGTTTATCATGAGAGTGTGTGTGTGTGATCATAATAAACACAATTCCTTTTGAACTAAATTTATCACAATATTGATTGCAGCAGAAATGTGATAAAAAAAAATGAAGATTATGATAATCAAGTACCGAACACTCTAAATAAATTTAAGATGACTATTATTTTTGTTTTAGTTATAAATTTTTTTTAATATCATAAATAATATCTTTTTGATAGAACCTGTAAAGTAGAAATTATCTCAATATCGTATCCATTGATATTATCCCATTAATAACATTTGTAGCATTCATTGAAATTATTTAAAAAATGATCTACCATGTTGTGAGCTTTGAAAGTGATGTGCAGAAAACCGGTGTCCTTAGTTCATAGACATGGTTAGAAATATTGCATACTGAAGTACTCTTTCAGAAATACAGGATCTTAGAGGGCAGAAGAAAAAAAGGCTTGATAATAATAATAGTATGACCCTTGGGTCAACCAAAAGATGGGTAGTGATCCAATTCTAGTCTCAAGATCATTGTCTAGGGAAGGAGTGACTGTAATATTTCTTGCCTAACAATCACTAAAAAGTTTGAGTCGGATGGCCCTTGGGAGAAGCCAAAAGGCAACGACGATTCCAAAAGGCTGATAGGGTGATTGGCAATGGAAGGAGTGATGTTAGTTAGATTGCTTCGAGATGTACAAAACCTTTTCCAAACTAATGATGCAATCCGAAAGGACCACATTTTTGTCTGCTTCTGAATGAATGACGAGGGATGCCGTGTAAAAGTAAAACCCACGCAACCAAAAAAAAAATAAATAAGCACTGAGCTTCCCCTTCCACTGGGCTCTCTTGGTCCCAACTGCAGTCTGCCGGGAGGCTCAGTGGTAAACTTATTTTACTAGTGAAATAAAAGTAAATGATTAATTGAGAATAAAAGAAGAGTGACCAAATCAAAAGATGCTAATAAATGATAAAAAAAAATCATGTCATGATAAGATAGTTTTTTTTTTTTTTTTAATAAGAAGAAGAGATGATTTAACTGTATGAGAAAGTATATTCTTGACTTTTTTTCTTTTTTTTAGTAAGAAGAGGTGATTTAGCTGCATGAGGTGATTTTTGAAATTTATTACTTTTTTATTTTGCCCCTTTCTTCTTTTGTTGTATTTTGAATTGACCATTTTTTTTCACACTACTGTACCAATAAGTTCTCCAAACTGGCCCCTAGGTTGGGTTAATAAAAATTCAAAAATTAAAAAAGCATGTAGAGTACCAATGTGAAGAATCGGCATCTTCTGAGGCATTAGCTAATTAACAAAGAGAAATCATGAGTTAAAAGGAGCAAAACTCCATGGTAGAGCCCCGCCTACATAAATTCGTGCTGCTTAAAATAAATGCTCTCTAATAGTTTGGAGTATCGTCAAACTTTATGTCAATTTGAGTTTGTTCCACTATTGGGTTGATTGTTTGAAAAAAACAAACACCCTCTAATAGTTTTGGGTATCCCCAATTTTTAGGTCAATCTTAGTTTGGTGTACTTTTGGATTCGTTGCTTGATAAAACAACATGATATGTAATCATATTTTTCATTAACACTATCAATTCATCAATGGAACAAACTCGGACTAACATAAAATTTGAGGATATAATGATTACCCTACAAGAAAAGTCGACATTTTACTAGGGAAAATAACTGCCACTAAAGCCACCAAAACTGCTAAAGTTTTAATAAGGTTTTGATTTCAATAGGTTGGTAACACTCTAGAGTTACACAAAAATTACCTTCTTGCAACAAAGTAAGATAAGACGAGTGTAATGATAGGGCACGCGCTTTGTAAATAGTGTGTGAAGAGACCGAGTCCTTTGACAAAGTTCTATACAAATATTTTTAAATGTCATTTTCCAAGGGGCCTTTTTCTTGAAAGCCCCTACGTTTATGATTGCAATTTTGAAAGAGTCTTCCAAATATTTTATCTTCTTCGAAGAGAGCACTTGAAAACGTAAAAGACAAGTCTGAGAAATCAAACATTGTGTAATTGGGTGAGGACGGGACTCCCAGCCATTGGGTTATTATTTTTATTCTTGTCCCCCAAATATTAGGGCACGTTTGCATAGGGCTGCTCATAGGCTGGGCTTAAGTATATAATCTAGGCATGCTTAGCATTTCATTTGGCTTGGTTTATTTTATTTTATTTTATAATAAAGGTGTCTCTATGGGATTAATCTGTCAAGACTAATCCTCCAAGTGCACGTGCTCATACCACATGTGCACGGAGTAAATTCAAGGGAATTTGAACACAATACCCTATGGAGCAAACATGTGCCTTATACCGAAGAGCCAACACCCATGGGGTTTGTTTGGCTTGGATTAATCGATAAGGACTTAAAAGCCGGAGTAGATTCGACAAACTACTGCTTTTACTTTAGTGATTATTTGTCCAAACTATTGCTACAAGTTCTGAACATGTAATAAAAGCCCTAACTCGACTCGACCTAAATGAATAAATAAATGGGCTCAGGCTTGATAGTCACGACCAATGATAGGCTTGTGTTGAATACGAGCTTGTGTTTCTAAAGTGGGGCAGATCCTAGACATGCCTTAGCTTGGCCCAACCCAACCATGAACGTCCCTACATTTATAGTCCGCTTTGGAGACTTTTCCTCATTCAATAGTTTCGAAACCCACCCTTGTAAAAGGTAGGTTTTTGTATAGTTTATTTTTTCTTTCCATGTGAAAACCACAACAAATCTTTTACGCAAAATTTGTACCATACAAATATGCCTACATTTGTGTAACACAAGGAAAAATGTGAGTCCCTGAGTTCGTGGAAAAGGAATTTTGACCCTTCTTCCCTTTCCTTGAAAATGATTTTTTATGAACTTGAAAAGAAATAGTTGCTTTTTATCCACCTTTCTCATGAAAAGTAGCAAGCGCAAAAAAGTAAACCTTTTTTCACAGCTTTTTTTTTTGTAAAAATAGTGTTAACGACGAAAGCATTTGTGGGGAAAAAAAAAAAAAAACCCTCATAGGCAATGGTTTCCACATACTAAAGAAGAAATAGCTGCTTTTATCATATTTTTCCTCTTAGAAAGGTCCTGCTGCATCAAACTACAAAAAAGTAAGAAGTGCAAAAAGCAAATCCTTTCTTGCAAAAATGGTATTACACAAATGTGGCATTAAAAAAATAAAAATAAAAATAAGATCCAAAAGATGAAAAGAAATGAAAGTTAACAAGAAAGTGATTCCAAAAGGCAAATCCATGTCCCTAGCTCTTCTATGGAATCGTTGCTGCACAAACACGCCTCTAGGGCCCGTTTGTTTGCATTTTAATATAAATCAATTGAATACATATATTTCATAATATAAGTGGTTAAAAATCATGGTCAAATGTGAATTTTTAAAATGAGCATCAATTAAGCATTCTTTTTAGGGAAGTAGGATGAAAAAAGATAGAAAATGAATTACTAGGGCGATAGTTGGTAGTTATTTTCCCATCTTATTTTGATTCTGTTTTTCTAAAAGGAAAAGCTATTGGATTTTCATTTTTGAAAATGTGCACCTTTGATCTTCATTTTCAACTAGTAAAGGTATGAATTATATATATTCAATTCTTATGTATTTTAATGCAATAAACAAGTCCCTAAGTGTTTCTATGATGGATGCTTAATTATGATTATAGTTCTAATTAAATAGTTTTCTAAAATGTTAACATATTTGCAAATGTAACTAATAATGCAAATTCATCATGAGTGTATGGAGATTTCTTTTATGGATTTTGACCGTATAGCTATCCTTAGATCTAACATTTGCCAAGTTTAAATATCCCTCGCATAGTTGTTCGTACAGTAATGGGGCACTATTGTACGGACTTAGGATATCGCACAGTATGATGTATGCGATATCACACAACCCTATGATATCACAGGAACATCTTTGTGGGAAATACTTAAACTTCGACTGCTTAAGGCGAATGTCAAGTCAATGGCAACTGTATTGAGAATGTCCCTTTCTTTTATATCTAATCGTAATCAACGCAATTTATTGTCAAAATGAGTTTATCATAATATAATGGCAGAAATGTGAAAGACCTGAAGATTATGACAATCAAATACCTACTTCTCTAAATGAGTTTGTCTTGATTATTATTTCACTTTTAGTTCTATAAAAATCAAGGTATTCTAAATGATATATATATTTTTTATAGATCCTATAAATTAGAAATTATCTGGATACCATATCAGTTAATATTAACCCAATAATAATATTTTCAGCATTCATAAAAATTGAGAAAAACTATTGATCTATCATGTTGTGAGCTTTGGAAGTGTCCGGCAGAAAACAAGGACCCTTTGTTCACAGACCTAGTTAGAAATATTGTAAACTGAATTACTATTGCAGAAATACAGATTCTCTAAGGTAGAGGTTGGAGGTCATATAATAATAATAATAATAATGCCTTATAATATGAGTATGATGACCTTTGGGATCAGCTAAGAGCTAGGTAATGGTTGATTTGGATTGTATAGCAACCCTCAAGCTGATTGGCTATGGAAGGAGGGCGATTCCCTATTCAATATGTAAAACTACTTTTTCCAAACCAAGTGACGCGACACTATAATAATGAATCTAGATTTTCTGAGGAGTTTCCCCATGATAACTGTGTGTAAGACCCTAAGCCGCCTAAGTAATCCCTTAAGGTAAGACTAGATCAAGTGATCCCGTGGGACAGAAAAGGTGTGAGGCCCCACTCCCTGTGGACCCTCATTTGAATTTGAATATCATAAGTTAAAGTATTTTAGTATAATTGTACTAGTTAATAGGATTTAGTAATTGTAGATAGGTATTTTCCTAAGTCTTAGCCTATTTTCTAGGAATTAGACCATTGGGTATTTTATAGGTTTTGTAGGGTGTCAATTGTAATTTTTATAGGGTTTTAGCTATTAGAGGCCCTAGCTAGTAAATAAGTTATTATAGGAGGGGTTTTCCCACTTGAGAAGCTTCTAGAATTCCCCAAAAGACCCATTTGCCTATGTCCTTATCATCACTCCTATTTTAACTAAAAGGCCCTTTTGGTAATTATCCATAACCCTAACCTATGTAAGCTATCCTCATTTCAAATGAGACTAAACCCTAATTCACTCTCATCTCTCAGTTATCTATCATCTCATAAGAACCCTAACTCTGGAAACCCTAGCTCAAGACCCTAGTCTAGAAGAAGAATATTTACTACAATTTCTACTACAATCTCCTAAGGATTTCTCTCTTATTGGTCTCTTCTTCCCCTACAAGGAAAGGTAATCTTCTTTTCATAAAGTTCACTTTGCTTGAAATTTTATCTTCTTCCTTCTAGATTTCCTTTCTAAGTTGCAATTCTCTTGTGGATTGGGTATTAGGAGCAGTAGATTGGATTGGTTTCAGTGTTAGAAGACCTTAGAGGGCTTGGATTGCCATTAGAGCTTGGATTTCTTTTCTTTTGTCAAATTCCTTTGCAAATTCGGATTAAGGCAAGTGCAATATACTTAGCATAGAATACATGTTTAATGTCTTTGATTTGGAGATTTACATCCAATTGATGCTTAGATTTACCTTTGAGCTTGTATGTATGGATTATTGGCCATTGATGGATGAGTTCTCTCATTTGGAAGATCAATAGCCTGGTTTGATGATGGATGGTAGCTCATAGAAGTGCTTTTATGGTTTTATGTGTTTATGCGATGAATGGAGGAGATTGGAGAATGTTTTGATGAAAAATGGACAGAAGGGTGGAATCCCCCAATTTGGGTTCTGCAACTCGTCACCGTCCGATCGATCGGACAGTCAAATTAACTGACTTCAGCGCTTCAAGTCCGATCGATCAAACAGTCTCCTAATTGAGAACTGTGACATTCATTTTATACAGAATCTCAGTGTGAGCGGTCGATCGACTAGGCCAGGAGGTTGACCGGACATACAGAGAATTCCAGCTGAGGACCTTGCTTGCCAGGTGCCTGTTTACTATTTCCATTGTACGCGATTGACCGACTAGGCCAGGAGGTCGACCGGGTACATTGCATTGACGGTCAACCTGGGAGCCAACATCCTGACTTCCCAGTGTACCCGGATGACCATCCCGGTGCTGGATCTACCGAATACACTGTGTTTAGTGATTTTCCATCTTTTAAATTCTAAGGTTGTGATCAGTTGTGGGGCTCATTGACCGTCCAAATAGACTTTCATTGATGTGCTAAGCACGAGTCAATGATGTGGCTCAACCTTGACTCGTATGGACCACCAAGTAGGGTCTAGGGTTTGGAATTTGACGTCAATTCGATCCTTAAACATCGTCGAAGATGCACGTAACATCGGGAGCACCAAACATAGTATCCTTGGCATCTAACACTTCATTTAGGAATCGAATTTACTGATAAGGACCTGGACCTGAAAGTGGACCATTACCTAGGATGGACTTTCGATATTTTCCGTTAATTCTCTTACTTGGAGGTTTATTTCACTTATTGCATTGTTGTCACTCTTATGTCCTTACTATCGTCTATACCTATTAATTAAATAGAAAATGAATGACCTAGACCTAGGACTACTTAGAGGTGACCCGGTGATGTGATGGGTTGATTAATGACCTGTGTCTGTGTCTAGGCTTGCCCTCATATGGCCTACGTTGGGATGAGTGATGCCCTAGGATGAAGAGGTTTGTTATGTTGGAATTGTGTCTCATTGTGGATGAGATTGGACAGATTTTTATTGGAACTGAACTTGTTATCTTACTTGGACTGTTTTAAACTAAGGCTATAGTTGTGGTGGGCCTTGGTATGGACCCAATGTGGGACTAGGACTGTGATCCATGGATTGAACTTGTACTTAGACCTCTTAGGGACATTGTTAGGATCTTGCTCTCGCAAGGCAAGCCTAAATAGACACAGATATGTATTTGTTTCCTTGAGTCAGCATTAGCATTCACTCAGTTGTCTTAAGCTTAGCCTTTGGACTGATCATTACTGGTAGGAGCTATTATGAGTGTTGAGTGAGCTATCATGATGAGCTATGTTTTAGACGAACGGTGTGATACTGGGTCCGGTCTTCTGAGTGATGAGTGATGAGATTGATGAGTGTTACTTGCGGGGCTCGTCATTCCCTAGCACTGGTTACTTTTCCCCACCGCGATTATGTTCAGTATGGGAGGGCCGCGGCATAATATCCCGAGGTGTTCAGCTTGTGTGAATATGCCATATTGTTGTCTATTAGATTAGATAATTTAATTTATCCTGATTCTAACTGCTCTATCTTGCACGATTGCCTAGGTTATGTATTATTACTATTCTTATGACTTTATGATCATCTCTACTTTTTTGATGCATACATCTTGTGTTACTTGTATACTGTATCTTGCCAGATCTTTGGATCTGCCCCATTCTTGGTCCTTAGGTATTGACCCCGACTACAAAGGCGACGCACTCGTCGAGGTACCTATAGCTGGAGACTATGGATGGAGACTAGCTAACCCAAAGGTCGAGCTGGACAATGGAGCGCCTATACATGGGGAGTGAGAGTACCTTCTTTTGGGATTTTGAGTGGCTATGCTGTGAGTAGGGAGGTAGACTGATATGTATAGGCTCTTATTCATATTTTGAGATTTAAGATGGACCCCAGCCTATCACACTTGATTCATTTGATATGAGACCTTATGCTTCCGCTATTGTTACATTTGCTCCCCCAATTCAACCATTGATGATATATTGTTCAAAAAGTTTTAAATTGGACCTCACTGCTGACCTACAATCTTGGAAGTTCTTGGGTTTTTCGGGAAGTAGCGCCCCAAATTCGGGTACCTTGGCAGTAATCTCGGTATTCGGAATTGGGGCGTCACAAAAAGGAAATCCGCAGAGGTAAGGGTAAAGTGCTTTAGTTAGCACAGTGAGACTTTGTCTAAGTCCCACATTGGAAATATCTAAATCCTGACCCTGGGTATATATGTGTGACCCGACCTTAACTCCACATGAGACCTTTTAAAACCATATGACAACATTGGGTTGAAGTCGAATGAGCCAAAGCGAACAATATCATGTGGACAGTAAGCCCAGGTCGTTACAAATTGTATTGGAGCCGAGGATGGCTCTATTTCCAGTGGGGGGAGAGTGTGAGACCCAAATCGCTTGGGTAATCCCTTGAAGCAAGACCAGTTCAAGTGATCTTGTGAGCCAAGAAAGGGCATCACATGAGGCCTTTTAAAACCGTGTGATAAAATTGGGTTGAAATCTTATGAGCCAAAGCAAACAATATCATACGGACAGTGTGCCCAAACCTTTACACTGTGAGTGGACCAATTATGGTCCACCGTGTCACCGTGGGAAGCCCCTACCGCTTAATAATATAACGTAGTTGCTGGTTCTATCCAATAGGGAATGCCCATGTATTTAGGACTCTCCAATGATATTAACACCTTTTCCAACTCTTTCAATCATATCATAAACTCACTTTTATTTCCATTGTTTTGAGAATTTAGCCTCAATTTTGAGTTGTTGACATGGCCCCACATCTATAGAAATTGAAAATAAGAAGGGTTTTTTTTTTGGTAAATATGCCACAAGTCCCTGAGTACGATCTTCTGAGGCAGCCAGTCAAACAACTTTTTCTTTAATGTTTATAGTACATACAGTTGGAGATATTTTGGTGAGAGGTCCCTAATATGCCACATCATATTTTTGCATGACCAATTTGCCCCTTTCAACAGTTTAAAAGTTTAAATCGTCCATTCTCCCTCATTCCTAGGCCAAGTTCTCTCTCATTCTCTGTTGTCCCGGAAAACTCCTTTCGTCTTCTTCTTTAGGAACGAGGGACTTCATTCATCGATAAAGAGAAGGACAACACACTGTCATCTCTTAGTTACTGCTGCTGAACCAGAATGGAGGAGGCCTAGGTCTCTGCTATAGCGCACGGTTTCCGATGAGGAAGATGCAGATCTGAGTTTGCGAAGAAGATGATCATAAGTTGCAAAGAAAATCATAGTGGGGCTAGCGGCAGTGAAGATCTAAGAAAATATCTGGTTTTATACCATTACCGGAGAAAGAGGGCAGTCTCTGGCCGGAGACCACCGCTTATCTGAGTTACTGCAAAATTTGTCTGAGTTTTTTTTTTTTAAATTTATCTGAGTTCTGGACAAATCTAGCTGAGTTTTTATCAAATTTATCTAAGTTTTCAGTTTTTGTCAAATTTATTTGTGTATTATAAAAATTTATCTGAGTTCTGGACAGATTATTTGAGTTCTAGAACAAATTTGCCTGACTTCTAGACAAATCTAGCTGAGTTTTTATCAATATTATCTAAGTTTTGTGGTTTTGTCAAATTTATTTGTATTTTATACGAATTTATCTGAGTTCTGGACAGATTAATTTGAGTTCTAGAACAAATTTGCCTGAGTTCTAGACAAATCTAGCTGAGTTTTTATCAATATTATCTAAGTTTTGAGGTTTTGTCAAATTTATTTGTATTTTATACTAATTTATCTGAGTTCTGGATAGATTTATTTGAGTTCTAGAAAAAATTTATCTGAGTTCTGAACAAATCTAGCTGAATTTTTATCAAATTTATCTACGTTTTGAGGTTCTGTCAAATTTATTTGTGTTTTATACTAATTTATCTGAGTTCTTGATAGATTTATTTGAGTTCTAGAACAAATTTATCTGAGTTCTGGACAAATCTAGCTGAGTTTTTATCAAATTTATCTAAGTTTTGAGTTTTTGTGAAACTTATTTGTTTTTATATGAATTCTATTCAGATTTTATTCAAAATTTTGAATTCTCGAAATCTATTTCTGTTTTTGAATTTTATTTGTCTTTTGAAATGGTAGTTGACCATTATTAATGGCATATCCCACTAATCATGGGATCTGATTTGTTTTTAAAAAAAGGGTAACTTAGACATTTTAAGTCTTCAAATTTGAAAAAAGGACCTACCACACTATGAAAAGAGATGGTGGATCTAAGGCCATAAAATCAAATGTTAAGGGACCTGTCGCCAAATGCCCCATTTTTTTCCTGTACAATCACCATGAGCCATGGATATCTCCATTTGATGACCAAAGTCCAAATATTCTTCTACACGTTCTTCATACAGGCAGTACATTGGACGAGTTGAAAGGTTCTTATTTTGTGACATTGCAAAAAACTTTATGCAATATTGCACAAAATTTCATACGATATTGCGAAGTAATTTTTTATGGTGCCCTTTTGTTTATATTTGTATCTCATTTATAGTGTTCTTTCTCCTTTTCTAAGTGTCCCTATCCATCTTACTCCTCTAGTGATATGTTTCTCCCTCTTAGGTCTTTTGTTATTTCTTCTTTTTTTGTGTTTTAACCAGGGTGGTTGGAACACAAAGTAGCCCAAATGTGGGAAGAGGAGGCCACACATCTGGGAAGTAGCCCACAAATATGGGAAGAGTGGCACCTAGGGATTAATTGATCGAAGCCTCAAGCGCAAGGCCACGATTGTAGTAATAATCTGGTGAGACCAAGTCGATCCATAGGGAGCCAATAATCACAATGTACATGTCCTATTGAGAAACTAGTGCTAACGTAGAAAAAATCTGTAGAAATTAAGAGTCCTACTTGAGTTAAAAACTTATTACAAGTCCCAAAAATTAATTACAAACAAAATTAAAAGTCCTAATCTAAAAACCAAAACTGAAAACCTAGTCTAAAGAGAGTCTGCAATCACCATAAGATTTATGAAACAAACCAGTTGCATTTATCATAATCATGCATAAAAGAAAATAAATTCATAAAATAAAAATGGATTCTACTTCATCATGTTATGCAATTTGAACTTCGTTTGATGGAATCAAAGGAAACCGAGAACCACCTCACCAAGTATGCACTGTCACTACATACAAACATTTGATGTCGACCTAATGGCAAAAATCATGACCTCATTAACTTGGTTTCTCATTGAGAAACTCACTCAAAACAAATAAGAATTATCGAAAACTTGAACTAGAAATTGCATCTAACGTGCCCTAGATAACATGAAACATCAGGCGAAGGAGAGGGACTCGCGCACAACTCACACTTCACAAACTGCATCCAAGGGGAGGAAGATGATGGAGTGGCTGGATTGAGTACATAGTAATGGCTAGCCAAGGGTGGTGGAGCGGACCCAAGTGGGTGGTCGGCCTTAGGGAGGGCCCTTGGGTGACTTATGATGGGAAGAGGAGAGGTGGAGAGATGGGTGTTTTGATGTCCAAAGTATGGGGACTATGGTCTATCGGACGTCTTATATTATGGAGGGATTTTTCTAGTTTTTGGCTTCTTTTGTTGTAAGAAAATAGAATTTGGGAAAGTGTTTTGACTTGGACTCCAAGTAAGGATAGGTTTCGGAAAGATTTGTGCAAAAACCTTGGAGTTCATGAATTATTCCAGCCTTGGTTTCTTTGTGAGATAGACCTTCCATATGACTCTTGTTGGTCTCTTGTGACTCTTCATACTTGGGCCCCGCCTTAAGAGATTTTCTTTCCAAAACTGAAATTCAAATTCGTTTCACATCCTTGGAGCACATGTGGGCCCCACGTGGGGTTGGAACTTCTTGCAATTTATAGTGTTGTCCCGCTTAAATTACAGTAGTTAACTTTCCAAAGTCGTATTTCCATCAATACTGCTCCGATTGATGCAATTTTGAGCTCTACGGATATCTACTCAGAAAGAACTCGAAAAGTTTTTTCCAAGGTAGGTAGATTGCTCCGATCCGACACTTGGTTCGAAAGTTATGAGCGTTTAAAGTTTGTTGTCCTGAGAAAAATGGGAATAAATATTCTTCTTGCATGAACCCACTTTCTCTCTCGAAAAATTTCCTCAAATATGAACTTCCTCAATTTTATTGCAAACATGAAGTAGGGGTGGCCCCACTTGGGCGTACACAACTTGGAATGGCCATGGCTTAGACGTCCATGTGTGAAGTGCAATCTCCTTGGATTCTTTCTTTCTTTCTTCCCCTTTTTCTTCTCTCTTTCCTTCCTTTTCTTGTTTCCTTCTCTACTTTGTTTCCTTGATCCACAAGACCTTCTTGCCCTTCCTTTCTTTCGCTAGGATTTGAAATTTGAAATTTCAAAAATCTTCAAACAAGGGAAATGGAATTTCTGAATTATTTTTGCAACAGTGTGGAGGGTGCCTTGGCTGCCCCTTCGACCTTGGGATTCATGCCCAAGGTTGTGGTCCACAAGGTGGGTCTTTCTTCAAATTTTCCCTCTTTTATTCTCTTCTTAATCTCTTCCTTCCCGCAGGCCACACAATCTGGATTTTCTACACAAATATTAAAACAACAATCAAAGAAAAATCTTTTCATGTAAGAAGAATTGATGCAATGTACGAGACCCAATTCACACTAAATGTATGCATATTTAAGATGACACCGTTTTATCTTATTTTTCCTAATTAAACCAATGGTGAAAATAAATCTCATCATATCATGTGTGAATTAAAAGTTATGATGATTTTTTACTTTGAATGTTAAAAATTGAAAGTTTCATGATATCATGTAAAAATGTGATCTTTTCAATGAATTTTGACTTGAATTCAACCTTAGATGCCCAAATGCATGATTTTACGAAATTCGATGAAAATCAATGAGTTTATCCTACATAAGTCCATAAAATCACATCAAAATAATAAAAAGAATACTCAAATTTATGGACCTATTATTGATCCATAAGTAGCTAGGGGACAACTATGGTTACCAGCCTACTGAGCAACCCCTATGTTGTCACTCTCTTTTTTACTTAAAGGTGTGTTTTATGGTATATTTTTTCCCAAATATATAAGACTATTGCCCATGAGATGTAGATCAAATGTTGTAAGAATATCTAGGTGTAGAATTGATTCGCATGATGCATTGTTATTTGGTTGGTAATTATTGTTATAGAAATATATGGCTTTATGCTTAATTTCTAAATGTCAATGCTTAGATTTTAAACTTTTAATTTTGCATGTACGTACGGAGTAGGTTTTCTTCCTTATTTCTTAGCCTTCATCTTTCTTAATTTCAACGGATCCCAAAATCATGATTCGAAGCATTTATCTTATCCACTAAAAAGGCTGAGGAGAGGGGAGGAGAGCGAAAACGATGGGAGGAGAGGAGTTACAAATACTGAAAATGGAAAAAAAGACGGTGCCAGAGGGGATTAGAAAAGCTTTACTTTTTGCGATATCCCATAAATTAAAACTTCTTGCGAAAATACATAAAGTGAACTTTTTACGATTTCACGTAAGTTAAAAAAATTTCGCGAAATCACAAAAGTTTTTACTATTTTTTAGATACAAAGAGTACGGAGAGCGTGTAGGAGAATATGTAGACTTTGGTCACCGAATGGGGTTATCCACAACCAATGGTGACCGTACAGAAAAAAAGCCCAAGATAATAAGGCGTTGGGTATTGGGAAAAAAAATGAAAAATAGTACTAAGGTCTCATGATCACAGCCTCCCATATTTTAATAGTTAATGCATGCACTTGTATAAACATTAAAATCTGGATGGTTTAAATCAATTGATCCCAATCTTCAAATCGTGGTGATATTTGACCCACCACTTGTTTGGTTTTGTCTTGTATTCTAGTTTAACCTAGTCAGTTTGTCTGGGTTAGCCAGGACAGATGATTAGGTTAGGGGTATTTTAGTAATTATGTGTGGGGTTTTCTTGGGGGCCAAGAAAGCAGGAGTTATATATAATGATGTGTTGTAACCCTAACTCCTGAGATTGAGAGGGAAAAATGATAGATAATGTTTCTTTTCCCATGGACATAGGAAATGTTGCTGACCCACGTAAAATCAATGTGTTCATGTGTGTGATTGCTTGATTGTGTTATTGTGGTTGTTCATTGTGGTTGAGACTGTTGATCACGGCTATTTTTCGCTATGCCACTCTTCCCAACAAGTGGTATCGAAGCCGGCTTGAGATTGCTCTGGTTGTGCAATCGACGGATTAAATCTCGAATCGAGGTGGAAGAAGAGGATCGGTGGACCATAGGCAAGATCCATCTTCCGATTAGAGATCCAAGACAGAGACGGACCTTAGGTTTCTCAAGTTGGGCCCCATACAGATCATCGCCGGAGGAGAGGGGCATGTTAGTGCTGCGTTGCAAAAAATGACTGTGGATCAGATTTTTTTAAGATTAGTAGGCCACGCATTTGTTGCAAATTAATTGGTTCGGAGACCAAGCGTAGCCTAGAAATCAGAGGGGAAGGGTGTCCTTTGTATTACTCTAAGTTTTGAAGAAGAATAATCCACTTCCCCTACTGCCTTTTCCTCCCTTACATATATTGCCCTTGTTACAATATAAAACTGAAAATAACTGCGTAGAATATGGCTGCATGCATTTGGGAATATATATACATGACTGCCTAGGAATAAGTCTATTCCGTTGTCTAACTGCACATGACTGTAGATGATGCCTTAATGGAATCAATCGTCTAACTGCATCTGGCATGGGAAACACCTGACTAGGGGCCAGGTCCTAACATTACCCCCAATTGAAATTCGCCACGCCCTCATAGCGAGACCTCAATAGGATTGGCCTCTTCCTTAATGCCACTGGAGTAAGTAGCCCTTCAGTCCCAACTCCACCTTCCCCCTTTTAGAGCTAAATGTGCATTTTTTTACATCGATGTTCTGGCGTAAAAAGCCCGTCATAATTAAAATAGAGTCATTTCTCGCGTCCTGCTTGCATCTCTGTGGAATAGATTCTCTTTGTGGTGATGGTTTGCTAGACTTGTTTAGTGGTGGATGACATGTCCCTTATCGGTCTTTCCAGAGATGTACCAGCTGTAGGATTGGCCTGGAGGGCAAGTCTTGCTGTTATGATGAGACCACGCTCTAAGTTTGTTCAACATTTCCTCTTGACGTCGGGCCAGTCCCATTGTTTCTTGTAGAGTGGCTGGTTGAAACATGAGGACCTCTTATCCAATCTCATCTCGTAGTCCTTGAACAATGGTGCCCATCAAAGCACAATCAGACCAACCAACCACCGAATTTGCTAGATGCTCAAATTGGGTTTGATATTTCTGCATTGATCCGGACCCTTCTCTTAGTTTTTCGAATGTGCCATCTATATTCTCATAATCAGTAGGCCCAAAGCAAATCAAATAGAGCATCTGTAAGTGCCTGCTATATATCACAATAGCTATATATCACAATAGGATTTATGCGAATATACCATTGGAACCACGTAAAAGCCACACCGTCCATATGAAACAATGCAAGCATGGCCTTTTCATTTTCCATGGTCCAATGATATTGAAAAAAATGCTCGCATTTGTAAATAAATTCGAGTGGTTCATGGCCATCAAAACACAGGAAGTTAATATGTGTAAAATGAGTTTGAATCTTCCCTTCGCCTAGTGCACTTCCCCTGGCATCTTAGAAGTTTGCTCAATGTACACCTTGTGTTAGAGGTAACTGCATGGTGAGACGTTCTAAGGCTTGTTGAATTTGGTCAAGTTGCACATTGGTTGGCTCCCAAGCCTTTTCCAAGAACTACAGACATTTATCCATGGGATCAGATTCTATGGCCTTTTTCTTTCTTGGAATGCCCAAGGAAAGACGACTTTAATACTATCACATCCCCCGAACCCGATGAGAGGATAAACTGGATCCGGAGAGTGAATCTTAGGGCTAATTAAAATTTTTCACCCTTTTTAGCCCAAGGATCATAAGTCCTCTATGAGGATATAATATTTGAAACCTCTAGTAATATAGAAATTGCGAAACTCATCATGTAACATCCCTACCTAAATCATATATTAATTATAATTAAATGCTTGATTAGTTAATTAAGTGTGGTTAGAGTCTTAGTGAGTCGGGTTTGACGTGTGGATCACGCGTACAAAGTCTCGCGTAGTCCAAGGGTGTTTGGGTACAGTAGGGGTGTGTGTGGCTATTTTCGGGAAGTTTCGAGGCCTTTTTAGTATTTTTACGCTTTTCGAGATTTTAGCACCATCCGGTAGATTACCTAATTTCCCGGACTTTGTCCTTCTGTTCCATTTCGATCCGGACCCTCAAACCCGACCCAAAACCTGACCTGACCCGAACCCATTCTAAACTTATTTTATTATTTTTCCAAATCAAACCCCTCCTCACCTATCCTATTTCCTACTTCCTTTTTCCCATCTTATTTTCCCATTTACCCCTCCCCACCTTTAACCCACGTGGGTCTCCCCTTCCCCCATCTCATCTTACCTTTTCCCATTGCCTTTTTAGGTCACCAAACCCCACTCTTCTTACTCATTTCCACACAACACAGCAGCCCCTCCCTCTCATTCTCTCATCTCTCTCGTTCTCTCTCCCTCCCTCACGGTTTGCTGCCCCACCATCCCGGAGCTCCTTGTAGCCGTCGGCGACCACTGCCATCACCATCGGGCTTCCCCATCTCCGGCGAACCTGCAGCCACTCCATCCCTATCTATTTCCCCCTTCTCTATTTCCTTCTTCCTTTTCTCTCTTGTTCTCTCTCATTCCTCCCAGCTCACTGCCGCCCCACCTCTCTCATTTTTCCCCTTCTCTGTTTCTCATTTTCTTCTCTGTTCTCTCTCATTATTTCTCTCCCTCCCTCATTCTCCTTGCTGCCAACGTGTTTCAGCCCCATCCATTTTCCACTCTCTCTCTCTTTATTCATTCTCTCTCTTCCCTTATACTCTCTCTCTCCAACGATTTTCTCTCCCTGTGTCTTTCTCTCATTCACTCCTACTTTCTTTATTCTTCCTCCCTCCACTCCCCTCACTGGGAACGTGGGCAACAAACCCCACCATGTCACTTTGAGTTGACTTTCCCATTTCACTTTCTCTCATCTCACCAATTTCTCTCATCCCACCAACCCATTTCACCATTTTCCATTTCTGTGTCTCGTTCCTTCTTCCTTTCTTCCTCATTTATGCCTCCCCCATCTTTGCCCAGTGGACCACCGAGCATCATCTTCACCACTATTTAGTGGGCCATTGATCAAGTTGGCCCCACGATCTTCTTCATCTCTAATTTCAAGCTCCACTGTTTGGTAAGCTTCTTTGTTTTATTAGGTTTTGTTAATTAGAGTTTCTTTTTCCATTAATTAGTGTTAGAAGAGTTTATTAGATTGTTAGATTGTGATATGTAGAGTTATTTATGTGGGTTTGTCTCTAATTCATAGGTTTTGGGGATTTTGAGCTAGGATTGAGGATTTGGGCATTTTCAACCAAAGGCAAGTTAATATATGTATATTTATGCTTTAATATGTTTGTCTTTCCTTGATTTGATGATTGATGACTATTTAGATGACCACATGCTCATTAATGTATTAGATGCTTGAAAACATGATAAATAGGTCTTCTTATTTAATGAAATGAATTATTAATTTGATTATTTAGATTGATGAGATTTGTGGGATTAGAATATGTGGGTTTTACCCTTGGAATGATTGCATATCAGGTTCATGGAACTTGTAATGGAATTGGACCATTTCACTGTAGTTACGGAACCTGGGTTTTTGTAACTTTAGTGTGTGTGGTGGATCGGGCCTTGTTCAGGTCGACCGGGTGAACTATGGTTACCTTTTTGAAAGGGCCTTTTTAACCTTGATTTAGATAGACTTAGATGGAACTTTGGCTACCCTTGTCGGACTCATTTGACTATATGTGAAGATGTTATGAGCAGATGCTCTTCACGGTTACTCCGGTTGCATCGGGGTTCAATTTCACTCAATCTTGAACGGTACGGGACGACGTGATACCCTTCTTTATATCTATGCACGAAGATGTTTCGTTCGGTTATCGCGAACCCAATCCCTTTCGTAGACTGAGTAGGATTGTACGATGCTTCGGATTAACATTGTACTTAGGATTGGATTGTCTATCGCTCATGATTCTGAATGGTACCATTGGGTACTTTATCTACATGTCACGAGCATGTTCATTAGCTCCGTTTACTTTGCTTTGTTTGGGATCATATGGAGAACTTAGATGATGGACTTAGGATCCCTTTTGATGTTCTGTTTATTTTGATACTTGATGGAAGTGTTGAGGCTAGGTGGCTTTGATTTGCAAAGGCTTAATGAGGACTACTTATGGTATTGATGGTTTGAAGTTAGCTTGCTTGCTTGGTCTTGATTTGATAATGGAAAAGTAGTCTCTCTGGTTAATGTATCTTGTTAACGCAAGAAAACCTAGCCCTTCACTATGGTATAAATAGGACTCTTGTGTCAGGCACCACTCAGCTGTAACGTTCAACGCAGCTGGGGCACCACTGTGATAGGACCTTGATAGGAACGACTGCAGATCGTGATTCTTGTGATGGATGTACACCATCGGATGCTTTTGTTTATGGGATGTCTTGATGATAGCTTGCTTGTTCCCCATGTATCCACTCTTGCTTGGCCGGGCTATTATCCCGTGCATCTTCTCTACCACAACTCGGTTCGAGTCGGGAGGGCAGTGATAATATCCCGTGGTGATTAGCTTATGTGGACCGCCTATCTTGTTAGATGATTATGTTAGATTGATTATGATTCCGATGCTATGCATGTCTTATGATATTGTCTATCGGTTACTCTATTTAGTACTACATATCTTTGATGATTTATATATATATATTGCTTGTCGACCGTCGTGTCTGATGGTACTACTCTTGGTGCATAGGTACCGAGCCTTTCTACCCCGAGGAGGAGACGACGGAGGAAATTCAGACAGATCAGTCTGATGACCTCTTAGACTACTGTACGGACGGCGTTGTTTAGCCGTACTGTCCCCGTACATGAGAGCCTTCACGATATACCTGGGACTAGGCTATACTTTTGGTTCTTATTCATTTTGATTAGGCCCAAGTTTTTGTGCGACCTTTTATTGTAAATATACTTTTGTTTAACTGTTTGAAACTTGAACTTTAGTTACTATATTTCAGTATTTGCTCTTAACTATACATCTTGAGATACCACTAGTATTTACGAAGCTTCCGCTATTGTGTTATGTTTGTACCTCACAGCGGTCTTCGATCCATTTGGGATATGATTGGGGTCATGTGGTATTTGTTTAATGTTGAAAAGTTTTAATTGGCCCTAATCTCACGCATAACCCCGGTTTCACTTTTGGGGGCGTGACAAGTTGGTATCAGAGCATTACTGGTTTCTAGATTAAAAACAAGTAGAAACCTAAGACGTGTGAGGATTGGTTTTCTTTTGGGTATCTTAGCTTTTGTAGATGGTATAGTTCGTATGCTAGATTGAGTCTTATAGGACTAACGTTTGTTATGTCTCAGAATGGCTGGAGGTCACACTCGCTCTAACCATGGCAACGATAACTCCAACTCAAGTGAGAATGATTCAATCGAGGGCAGATTCAATCAGCTGATGCAAGCCTTTGTTGCTTCACAAGAAGCACAAGTACAGAATCAGATTAAGCAGAGGGAAGATCAGGCTAAACAGAGGGAAGACCATACAACCTTCCAGACTCAGATGCTACAGGTCTTGCAGAGGCCAACTCCGCCAGCTCAGGTCATCGTACCCGCTCGGGTGACAGACCCGAATGACTTGTATGACAAGTTCAAGAAAAGGAACCCACCCGAGTTTTATGGGAATGAAGATCCACTAGATGCGGATGAGTGGGTCGTACAATTAGAGAAGATCTTCCAAGTCTTCCAGTGTTCGGGTAAGGATCAAGTCCAGTTGGCAGCTTACCAATTCCGAGGCGTAGCGGAGATGTGGTGGAAGTCCGTCAAAACACCATATGACACGATTGTGGATGATGTGGCTTGGACTACATTTCAGACCCAGTTCAGAACCAAGTACATCCCACCTCACATCCAGGCTCAAAAGCTTGTTGAGTTCGAGTCGTTAGTTCAAGGGGAGGACACAGTCCAAGTTTATGAGCAGAAATTCACGAATTTATCTAGATTCGCACCGACTTTGGTTCTTCTTGAGGCAGATAAAGTAATGAGGTTCATTCGGGGACTGAGACCCGATATTCAGATGGAAGTAACTTCTATCACCTTACCTACTTATGAGGAGAACCTCAAGCGAGCATATTGGGCAGAGGAGTGCATTCGGAAGAAGGCCCTCTATGCACAACAACTTCAGCAAATGCAGATTCAGGCTAAGAGTCAGAGTCCAGGACAATTTCAGCAGCGTCCCCAGCAGCAGTATCAGCACCAGCAACGCTCACAGCAACCGTATCAGCAACAGGCCAAGAGGCCTAGGTCAGATCAGGCACAGAGAGTATCTTGTGTTCATTGTGGCAAGGGTCACTTATCAGCAGAGTGCCGATGGATGAGTGGAGCATGCTACGATTGTGGGAAGTTTGACCATAAGGTACGCGATTGTCCGGGAAAGAAGGACCAAGGACGAGGCGTACGGAACACAGCTCCTCGACCACCGATGGCAGCAGCGCCTTTGAGGCAGGCACCACCCAATAGGCCGCAGCAGCCTAATCAGCAGCAACTTAGACTTGCGAGACCACAGCAGAACAGGGGGCAGCAGAGGCCCCAGGGACAACAGTATGGACAACAGCGTCAGCAGCAGAGGCCTCAGCAGCAGGGCAGAGTTTATGCCTTAGATCATCAGGAGGCTGACGAAGCAGGAGGAGTGGTAGAAGGTACACTTGCTATCTCAGATTTACCTGCTGAAGTCTTATTTGATTCCGGTTCCACGCATTCTTTTGTGTCACCTATTTTTGCTGCATGTTTGGTGGGAGAAGTAGCTCCATTACATTGTATATTGTTTGTTAGTACCCCATTAGGGAAGACAGTGCAATGTGAATCCTATTATCCAGCTTGCAAAGTGCGGGTGGGAGACTTTATCCTATCTGCAGACTTGATCATCTTAGGGATGAAAGATTTCGACGTGATACTGGGAATGGATTGGTTGTCCACTTACAGAGCAGTTATGGATTGCTTCAACAAGACAGTCAGATTGCACGTGCTAGAAGGCAGCGTTGAGATTGTTGGAGAAAGGAAACCCATGTCCACTAGAGTCATTTCAGCTTTGAGAGCAGACAGATTGATTAAGAGTGGATGTGAAGGCTATGTGGCATTTATCACGGAGGATAAATTGTCCAAAGTGGTGGAGGATATTCCAGTAGTATGCGAGTTCCCGGATGTCTTTCCGGAGGAGATTCCTGGATTACCACCGGTTCGAGAGATAGACTTTACGATTGAGCTTATGCCAGGGACAGCACCGATATCGAAAGCACCGTATCGCATGGCTCCAGCAGAGCTAAGGGAGTTGAAAGTGCAGCTACAGGATCTCCTAGACAGAGGTTTTGTGAGACCGAGTGTGTCACCATGGGGTGCACCGGTTCTTTTTGTGAAAAAGAAGGATGGTTCGATGCGTATGTGCATAGACTACAGGCAGTTGAATCAGGCTACAATCAAGAACAAGTATCCACTACCCAGGATAGATGAGTTATTTGATCAGCTGCAAGGAGCACAACATTTTTCGAAGATCGACTTGAGATCAGGCTACCATCAGTTACGAGTCAGAGATCAAGATGTGCAGAAGACAGCCTTCAGGACCAGATACGGCCATTATGAGTTCTTGGTTATGCCCTTTGGGTTGACCAACGCACCAGGGGTGTTCATGGCTTTGATGAACAGAATCTTTGCACCATGCTTAGATCAGTTCACAGTAGTGTTTATAGATGATGTTCTAGTCTATTCGAAGTCCATAGATGATCATGAGGAGCATTTGAGAGCTTCATTGCAGATTTTGAGAGAGAATCAGCTCTATGCCAAGCTGAACAAGTGTGAGTTTTGGCTTGAGCAAGTGTCTTTTCTTGGACACATCATCTCTAAAGAAGGTTTAACAGTGGATCCAGCGAAGATTAAAGCAGTAGTCAGTTGGGAGAGTCCGAAGACAGCAACAGAAATCAGAAGTTTTCTTGGTTTGGCGGGATATTACAGAAGATTTGTGAAGGGCTTCTCCAGTTTAGCAGCTCCATTGACCAAATTGACAAGGAAAGATGTTCCTTTTGTATGGACAAAGCAGTGTGAGACAAACTTTCAAGAGCTGAAGACCAGATTAACCACAGCCCCCGTCCTTACATTACCTACAGGGAATGGAGGGTTTGTGATATTTACAGATGCTTCAGGTGTAGGATTGGGATGCGTACTCATGCAGGAGGGAAAAGTAGTGGCCTACGGGTCCAGACAGTTGAAAGAACATGAAAAGAGATACGCTACTCATGATTTGGAGCTTGCAGCAGTGGTTATGGCACTGAAAATGTGGAGACACTACTTGTATGGTGAGAGATTCGAGGTTCATTCGGATCACAGGAGTCTTCAGTATTTGTTCGGGCAGAAGGATTTGAATATGAGGCAAACCAGATGGATGGAATTCATCAAAGACTACGACTTTCCGATAAAGTATCATCCCGGGAAAGCAAATGTGGTTGCAGATGCACTAAGCAGAAAGACGGCGACTACCGGATGTTTACTGACAGAGTGGTCCTTGACAGAGTTATTCAGAGATTTGGATGTAGAGTTCCAGACTCAGACTGAGAAAGTGATGATTGCCAATATGCATACTTGGGAACCAGAGATTCTTGGAAGAATCAAGGGCAGTCAGAGAGAGGATCCAGAGTTAGTCAGACTGATAGACAGCATAACAGACAGGCCAGAGTTTAGACTCGTGGATGGAGTACTGTATTGTCAGGACAGACTATGTGTACCGGGAGTGCAGGATTTGAGAAACGAGATTATGGTTGAGGCACACCATTCTCGTTATGCTATTCACCCAGGGAGCACCAAGATGTATCAGAATCTACGAAGTTATTATTGGTGGAACAACATGAAGAAGGACATTGCAGGGTTTGTTTCGAGGTGTCTAGTGTGTCAACAAGTGAAAGTTGAGCATCAGAAACCTCCAGGGTTACTTCAACCATTGAAGACACCAGAATGGAAGTGGGAGCATATCACCATGGACTTTGTTGCAGGGTTACCACCCACGAAGGACCATGACAGCATTTGGGTGATTGTTGACAGACTCACCAAGTCAGCACACTTCATTCCGATGAAGATGAGAGGATCCATGGATATTTTGGCACGCAAGTACATTGATAGTGTAGTTAGATTGCACGGAATACCAGATTCCATTGTTTCAGACAGAGATATGAGGTTTGTGGGTAGATTTTGGGTTAGTTTGCAAGCAGCTTTGGGCACTAAATTGAATTTTAGTACTGCGTATCACCCTCAGACCGATGGGCAGACTGAGAGGACCAACCAGACCATGGAGGATATGTTACGGGCATGTGTTCTAGACTTCGGGAAGGATTGGGAGAGGAGTCTTCCTTTATGTGAATTTGCCTACAACAATAGTTATCACTCTAGTATCGGGATGGCACCGTTCGAGGCATTGTACGGACGGAAGTGCAAGACCCCGGTTTGTTGGGAAGAGATTGGTGTTCGGAGTTTTCATGGACCTTCGATCATCAATGATACAAGTGAGAAGGTGAAACAGATCATTGATAGGCTGAAGATTGCAAGGGACCGCCAGAAGAGTTACGCAGACCCCAAGAGGAGAAATTTAGAGTTCAAAGTCGGAGACAAAGTTTTTCTCAAAGTCTCACCGACTAGAGGAACTATGAGATTTGGACAGAAAGGTAAACTGGCTCGAAGATACATTGGACCGTTTGAGATTGACATGCGAGTAGGTGAAGTGGCTTACCGATTGATATTGCCAGCAGAGTTAGCAGGAGTTCACAGGGTTTTTCACATTTCCATGCTGAGAAAATACATTCCAGACCCTTCACACGTGCTACATCATGAGCCTTTGGATGTTCAGCCAGATTTTACATTTGTGGAGAGACCGAAGAAGATCATTGATACGAAGGAGCAGGTGTTGAGGACAAGGACTATTCATTGGGTCAAGGTACAGTGGGAACATCATAGCCCTAGGGAAGCTACATGGGAACTCAGAGATCAGGTCAAAGAGAAGTATCCAGATTTGCTTCCGGAGGTGTGTTAGTTATTTGGAGGACCAAATATTCTAAGGGGGGGAGGATGTAACATCCCTACCTTAATCATATATTAATTATAATTAAATGCTTGATTAGTTAATTAAGTGTGGTTAGAGTCTTAGTGAGTCGGGTTTGACGTGTGGATCACGCGTGCAAAGTCTCGCGTAGTCCAAGGGTGTTTGGGTACAGTAGGGGTGTGTGTGGCTATTTTCGGGAAGTTTCGAGGCCTTTTTAGTATTTTTGCGCTTTTCGAGATTTTAGCACCATCGGGTAGATTACCTAATTTCCCGGACTTTGTCCTTCTGTTCCATTCCGATCCGGACCCTCAAACCCGACCCAAAACCTGACCTGACCCGAACCCATTCTAAACTTATTTTATTATTTTTCCAAATCAAACCCCTCCTCACCTATCCTATTTCCTACTTCCTTTTTCCCATCTTATTTTCCCATTTACCCCTCCCCACCTTTAACCCACGTGGGTCTCCCCTTCCCCCATCTCATCTTACCTTTTCCCATTGCCTTTTTAGGTCACCAAACCCCACTCTTCTTACTCATTTCCACACAACACAGCAGCCCCTCCCTCTCATTCTCTCATCTCTCTCGTTCTCTCTCCCTCCCTCACGGTTTGCTGCCCCACCATCCCGGAGCTCCTTGTAGCCGTCGGCGACCACTGCCATCACCATCGGGCTTCCCCATCTCCGGCGAACCTGCAGCCACTCCATCCCTATCTATTTCCCCCTTCTCTATTTCCTTCTTCCTTTTCTCTCTTGTTCTCTCTCATTCCTCCCAGCTCACTGCCGCCCCACCTCTCTCATTTTTCCCCTTCTCTGTTTCTCATTTTCTTCTCTGTTCTCTCTCATTATTTCTCTCCCTCCATCATTCTCCTTGCTGCCAACGTGTTTCAGCCCCATCCATTTTCCACTCTCTCTCTCTTTATTCATTCTCTCTCTTCCCTTATACTCTCTCTCTCCAACGATTTTCTCTCCCTGTGTCTTTCTCTCATTCACTCCTACTTTCTTTATTCTTCCTCCCTCCACTCACCTCACTGGGAACGTGGGCAACAAACCCCACCATGTCACTTTGAGTTGACTTTCCCATTTCATTTTCTCTCATCTCACCAATTTCTCTCATCCCACCAACCCATTTCACCATTTTCCATTTCTGTGTCTCGTTCCTTCTTCCTTTCTTGCTCATTTCTGCCTCCCCCATCTTTGCCCAGTGGACCACCGAGCATCATCTTCACCACTATTCAGTGGGCCATTGATCAAGTGGGCCCCACGATCTTCTTCATCTCTAATTTCAAGCTCCACTGTTTGGTAAGCTTCTTTGTTTTATTAGGTTTTGTTAATTGGAGTTTCTTTTTCCATTAATTAGTGTTAGAAGAGTTTATTAGATTGTTAGATTGTGATATGTAGAGTTATTTATGTGGGTTTGTCTCTAATTCATAGGTTTTGGGGATTTTGAGCTAGGATTGAGGATTTGGGCATTTTCAACCAAAGGCAAGTTAATATATGTATATTTATGCTTTAATATGTTTGTCTTTCCTTGATTTGATGATTGATGACTATTTAGATGACCACATGCTCATTAATGTATTAGATGCTTGAAAACATGATAAATAGGTCTTCTTATTTAATGAAATGAATTATTAATTTGATTATTTAGATTGATGAGATTTGTGGGATTAGAATATGTGGGTTTTACCCTTGGAATGATTGCATATCAGGTTCATAGAACTTGTAATGGAATTGGACCATTTCACTGTAGTTACGGAACCTGGGTTTTTGTAACTTTAGTGTGTGTGGTGGATCGGGCCTTGTTCAGGTCGACCGGGTGAACTATGGTTACCTTTTTGAAAGGGCCTTTTTAACCTTGATTTAGATAGACTTAGATGGAACTTTGGCTACCCTTGTCGGACTCATTTGACTATATGTGAAGATGTTATGAGCAGATGCTCTTCACGGTTACTCCGGTTGCATCGGGGTTCAATTTCACTCAATCTTGAACGGTACGGGACGACGTGATACCCTTCTTTATATCTATGCACGAAGATGTTTCGTTCAGTTATCGCGAACCCAATCCCTTTCGTAGACTGAGTAGGATTGTACGATGCTTCGGATTAACATTGTACTTAGGATTGGATTGTCTATCGCTCATGATTCTGAATGGTACCGTTGGGTACTTTATCTACATGTCACGAGCATGTTCATTAGCTCCGTTTACTTTGCTTTGTTTGGGATCATATGGAGAACTTAGATGATGGACTTAGGATCCCTTTTGATGTTCTGTTTATTTTGATACTTGATGGAAGTGTTGAGGCTAGGTGACTTTGATTTGCAAAGGCTTAATGAGGACTACTTATGGTATTGATGGTTTGAAGTTAGCTTGCTTGCTTGGTCTTGATTTGATAATGGAAAAGTAGTCTCTCTGGTTAATGTATCTTGTTAACGCAAGAAAACCTAGCCCTTCACTATGGTATAAATAGGACTCTTGTGTCAGGCACCACTCAGCTGTAACGTTCAACGCAGCTGGGGCACCACCGTGATAGGACCTTGATAGGGTGCAGATCGTGATTCTTGTGATGGATGTACACCATCGGATGCTTTTGTTTATGGGATGTCTTGATGATAGCTTGCTTGTTCCCCATGTATCCACTCTTGCTTGGCCGGGCTATTATCCCGTGCATCTTCTCTACCACAACTCGGTTCGAGTCGGGAGGGCAGTGATAATATCCCGTGGTGATTAGCTTATGTGGACCGCCTATCTTGTTAGATGATTATGTTAGATTGATTATGATTCCGATGCTATGCATGTCTTATGATATTGTCTATCGGTTACTCTATTTAGTACTACATATCTTTGATGATTTATATATATATATTGCTTGTCGACCGTCGTGTCTGATGGTACTACTCTTGGTGCATAGGTACCGAGCCTTTCTACCCCGAGGAGGAGACGACGGAGGAAATTCAGACAGATCAGTCTGATGACCTCTTAGACTACTGTACGGACGGCGTTGTTTAGCCGTACTGTCCCCGTACATGAGAGCCTTCACGATATACCTGGGACTAGGCTATACTTTTGGTTCTTATTCATTTTGATTAGGCCCAAGTTTTTGTGCGGCCTTTTATTGTAAATATACTTTTGTTTAACTGTTTCAAACTTGAACTTTAGTTACTATATTTCAGTATTTGCTCTTAACTATACATCTTGAGATACCACTAGTATTTACGAAGCTTCCGCTATTGTGTTATGTTTGTACCTCACAGCGGTCTTCGATCCATTTGGGATATGATTGGGGTCATGTGGTATTTGTTTAATGTTGAAAAGTTTTAATTGGCCCTAATCTCACGCATAACCCCGGTTTCACTTTTGGGGGCGTGACACATCATAAATCAAGTCATATCAAATACCAAAGCAAATGAATAATGATTCTCATTAATGTTAATGTTAAATCCATGAACAAAAGGAACTAATAAAGACGATTAATTATTAATCAAATGGTCATCCCAAGTCCTAGACCATTCGGAAACATGAGAGTCAATAAAATAAAATCCAATAATGAATAAAGAATAGACAATAAAGAATCTCAAAGTCCTATGAAGCCCTCTCGTACCATGTATGATGACGCTACTCTATGTCATCGACACGCCACTCTTGCTCCTCCTCTACTGACAGAGGGTCTTCTAACATGCCGGCTCCTCATAGAAGTCACTTGGGGTATCAAACTATGATTAGAGACGAGCATAAATCATGTGAGCACAAGGAAAGGAAACTAGGCATACAACATGAATGTAAATAAGAATTAATAATGATAAGTCCTAACAACATCTAGCAACAAACACCATCGACATAAATGCAAGACGCAAGAAACAAGAGGAAGACTCCGAGGACGTCCAAGCCACCTCTTGGGGTACCAATAGCAATCATATCTGAATTACAGATACCAAAGTCTGGCTCTAGGGGGATCTAACCTCCAAATCCTAGGAATAGTAGCACAGTCCAAGACTACTCCCAGCCATTCAACGCCATGGACGCCGTCCAAGTCGACTGCCCATCCCGACGTCCGAGTGACCGGCCCATCTATAAACTCTTGAATTGCAGCTGGTCATGACATGCAATCCTCTCCACAGTGGATTCTACTGTGGTTAGATAATAGATGAAGTGGCGTTGTAGCAAAAAAACTAAGACAAACATGTCTAGTTAGCTCAAGATACAAAACCGAAATCATAAGTATTATCCCATTCGAGGCAAGTTGCAAGACAAGTCCATACCACTTGATAATCCCTTACATTCTAGCTACCATGTTTATCAAGTACAAGATACAAGGGTTCTAAGGTACACTGTAAGTCCGGTCACCGTCCTAATTCTATAGAAGTTAGGTTTCATAATTAATTAAGTCTTTTATGCCAAGGGAGTATACAAGGAGACAAGATCAACGGATACAATTACAAATCAAGGAAGAAGTTACAATCCAATCCTAGGTAAATGTGGTCATCCATGTACGGTACATGGTCTATCGGAGTGCGTATGAAGTTTGAGTCAACAATGCTCTATTAGGCGAAATCCTTGGTGAGCAATCATGTTAGGCATCAACTGAATCAATTCCATACACATTCGGTTAAACTATGCGTGATATACGAACACCTAGACAATCATCGAAGCACACCAAGCCTCGAGCCTCGATTTCATTCCTATTAATGGTCATGTGAGAGCAGGTTTCAAGGTCCCAAAAGCTAACGCCCAAACTAGGGTATACATTTCTCTACAAATAGGGAAATTGGGCAATGTCAGTCAACCCTCGGTTAACCGAGTTCATCCAGAGAGCATCCGGATTGAACTTTGCCTTCCGTCTAAACTCGGTCACTCATCGGTCAGGGTTTAGCTAATCGACTTTGTGTCTGGGAATTTCTTTGCTTACTAGTTTTGGAACCGAACTCCATTTTTGGGTTAACCAAGTTCTGTCCAGGAAAGTCTCGTGCTTACTGGAATTGGAACTAAACTTTGACCGAATTTAGGCCGTACAGAACCAAAAATGCCTAGTTCTGATGGAATTCGAGAGCCTTTTCGTTCGAACCATTTTCCACCCTTCCTAAGCCTTCCCAAAGGCTAAAACCTCCATAGAAATGAGCCTCTTGCTCTCTCTACAGCTCATTACCATCATCTAACATGCTCATTGGAACCAATTTCACCAATAATCAAGTCCAATTACAATTAATCTAACCCTACCATGAAATCTAAATTCATATCCAAAACAAGCTTGGATTTAAGGCATTCTAATAACAGCATTTGAGAATTCAAAAAACAAACAAGAACACATCGATTACACATTGCTTAAAATCTTCCCTGGTTCAAGAAGATGGAGATTGAAGATGAGCTTGGGGAAAAGCTCTCAAGAGAGACTCAAATCCAAAATCGCTTCCTATCTGCGAGCTCTCCTCCGCTCCTAAAGCTCTAAGAAGAAGAGAGAAATAGATTGCATCATTAACCTAGCTATTAACAACAAGGAAGACAAGAGTTGGAAGAGACAAGTTGAGCAATGCTTACCAAAACAATGTCTAGAGAATGAGAACGACGAGAGGAAGACGATGACCGGAGTGGATCGTAGAAATGGGGACCTATTGGCTGGGTTTTGGGCGTGAAAAGATGAAGAGGAAGAAGAGGGAGGCTGTTGGTTGAGTTTCTTCATTGCAGAGATTGAAAGAGATTAGGCCTAATCTCTGCCTAAAGAGAAGGGAAGGGGAAAAGACTAGTTTGCCCTTTAAGTGGGTTCGGTGAGAATATGGACTCCTAGAAGGGTTTCTAATTGTCAGAGCGCAATGAGCCAAGAGACAAAAACGATTAGCGTGACGAGACCTTTCCAACGAACCCAAAATCATGGAGATTGGAATTTTTCCAGAAAAAACGCTCAATTTTTCTTAAATTGCAAGTTACCCCCTGCTAGGGTCAAATGCGCTCGGAATCACATGAAACTTTGCAGAGACTATTCTAATAATAAAAGAAACTCGCTCATGATCTAAACCCACCTAAATATCTAACAACACAATTAATTATTTTAATTACAAAATAAACGGGTCAACGGGCCTACTAATGGGTTAGATTAACCCAGTAAGGTCGGAGACCTTGCAGATACCAAATGATAGGTTTAGAGACCAAGCTCAGCACACAAATCAGAGGAGAAGGGCGTCCTTTGTATTACTTTGAGTCTTGAAGAAGAATAATCCACGTCCTCTACTACCTTTTCATCCCTTACATATATTGCCTTCGTTACCGTATAAAACTGAAAATAACTACATGAAGAAAAACCGAAAATAACTACCTAGAATATGGCTGCATATTTAGGAATATATACATGACTGCCTAGGAATAAGTCTATTCAATTGTTTAACTGCATATGACTGTAGATGATGCCTTAATGGTGTTGACACCAAAAATGTCACTTTGCCTCCTCAACATCAAAAGCTACATGGAGCCGCATCCTACTGCAAACAGGCAAAGCTGCTTCAAGCATCAGATCTTATCAAAATCAAACAAAAACTGCAAGATCCTTCAAAATAGCCAAAAAAGAGGTACACATGAAGTTTCGGGCCATTTCAACACCATTTGGCCTAACTTCAATCCTCCAACAGCTGAGAGGGAGCTCCCGGCGGCGACAGTGTCGAAGACATCAAATCTTCGATCAGAGCCTATGGATGGTCTCAAAATACCTCCAAAATGCTCTACGTCAAATTCCAAGTCAACTCGACACCGTTTGACCCTCCATCAACTCTCGAACGGCGAAATCAAGCCTCCTGGCGGCGAGAACCTCCGATGTTGGCACTCATCAAACAAAGCACATGAGTAGCTTCTGCATGCTTCCAAAGGGCTGCACGTCGAATTTCAGGTCATTCCGACAACGTTTGACCCTGTTTTGACGCTCCGAAGCAAAATCAATCCTACCGACGGCGAAGCCCCCCGGGACCATGGCATCCAAATCGGAGCTAATGGATCATTTCAAAATGACTCCAATAGGTTCCCTTGTCAAATTTCAGGTCATTCGGACATCGGATGATCGTACATCGAAGCTCGACATCTTCCGCACGGTGAAATCAAGTCTAGCATCGACGGGACCCTAAACGGCTTCGAAACTCAAATAAAAGCCCATGGTTGGTCCTATCTAATGTTCAAGAAGCTTCATCTCAAATTTCAGGTCATTCCGACATCGTTTGACCTAGTTTCAACTCTTGGCAGACCCGCGGTGGAGGAAGGCAAGAAGAAAAAGACGGGTCCATCAAGTTGGCACACCCGGTGGGACCAGTTCATTTGAGAACACGATGCTTAGAATCCTTGGCTCTTTTCTAGTTGGTGGCCTATGTTGGATCTTGTATCTAAAAAAAAACATGAGATGGGATTCTTTGGAAATTTTTGTCTTTGAACTTGTTTCCATTCTTTCTCTTCTCAAAGAAAAAAAAGTTTTCAAATTTCTCTCTTTTGGATTTAAATTGGAGAAACTTTGATTCTTTCCTTTTCGTACAATGGCTCGCAGAAATGTTTGAGCCAACGTTCGGATTGGGAGGGGCCATTTCCTTCTCTTTGATGGGTCCATTGGTGATCTTTCAAAAAAAAATTTTAGAAAAAAGTAAAAAGTTTTCAAATTTCTCTCTTTTGGATTCAAATTGGAGAAACTTTGGTTCTTTCCTATTCGTACAATGGCTCGCAGAAATGTTTGAGCCAACGTTCAGATTGGGAGGGGCCATTTCCCTCCCTTTGATGGGTCCATTGGTGATCTTTCAAAAAAAGAAAAAAAAATTAAGGTTGCGCCAATTGCGTTCTTTAACTAAAGTGAATCTAAGAAAAGCCTTGTCCAGAGTGTGGAGGCAGCTAGACTGTTCGAGGCAAGGGTCCACTGAGTTTACGTGAGACCGAATTGGAAGACCTATGTGTACTCTTAAAAAAAAATAAAAAAATCTATCACTATTGTGTTCAAATTCGAGAAATTTTGGTTCCTTCCTTTTCGGATTTAGTGCTCGCAGAAATGTTTGAGCCTGTATTCAGATTGGAATACCATTTGCTCTCTTTTATGAATTCAATCTTGACTTTTCAAAAAAAAAAAAAAAACTTTCGTCATTATTGGATTCAAATTTGAGAAATCCTGGTTCCTTCCTCTTCGGAGTTAGGGCTCGTGGAAATCGCTGAGCCTTCGTTCGGATTGGAATACCATTTGCTCTCTTTTGCGAATTCGATCTTGACGTTTCAAAAAATCCCATCTCGTGTCCTTTTCAAGGATGCGATTTACAACATTTGTGCCTAGCGGTGCTAGTACGCCATTTCGGGTCTACTGTATTCGCGACCAACACATTTGTATCTCCAACCTTATATCATTTTACCTCGAGTGAGCTTCGCTTCTCGGTAACTTGAATTAAGGTTTACAATTGCTTCTAGCAGTCACTGGAACGCTCATCACCAGCCGACCATACTTGCATTCAGAACAATTATACTCTCTATGGCTTTTTGCCTTCTTTATTACGCTCAGAATAGGCCATGCCTGCTGAGCGATTTGAAAAGACAAAACCATAGTATTTTCCATTTAAGATCACCATATTCTTGTGATTACTAATGGATGTGGTCTTGTTTCAGAAGTTTTCCAAAACTAATAATGGAAGCTTCGTTGACCATCACCTTCGATGAGAACAAATACCAAGTCATGCTCCAAGAGAAGCAAAGCAAGCGCACTTTCAAGTGCCCCGCTAGTTGCCGAAGCGTCACCTCCCTCGGCAACTCTCAAAACACCGGGTCGACCTCCACTCCCCGGACCATTGTCTTCGGGTCACTGGGACCATTCCCACTACCCGTAGAAGAGACGGCGCCTGCTAAGAAGCAGAAGACCGCCCCGACACCAAAGGTGGTCACCAAAAAGCCTAAGGCTCGTGGCAATCCCAATAGGCCTCAACCTACAAAAAGCCAAGTCTGCCCCGAGACTTGGTCCCCGCGATCTCACCAAAACAAAAAAGGTCCTGGACATCTGCAAAGCCAGCATACCTGGCTCCTCTCAAGGAGAACCGGTTCTATCCTTTCTCTTACATCAAAGGGGAGAAACCCACCCTCCACCGAACAACCAAAACAACTCAGCACGAGCCGGCTTGTTCATACAAGCCCAAAATCAAGTCGTGCATCACAGGGCCTCGACAAGAACCTGCCAGGGCCTGCTCTCTTGCAACTCGACCCTTCATCTCAATAGGGGCCGAGCTTGCGAAATTTAAAGCTTCGCTGCGACAGGCTAAGGACCGCGTCCAGATCCTGCCCATGCCAGTCTTCAAGGAAGACAAGCTCGGTTGCTGCGCACGAGGGACCACGTCCTTCATTGCCAGAGCACAGCCCGAGCTAACCGAGACTCAAATTGCTTGTCGTATACGTCGCCGCGCGGCATATCGACAGCAGAGATTAGAGAAGCAAAGAATCCAGCATTATGAGCTTCAAATCTCCCAAAAATGGGTCGAAAAAGAAAGACCCGACCAAGTTGCTGCTGTCCATATGGTTGGCAAAACCAAGAGACGCCAAAAATCAGCAACAAAAATACATGTCAGACGGCTGGTGACTCGCAGCGTCTCCCGGACGAGAAGACATCAGGTAGACTCTCCCACTCCTTCAAGCCAAGGACATCGGAGTGATCATTCCTCGGGCTCTTCATCTAGAAGAATGAGCTCCACCTCAGTCACTAAGACAGTATCTGCTTTCGACTCACGAAGAGTGAATGTCCTAGTCACAAACTCTGACCAACCTCCACCGAACGATAACATGGCTCTACGCATTCAGCAACTAGAGCAAGGACAGCAGAGAATAGAGGTCCTGATGGAAAACCTCCTTCTCACTCTCCAGTGTCCACCAAACAATGATGAAGTTCCTCCACAAGATGAGGCAAACGGTGGAGAAGATGAGTCACGCGCCCTTACTAAAAAGGACGTTGACAATATCCTCGCCAAAACAAAAGAAGATGATACACTGAAGGAGCATGGGATCAAGCCACCATATCCCTTATGGATGGACTCAGTTCCGTTCCCCTCAAAGTTCAAACAACCTCTTCTCCAAACATATACAGGGAAAGGTTCAGCCAGACAGCATGTCATCCACTTCAAGATCCTAACAGGAACTATTGCGGATCAAGGTGCTCCCAAGATCCGTCTCTTTGCAAGTACCCTAAAAGGTACGGCCTTTGATTGGTACTCAACTCTGCCAGAGGACTCCATTCAAAACTGGACCATGCTACAGACACGCTTCCTGAACCACTTCAAAGGTGAGGATGATCTTGTTACTATGGCTCAACTCTGCAGCCTTAAACAGGGAGAGAATGAGTCGACATATGACTTCATTCACAAGTGGAAAGTAATGGCATACAAATGCTCAGATGTGCTGCCACAAGCGTCACTAGTCGACGTTTGCCGAAACAACATGAGAGCAAGGATCCGCTCCATGATCGTCGGCAACAAATCAAAGAACGTGGGAGAACTCCTAGAAGCGTCTATGGAGGCTGAAACGGTGATCAAAGACCTCAATAGTCAGAATTCATCAAAGAAGAAGCCGACCGCCATCCAGACCTCCAAGCCAAAGAAAAAGGAGGTTCTCAATGTGCAAACCAAGTCAGCTCCTCAGCCACCAAAGAAAGCTGAAAACAAAGTTGTAGGTAAGAGACCTGAACTCTTTGATGCCTTCAAAGAACGAGTAGAGAAGAAATACCCGTTTGATGAAGATGTTGAAGAAATATTTGGGGCTCTCTTGGCAAATGGGAAACTCACCTTGCCTGACCCCAAAAGACCGGGAGATGTTGGCAAAACCAATGATCCCCGATATTGTCCATACCACCAAATGATCTCGCATCCTCTCAACCAATGCTTCGTTGTGAGAGAGAAAATCAACGAGATGTGGAAAAGCGGAGTCATTACCTTTGACAAAAACTATGGGTCTGCCTCTGTTAACATGGTGTCATATGGACAAACATCCAAATCACCAAAGGAAGAAATCACTACTTCCTTCAAGGTGAGAAAAATGACCCAGACGTCCCAAGAGCTGGTGCCTTACCCAACACCAGATGGACACCCCATATGGGCACATCCCGATCTCCTAGAAGATGAAAATTGGGAGATCGTCAAAACAAAGCCGACCGCTCAACAGCAAAGGCAAGCCAAGAGACAACTCCGCAACCTCAAACAGCAGGAGAAGGCTCAAACAAAACAAGAGGTCCTTGAAAAGGCAGAAACCTCCTCTACCATTTCACTGGGGGCAACAGAGGAGTCTCTCCCCAAAGCTTCAAGAGTGGTAAGAAAATTCACTCTCAGTGATTTCATGCCACCACGGCTCAGAGATGAGACTACGCAGGGGGCATCATACTCTTATAACTCGGTAGTTGGATTCTCCATGAATGGGTACGACTCCAGTGACACTGCCAGTGACACAGATGAATGGGAGGAATCCCTTGAAATCGGAGAATATCTCTCCGATGAAGAATGGATCCCAGAATCCCACCTTATGCCAGTAATCTGGTATAACCCCTTCCAACCACAAGGATCCTGGTCTGATGATGATGACGACTATGAGGCTGTTCAAGAAAGTACTGTCAACCCAGCGCAAACAAATGCTCTAGTGGATCCCAACTAGGTTGAACCACAAGGGGCAGATGAAGAAGAAGATTTGGCTCCTATGCCCGATCTTGAAGAATATGCAAGGATCTTGCAGCATCTAGCCATAGAGCAGGAGCAGGATCGCATCAATTAGCTTCATCAAAATCCAGAACCGGAAGTCTTAGAGAATCTACAAACAACTCCTCCAGTGACTCCGGAAAATGAAGAAAGTTGCTGGATTGATGATCCTCTTACATCGGAGGATGAGTTTGATTCCCAACAATCCATTGTGGAGGCATCTTCTATCGAAGTTGCCTGCAATGTGATAGTTCAGGATGATAGTGCCTCTGAAGCTTTCTCTGCTGATGCCATGGACTCTCAAAATGCATCCGCCAGCATATCTTCTGGAGCTACATATTCTCGGGTGACTTCCACTGAGATAGCATCTTCTCAACCATCGTCTCCTGAAACAGTGACGTCAGAATTCAAGCCTCTTCCGATTGATCACCATGAAGAAGCTCTAGCTGATGAAGTCTTTAAAGAAAGCCCAGTCAATTGGTCCCAGGTACCCAACCTCATAGGAGATGTCTGGACCGATGAAATACTTGACAAAGAAGAAAAGTTGTTAGAAGCTGTTCAGAACTTGTTCCTGGAAAATGCTCCATACAATGCAATAACTGAAGACAGCAATGCTGCTGCAGAAGCGTTTTCAGCAAATGGGGAGGATCGGCCCTTTGAGCCTGAAGGGGGTCTTTCGAAAGAAGAGCCACCTCTAGAAGATTTTGAAGTTGGGAAAGGTACCCGCTCTGGGCGGGATTACCACAAAAACTACAACCGACCTTCTTCTTCTTCTTATGTAAATCCTTCGAGAAAACAAGTTGTAAATGCCCCAAGCGGCAGTGATAATGAAAATGCAGGCCCAAAAGAGGCTTTCAAGTATGACTTGATCTTCAAACACATACCTGCACGATTGTACATCCTAGACTTATTACGAATGTCACCACAAACTCGTGATAGTCTCATCTCAGAACTGCAAAACCTGAATGTGGATGTCGACAAACATGCCCCACAAGTCCTACAAATTGAAATGGACTATAGGGTTAAAAAATCAAAAACCTCCTCAAAGGGAGAAAAGAAAGAAGCTGGAGGACCTTGCACTGAATGCCTCGCTGTCCAAAAAGCCGTAAGTGCTACCATCGCCTTTAATAAGGAAGACCTCCTGCTAGGCGAGACGAAGCACAACCGACCCTTGTACTTCACGGGGTACATTAAAGAGATGCCGATACATAGAGTCCAAATCAACCCGGGGTCTGCACTCAACCTCATCTTTACTACGGCACTCGAAGAGCTGGGTATCCCACCTAGCAAACTGAGCCACACATCTGTGTCCATCTTTGGATACGATGGGAGTGCTCAAAGGCCCATTTGCAAAATCAGGTTCAAGTTGCAAATCGGTGATCTTATCTCTGAGGCCACCGTGTATGCAATAAAAACCCCTTCATGCTACAACATCCTTCTCGGGCGCCCTTGGATACACGAGAACAGTGTCGTCCCTTCAACTCTACATCAGTGCATCAAGTTTGTTGGCGACGACGGCCTGATACATCGAGTGTTTGCAGACAAAAAACCCTTCAAAGGAAAAGAAGTCCATTTTGCAGATTCTCAGGTGTACAAGAATGAGAAAGAGAAAGAGGAGGAGAAAATAACATCCTTTGTCGGCAATCTCTGAAAAGATAAAGACAAGGCTCCTCAGCAACCAACGGAAGAAAACAAACCTTTCGGCAAATCCAAAGAGAGCAATCCGTCTCCCTTCGTTGTCTCCTTCAAATCTTCCAAACCTTTGGTAATCACTACTAAAGCAAAGAAGACAAAGCAAAAAACTGGGGGCAGGTTCGTTGTTTCCTTCGTGTCTATCATACAAGATACGGATTCGGATTCAGAGACAAAAGACAATGTATCGTCAAGCCGAGCTGATGTTCAGCAAGTTCGGCCTGCTCTCACTTCATTGGAGACTCCTGCTGACGTAGAAGATCCTGCGTCTGCAACCTTCATCATTCCGGCAACAACGGCAAAAGAGAAACCAATCTTATTTCATAGATCAGACGCTTCTTTATCAAATTCCTTGCTTGAGCCTTTCCAAAATGAAGGTATGCCTTAACTATCCTTATATAGTCCAATGGCACAAGCTATCATGAAGAAAATTGGCTATAACGCTCAAAATCCAATTGGATTGGGAGGTGGTCGTGGTATTCTCACACCATTGGAACCCACCCTTACCAAAAGTCAGCTAGAAGATTGGAAACTCCACCGTCGCATAGACAAGTCTTCATACGGATTGGGGTATGATCATGACACTCCGATGAGACAATTGACACAAAGGCTACAAAGTCGTTTTGCCAACCAAGCCTCAACATCTCGTGTCGATGAAGACATCGATCTCCCTGGATATCTCTTTGAAGAGTTACCCGACAAGGACCCAGGTAGCTCATCAAATTGGTACAATTTCTCTAATGATGAAAAGGATTTGTCCGATGACACATATGCACGGTTCTCTGATTCAAAAGAGCCATCGTCTCCAAAGGAAGTGGCTTACTTCGACCCAGTTTCAGCAGGTGATTGGGATCATCTCATAGCCAGTCTTGAGAAGAGTACCGATCAAGAAGATTTATGGACAAAAGCGGAGCCATGGTCTAAAAATGCCCTTGGAAATCCAGAAGGCCTTGTTGAATTGGAAGCCTCCGAAAATATTGTGGAGGAACCACCTTCAAATCTTCCAACAAAAGATTATGTTCAAAAGATAGACTTGGGAACACCTGATAACCTACGTCCTGTATTCTTAAGTAAGAATATAAAGGATGATGAGTTACCCGAGTATGTCTCTTTTCTTCGTGAGTTTGTTGATAGTTTTGCATGGTCTTATGCTGAAATGCCTAGCTTAGATCCCAAAATAGCAGTTCACAAACTCAACCTGTAAGAAAATATTAAGCCTCTCAAACAAGGCCAAAGAAGATTCCGTCCTGATGTGATGGACAAAATTGAACAAGAAGTTCAAAAACTCAAAAACATTGGATTCATCCGCGAGGAACAGCATCCCGAATGGTTGGCCAACATCATCCTCGTGACAAAGAAAAATGGGCAAATCAAAGTCTGTATTGACTACATAGACCTGAATAATGCTTGCCCTAAAGATGGATTCCCGCTCCCCATATCAGAGGTAATGATTGATAACACCTGCGGGTTTGAGCGAATGACTTTCATGGATGGCTTTTCTGGCTATAACCAGATAAAGATGCATCACGAAGATGAAAGGCATACATCATTTCGGACCCCATTTGGCGTATATTGCTACACTGTCATGCCATTTAGTCTGAAAAATGTCGGTGCAACATATCAGAGGGCTATGATGAAGATATTCCAAGATATGTAACACAAGACGGTTGAATGTTTTATGTTGATGACCTCGCCGTCAAAGGCAAAAGAAAAGAAGACCATCTCGAAGATCTTCAAGAAGTCTTCCTTCGGCTTCGCAAACACAAATTGCGGATGAATCCCCTCAAATGCTTCTTCGGTGTCTCATCGGGTATGTTCCTCGGATTCATAGTTCGTAAAGCTGGAATAGAACTTGACCCATCAAAGTCAAGGCAATTCTAGAAATGTCATCTCTAAGAACCCTAAGAGAACTAAAAGGGCTTCAAGCAAGATTGGCATACATCCAATGATTCATTTCCAACCTATCAGGAAAATGCCGTCCATTTTCGCGCCTGATGAAGAAAGGTGTGGACTTTGTCTGGGATACTGAATATGAAGCCGCATTTCAAGACATCAAGTCATACCTGACCAAACCTCCGGTGTTGGCTGCTCCCACAACCGGAAAACCATTCATCTTGTACACAAGAGCTCTCGACTATTTTTGGGCGCTCTACTTGCACAAGAAAATGATGGAGGAAAAGAAGCTGCTCTATATTACCTCAGTCGCATGTTGGTAGGTGCAGAGCATCGCTACTCTCCAGTCGAAAAAGAATGCCTGGCAGTGATGTTCACCGTACAAAAGCTACGTCACTATTTGCTGTCAAACACAGTATACCTGATTTCGATGATCAATATCTTAAAGGTCCTTGTCACAAAAGCAGGTTCTCTCAATGCCCGGCTGGCAAAATGGTCCATCCTTTTATCACAATTTGATATTAGGTATGTACCACAGAAAGCAATCAAAGGCCAAGCTCTGGCAGACTTTTTCACAGAGCATCCACTACCTAAGGATTCTCCGCTCAGGGATGATCTCCCAGACGAACCTATCTACAACATGGAGACTTCCTCACCAAACGCCTCCTGGAACATGTACTTCGATGGTGCAACCAGGACAAATGAAAAAGGAAAGCCGATATCAAGAATTGGCATTCTCTTTGTTAACCCCGATAAATACATGATTCCTCACGCATTTTCGCTACTGGAACCATGTTCAAACAATGCAGCTGAGTTCCAAGCCCTGATTGTAGGATTGGAACTCGCCCTCGAATCCGTTATCACCATGCTGAAAGCATTTGGGGACTCCCAACTGATCGTCAACCAGATGTATCAGAAATATGAAATCAGGAAGCCTAATCTGTTGCCTTACTACAACAAGGCACAATCGCTTCATCAAAGGTTTGACATCTGTCACATCACCCACATTGCGGAGGTGAAAACATTCATGCAGATGCCTTGGCTGGACTTGCTGCATCTATGGCAATCCAAGAAGGGGAAAACATGAAAATTACAGTATGTCAAAGAAGGATTCTCCCTCCTCTCAGCACACACCAAGCAGTCGCTAAATGCCATCGAGTGGTCGGAAGTTGGATTTCCATCCTTAAACCTCAAATCGACGACTGGAGGGGTCCATTCATCGATTATATTGTGTTTGGAATCCTACCTGAAGATCCAAAAGAGTGGGTAAGTATCCAAAGACGAGCCCCAAATTTTCATTTGGATATTCCCTCCAAAATGCTTTACAGAAAATCCTTCAATGGAGTACTTCTACGCTGCTTGTCACAACAAGAGGCGGAAGAAACTCTAAAAGAAGTTCATGTTGGTCTTTGTGGAGCCCATCAGGCTGGTCCTAAGCTCTACGATCTGATAAAAAGGTTGGGTTATTTTTGGCCTACCATGGTAGCTGACACAATGCAATTTGCTAAACGTTGCCAACAATGCTAAATTCATGGAGATTATATACACATGCCTCCAGAATGGCTACATCCTACAGCGATCTCATGGCCCTTTGAAGCCTGGGGTATGGACATCATAGGTCCTATCTCTCCCCCGTCAAGCAAAGGTCATTGATTCATCTTCGCCAATATAGATTATTTCTCCAAGTGGTCAGAAGCATTTGCGTTCAGTGAAATGAAGACCTCATCAGTTCTTCAATTCTTACAAACCAACATCATTTGTCGCTTCGGCATACCTAAAAGATTCATCCATGATAATGGACCACAATTCCGGGATCACGGATTCTACAGGTTCTGCGACAAATACAAAATCCAAAGTTGTCCTTCGACTCCGTATAACTCGGCAGCGAATGGACTAGCAGAAGCCTTCAACAAGACACTCTGCAAAATCCTTAAGAAAATGGTCTCTAGTCACAAAAGAGACTGGAGCAACAAACTGCCTGAAGCTTTATGGGCCTACCGGACTACCGTTCGAGGACCAACCCATAGCACACCATTCTCCTTAGTCTATGGATGTGAAGCAGTTGTTCCCCTAAAGGTACAAATTCCTTCCTTAAGGGTATCTCTACAAAATGAAATGACACAAGAAAGCAATGTCAAATTGAGACTCCAAGAAATGGATAATCTCGATAAAAGACAGCTCGAAGCTCTACAAAGCGTTGAGCTTTACCAAGCACGCATGGCAGGATCTTTTGACAAGAAGGTCAGGCAACACGCCCACAAAAAGGGTGACTTGGTTCTTGCGGTGAAAAGGTTAATGATTTTTGCCCAAAAATCCAAAGGCAAATTCAAACCAAAATGGGAGGGACCCTCGTCAACGACAAAGTCTTCTCCAATGGCACATATGCTCTTCTAGACATGGAGGGTAAAAGATGTATGTTGCCCATCAATGACAAGTTCTTGAAGCGGTACTACCCTTGAAGACTTCCTACAACGGGTCAGAGCGATGCCTGCATGGCCAAAGCCTATTCCTAGGTACTTGCTCATCAAACCCACCCCTTTTAGAGTTTTCATCACTATGTTGAAATTTCTAAAAACCCAAAATAATGTTTACTTTCAGATGTTGCATTGTTCAAAAAAAAAAAAAATAACAAAATAAAAAACAAAATAAAACCCAAAATCCAAGTTTAGGAGCCTCTTCCCTAACTTGACCAAAACTTTCGATCCTTGAACCCAAAAATTCATGGTTTGAAACAAAGATCAGGACTTAGGGATTTCCACCGTAGTCCACCCCGACTTTTACCACCAAAAATGGTTTTGAGTCAAAATTTATGACCCTCGTGTCTTTAAACAAAAAAAATGTTTCTTTTTTAAAAAAACCGTGGGGAAGCGACGTTTAGTTGATACTCACACAAAACCCAAAAATTGGAAGGATGCGAACCCCATTCAATACTTCCAAAACCTCAAAATCGCAAGGAAGCGACACCTCGTCAGTACTTGCAAAATTTCAAAAATCGTGGAGACACAACGCTTCAGTTTATATCCACAACTCAAATTTTAGAACGAAAACAAAGGTTCGAAAAAACCTCAAATTTCAAAAATCGTGGGGAGGGGACATTCCATCGATACCCACAAAACCAAATTTTTGAGAAAAAAGCAAGGAAGCGACATTCGGTCGATACTTGCACCCAAATCCGCGAGGAAGCGACATTCCATCGATACTTGCAATACCATTCAGCAGGGAGGCGACTCTTAGTCGATACTTGCATTTTTGAAAACCAAAAACCTGGCTTTCACGCCAAAACCCGGCTTTCATGCCAAAAACCTGGCTTTCACGCCAAAAAAATAAAAGATCTAGCTTCCATGCCAACAAAAAACAAAACTTGGTTTAAAAAAAAAAACTTGGCTTCCATGCCACAAACAAAATTTTGGCTTTCACGCCACAAAAATCGGTCTCATGCCAAAAACTAGCTTCCATGCCACAAACAAAATTGCGGCTCCTATGCCACCAAAATTTGTCTTTCACGCCATCCAAAGTTTGACTTTCAAGCAATAAAAAAACCAGGCTTTTTGCCACAAAATCTGGCTTTCATGCCCAAAACAAACTTTTGACAAAAGATTTTCACAAAATGACAACCTTTTGATCAAATTCTCATACAAACATTCCCATCCAACTTTTTACTTACTTTCATAAAAAAAAAAAAAAAAAGAATTTAAGTGAAACGAGGGAATACAAAAAAAAAAAAGGGGTGCCAAAAATGTTTATACATGGAGGTTCCAAAAGAAAAGAAGAAAAAGTTTGCTACAAAGTCAGGAGACTAGTTCGACATGGTTGTCAGCCAAAGGCTTAACTCTTCAAGCAAACTCTTGGCCTTAGCCTCCAAAGCTTCCATGCCGCGTTTCTTCAAAATCTTCCCATAAAATGCAGTAGGCCGTCGTGATCCATCCTCAACACGAGGAAGCTCTTCTCAGAGAATTTGCCATTGTTCATATTCCTGAGTCTTCCTCCGGAGATTGCTTTCAACCTCCTCAACTTGGCGAATGAGAGTCCTCTCTCTATCACGAGCCTTCAGAGTAGCAGTCCACTTGGCAGTGGCCTGTTCTTCCATTAGCTCAAGACGCTGTTTGGATTCAGTAACCTCCCTATCAAGACGGTGCTGGTCCTGCGTCAGCTCAATAATAGCCAACTCAGTGACATTCCTCTCCCAAACGAGCTATTTCTGAGTCCGCGAGATCTCATTCAGTTCAGATTTGACATCGCTGGAAGGCCTCAAAAACATCTCGTTGAAGAAGTCATCATTTGGAAAGCTCTTGGTCTCATTCCACTTGTTGCCTAGAGCGATGACTTCATCAACAAAAGCCTTGACATCTGTAATGTCCAGACCGACTTCTTCGCTATCAGCAAGAATGTCCTGCACATGCTTAACCATGCCGAAACCAGCCTCCAAATAGCCAAAAGAAAGAGTCTCAACCCATGAGCTCAAGACTCTCTTCAACACCTTCCTCGCAAACTGACGGGATGGCTCAAATGAAGACTTGCCATGCTCCGTTGGTCGACTGCCCATGTCAGGCACCGTTGGAAGAGTAATCAAGAAGCTCTTTCCAATCGGAGCCGCTGGGGAAGGAATATCAGCATGCGGACTCGCCTCTGCCTCATCAAAACTGGTGGAAGAAGGCCCTACTCCTGGATCAGCCGCGGCACCCCCTGCTCTGGCTCTGAGAAAGATAGAGGAACTTCTTCTGTCACCTCACAACTTGCCAATGAAAGATGGAAAAGGTATGGATATGATCTTGTCAAAAATCAAAATATTGAGATTATCACTACAAAGTACCTTCTCCGATGACTGGCGGAATGCTTTCTGCTTCTTTGAACTCATCCGAAGCATCATCAAAAGTTGCATCCATGGATGGCTCAAAGTTGTCGGAATCTTCTGGCAAGTCAGCTGGCAAAAAAAAAATATGTCAGCAAGTGGCAGTAAAGAAAAACAAAGAAAAAAAAAACAGAGAAAAAGAAGTCATACTAGGAGGAGATTCTGGATCTACTTCAAAATCTCTGGTTTCTTCCTCAGATGCCACAATTGGATCCGTCACCGCCTCATCTGCTGGAACCTCAGGCATCATCAAATCATCTTCTGCCAAAAGAAAGAAAAGCAGTAGATAAAAAACAAAAGCCTCATAAAAAGAAAGAAGCGGAAAAAGAAAGAAGAAGGGTCATACCATCACTACTGATCTTTCCCCCTCGACTCCTCTTCTCTGGAGGCTCATCATCATCCCCTGATGCCTCCTCAACAATGGTGGAAGGAATTTCCAGATCAGGAGAGTTTTCATGCCATCTCTGACTTCGGTACTGTCCTCTTCTCCTCTTGCTCCTACGGGACGAATTGCTGGAAGTACCCGCCCCACCATCGAAATCGGGCCTCTTGCCAGAGTCCTCTCTGGATGGTCTACTCTTGCTGGTAGACTCCATGGAAGCCTTTGCTCGCTCAGCTTGTATCCAAGCAGCGACCTCTGCCTCCTCCTCTGCGAGTTGTTCCAAGACCTCACCAGGTATCTCTTGTGTAACTCCCGATCTGATGACGTCCTGGTCCTCTAGAAAACCTGTTCTATGCTTTTCTCCAGAAAGGAAAGCTAGAACTTCTTCTTGGCGGACGCCATCTGACTTCCCAAGACCCTTTCCGGAAGACTGCTTTACATCAAGCTCCTTCTTGGAGAGTCCCTGGTACACTAAAAGGCTCTCCACGAACCATTTCGTGAATCCAACAATCCAGAAAGTAGGCAACTCAGGATAAGAAATCATGGCAGTAGTGTCTTCCACACTATAAAACGCCCATGCATTCCTCCCGTCCTGCAGACCTCCAAAACGCTTCACCTTACTCAAAAGCCCTCCAACAACGCCTTGGGAGAAGCCCAACTACAAGGCAAAATGCGAGGGAACATACGGCTGGATGTCGACGAAAAGATGTCTACAGTACACCATCGTGCCGACACGTATGTTAAAAAGCCAACTCCTCTCCGCATTTGTCAAAGAATAGTGTCTCCTTGACCCTGCTCTAGTCGAATCACGGGAGACACCAAAATCAAAAGCCTTCTTCCGCAAATCAGGAGAAAGCTTCACTGAAGACTGCCCCATCTCGACGTCCTAGAATCGTCAGATCCTCAAACGGGCAGATAAGAGAGATTCGAAAACAGGTTTCCCTTTAGCCAACCGAATTATAAACGGGTCATCATCCTGTGCAACACCCAATCGGTGGAAACTGGGACAGTGGTATACATATCACGAATAGAAAATGTGGGCAGAAAATACCCTATTCATGGGAAGCCCAAGCCGAACCAGGAAAGCAGCAGCCTGCAGTTTGGTGCATAAGTAGGAGTAAAGAGAATGCACCAAAGCAAGCCGCTCTCCAAACGCCATCTAATAAGCTGGAAAAATACAATGCGGCCTGATGTGCGTACCATCTCCTCCGGCAAAAACAGCCTCACCCAGCCAATAAGTGAGGTAAACAGTGAGATCTCTCCGCAGCGCAATGTCAGAATGAATGGCGTCTGTGTCTGCAAAGAATTCCTTCAAATTTTCTCGCATGGCGGAGATCTTCTTCAAATCCGGGATCTTAGCCCTGGCTTTCTGGGTGGTACTCTTAGAAGACTTCCCACTGTCAAAGAAGTTGGAAGACAAAAGGCTACCACTCCTCCAACTACTACACCGGACTTTCGAGCCCTCCTTCTCCTTCAAAAAATCGTAGAAGGGGATGAGCTGAAAGTACAAAAGCTTGAACTCCTCAGACTGCTCCTCAAGGACGCTATCGATAGGCATGAACTCCTCGTAGAGATTGCCGAGGATAGGCAGCCCGATGATGGCGCTCGGTTTCTTTAAAGAAAAATCAAACTCACCGTTCGTGACAACAAAGGTGTTGGTTTGTGGAAGGAACGACTCCAGCATGGCCATGAAGGCCTCATCGGAGAAAACCACGGTTTGCCGAAAAGCGCGAACTGCATCAAAATTTCGGCCTCCTTCAGAATGGCATCACCAACCTGCAAGATGTGATCAGTCCACGACTCCCAGCTCGAGTCAGCACTGAAACGGCCGCGAAGTTGAAAAGGCTTCACCCAATTGCTGTCATCGCCCTTGAAAATGCCAAGGCCCACCGGTCTCAAATCGACCGAAGGATGGTCTGAACCTTGGTAGCCGCTGGCCGGCATCAAAATGTCCATGCAGGCAGGCGACTTCTCTGCAAAACCAGAAGGGCCGCCAACAAAAACCCCGGTCTTGATCACGTTTGTCCTCTTCACCCAGCTTGGAGGATCTTCCCTCTTTGAGCATGTGGAGGAAAGATTTATGATCGAGATAGTCCGATCGAAGGTCGACCGGGTAGAAACAGTTCTCTTCTCACCATCAACTGTGAAAGAGAACTGAAAACATCTCCTTTGGTATGTTGAATCGTCGGGGACGGCGTCACTAAACAAGAAGGTAGGCTTGGGCACAATGCTCTGATCGTCCGTGACCCAAGGACGGTTGCTTGCCATAATCTTATAATACTCCTCATCCTTGAGGGCAATCAAACGTTGCCTCATCTCATCTTGATTGAGCGAGTCACACTCTTCGAAGTTCCTTTCGACATACTGAACCTCTTCCCAGTCCTGCTATACGGCCACATTAGAGGATCTGGTAGAACGGCGAGGCGCATCAATGACCGGCTCCTTACCCTTGTTCGTTCTGGAGGAACTACCTGCAAAGGATGGAAAAAGAGAAAATCAATCATCAAAATGACAGAATTTTGCAAAAAAATTCTAACGAAATTTTGGCATGGTTCCGAGGTAATTCCGAAGAAAAGGGAAACACCCCGAAAGAAATAGGAGCTTGAAAATGGGCTCTACATCGCTACAAGCTCATAATCAATGGAAAATTCTCGAAGAAGGCTTGAACTCAAACATTGTTGCGAGATCAAACCAAATCTTCTCAAATATCCGCAAGACTGGAAAAGGGCTCAACATTGCTGCGAGCTCCAAAATCCAAAACTTGCAAAGCTCCTAAGAAAATCCCCGCTAGACTAAGAAAGGGCTCAACATTGCTGCGACCTCTAAAGCCCAAGACTTGCAAAAAGATTTCCAGGTGTGCACTATCATACTTCCAATTCTAATTTCTAAAATATATATATATATGCATAGAAGGAAAGTTGTCATGCACGCGCGTCTCAAAATCCGGGAAAGAGAGAAGGAAAAAGAGAGAAGAAAAAGAACCACTTTCAAAAAAAAAAGAGAGAGAGAGAAAAGGAAAGGGGGACAGGCCACGTGGCCGTACGGCCACACAAACAAAAAAAAAAAGAAAAAAAAAGAGAAAGAAAAAGAAAGAAAAAAAAAGAAGAAAAAAAAAAAACAACACGGTAAAAAAAAAGAAAAAGAAAGAGAAAACAGTGAAAGAAAAAGAAAAAAATAGAAAGAAAAAATGTGTGAAGAAAAAAAGAAAAGAAAACACGTGGAAAAGGAAAGAAAAAAACGTGTGAAAAAAAAAAAAGAATGCACGTGAAAAGAAAAAAAAGAGAGAAAGAAAAAAGAAAAGGAAAAGAAAGGAAGAAAACTTTCTTTTTCTATTTTCTACATGGGGTTTCTTAAGGAAAAAGAAGAAACTTACTTGAAGCCATGGAGAATGAAGAAAAGCTTGAAGATCCTTGAAGAAGAAGAAGAATTCTTGATCTTGGAGCACTCTTGAAGACTTTTGCAAAAAAAAAAAAAAAAAAAGGCAATAGGAGCAAGAGATCCAACCTCCCCTTGCTTTTGTATAAGAGAGCAAACCAAAAGAGGAAAGGAGGAGAAAAGAAAGGGGGTAAGTGCTACAAATTAGCAAACTTCCTAAAAGAAAGGAATCATGGATATTCTTTCCCAATGAGGAGATTCTTTGAGAAATTCTCTCCAAAAAGAGAGGGATTATGAGAAACTTTTTTCCGAAGAAAGATATTTTGAGAAAATCTCTCCCAAAATCAAGGAAACTTGAGAGATTCTCTCCCAGTAAGAATATTTTTAGATATTCTCTACCAAAAAGAGATGTTTTTAAATATTCTTCACAAAAATGACATCACATGAGATCTAAGCTATCTTTAAAGCTTAAGGTCCCATGGGCTAGCCCACATGAGCCAGGTTTGACCACCTAGGCACTAAAAGTGGCTTTTAGTCAAAATTCCTCTTACCAAGAGCATACAAAAATGGTTCCATGCCTCCTTTGAGTTGATTGGACCATACAAAAAAAAAAAAAATCCAAGCCTCAAGAGTTTCCAAAAAATCCAAACCATCCCACCTCATGAACCAAATTAAGCCAAAACCTTGAAATTGACATTCCATAAAAAACCGAACCACTCCAATGGACCCAAAATTGTCCCAAAGAGTGACAAAAAACCAAACCATGGTCCCCTAACTCGCCACATACAGCTTCTTGGGTCACAAGGCCAAAACCAAAAGCAAATCCCGGTCCCCTAACTTGCCACATACAGCTTGTTAGGTCACAAGACCAAAAATCAAAATTCAAAACCCGACCCCCTAACCTGCCACATACAGCTTGTTAGGTTACAAGGTCAAAAACCAAAAACCTTCTTGACCGCCTGATGCGCCACACAAAGCCTTTAGGTTCACAAGGTCAAAAAGAAAACTTGAAACCCAAAAACCCAATCCAAATGTCATTTTCAAAATTTTGCCTTGAGATGGTACGTGATCTCTCTCACTGCCATAAAATCCCCTTGGAAACTCAAAAGGCTACTCTATCAAGAGAAAAATGCTCAGAGACTCTTGGTCAAGTCAGAAGTTCCCCTTCAAAGTTTTCTTCGAGGCATATCGACAGCAAAAGCTATCCAATTCGTCGCTGTACCTCGAGGGGGCATTTGTTGACATAAAAAATGTCACTTTGCCTTCTCAACATCAAAAGCTACATAGAGCCGCATCCTACTGCAAACAGGCAAAGTTGTTTCAAGCATTAGATCTTGTCAAAATCAAACAAAAACTGCAAGATCCTTCAAAATAGTAAAAAAAAGAGGTACACATGAAGTTTCAGGCCATTTCGACACCATTTGGCCTAACTTCAATCCTCCAACAGCTGAGCAGGAGCTCCCGGCGGCGACAATGTCGAAGACATCAAATCTTTGATCAGAGCCTATGGATGGTTTCAAAATACCTCCAAAAGGCTCTACGTCAAATTTCAAGTCAAACCGACACCGTTTGACCCTCCATCAACTCTCGAACGGGGAAATCAAGCCTCCCGGCGGCAAGAACCTCCGATGCCGCCACTCATCAAACAAAGTACATGAGTAGCTTTTGCATGCTTCCAAAGGGCTACACGTCGAATTTCAGGTCATTTCGACAACGCATGACCCGGTTTTGACGTTCCAAAGTAAAATCAAACCTACCGTCGGCAAAGCTCCCCGGGACCATGGCATCCAAATCGGAGCTAATGGATAATCTCAAAATGACTCCAATAGGCTCCCTGTCAAATTTCAGGTCAATCGGACATCGGATGACCGTACATCGAAGCTCGACATCTTCCGCACGATGAAATCAAGTCTAGCATCGACGGGACCCCAAACGGCTTCGAAACTCAAATAAAAGCCTATGGTTGGTCCTATCTAATGCTCAAGAAGCTTCATCTCAAATTTCAGGTCATTCCGACATCGTTTGACCTAGTTTCAACTCTTGGCGAAAAATCGGCTACAAAGTCTTCGGCTTTTCCAAAAATAGGAAATATTGTGCTCTGATTTGCACGACTTCTCGATGGGTTTTCTTCAGTGGAATCAAGCCAATAAATGAGGAGAAATGTCAAAGAAAAATAAAGGAGAAAACAGAAATGAAAAAGCCCAAGAAATGACCAAGAAACGGCGACCGAAAATGGGGCAAAAGCCCCATGGTGGTTGGCGACCTTGGGCCATGGTCGCCGAAGGTTGCCGGCTACATGGTCGCCGGCAACCATAGGGATCCGGGCCCCCAAAGTTTGCCCGAAAACCCACTTTTTCGGGTATTTTTTCGCGTTTTGCGACGTTTGGCCCCTGTGATTTTCTCAAATTCTGATTTTTGAGGCATAATATCCGTCGATCTTCGACAACATCACAGATCCACTATCGAAATCATTTGATCATCATCGGACACTCTGAAACCGCCAACTGGCCGACCAAGAAAGTACACTTTCTACCCAACCGATCGTGAGATCGACTGGACAGATGTTGTCAGCCCATTGGTGTCAACCAATGTCTAAATTTGCATCGTCATCTGACATCAAATAACATGCGGATCCATCGGTGATCATCGCAAGAAGAATTCCAACAGACGCGGCGTGGCCCTCTACTCTTCAAGTGACTCGGCGACCAATTAATGCTGTTAATTGACCCGTTTATGACAAGTTAATACGGTCATTAACTCATTATTTTGGATGGCCCAATCAGAAGTAAGCAAATGGGAGTTACAAGTCCAATTAATCATGGCAATTAACTATGTAACTCCTATCATTATGGAGATTAATCATGGTAATTAATCATGAAACTCCCATCATCATGGAGATTAAATGCTCATTATTCTCCATCGGCCAATCAAAATCCAAGAAAAAAGAGTTACAAAATTATGAAATTAAATCTTGTAACTCCTCCCATCATGGAGCATTAATGTCATTAATGCTCATAAAACCTTCCTAATGGCCACCAAAATACTATAAATAGGCGGTCATTCCAAAGGGAAAGGGTCCTGAAAAATCGTCTTGAAAATTATCCTGAGGAATTCTCTGCACAAAGAAGCTCTTTTGCCTCGAAGAAACTCTGCTGCAAACACTACAAGGTGATCGAAGTCCCTTAGGGGGCCACCCCCCAAGGTTTCCCATCTTCTTCTATCCAACATGGCCTAGATGCGGCTTTTCAGCCCGTCTACTTAGTTTTTTATTGGATATAGGACCTTCCCTTGGTCTTTGTCCTCTAAAAATCCGAGGTCCAAGCCAAGCCAAGCCAAGTGAATTAAAGCATCAAGTGTTCTCATCTGAAGGACGATGACGGAATCCATACATGACTCACGACCGTTGATCTGAACGAGTCCCCACAATGTCCTGAGAAGTTAGATCCGTCTTTCTTTCTTCTCTATTGTATTTTGTATTTTTTTAAAAGAGACAAAAAATCACAATTCTTGTCTTTCATTATTGATAAGATTTGTAAATCGCCTTCTACGGCACAAAACTGCCTTTCACGGCAAGCTAAACAAAATCGCCTTTCACGGCATTCTAAAATCTTTTCTCTCTCTTTAAATATATGTGCAATAGAAAGTTAGAAAAAAAGTTTGATTTCCTTTCTACTTGTGAAGGTGAATCTCCGGATCACCATTTCAAATTCCAAGTATAATAGAAAATCTAACATACCCGTACAAAAATATTGATGCTTGTTCTGTTTTTTTCTTCGCCCTGCCGTACCCCGAAGGACCCGGGACCGAAGAAGGCAAGAAGAAAAAGACAGGTCCCTCAAATGGAGTCAAACGGCTAACCACATCTGGCACGGAAAACACCTGAATGGGGGCCAAGTCCTAACACAAATCTAAGACTCACTGAAAAGAGTATTGGAAGAGAGGTTGCCCTGTTACAACGTATGCTGAAGAAAGGAAGGAGGAGACTCACCGCCGCCTCAATCGGACTATATCTGAATTTTCGTGCCGGAGAAGACAATTGCAAGGGGATTTCGGGGTCTGTCTCATCTCACCGTTTCCAGAGCTGATCACATGGTGGGCCACAGAGGTGTCGACACCCACGCCGAGGAAGAAGACTGGATCAAAGGGTTGTCGGTCTTCCCTAGTTGTCGCCGCCGGAGAGGAACGTCGCCGGAATTGGTGCTCTCGCCGAACCTCGCTGTAACTAATGGGGAACTTCGGTTTTGCAAAGGGAAGGGAAAAATGAGAGGCCTAGTCCAGGTCAGGACGGGTTAGGTTTGACCCCACCCGTGAGCAGTCCAAGAAGCCCATGCAAGTTGGGTTCGGGTACATGTCAAACCTGACCCGCAATTGAAGCCCTAGCAGCAGCATGCTAACGTCAATAATAGTCGGCGACATAGATCAGAGGGATATGCTGACCGGATTGAAGGCCCAAAATTGTATCGCGAATTTCAGAGTCATTTGGTTCAGATTTGTGCTCCTTTTTTTCCTGTACGCTCTTCACACGATCTACGTTGTTAATAGAGGAGATTGAATGTTTGATAGGCAGAAATTGGGGCATTCAGGAGCCAAGTGATTAACAATTGCAAAGAACAGATTCAAGCATCATGTGTCAGGTTGAAGTGTTTGACAAAGAAATGACTTCCGAATATGGCGGAGAAGAGTTTTAAGACTCCTTGACGAAGCAAGGATTGAAAAGAGAATTGTATGGGTTGCCAAGGCCACATGGAGTATCCCGGCGAATGGGAGGACATGGAGGAAAGGGCAATAAGTTTCATACGATTCAACCTCTTGGATGAAGTGCTAGTTAATGTAATGGATGAAGAGACGGGGTCTTTAAAGATATATTCTAGCAGTAATTCAAGAATACCTGAACGCAAAAGGAAGGGCAATTGAGTTCTGATTTGTCACGGAGTGAAGGACAAACCATTGTCGGGAAAACGACAATTGCAGGATTGACGGGAAGAATACCATTGAGATCCGGACTCGGAAAGGTCTCTTTTGTCTTGACGGATGGAAGTGAAGGTTCATCGTGTTGCAAGGATGCATGCAAAGATAACAACAAATGAAGAGCACTTCGGAGGATCAAGATGGGGGGTGTACAGGTCAAAGGAAGCAACTATGGAAAAGCTCATGACAATGCTAAGATTGCCGATGCACTCGGGCTGGGTGGTGCAGAAGTCGCCCTCGGTCATAGTGGGTGCAGGGGCGTACCTTTTCAGCGAGGTACGGGAAGATGAAGACACTGCGAGTATCTTCAAGGTGGCTCGGGGATTGATAGAATCCAAGACAAGGTGGAAATTGTTAGGTTTTGTCTTGTATTCCGGTTTAACCGAGTTAGTTCGTCTGAGTTAGCTAGGACCGAGGATAAGGGTCAGGGGTATTTTAAAAGCGAGGATTGCATATAATGATGAATTGTAACCCTAACTCTTAGAATTGAGAGGGAAGAATGATAGACGACATTTCTCTTCCCCATGGATGTAGGCAATGTTGCCGAATCACCTTAAATCGATGTATTCATGTGTGTGATTGCTTGATGGTGTTATTGTGGCTGTTCATCGTGGTTTAGACTCTCGATCACTGGTGATTAGCATGCAAGGGAATGACTGTAACAAATTGAAGTTACCTCGAGCACAAGAATCAGTCCTAACTGGGTTTTATACTGCATATCAACTCTGAGCTTAAGACGAGACAGAAAAGCATATAAAATATTGGAATTTCTCCTTCTCAACACTCACATGAGTACCGCTGGAGCATCACAGTGTGTGTGTCTGCAGTAACTTCGAAAATAAAAGGGAAGAAAGGGACGCAAGGCCTGTACATGGTTGATGAATAGCCTAAAAGCTCAAACAATGGGATCCTAGTAAGTGGAGATTTATGGCCTCATATCAACCAATAAATTAGTGTTAAGCCTAACTGGACAATCGCTCAAGGGGACGGGTGGATGGAAAGAACTTCACTGGGAAAAGAGAGTCCAAAAAATTATATTCAGTCTATAGCTATTAAGGTTAAATCAAGGATAAAAGAAAGAATTTGAAGGCAAAATCTTCTGTTGGATTCAGTCCAGTTGAGTGCCATAATAGGAGGCTGTAATCGGTGATGGGGAGGAACTAGGAACTGAGGTGTACCACACATGGACTGTCTTCCCCTTTTGGCCTTTTCTATGACAACTTCCCAAAGAAAGGCCTTAAATTAAGAAGCTCATTTTATTATCTTTTGCCATGATTTTCTTAATCCAATAACACCTACTATCCTTGGATAAGAATTAGACATGGCCCCGGTTTGATAAACATACAATATTCACTATTCAGCATTAGATTTGATCATAGAAGAAAAGAAAATCTGAATGATATAACTGTGAGTGTAGGCCGGTTAAGGGCTCAGGTTGTTTTGATTTTACACAATATGTTTTTATAATGATGCATATTATTAGATTTCTTACTGTGTATATTATATTTCCAGTGCAGCTTGCATATGATAAATATACTAATAATATCGTATAAATACATAGATTATAAACATCGATATCGGAAGCGGCAAAAAAAAAAAAGAAAAAAAAAGAAGCAAAGCTCCAGCTTAAATTGGCTTGGCATATCATATAATGATATGATCAAAACCAAGAAAAGGGAGGTCAAACCAAGCTAAGCTTATTTCCACCATAGGCATCATCCAAGAGGGCCCTATAGCAGGGTTCTTGTGCTGTGAACCACCCAAGAAAAATAGTGTGCTTGTTGCATACCTTATGGCATGCTATGATAGAATCCAGTAATGACTTGAAAAATGCATGTAATAAAGGAGCTTAAATATGATCATAGTTTTAGACATGTAAACACAATGTACTTCAACATTTGTCAACATGTTTGGCATTTTCATAGATGATTTCCTAGGAGATGGGCCTTCATCAAAAGTCCACGTTTGGATCTCAGAACTGTGTTGACCTGCATTTAGTTCAAATATAACTGGTTGACGGCACAGAACAAAAACAACTTTCTCGCAGGGACCTTTATATTACACGAATCTATGAATTGTCATTCATGCCCCAATTTAGAAGGTCTAGATGGCCTCTCAGGGTCCAAGCGACAAGGTTTAAACCAAGAAAGAACTTCTTTGTTAGATATGATCCATTTATCATGGCGTAGGAAGGTGGGGAACATATTGAGAGTGATGCCTACAATAGTGGGCCAAACCAGCCAAGCCTATGATGGCCCATGACAGATTTTGTGGTCGAACCAGCTAGGCCTGTGGTCCAAAATTTGGGCGTAAATGAGGGAGTGTATGACTAGAAGTCCAAAGCCAAAGGAGTTATTTTTGTCTTAGAATTTCTTATCTAGTGTTTTTTTTTTTTTTTCTTGATGAGTTCTGATCAGAATTCTCGAGCAGATGAAGTTTTTCATACTCTGGCACCTTATTCAATCGTTGTCGAGCCTTCCTGTAATGCTGGCTTCGTAGAGGGAGAAGGGTTGATGAGAAAGGAAGGGGAAGAGAAAATAAAAAATATTGATGGCTGTGGAGCCTTGACCCCCTTTAACAGAAGGCCTTTCAAAGAAAACATTATAGGAAAATAAAATATTAAAAAACGTGCCCCCTTAAGAAATATGAAAAAATTCCAGCCAGCAGTTTAGAGACCGACCTTAAATAGGAATTAGCAAGTGGCCCTTATACAGAAGTATTTTATTACCTGTGCATACATCCATGGAAAAATAGTTGCGAGGATCTAAATACCTGTATCAGAGCACATAAATGCATAAGTAGAAACCTCATGTTTCCAATGTTGCCGCGGGGGTGGGGGTGGGGGTGGGGAAATAAGGTTACAACTGGGTGAGGTGTCCTAAGGGCAGACCAAAATTACAGTCCATGAGTCTAATTTTCGTATGAGAGAGAAGGGAAGGGAGAGCAACTCCAAAATTGTGAAAATAAAGAGAAAAACAAATTATGAAACACAATGAGAAGGTTGATAGAAACAAAATTGAACGTGTGCGCTTCTCTTCCAACCCATTCATATTTGATGCATCATGTAATTAGATCATGTATCGATCAGAGGTGACAAGGATATGTATTGGATTGATACCCATACGTATATTAGAACTGCTTTCAGCATGTAACAAAAACGACTGTAACATAAGTGGACAGAGTATTAAACAGAAAAGCAGCAATCCATTTTATCCAGAGCATGAACCATTCAATTCAATCAAGTAGATACTTGTATCAGAAGTAGTCAGCATCTTGGAAGGGAAATAACATTGGAACTGAGTACCAAGACAACAAAAGGATTCAGCATAAACAAACTTCAAAATCAGATCCGCAGTCCAAGCAACATCCATTATGTCAAAAGTTGTTCGGCCTCGGCCTCCACTGTTGCCGGCCTTGCCTCTGAACTCTCTGAACTGCACCATGCCCTTGCACCGAAACAGTTGAAGAAGATGGGCGGCTTTGCAGCTGCATTGCTTGTGTGAAGCGCTCATGGATCGGTGTCACAACAGGATGACTGACCCTTGTGGGGGTGTTAAAAGTATCTTGGGGGGCTCTTGCTCCTATTCTTGAATTGATATGGGGGGTTCTTACTCCTATGCTTGGCCGGATATGGGGCCTAACTAGACTGGTCATCAAATGATTCCTGTCTACAGTTCGAGAAGAAAGCATTCGATTTGTCTCCTCAAATGCTCCAGAAATCCTCTCAAGCCCATTCATGCTAACGGCCCTTGCAGCATTATCTGGCATCTCAAAAGGATCTTCAATCTAACAGGTGACAACAGCTTCCAGTAAATGAAGTGGGAATCTATAAAGATATCTATTAAGTGGGAGTCTATAATGAAATCTATAGCTCTACCTATACGACCAAGAAAGTAGCTCACCAGTATCTTGTGGTTTTTCTGCATCCATTTTTCTTGGCTTGTAATGCTTTCCAGCCGTCCACTGTACGTGCAAATTGCATATTGATTGGACAGAAACTCTTCTCTAGAGAACTGAATAGCAAAAAAATAAGGGACTAGCTCAAAACAAAAGATTAGTGCAAAAAGTTGAAGACTACAAATCTAACTGCCTGAAACAAATAAAAAGATATAGTTTCCACATATTCTCTTGCAATATGAAAGAAAAAAAAAAAAACAAGAAGAAAAAATAAGCTACATCAACTATGGAGGAAGTTTTATCTCATTCACAGTGTGAGGTAATTTCAAAGGTTGTGGAGCCCATCCCTAAGCCACCCCTTATGGCGTTGTTAGAGTCAACCTCCATTAATAATGGCCATTCACAAGAACACAAAAACTTTACACTCTCTCTGATTGCCACAATTTTATTTCTACTTGAATCTCTGGCATCATCTGGGCCTGAAAATTTTCAACCTCTAATTGCTTCTTGTGTTAGATCATCCTGATAAACCCAGTTTGCTATTGACAACATCATGAAATCATCAAAAGAAACTAGTGATAATGTAAAGCCTACAAAGATATCAGACAAATTTAGAGGACAGCGAGTAGACCAGCTATGAGCTATGGAGTATAATGTTATCCAGTCAAGAAGCAACAAATGCAGAAAATGACATAACAGAGATAAGAATGTTGAGATGGATGTATGATAAAACTAGGAAAGATAGAATTAAAAAGAGTTTTTTTTACAAAAGGCCCCTATGTTTCTAAGAAACCTAAAATAACCCCTCTATTTTGTGCCATTTTACTATAACATCCATTGACTAACGGTCAATCTAAGAAAACATAAACAGATGTTCTGACTCTTCACCTTTTTTTTTCATTTTTACTATTTTACCCTTCCCATTTACTGAAAAGTTGAAATGATATGTTTAACCTTATAGAAGAAAAGGTGAGGGATGAGTTGGTTATGTGTGTGAGGATGTCTAGGTTGTTTTTGGATATGGTTAATGTAGTGGGCCGGAGGGTGTGGAGGCTGGGAGGTAGCAGGTGGGGTGTGCAGTTGGGCTGAGTTGGTTCGAGCTAATAAGATGGGTTGAGTGAGGCATCTGGGCTGAATAGGTGGGCAGAATGAGATGGGTTCAGACTCGGGTTGAATGGCTTGGTGTTTGATAATTTAAGATGGGCTCTGTTTGTGGAAGGTGGTGGTAATGAAGACATGCGATTGAGTTATAGATGTGAGGTGCTCTGAGTGATGGGTTTGAGTGGACTATGAGATGTTTGGTAAAATAGGGAGATATGGAAAGGGACTGTGGGTTGGTCTGGGCTGAGTGCAAAAAGTGATGAGCTAGGTTTGGCAGGGTTGGCAAGTGGGTCAGCAATTGGTTGGTGAACAGGTTGGTTGGGTTGGCTGAGAGAAGTGATTCAGTTCTGGCTCGGGTTGAATGGGTAATGGGGTTGGAATGATGGTTTTGGGATCATGGGTGGGATGGTGGGTTTTGGCATTGGGTTTTGATGTTGGTGAAGACGATGAGAATGGAAATGATGGATAGGGAAGGTGGGTCGTGGATGGTTTTCAAAGATAGGTGAAGACAATGACCATCGTAATGATGATTATGATGAAGGCTTGGGCTTGATGCAGTGAAGATGGGCAGTAAGTGGTGTGCATGTCGTGGATGCTGTTTATGTAGGAGATGTGGTTGTTTTAGTTTGAGAATTTGGCAGAATTAAAGATGAATAGGTTGTGTGGGTTGCAGTGGGTTTGTACGAGATTTAGTAGATTGTTTGTTGGGAGGGTGTTAAGAGATGGTTGTGATAAAGAAGGTGAAAGTTGACTGGGTGCAAGGAAGATGAGGTAATGGTGTTTGATTGGGAGGGTGTTAAGAGATGGTTGTGATCAAGAGGGTGAAAGCTGACAGGGTGCGAGGAAGATGAGGTAATGGTGTTTGATTGGGAGGATAAGAACTTGAAGATGGATTGAAAAGGTAGGCTTGGTTGGTTTGTTGCAAGTGGAGATATGTAGGCGCTTGTTTGGCAGCGGGGATTGGGACGGTTTAGTTTGAGAAGTGTTTCATTGAGAGAATGAGATGGAGAGAGATGAGTAGATATTGTTGTGTGATGAAAGGGTGTGCCATTGCAGTTGGCTGCTAGTTGGTGGGATGGAGAGAGAGTGTAGTTGACTGGATTGGTTTAGAGAAGTGGGGGTACGGTTGTGGTGAGAGAGCATGTGATTGGATCAAGTGCAGAAGTGAATGGCTAGCGGGGCACAAAAAAGTGAAAAGTGGAAGTGTCTAGTTTACTTTCGCTAATATTGACAGTTAGTCAAGGGATGTAATAGTAAAAACCCAAAATACATGGGCTTTTCTGAGGTTTCTTAAAAATATAGGGGCCTTGACCTCATTCAAGAGCATTTAGCGGTAGCATTGATGGGTGATAAATTGAAAGAGACTCATTTGACATGTTTGGGCATGTCCAACATAGGCCGCCTATGTTGCCGATGAGAAAAAGTCTTTTTATGCAAGTTGATGGCCCGCCAAGGGAAAGAGGTAGGCCAAAGAAGACATGTATAGAAGTAGTAGGGTCAATCTGAAGAAGTGCAACCTATCCGAGGATTTGGCCCATGATAGATTGGAATAGAGAAAAAGAATTCATGCAGTTGACCCTAGAATAATTTGGTTTTATGAATTTAAATAATTAGTAAATTATAGGTGAGTGTTCATCCATGAGGAATGTTTCAATTTTGTTAGTTTTGTATGAGAAGTTAAAGGGTTTTGCTGGAAGACCTAACCAATCTCTAAGACGGATAGTGTTATGTCGTAGATAATGTTGCATAACATTGTGGCCTCTTGGGATATATGTGATGGAGCATATATAAGCTCAACTTATATCAGCAGTTTAGTTGATTGTACAATTATCGCTATGAAGCATATATAAATCCAGTTTATATTAGTAGTGTCGTTGATTCTACAGTTTTTACTATGAAAATTATATTAGGTGTTGTTTATATCAATAGTAGTGCTAATTGTTTAGTTTATGATGTGAGCATATAAATACATGTATGAAGGAGCAGTAAAGAGTGTGAGAACTATTTCTGGAGAGACAGGTGAGTTTTCAGTGACCATAGGTTTGCATCAAGGGTTAGCCCTAAGCCCTTACCTCTTTGCATTAATTATGGATAAGTTAACTATTCATATTTAAGAGGAGGTACCTTAGTGTCTATTGTTCACAGATCATTTAGTATTAGTGAATGAATCAAGAGATTGTGTGAATGCAAAACTTGAGAAATGGCGGGAGGCTTTAGAATCCAAAGGCTTTAAAATAAGTCGTGCAAAGATATATTCTATGGAGTGCGACTGCAGTGCGCGTCTACAAAGAGTTGAAACTGCTGTGAGAATTGAACCCAAGGAGATACCATATAGAGGTTCTTTCCTTTACCTTGGCTCGATAATTAGTAAGGATGAGGAGATTGATGAAGATGTCAAACATAGGATACAAGCGGGTTGGTTGAAGTAGAGACTAGCTTCTAGAGTGCTTTGCGACTGACGAAAGCCAATAATATTAAAGGAAAATTTTATAGGATAGTGATTAGACCAGCTATGACCTATGAAGCAGAATGTTGGCCAATCAAGAAGCAACATTTGCACAAAATGGATGTAGCAGATATGAGAATGTGGAGGTGAATGTGTGGTAAAACTAGGAAGGATAAAATTATAAATGAGCAATTTCAAGAGCACCTAAGGGTAGCATTAATAGGGGATAAATTTAAGGAAACCCGTTTAAAATGGTTTGGGCATATCCAACGCAGGCTGGTAACAGCGTGTTGGTACGAAAAAGTTTGGCTATACAGGTTGATGGCCCACCAAGGGGAAGGGTAGGCCGAAGAGGAAATGGATGTAGTAAAAATAGATCTGAAGAAGTGCAACTTATCTGAGGATTTGGCTCGGGATAGATCAAAATGAAGAAACAAAATTCATGTAGCCAACCCCAACATGCTTGAGACAAGGCTTTGATGGTGATGATGTTGTGAGCATATAGAATTCCTAGTTGTTTCAGGAGTGTTGCTAATTGTAAAGTTTAAGCTGAGAGCATAAAAGGTTAAGTTGCTAATTGATTTGTAGATAATTTTGGCAATTGTTTGCTAGGTGAAGTGGCCAAAAGAAAGATTAGTGTGTTGATGGTTGTTGAACCTAAAGGATGCTATTGCCTTAGCACGGTAAACTTCTTTTTAAAACTTCTTCGATCAGGCAGGCTGAAAAATATATCAAAGATCCACTGTGATTACTAGTATAAAGGGTTACTCTGCAAATTATCTTACAAAGGTTGTCATAGGAGCAATAACTTATAAGATGCTTGCTCCAAGTTGGCATAGCAGATAATCTATGTACCAGCTTGAAGGGGAGTGTTGAGAAACGACTAAATGGCCAATTTGTAATTTTTGTAGACTAATTTGTAATTATGGAAAGTTTTGGTGGAAGATGTTTCCTATAATTTTTTAAAATAGTGAACAATATGAAGTGTTAGGGTTGGTAATAATTAGGGTCGGATGACCAGTCCTCATGGTGCTCTCCGAATTCTTTTGCCTTCTTTAAAACCCTAACTTTCTTCTCTAACTTCTTTAACTTTTAGGGCACGGTTGTGTAGCCCATTTCTGCGGAAAAGGATGTGGTTTTTTTGTGGAAAACTCCTTTTTCATGTGTTTGGTGCGGTAGTTTTCCGCGGAACTGCTTTTTCGCCATGTCAGCTTTTTCCTTCCTAGGCATGGAAATGGACCTCGGGGGGGCGATGTCCATTTCCACGGAAAACTGACCCCCCATTTCCTCACTCCCACCCCCACTCCACCCAGCCACCCTCTTTCTTCTCCCTCCCCTCCCAACCCCACCTACCCACTCACCCACCCCACACACATACCGACCCACCCACCTAGTAGTTTTCACTAAAGAAATCCGCAGCTGCACCAAACAACATTAGCACCAATTCATCGGGGAAAATTTTTTTGCACCAAACATGAATTTCTAATTTCATCAGAAAACCTTTTCTGAGGTATTTAAAAACCATATAATTTGCCGATGTGGCAATTTCATCTTTCCATGGAAGTTGCCTCTACACAAATGTGCCCTTAAGCTTTTCACTTAATTTCTTGAGGATTTACTTTCAACTCCTCAAAGGTCCCGAAGTTGATGATACACCATAATTTACCAAGTAATCAAATCCAACATTTTAATAAAAGGGAGTGTCATCAATTTATGTGCAATAATTACCTTTTCAAAGAATGTAACAAAAAGCTCAGATAGAGAGCTTTGATTTACTTGATGGAAGCGTTGATATTTAAACCTTGCAATGTTAGCAGCACATGTATCTTGTATGTGTCTCTCAACAATGAGCCTCGTTCCTACATAAAGGAAAAAGATGAGTATAGTGTGTATCACGTGCCAATTACATCATGAATACAGCCTAATAAAGTTTACTACCTTACCCTCTATACAATTGAAGTGCCAAATATAGTTAAGTTTCCACCTATTTCTATTTTGATAACGACAAATAATATCATTGACAAAGGAAATCCCACAGATAGAAGGCCTAAGGCCTTAGGTAAGCAACCAGTAGTTTCACTAGTCTCTTCAGAAACATAGTAAAGGGCACATCTAACTAAATAAGAAACACCTGGTTACCAAAAACTAAAAAGAAACACCCATGTCTTACTTACAATAAGGGAACCCTCCATTCCAATTCAATTGAAAGGTCACAAGAGAATGCGAGGCCCCTACCAAATATTGCAATGTTGAAACTTGAAAATATTAATCACAGTTCAGTACTCAATTTTTAACACTGGAATATAGTGGAAAAATAATGCTGAGTCTTGCACATATTCTGAAAGTGATTAAACAATAAATAAAAACAATATGACAGCAGTGACATTCTATTTTTTTTATTTAAATAATACATTCTAAATTAAACTTCTGTATAAAGTTTGCCAAGTTCGCTCTAAATTATAAAGCTACATATGTGGCTTTCTTCTACATGAATCCTAATTCCATTCAAGGGAATTACAAGCAAACTAAAAATCCCATGATACTGCATATAAAAACGCCTACAATGATATATACACCTGTAAGATCATCAGCAATATTTCCCACGTAGATGTCCTTCAGCGGAGGTAAAATGGCAGGGTTGCAGGTCTGCAATAAAGCATTAGAATAGATGGGAGAAATTAGATAAAACCAATACTTGCAAGCTTTCTTTAAAATCCCACTAATGTTTGTACTAGCTTAAAAATAAATAGACGAAAGCTAAAGCTAGTGCTCCAACAAGATCGCAACACTAAATAGAATTGAATTGATTTTTTTTTAAAAAAGGCTATGGTCTCAGTCACCTTTTGTTCCCTTGCAGTGACCTATATCCAAACCCTAGCACTTATCTGCTACCCCAAGTGATAATATCAGTGCTACCTCAGATAAGACAGACCTAAATCCACAAAGATCTGGCATCCTAACCATTTGATCAAAGAAATTTTTAGGAAAGTAGAAGGTTATAAAAGAAGGTCAACTATAGATCCACTGACCGCTCATTTTTCCCAAATATCTTCGACTAAAGGGATAAGATATCCAATCAATGTGCGTTTTAGAGGACAGTAGCGGAATGTAGTCACCTTTTTTTTAATTGCTAATACAATCACTTCAATTAAAAAAAAAAAAAAGAAAAAAAAAGAAGAAAGAAGAATTCAGTCCCTCACATCTAGAGGAAAAAGTGAATAACAAATTTAAACTTCCTTAAAGAGAAAGAAAGTCACCTGAAAATGGAAGATGACAAGCAAACAAAGGGAATATGAGTTCAATGTTCCATTCTTCGGATCATTTATAGCCTTTGCTTTCGCCCATTCTTTGATCTGCCGGAAAAATTCAAATGCAAAACAAACCGATAGAGAAAAGTAAAGATAAATGTCAGACAAAATTTTATACCGATCAACTATTATCTCATAAAGTACTGAAACAGACCAGTAGAACCATATCACGGAATCTCTCATCAATCTCAGTGATCCAGAGCATAAATTTGGACTTTATTTGACCAAGAAGATTACAGATTGAGATATCACATGAAGTGTTCCGGTAGTTGCCTTGATATATTAGAAGGGGAACCCTTGCATTTGGAATAAATTCCAAACTATAAACACCTGAAATCAAGAGACACATACATAAAGTGGGTGAAAAAAGGAATCAATAGCGCTATTAATTCAATGAGTAGGAGATCTCAGACAAAGAGAAAAATTGCAATTCTTCTTTTTTAATTGAAATAATCAGTTACAGCTAATCAGAGACTATAATATTCTAACAATTGTGGACCCACTGCGAGAGGACATTTGAATGGTGCTCCACCAGTTGGAAAGCATGCATTTATAATCCAAACCATCGAAAGATCAAGCTTACAAATGGTGGGACATGATTGGTTTATTACCTAAAAATGAAACTAAAAGGCCCAACCATTTGATGATTTCAATTGAATGAAAACCATTATGTTATTGCTTTAATTCTTCATGTTCCATTTACCGTCAGTTACGAAGGTTCTGCCCTGGAGTTCTATAAAAATATCAATCACTAAGGTTGTGGTGCATCCTCATTAATGGGCCAGGCCCAACCCAACCTGCTAGACCCAGCCAGACTCAAGCCTGACCTTAACGGATGCATGCCAGGACAGTCAGGGTCAGTCCGACACAGGATAGGCCCGCCCGAAACCAGGAGGCCCTGTTGCAAACAGTAATACCTGTGGGTCAGATGATCGATCTGGGGCATTAGTCATAGAGACACCCGACTTGTGGCTCACAATCCCACTCGTCTTTGCAAGGTATGGACTGTTTTAGTTCAGTAGAATTAATTTATTTTGAGCCTCTGAATCTTGATGTAATTATGAAACAATTACTAGTATGACAAGAGTTTAATTAAATCTAATAGTGGAGTTCGACAAAACAGAGTAAACTATAACTCGAGGTTATTGAACAGGATAGGGTACATTGCCAACTTCAGGTTTTTTTTATTTAATTAATAAAAGAAAAAATTTCTAGCTGTTGTTCTTCATCCTCCCCTACCGCTGAGAGAGGGTTTTGGGTTTCTGATTCAGCAAAGTCATGCTAACTAGTATTGTTGTCTGGATCCATTGGGAAGACATTTCAAGATCACAGTTCTGAAGTATCTGCCTTAAGATCTGTCCTTCATCTGAAGCACAATCCAGAATGCAGGCCACATGACTTCTATGGAGCATGTGCAACCACCTTTTTGAATAAAGATCATAAAATTTAATAACTAAATGTCAAGTAATACATAGAACAACCAATTTCCATACTGTCACCAGGATTCAGAAAAATGTAGTCATATCATGTTCTTTGAATCGCAGTCCATATTCATGATAGGTATCATAGATCACCACTTGCGATACAATTACTCAAAGAAACATGCAACTAGACTGGTTGAAAATCGATCATTTGATGAAAGATACCCCCTTGTATTGTTACTAACCACAATATTCTGCGATCAAAATGGCATATAAAGTCGGATTGAAACTATCTAGCTATATTTTATCCATAACTATAAAAATACTAATACAGAAATAAAATACCCCCATGAAAAACAAAATGAACATCAATCTACCCTCTGTATTCATGCATTCAACATTATATTCAAATTATCTATGCATTCAACATTGTATTCAAATTATCTATCTTATTATCCATAACTATCAAGGTACAAATACAGAAATAAAACTCTCGTAATGCAAAAGACTGACGATTATCAATCTACATGATCCAACAGTTACAGGGATTAGCAAATCATATAAACTGGTTAATGAAACCACAATAATATGAAGAAATTACCATTCCTGCGCAAAGCTCTCATTATATCCCTTAACAGAGTTTGCTTGCGTCTTTTCCCAACAGACGGAACAAGTGAACCATTAGGTACATCAACAGAAATATCAAGATCCCCCCATCTAGTGTAGAGATTAGAAACAAAAGAGCCAAAAGGTTCAACAAGGGCACCTGCATACAGAACTTCCACTGCTGAACATAATGCTACTAACAGAAGTGCCAAAACAATACTAATGATTTTGTTAATAAAAAAATGAAGTAAATAAAATACAAAGAGAAAGTGTTGAAGTCTACGCTGTGTAAAAATTGTATATTCATCACTTCCAAAACAATGTTGCACATTAGTATATGCATGGATGGAATTACCCACCAATGGTCAATATGTGATTTTGCTGCACCACTAAGTATCGGCATATCGGCAGATACTACAAGGGCAACGGAATTTTTGGAAGCCAACGATCTCCACTTATTTGCTACTTTGCGAGCCAATTTTCTGGGGAACTCCAACAGTGACTGAACTATCATTCTAAGAATGTTTTGGAGATAAAAAAAAAAATAAGAATCAAGTGTTGCAAACAGATTAAAACAACACAAGCTCTTCACTTGGACAAAAAGGGGGGATTTTAAAATAAAATTATTCTGAGAATCTGTTTACATCAGAGTGCCTGACTTTCTGAATTTTATGTCAGGACCCTTAGATATACATACATTGTTGTGCTTGTGCCATTCTCTAACTCCTTGAGCTTTTGGTGTTTTTAGTTGCTAACATGGTATCTTAGAGCTGGGAGTCGTGTGTTTGAATCCCTAGGGATGTGTTTTGTCCACATATGGTTGTTCGACATGTTTTTGTTCCATGTGCGGAGCCCCACACATGTGGGGTGGGGGGACCCTTTGATATACATACGTTGCTGTGCCGTTCTCTAATAGCTCGAGCTTTTGGTGTTTCTGGTCACCAACAACAACCAACTAGGATTCCCAAATGACCAAAATGCCGATGTTGCTCCTTGTCAGAGACTGTATTTGAATTTGAATATGGTTTGTATAGGTTGGCAATCTGATGGTGGACACACGAGCTAGATGTGAGTTGTCTAATAGTCATTAGATCAAATGGAGATGATGGGTCCAAGTTGAATACTGAAAGCTGTCTCTCCCATCGGAGGGGTAATATATTTATAGGAAGGGTTGGATGTCCCCTTTTGTGGTAGGAATCTACTTTCTTGGACATTAACGAAAACTAATGAAACTAAGTCTCCTAAAACAAACCAAATCAAAAACAATTTTTCTAATTTAAAGACCTCCCAATTGAGATTCCTAGTCAACTTAAATTCCCACAGTAAATTGGTTGGACCTGTTAGGCCTGTGGGCTGGACCCAGTGGGCATGGTCAACACATGGATCATGGGTCTCATTTGCATCAGTTCTCCCCGGTTGGAGAGAACTTGACCTCGAGTTTTGTTGATGTCCTCCGGGGTCAAAGAGTCACCATACAAACTTCCCATTTGTCTGTTAATTTTCGTTCTCTTTGCATGGCTTGGAAGCTTGACACAATCTTTTCATAAACCTAGAAGTGGATTGAAGGTGTCACTTCTTCTAACATTCTAATTCAGCTCGAATATGTGATCTAACTATTAGAAGCATTGTTAGCGTCATATCAACATATCACAATCTCCAAATTTCCATCGTCAATCCCCGAAGATAAAATCAACGCGGGGGAGCTTCAATAATGGGTTCTTCTTTCGAAACCACTTGAACAATGTAACTGTCTTTCGATATCCACAAGTCTCTTTCAAAACTACCGTTAGATCCTCTGGATGATAAGGCTTGTTGCTGGTCATATCCACATTTTTAATAGCCGCTTGTCCTTCTTCCTTTGCCTCTTGCTTCTTTTGATCAACGCTATTCATAGAAAGAAATTCAGTCCCTTTGTCTTCTAGTTTTTTTAAAGTATGATCGACTTTTGGAGTTTTGCATGCTACGTCATCCGAATTTGTTACAAAATCATCTTTTCTTTGATCTTTGCTTATTTTTGTCATCCTTGATGTCTTTTATCATGGCTTGTTGCTCTTTTGGTGCACTCAAGGTTTCTTTTTCTTCCTTTCAGTCCTTTGATTCTTTGGTTCTTCAGTTGAAGATGACGATGCAAACAAAGGTGTTGTCTATGAATAAGATTGATACATTTTCCTTTCCATAGAAAGGAATGTATGTTCGTTTGTTAGTGTGCACATCTAGATGCAAGGGCTATGGTCGTCCAAGAAGACTTACGAGCGACATTCATAGGGATCAAATCACACCAAATATCATCCTCATAAGTGCAAATTTTAAAAGATACCAAACAATGTTGAGTTATAGGAATGATAAAATCATCAACCCATGCCACTCTGTAGGGTTTCCAGAGTTTCTCAGTTGATAATTGAAGCTTGTGAATAACTTCTTGCATAACAAAATTTATCTCAAAGCCACAGTCAATAATCAGATTGCACAATATACCTTCGCACCTTACCCATGTTCGGAATGCCATAGTCTATCCACACTCCTTTCTTCTCATCTGTGGTAAGAAGTCCACATATGACTTGCGTGCTATGATGCACGGATACTTCAAAATGGGCAATGTATCGTGTCGTATTGTATCCGATACTTCACTTTTTATGTATAAAATCCATGTCCTTACCATGTCTACGACGTGTCCCTGCCGTATCCATGACATATCTGTGCATCATAGCTTGCGTGGGATTATCCTCTCCAACAAAATGTGATTCAATAATATGAACCATTTTTCTTTGCTGAAACTCTCTGTCTTGAGGACTTTTCATACAAGACTGTTTAAGTTCGTCCACTAATTGATCACATGATTTTTGAAGGATTTGGCAAAATTCCATATTCTTCTTCCATATGTCTGATCCTAGACCTGTGTTGTAACGAACTAAATAATGTATCTCGCTCTCATCTAATGCACATAAATATAACATTTCTTGAAATTGGCAGGTATATTCATCAACTTTCAGCTTCTTTTGCTTCAAACAAGGGAGCTGCTCATGTTAGATTGTATGTCCTCAATCCAGTGGATGATGTAAATAAATTGATTTATTTTATAATTTCATGCTTTATTAATATGATAAATGGGATTTTATTCTATGATTGCACATAACATATACAAAATGACATGATGGTTCATGAGATGAACCGGAGCCCACAAGCATGGATGAAAATAACGGCCGCTATATCGGCCGCCACCGCTACGCTACGGCCGATTTATCGGCCGACGCACCCGTAGCGGCCGCTACGTCCGCTACGGGGCTGCTACGGCCGCTACAAGCCCGCTATGGGCCGCTACAACCGCTACGGGGCCGCTACGGGGTGAGAAAAATTTCTACTTTTCAAATTTTTTTAAAATGCATAATAAGACTTATTTCTTTTCTTCTTCTCTTCAAATAACATTTCTACACAACTCTTCTACCCTTTTTATGTTTAAAAGAACACCAAAAAGCACATGATCTCGCCGAATTACAGTCGATACAGAGAGTTCTTCTCTAAGTACATCCTATTAGACACCCCCTTTGGTAGATGTATTTTTTTCTCTAGGTACTCTTAAGTCTTGACTTCATGACATAGTTTTTTCTTTTCTTTCATTAGTTTCTAAGTTAGCATAACTAAGCAACATGAACACATGTGAAAAAAATGATCATTACTATTATTTTCTATTTATACAGCGATACAGGACCTCATATAATGAGGGGACCGCTACGCCCCCTTACCTTAGTTACTTTTGCAAAAAAAATATATATATATACATTTTCTCTCATTTTCCAATATTCTAGATTTTCTAGAATTTTTTCATATTTTTTTGATGATTTTTCCAAATCTCACCGCTACGCTACGTAGCGCCCGCTATGTAGCGTTTAGGTGGTAGGCCGCTACGCCCACCGCTACCGCTATTTTCATCCTTGCCCACAAGTATATTAAATGTAATCCATGAGTGTAGATGAGATTTACATATAAGAGACATGGATCACAACTCTTATATTTGAAGTATTTTCACAACTTGTGATGAAACTGGGCATCTCATTTGAAAAGGTTGTAGCACTGTAATTACTATGAGATAGTGTGATTTGTCTTAATCATCAAAGTGTAAGACTCTAGATTGTTGTGCTATTACATTGGATGTACTGAAGGACCATTAGTAGTACCTTATCCAAGTCTGTCTATAATTAAAGGATTGCTCTCATAATTCCTACGCAATAGGCTCTCAATCCTGATGGATTAATAGACTCAAGTTTCTACTATTCATTTACTTTGAGTTACCAATGAATGAGGCCAACTGTAGGTCAACACCTCGGTATTTTGGGTACGTGGTAGTGAGATTGCAGGAATATATAGTTCTTAAGATGGAATCTATCCTCTAAGAGGGAAATATCCCCTTGTGCCAATTAATGGATTTTATCATTGGTAAGTGCGCACCCATCTCAATTAAGAGTTAATTGGATGGTACTGATAATTATTGTGATTAATTGGATCACAAGTATAATAAGATGTGGATCTAATTTGGTTGGACAGATTTATTCTAATGGATCCATGGATATAATTGATGGAGAGGCCTACTTGCAGTAATTGGAAAGATAAGGGTCTTCTTGTAATTATTCCTACTGTAATTATTCCTAAGACTGGAGTGCAATTGCATTTATTTAGTGGAGTTATTTGCAATTAACTGTGGGTCCAGAGTTCAAATGAGATGTGGGGTCCAGATCTTCAGTTGGAGCCAGTTTCTAAGGAATCTCTAGTGGTCCCCATGCTAGCCCTTAGAATAGAAGGTTACTAATCCAATTGGAACTCTTAAGGAAGGAGTAAGACATATACTAACAATAGAAGTGAGAATTCTAATTATGGGCAAAGTAAATAAGTGGAGAGGAGTGTTGGACGTCCCGTGCACTTGCAAGCCCAAGGGTGGACGTCCAAAACTCACTCTCTCCTCTTCTCTCCTTTAGCTTCTTCCAAGAGTACCTAGGGTTTTCTTCTTATTTGAGATCCCACCATTCTCTTTTAAGATGTTCTCTAACAAGAGGGATATATATATAGCGTGGAAGAACACCAAGGAAAAGGAGATCTAATCTGCGAAAAGAGTTTTTGTGGAATCAAGTTTTCAATTTCTCGATTTGAGCACAACCAAGCTCCTCAGGTATAGATCTACACCTAGTTTCTTTCAGTAGATCTTGTTAAACTTTTTTTATTTTCTTGATTTGTCTTCTTTGGATAGATTTGTTATCTTAATGCATGAGATTAGGGTTTTAGACCTTGGGGTTGGGTTCTTGGCCTTTTGGGTGTTTGATCCCTGCATTAAGTGGGTCAAAAGTTTTTTAACCCATCTAGAAGGCCAACCTACTTCCAACAGCTCAAAGTAGAACTCATTCTGAAAATATCATATGACAATATCCATATTTGTGCTCATACTGGTTTGGATGTAAGAAAGTCATAAAAATCTAATGCTTTTTGAAGAATAGACTAACTTGTTGCATGGATCTTATTATCAGGAGTACACAGGCCAAGATAGATCATCGACGGTTGTCTAGATGGTTGAGTTAATCACAGATAGAAGGTCAATTGTAGAAAACCTGCTTGAATCTAGGGCTCACACTTATATTTGCACCTTGTGGTCACTCTATCGAGGCCCAATTAGCACCTATGAAGGTGAGTACGACAATGAAGCCCTTGACGGGTCACGTCCACCTAACCTAATTAAAAGATGGCCAGGCTTAGCCCAAGTCGCAAGGCAGGAACCTTCCACTCTCTTTCACTGAGAGAGGCAAGTAACATGCCTGTGCACATCCACTCAGGCAAAGGGAACGACGCCCTATCGTTGTCCCTTTAAATGGCTGCTAGAACATCAACTTTGTTTTTTTTCCCCTACTTGACTTGGCTTTTTCTCAGGCTTTGAGACTTAAGGAAAGAAAAGGATCTAAAGCCTTCATTTCATTCTTCAATTAACTAAGGTGAGAGGCCTATTTTCTTATGAGTACTTCGGCATGGGGGAAAGAGGAGAAGATCTTCTAATATGAAGCTTCGGATCAGCTGAGAAGGGAGAGATTGCCGGTGATGGTAAGAGCAAATAGTTAAGATGCTCACCATATGCATAGGTATGCAGATCTTTCCCTTTGCCTCTCTCTCTCTCTCTCTCTCTCTCTCTCTCTCTCTCTCTCTCTCTCTCTTCTTTTTATTAATTTATTTTTTACAAAAATCAAACGAATGGAATGGATTTCAGTTGTGGTGATGCGGTGGGTGAAAGGTTAGGTTGGGTTGGGATGGATTGTAAGTATTTCTTTTTCTTTTTCTTTTTCTTTTTTTTTTATTTGGCTCAATAGAAGGAGTAAGGAGAGGGACGGAAGGATTAGGGTTACAAGGCTAGGGATTTTGGGAATTTGGGAATTTTGGAGAATTGGGATTTTGAGCTTTGAGAAATTTGGGGGCTTTGGGGATTTGGATTCTTAAAGTTTTGGGAAATTCATGAAATTGGGTTTAGGGTTTCAGAGATTTTTAAGAAATTTGGGGGATTTAGGTTAGGGTTTGAGGGACAGGATTGAGTGCTAGGGTTTCAATTGGGTTGAGGTATGAAGAAGGGTTAAAGGGTACGTGTTCAATAGAGATGCTAAATGTTGAGGAGGGATTTGAGTTGGGTTTTAGGGGTCGGGAGGGATTTGAGTTCTCAGGGTTTTAGATGGGTCATGGGGCCTTTAGTTTGGGTTTGTTGAGGAGTCTCTAGGGTTATGAGGGGGAAAGGCTTGGATAAGGTTCGATGGCTAATGTTTTGCCAGATTCGACTAGTGGAGATAGTAAGGGTTAGGGGGGGGGATCAATTAGGGTTATGAATTTGGTGGGATTCTTGAGGTTAAGAGGTTTTGGGAATATTAGGAATTAGAGTTTAGGAGTTTGAATAGGTGTAAGGCTTAGGATGAAGATGGGTTTTTTATGCAGACCTTAAGTTAGGGCTTGCATGCAAGTACCGAAGCACATGTCTGCAAACACTATCACACATCTAAGCAAAGACTTCAGCACAAGAACACACCTCCGAGGTGAAGTAGCACAGGGGAAAAGGAGATTAGCCAACAGGTTATTCTCCAAGCCAAACGGCTTAGGGTATGATGTCTTGGTCTCACACCACAGACAAGAGAGAAACACATGTTTTGGAGAACTCAATTTTCATTTAAATTTCTGTATATCCCAAGAGAAAGAATTAGATCCTTATATAATAAAGTCTAAGCAAGAATTTAGTAATCAATCACTACTAAATAAGAAACTCTCTAATTCTAAGAATCTAGGAAAATTAGAAACTGTATAATTATTGTTTAAATCATATTAATTAAGAAATCTACTAAATTTGGAAAATCATCTAGAAGGTCTAAGACCAGAACTGTGGTTTGAAGATTTTGTCACTGCTGGGCCTTGTGGGCTTTGGGCCTTTTGGAATATACTTTCAATCGGGGCCCGGTAGTCTGGCCTGCATCACGAGGGCTAGAAAACCCACGATAATATTATTCCAATAATCAAAGTTTGAGATTTTCATCTCTACAATACAATATAAATAGGGAAAAAGAAACTTAGGGGCTAAGAAACCTAATCAAGCTAGGAAATTGACTAATTTTAGAAACTATCCTAATTACAACTCCTTTAATAAAAATTAGAAACTAATAACAATAAAATTAAGGAATATCTAAACTCTCTTGGGCACACACACATGTAGGCTAAGTGGAGAAAAAATAAATTCCTTCAATAAATGCCTTTTTTAGGACCTTGGACGTGACTCAGTCTCGCCCTCAAGTTGAGTAGACTTGGAAGTCACACATAGAACCCATAAAAATAAGTAAAATCTTAAAAAGAAAACATATCAAAATATAACAAAATGAGGAAAATATACAAAAAAGGATTTTAAGGATTCACTTTATATTTTAATATTTTTTAATCAATTTTTGTGTCAAAGGTGGTTGCAATTGGTTATGAGGTTGATCGTTTATGTTCCAATGAATAGTTGCCTTGACCTTTGTATCATTGGGTCTAGAAAAAACGACAAGTTTTTTCTCTTCAAAACACAACCCTAAAATTTGTCAAAGATCTCCCACACCCTCTTTAAGAATTATAAAAAAAAAAAAAGAAGGAAGAGGGGGAGGCCCATAAATACTCGACTGGCAACTGACCAAGTCTGGGTCAACTCAGCTCAGTCAATTGGGGTCTGAGCCGATTTTGAAAACCATGTTTGTACCACAAAAGAACAGAGATCCTCTTACCAACAAATATATGGGTGCCTATGTTTTTACCAATAACTGAACATACCCCTCAAACTCTCCACGGACTGAACAACAGCTCTAAACTCATTAATGATATGAAGTCGCTTCTGTCGATCATCTTCTGTTGGCTTGACTAAAGAAAGGATTTCCAAGATAGATGACTCCAATATCCCAGATGGGAATCGTCGACGGTCCATCATACACACAAAGCACCTGCTAAAAAGAAAATACCAAAGTCGTCAACCTCTCAAAGAAAGTCCCATTACATTGACAATCTAGATTTACGGAAACTAAGATTACAAAAGTACTCTTCTGAATTCTAAGCTACATTAAATCACCAACCCACAGTTCAGTCCACTTTTTTTAACCAAATTTATCCTCTTATAAGAGCTATACTTCATGACATTCAATACAATGATGAAAATTCACATCAGTGGAGTAGATTTACGTAAAAAAGAAAAAAAAAAAAAAAAAAGGACCTTTTATCCGAGCAACCACATGCACCACTAAAATTGTTGATTTTGGACACCAAGATGATGAGTGAAGACTGGTATTTGCATCTTTGAGCATGTTTATGAATCCAACAAGAAAACTATCACAACTCAGCAGCACCTTTTGAAGTGCCAAAGGTAGACTGACCCTGCCAGCAGAACATGGTAATAAACATAGATGTCAGACCTCATAGAATAACAACAATAAATATAAGAAAAGATACGGATGATAAGTTCAGGGTAAGCATATGATCGTTCTATCCTGCAAGAAAGGGAAGAAAATAAAATAAAAATAAAAAGAATGGAAATCATAACTTTGTGACAAATAGATTTGTGGACCATAAGAAAATAAGGTAACAGTTTCACAATGTTTTATGGCACTGCAAATGAATGGAATTGTAATGTCCAGTTTTGCATTCATTATACAAAACCAAACAGTCATTCTTCTACACAATATTTATAATGTCTTTTCCACATGGGAACGCATTTTGACAAGCCCTAATCTTCTAATGTCTTTTGCACATGGGAATACAAAATCAAATTCCTCTCTCTCTCTCTCTCTCTCTCTCTCTCTCTCTCTCTATCACGCGCACACGCACACATGGAAATCCACGGAACACAGGATCATGGCCTTGTCATTGAGAATACCAAGGTTTAATCCTCAGCAATGGAAGAGAAGACTTACCTACTAATGCAAGGGGTGCGCCCAGCCAAAAAAAAATACAGACTAAAGGGTCAAAAGCAAAGGGCTCTCTGCAACAGATCCCACAAGCTTCAGAAAGCAAAAGTGTTAAAGGAGGAGATACACACATACTAAATTCATGTGCAGAAATTACAGGGGCCACTAGTCCCCCATTGGAGAACCAACTCCCAGATCTCAGAAAACAAAAGAACCGCCGGATCAGATACACATATATTGAATTCACAAGCAGATACAAGTAAGAATAAAAGCACATAATTCCCCATAATATTAAACCCCACAAAATATTTCAAAAATCAAAAGATTCAATTGACTCATGTAGACCAACATTGAATCCAAGTACAGATACAATAAGGTTCAAATAAGATGTTATCAGAAATTGGAGAACCCCCACATTAAAAAAAAGGATGCATACCAGACTCATGACAAAATGCCAAAGAGAAAGAAAGAGTAGAAAACCCATACATAAGAAGGATCCTAAGAGAGAATTCCCCCTAATAAAAAAAAACCACCCACAGTAGATTATAAAACTCTGATGCATGCCAAATTCATGACAAAAAAAGATCACCCAGATACCAAAAACATCAAATGAGAGAAATCCCCCACCACAGAGATTACAAACCTAGGATGCATAGCAAGTTAATGACAAAATGCCAAATAGAAAAGGAAGAGGATAATAATACCCCAGACCCAGAGTCAACAGCTGAAGGTCTTCGGGAACACCAGAGCGAGGGAAAGATTAGAGACATCGTTTTGCGTTTATAGATTGCAGAGGCTGCTTTTCTTTTCTTTTTTACATAGGGTCTGAGGATTTTCTTTGGGAAGTGGAGTGTAAAAGGCAGTGCTGGTTCGCCGAAAGAGCCAATGCGAAGCGAAGAGGGTACAAAAGAAGTCGGAACGGGGCTGCTTCTTTAATGGTTTTTTTTGTGTCGACATGAACAGTTACACTGAGCAGAAGACGAGAGAGTACGAGGCGCGAATACTCGAATATTCGCGTTCACGAAATGCGAACGTTCACAGAGTCAAAGTCCAAGTCAAGTTGGTGGGGCCCACCGTTTTTTATTTTTTTTTATTTTGACTAGAGTGAGGGTCTTTGGCTGGATTTTTTTTTTTTTTTTTTTTCTGGTGGTGATTTGATTTTCACATATTAGTCATCTTTTAATCTGATTTTTATAATTTCATGACCCATATAACATTATTGTTTCTACTATTTTGCATCATATCCCATGATATCATGGGTCTGTCAAATTTTATATCATATAGTTTCTACAACTAGCGAATGAATTCATTTTTTATGAATTACGAAAATAACATTTTGTGAGATGCCACATAAAAGCCATGACATTTTGGGATAATCCAATGACAACAGGGGATTTATCAATTTCTATGACAGAAACTGATCCCATGATATCATGAGATCGGGGGCAAAATAAATTTAACATAAAAATGCTGACCCAAATCAAGAGACTCTAGTGACATGATCTAAATTCTGGTCATAAAATTGGTAAAAGCGGGTTTGAGGAAGACTAATATGTCAAAACCTTTTTTTTTTTTTACCTCACCCAGAAGGGTCGGGACCCCATTGAGCCCATTGGGTGAGGGAAGGAGACCTCAAGTGAGGTAAGAGAGCCCACAAGTGAGGGAAGGAGAACTCGGATGAGGCAAAGGAGCCTTCGGGTCAGAGAGAAAGACCTCTGGTGAAGTGAGAGCGGGTGAGGAAAGGTGGCATACCCACAGTCAATCCCTGTAAAGCCAGGTGAGAAATACACTTCCTTAGCCTTTTCGTATTCAATGTGAGTATAGATTTTTGGGTTATAACCAAGTCAACTTCAGGGCACATTTATGATTGTTTAGATATTTTCTAATGGTTTTTAAGGATTTATAATGGAATTTTAATACAAAAATAATTTGTAGTCTACTGGGTAGTGCATATGAAAGATTTTTCTTTTTTTTTTGGTAAAATACAAATGAAAGAGATAAAGTGAGGGATTGGGTTGGCCTCAAAGATTATATATTATTGTTTATATTTTTCAATAATAAAGTTGTACCATGCATTTGTCTTTTGTGTGTGTGGCACACAAGATAATTTATCAATGTCAACAAAACCTAAATCTCCATTAACTCAGAAAGAAGACAAGAAGAATAAAGTGGAAAACAAAAAAAGAACAAAGAAACATAGAACTTCCCGGAAAGAGATGAAGCCAAAGAAAATACTATTAAAAATCAAAAGAAACTAATGGAGAGCACAGTGTAACATGTGTTGCACACAGCAAAAACTGCGATCAGTCATACCCCCAAGATCGAACTAGCAAATTCAATTTAACAACACAAGGGAACAATTATAACAAGATTTACATGATTTAAAAATGTGTCAAATTAAAAATCCTCCTTTGGGATTAAGATAACAACTTACACATTTGTAAGTTAGCCCCGATATAAAATTATCAAAATAGCCCTGGGCGGATCGGGAAATTCTCCCTAGAGGTCTATGTAAAATAAATATTGAGGAAATAGACAAATATAAAAAAGTATTAATTTCCAAATTTTATAAGGGCTTCTTAAGAATTATGGACAATAGGTCCGCGCCGTCCTCCCTAAAAGTAGTCCTCAACCCTAAACCTAGTTTCTTTGCTGATCTAGCAAACAAGTCAACCTAGATTAAAGACATTTAACCCAACAAAATGACCAGTCTAATCATCCAATTAGACCAGTCACTTGGTTTGGAACGCAGCAACTATATGCTGAACAATCATAATAAAAAAAATTGGAAGAAGTTCACACAAGATTTGGAAACAAATTCGCTTATATTTTAAGGAATCCATATTGAATGTAGAGGGATAGATAAGAAAATGCATGAACTTGATGGAAAGTTGGTCACCTCGAAAGATCGATGTTGATCCTCTGAGAATTGTGAGAAAAGGCACACCCTGTTGCTTCATAAAGATGATCTAGGAAGCATCCTGCTCTAACTTTTTGAGTAAGACACATGTAAGGCGCATTTGCCCCACGTGAATGCTCAATAGGATAAACACTCCACTATTATAAATTATAACCAACAAGAGCTCTTATAGTTCAAGTGAGAAAAAAAAATTTTAAAAGAGAGAGAGAAAAAAAAACAAAGAAAAAATACACACATACACATGAGGCAACAGCTATCTAAACATGAAGCATGAAAATCTGGATGTGGAAGACTTCGACGCGCAATTGGAAATCTATATGTGTTCTATATTGGTTGGAAGCCTCTATAGTTCTCTTAAATTTGGGCGTCTGTATCAAGCACAATCTAAGGCTCTCATCTCTCTAGATTATCTCGAAAAGTCGCACTTACTAGAGACTTCGTCAAGAAACCCACGTCCTCTAACCCTATAAGGAGTACTCTATATGGGGATAAAATCCAATCAGCTAATCTCAAATTACTATATATCCCTATCTTATCTTCAAGAGATGAATACTTAAGTGGGAATCTTGATTTCTCTTGACCTTAGACCATTCGCTTGATCTGAACATGAAACTCGTAGCATACCACATGATTTCCCTAAAGAGTCAGGTTGAGACTAAGGTCACAAACAAATATCCGATTATCCATCTCTTTTACCTGAAAGAAAATGGATTTGAGACCTAAATTTGGTTTCGGTGAAAAAAAAAAAAAAAAAAAAAGACAGAGAGAATTTGATTGGGCACGTAATACAAGACTGGTAAGAAAATATGTACATATTGCTGACCCAAGGAGTCATATGTAGACCCGTAACTAAAACATATATAACCACCCCCACCCCACTCTTTCCAACCCTACGTTGCCATCATATCCGCAATTTTTTGTAATTTGTTCATGAATTGAAATTTATTAAATCACTAACATATAATTTAAATTCTTAGACATTCATTTATACCCCTACACATATTCAAAATCACAAGTAAAGTCTAACTCCAAACCTAATAGTACTTTAACTTGTTGCAAATTGTGTGGCCCTCCTGCCATGAGTCCTATGCCAATTCGAGTGCAGCCGTGGATCCTAGTTAAACTCCCCATAAGTCTTGATCTAGTAGAGTCCTGATTGACATTAACTCTTGCTAAAAGAGTTTGAATCAACATTAGACTGCCGGTTTGGTAGAGTTCCCCTCTAGTAGAGTGATGAGGGATTTTAGGAGGGGGAGACTTCCACAATAGCCACGACTTCTCCGAATTCCCCTATTGAAGGGGGTTGGGAGCATCTTATAGGGTTTATTTTTCTTCCTCTTAAGGACCGGAATCATCTTATAGGTTTCCTGCCATATCCGGATATGAATCTTTCAGTCTGCACTCAACCTATTTGCCAATAGTCAAGATTTCCCCTTCCCCAGTTAGCTATAAGTGTAGGTACTAGAGGTGATGGTTGCCATGTGAATCTCTTTAAGGGATATCCTTGGTGATCATCAATCTGGAAATCCAGATCAAAGCCATGGTTGATATAGAGTACTCCTTGTCTCCAGAATAACAACAATGCACCCCACACGACTAATTAGGCATGAAAAGTGTAGACAATTTATCTGATAGGCATTTAAATTGGTGGGTCATGGTCCTCTTGCGTTGGGCTTGAGCCTAACAACTTATTGGACTTGAACCTAATAAATCATGAATGCAGCCCTATTATTTTTATTTCTTAATCTTTTATGCCAACTATAATAATTAGGGGTGTAATGAATCGATTTGAGCATTCTGAAGCATGTCCAAGCCTCATGGGTTTAGTTGCTGGAACTAGTTTCCAGACATAAAAAGCCCTTGATCCTTTAATTTAGGCCCAGACCTTGCTCATTTCAAAGAAAAAAAAAATTTGTTTGCTTTTGAACTAAAATGTAATCTGGGCCTACCCACATTCCAAGGCCCGTTTAACAGTCGAACCAGCCTAGGCCTAGCAAGCAGCTATCAAATACATGAGCCAAATACAGTCCAATGCGGGTTGGGCCAAGCAGCATTTTTGGTGGTTTACTGGTACAGCTCATAAACGGAATAAAATTACTGTCATGGTCGTTAAAAATTGACATGCAGATATTAAAAACAAGATACGTTTATTGACTTGCAAGGAAATACTGGTAGCTCGGTTGGTGAGGCACCTCCCTACTACAGAAAACAACGAAATAACCCTGATAGAAACTTGTGTGGGTGTGTGAGTACTTACCGTGCTCTCTACATCTGCTTTATTTCGGTGAGAACCATTCTAACAAAGTCACCATGTGAACGGTCCCATATTGAGATGGGACAATGAGGATGGAATGATCCATGTGGGATCAACCCACCCCCCCCCCCCCCCACCCCAATCACGTTTCACCCCAATCACATGCCCCTGGTCCACAAGTCCAATTCATTCGCATGAGTGTACAATCGATCCAATGGTTCAGTCCATTTAGATGGGTGCCAAACTCTAGGGGATGTGACTATCAGGGTGGTCCTAGCTCATTGCATGGCTTGGATTGGGTGATAGGTGGGCCCAACCCATAGTTCGCATGGTTTGAATTGTGCAACCAATTCTCACCTGATTATTTCAAGTGCGCGCGAGCATTGCTAAATCTTGAACATCCAAGCGGACACACTGATTGAGTTGGTCCAATGGGCACACTAACCTCCACGCAAAAACAACAAACTCACACCAGAGGGGGATTTTTCTTTCTAATCCTTTTTTTTTTTTTTAACTATTGATCACCAACTGCCTTCTCTGAAAATGGGCCCTACAACTCATAGCAGTGGCGGAGCCAAGAATTTTTCTTGTAGAGGACGCAATTCCATTCCAGTAGTAGTCACAAAAGGGGATATATTAATTCTTTTATAAGTGATGATATCAATTGAATTTCATTGAGAATAAGAAACTAAAAACTTTCTACTAAACAAAAAATGCGTGAAAAATAGCAAGTTGTATGAACATAAAAATACCTGTACACCAATCAACTTTTTGATTTCGCAAAAGAAAGTTTTTTATAGTTGTCATTGATGAGCTTTCATATTCATGTAATAGGAGCACGCCGATTAGGATTTCTATTATCAACTGGACCCTAAAAAGTGATAAAAACACTTGTCTACAGTTCCTAATACATAGTGCATAAGCAATAGAATGGGTCAAAATATACCTAGAATTCAATTTATAGCTCTACAAGGTGAATGTTTCAGTGATACAATAAGGACCTTTCCTTCACTTACAATACCAGTAATGGTAGACCTTTCAGTCACGGTAGAATCTCCATATATGCAACAACACTAAATTTTGTTAAAATATACATCTCTAATAAATCTTATGTGTAGGTATGGCATTTTAAAAATCTAGGCTATTTATAGCTTGTAACACTCTTAAAAACAACTATGGGCACTAAATTCAAGAATATAATGTTAAGCTTTCTAGTATTGAAAAGTTTACAAGTTAAAAGTTACTTAGATATAAGTTTTAACAGAAGAAGAATTTGTTGCTCCAAAGAAAAGACTCTTCAAATCTTGCATTTTAAAACCTTTGCACTCAAATCCATTTGGGAAAAAGTCACACGATTATCAAGTGGGTCACAACTCAATAAAGATAAAAAGATAAAAGGCATGTATTTTTCATGCCACAGATTTGCGGTTGAACCCCTTCTTTCCTTTACATACAGACAAAGATAATATCTAATTAACACTGTGATTAGATTCATGTCAAAATTAATTGCAGGAAGAAGAAAGAAAAGAACTTCAGGAGCAGTGACCTGAAGAGGCATATCTTGGAAAGGATGAGTTGTGAAAAGAAAACTTGGGTAGTTGATCAAGTACTTTGAGTTGGGTTTGAATTCCTGAATTGCTGCCTTGCAAGAGATAGGTTGATGACTAAGGTTGATGACTATGTCACCTTAGGGAAATAGATATGGAAAAATAATCAAATAAGGGATATGATACGTGTAAAAACCAAGAGGATACCCGAATGTTTTGCCTCTTCTTTTCTCTGCTTTCTTCTCAAGATATTAAAAAAAGACAAAATCACTCTATATCGTACTCTTTTGCAAGAAAAAAAAATCTGAGGAGGGGCAAATGAGGAGAAAACAAAAATATCCAGAAAGATTTACAAAATCCTTATCTATAACCTAACAAAATGGAAAATATATCGTTCAAGATAATTTGGCTAGAGATTATGCAGGGATATTTAAATGTTGTATATTTTATTGAGATGTTATTGGGAAAACACTGTTTAAATAAGAAAAAATAAGCTAAAATTTAAATATGAGTAGTGCTCATGTATAAGCTTTTCTTATGGTGTTAAGATACAAGCCACCACATGGGGCCACCTACCGGTACATTCAAGCAGACCATCCACACCCCCCTACCTCCCCACTACACGAGCCTTGCCGGGTTTTGATAGGTCCGAATGGAGTGGACCATTGGATCAAGGGCCAGTTTTGTTGCTTTATATAAAGTTATTATAAATTTGTGGACTATGGATGAATGAGTTAAATGTATTAGATTGACTTGATACTTGATGTGTAGGTTGGCCCCATTTGGGTCCTTCGATCCCTACCTATTATATGATTTGTGGGGTCCCAAATAGACCCCACTAGATGGATTGTACCGTAAGACATAAAGGAAAGCTTATATAGGAGAATTACTCATATTCTATACACAAAATAAGAATTCAACTAGCCTTGAAATTGATGACTTATGATCGTTAGTTACAGCGGCAAACCCAAAATTTTCATTTGAAAATATCAGAATCAACGCCCACTACCAATAATCTCCACTTATTGCATGGTTTAAAGATATGATTTTTTATTTTTTTTTTGGCAAATTATGTATTTGGAACTCATATCCTACTACTAACACTAACATTTCCTTAAAAAATTAGCATTTTATTCAAATCAATGGGATGAAAATTAAATTAGCAACCACACTACAATAATAATAAAAAAGGGGATTTTACAAAAAAAAGAAAAAAAAAGAAAAAGAAAAAAAAAAAGAGATTAAGTGACCAGTGGACCGAAAAGATGATTTTAACTAACATTGCACCAGATCAGTCATTTTGCCCAAAAACGTGTTTTTTTTTTTTATCACTTTCTACTATCATCCCTATTGCCCTTAGTTTTATAACATTAAGGGTCTTTAGGGACCCTGTAGTGTACGTTTATAAATGAATGGAATTCATCCTCATTCCTGTTCTTGGTGAAAAACGATGATACTAGACTTGCTTTCCCTCCATAGGTCATTCATACCTTTTGAAGACCTATAAGCACTTCTACTCAACCTAAGAGAAGCAGCAACCTTAGGTTTCTTCTCATGAACCAAAGCCCCAAACCCATCAAAAAACAAGGAGTTGGAGAGAATCAAAGAAGACCCATTTGAGCTAAGGGTCCAAAGGCATATCAAATCGAGCGAAAAGCAACCAAACCTAGATGGAATATCGAAAGAATTAGTGGGTTCTTGAGCTACTGCTGAAGTTTGCATTGTGTTTAGAGAAATCAGTCCATGGGGGATCGTTTTCAATGAAAAAAAAGATGGGTTATTCTAAGGGGAATATGAGAAAGGAGAATGGAAGAAAAAAAACAAGGCATGGATAAAATTGAAGTACAAAGATGGATAAATGGAAATCAAAGACACCCAGATGAAGATAAGAGGAAGAAGTGTTTTAAATAGAAGAAAATCGAGAGAGGCTATTTGGGAGGTACGAATAGCACAGAGAGAGAGAGAGAGAGAGAGAGAGAGAGAGAGAGAGAGGAAATCCGGAGAGCACAATGGCAGCCACAAAAAATGAGATTGCTAAGAGGGAGCTTCCCCTCCATAGGTCATTCCCACATCTTGAAGACCATTAAAGCCATATGCAAGTTAAGTGTCATCGTTTTTTCACCAAGAACAGGGAATAATGATGAATTCTGTTCATTTATAAGCGTACACCGCAGGGTCCCTAGAGACCCTTAACGTTATAAAACTAAGATCGATAGGGACGCTAGTAGAAAGTGCTAAAAAAAAATAAGTTTTCAGGCAAAATGACTGATCTGGTACAAGGTCACTTAAAATCTCTTTTTGGTTCACTGGTCACTTAATCTTTTTTTTTTTTTGTAAAATCCTCTAAAAAAATAAAAAGAACTCCAAAGAAGTAAAATAATGATCACACAAAAATAATACCTCTTTGATTATTTCCTTAAGCTCCCACTAGTTCCTCGTCATATGAATCCTAAAGAGACGGGCATAATCATAAACATCATATAGTGATTAAAGAAAATATCAATTCAAGAAAGCAAGAGGAAAGTAGCTAAGATTCAAGACCTAGCAATAAATCAAACAAAATCCAAAGTATGATGTTTTGGGAGAAAATTGGAGTATTGGGTCACTGTCATTGAGAAAAAAAAATAGAAAACATAAATTACATAAAGCAAAGAAGGCAAAACACAGAAACATATATTAATCTTAAATCAAACCCCATTAACACAAACATCATATTAGGAAAAACTAAAAGTGGAAGAAAGACCAACAACATTATACAAATCAAATACCCTAGTAATCAAAATGAGCTATATAACCAAAATGCAACCAAACTACCAAAATGAGTTGCATATGAATTGTTTCGATGTATGTGGTGTGAATTTGTATGTGATTGTCTGAGTGTGGGAAGAGTGACATATACTTTCAAGAAAAAAACATAAATCAAAGATTTTGATTAATCGAATCCATTTTCAAGAAGGTATCTTTCCTATATCTATTTGATTCAAAGGTAGAAATCTCATCACTGTCCCTTATTTGTATATATAAAGAGAGCGCTGGTGTTGGTGAATCTAAGTGAGGAGGAAGAAACAGAAGAGAGAATCATAGAAGAAAGAACAGATCGAGAGAGAAAGAGGGCGTACCTTTATGCGATGCTATTATATAAAAGCCGAACTGCTTGAGCTTGAAGTGGAAAGAAAGTGATTGAGTTTAGGGTTTCAAGATTTTTCGCTCAGGAAATCTTTGAGACTGAAAAAAGGAAACTATTAGGGTTTTTCGAGGACTGAGGTGGGGCTATAACTTTATTGGAATGGGGCATGGGCCATATGATCCATGCAACCTTTAAGACTTTTTGGATCGCCCTAGGTCCACATAACATAGGTCCGCTCCTAGCTAGTCGTGGTAATCCCGCCCCTACTAGCTAGTCATGTTAATCCCGCCCCCATATATTTTAAAAATTATATGCATTTTTTCTATTTAGCCCTCCCAATAAATTTTTTTTATACATAATGGCCCCTCCAAGGAAGAATTCTTGGGTCCACCCCTGACTATGACTCCATCCTTCGGTTACCGCTGCAGAGAGAGAATGTGGGTTTCAACTAGTCCAATGGATTGCTGGCAAAAGTGTGATGGTTTTCCAATCAATTAATAGTTCAAATCACATAAGGTCAATCACAATAAGATAATGAAATGATTATTTTAGAATTCATGCAATATGTAAGAAAGTAAATAATCCATGAAGTTACACACACGATTCATGGTGAACAAAGAAAGGATATCATGAACTTTCTAGAAAATCTAGATGGTCTACTTTGAGATCACTGCCTTTTATTTTCCCCATATTGTGTAACTATGAAAAAGTCAAGACGTAGCTCCTCCCAGTGCCTTTTATTGAGTGAGGGGAGGGAGCTACATAGTGGGACCCATCTATTAAAAATTTTAATCATTGAAAATGGATGTCTTCTCTTTTAGTGGAATGTTCCTAAATTTTACTAAAATAGGAGCTAATCCTACCATAAAATTGAGCACATTATTAATAATACATTTTATACAATCTTATGGCTTTTTTTTTTTTTTTTTTGTACTTCATTAGAGACTCAAAACTCATTCAGTCCTTACTCCCTGCCCCCAACCAAGCTAACAATCTTATACATTATTAGTCTTATGCATTAGTTACGGGGCAAGGCATTATTTTAAAACGTTGATAGGTATGCCCTACTATGAAGTTTCACAGCCCTCGGTTAAGGCCAACAAGAAACTTATCATGAATTGATAGGAGCTCAACACTTAAGGTGTTGTTTGTCTGCATTAAAATATATACATAAAAATCAAATACTTAGGGTGGTTAAAACTTAAAAGAAGATGTAAATTTCCAACAATTTTTTATTATATTTTTCCAAAAGAAAATGTTACTTGACCTGTTCATTTTTAGAAATTAAGCTTTAATTTTATTTTTAACACCACTCTCAGTATTCAACTACTATGTATTCTAATGCAAATAAACATGTTCAAGCAAATGAACAAGCTTTGGTATTTGTATATGATATCCCGATACTATTCTTAGTTACTTTGTCAATAATATTACAAATATCAGCTAAATTAAAAAAAAAAAAAAACCATTAGCAAACCATGACTCTATTAAAAAAAAAAAAAGAAACTTTTGAGAAAATCTACTAAATAGTTCCTAACACTATTCTATATTTATTTATATTTTACTAAAAATCAAGTTATTTCACTCGGGGAATCTCAAAAATATTAAAAAGTAACTAGGGTTAGGGTTTGATGGCCCGTTTCATTCCTCCGTCCTATCCACCCTTTACTAAGACAAGGGCCAAGGCTACAAATATCATTCTTGGAAAGTTATAGTGTTATTTATAGTGATAAGAAAATGCTTTGACATATTGAATAAAAAATGTGAAAATGAAAATGCTAATTTTTTCTTATTTTTCCATAATTCTAGTTATTTCCCCTTCATCTTCAATTTTAGTGATATTTTACGAATATTGTGGTATTATTGTTAAAATATCATTAGAGGTAAATCTCATGATATTATCACTACACTTTCAAGATACCCATGATATATTTGACCCTAAGCTGGATGAAAGAACTCATAATTTTTTTTATTCAACTCAATTGGACTCAAGAACGGCCACTTATCTCATTGGTAAGTGACGGCAGTTCTCACCTGGCCGCTCAGATTCAAATCATGCGTATGTCATATTTTTCTACTTGTGTGGGCTTTCTTCCTGTTTGTTTAGGCTTCTTTCCCACTAGTGTGGGCCTTAAAATTAGATTTAGGATGGTTTGATTAGATTAATATTGTAGACACTTCTATTAGAGTTAACCTAAACTCCAATGCAATAATAGGATCAATACCTTGATCGGATTTGATCTGAATAACACAATATGTAAATCTCATAAATCATATGCATACCTGAATCCATTTGGGCGTGTGATGGACAGTGACGTGCAGTTCCAAATCAGGCTTAAGATACTCTAGATCAGTTCTTTATGACCTATCCATAATACCTAATACCTTTATACCTAATACCTAACACAAGCTAACGTACGACTATTGTGTGCAAACATGTAAAAAGGCATGGGCATTTAAATAGGTCAGTATGGACCTCTTGGGTTGGGTCAAGCCCAAACTTAATGAAAACAAGGCTGTAGGCGAATTGCATTCAGACAAGCAGTGAAGCCCCGCTTTAAAACCGATCATGTGTGGCCCAAAAATGGTGCGGGACCCATCATTCCAATCGGTCAATCCTCACCTACAATGACATCCCTAAATATTTGATGCCCTAGCATTATTATTCTATTTAACCTAATTAAGAGAAAAAATACGATTTTTTTTAAATGATAACGAAATAATTCATTAAAAACAAGCATCTAAATTGGATAACAAGATCAATCTTTAAAAGCGGCCTCGCGGTCTGACATGTGAACAGAAACATGTCAAGATACCCAAGTCATCCAATAGAAGAAAAGGTGTTTTGTCACTTACTCATCTTGTGCATGACTGATCTGTATGAACGCCAATCTCAGACACGATCAATTCAATCATTGATCATATAGTACACACATAAAACAAATTTATCATGCCTTAAAAAAAAAGGGTCATTCAAAATCTGAGATGCTAACACTTGTATTTGGATCTAAATAACACAATATGTAAATCTCAAAAATCATATGCGTGCCTGAATTCATCTTAGGATTGATGGAGAGTGTTTGTACGTGGGAGTTTACAACTCGCAAGCATGTTACCCTAAACCATATATTTATAGATTCCTGTTATAATTTCTTTCTTCTTAGTGAACTATTTAAGTACCCAACTCTCTTTAATTAGCAACTCGAATAGGAAGCAAGTGAAATAGGATTTCTAAAATATCAGGTCCTAATGTGGGATCCACTACGGACATGCCATCGAGTGGACCACATGGCCCCACTTCCTATCAACTGCATATACACTTTTTGGACATCCTACCCTTACTTATGTTGATCATGATGCAACTCAGTAAGCTTAAAAAAAAAAAAAAGAGGATGCGTGCCTTTTTAAAAGAAAAGGATGCCTATGCTTTATCGAGCGGTATGGCGGGAGCCAAGACCACAGCTAAGCTTGAACACGAGCTTGAATTGCTCGAATCAAGTATATATGGGGTTGATCTCAACTGGACTTCGAGCAAAGCTTCGCAACTCTAACTAGAGCTTGGCTTGTCCCCCATCTTTCCTAGGCTTGAGTTCAATTTTAAATTAGCGAGTTAAGTTGAGCTCTGCTTAGATTTTTCTCAATATTTCTGTATACGTATTGATAGCAGTAGTTGAGGTGGAAAATTTAATCAAGGAAGGTTCGGTGTCCGGTAGGATCAAGCACCCATGCGGAGAATAGAGAGTGCCTAGTGTGTAAGGTATATTTGAGTGTTGGCCAATCGATTGGGTAATGGACAAAATCGAGAATTTAATGTACAATGTATTTTATAGACGGACTGCTCATATTGAAGATTAAAGAAGAAAAATAAAGAAAATAAAGGTTACTATGGGCGCTCGAGTGGATGCTCCATCCTCGCTCGAGCGAACCCAAATAGAATGTCAAGCGCTTAAGCAAACCCATCATGCGCTTGACCCTAGTATGCGAGGAGCAAGTTTTCCGGAGACAGAACTTCATCCGCTCGAGCTAACCTTCCTGCGCTTGAGCAGGCCATGCGCGAAATTAGGATCTTGATCCGAAAACAGCTTCCTAATTTCTCTCATAATATTGTTTTGAGTCTTAGTTATAGAGGCACGAATTAAAGCTTATATATTACATTCATCTCTCAATTGTAAAGCACCTCTCTCTCATCCAAAACCTAGAGATCATATTGAGAGATTGTTTCTTCTCCAAAGCTCCATCAAGTTGATGTGCTGAAGTTCAAGTCTTTGAAGTTTCTTTCTATTACTCTTTTACAGTAGATTCATCTTGAAGAGGCATTAAAGGTGGTTCAAGCACGGTGAAGTGTACAATAAGCAGTTGACAAGATCAAAGCAATTTTTAGGTTGAGCTGCAACTGGAAAATAGTTGTCAGTTTTTCTGTAACTTTTGATTTATTAATGCTTGGTTGTCTTTTGGCCTAGACGATAAGACCCGTGGTTTTTTCCTGAATAGGGTTTTCCATGTATAAACCATATGTCTCATTCTCTTGGAAATCTAATAGAGAAGCTATTTATTGGGACCTCAGCCTGTGTCAAGGCCGGTTTTTCAATACTGGGAATTAGTTGCCCAGCTAATTGAAGGAAACCTCATGCATTATTTGTCACTGTTGGCCAAGAGTCTAGAGACTACAAGGTCATGAATATTTTAGTAATTATACTGGGAATTCCTGCGGGAAAAAGTGTATATTATATATATATATATAAATGGATGTAATTTGTAATCTTATATCTAAATAGGGGAGAAAAGAGTTTTTTTTTCAAATGGGCAACATAGGCACTCTTGCGGACCAAATAAATCTTCGTGTATGCGATTGTCTCCCTTTCCTTTATATAGTTTGATTGTTGAGCGCAGTTGTTCACTCTTCCGCATAAGCACACAAGTAGTATTAGAAAATAGAGAGTGTATCGCACAATCAATGGAGATTCGCCAGATTAGATCTCGAGGAGGGTTCTCGAACTGCTGTGGATCGCAGATAAGGGCTCAGATCTCAAGTTGTAGATCTTAAAAAGGTTTGAGATCAATATCTGTTATAAGGAACCATATGTTTTTCCTTTTAATTCAGTTGCTGCAACAGAGAGAAGATCATAGAATCCGAACTGTGTGGCCGTCACCGGAGAAGACGACCACGAACTCTGTTTCCATTGTTGCTCGATGGACCGAACCATCACTCACTGCCAGTTCTAGATCGGAGACGAGTTCCAGCTCAAGGGTCAAAAGAAAAGGTATACTTACCATATGTGGGCTAAAATATGCAAGACTATAATAAGCATACTTTAAAAGGTGAGGGGTTCTAAGCAGTAGTGGACCCAAGATTCTAGTTTGCGGTGGGCGGATAATGGTCAATTGAAAAGGTCAATAATTCTTTTACTAGATTTTTTTTTTCACATTAACAATAGAAAATAGAAAAGGTATTGCATTTAAATAGATTAGCAATTGATTTTTTTTATTATATTTTTTCATATCTAATTTAAAGATAACGTCAATTGCGTCAAAATCATTGCCAACTACCAATAATCTTCCTTTATAACATAGGTTAAAGACATAATTTTAAACAAGTTTTTCTTTTAAGAAGGAATCCCACTATTAAAACCAAATTCATAAATATGTCTTCTCAATTGCTCAAGAAACTACAAAACCCCAAAAAAGTAATAATCATTAATTATATTGTGAAAATTGGTATTTTTTTGCTCTTTATCCTTTCCTTAAGCTCCTAATAGTTCCTCTATCATATTGAGACTACCTATATTTGCAAATAAACATTATTAGAATAATCACAAACATCATATCATAGTCCAAGAAAGAAATCCCAAAAAAGGAAATTTGGAGAATTAGGGGAGTTTCTAGTATTAGGGCCTACGAATAAAGGGAATTTGGGGAATTATGGCTTAGGATTTGGTGATTTAGGGTTTAGGATTTGGAGATTTAGGTTTTGAATTAGGATTTAGAGATTAAGAGTTTGGATTTAGCCCTAATTTTCCAAATCCCAGTGATCCTAATCTAGGATTGCATTAGGATTCTTTGAAGATAAAGAGAACTTGAGCTTTACTACACACCCTCTTTGCCTTCCTTTGTCTAAAGCAAATGAATGTTCAACATTACCATCTCTCTTATCTCTACAAAGACACACATTATTGCTCATACAAGGCAAGAGAGACAAACCACGCGTAGCTGTTCTTTCAACTCCTTCTCCTATGTTGCCGATAATTCCAAGCTCCACCATAGCTTCCCTCAACAAGTTCTACAATGGCAAATTTAGAGACGAACCAAATGATAAAACCAATAAAAAAAGAGACATCATCTAAGAAAAAAAGGTCAAGATCAAATAAAGGCAAAGAAGAGTATACGAGAGTATTCATCTTCCTTCTTCAGTAATAGAATGGAGACGAGCTACGTGGTCTTACACTCCCATAGAGATTGAAAGAAAAGGAGGGTTTTTTTTTTTCACCAGAGAAGATAAGAAAATGGTCCACGTGGGGCAATTGCTTGAACTTCCGTGGTGCATGGGCCAAGGCCCAATTCAAAATTTTAATGATTCTTGGGTCGCCCCCATGTCAAATGAAAATGGGTCCGCCCCTGGTTCTTAGGATTGGTAAATCCTCTTCTTCATCAGAAAATTACGTAAGCCAAGCTGAGCCCTAAACAAGCCTTGCTTGAGGTGAGCCAAGTCAAGTTGAGCCGGTTCGAGCTTGAATTGATAAGCATCTAAATTGAGCTTGAGCCTAAACCCAATCCATCTTAGCCGACTGACATGGCCGGTGTACACTACTTATTTTATTTAATTAATGGGCTAAGTCAGCCCAACATTCACGCTTATCCAAAAGTTTAGATTGTTAATACGCATGAATAATCCTACAAAGTATATCTCTGGTCGAAGTCAAAGTTTACTCTTTATCCATATAAGAAGACACATGACTTGCACATGCTGGATGTATCCAAGGAAGGCCCACACATATTATATTGGCAATTAGTTGGCATAAGGAAATCACGTCGCCGTGGCAAAGGCATGCAAAGAATATAATCTCACTTCATGTAATACTTGATTTGTCCCCACAAATAAGACTCTGAACAGGATAACTGGATGTGGATTTCTTAGCAAAGAAGTTTTCAGTGAGTGTGATTTTTTTGAACTTACCTATATAAAATAAGGAAGCCCTAGGGTTGAATACACTCAATTCCCATAAGTTAAACAGATACGAAGAGATCTACGGAGCTTCCTAATATCCGGAACGCAGATAGATCTCTGACCACATGTTGGGGCTCTCTTTTCCAATGTGGGAGTATGTCACGCATGTGGCTCCCCTGTAGAACAACATTGGGCCTGACGAGAACTAGGTTCGCAGTTGTGCATAAGTCCTATATCGAAAACATGTTAGTCCAGATCTTGGATATATATGTGTGTGTGTGTGTTATTTGTCTTAACTCCACATGGGGCCTTTAAAAAACATGAAGCAAAGATAAGCCAAAGTGGACAATATCATGTTCACAGTGAGACAGAAAAGATCATTTTAACTGACTTTGCACCAGGTCAATGTTTTTGCCCAAAAATATTTTTTATTTTTATTTTTATTTTTGCGTTTTCTACTAGCGTTTTTATAACATTAAAGGTCCACTCTCACAAAGTAAGTGGAAGCTCTGTCAAAGTTACGCTGGACCTCATGGTCCCTAAGGACCCTTAACGTTATAAAAAAAAGGTTGATAGGGACGCTAAAAGAAAAAAAAAACACGTTTTTGGGTAAAATGACTGATCTGGTGCAATGTCAGTTAAAATGATCTTTTCATTCCACTAATCACCTAATATGCATTTTTTTTTTCTTTTGGTAATCTCCTCTAGAATAAATAAAGAAAAGGTTTTTTGACAAATTTTTTGTGAGAGAGAAAATCTAGCTAGATATAAATAGGAGAGAAAGAAAGGATAAATCTGAATGTGTATTAGGGTAGGGCCAAAATCAATCCAATCAAATGATATGAGCCTTCAGATTTAATTTCTCAACAAAGTTGAATAGATTTGGATCATCTTATTGTAAACTCCAACAGTGCCTTGTACAATGAAGTAAATGAAGGTGTTGGCCAACTGGTTAGGGACATGTATGCAGTACATGGATGAATGGATTCAATTTGATTTCAAGTCAAAAATAAAAAATAAAAATAAAAATAAAAATCCAAGGTGTTCATGAAAATTCACACCTAAAATTATGTTTTCGCTCTAGAAGAACGATCATTAACACCTAACTTTAAGCTGTCACCTTCCATCGCTTTCTTTAAAGGCACACGTCTATTTAGATAAGCCTGACTCAAGCAGGACCCATTTGTGAAAATGTCAATCCAAATTTCAACCCTATCGACGGCCGAAGGTTAATTAATTAATCGGGGTAGAGTTAGGTTGATCAGTCCTAGTACAACTAATTGGGTTGATTCACATTGGGTCATGTTGTTAGGTTGAATAGAAAGTAAGAATGTACCCAATGTGAAACCAACCTATTTATTAGTCGCCTAGAAAAGGTCAACCCTAACCCAACTTTAAAATATAAAAATGGTGTACCTAACCTAAACACAAGATTATTGGGTTGGGTTGGAAATTTATCACCTGACCCACATATTGTCAGCATTTGAGCTGGCAATGAGTCAAAAGTAACTCGGGTTAGTTAAAGCAAACCCCTGATATTTCCCTCCATTGGTCACTATGGAGAGTCATTGCTTGCCAGCTGTGACTTCCACGTAAGGCCTATTCTGTGGTCCCACTTGCGTGGGAACGTCGTAGCAGCCGGATCAACTTTTTCTTTCCAAGATCTCCCACGGTCCCACCTTTGAGATCTCTGGGCCCCACTCAAATCCTCAAGCATCATTCTCGCAAGATATCATCCTCGGAAATTATCGTCTCAGGGGAAATATCGGAACACTTTTCAAATTAGGTTGGGGAAATTTCAAAAGAGCACAGGATTTTTAGCTATTTTCGAAAAAAGTATTTAAGGATTTGAATCTTTCAAAAAATATATATATATAAAAGTTTTTCGTATTTCATTCAATCAAATACTCTCCCTACAAATATTTTGAGAATCGACAAAAACGCACTTGCGACAAGCTTTTATCTTTTCTTATTCTTCTTTCATCTCGAAACCAAACTCAAAATTCACTTTACGGACCTCGCTAATTAAATTTTGATGGTGGGATAAACCTTCTTTTGATACTTCGGTCATATAGGAGAATGTTAGAATTAGTTTTGGGATTACTTTGTTTGAATTTTCAGATGGCCCAAGGTTCAACTTGATTTTGATTATCATAACCATCTAATAAAGCTAGTTTCTAAGTCAATTGGAATCTATGTAAACCATTCGTTTTTTAACTATTTATGCATAAAGGTATCTAAAGACGCCCCACTAGGTCACTTGGGTTGGACTTGATTATTTCTCTTAAATGATTTATTAAAGAGAAATCTTGAGAAATGACCTAAAAGTATTTTTATCCTATAAAAAAAATTATGGTGAAGATCTTATTGAAAGAAATATGAAAAACTATTATACTCTTTTGAAATACTCAAATCCTAATGTACTGTTTTAAATCATCATCTTTGAAGATATCCTGACATTTTCAAATTAGATGTCCTTCACAGGGTAAGCTTGTAGAAAACAAAAGTTGATTTTTGAATAAGTAAAGTAACAAATAAATACAAAATACTGTTGAGAACTATCTAATAACACCCCACGCCACCCCACCCCTGTCTGTATATGGGTCCTCATGGGTTGGGTCAGCATGAGCCTAATTGGAGCTTGGCTTGTATTGTGCCAGAAATGGGCCCTTAGATTAGGCTAATGGAATGGGCCACGGCTTAGTATTAAACAGACCGTCTCAGGCAAAGCACAGGTTAGCATATGTGGGCCTGGCGTAACCGTCTCGTGGGCTGGTGAGCTTCATTATCTGGCTCGATGACAGAGCAAGCCAGGCTTTCCATGGAGCCGCGAGTGAAAACTATGAACGCAAGCTCCCCACAAAAAATGCCTGGGCAATTATCTTTTTCTAAATCACCGGTCCATTAAAAAAAGTATAATGACCCAAGACCATACTAGTATCAAATATAGTGTAAATGAGATTTAAACAAAAAGAATATGTATAGGTAAATTAAATTTAAGTTTTAATTTGTGCACACCTCTTTTTGGTGCTCCTCCTAGTGGGGCCAATTCCATGGTCCATCCGGATGAACTACACATATGGACCCTCCAATAGCCATTGGACACCTAGGTTTGCACCCATCCAAAATGGACCAAGCTGTTGGATAGATGTGCAATCATTTATATTAGTGAAAAGTTGTGGACCGTTGATGAAGGAGTTAGAATGATCACATGAGGCCCCATCTATGTGCACCAGTAGGCTCAACCCATATTTTAAATTCCAGTCGATCCCATCCCTAGTAGGCGCACATGCATCTCGCTGGTGATAAGCCTACGCATGCAGATGATTTTTCTTTAGAAGCCATAGCATTTCATAAATTAGAAAAAATAATGTTATCCTTTTCGGAAGTCGAGATGTGAGATAATTTTATTAGGCTTTTATATCTTATGAGGTGTTTGGATAACTTAAAAAGTATTTTACAATATCTCACTTTCTTTCAAAAACCTTTATAAGATTATTCAACTTTATGGTGTATAAAATAATCTATTGTTAAAAAAATCTTTTCTAAATACGAATGGAGAGTTCTACTAAAACTCATTGGAGATTTCATGAGCAACCATTAATTATAGTGGCCCGCTATAAGTTTTAACATTCATAATTCTTACAGGAGTGCAACTATGACCCCAATATTATTTTAGTCCCACGTGCTTATAAATTTAATGTGGGGTCCTTCTATTAGCCATATCACGATTACACAATCCTTGTTAATTATCAATATTAGGTGGGCCTTACAAATGCCACACTAGGGGCTTTCATTGTGATCATTAACATTAGGTGGCTCCCATAGTATCAAAATTAGCCAGGTCTCATACAGATTACTAAGATTGAATTGTGTGACTGCAATTATCAATTTAACACTATTAAATGAGTCCCACTATTTGATAGCTTTATGGTGTTAATATGACTACCAACATCAAATGGTAGATGGATTCGTCAATGATGTCTAACATTAGATAAGGTTTAAAAAAACTATATTGGGCCATTTGTGATAATCACCATCAAATGTATCATACCATGGTTTCTAACATTTAGTGGGCCATTTGTAACATTGTTTGGATCTCCTGGTTTTAACATGTAATCCTGTGATTTTTGAACAATAGATGGGTCTTACTATGATTATTAACACGTGATTACTAATAAGTGGGTCGTGCATTTGGTCAATTGATTATTTTCTCTCTATTTCTTATTCAGTATATCATCTTGTGAGTTTTTTTTTATAAATTGCTAAACACTTCAAAGGTATATTAAAACTTTTAGGAATTACCAAAAACCATAAGTGACATAATATAGTAATATGACACTATTTTGTTCTATGATAATAAAATCTTACAGTATTTAAATTTATTGATATTATGTTATGCATGCATACATCCCCTTAGTAATTTTTGGACATAATACAATTTATGAGCTTCTAAGATTTGGAAAATACCTTGGCATTTGAAATTTTTTTTTTTTCAAACCACGAAAATTGAACTTGAACTCGAACTTAAAGATAGAATCTTATTTTTTTGAAATTAAATTCTTGGAGTGTGTTAATTGGATTCAAATGATGGTTACACATTATGTATCTTAAATAAAAAGAAAGTGATCAATGGAAATAAGACAGTTTCTAAAGGCAAAAAGATAAATTGGAATATAAATCTTAGCTGACCTAACCCAAACTAATTAACTACATTAAAAGGCCTATAAAAAAGTAAGGAGGAAGAAAAAACAAGAAAAAAAAAAAAGAGAAAATGAAACAGAGAAAACAAAGAAAAGAGCCTACTGGAAATATGCAAACCAATAAATATTTAGTCAGATAATTAGGGTTCTTTTATCTTTAACTCTAAAATCACTAAGATTTGGTTTGGGTTGAAGTTTTAATGGATTAGTAAATAGGGTAAGGAGTCTATAATCTCATTCTTCCTATCACATTTGTAAAAGGCAAATGACCCCTTAATGAAACTTGTGTAGTGTGTAAGTATCACATTTGCAAGAATTCGGATCCTCCGAGGCTTTAACCTAGAGAAATCTTGAGCCGAAGGAGTGGAACTAAATAATAGGGCCCACCTATTAAAATCCAACTATTCAAAATAAATGCCCTCCAAGTACGTGGGGTATACCCCCACACAAACCTTATGTCAATTGGAATTTTTTACAACGTTGGATTGGTCTTTTGATGACAAATGTGATGAACACATCTTTCTACATATTCATTATCATGTTTTCTATCAAATGGTGGGACAATCTGTTTGTTATAAAACTCGAGGACAATCCATTTATTAGAAGGAAATTTATTTTGAGTGGTTCGAATATCAACAAATAAGCCCCATGATAGAGTTCATCTATTTTAATCAAGCCTTCGAGGATCCAGACTCTATCTAAAAGCCAAAAAGTCTTTTTTTTTTTTTCCTTCAGGAGGAGAAGTAAAAGAAAGACAAAGAAGAAAAGAAGTCAACATTCCACATTCCATATGCCCTTCTATCAATGAGTAATAGTTGATAATATTTTTCATGGCATGATTTCTCAATTAAACAAACGAGTCTCAATAGTAAAGAGGACACTTTACTAAACCTCAAATGCACAAAAAACATTGTCCACAGTTGTTACTCCACTAGTTACGGAATGTGTAGTATCCATGGCTGCACAAGTTTTAAGACCCTCGTAAAGCCAAAGGAAAAAAGGAAAAAGAAAAAGAAATATAAAACCTTTAATTGTTTCAATCTTAGTTTACAAAGACACGTTAATAGTGACCACATTAGCATATACAAGAAAACCTAAAAAGGGTTTATATGAACTAGTAAGATATAAAATGTAATTATTTTCAAAGCATATATGATAACTTGGGTATTGTGCCCTACTCTAGCTAAACCAACTCAACCAAATTGTAATTAGTATATTTACCCCCAAAACATTGTAATTATTAAGGACCTTTAGTTTTAGTTGGGTTTGGCAGGGGGTGTTTGGAATTTAATCTCAAGTAGTGAACTTTCAATTCAGGTCAAGTTTGGGTTGAATATGGCCCTGTTTGGCAAGTCTTATTTATGCTAAACAGATCAGCGTAAATAGATTTGTTTCAAATGACCCCATTTGAAATAGATGTTTTAAAAATAGTCCCTTTGGTATCACAAAAAGATTTGATTGAAGTAGATCTTTTTAATGCAATGGTTAAAAGTTTTTCATAAATATCTCAAGATCCATAAGGAATCAAGCATTGAGATTTGACGCTATACCCGTGTTTAGTCTCGTAAAGAGAATTACCGGTTTAGATCTTGCATCTGGGGCCAACGGATTTTAAAAAATTAGATAAAATTTCCAAAGCTATTTTGCAAATATCTCAAAATCAATGATGATCCAATGGCTTGAATTTGGACCCATGGTCGTGCTTGATCTTCTTAATGTATCCAATGGTTTGGATCTGATTTATGGTCCAAGAACTAATAATAATAATAAAAAAATTCAGACTGCCTGTGTACCCATTCAAAACCCAGTTAGTCATGCATGGTACATCAACGACCGACAACATTTTATTAATTTTCTCAAGATCCACCTGGAATCAAAGGCTACAGTTTTGGCTCATAGCTGTTTTTGGCCTTTCAAATAGGATCATCGGTTTGGATTGTGATTATGGGGGCCCACAATGTCAACAAAGTTAGATCAAATGGTCCACATTTTTCTATAAATATCTCAACATCAGAGTTAGATCAACGGCTGAAATTTGGACCACTGGCCGTATTTAGCCTTGTCAATACTTCCAATGGATTGGATCATCATCTAGGGGTCGAGAATTTAAAAATAAATGAAACCCACGGTCATAAGAAAAAGGACGCTCATATTCACTATGCTGGAGAGTCTGTCCGCTTCAGTGCATATCGTATGTTTCAATTCCATTGATTTTTGGTGCTGTCTCAAATAGAGGGAATACCTCTTTATGGGTTTTGAAACAGAGATTGTAAATGAAGTTCCCAAACGGTCTAAACCCACTTTCAATCAGTTTTAAGAGAAATAGAGGTAGATAGTTGTCACGACCCGGGCCCAAGATTAGGGTTACCAAGGCCAAACCCCGAGTCGCGATCACATATTTACTCCCGTAAATCTCGCATTACCAAAGTCAACACGAGATTCGCAAGGGATCTTACATACATACCTGTCAAATGTACATTCTTGCGGAAATATATATATATATATATATACATTGACAACCAAGTTAAACCGAACAGATTCTTTACATAAAAGTAAAGTTCACTTACACATTTCATTTCCTATTTACACTTAAGTCAACCTTGCATATTCAAATACAATGCAGGTGACTACTATTTACACCAAAATGAATCTATCTTCAAAATATTCCAAAACATTATAATGTGCTTGCTCCCCGATCTATGACCACTCATTTAATCCTCCTGGAGGAACAGGATTGGCCTCCTCCGCTGGCGGCGCGGCCTCTGCAATATCGGGATGGGCAACTTGGCCTGTAATGTCATCAATAACACTGTGAACACGACGGTTCAACAATGTATACACAATTCTATGAAAACAATTTGTTTAGCAATGCTAAACAATTCCAATCATTTTAAACAATTTACATCAATAACAATTACATTCATTTAGTTCTTCTCTGAATGAAGCATTCAATTTCATTACGTACACTTTATCAAATGACTTTTCATTGTCCTTAAGGGCATGGGCGAAAAGGCACACCATTCATGACTCAGCCTTAAAAATGACTCATTTCATTTCCTATTAGACACCTTATTAAGTGGCTTTTTAAATGTGTGGGATTTACCAGTGTCTTGATCAAAGATCATCGGCATCACCACGGAGCTCCGGAACGCTCCATCTACTGCAGTAGACATGTTCTTTAATTCATTGCATTGGTTCATTTATGTCATTTCACTGCATTAATTCGATACATGATTCAATGGTAGCTCAACGAGGAGCACAACAGTATTGGACATGAGAGGACAAGCCAATTCAAGTCATAAACAATTAAATTTCCCTAAAACAACATTCGGGTGAAACGTTCATTATGTAACGTATGTGTTATTCTAGATGACATCACTTTTTAGTGAAACTTATATTCATTTAACCTTAGCTAACACCCATGAAGGTTTTGGAAATTTTCAGAATTAAATTCTGAAACCTCAACAATGTCGGTCACCTGTCGGTTGACTGAGCTCTGGATGTCGGTTGACCGAATTCTGTCGGTCAGTTTTCCTGAAGCTCGGTCTCCTGATACAAATCTTGACATTCTCCCAAGGAACTCGGTCACCCCGTCGGTCAGGTGTCGGTCGACCGAGTTCACAGTGTCGGCTAACCGAACTCGGTTCGACTGTCCCTCGGTTCCAATTCTAGAGAGCTCAAAAGAGATCTCAGACAACTTGGTTACGTGGTTCGGTCGACTGTTGGTAGACCAAGCCTTCAATGTTGGCTGACCAAACCCAGTTCCGTCAACTTTACAAAAACTGAAATCTCCTATGAGATTTAGCCCAGAAACGTCGGTCAGGTGTCGGTCAACCTGTTGGCTGACCGAATTGCTCCAGAATGTTCAGAAAATTTCTAAATAGAATTTTCTGGAATTGAACTCCTTGAGTTGCAACAAGTCTATTAACATATGAAATCAGTAGAATTGAGTACACTTGCCTTGTTTGGAGATTAATTCACAAGAATCTCCTTTGTTAGCTTGAATCCAAGATGAAAACTTCATAGTAAAACCCTCTTTGGAACCTAAATCAAAATCAATCCATTCAAGAAAATCCCAATGAGTTTCTTATGCAAGAAACCAATCCAAACCATCAAGGAGAATTGAGAAATGCTATAACCAACCTAAGTCACTTACTTGTAGTCTCTTGAAGGACTTCTTGAGATCTTCTCAAGCTCTAACTTTCATGAAAACAAGGAAGAAGGTGGAGAAGATGAAGAAGATGAGTTTCCTTCAAACTCACCCACAAATCTTCACTCTTTGATTGAGAACGAAAGGAAGCAAGAAAACAAGAAAACAGAGAGAGAGAGAGAGAGAGAGAGAGAGAGAATTGGCCGGCTGTTGGAGTTAATGAATGAACCCAAGTTCATCATCATCTTGTTATAAGCCCATTTTTGCACTTTAGCCCCTCTCATTCCCACTATTTATATATTGAGTCAAATGGAAGGTCATTTGAATCAATTCACGTCAAATAGAATCGCGCCTATTACAAAAACTAACGTACTCCTCGAGATACACGTGTGGGTATCAAGAGTCTCCGTATTCGACGAAATACGCAGAAATTTATATTTACGAAAAAGTCCTTGTATATCTCAATCTAAGTCTACAATCATTGCAATTCATTTAATAACACTCATTACCTTCTCACTATGCTCAAATTAATCATTTGAGATATTTTCAATTCAATTTGGCCATTAAGCCACATTAATGCAATAAAATACATTCAATTAGTATTAATCCCGATTACTTAGAGTTAACCTTGATTAACTCGGGACAGGGTGTTACAATAGTAGAGATGCCAAACACCACCTATGTTTATATTTCATTGAGGTTGAGGTTTACTTACAAAGAATTTGGTCGGATCGATAGGTTGATCCAACACCCACTCATTCTTAATATAAAATATCTAAGACATTCTTTTTGGGTATTAGCTAAGGTGGTTGGACTCCTGAGAGACCCAACTAATGCGGGAGTGGACCCTAACATACATTTGGAAGAAGATCATTAGCTCAAATAGGGGAGAGGATAACCAGCACATACAAAAGAGAGGCTTTAAGCATCGAATCCAATGTAGTTGGGTGGGAACGAGACACCCAACAACTAGGCTATCCAATTCCCTTTTAAGATTTATATATTATACGACCGCAACAAGTAACAATTAATAACCTATGCTACCAACAATAAACCAACCTAATCAACAAGTTACAAAAGAACTTCTTACACCTTCATAGCAAAATCACCCCCTCCCCCTCGACATAGGACTCTAGCCCGTTTGTTTATGATGTAAAGGAATTCCTATAAATTCACTTTATTTGTACTAAGTAATTAAAAATGAAGAAGCAAGCTCTCTTTTAAAAAATAATCAAGAGAAGATGTGAAAGGAATATCCACCTAGCCGTCATTCTAATAATTCAAATCTGTATAAAGTCTTCACCCGAATCTCCTCTTTAATATTCATTTTACTTTTGCACTTTCTTTTTTAACCCAAGGAAGGGGGTTAGGACCTAAGAGAGAACCCGTACATATACGAAATTACAGCCTGTACAAGCAAGACGAAGGCCGACACAACTGGAAAAAGGCGGCGTACTCAGGATTTAAAAACCTAGATCGCAAGGTGAGAACTACTGCCACTTACCAGTGAGGCTAGTGGCCACTCTCATTTCACTAATGTACTTGGTTATATTCAAAATGAGACATACAATTATGTTCTCAAATGACATTTCAAACCTAATTAAGAAATTATCCCAACACTGTCATGGTTGAGTGGTGTTTCGCATTGGCAAATTTCCCGCGGGTCTTCAACTCCTTGTAGTAGGTCAACCTAGAACAAAAAAAAGTTTGAAACTATTGCATTGCTCAGTCTGATTGGCCCACATTAGATATGATGTAACTAACAACAAAATACAATTAATACTAAGTTAGTGTTTGGTTCGCTGTAATGAAGGTCAGAATGGAATGGCCATTCCAACGGAATAATCATTACAGCATTTGGTTTGCAAAAAGGTGGCGGAATGACCATTACCTCCGGAATCACCATTCCTTTATGTAGAGGAATGGCCATTACACTGGGGAGGTAGAGGAATGGCCATTCCATTCCTTTATAAAATTTTCTTGAGACCAAAATGCCCTCCACCCTCCTCCGTCGCTGGCCAACCCGACTTTGCCGTTGCCGCCCAGCTTGACATCGCCATCGCCGGCCAGCCCATTGTTTCCCGTGGCACACAAGGATGTGGAGCATGATGTATAAGGCATTAACGGTAGGGCTGCATATGGGCGGTTCGGATCAGTTTAACACTAAAACCAATAACGAAACTGAACCTGTCGGTTTTTTAATTAACTGATCCAATTCGACCAATGGAGAGGACTTAAAGCAAACAAAACTGAACCAAACAGTTCAGTTCGGATCAGTCGGTGAAACCGTTGTCTTGTTTTTTTTTTTTTTTTAAATCAGACATTGAAATTTTCAAAATGATGAGACCCTATCCTTTGCATTTATTCCAATGTTTAGTGCAAACATAAAAATCCAACATTCCAATGATCCATATAAAAAATAACTCTACTCTAAAAAGAGAGTTTGGACAAAACGCAAGTGCACAATCATATTATAGAATAGAAATTCTATAATCCAATCAAGAAAAGAAAAATCTCAAAAGCTGAAAATAGAGCGGGGAAAAACTGACACAGAATCAATTAATTATGAGGTACAGAGGCAGTATTTAGTTCATATAAGAATGAGTTGTCAGATGTAATTATGAAAGTAGTGAACAAAATCCTAAGGCTAAAATAGTAAAAAAGTAATACTGAAGTTAATGTACTAGGACGATTTGGTTTAAGCGGTTTTTATGATATCCAAACCTTTAACCGAATCGATGTAAGCGGTTTTTATGATTTCCAAACCGTTAACCGAACCAATCAACTATAAACCGATCTGAACCGCTCTATTCGGTCGGTTCAGTCTGGTTTTGCGCTGATACCGGATTTTTTGTGCAGCCCTAATTAATGCCTCTAACGTATCCTCGTTGTTCCTTAGCCCATTGGAAGCATTTCAGTGCGGATAAAGGATCTTTTTTATTGTTCAGAAGAACCTCAATTACATGCTCTTGACTAAGATCAGCCTCTGATGGAAAAGAAGCCATTTCTTTCTGAATTTGTGATAGATGTGAGGGAGATTCCACATACCTATACACTTTTGAATTGGGTGTCTCTAAATATCCAGATCCTAAAGTGGGTTTCTTCGAAAATTGATTTTCCAAAGTGGATTTTCACGAACAACCAGTTTTTGAAATGGAGTTCACCAGAGATTCTGTTTTTGAAATGGGTTCCTCAGGCACCACACCTGTTTGCAAAATGGATTTCTCTGGAAACGCTGTTTCTACAACGGATTTGTCAAAAGACCCTGTTTCTGAAGTGGGTTTCTGTAAAAACTGTGTCTTTGAAATGGGTTCCACTGGAAATCCATTTTCTAAAGTGGGTTTCTCTGGAGATTGTAATTCGCAAACTATTTGCTTGGGAGAATCTGTTTCTAAGATGGGTTTCTCTCTAAGAAGTGAATCTTGAGGAGAGCAGCTTGAAGTTGAGCAAAGATACTTTGAGTTTTTGTGAGAGTAGAGACTCTTCCATGGCGTGAGAGCTGAAGAAGAAGAAGAAGGGATTGCGATTCTCCTCATTGGACTTTCACTGAATATCTTTGTTTGCCGTGGACTCCATGAATATAATGGTATTTTAGTCCATCTCATATAAATTTTATTCCATTCCATGCATTATTCCAGTATACCAAACAAAAGAGCAAGAATAAAAATTCTATTACTAGATTGATTCTTTAGTCTAACCAAACCTTGAAATGAAAATGATTATTCCTATCATATTTCATTCACAGGCGCATTTTACTCTCTATTTCATTTCTGTATAAAAACATTTCAACGAACCAAATGCTATATAAAAATCTATTATGAGTTAGACGCTGATGAAGGTGATCTCTGAAACCAATGATAGAAGTTAAAACGTAAGAAACCTAGCATTGTATGGCGGGCCACCCCCATTGAGTCGAGGACTTGAGCTTGCCAATTTTAAAAGCACCCGTCTGCTTCGTCACTATACTTTCCTCTTTATTAATTGAGTTCGGCTCGAGAAGGAAGAAGGGTCTGGTCGGTCGTCTTTTTACGGAAAAGTAGGACATAGCTCCTGCGAAACAGCCTCTCCGGGGACACGTGTCAGGTATCCGACCATGTCTCAGCTGCCCTCTACGTCATTACGCAACACGTGTCAAGTGGCTAGGCAACGGGCCTCAGATATTCTGCAAGCGTCAGCGGCAGCGACGATGACCCACACGCGTCGTAATCTTTCATCGTTACGTAGAAGCTTTTGTTTGGAAACACGAAGAGCCGGGTGGCAATCTAGTAAATCAGCAATTTTGGCACGTGTCTGGCCCTTTCGTCCACAGAAATTACAATCAAACATGGTCCGTCGCGCCTGGTTTTTGTTTGGTTCAACATTCGTAGAGTTTTATAATCTTGTAATCTAGACCGTCCATCTGACCATCTAGAACATGAATTTTTCCTCGTTTTTTTTTCGACTCTTGCTGAAAGCAAGTTGGACGGTGATAGTCAATTGGGCTCCTACAGTATATCCCACATGGCAAAAAAAGCATTAAAAAAAACTTGAGAAAAAACTCTCAAATGCTATTAATCCGAACCCACATAAAAAGTATGTCCTTGGGGATGGCCAATCAAATCAATTTAGTTGTCCCAAATGTTATTCATCCTCGAAGGCCTGTTTCTTTAGCAAAACTTATGCGGAGAGAATTTGTAAATTTTTCAAAGTTTGTCCCTTGCATGGAATTACTAAATCATCTTGTTAACCTTAGAATTTGAAAATGCAGAGGAGAGGTTAGGAAGCTTATTTGTTTCTTTTTAAGTAGATAAAATTCAAAATTTTAGCAAAAGAACGTTGTATCAAAAAATGACAAAGAAGACAACCATATCATTATGGTTTTTGAGTTTCTTATGTAGGAAATGCTCTAAAGAAGGTTGATAAGGGCTTACTTAGTTGCAAGCATTTCAAGGACTTCTTATCTTGAAGTATTTGAAGAATTTCAAATTCTATCTGTCCTTGTGGAAAGCTAGAATGCCTATTATTAGCATTTAAATAGATTTTGAGAATTCTGCATAGCAAGATGTCATTTGAAATGTCACTTTAAAGAATTCTTCTCAAGTAAACAAGGCAGTTGGAACTCCAAGGAGAGAGCACTTTCGCTCTTGTTAAAAATTCTAAATAGCGATATCCTGGTAGAAATGGTTGCAACCAAATAGGCCTTATAGAAAGAAAAAAAAATAAAGGCTCTTATATTGAGTCACTGCTAATAGAAGACTTACAAACCATTTGACATCTTAAATCCCAAGAAAGCTAGGTTAATATTGTTTGATTAGAGTGATTTTTAAGCCCCACACAAAATAGAAGAGAGTTTAAAATAGAAAACTTGGTTTCTTAATACTTGATTACACGATAAGAAACTTTTTACAATCCACAACCTTCAATCAAATCCATCGATTGACAATGTGGTAGACCTCTAAATCTCTTCTTGATTTGACTTATGGCTCATGTCCAAAGGATCATTAGTAAAAAAAAGTATATTATATAAATGATAATCATGATCATCTAGAGTGTATGAGAGAACACTCATGGCTTGTTTCTTTACTATAATTCCTATACAGGAATTCTAGTGGTTGGAGTTTTTGGGACATGATGTTAGCATTTTCAAATTCCTTGCTTCTTATCAAGAGTTTATGAGTTCCAGCCATATAAAAGGTCCCAATTGACCTTTGAGAATTCAAAAATTCCATCATCTTTGCATTTTGGTGGAATTTCTGGATGCTCAAGTCCAAAGAAGCGTTCAGGAATTCCACTTTGTTAGGGAATCCAAGAATTTTCCATACATGAATTCCTAAAATTTTAGTAAATAAACAGGCCCTTAATGAAAAAATAAATAAATACATACCTCATGTGAATAAGAGCCCATCACAATTGTGTGATAAGGATTGAGTTGTTGGACTGGTCAATGAACCTGTTATTATGCCATAGATCATGAGTAAGATCCTTTGCAATAATTATTCTCCTTTTTAGTTAATAATTATAATCTCATAATTTCTTTCCCAATAAGTGATAATTATTCTTGATTACATATATCAATTTAAATAAATGTTTCCATTAATGTATTCATCTTTAACTATTTAGTAAGGAAGAATTAATGAAAAGGATATGAAAAGCTATAAAAAAATGTGCTTATTATAAGTTGGACCATTTCATCTTCCACATCAATTTAAGGTTTTCACTCTTTGGCAAGTAGGATTAGGGGTGTAACGGTTCGGTTAACGGTTCTCCCAACGTTAATCTAATCGTGAATTACGATTTTTTATTTTAAAAACCGTAACTATATCTGGAAGAATTGTTAAAAACCGAACCGCGCTTAATCGTTAAAACCGTAACTAAACTATATCCGCAAAAACCATTAAAAATCGCCTTGTCAAGTTAAAAACTGTGAAAATCCGTTAAGTCGTATACTTAAGTTAATGATTATATATATTTTATTTAGGCCCTTTATATATATATATATATATATTAATTTGAATAATGGTACGGTTAACCGCGTGCCCGTTAACCGAACCACATTTTATGGTGTGGTTCGATTAATAACCGTAAGTCAATACTGAAAATCAGAATAAAAAAGTGAAGTGTGATTTTTCAATTTTAATAATCGTAACCATAATCGAACGGTAAAACACGATTATTAACCGTGGAGATTAAGTGATCTTTCAGTTTTCTTTTTACACCGCTAAATAGGATGTAGAACCACCTAGTGAACACAAATCACATACCTTACTCTGGCCCATCACAGATTTAGACCTATTGGTGCTTAAATCATTGGCATATCTTAATCATACACTAAGCGCGCTGGACTCTGTCTGTTAGGCGCGCCGTACCAAACGCGATCTCGAAAATATACGGTCCGTGGCATAATTTAAATATCCATATCAGGACGCGTGTTCCGTCCAGAAAATAAAATTAAATTCTCAACAAAAACCTATTAGTAAAAAAGAAAAAGGAAAAAAAGGCAAATTTCAGAAGCGGAACGGGGACCTTGGACCACATGCGTGTCAGAAAAGGAAGCCCCGGAACCTACTCGTGTACACCTCCCATTGGGCCACGTTCCCATGTCTAGTCACCCTTATTACAACGTGGTTCGCATCCATGAGGAGAGAGAAGACAGATTGATTTTGGACGGTCCAGATCTCTTCTTACAGGCAAAAGAGCACAACATCACACCAACTGTACCTGTCGCCCCCTGCCCGTGACGTTGTCGGGCAGCTGCCCGCACTTCCCCTGCCAAAACCCCGGGCCCCTCTCTCTCTCTCTTCCCTCCCCACCTACACCTATTTCAGAACCTGTCGACGAAATTTCTCCCTCTCTCTTTTCTCTCGTTCGTTTCAATTTCAAGGTTCGTCTTCGGCCGAGAATTCGAGGATTTAGGTTTCCTCAGATAAATACGTTGAATCTAGATTTCAGGTTTTTGCGAAGGGAGAGAATCCAGAGAGGGAGAAGAGTAGATCGACAAGGAATCAATGGCCGAGATCTGCTGCGGCGTGGTGAGCGAGAGCGAGGCCTCCGTGCCGTGCGAGCCGAAATCGGCGAGGCGCCGGAGAATGGAGATCCGGCGGTTCAAGGTCCTCGCCGGCGTCGCTGTTCCGACGGAGGTCAGGTGCTTCAAGCGTCAGAAAATCGACGCCCCCGACTCTCCAGCGGTTTCTCCGGCCCCATCGCCGCCGAGAGAAGCCGAGATCTCCGTCGAGACGCCTTCCGATAGAGATGAGTGGATCCGGACCGGAGGCGGAGATGACGTTGCAGAGCTGCCGGAAGGGAAGCCAGATTTGAATTCTCCGCCGCTCGATCCGTCGCCGTCGGAGAGATGTCCGAGGTACGGCAGGACGTCGGTCTGCGGCCGGAGGAGGGAGATGGAGGATGCTGTGTCGATACATCCGTCGTTTTTCCGGCGAGATAGCCGGATTCCGGCGCTTCATTTCTTCGGAGTCTTCGACGGACACGGATGCTCTCATGTAAATGAAATTCCTTTCTTTCTCTCTCGATGAAAAAGACTGAAAAGAAAAAAATCACGGTTTCGGATCCGCCGGCAAAACTGTTACGTAACGGCCGATATAATCCAAAGTCGTTCTCAATAATTGATCTCGGAAAATATCGGAATATATTCCTATATGTTGCGTTTTCTCAGAATATCTCGAGAAAATATCGCACAATCTGACAGCGACTCCTCTCAGCATAAAGTAACTTTTGAGATCTTGGAAAATATCGGAATATATTCCTATGTGTTGCGTTTTCTCAGAATATCTCGGGAATATATGGTGCAATTTTACATCGGCTCCTCTTAGGTAACTTTTGAGGATTAGGATGATATTGCGATTCTCATGATCTCTCTGTTTTACTGATGTTCTCAAAGCATCGGCTAACGAGATTTTGAAAATATCGCCGATAATTTGGGACAGTGCCACTGCATCTCCCTCCACTTTTGAAATTCTATCTATAATAAATTAATCGTGCGGGATGTCCGAAACCGTTCCGAGATGGATCTTATCTTATATGTTCCGATTCCGAAACCGTTATCAGAGTTTTAACCTTTACTTTTTCATCCTTTTTCTTTTTTTCTTTCTTAGGTGGCAATGTCCTGCAAAGATCGGATGCACGATCTGCTAGCGGAGGAGCTGATGAACGCAGCTCCTGAGGACTGGAAGGGGGCGATGGAACGGAGCTTCTTGCGAATGGACGGAGAAGTTGCGGTGACCGGAGGCAGCGAGCCGATGGAGGCGAGTTGCCGCTGCGAGCGGCAGATGCCACATTGCGACGCAGTGGGATCCACCGCCGTCGTGGCGGTTGTGTCGCCGGAAAAGATCGTCGTCGGCAACTGCGGCGATTCGCGCGCGATCTTGTGCCGTAACGGAAAACCCGTTCCCCTCACTTCCGATCACAAGGTATCGCTTTTAAGAACACGATCCGTCCGAGGTTTCTCTCTCTGTTTTTTTTATTTAACGAAGACTTTGACCCGCGTTGACTAGGTTTGTTTTGAATGCTTTTGCAGCCGGACCGGCCCGACGAGTTGAACCGGATCCACGCTGCTGGCGGTCGAGTAATCTATTGGGACGGCGCTCGCGTCCTCGGCATGCTAGCGATGTCACGTGCGATAGGTATGGATGTCACGTGCAAAGAACCCTATGATTTGTAGTATTTGTAAATAGGCTCTTCTGATTTTCGGTACTTAATACCTGGCGCACGTTAGCCGAGTCGGCGTATCTGATCGACTTCTATTTCGATTTCTTGTTGCTGTGTTTTCAGGGGACAATTACCTGAAGCCATACGTGATACCGGATCCGGAGTTGACGGAAATGGATCGGACGGCGGAGGACGAGTGCCTGATCATCGCCAGCGACGGGCTGTGGGACGTGGTCTCCAACGAGACCGCCTGTGATGTGGTGCGCATGTGCTTACGCGGACGCGCCCGGGGCGTTTCGGGTTCTGGATCGGATTCTAGACCCGACAAGGCCTGCTCGGATGCGGCGATGCTGTTGACGAAACTAGCACTTGCCAGACAAAGCGGTGATAACGTCAGCGTAGTTGTGGTTGATTTAAGGAGGGACACGTAGTCAACGAAGAAAAGGAGTTTGTGAAATTGAACTCGGCCAAGTTGAGTCAACTCGGTTGGCCTGAGTCCTGTCATAGCTGCTGTTATTGGATTCGATAACTTTGGAAAGAAAACAAAGTTTCTTTTAATTCTATTATTGGTTTTTTTTTATAATATTTTTAGATAGGTTATTATTAAGATGATGGTGTTGTTGGTTTGGTAGAGCAAATATTATTAGGGTTTTGAAGGGAAAGCCCTTATAAAGAAAATCTACATGCAAATGTATATGTGCAAAGAAAGTCATTAATCATCTTTTTTTTTTTTTTTTAAATTTTAAACTCTTTTTTCTTCGATTCAAGGGTTTGGCAAGCATTTTTCTAATCTTCTTGTATTCAAGATACTAATAAAAAAAGTTGTTACTTTGGTGATGGTCGTTTTTTTTTTTTAATTTTAATTTTGGTATATAGACATGTGGCTGAGTTTCAGAAATATCATTCAATTTCAGTCCTTTCAATGTACTTTGACATTTACCACAAAAATCTCCTCAAATAAAGTAATAACAGGTGAGGACTCTAAATTTTTATAACGATGGCGAAAGACTTTTAGCCCAAATCATCTTTTTTTTTTTATATATATTATTATTATTTTTTTCATATTTTTGTTAATGTCGACATAACTAGTTCTATGTTCTGGGTAATATTTGTTGACATCAACAAAACATTCGTGGACATTAATATCAAATTGTGTTGACATTAACAAAGATGCTCAGTTATTACAATAACTAATACTGTGAATTTGTTGATGTTGATAGAATATTCGTCGACATCAACGTAAAATTATATTGACATCAACAAAAATGTCTAGTTAACAGCGATAGTGATCCTGTGAATTTGTTGACGTCGACAAAAGATTCGTCAACATTAATATAAAATTGTGTTGATATCAACAAAAACGCCCGGTCAGCATTAACAAGAATTGAGTTTTTTGTCGTTTAGAGTTTTGTTGACATCGAGCAATCACTCTCTCACTATGGTTGAGAAAAAAGGGGTAGGGCGTTAATCTCCTTCTTCTCATTCTTTTATTTCTTCTATTTTACCGTTGCTGTTGATTTGGGGGGTGAAGAGCTTTCTTTTTATAGTTATGTTGACATCATCTGACCAAGGGCAAAAACGGAATAAAATATTATATTTTGGACTGGAGGTCCTTGATCGTCATTATAAAAATTTAAGGTCCTCAATTGTAATTAGCCAATTTAATGTGATTTTTGGAGTAAATGTCCCGAAAGTCAATGTAATAATGTGCCTCCTGTTTGATTTGTTACCTGCTGGAGAAGCCTTGAATACTCTTTTATTTGTAAATTTTAGAAACTTTTAAGTCTATTAAGTTTTGTAAATTAACTACAAACGTTTTAAGAAAATGATTTAATTTTTCTAGAGTAAAAATTTAAAATAAAATGCTTCTTTGAGTTAGAGACTAGGGGTGAGAACTTGCCGGGCAACCTAGGGCTAGCCCCGAAAATTTTTGGGCGAGCCAGGAGTCCTGGGCTGTGTCAGGTCAGGGCCTCGGCTTGGCAAGGCTAGCACAAAATTTATATAAAAAAGTTGATTTTTTATATAAATAAATATATAAAAGATGATTTAATCGGAAAAATCTTATTAGATTTACTGTAGAGTAAAAAAGCCTTAGGAGATATGAAATGACCGTAATAGTCCCAGGGGCCTTTTCGATTCATTTTTTTATTGTATCGCCACTCACCTGCATGTACGAGCAGGGATATTGCCGCTCGTTATTTCCATATACGAGGTGTGCAACGGGCGTTGTGGGTCGCGTAGTGGGTGTGTGTAGGATGGTCAACCTGGCCTGAGAATGGGTTGTCGAATCCCGTCCCAAATATTAAAAGGGCTGCCGGGAGTTGTCCAATCCCGATCCTATATTGAGCAGGCTTGTGTCAAATCCCATCCCGTGCAGGTTTGGGTTGAGCCTGGGCTTTAGCACGATCTTGAACATAAGATCAACATTATTTAATTATTCATATATTGTCATCGGACTTTAAACCCTCATTTTTCTTTTCTGGGCTTGAGGCCGACAATGCAATGCAACAAGCAACATGGCGGAGTTAAATAATTTTTTTTTGTTTTGCCCGTGATAGTAGAAAATCAGAAAATCAATAGAAATTATTTTTCTTGTAATACGTCTAAAAGATCAGTTAGTTCATTCCCATCACTAGTTGGGTTGTGACTAAACCAATTTTCGTCTTGAGGGAGGAAATTTTATGGGGAGATTTATGAGGGCAAAGTTGCAGGGGGCGGGGGGGGGGGGCGTGTTTGAGAAAAATATATAAAAATTAGTAAAATAACCTTGAGGGTGGGTCGGGCCTAGATGGGTTAGGCATGCTCTGCCCATTCCCAGTCCCATTTTCCCGGGCTTTCAAATAACTGTCCAGGCCTAGCCCTTTGGATTCAATTTTTTTTTAAAAGCCCTGTGTTTTCGGGTTTGGGATGGGTTGGGTACCCAGTTTTACTGAATAAATTGACAGGCCTAGGTGTGTGCAGGGCAGTGTGCGATGGGCAAGGTGGAGTGAGGAAAGAGAAGAAGAAAGAGGAAGAGGAAGAAGATGGACTGTACAGGCGATGGCGCAGGAAGGCATGAAAATCTGAGCTAGGTCGGGCCGGCACGGCCCACCCAAGATTGGGCCCGGTCGTGCCCGGGCCTTGCCTGCACGGCCAGTGTCTGATATGCGGGCCGGGCCGGGCCGAGCCCAACCTCTTGGGGGTCAGCCCAGCACAGCCCAGGGCACGGCCCTAGTAGTGTCGTGCTGGGCTGGGCCCTAGTCGGGCCTGCGCCGTGCTGCCCGTGGGCGGCTCACAGATCCCCCTCTCCTTTTTTTGTATTTTATTTTTTTAAAAAAATTGGACGGACACAAAGTTACAAACTTGGACTTAGACTCTTGGTCCAATTTCATTAAAATAAAGAAATTAACAGAAATAAATAAGTAGAATAACACTAACGATGTTTTGAAAAAATACATCAAATAAATTGTATTTCCTCGAAATTTAAGTGACAAAAGTTCAAAAAAATTACAAGTTTGAACTTGGATCATTATATATATATATATATATATCTATATTATGAAACTCAAACCTTCTGATAAATGAAAAAAGAATTACAACTTTAGAAACGTATGATACATTCTAAAAAATGAATTACAACTTTAAAAACTTATGATACATTCTAAAAAATAAATTACAACTTTAAAAACCTATGATACATTCTAAAAAATAAATTACAAGTTAAAAGTCTATTATATATTCTAAAAAAATTATACTATGATATATGTAATGCCGCTAGCTCATCTTCTATCTTGAATTCTTCATCGATGTGTTGTTCCCTATCCTCTGCTTGGTACCAATCCCGTAAGCACAGGTAGGTCTTAACGGTTTCTTCTTGAAGCATAGTCCTCCTGGGGTCAATAAGGCTCCTACTTGCACTAAATGCCTGCTTTGATACAACTGTAGACGCTGGTATTGTTAGTATATCACAGGCATTGGCGGAAAGCGTAGGAAACTTTGTTTCAAATGATTACCACCATGCCAAAAGATCAAAAGCATCTTCTTCATCATCCGTGATTGGAACATGAGGAAAAAGAGGAGTTACTTCCGTGAGATTTCCTCATAATACTCCAAATGGCCTTCTTTTTCCCTTTATGTGCTTGGGGAGGGCCTGTTAGGACTGTGTGTGCTATGGATCTACTTAATTGGGTAGCATAATCCAAATAAAGTGTTTTTAATTGTGTCTTAACTGTAGACATATCATTTATATTAGTTGTATTCATTTTAGAGTTTATTTCATCAAGAAGGGTTTCTACACCTTTTAATTTCAATCTAGGGTCTAATGTAGCAGCTAAACAAAATGTTAAAGGAGTTATTCTCCAATATTGTGAAAACTAGGGTCTTTATCCACAAATGCTGAATCTAGCAAAGTGTCTAATTCATTAAATGTAAAAGCTTAACAACGTACATTTGAGAGAAAAATTCATTTCAAATTGTTAGGTACAATGTTCACTACAATGGAATCAATGGAGGAGATCCACCAACATATTTCAAAATTACACAAAATCTCTCCAATGTGTACACAATCTTTTATAATAAAAGCATGTGCAAGAATAACATTTCTCAAATAACATTAATATAATATATCATTATCCTTAAATGCCAAATCTAACAAAGTGTTTAATTCATGAAATGTAAAAGTTCTATGGCCCACACTTGAAAGAAAAGTTCATTTCGAATTGTTGGCTACAATAGTAATTATTATGGAACCAACGGTGCCGATCCATCTTCGTATTTCAGAAGTATACAAAACTCTCGAATGTGTACAAAATCTTTTATAGTAAAAATCATGTGCAAGAATAGCATTCCTCATATAACATTAGTAACATGCATCCTTATCCTCCTTTGCTGAATCTAGCAAAGTGTCTAATTCATTAAATGTAAGAGTTCAACAACGCACATTTGAAAGAAAAATTCATTTCAAATTGTTGGCTACAATGTTCACTATTATGGAATCAATGGTGTAGTCTATCTGCAAATTTCAAAACTACACAAAATGTCTCGAACGTGCACAAAATCTTTTATAATAAAAGCATGCACCATAACAGCATTTCACATATAACATTAGTATAATGTATCTATTGACATAAAAAATATCACTTTGCCTTTTCAACATCGAAAGCTACACGGAGCTGTATCCAACTACAAAACAAGGAATATCACTTCAAGCATCAGATCTTGTCAGAATCAAACAAAAATTGCAAGATCCTTCAAAATAGCCAAAAGAAGGGTGCACATGAAGTTTCGGGCCATTTCAACATCATTTGGCCTAATTTCGCTCTTCCAGCAGCTGAGTAGGAGCTCCTGGTGGGGGTGAAGTCAGAAACCCTGATACACAAAACAGAGCACATAGTTGGCCTCAAAATTCCACTAGGAGGCTCTACATTAGATTCCAGGCCATTCCGACATTATTTGGCCAAAAAAGCAAACATGTAATGCCCCAATTCTGAATACTGAAGTTACCGTTAAGTTCCCGAATTTGGTGCGCTACTTCCTATAAAATCCGAGAACTTCCAAGATCATAGTCCGCAGTGAAATCAAAATTTTAAAACTTTTTGAACAATAATAAAATCAACAGTTATATTGTGGAATCATAAGAATAGATAACGGAAGCAACATGTATCATATAAAATAAATCAAGTAAGGCAGAGCTGAGTTCTAACAAAATTTCAATTGTGAATAACAAATATATACATAACATTCTATTTCCCGCTCACTACATGTACACTCAATATCCCAAAATAAAACTACTCTCAGACACCCGGTGTAGGAGCTCCATCCTCATGTTCGACCACCTGGTCAACCGGTCCCCACCCGTAGTCGCCGGCTATAGGCGCCTCGACGATCGCAACAGCCGCGGGGTCGAAGTCATAACCTAAGCTCCGAAGATGGGTTAGATCCAAGGATCTGGCAAGGCACCATATACAGATAACACATGATGTATGCAACAAAGAGAATAGAGACGGGCATATAGTCATAAGAATAACAAGGAAACATAAACCAGGAAGTGGAGTGGTAAATAGCAGTTTAGAATCCGAAATATAAGTAATCTAATCTAATTAGATAACAACGTGGCACATTCACACAACCTGGATATACCGGAGGATATTATGCCGTGGGCCTCCCAGACTATAAACAGTCGTGGCGGGGAATATAAAATAAGCATATAAGAGATAACAACCATGATAATAACAATATATATATATATATAACACCGATCACACTCCTTTATCGCACCGATTACACCCCTTTATCAGAATAGACCAGACCCGGTATCACACCGTCCGTCTAACTATAGCTCATCATGATAGCTCTAGTCACAACCAATATAGCTCCTACCGGTGATAATCAGTCAACAGGCTGAGCTTAGATCAATTGAGTGAATGTTTAGAGTCGACCCAGGGAACAAATACAGATCTGTGTCTGTCTAAGCTTACCTTACATGAGCAAGGTCCTAGCCAAGTCTCTAAGAGGTTCAAGTATAATATTTTGGGACACAACCGAATATCCAAGTCCAAGTCCAATCACCATTGGATCCACATTAGGCCCACAACCATGGCCTTAGTCTATAACAATACAAGTAGCCAATCCACATCCATTCACAACTATACATTATGACCAACCTCTTCATTCTAAGGTACCAAACACCCAACTTAGGCCGTATGAGGACCCACCTAGCCACAGACACGGGTAATTAATATCTGATTATATCACCGGGTCACCACTACGTAATCCTAAGTTGATATCCTATAATTTCCCTTTTACTAACAGGCTTATAATAGTGATAAGGATATAAGAGAAGAATAATGTATACAGTCCTCCAAGCAATAGAATCAAGTAGAATAAACAAGGGTCCAACCTAGGTAATGGTCCACTCTTGGTTCAGGGCCTCATCAGCTAATTAGATCCCTAACTGTACTCTTAGGTGCCATAAGATGATATATTTGTTGCTCCAGAAGTTCGAGCATCCTTGACTACATTTAAGGTTCAAATTACCAATAATTCAAATCCCTAAATCCTACTTGGTGGTCTCTAAGAGTCAAGGTTAAGCAACACTATTGACTGGTGCTTGACACATCAATGGAGGTCTATTTTGATGGTCAATGGGCCCTACGAACGATCACAACTTCAGAAACTAAACGCTGGAAAACCCACTGTACATAGTGTGCATGGTCGACCCGGCACAGGGTCCGGTCGACCGGGTACACTGGAAAGGCAGGGTGTTGACTCTCTGGTCGACCCATTGTGCAGTGTGCCCGGTCGACCTCCTGGCCTGGGCGGTTGACCGCGCACACTGGGAATAGTAGACAGTCACATGGCAGGCAACATCTTGAACATGATTCATTCAGTGTGTCCGGTCGAGGTCCTGGCCTGGGCGGTCGACCGCACATACTGAAATCCTGAGAAAATAGATGTTCCGGCTTCTAGTCTATTTCTAGAAACTCCATTGTATTCGGTTGACCGAGCACAGGGTCCAGTCTACCGCACACTCTAAAATCTGGGTCTAAAAGGAAATTCCAGGTCTAGTTATTCTCTGTGTCTCCTGTGTATCCGGTCGACCCGGAACAGGGCCCGGTTGATTGGGTACACTGGACTGAGTTTTCTCAGAGTCCTTAACTGGGACTTGGTTTTTCTGAAAAATTAGTGTCGCCGATCGATCGGACCACAGGTCAGTTGACCGGGTACACGTATCTACAACAAAACCTGGATTTCTGGGATTTTTCTCCTTTAGTCCAATTTCACCCAATTCACCACCAATCTAATCCATTTACCACAGAAACTTATAAAAACAGTAAAACACTCCTATAATCTTCCATCCATCACCCAACCGGGCCATTGATCTTCCAAATAGGAGAACCCATCCATCAAATGGCCAACATCCATTATACAAAGCACAAATGGTAGATCTAACATGCATATATACACAATTGAATTGAAATTGCAGAATCAAAGGACGGAAGCATGCATTCTAAGTTATCCAGCATATGGTACTTGCCTTAGATTAGTAGAAATGGAAACTTGAGTATAGGAGAAATCCAAAAAGCTAATATAGGGTTGATGAAGCAATTGGGGACTGATCTCCTACTCTTCCCGTGCTGGGATTTGGGGAATTATGGTTTCTTAGGGAGAGAGATAGAGAAGGTGAGAGTGAAATGAGAGTTAATAAGAGTGAATTAGGTTTAGTGTTTATGTTATTGCAATAGTTAGCATATATAGGTTAGGGTGGGTGGTTGTTTACTAAAAGACCCTTGGGCTTTACATAGAAGAGAGGATAAGGACATGGGTAATTTGGTCAATCTTAGGAACTCTAGAAGTTTCTCTCTTATTGCAATAGTTAGTATATATAGGTTAGGGTGGGTGGTTGTTTACTAAAAGACCCTTGGGCTTTACATAGAGGAGAGGATAAGGATATGGGTAATTTGGTCAATCTTAGAAACTCTAGAAGCTTCTCTCAAGTAACACCCCTCTTAAGAAAACTAAATTACTAACTAAGGCTTAATCTAACTAAAACTCTAATTAAATTACAAAAATCATCCTATATCTATAAAGAATTAAATACAAAGGAACATAATAGACTACTCTACTAAACCCTATTAAATAGCATATTAAGATAGATAATATTATATTTGTAGTTATTCAAATCAAATTGAGGGCCCACAAGGGGTGGGGCCTCACATCACTCCCTCATTTAAAACATTTGGTCCCTAAATGTAAAAACAAAGTCAGAACATACGTGAGGTAGGAGATGTGGGTAGTCCTTTTCCACTTGGTCGCGTAGCTCCCATGTAGCTTCTTCTGGAGTGTGGTGCTCCCTCTGAACCTTCACCCAATGGATGATTCGGGTCCTGAGCACCTATTCTTTGGCTTCAATGACGGTGACTGGTTTGGCGACGTACGAAGCGTCTAGCTGAATATTGAGTGGCTGGTAATGAAGAATATGAGCAGGGTTCTCCACATACTTCTTCAGCATAGAGACATAGAAGACATCATGTACTCCTGACAACTTTGGTGGTAGCAGGAGCTTGTAAGCGATGTCACTGATCCTGGACCTGATCTCGAACGGTCCGACATATCTCCGCGCTAGCTTACCCTTCTTGCCGAAACTAAGGGTACCTCTGGCCGTGGAAACCTTCAAAAATACTTTGTCTCCCTTCTGAAACTCGAGAGGTCTATGCTGGTTGTCTACATAACTCTTCTGGCTGCTACGGCCAACTTTCAGATTCTCGACTATCTGTCGGATCTTCTCGCTGGTGTCGCAGACTATGGATGGTCCATGGAAACTCCTAACACCAACTTCCTCCCAACAAATTGGGGTCTTGCATCTCCTGCCGTACAAAGCCTCGAAAGGTGCCATCTTGATGCTCGAATGATAGCTGTTGTTGTAGGGAAACTCGCACAGTGGTAGACAATCCACCTAATTCTCTTTGTAGTCCAAGACACAAGCTCTCAACATGTTCTCTAGTGTCTGGTTGGTACGCTCAGTCTGTCCGTCTGTTTGCGGGTGGTAGGCGGTGCTGAAGCTCAACTTAGTGCCCAAAGCTTGCTTTAGGCTCTCCCAGAAGTGCGAAGTGAAACGCGGGTCTCGGTCTGATACAATCGATGTTGGAACTCCGTGCAAGGAGACTATCCCGTCTACATACAGCTTAGCTAGGACATCGAGTCATGCTCTCATCGAAACTGGCAAGAAATGAGCTGACTTAGTCAGTCGATCTACGATAACCCATATGTTGTCACTACGTTTCCTGGTAACTGGAAGTCCTGCGATGAAGTCCATGGTAATGTGCTCCCATTTCCACTAGGGTATGTCGAGCTGGTGTAGTAGCCCTGGTGGCTTCTGATGTTCAGCCTTGATTTGCTGGCACGTCAGATATCTGGACACGTAGCCTGTGATCTTTTTCTTCATGTTGTTCCACCAGTAGTAGCTCTTTAGGTTCTGGTACATCTTGGTGCCACCCGGGTGTATCGAATATCTGTTGTGGTGCGCATTTGCTAGGATCTCGTCCTTCAGCTCCCGAATATCTGGCACACACAGTTTGTCCTGATAGTAGAGCACTCTACCAATCAGTATGAACCCTGGCCTATGGTTAATCTGTTCAATTACTCTGACAAGCTTGAGATCGTTCCGTTGACTGTCCTTGACCTTTCCAAGCAACTCTGGTTCCCATGCGGACATGGTGGCAAGAATAACTTTGTCGCTGAGCAGCTGAAACTGAACATCTAAGTCTCTGAAGACATCTGTCCACACACCCTTTGCTACTAGAAAACTGGCTAGGGCGGTCTTCCTGCTTAAAGCGTCTGCCATGACGTTTGCTTTACCCGGATGGTATTTGATAGGGAAGTCGTAATCCTTGATATACTCCATCCATCGCCTCTGACGATTGTTAAGATCACTCTGGGTGAACAGGTACTACAAGCTACGGCGGTCCGAATAGACTTCGAACTGCTCCCTCTAGAGATAGTGACGCCACATCTTTAGTGCAAACACAACTGTTGCTAGCTCTAAGTTGTGTGTAGCGTACTTCTTCTCGTGTTCCTTCAGCTGACGCGAACCATAGGCGATGACTTTCCCGTTCTGCATCAAAACACAGCCCAAGCCTGTCCCTGAAGCGTTTATGAAAACAACGAATTCACCGTTTCCAGAAGGTAAAGACAAGATCGGTGCCATCGCCAGTCTCTCTTTCAGCTCCTAAAAACTGTCTTCATAAGCATCAGACCACACGAAGGGTACATCCTTCCTTGTGAGCTTGGTCAATGGCGCTGAGATCGTGGAGAAACTCTTGACAAATTTGCAGTAGTAGCCTGCTAAACCAAGAAAACTTCGAATCTCTGTGACGTTCTTCGGTCTCTTCTAGTTCACCACTGCCTCTATCTTGGCACCACTTGTTCCAACCAGAACATGCACTTGCTAAGCTTCGCGTACAACTGGCTGTCACGCAACAACTATAGAGACGTCCTCAAATGCTGCTCATGCTCCTCTCTGGAGTTCGAATAGACCAACAAGTCGTCGATGAACACAACTGTGAAACTGTCGAGGTATGGTGTGAAGATCTTGTTCATCAAAGCCATGAACACTGCTGGCGCATTCGTTAATCCGAATGGCATCACTAAGAACTCGTAGTGCCCATAGCGAGTGTGAAACATTGTCTTTTGCACATCCTACTCTTTGACTCGAAGCTGATGGTTTCTCGATCTCAAGTCTATCTTCAAAAAGTGCTGAGCACCTTGAAGTTGGTCGAAAAGCTCGTCGATCCGCGGAAGAGGATACTTGTTCTTCACTGTCGGCTGTTCAGCTAGCGGTAGTCGATGTCACATCCTCATCTATCCATCCTTCTTCTTTACAAAAAGCACTAGTGCACCCCATGGTGACATGCTCGGTCTGATGAAGCTTTTGTCCAGTAACTCCTGCAACTGAACCTTCAACTCTCGCAGCTCGGCTGGAGCCATGCGATAGGGAGCTCTGGAAATTGGTGAGGTGCCTGGCGTAAGCTCGATGGTGAAGTGGATCTCTTTGACTGGAGGTAATCTCGGGATCTCGTCGGGAAATACGTCTGGGAACTCGCACACCATTGGTATTTCATCTCCTCCTTTGGACTTTTTATCCTCTGAGATGAATGTGATGTAGCCTTCGCATCCTGCCTTCATCATCCTTTCAGCCTTCAGTGCTGAAATCATCGTGGTGCTGGGTGATCTCCTCTCGCCTACAAACTCCACCGTGTCATCTGAACCGTCAATGGAGAGTTTGACCGTCTTCTCGAAGCAATCCATCACTGCTTGATATCTGGCCAACCAATCCATCCCCAAAATGACCTCAAAGTCATACATGGGTAACACGATCAAATCTGCAAATAGAATGTACTCCCCAATCTGCACTCGCCATCTGGGGTGGTAAGTCTGACATACTACTCTCCTACCCACGGGTGTAGACCCAACTAGCATGCAAGGTAACTCCTCTCCTACTCTACCAAGGACTAGTGCAAAAGCTGAGGACACATAAGAATGTGTCACACCTGGATCAAGTAACACTCTAGCAAGCTGATCACAAATGGAAAGAGTACCTTTGACTACGTTCCGTGTGGCTTCGGCTTCTTAATAGGTGAGTGTGAAGACCTGCCTGGCTGCCTGGGGCCTCTACTGCTGGCGTTGCTGTCTCTGGGGTCTCTGATGACGCCCATGCTGGTGATGCTGTCCTCTGGGCTGTTGCTGCGGAGCATGTGCCTACTGCAGGGCCCGGTATTGCTGTTGCGGTGGCTGAGGTGCTGGAGCAACTTGACGTACTAGCTGAGTAACAACTGGAGCTCTCGGAGGTGCAGAAAGCTGAAGCATCTGGGGCTGCTTTCGGCGGAGTGGGCAGTTCCTGGACAAATTTCTTGGATCGCCATAATCATAACATGGGCCGTGCGGGCGATACTGCTGTTGGTGCTGGTACTGTACCATTTGTCCCGATGGTCTGTGTCTCCAGAACTGCTGCTGCTGCACTACAGGTTGTTGTCGAATCGGAGCGGTCCTAATCCGCTTCTGTTGATGCATGGCCTCAACTCTCTGTAGATGCTCCTTGGCCCAATATGCTCTCCGCATAGCATCCTCATATGTAGCATGGTCGACACAAGTCATGTGCAACTGGATGTCAGCTCTTAACCCCTTGACGAATCGCAGGGTCCTCTAAGACTCAGGTGTGATAAGGGCCTCTGGAAAGTGGGAGAGCTGAGTGAAGTGAAGCTCGTACTAGTAGACCGTCATATCCCCTTGGACTAGAGTCTGAAACTCTCTGAACTTTTGATCTCTGATATGGACAGGGATGGACTTTGTCAAAAACTTCGTCCTGAAAGCAGTCCATGATATCTCGTCGGCAAGCATCTCATAAGGACGCTGCACGGTCCTCCACCAATCCTTAGCTACACTGTGGAACATGTAGGCTGCCAGCTGCACCCTCTGTCGCCCAGTACACTCGAAGACCCTGAAGATCTTCTCCATTCGCATGATCTAATCATCAACAACTAAGGGGTCCTCCGTGCCTGTGAACTCAGGCGCTCCCCTCTTGAGGAACCTCTCGAAGATAACGTTCGGGTCTACATCTCGAATAGGAACAACCGCCTGCTCTGGATGAGCTACTCTCTCAACGACATCCAAGACCTGTGCCCGAAACTGCGCGAAATCCTCGGTTTGCTACTGATGGGCTGCTGCCTGTGTCTCATGCGAGACAAGGAAGGCCTAGAGAAATCGCTGAAATTTCTGCTCAAAATTAGGTGGAACGCTGGCTGTTGGTGTCATGGGTGGTGCCTCTTCTCCCGACATCTGCCAAGAGAAGGTATTTGTATCAGTTTGAGTATAACACTTAGGACTACACCAATTCTACCCAATCCATCTTCTTTACACGTATCCCAACACTAAAATCCTCACCACGTCCTAAAGTTTCCAGTGTGTTTTATTTCCTAGAGACTTACTTGCTTTGATACCAAAAATTTGTAACGCCCCAATTCTGAATACCGAAGTTACAGCTAAGGTACCCGAATTTGGCGCGCTACTTCTCGGAAAATCCGAGAACTTCTAAGATCATAGTCCGCAGTGAGCTCGAATTTTTAAAACTTTTTGAATAATAATAAAATCAACAGTTATATTGTGGAAGCATAAGAATAGATAGCGGAAGCAACATGTATCATATAAAATAAATCAAGTAAGGCAGAGCTGAGTTCTAACAAAATTTCAATTGTGAATAACAAATATATACATAACATTCTATTTCCTGCTCACTACATGTACACTCAATATCCCAAAATAAAACTACTCTCAGACACCCGGTGTAGGCGCTCCATCCTCCGGTTCGACCACCTGGTCAACCGGTCCCCACCCATAGTCGCCGAATACAGGCGCCTCGACGATGGCAACACCCGCGGAGTCGAAGTCATAACTGAAGCTCCAAAAATGGGTCAGATCCAAGGATTTGGCAAGGCACCATATACAGATAACACAGGATGTATGCAACAAAGAGAATAGAGACGGGCATATAATCATAAAAATAACAAGGAAACATAAACCAGGAAGTGGAGTGGTAAATAGCAGTTTAGAATCCGAAATATAAGTAATCTAATCTAATTAGATAACAAAGTGGCACATTCACACAACCTGGATATACCGGGGGATATTATGCCACGGGCCTCCCAGACTATAAACAGTCGTGGCGGGGAATATAAAATAAGCATATAAGGGATAACAACCATGATAATAACAATATATATATATATATATAACACCGATCACACTTCTTTATCGCACCGATCACACCCCTTTATCAGAATAGACCGGACCCGGTATCACACCGTCCGTCTAACTATAGCTCATCATGATAGCTCTAGTCACAACCAATATAGCTCCTACCGGTGATGATCAGTCAACAGGCTGAGCTTAGATCAACTGAGTGAATGTTTAGAGTCGACCCAGGGAACAAATACAGATCTGTGTCTGTCTAAGCTTACCTTACACGAACAAGGTCCTAACCAAGTCTCTAAGAGGTTCAAGTATAATATTATGGGACACAACCGAATATCCAAGTCCAAGTCCAATCACCATTGGATCCACATTAGGCCCACAACCATGGCCTTAGTCTATAACAATACAAGTAGCCAATCCACATCCATTCACAACTATACATCATGACCAACCTCTTCACTCTAAGGTACCAAACACTCAACTTAGGCCGTATGAGGGCCCGCTTAGCCACAGACACGGGTAATTAATGTCCGATTATATCACCGGGTCACCACTACGTAATCCTAAGTTCATATCCTATAATTTCCCTTTTATTAACAGGCTTATAATAATGACAAGGATATAAGAGAAGAATAATGTATAAAGTCCTTCAAGCAATAGAATCAAGTGGAATAAACAAGGGTCCAACCTAGGTAATGGTCCACTCTTGGTTCAGGGCCTCATCAGCTAATTAAATCCCTAACTGTAGTCTCAGGTGCTATAAGATGATATATTTGTTGCTCCAGAAGTTCGGGCATCCTTGACTACATTTAAGGTTCAAATTACCGATAATTCAAATCCCTAAATCCTACTTGGTGCTCCCCACGAGTCAAGGTTAAGCAACACTATTGACTGGTGCTTGGCACATCAATGGAGGTCTATTTAGATGATCAATGGGCCCTACGAACGATCACAACTTCAGAAACTAAAGGCTGGAAAACCCATTGTACACAATGTGCCTGGTAGACCCGGCACAGGGTCCAGTCGACCGGGTACACTGGAAAGGCAGGGTGTTGACTCCCAGGTTGACCCACTATGCAGTGTGCCCGGTCGACCTCCTGGCCTGGGCGGTCGACCGCGCACACTGGGAATAATAGACAGTCACATGGCAGGCAACATCTTGAACATGATTCATTCAGTGTGTCCGGTCGAGGTCCTGGCCTGGGCGGTCGACCGCACATACTGAAATCCTGAGAAAATAGATGTTCCAGCTTCTAGTCTATTTCTAGAAACTCCATTGTATTCGGTCGACTGAGCACAGGGTCCGGTCGACCGCGCACTCTAAAATCTGGGTCTGAGAGGAAATTCCAGGTCTAGTTATTCTCTGTGTCTCCTGTGTATCCGGTCGACCCGGATCAGGGCCCGGTCGACCGGGTACACTAGGCTGAGTTTTCTCTGAGTCCTTAACTGGGACTTGGTTTTTCTGAAAAATCAGTGTCGTCGGTCGACCGGACCACAGGTCAGTTGACCGAGTACACGTATCTGTAACAAACCCAGATTTCTGGGATTTTTCTCCTTTAGTCCAATTTCACCCAATTCACCACCAATCTAATCCATTTACCACAGAAACTTATAAAAACAGTAAAACACTCCTATAATCCTCCATCCATCACCTAACCGAGCCATTGATCTTCCAAATGGGAGAACCCATCCATCAAATGGCCAACATCCATAATACAAAGCGCAAATGGTAGATCTAACATGCATATATACACAACTGAATTGAAATTACAGAATCAAAGGAAGGAAGCATGCATTCTAGGTTATCCAGCATAGGGTACTTGCCTTATACTAGTAGAAATGGAAAATTGAGTATAGGAGAAATCCAAAAAGCTAATATAGGGTTGATGAAGCAATTGGGGACTGATCTCCTACTCCTCCCGTGCTGGGATTTGGGGAATTATGGTTTCTTAGGGAGAGAGATAGAGTATATGAGAGTGAAATGAGAGATAAATAAGAGTGAATTAGGTTTAGTGTTCATGTTATTGCATTAGTTAGTATATATAGGTTAGGGTGGGTGGTTGTTTACTAAAAGACCCTTGGGCTTTACATAGAGGAGAGGATAAGGACATGGGTAATTTGGTCAATCTTAGGAACTCTAGAAGCTTTTCTCAAGTAACATCGCTCTTAATAAAACTAAATTATTAACTAAGTCTTAATCTAACTAAAACTCTAATTAAATTACAAAAATCATCCTATATCTATAAAGAATTAAATACAAGTCTAATCCTAAGACTTAGGAACATAGTAGGCTACTCTACTAAACCCTATTAAATAGCATATTAAGATAGATAATATTATATTTATAATTTTTCAAATCAAATTGAGGGCCCACAAGAGGTGGGGCCTCACAAAACAGCCTCAGCCAAGTCAGCTCTCCTGGCAGTGACAGTGTCGAAAACATCAAATCTTCGATCAGAGCCTATGGATGGTCTCAGAATACCTCCAAAAGGCTCCATATCAAGTTTCAAGTCAAACCGACAACATTTGACCCTCCATCAACCACCGAGGCCATCACTCATCAAACAAAGCACATGTGTGACTTCAACATGCTTCCAAAGGCCTACATGAAAAAGTTCAGGTCATTTCGACAACATTTGACCCAACTTTCACGCTCGGAATCCAAATCAGGCCTTCCTGCGACGAAGCTCCCTGGGACCATGACATCCAAATTGGAGCTAATGGATTATCTTAAAAGGACTCCAATAGGCTCCCCGTCAAATTTCTGGTCAATCAGACATCGGTTGACCGCACATCAAAGCGCGGCATCTTCTTCGCGGCGAAATCAAGTCTACTGGCGACGAGACCCCACATGACTTCAAAACTCAAAACAAAATCCTATGGTCGGTCGTATTTATTGCTGAGTAGGCTTCACCTCAAATTTCAGGTCATTCCGACATCGTTTGACCTACTTTTGGCTTTTGACAAAAAATCGGCAAACTCCGCACAACTAAGTCTTTGGCTTTCCTAGAAAATAAAAAACTCTGCGCTCTAATATGCAAGGATTCTCATCAAGTTTTCTCCAAGGAAATCAAGCCAATACATGTGCGAAAATGTCAAAAAAAATACCGAAGAAAAAAGAAATGAAAAAAACAGAAAAATGGTCGAAAACCGGCGACTGAAAGGGGAAAAATCCCCCATGGTTGCTGGTGACCTTGGCCCATGGTCTCTGGCGACCATAGCTGCATGGTCATCGGTGACCCTGGAAGTTTGGGTCGCCAGATTTTCGCTGAATGGGTCTTTTTTGATCCTTTTTCGTGTTTCGAGAGTTCCGGCCCCTGTGACTTTCCAAAAATCTGAATTTTGGGGCACAAAATTAGCTGATCTTCATCAACATCTTAGATCTGCCGTCAAAAGCATGGGATCATCATCGGATGCTTCAAAATCGTCAATCGGCCGACCAAAAAAGTACGCTTTAGGTTCGACCGATCGAAAAATTGACAGGACAGATGTTGCCGGCCCATTGATAGCAATTAGTGTACGAAGTTGTATGATCATCCGTTATTAAACAACATGAAGATCCATCAGTAATTGTCGCAAAAATAATTCCAAAAGACGCGGTGCGGCCTGTGACTCTTTGAGCGCCCTAGTGACCACTTAGTGCAGTTAAATGACCCGTTTTATGATTAGTTAATGTGGGGACGGCCCAATCAGAAGTGAGGAAAAAAGGAGTTATAAGTCAAAGCAATCATTGCATTAAACCATGTAACTCTCCTCATCATGGAGCTTAAAGGCGATTAAATGCCATTTATTCTCTATCGGCCAATTAAAAGCCAAGAAAAAGGAGTTACAAAATCATGAATTAAAAACATGTAACTTCTCTTATCATGGAGCATTAATGCAATCAATGCTCATAAACTCTCCTCATGCCCACCAAAAGCCATAAAAGGAGGTCATTCCAAGAAGAACAGGTCCAGAAAAGTTCAAAAAAGTTTAGAAAAATTCAGAAAAAATCCAGAAGATTAACAACAAAACTTTTGCAACAGTTGCTGCAACAACCTCTCGTCTGTCGAAGAGACTCTGCAACAAACACCATAAGGTGACTGAAGTCCCTTGGGGGGGGGGGGGGGGGCCCTCCCAAGGCCCTCTCCTCCTATCCATATGGCTTAGACGTGGCTTTTCAACTCGTCTACTCAGCTTTTTATTGGATATAGGACCCCCCTTGGTCTTTATCCTCGAAAAATCTGAGGCCCAAGCCAAGCCAAGCAAATCAAAGCATCATCTATTCTCATCTGAAGGATGATGGCGAAGTACACACATGGCTTGCGACCGTCAATTTGAACGAGTCCTCGTAATCGACTGAGAAGTTAGATCACCCTTTCTTGCTTTTCATTGTATTTTGTACTTTTCTAAAGAGACAAAAAATCACAACTCTTGTCATTACATTTTGATGAGAATTTTAAATCGCATTTCACAGCAAAAATCGCCTATCAAGGCAAAATCGCCTTTCACGGCAAAAAATCACCTTCCATGGCAAAACAAAATGAAATCACCTCTCATGGCATTCAAAAAATCTTGTCTCTTTTCTTAAATCTATTGCAATGGAAAACTAGAAATAAGTTGATTTCCTTTTTTACTTGTGAAGGTCGATCTCCGGACTACCATTTCTAAATTCTAAGTAGAATAGAAAATCTGGTATACCCGTATAAAAAAATGTTGATGCTCGCTTTTCTCTGCCCCCTGGGCATGAAAGGGTTGGAACCCACGGACTCTCACGCCTGCTGACCTCGGTAGTCCTGGGACAGAATAGAAACCTGGTCCGTCAAGTTGGCATACCTAGTGGACTCGTTCATTGGAGAACATGATGCTTAGATTCCTTGGCTCCTTTCTAGTTGGTAGCCTATGTTGGATTTTGCATCTAAAAAAAAACATGAGAAGGGATTTTTTGGAAATTTTTATCTTTGGGTTTATTTCCACCCTTTCTTTAAATTTTTTTTTTCAGTTTTCTCTCTTTTGGATTCAAATTTGAAAAAAAATTTTGGTTCTTTCTTTTTCGGACAATATCTCGTGGAAATTGTTTGTAGCTACCATTAGGATAGGGAGGGTGTAACGCCCCAATTCCGAATACTGAAGTTACCGCTAAGGTACCCGAACTTGGCGAGCTTTATCTCGAAAAATCCGAAAACTTCCAAGATCATAGTCTGTAGTGAGGTCAAAATTTTAAAATTTTTTGAAGAATAAAATAATCAACAGTTATATTGTGGAAGCATAGGAAAATACAGCGAAAGCAATAAGTATCATATAAAATGGATTAGATGAAACAGGGCTGGAGTCTAACAAAATCTCAAAGTATGAATAACAAGTTTATACATATTAATCTAAATTTCCCCTCACTACAAATTCACTCAAACCCAAAATAAGTATGCACTCAGACACCCTGCGCAGGCACTCCATCCTTCGGTTCGACCACCTGGTCAACCTGTCCTCACCCGTAGTCGCCAGCTACCGGCGCCTCGATGATCGCATCACCCGCAGGGTCGAAGTCATAACCTAAACACTAAAGATGGGTCAGATCCAAAGATCTGGCAATGCACCATATACAAATAACACAGGATGTATGCATCAAAGAGAATAGAGACGATAATTTAATTATAAGATTAACAATAAAACATAAGCTAGGCAATTGAGCAGTAAATAGCAGTTTAGAATCAGAAATATAAGTAACCTAATCTAATCAGATAACAACGTGGCACATTCACACAAGCTGGCTATACAACGAGATATTATGCCTCGGCCCTCCTATACTGTAAACAATCATGGCGGGGAAAATGTAATAGACATGCAAGGGATAACAACCATGATAATGACAATATATAAATATAACATCGGTCACACCCCTTTGTCAGACTAGATTGGACTCGGTATCACACCGTTCGTCTAATCATAGCTCATCATGATAGCTTTAGTCACAACTAATATAGCTTTTACCAGTGATGATCAGTCAATAGGCTGAGCTTAGATCAACTGAGTGAATGTCCAGTGCTGACCCAGGGAACAGATACAGGTCTGTGTCTGTCTAGGCTTACCTTGCACGAGCAAGGTCCTAACCAAGTCTCTAAGAGGCTCAAGTATAATATTATGGGACACAGCCCAATATCCAAGTCTAAGTCTAATCACCATTGGATCCACATTAGGCCCACAACCATGACCTTAGTCTATAACAATGCAAATAGCCAATCCACATCCATTCACAACTATACATCGTGACCAACGTCTTTATTCTAAGGTACCATACACCCAACTCAGGCCGTATGAGGGCCTGCCTAGTCATAGACACGAGTTATTTATCACCAATTACATCGTCGGGTCACCACTACGTAATCCTAGGTTCAGGTCCTCCAATTCCATTTAATTAACAGGTTTACACTAATAAAAAGGATATAAGAGAAGAACAATGTATAAAATCCTCAAAGCAATAGAATCAAGTGGAATAAATAAGGGTCCAACCTAGGTAATAGTCCACTCTCAGGTTTAGGGCCACATCAGATAATCGTATCCCTAACTGTAGTCTCAGATGTCAAAATGATGTTATATTTGGTGCTCCTGAAGTTACGGACATCATTGACTATGTTTAAGGGTTGAATCACTGACAATTCTAATCCCAAAAACCTATTTGGTGGTCCCCACGAGTCAAGGTTGAGCCACACCGTTGACTCGTGCTTGGCACATCAATGGAAGTCTATTTGGATGGTCAATGAGCCCCGCAAGTGATCAAATATATGAAATTGCAAAATACTGAAATTCCATCTTTCACAGTGTATCCGGTCGACATCGTCCACAGGGATGTCGACCGGGTACATTGGGTGTTGACTCCCAGGTCGACATCCTAGCAGTGTTTCCACCACGATGTCGACCGAGTACATATGATTTTGAAGACAAACATCTAGGGGGCATTATTCTGGTCTCAAAGTTTTCCAGTGTGTCCGGTCGACATCGTGGCCTGGATGTTGATCGGGTACACAGGGTTTCTGAGATTGAGAAGAAATCCAGCTTTCAGTTAATCCCTGTGCATGTATGTGTATCCGGTCGACTCGGAACAGGGTCCAGTTGACCTGGTACATTGGATTGAGAGATTTACAGGAAATTAATTGAGACTTGGACTTTTCAGTTTTTAGTGTGCCCGGTCGACCGAGCTATAGGCAGGTCGACCGGGTACACGCCCTGATGTAAAATCCCAGATTTATGGAATTCTCCTTTTTCAATCTGAATTCCAACCAAAACACTCCTAATCACTTCCAATTATTATAGAAACATCACCAAAGAAGAAAAACACTCCAATGCACATCCCACCATCCATCCATGGGCCATTGATCTTCCAAATAAGATAAACTCATCCACCAATGGCCAAAAATTATGAAAACAAGCTCAAATGATAGATCTAAACATGTATATACATTAATTGAATTGAAATTGCAGAATCAAAGGAAAGAGAGCATGCATTCTAAGTTATCTAGCATAGGGTACTTGCCTCAACTCAAATTGTAAAGAGAATTGACAAAAGATGAGAAATCCAAGCTGCTAGGAGGTTGATAATGTAATTTGGGGCTGATCTCTTACTCCTCCTTGTGCTGGGTTTTGGGAAATTAGGGTTTCTTAGGGAGAGATAGGGAAGATGAGAGATGAGAGGGAATTAGGGCTAAGCTCATGTTATTGCAATAGTTGATATATATAGGTTAGGGTTTAGTGGATGGTTACCAAAATGTCCTTAGGGTTAAAATGAGATTGAGAATGAGGGTATGGGTAACTTAGTCATTTGGAGGGAATTCTAGAAGCTTCCTAACTATAAGACCACTCCTATTAAAATTCAATTACTAGCTAAGTCCTAATCCACTAAAACCTTAATTACATTATAAAGAACACCCTATATCTATAATGAATAATTAAAAGTCTAATCCTAAGACTTAGAAACATTTAACAAACTATTATACTAAATCCTATTAATTAGTATAATAAGGTAACTAATATTATATTTATAATTATTCAAATCCAATTGAGGGCCCACAAGGGGTGGGGCCTCATAGAGGGGCCATTCGCTCTCTTTGATGGGTTCGTTAGAGATTTATAAAAAAAAAAAAAAAATTTAGGTTTTCTCTCTTTTGGATTCAAATTTAAAAAACTTTGGTTCTTTTCTTTTCGGACAATAGCTCACGAAAATCGTTTGTAGTTAACATCTGGATCGGGAGGGGCCATTCGTTGTCTTTGATGGGTCCAGTAGAGATCTTTCAAAAAAATAAAAAATAAAAAAACAACAAAAATTTTAGTTTTCTTTCTTTTGGATTCAAATTTGAGAAACTTTCTGTAGACACCTCATTTGGCCCCTATGATAGCCTTAAATACCTATCATATATAGTGGTGCCCCCATTTCACCCACAATTGAATGATTAATGACATAATTCAGATTAATTAACAACGATGAAGATGCTTGTTGTTAATTTTAGACTTAGTTCGACGATTTCTAGAAATTCGCGAGAGAAAAGCCAAGTCGCGTCGAGATCTTGAGCCCAATTCACTACTCACACAAGAAGTGAACCATGACACCAGTCAAACCCTTTTTGGACCACTTAAGACATGCTTAGGCCAATCCCTCTAAAGACCATACTTAGTTTGCCAAAATGTCACCCGATTAGCCTAAGTTAGGAAATCGAATTCATTGGTCCAGAGATCCCCCATATTTTTCAGCACCTATTTGTCAAGACATTTATACCATTGAATTCCTCACTTCGAGAGCTTTCCGGCGGTATGTAGAACGTCCAAATCCGATAAGCGAGTCAAAAGTTATGAGCTTCCGAAGTTTGTCCTAAGAAGGGATCATCTGGGCACCACCCATGTGGCGCCCATCCCACTAAATTTCACCTAGGCGCCCCATGCTGGGCGCCCACACAGCTTGGGACCACCTAGGCGCCCCATGGTGGGCGCCCAGCCTCCAAACTTCACTACTTAGCCTAAAAGTAGCCCGGGACCACTCAACGTAGGGGCCGAACTCCGAAAATGAACCGACTCCACCTAGGCAGCACCCATGTGGCGCCTACCCTCCTAAGTTCCACATAGGCACCAACCCTGTGGCGCCCACACAGCCCAGGACCACCTAGGCACCCCATGGTGGGCGCCCACCTTAAAATTTATTTGTTTGGTTCGAGATTAGACCAGGACCACTCATACGTAGGACCAAGCATCGAAAACGAACCGAACCACCTAGGCACCACCCATGTGGCGCCCAGCCTTTAAATTCATCTGGGCACCACCCATGTGGCGCCCAGCCTTTAAATCCATCTGGGCACCACCCATGTGGCGCCCAGCCTATTAAGTGCTAATGTAGGTCCCCCCCCAGGTGAAGACATATCCGTTCAATCTCAACTCCAAATGGGACCAAGGACCAAAAGCGAAGCACGGACCAACTGGGCACCACCCTGTGGGCGCCCACTCTTTCCAGGATCACCTAGGCGCCACCCTGTGGGCGCCCAGCCTGCGCAGGACATGTGGGCGCCACCCCATGGGCGCCCATCCTCCCTCCAAACCCTAGTTCACCCTAAAACAACTTAAGCCGCCTAGGGATGCGTGAGACCTTCTAGAAACACGAATTAATGAAGCCCTAGCCCCTTCTAAACTCGTCCCAAACCTATATAATCCCTCTTTACTTCATTTACAAGGGGAGGCTACCCAAAAACCCTAAGAAAAGAGGCAAAAGGAGAGAATAGGAAAAGAAGAAGAAAGGTAGCCACCATTAGAGAAGAACTTCAGATCTATAGTAGAAGAAGGAGAAAGAGAGGAGGAGGCTTCCATATCTTCGAGTAAAGCTATGGATCTTTGCGAAGGTTTCAATCTAGGAACTTGAGAAACGTTTCTTCATACCGGTATTCCTAGATCTCCCTTCTTTTACTACACTCCATCACCATTCATGCTTAGAAACATGCTTAGGGCCATTTGAGCATCATAGATTTACATTAACTTGAGATAAAAATGGTATTAGCATCTCATCATATTAGAAACATGTTTAGGTTCATTCTAACATAGTAGGTTTTCTTTGATTTCGTAGTTCATATCGCATAGCTAGATTAGATCTCGCATTAGCATCATCATCATCATCATTTATATTGAAAAGATCGCAAGCAACCATTGGCAGGAAGGCTGGGCGCCACCCCCTGGGCGCCTGCCCACTCCAGAACACCTGGGCGCCACCCTCTGGGCGCCTGCCCTTTCCAGAACACCTGGGCGCCATCCACTGGGCGCCTGCCCATCTTGAATCACCTGGGCGCCACCCTCTGGGCGCCTACCCATCTGCGACAGGGTCCAGGTTCTAGATCTCCGCCCGTTGCATCGTTTGCTTATAATTTCGTTAGTTGCATCGCTAGTAGTTCGAATTAAGACATTCGCATCAGTCGCTGAATATTGGAAGTTGTGTCGAAAACACTAAGATTCTTATGCGTTCGTTGTGTTCCGTTGAAAACCCTGACTGAGCAGGGTAGGCGCCACAGGGGTGGCGCCCAAGTGGATTTCTCCACTTTTGTGCACAACTTCGAATCTTCCGCATTTAGTTCATTTAGAAACTGCATAATGATGATATGTTTGGTTGTATGATCTGTTCTGAACTTTGAATTACCATCTTTGTCACACTTCACATCATATCATTTGAATTGCATAACCATAGAAAATCCCAAAAAATCATAAAACATAAAATCCCTTCTTCTCTTTCCTTACTCTCTATTAAATTAGAGGAGAAACCAAAAACAAATTAAAAGATATCCAGAAAACCCAAAAATAATAATTAGATAGTCTAAGTTATTGAGTTTAGTGCCTAAGTAGAATAAATCATAAGATTAATTAAAACATCATAATTAGCTAACTTAAGAAACATCAAATCATTAAGAACCCTAAAATCTTAAGACCCTAATTAATTCGGATTTAGAAGTAGTTAAGAACTTTAAAAACACAAAAAAAAAACCTAAAACCCCAAAAGACAGCCACCTGGGCGCCACCCCCTGGGCGCCCATCCTTCCACAGCCACCTGGGCGCCACCCCCTGGGCGCCTAGCCTGTTCATTCCCTAAGACAACCCGGTTAAAGTTTAAGCTAATTAGTTAAGGCTTCAAACTAATTCGAATCAACACAGTAAAACATTTTAAACCTAGAATAAATAAACCTTAATTAACTTAATCTCTAATTAACTCAAAAACTCAAAACCAACAAAACTCTAAAAAGTCCACCTGGGCGCCACCCTCTGGGTGCCCAGCCTGCACTGCCACCTGGGCACCACCCCCTTGGCGCCCATCCTATCCCGTCTCTAAAGAACCCCTAATTAAAATTTCTAATTAAGCACAACCCAACTTTAATCCTAGTTAACATAACAAAACACTTTTTAATTTAAGAAACCTAAAACCTCAAGCAACTTAGATTTGAACTAACCTAAAAACGCAAAAGCAACCCGAAACCAGACACCTGGGCGCCCAGCCTGCCTTTACACTTGGGCACCACCCTCCTTGCGCCTATCTTATCCCATTCCCTTAGAAACCACCACTTAATTAAACTTAATTGATTAAACCCGAATTAACACCTTAAAACACTATTAACCTAAAAGACTCGAAACCTTAATCAATTTGGACTCAAACCAACTTAGAAAGTACAAAACGAATAAACCACAAAACATCCACTTGGGCGCCACCCCCTTGGTGCCTATCCTGCCGCATCCACTTGGGCGCCACCCCCTTGGTGTCTATCCTTCCGCATCCACTTGGGCACCACCCTCTTGGCGCCCATCCTATCCAATCACTAGGAAACCCTACTTGAAATTAAATTCGAAGTCAATCACGATCAACACACCAGAACACCCTTGAATTCTAAAACAATCGAACCATAAACCCGAATAGACTTAAAACATTGAACCAACTCGGATACACAAGACAGACACTTGGGCGCCACCCCCTGGGCGCCCATCCTGTCACCTCCACCTGGGCACCGCTCTCTGGGCGCCCAACCCCTCCCGTCACTAACGCCAAGTTAATTGAAACGAAATTTAATCGTAATCATCGCAACACGACAATTTTAATTTAAAATACATCAAACCATGAAGCTCAACTGCAAATTAACCTAAAAAATACTGAACCGACCCGAACCACAGAATAATTCACCTGGGCACCACACCCTTGGCGCCCATCTGTCAAATCCACCTGGGCACCACACTCTGGGCGCCCAGCTTCCCCGTTTGCAGAAAAATTCAATTCACAACTTAGCCCAATTAATTGGCGTTTAAATAAATCTCAATTGAATACGAATAGCATCCCACACCCAAACACATTAAGCCTTTAAATCAATTTAGACTTAAATTGACCTAAGAGTCACCAAACCGACCGAACCTCAACACAGTCACCTGGGCGCCACCCCCTGGGCGCCCATCCTTCCAAATCCACCTGGGCGCCACACCCTGGGCGCCCAGCCTACCTGTTTTCATAGAGAACCCCTAGCGAACAACTTAATACAATTGATTAACATTCAAACCAATCCGAATCAACATATTAAAACACTTTTAACTTAAAACGTTTGAAATTTTAATCGATTCGGGCTTAGCCCCCAAAGCCTTTACGAACAAACAAACAACCACCTAGGCACCACCCCTGTAGCGCCTAGCTTACACTATATCCTTGGTTCACAACTTCAATTTTGAAACGAGTAATTAAACATCTTATCACTTAAATTAATTAAAACCAGAACCTAAAATAGTCTCTAGATCCGAAAACCTATATCGAATTCCATCCAGAATACCTGAAAATCTCAAACCATCCACCTGGGCGCCACCCCCTTGGCGCCCATCCTCTCATTTGTACTAAAACGCGAACTCTTGGTTTCGTCTCAAAATCCGAATCCGAATCCCTTTGACATTTAAACATCAGAGAATTAGAACAAGTTGATACATTAAAATTCACCAAGTAAGAACTCCTTGGATTCCGAAAATAACATCGATACCATCGTTGCTAGCCAACCCACCCAGAAACAGCCACTTAGGCGCCACTGTTTGGGCGCCCAAGTCACCAGAATATCCTAGGCGCCACCCCCCTGGCGCCCAAGTCTTCTGCCAACCCCCGTTTCACGGATTTCGACATCATTTCACGTTTTAAATTAAAACCATAAATTCCAGAACCTTAAACAATTTAAACAGAACCAAAAAATACATTTAATCCACCTCTTAATCAATCTTCAACTCAAAACAAACCAAACCAATTAAAAATCACAATTAATAAGTTGCTTAGGCGCTGAACCATCAAACTCAGGCTATTCATACCCTAGGATTAGATCGGATTTCCCCGTTAGGTAGCTTAGCACATTAGGCTTCGCCCCATCACTTTTCCTGTTCCGTTAGGGGACTGGGAGAGTTGATGTGGGCGGTCTAGGACCTTAGGTTAGGGTTAATCCGATGATCAGTAGTAAAGCACTAATCACGTAAATCCAAGTAAAATCCCCTAGTTAGGCCCTTCTAGCCCCCATATTGAAAAGTCATAAAAACTATAAAACCAACAAAATAAACCCAAAAAGATTTTCCTTTTATTTCTTCCTCCACCTCAGGTGCCAGATATTTAATCGAACTTAATGATAAAGGGAATAAAGAATTGATTTCTAAAATTGAATAAATGAGAATAACGAGATGAGATGAGTGATTTCACACACACTTTTAATCAATCACGGCCCATCGGCCACCCTAAAACAAACACTGGCCCATCGGCCATTTTCAATCAATCCTGGCCCATCGGCCACCTTCAATCAATTACGGCCCATCGGCCTTTTACTTTTATCACTCGTGTATCGCACACGAAAAACACAGAAATCACAAGTCAAAGTCTCATTTGCATCATCATTTTGGTTTGAAAAATCAGCCTTTAAACCCTATTTTGCCAAGGGATCGGAAGGGGGTACCCGGGAACGGGGCCGATCCTCTTCTTAAATATTTGGCACCTCCCCCTCTTTTAGTTTATTTTCTTTATTCTAGTTATTTTATTTTACTTGGATATACTTTGATTATGCTATGTGAGGATTAACCTTTATTCGGACTTTAACTCATGACCCTGAATTGACCCAAATTAAAGAGACCCAAAGAGACCCAAATTAAATGTGATAGGACAACCGTCGTGTGTTGCCGGCAGCACATTAGACGAGAGGAAGAACCCACCTTATTATTTTTTCTCCCCATATTTCTTCGACTTTTGTCGAAGAACGGTGTTACGGCCGTACCGTAGCTGGCGATCGTGATCCATCGATTTTGAGGGTAGTCGGAATCCTCATTTTCGATGTAAAATTTAAATAGCATATATATAGATGAATGGAGATTTCCCCAAACCATGCCTCTCTTGGAGAGGAAAATTGGGGGGGTCGAAATTCGCATCCGACACTTTCGTTCTTTCCTTTTCGGACAATAGCTCGCGAAAATCGTTTGTAGCTAACGTCCGGATCGGAAGGGGCCATTCGCTCTCTTCAATGGGTCCGTTAGAGATCTTAAAAAAAAAAAACAAAAAAAAGAAACGAAAATTTTAGTTTTCTCTCTTTTGGGTTCAAATTTAAAATTTTTTTGGTTCTTTCCTTTTCGGACAATAGTTCGCGGAAATCGTTTCTAGCTAAGAACACTAAGGTTGTTGTATCAATTGCGTTCTTTGACCAAAGTTGATCTAAGAAAAGCCTTGTCCAGAGTGTGGAGATAGCTAGACTATTCTAGGCAAGTGTCCTCCAAACGGGTTCATTAAATAATCCTACCCTTACCTGGGGGCTGATCTATCAACTGAGGTTTCATAAGACCGAATCGGGAGACCTCGATGTATTCTCCAACCTCTAGATAACTCTTAAAAAAAGAAAAAAAAAAAAAAAACTTCTGTCACTTTTGAGTTCTGATTTGCAAGGTGAAAAAGACAAAAAGCCATAGAGGGTACAATTGTTCTAATCGCAAGTATAAGAGGCCCATAATGGGCGTTCTAGTGACTGCTAGAAGCAATTGTAAACCTTAATTCAAATTACCGAGAAGCAAGGCTCACTCGAGGTAAGATGATATAAGGTTCGAAGTACAAATGCGTTGGTCACGATTACAGTAGACCCGAAAAGGCGTACTAGCACCGCTAGGCACAAATGTTACAAATCACATCCTTGGAATGGACGCGAGATGTGATTTTTTGAAAGGCCAAGATTGGATTCATAAAAGAGAGCAAATGGTATTCCAATCCAAATGCAAGCTACAAACGATTTCCGCGAGCTATTGTCCGAAATGAAAGGAACCAAGATTTCTCATATTTGAACCCAAAAATGACGGAAGTTTTTTTTCTAAAGGTCAAGATCGAATTCATCAAATAGAGCAAGTGGTGTTCCAATCTGAACGCAAGCTACAAATGATTTCCGCGAGCTTTTATCCGAAAGGGAATGAACCATTTCGAATTGTCGGCTACAATGGTCACTATTACAAAAGCAACAGCGCTGATGCACCTTTATACTTCAAAAGTGTACAAAATCTCTCGAATGTGTACAAAATCTTTTATATTAAAATCACGTGCAAGAATAGCATTCCTTATATAACATTAGCATCATGCATCCTTATTCTCCAATGCTGAATCTAGCAAATTGTCTAATTCATCAAATGTTAAAGCTCAACGACGCACATTTGAAAGAAAAATTCAATTGAAATTGTTGGCAACAATGCTCACTATTATGGAATCAAAAGTGTAATCCATATGCATATTTTCAAAACTACACGAAATCTCTCGAACGTGCACAAAATCTTTTATAAAAAAAGCATTTGCAAGAATAGCATTTCTCATATAACATTAATATAATGTATTCTTATCCTTAAATGCCAAATCTAGCAAAGTGTTTTATTCATGAAATGTAAAAGTTCAATGGCCCACATTTGAAAGGAAAGTTTATTTTGAATTGTTCTCTACAATGGTCACTATTATGGAATCAATGGTGCTGATGCATCTTCATATTTTAAAAGTATACAAAATCTCTCGAATTTGTACAAAATCTTTTATAGTAAAATCACTTGGAAGAATAGCATCCCAAATATAACATTAGTATCATACATCCTTATCCTCTTATGCTGAATGTAGCAAAGTGTCTAATTCATCAAATGCAAGAGTTCAACGACGCATATTTGAAAGAAAAATTCATTTCAAATTGTTGGCTACAATGTTCACTATTATGGAGTCAATGGTGGTGATCCATCTGCATATTTCAAAATTACACAAAATCTCTCGAATGTGTACACAATCTTTTATAATAAAAGCATGTACAAGAATAACATTTCTTATATAACATTAGTATAATGTATCCTTATCTTAAAATTCCAAATCTAGCAAAGTGTTTAATTTATGAAATGTAAAAGTTCAATGGCCCACATTTGAAAGGAAAGTTCATTTCGAATTGTTAGCTACAGTGGTCACTATTATGGAACCAACAGTGTTGATGCATCTTCATATTTCAAAAATGTACAAAATCTCTCGAATGTGTACATAATCTTTTATATTAAAATCACGTGCAAGAATAGCATTCCAAATATAACATTAGTATCATGCATCTTTATCCTCTAATGCTGAATGTAGCAATGTGTCTAATTCATCAAATGCAGGAGCTCAATGACGCACATTTGAAAGAAAAATTCATTTCAAATTGTTGGCTACAATGCTCACTAGTATGGAATCAAAAGTGTAGGCCATCTGCATATTTCAAAACTACACAAAATCTCTCGAACGTGAAAAAAATCTTTTATAATAAAAACATGTGCAAGAATAGCATTTCTCATATAACGTTAGTGTAATATATCCTTATCCTTAAATGCTAAATCTAGTAAAGTGTTTAATTCATGAAATGTAAATGTTCAATGGCTCACATTTGAAAGAAAAGTTCTTTTCGAATTGTTGGCTACAATGGTCACTATTATGGAATCAATGGTGATGATGCATCTTCATATTTCAAAAGTATAGAAAATCTCTCAAACGTGTACAAAATCTATTATGGAATCAACGTTGCTGATGCATCTTCATATTTCAAAAGTGTACAAAATCTCTTGAACGTGTACAAAATCTTTTATCTTAAAATCACGTGCAAGAATAGTAATCCTCTTATAATATTAGTATCATGTAGCCTTATTCTCTAATGTTGAATCTAGCAATGTGTCTAATTCATCAAATGTAAAAGCTCAATGACGCACATTTGAAAGAAAAATTCATTTCAAATTGTTGGCTACAATTCTCACTATTATGGAGTCAAAAGTGTAGGCCATCTGCATATTTCAAAAGTATACAAAATCTCTTGAATTTGTACAAAATCTTTTATAGTAAAATCATGTGCAAGAATAGCATTCCAAATATAACATTAGTATCATGCATCTTTATCCTCCAATGCTGAATGTAGCAATGTGTCTAATTCATCAAATGCAGGAGCTCAATGACACACATTTGAAAGAAAAATTCATTTCAAATTGTTGGCTACAATGCTCACTATTATGGAATCAAAAGTGCAGGCCATCTGCATATTTCAAAACTACACAAAATCTCTCGAACGTGCAAAAAATCTTTTATAATAAAAACATATGCAAGAATAGCATTTCTCATATAACATTAGTGTAATATATCCTTATCCTTAAATGCCAAATCTAGCAAAGTGTTTAATTCATGAAATGTAAAAGTTCAATGGTCCACAATTGAAAGAAAAGTTCTTTTTGGATTGTCGGCTACAATGGTCATGACTATTATGGAATCAATGGTGTTGATGCATTATCATATTTCGAAAGTGTAGAAAATCTCTCAAACGTGTACAAAATCTATTATGGAATCAACATTGCTGAGGCATCTTCATATTTCAAAAGTGTACAAAATCTCTCGAATGTGTACAAAATCTTTTATCTTAAAATCATGCGCAAGAATAACATTTCAAATATAACATTAATATACTGTATCCTTATCCTTAAATGCCAAATCTAGCAAAGTGTTTAATTCATGAAATGTAAAAGTTTAATGGCCCACATTTGAAAGAAAAGTTTATTTCGAATTGTTGGTTACAATGGTCACTATTATGGAATCAACGGTGTTGATGTATCTTCATATTTTAAAAGTATACAAAACCTCTCGAATTTGTACAGAATCTTTTATGGTAAAATCACGTGCAAGAATAGCATTCCAAATATAACATTAGTATCATGCATCCTTATCCTCCTATGCTGAATGTAGCAAAGCGTCTAATTCATAAAATGTAAGAGTTCAACGACGCACATTTGAAAGAAAAATTCATTTCAAATTGTTGGCTATAATTTTCACTATTATAGAATCAATGGTGGTGATGCATCTGCATATTTCAAAATTACACAAAATCTCTCGAACGTGCACACAATCTTTTATAATAAAAGCATGTGCAAGAATTGCATTTCTCATATAACATTACTATACTGTATCCTTATCCTTAAATGCCAAATCTAGCAAAGTGTTTAATTTATGAAATGTAAAAGTTCAATGGCCCACATTTGAAAGAAAAGTTCATTTCGAATTGTTGGCTACAATGGTCACTATTATGGAACCAACAGTGCTGATGCATCTTCATATTTCAAAAGTGTATAAAATCTCTCGAACGTGCATAAAATCTTTTATAATAAAATCAGGTGCAAGAATATCATTCCTCATATAACATTAGTATCATGCATCCTTATCCTCCAATGTTGAATCTTGCAAATTATCTAATTCATCAAATGTAAAAGCTAGCTCAATGATGCACATTAAAATTTTTTTTTTAATTCAATTGTTAGCTACAATGTTCACTATTATGGAATCAAAAGTGTAGTCCATTTGTATATTTCAAAACTACACAAAATCTCTTGAACGTGCACAAAATCTTTTATAATAAAAGCATGTGCAAGAATAACATTTCTCATATAACATTAGTATAATGTATCCTTATCCTTAAATGCCAAATCTAGCAAAGTGTTTAATTCATTAAATGTAAAAGTTCAATGGCCCACATTTGAAAGAAAAGTTCTTTTCGAATTGTTGGCTAGAATGGTCACTATTATGGAATCAACGGTGCTGATGCATCTTCTTATTTCAAAAGTGTAGAAAATCTCTCGAATGTGTAGAAAATCTATTATGAAATCAACGTTGCCGATGCATCTTCATATTTCAAAAGTGTACAAAATCTCTCGAACGTGTACATAATCTTTTATCTTAAAATCAAGTGCAAGAATAGCAATCCTCTTATAATATTAGTACCATGTAGCCTTATTCTCCAATGCCGAATCTAGCAATGTGTCTAATTCCTCAAATGTAAAAGCCCAACGATGTCGATTTGAAAGAAAAATTCATTTCAAATTGTTGGCTATTATGGAATAAATGGTGTAGATCCGTCTACATAATTTAAAACTTCACAAAATCTCCTGAACGTGCACAAAATCTTTTATAATAAAAGCGTGTGTAAGAATTGCATTTCTCATATAATAGAATTGCATTTTTCATATAACATTAGTATAATGTATCCTTATCCTTAAATGCCAAATCTAGCAAAGTGTTTAATTCATGAAATATAAAAGTTTAATGGTCCACATTTGAAAGAAAAGTCCATTTCGAATTGTTGGCTACAATGGGCACTATTATGGGATCAGCGGTGCCGATGCATCTTCATATTTCAAAAGTGTACAAAATCTCGAACGTGTACAAAATCTTTTCTAATAAGATCATGTGCAAGAATAGCATTCGTTAGATAACATTAGTATCATGTATCCGTATCCTCCAATGCTAAATCCAAGAAAGTGTTTGAATAGAACATAACTCCCTCCCCAATTTTAGCATTGGCAACTAAGCACCTACACAAGATGTTGCCACTTGCAATAGATGTCACAGTTCAAAAGATGCCAATGTTTGTTTTCTGGTTCCCCTTGTAAGAGAACACGTGTATTGAACATAGTCTTCGTGGGTGAGGAGAATTGACTTCACACTGATTTAAAAGATTACCTTCTTGTGCCTTTCATTTGGATCACTACTCCATCGTCATTGGTGACAGTGGCTTTGACGAGGAGTCGGAAGAAGAAATAGGAGTTTTGATTGCAATGGCCACATTGGGTATGAGACAGATGGATGATCAAGGTCAAGGTCCGAACCAATGATGTAATAGCCAGCGTAAGGGATCGGGTAATTTGTTCAATCGACCTTTCTATACAATCAACTTAACTTGTCTCTTTTTATGAATTGATCATGTCATGACTGGTTTTTATATCTTTATATACTTGGATTTATTGTGTTTAGATTTGGGATTTCTTGTTGAGTTCTGTCAATACTCATTGTTTGATATCAAATGGTGTAAATGGGAGGCATATGTTGGGCTAATCATGATGGTGTTTGTATGCAGATTGTGATAGTTTGGATGAGTTTGATAGGTATATTTACATGCTATTAAGTTCTTGAATTATTTAATCATTTGATTTCCATTGTTTTTCCCTTCTTCTTTTTCGGGATTTTTAAAAGCGGGAGATTTACATGGATAGTTAAACGGAAAGCATGAAATGTTGTCGTTAGATGTTTGAAACGATGGTTGTACTGAATAAAAAGCATTAATGGTTTTGGTAATGGTAAGAGGAGATGAGATATATTGTGTTTATGGAAATTACAGGTGGTGGTAGGTGGGTCTGCTCGAGTCAAAATTGGCCAGGACGACTTGGGTTGTCAAGAAGTTGAAGCTCGACTCATATCTGACCCGTTTGATCACAGGCCAGCTAATCAGAACCTCACCAGATGGGGGTCAACATGGGCGACCCATTTAGCTTGATCCAACCTAGCTGACTTGCAAAAGTTTACCCCGAGCCCAACTAATTTTAAGTATTTTGGTTATTTCAGTTTGGTTAAATTCCATAAAACGCAAAAGTTCTGAACACCAAACCACATAAATTTGCATAATATGCGGGTATATCATGACCTGACCCGTGTCAATGGGTTACATAAATAGATTGTAGCCCGATACATTTAAAATGAGGGATGAGTTTTGGTTCATACTTTTGTGTAAGTGTGGATTGAAAATCCCATACTTTTCAAATGCCAGAGTCTGTGAGCTATGAAGATCCATGTCACATTGAGTGAAAAGCTTTGATGGGTTTTCTGTTTTGGTAATTGTACGATGAGATGAGATACTTAGAAATTCCCGGAATTATTTGGGTTGTCTACAAGATGAAGCCCAACTTGTATTCGACCCACTTCATAAAGGGTTAGGTGAACCAAACCCATTCCAGAGGTGGGTCAACACAACTTGAACAGTATAACCAACATCCAGTGTGGGGGACCCATTTAACTTGATCTGAGCCAACCCACTAGTACTTTGACCTAAGTCCAAGAAAGTATGGTTTATTGTAGAGTTGCCACTAACCTGGTTTTGTGTCTTTCCAAAATGTCTATCATGCTTTCTTAGTAATCACTGCTAGTTGTAGAGCCCATCACTCTTGCAATCGTTCTTTTTAAGTCTTCCAAAGATGGAGCTCATGAAATCGAATCTATCATGGCTCCCTCGGAAGCTTACAACTCATGAGGTTGGACAAAAAGCATGAGATTGAGGAGCTTGATGCATAATTAAAAGGAGAGCATTTTTGAACAATCAGATTCTCTTAGTTTTTCTTTCAACGCGTAGATTTGTTGCTAAGAGTGAATGTGAAAAGACTCACAATTGGAGTTTAGATGAGTTCACAAAAGTGCCAACTCATATTAGTGGTTGGCAAGGGTTGGTGTAACTCATGAGACTGCTAAGTTGATAAGGGACCTTATTTGGTAGTAATGTAAGTACTAAAAATGTTTGGGACGTTCTATTGGCACCCCAAAAAATCCTCTTGCCAAAAACATAATTTTTTTAAATGCCTATACTACCCTCCTCCCTCCTCCCTTCCACCTTCCCCCCACTCCCTCTCAACTTTGCCCCCTCCCAGTTGCCGGTTGGGAGGGAGACTAGCTGGCAGCCTCGACCGGTAGGCCTTGGCAGCAACCCCTCTCTCTTCTTCCCTCCCCATCTATTTTCTTTCCCTCTCCCTCTTTCTCCCTCCCTCCCTTCCTCCCTCCCACTAGTTCCATCTCCCCCTGCTCAGTCACCCCCACCCCGTCCCCTACCTAGCCCACATCCCCACCTTCCTTTTTCCCTCTTCTTCTTCTTCCCTCTCTCTTCCTCCCTCCCCCTATGTTCTTTCTCTCTTCCTTCCTCTCTCCCTCCCTCTCCCTCTCCCTCTCCCTCCCACATTGACGTCCAATCGGGCAGCCCAAATTCAAACCCCACGGGAGGGATTGGGTAGAGAGGAGAAGAAGAAGAAGAAGAAGAAGAAGAAGAAGAAGAAAAGGTGGGGAAGTGGGCTGGGAAGGGGGATGGGGTGGTGTGACTCGGCAGGGGGAGAGGGAACTGGTGGAAGGGAGGGAGAGAAAAAGAGGAAGCGGGAGAGAGGGAGAGGGAGATAAAATAGCGGAGGAGGGAGGGGGGTGGGGAAGAGAGAGGGGCTGTAGTTGGGGCCTGCCGGTTGGTCTCCCTCCCAGCCGGCGATGGGAGAGGGGAAGGGTGGAAGTGGGAAGGGAGGAGGGTAGTTTAGGCACTTCTTTTAAAAAAAAAATATGTGGGAAGAGATTTTTGTGGTGTGCCAATAGAACGTCCCAAAACCTTTTGCTTGAAAACATCTTAAAAAGAAAGAACTTCTTACAAAAAACACTAGATTGCCAATTTCTTAATAACATCTTCTTTGTGTTTTCCCTTTTTTCTTCAGTCTCTTCTCTTCTTCTAATGTTACTTTTCTCCTTTATCCCTTTCTTCAATTCTTAGCCTCCATCATGATGCGGCTTTGAGAGATGAAGCGGAATGAAAAAAGCAATGCCAATCCATCTCCTTATTGTTGATCATCTTCTTGTTGTTGTTGCTTTGAGAGATGAAATAGAATGTTGTCATCCACGAGTTGTTTTAGCACATAAGAAGCTCTATTCAATTTGGATTTCACTCTATCTTTGTTGCGGGGTCCATTGGTGGCTCTATGGGCCCGTTTGCCATTGTTCTTGTGTTATTCTCGATTTAGTTCTTAGATTAGGTCTTGCCAAGATTGGATTGTGCAGAGATGGTACTGTGTAGAACTTGTTTGACAACGATATGTTAAACTATTTTAATGAGAATATGCTATGTGAAACTTAATTGGCACCATTCTAAAACCTTTCTTCTAAGGAACAAAATCAAGAGAATTATGTTTGGCGACACTTTATTATTGTTTAACATGGAACACATGTTTAGAAATTACAATGTGGTTCCCACATTTAGAAATTATAACGTGTTACCCGCCTTTAGAAATCATGCTATGGAGCCAACCTTCAACGGAATTACAATGTGGGTCCACTTTTAAAAGAATTATAATGTTTGCCCACCTTTAGAAATTATAAAGTGGGGCCACTTTTTGAGTTTGTGAACACATGGCCCACCATTACGATGTGTGAGAGGATTTAGAGTCCTCTTTAACTAAGTTTCTTTAGAAGGCAGTAGATGAGTAGGAAACAAGGATGGAGATTTTTTTGTTCCTACCTTTTTTGCCACTAGGTTAAGATTTTGGTGTTCTTTCTAGTGAGATAAAAATTCGAAATGGTAATTTATACTTAAAAACCGTGGATTCTTTGGTCTCCTCTGTTGGAAACATCCAAATGGCATGATGCCAAACACATCCTATGTTTCTCCACTTGCGACATCCCAAAGCTCATGCCTAGATAAATCCCGTACATGATTTTCCTAAATTGTCACATGATTTTTTAAGCTTCAACAATAAAAAGGGAATATAAATCATCGACCCTCTTTTCTTCCAATCACATACCACTATCCTGAAGGGCCATACATAGGAATCAAGTGCAATTATGGATTGATAAGACTTTTTATTAGATTGATTTCTTGAGTATTTTACGGAAAAACTCTCCATAGATGGCTGTTGCATGAGAAAGGATAAAGGAGTTGGGGCCTTACAAACGGGGTCCGTCTTTCCATTTTCCTTTTTTTACTGAACTTTAAGAAGAGCGACGCTAATGTCGCTTGTCTTTGACACAACACTAGCGTCGCTCGTCACGGCCATCTCCCATGAGCTGCTGGCCTTTTCCATGGACGGAGCTTCGTTTTCTTCATCTTTGGATTCTCGGGCAGAAAGATAATAGAGAGAGAATGGAAGGAGCTTCGTCTTCAGATCAAACTCGAATCATGTTGGGAGTGAACAAATCATGTTTGAAAGGATACCCACATCAAGATGAGGGAGAAGGAAACTGTTGTGGAGATCGATTAAGAGATTCAGAAGGAAACTATTGTTGACAAAGATTATTACCTTGCCAACAATGCCAATACATGCCATCGTCCTTCCAGTAACAATATTCTAGACTTAAACCCATATTAAATACACTGAGAGAGATCTCAACCTCTCATTCCTCAACAACTGCCCATTTCTTCCTCGATTCAACGACTCAGGCTTCAACTTATTCAATTGCTCCTCCAATCCTTTATCAAGCAATTATGCTTAGTTCACACTCATGCCGAATATCATTGGACTTTTCACAGGTTGCCAAGTGATAAAAATCTCGATCCTTGAACCAAACAGGAAGGAGCTGGATGCATGGGTGAAACATTTTTGGTTTTGGAATGATATTTTGGAAACAGGCTTCGAGGTGACATGGTCTTTGATCGACCTTGACCATCAATTATGGGACTGCCTCAAATGCAACGACCATTGGAGTTTAAATCAAACCTCTCTTCTAGAATTTACCCAGGACAAGAATACCCACAACAAGATATAAGGGCAGTTGGACAGTTGCCGTCTGGATCTGATAATCGATCTCCACAGTTTCCTTCTCCATCATCTTGCCTTGGGTATCCTTTCAGAGACGATTCGTTCACTCTCAACATGATTTAAGTTCGATCCAAAGATGAAGCTCTTGCCAGTCTCTCTCTATTATCTTTTTTCCCGGGGATTTGAAGATGAAGCTCCGACCATGGCAAAGGCCAGCAGCTCATGGGAGGTCGTGACGGGCGACGCTAAAGACGAGTGAAGTTAGCATTGCTCCTCTCAAAGTTATTAAAAAAAAAAAAAGAAGAATGGGAAGACGGACCCCGTTTGTAAGGACCCAACTATGATGTCCTTTTTCATGCCACAACCATCAGTCGGGAAGTTTTCCGTAAAACCCTCTAGTTTCTTTGCTTAGTGCCAAAGTAATATATATTATGACCATATTCAATGAAGAGATAATTAAGTTTATGAAAATGTAATCATTGATGCTTACAAATTTATCATCAAAGTGACTTAATTATATATAAGGATACATTTATTTAGGATAGTAAACGTGAAGTAATATTGGCATTACTTTCTGCCCAAGTTAGGGTGTTCTTTGGATATCCTTATATACACAGAAGGACTTGGCAAACCATCATGAACTTATTGTAACTCACCTCTATGATAATTTATTGTTCCTTCAAAAGCCTTACAGCTTTGATTGCAGAAGAATTTCTTCTTTGCATCTAAGTTTTATGACTTTAAATCCTACATCTTTAATGTAGTTTTCTAACAACTGACACATTTTTGGAAAGACAAAACACTTCCAAATGACTATATCTCAATCTATCCCTAGATTTGTAAAAAGGGTCATGAAGACTACCTTCAGCATACATAGTAGTTAGTGATTACCTCGTGTATTATATTTGATTGTGTATAGAGTTTGTAATTATCCATAGATTAGGATTTTTCTGTTTTTCTTTGTAGTCATCTCCAAAATTAATGGATTCAATTAATCTGGGAAGTCAATTTAAGGGAGAAAACTCTCACAATGAGGCATAATACTTTTGTGCAACTTATTCATTTCTTCTTCATTTTTGGTAGATCATCGTAGTAGTCACATCTAAATTGGTGATATCAATGCATTTATGATTACACAAGTACCTGAAGGGCTGATAAAAAAATTTGGATATGAACTATGGACCCTTCTTCTAGGCACGATTGACAATCAGTCTTTAACTATCTAGTTGAGTCAAGTTCAAACCGAGATATTGTGTACCTATATATGGATATGAGAGCCCCACCCAATCTCTCATATAAGGCGAGAGATATCTCTCATAGGAGCATCTCACATATATGTATATGTATGTATATATATATACATATATATATAATATCATATAATATTATAAGCTTCATAATATATAATATATGTTAACAATATGTTTGGTTAGTATTATTGTGCATATAAGGTGAGAGATATCTCTCATAGGAGCATCTCCCATATACGTATATACATATATGTAATATCATATAATATTATAAGCTTCATAATATATAATATATGTTAACAATATGTTTGTTTAGTATTATTGTGCATAATTAAGTACTATTTTGGAAAAATATAATATTATACTAAGGATTTGAGTAAGGGCCAGATTTGAGTCTGAATTGGTTCGACCTTCTACGCCATTGCTTTCAACTCATTGGCTTTTATGCCTCAATGAAGTTGCCATGATTAATCAACTTCAAAAACTCTTCTATCTTCTCTATTTTCCAACGGCTACTCATCAAATTCTCATAAAATATCCTCTATCTTGGAAAGGACTCCGACCAACCTTTCTATAGACTTGACACATTGCAAGGTACAAGAAGAGGAAAGAACTAAGTGAACTAAAAATCATTTTGATTGTGCAATCTTAATCATCAAGTTATTGGCTCTCACATGAATAATGGCTAGACCGCTATTTTTTTTTTTTTTTTGGATGTTAAGTGATTGTATTCCAAGGAAAAAATATGGCAAAAGAATAAGGAATGCTACTGTGCATCTACTACACTCCCAAGACAGGAAAGGCAACCACAAAGGGAGCAAACTAGATCCCAACCCCAGGCCAACAAAAATATAACCCACAAGTTGGGCCAACTCCAAACGAAACAAAGGAAAAAAGAAGGCCCAAAAGTAGTCCATAGCCTAGCCTTGGCCAACCAGAATCCAGAAGTAGCCAATCACTAGAGCTTCTAACATCTATTGGATTGAAATGCCTCATTTCTCTTGAAATCCCTAACAAGATATTGTCTCCTGCATATTTGTAGATGGTGTAACCAAGTTGCGACAAGAATATTTCATAAGCGAGGGCTTTACTGCTACTTCAACTTGAAATATTGGTCGACGCCATGGGTGGAGCCAGAGGGGGGCTGGCAGGGCCGTGACTCCCCCCAAATTTCAAAACCCCCCTTTTCTTTATAAGATTTTTATAAATTTTTACATATGCCCCCCCTACAAACCCCACCACCCCACCACCCCGCGCCCCCCCCCCCCCCCCCCCCCCCAAACACCCAAACCCACCAAAAAAAAAAATCCAGAAAAGCCCCTATATGTTTTAAAAGCTACATTTATTTTTTTATATGTGGCCTCCTAAAATAGTTTTCCTACATAGTGCAACACGCCCCCCACCCCCGACCCCCCAAATGAACAATTTCTGGGTCCGCCCGACGCAATAAATGTTATCCATTTATGGGGCCCTCATTAACCCATGACTAGCAAATCGCCTCTTTTTTTATTTTGGTTTTTCAAATGGATTAAATTCTTAGCAATCTAATCAATTAAGAATTTCTAATTTTAACTAATAACAATAGAAAACACTACAATTTAAGTTTCTTGATGGAAAGGGAACTCTCTAAGAGATCATAAAAAGAGGGGGTGTTGGTTCCTTTCTCCTTTAGTTCATATTACTAGCATATAAATCTAAAATCGATCTGTAATTACCTATCAACACAATGGTGTAAATATTTATAGATAACTATAATATAGAGAATTATATATATATATATATATTAAGTTCATGGAGAAAATAAATATATATATACACTCGATAATGGAGCGGCTAATATCCACTTCAAAAAAGTGACAAATACCAATGGAGAAAATGGAAAAAAAATAGCGGCGGTCGTTTTAGCTCAAGTGAATTTAGGGATGATAGTTATTTAGAGCAAAACTAGATATTTGATGAGGGGATTTTTGGGCTTGAGTGAAGATTATCTCTTATGTGTGTTTGGATATAAAAAAGAATAACCCGTTGACCTCTTAAAATAATGGCTGATGAATCAGATAAAAAACCCATATCCTATAATTTGTCTAGAGAAGAAAAAATCATCTTAGAACTTCATATAATCTAGATATTTGACTTTAATTATTGTTCGTTTTTGTATTACATGTTTCTTAAATTTTTATATCTTCACTTTTATAATTAATACTCTCCTGTTTTTTTTTTTATGTGTTGATCTAGTGGATACTACTCCCACACCCATGCACACATTCTATGTACCCAATTAACTAACCAACAACAACTATAGAGATTGACCCCTTCTTGTTTTTGTGTAAAGGGGGGCACCTCACCAATGGTTCTTAATTTACATTCTCTTTAATGATAGATTTTAATTATTTTAATTTTAGGAATCTATTACTTATTTCTTTTTTGAAATCCAAAACAAAATAGAGACATGAGTTTCACCTATCTTGCATCCTTTTTTATTATCGTTGTGCCCTTTCCCTCTTATTTATCACTTTCAACATTTCTATTTTATTTTCATTTTATTTAATTGTTAAAAGAGGATTTCCCATCTATTAAATTCTTATGTATTAATTCAATTCAAGCATAAAGGTACTTATTTACAAGTAAGAGAACTATATTTTTCAAGCTATATAAGATGGAGTGGTACCTCTCACACTTTTTAACTTGGATTAATATGTTAATTGTATTTACTCCAACACTTTGTAAATTGACATTTCATATGCATGTCGTTGACAGGAACTTGGTGCCAAACCATGATACAAAGCGCATCTATTATTCGAGAACCGGCAACACTAGAACCAGGGTGCTTAGACCCTTTCGAAATGTGCGGTTGAGGATGCCTTTTGGATGGAAGAACCTAACAAAATTCCACAATCAAACTAAATATTAAAGAGTTCACTCAGATTGTACATAATTATATGCAAGAAAATGGTGAACTCCAGGACTTTAATATGTCAAACGCTTTAGTGCCTCTAACTAAAGAAGCTACCTCTATCCCTATGCCCCAGATGAAGAATGTCATACGTCTGCGAATAGAGCACCGAGTGTAAGTATATCCCTTGCTTGCTTATATTGGCATTAACAATGATAATGAAATATTTAAGACTCAATATATATAGGAAAACCTTTAACATGTGGAAGCCTTGGAATATTAATATCAGCCTATTATCTGCTCATTTTCACCTGCATATGCCATTATTTTTCATTGTACAATAACCATTTCTTCCCTCATTGCAGCAATGAACCCCGAGATTTGTACCCTCTCCTTGTAGAGGTTAGCTGCTCTTAAACCTTATGCATTCATCGTTGACCCATCTAAAGGGTTTTGAGTATATATGCAGCCAACCTCTTCAAGGGGAGGGTGTGAATTTGGGAGCTCATAGCTGTAGTGAGGAGAAAAAAATCGGTTGTACAATGAAAAAAATATATCATATGGGTTCAACAATGGCATATGCAATGGAGAATGAGCAGATAATAGGTTAATATTAATATTTCAATGCTTCTCTGAGTTAAAAGGCTTTTCTATGTATATATGTATTCTATGTTTAGTACTTCATTATAAAAGTTAGTATTGCCAATGTGAGGATGCTAGGAATATAATAACACTTGGTGCTCTGTTCGCAGATGACTAACATTCTTCAACTTGAGCATAGGGATATCGAGGCAGCTTCTTGAGTCAGAAAAACTAAAGCCTTTGACACATCAACGTCTTGGAGAGTTGGAGTTCACCCATTTCTAGCATGTAATTCTGTATGTTTTGTGTGAACTCTTTAACACTTAGTTTGATTGTTGGAATTTCTATTAGGATGTTCTATCTAGAAAGCATCGTCAATTGCACTCTTCGAAGTGTTGAGGCACTTTGGTTCTAGCTTTGCTGGTTCTTCAATAATAGCCTATTCATGCACCTCAAGATATGAATAATCTCCCACCGCACTCCACAAGGTTGGTGCATGTTGTTTTCTTGTTAAGTAAATTTCTATTTATATCCCACTCATGCCCTTTCCTATAATAAACCCAAACAAGGAAAAATCATCTTTAAACATTACTTCCTAGTGACAGCAAGAGGAGGCTTCCATATGACAGATTTGTGTGTGCACGCAACCTTGCCGATAGTTGAGCAAGCTTGGGATTGAAAAATGAAAAAGTTTCATGACACCTAGTGGGTGTAAAAAATACCAACTTCATTAGCTCATTCTAACTCCTTTGATTTTATGGCCCTAAACTTTAATGGTTTAATAAGATTACACTTTTTTTTATCACGTCCACAGTTTACCGAGGCTTGATTATATTTTGGGAGAAGACCCAATGAATCCAATGCAGTCAGACCTATGTCTATTATTTTTAAATATAATAGATAAAATATGCAATAAATTGGATTTTATAAATTGGTAACTTCGTTCAGCCACGAGCAATAGCTCAAATGAGTTTTAAGGAGTGGGGAGCACACCATGCATCCTATCTTCGTCGTACATACTACCACCATGCCCTGCTCCCCAAAACAGACAAAAAAAAAAAAAAAAACCTGATGCCATTGCCACAACACCCAATTTGACATTGACCAAGGTTGTTCTCAACATTGGATTTCACCAATCAAAAATTTAAACTATTGATTTTGGAGTGGGGGAGGGGTGTATCTTAAGAATTGAGGTCCTCGCTTAGGATGATGCAGGTGTAGGCCCGGCCCTGTCCACCCCGTCCCAGGCATGGGTTATGCTGGGCCAGAAGGGTTGTGGCCTGGGGCACAGCCCGACACGACAAGGGTAGGCCCGGGCACGGCACAACTAGACACATGTTGGGCCTGTGGGAGTTTTGATAGTTTTACCCCTCCCCACAACCCCAAATAAACAAATCTTTTTGGAAAGGTTATTATTATTATTATTAGTTTGCTGGAAAGGGAATTGTTTTTATTGATGGGGAAGGGACTTGCATACAAAAGAAGAGCAATGCTACATGGACGTACTCTTGGCCTGAATTTTTGCTCGAATTGCATTGTAATGTCATATTTACCCTCAAATGGCCTTCACTCACTCACTCAAATGTCTTTTCACCTTTTTATTTTCGGAATTCGAGCCAAAATTCTGGCTGGGAGTTAGTCCAAGCAGCATTTTTCACAAAAGAAACAGGCACAAGACAACACAGCCTAGCTAGGCAAATAGCCGGAGAACTTGTTACAAGAAGTGATAAAACCAAAATGAGCATAGTCTTTTCCAGTCATTCTTCTTGCTGCTCCAAACCTTCTTGCTCCTGTAACTGATAGCTACCGATCTCCTGTACCTGCATATGCTGCAGCAGAGAAAGGTCACTGTGGTAAATAGCTGATGTGTGAAGTGGAAGAGAGGAAGTAAATAGCATTTCCACTCGGGGGCCAAGCTTCGATAGGATGTCAGCCATCTTATTAGCCGATCTGCGGACAACTTCTGCTCTCCATCTAGGGATTTCCCCCAAGGTGTTCAAAATTAGGCGCCAGAGATGAATAAGGCTCCATGAGAATCCAATGTTGGAGTTAATGGAATTCCAGATGAGAAATGAATCACCTTCCACTATAACGTCGGTGAGGTCGTTTTGAATACAGAGTTGGATACCTCTGAAAGGGCTTTCATTTCAGCTTCAATGGCTGAGTTTGCTGTAATTGCACAGGCAAAAGCCTGCCGCGATCCCGGATGATTCCCCCTATTCCTGCAGTACCAGTAGCAATATGGAAGGATCCATCAACATTCAGCTTGTGGGTTCCGGGAGGAGGAGCAGTCCAAATCTCTGGGGGTATGGAATGACAGTTTTTGGTAGTTCGGAGAGTGGATACCATCCTCCATTCATGCATGGCGTAGCATATTTTCCCCACAATAGAGGAAGGGTGGAAAGGTTGAGATAGAAAGATGATGGCATTGCGAGCCTTCCAGAGGTACCACCAAGTCCAGGTAACTTTCACCATCTCCTCCTTCGGTTGGTGACAGAACCAGTTGAGAATGGGCTGAAAGGTTATTATTATGATGATGGTGTTGTTGGTTTCGTGGAGAAAATATTATTGGGGCTTTGAAGCTAAGGCCCTTTTAAAGAGAAAACATACGAAATGTATATCTGCAATGAAAGTCATTATCTGCAATTGAAATCAATGTGGTCAACATTGAATGGAATGGTCAAAATAAACTTGAGGATGATTTCAATTGAAATCAATCTCTTTCATATATGATAATGGTTTGGAAAGCTTTTTTTTTTTTTTAAATTTTATTCTATTCGAGTTACTGAAAAAAAATTGTTACTTTGAAAATACATTGAGTACAGAATGATTCGAATTATTAGAGCATTTGGCGACGGGTTTTATTTATTTATTTTAATTATGGTATATATATTGACATGTGGCTGAGTTAGGGAAAATATCATTCAATTACAATTCCTTCAGTGTAATTGATAAAGCCAATATAATAATGTGCCTGTTGTTTGATTTGTTACCTGCTAGAGAAGACTGGAATAAACTAATTTATTTGTGAATTTTAGAGACATTTAAGTTTATAAAGTTTCGTAAATTAACTACAAACGTCTTAAAACAGGATTTAATTTTTTCCAGAGTAAAAATATAAAATAGAAACATGCGGGTGGAGAGTTGCGACTCTAGATTTAATTTGGTTTTTTCCCTTTCAATTCTTGTGCACCCAGTACACACAACAAATGTCCATGGAAAACTTGAGGTTCATTTAGATGTATGTTTATCAATGGGGTGAGATAGTATTAAGGCCCAATCATGGATAAGATTAAGCATAAAGTGGGGCCTTATTATGTTACCATAACTCATGATATATCATCTTAATAGTTAACTGTTCTTCGACTATAAATGTCTACTTTAGATAGATCCACTGATGGATCAAAGACAAATTAGTGTCACAATGGTTGGAGTACCATAGAAATGGGACATAATGAGTGTGTTCAAAGGTGGGTCCAAGTAGGCAGCATAGAGTGTCGATTATAGTGAGAACTCACATAACTATTCATCTCTACTGGCTTTCTCATGACACTCTTAACATGCAAAATCCGGAATAAAATTCAAGCCCTTTCTTCTTATTTTGTGTGGACATACAAATATATGGATCATCATTTCTTAACCCCTATTGCTTGGGATAAGGTCACATTGCCACGAACTCTTGGAGGTCGTAGTATTCGAAATTTGTCAATTCAATTAATTTGGCTACTCATTGTGCTGGATATGGAGGAATAATTTAGGATGGTACAGGTCACATGGCTGTAAGCTATGCAGCTCAACTGGACACAAATATCCCACTGCATGCTGAACTTCATGGGCTGCACAAAGGACTGGAACTTGTTATCCATCACCAGTTTCGGAATGTCTTCGTAGAGGGCGATGCTCTTTTAATTTGTAGAGCTTTTCGGGGTCACTCAATATTTTCTTGGAATCTAATACGAACTTGGAAAAAATTAAATAGTTGGTTCTATGAAAATTAAAGAATCAATCAGTGCTCCTCTATGTACTGCTTTCGAATCGCTAATACTGTTGCAGATGCATTATCTAAATTGGCTCCTCCAGTATAAAATGTTTTCACACACTCTCTACCACCTGATATTGACTCATTATATGTGCAGGAACAAATGTTACAGAAGAGGGATCTGAATGAAACAATGGCTCCTTTGCAGTTAGAAGACTTGGATGAGACAGTTTGTTTAGACAGTCTGTTAAGTTTATGTGCTATGTTCAGTTTGAGATCATTCAAGGTCAAATGGAGGAGTTGTAAAGTGAAATTTATAAAAAACTTGCATACACAAGGTCGGAGCCATCAACCCATGTAAATATAAATTTGAGAAATGAAAGAGAGTCACTGTCTTGGTGCAAGAGATCTTTCTCATATTTTCCATATTTGAATGTTGTAAATTCAAAACTCCACTTAACAGTTTTCTCCTTCAGAACACTTCAAATCGTGTTGACAATTTACCACTTTGACTTGAAAGTAATATTAATGGCAGTAACAATGGTTGTTAGGGGCCATCAGGCAAGATGTAGCATGTCGACTGTTCATTATCTAACCCACAGAAATATATGTAGAAAACATAGAAGAATACTTGTTTATTAAATTAGCGCAATACTTGTTTATAAAATTAACTCTCCGCAAAACCGGACATCTTAGCTGTTGCCGAATGAGAAAAACCACTAGAGAGGATTTGATTGAAAGAACTATGGAAAACTTTTATACAGTATCAAAATATTCAATATTTTATATACATATTTTGCTAATGAGCTAAAACGTTATATAATTTCTTGAATGCTTTTCATAAGATAAGAAACCTTTTTCCTTTTTTTTTATAAGGGTATTTATGTCATTTTAAAGGAAAGTTGACCCATGATGGAGCGGAACCACCATAGTGGATTTATTTGAAAAAAATAAAACTAAGGAAATATTTTGTACTATTTTGAAATATGCAATCTCTCATATACTTTATTGAAAATGGGCTGAAACTTGATATATATTGGATGTATTTACTTTTGGTATAAGCTTTAATTTTAACTGTTATCCTAACCCTCTGTTTGGGAAGAGGGTAAAATGAGGGGGAGGAAAAAATACAGGGGAAAATGGAGGGAATGCCCTCAATGAAGGTGTTCGGGAAGGGGGGAGGGAAATTGGGGGAGGGGAATATGGGGGGAAAATTCATGTGGGGCCCACTAAGAAATTTTCCCTCAAAACTAAGGGGAAAATGTGAGGGGAAGAGAGGATTTGTTACAAAATTATTGAAGTGCCCTTGTTTGTGAAATATAATTTTTTATTTATTTGCAAAAGTAAGGGTAAATGGTTAATTTTTTCTCTACCTCATAAACAAACAAAACACTACTTTTTCACTTTTCTTTCCCCTACTTTTTGACTATCCAAACAAGAGGGGGTAAAATTAATTTTCCCTCCCCTCCCCTCCCCCCTTCCCAAACATAGGGTAAATGTTGGTTCAATCTTGGTATGGCATCTTATCATCTTCAAATTGAGTTAATTTCAAAGAAGGTAATAGATGTGATCGATTGGGATTAAAAAAGATGAGACCCAGTGGGAGTGCAAGACAAGACTTTGACAGCTCCTAAAGCTTGTAGGAAATTAATGACGAGGCTTAATTTCGGACATAGCCATATCAATAGATCGTCATTTCGTTAAGGTAGTCGAAAGGTTTAGGTCCAAGTCCAAGTTGTTCCGCAGGGTACGGTTTTTATTTGGCACATTTCTCACTTCTGCTTGGTAAACACATTATTTTCGTACCCAGATCATTTATTTGATGACGACTATTATTAAATATATTAAAAAAATGGTATGCTTATAGTGGTTCATATTCTATATAAATATGTTGGAAATCTTTATTCACATGAGCATCACCACTTCAATGAACTACATGGCCTCATGATCTTATCTTCTCTTTAATATATTTTGGCTTGATTGTGTATATACGGTTAATTGTGTTTAATTTACCCCGGGGCCAAGTATTAGATCTAAGATTCAAGTGGTTGATATATGGGCTATGTTTTTATCCTTAGTAATGGTGGATTTTTTTTTTTTTTTTTATAGAAAACCTGCTCACAATGGAAGCCATCTAAGTAACCATGGGTTCGAGAATTAAAAGGAATAATCAAGTATGGATGTATGTTACCAACGGTAGACCAAAGATTTCATTTGAGCAAGGTGGATGATGGTCATAATGTTACTTTCTTCATTATTTTGTTAATTGACGAGAGCGATGGCTTATTTTTGACGAGAGCATGAGGTATTTCTTAATTATTTTTCACCCGCACATGGGAATAATTCACCGTTCACCACTGCCCTTTTGAGATCATTCTAGGTCTGATAGGTGCAATCGTCCCCCGGAACCCATTACTTGAGTCTGCCACTATTTTTCTAAATAAACAATGTTGATCATCAGATAAACAATGTTGATCATCAAACCTAAATAACCAATGACATTGAACATAATACTAATTCATCAGATGCAGAAGCTCAATGGACCACATTCAAAAGAAAAACTCATTTCATATTGTTGGCTACAATGTTCACAATTATCAAATTGATCGTGCTGATTGATCTCCGTATCTCAAAAGTTTATAAAATCTCTCAAAAAATTATAAAATCTTTTATAATAATTTTAAGTGCAAGAATAGATTTCCTCATATAACATTAGTAATACCTATCTCTATCCTCCCATGCTAAATCTTGCAATAGTGTCTAGTTCATCAAATGTAAAAGATCAACGACCCACATTCGGAAGAAAACTCATTCAAAATCGTTGCCTACAATATCCCTATTATCAAATCAACGGTTTTGATCAATCTACATAGTTCAAAAGTGTACAAAATCTTTTATAATAAAATGGTGTGCAAGAAGAACATTCCACATATAAAATTAGTATCAAGTATCCAAATCCTCCAATACTAAATCTAGTATAGTGTTTAATTCATCAAATGTAAAAGCTCAACGACCCATGTTTGAAAGAAAAATTCATTTCAAATTGTTGGCTATAATGTTCACTATTATGGAATAAATGGTGCAAATCTATCTGTATATTTCAAAACTACACAAAATCTCTTGAGCGTGTACAAAATCTTTAATAATAAAATCGTGCACAAAATCTTTAATAATAAAATGATGTGCAAGAAGAACGTTCCACATATAAAATTACTATCATGTATCCAAATCGTCCAATACTAAATCTAGTAACGTGTTTAATTCATTAAATGTAGATGTTCAATGGCCCACATTTGAAAGAAAAGTTCATTTCAAATTGTTGGCTACAATGGTCACTATTATGGAATCAATGGTGCTGATGTATCTGCATATTTCAAAAGTTTACAAAATCTCTGGAACGTGTACAAAGTCTTTTCTAATAAAATCATGCGCAAGAATAGCATTCCTTAGATAACATTAGTATCATGTATCCTTATCCTCCAATGTGAAATCTAGCAAAGTGTTTGAATATATATAGCTGAACTCCTTCTCCAATTCTAGCATTGGCAACTAAGCACCCACACAAGATGTACTTGCCACTTGCAACAGATGTCATAGTTCACAAGATGTCAATGTTTGTTTTCTGGGCGCCCTTATAAGAGAACACGTGTAGCGAACATAGTCTTCATGGGTGAGGAGCATCAACTTCACATTGATTTAAACGATTATCTTCTTGTTCCTCTCATTTCCGTATCATCAAAGTTCTCAAGTCTCAAAAGTCTCACTCTCAAAAGCCTGAAGTCCAAAACAACCCTCGCTAGTGTCTTCCTTTTCATTCCTTAACACTCACTGTTGTCCAACTCATCGGAGGATTTGTATTCATATCTTGAGGTCCTCCATCACTTTCAGAGGTGCTTGGAACCAGAACCGATCCCCACCTTAGGCGAAACGAACACAACTATTCTCGTTGGCGGTGAAGGTGTAGGTGGTCTTTGGGTAGAACACCAACATGGAGTTCCTCCAGTGCCACTGAAATGGATCACTACTCCATTGATATTGGTGATAGCGGCTTCGACGGGGGGTTGGAAGAAGAAAGAGGAGTTTTGATTGCAAAGGCCGCATTGGGTACGAGACGGATGGATGATCGAGGTCCAGGTCCGAACCAATGATGTAATAGCCAGCGTAAGGGATCGGTAATTTGGTTAATCGACCTTTCTATACAAGCAACTTAGCTTGTCTCTTTTTAAGAATTGATCATGTCATGATTGGTTTTTATATCTTTATATGCTTGGATTTGTTGTGTTTAGATTTGGGATTTCATATTGAGCTTTGTCAATAATCATTGTTTGATATCAAATGGTATAAATGGGAGGCATATGTCTAGCTGATCAAATGGTGTTTGTATGTAGATTGTGATAGTTGAGATAAGTTTGATAGGTATATTTACATGCTATTAAGTTCTTGAATTATTTAATCATTTGATTACCATTGTTTTTTCCTTCTTCTTCTTTGGGATTTCTAAAAAGGTGTGTAGCAAACCAAATCTAGAAAATCATTCCATGATAACAAGACTTATAACACAATTTAATATATAATATGATGTCAGAGTGAGCAATGTTCATGTAGCATTCTCAAAGCGTAAAGTTAAACATTTATACAAAATATGAGTTTACTTAATCATTCCCCAAAAATAAAGGCCAACAAAGGCCGGTACAACTAAAGTCCCAAAATGTGACTATCACCCTCCCAAAAGATGTTTTGCAACTCATAGCATGACCCAATATCTAGTCGACATCATCAGCTTGCCTTTCTCCTACACGTTGCGGCTCTCCGGCAACCTCCTTAGGCTCCTCTTCGGGGGCAACGAGATCTGGACCTGATTAACAAAGTAGTGGGTCAAACACGACGGTCTGGCAGGTGGGTGAAGAGATAAAAATAATATATAATTTACAATTACCTTGGAAAAACATTTAAAACCTGCTTAAACAAAAATTGTCATGAAATACAATGCATACTTTATCTGAAAACACATGATCGATATAAAACGTGTGTAAGTACCAATGAACAGATAATTGACAAGATGGCAACCACATAAAGCTAAATCCTCCATTACTAATGTGATAGGAGTACGCTAGAGGCGTTGGTCTTGGACACACAAAGTGACGAGAGCCAACTAAATACATATACTAGATGCCAAGAAACTTGGCTAACAGGCTAAACACCGATCGTGAAATTGGATAACAGGATAGGCCAGAACCCAGACTGCAGCTGGCAAAAGTTACTAAGGACTTCAAGTCGGTGGATCAAGCCAACAAGGTTGCCCAAGCTGAGTGGTGCGGACACATATGTCACATGATGAAATCAAAGTATACATAGGTGTACAACACCAAAATAGGGCTAAACCGGAAGCTTATCCACATGTATAACTTGTTGATAACTTGTCATGAATGCACAAGGCCAACTAGATGCTCAAGTTGCATGATATAGTAGTTTTGAAGTGAAACTAGTAATGATGCACAAGACTGGATAGAAATCATGTAATTCGAATAAAAATAGAAATACGATAGGCTTTCCACATGTATGTCGAACCACACATTAAGGCTTCAAGGCTTAGTTCAATGCGTATAAAAACTCGTATGTTAATTGTTTTATTCTTTTGAGTTGGTACTCCAGAAGATCCAAGACATTCCAAGTGCCCTATGCCCATTGATAAATCAAGAATCCTCGATATGTTTCTAGAGTGAGACTTTTCTCCATTAGAACCTCATAAAGTCCTTCCCACACCAAACCATGACGATAGGACTCGAAATAGTCACTTCTTCCTGCTCAAACCCTTTTTCTAGGCTCCAAACATGACCTAAGCTAGAGAGGGGTGCACTCGAGCGAGCATAAGTGCGCGTGAACGGGCCTGTGCTGCGTAGGAGGAGTAGCAGACAGAATGTCTGCTTGCTCAAGCGGCCCCATATCTGCTCGACCGGAGAGGCATTCTACTGCCTGGGAGTGGTAGACAGAATGTCTACGCACTCGAGCGGCCAGATGTCCGCTTGAGCGGGTAGTCATCCTGCTGCCATGGGCTGCTACTAGAAGGCTTGCGCGCTCGAGCGACCAGATGTCCGCTCGAGCGGGCATTCATTTCTACTGCCCAAAAATGACCCTTTCTGATACCAAGAGGATTACATCTTCTTCTTCCCCACCATGAGAGCATTCCTTTGATGCCATTGAAAGAGAAATCAGCCACATTAGGGTTCCCTTTGAGCAAGCCTTGTCCATTTGAGGATCTTCTAAGTAAGTAATCACTCTCATCTTCTAGATGGATGCTTTACTAACCCTAGAGAGTCTTCTTTTCTCTTATTGCAAGCTCTCTCTTTCTATGTCCCTATGTTGGCCATTTAGGGTTCTAAATGAGTGTATTTTGGGGGTTTTGTGTAGCTTGGAGGTTTTGGACTCAAGAGTGAGTTTGGGAACTTGTTTAGTTCCTTTGGAGACCAAAGCAAGTGGTTGAATTGATTTATTTTGAATATCAACCCTTTCATCCACTATTTCTTGATATTTTACTTTGTTTTTATAATTGTTTTCATGGCTTCAATTACTTTCAAAATCCATGCTATGATTTCCATGAGTTTTGGAAATACATGCTTAATAAGCTTTCTCTCTATCTCCATTTCTCTTGATGAGTTCACTATAAATGATTAAGGTTGTTTTGTTACGTTTAATGTGATTTTATGACATAAATGATTCACATGTATGATGGATGTATTGGATAAGATGTGGAATGGTGAGAAATGTTATGGTGTGTTTGGGAGAGATTAGATGTCAATATAGGGAGGCAAGAAGGCCATTTGTATGTTGGAAAAGTAATTTTGAGAAGGAAAAGAACAAGCCAAGAAAGGCCATTTTCAAGCAGCAGAAATGACTGCTCGAGCGTGCAGGCCTTTTGGAAACAGCCTAGGGCAGCAGGATGACTACCCGCTCGAGAGTACATCTGGCCGCTCAAGTGCGCAGGTATTCTGTCTGCCACTCCCAGGCAGCAAAATGCCTATCGGTTCAAGCGGTTAGGGGGCCGCTTGAGCAAGAAGACATTCTGTCTGCTGCTCCTCCTGCGCAGCACAAGTCCGCTCTAATGCACCTATGCCCGCTCGAGGGCACTTGGGTCATGTTTGGAGCCTGGAAAGAGGGTTTGAGTAGGAAGAAGGGACTGTTTCGAGTCCTTTCATCGTGGTTTGGTGTGGGAAGGATTGTATGAGATTCTAATGGAGAAAAGTCTCACTCTGGAAACATATTGAGGATTCTTGATTTATCAATGGGCATAGGGTACTTGGAATGTCTTGGATCTTCTGGAGTACCAAGTCGCAAGAATAAAACAATTGACATACGAGTTCTTATGCGCATTGAACTAAGCCTTGAAGCCTTAATGTGTGGTTCGACATACATGTGGAAAGCCTATCATATTTCTGTTTTTATTCGAATTACATGATTTCTATCCAGTCTTATGCATCATTACTTGTTTCACTTCAAAACTACTGTATGATGCAACTTGAGCATCCAGTTGGCCTTGTGCATTCATGACAAATTATCAGCAAGTTATACATGTGGATAAGCTTCCGGTTTAGCCCTATTTTGGTGTTGTACACATATATATGCTCTGATTTCATCATGTGACATACGTGTCGGCACCACTCAGCTTGGGCAACCTTGTCGGCTTGATCCATCGACTTAAAGTCCTTAGTAACTCGTGCCAGCTGCAGTCTAGGTTCTAGCCTATTCTGTTATCCAGTTCCACGATTGGTGTTTAGCCTGTTAGCCAAGTTTCTTGGCATCTAGTATATGTATTTAGTTGTCTCTCGTCACTTCGCGTGTCCAAGACCAACGCCTCGAGTGTGCTCTTATCACATTAGTGATGGAAGATTTAGCTTTATGTGGTTGCCATCTTGCTAGTTATCTGTTCATTGGTACTTACTCATGTTTTACATCGATCATGTGTTTTCGGATAAAGAATGCATTGTATTTTATGAGAATTGTTATTTAAGCAAGTTTCAAATGTTTTTCCAAGGTAATTATAAGTTATATATTATTTATATCTCTTCACCCACCTTCCAGACCGTCGTGCTTGACCCACTACTTTCGTACTTAGGTCCATATATCGTTGCCTCCGAGGAGGCTGCCGGAGAGTCGCGACGTATAGGAGAATGGCAAACTGATGATGTCATCTAAACATTGGGTCATGCTATGAGTTGCGAAACATCTTTTGGGAGGGTGATAGTCACATTTTGGGACTTTGGTTGTACCGGCCTTTGTTGACCTTTATTTTTGGGGAATGTTTAATTAAACTCATCTTTTGTATAGATATTTAACTTTACGCTTTGGGAATGCTATATGAACATTGCTCACTCTGACATCATATTCTATATTAAATTGTGTTATTAGTCTTATTATCATGGAATGATTTTATAGATTTAGTTTGCTACACACTTCCACACCTCGAGTGTGATTTGCTTGTGAGTGTGACATCCTGATCACCACAGAAACCTGTGGGAAAACACGTACACGAATGTTGTGTTTCTTTGTCATCTGCGTACGTGTCAATAAAGAAAAAGAAAAATGCATACTGCACTAGATCGCCGATCTCGGATTAGGAGCTGCCTTCAGGCGCTGACCCGGTTCGGGGTTGTGACAGACTGGTATCAGAGCTAGCCATGTTTAAGGCAAGTAAAAGAAAATTGAAATCATAGGGACGTGGCGAGGATTCGTTAAACCTTTCGGTAGTTAGAATCATGTGGGCAATGTATAACCATCTACTTGATTATTATGTGCTAACACATTGTTTTGCAGTGATATGCCATGTCGTAAGAGACCCGTGAATGGCAATCTCACAGCTAGCAATAGTGAACACACTGGACCACTTGAGGAAAACACTCCTGATACAACCATGCAGAACTAGTTTCAGCAGATGATGCAGGCTTTAATTGACCAACAGCGTCAAGCAAATGAAAGTCAAGCCAGACGACAGAAGCAAATGGCCAAAAGGGATGAAGACCATGCACGAGAAATGACTCAAGTGCAGAGGCAATTATTGGAAGTATTAGAAAGAAGGCCTGAACCGCTACCAGCTCAACCAATGGGCACTCAGATTGTTCTTAACAATAGAGAAAATGATCCCAACGCCTTGTTTGAGTGTTTCCGGGAGAAGGGTCCAAAAGAATTTACTAGGCAAGAGGACCCATTGGCTGCATATGATTGCCTAGAGCATACAGAAAATACATATGAAGTGTTTCGATGCTCGGGACAACAATAAGTGGCACTCGCAGCATCTATGTTTACGGGCTTAGTTGACATTTGGTGGAAAACAGTCAAGGCAGAATATAGGACTGTGACAGATGCTCAGGCATGGGAGAATTTCAAGAAGCGATTTAGTGACATGTATGTACCTGCACATGTTAAGAGACAGAAGGCCATTGAGTTCCAACAACTCACACAGGGAAATATGACCATCCTTGAGTACCTCACTAAATTTGAGAGGTTGTCTAGATATGCTCCGGAACTGATCAATATGGTGGAGAAGAAGATAGCCAAGTTCCTTGAGGGACTAAACCCGATTATAGAGAGGAATGCTACTGGGGTTATGCCACCTGCAACGTTCGAAAAAGTTGTCAAGAGAGCATACAAGTTCGAGAATTTAATCAATAAGATTCTCCAAATGCAACGAAAGAATCAATCCCAACAATAGAATCAATAATAGAAATTCAATTAGAACAAAAGGCAGAGGCAAGATCAAAACGCTCAGAGGCAATTGGTTTGTATCCATTGCAGAAAGAACCATAACAGCGCCCGATGTCGTATGATGACTGGGACGTGCTACAGGTGTGGTTCGCAGAACCATCAGCTCAAGGATTGTCCACTGCTCAATGGACAAGGTAACACGCAGAATCAACAGCGAGCACAACGTCCTGCACCACCTCATAACCCATCGGTTTTCCATAATCAAGCCAAACCACATCAGCAACAACGACCACAGCAACAGTTTAGGCCCAGCAATAGCAGTAAGCTCGTCAGCAAGGACAAAATCAAAATCTCCATCCTCCATAATAGAATTGGAATGCAACATAAGGCAGACAACAACAAGCTCAAAATAGGCCACAACAACAAGGGCAAGTTTATGCAATCAATCGGGCTGATGCAGAAGCTGCATGCAAGGTGGTAGAAGGTAAACTAAGATTTTGTTTAACCTTGGCTTTACACACTCATTTTTGTCCCCTAGTTTTACTTAGTTGATTGATGTGCCTATTAAATAGCTTGAGTTTATTTTGATTGTGACTACTCGAGTAGGTAAACAAGTTGTGTGTAGGACTTTTTACCCTAGCTGTACAGTAAAGATAGGAGAAGTGGTGTTACCAACAAACCTCATTTTATTGGATAAGCATGACTTCGATATCATCCTAGAGATGGATTGGTTAGCAGGGTATCATGACACGATTGATTACTTTAACAAGACCATCACATTTAAACTAGAGGAGACATCGGCATGAGTTATATTTTAGGCTGTGAGGAGCAATCATCGTGCATGGTTTATCTCAGCGTTGAAGGCTGACGGACTTTTGAAAAGTGGATATGTGGCTTATTTAGGTTTATCACGGAGGAGAAACGGTCCCAAGGGGTGGAAGAGATCCCCATTGTTTGTGAATTTTCAAATGTTTTTCCATAAGAGATTCCAGGATTGCCACCCGTTAGAGAAATTGACTTCACCATATTGTTAGGGATCGCTCTGATTTCTATTGCACCATATAGGATAATTCCGACGGAATTAGGAGGATTAAAAATACAGTTGTAAGAATTACTAGATAAAGGTTTTATCAGACCTAGCATTTCGCCATGGGGAGCTCCAGTTTTATTTGTAAAAAAGAAAGATGGTTCTATGAGAATGTGCATTGATTACTGGAAATTGAACCAAGTGACCATCAAGAACAAATATCCATTGCCAAGGATTGGTGAATTGTTTGATCAGTTACAGGGTGCCGCATATTTTTCGAAGATTGACTTGAGATCCGATTACCATCAACTAAGAGTTAGGGAGTCAGATGTTCCGAAGATAGCTTTCCGGACAAGATATGGGCATTATGAGTTTTTAGTGATACCATTTGGACTGACTAATGCACCGGCGGTATTATGGCCTTGATGAACAAAAAATTATATAATATTTGGATCAGTTCATAGTGGTGTTCATCGATGATATTTTGGTGTACTCCAAGTCTAGAGAAGAACATGAAGAGTATTTAAGGACATCACGGCAACTTATAAGAGACAACCAGTTATACGCAAAGCTCAGTAAGTGCGAATTTTGGCTAGAACAAGTAGCATTTTTGGGGCACAATATCTCCAAAGAAGGGTTGTCAGTGGATCAGGCTAAGATCGAGGCAGTTGTTAATTAGTGCTAATCACGGTATCTCGGGTCCGGGTCTTACACTGATCAATCGGACAGGCGCGGGTTATATGGGAAAGTCTCCTAAACTGACCCGTAGTTGTTTCGTTTTTAGAGTTTGTTTCCCACTTTGAGTCCTATTTGTGTTTTAACTACAAGGCACGAATTTGGAGCTAGATATAGGGTGTTGCTCTCAACCCTAAAGGCTGGGATGTGCATATTGAAGATCGGACACATCAATTAGTTCTCTCATTAATCTGAGTAAGAGATATATTAGAGAGATCTATTCTATACAACCATTGAGAGATTCTTCTGAAGGGATGCTCTAGAAGGTTATGTTTACTTCTACTTTCTTGTAGAAGATAGCTCATCTTGGCTGACAAGTTGCGAGGAGACTAAGTACGGAGAACGGTGCACGGTGGATGTCATGGTAATGAATTTTTTGTAAGAACAACTACGCTCCTTAGGTCGAGGTACAGACTGAGGTAAAGGAGCTGTGAGCATATCTCGTAACTGTTCGTGAACTCTTGATTTCTAGTTCGTTGTATTTCTCCCGAGATAGGGTTTCATGCTAAATATTGTGTCTACCTGCTTGTGGTGTGTGATTAGTAGATTGCTAGTTTTATGTTGTTTGATTTGTTATTTCCGCTGCATTGATTGGTTAATTTAGAATTAGTATCCATTCTAGTAGCCTGCAAATTTCTTTAAGCTCGGATGAGGCATGGTTAGGATATTGGCGTGCGCAGGTAAATATTTGCCTACATGATAGTAAAAAAATGTTTTGGTGACAACTTCCATGGTCAAACAATGACAAGAAAATGCAACATATGGTGGGGGCAGCTATAGCCACCATAACAAACTGCACCTTTCCCGACACTATTTAATGATGCAATGAAAATTTTCATTGTTAAAAGTCTTTTTCCGACGCATATTTGGACCGTGTTGGCAAAATTCATAGAAAAATGCTACTTTTACCGATGCAAGTAAGACTGTGTTGGCAAAAGCTGTGGAAAACACATTGTCACCAAGAAAAATTTTCCCTCAAAGGGAAAGTTTTACCAATGCATGTTTTCCTAACGGCGACACAATTATGCATTGGAAATTATTTTTCTTACTGGCGATGCACAGGTGTGCGTTGGGAAAGGTTTGACCTTCTAATCGCACCATTGACAATGCATGATTAGTGTCTGCAAAAGCCCCATCTACAACAAATTACACCTTTCCCAACATTATTTGCCAATGCAGTGAGAATTTGCATTGATAAAATTCTTATTTCTGACTCATCTTAGGACTGTGTTAGCAAAAGCCACAGAGAATTGCTACTTTTACCGATGCAAGTACGATTGCATTGGCAAAAGCTGTGGAAAACACTCTGGCTTTTTATCTGCACCATTGCCAACACATGATTCACATGGCATTCATGCCAAGTGGGAGATGGTAGGAAAATTGTGTGGCCCGACTGCCATTGGGCCCACGCCAGATCGAGCCTGGCAGTATCCCGCGGATGAACTCCCAGCAAATCTTGTTCTAGTTGAGTCAGATAAGGGTCAAACTCTTGGTGGTAAAGTTTTGATCAGTTTCAGACTCCCAATTTAGCAGAATTCTAACGCTGGTCAGGAGATGTGGGATTCTAGGAGGGATATAGTCCATATTAGTCCTGACTCCTTAGAATTGCTCTATATAAGGGAGATGGGAACTCTTTTGCTTGATTTTCCAATGGATCTGAGAGCATTTGCAGTGAGTTCGCATGGTCTATCTCATACCAGAACGTACAAGGTTCTCGGCGAGTTCGATTCTAACGCCGATTTGGAGTTAGAACTTCTTTCACTACCAAGTTTGAGGATATCGAAGAGTGCTTCTTAACGTTTAGATTTGACGTTGGAGAGCGCTACCATTTGGACTATGCACTTTAGTTAATAGTAATTTAATGTTGTATTCCTATAAGGGATGCACTTTAGATGGGTTGAGGTTATTTGCTAATGAGTGTTTTGGATAACTGAAGCACCATTTACCTATATATACACTATAACCCCAAGGAAGCTATGTATGATCGCAAATCGTCATGTTTAGAATTAATAATTATCACATGAAATTATCTCACTCAGTTGCATAAGTTCCTATGAAACCCTAGACAATTATTATTACTTAAACTTACATGATGCTATAATCCACATCACTCTTAGTCGGATAGAGTCAACACCTGATGTTCAGGAAGGAGTGATCCAATCAGTTAAACTCCTGAGAGTTTTGCTGCAATTCTCAACGCCTTCAACATTTTAGGTAGATACCCATATCACCTATTCTCATCCGCGGTACCTTTCTCACTCTGGATTTTTCACTTTTGGATTTTGCTTTTATTTAGATTTTGAAGCTTGACAGAAAAAAAACGGACTCAATTATGGGTGGTGAAAAATATTTGTTTCTTTTGGTAAATTTTTATGGATTTCGTTATTGTGAACAAGGAAATTGGTTTTGTTCATTTTCGTTATTTTGATAGATTTATTTATATGGGTGCAGCAGATGCATCTTGTTCAATCTATAATTACTCAGTTCCTATCTTACACTATTTTATTTTATACTTGGTTCATCATTATGGCAGTTTTTCGATGTGAGGTTTAGACCTTTATTGTTGTCATAGACCAGTGTCACTTACAGTGCTTATGAGAAGAATTTTTTGCACATTTTTGCATATTTCTAAATACAGTTAGTTTTTCAGGTTTGGAAGTAGTCTAAGGTTGCCGCTCAAGGTGATGACTGCTCTAAAGAATTTTACATGGTGATGACAGACAAATTTCAATGTAAAGAATATAATTTGGACATGCCCACCACAGGCCAGCTATGACGATAGTGAGGAAAGGTTTTTCTTTATGGGTTGATGACCCACAAAGGAGAAGGGGAATGCCAAAGAAGGCATGAATGTAGGTGTTAACAATAAATCTGAATAAATGTAAAACATCCAAGCATTTGGATAAGGTTAGATCATAATGGAGGAATAAATTCATGTAGCTAACCCGAATATAGTTGATGATGATGATGATTTGAATACAAAATTAATTTTATGTTCTTCAACTTGATTATTACAGTCTTTAAATGTAGATGTTTTATTGTCTGACTATGGCAAGGTGGGGAAGTTATAGGCTATGATCCTTTTTTAGGGGTAGAAATGTCTTAGACTGATGGACACTTTGGTCTCACATTATCTAGATTATAATACTATTTTGGTTATAATTTGATGTGTACAGTGTCACATCCCGGGACCAAGAATTCCCCAATTAGGGTAGTTCCCGAGGATTGACAAGCATACTCCCGCGAACTCACACCCGTTCCGGACCAAGTCTGAATTCATGAAAGAGAAAATTCCACTTTACACATATGAGGATACTCACAGACACTTGTCAATGTACACTTAAATGGCGGAAGCATTCACATCGTTAATATCAAAGCCGGAGCAGTCCATTAAAGTCCCAGTAATACACTTACTATCATCATTAAAAAGACTAATAATTTAAACCTTCTTATGCAATGTACTCAAAGTACTCTAGTGAAGAACTAATAGATGCTTATCTCAAATGGGACATAATCCTAATACTTATGCAAATCAGAACTACACCAGTGCAAGGTAACATAAATGCATAGTCTAATCCCAAACCCATGATTACCACTATTGTACGTACTCCGACAGTCAAGACTAACCGATATCTTTACTGATCAAATCTCTAATATGAAGAACTATCAGTTATCATCTTCGGTATCCCGGATTCCTATGACATCAAGTGCAGTACTATGAATACGACGATTCAACAATATATATGAGCAATTATGATTTAACATATCATGTTCTAATTCGAATTTAATAACAAATAAATTAAAGAGATCAAGCATTGGTCTACTAGGCACATTGTGCATTTTGAATAATTCATGCTTTTCGAATCATAAATCGAATACTCACATTACTAGTTGGCTATTACATTTAGCTTGTCCTCTCCGATAGAGAGCGAATCATGTTGGGATGTCACCAGTGACCCGGCCAAAGGTTCTCCTGGCTATCCGGTTCTAGAGTTCTGGTGCTCTAAAAAACTTGCTGTAGTAGTGTCGAATAACTAAATTAAGTTTTAACCTCATTGAGTATCACAAGATTGAAGCTAAGTAGTGTTGAACTATTCGAATCGAATAATAATAAGACTGGAGTAAGAATTTTCTATTTGAATCATTTCTAATTAAATACATTTATTTTCATACCATAATTTCGAATCATTTCGAATCGAATTGAATCATATGCTTACTCGATCCGTTCGAATATCACATCAATATACGATGACATTTGTAAGACAATTGTAGTAACAAATTGAGAAATAATACGAATGATGCATATAACAATTAATTGACATTTGAGGGAAATGATAAGGTCAATATCAATATGCAAATGTAGTTTGATTAATGGAGTCAAAGATATTTACTAGCCAATCCTAAATTAATTACCCGTCGTCTCTAACCGTCCTTTGCGATGTAGTTTTAGGTAATTCGAACCACGTGTTACATTTCGTCGGCATCACTTTGTGTGAGTGCAAGGTACACCAAAATCCCTAAACCAACACCCATGGTGATGTTCTAGAAGAATCGGATAAGCCCATGAAATGATCTCAGCCCAAGATTTCTCATGTGCCATGCTAATTGTCAAGGGTTCCTTGTCTATGGAGCTACAAGGCCAATCTTTTACACCCTAAGAACCTTATTGGTTTAGTTTGTATGTCATAGTCATCCTCATAGATTGATTATGGAGGGTTTAGGCCCTTTTGAAGTGTAATTGTTTACCTTAATGGGCAAGGGTTTCCTATAGAGTCCATGCTATGTTAAAACCCTTTTTCCAAAAAAGAGAGGGCCAAGTTGATTGATCCACACATTCACTTTCTTTTCCAACCTCTGATCGATAAGATGTGTGGTCCACTGAATTCCGCATTCTGAGAGCTTTCCATCGGTATGTGGAACTCCAAAATTCAACTTACAGATCAAAAGTTGGCCATTTGAAGTTAGCCAACTTTGAGGTTAGGTCTTCCTCATTATCAGATAGAGGGATCAGTTGTGACTCCTATCATCAGATCCTCTATCTAAGGGGGACCACTTCGGCAAATTTCTAGGAAAAATAGGCCAAATGTGCTGGTTAGATATAGACCTATCATCGTTTGTTTGTGACCGTCCATTGGCTAATATGTCAGTGGCCCACCTGAGTGCGTTCGTCTATGGTTTTTGGTCCATGTGCCCTTCATTATTGGTCCTAAAAAGAAAGAACATGGTCTATTATATCACTACTTGAATTGTTTGTGGCATTAGATTTGGCGGGCAACTAGGGCATTTTCACAAGGCTTGTGACTGGCGCTGGAAGATGGTTGGCTCGACTGTAGTGCCAAACCCAAATTAAACTAGAATTCTAGAAATGCCAATCCAAGCCTGAACTTAAGACTCATTAACTTGATTGACTCAATCCAAACCCAATCTAAACTTTTAAAAGGCAAACCTAAACGGGACCTGACCTCCTTCCTTGTCATGACTGCATTATTACGCACAACTTAGGCAATGCCTTTTGATTGAAGGGCTAAAATGAGGAATTAAAGACACGGTTGCAACACTCGCCATGTTGGCTTTTGAGTTGCCTGAGTCACCTCATTTTGGACAATAGGCAAGTCAAATCTAAGCGTGACTCAATATATGCGAAAAAATGTTGTCAGGACGGCCTTGTTTTCTTTTCCTTTTTTCCATTTTCTTTTTTCTCCTTATTTTTTATTTTTAAAAATGTGAGTTAATTGGGATTTATTATCAAGAATACTAGGGAATAAATATATGTTTTTTAATTTAATAAACATTTAATCTATGTTTTAATTTTTTTTATGATAATTGAAATTAAAGATGACTTCAAGTGATCATGTTTACTTAGAGAATTCATGAGTTCAAGGATTCAAACTCTACTGTGAAGCCCACATATAAAAAATGGCAAACTGTTGCTTGAAATTGGACATATATTATAAATAATTTTCTAGGCATGGGCGATAAGATACAATATTATTATTTACCAATATTTTTTCGGGCACAGACCAATACTGCATATTTTTTTCCATTATGTGGGCACTGAAATACCTTCAATAAAAATTGTTAGCATTATTATTAATTTACCAACAAAAATGAATATTACTCATTATGTATACATTTGAAATATTACTCATAATATTGGGCATGGGCAATGGCAAACGGTTGGGCTCGACCATGGCGACAAAGATTGTAGTGTCATGTTTGGCCTATATTTATTTATAGTGTGATTGAGTGAATTTCTATTATGGGCCACCAATCAGGTGATTAGAAACAATGTGTGATAAGGATAAAAGGAGATTGTTTAAGAGAAATTTTAGTAGATATGATAAGGCGGGCCATCAATCATATGATTGGAAACAATGTGTGATAAGGACAAAAAGATTATTATTTAACAGAAGTTTTAGGAGATATAGTAAGGCTGAAGTTGAAGTAGGATATGATTAGAAACTATATATGTGTTATAAGGATGGAAATATATTATTTAAGATAAATTATTGGAAATATGATAAGGAAGAGATGGGAGTCCCACATGTCACTGCGAAAGTCCAAGAAAAAGCGCCATGTGTTCCCATGAAGAGGCTGCTGGTTTAATATATATATAACTAGTAGTCACAGCCTGTGCTTAGCCCGCCCAAAAATAAATGAATTTCATATAATTTTATAAAATATTAAAATTAATTATAACCATATAATAATTTGTTAGGTCTCACAGACGATAAAACACATGATTTAATTGTTTAAAAAAAGGATTTGCATCAATCCATAATTTGAATGATAGATTTCAAAATGGATAAATCATATGATTTTAATGAACTATGTGTTTCATATAGATAAACCCCACAAAGAATAAAATACATGATTTACTTAATTATAAATTTAAAATAGATGGGGCCATCAAACCCACTAAAAGTATATCTGAATATGTGACGGCATTCAAGTCCCAATCGGATAGTTATAAAAATTTGAGTGTGTGCCCCGCATATGTCTAATATGAGTACATGATTTATTAGATCATGCCCACTGGATCAGTGCGTTCAAGTCAACGTGGGGCCCACATGAGGACCCACCTAGGATCAGGACCTAGCAGGTTGGAAAGATCTCCTTGGGCCCCACATCTTTGGAAAGAATCAGCCTCATCCCTAAATCCTATCATCTCCATATGGGCCCCCTAGTTTAACGTTGTATAGGCCATTCAAATGGGAATGCAGTTGATCCAACTGTCCGGTCCATTCCGATGGGTGCAAAATTGGAGGGCCATGTGTTGTACATATATGCCAAATAGGAGTATATGATTTATTAGATCATACGCGCTGGATCGGTGTGTGCACCTCAACGTGGTGCCCACATGGGGACCCACCTGGGATTGGGACCTAGGGGGAATCAAAAAATCTCCCTGGGCCCCACATCTGTGCAAAAATCAGCCTCGTGCCTAAATCCTATCATCTCCATCTAGTCCTCACAAGTTTAACGGAGTATAGTTCTTTCGAATGGGTATGCAGTTGATCCAACGGTCCAGTCCATTCGAATAGGTGTGAAATTTGAGGGGCACTTGAATGGACCATTAAGTGTTGCGCATTGAGCACACCTGATAAACGCCATTTAGGTATCTATGTGTTGTGGATATATTTGAAACTCACATATGCAGGATTCAAATAGCTCCCAGCCGCAACACTTGTTTATTGAATTTCAAAGGTAAGGGATAAAATATTAATTGATAAAAGAAAAATTTACAGTTTAATGAGAGCCCATTTAGGTGGGATGCTTGGAGAAGATTTAGGAGTTTTATTTATGATGCCACATGTCATTTTATTTGAATCCTTATATATAATTGGCTTGGTCCCACGATACTAATACATTAGATGTAAATGATCAACGACTCACATTTGAAAGGGAAATTTATTTGAGATTGTTGGCTATAATATCTGCTATTATCGAATCATTGGTGTTGATCCATCTACGTCTCTCAAAAGTATACAAAAATTCTTAAAAGTGTACAAAATCTTTTATAATAAACCCATGTGAAAGAGCAAAATTTCTCCAATAGCATAAGTATTATGCATCCCTACCTACAATGCTAAATCCAGCAAAGTGTATATTCATCATATGTAAAAGATCAACGGCCCACATTCCAAAAGGAAAACTCATTTGAGATTCTTAGCTACAATGTCCACTATTTTCAAATCGATGGTGCTGACCTATATGTGTCTCTCCAGCATACAAAATCTCTTGATAGTGTACAAAATCTTTTATAATAAATTTGCATCCAGGAATGCTAAATCTTTTGTAATAAGTATGTAACCAAGAATAGCGTTCTTCATGTAACATTAATATCATGTATCCTTATCCTACAATGTACAGAATCTCTTGAAGCTATATAAAATCTTTTAAAATAAATATGTGCCCAAGAATAGCATTCCTTAGATAACATTAGTATCATCTATCCTTATCCTTCAATGCTTTAGCATACAAAATCTCTTGATAGTGTACACAATCTTTTATAATAAATTTGTATCCAGGAATGCTAAATCTTTTGTAATAAATCTGTATCCAAGAATAGTAGTCCTCATGTACCATTAATACATGTATCCTTATCCTACAATGTACAAAATCTCTTGAAACTCTATAAAATCTTTTATAATAAATATGTGCCTGAGAATAGCATTCCTTAGATAACATTAGTATCATGTATCCTTATCCTTCAATGCGAAATCTAAGCAAAAGTGTTTGAATAAATCTGAACATATTCAACTAAGCGCGCGCACACACAAGATGTTTCCACTTGCAACAACTGTTATAGTTCGAATAGTCTCACCGTCCATTTGTTGGGCCCTGTTGTGGTAGGACACTTGCTGGGCACAGTATTTGTGGGTGAGGAGCTTCACTTCATATGCATTTAAAAGGTTACCTTCCTGTGCCCCTCATCTCTACATAAAGCAAGCTCCTCTATCTCTTAACCTCTTGGCTCTCAAAAGTCTAAAAGACTCTCTTGTGTCTTCTTTTCATTCCAAATCTTTTTAATGACACAGATGATAATCATCATGCCGGAAGCTTTGGATTCATATGATGAGGCCCTCCTCAACTTCCAGAGGTACTTGGAACCGGAAAAAATTGCCAATGCTGGCGTGAAAGATTGGGTAATTTGGTTGATCAACCTTTCTATCTAAGCAAGTTATCGCCGCTGTATTTCTCAAGGATTTGTTTTTGCTATGGCCTATTTCTAAATCTTAATTCTTTTGGATTTTTTTGGATTTGTTTGATTTAGATCAGAGATTTGTTGTTGAAAGCTATTAACAATCATTGTTTGATATCAAATGACAAATGGTGATTGTATTTAGAATGTGATAGTTTGATTGAGTTTGATAAATATATCTACATGATTTTATAATCTTGAAGCATTTAATCGTTTCCATTCCATTGTCATTTTCTCCTTCCTCTTTTGGATTTTTACAAGGGAAAGAATTTATATGGTTAGTTAATCCGAAAGCATGAAATGTTGTTGTTAGGTGTTTGAAACAGTTGTTGGATTTAATATATAGAAATCTTTGATGGTTTTGGTAATGGTAAGATGAGTTTGATAAATATATTTACATGATGTTAAGATCTTGAAGCATTTAATCATTTGCTTTCCATTGTTATTTTCTCCTTCCCTTTGGGATTTTTAAAAGGGGAAGAATTTATGTGTAGTTAAACTGAAAGCATGAAATGTTATTGTTAGATGGTTAAAAAAATTGTTGGATTGAATACAAAGCCTGATGAGATGAGATCTATTGTGTTTATGGTAGTTGCATGTGGGGGTAGGAAGCAGGTTCGCTCGAGCCAAAATTGGTTGGGGTTGTCATGAAGTTGAAGCCCAACTGAAATCTGACCCATTTTCATCACAGGTCAGCTAACCCAAACCCACACTAGATGTGGGTCAATGTGGGTGGCCCATTTTACTTGATTTGGACCAACCCGACTTATAAAAGTTTGGCCCAAGTACATTTAGTTTCAAGTATTTAGGTAATTTGAATTTGGTTATTGGAAAAAAAATCCCAAGGTACAAAAGTATTAAACATTAAACAATTTAAATATGCTTAATATTCAACTGGGCTTTGTAGGTCAACTCTGACCCACCTTGTTTTACTGGAATCAAAGTGACTGACCTGTATAACATACGGGCCCAATTAGCAGCTTGACTACAGGATGCATTAGCGGGTTGAATCCATTCACAAGCATTGGCTTAAGCTCACGTACTCCAAGTAGAGTGATTTACAAATCATATCTTTTGGCCTAACTAAATGTGAAAAATATAGTTTGATTTTCACAACATTATAAATCCAACAGACAAAGTAGATCCATCTAGAAAAGGTGCTAATAGACCAGTTCGAGCAATGATGGGTTTCATAAGCACAAAGATGACATCCTTTCGGGTGCTGGAGTCTGAGCGATGAAAATCCATGTTGAATTGAATGAAAAGCTTTGATGGGGATTTTTTTTTCCCAGTGATTTTAGGGTGAGACAAGATGATTAAGAGTTCCTTACGTCTTGTATTTGTTGCTATTAATGTTGTGGGAAATTGAATGGACCGCGTCAAAGTAAGTTGGAATGACTTGGATTAGGTACAAGTTAAAACCAAACCCATATCCTACCAATCTTTAGAAAGGATTAGGTAACCCAAACCAATACTAGATGTGGGTCGGCTCGACCCTGTCTGCATAACCCACATCCAACATGTGTGACCCATTTGACTCGATCTGATCCAACCCAAGTTGTAGAAGTTTAGCCCAAGCCGAAGAAATTAGTAAGGTTGGTCGTAGAGTTTCTATTACATGATGTCAATTTAGTAACAATGAGTTTTTAGCGTTTCATGATATGAGAAAGCATAATCATGTTCAGCCTTTTCTTTGTGCTACATTAGCCATGAAGTTTTGAGCCTTATATCCAGTGATCGGTTGGCCCTTTACTTTAACAATGTGTGACGTTGGAAGCCTCAAGAGAAGTTATTCAGGATGTGTGTTTCAATGTTATAACAATAAAATAATATTATCATCCATTATTCAATGTTATAACAATAAAATAATATTATCATCCATTGAATAATGGACCCTGATCCTAGTCTTTGTCAAAGTGGTCCATTCTTATTGATGGCAGATTCTGTTTATCAGTACTGTCTGCAATGCCTATGGTGTTACTGATAATAGCAAAAGTACCATTTTTAACTGGCCAATATGCTAGTCTACTAGCTGATATTTTGAACTAATGAGGCTAGTGTTTTTTACTCGTCGTCAAGTATTTATTGCTACTTGTTTGTATTTTTTATTTATTTTTTATTTTTTTTGTAAGAGTAATTTTCTTTGTTAGAATCTATATTTAGTTACATTTTTTTTCTTTCTTGCCTTTTTTCTTTAATTATACGAGTATAGCATTGAGAGAAAAGTATCATATTTCACGGGTGATTAAGTGTGTGAACTTTTCTACTTTCTATTGAAATATGTAGACTCAAGATCTATATTAGCTAGCAAACAACAATATCTAACCATAGTATTTCTATTACAGGTTAAAGTTCTTAAATTCAATCGTCAATATTTTTCTAAAGTTGTTCTATTTTTTGTTATTTCATCTATAGGGCTAGCAGCTTCGTATGAGTTGGCCTAAACCCAAACTTGACCAACCTAACATGTCCTCTTTCCCTTTCTATAAGTTCAAGACTACTTTTGCCAGATTGTCTGTAGTTTTCTTATAATTAAGAATAACCAGTGGCAACTTCTAAAAATATAATGACTCAAAATAGGAAACCTAGTTATTAAATAGAAAAAATAATAGATAATAATCTAAGATAAGCTCATCGTTTCCATATATATATACAACGTCATTTTGAATTTTCTCTATCAGTACTCTACTTCCATTGCATGGTCCATTCAAGAATGGACTCTGTGATTTGTTACTACAAAATAATGCTCTGATTTTTATTAACTTCTTGCCCAAAATTTCTATCGTGAATTCTTTATGATCGCTTTCTATCTATTGAGCCTGGCATTGTGGCAATCCATTTTTTTTCTAGTATGCTAGAGATGGGACCGATGAGATCAAAACTACCACAATTTCTTTAGAAGCATACTTTGATGTCTTTGTACCCATTTCGTAGTGCTTCATACTCGTTTTGTTGTCAGAGACCGGGTTTCCTCGGAGTAGGCGCTCTATCTTCGAAGGACTTCGGCGGATTTTTGACTTCCCGACGCATTTGTTGGTGCTATTGGCAGAAGATATGCAGTTTTGTTGCTCCAAGAAGAGGTTGAATAACACTTAAAAACCCAGCCCCTTTGTAGCTATTTGAGGATCATCGTGCTATACGCTAAGGCTAACAAACACATTGTCTTGGTTGATTCAAGCGATTTTTCTAACTTAGACCAACTTAATTTGAATTGTAATTTTTGGTTGATTTTGCAAAGGTTGAGGCGAGGATCGATCCGTGAAAGTTTGTAGTAGAAGTGCTAGAAGTCTTGAGTTTCTCGAGATTTGCGAGCTACCATTGGGAATTTTCTAGCGGATTTTCAACTATTGCAGTTCCGTTAGCAAGGTTGATCCAGTTGGAAGTGTGCTAATCACCCCATTAATTTCCTAACTGGCGCCTCGGTTTGGGGGCATCACGCATATTGATCATGGGGCTGGAAAAAAATGTGATTTAGGGGCTTTATTAATATATGGTGATTATAAAAAGAACATTTATGAACTGCAGAAATGTCTTGATTGTCCTTTCGGAGTGTAGATCTAGTCATCACGAGCATGAGTGAAATGATTCACAATCACATTTGGAATTAATTTAAAAAAGCTAAATATTATTTGTAGTAGAAAATGGTCAATGTAACTAATCAGATTGTTAAGTAGAAAAGGAACCTTTTTTGCCAATTATGCAAATATAAAATCCTTTTGCTTGACAAAATCATAAATAGAAAGAAATTCTTGCATAATACATTGGAATGGCACTTTCCTAACAACGTCTCTCTTTTTTTTTTCTTTTTCTTCTTGCACTCCCTTCTCTTCTTCTAATGTTATCTTTCTCCTTTATTCATTTTCTTCACTTTTTATCCTCTAATACATTGCAGCTTTGAGAGATGAAGCAGTGTGAAAAAAAGAGAGAAAAGAGCAGTGTCTATTCATCTCCAAATTATTGATCTTCTTTTCCTTATTCTTTCTTTCTACACAAAATCGTCATTTGGTAGAGGAGATATTGCAGACTAGCGTGAAAAGATGATCTGGATTTGGTAGGAAAGAGCTTGAGATGCAAAAGTAAAAGAAGACAACCATCACTAGCTTGATAACAAGATTGATACCAGCCATAACTATGATACTGCATGAAAGTTGAGGGACTGCATGCTTTTCTTATGGTGGCTTTATTAAGAACATGAACGACTACTTTTAGGTTTTACGGTCTAGACCACTGGTCTTGCAAATTTTTATAAAAATAATGTTATTATACAATGTATAAATAAGACATACTAGGCGTAGGGTGGGTCAAAGGAAACCAATACCCTAACCCACCTACAACAAAAGAATATAAACTCTCATTCCCAGTTTGAATCTTACAAATTCACGATTAATCCCACTCCTATTAGAAGCGGGTCACCCCCGGAAGGTGATTGTATACTTGTATTTCCTAAACTAAACATGACGTGTGGTTTTAGTAATTTGATTTGAAGAAAGCAAAGTAGTTTTGTAGTGGTTTTCGGCATATGATTGTAGTAGAGAACCTAGAACCTTGACATACTTCAAGCCAAGTAGATTGATGATGAGACATATCAAGGACTAGGATTGAATACATAGGAGGAACCTTATAAGTAACTCTAATTAAAGAAGTAACATTGTTTTAGTCAGTCCTGGTATGCATACAAAAGGTGAAAAAAGCATATATGTTGTGGGTAAGAAATTTAGAAAATATTGAGAAGGATGAAGCCAACAAATACCTTGAATGAAGTGATGGTAAGGTAATATATAGACCATGGATCCATAGAGAACAAGTTTTTAAAAGGGTTGAGTTGAAATTGAAGTACATGAAACCAACCCCAAGTTTATAGAATGAAGCTTAAAAGGTGACAACGCAGTATGATGATCCAATAATCCTCTAGTCGTCTATAAAGGGGATGAACTTATTTGACATAAACAATACAAATACTCCTCATAAGGTCTTTATATTGAAAAGGATTTTCGCTACCCCTACTAACGCCTACTCGTTTTGGAAGGACTGGTTAGAAGAGGAGATTTAATACTTCATGCATATGAACTATTGAATAAGAGAGAGCTGATTTTGTTCCAACCTTCTACTTTCATACTCTGAAGTGTTCTCGTAAATGGGTGTTCTTCACTAAGAATGACTCTGCAAACGTATCTCATTCCCCTTTTGGCATCTTGGCGTGTTGGATCTAAAATGGTTTGTAACACAAGTCAAACGTGTAGATCTAGATTCATACATCAAACAGTGGATAATCTAAAACACTAGAGGCGTATCTTGCGCCATGATCTCGATGACAAGAAGTTATATTCTGACTTTTAGATTTCCCTGGTATGAGATGTGTGGTCCCGATCAAGTAGGTGTTCTCCTTTCTCCCTTTCACTCACTACAATATGCGTGAGAGTGGTTTTGTAATGCGAATAAGCTTGAGTAAGACAGGGGACCAAAAAAACCACCATACAGAGATTGTTGTTTTCATCAAAGAAATCCAAATAAATTGTTTATTTCTCAATTCCCTCATTATTCAGTAAAACAAGAGTCCTAATGGATTGGGCATTCTAGAAATGACTGCAAGACGGATTTGTTAAAATTAAAACTAAAGGGAAAAGCTTATATATCAAAATCAATTCACTCAATGTCTGGCCCCATCATTATTAGATGTATGGTCATGTGGGCCACTTACATCTAACACTGCATCCTTGTTGTCAATAACCTTGTTGTCATCCACAAATTGTTTCAGCATTCAAAATGCTCTACTAGATATAGAATTTCACTTTATCTTTATTGCGGGGTCAATTGGAGACTCTATGTTTATCCATGTGTGATGTACGAAAGCTAATGCCCCTACTAAAGTAATTCCATACATCTTTTTCACAAATTGTTATCTAAGTTGTCGAACTTTGACAAAAATATGAACCATAATCATCAACCCACAATTTCCTTCTTGAGTGTTAATGTAATATAGATATTACGATCGTATTCAATGGTGAGATATTATTAAGTTTATAAAAAAATTGTACTTTCTTGTTGCGTTAATCAAAGTAACATATATTTCGGGAATCACAGGGTGTTGCTGTGGATAGCAACACCCGCTCCCATAGCCCTACCAGGGATTGATCCCTGACAAGGTAGTTTAAACTTCCCTGGTCACTGGGCTAGCTCAAAAAAAAAAAAAAAAAAAAAAAAAAAAAAAGTAACATATGTTTAAGGATACATTTATTGTTGGCACAACCTCGAGTCATACTTGCTTTACTTTTCGCATAGGTCGGAGTTTTCATTGATCCTCCTTATATGGAAACAATAGGTGGGTAGCATTTGGAAAATTTTAAAATAACCTTTTATTTTATGATCTAGAGCTTATTTCAATATCTGAGCGTTGGATAAGCCCCTGTGATTGTATTTTCCTTTTTTAAGCTTATTTACAAGTAAGAGCGTTTGCCTCCAAAGAAAATAGCCGAAAGAAGCTGCTTTTTTAGAAAAAAAGCTACCTAAAATGAACGAAGTTTCACATTTCAAAACAAACAAGAACTTTAGATGAAAATAACCTCATAAAATTTCCAAGGTTATGCAAAGGATGGGTTTCACATTGTGATCAAGAAATGTGGGCTCTAATTACCACAATCCCTAAAGGTGGGCTCCAATTAACTAATGAAATAAGATCTTTCTATAATTTTACTAAACGAGCTAATTATAAACTAGAATATAAACATTAGAGCTTTTAGGGTTTGTGCTTTCTTGTAATGGAAAATGTCTTAGGTGCCATGCGTTATAATGCTGGTTCTAGACCTGTAAGTGGCCAATTTGTGCAAGATTGTCAAAGGTTAGGTTTCTCTCAAGCTTGGACCCTCCTAAGACCCAGCCTCAGCGGGACCGCATGGGTTGATGATCTTTTCATAAAAATCAAAGCTTTTATTTTAGACCTTAATCTAACTAGCTCTTTTTAATTAGACCAAAGTTTCCAAATGGAGCCTTAGTAAACCATTGTATGCCTGTTGTAATCTTAAGCTTATTGTGAATACATGCTGTAATTGCAATCTAGTAAATATATGGTAATTGTAACAAGAAAGAGGGATGGTTTGTACTGGAAAATAGTATAATGGAAAGTCAATGTATAGGACGCACTACTGTCAAATGAATCTCTAATCAGTTAGCCATATCTTGCAGGGGCAATTATTATATATAATAGGTATAGGATTCAATTTCGCAATTGAGCTCCAATTTTTAAATTGATTGAGAAATTTGAGCTCAATTGAGATTTCAATTTTTTTCATAATTTTGAATTTAAGATAAATTTTATAAATTTAGAAGAAGAGTAATGTGGACTCTTTTTTAGAAAGGGATTTAGCAAAAAGTCCAATTCCAATAGGAGTTTACTCTCAAACAAACATATACCTTAATTCCAAATCATCTTCAAAAAGATAGTTATCACCATTGTGGGTGGGTGTGATATTTGAGCATGCTCCAATTTTAGTGGGGGAGTTTTTGATTAATTGTTTGTGGTGAGGAAAGTGGGCCATATTGTTGATTTTCGTAGGGGGCTTTTCATTCATTAGGTTATTGTTTATATAATCAGTGTAAAATGATCATCAAATGCCAATTATTAAATGGTGTTAACTCTAGAATAACTGGTCCACTTTGGCCATGCTTTTAGGCCATCCCACTAATTAACCACTGATTGGGTGAACCCTAATAACACATAAATTTGGATCAACCAACCGGATGGTTTGGAAGAAATGTTGTTGGCAAAAAATTCATGTGGTGGGGCATCCATCTTATTCATGGCTTTTGGATTATTTAGATTTTTTTTTTTGAAAGATTGGACTCTTTGCCTGCCATCTCAAGCAAGTTACCCAAGATATTTATCTTATTTAGAATTTTTGAAATCTGGACGGTTTTCCATCTCAGTCAAGTTTAACATAGAATTACTGGATTTCTAGAGTTCAGTTGTTTTATTTTCATTTTTGGGCCATAGATTTTTTTTTTTTCATGTTGTTTCAGTGGGCTGTTGCTATTGCATAGGCCGATGATGTTTCTAATCAATCTGTTCTATTCATGCTTGCAGATTTTTTAAGAAAAATTCTTGCATCATTAGATTTTTTTAATATGTTTCTCTTCGCATGAATGCTCTTATATCCTTATTAATGTCACTTTTTATCTATGTTCCTCCTCTCTGCCTTTCTTAATGTTATTTTCATGGTTCTTGTTATGTTATTTTGCTATCTTCTTTTAATTTATTAATATAGTAGTGATGTAAGCTCTCTGTTTTATAAATTTATGATATTCTGTCTTCCTTTTGTGTATTGCTTAAATTCATTTTCTTCTCAGTGATATTTAACTGCTAGAAATCTCTGCTCCAAGTTTTGTCTGTAGTTCTTTATGTTACATTTGCCTTGTTATGTTTATGTTTGATTGCGGATGCTCTGTTTTACATCTCTCCTTTTAATAATGTTTTTCTTTCTAATATGGTTTCACATACATTCATCACGAGTTGTACTGAATTAATTCTTCTTGTTATTATGCTTCTGTTTGTATGGTTAATTATGTATCATTGTTAGTCGTTTTGTTTATATAGCAATCTTGAGAAAGGCTAAACATGTGGCAATATGGGTTAAACTTAGATAACTTATTCCCTCAGTTTTCTAGACTGCATATCTTGGGGATGTGCCTGATTGTCATTTATAGTTGGACCCTGATGGATTGTAACTACGAAAATGTGACCCTTTAGGAATTGCTTGGGCCATGTGACAATCACTAGCACTATGTTCTAATAGATAATAGGATATTTGTGTTTTTTTATTAATTGTATACTCCTTTTTTATTTAATTGACACTTAAAATGTTCCCTTGCTTCATATATTCTTGACCAACTGCATTGTTTGTATGTTTGAAATCTATGATAATTTACGTGGCGTGAATTTCTTGTATTTCATGTTCTTTAATACAGTTGTCTTTTCTATTCTTCTAGGTGTCAATATGCCCTAAAGTGACTTCACAAGGAGTCAACGGAGCTGTAATTGCTCAACTAATTGATTTGTATAAGGATTTACTCTTGGGTAACAAAACTCTTGCATACATTGCTGGACATTTACCCATTGAGTCTAAGGAGTTTGTTATGAAATTAATTGACAGAGATGTGCACACCAAATCTAGGAGGTTTGTTTTTAAGCTTCTTCATTGCCCATATTTTGTCAAATTCAATTTTGTTATTTCTTTTTTTCTAATTTATCTTGTTTTTATCTTTTTGTTTCATTATTGTATATATTCTTTACTTGAGTTTGTATCGTGCCACATGAGTGAGCGGTAATTTAAGGTAGCAATTAAGTTTGCTGCACAAACCGATCTGCTCCGATTACAATAGTTTTTATGTGCTTGACGTAGATTTGGGAGAATCTCCAACAAAGACGTAATTACTTAGACAATCTATTCTTTCTTTATTTCATATAAATTGGGTGATATTTTTGTGTTATTACTTATTTTGGATGCTTTCTTCTATAGTTATGTCCCAGTTGGAAGATCATTTTCCTGAACTACCTACAGTCGGACGGATAGTTTTGGTGATGGATTGGAATGCTGGAGAGGATTTTATCAGAGCATTCGGCCAACACATATGGGATTGTCTTTGAATACTGGTATACTTTATATTATGATTCAGTTTTGCTTCTTTTTTTTTTTTTTTTGGTCTTTTCTAACCAGTCAAGTGGAAAACTCAGTTAAGTGATGTGTTTTATAATTTGTCTTGCACTTGTCAATCCATTGTTAGCTCCACAAAAATAACCATGGACTTTCTTGTTTGTTTGGATGTTTGTTGTCAGTTTTGATAAAAAAAAAATTATCATTTCTTTTTAAGTTTCAGTTTTCATTCATTTAGTGTTGGTTTCTGATGAATTTGTCATTTGCTTCAAATAAATTAAAGTGCTTTCATTTTAAAATGAAATAACTATATTCTATTATTATTATTATAGATTTTAATCTTGATTGTAATTTTTACCATCTTAACATCATGTAGACCAAGTGTTATTTAAATATTTTATTAGTTTTAATATTATAAATTTCGAGGGCATATTTTGCTAGTACCCATTATCAATGTTATTCAATGATCTAATCTAATCAATTACATTTATTGGGGTGCGGTTCAATTTAAAATCTTAGGACCCCATACACCTATGTGAAATTCTAGGGTCATTCAGCAATAATTTATGGGTATGCTGCCGCTAAAGGTAGTTTTCAAAAGTTTAGGGAGAATTTAAGAGTTGGCAATGCTTGCATACTTTTTTGAAAATCCGAAATTTATAAAAAGAAATTCATGTAAACAAGTAGGCATGGCATATTTGGTTGAAGAATTTAGAGAAGTTTATTTTAAGAAAATTCTAAATATCCCAAATGTTGCCATATAAAGTAGGTATGGTAGTTGCAGAATTTGAAGGAATCTTAGAGGTAAAATGCCCAAATTTTAGAGGTAAATTTTGTGAGTTTTTTTTTTTTTTTTTTTTTGTTAGATTTCCCACAAGGCATGCTTTCTTATTAAGAAATCATATTAGAAATTTTTGTATCCAAACATTCCTTGAGTTGAGAAACATAGACCCAAGACAAGAAAACTACTATTTTCTTTCACGCCTCGAGCTCGAGACTACACTCATCTCGAGACGTGACAAACGCCTGCATGGGTATTCGAGTCAAACTCATTGACCCTTCATCCCCACGAACGGAATTCACCCACAGGATATCACGTGTGAGGTTCAAACTTCCATAAACCTGTATTTCTACCTGTATAGTCTTTATCACATCGATACCCAATTGTAACCCTATAATTTTTACATCCATCAAGATATAGAGCATAAAAGTTCATGAGCATAGATTTAAGTTCAAGTTTAAGTTCAAGAGATAGGGGGAAAGAAAGAAGTAAGTAAAGTAAAAAGTTACAAGCCATAGTCTAAAACATGTTTATAAACTATAACAAAAGATGTGGCGATTCCAAGGCACGGTCCATATGTAGTTTGACATCCAAACTCAAAGATAAGATGTCAAAAGGACATCTTCTGAAGTCCATTCAGCTACGTGACGGGAGGATTCCTCCTCCTCGTTGATCTCCGAGGCGGTGGCATCGAGGTACTCACCTGTAATGCCAAATGTAGCACCATTAGACTAAGCTAAGCAAGATAAACAGATATAAATCATATAACATGTGGCAAATGAATAATTAGACAGATTTAATTCATATGAGGTCAAAACATGATCACTAGGCAAATCTGTGCATAAGTAAGCATGAGACGTACAGATCATAAATGACAGATATACACAACAGTAAAACTAAATGGCACATCCACATTAGCTATATTCTCTCAAATTAATCATGTAAACATGGATGTAAAGTGAGAGCAGAAACAGAACAGAACAGAACGGAATGGTGCAACTAGGAGACAGAGGGCCCAAAACTCTCCATCGTGGACCTAGGGTGCCGGTCAACCCTCAGAATATAATCTCCTATGCAGAGGGCCAGAAATATATACTAAACCCACACTTAGTCAAGTCCGACTTAGATAGGGTCAAAGCCAAGTGGTGCCTACTCGTGAAACGAAATGTACAAAATAGCAGAACATATAGAGAATAGATCATATCATAATCCAGAACTTATCAAGGTATAACTGAACAAAAGCAAAATGAATATAATATGAACAAGGATATCAACAAGATGTACATAACTAAATAGAAGTATGATCACGTCATACAAGAATATTGGAAACTGAATGCAATGCGTGTATATAGATCATATACGGAATCAAGATATACAACAAGCCAATCCTACGGTCTTGGGAACGCTTGAGGTCTTCACCGTCCAACTCGGTGTAGTACTAAGGATTTCGGTGTTAATGGCCTACAGAAGAACCCTTGGCATTACTTAATTTGGGCACTGAATCCCTTAGTATAACACATTTGGTTTGGATCTCAATTTCGAATAACACGAGGTTCCTTGTAGGTGCATGGTTGCTCAAGCTGCATCCACTTAATTCAAAAGTCCATTGGGCATGATGAAGTGTTCAAGGGGTCCAACCTTAAAGTCCAACTATCAGGCCAAAGCAATCTAACATACTACGGTTCAACACTTGGCTCGCGGTACCATCCTGTTGCCAAGATTTATTTAAATCCAATATCCAATCCAAATTTCAAATCAAATATATGTAAGGACCATTGGATTCTACGCTTCAAGAGCTTTCCAACGGTATGTGAACCTCCAAAAATGAACTTACGGTTAAAAAGTTATGGCCATTGGAAGTTCAAATTGTTGGGCCCAATGGGCCTACCTGCTCGAGCGGGCCAAGTATCCGCTCGAGCGGACAGGCTTCTGTGACACATTTTCTGGGCAGAAACTGAATCCGCTCGAGCGGCGAAAGCTTGGCTCGAGTGGGAGCACACTGTGAGACATTTTGAGCTCAGTTTGCTCTGTTTTCTGTGGTTCTATCTTCTAAACCTAAAACCCATCTTACAAGGCATAATCTTGGACAAAAATAAGCCACCACAGTGCTCACAAAACCCATGAATTGTCCAATTTACATTCCACATTGAATCAACAAGAGAACAATCCATTTCTTACATAAAAATCCTGAACAAAAATCCATTTGAGCAAAGAAATGGGTACCTAACATGATTGAACATATTCAAAGAATCAAATAGGCATACATGCATACATTTATTTAAATTTAACTTGCCTTGGTGCTAGAAATCCAAATCCTACTCAAATCAACCTCTCCTAGCCAAACCAAGCTCTCCAAAAGAAAACCCCAAAAATACACCTCTAGAAACACCCTACAAATGGTGAAAATGAAATGAAATAAGGTAGAGGAAGATGTATGTAAGAATTGTAATATCATCTCACTGATTTGAAGCAAGAGAAAGGGAAAGAATGAGAAATACTTACTAACGGCCAAGATGGAGCACACTTGGAGGAAATGGAGACTTAAAGAAGATGATTAAGAAGATGAGGATGAAGATATTTCCACCAAAACCCACATGCAGCAACTACTTCAAGAAGATGATGGAGGTAGTAGCCAGGGGAAGAAGAAGAAGAGTATCTGCTGAAGTGAGGAAAGAAGCTTCGTTTGAAATGGGGAAGAAAGTTTTAAGATGACGTTTCCTCCTTGGAGTGCATACAAGTCCATATAGGGACTGGAATTCTCAAAAAGGGGCTTGGGCTGGAATATGGGATAAAAATGGGTAAAAAATGGATCCAAATTTAATGGGTCAAAACATGAAAATTAGAGACTATGAAATGCTCTATGCAATGTAATGAAAACCCACAAAATGTCTAAAGACACTCATAAAACCCAAAACATTCCAAAAGTCATAATCTACCTAGTCAAAGGTCAACCCAACTAAATTCTACCTAATTAAGCCCAATTACATTAAAAACATCCATTAAACTACTAATCTCAATTAATTAACTATTAACCGAAATTAAGGCGGGTCAGAGTGTTACATTTTCCATTCATTTAATTTGTGGGATTTATCATGTAATATGATATACGTTGCTTTCAAGATATCATGAGATATGAGGCAAATTAGTTTTTAAAAAGTGTTGACCAAAGTCAAGCGACTCGGGTGACATTATCTAAACTTTGGTAATGAAATTGCAAAAAGCAGGTTAAAGGACTAATATGTCAAAACCCCTTTTCTCAATTTAGTTGCTTAGGACTTGGCCTAGTCATATCTCAAGTCACGTATGACTGAAATAGAGAATGATATCCTCTAAATTTAAGCCACATGAGTTTTAATTATTTAAAGTGAAATTAAGTGATAATAAGTGAGGTTCCCATTTGGTGGATGATCATTTTCATCCATCTTTGAATGTTTTGATCTCCATTAAAATGTTGTTTTTATCTTTGAATACTTTCATAATCAAAACCCTCCAAAATTTCATCACACCAAGAAAAATTGATCAAGGCGAATGGGAATCAAAACCCTCCAACACATTAAAGACTCGACAGAAAGGCCCTTTAAGGGTGAATGACTAATATGGCGTTGAGTCCTTGTCCTTTCAGACTCAGCAATGTTTAAAACCATGAGACTCATATATCTTCAAACATCCTAATTAAAATGTCCTCTCTAGTGTTCTAATTTGTTTATGTTTATAGGTATGTTGTGCGAGGAAGGTCATTCAATGAGGGCAGTAGCAGTGGTGCTGGTTCGGGAGAAAAACCACCAAACCCGCTGCTGAGTCAACTCGGTCAGGGCAAGGACAAATGGCTCATGTGGCCGTTTTGGGGGCCATGGGCTCCCATGGAGTTTCAGCTGCTGGGAAAAGAAGAGAGGTTTGAATTGTTTGCTTCGGCTTCTTTTGAAGAGAAAGGTGGTGAAACCAAGGGCATCTCCAACAAGCGAGTTTTCAGGTAAGAATAAGAACTATGCTTTTCAAGAGAAAGCTACTACTTTCCATTCATTTAATTTATGCGCTTTGTGTGATTCTTGGTTATAGAGGTTGGTTTGATGTTTATTAGAGGTTATTTAATTCTCCCATAATTATTTGATTAATTGAAAACCTTGAAACAACTGGACATGAGAATGTGAAAGCTTTTGTTACTTCCTTCTCTTGATCATCTTCATGTTGCATTTTGTAGTTTGAAAACTATATTTTGTTCTAAAACTTTACTAAGTTCAAGCCATGTTATTCAGTCTCATGCTAAAGGCAAATGGTACTGATACCGCCCATATTCTCGATGCGTCTTCTTCTGTATGATGGCCTTCTTCTATATGATGGCTGAGCGAGGACCGTATGCATCTTCCAAGTCTTTTGTGTTCACGTCATGCAATCCATGCGGACTCAAATGTGAGCAAACCAATCCCCATTTCACCAATAGTTGTATTCTCTTGGATTTGAACTTTTCCTCTATTTAATTAAGCTAGTTCATGCTATTTTTATGCAGATCATAGGGAAGGTATTTTTATACCATTAATTAAATGAATTAATAATGGATCGAGTTGAGAATCCTCATTAGGGTCAATTGATAGTTTCTTATTGATTTCTTATTATGATTTTTAATTTCATTATTTGTCATATTCATGCCTTAATTAATTAGCTTATGTCTAAGTTCAAGTCACAAAGTATAAACCATATGAGTGACTATTGAATTTATTACGAACTAGGTTATAAGGCAATAAACTAAGGTGAATTGAGAACAATTGAGTCCAAGTTTTTCAATATTTCGTTTTACTGTAAAAATGAATAGAATGACGGCCCTTAGCCATCGTTAATCAAATTAGCGATGGTATTAAATAGTGGTTAGGGCCATAAAAAAAATGATGGCTCTAGAACAATTTTTTAGCGTCCTTTTTTTTTTCAACTGCCCAAATCAGTAAAAATATATTGCAACTCCTCTTTTGATGATGGCGGTTGACGAACCGTTGATTTCTAATTAAAATCCATCATTCTTAGAATTTTTTTAATAAAATATATGTTTTGGCATGAACCTAGATTACTTAAACTTAAAGGAAATGAATAATCAGTCAATAATTGTTGTTAAGGTTTCTGTTCTACCGTATTCTTCTCTTTTTTATCTATCTAAACATCTATTTTTATTGGTGTGATATAGTTGATGTCTTGGCCTTTCATTTTTTGAGATATATAATCATGTGCTCTTTCAAATTTTCTTATGTTAATTATTTAAAAGGGTATATTTCTCTATCGACTTCAACTTGATTGCTTACTAGTGTTGAGCACAGGTATAATCTGTAAGGATAAGATAAATTAGAGATTTGTGAAGTAGACACCAAAGAAACAAGAAATTAAATAATAGATGTCTAATTAGGTTGCACATATAATTGTAGGCGCAGTTATTCAAAATTTATGAAGGCTCAATAGTTGCATAAGTTAAACTATGTATACTCCCAAGGTGATGGGCACTACCAAGTTCAAGGACATAGGAGATTGCTCCTTAAAGTTAAGCTTTGATGTTGGAGAGTGCTACAATTTTGATTATCCACTTTACTTGATAGTAATTTAATGTCATATTCCTATAGGGGAAGCACTTTAGATGGGTTGGGGTTATTTGCTAAAGAATGTGCTGGATAAAAGAAGCACCATGAACCTATATGTAAGACCCCGCCCCGAGAGTCTCCTTTTAGTGTTAATTAAGACGCGTTTGAGCTATGAGTGAGATTAGTGGAAATGGGTTAAATCTGGATTAGAATAGCTTTTTATAGCTTTGAATAATTTTGGGGACTCTTTTGATCTAGTGGGGTCCTTTGGGGGTTCCTTTTTATTGTGTCTTGATTAGTTTTGGGATTAAGTTATAATTCTGGAAATCTGTAAATTACTACGTTTAATGTATTTTATGATTCCCGACAACTTTTGTATTTGCTCCGTTTCCATTCGAGACCTCTAAACCCTACTTTGCCATTGATAGGGGTAAAACAGTCTTTTTACACAAAATCTGGACACTAATTTCAATGTCTCCGAAACTCGTAAAATATATACTTTTTGGAAAGTAGAAATTTCGACGATCAATTCTTCCTTCTTCGTCGAATCCGTCCGAAGCTCGTAGAGCGATGTTTTAGCCCAATTGGATTTTTAAGTTGTGGGACCCCTTGCCATTATCTATATAAGGAGGAGTCCTTTTCCCTCTCTTCCTCTTCTTGCAACTTTCTTGAGAAAAAGGAATTCCAGCCCAACCCTAGGGTTTTCCTTCTTGCTCCTTGCTTCTTCATCTCTCTATCTCTCTCAAATCTATTGCTAAAGGCAAAATGGAGGTGGTAATCTTCTTCCCCTCCATGAGAGCTTCATCTTGATACCATTTGTAGAGAGAGCCTTCCATTCCAAGCTACATTTTGAGCAAGCTCTTGCCATTAGAGGACTTTTCATGTAAGCTCTTCTTCTCATCTCTTGGTTGTGTATTCTTCTAGCCATGGAGGTGCTTCACCTTGATTATTGGAAGCTATCTCCATCTATTGCTTGATTTTGACATTCTAGGGTTGTAATGATTGTATTTTGGGGATTTTTGTGTAGATTGTAGATTTTGAGCTTGATAGTGGGATTAGAGCTTGACTAGCATATTTGGAGACCAAGGCAAGTGGATGAATGGATTTGATTTGAATAAGTCCTTATTCTATTGAAAATGTGGATTTTTACTATTCCTATTCCTTTAGTCTATTATGTTTCATAATGCTTTTGGAAATGTACTTGTTGATATGATTTTCTCTTAGTTAGTTTTATGATAATATATGCATTTCTTCATTAAAGTTTATTTTGGTCATTATAAACTTCTTAAATGATATTTGTACTTGCATTGAATGAGATTTGTATTGGTAGGAGAGTTAATGCATTGATGGAATGGTGGTTGGTGGAAAGAATTAAATGTTAAATGGAAGGGAATAGGCCCATTTCATACTAGGAAATGGTTGGAGTTGAGGTGAAATGGTTTGGGAAAGAAAGAACTGAAATCTGCACCTGATGTGTAGTTCCCGCAGCTGGGCGGTCAGCGGGCGGTCACCTTGGTGGCTAGCCGACAGGTGACCGGCGGCTAGCCGACCCAGATACGGTTAGAAACACAGAATGCTGTGTTTTGACAGGCGAACCGCGGTCAGCCGCGCGGTTAGCTCGCGGCTAACCGCCAATCAAAAACACTGTGACCGCTAGGTAGCCGAGATGAGCGGTTAGAAACACATAATGCTATATTTTAGCAGGGTGAACCGCGGTCAGCCCCACGGTCAGCAAGCGGCTAACCGCCGATCACATCGGCGGCTAACCGCTAGCTGACCGACGGGTGACCGAGTTTCACCCAGAATTCCTGAGTCTTTTCTATTGGTTTCAGATATGGTATTTAAAGGTTTGGATGGGTTGTTCTGATGCCCTACCACCTTGGAAAGACCCAGGGGATGACATAAGGAGATTGACATAGAAAGAAACACCATTTCGGAAAAGGTATTGGGACTTTTAGATTCATCAACGTGCATAAGGAAACTTAGTATGTCCTCTATCATTCGAGTACCATACTAAGAGTAATATAGACATACAAGATCCTTATACATGTCGTTTGAATATGGATGCCCCAATATATAGTCCCTAATGATATAAGGATTCATTGCATTGTTTTACTCAAATTATATGTATAATTACCCGATCCTACTGGTTTTATCTCAAATTCTGATTTATACGCCTGACATGTCCTGCCAGCCCCGTTTATGCATGAACAGATAATAATATGAAATGTGTGCCTACGAGCACCATGCCCCGCCTACCCGAATGTTTTATACTGATATGTTTTGTATACGTTTTGATTTCTCATGTAACCTATGAGTCGGCACCACTAAGCTTGGACGTCCTTGTCAGTCTGATCAACTGACTTGGGCCTCCCCCTTGTGCTCCCGCCAGTTGCAACTTGGATCCTGTCCTGTCCCGTTACCCGGTTCCGCGGCCGTGGTCTTGCCTAGCTATATGTATATGTATATGTATATAATGTTGGCTTTCGTCACTTCGCGTGCTCGAGCCCAACGCACTGAATGTGCTCTCATCACCTTAGTGATGGAGAGGATTTAGCTCTAGTGTGGTTGCCATCTAGTCAGTTCCTGTACCTTGAATACCCCACATGATTTATATTGCATCTGTACTTTAAATGAACCATGCATCTTGTTTTATGACAGCTATCGTTTTAATAAGTTTTCGTTATGTCTAAGATGTGCTTTGATTTCTTTCTTGCTATTATCTATTCACCCACCTGCCAGACCGTCGTGTCTGACCCATTTTTGTGGTACTCAGGTCCAGCTCCCGTTATTGCCTTTGAGGAGGAGCCAGAGGGGGCAGTTGATGAACCGCAACGACTAGTAGAGTGGCAAGCTGACGATGTCATGTAGACATTCAGTTTAGCTTTGAGCTGCGAACATTTTGGGAGATTATAGACTGATTACTGATTTATACTTTTGGTTGTACTGGCCTTTGTTGGCCATTATTTTTGGGGGAATGTTAATTTAACTTGATCTTTTGTTTAAACTTTAATTTCATATTTTGGGAATGCTAATGAGATCATTGCTCACTCTGACATCATGTCATACTTGTGTATCATCAGTCTTATTTGATGAGAATGGATTAAGAGTTTGATTTGCTACACGCTTCCGCACCAATATAAATGTTCTATGAGTGCATGTGGAATCCTCACCGCGGAAACCTGTGGGAAATTAAGGAAATGTATAATTATTATTAAGGAGTAGTCCATTATCCACACCACACCGTCGCGGTCCCGGGTCTCGGTTCGGGGTCGCGACACTATATATACTATAAGCCTAAGGAAGCTATGTATGATCGCAAATCCTCATGTTAAGGATTAATAATTATCATATGAAACTATCTCAGTCAGCTGCATAGGTTTTTATGAAACTATGGCACTCTGCTTCAAAATTTCTATGTAAGGGACAATTATAATTTGTTAAATTGCACTGGTTTTATAACCTACATCACCTTTATTTGGACAGAGTCTATAAGACCAAGGAAGCGACGTATAATTGTAAATTCTCATGTCGAGAATTAACAATTCCCATATGAAACCATGGCACTCAGCTACATTGGTTCATATGAAACTTTGGCACACTCTGCTGCATAATTTCGAAATATGGGACAATAATTATTACTTAAACTTCCTTGATGTTATAACTTATAGCCCATATCACTCTTAGTCGGACAGAGTCAACACCTGATGTTTACGGAGTGATCCAAATCGTTAAACTCCAAGGAATTTTTTTGCAATTCTCACGGGCTTCAACGTCTTTCGTAGATTCCTATATCACCTATTCTCATCCACTGTACCTTTCGCACTTTAAATTTTTTACATTTGTGACTTTCCCTTTTAGATTTTGAAGCTTGATAGAAAAAGACGACTCGATTGCGGGCTGTGAGAAATATTTGTTTCTTGCTAATTTTGTATCGATTTGGTTATTGTGAACGAGCATATTGGTTTTGTTCATTTTGGTTATTTTGATTGATTTGGCTATATGGGTGCAATGGATGCATTTTGCTCAATCTATAATTACTCAGTTCCTATCTTACACTACTTTATTTTATACTTTGTTTCACCATTATGGCAGCCTTTTCGATGTGAGGCTGCAACCATTGTTTGTTAAGATAGACCAGTGTCACTTACTGTGCTTATAAGGAGAAGAATTATCTGCCACATTTTTGCATATTTCTAAATACAGTTTGTTTTGCAGGTTTGAAAGTAATCTACGGTTGCCACTCAAGGGGGTGATTGCTCTAAAGCACTTTAGATGGTGATGACTGACAAATTTAAATGTAAAGAACATAATTTGGACTTGTCCAACATAGGCCAGCTCCGACGATAGTGAGGAAATGTTTTTCTTCGTGGGTTGATGGCCCACAAAGGAGAAGTGGTAGGCTGAAGAAGACGTGAATGTAGGTGGTAACAATAGATCTGAATAAATGTAACCTATCCAAGCATTTGGATTAGGATAGATCAGAATGGAGGAATAAAGTCATGTAGCCCGAAATATAGTTGGGGCAAGGCTTTGATGATGATAATGATGATGGTTTGAATACAAAACTAATTTTATGTTCTTCAAGCTGATTATTACTATGTTTAAATGTGGATGTTCTATTATTTGACCTTGGCAAGGTGAGGAAGTTATTGTCTACGATCGTGATTTAGGGATAGAAATGTCTTAGACTAATGGACTCTTTGGTCTCACATTGTAAAATTTGTTGTGCACAGCCAAAAAGTTCTGCCATAGTTACAATACAGTGATTGTTACAGGTACTAAAATATCTATTACCAAGTAGTGACTCTGACACTATTGGTTATGTTTTCAATACATTTATATACAGTGAATGAACCAAAGTTTGCAGTGGCAGAAACTCTCTTCAGTTACAATAACTGTAATGCAAAATGTTTTCAATAAATTAAATGCAAAAATTGAACCAAATCTACAGATACCAGTCAGTTGGAATGTGACGCCTGAAACTGAGTTCAAAACAACTTATTGCAAATGTTTCAAACACATTCAAAATCTATGACAGAACCAGATCCACAGGTACCACTGCAGACAGATACCAGTTATATTACAATCATATTGTCAATTATAATATAAAATTACATAATCTCCCAGATTTTATATACAGGTGTACCAGATTTGGGCTTGAATAGTAGATCCGGGCATTTGCTCATATGAGATTTGGCCGGTGTACCAGGTTCTTGCTTGAGTATTAGACCCAATAACTAAATAGGCTGGGGTTACACTAATTTTGGCCTAAATCATCGTCTCTATATATAATCGTAACTTAAGGCCCTGAAACCAGTGGAGAAAATAGTATAATTGGATGTGGAGAAACAACTGGAGAGGTTCCACTCCTTTTGTTGACGTTTTCTCATCCTTCATGCATACAGGTAAATGGGTTTGGATCTTCTTAGATCTTATATAAATGTTGGTTCGATAATGAAACGGATCATAAAATAGGGTCTATAGTCCAGACTTGGTTTTTGGGGTCAGATCTTTCTCATTATCAGATAGAGGGATCCTCTATCAAAAGGTCCCCACTTTGACAGATCTCTAGACAAAATAAGGCCAGATGTGCTGGTTAGATACATACCTATCATCGTTTGTTTGTGACCATCCATTTGACTAATATGTCAGTGGCCCAACCCAACTGAGTGGCTTCACTTATGATTTTTGGTCCATGAATCCTTCATTATTGGGTCTTAAAAAATGAAAGAACATGGTCTAATATCACTGCTTGAAATGTTTGTGGCAACACATTTAGCCGGCAACTATGCCATTTTCATAAGGCTTGCTACTAGGGCTGGATTATGGGCTGGCTGGCTGTTGCGCCCAGCCCAAATCAAACTAGAATTCTAGAAAGTCTAGCCCATGCCTGAACCTAAGACTCCTTAACTTGATTGACTCAATCCAAACCCAATCTATACTTTTAAATGAAAAACCTAAACCCAACCTGACCCCCTTCCCTTGTCAACACTGCATTATTACACCCAGAGACTTTAACCTAGCCCTAACTCGACCCAAATTCGAATTGGATATTTTATTTTCATGCCTAACCTTAACTTGAACCTGAAAATCACAACTAATTTGGGTTTTAATCAGGTTGGGTAAATGGATTGGAGCTCCACCTTGTCCTTGATTCAGCCTGCTAAAAGGGGTACCAGCCCGGCCTGGCCCGTTCGAAGCCTAAAAACGCAGGGCTTTTAGAAAAATTTGAGCCCAGTAAACTTGGCTTGGACAATTATTTGAAAGCCCAACCAAAATAAGACTGGGAATGGGTAGAGCATGCCCAGCCCGTCCAAGCCCGGCTCAGCCCGCCCCTCTCTAGGGTTATTTTACTGATTTTTATGTATATTTCCTAAACTGCAACTTGCTAGCCTCATGGTTGAAGTAATGAACATCTTCCAACTGTACTAATATACACATTTCCTCGATCCTTTGCCATCCAATATCCACTAATCTTCTTACATGTCCCAAAAAAGTCTTCCATCCGTACCTTGCCAAAGCATTTCCCTTCTAACTGCCTAACAAGCCAAATTCAACTTGATAGCCTCAACTCTTTCCCACATTCAAAGATTAAATTATATCTTTCTTCACATTTATTGATTCGGAAGCATTTCCTTACATTTGGTTATTATAATAGTAACTTAATAAAAATGAGGAAAACCTCAATATTTTAAGGGGGCAAAAACAAATAGTAGTCAATTTCATTTCAGCAGAAACATTTCACTTCAGAAAGAGTTTTGAAGTGATACAACCTAGTAACTTTTTCGCCAGAATTTCAGAACCCCCTCGATCAAGTTCTCTCTTAAGATTATTTCATTGTTCTAAATCTTTTAATTTATTTACACCATCACTGTGTTCTCCAAAATGGCCCATTTTATACGCCACTAAGACTTCTTTGAAAAACAAATTGACAGAGATGCAGATGTTTCACATGAATGAGCGCATGATCCGCCATTTCTTCATCCAATCCACAACTAGAACAACTGATATAACAATTAAAATGGTGATAGCATTTTGGCAACTGCATGATTGGGAAAAAAGGGATTACACAAAGAGTAGCAAAGAACATTATTATATTCAATTTCTGCCGCTGTTCTTCTTCTTCTTGTTGTTGCTGCTGATGTTATTGTACTACATATGTTAGAAAGCTATAAAAGCAAGCAGTTTCATACAAGCCATAAGAGGTAAAATCCTATAAAAAAGAAACCCAATATATATAATACTGTCTAATTTTAAAGGTCGATGAAAATATAGGAATAATTAGAGGATGCCGATGACAAATTCCATGGTTAAACAATGACAAGAAAATGCAACATATGGTGGGGGCATCTATAGCACCACAACAAACTACACCTTTGCCGACACTATTTAACAAAGCAATGAAAAGATCCATTGATAAAAGTCTTATTTTTTATGCATATTCGAACTGCGTTGGCAAAAGTCACAGAAAACTGCAACTTTTACCAATGCAAGTAAGACCGCGTTGGCAAAAGCTGTGGAAAACAAGTTATCGCAAACAAAAATTTCCCCTCGAAGAGAGGGAAAGTTTTGCCAACGCATGTTTTCCTAATGGCGACACAATAATGTGTTGGCAATTATTTTGCCTACTGGCGACAGGCAAGTGTGCATTGGAAAAGGTTTGACTTTTTATTCACACCATTGCCAATGCATGATTTGCGTCTATAAAGCCCCGTCTACAACAAACCGCACCTTTCCTAACATTATTTTCCGACACAGTGAGAATTTGCATCAATAAAAGTCTTATTTCTGACGCATCTTAGGATTGTGTTGGCAAAAGCCATAGAGAATTGCTACTTTTACCAATGCAAGTAAGATTTTGTTAGCAAAAGCTGTGGAAAACACTCTGACTTTTTATCTGCACCATTACCAAAGCACGATTTGCGTCCGCAAAGCCACATTTATTTTTTTTTTTCAAAAATCACCTAACCACCCTGTTTTCAATGCTTTGATTTATTCTCAACCCTCTGCCTCTTTCGTGTTTTTGTTTTTCAAAAAAAAAAAAAAAACAAAATAAATTATGCGGGTAACTACAATGGATTCTAGAGTATGCTGGGAACTTTTTTCGGTGGGGCCCACTCTGTGCCCATATATGGATAATCGTGGTCATTCAAAATGATCAACTTGCTTATTTTTGCGGTATCCCAATTTTTATTTTTTTTAGAATTGAGTTGGTCCCACCATAAGATTGACCACACAAAAAAACATGGCTAAAAAATATTGTTTTATTCACTTTTTTTTGATCAATCGTACAGTGAGATAACCTCCATTGAAAATGAGATTTGACGATGAGCAGGTGTAGATGTTATGAGTCCGCCATCACATCGGTAAATGAAACCATAATTCCACAAATCCCTCATGATATTGAATTGTATATACCTAAAATGTGGGAAAGAAAGGTGAGATTTCAAATCTCGCTGATCCCACGAGTGGAATTAATGTGTATTCCTTCATTAAGCCTTTTCCTTGGCTGGAGATGTATGTGGGGAATGGAGTATATGTTGATTTACATTGGCACGTGTGATTCACTTGGCATTCATGCCAAGTGGGAGATGCTAAGAAACTTGTGTAGCCCGACTGCCATTGGGCCCATGCCAGATTGAGACTGGCTATGTGCCGCAGATGAACTCCCAACAAATCTTGATTTGGTTGAGTTAGATGAGGATCAAACTCTAGGTGGAAGAGTTTGGATCAGTTTCAGATTCCCGTTAAGCAGAATCCCAACGCCGGTCAGTAGATGTGGGATTCCAGCAGGGATAGAGTCCATATTAGTCGTAATTCTAGAGGATTGCTCTATATAAGGGAGATGATAACTCTTTTTTTTTTATTATCCAATAGATCTGAGAGCATTCGTGGCGAGTTCGCAGGATCTATCTCACACCGGAACATACAAGGTTCTCGGTGAGTTTGATTCCAACACCCATCTGGAGCCAGAACTTCTGTCACTGCCAAGTTCGAGGACATTGAAGAGTGCTCCTTAACGTTAAGATTTGATGTTGGAGAGTGCTACCATCTTAACTATCCACTTTAGTTAAAAGTAACTTAATTTTTTATTCCTATAGGGGATGCACTTTAGATGGGTTGGGGTTATTTGCTGAAGAGTGTTTTGGATAACTGAAGCACCATTTACCTATATATACACTATAACCCCAAGGAAGCTATATATGATCGCAAATCCTCATGTTTAGAACTAATAATTATCATATGAAATTGTCTCACTCAGCTCCATAGGTTCTTATGAAGCCATGGACAATTATTATTAATTAAACATTCATGATGCTATAACCCACTGCACTCTTAGTCGAACAGAGTCAACACCTGATGTTCAGGAAGGAGTGATCCAATGAGTTAAACTCCTGAGAGTTTTGCTGCAATTCTCAACGCTTTCAACGTTTTCGATAGATACCCATATCACATATTCTCATCTATGGTACCTTTCTCACTCTGGATTTTTCACTTTTGTGAGTTTCACTTTTGGATTTTGCTTATATTTAGATTTTGAAGCTTGACAGAAAAAAAAGGACTCGATTACGGGTGGTGAGAAATATTCGTTTCTTTTGGTAAATTTTTATTGATTTGGTTATTGTGAACAGGGATACCAGTTTTGTTCATTTTGGTTATTTTGATGGATTTCTTTATATGGGTGCAGCAGATGCATTTTGCTCAATCAATAATTACTAAGTTCCTATCTTACACTAGTTTATTTATACTTGGTTCAACATTATGGCAGTTTTTTGGATGTGAGGTTTAGACCTTTATTTGTTGTCATAGACCAGTGCCACTTACAATGCTTATGAGAATAGTTTTCTGCACGTTTTTGCATATTTCTAAATACAGTTAGTTTTGAAGGTTTGGAAGTGGTCTAAGGCTGCCACTCAAGGTGGTGATTGGTCTAAAGAATTTTACATGGTGAAGACAGACAAATTTCTATGTAAAGAATATAATTTGGACATGCCCAACACAGGCCAGCTACGACGATAGTGAGGAAAAGCTTTTCTTTAACGGGTTGATGACCCACAAAGGAGAATGGGAAGGTCAAAGAAGATGATAAGTCTACAAAATTGTAGCTTTCATTCATCATTTCATATGCATTTGTGGACTTAATTAGGTTAATTGCATAGAATTACACTTAATTTCATGATTTCATGCATTTAAGCATGAAAGTTGGAATCTTAGTCAAATTTGGTCAAAATTCATTAGATTGCATGACTTTTGTGAAATTAGGGATTTTCAACTTATTCATCACTCAAAAATTAGTTCCTTTGGCTTCACTAATGCATACCTGCTAATTTTGACACCACGTGTTATTTTTGGAGAGTTGGGTATTTTTTGTGCACTAAGTAAGTATGTAGGGTCCCATGCATAGTCCATCTAGATTCTTCACACATGATTATTATTGACATTATTTAATTTTATTTATGTAGGTGATGGACCCGTCTTTTTCTTTTTTGCCTTCCTCCGTCCGAGGTCCGCCGGAGTGCGGTGAGGCGAAGAGAAAAAAAGAGCAGGCATCAACATTTTTTTTTTTGTACGGGTATGACAGATTTTCTATTCTACTTGGAATTTGAAATGGTGATCCGGAGATTCACCTTCACAAGTAGAAAAGGAAATTAACTTTTTTCTAACTTTCCATTGCACATATATTTTAAAGAAAGAGACAAAAATTTTTAATGCTGTGAAAGGCAATTTTCATTTGTTTGTCGTGAAAGGTGGTTTTGCCGTGAAAGGCGATTTTGTGCCGTAGAAGGCAGTTTACAAATCTCATCAAAAATGTAAAGACAAGAAATGTGATTTTTATGTCTCTTTAAAAAATACACAATACAACATAAAAGTAAGAAAAGGAATCCGACTTCTCAAGAGATCATGGGGACTCATTCAGATCGACGGTCGCGAGTCATGTATGGGCTCCGCCATCGTTCTTCAGATGAGAACACTTGATGCTTTAGTTCACTTGGCTTGGCTTGGACCCCAGATTTTTAGAGGACAAAGACCAAGGAAAGGTCCTATATCCAATAAAAAAAGGGTAGACGGGCTGAAAAGCCGCATCTAAGCCATGTTGGATAGAAGAAGAGGGTGAAACCTTGGGGGGATGGCCCCCCAAGGGACTTTGATCACCTTGTAGTTCTTGGAGCAGGGTTTCTTCAAGGCAGGAGAGCTTCTTTGTGCAGAGAATTCTTCATGATAGTTTTCAGACAATTTTCAGGACTCACTTCAAACAATTTTTTCTGGACCCCTTCCCTTTGGAATGACCGCCTATTTATAGGCTTTTGGTGGCCATTAGGAGGGTTTTATGGGCATTAATGGTATTGATGCTCCATGATGGGAGGAGTTACAAGATTTAATTTCAGAAGTTTGTAACTCCTTTTCCTTGGATTTTGATTGGCCGATGGAGAATAATGGGCATTTAATCTCCATGATGATGGGAGTTTCATGATTAATTACTATGATTAATCTCCATAATGATAGGAGTTACATGGTTAATTGTCATGATTAATTGGACTTGTAACTCCCATTTACCTGCTTTTGATTGGGCCGTCCCAAATAATGAGTTATTGACTCTAATAAGTTATCATAAAAAGGGTCAATTAACAGCATTAATTGGTCGCCGAGTCGCTTGAAGAGTCGTGGGCCGCGCCGCGTCTTTTGGAATTCTTCTTGCGATGATCATCGATGGATCCGCACGTTGTTTGACGTTGGATGACGATGCAAATTCAGATATTGGTTGACACCAATGGGCCGACAACATCTGTCAAGTCGATTTCACGATCGGTCGGGCAAAAAGTGTGCTTTCTTTGTCGGCCGGTTGGCGATTTTGGAGTATCCAATGATGATCGAATGATTTCGACGTCGGATCCGTGATGTTGACAAAGATCGACGGATATCATGCCTCAAAAATCAGATTTTCAGAAAATCACAGGGGCCAAACTTCGCGAAAAGCGAAAAAGAACGGAAAAACCGGCGTTCCGGCTGAAATCCGGCTACCCGGATTTCCATGGTCGCCGGCGACCATGCACCCATGGTCATACCCATGGTCTCCGGCGACCATGGGCCAAGGTTGCCGGCGACCTTGGGCTTCAGTCCATTTTCCGGTAGCCTTCCGGTTGCCGTTTCTCGGGCTTTTTCGCTTCTGTTTTCTCCTGTATTTTTCTTGACATTTTTTCTCATTTATTGGCTTGATTCCACTGAGGAAAACCCATCGAAAGGCTGCGCAAATCAGAGCACAAAGTTTCCTATTTTTGGAAAAGCCGAAGACTCCGTAGCCGATTTTCTGCCAAGAGTTGAAACTAGGTCAAACGATGTCGGAATGACCTGAAATTTGAGGTGAAGCTTCTTGAGCATTAGATAGGACCAACCATAGGCTTTTATTTGAGTTTTGAAGCCGTTTGGGGCCCCGTCGATGCTTGACTTGATTTCACCGTGCGGAAGATGTCGAGCTTTGATGTACGGTCATCCGATGTCCGATTGACCTGAAATTTGACAGGGAGCCTAATGGAGTCATTTTGAGACGATCCATTAGCTCCGATTTGGGTGTCATGGTCCCAGGGAGCTTCGCCGCCGGTAGGCTTGATTTTGCTTCGGAGCGTGAAAACTTAGTCAAACGTTGTCGAAATGACCTGAAATTTGATGTGCAGCCTTTTGGAAGCATGTAGAAGCTACTCATGTGTTTTGTTTGATGAGTGGCGGCATCGGAGGTTCTCGCCACCGGGAGGCTTGATTTCGCCGTTCGAGAGTTGATGGAGGGTCAAACGGTGTCGGTTTGACTTGAAATTCGGCATGGAACCTTTTGGAGGTATTTTGAGACCATCCATAGGCTCTGATCGAAGATTTGAAGTATTTGACACTGTCGCCGCCGGGAGCTCCCGCTCAGCTGTTGGAGGATTGAAGTTAGGCCAAATGGTGTAGAAATGGCCCGAAACTTCATGTGTACCTCTCTTTTGGCTATTTTGAAGGATCTTGCAGTTTTTGTTTTATTTTGACAAGATCTGATGCTTGACGCAGCTTTGCCTATTTGTAGTAGGATGTGGCTTCGTGTAGCTTTTGATGTTGAGGAGGCAAAGTGACATTTTTGGTGTCAACAAATGCTCTCTCGAGGTACAGCGACGAATTGGATGGCTTCTGTAGTCGATGTGCCTTGAAGAAAATTTTGAAAGAGAACTTATGACTTGACCAAGAGTCTCTGAGCATTTTTCTTGATAGAGTAGCCTTTTGAGTTTCAAGGGGATTTTATGGCAGTGAGAGAGATCACGTACCATCTCAAGGCAAAATTTTGAAAATGACATTTGGATTGGGTTTTTGGGTTTTGGATTTTCTTTTTGACCTTGTGAACCTAAAGGCTTTGTGTGGCGCATCAGGCGGTCAAGAAGGTTTTTGGTTGTTGACCATGTGACTTAACAAGCTGTATGTGGCAGGTTAGGGGGTCGGATTTTGGATTTTGATTTTGGTCTTGTGACCTAACAAACTGTATGTGGCAAGTTAGGGGACCGGGATTTGGATTTTGGTTTTGGTCTTGTGACCCAACAAGCTATATGTGGCGAGTTAGGGGACTATGGTTTGGATTTTGGTCACTCTTTGGGACAATTTTGGTTCCATTGGAGTGGTTTGGGTTTTTGTGGAATGTCAATTTCAAGGTTTTGGATTAATTTGGTTCATGAGGTGGGATGGTTTGGATTTTTGGAAACTCATGAGGCTTGAATTTTTTTTTTTTTTTGTATGGTCCAATCAACTCAAAGGAGGCCTGGAACCATTTTTGTATGCTCATGGTAAGAGAAATTTTTACGAAAAGCCACTTTTAGTGACTAGGCGGTCAAACCTGGCTCATGCGGGCTTGCCCATGGGACCTTAAGCTTTAAAGATGGCTTAGATCTCATGTGGTGTCATTTTTGTAAAGAATATCTAAAAATATCTCTTTTTGGTAGAGAATATCTAAAAATATTCTTACTTGGAGAGAATCTCTCAAGTTTCCTTGATTTTGGGAGAGATTTTTTCAAAATATCTTTCTTTGGGTGAAAGTTTCTCATAATCCCTCTCTTTTTGGAGAGAATTTCTCAAAATATCTCCTCATTGGGAAAGAATATCCCATGATTCCTTTCTTTTAGGAAGTATGCTAATTTGTAGCACTTACCTCCTTTCTTTTCTCCTTCTTTCCTCTTTTGGTTTGCTTTCTTCTATATAAGCAAGGGGATTGGATCTCTTGTTGCTATTGCTCTCTTTTTGCAAGAACCTTCAAGAGTGCTCCAAGATCAAGAATTCTTCTTCTTCTTCAAGGATCTTCAAGCTTTTTCTTCTTCTTCTCCGTCAATGGCTTCAAGTAAGTTTCCTTTTTTTTAAAAAAACAAAAAAACCCCATGTAGGAATAGAAAAAGGTTTTCTTTCTTTTCTTTTCTTTTCTTTTTCTTTCTCTCTCTCTTTTTTTTTCTCTTTTTCACGTGCATTCTTCTTTTTCTTTTTCTTTTTTTTTTCACACGTTTTTTTTTCTTTCCTTTTCTTTTTCTTTTCCACGTGTTTTCTTTTTTTTTTTTCTCACATATTTTTCTTTCTTTCTTTTTTTCTTTTTCACGTGTTTTCTTTTTTTTTTTCTCACACGTTTTTCTTTCTTTCTTTCTTTCTTTTTTTTTTCCCTTTTTCTTACACGATTTTTTCTCTGTTTTTTTTTTTTTTTGGTGGCCGTACGGACAATGCCGTACGGTCATGGCCGTACGGCCACGTGGCCTGTGGGTAATTTTTTTTTTTTTTTAAAAGAATCTTTCTTCCTCTTTTCTCTCCCTTTTTTCGGATTTCGAGACACACATGCATGACAACTTTCCTTCTATGCATTTTTTTTCTTTTTTTAGAAAATAGAATTGGAAGTATGATAGTGCACACCTGGAAATCTTTTCGCAAGTCTTGGGATTTGGAGCTCGCAGCAATGTTGAGCTCTTTCTTGGTCTTGCGGGGATTTTCTGAGGAGCTTTGCAAGTTTTGGATTCTGGAGCTCGCAGCAATGTTGAGCTCTTTTCCAGTCTTGCGGATATTTGAGAAGCTTTGGTTTGATCTCGCAGCAATGTTTGAGTTCAAGCCTTCTTCGAAAATTTTTCATTAATTATGAGCTTGCAACGATGTTGAGCCCATCTTCAAGCTCCTATTCCTTTCGGGGTGTTTTCCTTTTCTTTGGATTTGCCCCGGAACTATGCCAAAATTTCGCTTGAATTTTTTAGCAAAATTCTGTCATTTTGATGATTGATTTTTCTCTTTTTCCATCCTTTGCAGGTAGTTCCTCCAGAATGAACAAGGGTAAGGAGCCCGTCACTAATGTGCCTCGTCGTTCTACCAGATCCTCTAATGTGGCCGTACAGCAGGCCTGGGAAGAGGTCCAGTATGTTGAAAGGAACTTGGAAGAGTGTGATTTGCTCAACCGAGATGAGATGAGGCAATGTTTGATTGCCCTCAAGGGTGAGGAGTTTTATAAGATTATTGTAAGCAACCATCCCTGGGTCACGGACGATTAGAGTATTGTTCCCAAGCCTACCTTCTTCTTTGGTGATGCCTTCCATGATGATTCAACATACCAAAGGAGATGTTTTCAGTTCTCTTTCACAGTTGATGGTGAGAATAGAACTGTGTCTACCCGGTCGACCTTCGATCGGACTATCTCGATCATGAGCCTTTCCTCCACATGTTCGAAGAGGGAAGATCCTCCAAGCTGGGTGAAGAGGACAAGCATGATCAAGACCGGGGTTTTTGTTGGCGGCCCTTCTGGTTTTGCAGAGAAGTCACCTGCCCGCATGGACATTTTGATGCCAGCCAGCGGCTACCAAGGTTCGGACCATCCTTCGGTCGATTTGAGACCGGTGGGCCTTGGCATTTTCAAGGGCGATGGCAGCAATTGGGTGAAGCCTTTTCGACTTCGCGGCCGTTTCAATGCTGACTCGAGCTGGGAGTCGTGGACTGATCATATCCTACAGGTTGGCGGTGCCACTCTGAAGGAGGCCGAGATTTTTGACGCGCTTCGCGCTTTTCGGCAAACTGTGGTTTTCTCCAATGAGGCCTTCATGGCCATGTTGGAGTCGTTCCTTCCACAGACCAACACCTTCGTTGTCACGAATGGTGAGATTGGTTTTTCTTTAAAGGAATTGAGTGCCATCACCGGGCTGCCTATCCTCGGCAATCTCTATGAGGAGTTTATGCCTATTGATAGCGTCCTTGAGGAGCAGTCTGAGGAGTTCAGGCTTTTGTACTTCAGCTCGTCGCCTTCTACGATTTTTTGAAGGAGAAGGAGGGCTCGAAAGTCCGGTGTAGCAATTGGAGGAGTGGTAGCTTTTTGTCTTCCAACTTCTTTGACAGCGGGGAGTCTTCTGAGAGTACGACCCAGGAAGCCAGGGCTAAGAAACCGGATTTGAAGAAGATCTCCGTCATGCGAGAGAATTTGAGGGTATTCTTCACAAGCACAGACGCCATTCATTCTGACATTGCGCTGCGGAGAGATCTCGCTGTCTTCCTCACTTATTGGCTGGGTGAGGCCGTTTTTGCTGGAGTTGATGGAACGCACATCAGGCCGCACTGCATTTTTCCGGCTTGTCAGATGGCATTTGGAAAGTGGCTTGCTGTGGTGCCTGCTCTTTACTCCTATTTATGCACCGAACTGCAAGCTGCTGCTTTTGTGGTTCGGCTTGGGCTTCCCATGAATAGGGTATTTTCTGCCCACATTTTCTATTCGTGGTATGTATACCACTGTCCTAATTTCCACCGATTGGGTGCTGCTCAGGACAATGACCCTTTCATGATTCGGTTGGCTAGAGGGAAGCATGTTTCCGAATCTCTTTTATCTGCCCGCTTGAGGATCTGACGATTCTGGGACGTCGAGATGGGGCAGTCTTTAGTGAAGCTTTCTCCGGATTTACAGAAGAAGGCTCTTGATTTTGGTGTCTCCCGTGATTCGACCAGGGCAGGGTCGGGGAGACACTATTCTTTGACAAACGCAGAGAGGAGTTGGCTTTTTAACATATGTGTCAGCACGATGGTGTACCGCAGACATCTTTTCGTCGACATCCAGCCGTATGTTCCTTCGCGTTTTGCCATGTAGTTAGGCTTCTCTCAAGGCGTTGTTGGAGCGCCTTCGAGTAAGGTGAAGCGTTTTGGAGGTCTGCAGGACGGGAGAAATGCATGGGCATTTTATAGTGCGGAAGACACTACTGCCCTGATTTCTTATCCTGAGTTGCCTACTTTCCGGACTGCTGGCTTCACAAAATGGTTTGTGGAGAGCTTTTCAGCATACCGGGGGCTTTCCAAGAAAGAGCTTGATGTAAAGCAGTCTTCCGGGAATGGCCTTGGGAAGTCAGATGGCGTCCGCCGAGAAGAAGTTCTGGCTTTCCTTTCTGGAGAAAAGCACAGAACATGTTTTCTCGAGGACCAGGACGTCATTAGATCGGGAGCTGCACAAGAGATACCTGGTGAGGTCTTGGAACAGCTTGCCGAGGAGGAGGTTGAGGTCGCTGCTTGGATACAAGCAGAGCGAGCAAAGGCTTCCATGGAGTCTACTGGCAGGAGCAAACCATCCAGTGAGGAATTTGGCGAGAGGCAAGATTTCGATGGTGGGGAGGGTGCTTCCAGCAGTTCGTCCCGTAGGAGCAAGAGGAGAAAAGGACAGCGCCGAAGTCAGAGGCGGCACGAAAGCTCTCCTGATCTGGAAATTTCTTCCACCATTGTTGAGGAGGCATCAGGGGATGATGATGAGCCTCCAGAGAAGAGAAGCCGAGGCAAAGAGACCATTGATGATGGTATGCTTTTCCTTTTTCTCTTTCCGTTTCTTTTTTTTTTTTTTTTTTATGAGAGCTTTTATTTTGATCTACTGCTTTCTTTCTTTTGGCAGAAGATGATGGTTTGATGATGCCTGAGGTTCCGGCCGATGAGGCGGTGACGGATCCGATCGTGGCATCTAAGGAAGAACTTAGAGATTCTGAAGTAGACCTAGAATCTCCTCTTGGTATGACTTCTTTTCTTCTTCTTGTTTTTTGTTTTTCTCTACCGCCGTTTGCTGAGATGCATTTTTGTTTCTTGCTAGCTGACTTGCCAGAAGATTCCGACGACTTTGAGCCATCCATGGACACAACTTTTGACGATGCTTCGGATGAGCTCATGGATGCAGAAAGCATTCCACCGGTCGTCGAAGAAGGTACTTTGCAGTGATAATCTTGATATTTTGATTTTTGACAAGATCATATTCATACCCTTTTCATCTTTCATTGGCAGGCTGTGAGGTGACAGAAGAAGTTCCTCTATCTTTTTCAAAACCAGAGCAGGGGGTACCTGTGACCGATCCAGGAGTAAGGGCTACTTCCACCAGTTTTGATGAGGCAGAGGTGAGTTCGCCTACTGATATTCCTTCCCCAGCGGCTCCGGTTGGAAAGAGCTTCTTGATTACTCTTCCAACGGTGCCTGACATGGGCAGTCGACCAACGGAGCATGGCGAGTCTTCATCCGAGCTATCCCGTCAGTTTGCGAGAAAGGTGTTGAAGAAAGTCTTGAGCTCATGGGTCGAGACTCTTTCTTCTGGCCATTTGGAGGCTGGTTTTGGCATGGTGAAGCATGTGCAGGACATTCTTGCTGATAGTGAAGAAGTCGGTCTGGACATTACAGATGCCAAGGCTTTTGTTGATGAAGTCATCGCTCCAGGCAACAAGTGGACTGAGACCAAGAGCTTTCCGAATGATGATTTCTTCAACGAGATGTTTTTTAAGCCTTCCAGCGAGGTCAAATATGAATTGAAGGAGATCTCGCGGACTCGGAAGCAGCTCGTTTGGGAAAGGAACGTTACCAAGTTGGATATTATTGAGCTGACACAGGACCAGCACCGCCTTGATCAGGAGGTCACCGAAGCCAGACAGCGCCTTGAGCTATTGGAAGAACAAGCCGCTGCCAAGTGGACTGCCACTTTGAAAGCTCACGATAGAGAGAGGACTCTCATTCGCCAAGTCGGGGAGGTCGAAAGCAATCTCCGGAGGAAGACTCAAGAATATGAACAATGGCAGATTCTCTGGGAAGAGATTCCTCATGCTGAAGATGGATCGCGATGGCCTACCGCATTTTATGGGAAGATTCTGAAGAAACGCGGCTTGGAAGCTTTGGAGGCTAAGGCCAAGGGTTTGCTTGGGGAGTTAAGCCTTTGGCTAAAGACCATGTCGGACTAGTCTCCTGACTTTGTAACAAACTTTATCTTCTTTTCTTTTGGTACCTCCATGTATAAACATTTTTTTGGCACCTTTTTTTTTTGTATTCCCTCGTTTCACTTAAATTCTTTTTTTTTTTTTTGTTTATGAAAGTAAGTAAAAAGTTGGATGGGAATGTTTGTTTGAGAATTTGATCAAAAGGTTGTCATTTTGTGAAAATCTTTTGTCAAAAGTTTGTTTTGGGCATGTGTCACGACCCGGGCCCGAGATTAGGGTTACCACGGCCAAACCCAGAGTCGCGACGCCATACTTACTCCCGTAAACCTCGCATCGCCGAAGCCAATACAAGATTCACAAGGGATCTTACATATACCTGTCAAATGTACATTTTTTTGCGGAAATATATACATACATTGACATTCAACGTTAATATGTACAAGTCCTTTACATACAGTAAAGTTTACTTACACATCTCATTCCCTATTTAAATCAACCATGCATATTCAAATACAATGCATGTGATCACTATTTACAACAAAATGAATCTATTGAAAATGTTCACAAAATTTGCTAAACCGGTCGCCTCCGATTCACATCCATTCATTCAATCCTCCTTGGGGAACCGGATTGGTCTCCTCCGTTGGCGGCGCAGTCTCGGAACCACTGGAACGGCCAACTGGGCCTGTAATGTCATCAATAACACTGTGAACACGACGGTTCAACAATGTATACACAATTCTATGATATCATATGTTTAGCATTGTGGTTCCGATGTATAACAATTCAATTCAATTCAATTCAATGCATATAGTTCTTCCCTGAAGGAAGCATTCAATTTATGTAGTTCTCCCCTGAAGAGAGCATTCAATTCATTTATATACACTTTATCAAGTGTCTTTTCGTTGTCCTCTAGCATAGGCGGAAGGCGCACCATTCACAACCCAGCCTTTCAAGGACTCATTTCATTTCATTATTACTCACTTTATTAAGTGGCTTTTCAAATGTGTGGGATTTACCAGTGTCTTGATTAGAGATCACCGGCATCACCACGGAGCTCCGGAACGCTCCATCTACTGCAGCAGACTTAATCTTTTATACATTACAATGTTTGCCCATTTCAGTTCTTTTCGTTTCATTTCATTACATTTCATTTCATAATTCAACACATTATTCAATTGTAGCTCAACAAGGAGCATAACAGTAATAGACGAGAGAGGACAAGCCAACTCAAGTCATAAACAATTAAATTTCCTAAAACAACATTCGGGTGAAACGTTCATTATGCAATGTAGTTGTTATTTTAGATGACATCACTTTTTAGTGAAATTTACATTCACATAAGTTTAGCTAACACCCATGAAGGTTTAGGAAATTATCAGAAATCAATTCTGATATTCGCTCTAATTCGGTCACCTCGTCGGTTACCTAGCGGTTAGCCGCATTAGGGATTTCGGCTGACCGAACCATATGCGGTCAGCTTTCCAGAATTCCATAAATTACAATGCACTTTGCTCAATTCGGTCACCCACTCGGCTGGCCGAAATTCAAATTTCGGTTAGCCGAATTTCTTCGGTCAGCTCACGGTTCGTTTTCCAGAAGCTAAACTTCTGATGGAAAAACCCTGACAAGATTTTCGGTCACCTTGCGGTCAACCCTCGGCTAGCCGAACTCACAATTTCAGCTAACCGACCTATGTCGGTCAGCTCTCGGTCAGGTGTCGGTCAGCCTGGCGGCTGACCGAATTGCGCTCAGAAGTTCAGAAAGTTCTGAACCGAATTTTCTGTAACTGAACTCCTTGAGTTCTAACAAGTCACTTAACATTTGAAATCAATACAATTGAGTATACTTGCCTTGTTTGGAAACTAATCAGCAAGAATTCCCTTATCTAGCTTGAATCCAAGATGAAATCCTCAAGCCAAACCTCCTTTTGAACCTAAGGACCAATCAATCCATTCAAGAAAAGTCTAATGAGTTTCTTATGTAAGAAACCACTCCAAATCACCAAAGTGAACTCAGAAATCCTAAAACCGACACAATTCACTTACTTGTAACCTCTTTGGTGGAAATCTTGAGATCTTCTCAAGTTTAAACTCCAAGAAAGTAAGAAAAGAGGTGAAGAAGATGATGATGAAGATGGAGTCCCTCTTCACAAGCACTTGCCAACTCTCCCAACCATTACTCAATGAAGAGAAATTGGAAGAAAGAAGAAGAAGAGAAAGAGAAGGAGAGAAAGAGCTGCTGGGATGATGAATGAACTCAAATGAGTTCATCATTATCTTATAATCCCACTTTTTGCATCAAACCCCCTCCTATTTCCTCTAATTACAATTCAAGTCAAATGAATGGTCATTTGAACCAATTCACGTTGAATGGAATCAATACATTTACGGAAGTTAACGTACTCCTCAAGATATACGTGTGAGTATCAAGAGTTTCCGTATTCGACGAAATACGTGTAATTTCGTATTTACAAAAAAGTCCTTACATCACTCAATTTGGCCTAAAACCATTTCTAATCCATTCAGAACCTTCACTATTCTTTTCATTAAGTTCAATTTGACCACTTGAGCCAAATTTTATATCAATTTAGCCATTAATCAACATTAATTCCATAAAACATGTTGAATTAGCATTAATCCCGATTAATTAGAGTTAATCTTAATTAACTCGGAACAGGGTGTTACATCCCCCTAAACTTTTAGAACCATTCGGTCCTCCGAATGCAATACAAATCAATTAAGCAATTTAAAACGAAAATTACCTGAATGAATAGCTCTGGATACTTTCGAGCCATTTGCTCTTCAAGCTCCCAGGTAGCCTCGTTTGGTCCATGATGTGCCCAAAGCACTTTGACCCATTTGATAGTCTTTGTACGCAGAACCACCTCCTTGGTATCAATTATCTGAATTGGCTTCTCAACGTATGCAGTGTCTGGCAACACTTGGATCTCTTCATGACGAATCACATGTGAAGGATCTGACACATACTTCTGAAGCATTGACACATGAAAGACATTGTGGATGCCAGAGAGTTCTGCTGGAAGGTCTAGGCGATAAGCCACATTCCCGATTCTACTTTGGATCTTAAAGGGTCCGATAAATCTCTGAGAAAGCTTACCCTTTTGTCCAAATCTGACGGTGCCCTTCATTGGAGAAGTCTTAAAAAAGACTAAATCGCCAACGGCGAATTCCAGATCACGCCGACGATTGTCCGCATAGCTTTTCTGCCTTGATCTAGCAATTTTCAACCGTTCTTGCACCTTCTGCACTTTATCTGCTGTTTCAGCAATGATCGTAGGACCGTAGAAACTTCGAGTTCCAACTTCTTCCCAGCTAACTGGAGTCCTACATCTTCTACCATATAATGCTTCAAAGGGTGCCATTTCAATGCTGGAGTGATAGCTATTGTTGTACGCAAATTCGCACAAAGCTAGGTGATCATCCCAATCACTCCTAAAATCTGCAACACTAGCCCGAAGCAAATCTTCAAGAGTTTGAATTGTTCTCTCTGATTGCCCATTTGTCTGTGGATGATATGCAGTACTAAACCGCAGTCTTGTACCCATGGCATTCTGATAAGTTTCCCAAAATGTGGAGACAAAGCGACTATCTTGATCAGAAATGATCGAGACCGGTACTCCATGCAGTATAACAATCTCCTTGACAAACAATTTGGACATTTCGCTGAATCCCATATCCTTTCTAAATGGAAGAAAGTGCGCGGACTTCGTAAGACGATCCACAATAACCCAAATGGCATCATGTTGTCTCCACGTCCTTGGTAATCCGGACACAAAGTCCATCGTGAGATGTTCCCACTTCCATTTAGGGATATACAATGGATGAAGCAAGCCTGGTGGCTTCTTGTGCTCAAATTTCACACGCTGGCAGGTCAAGCAGGAAGATACATAACTGGCTATCTCCCGCTTCATGTTATTCCACCAGAATCTGCCCTTAAGATTTCTATACATCTTCGTACTTCCTGGATGCACAGAATATCTGGTGTGATGAGCTTCAAACATGACTGCTTGCTTCAAATCTTCCGGTGCTGGTACACACAGTCGGTCTTCAAAATAGAGAACTCCTATTACCAACACAAAATCTGGCCTTGCTGCAATGTTATCCCGAATTCTTACTAATTCCGGGTCGTCGAACTGCCTATCTTTAATTTGCTGGATTAGTAGCGGTTTGAACACTGACATCGCTGCAATCATGACTTGATTGTCCACGAATTCAATGGATACATCCCAATCCCTGAATTCTTCAATCATAATCCATTCACCCACCAATGATGCCAAGTCAGCTGACTTGCGACTCAAAGCATCAGCTATCACGTTACCCTTTCCAGGTACATATGTGAATGGAAAATCATAATCCTTGATAAGCTCTAACCAACGGCGTTGCCTCAGATTGATATCTTTCTGAGTGAACAAGTATTGGAGACTTCTGTGATCGCAATGGACTTCAAAAGTCTCTCCATACAAATAATGTCTCCATTGCTTCAATGCGAATACAACAGCCGCGAGCTCTAAATCATCTGTAGCATAGTTCTTCTCATGCTCTTTTAATTGACGCGAACCGTAGGCAATTACCCTACCTTTCTGCATCAACACACATCCCAATCCAATGCCTGAGGCATCTGAGTAAATCTCAAACCCTCCTCTTCCTTCAGGTAAGGCCAAGATTGGGCCTGATATCAACTTCTGCTTCAGAGTTTGGAAACTGCACCCGCATATATCATTCCATTGAAAAGGAACGTCCTTCCGAGTCAGTTTCGTCAACGGAGCTGCTATCTTGGAGAAGTCCTTTACGAACCTTCTATAGTAGCCCGCCAACCCTAAGAAACTCCGAACCTCTGGCACATTCTTCGGACTCTGCCAATTGTTAACCGCGTCAACCTTAGCCGAATCAACAGCTAATCCATTTCTGGTAATGACGTGACCCAAAAATGCAACCTGCTGCAACCAAAAGTCGCACTTCGAGAACTTTGCATACAACTGATTCTCTCTCAGTGTCTGCAAGGCTCTTCTCAGATGACGTGAATGCTCTCTTTCTGACCTTGAGTATACCAGGATGTCATCAATAAAGATCACAACAAACTGGTCTAGGTACGAGGCAAACACTCTGTTCATTAAAGCCATAAAAACTGCAGGTGCATTGGTTAGACCAAAAGGCATCACTAAATATTCATAGTGTCCATAACGAGTCCTGAATGCAGTCTTCTGTACATCTTGATCCTTAACTCGTATCTGGTGATATCCAGATCGAAGATCAATCTTAGAAAAGTAAGCTGCACCTTGGAGTTGATCAAACAACTCATCGATTCTAGGCAGTGGATATTTATTTTTAATTGTCACTTGATTGATCTGCCTATAATCAATACACATTCGAAAGGTGCCATCTTTCTTCTTCACAAACAGTACAGGTGCTCCCCATGGTGAGACACTCGGTCTGATAAAACCTTTGTCTAGCAATTCCTGTATCTGTTTCTTCAACTCATACAACTCTGATGGTGCCGTTCGATACGGTGCCTTGGATATCGGTGCAGTACCGGGCACAAGTTCAATAGTGAAGTCCACTTCCCTTGCTGGAGGTAGACCTGGCACTTCATCTGGAAACACGTCTGGATATTCACAGACTACGGGGATGTTTTCTAATTTCTGTTCAGGCTTCTGTTCAGAAATGAATGCAATGTAGCCTTCACAACCACTATGCATCAATCGTTCAGCCTTAAGAGCTGAAATAAGCCTTGTGTCAAATCTCTTTAGAGTGCCTTCAAAAAGTACACTAGCATTGGCCTCATCAACCCTAAAGGTGATGATTTTCCGGAAACAGTCTAAACAAGCTCTGTACTTCGCAAGCCAATCCATGCCAAAGATTACATCAAAATCATTCATGGCTAATATAACCAGATCAGCTGGCATTGCCACTTCCCCGATTTTCACATCACATTGGGGAACGTACAATTCACATACTACCCTTCTCCCTAAAGGAGTAGATACTGTAAAGTCATATGGCAATTGCATTATCCGGTCTCGCATATTACACACAAATACAGGTGCTACAAATGAATGCGTGGAACCGGGATCAAATAATGCAACCGCAGGTTTATCACCTATAAGAATTGTACCTTCAACCACATTGGTTGCAACATCAGCTTGCTCTCGGTTAAGAGCATAAGCCCTTCCAGCTATCTGTGGCCTCTGCTGTTGCTGTCCAGGCTGTTGCCTCTGCCATTGACGCTGCTGGCCTTGTTGTTGCTGTTGCCTAAGAGGCGCTGGCAAAGCTAATCGTTGTGGAGGAGCAGGGAGTGCTGCTTTTCCTTGAGTCTGCTGATTAGGAGCTCTGTCATCTCTCCTTCCCTTTGGACATTGTGCCATTTTGTGTTCCAAAGAACCACAAACAAGGCATGCTCTAGTAGTCCTCCAACACAACTCAGTCTTGTGAGCCTTTCCACGTGTCTCACAGATTGGCCTATTCTCAGTCCTAGCAGTAAATTTTTGCTTCTTATTTTTGTCCTTGAATCGTCCTCCCTTTTTAAACCAGGAGCCGGTAGATTTTTCACCACTACTCCTCTTAGTACTCTCATTCTCAGCCATTTCCTCTCTGTGGACCTCTTCTGCTGTGTAGGCTCTATCCACAGCATCATCGAAGGTAGTAGGCTTATTTGCCAATACCATCTTCTTATATGTGGCATTCAGGCCATTGAGAAACCTCTTCACCTTCTTGTCTTCCGTATCTACCAAATCGGTAGCATACTTAGACAACTGCAGGAAGGTATGGACGTACACCGATACGGTCATTTGACCTTGCTTCAATTGCAGAAATTCTGCTTCTTTCTTCTGCCTCACATGTTCTGGAACGAACTTCCTTTGAAATTGTTGTTTGAAAGTCTCCCATATTACTGCTTTTGGCAATTTAGTGATTGCCCCACTCACACTCTTCCACCATGTCTTTGCTACTTCTCGTAGCATGGAGGAACTGAGGGCAACCTTTTGTTTCTGCGTGCACGTGACTGTACCAAACACATCCTCAATGTGTTCTAGCCACTCATCAGCTTTCAGCACGTCTTCAGTACCCCGGAACTCAGTAGCTCCTCTTTTCCTGAATTGTTCATACAGGACATTAGGGTCTTTCTCCTTGGATTGAATTACCACTTGTGTTCCAGCTTGAGTAGGTGGTTGACCTGGTGGCACTACTGGTGCTGCTTGCATCTGAGCCTGCAATTGGCTCTGCACTTGCAATAAAGAAGTGATCTGAGCCTGCAATTGCCAGGTTTTTGGCATAAAAGCCGGGTTTCTTGGTTTTCAAAATGCAAGTATCGACTAAGAGTTGTCTCCCTGCTGAATGGTATTGCAAGTATTGATGGAATGTCGCTTCCTTGCTCATTTGGTTGCGAGTATCGATGGAATGTCGCTTCCTCGCGGATTTGGGTGCAAGTATCGACTGAATGTCGCTTCCTTGTTTTTTTCTCAAAAATTTGGTTTTGTGGGTATCGATGGAATGTCGCCTCCCCACGATTTTTGAAATTTGAGGTTTTTTCGAACCTTTGTTTTTTGTTTTGAAATTTGGGTTGGGATATCAACTGAAACGTTGTGTCGCCACGATTTTTGAAATCCTGCAAGTATTGACGAGTTGTCACTTCCTTGTGATTTAAGGTTTTGGAAGTATCGAATGGGGTTCATATCCTTCCTATTTTTGGGTTTTGTGTGAGTATAGACTAAACGTCACTTTCCCATGGTTTTTGAAAAACCATTTTTTTTGTTTAAAGCCACGAGGGTCGTAAATTTTTGACTCGAAACCATTTTGGCGGTAAAAGTCAAGGTGGACTAGGGTGGAAATCCTTGAGTCCTGATTTTTGTTTCAAACCATGAATTTTGGGTTCAAGGATCGAAAGTTTTGGTCAAGTTAGGGAAGAGGCTCCTAAACTTGGATTTTGCGTTTTGTTTTTTTTTTTTTTTTTTGAACAATGAAACATTGAAAGTAAACATTGTCTTGGGTTTTTAGAAATTTCAACATAGGGATGAAAACTCTAAAAGGGGTGGGTTTGACGAGCAAGTACCTAGGAATAGGCTTTGTCCAAGCAGGCATCACTCTGACCCTATGTAGGAAGTCTTCAAGGGTAGTACCGCTTCAAGAACTTGCCATTGATGGGTAGCATACATCTGTCACCCTCCATGTTTAGAAGAGCATATGCGCCATTGGAGAAGACTTTGTCGATAACGAAGGGTCCCTTCCATTTTGGTTCGAATTTGCCTTTGGATTTGTGGGCAAAAACCATTGGCCTTTTCACCGCAAGAACCAAGTCACCCTTTTTGTGGGCGTGTTGCCTGACCTTTTTGTCAAAAGATCATGCCATGCGTGCTTGGTAAAGCTCAACGCTTTGTAAAGCTTCGAGTCGTCTTTCATCGAGATTATCCAGTTCTTCGAGTCTCAATTTGACGTTGCTTTCTTGCGTCATTTCATTTTGTAGAGATACCCTTAAAGAAGGAATTTGTACCTCTAGGGGGACAACTGCTTCACATCCATAGACCAAGGAGAATGGTGTGCTATGGGTTGGTCCTCGAACTGTAGTTCGGTAGGCCCATAAAGCTTCAGGTAGTTTGTCGCTCCAGTCTCTTTTGTGACTAGAGACCATTTTCTTGAGAAATTTGCAGAGTGTCTTGTTGAAAGCTTCTACTAGTCCATTCGCTGCCGGGTTATACGGAGTTGGAGGACAACTTAGGATTTTGTATTTGTCGCAAAACTTATAGAATCTGTGATCCCGGAATTGTGGTCCGTTATCATGGACGAATCTTTTAGGTATGCCGAAGAGACAAATGATGTTGGTTCGTAAGAATTGAAGGACTGACGAGGTCTTCATTTCACTGAACGCAAATGCTTCTGACCACTTGGAGAAATAATCCGTAGCGGCGAAGATGAAGTGATGACCTTTGTTTGACGGGGGAGAGATAGGACCTATGATGTTCATACCCCAGGCTTCGAAGGGCTATGAGATCGCTGTAGGATGTAGCTATTTTGGAGGCATGTGTACATAATCTCCATGAACTTGGCATTGTTGGCAACGTTTAGCAAATTGCATTGCTTTAGCTACCATGGTAGGCCAATAATAACCTAGCATTTTTATCTGATCGTAGAGCTTAGGACCAGCCTGATAGGCTCCACAAAGACCATCATGAACTTCTTTTAGAGTCTCTTCCGCCTCTTGTTGTGACAAGCAGCGTAGAGGTACTACATTGAAGGATTTTCTGTAAAGCATTTTGGAGGGAATATCCAAATGAAAGTTTGGGGCTCGTCTTTGAATGCTTACCCGCTTTTTTGGATCTTCAGGTAGGATTTCGAACATAATATAATCGAACATAATATAATATCCCTTCAGTCGCCAATTGGAGGTTTAAGGATGGAAATCTGACTTCCAACCATTCGGTGGCATTCAGCAACTATTTGGTGTGTGTTGAGAGGAGGGAGAATCCTTCTTTGACACACTGTAATTTGCATGTTTTCCCCTTCTTGGGTTGCCATGGATGCAGCAAGTCCAGCCAGGGCATCTGCACGGATGTTTTCACCTCTGCGGATGTGGGTGATGTGACAGATGTCAAACGTTTGACGAAGCGATTGCTCCTTGTTGTAGTAGGTTAACAGATTAGGTTTCCTGATTTCATATTTTTGATTCATCTGGTTGACGATCAGTTGAGAATCCCCAAATGCTTCCAGCATGGTGATGCCGGATTCAAAAGCGAGCTCCAATCCTAAGATCAGGGCTTGGTACTCAGCTGCATTGTTTGAACATGGTTCTAGTAGCGAAAATGCGTGTGGAATCATGTACTTATCGGGGTTAACAAAGAGAATGCCAATTCCATAAATCGTCTTTCCTTTTTCATTTGTCGTGGTTGCATCATCGAAGTACATGTTCCAGGAGGCATTTGGTGAGGAAGTCTTCACGTTGTAGACAGGTTTGTCTGGGAGATCATCCCTGAGTGGAGAATCCTTAGGCAGTGGATGCTCTGCCAGAAAATCTGCTAGAGCTTGACCTTTGATTGCTTTTTGTGGTACATATCTAATATCAAATTGTGACAGAAGGATGGACCATTTTGCTAGCCGGGCATTGAGAGAACCTGCTTTTGTAATAAGGACCTTTAGGAGATTGATCATCGAAATCAAGTATACTGTGTTTGACAGCAAATAGTGACGTAGCTTTTGTATGGCGAACATCACTGCTAGGCATTCTTTTTCAACTGGAGAGTAGCGATGCTCTGCACCTACCAACATGCGACTGGGGTAGTATGGAGCAGCTTCTTGTCCTCTATCGTTTTCTTGTGCAAGTAGAGCGCCCAAAGAATAGTCAAGAGGTCTTGTGTACAAGATGAATGGTTTTCCGGTTATGGGAGCAGCCAACACCGGAGGTTTGGTCAGGTACGACTTGATGTCTTGAAATGCAGCTTCACATTCAGCATCCCAAACAAAGTCTACACCTTTCTTCATCAGGTGAGAAAATGGACGGCATTTTCCTGATAGATTGGAAATGAACCGTCGGATGTATGCTAATCTTCCTTGAAGCCCTTTTAGCTCTCTTAGGGTTCTTGGAGATGGCATTTCTAGAATTGCCTTGACTTTGATGGGGTCAAGTTCTATTCTAGCTTTCCGAACTATAAATCCGAGGAACTTACCCGATGAGACACCGAATAAGCATTTAAGGGGATTCATTCGCAGTTTGTGTTTGCGAAGCCGGAGGAAGACTTCTCGAAGATCTTGGAGATGGTCTTCTTTTCTTTTGCTTTTGACGGCGAGGTCATCAACGTAACATTCGACCGTCTTGTGCTGCATATCTTGGAATATTTTCATCATAGCCCTCTGATATGTTGCACCGGCATTTTTCAGACCAAATGGCATGACAGCGTAGCAATACACGCCAAATGGGGTCCGAAATGATGTATGCCTTTCATCTTCGGGATGCATCTTTATCTGGTTGTAGCCAGAGAAGTCGTCCATGAAAGTCATTCGCTCAAACCCGCAGGTGTTGTCAACCTTTACCTCCGGTATGGGGAGCGGGAATTCATCTTTGGGGCAAGCATTATTCAGGTCTCTATAGTCAATACAGACTCTGATTTGTCCATTTTTCTTTGTCACAGGGACGATGTTAGACAACCATTCAGGATGCTGTTCCTCACGGATGAAGTCAACGTTTTTGAGTTTCTGAACTTCTTGTTCAATTTTGTCCATCACATCAGGACGGAATCTTCTTTGGCTTTGTTTTACAGGCTTGATATTTTCTTGCAAGTTGAGTTTGTGAACTGCTATTTTGGGATCTAAGCCAGGCATTTCAGCGTAAGACCATGCAAAACAATCAACAAACTTACGAAGAAAAGAGACATACTCGGGTAACTCATCATCCTTTATATTCTTGCTTATGAATACAGGACGTGGGTTATCTGGTGTTCCCAAGTCTATCTTTTGAACAGAATCTTCTGTTGGAAGGTTTGAAGGTGGTTCCTCCACAATATTTTCGGAGGCTTCCAGCTCAACAAGACCTTTTGGATTTCCAAGGGCATTTTCAGGCCATGGCTCCGCTTCTGTCCGTAAATCTTCTTGATCGGTATTCTTCTCAAGACTTGCTATGAGATGATTCCAATCACCTGTTGAAACTGGGTCGAAGTAAGGCACTTCTTTTGGAGACGAAGGCTCTTCTGAATCAGAGAATCATGCGTCTATGTCATCAGACAATTCCTCTTCATCATCAGAGAAATCATACCAATTTGATGAGCTTCCTGTGTCCTTGTTGGGTAACTCTTCAAAGAGATATCCAGGAAGATCGATGTCTTCATTAACACGAGATGTTGAGGCCTGGTCGGCAAAACGACTTTGCAGCCTTTGTGTCAGCTGTCTCATCGGAGTGTCAGGATGATACCCCAACCCGTATGAAGACTTGTCTATGCGACGATGGAGTTTCCAATCTTCCAGCTGACTTTTGGTCAGGGTGGGTTCCAATGGTATAAGGATACCACGGCCACCTCCCAAACCAATTGGATTTTGAGCATCATAGCCCATTTTCTTCATGATAGCTTGTGCCATTGGACTATACAAGGATAGTTGAGTCATACCTTCATTTTGGAAAGGCTCAAGCGAGGAATTTGATGAAGAAGTGTCCGATCTATGGAAGAAGATTGTTTTCTCTTCTGCCGATGTTGCCGGAACGATGAAGGCAGCGGACGTAAGATCTTCTACATCAACAGGTGCCTCCAATGGAACGAGGGCAGGCTGAACTTCCTGAGTATCAGCTTAGCTTGACGATGTATCGTCTTCAGTCTCTGAATCCGAATCCGTGTCTTGTATGATAGACACGAAGGAGACAGCAAACTTGCCCCCAGTCTTTTGCTTTGTCTTTTTTGCCTTAGTAGTGATTACCAAGGGTTTGGAAGATTTGAAGGAGACAACGAAGGGAGACGGATTGCTCTCTCCGGATTTGCCGGAAGGTTTGTTTTCTTCCGATGATTGCTGAGGAGCCTTGCCTTTGTCTTTTTGGAGATTGCCGTCGAAGGATGGTAGTTTCTCCTCTTTTTCTTCTTTTTCGTCTCTGTACAACTGAGAGTCTGCAAAATGGACTTCTTTGCCTTTGAAGGGCTTTTTGTCTGTAAACACTCGATGTATCAAGCCGTCGTCGCTAACAAACTTGATGCACTGATGTAGAGTTGAAGGGACGACACCGTTCTTGTGTATCCATGGTCGTCCGAGAAGGATATTGTAGCATGTTGGGGTTTTTATTGCATACACGGTGACCTTAGAGATAAGATCGCCGATTTGCAACCTGAACCGGATTTTGCCAATGGGCCTTTGAGCACTCCCATCGTATCCAAAGATGGACACAGATGTGTGGCTTAGTTTGCTGGGTGGGATACCCAGCTCTTCGAGTGCCGAAGTAGAGATGAGGTTGAGTGCAGAACCTAGGTCGATCTTGACTGTGTATCAGCATCTCTTTTCATGTACCCTATGAAGCACAAGGGTCGGTTGTGCTTCGTCTCACCTAGCAGGAGGTCTTCCTTATTGAAGGCAATGGTAGCACTTGCGGCGTTTTGGACCGAGAGGCATTCAGTGCAAGGTCCTCCAGCTTCTTTCTTTTCTCCCTTTGAGGAGGTTTTTGATTTTTTGACCCTATAGTCCATTTCAATTTGTAGGACTTGTGGGGCATGTTTGTTGACATCCATATTCAGCCTTTGCAGTTCTGAAATGAGACTATCACGTGTTTGTGGTGACATTCGTAATAAGTTTAGGATGTGCAGTCGTGCAGGTATGTGTTTGAAGTGCTCGATCAAGTCATACTTGAAAGCCTCCTTGGGGCCTGCATTTTCATTATGATCGCCGCAAGGGGCGTTTACAGCTTGTTTTCCCGAAGGATTTACATAAGAAGAAGAAGGTTGGTTATAGTTTTTGTGGTAATCCCGGCCAGAGCGGGTACCTTTCCCAACTTCAAAAGCTTCTAAAGGTGGTTCTTCTTTCGGAAGACGCCCTTCGGGCTCAAGGGGTCGATCCTCCCCATTTGTTGAAAACGCCTCTGCAATAGTATTGCTGTCTTCGGTTATTGCGTTGCATGGAGCATTTTCCGGGAACAAGTCCTGAACAGCTTCCAACAACTTTTCTTCTTTATCCAGTATTTCATCTGTCCAGACATCTCCAATGAGGTTGGGTACCTGGGACCAATTGACTGGGTTTTCTTTGAAGACTTCGCCAGTTAGAGCTTCTTCATGGTGATCAGTCGGAAGAGACTTGAATTCTGATGTCACCGTTTCAGGGGATGAAGGCTGAGAAGATACTATCTCAGTGGAAGTCACCTGAGAATATGTAGCTCTAGAAGATATGCCAACGGATGCATTTTGATAGTCTATGGCCTCAGCAGATGAAGCTTCAGAGGCACTAGCATCCTGAACTATCACATTGCAGGCAACTTCGATAGAAGATGCCTCCACAATGGATTGTTGGAATCAGATTCATCCTCTGATGTAAGAGGATCATCAATTCATTAACTTTCTTCATTTTCCGAAGTCACCGGAGGAGATATTTGTAAATTCTCCGGGACTTCTGGTTCTGGATTTTGATGAAGCTGGTTGATGTGATCCTGCTCCTGCTCTATGGTGAGACGCTGCAAGATCCATGCATATTCTTCAAGATCTGTCATAGAAGCTAGATCTTCTTCTTCATCTGCTCCTTGTGGTTCAACCTGATTGGGATCCACTAGAGCATTTGTTTGTGCTGTGTCAACAACATTTTGAGCAGCTTCTTGGTCTTTATCATCATCAGACTAGGATCGTTGTCGCTGGAAGGGGTATACCAGATTACTGGCATAAGGTGGGATTCCGGAATCCATTCTTCATCGGAGAGATATTCTCCGGTTTCATGGGATTCCTCCCACTCATCTGTGTCACTGGTAGTGTCACTGGACTCGTATCCATTCATGGAGAATCCAACTACCGAGTTACAAGAGTATGATGCCCCCTGCGGAGTCTCATCCCTGAGCCGTGGTGGCATGGAATCACTGAGAGTGAATTTTCTTATCACTCTTGGAGCTTTGGGGAGGGACTCCTCTGTTGCCCCCAGTGAAACGGTAGAGGAGGTTTCTGTCCTTTCAGGGACCTCTTGTTTTGTTTGAGCCTTCTCCTGCTGTTTGAGCTTGCGGAGTTGTCTCTTGGCTTGCCTTCGCTGTTGAGTGGTTGGCTTTGTTTTGACGATCTCCCAATTTTCATCTTCTAGGAGATTGGGATGTACCCATATGGGTTGTTCATCTGGTGTTGGATAAGGCACCAGCTCTTGGGACGTCTGGGTCATTTTTATCACCTTGAAGGAAGTAGTGATTTTTTCCTATGGTGATTTGGATGTTTGTTCGTATGACACCATGTTAACGGAGGCAAACCCGTAGTTTTTGTCAAAGGTAATGACTCTGTTTTTCCACATCTCGTTAATCTTCTATCTCACAACGAAACATTGCTTGAGAGGATGCGAGACCATTTCGTGGTATGGACAATATCGAGGATTGTTGGTTTTGCCATCATCTCCCGGTCTTTTGGGGTCAGGCAAGGTGAGTTTGCCATTTGCCAAGAGAGCCCTAAATATTTCTTCAACATCTTCATCGAATGGGTATTTCTTCTCTACTCGTTCTTTGAAGGCATCAGAGAGTTCAGGTCTCTTACCTGCAGCTTTGTTTTCAGCTTTCTTTGGCGGCTGAGGGGCTTACTTGGTTTGCACATTGAGAACCTCCTTTTTCTTTGGCTTGGAGGTCGGAATGGCGGTCTGCTCCTTCTTTGATGACTTCTGACTGTTGAGGTCTTTGATCACCGTTTCAGCCTCCATAGACGCTTCTAGGAGTTCTCCCAAGTTTTTTGATTTGTTGCCGATGATCATGGAGCGGGTCTTTGCTCTCATGTTGTTTCGGCAAATGTCGACTAGCGACGCTTGTGGTAGCACATCTGAGCATTTGTATGCCATTGCTTTCCACTTGTGAGTGAAGTAATATGTCGACTCATTCTCTCCTTGTTTAAGGCTGCAGAGCTGAGCCATAGTAACAGGATGATCTTCACCTTTGAAGTGGGTCAGGAAACGTGTCTCTGGCGTGGTCCAATTTTGAATGGAGTCCTCTGGCAAAGTGGAGTACCAATCAAAGGCCGTACCTTTTAGGGTACTTGCAAAGAAACGGATCTTGAGAGCATCTTCATCCGCAATCGTTCCTGTCAGGATCTTGAAGTGGATGACGTGCTGTCTAGCTGAACCTTTCCTCGTATATGTTTGGAGAAGAGGTTGTTTGAACTTTGGGGGGAACGGAACCGAGTCTATCCATAAGGGATATGGTGGCTTGATCCCATGCTCCTTCAGTGTATCCTCTTCTTTTGCTTTTGCGAGGATATTGTCAACGTCCTTTTTAGTAAGGCGCGTGACTCATCTTCTCTACCGTTCGCCTCATCTTGTGGAGGAGCTTCATCATTGTTTGGTGGACGCTGGAGAGTGAGAAGGAGGTTTTCCATCATAACCTCTATTCTCTGATGTCCTTGCTCTAGCTGCTGAATGCGTAGAGCCATGCCATCATGTGGTGGAGGTTGCTCAGAGTTTGTGACCAAGACATTCATCCTTCGTGAGTCGAAAGAGGATATTGTCTTAGTGACTGAGCTAGAGCTCATTCTTCTAGATGAAGAGCCCGTGGAATGATCACTCCGGTGTCCTTGGCTCGAAGGAGTGGGAGAGTCTTCCTGATGTCTTCTCGTCCGGGAGACGCTGCGAGTCACCGGTCGTCTGACATGTATTTTTGTTGCTGATTTTTGCCTTCTTTTGGTTTTGCCAACCATGTGGACAGCAACAACTTGGTCGGGTCTTTCTTTTTCGACCCATTTTTGGGAGATTTGAAGCTTAGAATGTTGGGTTCTTTGCTTCTCTAATCTCTTTTGTCAATATACCGCGCGGCGGCGTATGCAACGAGCAATTTGAGCTTCGGTTGGCTCGGGCTGTGCTCTGGCAATGAAGGACGTGGTCCCTCGTGCGCAGCAACCAAGCTTGTCTTCCTTGAAGACTGGTATGGACAGGATCTAGACGCGGTCCTTGGCCTATCGCAGCGAAGCTTTAAATTTTGCAAGCTCGGCCCCTGTTGAGATGAAGGGTCGAGTTGCAGGAGAGCAGGCCCTGGCAGGTTCTTGTCGAGCCCTTGTGATGCACGACTTGATTTTGGGCTTGTATGAACAGGCCGGCTCGTGCTGAGTTGTTTTGGTTGTTCGGTGGAGGGTAGGTTTCTCTCCTTTGATGTAAGCAAGAGGATAGAACCGGTTCTCCTTGAGAGGAACCAGGTATGCTGGTTTTGCAGATGTTCGGGACCTTCTTTCTTTTGGCGAAGATCGCGGGGACCAAGTCTTGGGGCAGACCTGGCTTTTTGTAGGTTGAGGCTTTGTGGGATTGCCACGGGCCTCAGGTTTCTTGGTGATCGCCTTTGGTGTCGGGGCAGCGACACGTTGAGGGGCGGTCTTCTGCTTCTTAGCATGCACCGTCTCTTCTACGGGTAGTGGGAATGGTCCCAGGGACCCGAAGACGATGGTCCGGGGAGTGGAGGTCGACCCAGTGTTTTGGGAGTTGCCGAGGGAGGTAACTCTTCGGCAGCTGGCGGGGCGCTTGAAAGTGCGCTTGCTTTGCTTCTCTTGAAGCATGACTTGGTACTTGTTCTCGTCCAAGGTGATGGTCAACGAGGCTGCCATTGTTAGTTTTGGAAAAACTTCTGAAACAAGACCATATCCATTAGTAATCACAAGAATATGGTGATCATAAATGGGCTATACTATGGTTTTGTCTTTTCAAATCGCTCAAGGGCATGGCCCGTTCTGAGCGTAATGAAGAAGGCAAAAAGCCATAGATGTACAATTGTTCTGAACGCAAGTATGGTCGGCTCGAAATGAGCATTCCAGTGACTGCTAGAAGCAATTGTAAACCTTAATTCAAGTTACCGAGAAGCGAAGGTCACTCGAGGTAAAATGATATAAGGTTAGAGATACAAATGTGTCGGTCGCTAATACAGTAGATCCGAAAGGGCGTACTAGCACCGCTAGACACAAATGTTGTAAATCGCATCCTTGATAAAGGACATGAGATGGGATTTTTTTTTTTGAAATGTCAAGATTGGGTTCACAAAAGAGAGCAAATGGTATTCCAATCCGAATACAGGCTCAAACATTTCTACGAGCCTAAATCCGAAAAAGGAAAGAACCAGGATTTCTCAGATTTGAATCCAATACTGACGGGAGTTTTTTTTTTTTTTTTTTGAAAAGTCAAGATTGAATTCATAAAAGAGGGCAAATGGTATTCCAATCCGAATACAGGCTTAAACATTTTTGCGAGCTTAAATCCGAAAAAGGAAAGAACCAGGATTTCTCAGATTTGAATCCAATACTGACGGGAGTTTTTTTTTTTTTTTTTTTGAAAAGTCAAGATTGAATTCATAAAAGACGGCAAATGGTATTCCAATCCGAATACAGGCTCAAACATTTCTGCGAGCCTATATTCGAAAACGGAAAGAAACAGGATTTCTCAGATTTGAATCCAATACTGATGGGAGTCTTTTCTTTTTGAAAAGTCAAGATTGAATTCATAAAAGAGAGCAAATGGTATTCCAATCCGAATACAGGTTCAAACATTTCTGCGAGCCTAAATCCGAAAAAGGAAAGAACCAGGATTTCTCTGATTTGAACACAATAATGACAGAAGTTGTTTTTTCAGATTTTCTTTTTTTAAGTTTTTTCGTTTTTTTTTTTTTTTTGAAGAGTGCACATAGGTCTTCCAATTCGGTTTTATGAAACCTTAGTGGATAGATTAGCCCCCAGGTAAGGGTAGGATTACTTAATGAACCTGTCTGAAGGACCCTTACCTCAAACAGTCTAGTTGCCTCCACACTCTGGACAAGGCTTTTCTTAGATCCACTTTGGTCAAAGAACGCAATTGGTGCAACCTTGGTGTTTTTTTTTTTTTTTTTTAAAGATCTCCAATGAACCCATCAAAGAGAGGGAAATGGCCCCTCCCAATCCGAACATTGGCTCAAACATTTTTGCGAGCCATTGTACGAAAAGGAAAGAACCAAAGTTTCTCCAATTTGAATCCAAAAGAGAGAAATTTGAAAAAAAAAAAATTTAAAAAAATTTTTTTTTTTTTGAAAGATCTCCAATGGACCCATCAAAGAGAAGAAAATGGCCCCTCCCAATCCGAACGTTGGCTCAAACATTTCTGTGAGCCATTGTATGGAAAAGAAAGAACCAAAGTTTCTCCAGTTCGAATCCAAAAGAAAGGAATTTGAAAAGTTTTTTTTTTTTTTTAACTTTTTTTTTTGAAAGAATTCCAATGGACCCATCTAAGAGAGGAAAATGGCCCTTCCCAATCCAAACGTTGGCTCACACATTTCTGCGAGCCGTTGTATGAAAAAAAAAGAACCAAAGTTTCTTCAATTTGAATCCAATGAAAGGAATTTGAAAAAAAAAATTTTGAACTTTTTTTTTTTTTTAAAGAATTCCAATGGACCCATCAAAGAGAGGAAAATGGCCCCTCCCAATCCGAATGTTGGCTCAAACATTTCTGCGAGCCATTGTACGAAAAGGAAAGAACCAAAGTTTCTCCAATTTGAATCCAATGAAAGGAATTTGAAAAGTTTTTTTTTTTAACTTTTTTTTTTTTGAAAGATTTTTTGAAAGATTTTCAATGGACCCATCAAAGAGAAGGAAATGGCCCCTCCCAATCCGAACGTTGGCTCAAACATTTCTGCGAGCCATTGTACGAAAAGGAAAGAACCAAAGTTTCTCCCATTTGAATCCAAAAGAAAAAAACTTTTTTTATTTTTGTTGAGAAAAGAAAGAATGGAAACAAGTTCAAAGAAAGAAGTTTCCAAAGAATCCCATCTCATGTTTTTTTTTTAGATACAAGATCCAACATAGGCCACCAACTAGGAAGGAGCCAAGGATTCTAAGCATCGTGTTCTCAAATGAACGGGTCCCACCGGGTATGCCAACTTGATGGACCTGTCTTTTTCTTTCTTGCCTTCCTCCGTCCCGGGTCTGCCGGGGTGCGGCGGGGGGAAGAGAAAAAAAAGAGCAAGCATCAATATTTTTTTTTTGTACGAGTATGCCAGATTTTCTATTCTACTTGGAATTTGAAATGGTGATCCGGAGATTTACCTTCACAAGTAGAAAAGAAAATCAACTTTTTTCTAACTTTCTACTGCACATATATTTTAAAGAAAGAGACAAAAACTTTTAATGCCGTGAAAGGCGATTTTCATTTGTTTGCCGTGAAAAGCGGTTTTACCGTGAAAGGCGATTTTGTGCCGTAGAAGGCAATTTACAAATCTCATCAAAAATGTAAAGACAAGAAATGTGATTTTATGTCTCTTTAAAAAATGCACAATACAACAGAAAAGTAAAAAAAGGAATCTGACTTCTCAAGAGTTCGTGGGGACTCGTTTAGATCGACGGTCGCGAATCATGTATGGGCTCCTCCATCGTCCTTCAGATGAGAACACTTGATGCTTTAGTTCACTTGGCTTGGCTTGGACCCCAGATTTTTAAAGGACAAAGACCAATGGAAGGTCCTATATCTAATAAAAAAATGGGTAGACGGGCTGAAAAGCCGTATCTAAGCCATGTCGGATAGAAGAAGAGGGTGAAACCTTGGGGGGGTGGCCCCCTAAGGGACTTTGATCACCTTGTAGTTCTTGCAGCAGGGTTTCTTCAAGGCAGGAGAGCTTCTTTGTGCAGAGAATTCTTCATGATAGTTTTCAAACAATTTTCAGGACTCACTTCAGATAATTTTTTCCGGACCCCTTCCCTTTGGAATGACCGCCTATTTATAGGCTTTTGGTGGCCATTAGGAGGTTTTTATGGGCATTAATGGTATTAATGCTCCATGATGGCAAGAGTTACAAGATTTAATTTCAGAATTTTGTAACTCCTTTTCCTTGGATTTTGATTGGCCGATGGAGAATAATGGGCATTTAATCTCCATGATGATGGGAGTTTCATGATTAATTACCATGATTAATCTCCATAATGATAGGAGTTACATGGTTAATTGTCATGATTAATTGGACTTGTAACTCTCATTTGCTTGCTTTTGATTTGGCCGTCCAAAATAATGAGTTAATGACTCTAATAAGTTGTCATAAAAAAGGTCAATTAACAGCATTAATTGGTCGCCGAGTCACTTGAAGAGTTGCGGGCCGCGCCACGTCTTTTGAAATTCTTCTTGCGATGATCATTGATGGATCCGCACGTTGTTTGATGTCCAATGACAATGCAAATTCAGACATTGGTTGACACCAATGGGCCGGGCTTTTCTCGGGCTTTTTCGCTTCTGTTTTCTCCTGTATTTTTCTTGAGATTTCTTCTCATTTATTGGCTTGATTCCACTGAAGAAAACCGATCGAAAGGCTGTGCAAATCAGAGCACAAAGTTTCCTACTTTTAGAAAAGTCGAAGACTCCGTAGCCGATTTTTCGCCAAGAGTTGAAACTAGGTCAAACGATGTCAAAATGACCTGAAAATTGAGGTGAAGCTTCTTGAGCATTAGATAGGACCAACCACGGGCTTTTATTTGAGTTTTGAAGCCATTTGGGGTCCCGTTGATGCTTGACTTGATTTCAGCATGCGGAAGATGTCGTGCTTTGATGTACGGTCATCCGATGTCCGATTGACCTGAAATTTGACAGGGAGCCTATTGGAGTCATTTTGAGACGATCCATTAACTCCGATTTGGGTTTCATGGTCCCGGGGAGCTTCGCCGCCGGTAGGCTTGATTTTGCTTCGGAGCGTCAAAACCGGGTCAAACGTTGTCGAAATGACCTGAAATTTGACGTGCAACCTTTTGGAAGCATGTAGAAGCTACTCATGTGTTTTGTTTGATGAGTGGAAGCATCGGAGGTTCTCAACGCTGGAAGCTTGATTTCGCCGTTCGAGAGTTGATGGAGGGTCAAACGGTGTCGGTTTGACTTGAAATTCGACGTGGAACCTTTTGGAGGTATTTTGAGACCATCCATAGGCTCTGATCGAAGATTTGATGTATTTGACACTGTCACCGCCGGGTGCTCCCGCTCAGCTGTTGGAGGATTGAAGTTAGGCCAAATGTTGTCGAAATGGCCCGAAACTTCATGTGTACCTCTCTTTTGGCTATTTTGAAGGATCTTGCAGTTTTTGTTTGATTTTGACAAGATCTGATGCTTGAAGCCGCTTTGCCTATTTGTAGTAGGATGCAGCTCCATGTAGCTTTTGATGTTGAGGAGGCAAAGTGACATTTTTGGTGTCAGCAGTAGGAGAAATCAAGAGTGAGACCTGCATTGGTGAAATTTGAGAGAGATTAAAGGCGAGACACCCTTCATGGTGGGCCCACGTATCTTTACATCTTGGTGGAGTTGGAAAGATTGGATATTCTCAAAGGGGAGAGAAGAAACTCAGATTTGGAAAGATGATGTTGACTTACTAAGTTTGGAAACCAAAATCAAGAAAGAGAGAGCAAATTAGAAACTTTGCAAGGGGAGTTGGCTAGTCAAAGTTACAAGTGAGGAAGCGAGCCAGATATGTTAAGAGAATCAAATAAGAAAGCAAATAAAGAGTCCAAACATGCCTTGGACGTCCAACATGGGTCCCACACACCCCATTACATGCTAAACATAGAAGTTCCCTTAATTGCACAATTATTCTCGGGTTTTTCAGGGGCAACAAATTGAAATGGTCATTACTTTCAATCTGAGTGTCGGATTGGTGTACTCTACATACCTTGGAAAGGTCTTTTTGAGTAGATATCGGTGGAATCCAAGATTGCATAAATCGGACCTATATTGAGGGAGATATGACTTCGGGAAGTTGACTGTTATAATTCTGCGGGAATTGCAAAAAGTTTTTCAAAATTGGCAACATGAGAGATGTTTAAGGAGTTCAATTTGGCAAGACTTGTAGCCCAAGAGACCACACTTAGTAACAAATCCTCTCCAATTCAAATTATTTCTAAGTGTGAAGCCTAGCTTGAGTCCTAAACAAGAAATCTTTATAAATAAGGAAACAAGTCCTAAAAGAGAGGAGATTCTTTGCTAAAAAGGAGGCATCAACAATTAGAAAACCAACCCAAAAGGGGATGGAGGGCATCTCACGCGCAACACTCCCTCTCTCCAAGTCCAGGAACTGCCCACTTCGTCAAGAGCAGCCCCCGATGTTGCAGCTTCCTGTACCTCTGAGAGCTCCAATTGCCGCTCCTTCAGCTCGTCAGATTATCCCAACAGCTCAGTCGCCTCAGCAGCCTTGCATTCCACAGCAGGCACGTGATCCTCAACAGCTGCCTAGGGGACAACACTATTAGCGTGGGCGTCATTGGAGACCCTAGGGACAACAGCGCTAGCAGCATAGGCCCCAGGCAGCCAGGCAGGTCTTCGCACTCACCTATGAGGAGGCTGAAGCCACGGGGAACATAGTCGAAAGTACTCTTTCCATTTGTGATCGGCTTGCTAGAGTGTTGCTTGATCCATGTGCGACACATTCTTATGTGTCCTCAGCTTTTGCTTTAGTTCTTGGTAGAGTATAAGAGGAGTTACCTTGCACGCTAGTCGTGTCTATACCCGTGGGTAGGTGGGTTGTGTGTCAGACTTACCACCCCAGATGCCGAGTGCAGATTGGGGAGTACATTCTGTTTGCAGACTTGATTGTGTTACCCATGCATGACTTCGACGTCATTTTGGGGATGGATTGGTTAGCCAGATATCGAGCGGTGATGGATTGCTTCGAGAAGACAGTCAGACTCTCAATTGACAGTTCAGAGGACACGATAGAGTTTGTAGGCAAGAGGAGACTGCCCAGCACCAGGATGATTGCAGCACTGAAGGCTGAAAGGATGATGAAGGTAGGATGCGAAGGCTACATAGGGTTTATTTCAGAGGATAAGAAGTCCATGGGAGTGGATGAGATCCTAGTGGTATGTGAGTTCCCAGATGTATTTCCCTATGAGATTCCGGGATTACCTCTAGTCAGAGAGATTGACTTCACCATCGAGCTTGCACCAGGCACAACACCGATTTTCAAATCTCCCTATCGCATGACTCCAGCAGGGCTGCGAGAGTTGAAGACTCAGTTGCAGGAGTTACTGGACAAGGGCTTCATCAGACCAAGCATGTCACCGTGGGGTGCGCCAGTACTTTTCATAAAGAAGAAGGACAGATCAATGAGGATGTGCATCGACCATCGCCAGCTGAATCGGGCGACAGTGAAGAACAAGTATCCTCTTCCATAGATTTATGAGCTTTTCGACCAGCTTCAGGGTGCTTAGCACTTTTCAAAGATAGACTTAAGGTCAGGATACCATCAATTGTGAGTTAGAGAGCAGCATGTACAGAAGACAACGTTTTGCACATGCTATGGGCACTACGAGTTCTTAGTGATGCTGTTCGGATTAACAAATGCGCCAGCCGTGTTCCTGGCTTTGATGAACAAGATCTTCGCACCGTACCCAACAGCTTCACAGTTGTGTTCATCGACGATGTGATAGTCTATTCAAAGTCTCGAGAGGAGCATGAGCAGCATTTGAGGACGCCTCTACAATCGTTGTGCGGCAATCAGCTGTACGCGAAGCTTAGCGAGTGCGAGTTCTGGTTAGAGCAAGTGGTTTTCCTCAGACATATCATCTCCAAAGAAGGATTAGCAGTGGATCTAGCCAAGATTAAAGCAGTGGTGAATTGGGAGAGACTGAAGAACTTTACAGAGATTTAGAGCTTCCTTGGCCTAGCAAGATACTACCACAGATTTATCAAGAGTTTCTCCACGATTTCGGTGCCATTAACCAAGTTAACGAGGAAGGATGTACCATTCGTGTGGTCTGATGCTTGTGAAGACAGCTTTCAAGAGCTGAAAGAGAGACTGACAACGGCACCGATCTTGTCTTTACCTTTCGGGAGCGGTAGATTTGTTGTTTTTATAGACGCTTCAGGGACAGGCTTAGGCTGTGTTTTGATGTAAAATGGGAAAGTTATTGCCTATGGATCTCGACAGCTAAAGGAACACGAGAAGAAGTATACTACACATGACTTGGAGCTAGCAGCAGTTGTGTTTCCACTGAAGATGTGGCGTCACTACCTCTACGGGGAGCAGTTGGGAGTTCATTAGGACCACCACAGCTTGCAGTACCTGTTTACCTAGAGTGACCTCAACAATCGTCAGAGGCGATTGATGGAGTGCTTCAAGGATTACGACTTTCCAATCAAATACCATCCGGGTAAGGCGAACGTCGTGGTAGACGCTTTAAGCAAGAAGACCACCCTAGTCAATTTTCTAGCAGCAGAGGGCGTGTGGACTGATGTCTTCAGAGACTTAGATGTCTAGTTTCAGCCCCTCAGCGACAAAGTTATGCTTACTACCATGTCCGCGTGGGAACCGGAGTTACTTGGAAAGGTCAGGGACAGTCAACGCAATGATCCTAGGCTTGTTAGAGTGATCGAACAGATTGACCAGAGGCCAGAGTTCAGATTGATTGGTGGAGTGCTCTACTATCAGGACAGACTATGTGTGCTAGATATTCGGGAGCTGAAGGAAGAAATCCTAGCAGATGTGCATCACAGTAGATATTCGATTCACCTAGGCAGCACCAACATGTACTAGAACCTGAGGAGCTACTACTGGTGAACAACATGAAGAAGGAGATAGCAGGCTATGTATCTAGATGTCTGACCTGTCAGCAGATCAAAGCCGAACATCAGAAGCCACCAGGGCTATTACATCAGCTTGATATGCCCAAGTGGAAGTGGGAGTATATCACTATGGACTTCATCACAGGACTACCAGCAACCAAGAGACACAATGATGGCATATGAATGATTGTTGATCGACTGACTAAGTCAGCTCATTTCTTGCAAGTTTCAATGAGAACAGGACTTGATGTCTTAGCTAAGCCGTATGTGGACCAGATCGTCTCTTTGCACGGAGTTCCAGCATTGATTGTATCGGATAGAGACCCGCATTTCACTTCACACTTCTAGGAGAGTCTACAACAGGCTTTGGGAACTAAGTTGAGCTTCAGCACCGCTTACCACCCGCAGACAGATGGACAGACCGAACGCATGAACTAGACACTTGAGGACATGTTGAGAGCTTGCGTCGTGGACTACAAAGACAACTGGGAGGATTGTCTACCACTTTGTGAGTTTGCCTACAACAATAGCTATCATTTGAGCATTAAGATGGCACCTTTTGAGGCTTTGTACGGCAGGAGATGCAAGACCCCAATTTGTTGGGAGGAGGTTGTTGTCCGGAGTTTCCATGGACCATCCATAGTCAGCGACACCAGCGAGAAGATCCGGCACATTGTCAAGAATCTAAAGGTTAGCCGTAGCCTCCAGAAAAGTTATGCAGACATCAGGCGTAGGCCTCTCGAGTTTCAAAAGGGAGACAAATTGTGTTTTTGAAGATTTCCCCAGCCAGAGGTACTCTTAGGTTTGGCGAGAAGGGTAAGCTAGCGCGGGAATATGTCGGACCATTCAAGATCATGTCCAGGATCAGTGACGTTGCTTACAAGCTCCAGCTACCACCAGAGTTGTCGGGAGTGCATGACGTCTTCCATGTCTCTATGCTGAAAAAGTATGTGGAGGATCCTGCTCATGTTCTACATTATCAGCCACTCGATATTCAGCCAGATGCTTCTTACATTGCCAGACTAGTTGCTATCATCGACACCAAGGAGCAGGTGCTCCGGACCCGAACCATTCACCGGGTGAAGGTTCAGTGGGAGCATCACTCTCCAGAAGAGGCTACATCGGAGCTACGCGACCAGGTAGAGAAGGACTATCCACATCTCCTACCTCAGCTATATTCTAACTTTGTTTTAATAGGGTCTAGTAGAATAGTTTAATATATTCCTAAGTCTTAGATTACGCCCTTGTATATTTCTTTATAGATGTAGGGTGGTTATTGTAATTTGATTAGGGTTTTAGTTAGGATAGGCCTTAGCTAGTAATTAAACTTTACTAGGAGGGGTGTTGTAGCTAGAGAAGCTTCTAGAATTCCTACAAAGGACAAATTTACCCATACCCTTATCCTGTTTTCTATTTAAACCCTAAGGGCTTTCTAGTAATCAACCACTAACCCTAACCTATATATACTAACTATTGCAATTGAAATGTTAACCCAACCCTAATTCACTCTCATTTCTCATTCATCTTCCATCTTCCTTAATACACTCTCTAGAAATTATAATTCTGAATCCCAGCAACAAGAAGGATAGAGGATCATCCCCAATTGCAGCCTCAACCCAACATTAGCAACTTGGATCTTTCTCTTATATTCAAATTTCCATTTCTATTGATCTAAGGCAAGTACCCTATGCTGGACAGTTCAGAATGCATGTTTTCTTTCTCTTGATTCTGTAATTTCAATTCAATTGATGCATATATGTTAGATCTATCATTTGAGCTTTGTTTTATGGATTTTTGGCCATTTGATGGATGAGTCCTCTCATTTGGAAGATCAATAACCCGGATTGATGATAGATGGTTGGTTATAGAAGTGCTTTTGCTGTTATATATGCTTTTGTGATAATTGAAGGAGATTGGAGGTGGTTTGATTGAAAATGGGGTGGAAGAGATTGAATTCCAGAAAAATGGAATTTTTGCACAGGCGTGTGTACCCGGTCGACCAGCCTGTAGTGGGGTCGACCGGCAACACTAAAAGAGGGGGGGGGGGGGGGGGGCGTAGGGGAACAAGTCTCAGTTATTTTCTCCTGAGAATTTCTTAGTCAATGTACCCAGTCGACCGGATACACAGAAAGGACAGACAGAACTAGGAGTTGTCATTTTTCCCTCAAACCCAGTTTCCTCTATGTGTTGTCGACCGGACACACTCAAAACTGCAGAGACTGAGATTTCGCCTGAATGATGTTTGATTTAGGTTCCCTGTGTACCAAGTCAACCGGCTGGCCACTAGGTCGATCGGATACATTGAGAATATCAGAATTCAAGTTAGATTTCAGCCTTTCTTCTCTGTGTAGCAGGTCGACCCAACCTTAGCCAAGTCAACCTGCCACACTGAAGTTAGAAATTTCTGAGTTCAGCCTGTTTTTGTGATTTGATCGATTATGGGCCCATTGACCATCCAAGTAGACATCCATTGATGTGCCAAGCACGAGTCAATGGTGTGGCTTAACTTTGACTCGTGTGGACCACCAAATAGCTTTTAGGGATTGGAATTGTCGTTTATTCGAACCTTAAACGTAATCAAGGATGCCAATAACTTCAAGAGCACCAATTATAACTTCTTTTGGCATCTAAGACTACAGTTAGGGATCCAATTAACTGCTATGGACCTGAACCTAAGAGTGGACCATTACCTAGGTTGGACCCTTGCTTTATTCTATTTGATTATACTGTTTGGAGGTTATTATACATTGTGCTTTCTTATATTATTGTCATTGTTATAACCATGTTAATTAAATGGAAATTGGAGGACCTAAACCTAGGACTACGTAGTGGTGACCCGGTGATGTAATCGGTGATATATGACCCATATCTGTGGCTAGGCGAGCCCTCATACGGCTTAAGTTGGGTGTGTGGTACCCTAGAATGGGGAGGTTGGTTATGTTGAATTGTTGACTCGTTGTGAATGAGTGTGAATTGATTACTTGTGGAATGAACATGGATATTATACTTATATTGTTTTAGGCCATGGTTTGTGGGCCTCGGTATGGATCCAATGATGATTGGATTTGGATTTGGACTTGGAATTGGACTGCGTTCAATAGTATTTGAACTTGAACCTCTTAGAGACTTGGCTAGGACCTTGCTCGCGCAAGGCAAGCCTAGACAGACACAGAGCTGTATTTGTTTCCCTGGGTCGGCACTAAACATTCACTTAGTTGTTCTAAGCTTAGCCTGTTGACTGATCTTCACTAGTATGAGCTATATTGGTTATGATTGGAGCTATCATGATGAGCTATGGCTAGACGGACGGTGTGATACCGGTTCCGGTCTACTGTGATCAGTGCGGTAAAGGGGTGTGGTCAGTGTTATATATATTGTTATTAGTTGGGCTTGTTATCCCTTGCATGGTTACCTTACTTTTTCCCGCCGCGACTGTTTACAGTATGGGAGGGCTTGGGCATAATATCCCGCGGTATCCAACTTATGTGAATGTGTCATATCGTTATCTATTAGATTAGATTACTTAATTATTCTGATTCTAAATGTGATATACTGTTCAATTGCCTAGCTTATGTATTATTGTTATTCTTATGATTAAATGATAGTCTCTATTCTGTTTTGATACATACATCCTGTGTTATCTGTATATGATGCCTTCCCAGATCCTTGGATCTAACCCATCTTTGATGCTTTGGTTTAGACTTTGAACCTGCGGGCGACTCGTTTATTGAGGCGGTTGTAGTCGGGAACAAGTCTCAGTTATTTTCTCCTGAGAATTTCTTAGTCAATGTACCCGGTCGACCGGATACACAGAAGGGACAGACAGAACTGGGAGTTGTCATTTTCCGTCAAACCCAGTTTCCTCTATGTGTGGTCGACCGGACACACTGAAAACTGCAGAGACTGAGATTTCGCCTGAATGATGTTTGATTTAGTTTCCCTGTGTACTAGGTCAACCGGCTGGCCACTTGGTCGATCGGATACATTGAGTACATCAGAATTCAAGTCAGATTTCAACCTTTCTTCTCTGTGAAGCAGGTCGACCCAACCTTAGCGAGGTCAACCTGCCACACTGAAGTTAGAGATTTCTGAGTTCAGCCCCTTTTTGTGATTTGATCGATTATGGGCCCATTGACCATCCAAGTAGACATCCATTGATGTGCCAAGCACGAGTCAACGGTGTGGCGTAACCTTGACTCGTGGGGACCACTAAATAGGTTTTAGGGATTGGAATTGTCGTTGATTCGAACCTTAAACGTAATCAAGTATGCCGATAACTTCAAGAGCACCAAATATAACTTCTTTTGGCATCTAAGACTACAGTTAGGGATCCAATTAACTGCTATGGACATGAACCTGAGAGTGGACTATTACCTAGGTTGGACCCTTGCTTTATTCTATTTGATTATATTGTTTAGAGGTTATTATACATTGTGCTTTCTTATATCATTGTCATTGTTATAACCATGTTAATTAAATGGGAATTGGAGGACCTAAACCTAGGACTACGTAGCGGTGACCCGGTGATGTAATCGGTGATATATGACCCATATCTGTGGCTAAGCGAGCCCTCATACGGCCTAAGTTGGGTGTGTGGTACCCTAGAATGGAGAGGTTGGTTATATTAAATTGTTGGCTCGTTGTGAATGAGTGTGAATTGATTTCTTGTGGAATGAACATGGATATTGTACTTATATTGTTTTAGGCCATGGTTTGTGGGCCTCGGTATGGATCCAATGATGATTGGACTTGGACTTGGACTTGGAATTGGACTGCGTTCATTGGTATTTGCACTTGGACCTCTTAGAGACTTGGTAGGACCTTGCTCGCGCAAGGCAAGCCTAGACAGACACAGACCTGTATTTGTTCCCCTGGGTCGGTACTAAACATTCACTTAGTTGTTCTAAGCTTAGCCTGTAGACTGATCATCACTAGTATGAGCTATATTGGTTATGATTGGAGCTATCATGATGAGCTATGGCTAGACGGACGGTGTGATACCGGTTCCGGTCTAATGTGATAAAGGGGCGTGATCAGTGCGGTAAAGGGGTGTGGTCAGTGTTATATATATTGTTATTAGTAGGGCTTGTTATCACTTGCATGGTTACCTTACTTCTTCCCGCCGCGACTGTTTACAGTATCGGAGGGCTGCGGCATAATATCTCGCGGTATCCAACTTGTGTGAATGTGCCATATCGTTATCTATTAGATTAGATTACTTAATTATTCTGATTCTAACTGTGATATACTGTTCGATTGCCTAGCTTATGTTTCATTGTTATTCTTATGATTAAATGATCGTCTCTATTCTCTTTTGATACATACATCCTGTGTTATCTGTATATGATACCTTGCCAGATCCTTAGATTTGACCCATCTTTGATGCTTAGGTTTTGACTTTAACCCTGCGGGTGATGCGTTTATTGAGGCGGTTGTAGTCGGGAACAATTCTCAATTATTTTGTCCTGAAAATTTCTTAGACAATGTACCCGGTCGATCGGATACACAGAAAAGACAGACAGAACTGGGAGTTGTCATTTTTCCCTCAAACCCAGTTTCCTCTGTGTGTGGTCGACCGGACACACTGAAAACTGCAGAGACTGAGATTTTGCCTGAATGATGTTTGATTTAGGTTCCCTGTGTACCAGGTCAACCGGCTGGCCACTTGGTCGACCGAATACATTGAGAATATCAGAATTCAAGTCAGATTTCAGCCTTTCTTCTTTGTAAAGCAGGTCGACCCAACCTTAGCCAGGTCAACCTGCCACACTGAAGTTAGAAATTTCTGAGTTCAGCCCCTTTTTGTGTTTTGATCGATTTTGGGCCCATTGACCATCCAAGTAGACATCCATTGATGTGCCAAGCATGAGTCAATGGTGTGGCTTAACTTTGACTCGTGGGGACCACCAAATAGGTTTTAGGGATTGGAATTGTCGTTGATTCGAACCTTAAACGTAATTAAGGATGCCAATAACTTTAAGAGCATCAAATATAACTTCTTTTGGCGTCTAAGACTACAGTTAGGGATCCAATTAACTGCTATAGACCTGAACCTGAGAGTGGACCATTACCTAGGTTGGACCATTGCTTTATTCTATTTGATTATATTGTTTAGAGGTTATTATACATTGTGCTTTATCATTGTCATTGTTATAACCATGTTAATTAAATGGGAATTGGAGGACCTAAACCTAGGACTACGTAGCGCTGACCGGGTGATGTAATCGGTGATATATGACCCATATCTGTGGCCAGGCGAGCCCTCATACGGCCTAAGTTGGGTGTGTGGTACCCTAGAATGGAGAGGTTGGTTATGTTGAATTGTTGACTCATTGTGAATGAGTGTGAATTGATTACTTGTGGAATGAACATGGATATTGTACTTATATTGTTTTAGGCCATGGTTTGTGGGCCTCGGTATGGATCCAATGATGATTGGACTTGGACTTGGATTTGGAATTGGACTGCGTTCCATGGTATTTGCACTTGGACCTCTTAGAGACTTGGCTAGGACCTTGCTCGCGCAAGGCAAGCCTAGACAGGCACAGACTTGTATTTGTTTCCCTGGGTCAGCACTAAACATTCACTTAGTTGTTCTAAGCTCAGCCTGTTGACTGATCATCACTAGTAGGAGCTATATTGGTTATGATTGGAGCTATCATGATGAGCTATGGCTAGACGGATGGTGTGATACCAGTTCCGGTGTAATGTGATAAAGGGGCGTGATCAGTGCGGTAAAGGGGTGTGGTGAGTGTTATATATATTGTTATTAGTAGGGCTTGTTATCCCTTGCATGGTTACCTTATTTTTTTCCGCCGCGACTGTTTACAGTATGGGAGGGCTGCGGCATAATATCACGCGGTATCCAACTTGTGTGAATGTGCAATATCGTTATCTATTAGATTAGATTACTTAATTATTCTGATTCTAACTGTGATATACTGTTCGATTGCCTAGCTTATGTTTCATTGTTATTCTTATGATTAAATTATCGTCTCTATTCTCTTTTGATACATACATCCTGTGTTATCTGTATATGATGCCTTGCCAGATCTTCGGATCTGACCCATCTTTGATGCTTAGGTTTTGACTTTGACCCCGCGGGTGACGCGTTTATTGAGGTGCTTGTAGTCGGCGATTACGGGTTGGGACTGGTTGACCAGGTGGTCGAGCAGGAGGATGGAGTGCCCGCACAGGGTGGTTGAGCGTAGTTTACATTTTGGGATTTTGAGTGATTATGTGGTAAGCAGGAAGATAGATTGCTATGTATATACTTGTTATTCACGCTTTGAGATTTTGTTGGACTTTAGCCCTGCTTCACTTAATTCATTTTATATGATCCCTTATGCTTCCGCTATGAGCTTATTGCTTCCGTTATCTTTTCTTATGCTTCCGTAATTTAACTGTTGATCATTTTATTGTTCAAAAAGTTTTAAAATTTTTGACCTCATCGCGGACTATGATTTTGGAAGTTCTCGGAATTTCCGGGAAGCGGGAAGTAGCACTCCAAATTCAGGTAACTTGGCGGTAACCTCGGTATTCAGAATTGGGGCGTTACAGTTGATTGATCCACACATTTACTTTCTTTCCCAACCTCTGATCATTAAAATGTGTGGTCCACTGAGTTCCGCATTCCGAGAGCTTTCCAATAGTATGTGGAATTTTAAAATGCGACGTACGAAGCAAAAGTTGGCCATTCGAAGTTGGCCAACTTTGAGGTTAGGTCTTCCTCATCATCAGATAGAGGGATTTGTTGTGACTCCTATCATCAGATCCTATATCAAAAGGGGCCCACTTTGACAAATCTCTGGGCAAAATAGGCTAGATGTGCTGGTTAGATACAGACCCATCATCGTTTGTTTTTTACCGTCCATTTGACTAATATGTCAGTGGCCCACCTGAGTACATTCGTCTATGATTTTTGGTCCATGGACCCTTCATTATTGGTCCTGAAAATGAAGCAGCATGGTCTATTATATCATTGCTTGAATTGTTTGTGGCATCAAATTTGGCGGGCGCTGGAAGATGGCTAGCTTGGCTGTAGCGCCAACCCCAAATTAAACTACAATTCTAGAAATGCCAACCCAGGCCTGAACCTGTTTGATAGAGGATTAGGAATGATCTTACCTTCAGGAATTCTTGAGCTTCTCATATGAAGGCTAAGACTGTCCTAACTGAACTTCTCTCTTCCTCCATCAAACTCTTAGTTAAACTATTTACTGGTAAGTCTCTCCTCGAGCTATGTAGTTCCCGTGAAGAGGCTGCTGAATGATCTTACCAGCAGCCTCCTTATTATATTAGATATGATAAGGAAGAGATGGGAGTTCCACATGTCACCGCAAAAGTCCAAGAAAAAGCGCAATGTGTTCCCGTGAAGAGGCTGCTGGTTTAATATATATATATATATATAAGTAGTAGTCACGGCCGTGCTTAGCCCGCGCAAAAATAAATAAATTACATATAAGTTTATAAAATATTAAAATTAATTATAACCATATAATAATTTGTTAGGTCTCACAAAGGATAAAACATATGATTTAATTGTTTAAAAAAAGGATTTGCATCAATTCATAATTTGAATGATAGGTTTCACAATGGATAAATCATATGACTTTAATCAACTATGTGTTTCATATAGATAGACCCCACAAAGGATAACATACATGATTTACTCAATTATAAATTTAAAATAGATGGGGCCATCAAACCCACTAAAAATATATCTGAATCTGTGACGGCATTCAAGTCCCAATCAGATAGTTATAAAAACTTGAGTGTGTGCCCCACATATGTCTAATATGAGTATACGATTTATTAGATCATACCCACGGGATCGATGCGTTCACCTCAACGTGGAGCCCACATGAGGACCCACTTGGGATCAGGACCTGGGAGGGTGGAAAGATCTCCTTGGGCCCCACATCTTTGGAAAGAATCAGCCTCCTCCCTAAATCCTGTCATCTCCATGTGGGCCCCACAAGTTTAATGGTATATAGTCCATTCGAATGGGTATGCAGTTGATCAAACTGTCCAGTCCATTCGGATGGGTGCAAAATTCGAGGGCCATGTGTTGCACATATGCCAAATACGAGTATATGATTTATTAGATCATAAGCGCTGGATCGGTCTGTGCACCTCAACGTGGTGCCCACATGGGGACCCACCTAGGGCTGGGACTTGGGGGATCAAAAGATCTCCCTGGGCACCACATCTCGCAAAAAAAAATCAGCCTCGTCCCTAGATCTCCCGGGGTGCAGAACTCGAGGTCCAAGTGAAATTTAGGGGGCACTCGAATGGACCATCAAGTGTTGTGCATCGAGCGCACCTGATAATCGCCATATATGTATGTGTTGCGCATGGAGCGCACCTGATATACTTGAAACTCAAATATGCAAAAATTAACGTATCTATTTCCAATGTTAACATTACTTATATGCATGTGAACAGCTACCAAAAACACGATTGAAATTGATGACGAAGTTGGGCCCACCACCAAAGGATCATTCTATTCTCCCAGTTCCTAATCCGTGGGCCACTTTAACTATCACAGGTGCTGCCATCCACTAAGGATTGATTAATTAATATCAGCATATCCTCTTCCAGAGAGCTCCCAACTGCGACACTTGTTTATTGAATTTCAAAGGTAAGGGATGAAATATTAATTGATAAAAGAAAAGTTTACAATCAAATCATTGGTGTCGAACCATCTACGTCTCTCAAAAGTATACAAAAATTCTTAAAAGTGTACAAAATCTTTTATAATAAACCCATGTGAAAGAGTAAAATTTCTCCAATAGCATAAGTATTGTGCATCCCTACCTACAATGCTAAATCCAGCAAAGTGTATATTCATCATATGTAAAAGATCAACGGCCCACATTCCAAAAGGAAAACTCATTTGAGATTCTTAGCTACAATGTCCACTATTTTCAAATCGATGGTGCTGACCTATATGTGTCTCTCCAGCATACAAAATCTCTTGATAGTGTACAAAATCTTTTATAATAAATTTGCATCCAGGAATGCTAAATCTTTTGTAATAAATATGTAACCAAGAATAGCATTCTTCATGTAACATTAATATCATGTATCCTTATCCTACAATGTACAGAATCTCTTGAAGCTATATAAAATCTTTTAAAATAAATATGTGCCCAAGAATAGCATTCCTTAGATAACATGAGTATCATCTATCCTTATCCTTCAATGCTTCAGCATACAAAATCTCTTGATAGTGTACACAATCTTTTATAATAAATTTGTATCCAGGAATGCTAAATCTTTTGTAATAAATCTGTATCCAAGAATAGTAGTCCTCATGTACCATTAATACATGTATCCTTATCCTACAATGTACAAAATCTCTTGAAACTCTATAAAATCTTTTATAATAAATATGTGCCCGAGAATAGCATTCCTTAGATAACATTAGTATCATGTATCCTTATCCTTTAATGCGAAATCTAAGCAAAAGTGTTTGAATAAATCTGAACATATTCAACTAATTAAGCGCGCGCACACACAAGATGTTTCCACTTGCAACAACTGTTATAGTTCGAATGGTCTCACCGTCCATTTGTTGGGCCCTGTTGTAGGGCACATAGTCTTTGTGGGTGAGGAGCTTCACTTCATACGCATTTAAAAGGTTACCTTCCGGTGCCCCTCATCTCTACATATATAAAGCAAAGCTCCTCTATCTCTAAACCTCTTGGCTCTCAAAAGTCTAAAATACTCTCTTGTGCCTTCATTTCATTCCATATCTTTTTAATGACACACAGATGATAATCGTCTTGCCGGAAGCTTTGGATTCATATGATGAGGCCCTCCTCAACTTCCAGAGGTACTTGGAACCGGAAAAAATCGCCAATGCTGGCGTGAAAGATTGGGTAATTTGGTCGATCAACCTTTCTATCTAAGCAAGTTATCGCCGCTGTATTTCTCAAGGATTTGTTTTTGCTATGGCCTATTTCTAAATCTTAATTCTTTTGGATTTTTTTGGATTTGTTTGATTTCGATCAGTGATTGTATTTAGAATGTGATAGTTTGATTGAGTTTGATAAATATATCTACATGATTTTATAATCTTAAAGCATTTAATCGTTTCCATTCCATTGTATTTTCTCCTTCCTCTTTTGGATTTTTACAAGGGGAAGAATTTATATGGTTAGTTAATCCGAAAGCATGAAATGTTGTTGTTAGGTGTTTGAAACCGTTGTTGGATTTAATGTATAGAAGTCTTTGTTGGTTTTGGTAATGGTGAGATGAGTTTGATAAATATATTTACATGATGTTAAGATCTTGAAGTATTTTCTCCTTCCCTTTGGGATTTTTAAAAGGGGAAGAATTTATGTGTGGTTAAACTGAAAGCATGAAATGTTATTGTTAGATGGTTAAAAAAATTGTTGGATTGAATACAAAGCCTGATGAGATGAGATCTATTGTGTTTATGGTAGTTGCATGTGGGGGGTGGGAAGCAGGTTCGCTCGAGCAAAAATTGGCTGGGATTGTCTAGAAGTTGAAGCCCAACTGAAATCTGACCCATTTTCATCACAGGTCAGCTAACCCAAACCCACACTAGATGTGGGTCAATGTGGGTGGCCCATTTTACTTGATTGGGCCCAACCCGACTTATAAAAGTTTGGCCCAACTACATTTAGTTTCAAGTATTTAGGTAATTTGAATTTGGTTATTGAAAAAAAAAATCCCATGGTACAAAAGTATTAAACATTAAACAATTTAAATATGCTTAATATTCAACTCTGACCCACCTTGTTTTACTGGAATCAAAGTGACTGACCTGTATAACATACGGGCCCAATTAGCAGCTTGACTACAGGATGCATTAGCGGGTTGAATCCATTCACAAGCATTGGCTTTAGTTCACTCCAAGTAGAGTGATTTACAAATCATATATTTTGGCCTAACTAAATGTGAAAAATATAGTTTGATTTTCACAACATTATAAATCCAACGGACAAATTAGATCCATCTAGAAAAGGTGCGAATAGACCAGTACGAGCAATGATGAGTTTCATAAGCACAAAGATGACATCCTTTCGGGCCGCTGGAGTCTGAGCGATGAAAATCTTTGATGGGGATTTTTTTTTTCCAGTGATTTTAGGGTGAGACAAGATGATTAAGAGTTCCTTACGTCTTGTATTTGTTGCTATTAATGTTGTGGGAAATTGAAATGGACCGCGTCAAAGTAAGTTGGAATGACTTGGATTAGGTACAAGTTAAAACCAAACCCATATCCTACCAATCTTTAGAAAGGATTAGGTAACCCAAACCAATACTAGATGCGGGTCGGCTCGACCCTGCCTGCACAACCCACATCCAACATGTGTGACCCATTTGACTCGATCTGATCCAACCCAAGTTGTAGAAGTTTAGCCCAAGCCGAAGAAATTAGTAAGGTTGGTCGTAGAGTTTCTATTACATGATGTCAATTTAGTAACAATGAGTTGTTAGCGTTTCATGATATGAGAAAGCATAATCATGTTCAGCCTTTTCTTTGTGCTACATTAGCCATGAAGTTTTGAGCCTTATATCCAGTGATCGGTTGGCCCTTTACTTTAACCATATGTGACGTTGGAAGCCTCTCTTAAGTAATTCTCAAGAGAAGTTATTCAGGATGTGTGTTTCAATGTTATAACAATAAAATAATATTATCATCCATTGAATAATGGACCCTGATCCTAGTCTTGGTCAAAGTTTCTATCGTGAATTCTTTATGATCGCTTTCTATCTATTGAGCCTGGCATTGTGGCAATCCATTTTTTTTTCTAGTATGCTAGAGATGGGACCGATGAGATCAAAACTACCATAATTTCTTTAGAAGCATACTTTGATGTCTTTGTACCCATTTCGTAGTGCTTCATACTCGTTTTGTTGTCAGAGACCGGGGTTTCCTCGGAGTAGGCGCTCTATCTTCGAAGGACTTCGGCGGATTTCCGACTTCCCGAAGCATTTGTTGGTGCTATTGGCAGAAGATATGCAGGTTTGTTACTCCAAGAAGAGGTTGAATAACACTTAAAGACCCAGCCCCTTTGTAGCTATTTGAGGATCGTCGTGCCATACGCTAAGGCTAACAAGCACATTGTTTTGGTTGATTCAAGCCATTTTTCTAACTTAGAGCAACTTAATTTGAATTGTAATTTTTGGTTGATTTTGCAAAGGTTGAGGCGAGGATCGATCCGTGAAAGTTTGTAGTAGAAGTGCTAGAAGTCTTGAGTTTCTCGAGATTTGCGAGCTACCATTGGGAATTTTCTAGCGGATTTTCAACTATTGCAGTTCCGTTAGCAAGGTTGATCCAGTTGGAAGTGTGCCAATCACCCCATTAATTTCCTAACCGGCACCTTGGTTTGGGGGCGTCACGCATACCGATCATGGGGCTGGAAAAAAAATGTGATTTAGGGGCTTTATTAATATATGGTGATTATAAAAAGAACATTTATGAACTACAGAAATGTCTTGATTGTCCTTTCGGAGTGTAGATCTAGTCATCACGAGCATGGGTGAAACGATTCACAATCACATTTGAAATTAATTTAAAAAAGCTAAATATTATTTGTAGTAGAAAATGGTCAATGTAACTGATGAGATTGTTAAGTAGAAAAGGAACCTTTTTTGCCAATTATGCAAATATAAAATCCTTTTGCTTGACAAAATCATAAATAGAAAGAACTTCTTGCGTAATACATTGGAATGGCACTTTCCTAACAACGTCTCTTCTTTTTTTTTTCTTTTTCTTCTTGCACTCCCTTCTCTTCTTCTAATGTTATCTTTCTCCTTTATTCATTTTCTTCACTTTTTATCCTCTAATACATTGCAGCTTTGAGAGATGAAGCAGTGTGAAAAAAAAAAAAAAAAAAGAGCAGTGTCTATTCATCTCCAAATTATTGATCTTCTTTTCCTTATTCTTTCTTTCTACACAAAATCGTCATTTGGTAGAGGAGATATTGTAGACTAGCGTGAAAAGATGATCCGGATTTGGTAGGAAAGAGCTTAATATGCAAAAGTAAAAGAAGACAACCATCGCCGGCTTGATAACAAGATTGATACCAGCCATAACTATGATACTGCGTGAAAGTTGAGGGACTGCATGCTTTTCTTATGGTGGCTTTATTAAGAACATGAATGACTACTTTTAGGTTTTACGGTCTAGACCACTGGTCTTGCAAATTTTTATAAAAACAATGTTATTATACAATGTATAAATAAGACATACTAGGCGTCGGGTGGGTCAAAGGAAACCAATACCCTAACCCACCTACGACAAAAGAATATAAACTCTCATTCCCAGTTTGAATCTTACAAATCCACGATTAATCCCACTCCTATTAGAAGCGGGTCACCCCCGGAAGGTGATTGTATACTTGTATTTCCTAAACTAAACATGACGTACGTGTAGTTTTAGTAATTTGATTTGAAGAAAGCAAAGTAGTTTTGTAGTGGTTTTCGGCATATGATTGTAGTAGAGAACCTAGAACCTTGACATACTTCAAGCCAAGTAGATTGATGATGAGACATATCAAGGACTAGGATTGAATACATAGGAGGGACCTCATAGGTAACTCTAATTGAAGAAGTAACATTGTTTTAGTCAGTCCTGGTATGTATACAAAAGGTGAAAAAAGCATATATGTTGTGGGTAAGAAGTTTAGAAAATATCGAGAAGGATGAAGCCAACAAATACCTTGAATGAAGTGATGGTAAGGTAATATATAGACCATGGATCCATAGAGAACAAGTTTTTAAAAGGGTTGGGTTGAAATTGAAGTACATGAAACCAACCCCAAATTTATAGAATGAAGCTTAAAAGGTGACAACGCAGTATGATGATCCAATAATCCTCTAGTCGTCTATAAATGGGAAGAACTTATTTGACATAAACAATACAAATACTCCTCATAAGGTCTTTATATTGAACAGGATTTTCGCTACCTCTACTAACGCCTACTCGGATTGGAAGGATTGGTTAGAAGAGGAGATTTAATACTTCATGCATAAGAACTATTGAATAAGAGAGAGCTGATTTTGTTCCAACCTTCTACTTTCATACTCTAAAGTGTTCTCGTAAATGGGTGTTCTTCACTGAGAATGACTGTGCAAACGTATCTCATTCCCCTTTTGGCATCTTGGCGTGTTGGATCTAAAATTGTTTGTAACACAAGTCAAACCTGTAGATCTAGATTCATACATCAAACAATGGATAATCTAAAACACTAGAGGCGTATCTTGCGCCATGATCTCGATGATAAGAAGTTATGTTCTGACCTTTAGATTTCCCTGGTATAAGATGTGCGGTCCCAATCAAGTAGGGTTTTCTCCTTTCTCCCTTTCACTCACTACAATATGCGTGAGAGTGGTTTTGTAATGCGAATAAGCTTGAGTAAGACAGGGGACCAAAAAATCCACCATACAGAGATTGTTGTTTTCATCAAAGAAATCCAAATAAATTGTTTATTTCTCAATTCCCTCATTATTTAGTAAAACAAGAGTCCTAATGGATTGGGCATTCTAGAAATGAGTGCAAGACGGATTTGTTAAAATTAAAACTAAAGGGAAAAGCTTATATATCAAAATCAATTCACTCAATGTCTGGCCCCATCATTATTAGATGTATGGTCATGTGGGCCACTTACATCTAACACTGCATCCTTGTTGTCAATAACCTTGTTGTCATCCACAAATTGTTTCAGCATTCAAAATGCTCTACTAGATATAGAATTTCACTTTATCTTTATTGCGGGGTCAATTGGAGACTCTATGTTTCTCCATGTGTGATGTACGAAAGCTAATGCCCCTACTAAAGTAATTCCATACATCTTTTTCACAAATTGTTATCTAAGTTGTCGAACTTTGACAAAAATATGAACCATAATCATCAACCCACAATTTCCTTCTTCAATGTTAATGTAATATAGATATTACGATCATATTCAATGGTGAGATATTATTAAGTTTATAAAAAAATTGAACTTTCTTGTTGCGTTAATCAAAGTAACATATATTTCGGGAATCACAGGGTGTTGTTGTGGATAGCAACACCCGCTCCCATAGCCCTACCAGGGATTGATCCCTGGCAAGGTAGTTTAAACTTCCCTAGTCACTGGGCCAGCTCAGCCAAAAAAAAAAGAAAAAGTAACATATATTTAAGGATACATTTATTGTTGGCACAACCTCGAGTCATACTTGCTTTGCTTTTCGCATAGGTCGGAGTTTTCATTGATCCTCCTTATATGGAAACAATAGGTGGGTAGCATTTGGAAAATTTTAAAATAACCTTTTATTTTTATGATCTAGAGCTTATTTACATATCTGAGCGTTGGATAAGCCCCTGTGATTGTATTTTCCTTTTTTAGAGCTTATTTACAAGTAAGAGCGTTTGCCTCCAAAGAAAATAGCTGAAGGAAGCTGCTTTTTTAGAAAAAAAGTTACCTAAACTGAATGACGTTTCACATTTCAAAACAAACAAGAACTTTAGATGAAAATAACCTCATAAAATTTCCAAGGTTATGCAAAGGATGGGTTTCACATTGTGATCAAGAAATGTGGGCTCTAATTACCACAATCGCTAAAGGTGGGCTCCAATTAACTAATGAAATAAGATCTTTTTATAATTTTACTAAATGAGCTAATTATAAACTAGAATATAAAAATTAGAGCTTTTAGGGTTTGTGCTTTCTTGTAATGGAAAATGTCTTAGGTGCCATGCGTGATAATCATGGTACAAAATATCGGCCGATACCGGTTCATATCGGCCGATATGAACCGGTATCGGTCGGTTCCGAATCGATATTTTGCCTGCGATACCGGTTTCGGTATCGCAGGCAAAATATCGCCAAAATATCGGTCGATATTTTCGGCTGAGATGATATATAATGCAAAAAATCATACTTTTTGTTAAAAAATCCCCAATCTTCCTCTTCTTCTCCTCTCCTCTCATCTTCTTATTCCTTAGGGGCTGTAACTACTCTCCATCTTGCATCTTTTCAAATCCCACATTTATTTATTAAATAAAATATTATTCAAGCCTCAAGGTAAGAGAAAATCAATTTATACCATTTTATTATGTGTTTTTTGTTTTTTATTTTTAGATGAAGCATAGAAATGATCATTTGGTTTGTCACTTTGGTTGTGTTCTCCACTTAGAAGTTAGATCTACATACTTTCATGCTAGATCTACTCATACACATGATTTTTATATTTTTATTTTAATTATTTTATTTTCGGATTTTTCAATATTTAAATTATAATATATCATTTTTTGGGGATTTCATCATAAATATGTTGTTTTAATGATTCATGATCATTGTGTAGTTTATAAATGATTGATTTATATACTTTTATGCTAGATCTATATATTTAATATTTTGAAAATGATTTTATTAAATCTTAATTTTTCTAAAAATAATTGTTGTTACTTAGTCTTGAATTTCTTAATTTATTTGTTGATTGAGTTAGTATTAAATGATGATTGATATGTTATTTTTATTTTCTTATATTTTACACTAATAAATTGATCATGAGCATCAATAATGGTTGTATTATATGAAATACTGGAAAAGACAGCGAACTGTAATATAGACAGGACTCATAACTTAAGGTGACCGAGATTTTGATTTATTGTTGTTACTAATGGAAAAAAATATTGTTTTCGAGGATTTTCTAATATTCTGGATTTTTTGGATATTTTTGAAAATTTTTTTGGATTAAAAAAAAAATTCACACCGCGACGACCGCGACAGACCGATATCCGCGACCGATACCGATATCATATCGGTTTTTCGGCCCGACCGAGACCGCGACCGAAACCGAGATTTTAAACCATGGTGATAATGCAGGTTCTAGACCTGTAAGTGGCCAATTTGTGCAAGATTGTCAAAGGTTAGGTTTCTCTCAAGCTTGGACCCTCCTAAGACCCAGCCTCAGCGGGACCGCACGGGTTGATGATCTTTTCATAAAAATCAAAGCTTTTATTTTAGACCTTAATCTAACTAGCTCTTTTTAATTAGACCAGAGTTTCCAAATGGAGCCTTAGTCAACCATTGTATGCCTGTTGTAATCTTAAGCTTATTGTGAATACATGCTGTAATTGCAATCTAGTAAATATTTGGTAATTGTAACAAGAAAGAGGGATGGTTTGTACTGGAAAATAGTATAATGGAAAGTCAATGTATAGGACGCACTACTGTCAAATGAATCTCTAATCAGTTAGCCATATCTTGCAGGGGCAATTATTATATATAATAGGTATAGGATTCAATTTTGCAAATGAGCTCCAATTTTTAAATTGATTGAGAAATTTGAGCTCAATTGAGATTTCAATTTTTTTCATAATTTTGAATTTAAGATAAATTTTATGAATTTAGAAGAAGAGTAATGTGGACTCTTTTTTAGAAAGGGATTTAGCAAAAAGTCCAATTCCAATAGGAGTTTACTCTCAAACAAACATATACCTTAATTTCAAATCATCTTCAAAAAGATAGTTATCACCATTGTGGGTGGGTGTGATATTTGAGCATGCTCCAATTTTAGTGGGGGAGTTTTTGATTAATTGTTTGTGGTGAGGAAAGTGGGCCATATTGTTGATTTTCGTAGGGGGCTTTTCATTCATTAGGTTATTGTTTATATAATTAGTGTAAAATGATCATCAAATGCCAATTATTAAATGGTGTTAACTCTAGAATAACTGGTCCACTTTGGCCATGCTTTTAGGCCATCCCACTAATTAACCACTGATTGGGTGAACCCTAATAACACATAAATTTGGATCAACCAACCGGATGGTTTGGAAGAAATGTTGTTGGCAACAAATTCATGTGGTGGGGCATCCATCTTATTCATGGCTTTTGGATTATTTAGATTTTTTTTTTGAAAGATTGGACTATTTGCCATTTCAAGCAAGTTACCCAAGATATTTATCTTATTTAGAAATTTAGAAGTCTGGGCTCTTTTCCATCTCGGTCAAGTTTAACATAGAATTACTGGATTTCTAGAGTTCAGTTGTTTTATTTTCATTTTTGGGCCATAGAATTTTTTTTTTCATGTTGTTTCAGTGGGCTGTTGCTATTGCATAGGCCGATGATGTTTCTAATCAATCTGTTCTATTCATGCTTGCAGATTTTGTAAGAAAAATTCTTGCATCATTAGATTTTTTAAATATGTTTCTCTTCTCATGAATGCTCTTATATCCTTATTAATGTCACTTTTTATTTATGTTCCTCCTCTCTGCCTTTCTTAATGTTATTTTCATGGTTCTTGTTATGTTATTTTGCTATCTTCTTTTAATTTATCAATATAGTAGTGTAAGCTCTCTATTTTATAAATTTATGATATTCTGTCTTCCTTTTGTGTATTGCTTAAATTCATTTTTTGCTCAGTGATATTTAACTGTTAGAAATCTCTGCTCCAAGTTTTGTCTGTAGTTCTTTATGTTACATTTGCCTTGTTATTTTTCTGTTTGATTGCGGATGCTTTGTTTTACATCTCTCCTTTTAATAATGTTTTTCTTTCTATTATGGTTTCACATACATTCATCACGAGTTATACTGAATTAATTCTTGTTGTTATTATGCTTCTGTTTGTATGGTTAATTATGTATCATTGTTAGTCGTTTTGTTTATATAGCAATCTTGAGAACGGCTAAACATGTGGCAATATGGGTTAAACTTAGATAACTTATTCCCTCAGTTTTCTAGACTGCATATCTTGGGGATGTGCCCGATTGTCATTTATAGTTGGACCCTGATGGATTGTAACTACGAAAATGTGACCCTTTAGGAATTGCTTGGGCCATGTGACAATCACTAGCACTATGTTCTAATAGATAATAGGATATTTGTGTTTTTTTATTAATTGTATACTCCTTTTTTATTTAATTGACACTTAAAATGTTCCCTTGCTTCATATATTCTTGAACAACTGCATTGTTTGTATGTTTGAAATCTTGATAATTTACGTGGCGTGAATTTCTTGTATTTCATGTTCTTTAATACAGTTTTCTTTTCTATTCTTCTAGGTGTCAATATGCCCTAAAGTGACTTCACAAGGAGTCAACGGAGCTGTAATTGGTCAACTAATTGATTTGTATAAGGATTCACTCTTGGGTAACAAAACTCCTGCATATGAAGGAAGGAATGATTTATACACTGCTGGACATTTACCTATTGAGTCAAAGGAGTTTGTTATCAAATTAGTTGATAGAGATGTACACACCAAATCTACGAGGTTTGTTTTTAAGCTTATTCATTGCCCCATATTTTGTCAAATTCAATTTTTGCTATTTCTTTTTTTCTAATTTATCTTGTTTTTAGCTTTTGTTTCATTACTGTATATATTCTTTACTTGAGTTTGTATCGTGCCACATGAGTGAGCGGTAATTTAAGGTAGCAATTAAGTTTGCTGCACAAACCGATCTACTCCGATTACAATAGTTTTTATGTGCTTGACGTAGATTTGAGAGAATCTCCAACAAAGAAGTAATTACTTAGATAATCTATTCTTTCTTTATTTCATATAAATTGGGTGATATTTTTGTGTTATTACTTATTTTGGATGCTTTCTTCTATAGTTACGTCCTAGTTGGAAGATCGTTTTCCTCCACTACCTACCGTCGGACGGATAGTTTGGGTGATGGATTGGAATGCTGGAGAGGATTTTATCAGAGCATTCGGCCAACACATATGGGATTGTCTTTGAATATTGGTATACTTTATATTATGATTCGGTTTTGCTTCGATTTTTATTTTATTTTTTGGTCTTTTTTAACCAGTCAAGTGGAAAACTCAGTTAAGTGATGTCTTTTATAATTTGTCTTGCACTTGTCAATCCATTGTTAGCTCCACAAAAATAACCATGGACTTTCTTGTTTGTTTGGATGTTTGTTGTCAGTTTTGATAAAAATAAAATAAAATTATCATTTCTTTTTAAGTTTCAGTTTTCATTCATTTAGTGTTGGTTTCTGTTGAATTTTTCATTTGCTTCAAATAAATTAAAGTGCTTTCATTTTAAAATTAAATAACTATAGTCTATTATTATTATTATAGATTTTAATCTTGATTGTAATTTTTACCATCTTAACATCATGTAGACCAAGTGTTATTTAAATATTTTATTAGTTTTAATATTATAAATTTTGAGGGCATATTTTGCTAGTACCCATTATCAATGTTATTCAATGATCTAACCTAATCAATTACATTTATTGGGGTGCGGTTCAATTTAAAATCTTAGGATCCCATACACCTATGTGAAATTCTGGGGTCATTCAGCAATAATTTATGAGTATGCTGCCGCTAAAGGTAGTTTTCAAAAGTTTAGGGAGAATTTAAGAGTTGGCAATGCTTGCATACTTTTTTGAAAATCCGAAATTTATAAAAAGAAATTCATGTAAACAAGTAGGCATGGCATATTTGGTTGAAGAATTTAGAGAAGTTTATTTTAAGAAAATTCTAAATATCCCAAATGTTGCCATATAAAGTAGGTATGGTAGTTGCAGAATTTGAAGGATGCTTAGAGGTAAAATGCCCAAATTTTAGAGGTAAATTCTGTGAGTTTTTTTTTTTTGTTAGATTTCCCACAAGGCATGCTTTCTTATTAAGAAATCATATTAGAAATTTCTGTATCCAAACATTCCTTGAGTTGAGAAACTGCATAGATCCAAGACAAGAAAACTACTATTTTCTTTCACGCCCCGAGCTCGAGACTACACTCATCTCGAGACGCGACAAACGCCTGCATGGGTATTCGAGTCAAACTCATTGACCCTTCATCCCCACGAACGGAATTCACCCACAGGATATCAAGTGTGAGGTTCAAACCTCCATAAACCTGTATTTCCACCTATATAGTCTTTATCACATCGATACCCAATTGTAACCCAATAATTTTTACATCCATCAAGATATAGAGCATAAAAGTTCATGAGCATAGATTTAAGTTCAAGTTTAAGTTCAAGAGACAGGGGGAAAGAAAGAAGTAAGTAAAGTTAAAAGTTACAAGCCATAGTCTAAAACATGTTTATAAACTATAACAAAAGACGTGGTAATTCCAAGCCACGGTCCATATGTAGTTTGACATGCAAACTCAAAAGATAAGATGTCAAAAGGACATCTTCTGAAGTCCATTCAGCTACGTGACGGGGGGGATTCCTCCTCCTCCTCGATCTCCGGGGCGGTGGCATCGAGGTACTCACCTGTAATGCCAAGTGTAGCACTATTACACTAAGCTAAGCAAGATAAACATATATAAATCATATAACATGTGGCAAATGAATAATTAGACAGATTTAATTCATATGAGGTCAAAGCATGATCACTAGGCAAATCTGTGCATGAGTAAGCATGAGACGTACAAATCATAGATGACAGATATACACAACAACAAAACTGAATGGCACATCCACATTAGTTATAGTCTCTCAAATTAATCATGTAAACATGAATGTAAAGTGAGAGCAGAAATAGAACAAAACAGAATGGAGTGGTGCAATTAGGAGATAGAGGGCCCAAAACTCTCCATCGTAGACCTAGGGTGCCGGTCAACCGTCAGAATATAATCTCATATGCAGAGGGCCAGAAATATATACTAAACCCACACTTAGTCAGGTCCGACTTAGATAGGGTCAAAGCCAAGTGGTGCCTACTCGTGGAACGAAATGTACAAAATAAGAGAACATATAGAGAATAGATCATATCATAATTCAGAACTTATCAAGGTATAACTGAGCAGAAGTAGAATGAATATAATATGAACAAGGGTATCAACAAGATGTACATAACTAAACAGAAGTATGATCACGTCATACCAGAATACTGGATACTGAATGCAATGCATGTACATAGATCATATACGAAATCAAGATATAAAACAAGCCAATCCTATGCTCTTGGGAACGCTCGAGGTCTTCACCGTCCAACTCAGTGTAGTACTAAGGATTTCAGTGTTAATGGCCTACAAAAGAACCCTTGGCATTACTTAATTCGGGCACCGAATCCCTTAGTATAACACATTTGGTTCTGATCTCAATTTCAAATAACACGAGGTTCCTTGTAGGTGCATGGTTGCACAAGCCGCATCCACTTAATTCACAAGTCCATTGGGCATGATGAAGTGTTCAGGGGGTCCAACCTTAATTCCTACTATCAGGCCAAAGCAATCTAACATACTACGGTTCAACACTTGGCTCGCGGTACCATCCGGTTGCCAAGATTTATTTAAATCCAATATCCAATCCAAATTTCAAATCAAATATATGTAAAGACCATTGGATTCTACGCTTCAAGAGCTTTCCAACAGTACGTGAACCTCTAAAAATGAACTTATGGTTAAAAGGTTATGGCCATTGGAAGTTCAGATTGTTGGGCCCAATGGGCCTACCTGCTCGAGCGGGCCAAGTATTCGCTCGAGCGGACAGGCTTCTGTGACACATTTTTTGGGCAGAAACTGAATCCGCTCGAGCAGCCAAAGCTTGGCTCGAGTGGGAAGCACACTATGACACATTTTGAGCTCAGTTTGCTCTGTTTTCTGTGGTTCTATCTTCTAAACCTAAAACCCATCTTACAAGGCATAATATTGGACAAAAATAAGCCACCCATGAATTGTCCAATTTACATTCCACATTGAATGAACAAGAGAACAATCCATTTCTTACATAAAAAACCTGAACAAAAATCCATTTGAGCAAAGAAATGGGTACCTAACATGATTGAACATATTCAAAGAATCAAATAGGCATACATGCATACATTTATATAAATTTAACTTGCCTTGGTGCTAGAAATCCAAATCCTACTCAAATCAACCTCTCTTAGCCAAACCAAGCTCTCGAAAAGAAAACCCCAAAAATACACCTCTAGAAGCACCCTACAAATGCTGAAAATGAAATGAAATAAGGGAGAAGAAGATGTATGTAAGAATTGTAATATCATCTCATTGATTTGAAGCAAGAGAAAGGGAAAGAATGAGAAATACTTACTAACAGAGAAGATGGTGCACACTTGGAGGAAATGGAGACTTAGAGAAGATGATTAAGAAGATGATGGAGGTAGTAGCCAGGAGATGATGGAGGTAGTAGCCAGGGGAAGAAGAAGAAGAGTATTAGCTGAAGTGAGGAAAGAAGCTTCGTTTGAAATGGGGAAGAAAGTTTTAAGATGACGTTTCCTCCTTGGAGTGCATACAAGTTCATATAGGGACTGGAATTCTCAAAAAGGGGCTTGGGCTGGAATATGGGATAAAAATGGGTCAAAAACGGATCCGAATTTAATGGGTCAAAACATGAAAATTAGAGACTATGAAATGCTCTATGCAATGCAATGAAAACCCACAAAATGTCTAAAGACACACATAAAACCCAAAACATTCCAAAAGTCATAATCTACCTAGTCAAAGGTCAACCCAACTAAATTCTACCTAATCAAGCCCAATTACATTAAAAACATCCATTAAACTACTAATCTCAATTAATTAACTATTAACCGAAATTAAGGCGGGTCAGAGTGTTACATTTTCCATTCATTTAATTTGTGGGATTTATCATGTAATATGATATACGTTGCTTTCAAGATATCATGAGATATGAGGCAAAATAGTTTTTAAAAAATGTTGACCAAACTCAAGCGACTCGGGTGACATTATCTAAACTTTGGTAATGAAATTGCAAAAAGCGGGTTAAAGGACTAATATGTCAAAACCCCTTTGTGTTGCTTGGGACTTGGCCGAGTCATATCTCAAGCCACGTATGACTGAAATAGAGAATGATATCCTCTAAATTTAAGCCACATGAGTTTTAATTATTTAAAGTGAAATTAAGTGATAATAAGTGAGGTTCCCATTTGGTGGATGATCATTTTCATCCATCTTTGAATGTTTTGATCTCCATTAAAATGTTGTTTTTATCTTTGAATACTTTCATAATCAAAACCCTCCAAAATTTCATCACACCAAGAAAAATTGATCAAGGTGAATGGGAATCAAAACCCTCCAACACATTAAAGACTCGACAGAAAGACCCTTTAAGGGTGAATGGACTAATATGGAGTTGAGTCCTTGTCCTTTCAGACTCAGCAATGTTTAAAACCACGAGACTCATATATCTTCAAACATCCTAAAATGTCCTCTCTAGTGTTCTAATCTGTTTATGTTTATAGGTATGTTGTGCGAGGAAGGTCGTTCAATGAGGGCAGCAGTAGTGGTGCTGGTTCGGGAGAAAAACCACCAAACCCGCTGCTGAGTCAACTCGGTCAGGGCAAGGACAAATGGCCCATGTGGCCATTATGGGGGCCATGGGCTCCCATGTAGTCTCAGCTGCTGGGAAAAGAAGAGAGGTTTGAATTGTTTGCTTCGGCTTCTTTTGAAGAGAAAGGTGGTGAAACCAAGGGCATCTCCGACAAGCGAGTTTTCAGGTAAGAATAAGAACTATGCTTTTCAAGAGAAAGCTACTACTTTCCATTCATTTAATTTATGCGCTTTGTGTGATTCTTGGTTATAGAGGTTGGTTTGATGTTTATTAGAGGTTATTTAATCCTCCCATAATTATTTGATTAATTGAAAACCTTGAAACAACTGGGCATGAGGATGTGAAAGCTTTTGTTACTTCATTCTCTTGATGATCTTCATGTTGCATTTTGTAGTTTGAAAACTATATTTTGTTCTAAAACTTTACTAAGCTCAAGCCATGTTATTCAGTCTCATGCTAAAGGCAAATGGTACTGATATTGCCCATATTCTCGTTGCGTCTTCTTCTGTATGATGGCCTTCTTCTATATGATGGCTGAGCGAGGACCGCATGCATCTTCCAGGTCTTTTGGGTTCACGTCATGCAATGCATGCGGACTCAAATGTGAGCAAACCAATCCCCATTTCACCAATAGCTGTATTCTCTTGGATTTGAACTTTTCCTCTATTTAATTAAGCTAGTTCATGCTATTTTGATGCAAATCATAGGGAAGGTATTTTTATACCATTAATTAAATGAATTAATAATGGATCGAGTTGAGAATCCTCATTAGGGTCAATTGATAGTTTCTTATTGATTTCTTATTATGGTTTTTAATTTCATTATTTGTCATATTCATGCCTTAATTATGTAGCTTATGTCTAAGTTCAAGCCACAAAGTATAAACCATATGAATGACTATCGAATTCATTATGGACTAGGTTATAAGGCAATAAACTAAGGTGAATTGAGAACAATTGAGTCCAAGTTTTTCAATATTTCTTTTTACTGCAAAAATGAATAGAATGGCGGCCCTTAGCCATCGTTAATCAAATCAGCGATGGTATTAAATAGTGGTTAGGGCCATAAAAAAAATGATGGCTCTAGAACAATTTTTTAGCGACCTTTTTTTTTTTCAACTGCCCAAATCAGTAAAAATATATTGCAACTCCTCTTTTGATGATGGCGGTTGACAAACCGTTGATTTTTAATTAAAATCTATCATTCTTAGAATTTTTTTAATAAAATATATGTTTTGGCATGAACCTATATTACTTAAACTTAAAGGAAATGAATAATCAATCAATAATTGTTGTTAAGGTTTCTGTTCTACCGTATTCTTCTCTTTTTTATCTATCTAAACATCTATTTTTGTTGGTGTGATATAGTTGATGTCTTGGCCTTTCATTTTTTGAGATATATAATCATGTGCTCTTTCAAAATTTCTTATGTTAATTATTTAAAAGGGTATATTTCTCTATCGACTTCAACTTGATTGCTTACTGGTGTTGAGCACATGTATAATCTGTAAGGATAAGATAAATTAGAGATCTGTGAAGTAGACACCAAAGAAACAAGAAATTAAATAATAGATGTCTAATTAGGTTGCACATATAATTGTATGCGCACTTATTCAAAATTTATGAAGGCTCAATAGTTGCATAAGTTAAACTATGTATACTCCCAAGGTGATGGGCACTACCAAGTTCAAGGACATAGGAGATTGCTCCTTAAAGTTAAGCTTTGACGTTGGAGAGTGCTACAATTTTGATTATCCAGTTTACTTGATAGTAATTTAATGTCATATTCCTATAGGGGAAGCACTTTAGATGGGTTGGGGTTATTTACTAAAGAATGTGCCGGATAAAAGAAGCACCATGAACCCATATATACTATAAGCCTAAGGAAGCTATGTATGATCACAAACCCTCATGTTAAGGATTAATAATTATCATATGATACTATCTCAGTCAGCTGCATAGGTTTTTATGAAACTATGGCACTCTACTTCAAAATTTCTATGCGAGGGACAATTATAATTTGTTAAATTGCGCTGGTTTTATAACCCATATCACCTTTATTTGGACAGAGTCTATAAGACCAAGGAAGCAACGCATAATTGTAAATCCTCATGTCGAGAATTAACAATTCCCATATGAAACCATGGCACTCAGCTACATTGGTTGATATGAAACTTTGGCACACTCTGCTGCATAATTTCGAAATAAGGGACAATAATTATTACTTAAACTTCCTTGATGTTATAACTTATAGCCCATATCACTCTTAGTCGGACAGAGTCAACACCAGATGTTTGTAGAGTGATCCAAATCGTTAAACTCCTAGGAATTTTGTTGCAATTCTCACGGGCTTCAACGTCTTTTGTAGATTCCCATATCACCTATTCTCATCCATTGTACCTTTCTCACTTTAAATTTTTTACATTTGTGACTTTCCCTTTTAGATTTTGAAGCCTAACAGAAAAAGACGACTTGATTGCGGGCTGTGAGAAATATTTGTTTCTTCCTAATTTTGTATCGATTTGGTTATTGTGAACGAGCATATTGGTTTTGTTCATTTTGGTTATTTTGATTGATTTGGCTATATGGGTGCAATTGATGCATTTTGCTCAATCTATAATTACTCAGTTCCTATCCTGCACTACTTTATTTTATACTTTGTTTCACCATTATGGCAGCCTTTTCGATGTGAGGCTGCAACCATTATTTGTTAAGATAGACCAGTGTCACTTACCGTGCTTATAAGGAGAAGAATTATCTGCCACATTTTTGCATATTTCTAAATACAGTTTGTTTTGCAGGTTTGAAAGTAATCTACGGTTGCCACTCAAGGGGGTGATTGCTCTAAAGCACTTTAGATGGTGATGACTGACAAATTAAAATGTAAAGAACATAATTTGGACGTGTCCAACACAGGCCAGCTCCGACGATAGTGAGGAAATGTTTTTCTTCATGGGTTGATGGCCCACAAAGGAGAAGTGGTAGGCTAAAGAAGACGTGAATGTAGGTGGTAACAATAGATCTGAATAAATGTAACCTATCCAAGCATTTGGATTAGGATAGATCAGAATGGAGGAATAAAGTCATGTAGCCCGAAATATAGTTGGGGCAAGGTTTTGATGATGATGATGATGATGGTTTGAATACAAAACTAATTTTATGTTCTTCAAGCTGATTATTACTATGTTTAAATGTGGATGTTCTATTATTTGACCATGGCAAGGTGGGGAAGTTATTGTCTATGATCGTGATTTAGGGATAGAAATGTCTTAGACTAATGGACTCTTTGGTCTCACATTGTATAATTTGTTGTGCACAGCCAAAAAGTTCTGCCATAGTTACAATACAGTGATTGTTATAGGTACTAAAATATCTATTACCAAGTAGTGACTCTGACGCTATTGGTTATGTTTTCAATACATTTATATACAGTGAATGAACCAAAGTTTGCAGTGGCAGAAATTCTCTCTCCAGTTACAATAATTGAAATGCAAAATGTTTTCAATAAATTAAATGCAGAAATTGAACCAAATCTACAGATACCAGTCAGTTGGAATGTGATGCCTGAAACTGAGTTGAAAACAACTTATTGCAAATGTTTCAAACGCATTCAAAATCTATGACAGAACCAGATCCACAGGTACCACTGCAGATAGATACCAGTTATATTACATTCATATTGTCAATTATAATATAAAATTACATAATCTCCCAGATTTTATATACAGGTGTACCAGATTTGGGCTTGAATATTAGATCCGGGCATTTGCTCATATGAGATTTGGCCGGTGTACGAGGTTCTTGCTTGAGTATTAGACCCAATAACTAAATAGGCTGGGGTTACACTAATTTTGGCCTAAATCATCGTCTCTATATATAATCGTAACTTAAGGCCCTGAAACCAGTGGAGAAAATAGTATAACTGGATGTGGAGAAACAACTGGAGAGGTTCCACTCCTTTTGTTTACGTTTTCTCATCCTTCATGCATATAGGTAAATGGGTTTGGATCTTCTTAGATCTTATACAAATGTTGGTTCGATAATGAAACGGATCATAAAACAAGGTCTATAGTCCAGACCTGGTTTTTGGGGTCAGATCTTTCTCATTATCAGATAGAGGGATCCTCTATCAAAAGGTGTCCACTTTGACAGATCTTTAGACAAAATAGGCGAGATGTGCTGGTTAGATACAGACCTATCATTGTTTGTTTGTGACCATCCATTTAACTAATATGTCAGTGGCCCAACCCAACTGAGTGGATTCACTTATGATTTTTGGTCCATGAATCCTTCATTATTGGATCTTAAAAATGAAAGAACATGGTCTAATATCATTGCTTGAAATGTTTGTGGCAACACATTTAGCCGGCAACTATGGCATTTTCACAAGGCTTGCTACTAGGGCTGGAATATAGGCTGGGTGGCTGTTGCGTGCAGCCCAAATCAAACTAGAATTCTAGAAAGTCCAGCCCAAGCCTGAACCTGAGACTCCTTAACTTGATTGACTCAATCCAAACCCAATCTGTACTTTTAAATGGAAAACCTAAACCCAACCTGACCCCCTTCCCTTGTCAACATTGCATTATTACACCCAGAGACTTTAACCCAGCCCTAACTCGACCCAAATTCGAATTGGATATTTTATTTTCAGGCCTAACCTTAACTTCAACCTGAAAATCACAACTAATTTGGGTTTTAATCAGGTTGGGTAAATGGATTGGAGCTCCACCTTGTCCTTGATTCAGCCTGCTAAAAGGGGTACCAGCCCGGCCTGGCCCGTTCCAAGCCTAAAAACACAGGGCTTTTAGAAAAATTTGAGCCCAGTAAACTTGGCTTGGACAATTATTTGAAAGCCCAACCAAAATAAGACTGGGAATGGGTAGAGCATGCCCAGCCCGTCCAAGCCCGGCTTGGCCCGCCCCTCCCGTAGGGTTATTTTACTGATTTTTATGTATATTTCCTAAATTGCAACTTGCTAGCCTCATGGTTGAAGTAATGAACACCTTCCAACTGTACTAATATACACATTTCCTCGATCCTTTGCCATCCAATATCCACTAATCTTCTTACATGTCCCAAAAAAGTCTTCCATCCGTACCTTGCCAAAGCATTTCCTTTCTAACTGCCCAACAAGCCAAATTCAACTTGATAGCCTCAATTCTTTCCCACATTCATAGATTAAATTATATCTTTCTTCACATTTATTGATTCGGAAGCATTTCCTTACATTTGGATATTATAATAGTTACTTAATAAAAATGAGGAAAACCTCAATATTTTGAGGGGGAAAAAACAAATAGCAGTGAATTTCATTTCAGCAGAAACATTTCACTTCAGAAAGAGTTCTGAAATGATACAACCTAGTAACTTTTTAGCCAGAATTTCAGACCCCCCTCGATCAAGTTCTCTCTTAAGATTATTTCATTGTTCTAAATCTTTTAATTTATTTTCGCCATCACCGTGTTCTCCCAAATGGCCCATTTTATACGCCACTAAGACTTCTTTGAAAAACAAATTGACAGAGATGTAGATGTTTCACATGAATGAGCGCATGATCCGCCATTTCTTCATCCAATCGACAACTAGAACAGTTGATATAACAATTAAAATGGTGATAGCATTTTGGCAACTGCATGATTGGGAAAAAAAGGATTATACAAAGAGTAGCAAAGAACATTATTGTATTCAATTTCTGCCGCTGTTCTTCTTCTTCTTGTTGTTGTTGCTGATGTTATTGTACTACATATGTTAGAAAGCTATAAAAGCAAGCAATTTTATGCAAGCCGTAAGAGGTAAAATTCTATAAAAAAGAAACCCAATATATATAATAGTGTCTAATTTTAAAGGTCGATGAAAATATAGGAATAATTAGAGAATGCTGATGACAAATTCCATGGTCAAACAATGACAAGAAAATGCAACAAATGGTGGGGGCAGCTATAGCACCACAACAAACTGCACCTTTCCCGACACTATTTAACGACGCAATGAAAAGATCCGTTGATAAAAGTCTTATTTTTTATGCATATTCGGACTGCGATGGCAAAAGTCACAAAAAACTGCAACTTTTACCAATGCAAGTAAGACCGCGTTGGCAAAAGCTGTGGAAAACAAGTTGTCGCCAACAAAAGTTTCCCCTCGAAGAGAGGGAAAGTTTTGTCAAAGCATGTTTTCCTAATGGCGACACAATAATGCGTTGGCAATTATTTGGCTACTAGCGACACACAAGTGTGCATTGGGAAAGATTTGACTTTTTATTCACACCATTGCCAATGCATGATTTGCGTCTATAAAGTCTCGTCTACAACAAACTGCACCTTTCCTAACATTATTTTCCGACACAGTGAGAATTTGCATAAATAAAAGTCTTATTTCTGACGCATCTTAGGATTGTGTTGGCAAAAGCCATAGAGAATTGCTACTTTTACCAACGCAAGTAAGATTTTGTTAGCAAAAGCTATGGAAAACACTCTGACTTTTTATCTGCACCATTGCCAAAGCACGATTTGCGTCCGCAAAGCCACATTTATTTATTTTTTTCCAAAATCACCTAAGCACCCTGTTTTCAATGCTTTGATTTATTCTCAACCCTCTGCCTCTTTCGTTTTTTTTTTTTCAAAAAAAAAAAAAAAAAAAAAAAAAAGGAAATTCTGAGGGGTAACTACAATGGATTCTAGAGTATGCTGGGAACTTTTTTCGGTGGGGCCCACTCCGTGCCCATATATGGATAATCATGGTCGTTCAAAATGATCAACTTGCTTATTTTTGCGGTATCCCAATTTTTATTTTTTTTAGAATTGAGTTGGTCCCACCATAAGATTGACCACACAAAAAAAACATGGCTAAAAAATATTGTTTTACTCACTTTTTTTTGTTCAATCGTACAGTGAGATAACCTCCATTGAAAATGAGATTTGACGATGAGCAGGTGTAGATGTTATGAGTCCACCATCACATCGGTAAATGAAACCATAATTCCACAAATCCCTCATGATATTGAATTGTATATACCTAAAATGTGGGAAAGAAAGGTGAGATTTCAAATCTCGTTGATCCCACGAGTGGAATTAATGTGTGTTCCTTCATTAAGCCTTTTCCTTGGCTGGAGATGTATGTGGGGAATGGAGTATATGTTGATTTACATTGGCACATGTGATTCACTTGGCATTCGTGCCAAGTGGGAGATGCTAGGAAACTTGTGTAGCCCGAATGCCATTGGGCCCACGCCAGATTGAGACCGGCTGTGTGCCGCAGATGAACTCCCAACAAATCTTGATTTGATTGAGTTAAATGAGGATCAAACTCTTGGTGGTAGAGTTTGGATCAGTTTCAGACTCCCGTTAAGCAGAATCCCAATGCCGGTCAATAAATGTGGGATTCCATGAGGGATAGAGTCCATATTAGTCGTAATTCTAGAGGATTGCTCTATATAAGGGAGATGAGAACTCTTTTTCTTGATTATCCAATAGATCTGAGAGCATTCGCGGCGAGTTCGCAGGATCTATCTCACACCGGAACGTACAAGGTTCTCGGTGAATTCGATTCCAACACCCATCTGGAGCCAGCACTTTTGTCACTGCCAAGTTCGAGAACATTGAAGAGTGCTCCTTAACGTTAAGATTTGATGTTGGAGAGTGCTACCATCTTAACTATCCACTTTAGTTAAAAGTAACTTAATGTTTTATTCCTACAGGGGACGCACTTTAGATGGGAAGAGTGTTTTGGATAACTGAAGCACCATTTACCTATATATACACTATAACCCCAAGGAAGCTATGTGTGATCGCAAATCCTCATGTTTAGAACTAATAATTATCATATGAAATTATCTCACTCAGCTCCATAGGTTCTTATGAAGCCATGGACAATTATTATTACTTAAACTTTCATGATGCTATAACCCACTGCACTCTTAGTCGAACAGAGTCAACACCTGATGTTCAGGAAGGAGTGATCCAATAAGTTAAACTCCTGAGAGTTTTTTCAACATTTTCGATAGATACCCATATCACATATTCTCATCTATGGTACCTTTCTCACTTTGGATTTTTCACTTTTGTGAGTTTCACTTTTGGATTTTTCTTATATTTAGATTTTGAAGCTTGACAGAAAACATAGGACTCCATTACGGGTGGTGAGAAATATTCGTTTCTTTTGGTAAATTTTTATTGATTTGGTTATTGTGAACAAGGATACCGGTTTTGTTCATTTTGGTTATTTTGATGGATTTCTTTATATGGGTGCAGCAGATGCATTTTGCTCAATCAATAATTACCAAGTTCTTATCTTACACTAGTTTATTTTATACTTGGTTTAACATTATGGCAGTTTTTTGGATGTGAGCTTTAGACCTTTATTTGTTGTCATAGACCAGTGTCACTTACAATGCTTATGAGAATAGTTTTCTGCACGTTTTTGCATATTTCTAAATACAGTTAGTTTTGCAGGTTTGGAAGTGGTCTAAGGCTGCCCCTCAAGGTGGTGATTGCTCTAAAGAACTTTACATGGTGAAGACAGACAAATTTCTATGTAAAGAATATAATTTGGACATGCCCAACACAAGCCAGCTACGACGATAGTGGGGAAAAGCTTTTCTTTAATGGGTTGATGACCCACAAAGGAGAATAGGAAGACCGAAGAAGATGATAAGTCTACAAAATTGTAGCTTTTATTCATCATTTCATATGCATTTGTGGACTTAATTAGGTTAATTGCATAGAATTACACTTAATTTCATGATTTCATGCATTTGAGCATCAAAGTTGGAATCTTAGTCAAATTTGGTCAAAATTCATTAGATTGCATGACTTTTGTGAAATTAAGGATTTTTAACTCATTCATCACCCAAAAATTAGTTCCTTTGGCTTCACTAATGCATACCTGCTAATTTTGACACCATGTGTTATTTTTGAAGAGTTAGGTATTTTTTGTGCACTAAGTAAGCATGTAGGGTCCCATGCATAGTCCATCTAGATTCTTCACACATGATTATTATTGACATTATTTAATTTTATTTATATAGGAGAAATCAAGAGTGAGACCTGCATTGGTGAAATTTGAGAGAGATTAAAGGCGAGACACCCTTCATGGTGGGCCCACGTATCTTTACATCTTGGTGGAGTTGGAAAGATTGGATATTCTCAAAGAGGAAAGAAGAACTCAGATTTGGAAAGATGATGTTGACTAGCTAAGTTTGGAAACTAAAATCAAGAAAGAGAGAGCAAATTAGAAACTTTGCAAGGGGAGTTGGCTAGGCAAAGTTACAAGTGAGGAAGCGAGCCAGATATGGAAAGAGAATCAAATAAGAAAGCAAATAAAGAGTCCAAACATGCCTTGGACGTCCAACATGGGTCCAACACACCTCATTACATGCCAAACATAGAAGTTCCCTTAATCGCACAATTATTCTCGGGTTTTTCAGGGGCAAAAAATTGAAATGGTCATTACTTTCAATCTGAGTGTTGGATTGGTGTACTCTACATACTTTGGAAAGGTCTTTTTGAGTAGATATCGGTGGAACCCAAGATTGCATAAATCGGAGCTATATTAAGGGAGATATGACCTCAGGAAGTTGACTGTTATAATTCTGCGGGAATTGCAAAAAGTCTTTCAAAATTGGCAATAGGAGAGATGTTTGAGGAGTTCAATATGGCAAGACTTGGAGCCCAAGAGACCACACTTAGTAGCAAATCCTCTCCAATTCAAATTCTTTCTAAGTGTGAAGCCTCGCTTGAGTCATAAGCAAGAAATCTTTATAAATAAGGAAACAAGTCCTAAAAGAGAGGAGATTCTTTGCTAAAAAGGAGGCATCAACAATTATAAAACCAACCCAAAAGGGGATGGAGGGCATCTCACGTGCAACACTCCCTCTCTCCAATTCCCTTCTTTCTTTTCTTCCTTTCTTGTTTTCCATTAGTGTTTTATTTGTTGATTTTATTTTGGTAGCCTTGGGCCATGTCCAAGGATTTATTTTGAAGGAGAATTTTTGTCAAGGATAAGTTGTAAAGATGCATTTTTTAATGACAAATCAAGAAGCATTCTTTGCAATTAGGATTCTTTGCAGTAAGGTCTCCATTTAACTTAGGCATGCATTAGGATTTTTAGAAGTGCATCTTTCATTCAAATTGTAGTAGTTTAGGGTTGTGAAATTTAGATTAGGTTTATTTTTCAATTTAGGAATTTTATTGACAATTGTTAGCTATTTTCAGTAGATTATTTAGATCTAACATTTTAGTTGTTTTCTTTGAGGTTACAATGAGTTTTGAAGGACTCTAAAAGGAAGGGAATCGTGGGGATTGCTTTCAAGAAAACAAGTTGCTCTCAGAATTGCTAAAGTTGCTGGCTGAGGAGATATCTTGGACTGGTTTCAGGACGGAGTTCCTGACTAAGTTCATCCCTGTCCATATCCCAAATCAGAAGTTCAGAGAGTTTCAGACTCTAGTCTAGGGCGACATGATGGTCTACCAGTATGAGCTTCGCTTCACTTAGCTCTCCTGCTTTGCAGAGGCCCTTATCACATCTGAGCCTCAGAGGATTCAGCGATTCGTTGAGGGGTTAAGGGCTGACATCCAGTTGCATATGACTTGTGTTGACCATGCCACCTATGAAGAGGTCGTAAGGAAAGCATATTGGGCCAAGGAGCATCTATAGAGGGTTGAGGCCATGCACCAGCAGAAGTGAATTAGGACCGCTCCAGTTCGACAACAGCCTATAGTGCAGCAACAGCAGCAGTTCCGGAGGCAGAGACCGGCAGGACAGATGGTACAGTATCAACAACAACAGCAGTACCGCTAGCACGGCGCATGTTATGACTGTAGCGATCCAGGACATTTGTCCAGGAACTGCCCACTTTGTCGAGAACAGCCCCCGATGTTCCAGCTTCCTGCACCTCCGAGAGCTCCAATTGCCGCTCCTTCAGCTCGTCGGATTGTCCCAGCAGCTCAGTCGCCTCAGCGGCCTCGTGTTCCACAGCAGGCACGTGATCCTCAACAGCTGCCTAGGGGACAACACTATTAGCGTGGGCGTCATTAGAGACCCCAGGGACAACAGCGCTACCAGCATAGGCCCCAGGCAGCCAGGCAGGTCTTCGCACTCACCTATGAGGACGTTGAAGCCGCAGAGAGCGTAGTTGAAAGTACTATTTCCATTTGTGATCAGCTTGCTAGAGTGTTGCTTGATCCATGTACGACACATTCTTATGTGTCCTAAGCTTTTGCTTTAGTTCTTGGCAGAGTATAAGAGGAGTTACCTTGAACGCTAGTCATGTCTACACCCGTGGATAGGAGGGTTGTGTGTCAGACTTACCACCCCAGATGCCGAGTGCAGATTGGGGAGTACATTCTATTTACAGACTTGATCGTGTTACCCATGCATGACTTCGACGTCATTTTGGGGATGGATTGGTTAGCCAGATACCTAGCGGTGTGGATTGCTTCGAGAAGACAGATAGACTCTCCATTGACAGTTTAGACGACAAAATAGAGTTTGTAGGCAAGAGAAGACCGCCCAGTACCAGGATGATTTCAGCACTGAAGGCTGAAAGGATGATGAAGGTAGGATGCGAAGGCTACACCGCGTTTATTTCAGAGGATAAGAAGTCCATGGGAGTGGATGAGATCCCAATGGTATGTGAGTTCCCAGATGAATTTCCTTACGAAATTCCGGGATTACCTCTAGTCAGAGAGATCGACTTCACCATCGAGCTTGCACCAGGCACAGCACCGATTTTCAAATCTCCCTATCGCATGACTCCAGCTGAACTGCGAGAGTTGAAGACTCAGTTGCAGGAGTTACTAGACAAGGGCTTCATCAGACCAAGCATGTCCCTGTGGGGTGTGCCAGTGCTTTTCGTAAAGAAGAAGGACGGATCAATGAGGATGTGCACCGACTATCGCTAGCTGAATCGGGCGACAGTGAAGAACAAGTATCCACTTCCATAGATCTACGAGCTTTTCGACTAGCTTCAGGGTGCTTAGCACTTTTCAAAGATAGACTCAAGGTCGGGATACCATCAGTTGCGAGTTAGAGAGCAGCATGTACAGAAGACAGCGTTTTGCACATACTATGGGCACTACAAGTTCTTAGTGATGTTGTTCGGATTGACAAATGCACCAGCAGTGTTCATGGCTTTGATGAACAAGATTTTCGCACCGTACCCAACAGCTTCACAGTTGTGTTCATTGACGATGTGCTAGTCTATTCAAAGTCTCGAAAGGAGCATGAGCAGCATTTGAGGACGCCTCCACAATTGTTGTGCGGCAATTAGTTGTACGCAAAGCTTAGCGAGTGCGAGTTCTAGTCAGAGCAAGTGGTTTTCCTCAGACATATCATCCCCAAAGAAGGATTAGTAGTGGATCTAGCCAAGATTAAAGCAGTGGTGAACTGGGAGAGACTGAAGAACTTCACAGAGATTTAGAGCTTCCATGGCCTAGCAGGATACTACTGCAGATTTATCAAGAGTTTCTCCACTATTTCAGCGCCATTAACCAAGTTAACGGGGAAGAATGTACCATTCGTGTGGTCTGATGCTTGTGAAGACAGCTTTCAGGAGCTGAAAGAAAGACTGACAACGGCACCGATCTTGTCTTTACCTTTCGGGAGCAGTAGATTTGTTGGTTTTACAGACGCTTCAGGGACAGGCTTAGGCTGTGTTTTGATGCAGAATGGGAAAGTTATTGCCTATGGATCTCGACAGCTGAAGGAACACAAGAAGAAGTATGCTACACATGACTTGGAGCTAGCAGCAGTTGTGTTTGCACTGAAGATGTGGAGTCACTACATCTACGGGGAGCAGTTGGAAGTTCATTCAGACCACCACAGCTTGCAGTACCTGTTTACCTAGAGTAACCTCAACAATCGTCAGAGGCGATGGATGGAGTACATCAAGGATTACAACTTTCCAATCAAATACCATCCGGGTAAGGCAAACGTCGTGGCAGACGCTTTAAGCAAGAAGACCGCCCTAGTCAGTTTTCTAGCAGCAGAGGGCGTGTGGACTGATGTCTTCAGAGACTTAGATGTTCAGTTTCAGCCCCTCAGCGACAGAGTTATGCTTACTACCATGTCCACATGGGAACCGGAGTTACTTGGAAAGGTCAAGGACAGTCAACACAGTGATCCTAGGCTTGTTAGAGTGATCGAGCAGATTGACCAGAGGCCAGAGTTTAGACTGATTGGTGGAGTGCTATACTATTAGGACAGAGTGTGTGTGCCAGATATTCGGGAGCTGAATGAAGAAATCCTAGCAGATGCGCATCACAGTAGATATTCGATTCACCCAGGCAGCACCAAGATGTACTAGAATTTGAGGAGGCACTACTGGTGAACAACATGAAGAAGGAGATAGTAGGCTATGTATCAAGATGTCTGACCCGTAGACAGCAGATCAAAGCCGAACATCAGAAGCCACCAGGGCTATTACATCAGCTTGATATGCCCAAGTGGAAGTTGGAGCATATCACTATGGACTTCATCGCAGGACTACCAACAACCAAGAGACACAATGATGGCATATGGATGATTGTTGATCGATTGACTAAGTCAGCTCATTTCTAGCTAGTTTCGATGAGAACGAGACTTGATGTCTTAGCTAAGCTGTATGTGGACTAGATCGTCTCTTTGTACGGAGTTCCAGCTTCGATTGTATCGGATAGAGACCCGCATTTCACTTCACACTTCTGGGAGAGTCTACAACAGGCTTTGGGAACTAAGTTGAGCTTCAGCACCGCTTACCACCCGCAAACAGATGGACAGACCGAACGCACGAACTAGACACTTGAGGATATGTTGAGAGCTTGCGTCGTGGACTACAAAGACAACTGGGAGGATTGTCTACCACTTTGCAAGTTTGCCTACAACAATAGCTATCATTTGAGCATTAAGATGGCACCTTTTGAGGCTTTGTACGGCAGGAGATGCAAGACCCCAATTTGTTGGGAGGAAGTTGTTGTCTGGAGTTTCCATGGACCATCCATAGTCAGCGACACCAGCGAGAAGATCCGACAGATAGTCGAGAATCTAAAGGTTAGCCGTAGCCGCCAGAAAAGTTATGCAAACATCAGGTGTAGGCCTCTCGAGTTTCAAAAGGGAGACAAATTGTGTTTTTGAAGATTTCCCCATCCAGAGGTACTCTTAGGTTCGGCGAGAAGGGTAAGCTAGAGCGGAAATATGTCGGACCGTTCGAGATCAGGTCCAGGATCAGTGACGTTGCTTACAAGCTCCAGCTACCACCAGAGTTGTCGGGAGTGCATGATGTCTTCCATGTCTCTATGTTGAAAAAGTATGTGAAGGATCCTACTCATGTTCTACATTATAAGCCACTCGATATTCAGCCAGATGCTTCTTACATTGCCAGACTAGTTGCTATCATCGACACCAAGGAGCATGTGCTCCGGACCCGAACCATTCACTGGGTGAAGGTTCAATGGGAGCATCACTCTCCAGAAGAGGCTACATGGGAGCTACGTGACCGGGTAGAGAAGGACTATCCACATCTCCTACCTCAGCTATATTCTAACTTTGTTTTTACATTTGGGGACCAAATGTTTTAAAGTAGAGAGTGATGTGAGGCTCCACCCCTTGTGGGCCCTCAATTTTGATTTGAATAATTATAAATATAATATTAACTATCTTATTATGCTATTTAATAGGGTCTAGTAGAATAGTTTAATATATTCCTAAGTCTTAGATTAGGCCCTTGTATATTTCTTTATAGATGTAGGGTGGTTATTGTAATTTGATTAGGGTTTTAGTTAGGATAGGCCTTAGCTAGTAATTAAACTTTACTAGGAGGGGTGTTGTAGCTAGAGAAGCGTCTAGAATTCCTACAAAGGACAAATTTACCCATACCCTTATCCTCTTTTCTATTTAAACCCTAAGGGCTTTCTAGCAATCAACCACTAACCCTAACCTATATATACTAACTATTGCAATTGAAATGTAAACCCAACCCTAATTCACTCTCATTTCTCATTCATCTTCCATCTTCCCTAATACACTCTCTAGAAACTCTAATTCTCAATCCCAGCAACAAGAAGGATAGAGGATCATCCCCAATTGCAGCCTCAACCCAACATTAGCAACTTTGATCTTTCTCTTATATTCAAATTTCCATTTCTATTGATCTAAGGCATGTACCCTATGCTGGACAGTTCAGAATGCATGTTTTCTTTCTCTTGATTCTGTAATTTCAATTCAATTGATGCATATTTGTTAGATCTATCATTTGAGCTTTGTTTTATGGATTTTTGGTCGTTTGATGGATGAGTCCTCTCATTTGAAAGATCAATAACCCGGATTGATGATAGATGGATGGTTATATAAGTGCATTTGCTGTTATATATGTTTCTGTGATAATTGCAGGAGATTGGAGGTGGTTTGATTGAAAATGGGGCGGAAGAGATTGAATTCCAGAAAAATGGAATTTTTGCATAGGCGTGTGTACCTGGTCGACCAGCCTGTAGTGGGTCGACCGGCGACACTAAAGGGGTGGGGTGGGGGGCAAGAACAAGTCTCAGTTATTTTCTCCTGAGAATTTCTTACTCAATGTACCCGGTCGATCCGATACACAGAAAGGACAGACAGAACTGGGAGTTGTCATTTTTCCCTCAAACCCAGTTTCCTCTGTGTGTGGTCGACCGGACACACTAAAAACTACAGAGACTGAGATTTTGCCTGAATGATGTTTGATTTAGGTTCCCTGTGTACCAGGTCAACCGGCTGGCCACTAGGTCGACCGGAATTCAAGCCAGATTTCAGCCTCTCTTCTCTGTGTAATAGGTCGACCCAACCTTAGCCAGGTCAACCTGCCACACTGAAGTTAGAAATTTCTGAGTTCAGCCTGTTTTTTTTTATTTGATCCATTGTGGGCCCATTGACCATCCAAGTAGACATCCGTTGATGTGCCAAGCACGAGTCAATGGTGTGGCTCAACCTTGACTCGTGGGGACCACCAAATAGGTTTTAGGGATTGGAATTGTCGTTGATTCGAACCTTAAACGTAATCAATGATGCCAATAACTTCAAGAGCACCAAATATAACATCTTTGGGCAGCTAAGACTACAGTTAGGGATCCAATTTATTGCTATGGACCTGAACCTGAGAGTGGACCATTACCTAGGTTGGACCCTTGCTTTATTCCATTTGATTATGTTGTTTGGAGGTTATTATACATTGTGCTTTCTTATATCATTGTCACTGTTATAACCATGTTAATTAAATGGAAATTGGAGGACCTAAACCTAGGACTACGTAGTGGTGACCCGGTGATGTAATCGGTGAGAAATGACCCATATCAGTGGCTAGGCGAGCCCTCATACGACCTAAGTTGAGTGTGTGGTACCCTAGAATGGAGAGGTCGGTTATGTTGAATTGTTGGCTCATTGTGAATGAGTGTGAATTGATTACTTGTGGAATGAACATGGATATTGTACTTATATTGTTTTAGGCCATGGTTTGTGGGCCTTGGTATGGATCCAATGATAATTGGACTTGGACTTGGACTTGGAATCGGACTGCGTTTCATGGTATTTGCACTTGCACCTCTTAGAGACTTGGCTAGGACCTTGCTTGCGTAAGGCAAGCCTAGACAGACACAGACCTGTATTTCTTTCCCTAGGTCGGCACTAAACATTCACTTAGTTGTTCTAAGCTCAGCCTATTGACTGATCATCACTAGTAGGAGCTATATTGGTTATGATTGGAGCTATCATAATGAGCTATGGCTAGACGGACGGTGTGATACCGGTTCCGGTCTAAAGTGATAAAGGGGCGTGATCAGTGCGGTAAAGGGGTGTGGTCAGTGTTATATATATTATTATTAGTAGGGCTTGTTATCCCCTGCACGGTTACCTTACTTTTCCCTGTCGCGACTATTTACATTATGAGAGGGCTGTGGCATAATATCCCGCAGTATTCAACTTGTGTGAATGTGCCATATTGTTATCTATTATATTAGATTACTTAATTATTTTGATTCTAACTGTGATATATTGTTCAATTGCCTAGCTTATGTTTCATTGTTATTCTTATGATTAAATGATCATCTCTATTCACTTTTGATACATACATCCTGTGTTATCTGTATATGATGCCTTGCCAGATCTTTGGATCTGACCCATCTTTGATGCTTAGGTTTTGATTTTAACCCCGCGGGTGACGCGTTCATTGAGGCGCTTGTAGTCGGCGATTACGGGTCGGGACCGGTTGACCAGGTGGTCGAGCAGGAGGATGGAGTGCCCGCACAGGGTGGTTGAGCGTAGTTTACTTTTTGGGATTTTGAGTGATTATGTGGTAAGTAGGAAGATAGACTGCTATGTATATACTTGTTATTCACACTTTGAGATTTTGTTGGACTTTAGCCCTGCTTCACTTAATTCATTTTATATGATACCTTAGGCTTCCGCTATTAGCCTATTGCTTCCGTTATCTTTTCTTATGCTTCCGTAATTTAACTGTTGATCATTTTATTGTTCAAAAAGTTTTAAAAATTTTGAGCTCATTGCGGACTATGATTTTGGAAGTTCTCGGAATTTTCGGGAAGTAGTGCTCCAAATTCAGGTAACTTGGCGGTAACCTCGGTATTCAGAATTGGGGCGTTACAGTTGATTGATCCACACATTTACTTTCTTTCCCAACCTCTGATCATTAAAATGTGTGGTCCACTGAGTTCCGCATTCCGAGAGCTTTCCAATAGTATGTGGAATTTTAAAATGCGACGTACGAAGCAAAAGTTGGCCATTCGAAGTTGGCCAACTTTGAGGTTAGGTCTTCCTCATCATCAGATAGAGGGATTTGTTGTGACTCCTATCATCAGATCCTATATCAAAAGGGGCCCACTTTGACAAATCTCTGGGCAAAATAGGCTAGATGTGCTGGTTAGATACAGACCCATCATCGTTTGTTTTTTACCGTCCATTTGACTAATATGTCAGTGGCCCACCTGAGTACATTCGTCTATGATTTTTGGTCCATGGACCCTTCATTATTGGTCCTGAAAATGAAGCAGCATGGTCTATTATATCACTGCCTGAATTGTTTGTGGCATCAAATTTGGCGGGCAACTAGGGCATTTTCACAAGGCTTATGACTGGCGCTGGAGATGGCTAGCTTGGCTGTAGCGCCAACCCCAAATTAAACTACAATTCTAGAAATGCCAACCCAAGCCTGAACCTGTATGATAGAGGATTAGGAATGATCTTACCTTCAGGAATTCTTGAGCTTCTCATATGAAGGCTAAGACTGTCCTAACTGAACTTCTCTCTTCCTCCATCAAACTCTTAGTTAAACTATTTACTGGTAAGTCTCTCCTCGAGCTATGTAATTTTTTTTTGTCAATTCCTTTTTTTGTTTGAGGCTATCTCCTTTTTCTTGTATAGTTGCTTGGGTGGCTCTTCTTGTTGTGGCGTTTTGCCTTTGTTCCTCCCTTTCTTTTTTACTTCAATTACAATTGCCTTAAAGCACACAAAAAAAAAAAAAAAAAAAATCCAAGCCTGAACCTGAGACTCATTAATTTGATTGACTGAATCCAAACCCAATCTAAACTTTTAAAACGCAACCTAAACTGCACCTGATCTACTTCCCTTTTCGAGACTGCATTATTACACCCAACTTAAACCAAACTTTAGTCCAACCCTAACTCACCCCAAATTCAAATTGGATAATTTATTTTCAGGCCTAAGCTTGACTTCAACCTGAAAATCACAACTGATTTGGGTTTTGATCAGGTCGGGTAAATGGGTTGGGGCTGCACCTTGTCCTTGTCATATCCCATTTTGTATCATTTTATAAACTACGAGCATAAGACTCGGACTCGATGTACTGTAGAGTAAAACTTGATCAAGTGTGGCTCAGTCAGCCCTAGAGACCGGTTCAACCCAGTCAAGCCAAGTCGATTGTTGTCAAGTTTCAAAATAGTGCTTGTGACACTAAAAATAATGTCTTGATTGACTCAGTATTATTCACCCAATGTTGAGAATGACTTAATCAAGGACAGCATCATTCAAGGTCTGAAAGCACAAGTCACTCATTTGTTTATCGAGGCTAAGTGGATTGAACTTTAGAATTCAAAGTCACATTGAAGGCGTACATGACAACGAATATATGACAATAGGCTTATTGTAGCTGAAAGAGGTTTTTATATTTATATACCCCCTAAGGTTTTTATGATTTGTAAGTAGTACCCCTATAGTTCTAATGTTTCTATTCAGTATAATTTAGGGTCTATTTGTTTGACCACATTGAATTCTTAGGAATTGTAAGTGGGGATTTTAATAATTTAATTAATTGAATTGGGTTGGGGTTGGATCGTTAGTGAACCTGGACCCAAACCTTAACCTAACACGTTTCAAATATAGGACTTAGATCTGACTAGACCTGAAGTAGCAAAGTGCAAGTATACAGATTCTGATTGGATCTGGACCTTGACTTAAACAAAGTCAGAGCCAAACTATGGGCCTGGACTCCATCCTAGTTGGTGCTAGAAAAAATTTCCATGCCCAAGAGTTTTCGAGTCTGACCTTTGATAACCGGGTAAATTGTGGTCCATTGGCATCCCTACATGTAGGCAATGCCTTTTGATTGAAGGGCTAAAATGAGAAATTAAAGACATATATAGTTGCAACACCCACCATGTTGGCCTTTCAGTTGCCTGAGTCACCTCATTTTGGACAATAGGCAAGTCAAATCCAAGCGTCACTCAATATATGCGAAAAAATGTTGTCGGGACGGCCTTTTTTTCTTTTTCTTTTTTCCATTTTCTCTTTTTCTCCTTATTTTTTATTTTTAAAAATGCGAATTAATTAGGATTTATTATCAAGAATACTAGGGAATAAATATATGTTTTTTAATTTAATAAACATTTAATCTATGTTTAAATGTTTTTTTTTTATTATTCAAATTAAAGATGACTTCAAGTGATCACGTTTACTTAGAGAATTCTTGAGTTAAAGGATTCAAACTCTACCGTGGAGCCCACATATATAACAAAAATGGAAAACTGTTGCGTGAAATTCGACATATATTATAAATAATTTTCTGGGCACGGGCGATAAGATACAATATTATTGTTTACCAATATTTTTTTGGGCACGGACCAAAACTACATATTTGTTTCCATTATGTGGGCACTGAAATATCTCCAATAAAAATTGTAGGCGATATTATTAATTTACCAAAAGAAATGAATATTACTCATTAGGTATAACTTTGAAATATTACTCATAATATTGGGCATGGGCAATGGCAAACGGTTGGGCTCGACCAGGGCAACATAGATTATAGCGTCATGTTTGGCAGACATTTATTTATAGTGTGATTATGTGAATTTCTAATATGGGCCATCAATCATGTGATTAGAAACAATGTGTGAGAAGGATAAAAAGAGATTATTTAAGAGAAATTCTAGGAGATATGATAAGGCGGGCCATCAATCATATGATTGGAAATAATGTGTGTGACAAGGACAAAAAGAGATTATTTAACAGATGTTTTAGGAGATATAGTAAGGCTGAAGTTGAAGTAGGATATGACTAGAAACTATATATGTGTCATAAGGATTGAAAGATGTTATTTAAGATAAATTATATTAGATATGATAAGGAAGAGATGGGAGTTCCACATGTCATTGCAAAAGTCCAAGAAAAAGCGCAATGTGTTCCCGTGAAGAGGCTGCTGGTTTAATATATATATATATATATATAAGTAGTAGTCACAGCCCGTGCTTAGCCCGTGCAAAAATAAATAAATTACATATAAGTTTAAAAAATATTAAAATTAATTATAACCATATAATAATTTGTTAGGTCTCACAAAGGATAAAACATATGATTTAATTGTTTGAAAAAAGGATTTGCATCAATTCATAATTTGAATGATAGGTTTCACAATGGATAAATCATATGACTTTAATCAACTATGTGTTTCATATAGATAGACCCCACAAAGGATAACATACATGATTTACTCAATTATAAATTTAAAATAGCTGGGACCATCAGACCCACTAAAAATATATCTAAATCTGTGACGGCATTCAAGTCCCAATCAGATAGTTATAAAAACTTGAGTGTGTGCCCCACATATGTCTAATATGAGTATACGATTTATTAGATCATACCCACGGGATCGGTGCTTTCACCTCAACGTGGAGCCCACATGAGGACCCACTTGGGATCAGGACCTGGGGGGTGGAAAAGTCTCCTTGGGCCCCACATCTTTGGAAAGAATCAGCCTCCTCCCTAATTCCTATCATCTCCATGTGGGCCCCACAAGTTTAATGGTGTTTAGTCTATTCGAATGGGTATGCAGTTGATCCAACTGTCTAGTCCATTCGGATGGGTGTGAAATTCGAGGGCCATGTGTTGCACATATGCCAAATACGAGTATATGATTTATTAGATCATACGCGCTGGATCGGTCTGCACACCTCAACGTGGTGCCCACGTGGGACCCACCTAGGACTGGGACCTGGGGGATCAAAAGATCTTTTGATAATTGTGGGGCACACGGGACCCGGATGGGTGTGAATTTCAAAGGTAAGGGATGAAATATTAATTGATAAAAGAAAAGTTTACAATCAAATCATTGGTGTCGAACCATCTACGTCTCTCAAAAGTATACAAAAATTCTTAAAAGCGTACAAAATCTTTTATAATAAACCCATGTGAAAGAGCAAAATTTCCCCAATAGCATAAGTATTGTGCATCCCTACCTACAATGCTAAATCCAGCAAAGTGTATATTCATCATATGAAAAAGATCAACGGCCCACATTCCAAAAGGAAAACTCATTTGAGATTCTTAGCTACAATGCCCACTATTTTCAAATCGATGGTGCTGACCTATATGTGTCTCTCCAGCATACAAAATCTCTTGATAGTGTACAAAATCTTTTATAATAAATTTGCATCCAGGAATGCTAAATCTTTTGTAATAAATATGTAACCAAGAATAGCATTCTTCATGTAACATTAATATCATGTATCCTTATCCTACAATGTACAGAATCTCTTGAAGCTATATAAAATCTTTTAAAATAAATATGTGCCCAAGAATAGCATTCCTTAGATAACATTAGTATCATCTATCCTTATCCTTCAATGCTTTAGCATACAAAATCTCTTGATAGTGTACACAATCTTTTATAATAAATTTGTATCCAGGAATGCTAAATCTTTTGTAATAAATCTGTATCCAAGAATAGTAGTCCTCATGTACCATTAATACATGTATCCTTATCCTACAATGTACAAAATCTCTTGAAACTCTATAAAAATCTTTTATAATAAATATGTGCCCGAGAATAGCATTCCTTAGATAACATTAGTATCATGTATCCTTATCCTTCAATGCGAAATCTAAGCAAAAGTGTTTGAATAAATCTGAACACATTCAACTAAGCGCGCACACACACAAGATGTTTCCACTTGCAACAACTGTTATAGTTCGAATAGTCTCACCGTCCATTTGTTGGGCCCTGTTGTGGTAGGACACTTGCTGGGCACATAGTCTTTGTGGGTGAGGAGCTTCACTTCATATGCGTTTAAAAGGTTACCTTCCTGTGCCCCTCATCTCTACATAAAGCAAGCTCCTCTATCTCTTAACCTCTTGGCTCTCAAAAGTCTAAAATACTCTCTTGTGTCTTCTTTTCATTCCATATCTTTTTAATGACACACAGATGATAATCGTCTTGCCGGAAGCTTTGGATTCATATGATGAGGCCCTCCTCAACTTCCAGAGGTACTTGGAACCGGAAAAAATCGCCAATGCTGGCATGAAAGATTGGGTAATTTGGTCGATCAACCTTTCTATCTAAGCAAGTTATCGCCGCTGTATTTCTCAAGGATTTGTTTTTGCTATGGCCTATTTCTAAATCTCAATTCTTTTGGATTTTTTTGGATTTGTTTGATTTAGATCAGAGATTTGTTGTTGAAAGCTATTAACAATCATTGTTTGATATCAAATGACAAATGGTGATTGTATTTAGAATGTGATAGTTTGATTGAGTTTGATAAATATATCTACATGATTTTATAATCTTGAAGCATTTAATCGTTTCCATTCCATTGTCATTTTCTCCTTCCTCTTTTGGATTTTTACAAGGGAAAGAATTTATATGGTTAGTTAATCCGAAAGCATGAAATGTTGTTGTTAGGTGTTTGAAACAGTTGTTGGATTTAATATATAGAAATCTTTGATGGCTTTGGTAATGGTAAGATGAGTTTGATAAATATATTTACATGATGTTAAGATCTTGCAGCATTTAATCATTTGCTTTCCATTGTTATTTTCTCCTTCGCTTTGGGATTTTTAAAAGGGGAAGAATTTATGTGTAGTTAAACTGAAAGCATGAAATGTTATTGTTAGATGGTTAAAAAAATTGTTGGATTGAATACAAAGCCTGATGAGATGAGATCTATTGTGTTTATGGTAGTTGCATGTGGGGGTAGGAAGCAGGTTCGCTCGAGCCAAAATTGGTTGGGGTTGTCTAGAAGTTGAAGCCCAACTGAAATCTGACCCATTTTCATCACAGGTCAGCTAACCCAAACCCACACTAGATGTGGGTCAATGTGGGTGGCCCATTTTACTTGATTGGGCCCAACCCGACTTATAAAAGTTTGGCCCAACTACATTTAGTTTCAAGTATTTAGGTAATTTGAATTTGGTTATTGAAAAAAAAAATCCCAAGGTACAAAAGTATTAAACATTAAACAATTTAAATATGCTTAATATTCAACTAGGCTTTGTAGGTCAACTCTGACCCACCTTGTTTTACTGGAATCAAAGTGACTGACCTGTATAACATACGGGCCCAATTAGCAGCTTGACTACAGGATGCATTAGCGGGTTGAATCCATTCACAAGCATTGGCTTAAGTCCACTCCAAGTAGAGTGATTTACAAATCATATCTTTTGGCCTAACTAAATGTGAAAAATATAGTTTGATTTTCACAACATTATAAATCCAACGGACAAAGTAGATCCATCTAGAAAAGGTGCGAATAGACCAGTACGAGCAATGAACATCCTTTCGGGCGCTGGAGTCTGAGCAATGAACATCCTTTCCAGTGATTTTAGGGTGAGACAAGATGATTAAGAGTTCCTTACGTCTTGTATTTGTTGCTATTAATGTCGTGGGAAATTGAATGGACCGCGTCAAAGTAAGTTGGAATGACTTGGATTAGGTTCAAGTTAAAACCAAACCCATATCCTACCAATCTTTAGAAAGGATTAGGTAACCCAAACCAACACTAGATGTGGGTTGGCTTGACCCTGCCTGCATAACCCACATCCAACATGTGTGACCCATTTGACTCGATCTGATCCAACCCAAGTTGTAGAAGTTTAGCCCAAGCCGAAGAAATTAGTAAGGTTGGTCGTAGAGTTTCTATTACATGATGTCAATTTAGTAACAATGAGTTTTTAGCGTTTCATGATATGAGAAAGCATAATCATGTTCAGCCTTTTCTTTGTGCTACATTAGCCATGAAGTTTTGAGCCTTATATCCAGTGATCGGTTGGCCCTTTACTTTAACAATGTGTGACGTTGGAAGCCTCAAGAGAAGTTATTCAGGATGTGTGTTTCAATGTTATAACAATAAAATAATATTATCATCCATTGAATAATGGACCATCACCATTGGTCAAAGTGGTCCATTCTTATTGATGGCAGATTCTGTTTATCAGTACTGTCTGCAATGCCTATGGTGTTACTGATAATAGCAAAAGTACCATTTTTAACTGGCCAATATGCTAGTCTACTAGCTGATATTTTGAACTAATGAGGCTAGTGTTTTTTACTCGTCGTCAAGTATTTATTGCTACTTGTTTGTATTTTTTATTTATTTTTTATTTTTTTGTAAGAGTAATTTTCTTTGTTAGAATCTATATTTAGTTACATTTTTTTTTCTTTCTTGCCTTTTTTCTTTAATTATACGAGTATAGCATTGAGAGAAAAGTATCATATTTCACGGGTGATTAAGTGTGTGAACTTTTCTACTTTCTATTGAAATATGTAGACTCAAGATCTATATTAGCTAGCAAACAACAATATCTAACCGTAGTATTTCTATTACAGGTTAAAGTTCTTAAATTCAATCGTCAATATTTTTCTAGAGTTGTTCTATTTTTTGTTATTTCATCTATAGGGCTAGCAGCTTGATATGAGTCGGCCTAAACCCAAACTTGATATGAGTTGTCCTCTTTCCCATTCTATAAGTTCAAGACTACTTTTGCCAGATTGCCTGTAGTTTTCTTATAATTAAGAATAACCACTGGCAACTTCTAAAAATATAATGACTCAAAATAGGAAACCTAGTTATTAAATAGAAAAAATAATAGATAATAATCTAAGATAAGCTCATCGTTTCCATATATATATATATATATATACAACATCATCTTGAATATTCTCTATTAGTACTCTACTTCCATTGCATGGTCCATTCAAGAAAGGACTCTGTGATTCGTTACTACAAAATAATGCTCTGATTTTTATTAACTTCTTGCCCAAAATTTCTATCGTGAATTCTTTATGATCGCTTTCTATCTATTGAGCCTGGCATTGTGGCAATCCATTTTTTTTTCTAGTATGCTAGAGATGGGACCAATGAGATTAAAACTACCATAATTTCTTTAGAAGCATACTTTGATGTCTTTGTACCCATTTCGTAGTGCTTCATACTCGTTTTGTTGTCAGAGACCGGGGTTTCCTCGGAGTAGGCGCTCTATATTCGAAGGACTTCGGCGGATTTCCGACTTCCCGAAGCATTTGTTGGTGCTATTGGCAGAAGATATGCAGTTTTGTTACTCCAAGAAGAGGTTGAATAACACTTAAAGACCCAGCCCCTTTGTAGCTATTTGAGGATAGTCGTGCTATACGCTAAGGCTAACAAGCACATTGTTTTGGTTGATTCAAGCCATTTTTCTAACTTAGAGCAACTTAATTTGAATTGTAATTTTTGGTTGATTTTGCAAAGGTTGAGGCGAGGATCAATCCGTGAAAGTTTGTAGTAGAAGTGGTAGAAGTCTTGAGTTTCTCGAGATTTGCGAGCTACCAACGGGAATTTTCTAGCCGATTTTCAACTATTGCAGTTTCGTTAGCAAGGTTGATCCAGTTGGAAGTGTGCCAATCACCCCATTAATTTCCTAACCGGCACCTTGGTTTGGGGGCGTCACGCATACTGATCATGGGGCTGGAAAAAAAAATGTGCTTTAGGGGCTTTATTAATATATGGTGATTATAAAAAGAACATTTATGAACTACAGAAATGTCTTGATTGTCCTTTCGGAGTGTAGATCTAGTCATCACGAGCACGGGTGAAACGATTCACAATCACATTTGAAATTAATTTAAAAAGCTAAATATTATTTGTAGTAGAAAATGGTCAATGTAACTAATCAGATTGTTAAGTAGAAAAGGAACCTTTTTTGCCAATTATGCAAATATAAAATCCTTGTGCTTGACAAAATCATAAATAGAAAGAACTTCTTGCGTAATACATTGGAATGGCACTTTCCTAACAACGTCTCTTCTTTTTTTTTTTCTTTTTCTTCTTGCACTCCCTTCTCTTCTTCTAATGTTATCTTTCTCCTTTATTCATTTTCTTCACTTTTTATCCTCTAATACATTGCAGCTTTGAGAGATGAAGCAGTGTGAAAAAAATAAAAGAAAAAGAGCAGTGTCTATTCATCTCCAAATTATTGATCTTCTTTTCCTTATTCTTTCTTTCTACACAAAATTGTCATTTGGTAGAGGAGATATTGTAGACTAGCGTGAAAAGATGATCCGGATTTGGTAGGAAAGAGCTTAATATGCAAAAGTAAAAGAAGACAACCATCGCCGGCTTGATAACAAGATTGATACCAGCCATAACTATGATACTGCGTGAAAGTTGAGGGACTGCATGCTTTTCTTATGGTGGCTTTATTAAGAACATGAATGACTACTTTTAGGTTTTACGGTCTAGACCACTGGTCTTGCAAATTTTTATAAAAACAATGTTATTATACAATGTATAAATAAGACATACTAGGCGTCGGGTGGGTCAAAGGAAACCAATACCCTAACCCACCTACGACAAAAGAATATAAACTCTCATTCCCAGTTTGAATTTTACAAATCTACGATTAATCCCACTCCTATTAGAAGCGGGTCACCCCCGGAAGGTGATTGTATACTTGTATTTCCTAAACTAAACATGACGTACGTGTAGTTTTAGTAATTTGATTTGAAGAAAGCAAAGTAGTTTTGTAGTGGTTTTCGGCATATGATTGTAGTAGAGAACCTAGAACCTTGACATACTTCAAGCCAAGTAGATTGATGATGAGACATATCAAGGACTAGGATTGAATACATAGGAGGGACCTCATAGGTAACTCTAATTGAAGAAGTAACATTGTTTTAGTCAGTCCTGGTATGTATACAAAAGGTGAAAAAAGCATATATGTTGTGGGTAAGAAGTTTAGAAAATATCGAGAAGGATGAAGCCAACAAATACCTTGAATGAAGTGATGGTAAGGTAATATATAGACCATGGATCCATAGAGAACAAGTTTTTAAAAGGGTTGAGTTGAAATTGAAGTACATGAAACCAACCCCAAATTTATAGAATGAAGCTTAAAAGGTGACAACGCAGTATGATGATCCAATAATCCTCTAGTCGTCTATAAATGGGAAGAACTTATTTGACATAAACAATACAAATACTCCTCATAAGGTCTTTATATTGAAAAGGATTTTCGCTACCTCTACTAACGCCTACTCGGATTGGAAGGATTGGTTAGAAGAGGAGATTTAATACTTCATGCATAAGAACTATTGAATAAGAGAGAGCTGATTTTGTTCCAACGTTCTACTTTCATACTCTAAAGTGTTCTCGTAAATGGGTGTTCTTCACTGAGAATGACTGTGCAAACGTATCTCATTCCCCTTTTGGCATCTTGGCGTGTTGGATCTAAAATTGTTTGTAACACAAGTCAAACCTGTAGATCTAGATTCATACATCAAACAATGGATAATCTAAAACCCTAGAGGCGTATCTTGCGCCATGATCTCGATGATAAGAAGTTATGTTCTGACCTTTAGATTTCCCTGGTATAAGATGTGCGGTCCCGATCAAGTAGGGTTTTCTCCTTTCTCCCTTTCACTCACTACAATATGCGTGAGAGTGGTTTTGTAATGCGAATAAGCTTGAGTAAGACAGGGGACCGAAAAAACCACCATACAGAGATTGTTGTTTTCATCAAAGAAATCCAAATAAATTGTTTATTTCTCAATTCCCTCATTATTTAGTAAAACAAGAGTCCTAATGGATTGGGCATTCTAGAAATGAGTGCAAGACGGATTTGTTAAAATTAAAACTAAAGGGAAAAGCTTATATATCAAAATCAATTCACTCAATGTCTGGCCCCATCATTATTAGATGTATGGTCATGTGGGCCACTTACATCTAACACTGCATCCTTGTTGTCAATAACCTTGTTGTCATCCACAAATTGTTTCAGCATTCAAAATCCTCTACTAGATATAGAATTTCACTTTATCTTTATTGCGGGGTCAATTGGAGACTCTATGTTTCTCCATGTGTGATGTACGAAAGCTAATGCCCCTACTAAAGTAATTCCATACATCTTTTTCACAAATTGTTATCTAAGTTGTCGAACTTTGACAAAAATATGAACCATAATCATCAACCCACAATTTCCTTCTTCAGTGTTAATGTAATATAGATATTACGATCATATTCAATGGTGAGATATTATTAAGTTTATAAAAAAATTGAACTTTCTTGTTGCGTTAATCAAAGTAACATATATTTTGGGAATCACAGGGTGTTGCTGTGGATAGCAACACCCGCTCCCATAGCCCTACCAGGGATTGATCCCTGGCAAGGTAGTTTAAACTTCCCTAGTCACTGGGCCAACTCAGCCAAAAAAAAAAAAAGTAACATATATTTAAGGATACATTTATTGTTGGCACAACCTCGAGTCATACTTGCTTTGCTTTTCGCATAGGTCGGAGTTTTCATTGATCCTCCTTATATGGAAACAATAGGTGGGTAGCATTTGGAAAATTTAAAAATAACCTTTTATTTTTATGATCTAGAGCTTATTTACATATCTGAGCGTTGGATAAGCCCCTGTGATTGTATTTTCCTTTTTTAGAGCTTATTTACAAGTAAGAGCGTTTGCCTCCAAAGAAAATAGCTGAAGGAAGCTGCTTTTTTAGAAAAAAAGTTACCTAAACTGAATGACGTTTCACATTTCAAAACAAACAAGAACTTTAGATGAAAATAACCTCATAAAATTTCCAAGGTTATGCAAAGGATGGGTTTCACATTGTGATCAAGAAATGTGGGCTCTAATTACCACAATCGCTAAAGGTGGGCTCCAATTAACTAATGAAATAAGATCTTTTTATAATTTTACTAAATGAGCTAATTATAAACTAGAATATAAAAATTAGAGCTTTTAGGGTTTGTGCTTTCTTGTAATGGAAAATGTCTTAGGTGCCATGCGTGATAATCATGGTACAAAATATCGGCCGATACCAGTTCATATCGGCCGATATGAACCGGTATCGGTTGTTTCGGTATCGCAGGTAAAATATCGCCAAAATATCGGCCGATATTTTGAAAATATCGGCTGAGATGATATATAATGCAAAAAACCATACTTTTTGTTAAAAAATCCCCAATCTTCCTCTTCTTCTCCTCTCCTCTCATCTTCTTATTCCTTAGGGGCTGCAACTACTCTCCATCTTGCATCTTTTCAAATCCTACATTTATTTCTTAAATAAAATATTATTCAAGCCTCAAGGTAAGAGAAAATCAATTTATACCATTTTATTATGTGTTTTTTGTTTTTTATTTTTAGATGAAGCATAGAAATGATCATTTGGTTTGTCACTTTGGTTGTGTTCTCTACTTAGAAGTTAGATCTACATACTTTCATGCTAGATCTACTCATACACATGATTTTTATATTTTTATTTTAATTATTTTATTTTCGGATTTTTCAATATTTAAATTATAATATATCATTTTTTGGGGATTTCATCATAAATATGTTGTTTTAATGATTCATAATCATTGTGTGGTTTATAAATGATTGATTTATATACTTTTATGCTAGATCTATATATTTAATATTTTGAAAATGATTTTATTAAATCTTAATTTTTCTAAAAATAATTGTTGTTACTTAGTCTTGAATTTCTTAATTTATTTGTTGATTGAGTTAGTATTAAATGATGATTGATATGTTATTTTTATTTTCTTATATTTTACACTAATAAATTGATCATGAGCATCAATAATGGTTGTATTATATGAAATATTGGAAAAGACAGCGAACTGTAATATAGACAGGACTCATAACTTAAGGTGACCGAGATTTTGATTTATTGTTGTTACTAATGGAAAAAAATATTTTTTTCGAGGATTTTCTAATATTCTGGATTTTTTGGATATTTTTGGAAATTTTTTTGGATAAAAAAAAATTCACACCGCGACGACCGCGACGGACCGATATCCGCGACCGATACCGATATCAAATCGGTTTTTCGGCCCGACCGAGACCGCGACCGAAACCGAGATTTTAAACCATGGTGATAATGCAGGTTCTAGACCTGTAAGTGGCCAATTTGTGCAAGATTGTCAAAGGTTAGGTTTCTCTCAAGCTTGGACCCTCCTAAGACCCAGCCTCAGCGGGACCGCACGGGTTGATGATCTTTTCATAAAAATCAAAGCTTTTATTTTAGACCTTAATCTAACTAGCTCTTTTTAATTAGACCAGAGTTTCCAAATGGAGCCTTAGTCAACCATTGTATGCCTGTTGTAATCTTAAGCTTATTGTGAATACATGCTGTAATTGCAATCTAGTAAATATTTGGTAATTGTAACAAGAAAGAGGGATGGTTTGTACTGGAAAATAGTATAATGGAAAGTCAATGTATAGGACGCACTACTGTCAAATGAGTCTCTAATCAGTTAGCCATATCTTGCAGGGGCAATTATTATATATAATAGGTATAGGATTCAATTTTGCAAATGAGCTCCAATTTTTAAATTGATTGAGAAATTTGAGCTCAATTGAGATTTCAATTTTTTTCATAATTTTGAATTTAAGATAAATTTTATGAATTTAGAAGAAGAGTAATGTGGACTCTTTTTTAGAAAGGGATTTAGCAAAAAGTCCAATTCCAATAGGAGTTTACTCTCAAACAAACATATACCTTAATTTCAAATCATCTTCAAAAAGATAGTTATCACCATTGTGGGTGGGTGTGATATTTGAGCATGCTCCAATTTTAGTGGGGGAGTTTTTGATTAATTGTTTGTGGTGAGGAAAGTGGGCCATATTGTTGATTTTCGTAGGGGGCTTTTCATTCATTAGGTTATTGTTTATATAATTAGTGTAAAATGATCATCAAATGCCAATTATTAAATGGTGTTAACTCTAGAATAACTGGTCCACTTTGGCCATGCTTTTAGGCCATCCCACTAATTAACCACTGATTGGGTGAACCCTAATAACACATAAATTTGGATCAACCAACCGGATGGTTTGGAAGAAATGTTGTTGGCAAAAAATTCATGTGGTGGGGCATCCATCTTATTCATGGCTTTTGGATTATTTAGATTTTTTTTTTGAAAGATTGGACTATTTGCCATTTCAAGCAAGTTACCCAAGATATTTATCTTATTTAGAATTTTAGAAATCTGGGCTCTTTTCCATCTCGGTCAAGTTTAACATAGAATTACTGGATTTCTAGAGTTCAGTTGTTTTATTTTCATTTTTGGGCCATAGATTTTTTTTTTCATGTTGTTTCAGTGGGCTGTTGCTATTGTATAGGCCGATGATGTTTCTAATCAATCTGTTCTATTCATGCTTGCAGATTTTGTAAGAAAAATTCTTGCATCATTAGATTTTTTAAATATGTTTCTCTTCGCATGAATGCTCTTATATCCTTATTAATGTCACTTTTTATCTATGTTCCTCCTCTCTGCCTTTCTTAATGTTATTTTCATGGTTCTTGTTATGTTATTTTGCTATCTTCTTTTAATTTATCAATATAGTAGTGTAAGCTCTCTATTTTATAAATTTATGATATTCTGTCTTCCTTTTGTGTATTGCTTAAATTCATTTTCTTCTCAGTGATATTTAACTGTTAGAAATCTCTGCTCCAAGTTTTGTCTGTAGTTCTTTATGTTACATTTGCCTTGTTATTTTTCTGTTTGATTGCGGATGCTTTGTTTTACATCTCTCCTTTTAATAATGTTTTTCTTTCTATTATGGTTTCACATACATTCATCACGAGTTATACTGAATTAATTCTTGTTGTTATTATGCTTCTGTTTGTATGGTTAATTATGTATCATTGTTAGTCGTTTTGTTTATATAGCAATCTTGAGAACGGCTAAACATGTGGCAATATGGGTTAAACTTAGATAACTTATTCCCTCAGTTTTCTAGACTGCATATCTTGGGGATGTGCCCGATTGTCATTTATAGTTGGACCCTGATGGATTATAACTACGAAAATGTGACCCTTTAGGAATTGCTTGGGCCATGTGACAATCACTAGCACTATGTTCTAATAGATAATAGGATATTTGTGTTTTTTTATTAATTGTATACTCCTTTTTTATTTAATTGACACTTAAAATGTTCCCTTGCTTCATATATTCTTGAACAACTGCATTGTTTGTATGTTTGAAATCTTGATAATTTACGTGGCGTGAATTTCTTGTATTTCATGTTCTTTAATACAGTTTTCTTTTCTATTCTTCTAGGTGTCAATATGCCCTAAAGTGACTTCACAAGGAGTCAACGGAGCTGTAATTGCTCAACTAATTGATTTGTATAAGGATTCACTCTTGGGTAACAAAACTCCTGCATATGAAGGAAGGAATGATTTATACACTGCTGGACATTTACCTATTGAGTCAAAGGAGTTTGTTATCAAATTAGTTGACAGAGATGTACACACCAAATCTACGAGGTTTGTTTTTAAGCTTATTCATTGCCCATATTTTGTCAAATTCAATTTTTGTTATTTCTTTTTTTCTAATTTATCTTGTTTTTAGCTTTTGTTTCATTACTGTATATATTCTTTACTTGAGTTTGTATCGTGCCACATGAGTGAGCGGTAATTTAAGGTAGCAATTAAGTTTGCTGCACAAACCGATCTACTCCGATTACAATAGTTTTTATGTGCTTGACGTAGATTTGAGAGAATCTCCAACAAAGAAGTAATTACTTAGATAATCTATTCTTTCTTTATTTCATATAAATTGGGTGAAATTTTTGTGTTATTACTTATTTTGGATGCTTTCTTCTATAGTTACGTCCTAGTTGGAAGATCGTTTTCCTCCACTACCTACCGTCGGACGGATAGTTTGGGTGATGGATTGGAATGCTGGAGAGGATTTTATCAGAGCATTCGGCCAACACATATGGGATTGTCTTTGAATATTGGTATACTTTATATTATGATTCGGTTTTGCTTCGATTTTTATTTTATTTTTTGGTCTTTTTTAACCAGTCAAGTGGAAAACTCAGTTAAGTGATGTGTTTTATAATTTGTCTTGCACTTGTCAATCCATTGTTAGCTCCACAAAAATAACCATGGACTTTCTTGTTTGTTTGGATGTTTGTTGTCAGTTTTGATCAAAATAAAATAAAATTATCATTTCTTTTTAAGTTTCAGTTTTCATTCATTTAGTGTTGGTTTCTGTTGAATTTGTCATTTGCTTCAAATAAATTAAAGTGCTTTCATTTTAAAATTAAATAACTATAGTCTATTATTATTATTATAGATTTTAATCTTGATTGTAATTTTTACCATCTTAACATCATGTAGACCAAGTGTTATTTAAATATTTTATTAGTTTTAATATTATAAATTTTGAGGGCATATTTTGCTAGTACCCATTATCAATGTTATTCAATGATCTAATCTAATCAATTACATTTATTGGGGTGCAGTTCAATTTAAAATCTTAGGATCCCACACACCTATGTGAAATTCTGGGGTCATTCAGCAATAATTTATGGGTATGCTGCCGCTAAAGGTAGTTTTCAAAAGTTTAGGGAGAATTTAAGAGTTGGCAATGCTTGCATACTTTTTTGAAAATCCGAAATTTATAAAAAGAAATTCATGTAAACAAGTAGGCATGGCATATTTGGTTGAAGAATTTAGAGAAGTTTATTTTAAGAAAATTCTAAATATCCCAAATGTTGCCATATAAAGTAGGTATGGTAGTTGCAGAATTTGAAGGATTCTTAGAGGTAAAATGCCCAAATTTTAGATTTTTTTTTGTTAGATTTCCCACAAGGCATGCTTTCTTATTAAGAAATCATATTAGAAATTTCTGTATCCAAACAGTCCTTGAGTTGAGAAACATAGATCCAAGACAAGAAAACTACTATTTTCTTTCACGCCCCGAGCTCGAGACTACACTCATCTCGAGATGCGACAAACGCCTGCATGGGTATTCGAGTCAAACTCATTGACCCTTCATCCCCACGAACGGAATTCACCCACAGGATATCACGTGTGAGGTTCAAACTTCCATAAACCTGTATTTCCACCTGTATAGTCTTTATCACATCGATACCCAATTGTAACCCAATAATTTTTACATCCATCAAGATATAGAGCATAAAAGTTCATGAGCATAGATTTAAGTTCAAGTTTAAGTTCAAGAGACAGGGGGAAAGAAAGAAGTAAATAAAGTTAAAAGTTACAAGCCATAGTCTAAAACATGTTTATAAACTATAACAAAAGATGTGGCAATTCCAAGCCACGGTCCATATGTAGTTTGACATGCAAACTCAAAGATAAGATGTCAAAAGGACATCTTCTGAAGTCCATTCAGCTACGTGACGGGGGGGATTCCTCCTCCTCGTTGATCTCCGGGGCGGTGGCATCGAGGTACTCACCTGTAATGCCAAGTGTAGCACTATTAGACTAAGCTAAGCAAGATAAACATATATAAATCATATAACATGTGGCAAATGAATAATTAGACAGATTTAATTCATATGAGGTCAAAGTATGATCACTAGGCAAATCTGTGCATGAGTAAGCATGAGACGTACAAATCATAGATGACAGATATACACAACAACAAAACTAAATGGCACATCCACATTAGTTATAGTCTCTCAAATTAATCATGTAAACATGAATGTAAAGTGAGAGCAGAAATAGAACAAAATAGAATGGAGTGGTGCAATTAGGAGACAGAGGGCCCAAAACTCTCCATCGTAGACCTAGGGTGCCGGTCAACCCTCAGAATATAATCTCATATGCAGAGAGCCAGAAATATATACTAAACCCACACTTAGTCAGGTCCGACTTAGATAGGGTCAAAGCCAAGTGGTGCCTACTCGTGGAACGAAATGTACAAAATAACAGAACATATAGAGAATAGATCATATCATAATTCAGAACTTATCAAGGTATAACTGAGCAGAAGTAGAATGAATATAATATGAACAAGGGTATCAACAAGATGTACATAACTAAACAGAAGTATGATCACGTCATACCAGAATACTGGATACTGAATGCAATGCATGTACATAGATCATATACGAAATCAAGATATAAAACAAGCCAATCCTACGGTCTTGGGAACGCTCGAGGTCTTCACCGTCCAACTCAGTGTAGTACTAAGGATTTCAGTGTTAATGGCCTACAAAAGAACCCTTGGCATTACTTAATTTGGGCACCGAATCCCTTAGTATAACACATTTGGTTCTGATCTCAATTTCGAATAGCACGAGGTTCCTTGTAGGTGCATGGTTGCACAAGCCGCATCCACTTAATTCACAAGTCCATTGGGCATGATGAAGTGTTCAAGGGGTCCAACCTTAATTCCAACTATCAGGCCAAAGCAATCTAACATACTACGGTTCAACACTTGGCTCGCGGTACCATCCGGTTGCCAAGATTTATTTAAATCCAATATCCAATCCAAATTTTAAATCAAATATATTTAAGAACCATTGGATTCTACGCTTCAAGAGCTTTCCAACAGTACGTGAACCTCTAAAAATGAACTTATGGTTAAAATGTTATGGCCATTGGAAGTTCAGATTGTTGGGCCCAATGGGCCTACCTGCTCGAGCGGGCCAAGTATTCGCTCGAGCGGACAGGCTTCTGTGACACATTTTCTGAGCAGAAACTGAATCCGCTCGAGTGGTCAAAGCTTGGCTCGAGTGGGAAGCACACTGTGACACATTTTGAGCTCAGTTTGCTCTGTTTTCTGTGGTTCTATCTTCTAAACCTAAAACCCATCTTACAAGGCATAATATTGGACAAAAATAAGCCACCAAAGTGCTCACAAAACCCATGAATTGTCCAATTTACATTCCACATTGAATGAACAAGAGAACAATCCATGTCTTACATAAAAAACCTAACAAAAATCCATTTGAGCAAAGAAATGGGTACCTAACATGATTGAACATATTCAAAGAATCAAATAGGCATACATGCATACATTTATATAAATTTAACTTGCCTTGGTGCTAGAAATCCAAATCCTACTCAAATCAACCTCTCTTAGCCGAACCAAGCTCTCCAAAAGAAAACCCCAAAAATACACCTCTAGAAGCACCCTACAAATGCTGAAAATGAAATGAAATAAGGGAGAAGAAGATGTATGTAAGAATTGTAATATCATCTCATTGATTTGAAGCAAGAGAAAGGGAAAGAATGAGAAATACTTACTAACAGAGAAGATGGTGCACACTTGGAGGAAATGGAGACTTAGAGAAGATGATTAAGAAGATGATGGAGGTAGTAGCCAGGAGATGATGGAGGTAGTAGCCAGGGGAAGAAGAAGAAGAGTATCAGCTGAAGTGAGGAAAGAAGCTTCGTTTGAAATGGGGAAGAAAGTTTTAAGATGACGTTTCCTCCTTGGAGTGCATACAAGTCCATATAGGGACTGGAATTCTCAAAAAGGGGCTTGGGCTGGAATATGGGATAAAAATGGGTCAAAAATGGATCCGAATTTAATGGGTCAAAACATGAAAATTAGAGACTATGAAATGCTCTATGCAATGCAATGAAAACCCACAAAATGTCTAAAGACACACATAAAACCCAAAACATTCCAAAAGTCATAATCTACCTAGTCAAAGGTCAACCCAACTAAATTCTACCTAATCAAGCCCAATTACATTAAAAACATCCATTAAACTACTAATCTCAATTAATTAACTATTAACCGAAATTAAGGCAGGTCAGAGTGTTACATTTTCCATTCATTTAATTTGTGGGATTTATCATGTAATATGATATACGTTGCTTTCAAGATATCATGAGATATGAGGCAAAATAGTTTTTAAAAAATGTTGACCAAACTCAAGCGACTCGGGTGACATCATCTAAACTTTGGTAATGAAATTGCAAAAAGCGGGTTAAAGGACTAATATGTCAAAACCCCTTTGTGTTGCTTGGGACTTGGCCGAGTCATATCTCAAGCCACGTATGACTGAAATAGAGAATGATATCCTCTAAATTTAAGCCACATGAGTTTTAATTATTTAAAGTGAAATTAAGTGATAATAAGTGAGGTTCCCATTTGGTGGATGATCATTTTCATCCATCTTTGAATGTTTTGATCTCCATTAAAATGTTGTTTTTATCTTTGAATACTTTCATAATCAAAACCCTCCAAAATTTCATCACACCAAGAAAAATTGATCAAGGTGAATGGGAATCAAAACCCTCCAACACATTAAAGACTCGACAGAAAGACCCTTTAAGGGTGAATGGACTAATATGGAGTTGAGTCCTTGTCCTTTCAGACTCAGCAATGTTTAAAACCACGAGACTCATATATCTTCAAACATCCTAAAATGTCCTCTCTAGTGTTCTAATCTGTTTATGTTTATAGGTATGTTGTGCGAGGAAGGTCGTTCAATGAGGGCAGCAGCAATGGTGCTGGTTCGGGAGAAAAACCACCAAACTCGCTGCTGAGTCAACTCGGTCAGGGCAAGGACAAATGGCCCATGTGGCCATTTTGGGGGCCATGGGCTCGCATGTAGTCTCAGCTGCTGGGAAAAGAAGAGAGGTTTGAATTGTTTGCTTCGGCTTCTTTTGAAGAGAAAGGTGGTGAAACCAAGGGCATCTCCGACAAGCGAGTTTTCAGGTAAGAATAAGAACTATGCTTTTCAAGAGAAAGCTACTACTTTCCATTCATTTAATTTATGCACTTTGTGTGATTCTTGGTTATAGAGGTTGGTTTGATGTTTATTAGAGGTTATTTAATCCTCCCATAATTATTTGATTAATTGAAAACCTTGAAACAACTGGGCATGAGGATGTGAAAGCTTTTGTTACTTCATTCTCTTGATGATCTTCATGTTGCATTTTGTAGTTTGAAAACTATATTTTGTTCTAAAACTTTACTAAGCTCAAGCCATGTTATTCAGTCTCATGCTAAAGGCAAATGGTACTGATACTGCCCATATTCTCGTTGCGTCTTCTTCTGTATGATGGCCTTCTTCTATATGATGGCTGAGCGAGGACCGCATGCATCTTCCAGGTCTTTTGGGTTCACGTCATGCAATGCATGCGGACTCAAATGTGAGCAAACCAATCCCCATTTCACCAATAGCTGTATTCTCTTGGATTTGAACTTTTCCTCTATTTAATTAAGCTAGTTCATGCTATTTTGATGCAAATCATAGGGAAGGTATTTTTATACCATTAATTAAATGAATTAATAATGGATCGAGTTGAGAATCCTCATTAGGGTCAATTGATAGTTTCTTATTGATTTCTTATTATGGTTTTTAATTTCATTATTTGTCATATTCATGCCTTAATTATGTAGCTTATGTCTAAGTTCAAGTCACAAAGTATAAACCATATGAATGACTATCGAATTCATTAAGGACTAGGTTATAAGGCAATAAACTAAGGTAAATTGAGAACAATTGAGTCCAAGTTTTTCAATATTTCTTTTTACTGCAAAAATGAATAGAATGACGGCCCTTAGCCATCGTTAATCAAATCAGCGATGGTATTAAATAGTGGTTAGGGCCATAAAAAAATGATGGCTCTAGAACAATTTTTTAGCGACCTTTTTTTTTTCAACTGCCCAAATCAGAAAAAATATATTGCAACTCCTCTTTTGATGATGGCGGTTGACAAACCGTTGATTTTTAATTAAAATCTATCATTCTTAGAATTTTTTTAATAAAATATATGTTTTGGCATGAACCTAGATTACTTAAACTTAAAGGAAATGAATAATCAGTCAATAATTGTTGTTAAGGTTTCTGTTCTACCGTATTCTTCTCTTTTTTATCTATCTAAACATCTATTTTTGTTGGTGTGATATAGTTGATGTCTTGGCCTTTCATTTTTTGAGATATATAATCATGTGCTCTTTCAAAATTTCTTATGTTAATTATTTAAAAGGGTATATTTCTCTATCGACTTCAACTTGATTGCTTACTAGTGTTGAGCACAGGTATAATCTGTAAGGATAAGATAAATTAGAGATCTGTGAAGTAGACACCAAAGAAACAAGAAATTAAATAATAGATGTCTAATTAGGTTGCACATATAATTGTATGCGCACTTATTCAAAATTTATGAAGGCTCAATAGTTGCATAAGTTAAACTATGTATACTCCCAAGGTGATGGGCACTACCAAGTTCAGGGACATAGGAGATTGCTCCTTAAAGTTAAGCTTTGACGTTGGAGAGTGCTACAATTTTGATTATCCAGTTTACTTGATAGTAATTTAATGTCATATTCCTATAGGGGAAGCACTTTAGATGGGTTGGGGTTATTTGCTAAAGAATGTGCCGGATAAAAGAAGCACCATGAACCCATATATACTATAAGCCTAAGGAAGCTATGTATGATCACAAATCCTCATGTTAAGGATTAATAATTATCATATGAAACTATCTCAGTCAGCTGCATAGGTTTTTATGAAACTATGGCACTCTGCTTCAAAATTTCTATGCGAGGGACAATTATAATTTGTTAAATTGCGCTGGTTTTATAACCCATATCACCTTTATTTGGACAGAGTCTATAAGACCAAGGAAGCAACGTATAATTGTAAATCCTCATGTCGAGAATTAACAATTCCCATATGAAACCATGGCACTCAGCTACATTGGTTGATATGAAACTTTGGCACACTCTGCTGCATAATTTCGAAATAAGGGACAATAATTATTACTTAAACTTCCTTGATCTTATAACTTATAGCCCATATCACTCTTAGTCGGACAGAGTCAACACCTGATGTTTGTAGAGTGATCCAAATCGTTAAACTCCTAGGAATTTTGTTGCAATTCTCACGGGCTTCAACGTCTTTTGTAGATTCCCATATCACCTATTCTCATCCACTGTACCTTTCTCACTTTAAATTTTTTACATTTGTGACTTTCCCTTTTAGATTTTGAAGCCTGACAGAAAAAGACGACTTGATTGCGGGCTGTGAGAAATATTTGTTTCTTCCTAATTTTGTATCGATTTGGTTATTGTGAACGAGCATATTGGTTTTGTTCATTTTGGTTATTTTGATTGATTTGGCTATATGGGTGCAATTGATGCATTTTGCTCAATCTATAATTACTCAGTTCCTATCTTGCACTACTTTATTTTATACTTTGTTTCACCATTATGGCAGCCTTTTCGATGTGAGGCTGCAACCATTATTTGTTAAGATAGACCAGTGTCACTTACCGTGCTTATAAGGAGAAGAATTATCTGCCACATTTTTGCATATTTCTAAATACAGTTTGTTTTGCAGGTTTGAAAGTAATCTACGGTTGCCACTCAAGGGGGTGATTGCTCTAAAGCACTTTAGATGGTGATGACTGACAAATTAAAATGTAAAGAACATAATTTGGACGTGTCCAACACAGGCCAGCTCCGACGATAGTGAGGAAATGTTTTTCTTCATGGGTTGATGGCCCACAAAGGAGAAGTGGTAGGCTAAAGAAGACGTGAATGTAGGTGGTAACAATAGATGTGAATAAATGTAACCTATCCAAGCATTTGGATTAGGATAGATCAGAATGGAGGAATAAAGTCATGTAGCCCGAAATATAGTTGGGGCAAGGCTTTGATGATAATGATGATGATGATGGTTTGAATACAAAACTAATTTTATGTTCTTCAAGCTGATTATTACTATGTTTAAATGTGGATGTTCTATTATTTGACCATGGCAAGGTGGGGAAGTTATTGTCTATGATCGTGATTTAGGGATAGAAATGTCTTAGACTAATGGACTCTTTGGTCTCACATTGTATAATTTGTTGTGCACAGCCAAAAAGTTCTGCCATAGTTACAATACAGTGATTGTTATAGGTACTAAAATATCTATTACCAAGTAGTGACTCTGATGCTATTGGTTATGTTTTCAATACATTTATATACAGTGAATGAACCAAAGTTTGCAGTGGCAAAAACTCTCTCTCCAGTTACAATAATTGAAATGCAAAATGTTTTCAATAAATTAAATGCAGAAATTGAACCAAATCTACAGATACCAGTCAGTTGGAATGTGATGCCTGAAACTGAGTTGAAAACAACTTATTGCAAATGTTTCAAACACATTCAAAATCTATGACAGAACCAGATCCACAGGTACCACTGCAGATAGATACCAGTTATATTACATTCATATCGTCAATTATAATATAAAATTACATAATCTCCCAAATTTTATATACAGGTGTACCAGATTTGGGCTTGAATATTAGATCCGGGCATTTGGTCATATGAGATTTGGCCGGTGTACCAGGTTCTTGCTTGAGTATTAGACCCAATAACTAAATAGGTTGGGGTTACACTAATTTTGGCCTAAATCATCGTCTCTATATATAATCGTAACTTAAGGCCCTGAAACCAGTGGAGAAAATAGTATAACTGGATGTGGAGAAACAACTGGAGAGGTTCCACTCCTTTTGTTGACGTTTTCTCATCCTTCATGCATATAGGTAAATGGGTTTGGATCTTCTTAGATCTTATACAAATGTTGGTTCGATAATGAAACGGATCATAAAACAAGGTCTATAGTCCAGACCTGGTTTTTGGGGTCAGATCTTTCTCATTATCAGATAGAGGGATCCTCTATCAAAAGGTATCCACTTTGACAGATCTCTAGACAAAATAGGCCAGATGTGCTGGTTAGATACAGACCTATCATTGTTTGTTTGTGACCATCCATTTGACTAATATGTCAGTGGCCCAACCCAACTGAGTGGATTCACTTATGATTTTTGGTCCATGAATCCTTCATTATTGGGTCTTAGAAATGAAAGAACATGGTCTAATATCATTGCTTGAAATGTTTGTGGCAACACATTTAGCCGGCAACTATGGCATTTTCACAAGGCTTGCTACTAGGGCTGGAATATAGGCTGGGTGGCTGTTGCGTGCAGCCCAAATCAAACTAGAATTCTAGAAAGTCCAGCCCAAGCCTGAACCTGAGACTCCTTAACTTGATTGACTCAATCCAAACCCAATCTGTACTTTTAAATGGAAAACCTAAACCCAACCTGACCCCCTTCCCTTGTCAACACTGCATTATTACACCCAGAGACTTTAACCCAGCCCTAACTCGACCCAAATTCGAATTGGATATTTTATTTTCAGGCCTAACCTTAACTTCAACCTGAAAATCACAACTAATTTGGGTTTTAATCAGGTTGGGTAAATGGATTGGAGCTCCACCTTGTCCTTGATTCAGCCTGCTAAAAGGGGTACCAGCCCGGCCTGGCCCGTTCCAAGCCTAAAAACACAGGGCTTTTAGAAAAAAATTGAGCCCAGTAAAGTTGGCTTGGACAATTATTTGAAAGCCCAACCAAAATAAGACTGGGAATGGGTAGAGCATGCCCAGCCCGTCCAAGCCCGGCTTGGCCCGCCCCTCCCGTAGGGTTATTTTACTGATTTTTATGTATATTTCTTAAATTGCAACTTGCTAGCCTCATGGTTGAAGAAATGAACACCTTCCAACTGTACTAATATACACATTTCCTCGATCCTTTGCCATCCAATATCCACTAATCTTCTTACATGTCCCAAAAAAGTCTTCCATCCGTACCTTGCCAAAGCATTTCCCTTCTAACTGCCCAACAAGCCAAATTCAACTTGATAGCCTCAATTCTTTCCCACATTCAAAGATTAAATTATATCTTTCTTCACATTTATTGATTCGGAAGCATTTCCTTACATTTGGATATTATAATAGTTACTTAATAAAAATGAGGAAAACCTCAATATTTTGAGGGGGAAAAAACAAATAGTAGTGAATTTCATTTCAGCAGAAACATTTCACTTCAGAAAGAGTTCTGAAATGATACAACCTAGTAACTTTTTAGCCAGAATTTCAGACCCCCCTCGATCAAGTTCTCTCTTAAGATTATTTCATTGTTCTAAATCTTTTAATTTATTTTCGCCATCACCGTGTTCTCCAAAATGGCCCATTTTATACGCCACGAAGACTTCTTTGAAAAACAAATTGACAGAGATGTAGATGTTTCACATGAATGAGCGCATGATCCGCCATTTCTTCATCCAATCGACAACTAGAACAGTTGATATAACAATTAAAATGGTGATAGCATTTTGGCAACTGCATGATTGGGAAAAAAAGGATTATACAAAGAGTAGCAATGAACATTATTGTATTCAATTTCTGCCACTGTTCTTCTTCTTCTTGTTGTTGTTGCTGATGTTATTGTACTACATATGTTAGAAAGCTATAAAAGCAAGCAATTTCATGCAAGCCGTAAGAGGTAAAATCCTATAAAAAAGAAACCCAATATATATAATAGTGTCTAATTTTAAAGGTCGATGAAAATATAGGAATAATTAGAGAATGCTAATGACAAATTTCATGGTCAAACAATGACAAGAAAATGCAACAAATGGTGGGGGCAGCTATAGCACCACAACAAATTGCACCTTTCCCGACACTATTTAACGACGCAATGAAAAGATCCGTTGATAAAAGTCTTATTTTTTATGCATATTCGGACTGCGATGGCAAAAGTCACAAAAAACTGCAACTTTTACCAATGCAAGTAAGACCGCGTTGGCAAAAGCTGTGGAAAACAAGTTGTCGCCAACAAAAGTTTCCCCTCGAAGAGAGGGAAAGTTTTGTCAAAGCATGTTTTCCTAATGGCGACACAATAATGCGTTGGCAATTATTTGGCTACTAGCGACACACAAGTGTGCATTGGGAAAGATTTGACTTTTTATTCACACCATTGCCAATGCATGATTTGCGTCTGTAAAGTCTCGTCTACAACAAACTGCACCTTTCCTAACATTATTTTCCGACACAGTGAGAATTTGCATCAATAAAAGTCTTATTTCTGACGCATCTTAGGATTGTGTTGGCAAAAGCCATAGAGAATTGCTACTTTTACCAACGCAAATAAGATTTTGTTAGCAAAAGCTATGGAAAACACTCTGACTTTTTATCTGCACCATTGCCAAAGCACGATTTGCGTCCGCAAAGCCACATTTATTTATTTTTTTCCAAAATCACCTAAGCACCCTGTTTTCAATGCTTTGATTTATTTTCAACCCTCTGCCTCTTTCGTTTTTTTTTTTTTTTTTTTCAAAAAAAAAAAAAAAAAGGAAATTCTGAGGGGTAACTACAATGGATTCTAGAGTATGCTGGGAACTTTTTTCGGTGGGGCCCACTCCGTGCCCATATATGGATAATCATGGTCGTTCAAAATGATCAACTTGCTTATTTTTGTGGTATCCCAATTTTTTTTTTTTTTAGAATTGAGTTGGTCCCACCATAAGATTGACCACACAAAAAAAAACATGGCTAAAAAATATTGTTTTATTCACTTTTTTTTGTTCAATCATACAGTGAGATAACCTCCATTGAAAATGAGATTTGACGATGAGCAGGTGTAGATGTTATGAGTCCACCATCACATCGGTAAATGAAACCATAATTCCACAAATCCTTCATGATATTGAATTGTATATACCTAAAATGTGGGAAAGAAAGGTGAGATTTCAAATCTCGTTGATCCCACGAGTGGAATTAATGTGTATTCCTTCATTAAGCCTTTTCCTTGGCTGGAGATGTATGTGGGGAATGGAGTATATGTTGATTTACATTGGCACATGTGATTCACTTGGCATTTGTGCCAAGTGGGAGATGCTAGGAAACTTGTGTAGCCCGAATGCCATTGGGCCCACGCCAGATTGAGATCGGTTGTGTGCCGCAGATGAACTCCCAACAAATCTTGATTTGATTGAGTTAAATGAGGATCAAACTCTTGGTGGTAGAGTTTGGATCAGTTTCAGACTCCCGTTAAGCATAATCCCAACGCCGGTCAATAAATGTGGGATTCCATGAGGGATAGAGTCCATATTAGTCGTAATTCTAGAGGATTGCTCTATATAAGGGAGATGAGAACTCTTTTTCTTGATTATCCAATAGATCTGAGAGCATTCGCGGCAAGTTCGCAGGATCTATCTCACACCGGAACGTACAAGGTTCTCGGTGAATTCGATTCCAACACCCATCTGGAGCCAGCACTTTTGTCACTGCCAAGTTCGAGAACATTGAAGAGTGCTCCTTAACGTTAAGATTTGATGTTGGAGAGTGCTACCATCTTAACTATCCACTTTAGTTAAAAGTAACTTAATGTTTTATTCCTACAGGGGACGCACTTTAGATGGGAAGAGTGTTTTGGATAACTGAAGCACCATTTACCTATATATACACTATAACCCCAAGGAAGCTATGTGTGATCGCAAATCCTCATGTTTAGAACTAATAATTATCGTATGAAATTATCTCACTCAGCTCCATAGGTTCTTATGAAGCCATGGACAATTATTATACTTAAACTTTCATGATGCTATAACCCACTGCACTCTTAGTCGAACAGAGTCAACACCTGATGTTCAGGAAGGAGTGATCCAATAAGTTAAACTCCTGAGAGTTTTTTCAACATTTTCGATAGATACCCATATCACATATTCTCATCTATGGTACCTTTCTCACTTTGGATTTTTCACTTTTGTCAGTTTCACTTTTGGATTTTGCTTATATTTAGATTTTGAAGCTTGACAGAAAACAAAGGACTCCATTACGGGTGGTGAGAAATATTCGTTTCTTTTGGTAAATTTTTATTGATTTGGTTATTGTGAACAAGGATACCGGTTTTGTTCATTTTGGTTATTTTGATGGATTTCTTTATATGGGTGCAGCAGATGCATTTTGCTCAATCAATAATTACTAAGTTCTTATCTTACACTAGTTTATTTTATACTTGGTTTAACATTATGACAGTTTTTTAGATGTGAGGTTTAGACCTTTATTTGTTGTCATAGACTAGTGTCACTTACAATGCTTATGAGAATAGTTTTCTGCACGTTTTTGCATATTTCTAAATACAGTTAGTTTTGCAGGTTTGGAAGTGGTCTAAGGCTGCCCCTCAAGGTGGTGATTGCTCTAAAGAATTTTACATGGTGAAGACAGACAAATTTCTATGTAAAGAATATAGTTTGGACATGCCCAACACAAGCCAGCTACGACGATGGTGAGGAAAAGCTTTTCTTTTTAGGGGTTGATGACCCACAAAGGAGAATAGGAAGACCGAAGAAGATGATAAGTCTACAAAATTGTAGCTTTTATTCATCATTTCATATGCATTTGTGGACTTAATTAGGTTAATTGCATAGAATTACACTTAATTTCATGATTTCATGCATTTGAGCATCAAAGTTGGAATCTTAGTCAAATTTGGTCAAAATTCATTAGATTGCATGACTTTTGTGAAATTAAGGATTTTCAACTCATTCATCACCCAAAAATTAGTTCCTTTGGCTTCACTAATGCATACCTGCTTATTTTGACACCATGTGTTATTTTTGAAGAGTTAGGTATTTTTTGTGCACTAAGTAAGCATGTAGGGTCCCATGCATAGTCCATCTAGATTCTTCACACATGATTATTATTGACATTATTTAATTTTATTTATATAGGAGAAATCAAGAGTGAGAAGACCTGCATTGGTGAAATTTGAGAGAGATTAAAGGCGAGACACCCTTCATCGTGGGCCCACATATCTTTACATCTTGGTGGAGTTGGAAAGATTGGAAATTCTCAAAGAGGAAAGAAGAACTCAGATTTGGAAAGATGATGTTGACTAGCTAAGTTTGGAAACTAAAATCAAGAAAGAGAGAGCAAATTAGAAACTTTGCAAGGGGAGTTGGCTAGTCAAAGTTACAAGTGAGGAAGCGAGCCAGATATGGAAAGAGAATCAAATAAGAAAGCAAATAAAGAGTCCAAACATGCCTTGGACGTCCAACATGGGTCCAACACACCCCATTACATGCCAAACATAGAAGTTCCCTTAATTGCACAATTATTCTCGGGTTTTTCAGGGGCAAAAAATTGAAATGGTCATTACTTTCAATCTGAGTGTTGGATTGGTGTACTCTACATACTTTGGAAAGGTCTTTTTGAGTAGATATCGGTGGAACCCAAGATTGCATAAATCGGAACTATATTAAGGGAGATATGACCTCGGGAAGTTGACTGTTATAATTCTGCGGGAATTGCAAAAAGTCTTTCAAAATTGGCAATAGGAGAGATGTTTGAGGAGTTCAATTTGGCAAGACTAGGAGCCCAAGAGACCACACTTAGTAGCAAATCCTCTCCAATTCAAATTCTTTCTAAGTGTGAAGCCTCGCTTGAGTCATAAGCAAGAAATCTTTATAAATAAGGAAACAAGTCCTAAAAGAGAGGAGATTCTTTGCTAAAAAGGAGGCATCAACAATTATAAAACCAACCCAAAAGGGGATGGAGGGCATCTCACGTGCAACACTCCCTCTCTCCAATTCCCTTCTTTCTTTTCTTCCTTTCTTGTTTTCCATTAGTGTTTTATTTGTTGATTTTATTTTGGTAGCCTTGGGTCATGTCCAAGGATTTATTTTGAAGGAGAATTTTTGTGAAGGATAAGTTGTAAAGATGCATTTTTTAATGACAAATCAAGAAGCATTCTTTGCAATTAGGATTCTTTGCAGTAAGGTCTCCATTTAACTTAGGCATGCATTAGGATTTTTAGAAGTGCATCTTTCATTCAAATTGTAGTAGTTTAGGGTTGTGAAATTTAGATTAGGTTTATTTTTCAATTTAGGAATTTTATTGACAATTGTTAGCTATTTTCAGTAGATTATTTAGATCTAACATTTTAGTTGTTTTCTTTGAGGTTACAATATGAGTTTTGAAGGACTCTAAAAGGAAGGGAATTGTGGGGATTGCTTTCAAGAAAACAAGTTGCTCTCAGAATTGCTAAAGTTGCTGGCCGAGGAGATATCTTGGACTGGTTTCAGGACGGAGTTCCTGACGAAGTTCATCCCTGTCCATATCCCAGATCAGAAGTTCAGAGAGTTTCAGACTCTAGTCCAGGGCGACATGATGGTCTACCAGTATGAGCTTCGCTTCACTTAGCTCTCCTGCTTTGCAGAGGCCCTTATCACATCTGAGCCTCAGAGGATTCAGCGATTCGTTGAGGGGTTAAGGGCTGACATCCAGTTGCATATGACTTGTGTCGACCATGCCACCTATGAAGAGGTCGTAAGGAAAGCATATTGGGCCAAGGAGCATCTACAGAGGGTTGAGGCCATGCACCAGCAGAAGTGAATTAGGACCGCTCCAGTTCGACAACAGCCTATAGTGCAGCAACAGTAGCAGTTCCGGAGGCAGAGACCGGTAGGACAGATGGTACAGTATCAACAACAACAGCAGTACCGCCAGCACGGCGCATGTTATGACTGTAGCGATCCAAGACATTTGTCCAGGAACTGCCCACTTTGTCGAGAACAGCCCCCGATGTTCCAGCTTCCTGCACCTCCGAGAGCTCCAATTGCCGCTCCTTCAGCTCGTCAGATTGTCCCAGCAGCTCAGTCGCCTCAGCAGCCTCGTGTTCCACAGCAGGCATGTGATCCTCAACAGCTGCCTAGGGGACAACACTATTAGCGTGGGTGTCATTAGAGACCCCAGGGACAACAGCGCTACCAGCATAGGCCCCAGGCAGCCAGGCAGGTCTTCGCACTCACCTATGAGGACGTTGAAGCCGCAGAGAGCATAGTTGAAAGTACTCTTTCCATTTGTGATCAGCTTGCTAGAGTGTTGCTTGATCCATGTACGACACATTCTTATGTGTCCTAAGCTTTTGCTTTAGTTCTTGGTAGAGTATAAGAGGAGTTACCTTGCACGCTAGTCGTGTCTACACTCGTGGGTAGGAGGGTTGTGTGTCAGACTTACCACCCCAGATGCCGAGTGCAGATTGGGGAGTACATTCTATTTACAGACTTGATCGTGTTACCCATGCATGACTTCGACGTCATTTTGGGGATGGATTGGTTAGCCAGATACCTAGCGGTGTGGATTGCTTCGAGAAGACAGATAGACTCTCCATTGACAGTTCAGACGACAAAATAGAGTTTCTAGGCAAGAGGAGACCTCCCAGCACCAGGATGATTTCAGCACTGAAGGCTGAAAGGATGATGAAGGTAGGATGCGAAGGCTACACCGCGTTTATTTCAGAGGATAAGAAGTCCATGGGAGTGGATGAGATCCCAATGGTATGTGAGTTCCCAGATGTATTTCCCTACGAGATTCTGGGATTACCTCTAGTCAGAGAGATCGACTTCACCAACGAGCTTGCACCAGGCACAACACCGATTTTCAAATCTCCCTATCGCATGACTCCAGCTGAACTGCGAGAGTTGAAGACTCAGTTGCAGGAGTTACTAGACAAGGGCTTCATCAGACCAAGCATGTCACTGTGGGGTGCGCCAGTGCTTTTCGTAAAGAAGAAGGACGGATCAATGAGGATGTGCACTGACTATCACTAGCTGAATCGGGGGACAGTGAAGAACAAGTATCCACTTCCATAGATCTACGAGCTTTTCGACTAGCTTCAGGGTGCTTAGCACTTTTCAAAGATAGACTTAAGGTCGGGATACCATCAGTTGCGAGTTAGAGAGCAGCATGTACAGAAGACAGCGTTTTGCACATACTATGGGCCCTACAAGTTCTTAGTGATGTTGTTCCGATTGATAAATGCACCAGCAGTGTTCATGGCTTTGATGAACAAGATTTTCTCACCGTACCCAATAGCTTCACAGTTGTGTTCATCGACGATGTGCTAATCTATTCAAAGTCTCGAAAGGAGCATGAGCAGCATTTGAGGACGCCTCTACAATTGTTGTGCGGCAATTAGTTGTACGCGAAACTTAGCGAGTGCGAGTTCTAGTCAGAGCAAGTGGTTTTCCTCAGACATATCATCCCCAAAGAAGGATTAGCAGTGGATCTAGCCAAGATTAAAGCAGTGGTGAACTGGGAGAGACCGAAGAACTTCACAGAGATTTAGAGCTTCCATGGCCTAGCAGGATACTACTGCAGATTTATCAAGAGTTTCTCCACTATTTCAGCGCCATTAACCAAGTTAACGGGGAAGAATGTACCATTCGTGTGGTCTGATGCTTGTGAAGACAGCTTTCAGGAGCTGAAAGAAAGACGACAACGGCACCGATCTTGTCTTTACCTTTCGGGAGCAGTAGATTTGTTGGTTTTACAGACGCTTCAGGGACAGGCTTAGGCTGTGTTTTGATGCAGAATGGGAAAGTTATTGCCTATGGATCTCGACAGCTGAAGGAACACGAGAAGAAGTATGCTACACATGACTTGGAGCTAGCAGCAGTTGTGTTTGCACTGAAGATGTGGAGTCACTACCTCTACGGGGAGCAGTTGGAAGTTCATTCAGACCACCACAGCTTGCAGTACCTGTTTACCTAGAGTAACCTCAACAATCGTCAGAGGCAATGGATGGAGTACATCAAGGATTACAACTTTCCAATCAAATACCATCCGGGTAAGGCAAACGTCGTGGTAGACGCTTTAAGCAAGAAGACCGCCCCAGTCAGTTTTCTAGCAGCAGAGGGCGTGTGGATTGATGTCTTCAGAGACTTAGATGTTCAGTTTCAGCCCCTCAGCGACAGAGTTATGCTTACTACCATGTCCACATGGGAACCGGAGTTACTTGGAAAGGTCAAGGACAGTCAACACAGTGATCCTAGGCTTGTTAGAGTGATCGAGCAGATTGACCAGAGGCCAGAGTTTAGACTGATTGGTGGAGTGCTATACTATCAGGACAGAGTGTGTGTGCCTGATATTCGGGAGCTGAATGAAGAAATCCTAGCAGATGCGCATCACAGTAGATATTCGATTCACCCAGGCAGCACCAAGATGTACTAGAACCTGAGGAGGCACTACTGGTGAACAACATGAAGAAGGAGATAGTAGGCTATGTATCCAGATGTCTGACCCGTAGACAGCAGATCAAAGCCGAACATCAGAAGCCACCAGGGCTATTACATCAGCTTGATATGCCCAAGTGGAAGTTGGAGCATATCACTATGGACTTCATCGCAGGACTACCAACAACCAAGAGACACAATGATGGCATATGGATGATTGTTGATCGATTGACTAAGTCAGCTCATTTCTAGCTAGTTTCGATGAGAACGAGACTTGATGTCTTAGCTAAGCTGTATGTGGACCAGATCGTCTCTTTGTACGGAGTTCCAGCTTCGATTGTATCGGATAGAGACCCGCATTTCACTTCACACTTCTGGGAGAGTCTACAACAGGCTTTGGGAACTAAGTTGAGCTTCAGCACCGCTTACCACCCGCAAACAGATGGACAGACCGAACGCACGAACTAGACACTTGAGGATATGTTGAGAGCTTGCGTCGTGGACTACAAAGACAACTGGGAGGATTGTCTACCACTTTGCGAGTTTGCCTACAACAATAGCTATCATTTAAGCATTAAGATGACACCTTTTGAGGCTTTGTACGGCAGGAGATGCAAGACCCCAATTTGTTGGGAGGAAGTTGTTGTCTGGAGTTTCCATGGACCATCCATAGTCAGCGACACCAGCGAGAAGATCCGACAGATAGTCGAGAATCTAAAGGTTAGCCGTAGCCGCCAGAAAAGTTATCCAAACATCAGGTGTAGGCCTCTCGAGTTTCAAAAGGGAGACAAATTGTGTTTTTGAAGATTTCCCCATCCAGAGGTACTCTTAGGTTCGGCGAGAAGGGTAAGCTAGAGCGGAAATATGTCGGACCGTTCGAGATCAGGTCCAAGATCAGTGACGTTGCTTACAAGCTCCAGCTACCACCAGAGTTGTCGGGAGTGCATGATGTCTTCCATGTCTCTATGTTGAAAAAGTATGTGGAGGATCCTACTCATGTTCTACATTATAAGCCACTCGATATTCAGCCAGATGCTTCTTACATTGCCAGACTAGTTGCTATCATCGACACCAAGGAGCATGTGCTCCGGACCTGAACCATTCACTGGGTGAAGGTTCAATGGGAGCATCACTCTCCAGAAGAGGCTACATGGGAGCTACGTGACTGGGTAGAGAAGGACTATCCACATCTCCTACCTCAGCTATATTCTAACTTTGTTTTTACATTTGGGGACCAAATGTTTTAAAGGAGAGAGTGATGTGAGGCTCCACCCCTTGTGGGCCCTCAATTTTGATTTGAATAATTATAAATATAATATTAACTATCTTATTATGCTATTTAATAGGGTCTAGTAGAATAGTTTAATATATTCCTAAGTCTTAGATTAGGCCCTTATATATTTCTTTATAGATGTAGGGTGATTATTGTAATTTGATTAGGGTTTTAGTTAGGATAGGCCTTAGCTAGTAATTAAACTTTACTAGGAGGGGTGTTGTAGCTAGAGAAGCGTCTAGCATTCCTACAAAGGACAAATTTACCCATACCCTTATCCTCTTTTCTATTTAAACCCTAAGGGCTTTCTAGCAATCAACCACTAACCCTAACCTATATATACTAACTATTGCAATTGAAATGTAAACCCAACCCTAATTCACTCTCATTTCTCATTCATCTTCCATCTTCCCTAATACACTCTCTAGAAACTCTAATTCTCAATCCCAGCAACAAGAAGGATAGAGGATCATCCCCAATTGCAGCCTCAACCCAACATTAGCAACTTGGATCTTTCTCTTATATTCAAATTTCCATTTCTATTGATCTAAGGCATGTACCCTATGCTGGACAGTTCAGAATGCATGTTTTCTTTCTCTTGATTCTGTAATTTCAATTCAATTGATGCATATTTGTTAGATCTATCATTTGAGCTTTGTTTTATGGATTTTTGGTCGTTTGATGGATGAGTCCTCTCATTTGAAAGATCAATAACCCGGATTGATGATAGATGGATGGTTATATAAGTGCATTTGCTGTTATATATGTTTCTGTGATAATTGCAGGAGATTGGAGGTGGTTTGATTGAAAATGGGACGGAAGAGATTGAATTCCAGAAAAATGGAATTTTTGCATAGGCGTGTGTACCTGGTCGACCAGCCTGTAGTGGGGTCGACCGGCGACACTAAAGGGGTGGGGTGGGGGGCAAGAACAAGTCTCAGTTATTTTCTCCTGAGAATTTCTTACTCAATGTACCCAGTCGATCGGATACACAGAAAGGACAGACAGAACTGGGAGTTGTCATTTTTCCCTCAAACCCAGTTTCCTCTGTTTGTGGTCGACCGGACACACTAAAAACTACAGAGACTGAGATTTTGCCTGAATGATGTTTGATTTAGGTTCCCTGTGTACCAGGTCAACCGGCTGGCCACTAGGTCGACCGGAATTCAAGCCAGATTTCAGCCTCTCTTCTCTGTGTAACAGGTCGACCCAACCTTAGCCAGGTCAACCTGCCACACTGAAGTTAGAAATTTCTGAGTTCAGCCTGTTTTTTTTTATTTGATCCATTGTGGGCCCATTGACCATCCAAGTAGACATCCGTTGATGTGCCAAGCACGAGTCAATGGTGTGGCTCAACCTTGACTCGTGGGGACCACCAAATAGGTTTTAGGGATTGGAATTGTCGTTGATTCGAACCTTAAACGTAATCAATGATGCCAATAACTTCAAGAGCACCAAATATAACATCTTTGGGCAGCTAAGACTACAGTTAGGGATCCAATTTATTGCTATGGACCTGAACCTGAGAGTGGACCATTACCTAGGTTGGACCCTTGCTTTATTCCATTTGATTATGTTGTTTGGAGGTTATTATACATTGTGCTTTCTTATATCATTGTCACTGTTATAACCATGTTAATTAAATGGAAATTGGAGGACCTAAACCTAGGACTACGTAGTGGTGACCCGGTGATGTAATCGGTGATAAATGACCCATATCAGTGGCTAGGCGAGCCCTCATACGACCTAAGTTGAGTGTGTGGTACCCTAGAATGGAGAGGTCGGTTATGTTGAATTGTTGGCTCATTGTGAATGAGTGTGAATTGATTACTTGTGGAATGAACATGGATATTGTACTTATATTGTTTTAGGCCATGGTTTGTGGGCCTTGGTATGGATCCAATGATAATTGGACTTGGACTTGGACTTGGAATCGGACTGCGTTTCATGGTATTTGCACTTGAACCTCTTAGAGACTTGGCTAGGACCTTGCTCGCGTAAGGCAAGCCTAGACAGACACAAACCTGTATTTCTTTCCCTAGGTCGGCACTAAACATTCACTTAGTTGTTCTAAGCTCAGCCTATTGACTGATCATCACTAGTAGGAGCTATATTGGTTATGATTGGAGCTATCATAATGAGCTATGGCTAGACGGACGGTGTGATACCGGTTCCGGTCTAAAGTGATAAAGGGGCGTGATCAGTGCGGTAAAGGGGTGTGGTCAGTGTTATATATATTATTATTAGTAGGGCTTGTTATCCCCTGCACGGTTACCTTACTTTTCCCTGTCGCGACTATTTACATTATGAGAGGGCTGTGGCATAATATCCCGCAGTATTCAACTTGTGTGAATGTGTCATATTGTTATCTATTATATTAGATTACTTAATTATTTTGATTCTAACTGTGATATATTGTTCAATTGCCTAGCTTATGTTTCATTGTTATTCTTATGATTAAATGATCATCTCTATTCACTTTTGATACATACATCCCGTGTTATCTGTATATGATGCCTTGCCAGATCTTTGGATCTGACCCATCTTTGATGCTTAGGTTTTGATTTTAACCCCGCGGGTGACGCGTTCATTGAGGCGCTTGTAGTCGGCGATTACGGGTCGGGACCGGTTGACCAGGTGGTCGAGCAGGAGGATGGAGTGCCCGCACAGGGTGGTTGAGCGTAGTTTACTTTTTGGGATTTTGAGTGATTATGTGGTAAGTAGGAAGATAGACTGCTATGTATATACTTGTTATTCACACTTTGAGATTTTGTTGGACTTTAGCCCTGCTTCACTTAATTCATTTTATATGATACCTTAGGCTTCCGCTATTAGCCTATTGCTTCCGTTATCTTTTCTTATGCTTCCGTAATATAACTGTTGATTATTTTATTGTTCAAAAAGTTTTAAAAATTTTGAGCTCATTGCGGACTATGATTTTGGAAGTTCTCGGAATTTTCGGGAAGTAGTGCTCCAAATTCAGGTAACTTGGCGGTAACCTCGGTATTCAGAATTGGGGTGTTACAGTTGATTGATCCACACATTCACTTTCTTTCCCAACCTCTGATCATTAAGATGTGTGGTCCACTGAGTTCCGCATTCCGAGAGCTTTCCAACAGTATGTGGAACTCTAAAATGCGACGTACGAAGCAAAAGTTGGCCATTCAAAGTTGGCCAACTTTGAGGTTAGGTCTTGCTCATCATCAGATAGAGGGATTTGTTGTGACTCCTATCATCAGATCCTCTATCAAAAGGGGCCCACTTTGACAAATCTCTGGGCAAAATAGGCTAGATGTGCTGGTTAGATACAGACCCATCATCGTTTGTTTTTTACCGTCCATTTGACTAATATGTCAGTGGCCCACCTGAGTACATTCGTCTATGATTTTTGGTCCATGGACCCTTCATTATTGGTCCTGAAAATGAAGCAGCATGGTCTATTATATCACTGCCTGAATTGTTTGTGGCATCAAATTTGGCGGGCAACTAGGGCATTTTCACAAGGCTTATGACTGGCGCTGGAGATGGCTAGCTTGGCTGTAGCGCCAACCTCAAATTAAACTACAATTCTAGAAATGCCAACCCAAGCCTGAACCTGTATGATAGAGGATTAGGAATGATCTTACCTTCAGGAATTCTTGAGCTTCTCATATGAAGGCTAAGACTGTCCTAACTGAACTTCTCTCTTCCTCCATCAAACTCTTAGTTAAACTATTTACTGGTAAGTCTCTCCTCGAGCTATGTAATTTTTTTGTCAATTCCTCTTCTGTTTGAGGCTATCTCCTTTCCCCTATTTTTTCTGGCTCCATTTTCTTGTATAGTTGCTTGGGTGGCTCTTCTTGTTGTGGCGTTTTGCCTTTGTTCCTCCCTTTCTTTTTACTTCAATTACAATTGCCTTAAAGCACACAAAAAAAAAAAAAAAAAAAAAAAAAAAAATCCAAGCCTGAACCTGAGACTCATTAATTTGATTGACTCAATCCAAACCCAATCTAAACTTTTAAAACGCAACCTAAACTGCACCTGACCTACTTCCCTTTTCGAGACTGCATTATTACACCCAACTTAAACCAGACTTTAGTCCAACCCTAACTCAGACCAAATTCAAATTGGATAATTTATTTTCAGGCCTAAGCTTGACTTCAACCTGAAAATCACAACTGATTTGGGTTTTGATCAGGTCGGGTAAATGGGTTGGGGCTGCACCTTGTCCTTGTCATATCCCATTTTGTATCATTTTATAAACTACGAGCATAAGACTCGGACTCGATGTACTGTAGAGTAAAACTTGATCAAGTGTGGCTCAGTCAGCCCTAGAGACCGGTTCAACCCAGTCAAGCCAAGTCGAGTGTTGTCAAGTTTCAAAATAGTGCTTGTGACACTAAAAATAATGTCTTGATTGACTCAGTATTATTCACCCAATGTTGAGAATGACTTAATCAAGGACAGCATTATTCAAGGTCTGAAAGCACAAGTCACTCATTTGTTTATCGAGGCTAAGTGGATTGAACTTTAGAATTCAAAGTCACATTGAAGGCGTACATGACAACGAATATATGACAATAGGCTTATTGTAGCTGAAAGAGGTTTTTATATTTATATACCCCCTAAGGTTTTTATGATTTGTAAGTAGTACCCCTATAGTTCTAATGTTTCTATTCAGTATAATTTAGGGTCTATTTGTTTGACCACATTGAATTCTTAGGAATTGTAAGTGGGGATTTTAATAATTTAATTAATTGAATTGGGTTGGGGTTGGATCGTTAGTGAACCTGGACCCAAACCTTAACCTAACACGTTTCAAATATAGGACTTAGATCTGACTAGACCTGAAGTAGCAAAGTGCAAGTATACAGATTCTGATTGGATCTGGACCTTGACTTAAACAAAGTCAGAGCCAAACTATGGGCCTGGACTCCATCCTAGTTGGTGCTAGAAAAAATTTCCATGCCCAAGAGTTTTCGAGTCTGACCTTTGATAACCGGGTAAATTGTGGTCCATTGGCATCCCTACATGTAGGCAATGCCTTTTGATTGAAGGGCTAAAATGAGAAATTAAAGACATATATAGTTGCAACACCCACCATGTTGGCTTTTCAGTTGCCTGAGTCACCTCATTTTGGACAATAGGCAAGTCAAATCCAAGCGTCACTCAATATATGCGAAAAAATGTTGTCGGGACGGCCTTTTTTTCTTTTTCTTTTTTCCATTTTCTCTTTTTCTCCTTATTTTTTATTTTTAAAAATGAGAATTAATTAGGATTTATTATCAAGAATACTAGGGAATAAATATATTTTTTTTAATTTAATAAACATTTAATCTATGTTTAAATGTTTTTTTTTTTTTATTATTCAAATTAAAGATGACTTCAAGTGATCACGTTTACTTAGAGAATTCTTGAGTTAAAGGATTCAAACTCTACCGTGGAGCCCACATATATAACAAAAATGGAAAACTGTTGCATGAAATTCGACATATATTATAAATAATTTTCTGGGCATGGGCGATAAGATACAATATTATTGTTTACCAATATTTTTTTGGGCACGGACCAAAACTACATATTTGTTTCCATTATGTGGGCATTGAAATATCTCCAATAAAAATTGTTGGCGATATTATTAATTTACCAAAAGAAATGAATATTACTCATTAGGTATAACTTTGAAATATTACTCATAATATTGGGCATGGGCAATGGCAAACGGTTGGGCTCGACTAGGGCAACATAGATTATAGTGTCATGTTTGGCAGACATTTATTTATAGTGTGATTATGTGAATTTCTAATATGGGCCATCCATCATGTGATTAGAAACAATGTGTGAGAAGGATAAAAAGAGATTATTTAAGAGAAATTCTAGGAGATATGATAAGGCGGGCCATCAATCATATGATTGGAAATAATGTGTGTGACAAGGACAAAAAGAGATTATTTAACAGATGTTTTAGGAGATATAGTAAGGCTGAAGTTGAAGTAGGATATGACTAGAAACTATATATGTGTCATAAGGATTGAAAGATGTTATTTAAGATAAATTATATTAGATATGATAAGGAAGAGATGGGAGTTCCACATGTCACCGCAAAAGTCCAAGAAAAAGCGCAATGTGTTCCCGTGAAGAGGCTGCTGGTTTAATATATATATATATATATAAGTAGTAGTCATGGCCCGTGCTTAGCCCGCGCAAAAATAAATAAATTACATATAAGTTTAAAAAATATTAAAATTAATTATAACCATATAATAATTTGTTAGGTCTCACAAAGGATAAAAGATATGATTTAATTGTTGGAAAAAAGGATTTGCATCAATTCATAATTTGAATGATAGGTTTCACAATGGATAAATCATATGACTTTAATCAACTATGTGTTTCATATAGATAGACCCCACAAAGGATAACATACATGATTTACTCAATTATAAATTTAAAATAGCTGGGGCCATCAAACCCACTAAAAATATATCTGAATCTGTGACGGCATTCAAGTCCCAATCAGATAGTTATAAAAACTTGAGTGTGTGCCCCACATATGTCTAATATGAGTATACGATTTATTAGATCATACCCACGGGATCGGTGCGTTCACCTCAAGGTGGAGCCCACATGAGGACCTACTTGGGATCAGGACCTGGGGGGGTGGAAAAATCTCCTTGGGCCCCACATCTTTGGAAAGAATCAGCCCCTCCTCCCTAAATCCTATCATCTCCATGTGGGCCCCACAAGTTTAATGGTGTCTAGTCCATTCGAATGGGTATGCAGTTGATCCAACTGTCTAGTCCATTCGGATGGGTGTGAAATTCGAGGGCCATGTGTTGCACATATGCCAAATACGAGTATATGATTTATTAGATCATACGCGCTGGATCGGTCTGCACACCTCAACGTGGTGCCCACATGGGACCCACCTAGGACTGGGACCTGGGGGATCAAAAGATCTTTTGATAATTGTGGGGCACACAGGACCCGGATGGGTGTGAATTTCAAAGGTAAGGGATGAAATATTAATTGATAAAAGAAAAGTTTACAATCAAATCATTGGTGTCGAACCATCTACGTCTCTCAAAAGTATACAAAAATTCTTAAAAGCGTACAAAATCTTTTATAATAAACCCATGTGAAAGAGCAAAATTTCTCCAATAGCATAAGTATTGTGCATCCCTACCTACAATGCTAAATCCAGCAAAGTGTATATTCATCATATGTAAAAGATCAACGGCCCACATTCCAAAAGGAAAACTCATTTGAGATTCTTAGCTACAATGCCCACTATTTTCAAATCGATGGTGCTGACCTATATGTGTCTCTCCAGCATACAAAATCTCTTGATAGTGTACAAAATCTTTTATAATAAATTTGCATCCAGGAATGCTAAATCTTTTGTAATAAATATGTAACCAAGAATAGCATTCTTCATGTAACATTAATATCATGTATCCTTATCCTACAATGTACAGAATCTCTTGAAGCTATATAAAATCTTTTAAAATAAATATGTGCCCAAGAATAGCATTCCTTAGATAAGATTAGTATCATCTATCCTTATCTTTCAATGCTTTAGCATACAAAATCTCTTGATAGTGTACACAATCTTTTATAATAAATTTGTATCCAGGAATGCTAAATCTTTTGTAATAAATCTGTATCCAAGAATAGTAGTCCTCATGTACCATTAATACATGTATCCTTATCCTACAATGTACAAAATCTCTTGAAACTCTATAAAAATCTTTTATAATAATTATGTGTCCGAGAATAGCATTCCTTAGATAACATTAGTATCATGTATCCTTATCCTTCAATGCGAAATCTAAGCAAAAGCGTTTGAATAAATCTGAACACATTCAACTAAGCGCGCACACACACAAGATGTTTCCACTTGCAACAACTGTTATAGTTCGAATAGTCTCACCGTCCATTTGTTGGGCCCTGTTGTGGTAGGACACTTGCTGGGCACTTAGTCTTTGTGGGTGAGGAGCTTCACTTCATATGCATTTAAAAGGTTACCTTCCTGTGCCCCTCATCTCTACATAAAGCAAGCTCCTCTATCTCTTAACCTCTTGGCTCTCAAAAGTCTAAAATACTCTCTTGTGTCTTCTTTTCATTCCATATCTTTTTAATGACACACAGATGATAATCGTCATGCCGGAAGCTTTGGATTCATATGATGAGGCCCTCCTCAACTTCCAGAGGTACTTGGAACCGGAAAAAATCGCCAATGCTGGCGTGAAAGATTGGGTAATTTGGTTGATCAACCTTTCTATCTAAGCAAGTTATCGCCGCTGTATTTCTCAAGGATTTGTTTTTGCTATGGCCTATTTCTAAATCTTAATTCTTTTGGGTTTTTTTGGATTTGTTTGATTTAGATCAGAGATTTGTTGTTGAAAGCTATTAACAATCATTGTTTGATATCAAATGACAAATGGTGATTGTATTTAGAATGTGATAGTTTGATTGAGTTTGATAAATATATCTACATGATTTTATAATCTTGAAGCATTTAATCGTTTCCATTCCATTGTCATTTTCTCCTTCCTCTTTTGGATTTTTACAAGGGAAAGAATTTATATGGTTAGTTAATCCAAAAGCATGAAATGTTGTTGTTAGGTGTTTGAAACAGTTGTTGGATTTAATATATAGAAATCTTTGATGGTTTTGGTAATGGTAAGATGAGTTTGATAAATATATTTACATGATGTTAAGATCTTGAAGCATTTAATCATTTGCTTTCCATTGTTATTTTCTCCTTCCCTTTGGGATTTTTAAAAGGGGAAGAATTTATGTGTAGTGAAACTGAAAGCATGAAATGTTATTGTTAGATGGTTAAAAAATTTGTTGGATTGAATACAAAGCCTTATGAGATGAGATCTATTGTGTTTATGGTAGTTGCATGTCGGGGTAGGAAGCAGGTTCGCTCGAGCCAAAATTGGTTGGGGTTGTCATGAAGTTGAAGCCCAACTGAAATCTGACCCATTTTCATCACAGGTCAGCTAACCCAAACCCACACTAGATGTGGGTCAATGTGGGTGGCCCATTTTACTTGATTTGGCCCAACCCGACTTATAAAAGTTTGGCCCAAGTACATTTAGTTTCAAGTATTTAGGTAATTTAAATTTGGTTATTGAAAAAAAAAATCCCAAGGTACAAAAGTATTAAACATTAAACAATTTAAATATGCTTAATATTCAACTGGGCTTTGTAGGTCAACTCTGACCCAACTTGTTTTACTGGCAGGATGCATTAGCGGGTTGAATCCATTCACAAGCATTGGCTTAAGCTCACGTACTCCAAGTAGAGTGATTTACAAATCATATCTTTTGGCCTAACTAAATGTGAAAAATATAGTTTGATTTTCACAACATTATAAATCCAACGGACAAATTAGATCCATCTAGAAAAGGTGCGAATAGACCAGTACGAGCAATGATGAGTTTCATAAGCACAAAGATGACATCCTTTCGGGCGCTGAGCGATGAAAATCCATGTCGAATTGAATGAAAAGCTTTGATGGGGAATTTTTTTTTTTCCAGTGATTTTAGGGTGAGACAAGATGATTAAGAGTTCCTTACGTCTTGTATTTGTTGCTATTAATGTTGTGGGAAATTGAATGGACCGCGTCAAAGTAAGTTGGAAGGACTTGGATTAGGTACAAGTTAAAACCAAACCCATATCCTACCAATCTTTAGAAAGGATTAGGTAACCCAAACCAATACTTGATGTGGGTCGGCTCGACCCTGCCTGCATAACCCACATCCAACATGTGTGACCCATTTGACTCGATCTGATCCAACCCAAGTTGTAGAAGTTTAGCCCAAGCCGAAGAAATTAGTAAGGCTGGTCGTAGAGTTATTCAGGATGTGTGTTTCAATGTTATAACAATAAAATAATATTATCATCCATTGAATGGTCAAAGTGGTCCATTCTTATTGATGGCAGATTCTGTTTATCAGTACTGTCTGCAATGCCTATGGTGTTACTGATAATAGCAAAAGTACCATTTTTAACTGGCCAATATGCTAGTCTACTAGCTGATATTTTGAACTAATGAGGCTAGTGTTTTTACTCGTCGTCAAGTATTTATTGCTACTTGTTTTTTTTTTTTTTTTTTTTTTTTTTTTTTTTTTGTAAGAGTAATTTTCTTTGTTAGAATCTATATTTAGTTACATTTTTTTTCTTTCTTGCCTTTTTTCTTTAATTATACGAGTATAGCATTGAGAGAAAAGTATCATATTTCACGGGTGATTAAGTGTGTGAACTTTTCTACTTTCTATTGAAATATGTAGACTTAAGATCTATATTAGCTAGCAAACAACAATATCTAACCGTAGTATTTCTATTACAGGTTAAAGTTCTTAAATTCAATCATCAATATTTTTCTAGAGTTGTTCTATTTTTTGTTATTTCATCTATAGGGCTAGCAGCTTGGTATGAGTTGGCCTTAACCCAAACTTGACCAACCTAACGTGTCCTCTTTCCCGTTCTATAAGTTCAAGACTACTTTTGCCAGATTGTCTGTAGTTTTCTTATAATTAAGAATAACCAGTGGCAACTTCTAAAAATATAATGACTCAAAATAGGAAACCTAGTTATTAAATAGAAAAAATAATAGATAATAATCTAAGACAAGCTCATCGTTTCCATATATATATATACAACGTCATTTTGAATATTCTCTATTAGTACTCTACTTCCATTGCATGGTCCATTCAAGAAAGGACTCTGTGACTCGTTACTACAAAATAATGCTCTGATTTTTATTAACTTCTTGCCAAAATTTCTATCGTGAATTCTTTATGATCGCTTTCTATCTATTCAGCCTGGCAATGTGGCAATCCATTTTTTTTTTCTAGAGATGGGACCGATGAGATCAAAACTACCACAATTTCTTTAGAAGCATACTTTGATGTCTTTGTACCCATTTCGTAGTGCTTCATACTCGTTTTGTTGTCAGAGACCGGGTTTCCTCGGAGTAGGCGCTCTATCTTCGGAGGACTTCGGCGGATTTCTGACTTCCCGACGCATTTGTTGGTGCTATTGGCAGAAGATATGCAGTTTTGTTGCTCCAAGAAGAGGTTGAATAACACTTAAAGACCCAGCCCCTTTGTAGCTATTTGAGGATCGTCGTGCTATACGCTAAGGCTAACAAGCACATTGTTTTGGTTGATTCAAGCCATTTTTCTAACTTAGAGCAACTTAATTTGAATTGTAATTTTTGGTTGATTTTGCAAAGGTTGAGGCGAGGATCGATCCGTGAAAGTTTGTAGTAGAAGTGCTAGAAGTCTTGAGTTTCTAGAGATTTGCGAGCTACCATTGGGAATTTTCTAGCGGATTTTCAACTATTGCAGTTCCGTTAGCAAGGTTGATCCAATTGGAAGTGTGCTAATCACCCCATTAATTTCCTAACTGGCGCCTCAGTTTGGGGGCGTCATGCATACTGATCATGGGGCTAGAAAAAAATGTGATTTAGGGGCTTTATTAATATATGGTGATTATAAAAAGAACATTTATGAACTGCAGAAATGTCTTGATTGTCCTTTCGGAGTGTAGATCTAGTCATCACGAGCATGAGTGAAACGATTCACAATCACATTTGGAATTAATTTAAAAAGCTAAATATTATTTGTAGTAGAAAATGGTCAATGTAACTAATCAGATTGTTAAGTAGAAAAGGAACCTTTTTTGCCAATTATGCAAATATAAAATCCTTTTGCTTGACAAAATCATAAATAGAAAGAAATTCTTGCGTAATACATTGGAATGGCACTTTCCTAACAGTGTCTCTCTTTTTTTTTTCTTTTTCTTCTTGCACTCCCTTCTCTTCTTCTAATGTTATCTTTCTCCTTTATTCATTTTCTTCACTTTTTATCCTCTAATACATTGCAGCTTTGAGAGATGAAGCAGTGTGAAAAAAAAAAAAGAAAAGAAAAGAGCAGTGTCTATTCAGCTCCAAATTATTGATCTTCTTTTCCTTATTCTTTCTTTCTACACAAAATCCTCATTTGGTAGAGGAGATATTGCAGACTAGCGTGAAAAGATGATCTCGATTTGGTAGGAAAGAGCTTGAGATGCAAAAGTAAAAGAAGACAACCATCGCTAGCTTGATAACAAGATTGATACCAGCCATAACTATGATACTGCGTGAAAGTTGAGGGACTGCATGCTTTTCTTATGGTTGCTTTATTAAGAACATGAACGACTACTTTTAGCTTTTTCGGTCTAGACCACTGGTCTTGCAAATTTTTATAAAAATAATGTTATTATACAATGTATAAATAAGACATACTAGGTGTAGGGTGGGTCAAAGGAAACCAATGCCCTAACCCACCTACAACAAAAGAATATAAACTCTCATTCCCAGTTTGAATCTTACAAATCCACGATTAATCCCACTCCTATTAGAAGCGGGTCACCCCCAGAAGGTGATTGTATACTTGTATTTCCTAAACTAAACATGATGTGTGGTTTTAGTAATTTGATTTGAAGAAAGCAAAGTAGTTTTGTAGTGGTTTTCGGCATATGATTGTAGTAGAGAACCTAGAACCTTGACATACTTCAAGCCAAGTAGATTGATGATGAGATATATCAAGGACTAGAATTGAATACATAGGAGGAACCTCATAGGTAACTCTAATTGAAGAAGTAACATTGTTTTAGTCAATCCTAGTATGTATACAAAAGGTGAAAAAAGCATATATGTTGTGGGTAAGAAGTTTAGAAAATATCGAGAAGGATGAAGCCAACAAATACCTTGAATGAAGTGATGGTAAGGTAATATATAGACCATGGATCCATAGAGAACAAGTTTTTAAAAGCGTTGAGTTGAAATTGAAGTACATGAAACCAACCCCAAGTTTATAGAATGAAGCTTAAAAGGTGACAACGCAGTATGATGATCCAATAATCCTCTAGTCGTCTATAAATGGGAAGAACTTATTTGACATAAACAATACAAATACTCCTCATAAGGTCTTTATATTGAAAAGGATTTTCGCTACCTCTACTAATGTCTACTCGTTTTGGAAGGACTGGTTAGAAGAGGAGATTTAATACTTCATGCATAAGAACTATTGAATAAGAGAGAGCTGATTTTGTTCCAACCTTCTACTTTCATACTCTGAAGTGTTCTCGTAAATGGGTGTTCTTCACTAAGAATGACTTTGCAAACATATCTCATTCCCCTTTTGGCATCTTGGCGTGTTGGATCTAAAATGGTTTGTAACACAAGTCAAACCTATAGATCTAGATTCATACATGAAACAGTGGATAATCTAAAACACTAGAGGCGTATCTTGCGCCATGATCTCGATGATAAGAAGTTATATTCTGACTTTTAGATTTCCCTGGTATGAGATGTGCGGTCCCGACCAAGTAGGGTTTTCTCCTTTCTCCCTTTCACTCACTACAATATGCGTGAGAGTGGTTTTGTAATGCGAATAAGCTTGAGTAAGACAGGGGACCAAAAAAACCACCATACAGAGATTGTTGTTTTCATCAAAGAAATCCAAATAAATTTTTTATTTCTCAATTCCCTCATTATTCAGTAAAACAAGAGTCCTAATGGATTGGGCATTCTAGAAATGAGTGCAAGACGGATTTGTTAAAATTAAAACTAAAGGGAAAAGCTTATATATCAAAATCAATTCACTCAATGTCTGGCCCCATCATTATTAGATGTATGGTCATGTGGGCCACTTACATCTAACACTGCATCCTTGTTGTCAATAACCGTGTTGACATCCACAAATTGTTTCAGCATTCAAAATCCTCTACTAGATATAGAATTTCACTTTATCTTTATTGCGGGGTCAATTGGAGACTCTATGTTTCTCCATGTGTGATGTACGAAAGCTAATGCCCCTACTAAAGTAATTCCATACATCTTTTTCACAAATTGTTATCTAAGTTGTCTAACTTTGACAAAAATATGAACCATAATCATCAACCCACAATTTCCTTCTTGAGTGTTAATGTAATATAGATATTACGATCATATTCAATGGTGAGATATTATTAAGTTTATAAAAGATTGACCTTTCTTGTTGCGTTAATCAAAGTAACATATATTTCGGGAATCACAGGGAGTTGCTGTGGATAGCAACACCCGCTCCCATAGCCCTACCAGGGATTGATCCCTGGCAAGGTAGTTTAAACTTCCCTGGTCACTGGGCCAGCTCAAAAAAAAAAAAAAAAGTAACATATGTTTAAGGATACATTTATTGTTGGCACAACCTCGAGTCATACTTGCTTTACTTTTCGCATAGGTCGGAGTTTTCATTGATCCTCCTTATATGGAAACAATAGGTGGGTAGCATTTGGAAAATTTAAAAATAACCTTTTATTTTTTTATCTAGAGCTTATTTACATATCTGAGCGTTGGATAAGCTCCTGTGATTGTATTTTCCTTTTCTAGAGCTTATTTACAAGTATGAGCGTTTGCCTCCAAAGAAAATAGCCGAAAGAAGCTGCTTTTTTAGAAAAAAAGTTACCTAAAATGAATGAAGTTTCACATTTCAAAACAAACAAGAATTTTAGATGAAAATAACCTCATAAAATTTCCATGGTTATGCAAAGGATGGGTTTCACATTGTGATCAAGAAATGTGGGCTCTAATTACCACAATCGCTAAAGGTGGGCTCCAATTAACTAATGAAATAAGATCTTTTTATAATTTTACTAAACGAGCTAATTATAGACTAGAATATAAAAATTAGAGCTTTTAGGGTTTGTGCTTTCTTGTAATGGAAAATGTCTTAAGTGCCATGTGTTATAATGCATGTTCTAGACCTGTAAGTGGCCAATTTGTGCAAGATTGTCAAAGGTTAGGTTTCTCTCAAGCTTGGACCCTCCTAAGACCCAGCCTCAGCGGGACCACACGGGTTGATGATCTTTTCATAAAAATCATAGCTTTTATTTTAGACCTTAATCTAACTAGCTCTTTTTAATTAGACCAGAGTTTCCAAATGGAGCCTTAGTCAAACATTGTATGCCTGTTGTAATCTTAAGCTTATTTTGAATACATGCCGTAATTGCAATCTAGTAAATATATGGTAATTGTAACAAGAAAGAGGGATGGTTTGTACTGGAAAATAGTATAATGGAAAGTCACTGTATAGGACGCACTACTATCAAATGAATCTCTAATCAGTTAGCCATATCTTGCAGGGGCAATTATTATATATAATAGGTATAGGATTCAATTTTGCAAATGAGCTCCAATTTTTAAATTGATTGAGAAATTTGAGCTCAATTGAGATTTCAATTTTTTCATAATTTTGAATTTAAGATAAATTTTACGAATTTAGAAGAAAAGTAATGTGGACTCTTTTTTAGAAAGGGATTTAGCAAAAAGTCCAATTCCAATAGGAGTTTACTCTCAAACAAACATATACCTTAATTTCAAATCATCTTCAAAAAGATAGTTATCACCATTGTGGGTGGGTGTGATATTTGAGCATGCTCCAATTTTAGTGGGGGAGTTTTTGATTAATTGTTTGTGGTGAGGAAAGTGGGCCATATTGTTGACTTTCATAGGGGTCTTTTCATTCATTAGGTTATTGTTTATATAATTAGGGTAAAATGATCATCAAATGCCAATTATTAAATGGTGTTAACTCTAGAATAACTGGTCCACTTTGGCCATGCTTTTAGGCCATCCCACTAATTAACCACTGATTGGGTGAACCCTAATAACACAAAAATTTGGATCAACCAACCGGATGGTTTGGAAGAAATGTTGTTGGCAAAAAATTCATGTGGTGGGGCATCCATCTTATTCATGGCTTTTGGATTATTTAGAATTTTTTTTTTTTTTGAAAGATTGGACTCTTTGCCATCTCAAACAAGTTACCCAAGATATTTATCTTATTTAGAATTTTTGAAATCTGGGCTCTTTTCCATCTCAGTCAAGTTTAACATAGAATTACTGGATTTCTAGAGTTCAGTTGTTTTATTTTCATTTTCGGGCCATAGATTTTTTTTTTTTTTCATGTTGTTTCAGTGGGCTGTTGCTATTGCATAGGCCGATGATGTTTCTAATCAATCTGTTCTATTCATGCTTGCAGATTTTGTAAGAAAAATTCTTGCATCATTAGATTTTTTTAATATGTTTCTCTTCGCATGAATGCTCTTATATCCTTATTAATGTCACTTTTTATCTATGTTCCTCCTCTCTGCCTTTCTTAATGTTATTTTCATGGTTCTTGTTATGTTATTTTGCTATCTTCTTTTAATTTATCAATATAGTAGTGTAAGCTCTCTCTGTTTTATAAATTTATGATATTCTGTCTTCCTTTTGTGTATTGCTTAAATTCATTTTCTTCTCAGTGATATTTAACTGTTAGAAATCTCTGCTCCAAGTTTTGTCTGTAGTTCTTTATGTTACATTTGCCTTGTTATTTTTCTGTTTGATTGCGGATGCTTTGTTTTACATCTCTCCTTTTAATAATGTTTTTCTTTCTATTATGGTTTCACATACATTCATCACGAGTTATACTGAATTAATTCTTGTTGTTATTATGCTTCTGTTTGTATGGTTAATTATGTATCATTGTTAGTCGTTTTGTTTATATAGCAATCTTGAGAACGGCTAAACATGTGGCAATATGGGTTAAACTTAGATAACTTATTCCCTCAGTTTTCTAGACTGCATATCTTGGGGATGTGCCCGATTGTCATTTATAGTTGGACCCTGATGGATTGTAACTACGAAAATGTGACCCTTTAGGAATTGCTTGGGCCATGTGACAATCACTAGCACTATGTTCTAATAGATAATAGGATATTTGTGTTTTTTTATTAATTGTATACTCCTTTTTTATTTAATTGACACTTAAAATGTTCCCTTGCTTCATATATTCTCGAAATCTTGATAATTTACGTGGCGTGAATTTCTTGTATTTCATGTTCTTTAATACAGTTGTCTTCTCTATTCTTCTAGGTGTCAATATGCCCTAAAGTGACTTCACAAGGAGTCAACGGAGCTGTAATTGCTCAACTAATTGATTTGTATAAGGATTCACTCTTGGGTAACATAACTCCTGCATATGAAGGAAGGAATGATTTATACACTGCTGGACATTTACCCATTGAGTCTAAGGAGTTTGTTATCAAATTAGTTGACAGAGATGTGCACACCAAATCTACGAGGTTTGTTTTTAAGCTTCTTCATTGCCCATATTTTGTCAAATTCAATTTTTGTTATTTCTTTTTTTCTAATTTATCTTGTTTTTAGCTTTTGTTTCATTATTGTATATATTCTTTACTTGAGTTTGTATCGTGCCACATGGGTGAGCGGTAATTTAAGGTAGCAATTAAGTTTGCTGCACAAACCGATCTGCTCCGATTACAATAGTTTTTATGTGCTTGACGTAGATTTGAGAGAATCTGCAACAAAGAAGTAATTACTTAGATAATCTGTTGTTTCTGTATTTCATATAAATTGGGTGATATTTTTGTGTTACTACTTATTTTGGATGCTTTCTTCTATAGTTATGTCCCAGTTGGAAGATCGTTTTCCTCAACTACCTACTATCGGACGGATAGTTTGGGTGATGGATTGGAATGCTGGAGAGGATTTTATCAGAGCATTCGGCCAACACATATGGGATTGTCGTTGAATATTGGTATACTTTATATTATGATTCGGTTTTGCTTCAAAAATTTTTTTTTTTGGTCTTTTCTAACTGGTCAAGTGGAAAACTCAGTTAAGTGATGTGTTTTATAATTTGTCTTGCATTTGTCAATCCATTGTTAGCTCCACAAAAATAACCATGAACTTTCTTGTTTGTTTGGATGTTTGTTGTCAGTTTTGATAAAAAAAAAATTATCATTTCTTTTTAAGTTTCAGTTTTCATTCATTTAGTGTTGGTTTCTCATGAATTTGTCATTTGCTTCAGATAAATTAAAGTGCTTTCGTTTTAAAATGAAATAACTGTATTCTATTATTATTATTATAGATTTTAATCTTGATTGTAATTTTTACCATCTTAACATCATGTAGACCAAGTATTATTTAAATATTTTATTAGTTTTAATATTATAAATTTCGTGGGCATATTTTGCTAGTACCCATTATCAATGTTATTCAATGATCTAATCTAATCAATTACATTTATTGGGGTGCCGTTCAATTTAAAATCTTAGGACCCCATACACCTATGTGAAATTCTAGGGTCATTCAGCAATAATTTATGGGTATGCTGCCGCTAAAGGTAGTTTTCAAAAGTTTAGGGAGAATTTAAGAGTTGGCAATGCTTGCATACTTTTTTGAAAATCTGAAATTTATAAAAATAAATTCATGTAAACAAGTAGGCATGGCATATTTGGTTGAAGAATTTAGAGAAGTTTATTTTAAGAAAATATTAAATATCCCAAATGTTGCCATATAAAGTAGGTATGGTAGTTGCAGAATTTGAAGGAAACTTAGAGGTAAAATGCCCAAATTTTAGAGGTAAATTTTGTGAGTTTTTTTTTTTTTTTTTTTTGGTTAGACTTCCCACAAGGCATGCTTTCTTATTAAGAAATCATATTAGAAATTTCTGTATCCAAACATTCCTTGAGTTGAGAAACATAGACCCAAGACAAGAAAACTACTATTTTCTTTCAGGCCTCGAGCTCGAGACTACACTCATCTCGAGATGTGACAAACGCCTGCATTGCGTATTCGAGTCAAACTCATTGATCCTTCATCCCCATGAACGGAATTCACCCACAGGATATCACGTGTGAGGTTCAAACCTCCATAAACCTGTATTTCTACCTTTATAGTCTTTATCACATCGATACCCAATTGTAACCCTATAATTTTTACATCCATCAAGATATAGAGCATAAAAGTTCATGAGCATAGATTTAAGTTCAAGTTTAAGTTCAAGAGATAGAGGGAAAGAAAGAAGTAAGTAAAGTAAAAAGTTACAAGCCATGGTCTAAAACATGTTTATAAACTATAACAAAAGATGTGGCAATTCCAAGGCACGGTCCATATGTAGTTTGACATCCAAACTCAAAGATAAGATGTCAAAAGGACATCTTCTGAAGTCCATTCAGCTACGTGACGGGGGGATTCCTCCTCCTCGTTGATCTCCGGGGCGGTGGCATCGAGGTACTCACCTGTAATGCCAAGTGTAGCACCATTAGACTAAGCTAAGCAAGATAAACAAATATAAATCATATAATATGTGGCAAATGAATAATTAGACAGATTTAATTCATATGGGGTCAAAACATGATCACTAGGCAAATCTGTGCATAAGTAAGCATGAGACGTACAAATCATAGATGACAGATATACACAACAACAAAACTAAATGGCACATCCACATTAGCTATATTCTCTCAAATTAATCATGTAAACATGAATGTAAAGTGAGAGCAGAAACAGAACAGAACAGAATGGAATGGTGCAACTAGGAGACAAAGGGCCCAAAACTCTCCATCGTGGACCTAGGGTGCCGGTCAACCCTTAGAATATAATCTCATATGCAGAGGGCCTGAAATATATACCAAACCCACACTTAGTTAAGTCCGACTTAGATAGGGTCAAAGCCAAGTGGTGCCCACTCGTGAAACGAAATGTACAAAATAACAGAACATATAGAGAATAGATCATATCATAATTCAGAACTTATCAAGGTATAACTGAACAGAAGCAGAATGAATATAATATGAACAAGGGTATCAACAAGATGTACATAACTAAACAGAAGTATGATCACATCATACAAGAATATTGGAAACTGAATGCAATGCGTGTATATAGATCATATACGGAATCAAGATATAAAACAAGCCAATCCTACGGTCTTGGGAACGCTCGAGGTCTTCATCGTCCAACTCGGTGTAGTACTGAGGATTTTGGTGTTAATGGCCTACAGAAGAACCCTTGGCATTACTTAATTTGGGTACCGAATCCCTTAGTATAATACATTTGGTTCGGATCTCAATTTCGAATAACACGAGGTTCCTTGTAGGTGCATGGTTGCTCAAGCTGCATCCACTTAATTCACAAGTCCATTGGGCATGATGAAGTGTTCAAGGGGTCCAACCTTAAAGTCCAACTATCAGGCCAAAGCAATCTGACATACTACGGTTCAACACTTGGCTCGCGGTACCATCCAGTTGCCAAGATTTATTTAAATCCAATATCCAATCCAAATTTCAAATCAAATATATGTAAGGACCATTGGATTCTATGCTTCAAGAGCTTTTCAACGGTATGTGAACCTCCAAAAATGAACTTACGGTTAAAAGTTATGGCCATTGGAAGTTCACATTGTTGGGCCCAATGGGCCTACCTGCTCGAGCGGGCCAAGTATCCGCTCGAGCGGACAGGCTTCTGTGACACATTTTCTGGGCAGAAACTGAATCCGCTGGAGTGGTCAAAGCTTGGCTCGAGTGGGAAGCACACTGTGACACATTTTGAGCTCAGTTTGCTCTGTTTTCTGTGGTTCTATCTTCTAAACCTAAAACCCATCTTACAAGGCATAATATTGGACAAAAATAAGCCACCAAAGTGCTCACAAAACCCATGAATTGTCCAATTTACATTCCACATTGAATCAACAAGAGAACAATCCATTTCTTACATAAAAATCCTGAACAAAAATCCATTTGAGCAAAGAAATGGGTACCTAACATGATTGAACATATTCAAAGAATCAAATAGGCATACATGCATACATTTATATAAATTTAACTTGCCTTGGTGCTAGAAATCCAAATCCTACTCAAATCAACCTCTCCTAGCCAAACCAAGCTCTCCAAAAGAAAACCCCAAAAATACACCTCTAGAAACACCCTACAAATTGTGAAAAGGAAATGAAATAAGGGAGAGGAAGATGTATGTAAGAATTGTAATATCTTCTCATTGATTTGAAGCAAGAGAAAGGGAAAGAATTAGAAATACTTACTAACGGACAAGATGGAGCACACTTGGAGGAAATGGAGACTTAAAGAAGATGATTAAGAAGATGAGGATGAAGATACTTCCACCAAAACCCACATGCAACAACTACTTCAAAAAGATGATGGAGGTAGTAGCCAGTGGAAGAAGAAGAAGAGTATCTGCTGAAGTGAGGAAAGAAGCTTCGTTTAAAATGGGGAAGAAAGTTTTAAGATGATGTTTCCTCCTTGGAGTGCATACAAGTCCATATAGGGACTGGAATTCTCAAAAAGGGGCTTGGGCTGGAATATGGGATAGAAATGGGTAAAAAATGGATCCGAATTTAATGGGTCAAAACATGAAAATTAGAGACTATGAAATGCTCTATGCAATGCAGTGAAAACCCACAAAATGTCTAAAGACACTCATAAAACCCAAAACATTCCAAAAGTCATAATCTACCTAGTCAAAGGTCAACCCAACTAAATTCTACCTAATTAAGCCCAATTACATCAAAAACATCCATTAAACTACTAATCTCAATTAATTAACTATTAACCGAAATTAAAGCGGGTCAGAGTGTTACATTTTCCATTCATTTAATTTGTGGGATTTATCATGTAATATGATATACGCTGCTTTCAAGATATCATGAGATATGAGGCAAATTAGTTTTTAAAAAATGTTGACCAAACTCAAGCGACTCGGGTGACATTATCTAAACTTTGGTAATGAAATTGCAAAAAGCGGGTTAAAGGACTAATATGTCAAAACCCCTTGTCTCAATTGAGTTGCTTGGGACTTGGCCTAGTCATATCTCAAGTCACGTATGACTGAAATAGAGAATGATATCCTCTAAATTTAAGCCACATGAGTTTTAATTATTTAAAGTGAAATTAAGTGATAATAAGTGAGGTTCCCATTTGGTGGATGATCATTTTCATCCATCTTTGAATGTTTTGATCTCCATTAAAATGTTGTTTTTATCTTTGAATACTTTCATAATCAAAACCCTCCAAAATTTCATCACACCAAGAAAAATTGATCAAGGCGAATGGGAATCAAAACCCTCCAACACATTAAAGACTCAACAGAAAGGCCCTTTAAGGGTGAATGGACTAATATGGCGTTGAGTCCTTGTCCTTTCAGACTCAGCAATGTTTAAAACCATGAGACTCATATATCTTCAAACATCCTAATTAAAATGTCCTCTCTAGTGTTCTAATTTGTTTATGTTTATAGGTATGTTGTGCGAGGAAGGTCATTCAATGAGGGCAGTAGCAGTGGTGCTGGTTCGGGAGAAAAACCACCAAACCCGCTGCTGAGTCAACTCGGTCAGGGCAAGGACAAATGGCCCTTGTGGCCGTTTTAGGGGCCATGGGCTCCCATGGAGTTTCAGCTGCTGGGAAAAGAAGAGAGGTTTGAATTGTTTGCTTCGGCTTCTTTTGAAGAGAAAGGTGGCGAAACCAAGGGCATCTCCAACAAGCGAGTTTTCAGGTAAGAATAAGAACTATGCTTTTCAAGAGAAAGCTACTACTTTCCATTCATTTAATTTATGCGCTTTGTGTGATTCTTGGTTATAGAGGTTGGTTTGATGTTTATTAGAGGTTATTCAATTCTCCCATAATTATTTGATTAATTGAAAACCTTGAAACAACTGGGCATGAGGATGTGAAAGCTTTTGTTACTTCCTTCTCTTGATCATCTTCATGTTGCATTTTGTAGTTTGAAAACTATATTTTGTTCTAAAGCTTTACTAAGTTCAAGCCATGTTATTCAGTCTCATGCTAAAGGCAAATGGTACTGATACCGCCTATATTCTTGATGCGTCTTCCTCTGTATGATGGCCTTCTTCTATATGATGGCTGAGCGAGGACCGCATGCATCTTCCAAGTCTTTTGGGTTCACGTCATGTAATCCATGCGGACTCAAATGTGAGCAAACCAATCCCCATTTCACCAATAGCTGTATTCTCTTGGATTTGAACTTTTCCTCTATGTAATTAAGCTAGTTCATCCTATTTTTATGCAGATCATAGGGAAGGTATTTTTATACCATTAATTAAATGAATTAATAATGGATCGAGTTGAGAATCCTCATTAGGGTCAATTGATAGTTTCTTATTGATTTCTTATTATGATTTTTAATTTCATTATTTATCATATTCATGCCTTAATTAATTAGCTTATGTCTAAGTTCAAGTCACAAAGTATAAACCATATGAGTGACTATCGAATTCATTACGAACTAGGTTATAAGGCAACAAACTAAGGTGAATTGAGAACAATTGAGTCCAAGTTTTTCAATATTTCTTTTTACTGCAAAAATGAATAGAATGACGGCCCTTAGCCATCGTTAATCAAATCAGCGATGGTATTAATAGTGGTTAGGGCCATAAAAAAAATGATGGCTCTAGAACAATTTTTTAGCGACCTTTTTTTCTCAACTGGCCAAATCAGTAGAAATATATTGCAACTCCTCTTTTGATGATGGCGGTTGATGAATCGTTGATTTTTAATTAAAATCTATCATTCTTAGAATTTTTTTAATAAAATATATGTTTTGGCATGAACCTAGATTACTTAAACTTAAAGGAAATGATTTTTTTAATAAAATCAGTCAATAATTGTTGTTAAGGTTTCTGTTCTACCGTATTCTTCTCTTTTTTATCTATCTAAACATCTATTTTTATTGGTGTGATATAGTTGATGTCTTGGCCTTTCATTTTTTGAGATATATAATCATGTGCTCTTTCAAATTTTCTTATGTTAATTATTTAAAAGGGTATATTTCTCTATCGACTTCAACTTGATTGCTTACTAGTGTTGAGCATAGGTATAATCTGTAAGGATAAGATAAATTAGAGATTTGTGAAGTAGACACCAAAGAAACAAGAAATTAAATAATAGATGTCTAATTAGGTTGCACATATAATTGTAGGCGCACTTATTCAAAATTTATGAAGGCTCAATAGTTGCATAAGTTAAACTATGTATACTCCCAAGGTGATGGGCACTACCAACTTCAAGGACATAGGAGATTGCTCCTTAAAGTTAAGCTTTGACGTTGGAGAGTGCTACAATTTTGATTATCCACTTTACTTGATAGTAATTTAATGTCATATTCCTATAGGGGAAGCACTTTAGATGGGTTGGGGTTATTTGCTAAAGAATGTGCTGGATAAAAGAAGCACCATGAACCTATATATACTATAAGCCTAAGGAAGCTATGTATGATCGCAAATCCTCATGTTAAGGATTAATAATTATCATATGAAACTATCCCAGTCAGCTACATAGATTTTTATGAAACTATGGCACTCTGCTTCAAAATTTCTATGTAAGGGACAATTATAATGTGTTAAATTGTGCTGGTTTTATAACCTACATCACCTTTATTTGGACAGAGTCTATAAGACCAAGGAAGCGACGTATAATTGTAAATTCTCATGTCGAGAATTAACAATTCCCATATGAAACCATGGCACTCAGCTACATTGGTTCATATGAAACTTTGGCACACTCTGCTGCATAATTTCAAAATATGGGACAATAATTATTACTTAAACTTCCTTGATGTTATAACTTATAGCCCATATCACTCTTAGTCGGACAGAGTCAACACCTGATGTTTACGGAGTGATCCAAATCGTTAAACTTCAAGGAATTTTTTCGCAATTCTCACGGGCTTCAACATCTTTCGTAGATTCCTATATCACCTATTCTCATCCACTGTACCTTTCTCACTTTAAATTTTTTACATTTGTGACTTTCCCTTTTAGATTTTGAAGCTTGACAGAAAAAGACGACTCGATTGCGGGTTGTGAGAAATATTTGTTTCTTGCTAATTTTGTATCGATTTGGTTATTGTGAACGAGCATATTGGTTTTGTTCATTTTGGTTATTTTGATTGATTTGGCTATATGGGTGCAATGGATGCGTTTTGCTCAATCTATAATTACTCAGTTCCTATCTTACACTACTTTATTTTATACTTTGTTTCGCCATTATGGCAGCCTTTTCGATGTGAGGCTGCAACCATTATTTGTTAAGATAGACCAGTGTCACTTACCGTGCTTATAAGGAGAAGAATTATCTGCCACATTTTTGCATATTTCTAAATACAGTTTGTTTTTGCAGGTTTGAAAGTAATCTACGGTTGCCACTCAAGGGGGTGATTGCTCTAAAGCACTTTAGATGGTGATGACTGACAAATTTAAATGTAAAGAACATAATTTGGACATGTCCAACACAGGCCAGCTCCGACGATAGTAAGGAAATGTTTTTCGTCGTGGGTTGATGGCCCACAAAGGAGAAGTGGTAGGCTGAAGAAGACGTGAATGTAGGTGGTAACAATAGATCTGAATAAATGTAACCTATCCAAGCATTTGGATCAGGATAGATCAGAATGGAGGAATAAAGTAATGTAGCCCGAAATATAGTTGGGGCAAGGCTTTGATGATGATAATGATGATGGTTTGAATACAAAACTAATTTTATGTTCTTCAAGCTGATTATTACTATGTTTAAATGTGGATGTTCTATTATTTGACCATGGCAAAGTGAGGAAGTTATTGTCTATGATCGTGATTTAGGGATAGAAATGTCTTAGACTAATGGACTCTTTGGTCTCACATTGTATAATTTGTTGTGCACAGCCAAAAAGTTCTGCCATAGTTACAATACAGTGATTGTTACAGGTACTAAAATATCTATTACCAAGTAGTGACTCTGACACTATTGGTTATGTTTTCAATACATTTATATACAGTGAATGAACTAAAGTTTGCAGTGGCAGAAACTCTCTCCAGTTACAATAACTGTAATGCAAAATGTTTTCAATAAATTAAATGCAGAAATTGAACCAAATCTACAGATACCAGTCAGTTGGAATGTGACGCCTTAAACTGAGTTCAAAATAACTTATTGCGAATGTTTCAAACACATTCAAAATCTATGACAGAACCAGATCCACAGGTACCACTGCAGACAGATACCAGTTATATTACATTCATACTGTCAATTATAATATAAAATTACATAATCTCCCAGATTTTATATACAGGTGTACCAGATTTGGGCTTGAATATTAGATCCGGGCATTTGCTCATTTGAGATTTGGCCGGTGTACCAGGTTCTTGCTTGAGTATTAGACCCAATAACTAAATAGGCTGCGGTTACACTAATTTTGGCCTAAATCATGGTCTCTATATATAATTGTAACTTAAGGCCCTGAAACCAGTGGAGAAAATAGTATAATTGGATGTGGAGAAACAACTGGAGAGGTTCCACTCCTTTTGTTGACGTTTTCTCATCCTTCATGCATACAGGTAAATGGATTTGGATCTTCTTAGATCTTATATAAATGTTGGTTCGATAATGAAACGGATCATAAAATAGGGTCTACAGTCCAGACTTGGTTTTTGGGGTCAAATCTTTCTCATTATCAGATAGAGGGATCCTTTATCAAAAGGTCCCCACTTTGACAGATCTCTAGACAAAATAGGCCAGATGTGCTAGTTAGATACATACCTATCATCGTTTGTTTGTGACCATCCATTTGACTAATATGTCAGTGGCCCAACCCAACTGAGTGGCTTCACTTATGATTTTTGGTCCATGAATCCTTCATTATTGGGTCTTAAAAATGAAAGAACATGGTCTAATATCACTGCTTGAAATGTTTGTGGCAAAACATTTAGCTGGCAACTATGGCATTTTCATAAGGCTTGCTACTAGGTCTGGAATATGGGCTGGCTGGCTGTTGCGCCCTGCCCAAATCAAACTAGAATTCTAGAAAGTCTAGCCCATGCCTGAACCTGAGACTCCTTAACTTGATTGACTCAATCCAAACCCAATCTATACTTTTAAATGAAAAACCTAAACCCAACCTGACCCCCTTCCCTTGTCAACACTGCATTATTACACCCAGAGACTTTAACCCAGCCCTAACTCGACCCAAATTCGAATTGGATATTTTATTTTCAGGCCTAACCTTGACTTCAACCTGAAAATCACAACTAATTTGGGTTTTAATCAGGTTAGGTAAATGGATTGGAGCTCCACCTTGTCCTTGATTCAGCATGCTAAAAGGGGTACCAGCCCGGCCTGGCCCGATCCAAGCCTAAAAACACAGGGCTTTTAGAAAAATTTGTGCCCAGTAAACTTGGCTTGGACAATTATTTGAAAGCCCAACCAAAATAAGACTGGGAATGGGTAGAGCATGCCCAGCCCGTCCAAGCTCGGCTCGGCCCGCCCCTCCCGTAGGGTTATTTTACTGATTTTTATGTATATTTCCTTAACTGCAACTTCCTAGCCTCATGGTTGAAGTAATGAACACCTTCCAACTGTACTAATATACACAATTCCTCGATCCTTTGCCATCCAATATCCACTAATCTTCTTACATGTCCCAAAAAAGTCTACCATACGTACCTTGCCAAAGCATTTCCCTTCTAACTGCCCAACAAGTTGAATTCAACTTGATAGCCTCAACTCTTTCCCACATTCAAAGATTAAATTATATCTTTCTTCACATTTATTGATTCGGAAGCATTTCCTTACATTTGGATATTATAATAGTTACTTAATAAAAATGAGGAAAACCTCAATATTTTAAGGGGGCAAAAACAAATAGTAGTCAATTTCATTTCAGCAGAAACATTTCACTTCAGAAAGAGTTTTGCAGTGATACAACCTAGTAACTTTTTTGCCAGAATTTCAGAACCCCCTCGATCAAGTTCTCTCTTAAGATTATTTCATTGTTCTAAATCTTTTAATTTATTTACACCATCACCGTGTTCTCCAAAATGGCCCATTTTATATGCCACTAAGACTTCTTTGAAAAACAAATTGACAGAGATGCAGATGTTTCACATGAATGAGCTCATGATCCGCCATTTCTCCATCCAATCCACAACTAGCACAGCTGATATAGTAATTAAAATGGTGATAGCATTTTGGCAACTGCATGATTGGGAAAAAAAGGATTGCACAAAGAGTAGCAAAGAACATTATTATATTCAATTTCTGCCGATGTTCTTCTTCTTCTTCTTCTTGTTGCTGATGTTATTGTACTACATATGTTAGAAAGCTATAAAAGCAAGCAGTTTCATGCAAGCCATAAGAGGTAAAATCCTATAAAAAAGAAACCCAATATATATAATACTATCTAACTTTAAAGGTAGATGAAAATATAGGAATAATTAGAGAATGCTGATGACAAATTCCATGGTTAAACAATGACAAGAAAATGCAACATATGGTGGGGGCAGCTATAGCACCATAACAAACTGCACCTTTCCCGACACTATTTAACGAAGCAATGAAAAGATCCATTGATAAAAGTCTTATTTTTTATGCATATTTGGACTGCGTTGGCAAAAGTCACAGAAAACTGCAACTTTTACCAATGCAAGTAAGACCGCGTTTGCAAAATTTGTGGAAAACAAGTTGTCGCCAACAAAAATTTCCCCTCAAAGAGAGGGAAAGTTTTGCCAACGCATGTTTTCCTAATGGCGACACAATAATGTGTTGGCAATTATTTTGCCTACTGGCGACAAACAAGTGTGCATTGGAAAAGGTTTGACTTTTTATTCACACCATTGACAATGCATGATTTGCGTCTGTAAAGCCCCGTCTACAACAAACTGCACCTTTCCTAACATTATTTTCCGACACAGTGAGAATTTGCATCAATAAAAGTCTTATTTTTGACGCATCTTAGGATTGTGTTGGCAAAAGCCATAGAGAATTGCTACTTTTACCAATGCAAGTAAGATTTTGTTAGCAAAAGCTGTGGAAAACACTCTGACTTTTTATCTGCACCATTACCAAAGCACGATTTGCGTCCGCAAAGCCACATTTATTTATTTTTTTTTCAAAAATCACCTAACCACCCTGTTTTCAATGCTTTGATTTATTCTCAACCCTCTGCCTCTTTCGTGTTTTTGTTTTTCAAAAAAAAAAAAAAACAAAAGAAATTATGCGGGTAACTACAATGGATTCTAGAGTATGCTGGGAACTTTTTTCGGTGGGCCCACTCCGTGCCCATATATGGATAATCATGGTCATTCAAAATGATCAACTTGCTTATTTTTGCGGTATCCCAATTTTTTCTTTTTTTAGAATTGAGTTGGTCCCACCATAAGATTGACCACACAAAAAAACATGGCTAAAAAATATTGTTTTATTCACTTTTTTTTGTTCAATCGTACAGTGAGATAACCTCCATTGAAAATGAGATTTGACGATGAGCAGGTGTAGATGTTATGAGTCCGCCATCACATCGGTAAATGAAACCATAACTCCACAAATCCCTCATGATATTGAATTGTATATACCTAAAATGTGGGAAAGAAAGGTGAGATTTCAAATCTCGTTGATCCCACGAGTGGAATTAATGTGTATTCCTTCATGAAGCCTTTTCCTTGGCTGGAGATGTATGTGGGGAATGGAGTATATGTTGATTTACATTGGCACGTGTGATTCACTTGGCATTCCTTCCAAGTGGGAGATGCTAAGAAACTTGTGTAGCCCGACTGCCATTGGGCCCACGCCAGATTGAGACTGGCTATGTGCCGCAGATGAACTCCCAACAAATCTTGATTTGGTTGAGTTAGATGAGGATCAAACTCTTGGTGGTAGAGTTTGGATCAGTTTTAGACTCCCGTTTAGCAAAATCCGAACGCCGATCAGTAGATGTGGGATTCTAGGAGGGATAGAGTCGATATTAGTCGTAATTCTAGAGGATTGCTCTATATAAGGGAGATGAGAACTCTTTTTCTTGATTATCCAATAGATCTAAGAGCATTCGCGGCGAGTTCACAGGATCTATCTCACACCGGAACGTACAAGGTTCTTGGTGAGTTTGATTCCAACACCCATCTGGAGCCAGCACTTTTGTCACTACCAAGTTCGAGGACATTGAAGAGTGCTCCTTAACGTTAAGATTTGACGTTGGAAAGTGCTACCATCTTAACTATCCACTTTAGTTAAAAGTAACTTAATTCTTTATTCCTATAGGGGATGCACTTTAGATGGGTTGGGATTATTTGCTGAAGAGTGTTTTGGATAACTGAAGCACCATTTACCTATATGTACACTATAACCCCAAGGAAGCTATATATGATCGCAAATCCTCATGTTTAATTACTATGATTAATCTCCATAATGATAGGAGTTACATGGTTAATTGTCATGATTAATTGGACTTGTAACTCCCATTTGCTTGCTTTTGATTGGGCCGTCCAAAATAATGAGTTAGACTCTAATAAGTTGTCATAAAAAGGTCAATTAACAGCATTAATTGGTCGCCGAGTCGCTTGAAGAGTCGCGGGCCGCGCTACGTCTTTTGAAATTCTTCTTGTGATGATCATCGATGGATCCGCACGTTGTTTGATGTCGGATGACGATGCAAAATCAGATATTGGTTGACACCGATGGGCTGGCAACATCTGTTAAGTCGATTTCACGATCGGTCGGGCAGAAAGTATGCTTTCTTGGTCGGCCGGTTGGCGATTTTGGAGTATCCAATGATGATCGAATGATTTCGACGTCGGATCCGTGATGTTGACGAAGATTGACAGATATCATACCTCAAAAATCAGATTTTCAGAAAATCACAGGGGCCAAACTTCGTGAAAAGCGAAAAAGAACGGAAAAACCGGCGTTCCGGGGGAAATCCGGCGACCCAAATTTCCATGGTCTCTGGCGACCATGCACCCATGGTCGCACCCATTGTCTCTGGCGACCATGGGGCTGGCGACCATGGGCCAAGGTCGCCGGCGACCTTGGACTTCGGTCCATTTTCCGGTAGCCTTCCGGTTGCCGTTTCTCAGGCTTTTTCGCCTCTGTTTTCTCTTGTATTTTTCTTGACATTTCTTCTCATTTATTGGCTTGATTCCACTGAAGAAAACCCATCGAAAGGCTGCGCAAATCAAAGCACAAAGTTTCCTATTTTTGGAAAAGTCGAAGACTCCGTAGCCGATTTTCTGCCAAGAGTTGAAACTAGGTTAAACGATGGTGGAATGACCTGAAATTTGAGGCGAAGCTTTTTGAGCATTAGATAGGACCAACCATAGGCTTTTATTTGAGTTTTGAAGCCGTTTGGGGTCCCGTCGATGCTTGACTTAATTTCACCATGCGGAAGATGTCGAGCTTTGATGTACGGTCATCCAATGTCCGATTGACCTGAAATTTGACAGGGAGCCTAATGGAGTCATTTTGAGAAGATCCATTAGCTCCAATTTAGATGTCATGGTCTCGGGGAGCTTGGCCACCGGTAGGCTTGATTTTGCTTCAGAGCGTCAAAACTGAGTCAAACGTTGTCGAAATGACCTGAAATTTGATGTCCAGCCTTTTGGAAGCATGTAGAAACTACTCATGTATTTTTTTTAATGAGTGGCGGCATCGGAGGTTCTCACCACCGGGAGGCTTGATTTCACCGTTCGAGAGTTGATGGAGGGTCAAATGGTGTCGGTTTGACTTGAAATTCGATGTGGAACCTTTTGGAGGTATTTTGAGACCATCCATAGGCTCTGATCGAAGATTTGAAGTATTTGACACTGTCGCCGCCAGGAGCTCCCGCTCAGCTGTTGGAGGATTGAAGTTAGGCCAAATGGTGTAGAAATGGCCCGAAACTTCATGTGTACCTCTCTTTTGGCTATTTTGAAAGATCTTGCAGTTTTTGTTTGATTTTGACAAGATCTGATGCTTGAAGCAACTTTGCCTATTTGTAGTAGGATGCGGCTTCGTGTAGCTTTTGATGTTGAGGAGGCAAAGTGACATTTTTGGTGTCAACAAATGCTCCCTCGAGGTACAGCGACGAATTGGATAGCTTCTGCAGTCGATGTGTCTCAAAGAAAATTTTGAAGGAGAACTTTTGACTTGACCATGAGTCTCTGAGCATTTTTCTTGATAGAGTAGCCTTTTAAGTTTCAAGGGGATTTTCTGGCAGTGAGAGAGATCACGTACCATCTCAAGGCAAAATTTTGAAAATGACATTTGGATTGGGTTTTTGGGTTTTGGATTTTCTTTTTGACCTTGTGAACCTAAAGGCTTTGTGTGGCACATCAAGCGGTCAAGAAGGTTTTTGGTTGTTGACCATGTGACCTAACAAGCTGTATGTGGCAGGTTAAGGGGTTGGATTTTGGATTTTGATTTTGGTTTTGTGACCTAACAAGCTGTATGTGGCAAGTTAGGGGACCGGGATTTGGATTTTGGTTTTGGTCTTGTGACCCAACAAGCTATATGTGGCGAGTTAGGGGACCATGGTTTGGATTTTGGTCACTCTTTGGGACAATTTTAGGTCTATTGGAGTGGTTTGGGTTTTTGTGGAATGTCAATTTCAAGGTTTTGGATTAATTTGGTTCATGAGGTGGGATGGTTTGGATTTTTGGAAACTCATTAGGCTTGGATTTTTTTTTTGTATGGTCCAATCAACTCAAAGGAGGCATGGAACCATTTTTGTATGCTCTTGGTAAGAGAAATTTTGACTAAAAGCCACTTTTAGTGACTAGGCGATCAAACCTGGCTCATGCAGGCTTGCCCATGGGACCTTAAGCTTTAAAGATGGCTTAGATCTCATGTGGCGTCATTTTTGTAAAGAATATCTAAAAATATCTCTTTTTGGTAGAGAATATCTAAAAATATTCTTACTTGGAGAGAATCTCTCAACTTTCCTTGATTTTGGGAGAGATTTTCTCAAAGTATTTTTCTTTGGGTGAAAGTTTCTCATAATCCCTCTCTGGTTGGAGAGAATTTCTCAAAAGATCTCCTCATTGGGAAAGAATATCCCATGATTCCTTTCTTTTAGGAAGTATGCTAATTTGTAGCACTTACCTCCTTTCTTTTCTCCTTCTTTCCTCTTTTGGTTTGCTTTCTTCTATATAAGCAAGGGGATTGGATCTCTTGTTGCTATTGCTCTCTTTTTGCAAGAACCTTCAAGAGTGCTCCAAGATCAAGAATTCTTCTTCTTCTTCAAGGATCTTCAAGCTTTTTCTTCTTCTTCTCCATCAATGGCTTCAAGTAAGTTTCCTTTTTTTTAAAAAAAAAAAAAAAAAACCCCCATGTAGGAATAGAAAAAGGTTTTCTTTTTTTTCTTTTCTTTTCTTTTTCTTTCTCTCTCTCTTTTTTTTCTCTTTTTCACGTGCATTCTTCTTTTTCTTTTTCTTTCTTTTTTTCACACGTTTTTTTTCTTTCCTTTTTTTTTTCTTTTCCACGTGTTTTCATTTTTTTTCTCACATGTTTTTCTTTCTTTCTTTCTTTCTTTTTTTCTTTTTCACGTGTTTTCTTTTTTTTTTTCTCACACGTTTTTCTTTCTTTCTTTCTTTCTTTTTTTTTTTCCTTTTTCTTACACGGTTTTTTCTCTGTTTTTTTTTTTTTTTTTTTTTTGTGTGGCCGTACGGACAATACCGTACGGCCACGTGGCCTGTGGGCAATTTTTTTTTTTTTTGAAAAAAGAATCTTTCTTCCTTTTTTCTCTCCCTTTTTTCGGATTTCGAGAAGCACATGCATGACAACTTTCCTTCTATGCATTTTTTTCTTTTTTTAGAAAATAGAATTGGAAGTATGATAGTAGTGTACGCCTGGAAATCTTTTCGCAAGTCTTGGGATTTGGAGCTCACAGCAATGTTGAGCCCTTTCTTGGTCTTGCGGGGATTTTCTGAGGAGCTTTGCAAGTTTTGGATTCTGGAGCTCGCAGCAATGTTGAGCCCTTTTCCAGTCTTGCGGATATTTGAGAAGCTTTGGTTTGATCTCGCAGCAATGTTTGAGTTCAATCCTTCTTCGAAAATTTTCCATTGATTATGAGCTTGCAGTGATGTTGAGCCCATCTTCAAGCTCCTATTCCTTTCAGGGTGTTTTCCTTTTCTTTGGATTTGCCCTAGAACTATGCCAAAATTTCGCTATAATTTTTTAGCAGAATTCTGTCATTTTGATGATTGATTTTTCTCTTTTCCCATCCTTTCCAAGTAGTTCCTCCAGAACGAACAAGGGTAAGGAGCCCGTCACTAATGTGCCTCGTCGTTCTACCAGATCCTCTAATGTGGCCGTACAGCAGGCCTGGGAAGAGGTCCAGTATGTTGAAAGGAACTTGGAAGAGTGTGATTCGCTCAACCGAGATGAGATGAGGCAACGTTTGATTTCCCTCAAGGGTGAGGAGTTTTATAAGATTATGGTAAGCAACTGTCCCTGGGTCACGGACGATTAGAGCATTGTGCCCAAGCCTACCTTCTTCTTTGGTGATGCCGTCCCCAACGATTCAACATACCAAAGGAGATGTTTTCAGTTCTCTTTCACAGTTGATGGTGAGAATAGAACTGTTTCTACCCGGTCGACCTTCGATCGGACTATCTCGATCAAGAGCCTTTCCTCCACATGCTCGAAGGGGGAAGATCCTCCAAGCTGGGTGAAGAGGACAAGCATGATTAAGACCGGGGTTTTTGTTGGCGGCCCTTCTGCTTTTGCAAAGAAGTCACCTGCCCGCATGGACTTTTTGACGCCGGCCAGCGGCTACCAAGGTTCGGACCATCCTTCGGTCGATTTGAGACCGGTGGGCCTTGGCATTTTTAAGGGCGATGGCAGCAATTGGGTGAAGCCTTTTCGACTTCGCGGCCGTTTCAGTGCTGACTCGAGCTGGGAGTCGTGGACTGATCATATCCTATAGGTTGGCGGTGCCACTCTGAAGGAGGCCGAGATTTTTGACACGGTTCGCGCTTTTCGGCAAATTGTGGTTTTCTCCGATGAGGCCTTCATGGCCATGCTGGAGTCGTTCCTTCCACAAACCAACACCTTCGTTGTCACGAATGGTGAGATTGGTTTTTCTTTAAAGGAATTCAGTGCCATCACCGGGTTGCCTATCCTCGGCAATCTCTATGAGGAGTTTATGCCTATTGACAGCGTCCTTGAGGAGCAGTCTGAGGAGTTCAGGTTTTTGTATTTCAGCTCGTCGCCTTCTACGATTTTTTGAAGGAAAAGGAGGGCTCGAAAGTCCGATGTAGCAGTTGGAGGAGTGGTAGCTTTTTGTCTTCCAACTTCTTTGACAGCGGGGAGTCTTCTGAGAGTATGACCCAGGAAGCCAGGGCTAAGAACCCGGATTCGAAGAAGATCTCCATCATGCGAGAGAATTTGAGGGTATTCTTCACAAGCACAGACGCCATTCATTCTGACATTGCGCTGTGGAGAGATCTCGCTGTCTTCCTCACTTATTGGTTAGGTGAGGCCGTTTTTGCAGGAGCAGATGGAACACACATCAGGCCGCACTGCATTTTTCCGGCTTGTCAGGTGGCATTTGGAAAGTGGCTTGCTTTGGTGGCTGCTCTTTACTCCTATTTATGCACCGAACTGTAAGCTGCTGCTTTTGTGGCTTGGCTTGGGCTTCCCATGAATAGGGTATTTTCTGCCCACATTTTCTATTCGTGGTATGTATACCACTGTCCTAATTTCCACCGATTGGGTGCTGCTGAGGACAATGACCCTTTCATGATTTGGTTGGCTAGAGGGAAGCATGTTTCCAAATCTCTTTTATTTGCCCGCTTGACGATCCGACGATTCTGGGACGTCGAGATGGGGCAGTCTTTAGTGAAGCTTTCTCCGGGTTTATGGAAGAAGGCTTTTGATTTTGGTGTCTCCCGTGATTCGACTAGGGCAGGGTCGGGGAGACACTATTCTTTAACAAACGCAGAGAGGAGTTGGCTTTTTAACATACGTGTCGGCATGATGGTGTACCGCAGACATCTTTTCGTCGACATCCAGCCGTATGTTCCTTCGCGTTTTGCCATGCAGTTAGGCTTCTCTCAAGGCGTTGTTGGAGCGCCTTCGAGTAAGGTGAAGCATTTTGGAGGTCTGCAGGACGGGAGAAATACATGGGCATTTTATAGTGCGGAAGACACTACTGCCCTGATTTCTTATCCTGAGTTGCCTACTTTCCGGACTGCTGGCTTTACAGAATGGTTTGTGGAGAGCTTTTCAGCATACCGGGGGCTTTCCAAGAAAGAGCTTGTTGTAAAGCAGTCTTCCGGGAATGGCCTTGGGAAGTCAGATGCCGTCTGCCGAGAAGAAGTTCTGGCTTTCCTTTTTGGAAAAAAGCACAGAACAGGTTTTCTCGAGGACCAGGACGTCATCAGATCGGGAGCTGCACAAGAGGTACCTGGTGAGGTCTTGGAACAGCTTGCCGAGGAGGAGGTTGAGGTCTCTGCTTGGATACAAACAGAGCGAGCAAAGGCTTCCATGGAGTCTACTGGCAGGAGCAGACCATCCAGTGAAGAATTTGGCGAGAGGCAAGATTTCGATGGTGGGGAGGGTGCTTCCAGCAGTTCGTCCCGTAGGAGCAAGAGGAGAAGAGGACAGGGCTGAACTCAGAGGGCGCACGAAAGCTCTCCTGATCTGGAAATTCCTTCCACCATTGTTGAAGAGGCATCAGGGATGATGATGAGCCTCCAGAGAAGAGAAGCCGAGGCAAAGAGACCATAGATGATGGTATGCTTTTCCTTTTTCTCTTTCTGTTTCTCTTTTTTTTTTTTTTTATGAGAGCTTTTATTTTGATCTACTGCTTTCTTTCTTTTGGCAGAAGATGATGGTTTGATGATGCCTGAGGTTCCGACCGATGAGGCGGTGATGGATCCGATCGTGGCATCTGAGGAAGAACTTAGAGATTCTGAAGTAGACCCAGAATCTCCTCCTGGTACGACTTCTTTTCTTCTTCTTGTTTTTCTCTACCGCCGTTCGCTGACATGCATTTTTGTTTCTTACCAGCTAACTTGCCAGAAGATTCCGACGACTTTGAGCCATCCATGGACACAACTTTTGACGATGCTTCGGATGAGCTCATGGATGCAGAAAACATTCCACCGGTCGTCGAAGAAGGTACTTTGCAGTGATAATCTTGATATTTTGATATTTGACAAGATCATATTCATACCTTTTTCATCTTTCATTGGCAGGCTGTGAGGTGACAGAAGAAGTTCATCTATCTTTTTCAGAACCAGAGTAGGGGGTACCTGTGACCGATCCAGGAGTAGGGGCTACTTCCACCAGTTTTGATGAGGCAGAGGTGAGTTCGCCTATTGATATTCCTTCCCCAGCGGCTCCGGTTGGAAAGAGCTTCTTGATTACTCTTCCAACGGTGCCTGACACGAGCAGTCGACCAACGGAGCATGGCGAGTCTTCATCTGAGCCATCCCGTCAGTTTGCGAGGAAGGTGTTGAAGAGAGTCTTGAGCTCATGGGTTGAGACTCTTTCTTCTGGCCATTTGGAGGATGGTTTTGGCATGGTGAAGCATGTGTAGGATATTCTTGCTGATAGTGAAGAAGTCGGTCTGGACATTACAGATGCCAAGGCTTTTGTTGCTGAAGTCATCGCTCTAGGCAACAAGTGGACTGAGACCAAGAGCTTTCCGAATGATGATTTCTTCAACGAGATGTTTTTTAAGCCTTCCAGCGAGGTCAAATCTGAATTGAAGGAGATCTCGCGGACTCGGAAGCAGCTCGTTCGGGAAGGGAACGTTACCGAGTTGGATATTATTGAGCTGACACAGGACCAGCACCGCCTTGATAAGGAGGTCACCGAAGCCAGACAGCGCCTTGAGCTATTGGAAGAACAAGCCGTTGCCAAGTGGATTGCCACTTTGAAAGCTCACGATAGAGAGAGGACTCTCATTCGCCAAGTTGGGGAGGTCGAAAGCAATCTACGGAGGAAGACTCAAGAATATGAACAATGGCAGATTCTCTGGGAAGAGCTTCCTCATGCTGAAGATGGATCGCGACAGCCTACCGCATTTTATGGGAAGATTTTGAAGAAACGCGGTTTGGAAGCTTTGGAGGCTAAGGCCAAGGGTTTGCTTGGGGAGTTAAGCCTTTGGCAGAAGACTATGTCGGACTAGTCTCCTGACTTTGTAACAAACTTTTTCTTCTTTTCTTTTGGCACCTCCATGTATAAACATTTTTTTGGCACCCTTTTCTTTTGTATTCCCTCGTTTCACTTAAATTCTTTTTTTTTTTTTTATGAAAGTAAGTAAAAAGTTGGATGGGAATGTTTGTTTGAGAATTTGATCAAAAGGTTGTCATTTTGTGAAAATCTTTTGTCAAAAGTTTGTTTTGGGCATGAAAGCTAGATTTTGTGGCAAAAAGCCTGGTTTTTTGATGGCTTGAAAGCCGAATTTTAGATGGCGTAAAAGCCGAATTTTGATTGTGGCATAGGAGCCAAATTTTGTTTGTGGCATGGAAGCCGGTTTTTGGCATGAGAGCCGATTTTCGTGGCGTGAAAGCCGAATTTTGGTTTTGTGGCATGAGAGCCAAAAATTTTGTGGCATGGGAGCCAAATTTTGTTTGTGGCATGGAAGCCGGTTTTTTGGCGTGAGAGTTGATTTTTGTTTGTTTGGCGTGAAAGCCAGATTTTGTGGCATAGAAGCCGAGTTTTTTGAAAACCAAGTTTTGTTTTGTTGGCATGGAAGCCAGATTTTTTATTTGTAGCATGAAAGCTTGGTTTTTGTTTTGTTGGCGTGGAAGCCAGATTTTTGGTTTTTGGCATGAAAGCCAGGTTTTCTACATAAAAGCCGGGTTTTGGCTTGAAAGCTAGGTTTTTGGCATAAAAGCCAGGTTTCTTGGTTTTCAAAATGCAAGTATCGACTAAGAGTTGCCTCCCTGCTGAATGGTATTGCAAGTATTGATGGAATGTCGCTTCCTTGCTCATTTGGTTATGAGTATCGATGGAATGTCGCTTCCTCGCGGATTTGGGTGCAAGTATCGACTGAATGTCGCTTCCTTGTTTTTTTCTCAAAAATTTGGTTTTGTGGGTATCGATGGAATGTCGCCTCCCCACGATTTTTGAAATTTGAGGTTTTTTCGAACCTTTGTTTTTTGTTTTGAAATTTGGGTTGTGGATATCAACTGAAACGTTGTGTCTCCACGATTTTTGAAATCCTGCAAGTATTGACGAGGTGTCACTTCCTTGTGATTTAAGGTTTTGGAAGTATCGAATGGGGTTCACATCCTTCCGATTTTTGGGTTTTGTGTGAGTATCGACTAAACGTCGCTTTCCCACGATTTTTGAAAAACCATTTTTTTTGTTTAAAGACACGAGGGTCGTAAATTTTTGACTGGAAACCATTTTGGCGGTAAAAGTCAAGGTGGACTAGGGTAGAAATCCTTGAGTCCTGATTTTTGTTTCAAACCATGAATTTTGGGTTCAAGGATCGAAAGTTTTGGTCAAGTTAGGGAAGAGGCTCCTAAACTTGGATTTTGGGTTTTGTTTTTTTTTTTTTTTTTTTTTTTGAACAATGAAGCATTGAAAGTAAACATTGTCTTGGGTTTTTAGAAATTTCAACATAGGGATGAAAACTCTAAAAGGGGTGGGTTTGACGAGCAAGTACCATGGCTTTGTCCAAGCAGGCATCACTCTGACCCCATGTAGGAAGTCTTCAAGGGTAGTACCGCTTCAAGAACTTGCCATTGATGGGTAGCATACATCTGTCACCCTCCATGTTTAGAAGAGCATATGCGCCATTGGAGAAGACTTTGTCGATAACGAAGGGTCCCTCCCATTTTGGTTCGAATTTGCCTTTGGATTTGTGGGCAAAAACCATTGGCCTTTTCACCGCAAGAACCAAGTCACCCTTTTTGTGGGCGTGTTGCCTGACCTTTTTGTCAAAAGATCCTGCCATGCGTGCTTAGTAAAGCTCAACACTTTGTAGAGCTTTGAGTTGTCTTTCATCGAGATTATCCAATTCTTGGAGTCTCAATTTGACGTTGCTTTCTTGCGTCATTTCATTTTGTAGAGATACCTTTAAAGAAGGAATTTGTACCTCTAGGGGGATAACTGCTTCACATCCATAGACCAAGGAGAATGGTGTGCTATGGGTTGGTCCTCGAACTGTAGTTCGGTAGGCCCATAAAGCTTTAGGCAGTTTGTCGCTCCAGTCTGTTTTGTGACTAGAGACCATTTTCTTGAGAATTTTGCAGAGTGTCTTGTTGAAAGCTTCTATTAGTCCATTCGCTGCTGGGTTATACGGAGTTGGAGGACAACTTAGGATTTTGTATTTGTCGCAAAACCTATAGAATCTGTGATCCCAGAATTGTGGTCCATTATCATGGACGAATCTTTTAGGTATGCCGAAGAGACAAATGATGTTGGTTTGTAAGAATTAAAAGACTGACGAGGTCTTCATTTCACTTAACGCAAATGCTTCTAACCACTTGGAGAAATAATCCGTAGCGGCGAAGATGAAGTGATGACCTTTGCTTGACGGGGGAGAGATAAGACCTATGATGTTCATACCCCAGGCTTCGAAGGGCCATGAGATCGCTGTAGGATGTAGCTATTCGGGAGGCATGTGTACATAATCTCCATGAGCTTAGCATTGTTGGCAATGGTTAGCAAATTGCATTGCTTCAGCTACCATGGTAGGCCAATAATAACCTAGTCTTTCTATCTGATCGTAGAGCTTAGGACCAACCTGATAGGCTCCACAAAGACCAGCATGAGCTTCTTTTAGAGTCTCTTCCGCCTCTTGTTGTGACAAGCAGCGTAGAGGTACTACATTGAAGGATTTTCTGTAAAGCGTTTTGGAGGGAATATCCAAATGAAAGTTTGGGGCTCGTCTTTGAATCCTTACCCGCTCTTTTGGATCTTCTGGTAGGATTCTGAACATAATATAATCGATGAACGGATCCCTCCAGTCGCCAATTGGAGGTTTAAGGATGGAAATCCGACTTCTAACCACTCGGTGGCATTCAGCAACTGCTTGGTGTGTGTTGAGAGGAGGGAGAATCCTTCTTTGACACACTGTAATTTGCATGTTTTCCCTTTCTTGGATTGCCATGGATGCAGCAAGTCCAGCCTGGGCATTTGCACGGATGTTTTCACCTCTGCGGATGTGGGTGATGTGACAGATGTCAAACGTTTGACGAAGCGATTGCTCCTTGTTGTAGTAGGTTAATAGATCAGGCTTCCTGATTTCATATTTCTGATTCATCTGGTTGACGATCAGTTGAGAATCCCCAAATGCTTCCAGCATGGTGATGTCGGATTCGAAGGCGAGCTCCAATCCTAAGATCAGGGCGTGGTGCTCAGCTGCATTGTTTGAACATAGTTCCAGTAGCGAAAATGCGTGTGGAATCATGTACTTGTCGGGGTTAACAAAGAGAATGTCAATTCCAGAAATCGGCTTTCCTGTTTCATTTGTCGTGGTTGCACCATCGAAGTACATGTTCCAGGAGGCATTTGGTGAGGGAGTCTCCATGTTGTAGACAGGTTCGTTTGGGAGATCATCCCTGAGTCGAGAATCCTTAGGCAGTGGATGCTCTGCCAGAAAATCTGCCAGAGCTTGACCTTTGATTGCTTTTTGTGGTACATACCTAATATCAAATTGTGACAGAAGGATGGACCATTTTGCTAGCCGGGCATTGAGAGAACCTGCTTTTGTAACAAGGACCTTTAGGAGATTGATCCTCGAAATCAGGTATACTGTGTTTGACAGCAAATAGTGGCGTAGCTTTTGTACGGCGAACATCGCTGCCAGGCATTCTTTTTCAACTGGAGAGTAACGATGCTCTGCACCTACCAACATGCGACTGAGGTAGTATAGAGCAGCTTCTTTTCCTCTATCGTTTTCTTGTGCAAGTAGAGCGCCCAAAGAATAGTCGAGAGCTCTTGTGTACAAGATGAATGGTTTTCCTGTTATGGGAGCAGCCAACACCGGAGGTTTGGTCAGGTACGACTTGATGTCTTGAAATGCAGCTTCACATTCAGCATCCCAAATAGAGTCTACACCTTTCTTCATCAGGCGAGAAAATGGACGGCATTTTCCTGATCGATTGGAAATGAACCGTCGAATGTATGCTAATCTTCCTTGAAGCCCTTTTAGCTCTCTTGGGGTTCTTGGAGATGGCATTTCTAGAATTACCTTGACTTTGATGGGGTCAAGTTCTATTCCAGCTTTCCGAATTATAAATCCGAGGAACTTACCCGATGAGACACCGAATAAGCATTTAAGGGGATTCATTCGCAGTTTGTGTTTGCGAAACCAGAGGAAGACTTCTCGAAGATCTTGGAGATGGTCTTCTTTTCTTTTGCTTTTGACGGCGAGGTCATCAACGTAACATTCGACCGCCTTGTGCTGCATATCTTGGAATATTTTGATCATAGCCCTCTGAAATGAGGTCCGAAATGATGTATGCCTTTCATCTTCGGGATGCATCTTTATCTGGTTGTAACCAGAGAAGTCGTCCATGAAAGTCATTCACTCAAACCCGCAGGTGTTGTCAATCATTACCTCCGGTATGGGGAGCGGGAATTCATTTTTGGGGCAAGCATTATTCAGGTCTATATAGTCAATACAGACTCTGATTTGCCCATTTTTCTTTGTCATAGGGACGATGTTGGCCAACCATTCAGAATGCTGTTCCTCACGGATGAAGCCAACGTTTTTGAGTTTCTGAACTTCTTGTTCAATTTTGTCCATCACATCAGGACGGAATCTTCTTTGGCCTTGTTTTACAGGCTTGACATTTTCTTACAAGTTGAGTTTGTGAACTGCTATTTTGGGATCTAAGCCAGGCATTTCGGCGTAAGACCATGCAAAACAATCAACAAACTTTCGAAGAAAAGAGACATACTCGGGTAACTCATCATCCTTTATATTCTTGCTTATGAATACAGGATGTGGGTTATCTGATGTTCCCAAGTCTATCTTTTGAACAGAATCTTCTGTTGGAAGGTTTGAAGGTGGTTCCTCCACAATATTTTCGTAGGCTTCCAGCTCAACAAGACCTTTTGGATTTCCAAGGGCATTTTCAGGCCATGGCTCTGCTTCTGTCCGTAAATCTTCTTGATCGGTATTCTTCTCAAGACTTGTTATGAGATGATTCCAATCACCTGCTGAAACTGGGTCGAAGTAAGGCACTTATTTTGGAGACGAAGGCTCTTCTAAATCAGAGAATCATGCGTCTATGTCATCAGACAATTCCTCTTTATCATCAGAGAAATCATACCAATTTGATGAGCTTCCTGTGTCCTTGTTGGGTAACTCTTCAAAGAGATATCCAGGAAGATCGATGTCTTCATTAACACGAGATGTTGAGGCCTGGTCGGCAAAACGACTTTGCAGCTTTTGTGTCAACTGTCTCATCGGAGTGTCAGGATGATACCCCAACCCATATGAAGACTTGTTTATGCGACGATGGAGTTTCCAATCTTCCAACTGACTTTTGGTCAGGGTGGGTTCCACTGGTATAAGGATACCACAGCCACCTCCCAAACCAATTGGATTTTGAGCGTCATAGCCCATTTTCTTCATGATAGCTTGTACCATTGGACTATACAAGGATAGTTGAGTCATACCTTCATTTTGGCAAGGCTCAAGCGAGGAATTTCATGAAGAAGCGTCCGATCTATGGAAGAAGATTGTTTTCTCTTCTGCCGATGTTGCCGGAACGATGAAGGCAGCGGACGTAGGATCTTCTACATCAACAGGTGCCTCCAATGGAACGAGGGAAAGCTGAACTTCCTGAGTATCAGCTTGGCTTGACGATGTATTGTCTTCAGCCTCTGAATCTGAATCCGTGTCTTGTATGATAGACACGAAGGAGACAGCAAACTTGCCCCCAGTCTTTTGCTTTGTCTTTTTTGCGTTAGTAGTGATTACCAAGGGTTTGGAAGATTTGAAGGAGACAACGAAGGGAGACGGATTGATCTCTCCGGATTTGTCGGAAGGTTTGTTTTCTTCCGATGATTGCTGAGGAGCCTTGCCTTTGTCTTTTTGGAGATTGCCGTCGAAGGATGGTAGTTTCTCCTCCTTTTCTTCTTTTTCGTCTCTGTACGTCGGAGAGTCTGCAAAATGGACTTCTTTGCCTTTGAAGGGCTTTTTGTCTGCAAACACTCGATGTATCAAGCCGTCGTCGCCAACAAACTTGATGCACTGATGTAGAGTTGAAGGGATGACACCGTTCTCGTGTATCCATGGCCGTCCGAGAAGGATATTGTAGCATGAAGGGGTTTTTATTGCATACAGGTGACCTTAGAGATAAGATCGCCGATTTGCAACCTGAACCGAATTTTGTCAATGGGCCTTTGAGCACTCCCATCGTATCCAAAGATGGACACAGATGTGTGGCTTAGTTTGCTGGGTGGGATACCCAGTTCTTTGAGTGCCGAAGTAGAGATGAGGTTGAGTGCAGAACCTGGGTCGATTTGGACTGTGTATCGGCATCTCTTTGATGTACCCTATGAAGTACAAGGATCGGTTGTGCTTTGTCTCACCTAGCAGGAGGTCTTCCTTATTGAAGGCAATGGTAGCACTTGTAGCGTTTTGGACCGAGAGGCATTCAGTGCAAGGTCCTCCAGCTTCTTTCTTTTCTCCCTTTGAGGAGGTTTTTGATTTTTTGACCCTATAGTCCATTTCAATTTGTAAGACTTGTGGGGCGTGTTTGTCGACATCCATATTCAGCCTTTGCAGTTCTGAAATGAGACTATCACGTGTTTGTGGTGACATTCGTAATAAGTCTAGGATGTGCAGTCGTGCAGGTATGTGTTTGAAGTGCTCGATCAAGTCATACTTGAAAGCCTCCTTGGGGCTTGCATTTTCATTATGATCGCCGCAAGGGGCATTTACAGCTTATTTTCCCGAAGGATTTACATAAGAAGAAGAAGGTTGGTTATAGTTTTTGTGGTAATCTTGGCTAGAGCGGGTACCTTTCCCAACTTCAAAAGCTTCTAGAGGTGGTTCTTCTTTCGGAAGACCCCCTTCGGGTTCAAGGGGTCGATCCTCCCCATTTGCTGAAAACGCCTCTGCAGCAGCATTGCCGCCTTTAGTTATTGCGTTGCATGGAGCATTTTCCGGGAACTAGTCCTGAATAGCTTCCAACAACTTTTCTTCTTTATCCAGTATTTCATCGGTCCAGACATCTCCAATGAGGTTGGGTACCTGGGACCAATTGACTGGGTTTTCTTTGAAGACTTTGTCAGTCAGAGCTTCTTCATGGTGATCAGTCGGAAGAGACTTGAATTCTGATGTCACCGTTTCAGGGGATGAAGGCTGAGAAGATACTATCTCAGTGGAAGTCACCTGAGAATATGTAGCTCTAGAAGATATGCCACCGAATGCATTTTGATAGTCTGTGGCCTCAGCAAATGAAGCTTCAGAGGCACTATCATCCTGAACTATCACATTGCAGGCAACTTCGATAGAAGATACCTCCACAATGGATTGTTGGGAATCAGATTCATCCTCTGATGTAAGAGGATCATCAATTCAGCAACTTTCTTCATTTTCCAGAGTCACCGGGGGAGATATTTGTAAATTCTCCGGGACTTCTGGTTCTGGATTTTGATGAAGCTAGTTGATGTGATCTTGCTCCTGCTCTATGGCGAGATGCTGCAAGATCCGTGCATATTCTTCGAGATCTGTCATAGAAGCTAGATCTTCTTCTTCATCTGCTCCTTGTGGTTCAACTTGATTGGGATCCACTAGAGCATTTGTTTGTGCTGTGTCAACAGCATTTTGAGCAGCCTCTTGGTCTTTATCATCATCAGACCAGGATCGTTGTGGCTGGAAGGGGTTATACCAGATTACTGGCATAAGGTGGGATTCCGGAATCCATTCTTCATCGGAGAGATATTCTCCGGTTTCAAGGGATTCCTCCCACTCATCTGTGTCACTGGCAGTGTCACTGGACTCGTATCCATTCATGCAGAATCCAACTACCGAGTTACAAGAGTATGATGTCCCCTGTGTAGTCTCATCCCTGAGCCGTGGTGGCATGAAATCACTGAGAGTGAATTTTCTTATCACTTTTGGAGCTTTGGGGAGGGACTCCTCTGTTGCCCCCAGTGAAGCGGTAGAGGAGGTTTATGTCCTTTCAGGGACCTCTTGGTTTGTTTGAGTCTTCTCCTGCTATTTGAGCTTGCGGAGTTGTCTCTTGGCTTGCCTTCGCTGTTGAGCGGTTGGCTTTGTTTTGGCGATCTCCCAATTTTCATCTTCTAGGAGATCGGAATGTACCCATATGGGCTGTCCATCTGGTGTTAGATAAGGCACCAGCTCTTGGGACGTCTGGGTCATTTTTTTATCATCTTGAAGGAAGTAGTGATTTTTTCCTTTGGTGATTTGGATGTTTGTCCGTATGACACCATGTTAACGGAGGCAGACCCGTAGTTTTTGTCAAAGGTAATGACTCTGTTTTTCCACATCTCATTAATCTTCTCTCTCACAACGAAACATTGCTTGAGAGGATGCGAGACCATTTCGTGGTATGGACAATATCGGGGATTGTTGGTTTTGCCATCATCTCCCAGTCTTTTGGGGTCAGGCAAGGTGAGTTTACCATTTGCCAAGAGAGCCCCAAATATTTCTTCAACATTTTCATCGAACGGGTATTTCTTCTCTACTCTTTCTTTGAAGGCATCACAGAGTTCAGGTCTCTTACCTGCAACTTTGTTTTCATCTTTCTTTGGCGGCTAAGGGGCTGACTTGGTTTGCACATTGAGAACCTCCTTTTTTTTTGGCTTGGAGGTCGGAATGGCGGTCTGCTCCTTCTTTGATGACTTCTGACTGTTGAGGTCTTTGATCACCGTTTCAGCCTCCATAGATGCTTCTAGGAGTTCTCCCAAGTTTTTTGATTTGTTGCCGATGATCATGGAGCGGGTCTTTCCTCTCATGTTGTTTCGGCAAATGTCGACTAACGACGCTTGTGGTAGCACATTTGAGCATTTGTATTCCATTGCTTTCCACTTGTGAGTGAAGTAATATGTCGACTCATTCTCTCCCTGTTTAAGGCTGCAGAGCTGAGCCATAGTAACAGAATGATCTTCACCTTTGAAGTGGGTCAGGAAACGTGTCTCTGGCGTGGTCCAATTTTGAATGGAGTCCTCTGGCAAAGTGGAGTACCAATCAAAGGCCGTACCTTTTAGGGTACTTGCAAAGAAACGGATCTTGAGAGCATCTTGATCCGCAATCGTTCCTGTCAGGATCTTAAAGTGGATGACGTGCTGTCTAGCTGAACCTTTCCTCGTATATGTTTGGAGAAGAGGTTGTTTGAACTTTGGAGGGAACGGAACCGAGTCCATCCATAAGGGATATGGTCGCTTGATCCCATGCTCCTTCAGTGTATCCTCTTCTTTTGCTTTTGTGAGGATATTGTTGTCGCGACCCCGGACCGGGGGACTCGGGACCGCGACGGGGTGGTGTGGATAATGAACCACCCCTTGATGATGATTATTATTACACATTTCCTTAATTTCCCACAGGTTTCCGCGGTGAGGATTCCACATTCACTCGTAGAACATTTATATAGGTGCGGAAGCGTGTAGCAAATCAAACTCTCAATCCAATCACATCATATGAGACTGTTAATAAACAAGTATAGCATGATGTCAGAGTGAGCAATGATCTCATTAGCATTCCCAAAATATTAAGTTAAAGTTTAAACAAAAGAACAAGTTAATTAACATTCCCCAAAAATAATGGCCAACAAAGGCCAGTACAACCAAAGTACAAATCAATAACATTCCAAACATTCCCAAAATATTCGCAGCTCAAAGCTAAACCCAATGTCTACATGACATTGTCAGCTTGCCATTCTACCAATCGTTGCGGTTCACCGACCGCCTCCTCTGGCTCCTCCTCAAAGGCAAAGACGGGAGCTGGACCTGAGTACCACAAAAATGGGTCAGACACGACGGTCTGGCAGGTGGGTGAATAGATATACCAAGAAAGAAATAAAAATACTTTCTAAACATGATGAAATCTTGTTAAAACAATAACTGTCTTAAAACAGGGCATATAGTTCATTTAAAGTACAGATGCAATATAAGTCATGCGGGGTATTCAAGGTACAGGAACTGACTAGATGGCAACCACACTAGAGCTAAATCCTCTCCATCACTAAGGTGATGAGAGCACATTCAGTGCGTTGGGCTCGAACACACGAAGTGACGAGAACCAACATTATAAACATATACATATACATATAGCTAGGCAAGACCACGGCCGCGGAACCGGGTAACGGGACAGGACAGGATCCAAGTTGCAACTGGCGGGAGCACAGGGGGAGACCCAAGTCAGTTGATCAGACTGACAAGGATGTCCAAGCTTAGTGGTGCCGACTCTTAGGTTACATGATAAGTCAAAACATATACAAAACTATATCAATATAAAACATACGGGTAGGCGGGCATGGTGCTCGAAGGCACACATTTCATATTATTTACAGTTCATGCATAAACGAGGTTGGCGGGACATATTCAGAGTATGAATCAGAATTCGAAATCAAACTAGTAGGGTCGGGTAATTATACATGTGATCGGAGTAAAACAATGCAATGAGTCCTTATGTCATTAGGGACTATGTATTGGGGCGTCCATATTCAAACGACACGTATAAGGATCTTGTATGTCTAAATTACCCTTAGTATGGTACTCGAATGATAGAGGACATACTAAGTTTCCTTATGCACGTTGATGAATATAAAAGTCTCAATACCTTCTCCGAAATTATGTTTCTTTCTATGTCAATCTCCTTAGTCATCCCCTGGGTCTTTCCAAGGTGGTAGGGCATCAGAACAGCCCATCCAAACCTTTAAATACCATAACTGAAACCAATAGAAAAGACTCAGGAATTCTGGGTTAAACTCGGTCACCTGTCGGTCATCTGGCGGTTAGCCGCCGAGGTGATCGGCGGTTAGCCGCTGGCTGACCGCGGGGCTGACCGCGGTTCACCTTGCTAAAAAGTAGCATTCTGTGTTTCTAACCGCGCATCTCGGCTACCTAGCGGTCACTGGGTTTTTGGGGTGGCGGTTAGCCGCGAGCTGACCGCGCGGCTGACCGCGGTTCGCCTGACAAAATACAGCATTCTGTGTTTCTAACCGCATCTGGGTCGGCTAGCCGCCGGTCACCTGTCGGCTAGCCGCCGAGGTGACCGCCCAGCTGCGGGAACTACACATCAGGTGCAGATTCCAGTGCTTTCTTTCCCAAACTATTTCACCTCAACTCCAACCCTTTCCTAACATGAAATAGATCCATTCCCTTCCATTCAACATTTAATTCTTTCCACCAACCACCCTTTCATCAATGCATTTATTTCTCCTACCAATGCAAATCTCATTCAATGCAAATACAAATCTCATTTAAGAAGTCATACTAACCCAAAGTAAACTTTCATGAATGCATGCATATATTCTCATAGAACTAACTAAGAGAAAACCATGACAATAAATACATTTCCAAAAGCATTATAAACATAATGAATCAAATGAAATAGGAATAGTAAAAATCCATATTTTCAACAAAATAAGAACTTATTCAAATCGAATCCATTCATCCACTTGCCTTGGTCTTCAAAGTATGCTAACCAAGCTCTAATCCACCATCAAGCTCAAAATCTACAATCTACACAAAAATCCCCAAAATACAATCATTACAACCCTAGAATGTCAAAATCAAGCAATAGATGGAATTAGCTCCCAATAATCAAGGTGAAGCACCTCCTAGGCTAGATGAACACACAATCAAGAGATGAGAAGAAGAACTTACATGAAGAGTCCTCTAATGGCAAGAGTTTGCTCAAAAGATAGCTTGGAATGGGAGGCTCTCTCCACAAATGGTATCAAGAGGAAGCTCTCATGGAGGGGAAGAAGATTACTACCTCCATTAAACACTTAGCAATGGATTTGAGAGAGGTTGAGAGATGGGGAAGCAAGGAGCAAGAAGGCTTGAAGAAAACCCTAGGCTGGGCTGGAATTTCTTGTTCTCAAGAAGTTGCAAGAAGAGGAAGAGAGGGAAAAGACTCCTCCTTATATAGAAAAAGGCTATGGGTCCCACAACTTAAAAGTCCAATCGAGCTAACACATCGTTCTACGGGCTTCGGACGGATTCGACGAAGAAGGAAGAATTGATCGTCGAAATTTCTACTTTCCAAAAAGTATATATTTTACGAGTTTTGGAGACATTGAAAATAGTGTCCAGATTTTGTGTAAAAAGACTGTTTTACCCCTATCAATGGCAAAGTAGGGTTTAGAGGTCTCAAATGGAAACGGAGCAAATACCAAAGTTGTCGGGAATCATAAAATACATTAAACGGAGTAATTTACAGATTTTCAGAATTATAACTAAATCCCAAAACTAATCAAGATACAATAAAAAGGAACCCCCAAAGGGCCCCACTAGATTAAAAGAGTCCCCAAAATTATTCAAAGCTATAAAAAGCTATTCTAATCCAGATTTACTCAATTTCCACTAATCACACTTATAGCTAAAACACGTCTTAATTAACACTAAAAGGAAACTCTCGGGGCGGGGTCTTACATCCTCCACCCCTTAGGGCATTTGGTCCACCAAATGAAATAAAATAACTAACCTCGGGTAGTAGATGCGGATACTTCTTCTGAACTTGATCCCGTAATTCCCACGTTGCCTCTTCAGGTCCGTAATTTTCCCAGAGCACTTTCACCCATTGTATAGTCCTTGTCCTCAGTTCCTGTTCCTTCGTATCGATGATCTGAATAGGCTTCTCGACATAGGTGGCATCTTCTCTGATCTCTAATGGTTCATGATGGAGTACATGTGACGGGTCGGGGACGTACTTTTTCAACATAGACACATGGAACACATTGTGTACGCCGGAAAGCTCAGGTGGTAAGGCCAATCTATAAGCCACGTCACCAATCTTGCTCACGATATCATAGGGTCCAATGTACCTCCAAGATAATTTGCCTTTCTGTCCGAATCTTAAAGTTCCTCTAGTAGGGGACACCTTCAAGAAAACCTTATCTCCTTCCTTAAAATGTAAGTCCCTTCGATGAGAGTCTGCATAACTCTTCTGTCTACTCCGGGCTACTTTCAGACGTTCTTGGATCAACTTGACTTTGTCACTGGTTTCACTCACCATAGTCGGTCCATGAAAACTGCGAATACCTACTTCTTCCCAACAAACTGGAGTTCTACACCTCCTACCGTACAATGCCTCAAAAGGCGCCATCCCAATGCTCGAATGATAACTGTTGTTGTAGGCGAATTCGCAAAGCGGTAAGGTCTCATCCCATTGAGTCTTGAAATCTAGTACACACGCTCGAAGCATATCTTCAAGGGTCTGAATTGTTCTTTCCGACTGACCATCTGTTTGTGGGTGATACGCTGTGCTGAACTGAAGCTTTGTGCCCATAGACTCATGCAAAGTCTTCCAGAATCTCGAGACGAATCTGCTATCTCTGTCCGAAGTAATGGAGACTGGCTGCCCATGACGGCTGACAATCTCGTTGACAAACAACTCTGCGAGAGGTAACATATGCATCTTCTCTCCGGTCTTCATAGGAATAAAATGAGCTGATTTGGTGAGACGGTCCACAATGACCCATATGGAGTTGTTCCCTTTTCTGGTCCTTGGCAATCCCGAGATGAAATCCATGGTGATATGTTCCCACTTCCATTCTGGGATCTCTAATGGCTGCAATAACCCTGGAGGTCTCTGATGCTCTGCCTTCACCAACTGACACGTCATACATCGTGAAACGAAAGCTGCTATTTCCCTCTTCATGTTGTTCCACCAAAATCTGCCTTTCAAGTTCTGATACATCTTCGTGCTACCCGGATGCATAGAGTACTTCGTACTGTGCGCCTCTGTCATAATGTCGTTCTTCAAATCTTCAATGTTGGGCACGCATAGACGATCACGATAGAATAAGACTCCATCCACAAAACGAAAATCAGGACGTTCTGTTATATGCTCTGAAATCTTGGCCAACTCTGGATCTTGCAATTGGTCGTCCTTGATCTTCCGAATGAACGAGGGTTCAGACACTGACATGTTGGCTAACATCACTCCCTCGCTTAGGGGCTGAAAATCTACCCCCAACTCTTTAAATTGCTGAAAGAAGCACGTAACTCTTAGGCTTGCCACACTTGCTGACTTCCTACTCAAGGCATCGGCTACTACATTTGCCTTTCCCGGGTGGTACTTGATCGGAAAATCATAATCTTTGATATATTCCATCCATCTTCTTTGTCTCATATTCAACTCCTTCTGAGAGAACAAATACTGTAAGCTGCGGTGATCGGAGTGGACTTCGAATTTCTCTCCGTAGAGGTAATGTCTCCACATCTTTAGCGCAAAAACGACCGCTGCTAACTCCAGATCATGCGTTGCATAGTTCTTCTCATGGTCCTTCAACTGACGGGATCCATAAGCAACGACTTTTCTATCCTGCATCAACACACAACCGAGTCCTATATTCGAAGCATCTGTAAAAATGGTGTAACCGCCGCTCCCGGATGGTAAAGTGAGGACAAGTGCTGATGTTAATCTCCTTTTCAACTCTTGGAAGCTGGCCTCGCATTGGTCTGTCCACACATACGGTGCATTCTTCTTGGTCAACTTCGTCAATGAAGCCGCAATCGACGAAAATCCCTGCACAAATCTTCGATAGTAACCCGCCAATCCAAGAAAACTTCTGATTTCTGACGCGTTCTTCGGTCTTTCCCACTTCACAACTGCATCTATCTTGGCTGAGTCCACAGATAATCCTTCTTTGGAAATGATATGGCCTAAAAATGCGACTTCTTCAAGCCAAAAATCGCACTTAGAGAGCTTCGCATACAATTGATTGTCTCTTAGAAGTTGCAATGCTATCCTCAAATGCTCTTCATGTTCTTCTCTAGACTTAGAGTATACCAAAATGTCATCAATAAACACCACTGTGAATTGGTCTAAGTACTCAGCGAAAATTTTGTTCATCAAAGCCATGAATACTGCTGGTGCATTCGTCAGTCCAAATGGCATCACTAGAAACTCGTAGTGTCCATATCTCGTCCGGAACGCCGTCTTCGATACATCTGAATCTCTAACTCTCAGCTGATGATAACCTGATCTTAGATCGATCTTCGAAAAGTAAGCAGCACCTTGCAATTGGTCAAACAATTCATCTATCCTTGGCAATGGATACTTGTTCTTGATGGTAGCTTGGTTCAATTTCCGGTAATCAATACACATTCTCATGGAACCGTCTTTCTTCTTGACGAATAAAACTGGAGCTCCCCAAGGTGAGACGCTCGGTCTTATAAAACCTTTATCCAACAATTCTTGCAACTGGATCTTTAACTCTCCTAATTCCGCTGGAGCCATTCTGTATGGTGCGATAGATATCGGAGCGGTCCCCGGTAACAATTCGATGGTGAAGTCAATCTCCCTAACAGGTGGTAAACCTGGGATTTCTTCTGGAAAAATGTCTGGGAATTCGCAAACAATTGGGATCTCCTCCACCCCTTGGGACCGTTTATCCTCCGTGATAAACGCTAAATAGCATTCACATCCACTTCTCACTAGTCTATCAGCCTTCAATGCTGAGACGAATCTTGGACAAGAAGTCTTCTTCTCCCCATGGAACAAAACGCCTGCTGGGGTCTCCTCTAATTTGAACGTGAGGGTCTTATGGAAACAGTCCATCGTAGCATGGTACCCTGCTAACCAATCCATTCCTAGAATGACATTGAAATCATACATCTCCAACAAAATGAGATTCGCCGGTAACACCACATCTCCTATCTTAATAGCACATCTAGGATAATACTTCCTACACACAACTTGTTTGCCTACGGGAGTGGACACCGTCAACACATACTCAAGTTCTCTAGCAGGCATATCAATCAACTTAGAAAATTTTGGAGACAAGAAGGAGTGCGTAGAGCCAGGGTCAAACAAAATCTTAGCTTCAAATCCACAAACTAGGAGTGTACCTTCCACCACGTTATCTGCCGCCTCTGCATCAGCTTGGTTAATTGCATACACTTGTCCTCGCTGCTGAGGCCTGTTCTGAGCCTGTTGCTGCCTTCCTTGTTGTGCATTCCTATTCTGCTGAGGAGGACGCTGATTCTGATTTTGTCCTTGCTGACGAGCTTGATGCTGCTGTGGAGGTCTATATTGTTGTTGTGGAGCCTGTTGCTGGAGTGGCCTGGGCTGGTTCTGTACAGCTAATGCATTCTGAGGTGGTGCCTGGCGCTGTGTTCCTTGTTGTTGCTGGTTCTGTCTGTTGTTACCTTGCCCAGCCTGTCTTGGGCAATCCTTGAGCTGGTGTGCCATGGATCCACATCTGAAGCATGCTCCCGTAATCGTACGGCATTGCGCACTCTCATGGTTCTTACCACAGTGAACGCAAACTAGAGCATTCTGCACGTTTTGTTCATGCCTCGGTCGTTTGTTCTGATGGTTCCTTGGTGGGTGATTCTGTTGGTGAGCTGGTGCCTTTCCTTGGATCTTGAGGATTTTGTTGTTCAGGTTCTCGAATTTATAGGCCCTTCTCACAGCCTCTTCAAAAGTGATAGGTGGTACAACACCCGTGGCATCCCTCTCAATGATCGGGTTAAGTCCCTCAAGGAACTTCGCTATCTTTTTCTCCACAGTGTCAATCGACTCGAGGGCATATCGAGACAACCTTTCGAACTTCGTGAGGTACTCTTGCACGGTCGTGTTACCTTGTACGAGCTGCTGGAATTCAATGGCCTTCTGCCTCTTCACATGTGTCGGTACATACTTGTCACCGAATTGTCTCTTGAAACTTGTCCAAGCCTCTGCGTCTGCTATGGTTCTATACTCAGCCTTGATTGTTTTCCACCATATATCTGCTAGGCCGGTGAACATGGAAGCGGTGAGTTGCACTTGCTGTCTACCGGTACATCTAAATATCTCGAAGATGTTCTCTGTATGCTCCAACCAGTCATCTGCAGCTAATGGGTCCTCATGTCCAGTGAATTCCTTGGGACCCCTCTTCCTAAACTTTTCATACAGCGCGTTGGGATCATGTTCCCTATTGTTAATAACAATCTGAGTGCCTAGAGGTTGCGCTGGTGCCGGTTCAGGTCTCCTTTCCAACACTTCTAACAACTGTCTTTGCATTGTAGCCATCTCCCTAGCATGCTCTTCATCCTTCCTGGCCATTTGCTCTTGCAATCTTGCCTGATTTTCATTGGCTTGACGTTGCTGGTCAAGCATGGCTTGCATCATCTGTTGAAATTGATTCTGCATGTTTGGATCCGGAGTACCGTTTCCTAGTGGCCCGGTGTGTTCACTATTGCTTGCGGTGGGATTGTCGGTTACGGGTCTTTTTCGAGGTGGCATATCACTGTAAAACAAATTGTTAGCACATAAAAATCATATAAGGGTTACACATTGCTCACACGAGTCTAACTAACGAAAAGTCTAACGGATCCTCGCCACATCCTTAGGATTTCTAGTTTCTTTTAATTGCCTGAAACACGTCTCGCTCTGATACCAGTCTGTCGCGACCCCGGACCGGGGGACTCGGGACCGCGACGGGGTGGTGTGGATAATGAACCACCCCTTGATGATGATTATTATTACACATTTCCTTAATTTCCCACAGGTTTCCGCGGTGAGGATTCCACATTCACTCGTAGAACATTTATATAGGTGCGGAAGCGTGTAGCAAATCAAACTCTCAATCCAATCACGTCATATGAGACTGTTAATAAACAAGTATAGCATGATGTCAGAGTGAGCAATGATCTCATTAGCATTCCCAAAATATTAAGTTAAAGTTTAAACAAAAGAACAAGTTAATTAACATTCCCCAAAAATAATGGCCAACAAAGGCCAGTACAACCAAAGTACAAATCAATAACATTCCAAACATTCCCAAAATATTCGCAGCTCAAAGCTAAACCCAATGTCTACATGACATTGTCAGCTTGCCATTCTACCAATCGTTGCGGTTCACCGACCGCCTCCTCTGGCTCCTCCTCAAAGGCAATGACGGGAGCTGGACCTGAGTACCACAAAAATGGATCAGACACAACGGTCTGGCAGGTGGGTGAATAGATATACCAAGAAAGAAATAAAAACACTTTCTAAACATGATGAAATCTTGTTAAAACAATAACTGTCTTAAAACAGGGCATATAGTTCATTTAAAGTACAGATGCAATATAAGTCATGCGGGGTATTCAAGGTACAGGAACTGACTAGATGGCAACCACACTAGAGCTAAATCCTCTCCATCACTAAGGTGATGAGAGCACATTCAGTGCGTTGGGCTCGAACACACGAAGTGACGAGAACCAACATTATAAACATATACATATACATATAGCTAGGCAAGACCACGGCCGCGGAACCGGGTAACGGGACAGGACAGGATCCAAGTTGCAACTGGCGGGAGCACAGGGGGAGACCCAAGTCAGTTGATCAGACTGACAAGGATGTCCAAGCTTAGTGGTGCCGACTCTTAGGTTACATGATAAGTCAAAACATATACAAAACTATATCAATATAAAACATACGGGTAGGCGGGCATGGTGCTCGAAGGCACACATTTCATATTATTTACAGTTCATGCATAAACGAGGTTGGCGGGACATATTCAGAGTATGAATCAGAATTCGAAATCAAACTAGTAGGGTCGGGTAATTATACATGTGATCGGAGTAAAACAATGCAATGAGTCCTTATGTCATTAGGGACTATGTATTGGGGCGTCCATATTCAAACGACACGTATAAGGATCTTGTATGTCTAAATTACCCTTAGTATGGTACTCGAATGATAGAGGACATACTAAGTTTCCTTATGCACGTTGATGAATATAAAAGTCTCAATACCTTCTCCGAAATTATGTTTCTTTCTATGTCAATCTCCTTAGTCATCCCCTGGGTCTTTCCAAGGTGGTAGGGCATCAGAACAGCCCATCCAAACCTTTAAATACCATAACTGAAACCAATAGAAAAGACTCAGGAATTCTGGGTTAAACTCGGTCACCTGTCGGTCATCTGGCGGTTAGCCACCGAGGTGATCGGCGGTTAGCCGCTGGCTGACCGCGGGGCTGACCGCGGTTCACCTTGCTAAAAAGTAGCATTCTGTGTTTCTAACCGCGCATCTCGGCTACCTAGCGGTCACTGGGTTTTTGGGGTGGCGGTTAGCCGCGAGCTGACCGCGCGGCTGACCGCGGTTCGCCTGACAAAATACAGCATTCTGTGTTTCTAACCGCATCTGGGTCGGCTAGCCGCCGGTCACCTGTCGGCTAGCCGCCGAGGTGACCGCCCAGCTGCGGGAACTACACATCAGGTGCAGATTCCAGTGCTTTCTTTCCCAAACTATTTCACCTCAACTCCAACCCTTTCCTAACATGAAATAGATCCATTCCCTTCCATTCAACATTTAATTCTTTCCACCAACCACCCTTTCATCAATGCATTTATTTCTCCTACCAATGCAAATCTCATTCAATGCAAATACAAATCTCATTTAAGAAGTCATACTAACCCAAAGTAAACTTTCATGAATGCATGCATATATTCTCATAGAACTAACTAAGAGAAAACCATGACAATAAATACATTTCCAAAAGCATTATAAACATAATGAATCTAATGAAATAGGAATAGTAAAAATCCATATTTTCAACAAAATAAGAACTTATTCAAATCGAATCCATTCATCCACTTGCCTTGGTCTTCAAAGTATGCTAACCAAGCTCTAATCCACCATCAAGCTCAAAATCTACAATCTACACAAAAATCCCCAAAATACAATCATTACAACCCTAGAATGTCAAAATCAAGCAATAGATGGAATTAGCTCCCAATAATCAAGGTGAAGCACCTCCTAGGCTAGATGAACACACAATCAAGAGATGAGAAGAAGAACTTACATGAAGAGTCCTCTAATGGCAAGAGTTTGCTCAAAAGATAGCTTGGAATGGGAGGCTCTCTCCACAAATGGTATCAAGAGGAAGCTCTCATGGAGGGGAAGAAGATTACTACCTCCATTAAACACTTAGCAATGGATTTGAGAGAGGTTGAGAGATGGGGAAGCAAGGAGCAAGAAGGCTTGAAGAAAACCCTAGGCTGGGCTGGAATTTCTTGTTCTCAAGAAGTTGCAAGAAGAGGAAGAGAGGGAAAAGACTCCTCCTTATATAGAAAAAGGCTATGGGTCCCACAACTTAAAAGTCCAATCGAGCTAACACATCGTTCTACGGGCTTCGGACGGATTCGACGAAGAAGGAAGAATTGATCGTCGAAATTTCTACTTTCCAAAAAGTATATATTTTACGAGTTTTGGAGACATTGAAAATAGTGTCCAGATTTTGTGTAAAAAGACTGTTTTACCCCTATCAATGGCAAAGTAGGGTTTAGAGGTCTCAAATGGAAACGGAGCAAATACCAAAGTTGTCGGGAATCATAAAATACATTAAACGGAGTAATTTACAGATTTTCAGAATTATAACTAAATCCCAAAACTAATCAAGACACAATAAAAAGGAACCCCCAAAGGGCCCCACTAGATTAAAAGAGTCCCCAAAATTATTCAAAGCTATAAAAAGCTATTCTAATCCAGATTTACTCAATTTCCACTAATCACACTTATAGCTAAAACACGTCTTAATTAACACTAAAAGGAAACTCTCGGGGCGGGGTCTTACAATTGTCAACGTCCTTTTTAGTAAGGGCGCGTGACTCATCTTCTCCACCGTTCGCCTCATCTTGTGGAGGAGCTTCATCATTGTTTGGTGGACGCTGGAGAGTGAGAAGGAGGTTTTCCATCATAACCTCTATTCTCTGATGTCCTTGCTCTAGCTGCTAATTGCGTAGAGCCATGTCGTCATGTGGTGGAGGCTGCTCAGAGTTTGTGACCAAGACATTCATCCTTCGTGAGTCGAAAGAGGATACTGTCTTAGTGACTGAGCTGGAGCTCATTCTTCTAGATGAAGAGCCCGAGAAATGATCACTCCGGTGTCCTTGGCTCGAAGGAGTGGGAGAGTCTTCCTGATGTCTTTTCGTCCGGGAGACGCTGCGAGTCACCGGTCGTCTAACATGTATTTTTGTTGCTGATTTCTGCCTTCTTTTGGTTTTGCCAACCATGTGGACAGCAGCAACTTGGTCGGGTCTTTCTTTTTCGACCCATTTTTGGGAGATTTGAAGCTTAGAATGCTGGGTTCTTTGCTTCTCTAATCTCTTTTTTCAATATGCTGCGCGGCGGCGTATGCGACGAGCAATTTGAGCTTCGGTTGGCTCAGGCTGTGCTCTAGCAATGAAGGACGTGGTCCCTCGCGCGCAGCAACCAAGCTTGTCTTCCTTGAAGACTGGTATGGACAGGATCTAGACGTGGTCCTTGGCCTATCACAGCGAAGCTTTAAATTTTGCAAGCTCGGCCCCTGTTGAGATGAAGGGTCGAGTTGCAGGAGAGCAGGCCCTGGCAGGTTCTTGTCCAGGCCTTGTGATGCACGACTTGATTTTGGGCTTGTATGAACAAGCCGGCTCGTGCTGAGTTGTTTTGGTTGTTCAATGGAGGGTAGGTTTCTCTCCTTTGATGTAAGCAAGAGGATAGAACCGGTTCTCCTTGAGAGGAGCCAGGTATGCTGGCTTTGCAGATGTCCGGGACCTTCTTTGTTTTGGTGAAGATCGCGGGGACCAAGTCTTGGGGCAGACCTGGCTTTTTGTAGGTTGAGGCTTTGTGGGATTGCCACGGGCCTCAGGTTTCTTGGTGACCGCCTTTGGTGTCAGGGCAGTGACACGTTGAGGGGCGGTCTTCTGCTTCTTAGCATGCACCGTCTCTTCTACGGGTAGTGGGAATGGTCCTAGGGACCCGAAGACGATGGTCCGGGGAGTGGAGGTCGACCCGGTGTTTTGGAAGTGGCCGAGGGAGGTAACTCTTCGGCAGCTAGCGGGGCGCTTGAAAGTGCGCTTGCTTTGCTTCTCTTGAAGCATGACTTGGTACTTGTTCTCGTCGAAGGTGATGGTCAACGAGGCTGCCATTGTTAGTTTTGGAAAAACTTCTGAAACAAGACCACATCCATTAGTAATCACAAGAATATGGTGATCATAAATGGGCTATACTATGGTTTTGTCTTTTCAATTCGCTCAGGGGCATGGCCCGTTCTGAGCGTAATGAAGAAGGCAAAAAGCCATAGATGGTACGATTGTTCTGAACGTAAGTATGGTCGGCTCGAAATGAGCATTCCAGTGATTGCTAGAAGCGATTGTAAACCTTAATTCAAGTTACCGAAAAGCGAAGGTCACTCGAGGTAAAATGATATAAGGTTAGAGATACAAATGTGTCGGTCGTGAATACAGTAGACCCGAAAGGGCGTACTAGCACCGCTAGACACAAATGTTGTAAATCGCATCCTTGAAAAAGGACATGAGATGGGATTTTTTTTTTTGAAATGTCAAGATTGGGTTCACAAAAGAGAGCAAATGGTATTTCAATCCGAATACATGCTCAAACATTTCTGCGAGCCTAAATCCGAAAAAGGGAACCAGGATTTCTCAGATTTGAATCCAATACTGACGGGAGTTTTTTTTTTTTTTTGAAAAGTCAAGATTGAATTCATAAAAGAGGGAAAATGGTATTCCAATCCGAATACAGGCTCAAACATTTCTACGAGCTTAAATCCAAAAAAGGAAAGTACCAGGATTTCTCATATTTGAATCCAATACTGACGGGAGTTTTTTTTTTCTTTTGAAAAGTCAAGATTGAATTCATAAAAGACGGCAAATGGTATTCCAATCCGAATACAGGCTCAAACATTTCTGCGAGCCTGTATTCGAAAAAGGAAAGAAACAGGATTTCTCAGATTTGAATCCAATACTGACGGGAGTTTTTTCTTTTTGAAAAGTCAAGATTGAATTCATAAAAGAGAGAAAATGGTATTCCAATCCGAATACAGGTCCAAACATTTCTGCGAGCCTAAATCCGAAAAAGGAAAGAACCAGGATTTCTCTGATTTGAACACAATAATGACAGAAGTTTTTTTTTTAGATTTTCTTTTTTTAAGATTTTTCCTTTTTTTTTTTTTTTTTTAAGAGTGCACATAGGTCTTCCAATTCGGTTTTATGAAACCTTAGTGGATAGATTAGCCCCCAGGTAAGGGTAGGATTACTTAATGAACCTGCCTGAAGGACCCTTACCCCGAACAGTCTAGTTGCCTCCACACTCTGGACAAGGCTTTTCTTAGATCCGCTTTGGTCAAAGAACGCAATTGGTGCAACCTTGGTGTTTTTTTTTTTTTTTCTTAAAGATCTCCAATGAACCCATCAAAGAGAGGGAAATGGCCCCTCCCAATCCGAACGTTGGCTCAAACATTTTTGCGAGCCATTGTATGAAAAGGAAAGAACCAAAGTTTCTCCAATTTGAATCCAAAAGAGAGAAATTTTAAAAAAAAATTTTAAAAAAAAAATTTTTTTGAAAGATCTCCAATGGACCCATCAAAGAGAGGAAAATGGCCCCTCCCAATCCGAACGTTGGCTCAAACGTTTCTGCGAGCCATTGTATGGAAAGGAAAGAACCAAAGTTTCTCTAATTCGAATCCAAAAGAAAGGAATTTGAAAAGTGTTTTTTTTTTTAACTTTTTTTTTTTGAAAGAATTCCAATGGACCCATCTAAGAGAGGAAAATGGCCCTTCCAATCCGAACTTTGGCTTAAACATTTCTGCAAGCCATTGTACGAAAAGAAAAGAACCAAAGTTTCTTCAATTTGAATCCAATGAAAGGAATTTGAAAAAAAAAATTTAAAATATTTTTTTTTTGAAAGAATTCCATTGGACCCATCAAAGAGAGGAAAATGGCCCCTCCCAATCCGAATGTTGGCTCAAACATTTCTGCGAGCCATTGTACGAAAAGGAAAGAACCAAAGTTTCTCCAATTTGAATCCAATGAAAGGAACTTGAAAAGTTTTTTGTTTTTAACTTTTTTTTTTTTGAAAGATTTTCAATGGACCCATCAAAGAGAAGGAAATGGCCCCTCCCAATCCGAACGTTGGCTCAAACATTTCTGCGAGCCATTGTACGAAAAGGAAAGAACCAAAGTTTCTCCCATTTGAATCCAAAAGAAATTTTTTTTTTAATTTTTGTTGAGAAAAGAAAGAATGGAAACAAGCTCAAAGAAATAAGTTTCCAAAGAATCCCATCTTATGTTTTTTTTTTAGATACAAGATCCAACATAGGCCACCAACTAGGAAGGAGCCAAGGATTCTAAGCATCGTGTTCTCAAATGAACGGGTCCCACCGGGTATGCCAACTTGATGGACCTGTCTTTTTCTTTTTTGCCTTCCTCCGTCCCAGGTCTGCCGGGGTGGGCGGGGGGAAGAGAAAAAAAAGAGCAAGCATCAATATTTTTTTTTTGTACGGGTATGTCAGATTTTCTATTCTACTTGGAATTTGAAATGGTGATCCGGAGATTTACCTTCACAAGTAGAAAAGAAAATCAACTTTTTTCTAACTTTCTACTGCACATATATTTTAAAGAAAGAGATAAAAAATTTTAATGCCGTGAAAGGCGATTTTCATTTGTTTGCCGTGAAAGGCAGTTTTACCGTGAAAGGCGATTTTGTGCCGTAGAAGGCAGTTTACAAATCTCATAAAAAATGTAAAGACAAGAAATGTGATTTTATGTCTCTTTAAAAAATGCACAATACAACAGAAAAGTAAAAAAAAGGAATTTGACTTCTCAAGAGTTTGTGGGGACTCGTTCAGATCGACGGTCGCGAGTCATGTATGGGCTCCGCCATCGTCCTTCAGATGAGAACACTTGATGCTTTTAGTTCACTTGGCTTGGCTTGGACCCCAGATTTTTAGAGGACAAAGACTAATGGAAGGTCCTATATCTAATAAAAAAATGGGTAGACGGGCTGAAAAGCCGCATCTAAGCCATGTTGAATAGAAGAAGAGAGTTAAACCTTGGGGGAGTGGCCCCCCAAGGTACTTTGATCACCTTGTAGTTCTTGCAGCAGGGTTTCTTCAAGGCAGGAGAGCTTCTTTGTGCAGAGAATTCTTCATGATAGTTTTCAAACAATTTTCTGGACTCACTTCAGATAATTTTTTCTGGACTCCTTCCCTTTGGAATGACTGCTATTTATAGGCTTTTGGTGGCCATTAGGAGGGTTTTATGGGCATTAATGGTATTAATGCTCCATAATGGGAAGAGTTACAAGATTTAATTTCAGAATTTTGTAACTCCTTTTCTTTGGATTTTGATTGGCCGATGGAGAATAATGGGCATTTAATCTCCATGATGATGGGAGTTTCATGATTAATTACTATGATTAATCTCCATAATGATAGGAGTTAAATGGTTAATTGTCATGATTAATTGGACTTGTAACTCTCGCTTGCTTTTCATTGGGCCGTCCAAAATAATGAGTTAATGACTCTAATAAGTTATCATAAAAAGGTCAATTAACAGCATTAATTGGTGGCTGAGTCGCTTGAAGAGTCACTGGCCGCGCCATGTCTTTTGGAATTCTTCTTGCGATGATCATCGATGGATCCGCACGTTGTTTGATGTCGGATGACGATGCAAATTTAGACATTGGTTGACACCAATGGGTCGGGCTTTTATCGGGCTTTTTCGCTTCTGTTTTCTCCTGTATTTTTCTTGACATTTCTTCTCATTTATTGGCTTGATTCCACTGAAGAAAACCGATCAAAAGGCTGTGTAAATCAAAGCACAAAGTTTCCTACTTTTAGAAAAGCTGAAGACTCCGTAGCCGATTTTCCGCCAAGAGTTGAAACTAGGTCAAACGATGTCAGAATGACCTGAAATTTGAGGTGAAGCTTCTTGAGCATTAGATAGGACCAACCACGGGCTTTTATATGAGTTTTGAAGCGGTTTGGGGTCCCGTCGATGCTTGACTTGATTTCAGCATGCGGAAGATGTCGTGCTTTGATGTACGGTCATCCGATGTCTGATTGACCTAAAATTTGACAGGGAGCCTATTGGAGTCATTTTGAGACGATCCATTAGCTCTAATTTGGGTTTCATGGTCCCGGGGAGCTTCGCCGCCGGTAGGCTTCCTTTTGCTTCGGAGCGTAAAAACTGGGCCAAACGTTGTCGAAATGACCTGAAATTTGACATGCAGCCTTTTGGAAGCATGTAGAAGCTACTCATGTGTTTTGTTTGATGAGTGGCAGCATCGGAGGTTCTAGCCATTGGATGCCTTGATTTCGCCGTTCGAGAGTTGATGGAGGGTCAAACGGTGTCGGTTTGACTTGAAATTCGACGTGGAACCTTTTGGAGGTATTTTGAGACCATCCATAGGCTCTGATCGAAGATTTGATGTATTTGACACTGTCGCCGCTGGGAGCTCCCGCTCAGCTGTTGGAGGATTGAAGTTAGGCCAAATGGTGTCGAAATGGCCCGAAACTTCATGTGTACCTCTCTTTTGCCTATTTTGAAGGATCTTGCATTTTTTGTTTGATTTTGACAAGATCTGATGCTTGAAGCAGCTTTGCCTATTTGTAGTAGGATGCAGCTCTATGTAGCTTTTGATGTTGAGGAGGCAAAGTGACATTTTTGGTGTCAGCAGTAGGAGAAATCAAGAGTGAGACCTGCATTGGTGAAGTTTGAGAGAGATTAAAGGCGAGAAACCCTTCATGTTGGGCCCATGTATCTTTACATCTTGGTGGAGTTCGAAAGATTGGAAATTCTCAAAGAGGAAAGAAGAAACTCAGATTTGGAAAGATGATGTTGACTTGCTAAGTTTGGAAACCAAAATCAAGAAAGAGAGAGCAAATTAGAAACTTTGCAAGGGGAGTTGGCTAGTCAAAGTTACAAGTGAGGAAGCGAGCCAGATATGGAAAGAGAATCAAATAAGAAAGCAAATAAAGAGTCCAAACATGCCTTGGACATCCAACATGGGTCCCACACACCCCATTACATGCCAAACATAGACGTTCCCTTAATTGCACAATTATTCTCGGGTTTTTCAGGGGCAACAAATCGAAGTGGTCATTACTTTCAATCTGAGTGTCGGATTGGTGTACTCTACATACCTTGGAAAGGTCTTTTTGAGTAGATATCGGTGGAATCCAAGATTGCATAAATCGGAGCTATATTGAGGGAGATATGACTTCGGGAAGTTGACTATTATAATTCTACGGGAATTGCAAAAAGTTTTTCAAAATTGGCAACATGAGAGATGTTTAAGGAGTTCAATTTGGCAAGACTTGGAGCCCAAGAGACCACACTTAATAACAAATCCTCTCCAATTCAAATTCTTTCTAAGTGTGAAGCCTAGCTTGAGTCCTAAGCAAGAAATCTTTATAAATAAGGAAACAAGTCCTAAAAGAGAGGAGATTCTTTGCTAAAAAGGAGGCATCAACAATTATAAAAGCAACCCAAAAGGGGATGGAGGGCATCTCATACGCAACACTCCCTCTCTCCAAGTCAAGGAACTGCCCACTTCGTCGAGAGTAGCCCCCGATGTTGCAGCTTCCTGCACCTCCGAGAGCTCCAACTGCCGCTCCTTCAGCTCGTCAGATTGTCCCAACAGCCCAGTCGCCTCAGCAGCCTTGCGTTCCACAGCAGGCACGTGATCCTCAACAGCTGCCTAGGGGACAACACTATTAGCGTGGCATCATTGGAGACCCTAGGGACAAGAGCGCTAGCAGCATAGGCCCCAGGCAGCCAGGCAAGTCTTCGCACTCACCTATGAGGACGCTGAAGCCACGGGGAACATAGTCGAAAGTACTCTTTCCATTTGTGATTAGCTTGCTAGAGTGTTGCTTGATCCATGTGCGACACATTCTTATGTGTCCTAAGCTTTTGCTTTAGTTCTTGGTAGAGTATAAGAGGAGTTACCTTGCATGCTAATCGTGTCTACACCCGTGGGTAGGTGGGTTTTGTGTCAGACTTACCACCCCAGATGCCGAGTGCAGATTGGGGAGTACATTCTGTTTGCAGACTTGATCGTGTTACCCATGCATGACTTCGACGTCATTTTGGGGATGGATTGGTTAGCCAGATACCGAGCGGTGATGGATTGCTTCGAGAAGACAGTCAAACTCTCCATTGACAATTCAGAGGACACGATAGAGTTTGTAGGCAAGAGGAAACTGCCCAGCACCAGGATGATTGCAGCACTGAAGGCTGAAAGGATGATGAAGGTAGGATGCGAAGGCTACATAGCGTTTATTTCAGAAGATAAGAAGTCCATGGGAGTGGATGAGATCCTAGTGGTATGTGAGTTCCCAGATGTATTTCCCTATGAAATTCAGGGATTACCTCTAGTCAGAGAGATTGACGTCACCATCGAGCTTGCACTAGGCACAACACCGATTTTCAAATCTCCCTATCGCATGACTCCAGCCGAACTACAAGAGTTGAAGACTCAGTTGCAGGAGTTACTGGACAAGGGTGTAGACACCTCATTTGGCCCCTATGATAGCCTTAAATACCTATCATATATAGCGATGCCCCCATTTCACCCATAATTGAATGATTAATGACATAATTCAGATTAATTAACGACGATGAAGATGCTTGTTGTTAATTTTAGACTTAGTTCAACGATTTCTAGAAGTTCGTAAAAGAGAAGCCGAGTCGCGTCAAGATCTTGAGCCCAACCCACTACTCACACAAGGAGTGAATCATGACACCACTCAAACCCTTTCCGGACCACTTAAGACATGCTTAGGCCAATCCTTCCAAAGACCATACTTAGTTTGCCAAAATATCACCCGATTAGCCTAAGTTAGGAAATCGAATTCATTGGTCCAGAGATCCCCCATATTTTTCAGCTCCTATTTGTCAAGAAGACCATTGAATTCCTCACTTCAAGAGCTTTCCGACGGTATGTAGAACGTCCAAATCCGATAAGCGAGTCAAAAGTTATGAACTTCCGAAGTTTGTCCTAAACAGAGATCACCTAGGCACCACCCATGTGGCGCCCACCCTATGGAAAACCATCTAGGCGCCCCATGGTGGGCGCCCACACAGCCCGGGACCACCTAGGCGCACCATGGTGGGCGCCCAGCCTCCAAATTTCACTAGTTAGCCTAAAAGTAGCCCCGGACCACTCAACGTAGGGGCCGAACTCCGAAAATAAATCGACTCCACTTAGGCACCACCCATGTGGCGCCTACCCTACTAAGTTCCACATGGGCACCAACCCTGTGGCGCCCACACAGCCCAGGACCACCTAGGCACCCCATGGTGGGCTCCCACCTTAAAATTTATTTGTTTGGTTCGAGATTAGACCGGGACCACTCATACATAGGACCAAGCATCGAAGACGAACCGAACCACCTAGGCACAACCCTTGTGGCGCCCAGCCTTGAAGTTCACCTAGGCACCACCCCTGTGGCGCCCAGCTTTGAAGTCCATCTAGGCACCACCCATGTGGCGCCCAGACTATTAAGTGCTAATGTAGGTCCCCCCAGCTGAAGATATATCCATTCAATCTCAACTCCAAATGGGACCAAGGACCAAAAGCGATACACGAACCAGCTGGGCACCACCCTGTGGGCGCCCACTCTCTCCAGGATCACCTGGCGCCACCCTGTGGGCGCCCAGCATGCGCAGGCCATGTGGGCGCCACCCCATGGGCGCCCACCTTCCCACCAAACCCTAGTTCACCCTAAAACAACTTAAGCCGCCTAGGGATGCGTGAGACCTTCTAGAAACCCGAAATAGTGAAGCCCTAGCCCTTCTAAAACTCGTCCCAAACCTATATAATCCCTCTTAACTTCATTTACAAAGGGGGCTACCCAAAAACCCTAAGAAAAGAGGCAAAAGGAGAGAATAGAAAAAGAAGAAGAAAGGTAGCCACCATTAGAGAAGAACTTCAGATCTATAGTAGAGGAAGGAGAAAGAGAGGAGGAGGCTTCCATATCTTCAACTGGAGCTATGGATCTTTGCAAAAGCTTCGTTTTAGGAACTTGAGGAACGCGTCATATACCGGTATTCCTAGATCTCTTCTTTCTTTTTCTGTATTCCATTACCATTCATTCTTAGAAATATGCTTAGGACCATTTGAGCATCGTAGATCTACATTAGCTTGTGATAAAAATAGTATTAGTGCATCATCATGTTAGCAATATGTTTAGGTTCATTCTAATATAGTAGATTCGTCTTGATTTTGGAGTTCTAATTGCATAGTTAGATTAGATCTCGCATTAGCATCATAACCATCATCATTTATATTGAAAAGATCGCGAACAACCTTTGGCAGAAAGGCTGGGCGCCACCCACTGGGCGCCTGCCCTCTCCGGAACACCTGGGCGCCACCCACTGGGCGCCTGTCCTCTCCGGAACCACCTGGGTGCCACCCCCTGGGCGCCTACCCTTCTGAGACAGGGTCTGGCTTCTAGATCTCCGCCCGTTGCATCGTTTGCTTATAATTTTGTTAGTTGCATCGCTAGTAGTTCGAATTAATACATTCGCATCAGTCGCTGAATATTGGAAGTTGTGTTGAAAACACCAAGATTCTTGTGCGTTCGTTGTGTTCCGTTGAAAACCCTGACTGAGCAGAGTAGGCGCCACAGGGGTGGCGCCCAAGTGGATTTCTCCACTTTTGTGCACAACTTCAAATCTTCCGCATTTAGTTCATTTAGAAACTGCATAATGATGATATGTTTGGTTGTATGATCTGTTCTGAACTTTGAATTACCATCTTTGTCACACTTCACATCATATCATTTGAATCGCATAACCATAGAAAATCCCAAAAAAAAATCATAAAACATAAAATCCCTTCTTCTCTTTCCTTACTCTCTAGTAAATTAGAGGAGAAACCAAAAACAAATTAAAAGATATTCAGAAAACCCAAAAATAATAATTAGATAGTCTAGGTTATTGAGTTTAGCGCCTAAGTAGGATAAATCATAAGATTAATTAAAACATCATAATTAGCTAACTTAAGAAACATCAAATCATTAAGAACCCTAAAATCTTAAGACCCTAATTAATTCGGATTTAGAAGTAATTAAGAACTTTAAAAACACAAAAAACCTAAAACCCCAAAAGACAGCCACCTGGGCGCCACCCCCCGGGCGCCCATCCTTCCACAGCCACCTGGGCGCCACCCTCTAGGCGCCCAGCCTATTCATTCTCCAAAACACCCCGATTAAAGCTTAACATAATTGGTTAAGACCTTAAACCAATTTGAATCAACACAGTAAAACATTTTAAACCTGAAATAATTGAAACCTTAATCAACTTAATCTCTAATTAACTCAAAAACTCAAAACCAATAAACTCCAAAATAGTCCACCTGGGCGCCACCCCCTGGGTGCCCAGCCTGCACTGCCACCTGGACACCACCCTCTTGGCGCCCATCATATCCCGTCTCTAAAGAACCACTAATTAAAACTTCTAATTAATCACAACCCAAATTTAATCCTAGTTAACATAACAAAAAACTTTTAAATTTAAGAAACCTAAAACCTCAATCAACATAGACTTGAACCAACCTAAAAACGCAAAAGCAACCCGAAACCAAAAAAACAGACACCTGGGCGCCACCCCGTGGGCGCCCAGCTTGCCTTTACACTTGGGCACCACTCTCCTGGCTCCTATCTTATCCCATTCCCTTAGAAACCACCACTTAATTAAACTTAATCGATTAAACCCGAATTAACACCTTAAAACACTATAAACCTAAAAGACTCGAAACCTTAATCAATTTGGACTCAAACCAATTTAGAAAGTACAAAACGAATAAACCACAAAACATCCACTTGGGCGCCACCCCCTTGGTGCCTATCCTTCCGCATCCACTTGGGCGCCACCCCCTTGTTGCCTATCCTTCCGCATCCACTTGGGCACCACCCTTCTGGCGCCCGTCCTACCCAATCACTAGGAAACCCTATTTGAAATTAAATTCGAAGTCAATCGCGATCAACGCACAGGAACACCCTTGAAATCTAAAACAATCGGAACCATAAACCCGAATAAACTTAAAACATCGAACCAACTAGGACGCGCAAGGCAGACACTTGGGCGCCACCCCCTGGGCGCCCATCCTGTCACTTCCACCTGGGCACCACTCTCTGGGCGCCCAGCCTCTCCCGTCACTAAAGCCAAATTAATTGAAACCAGATTTAATCTTAATCATCGCAACAGAACATTTTTAATTTAAAATACATCAAACCATAAAGCTCAACCGCGAATCAACCTAAAAAATAGAGAACCCACCCGAACCACAGAATAGTTCACCTGGGTGCCACACCCTTGGCGCCCATCTGTCAAATCCACCTGGGCACCACACTCTGGGCGCCCAGCTTCCCCGTTTTCAGAAAAACTCAATTCACAACTTAACCCAATTAATTGATGTTTAAATAAATCCCAATCGAATACGAATAACATTCCACATCCAAACACACTAAGTCCTTTAATCAACTTAAACTTAAATTGACCTAAGAATCACCAAACCGACCGAACCTCAACACAGTCACCTGGGCGCCACTCCTTGGGCGCCCATCCTTTCAAATTCACCTGGGCGCCACCCCCTGGGCGCCCAGTCTATCCGTTTTCATAAAAAAAACCCCAACCAACAACTTAACACCATTAATTAACACTCAAACCAATCCCAATCAACATATTAAAACACTTTTAACTTAAAACGTTTGAAACTTTAATCGATTCGGGTTTAGCTCCCAAAGCCTTTACGAACAAACAAACAACCACCTAGGCACCACCCCTGTGGCGCCTATCCTACACTCTAACCTTGGTTCACAATTTCAATTTAAAACGAATAGCTAAACACCTTACCACTTAAATTAATTAAAACCAGAACCTAAAATAGTCTCTAGATCCGAAAACCTATATCGAATTCCATCCAGAATACCTGAAAATCTCAAACCATCCACCTGGGCGCCACCCCCTTGGCGCCCATCCTCTCATTTGCACTAAAACGCAAACTCTTGGTTTCATCTAAAAATCCGGATCCGAATCCCTTTGACATTTGAACATCAGAGAATTAGAACAATTTGAAACATTAAAATTCACCAAGTAAGAACCCCTTGGATTTCGAAAATAACATTGATACCATCGTTGCTAGCCAAGCCACTTAGGCGCCACTGTCTGGGCGCCCAAGTCACCAGAATATCCTAGGAGCCACTCCCCTGGCGCCCAAGTCTTCTGTCAACCCCGTTTCACGGACTTCGACATCATTTCACGTTTTAAAACCATAAATTCCAGAACCTTAAACAACTTAAACAGAATCCCAAAATACATTTAATCCACCTCTTAATCAATCTTCAACTCAAAACAAACCAAACCAATTAAAAATCACAATTAATAAGTTGCTTAGGCGCTGAACCTTCAAACTCAGGCTATTCATACCCTAGGATTAGATCGGATTTCCCCTTTAGGTAGCTTAGTGCATTAGGCTTCGCCCCATCAGTTTTCCTGTTCCGTTAGGGGACTGGGAGAGCTAATGTGGGCGGTCTAGGACCTTAGGTTAGGGTTAATCCGATGATCAGTAGTAAAGCACTAATCACGTAAATCCAAGTAAAATCCCCTAGTTAGGCCCTTCTAGCCCCCATATTGAAAAGCCATAAAAACTATAAAACCAACAAAATAAACCCAAAAAGATTTTCCTTTTATTTCTTCCTCCACCTCAGGTGCCAGATATTTAATCGAACTTAATGATAAAGGGAATAAAGAACTGATTTCTAAAATTGAATAAATGAGAATAACGAGATGAAATGAGTGATTTCGCACACACTTTTATCAATCACGGCCCATCGGCCACCCTAAAACAAACATTGGCCCATCGGCCACCTTCAATCAATTACGGCCCATCGGCCTTTTACTTTTATCACTCGTGTATCGCACACGAAAAACACAGAAATCACAAGTCAAAGTCTCATTGGCATCATCATTTTGGTTTGAAAAATCAGCATTTAAACCCTATTTTGCCAAGGGATCAGAAGGGGGTACCCGGGAACGGACCGATCCTCTTCTTAAATATTTGGCACCTCCCCCTCTTTTAGTTTATTTTCTTTATTCTGGTTATTTTATTTTACTTGGATATACTATGATTATGCTATGTGAGGATTAACCTTTATTTGGACTTTAACTCATGACCCTTAATTGACCCAAAATTAAAGAGACTCAAAGAGACCCAAATTAATGTGACAGGACAACCGTCGTGTGTTGCCGGCAGCACATTAGCCGAGAGGAAGAACCCACCTTATTAATTTTCTCCCCATATTTCTTCGACTTTTGTCGAAGAACGGTGTTACGGCCGTACCTTAGCTGGCGATCGTGATCCATCGATTTTGAGGGTAGTCGGAATCCTCATTTTCGATGTAAAATTTAAATAGCATATATATATATGAATGGAGATTTCCCCAAACCATGCCTCTCTTGGAGAGGAAAATTGGGGGGGTCGAAATTCACATCCGACAGCCTGGCGATCGTGATGGGACGGACCTCTTATGTTTTCCTATCACCTATTTGGATATTCCTAGAGTAATATACTAAGACACGAACATCCAATCAATGATCTGATGTCCGTGTCCCATTCAGTTTAGGGTTGTTATGAGTAGTCTGAAAATTAAACCAAAGGTCCGAATGCACCGTCCACTAAGCTTTCCCCCATTACACCATAAGAAACAAATCTTCACCAACAAAACTACATAACAAGTGCTCTTCTCTTCCTCTCATTCTCTCTCTTCTCATCTAAACATTTCTTCACAAATGGAGGGTCAGACGTTCGGAATGTCCGACTTTCAACCCCTCTCACCCCCACTATTGATCCGCACCACTGGCGAGTCACACCAAACCACGCAAAGTGTAGAACCCTTTAGGGTATTAGATGGATCCTTGGCAGCTTCAAGCCATGACCCACAACAGATAAGACGGTCCCTTTTCGAAGGAGGCCCGTTACCATTCAATACCATAACAATGGGAAGGAATCATTCCAATACATCCACCCCATCTCCTTCATCAAGAGAGAATCATTTCTCCTCGCATTCAGGGGTGACTTACACAGATCTGGTCAGTCCTACCGGCCAAGTTATAAGATATAGGGTCCATGATAACGTTTCATCAACAGACTACCCTCTTCGCGCAAGTGATCCTGTTGTCTCACAGGTTATACCCTATTCTTCCATGATCAGCCAAACCGAGCCAATCACGTCCTCTATCCCACAGTATGGGATGGCTACCGACGCACCTATCATAACCCCGGTTAGGGCCATCGCACCTTCCCAGACTCTTGTGATAAATGAAAATGCATATCACCAGACAAGTCATAGTCCAATGAACATGGGTCGATTGGCGACATCCAGCATCTCGCACCAAAACCCTTCGACACATATAGGAGCGCTAGATGCCTACAGGCAACACGAGATGGCTCGGCCCCAATTCCAAGCAATGATTCCTCCACCAACGGATCAAGTTCATTACAATCCTGTGACGGTTGGCGTTGGTATGTTATATCCCCAATCAGCTCAATATGAGAGGGGGCCTCTCACTTATCAAAATCAAACAGTCCCGATCTATCAAATGCCCAATGCGAACCAGAACCTCCCAATCCAGAACGTGCAAGTTACTAACCCCACGAGCATTGGAAATCCTTATCAAACACACCAAGCGAATGAGTCGCGCTATCAGCAAGCATATCAACCACCCACTTTAAGCCCAATAGTTGACCCATATAGGGGACAACCGATTACACATGGGGGAATTCAGTTGAACCAAAGCTATCAGCCTATCTCGCAACCGTATTTCCAAGGCCAATGCCAAGAACCGGCCTACGCCCCTACTTCGTTAGAACCACAAAGAGAATGTCAACCACAGACAATTCAATATCTAGATCCTCTAGCATTCAAGGAGTTGCAGAAAAATGTGGAGGAACTCAAGAACGAAATTAAAAAGAAATCCTCGAGCTCAACTGGCAAGAAGCTAGGATTCTACGACTTTACCAAAAAGGAGGAAAAAGAGAGGTCACCTTTCCCTGTTAGAGCCCCTAACTTCGTACCTTACGACGGGACTACTGATCCTCAGCATCACCTAGTCTCGTTTTGCAACAAGTGTGTGCCATCGCAGACAATGACTCCATGCTTATAAATTATTTTCAGGAATAGTTAACTGGAGATGCATCGACTTGGTATACATCCGTGCCTTCCCATGAAATCAATACCTTCGAGGATGTAGTAGAGAAATTTCTAGCGCGATACATGCATCTAACTAAAAACAAACCCTTATGGCATGACTTAGCTAATCTTAAACAGAAGAACAATGAAGACTATGAGGAATTTGCAGTGAGATGGCAAAACCAATTCGCACGGTCAGATTGCAACATGCAAGAGGAAGATCAAGTAAGAATGGCCATATCGAACATGAAGGATCCCATGAGAGCCCTGATGACAATTGGGGAGGTCGTTAGTTGGAGTGGCCTGTACCGTAGGTTATCTAGGATGAAGCAAAATCTAGATGAAGGGGTATTGAACACCATCATTGACCACAAAAAGAACATGCGTAGGGTAGGCACAACCACCCAACCAGAGATCCGCACGACCCCTGAAGTTAGCTTGAATCAGGAAGAGGTTTACCGACCGTATCAGGAGCGTACCAGCGTTAGCTTTAACCAACACCAAAACTCAGGGCAAAATGGCAATCCCAACTTCCAAGGTGGTAACCCGAATTATCAAAGAAATAATCAAATCTATCAGCGGAACAATCAGAACTACCGAAACCCTCCGAGAAATAATCAAAGTTATGACCAACCACCAAGAAACCAAGGGCCTCCAGTGAATCAAAACCAGAATCCTAATCCCATACAGCCAGTCTCGAACCCGATAGCTCCGCCGCAAAACCAGAACGCGAATCCTCAACCCAACTATAGTACAGTCCCCTTCAATTACAATAGAGACAACAATGGCAACCAGAATAACCCGAACAATGGAAATAGAAGAAGATTCGGACCTAAAAGGGCAAACTACCCGTCCCTTCCTCAACCATGGACTGCTGTCTTCTGGTCTCTCTTAAATCAGAATGCCCTCCAACTTCCACCAAAACGACCGCAGGCATGGTCCGAACACCTAGACAAGACTAAGTTTTGCGCCTACCATAGGATGCCAGGTCATGACCTCACCCAATGCTATACGGTTAGAGATTTGATCTATGATCTCAATGATGAAGGTAGAATTGATTGGAGTAACATTAGGCCAATAGGTGGGAATGATCCACGGAATGCCCCTCCCAATCAAAATCCAACCACAAATCTCGCACAAAATATTCCCAACATGCAGATTTATACAAACCCTTTACCTCAGCATGGAGCGTCAACCTCTGGATAGGGCTCACAGACCCAATTAATAAACATCGCCGTAATAGAGCACCAACACATTGATGCCCCGGCCCAAGGGAGTGTAAACCATAGCCAATCGTGTCATGGTGATTTCTTTGAAGAAGAGGGTTATCGAAAATACATCACGCCATGGGATGGGAAGACCAAATTCAAAATCTTCAATTCAGGGATGGATACGATCGTTGACTCCCCTGACCTTTACAAGGCAAATTTTGATGAGCCAAACGACCGAGAATCGCCGATCATCACGAATTCCCAACCAGATCCTTACCCAGACACAAATGCGTCTCAGGCCCACTTACGATCTAGCCGGATCCGTCCTCCCCGACTACCCCCTCACCCTGTTTCTCAGAACTTAGATTCGCAAAATCCCAATATTCAAGTTGAGGAGATAGTTAATGAAAGAGCTTATAGTTCGATAGAAATAGGAATAGAATATGACCTTTTAGGACACCTCACAAAGATCCCAGCTAAAGTATCTGTCCTTGATCTGTTTAAAACCTCCCCAAACATCAGCAACAATTACTTGAGGCTATTACACGCTTACAAGTCCCGGTAGGTATAACTCCAGAAGAATTGAGAACGTCTATTTCAGCCTTGGCACCGGGAGCTTCGTTCCCTGCCATTACTTTTACTGAGGAAGAATTAAAGGAAATACCACCTGAGACGAGAACCTCTCCCCTACATCTAACAATCAAGATAGCAGGGAAGGAAATGTCAGGAGCTTTGGTTGACACGGGTGCATCACTGAATATTTGTCCGTTGAAAACCTACAAAGCCTTAGGGCTCATAATAAAGGACTTAATTCCAGCCCCTATGGTCGTAACTGGTTATGACGGGAATAAGAAAACTGTTTGTGGAAAAATTATGTTATTAGTCCAAGCGGGCCCAATTTCAATGCCAGAAGAATTTTATATTATGGACATCCCTGCCACTTTTAATTTGATCTTGGGACGCCGATGGTTGAACCACATGAATGCCATTATGTCAAGCCGACACCAATGCGTCAAATTCCCCCATTTGGGTAAGATCATGAAATTGATGGGAGACCCGCCTGTCATTGAACCGGAAGAACTTCAAATACTCCCGACTTTACAACCTGCTCCCATTACACCAGAGGTCAAGATTCATGGGTACAAGGTCGATCCTCTCATTTCTTTGATGGATATGGACCCTGTGCAAAATATGTTTTCTGAATTATCCTCCCCGCAAAATCCGATGTTTGACAATGAAGGTCAAGCTCGAGGATGGACTCTAATGAAGAAGGTGGGGTATCAACCCGGATTTGGGCTAGGAAAGAATGGAGAAGGCATTACCGACTCTTACATACCGGACCCTAGGGCGAGAGCAGAAGGATTAGGGTACGACACATACAATGACATAAGGTATAAACAAGAGGACTGGACCTTAAATGAACATTTCATGAAGCATGACAAAACCTTGGACCCCAACACACCTCCATTCGGAAGGGGATGTTACAATTTGGATCCAAATGATAAAGGCAAGACCGTTTTAGTGGAAGATTGGGAAGATTCGACTTCATCTGAAAGTGAGACTCACGAGGAAATCTTCGACACTTGGAAAGAGCTCTCCATTCACCAAAAGGAGTGAACAATATAGACCACACTATCGATCCGAGATTCCAGACCCTATCTTGTAACATGCTGAATGCGAGTGAATTAACTCATCTACCAAAAAAAAAACGCCGATCGCCGAAATCCGAGAAAGTCGAGAGACGTGGGAAATCGAAAACCCTACCAGCGAAGAAGTGGTATATTGGCCCGTTGCCTGGGGCCAATGGCGAGAAGACTCCTCTCGAGAGAACCATGAAATTTGGGAAACTGATGACCTCAATGATCACGAAGTGGTATACCGCCCCACTGCCTGGCCACGCCAGCGGGGAGGATCCTCCTCAGTAGATAGCCCATCTTCAACCTCACCAGTACCATATCATTCCAAAAATCCCAAAAAATTAGAAAATTCCAAAAATCCCAAAAAATTAGAAAATTCCAAAAACCCTAAAAAATTAGAAAATCCCAAAAATCCCAAAAAATTAGAAAACCCCGAAAATCCAAAAAAATTAGAAAACCCCAAAAACTCAAAAAAATTAGGAAATAGAAAACCCAAAAACATAGGAACCGTAGGAGTAGAAGACTGTGATCATCATCCAAATATGGGCAACCTAAGGCGATGGAAGATACCCACAGTGGAGCAGTCTCGACTAGAAGAAACTATGACAAACATCGAGAAGTTAGGCTGCGAATCTCTGCCTGTCATTCCAGAACCCGAACTGTCTGTGCAACATGTGAACGTCAATGATGGAATGGGTGTTTACGAATTAGTAGACACTAAAGAAGGGGATGATGAAGTTTCAGATGAATTTAGGAGAGTAATTAAGAAGTTTGACAAAAAAACACAAGCGGCTTCCGAAAAGACGAAAGAGATAAACCTGGGAACGGACGAAAGACCCAAGCAGGTCCAAATCAGTGCATGCCTAGAACCTGACGAAGAGAATGAGATCCTTGAGGTCCTAAGAGAATATCAAGACGTGTTCGCATCGGATTATAATGACATGCCCGGACTCGCGCCAGACCCAGTGGAACACAGGATCCCATTGGAGGAAAATGCTAGACCGGTTAAACAGAAATTGAGAAGAATGCTCCCTGATGTTGCACTGAAAGTAAAAGAGGAGGTTGACAAACTCCACCAGGCGAAGTTCATTAGGGTTGTGTTGTTTCCTCAATGGGTTGCCAATATAGTCCCAGTGAGGAAGAAAGACGGACGCGTCCGAGTCTGTATTGATTTCCGAAATTTGAACAAGGCATCTCCCAAAGATGATTTCCCTTTACCTCACATTGACGTGCTTATTGATAATACCGCAGGGCACGCTATGCTATCATTCATGGATGGTTACTCAGGGTACAACCAAATCAGACTATCACTAGAGGATCAGGAGAAAACCTTGTTCACCACACCCTGGGGGACTTACTGTTACATTGTTATGCCCTTCGGCTTGAAGAATGCCGGTGCTACCTATCAGAGGGCCATGATGGCAATATTTCATGATATGATATACGACTGTGTGGAGGTTTACATAGATGATATTCTGATCAAATCTAGAACACGTGAAACACATGTCACGGCTCTCAGGAGAGTTCTTCAGCGATCCAGGGACACCCAACTAAAGATGAATCCGAGGAAATGTGTTTTCGGAGTATCCTCTAGAAAACTCCTAGGCTTTATGGTAAGTAATCGAGGAATCGAAGTCGATCCTTCTAAGGTAAAGGCCATTCTTGAAATGCCGCCTCCAAAGAACCTTAAAGAGTTAAGAGGCCTAATAGGGCGACTACAATTCATCAGAAGATTCATTTCGCAGCATTCACAAAGATGTGAGCCGTTCTATAAATTGTTAAAAGGAGGCGTGGAATATCATTGGGATGACGACTGCCAAAAGGCATTTGAAGATCTAAAGAAATATCTATTAAGTCCTCCTGTCCTGAAGCCCCCTGCTAAACATAGGCCCCTCATTTTGTATGTATCAGCGACAGAGTCTACAATAGGCATGGTCCTGGGTCAACATGATGAGACTGGGAGGAAAGAGAACGCAGTTTATTACCTGAGTAAATCTCTCCTACCCTACGAAAGGAAATACTCCCCAATGGAGAGAACTTGCTTAGCCGTAGTTTGGGCCGCCCAGAAATTGAGACACTACTTTCTAGCTCACCAGGTCAAACTCTTAGCCAGAATGGACCCCTTAAAATACATCTTCGAGAAACCCGTTACTTCGGGAAGAGTCGCGCGATGGCAAATGCTCTTGGCAGAGTTTGACATAACCTATGTTACCCAGAAGTCTATAAAGGGACAAGCAATTGCCGACCATCTGGCACACCTCCCTCTGCCACGGTATGAACCGGTTAGAACTGATTTCCCCAACGAAAGTATCTTATTTGTAGACGTTGAAGAAGCAAAAGATGATGATTTATGGACCATGTACTTTGATGGGGCTTTGAATCAAAATGGAAAAGGAGTTGGTGTAGTGTTATTATCCCCGGAAGGAGTTGTCATCCCAATGGCCTATAAAATCGGATTTCCAGCAACCAATAATACGATGGAGTACGAAGCCTTATTAGCAGGGTTGAGAGAAGCCCAGGCCCTAGGTGTTGATAAGTTAAGAGTCTTCGGTGATTCTAAAGTCGTTATTTCCCAAATAGCTGGAGAATGGAAGGTTAGTGCCCTTAAGCTTGCGCACTACCACGAGAAAGCCAAAGAACTGATGTCAAAATTCAAGAAGATTTCATTTCTCTACATCCCCCGCGCCTTGAACCGATTGGCCGACTCATTAGCGATTTTAGCCTCAATCATAGAGATGCCTGATGATAAGGATTCCAAAGAATTTCTGATTAGAAGGCTAGATTCTCCGTCCGTCAAACCAATAGACCTGACCAAAGGGAACCCCGCCGAAATCCTGCTGAAAGTTTCGAAAAATAGGAGTAAGAAAGCTAAGACCGAAGAGTCCGATCAGGAAGAAGATTCTAAACCTAAAGAAGGAATCTTAGCTCGCATACAACATGATGATGACTTGGAAGATGACCACCCGTGGTACTATGATATTTGGAATTACCTGCATGATGGCTACATCCCTGACTACGCCACCCGATCGGATAAAAGAGCATTAAGAGAGATGGTTCAGAGATATGTCATAGTCGCAGGGCTACTGTACCGTAGATCATTTAGTGGAGTTCTCTTACGATGCATGACCATAGAAGAAGGGCAAGAGATAGTTAAAGAGGCACATTCAGGAGAGTGCGGAGGACATGTCAACGGCCAGATGTTAGCTAAGAAAATCATCCGTTTAGGTTACTATTGGCCGTCCCTAGAATCAGATTCAGTCAATTATGTCAAAAGATGCAAAGAATGTCAGCTGCATGCTGACCTAATTCATGCCCCCGCATCATCCCTTCACCCTACCACCGCTCCATGGCCTTTCTCGACTTGGGCTTTTGATATCATAGGACCCCTGACCTCTACTGTAGAGAACACACAAAATAAGGCATTCATATTAACAGCAACAGAATATTACACTAAATGGGCATAAGCAGAAGTATATGTTAATATTAAGGCAACCTCCGTAGTCAAATTCATTAAAAAGAATATAATAGCTAGGTTTGGCATCCCTAAAGCATTCATAACAGACAATGGTCCACAATTCATATCCCAACAAATGAACGAGTTGTGTACAAAATATAACATAGAACTGCATCATTCAACCCCATACTATCCCCAAGCAAATGGTCAAGCTGAAGCAACCAACAAGACCCTACTAAAGATCATCAAAAAGACTGTGCAAACCACCAAAGGTAGTGATTGGCCAGACCGTTTGGTCGAAGCGTTGTGGGCGTATCGAACCTCAATAAGAACTCCCACAGGAGAAACCCCATACTCTTTGACTTACGGAATGGAAGCAGTCCTTCCCCTTGAAGTCCTTCACCCATCGCTGCGCATCCAGCTAGATGAAGACATGACAGAGGAGCAGAGGAGAGAAGCATTGCTACTTCAGCTGGACCTACTTGACGAAAGGAGAATGAAAGCATCAGAGCACACACAGGTATACCGGAAGCAGATTGCCAGAGCCTACGACAAACATGTTAAAGAAAGAAAATTCAAAGTTGGCGATTTCGTGCTGAAACGCATCGCTCCTTCTCAGCTTCCGCATCCCCGAGGTAAGTTACGACCCAATTGGGAAGGCCCTTATGTAATTAAAGAAGTATATCCTGGAAATGCATACAGACTAGTAAATGCAGAGGGGGAAGATCTCTCCGATCCATGGAACGCTATGTACCTGAAAAGGTACACAGTATAACCCTTCCTCACTTCTTGTAGAATATGACCCTCCTTGGCCTTTTGTGTAGTTGTAGAAATCTCATAGGAGGACCGAAGAAATGCACTCTGATCAAATTTGGAACTCGGACACACACTAACACTTAAAAATACACAAATAGGTGAGTCTGCCCCGCACAAATTCCGCACGGTCAAAGTCACTCGATGTGAAAGTCTGAAGGTGAGTTCGCCCATGTCATGAAAGCCTTTCGACCGTTTGCTAAATATATATATATATAGTCGTAACTAGTTTGGGTTCGTGGCCTTTTTAACCCGAGTCAGTAAGCCCGTAGGGGTATTCTCATACCTAGTGCCCTAAAGCCGTCTGGTTTGGGAGTCATTGGCCCAATGCTCGTTACATGGGTTAATTAGAAAGCTTAAAGGACCTAGACATTGCACAGTTACATGCTAAAAAAAAAAAAAAGACGTAGCTAGTTTGGGTTCGTAGCCTTTTTAACCCGAGCCAGTAAGCCCGTAGGGGTATTTGCATACCTAGTGCCCTAAAGCCGTCCGGTTTGGGAATCATTGGCCTAATGCTCGTTACATGGGTTAATTAGAAAGCTTAAAGGACCTAGACATTGCACAGTTACATGCTTTAAAAAAATATATATATCTCTATTAGAATTAGGCCTGCTGGAGTGACATGGGTACTCATTGCATGAACTGAGCAGAAGGTGGTCGGAAGCCACAGCACTAAGGAGGCACGGTGACTTACCACCCCACACACAAACACAACTCACGAACGAGCCCCGAGGACAGTCAAGTGCTTTCTGAAGTTTAACTGAAAAGACTAAGCAGCTACAAGAGGAGGGCTTGTGAGGGCTCGACCTCCAAATGATGGTTAGGGAGTATCACATTACCGCCAAGGTGACAATCATGGAACGAGGTTACTTTCTTGCCCACAGCCAAAATGAACACTAGTCTTATGCTAGGGCATTTTTTTTTTTTTTATATATATGTATATATCTATCTATCTATCTTGCACGGCTTCCCAATATGGGCCCTCATCGCATACACAATTGCCACAGACACTCACAGAACTACACACACCCTCACCTCATGCATGCTTTTGTTGCTAACCATTTCCGAGTGAATGCAGGAAAGAACCCATACACTAAGGTCCTAATTCCATCTCTTTTCCATAAGCTTGAATGCCAAAATGGCCCCCTGACATTTTTACCGAGAAAGAAAGATGCCACCTTAGCTAAATTATGCAGGGGGCCTAAAAATATTAAACTAACAAATTTGCTTTGAGACCTTGCAGGGAAACCAACCCCGATTACATTCATAACATCCCATAAGCTGGGGCATTTTTTTATATATTATCTACGGGTATTATTTTGCACACAACTCCTCATAACTACAAAAGGTCCAAATGCTGATGACTAGACTTGGGAAGTATGAATTATGGTTGTTATGATATATAATGATGAATTTGATTATAGATATATGCTATGCACACCCTTTATGATATCATGTTTGATTTGAAAATGCAAATATCTTGAGCTCTTGCCTTAAAACTTATTGCTGACGATGTGAATACCTTTAAAAACATAGAATTGCTTAGGCCACAAATGTCACACACTCAGGCACTCCTCATTGTTTGAGAACCTTGTGGCCATGTTGCCTTTTCAGGTCAAAATTGGCATGGGATTGCATTCATTTGGTTTATTATATCTCATCTTGTCTATCCCGGATTGCTATTATTTTTATTCCATGAGATTTCTTTGCTGAGGCACGAAGTTCGAGAAATTTTAGAAAAATTTCGACAGCATTTCCCCTTGTTTTTTGGACCCCGGAAAATTTCCGGATACACAAAACCTGTTACCTGTGAAAGAACAACACTTCATATATTCCCCGATACCCCACAACAACTCCTTATCAATCAAACACATTCCCATGGCACTTCTAAAGCATCAAGCACATTATCTCAATTACACATACATAATACACGTATGCACAACATACATCAAATACATATTAGCTCTCACCATAAGCCAAAGATGGGGCGAAACAACATAAATACATAACTAGCAAATATGGATACATGGAACAAGGATACACTAATGATGTAGCCTGGGGAGATCGATCAAAGAACGATGACTCTACGGAACGGCTCCATCACGGCGAGCCGACGAAGCGAATGAGGTCGGACCAGGAGCACGCTGAGAAGGAGTGCGGGTCGAGTCCGAGAATGCATAACCTCTCTCCTCTGCCCTCCGATGAAGTCTAGCGAGACGCCCCCGCAAATCAGTAACCACTTCATCATGTTGTCGCTCCATGCGATCCATGCGCCGAGCGTAATGATCATGAATAATGGCCTTCTCCTCGCCCCAGCTAGGAGGTGGAGGAATAGAAGCAACGATAGCACCACTCTACAGGACAACGTTTATAGAAACATTACGTTCAACAAACCTTGTAGCATCAAACGTGGAATTTTAAAAGAAGAAAAGACCTTCACCTGCACAGGGGCCTCAAAGCTCCTAAGCCTGGCACGTAACTCGTCAACCTGCACACAGCAAAATTATAAACAACATCAACAATGGATGAGGAATCAAGATTGAAATATCACATGAGAAGCGCTCATACCTGTGCCATAGAAGCAACTCTCTCTGCAAACGCTCCGTCGCGCTCGCCACGAGTCTCTGCCTGAGGATCACGAATAGAAAGGGTTAAGAGTTGTCATTATACGTCTTGAACACAAGAGCGATAAAACAAAACGCAAACCTCGCTAGTCCGCAGTCGGTCCACCTCCGCTTGTAGAGTGAGAAGATCGCTCTCCAATCGAATTCTCGTGACCTCGGACATGTCCTGCTCTCTGTTGCTCTGCATAATAACCAAAGGTCATAAACACAAATTCAAAATGAACAAATAACTCCATGACCTCATACCTCGTGAGAATCCGCCAACGCTTCGATGATCGCTTCATTTTCCCGGCGGCGCTCCTGTTACCAAAGCATTTTTAGTAAGGAAATTATAAATAAGGTAGCACATGGCTAATTAGGTTTAACAATTTTTGTACCCTCTCCACTGTCAATAGTGCCCTCAGTCTCACGATCTCCGTATCCTATGAAACATAAACCATGCCGTTACATCGAGAATGATCAACATTACTATGGAGATAAGCACCATTGGATTCAAACACTAAATCAAGGAGTCATACCTTCTTCTCCACTAGGTGAGACAATCGAAGTGTTTCTCCCCTAAGGATGGACTCCGCATCGGACGCTACACACCCAGACGTCCCCTGTCAACATGAGAGCCACGGTTAGAGGATGGGAAGAGCATGAATCGTTGAGATTGTAAGGCTCATAATTGAAGTTGGAAACCTCATAAGCCCTCACCTCGCCCCGTCCTTCGGATGATGGACGTGCCTGCCAATGCCTTGCTGCAGCTGGTATCTCTTCCTAAAAAGTAAAGGAAGAAACGATGTTAACCATGATAAAAGGAAGACAACATCAGAGCGAACAAAATTTCAATGCTCACCCGAGCCAATGACGAGGCCTCGGCCGCTTCCACGCAATTACTAATAGAATACGAAGCCCCACAAGAATACGACTCTGGGAGTATATACCGATGCAAAGTTGTCCTCCAATATACCTCATACTCACTCCAGGCACTAGCATCTACACCGAAGGTGGCCTTCCTCCCTTTCCTTCTGCAATTTTTTATCTCTTTCCGACACGGATGGCGGCGTTTGAACGCTTTCAAACCCGACCCTGGATACGACCAATGCATGATAGACTTTTCTGCAGGGACAACTTGATGGTGTCCCAGTTGGCGCGCAACTCGGCTGACAACCAACCTGACCGCCACCTAGGGAGCGTGGAGCTAAATGTCCCTCTCAAATAGAGTACGCCCCTCCTGCACAACAGCCATCTCATCATCCGGACCACCCCGGTGGGGCTGCCAGATCACCTGACAAGTCATGATGTGTAGCAAATGAGAACAAAGAAAGGCAGACATTTAACATGACAAATAAAAGGAGAAAAGGAGCATACCTCGTGATTTTTCAATTCATTTAAGATAAACTGGTAACCTTGCTCGCCCGGTCTCATTCCTAGAGCCTTAATACGCTCAGCCATCTCAGGAGGCAGAATGTCGGCAAAACTCCGCAAATTGGCATTAGGATACCACTGCGAAGCCCGGGGAGTACAGCTCAACCTCGCAGGCAAGCGCTCAGGCCGACACTGGATGATATGCTCCCAAACCCATACCTATACACAACCAAAGCTTAGTTATCACAAAAGACGAAAAATGACCCATGATAAGAAAAGGCGGACTACAATAGGTCACCACATTTGGGGATAGGGTTTAAACCTGTAGGATCGGCACGAACCCTCGAAGGCTCTTACATCCGGGCTGGAGGCGGCACCTCGAGTCCAGACTATGGAAAAGAAAGGCAAGGGTGGCCGCGCCCCAAGCATAGTCGCCGACCTTATCCAGGTCCTGCACAAATCGAATGAGAGTACCGGACGCTCTATTGCCAGTCGCGTTGGCAAAGAGACATCTCCCCAAAAAGAACAGAAGGAAAGCCCGGAGATGCTCATCATCACCCAATCGTGCCGAAACCAGCCTGGGTCTCCTCAAACGAACCTCAGACTGCCTCCCTTGTTTTTTCTCTGCACAATACCAAATTGACATAAGAAATTCATTATATAATCAGAATAAGGAAAAAAGTAGCTACCAAATGCTTCGGTACTCACTCGTGACCGAGAAAACCTCACAGGGTATCCCTACCCTCTTTCGGCGAGCGTACCCATCAACCGGCACTTCCCGCCATTCATATCCTGCAGCAAAAGAGAAAGAACGTAAGAAACAAGTATGAGAAGCATGCAAGACGCCAGAGATTAGTAAAAGAAACTAGATCGAGTGCTTACGCTCAGAGGGTCCGACGTAGTCACCCTCGTCACCTCTACCCGCACCTCCATCTCTCCTCTCGTCAAAGCCGGCAGAAACAACTCGGCGAGGTCTCACCCCCTCATCCTCACTGTCCCCATCATCAATCTCGTCGTCTCCATCGTCAGACGCGATAAACTCACTCTCCAACTCATCATAATCTGCATCCTCATCATAATCCCCGTCCACCTTATCATCACTCTTAATCGCATCCATCACTGCTACATCGTCATTAGCAGGGCCGGCCGCAGATCGGGATCCACCAGAAGAGGGGCCCTCACTTGTCAAAGGAATTATGAACACTGTTAATAAAGGATAAATATCGAATATGCAGGTCTCATGCGTATTTTTCTACTCTGAATCAATCTAAAGGAGAGGGGACAAAATGTTACCAGCATCGGCCCGAGCCCCGGCCTTTGTAGGGACAGGACCTCCCTCACATCCTCTAACCGGCAAGCCTTCGAAATCTGGTAGCCTTGCCCTCAACTTGGCAAGAAAGTCCGCCTGGTTCCGAGCCCACTCTAAAGTGAAGCAGGGAGGAATGATTAGTAGGAGCAACAGAAGAGAAAGATATGATGCTACAAAGGCAACAATGGAATACTTACTATTTAAGATTCTCTTCCTCTCTGGGCTGTACGCCTCCCTCAGCCACTCGGCGTCAATCTGACCCACACCGGACTGGGGACGAGCCCCTAACATCCTATGCAGATGTAATCGAGTGATAGAAGCCTTGGCATCATTCGCCCTAGAGAAAACAGGGAGGCCTGTCACCCTCAGCCCCCAGCAACGCGCAATGTCCTCAAGTGTAATCGTCATTTCCCTAGGCGGGAAATGGAAAGTGTGCATCTCATCCCTCCATCTCTCGGAAAGAGCACAAATGAGGGCACGATCGGTGCGGAAGGCGACAATAGACATGAAATCCCCGAACCCCATCGGTCGGACCCGATCTTTTAAGTGATCAGGGAGCTCAGTCCACCAGTCCCTCATCTGTAACCAACTCACCCTAGCCCGGGCAAAAGGGACAGGCTGCAACATAAACATCACAGGAAAGGATGTCAACAATAATGAAAGCCAACAAAGTATGAGATTTATAAAGACAGCTAAGAGTTTACCCGGCCAGCTCATATCTCGTCTGAAAGGTGAGGCTTCTTCTCCGATTTGTCCTCACACTTCTGTTTCTTTTTCGGGGGAGTAATGATTTGATCTACCCCGGCCCCTTCCACGGTGTCCGATGACATAGGAGTGCGCTTACAAGTCTCCTTAGTCCTAGCCATCTGACAAACCTGTACCCAAAGCCAAAATGAGAAGTTGAGCATGAGGGCATAATGTTAGTCCACATAAGCATAAGAGACCATGACCATTGATCCAACCAAAAGATTAGGACAAAACGAATCCCATTTATTGAGCTACCCTCATTAAAACACATTTTTATAAGCCTGAAAAGAAATGAAAACACATTCATTCCAACCCAACTCTTCCAACTTAGCTCAAACTTCACGCCTCTCATTCTGCCTCATCACCACTATATCATTTCGACATACACATTAGGCTGAATCACATCCCGTCCCACAGTCACATCATACAAATAAGAAAAATGGAGGAAGGGAAACAATGACAACCACAACAACGAGAAATATATAAAGATATAAAAACAAAAAAATGAATAACCGAATCACAATTTAAACTAAAACAACACCCATAACCTTTGTCCCACCACATCATAACCAACTCACCCTAGCCATCACCACCACACCCCTCAATTACCAAGCTTACTCTTCTACATAATAAAATAAACAAAAAAAAAAAAAAAAAAAAAGATAGAGACAAAAGAGCAGAAGGTTCCCGACATAATTACAAATATGGAAGTGAGCATAAAACACACCATGGTGTAAGAAACAAGTCAAAACCAGTGCACCACAAATTTAAACAAGTCCCTGAATAACATAAGAAAGAAAAAAAAAAAAAAAAAAGAAAAAAAAAAAAAAAGCCCAAACCACTTCCCCATAATGACTGAGATCTACGTTAGGAGTCCAAATCATGTTCACCACACTCTCATTTAAAGCCAATGGAAATGCTCAATGAACTTAACAATCTCCAATACACTAGTTAGCCTTCATGGATCACACCAAACCTCACTCCTCATCATCCCACCAATCCTAACTAGCCACAGAAAATGCCCATTTTCCATCCAAACTGATTCCGCCAAGGAACCCCCACTATGCAATCTTTCAAATTTTAGTCAAGGGGGCTAGGATGGCCAACATCATAGCTAGGACAGCTCTATTCCTTCTTCCCTCACCAAAATCCACCACACCCATGGCTGCCAATAGCCAAAATCAAGTCCTAAAACCCCATGTTGCAGCCATCGTCCAAAATGATAATAATAATGATAATAAATAAAGGAGAGAAAGAAGAAATGAATGAAAGAGGATGGGACCCACATACCTGGGCCACCAAGTTGTCAAACACCCCCTTTTTTCTCTTCTCCCTTTCCTTCTTCTTCCCCTCACTCTGTTGCTGGTCTCCTTGTTCAGCCCAGTCACACACAACCTGAAACGGTAGCAGCAAACATAAACAGATTCTAAAAAATAAAAAAAAATAAAAAAATAAAAATAAAAAAAAACAGAGAGAAGAGAAAAGAAAGAGAATGGAAAAAAAAAAAGAAGAAGGAAGAATGAGACCCACATACCTGGGTTACCAAGCTCTGCAAATGCCCCTTCCCTCTTCTCCCTTTCCTTCCTCGTCCCCTCACTCTATTGTTGATCTCCTTGTTCAGCGCAGTCAAACACCACCTGAAACGGCAGCAGCAAACAGAGTCTAAAAAAGAAAAAGACAACAGAGAGAAAAGAAAAGAAAGAGAATAGAAATAAATGGAAGGAAGATAAAAAAAAAAAAAAAAAAAAAACACATACCTGAATCTCTCTCTCCTCTCTTTCTCTTCAGCTTACTCGGTCTTCACCTGCAGCTACCCTAAACAGATTCTAAAAAAAAAAAAAACAAAGAGAAGAGAAAAGAAAGAGAATAGAAAGAAATAAATGGAAGGAAGATGAAGACCCATACCTGAATCTCTCTCTTCTCCTTTTCTCCTCAAATGTATTCGGTCTTCACCTGTAGCTGCCATAAACAGATTCTAAAAAAAAAAAAAAAAAACAGAAAGAAGAGAAAAGAAAGAGAAGAGAAAGAATGGAAAATAGGAAGAGAATAAAGAACTCACATACCTGAATCTTTCTCTCCTCCCTTTCTGCTCAATGCATTCGGTTTCTCCCTAAAATGGCAGCATACAGATTCTAAAAAAAAAAAAGAAAAAAGAAAAAACAAAGAAGAAAAGAAAGAGAATGGAAATAGAAAATGGAAGGAGGATGAAACCACATACCTGGCCTTCTCTCTTTTCCCTCTTCTCCACTGCTGCTCACTGCACCTCACCTGAAACTACAACGGCAGCCATAATGAAATGAAAAAAAAAAAAAAATAGAAAGAAGAAGAGGTAGAAAAGGAAGTCGAAACCCACTTACCTGGGCGACGGCAGACCCGCAAGCTGCTGCTCTTCCTTTCCTCCTCTCCTTTTTCTCCGCCCAGCTCTCCCTGATCACTCTCCCCTGCGCCTCACCTAAAGCAAGAGCTCAAAGAAAGAAACGAAAGAAAAGAAGAGAGGGAAAGAAAGAATAAAAAAATGAAAAGAGGGGGAAAGATTGGGGCATCAAAAGCCCCAGCCACTGTGACCTAGCGCCCAGCCTTGGGCGCTGGCCTAGCACCATCACATGGTGGGGCCATCCTTCAAGGGGGGGAGATCCACCTATAAAAAAAAAAAAAAAAAGAACAGCTCAACTGAAAAAAAAAAAAAAAAAAAAAAGATCAAACCTGACATTAATTTAAACATCAATGGAGATGAAGTTAAGACATAATCCACTCTCGGGTTAGGCTAAAAATCAATTTTATTAATGACTATGATCCAGTCTTAACAAAATTGGACTCATCGAATCCCATAACTCATCATTAACCTCATCATAATAAATGTCATCATCATTCAATAATAAACATCGCCACATAAAATAAAATAAAAAAGGGGAAAAGAAAATAAAGTCTAAATCAACTTTTATTAAACTCCAATAAGAGTCTTAAAACAATAACTATAGCAATTAATTGAATCGACTGAATCCTAAACATGAACTAAAATAGAGGTCACAACTTTGCCCACAATACCCTAGGTGGAGCTTATGACTAACTAAGATGGTCCTAATGACCTGACCTCTTATTGAAAGAAAATCCTAGCATAAGATAGAATAAGTTTTAGTGAGTCCCCTAGGATGGATGGACCATCCCGTTGAAAGTAGGAAAGCGCACCATCTGTGCCTCCATTTCAATGATCTGAACTTCGAGTTGTCCTTGCACTTCTTTCAAGTTATCCGGTGGATTCCTCAAGACACCGTAAATATCCCGAACTCGCTGGAAGTCATTTAGATAAGCCGTGTATACCGGATGAATAAGCGCCGAGAGGCTAGTGTTTTGCATCTCGAAGTACTTTCTGTAGCGCCTAGGAACGGATGATTCAGCTTCGTGAGGGCAAGACATGACCATGAGTTCTAGTTGATCCATCCGCCTGTGTAAGGTGTTAAAGTCATCAATAGGAGCTCGTTCGTTGGTAGACTTCATAGCCTCCCAAACTTCAAACATCCCCCTGACATCCAACATGCTCCATAAGAGAGATTGGAGCACGCTGTTGACAAAAGGTGGCAAGTCTTCCAGAAGCCCATCATAACCATTCAGCCTATTTAGAACAGTCCTGCCCACAATACACAAATCCCCATACAACCTGCAGATACCTTTGTACTTCATAGCCAGTAAATCATACCTGCTGCGCCTAATCTCCACAATGCGCTTGTCCATAGTTTCTTCAAATTGGAAAACGCAGTCATAGGTAACAGGCAGGGAGGATTCATGCTTGAGGTAGAATTCTGCCCGTTCCTCAGTCATAATACCCTATTTTGTCAGCTTTAGGGGACCAATATTCATCCCCTGGCGAGTAGGGCTTGCAAGCGAAAGAACCCTCAACACCATCAACAACGAATGAGAAGATCGGAGAGCCGGCCATTGGAATAAGAGAAGACCTGTAGGCATATGCACAAGGCTTTAGAAACCCTTTTACAGAATAAAAACAACCCAAAAAAGTTCATAATTAGAGGAAATCCAAAACAACATAAATAAATAAATAAATAAAAGAAAAAAAAAAAGAAAAAGGGTCACTTGGGCGCCCCAGGGGTGGCGCCCAGGTCTGTTTTGAGGATTTCACCGCAAAAGGTACGGGTTTAGCCATGATAATTTTATTAGGCCTTCTCAAATCCATGGGAGATATTTCCAAAGATACTGCTAAGCTATCCCAAACCCTCTGGAGAGTCAAGAAGTCCAAACTACACTCCCATACAATACAACATCTTAACATTCATAAAAAAAAAAAGAAAAAAAGAAAACAGAGAGTCAGCTAGGCACCACAGGGGTGGCGCCCACCCCAGCCTTGAAATATCTCCCATAAGGACATAATTATTTCGCCAAGTTAAAGACTTTAGTGTCCCTGAGTCATGTTTTCATAACATACTATGAAGCTGGAGAGAACCAGAATATGAAAAGATGCCCCAAAAATTTGGGTTCACAAGCCCTTAGTGCGAATCGGAAAGATAGGCACCACCAGGGTGACGCCTAGCCTTCTCTGTTGGTGTTTTTTCAACTAGGGCACCCCAAATTTTACCATGATAGACTCGCCTATGCCATAAAACAGTCTTGATGAATTAAATAAAGAAAACGTGGGACAAGACATCACCACAACCAAAACAAAGCCAACATGTACGCAAGAGCATAAGACTAGGCTCAAATTCAAATCAAAGATTGTGCATGCGCGTGACGAAAACTGAACATAATCTTGAAATATCAGATGTAAAAATCACCAAACACAAAAAGAAACAAAAAGGCCAACACATGATCAAAAGGATTTAAAAATAAATAAATAAATAAATGATCAACCACATAACCCAAAGAGGATAAAAGCGAATTTAAAAAAGAGAAAAAGAGAACATACAAAACAAATAAAAAAGGATGCTTTAATCTGAAATCATATACCAAGTTGATCAACTAAAAAAATCATACAATTAGAAGTATATACATGAGACATGCCATTCATCTTAAAAAAAGAAAAAGAAAAGGAGAAGAGAAAACTTACTTGGGAGCAAGGAAGAGCTTGAAGGCTTTGAAATTCGAAGTCTGAAAGAGTAGGAGTTGTGGGGAATTCGTGGCCTTGATACACTTATATAGATTAGAGTCTGAACCCCATGAGAATTTTAAAAGTACACGAACTGCAGCTTGGGCGCCACCCTCTGGGCGCCCAGGTCACCCATTCTTCCTAGAATTCAGGGCTTCTCTTTGACAGGGACTCTAAGTGTTGTACATGCAATTCCACGTAGGCGTCACACCCCGGGCGCCCAAATCACCTATTCTCTAAAGGTCAGGCTTCTACTCCGACGAGGACTCTTGGTACGATAGGTTGAACACGAATCCTACTTCGAGACTAACTCAAAATGCAGTCTGGGCGCCACCCCTTTGGCGCCCAGGTCACAGTTGCCTTAAACCTGAATCCTACTCCAAGACTAACTCAACATGCAGTCTGGGCGCCACCCCTTGGGCGCCCAGGTCACACATTGCCTCGAATTCGAATTCTACTTCGAAACCAACCCGAAATGCAACCTACTTCCTTGAAGTTAAAACTACATTCTAAAACGGACTAGGACTGCATCTTGGGCACCACTTCTTGGACGTTTAGGTGACTTGTCTTCCAAATCCACCATTCTACTTCGAGACGAACTTCATCCATGCAATCCGCCTAGGCACCATCCCCCGGGCGCCCAAGCTGTCTCTTTTCATAATCCTTGAACCAAAGCTCGAACAGGCTGGGCACCACCCCTGTGGCGCCTATTTACCACCTTAGAGAACCAAAGGCCTCTTTGAGCCAAATTGTCCTAGAATTTTGAGAAGTTGAACCCGAACAAGAATTAATGATGATCGATGATTAAATAATAATGAAAAAAAAAAAGAAAGAAAAAAATAAAAAATAAAAACAAATAAAAACAAAATAAAACAAAAAAAAAAAAAAAACAAAGGAAAAAAAAACCAGCAAAAAAAAAAGAATAAATAAATAACCAAAAGAGAGAGAGAGAAAGAAAGTTAAGAGAAGCACAAAGAAATAGTGCACATTGTCAATCAAACATTGTCCCATCACATAAGATCCCGTCACAGGCACATTAGTCCCATCACGCATACATCTGACATTGTGCATTGCATGTCATCTCCATCAATGAAATTTGAACTACAGAGCACTAACAATGAGAAATGCAGAATCTTTTAGTGTTTATTCAATGCAGGTTCCCAAAGCAAAAAACGAAGACACCAAAGGTGAAAGACATTCAAGTACACTGATGGAGGTAGATGACTCAAACTTCGGCAAACTAATGATGAAAGGAAATGGCAGTGGTCCCCAACGTTGGACTTACGGAAAGCTCTGGAGGTAAGTACCCTTGACTGTGATTTTCATGATTTTACTTCATGTCTAGAAATTGAGTCGCTGTAGGCCTCCCTTAAGCGCTTATAATCGGTATGGCAACCATAATATCGTGTTCTCACGAATTGTGCGTTCGCTGACTCAAATCTTGACGTTGGAAGATGGAAACCGTGTAACTTGAAACTCTCCATGATAAGCACCAAAAAGATGATCGAATCTATCCTAGGTTCTCATTTAAGCTTGGGTGAAGACCAAGATCCCTAGAGAGTGACAGTTATTCCGGTGACCGTCTTCCGTTGATTTAGCTTTTTCAATGCATACTTGAGTTTTAGAATCAAACATCTTTTAAAAAAAATTAAAAATGCATCTCATTCTCATATGCACCTCATACTATTGCTTGCACTATGTTTGTAATTGCCTTCAAGATCCCCATTTTTGCTAGTTAGTTTTAACTATGCCTTAAACATTCAACTGTGGATGAAAGTTAAAAGATGCAATATATGACCATTTGAATTAAACTCTATCGCATGAACAAGTGAAATTCTAATATTGACTTAACCAATCGAAAGATTGACTTCTGATTCAGACCACCGGGGCACAGTTCCCGCCATCATTTTAAATTTCAGCAACCGGGGCATAGTTCCCAACCCGCCACGTGGCAATACCACGGGCACCGAGGCACAGATCTCGGGTTTCCAATCAAATCAGTAGGCACGTAACTTCTTTTTTTTCTTTTTCCCCCTGAATCAAGATCGATCCTAGAAAAGTGAACCTCATCTTTAGAATGAATTTGCAATTGCATACATCCATAGATGGCCACTCCCGGGAGCTCAAAAGCTCCCGTGAGTCATGAGTAGTGTGTCTACTTTCTTTGGAGCACAACTCTCCACGTGTTGCTCTCCAAAGAGGGGCATACTGTAGACACCTCATTTGGCCCCTATGATAGCCTTAAATACCTATCATATATAGCGATGCCCCCATTTCACCCATAATTGAATGATTAATGACATAATTCAGATTAATTAACGACAATGAAGATGCTTGTTGTTAATTTTAGACTTAGTTCAACGATTTCTAGAAGTTCGTGAGAGAGAAGCCGAGTCGCGTCAAGATCTTGAGCCCAACCCACTACTCACACAAGGAGTGAATCATGACACCACTCAAACCCATTCCAGACCACTTAAGACATGCTTAGGCCAATCCTTCCAAAGACCATACTTAGTTTGCCAAAATATCACCCGATTAGCCTAAGTTAGGAAATCGAATTCATTGGTCCAGAGATCCCCCATAGTTTTCAGCTCCTATTTGTCAAGAAATTTAGACCATTGAATTCCCCACTTCGAGAGCTTTCCGGCGGTATGTAGAACGTCCAAATCCGATAAGCGAGTCAAAAGTTATGAACTTCCGAAGTTTGTCCTAAAAAGAGATCACCTAGGCACCACCCATGTGGCGCCCACCCTATGGAAAACCATCTAGGTGCCCCATGGTGGGCGCCCACACAGCCCGGGACCACCTAGGCGCACCATGGTGGGCGTCCAGCCTCCAAATTTCACTAGTTAGCCTAAAAGTAGCCCGGGACCACTCAACGTAGGGGCCGAACTCCGAAAATAAATCGACTCCACTTAGGCACCACCCATGTGGCGCCTACCCTACTAAGTTCCACATGGGCACCAACCCTGTGGCGCCCACACAGCCCAGGACCACCTAGGCACACCATGGTGGGCGCCCACCTTAAAATTTATTTGTTTGGTTCGAGATTAGACCGGGACCACTCATACGTAGGACCAAGCATCGAAGACGAACCGAACCACCTAGGCACCACCCCTGTGGCCCCCAGCCTTGAAGTTCACCTAGGCACCACCCCTGTGGCGCCCAGCTTTGAAGTCCATCTGGGCACCACCCATGTGGCGCCCAGCCTATTAAGTGCTAATGTAGGTCCCCCCAGCTGAAGATATATCCATTCAATCTCGACTCCAAATGGGAGCAAGGACCAAAAGCGAAACACGAACCAGCTGGGCACCACCCTGTGGGCGCCCACTCTCTCCAGGATCACCTGGGCGCCACCCTGTGGGCGCCCAGCATGCGCAGGCCATGTAGGCGCCACCCCATGGGCGCCCATCTTCCCACCAAACCCTAGTTCACCCTAAAACAACTTAAGCTGCCTAGGGATGCGTGAGACCTTCTAGAAACCCGAAATAGTGAAGCCCTAGCCCTTCTAAAACTCGTCCCAAACCTATATAATCCCTCTTAACTTCATTTACAAAGGGGGCTACCCAAAAACCCTAAGAAAAGAGGCAAAAGGAGAGAATAGAAAAAGAAGAAGAAAGGTAGCCACCATTGGAGAAGAACTTCAAATCTATAGTAGAGGAAGGAGAAAGAGAGGAGGAGGCTTCCATATCTTCAACTGGAGCTATGGATCTTTGCAAAAGCTTCGTTTTATGAACTTGAGGAACGCGTCATATACCGGTATTCCTAGATCTCTTCTTTCTTTTTCTGTATTCCATTACCATTCATTCTTAGAAATATGCTTAGGACCATATGAGCATCGTAGATCTACATTAGCTTGTGATAAAAATAGTATTAGTGCATCATCATGTTAGTAATATGTTTAGGTTCATTCTAATATAGTAGATTCGTCTTGATTTTGGAGTTCTAATTGCATAGTTAGATTAGATCTCGCATTAGCATCATAACCATCATCATTTATATTGAAAAGATCGCGAACAGCCTTTGGCAGAAAGGCTGGGCGCCACCCACTGGGCGCCTGCCCTCTCCGGAACACCTGGGCGCCACCCACTGGGCGCCTGTCCTCTCTGGAACCACCTGGGAGCCACCCCCTGGGCGCTTACCCTTCTGAGACAGGGTCTGGCTTCTAGATCTCCGCCCGTTGCATCGCTTGCTTATAATTTTGTTAGTTGCATCGCTAGTAGTTCGAATTAATACATTCGCATCAGTCGCTGAATATTGGAAGTTGTGTTAAAAACACCAACATTCTTGTGCGTTCGTTGTGTTCCGTTGAAAACCCTGACTGAGCAGGGTAGGCGCCACAGGGGTGGCACCCAAGTGGATTTCTCCACTTTTGTGCACAACTTCAAATCTTCCGCATTTAGTTCATTTAGAAACTGCATAATGATGATATGTTTGGTTGTATGATCTGTTCTGAACTTTGAATTACCATCTTTGTCACACTTCACATCATATCATTTGAATCGCATAACCATAGAAAATCCCAAAAAAAAATCATAAAACATAAAATCCCTTCTTCTCTTTCCTTACTCTCTAGTAAATTAGAGGAGAAACCAAAAACAAATTAAAAGATATCCAGAAAACCCAAAAATAATAATTAGATAGTCTAGGTTATTGAGTTTAGCGCCTAAGTAGGATAAATCATAAGATTAATTAAAACATCATAATTAGCTAACTTAAGAAACATCAAATCATTAAGAACCCTAAAATCTTAAGACCCTAATTAATTCGGATTTAGAAGTAATTAAGAACTTTAAAAACACAAAAAACCTAAAACCCCAAAAGACAGCCACCTGGGCACCACCCCCCGGGCGCCCATCCTTCCACAGCCACCTGGGCGCCACCCTCTGGGCGCCCAGCCTATACATTCTCCAAAACACCCCGATTAAAGCTTAACATAATTGGTTAAGACCTTAAACCAATTTGAATCAACACAGTAAAACATTTTAAACCTGAAATAATTGAAACCTTAATCAACTTAATCTCTAATTAACTCAAAAACTCAAAACCAATAAACTCCAAAATAGTCCACCTGGGCGCCACCCCCTGGGTGCCCAGCCTGCACTGCCACCTGGGCACCACCCTCTTGGCGCCCATCCTATCCCAACCACTAATTAAAACTTCTAATTAATCACAACCCAAATTTAATCCTAGTTAACATAACAAAACACTTTTAAATTTAAGAAACCTAAAACCTCAATCAACTTAGACTTGAACCAACCTAAAAACGCAAAAGCAACCCGAAACCAAAAAAACAGACACCTGGGCGCCACCCCGTGGGCGCCTTGCCTTTACACTTGGGCACCACTCTCCTGGCGCCTATCTTATCCCATTCCCTTAGAAACCACCACTTAATTAAACTTAATCGATTAAACCCGAATTAACACCTTAAAACACTATAAACCTAAAAGACTCGAAACCTTAATCAATTTGGACTCAAATCAATTTAGAAAGTACAAAACGAATAAACCACAAAACATCCACTTGGGCGCCACCCCCTTGGTGCCTATCCTTCCGCATCCACTTGGGCGCCACCCCCTTGGTGCCTATCCTTCCGCATCTACTTGGGCACCACCCTCCTGGCGCCCGTCCTACCCAGAAATTACGGCCCATCGGCCTTTTACTTTTATCACTCGTGTATCGCACACGAAAAACACATAAATCACAAGTCAAAGTCTTATTGGCATCATCATTTTGCTTTGAAAAATCAACATTTAAACCCTATTTTGCCAAGGGATCAGAAGGGGGTACCCGGGAACGGGACCGATCCTCTTCTTAAATATTTGGCACCTCCCCCTCTTTTAGTTTATTTTCTTTATTCTGGTTATTTTATTTTACTTGGATATACTGTGATTATGCTATGTGAGGATTAACCTTTATTCGGACTTTAACTCATGACCCTTAATTGACCCAAAATTAAAGAGACTCAAAGAGACCCAAATTAATGTGACAGGACAACCGTCGTGTGTTGCCGGCAGCACATTAGACGAGAGGAATAACCCACCTTATTAATTTTCTCCCCATATTTCTTCGACTTTTGTCGAAGAACGGTGTTACGGCCGTACCGTAGCTGGCGATCGTGATCCATCGATTTTGAGGGTAGTCGGAATCCTCATTTTCGATGTAAAATTTAAAATTTAAAATTAACCCAATTAATTGATGTTTAAATAAATCCCAATCGAATACGAATAACATTCCACATCCAAACACACTAAGTCCTTTAATCAACTTAAACTTAAATTGACCTAAGAATCACCAAACCGACCGAACCTCAACACAGTCACCTGGGCGCCACTCTTTGGGCGCCCATCCTTCCAAATTCACCTGGGCGCCACCCCCTGGGCGCCCAGTCTATCCGTTTTCATAAAAAAACCCCAACCAACAACTTAACACCATTAATTAACATTCAAACCAATCCCAATCAACATATTAAAACACTTTTAACTTAAAATGTTTGAAACTTTAATCGATTCGGGTTTAGCTCCCAAAGCCTTTACGAACAAACAAACAACCACCTAGGCACCACCCCTGTGGCGCCTATCCTACACTCTAACCTTGGTTCACAATTTCAATTTAAAACGAATAGCTAAACACCTTACCACTTAAATTAATTAAAACCAGAACCTAAAATAGTCTCTAGATCCGAAAACCTATATCGAATTCCATCCAGAATACCTGAAAATCTCAAACCATCCACCTGGGAGACACCCCCTTGGCGCCCATCCTCTCATTTGCACTAAAACGCAAACTCTTGGTTTCATCTAAAAATCCGGATCCGAATCCCTTTGACATTTGAACATCAGAGAATTAGAACAATTTGAAACATTAAAATTCACCAAGTAAGAACCCCTTGGATTTCGAAAATAACATTGATACCATCGTTGTTAGCCAAGCCACTTAGGTGCCACTGTCTGGGCGCCCAAGTCACCAGAATATCCTAGGCGCCACTCCCCTGGCGCCCAAGTCTTCTGTCAACCTCGTTTCACGGATTTCGACATCATTTCACGTTTTAAAACCATAAATTCCAGAACCTTAAACAACTTAAACAGAACCCCAAAATACATTTAATCCACCTCTTAATCAATCTTCAACTCAAAACAAACCAAACCAATTAAAAATCACAATTAATAAGTTGCTTAGGCGCTGAACCTTCAAACTCAGGCTATTCATACCCTAGGATTAGATCGGATTTCCCCGTTAGGTAGCTTAGTGCATTAGGCTTCGCCCCATCAGTTTTCCTGTTCCGTTAGGGGACTGGGAGAGCTGATGTGGGCGGTCTAGGACCTTAGGTTAGGGTTAATCCGATGATCAGTAGTAAAGCACTAATCACGTAAATCCAAGTAAAATCCCCTAGTTAGGCCCTTCTAGCCCCCATATTGAAAAGCCATAAAAACTATAAAACCAACAAAATAAACCCAAAAAGATTTTCCTTTTATTTCTTCCTCCACCTCAGGTGCCAGATATTTAATCGAACTTAATGATAAAGGGAATAAAGAACTGATTTCTAAAATTGAATAAATGAGAATAACGAGATGAAATGAGTGAGTTCGCACACACTTTTATCAATCACGGCCCATCGGCCACCCTAAAACAAACATTGGCCCATCGGCCACCTTCAATCAATTACGGCCCATCGGCCTTTTACTTTTATCACTCGTGTATCGCACACGAAAAACACAGAAATCACAAGTCAAAGTCTCATTGGCATCATCATTTTGGTTTAAAAAATCAGCATTTAAACCCTATTTTGCCAAGGGATCAGAAGGGGGTACCCGGGAACGGGACCGATCCTCTTCTTAAATATTTGGCACCTCCCCCTCTTTTAGTTTATTTTCTTTATTCTGGTTATTTTATTTTACTTGGATATACTATGATTATGCTATGTGAGGATTAACCTTTATTCGGACTTTAACTCATGACCCTTAATTGACCCAAAATTAAAGAGACTCAAAGAGACCCAAATTAATGTGACAGGACAACCATCGTGTGTTGCCGGCAGCACATTAGACGAGAGGAAGAACCCACCTTATTAATTTTCTCCCCATATTTCTTCGACTTTTGTCGAAGAACGGTGTTACGGCCGTACCGTAGCTGGTGATCGTGATCCATCGATTTTGAGGGTAGTCGGAATCCTCATTTTCGATGTAAAATTTAAATAGCATATATATAGATGAATGCAGATTTCCCCAAACCATGCCTCTCTTGGAGAGGAAAATTGGGGGGGTCGAAATTCACATCCGACAAAGGGCTTCATCAGACCAAGCATGTTACCGTGGGGTGCGCCAGTGCTTTTCGTAAAGAAGAAGGACGGATCAATGAGGATGTGCATCGACTATCGCCAGCTGAATTGGTTGACAGTGAAGAACAAGTATCCTCTTCCATAGATCTATGAGCTTTTCAACCAGCTTCAGGGTGCTTAGCACTTTTCAAAGATAGACTTAAGGTTGGGACACCATCAATTGCGAGTTAGAGAGCAGCATGTATAGAAGACAGCGTTTTGCACATGCTATGGGCACTACGAGTTCTTAGTGATGCTGTTCGGATTAACAAATGTGCCAACCGTGTTCCTGGCTTTGATGAACAAGATCTTCGCACCGTACCTAACAACTTCACAGTTGTGTTCATCGACGATGTGATAGTCTATTCAAAGTCTCGAGAGGAGCATGAGCAGCATTTGAGGACGCCTCTACAATTGTTGTGCGGCAATCAGCTGTACGCGAAGCTTAGCGAGTGCGAGTTCTGGTTAGAGCAAGTGGTTTTCCTCAGACATATCATCTCCAAAGAAGGATTAGCAGTGGATCTAGCCAAGATTAAAGTAGTGGTGAATTGGGAGAGACTGAAGAACTTCACAGAGATTTAGAGCTTCCTTGGCCTAGCAAGATACTACCACAGATTTATCAAGAGTTTCTCCACGATTTCTGTGCCATTAACCAAGTTAACGAGGAAGGATGTGCCATTTGTGTGGTCTGATGCTTGTGAAGACAGCTTTCAGGAGCTGAAAGAGAGACTGACAACGGCACCGATCTTGTCTTTACCTTTCGGGAGCGGTAGATTTGTTGTTTTTACAGACGCTTCAGGGACAGGCTTAGGCCATGTTTTGATGTAAAATGGGAAAGTTATTGCCTATGGATCTCGACAGCTAAAGGAACATGAGAAGAAGTATACTACACATGACTTGGAGCTAGCAGCAGTTGTGTTTGCACTGAAGATGTGGCGTCACTACCTCTATGGGGAGCAGTTGGGAGTTCATTCGGACCACCACAGCTTGCAGCACCTGTTTACTTAGAGTGACCTCAACAATCGTCAGAGGCGATTGATGGAGTGCTTCAAGGATTACGACTTTCCAATCAAATACCATCCGGGTAAGGCGAACGTCCTGGCAGACGCTTTAAGCAAGAAGACCACCCTAGTCAATTTTCTAGCAGCAGAGGGCGTGTGGACTGATGTCTTCAGAGACTTAGATGTCCAGTTTCAGCCCCTCAGCGACAAAGTTATGCTTACTACCATGTCCGCATGGGAACCGGAGTTACTTGGAAAGGTCAAGGACAGTCAACGCAATGATCCTAGGCTTGTTAGAGTGATCGAACAGATTGACCAGAGGCCGGAGTTCAGACTGATTGGTGGAGTGCTCTACTATCAGGATAGACTATGTGTGCCAGATATTCGGGAGCTGAAGGAAGAAATCCTAGTAGATGTGCATCACAGTAGATATTCGATTCACCTAGGCAGCACCAAGATGTACTAGAACCTGAGGAGCTACTACTGGTGAACAACATGAAGAAGGAGATAGCAGGCTATGTATCTAGATGCCTGACCTGTCAGCATATCAAAGCCGAACATCAGAAGCCACCAAGGCTATTACATCAGCTTGATATGCCTAAGTGGAAGTGGGAGCATATCACTATGGACTTCATCATAGGACTACCAGCAACCAAGAGACACAATGATGGCATATGGATGATTGTTGATCGACTGACTAAGTCAGCTCATTTCTTGCTAGTTTCGATGAGAACAGGACTTGATGTCTTAGCTAAGCTGTATGTGGACCAGATCGTCTCTTTGCATGGAGTTCCAGCATCGATTGTATCGGATAGAGACCCGCATTTCACTTCACACTTCTAGGAGAGTCTACAACAGGCTTTGGGAACTAAGTTGAGCTTCAGCACCGCTTACCACCCGCAGACAGATGGACAGACCGAACGCATGAACCAGACACTTGAGGACATGTTGAGAGCTTGCGTCGTGGACTACAAAGACAACTGGGAGGATTGTCTACCACTTTGCGAGTTTGCCTACAACAATAGCTATCATTTGAGCATTAAGATGGCACCTTTTGAGGCTTTGTACGGCAGGAGATGCAAGACCCTAATTTGTGGGGAGGAGGTTGTTGTCCGGAGTTTCCATGGACCATCCATAGTCAGCGACACCAGGGAGAAGATCCGGCAGATAGTCAAGAATCTAAAGGTTAGCTGTAGCCTCCAAAAAAAGTTATGCAGACATCAGGCGTAGGCGTCTCGAGTTTCAAAAGGGAGACAAATTTTGTTTTTGAAGATTTCCCCAGCCAGAGGTACTCTTAGGTTTGGCGAGAAGGGTAAGCTAGCGCTGAAATATGTCGGACCATTCAAGATCAAGTCTAGGATCAGTGACGTTGCTTACAAGCTCCAGCTACCACCAGAGTTGTCGGGAGTGCATGACGTCTTCCATGTCTTTATGCTGAAAAAGTATGTGGAGGAGCCTGCTCATGTTCTACATTATCAGCCACTCGATATTCAACCAGATGCGTTTTACATTGCCAGACTAGTTGTTATCATCGACACCAAGGAGCAGGTGCTCCGGACCCGAACCATTCACTGGGTGAAGGTTCAGTGGGAGCATCACTCTCCAAAAGAGGCTACATGGGAGCTACGCGACCAGGTAGAGAAGGACTATCCACATCTCCTACCTCAGCTATATTCTAACTTTGTTTTAATAGGGTCTAGTATAATAGTTTAATATATTCCTAAGTCTTAGATTACGCCCTTGTATATTTCTTTATAGATGTAGGGTGGTTATTGTAATTTGATTACGGTTTTAGTTAGGATAAGCCTTAGCTAGTAATTAAACTTTACTAGGAGGGGTGTTGTAGCTAGAGAAGCTTCTAGAATTCCTACAAAGGACAAATTTACCCATACCCTTATCCTCTTTTCTATTTAAACCCTAAGGGCTTTCTAGTAATCAACCACTAATCCCAACCTATATATACTAACTATTGCAATTGAAATGTAAACCCAACCCTAATTCACTCTCATTTCTCATTCATCTTCCATCTTCCCTAATACACTCTCTAGAAATTCTAATTCTTAATCCCAGCAACAAGAACGATAGAGGATCATCCCCAATTGCAGCCTCAACCCAACATTAGCAACCTAGATCTTTCTCTTATATTCAAATTTCCATTTATATTGATCTAAGGCAAGTACCCTATGCTGGACAGTTCATAATGCAAGTTTTCTTTCTCTTGATTCTGTAATTTCAATTCAATTGATGCATATATGTTAGATCTATCATTTGAGCTTTGTTTTATGGATTTTTGGCAGTTTGATGGATGAGAGTCCTCTCATTTGGAAGATCAATAATCCGGATTGATGTTAGATGGATGGTTATAGAAGTGCTTTTGCTGTTATATATGTTTCTGTGATAATTGAAAGAAATTGGAGGTGGTTTGATTGAAAATGGGGTGGAAGAGATTGAATTCCAGAAAAATGGAATTTTTGCACAGGCGTGTGTACCTGGTCGACCAACCTGTAGTGGGGTCGACCGGCAACACTAAAAAAGTGGGGGGCATGGGGGGGGGGGGGGGGGGCGCGTAGGGGAACAAGTCTCAGTTATTTTCTCCTGAGAATTTCTTAGTCAATGTACCCGGTCAACCGGATAAACAGAAAGGACAGACAGAACAGGGAGTTGTCATTTTTCCCTCAAACCCAGTTTCCTCTGTGTGTCGTCGACCGAACACTCTCAAAACTGCAGAGACTGAGATTTCGCCTGAATGATGTTTGATTTAGGTTCCCTATGTACCAGGTCAACCGGTTAGCCACTAGGTCGATCAAATACATTGAGAATATCAGAATTCAAGTTAGATTTCAGCCTTTCTTCCCTGTGTAGCAGGTCGACCCAACCTTAGCCAAGTCAACCTGCCACACTGAAGTTAGAAATTTATGAGTTCAGCCTGTTTTTGTGACTTGATCGATTATGGGCCCATTGACCATCCAAGTAGACATCCATTGATGTGCTAAGCACGAGTCAATGGTGTGGCTTAACCTTGACTCGTGTGGACCACCAAATAAGTTTTAGGGATTGGAATTATCATTGATTCGAACCTTAAACGTAATCAAGGATGCCAATAACTTCAAGAGCACCAATTATAACTTCTTTTGGCTTCTAAGACTACAATTGGCGATCCAATTAACTGCTATGGACCTGAACCTAAGAGTGGACCATTACCTAGGTTGGACCCTTGCTTTATTCCATTTGATTATATTGTTTGGAGGTTATTATACATTCTGCTTTCTTATATCATTGTCATTGTTATAACCATGTTAATTAAATGGAAATTGGAGGACCTAAACCTAGGACTACGTAGTGGTGACCCGGTGATTTAATCGGTGATATATGACCCATATCTGTGGCTAGGGGAGCCCTCATACGGCCTAAGTTGGGTGTGTGGTACCCTAGAATGGAGAGGTTGGTTATGTTGAATTGTTGACTCATTGTGAATGAGTGTGAATTGATTACTTGTGGAATGAACATGGATATTGTACTTATATTGTTTTAGGCCATGGTTTGTGGGCCTCGGTATGGATCCAACGATGATTGGACTTGGAGTTGGACTTGGAATTGGACTGCGTTCCATGGTATTTGCACTTAGACCTCTTAGAGACTTGGCTAGGACCTTGCTCACGCAAGGCTAGCCTAGACAGACACAGACCTGTATTTGTTTCCCTGGGTCAGCACTAAACATTCACTTAGTTGTTCTAAGCTCAGCCAGTTGACTGATCATCACTAGTATGAGCTATATTGGTAATGATTGGAGCTATCATGATGAGCTATGGCTAGACGGACGGTGTGATACCGGTTCCCGTCTAATGCGATAAAGGGGCGTGATCAGTGCGGTAAAGGGGTGTGGTCAGTGTTATTTATGTTGTTATTAGTAGGGCTTGTTATCCCTTGCATGGTTACCTTAAGTTTTCCCGCCGCGACTGTTTACAGTATGGGAGGGCTGCGGCATAATATCCCGTGGTATCCAACTTGTGTGAATGTGCCTTATCGTTATCTATTAGATTAGATTACTTAATTATTCTGATTCTAACTGTGATATACTGTTCAATTGCCTAGCTTATGTTTCATTGTTATTCTTATGATTAAATGACCATCTCTATTCTCTTTTGATACATACATCCTGTGTTATCTATATATGATGCCTTGCCAGATCTTTAGATCTGACCCATCTTTGATGCTTAGGTTTTGACTTTGACCCCGCGGGTGACGCGTTTATTGAGGCGGTTGTAGTCGGGAACAAGTCTCAATTATTTTCTCCCGAGAATTTCTTAGTCAATGTACCCGATCGACCGGATACACAGAAAGGACAGACAGAACTGGGAGTTGTCATTTTTCCCTCAAACCCAGTTACCTCTGTGTGTGGTCGACCGGACACACTGAAAACTGCAGAGACTGAGATTGTGCCTGAATGATGTTTGATTTAGGTTCCCTGTGTACCAAGTCAACTGGCTGGCCACTTGGTCGATCCGATACATTGAGAATATCAGAATTCAAGTCAGATTTCAGCCTTTGTTCTCTGTAAAGCAGGTCGACCCAACCTTAGCCGGGTCAACCTGCCACACTGAAGTTAGAAATTTCTGAGTTCAGCCCGTTTTTGTGGTTTGATCGATTATGGGCCCATTGACCATCCAAGTAGACATCCATTGATCTGCCAAGCACGAGTCAATGGTGTGGCTTAACCTTGACTCGTGGGGACCACTAAATAGGTTTTAGGGAGTGGAATTGTCGTTGATTCGAACCTTAAACGTAATCAAGGATGCCAATAACTTCAAGAGCACCAAATATAACTTCTTTTGGCGTCTAAGACTACAATTAGGGATCCAATTAACTGCTATGGACCTGAACCTGAGAGTGGACCAATACCTAGGTTGGACCCTTGCTTTATTCTATTTGATTATATTGTTTGGAGGTTATTATACATTGTGCTTTGTAATATCATTGTCATTGTTATAACCATGTTAATTAAATGGGAATTGGAGAACATAAACCTAGGACTACGTAGCGGTGAACCGGTGATGTAATCGGTGATATATGACCCATATCTGTGGCTAGGCGAGCTCTCATACGGCCTAAGTTGGGTGTGTGGTGCCCTAGAATGGAGAGGTTGGTTATGTTGAATTGTTGCCTCGTTGTGAATGAGTGTGAATTGATTACTTGTGAAATGAACATGGATATTGTACTTATATTGTTTCAAGCCATGGTTTGTGGGTTTCGGTATGGAGCCAATGATGATTGGACTTGGACTTGGACTTGGAATTGGACTGCGTTCCATGGTATTCGCACTTGGACCTCTTAGAGAATTGGCTAGGACCTTGCTCGCGCATGGCGTTTCTAGAAAGACACAGACTTGTATTTGTTTCCCTGAGTCGGCACTAAACATTCACTTAGTTGTTCTAAGCTCAACCTGTTAACTGATCATCACTAGTATGGGCTATATTGGTTATGATTGGAGCTATCATGATGAGCTATGGCTAGACGGACAGTGTGATACCGGTTCCGGTCTAATGTGATAAAGGGGCGTGAGCAGTGCGGTAAAGGGGTGTGGTCAGTGTTATATAAATTGTTATTACTAGGGCTTGTTATCTCTTGCATGGTTACCTTACTTTTCTCCGCCGCGATTGTTTACAGTATGGGAGGGCTGCGGCATAATATCCCGCCGTATGCTACTTGTGTGAATGTGCCATATTGTTATCTATTAGATTAGATTACTTAATTATTCTGATTCTAACTGTGATATACTGTTCAACTGCCTAGCTTATGTTTCATTGTTATTCTTATGATTAAATGATCGTCTCTATTCTCTTTTGATACATACATCCTGTGTTATATGTATATGATTCCTTGCCAGATCCTTGGATCTGACCCATCTTTGATGCTTAGGTTTTGACTTTGACCCCGCGGGAGACTCGTTTATTGTGGCCATTGTAGTCGGGAACAAGTCTCAGTTATTTTCTCCTCAGAATTTCTTAGTCAATGTACCCGGTCGACCGGATACACAAAAAGGACAGGTAGAACTGGGAGTTATCATTTTTCCCTCAAACCCAATTTCCTGTGTGTGGTCGACTGGACACACTGAAAACTGCAGAGACTGAGATTTTGCCTGAATGATGTTTGATTTAGGTTCCCTGTGTACCAGGTCAACCGGCTGGCCACTTGGTCAATCGGATACATTGAGAATATCATAATTCAATTCAGATTTCAGCCTTTCTTCTCTGTGTTGCAGGACGACCCAACCTTTGCCAAGTCAACCTGCCACACTGAAGTTAGAAATTTCTGAGTTCGGCCCGTTTTTGTAATTTGATCGATTATGTGCCCACTGACCATCCAAGTAGACATCCACTGATCTGCCAGGCACGAGTCAATGATGTGGCTTAACCTTGACTCATTGGGACCGCCAAATAGGTTTTATGGAGTGGAATTGTCGTTGATTCGAACCTTAAACGTAATCAAGGATGCCAATAACTTCAAGAGTACCAAATATAACATCTTTTGGCATCTAAGACTACAGTTTGGGATCCAATTAACTGCTATGGACCTGAACCTCAGAGTGGACCATTGCCTAGGTTGGACCCTTGCTTTCTTCTATTTGATTATATTGTTTGGAGGTTATTATACATTGTGCTTTCATATATCATTGTCATTGTTATAACCATGTTAATTAAATGGGAATTCGAGGACCTAAACCTAGGACTACGCAGCGGTGACCTGGTGATGTAATCGGTGATATATGACCCATATCTGTGGCTAGGCGAGCCCTTATACGGCCTAAGTTGGGTGTGTGGTACCCTAGAATGGAGAGGTTGGTTATGTTGAATTGTTGGCTCGTTGTGAATGAGTGTGAATTGATTACTTGTGGAATGAACATGGATATTGTACTTATATTGTTTTAGGCCATGGTTTGTGGGCCTAGGTATGGATCCAATGATGATTGGACTTGGACTTGGACTTGGAATTGGACTGCGTTCCATGGTATTTGCACTTGGACCTCTTAGAGACTTGGCTAGGACCTTGCTCGCGCAAGGCAAGCCTAGACAAACACAGACCTGTATTCACTAAACATTCACTTAGTTGTTCTAAGCTCAGCCTGTTTACAGATCATCACTAGTGGGAGCTATATTGGTTATGATTGGAGCTATCATGATGAGCTATGGCTAGACAGACGGTGTGATACCGGTTCCGGTCGAATGTGATAAAGGGGCGTGATCAGTAAAGTAAAGGGGTGTGGTTAGTATTATATATATTTTCATTAGTAGGGCTTGTTATCCCTTGCATGGTTACCTTACCTTTTCTCGCCGCGACTGTTTACAGTATGGGAGGGCTGCGGCATAATATACCGCGGTATCCAACTTGTGTGAATGTGCCATATCGTTTTCTATTAGATTAGATTACTCAATTATTCTGATTCTAACTGTGATATACTGTAATTGCCTAGCTTATGTTTCATTGTTATTCTTATGATTAAATGATCGTCTCTATTCTCTTTTGGTACATACATCCTGTGTTATATGTATATGATTCCTTGTCAGATCCTTGGATCTGACCCATCTTTGATGCTTAGGTTTTGACTTTGACCCAGCGGGTGACTCGTTTATTGAGGCGGTTGTAGTCGGGAACAAGTCTCGGTTATTTTCTCCTGAGGATTTCTTAGTCAATGTACCCGGACGACCGGATACACAGAAAGGACAGACAGAACTGGGAGTTATCATGTTTCCCTAAAACCAAGTTTCCTCTGTGTGTGGTCGACCGGACACACTGAAAACTGCAGAGACTGAGATTTTGCCTGAATGATGTTTGATTTAGGTTCCCTGTGTACCAGGTCAACCGGCTGGCCACTAGGTTGATCGGATACATTGAGTATATCAGAATTCAATTCAGATTTCAGCCTTTCTTTTCTGTGTAGCAGGTCGACCCAACCTTAGCCAGGTCAACCTGCCACACTGAAGTTAGAAATTTCTGTGTTCTGCCCGTTTTTGTGATTTGATCGATTGTGGGCCCATTGACCATCGATGTAGACATCCATTGATCTGCCAAGCACGAGTCAATGGTGTGGCTTAACCTTGACTAATGGGGACCATCAAATAGGTTTTAGTGAGTGAAATTTTTATTCATTCGAACCTTAAACGTAATTAAGGATGCCAATAACTTCAGGAGCACCAAATATAACTTCTTTTGGCTTCTAAGACTACAGTTGGCGATCCAATTAACTGCTATGGACCTGAACCTAAGAGTGGACCATTACCTAGGTTGGACCCTTGCTTTATTCCATTTGATTATATTGTTTGGAGGTTATTATACATTCTGCTTTCTTATATCATTGTCATTGTTATAAGCATGTTAATTAAATGGAAATTGGAGGACCTAAACCTAGGACTACGTAGTGGTGACCTGATGATGTAATCAGTGTTAAATGACCTATATCTGTGGCTAGGTGAGCCCTCATACGGCCTAAGTTGGGTGTGTGGTACCCTAGAATGGGGAGGTTGGTTATCTTGAATTGTTGACTCGTTGTGAATGAGTGTGAATTGATTACTTGTGGAATGAACATGGATATTGTACTTATATGGTTTTAGGCCATGGTTTGTGGGCCTCAGTATGGATCCAATGATGATTGGACTTGGACTTGGATTTGGAATTGGACTGCGTTCCATGGTATTTGCACTTGGACCTCTTAGCGACTTGGCTAGGACCTTACTCGCGCAAGGCAAGCCTAGACAGACACAGACCTGTATTCACTAAACATTCACTTAGTTGTTCTAAGCTCAGCCTGTTGACTGATCATCACTAGTATGAGCTATATTGGTTATGATTAGAGCTATCATGATGAGCTATGCTTAGACGGACGGTGTGATACTGGTTCCCGTCTAATGTGATAAAGGGGCGTGATCAGTGCGGTAAAGGGGTGTGGTCAGTGTTATATATATTGTTATTAGTAGGGTTTGTTATCCCTTGCATGGTTACCTTACTTTTTCCTGCCGCGACTGTTTACATTATGGGAGGGCAGCGGCTTAATATCCCGCGGTATCTAACTTGTGTGAATGTGCCATATCGTTATCGATTAGATTAGATTACTTAATTATTCTGATTCTAACTGTGATATACTGTTCAATTGCCTAGCTTATCTTTCATTGTTATTCTTATGATTAAATGATCGTTTCCATTCTCTTTTGGTACATACATCCTGTGTTATATGTATATGATTCATTGCCAGATCCTTGGATCTGACGCATCTTTGATGCTTAGGTTTTGACTTTGACCCCGCGGCTTACTCGTTTTTTGAGGCGGTTGTAGTCGGGAACAAGTCTCATTTATTTTCTCCTGAGAATTTCTTAGTCAATATACCCGGTCGACCGGATACACAGAAAGGACAGACAGAACTATGAGTTATCATTTTTCCCTCAAACCCAGTTTCCTCTGTGTGTGGTCGACCGGACACACTGAAAATTGCAGAGACTGAGATTTTGCTTGAATGATGTTTGATTTAGGTTCCCTGTGTACCAGGTCAACTGGCTGGCCACTAGGTCGATCGGATACATTAAGAATATCAGAATTCAATTCAGATTTCTGCCTTTCTTCTCTGTCTAGCAGGTCGACCCAACCTTAGCCAGGTCAACCTGCCACACTGAAGTTAGAAATTTCTGAGTTCTGCCAATTTTTGTGATTTGATCGATTGTGGGCCCATTGACCATCGAAGTAGACATCCATTGATCTGCCAAGCACGAGTCAATGGTGTGGCTTAACCTTGACTAATGGGGACCATCAAATAGGTTTTAGTGAGTGGAATTTTTATTCATTCGAACCTTAAACGTAATTAAGGATGCCAATAACTTCAGGAGCACCAAATATAACTTCTTTTGGCTTCTAAGACTACAGTTGGCGATCCAATTAACTGCTATGGACCTGAACCTAAGAGTGGACCATTACCTAGGTTGGACCCTTGCTTTATTCCATTTGATTATATTGTTTGGAGGTTATTATACATTCTGCTTTCTTATATCATTGTCATTGTTATAAGCATGTTAATTAAATGGAAATTGGAGGACCTAAACCTAGGACTACGTAGTGGTGACCTGATGATGTAATCAGTGTTAAATGACCTATATCTGTGGCTAGGTGAGCCCTCATACGGCCTAATTTGGGTGTGTGGTACCCTAGAATGGGGAGGTTGGTTATCTTGAATTGTTGACTCGTTGTGAATGAGTGTGAATTGATTACTTGTGGAATGAACATGGATATTGTACTTATATGGTTTTAGGCCATGGTTTGTGGGCCTCAGTATGGATCCAATGATGATTGGACTTGGACTTGGATTTGGAATTGGACTGCGTTCCATGGTATTTGCACTTGGACCTCTTAGCGACTTGGCTAGGACCTTACTCGCGCAAGGCAAGCCTAGACAGACACAGACCTGTATTCACTAAACATTCACTTAGTTGTTCTAAGCTCAGCCTGTTGACTGATCATCACTAGTATGAGCTATATTGGTTATGATTAGAGCTATCATGATGAGCTATGCTTAGACGGACGGTGTGATACTGGTTCCCGTCTAATGTGATAAAGGGGCGTGATCAGTGCGGTAAAGGGGTGTGGTCAGTGTTATATATATTGTTATTAGTAGGGTTTGTTATCCCTTGCATGGTTACCTTACTTTTTCCTGCCGCGACTGTTTACATTATGGGAGGGCAGCGGCTTAATATCCCGCGGTATCTAACTTGTGTGAATGTGCCATATCGTTATCGATTAGATTAGATTACTTAATTATTCTGATTCTAACTGTGATATACTGTTCAATTGCCTAGCTTATCTTTCATTGTTATTCTTATGATTAAATGATCGTTTCCATTCTCTTTTGGTACATACATCCTGTGTTATATGTATATGATTCATTGCCAGATCCTTGGATCTGACGCATCTTTGATGCTTAGGTTTTGACTTTGACCCCGCGGCTTACTCGTTTTTTGAGGCGGTTGTAGTCGGGAACAAGTCTCATTTATTTTCTCCTGAGAATTTCTTAGTCAATATACTCGGTCGACCGGATACACAGAAAGGACAGACAGAACTATGAGTTATCATTTTTCCCTCAAACCCAGTTTCCTCTGTGTGTGGTCGACCGGACACACTGAAAATTGCAGAGACTGAGATTTTGCTTGAATGATGTTTGATTTAGGTTCCCTGTGTACCAGGTCAACTGGCTGGCCACTAGGTCGATCGGATACATTAAGAATATCAGAATTCAATTCAGATTTCTGCCTTTCTTCTCTGTCTAGTAGGTCGACCCAACCTTAGCCAGGTCAACCTGCCACACTGAAGTTAGAAATTTCTGAGTTCTGCCAATTTTTGTGATTTGATCGATTGTGGGCCCATTGACCATCGAAGTAGACATCCATTGATCTGCCAAGCACGAGTCAATGGTGTGGCTTAACCTTGACTAATGGGGACCATCAAATAGGTTTTAGTGAGTGGAATTTTTATTCATTCGAACCTTAAACGTATTTAAGGATGCCAATAACTTCAGGAGCACCAAATATAACTTCTTTTGGCTTCTAAGACTACAGTTGGCGATCCAATTAACTGCTATGGACCTGAACCTAAGAGTGGACCATTACCTAGGTTTGACCCTTGCTTTATTCCATTTGATTATATTGTTTGGAGGTTATTATACATTCTGCTTTCTTATATCATTGTCATTGTTATAACCATGTTAATTAAATGGAAATTGGAGGACCTAAACCTAGGACTACGTAGTGGTGACCCGGTGATGTAATCGGTGATATATGACCCATATCTGTGGCTAGGCGAGCCCTCATACGGCCTAAGTTGGGTGTGTGGTACCCTAGAATGGAGAGGTTGGTTATGTTGAATTGTTGACTCATTGTGAATGAGTGTGAATTGATTACTTGTGGAATGAACATGGATATTGTACTTATATTGTTTTAGGCCATGGTTTGTTACTTGTGGAATGAACATGGATATTGTACTTATATTGTTTTAGGCCATGGTTTGTGGGCCTCGGTATGGATCCAATGATGATTGGACTTGGACTTGGATTTGGAATTGGACTGCGTTCCATGGTATTTGCACTTGGACCTCTTAGAGACATGGCTAGGACCTTGCTCGCGCAAGGCAAGCGCAGACAGACACAGTCCTGTATTTGTTTCCTTGGGTCGGCACTAAATATTTACTTAGTTGTTCTAAGCTCAGCCTGTTGACTAATAATCTCTAGTAGGAGCTATATTGGTTATGATTGGAGCTATGATGATGAGCTATGGCTAGACGGATGGTGTGATACCGGTTCCGGTCTAATGTGATAAAGGGGCGTGATCAGTGCGGTAAAGGGGTGTGGTCAGTGTTATATATATTGTTATTAGTAGGGCTTGTTATCCCTTGCATGGTTACCTTACTTTTTTCCCCCGCGACTGTTTACAGTATGGGCGGGCTGTGGCATAATATCACGCGGTATCCAACTTGTGTGAATGTGCCATATCGTTATCTATTAGATTAGATTACTTAATTATTCTGATTCTAATTGTGATATACTGTTCAATTACCTAGCTTATGTTTCATTGTTATTCTTATGATTAAATTATCATCTCTATTCTCTTTTGATACATACATCCTGTTATATCCGTATATGATGCCTTGCCAGATCCTTGGATCTGACCCATCTTTGATGCTTAGGTTTTGACTTTGACCCCGTGGGTGACGCGTTTATTGAGGTGCTTGTAGTCAGCGATTACGGGTTGGGACTGGTTGACCAGGTGGTCGAGCAGGAGGATGGAGTGCCGCACAGGGTGGTTGAGCGTAGTTTACTTTTTGGGATTTTGAGTGATTATGTGGTAAGCAGGAAGATAGACTGCTATGTATATACTTGTTATTCACACTTTGAGATTTTGTTAGACTTTAGCCCTGCTTCATTTAATTCATTTTATATGATACCTTATGCTTCCGCTATTAGCTTATTGCTTCCGTTATCTTTTCTTATGCTTCCGTAATTTAACTGTTGATCATTTTATTGTTCAAAAGGTTTAAAAATTTTGAGCTCATTGCGGATTATGATTTTGGAAGTTCTCGGAATTTTTTGATGTAGGAGTGATTTAACTAATGGATTGTAGTGATCTTCTTCACTACAAGGTAGGAATAATGCAAATCCAACGGAGAGATGGTACTGATGCTGGTGACACTTGGACAAGTTAAAAAATGTAGGGAGGGTAAGGTTTTACCCTGTAATCTTCCTTGAGGAGAAATGGAACTTTATGCATATTTTACTCGTCTTATTGGAAATGAGATTTTTATGTTTCCATGTTACTGTCTTTTAACTTTATTTATTTTTATTGGGTAATGGGTACACTTAAAATGTTTGGAAGATAGAGAGATAAAAGTCCACAAACCATTTTTATAATCTGGTTGAATAGATAGAGAATATATATTCTAAAGTTACATGTTCAAGAAAACTAGACTCTACAAGTTTATCCTATTGTGAACTTCTATATGCGTTGGGCGTAAACTGTTATCATCTTCTAAATATTTGCATAATTCGATTTGCACGTATGCCTTCAGCAAGAGCATAAGTTGTTCACCGAGTAACCTTATTTGTGTCTCATTGGATTTTGCATCAGTTGCTATATCCTTCCCTGCACTATCTTTGATCCCATTCTTAGGCTCGACTAAAACCAAGGATTCTAGTACAATAGCCTCCTCTAAGAGAAATTTCGCCATCCACATCCGGTTCTCGCACCCGCAAAAGGTGTTAAGCCTCATTTTCTTGAGATGATAGTTTGAGATCAGTTGGTGAACAACTCTGAAATTTATTGGTCCTGAAAATGAGGCAGCATGGTCTATTATATCACTGCCTGAATTGTTTGTGGCATCAAATTTGGCGGGCAACTAGGGCATTTTCACAAGGCTTATGACTGGCGCTGGAGATGGCTAGCTTGGCTGTAGCGCCAACCCCAAATTAAACTACAATTCTAGAAATGCCAACCCAAGCCTGAACCTGTTTGATGGAGGATTAGGAATGATCTTACCTTCAGGAATTCTTGAGCTTCTCATATGAAGGCTAAGACTGTCCTAACTGAACTTCTCTCTTCCTCCATCAAACTCTTAGTTAAACTATTTACTGGTAAGTCTCTCCTCGAGCTATGTAATTTTTTTGTCAATTCCTCTTCTGTTTGAGGCTATCTCCTTTCCCCTATTTTTTCTGGCTCCATTTTCTTGTATAGTTGCTTGGGTGGCTCTTCTTGTTGTGGCGTTTTGCCTTTGTTCCTCCCTTTCTTTTTACTTCAATTACAATTGCCTTAAAGCACACAAAAAAAAAAAAAAAAAAAAAAAAATCCAAGCCTGAACCTGAGACTCATTAATTTGATTGACTCAATCCAAACCCAATCTAAACTTTTAAAACGCAACCTAAACTGCACCTGACCTACTTCCCTTTTCGAGACTGCATTATTACACCCAACTTAAACCAGACTTTAGTCCAACCCTAACTCAGACCAAATTCAAATTGGATAATTTATTTTCAGGCCTAAGCTTGACTTCAACCTGAAAATCACAACTGATTTGGGTTTTGATCAGGTCGGTTAAATGGGTTGGGGCTGCACCTTGTCCTTGTCATATCCCATTTTGTATCATTTTATAAACTACGAGCATAAGACTCGGACTCGATGTACTGTAGAGTAAAACTTGATCAAGTGTGGCTCAGTCAGCCCTAGAGACCGGTTCAACCCAGTCAAGCCAAGTCGATTGTTGTCAAGTTTCAAAATAGTGCTTGTGACACTAAAAATAATGTCTTGATTGACTAAGTATTATTCACCCAATGTTGAGAATGACTTAATCAAGGACAGCATCATTCAAGGTCTGAAAGCACAAGTCACTCATTTGTTTATCGAGGCTAAGTGGATTGAACTTTAGAATTCAAAGTCACATTGAAGGCGTACATGACAACGAATATATGACAATAGGCTTATTGTAGCTGAAAGAGGTTTTTATATTTATATACCCCCTAAGGTTTTTATGATTTGTAAGTAGTACCCCTATAGTTCTAATGTTTCTATTCAGTATAATTTAGGGTCTATTTGTTTGACCACATTGAATTCTTAGGAATTGTAAGTGGGGATTTTGATAATTTAATAAATTGAATTGGGTTGGGGTTGGATCGTTAGTGAACCTGGACCCAAACCTTAACCTAACACGTGTCAAATATAGGACTTAGATCTGACTAGACCTGAAGTAGCAAAGTGCAAGTATACAGATTCTGTAATGAAAGTTACTCATGTGTGGACTTAGACAGCTCCGTAGCCATCCTCAGTACTCTACTATCCCGATTCCTAATCAAGTAGTTAGGATTATCCCTAGAGCCTTGTCACATGGTAATGAAGGGGATCCCCATCCCATCCCAACTCCTAAGTAGGGCCTCACAAGGCAATGAATAAGCATAAGGTGAGCTTATAGGTTCAAGTGAGGACCTATAACCGGGTAAATTGTGGTCCATTGGCATCCCTACATGTAGGCAATGCCTTTTGATTGAAGGGCTAAAATGAGAAATTAAAGACATATATAGTTGCAACACCCACCATGTTGGCTTTTCAGTTGCCTGAGTCACCTCATTTTGGACAATAGGCAAGTCAAATCCAAGCGTCACTCAATATATGCGAAAAAAGGTTGTCGGGACGGCCTTTTTTTCTTTTTCTTTTTTCCATTTTCTCTTTTTCTCCTTATTTTTTATTTTTAAAAATGTGAATTAATTAGGATTTATTATCAAGAATACTAGGGAATAAATATATGTTTTTTAATTTAATAAACATTTAATCTATGTTTAAATGTTTTTTTTTTTTTATTATTCAAATTAAAGATGACTTCAAGTGATCACGTTTACTTAGAGAATTCTTGAGTTAAAGGATTCAAACTCTACCGTGGAGCCCACATATATAACAAAAATGGAAAACTGTTGCGTGAAATTCGACATATATTATAAATAATTTTCTGGGCACGGCGATAAGATACAATATTATTGTTTACCAATATTTTTTTGGGCACGGACCAAAACTACATATTTGTTTCCATTATGTGGGCACTGAAATATCTCCAATAAAAATTGTTGGCGATATTATTAATTTACCAAAAGAAATGAATATTACTCATTAGGTATAACTTTGAAATATTACTCATAATATTGGGCATGGGCAATGGCAAATGGTTGGGCTCGACCAGGGCAACATAGATTATAGTGTCATGTTTGGCAGACATTTATTTATAGTGTGATTATGTGAATTTCTAATATGGGCCATCAATCATGTGATTAGAAACAATGTGTGAGAAGGATAAAAAAAGATTATTTAAGAGAAATTCTAGGAGATATGATAAGGTGGGCCATCAATCATATGATTGGAAATAATGTGTGTGACAAGGACAAAAAGAGATTATTTAACAGATGTTTTAGGAGATATAGTAAGGCTGAAGTTGAAGTAGGATATGACTAGAAACTATATATGTGTCATAAGGATTGAAAGATGTTATTTAAGATAAATTATATTAGATATGATAAGGAAGAGATGAGAGTTCCACATGTCACCGCAAAAGTCCAAGAAAAAGCGCAATGTGTTCCCATGAAGAGGAGGCTGGTTTAATATATATATATATATAAAAGTAGTAGTCACGGCCCGTGCTTAGCCCGCGCAAAAATAAATAAATTACATATAAGTTTAAAAAATATTAAAATTAATTATAACCATATAATAATTTGTTAGGTCTCACAAAGGATAAAACATATGATTTAATTGTTTGAAAAAAGGATTTGCATCAATTCATAATTTGAATGATAGGTTTCACAATGGATAAATCATATGACTTTAATCAACTATGTGTTTCATATAGATAGACCCCACAAAGGATAACATACATGATCTACTCAATTATAAATTTAAAATAGCTGGGGCCATCAAACCCACAAGATTGATACCAGCCATAACTATGATACTGCGTGAAAGTTGAGGGACTACATGCTTTTCTTATGGTGGCTTTATTAAGAACATGAATGACTACTTTTAGGTTTTACGGTCTAGACCACTGGTCTTGCAAATTTTTATAAAAATAATGTTATTATACAATGTATAAATAGGACATACTAGGCGTAGGGTGGGTCAAAGGAAACCAATACCCTAACCCACATACAACAAAAGAATGTAAACTCTCATTCCCAGTTTGAATCTTACAAATCCATGATTAATCCCACTCCTATTAGAAGCGGGTCACCCCCGGAAGGTGATTGTATACTTGTATTTCCTAAACTAAACATGACATGTAGTTTTAGTAATTTGATTTGAAGAAAGCAAAGTAGTTTTGTAGTGGTTTTCGGCATATGATTGTAGTAGAGAACCTAGAACCCTGACATACTTCAAGCCAAGTAGATTGATGATGAGACATATCAAGGACTAGGATTGAATACATAGGAGGAACCTCATAGGTAACTCTAATTGAAGAAGTAACATTGTTTTAGTCAGTCTTGGTATGTATACAAAAGGTGAAAAAAGCATATATGTTGTGGGTAAGAAGTTTAGAAAATATCGAGAAGGATGAAGCCAACAAATACCTTGAATGAAGTGATGGTAAGGTAATATATAGACCATGGATCCATAGAGAACAAGTTTTTAAAAGGGTTGAGTTGAAATTGAAGTACATGAAACCAACCCCAAGTTTATAGAATGAAGCTTAAAAGGTGACAACGCAGTATGATGATCCAATAATCCTCCAGTTGCCTATAAATGGGAAGAACTTATTTGACATAAACAATACAAATACTCCTCATAAGGTCTTTATATTGAAAAGGATTTTCGCTACCTCTACTAACGCCTACTCGTTTTGAAAGGACTGGTTAGAAGAGGAGATTTAATACTTCATGCATAAGAACTATTGAATAAGAGAGAGCTGATTTTGTTCCAACCTTCTACTTTCATACTCTGAAGTGTTCTCGTAAATAGGTGTTCTTCACTAAGAATGACTCTGCAAACGTATCTCATTCCCCTTTTGGCATCTTGGCGTGTTGGATCTAAAATGGTTTGTAACACAAGTCAAACCTATCTAGATTCATACATCAAACAGTGGATAATCTAAAACACTAGAGGCGTATCTTGCACCATGATCTCGATGATAAGAAGTTATATTCTGACCTTTAGATTTCCCTAGTATGAGATGTGTAGTCCCGATCAAGTAGGGTTTTCTCCTTTCTCCCTTTCACTCACTACAATATGCGTGAGAGTGGTTTTGTAATGCGAATAAGCTTGAGTAAGACGGGGGACCAAAAAAACCACCATACAGAGATTGTAGTTTTCATCAAAGAAATCCAAATAAATTGTTTATTTCTCAATTCCTTCATTATTCAGTAAAACAAGAGTCCTAATGGATTGGGCATTCTAGAAATGAGTGCAAGACGGATTTGTTAAAATTAAAACTAAAGGGAAAAGCTTATATATCAAAATCAATTCACTCAATGTCTCGCCCCATCATTATTAGATGTATGGTCATGTGGGCCACTTACATCTTACACTGCATCCTTGTTGTCAATAACCTTGTTGTCATCCACAAATTGTTTCAGCATTCAAAATGCTCTACTAGATATAGAATTTCACTTTATCTTTATTGCGGGGTCAATTGGAGACTCTATGTTTCTCCATGTGTGATGTACGAAAGCTAATGCCCCTACTAAAGTAATTCCATACATCTTTTTCACAAATTGTTATCTAAGTTGTCGAACTTTGACAAAAATATGAACCATAATCATCAACCCACAATTTCCTTCTTGAGTGTTAATGTAATATAGATATTACGATCATATTCAATGGTGAGATATTATTAAGTTTATAAAAGATTGACCGTTCTTGTTGCGTTAATCAAAGTAACATATATTTCGGGAATCACAGGGTGTTGCTGTGGATAGCAACACCCGCTCCCATAGCCCTACCAGGGATTGATCCCTGGCAAGGTAGTTTAAACTTCCCTGGTCACTGGGCAAGCTCAAAAAAAAAAAAAAAAAAAAAAAAAGTAACATATGTTTAAGGATACATTTATTGTTGGCACAACCTCGAGTCATACTTGCTTTACTTTTCGCATAGGTCGGAGTTTTCATTGATCCTCCTTATATGGAAACAATAGGTGGTAGCATTTGGAAAATTTAAAAATAACCTTTTATTTTTTTATCTAGAGCTTATTTACATATCTGAGCGTTGGATAAGCCCCTGTGATTGTATTTTCCTTTTCTAGAGCTTATTTACAAGTATGAGCGTTTGCCTCCAAAGAAAATAGCCGAAAGAAGCTGTTTTTTTAGAAAAAAAGTTACCTAAAATGAATGAAGTTTCACATTTCAAAACAAACAAGAATTTTAGATGAAAATAACCTCATAAAATTTCCATGGTTATGCAAAGGATGGGTTTCACATTGTGATCAAGAAATGTGGGCTCTAATTACCACAATCGCTAAAGGTGGGCTCCAATTAACTAATGAAATAAGATCTTTTTATAATTTTACTAAACGAGCTAATTATAAACTAGAATATAAAAATTAGAGCTTTTAGGGTTTGTGCTTTCTTGTAATGGAAAATGTCTTAAGTGCCATGTGTTATAATGCATGTTCTAGACCTGTAAGTGGCCAATTTGTGCAAGATTGTCAAAGGTTAGGTTTCTCTCAAGCTTGGACCCTCCTAAGACCCAGCCTCAGCGGGACCACACGGGTTGATGATCTTTTCATAAAAATCAAGCTTTTATTTTAGACCTTAATCTAACTAGCTCTTTTTAATTAGACCAGAGTTTCCAAATGGAGCCTTAGTCAAACATTGTATGCCTGTTGTAATCTTAAGCTTATTTTGAATACATGTTGTAATTGCAATCTAGTAAATATATGGTAATTGTAACAAGAAAGAGGGATGGTTTGTACTGGAAAATAGTATAATGGAAAGTCAATGTATAGGACGCACTACTATCAAATGAATCTCTAATCAGTTAGCCATATCTTGCAGGGGCAATTATTATATATAATAGGTATAGGATTCAATTTTCCAATTGAGCTCCAATTTTTAAATTGATTGAGAAATTTGAGCTCAATTGAGATTTCAATTTTTTCATAATTTTGGATTTAAGATAAATTTTACGAATTTAGAAGAAAAGTAATGTGGACACTTTTTTAGAAAGGGATTTAGCAAAAAGTCCAATTCCAATAGGAGTTTACTCTCAAACAAACATATACCTTAATTTCAAATCATCTTCAAAAAGATAGGTATCACCATTGTGGGTGGGTGTGATATTTGAGCATGCTCCAATTTTAGTGGGGGAGTTTTTGATTAATTGTTTGTGGTGAGGAAAGTGGGCCATATTGTTGACTTTCATAGGGGTCTTTTCATTCATTAGGTTATTGTTTATATAATTAGGGTAAAATGATCATCAAATGCCAATTATTAAATGGTGTTAACTCTAGAATAACTGGTCCACTTTGGCCATGCTTTTAGGCCATCCCACTAATTAACCACTGATTGGGTGAACCCTAATAACACATAAATTTGGATCAACCAACCGGATGGTTTGGAAGAAATGTTGTTGGCAAAAAATTCATGTGGTGGGGCATCCATCTTATTCATGGCTTTTGGATTATTTAGATTTTTTTTTTTGAAAGATTGGACTCTTTGCCTTCTCAAACAAGTTACCCAAGATATTTATCTTATTTAGAATTTTTGAAATCTGGGCTCTTTTCCATCTCAGTCAAGTTTAACATAGAATTACTGGATTTCTAGAGTTTAGTTGTTTTATTTTCATTTTTGGGCCATAGATTTTTTTTTTTCATGTTGTTTGAGTGGGCTGTTGCTATTGCATAGGCCGATGATGTTTCTAATCAATCTGTTCTATTCATGCTTGCAGATTTTGTAAGAAAAATTCTTGCATCATTAGATTTTTTTAATATGTTTCTCTTCGCATGAATGCTCTTATATCCTTATTAATGTCACTTTTTATCTATGTTCCTCCTCTCTGCCTTTCTTAATGTTATTTTCATGGTTCTTGTTATGTTATTTTGCTATCTTCTTTTAATTTATCAATATAGTAGTGTAAGCTCTCTATTTTATAAATTTATGATATTCTGTCTTCCTTTTGTGTATTGCTTAAATTCATTTTCTTCTCAGTGATATTTAACTGTTAGAAATCTCTGCTCCAAGTTTTGTATGTAGTTCTTTATGTTACATTTGCCTTGTTATTTTTCTGTTTGATTGCGGATGCTTTGTTTTACATCTCTCCTTTTAATAATGTTTTCCTTTCTATTATGGTTTCACATACATTCATCACGAGTTATACTGAATTAATTCTTGTTGTTATTATGCTTCTGTTTGTATGGTTAATTATGTATCATTGTTAGTCGTTTTGTTTATATAGCAATCTTGAGAACGGCTAAACATGTGGCAATATGGGTTAAACTTAGATAACTTATTCCCTCAGTTTTCTAGACTGCATATCTTGGGGATGTGCCCGATTGTCATTTATAGTTGGACCCTGATGGATTGTAACTACGAAAATGTGACCCTTTAGGAATTGCTTGGGCCATGTGACAATCACTAGCACTATGTTCTAATAGATAATAGGATATTTGTGCTTTTTTATTAATTGTATACTCCTTTTTTATTTAATTGACACTTAAAATGTTCCCTTGCTTCATATATTCTCGAAATCTTGATAATTTACGTGGTGTGAATTTCTTGTATTTCATGTTCTTTAATACAGTTGTCTTTTCTATTCTTCTAGGTGTCAATATGCCCTAAAGTGACTTCACAAGGAGTCAACGGAGCTGTAATTGCTCAACTAATTGATTTGTATAAGGATTCACTCTTGGGTAACATAACTCCTGCATATGAAGGAAGGAATGATTTATACACTGCTGGACATTTACCCATTGAGTCTAAGGAGTTTGTTATCAAATTAGTTGACAGAGATGTGCACACCAAATCTACGAGGTTTGTTTTTAAGCTTCTTCATTGCCCATATTTTGTCAAATTCAATTTTTGTTATTTCTTTTTTCTAATTTATCTTGTTTTTAGCTTTTGTTTCATTATTGTATATATTCTTTACTTGAGTTTGTATCGTGCCACATGGGTGAGCGGTAATTTAAGGTAGCAATTAAGTTTGCTGCACAAACCGATCTGCTCCGATTACAATAGTTTTTATGTGCTTGACGTAGATTTGAGAGAATCTCCAACAAAGAAGTAATTACTTAGATAATCTATTCTTTCTTTATTTCATATAAATTGGGTGATATTTTTGTGTTATTACTTATTTTGGATGCTTTCTTCTATAGTTACGTCCTAGTTGGAAGATCGTTTTCCTCCACTACCTACCGTCGGACGGATAGTTTGGGTGATGGATTGGAATGCTGGAGAGGATTTTATCAGAGCATTCGGCCAACACATATGGGATTGTCTTTGAATATTGGTATACTTTATATTATGATTCGGTTTTGCTTCGATTTTTATTTTATTTTTTGGTCTTTTTTAACCAGTCAAGTGGAAAACTCAGTTAAGTGATGTGTTTTATAATTTGTCTTGCACTTGTCAATCCATTGTTAGCTCCACAAAAATAACCATGGGCTTTCTTGTTTGTTTGGATGTTTGTTGTCAGTTTTGATAAAAATAAAATAAAATTATCATTTCTTTTTAAGTTTCAGTTTTCATTCATTTAGTGTTGGTTTCTGTTGAATTTGTCATTTGCTTCACATAAATTAAAGTGCTTTCATTTTAAAATTAAATAACTATAGTCTATTATTATTATTATAGATTTTAATCTTGATTGTAATTTTTACCATCTTAACATCATGTAGACCAAGTGTTATTTAAATATTTTATTAGTTTTAATATTATAAATTTTGAGGGCATATTTTGCTAGTACCCATTATCAATGTTATTCAATGATCTAATCTAATCAATTACATTTATTGGGGTGCGGTTCAATTTAAAATCTTAGGATCCCATACACCTATGTGAAATTCTGGGGTCATTCAGCAATAATTTATGGGTATGCTGCCGCTAAAGCTAGTTTTCAAAAGTTTAGGGAGAATTTAAGAGTTGGCAATGCTTGCATACATTTTTGAAAATCCGAAATCTATAAAAAGAAATTCATGTAAACAAGTAGGCATGGCATATTTGGTTGAAGAATTTAGAGAAGTTTATTTTAAGAAAATTCTAAATATCCCAAATGTTGCCATATAAAGTAGGTATGGTAGTTGCAGAATTTGAAGGATTCTTAGAGGTAAAATGCCCAAATTTTAGAGCTAAATTCTGTGAGTTTTTTTTTTTTTTTGGTTAGATTTCCCACAAGGCATGCTTTCTTATTAAGAAATCATATTAGAAATTTCTGTATCCAAACATTCCTTGAGTTGAGAAACATAGATCCAAGACAAGAAAACTACTATTTTCTTTCACGCCCCGAGCTCTAGACTACACTCATCTCGAGACGTGACAAACGCCTGCATGGGTATTCGAGTCAAACTCATTGACCCTTCATCCCCACGAACGGAATTCACCCACAGGATATCAAGTGTGAGGTTCAAACCTCCATAAACCTGTATTTCCACCTATATAGTCTTTATCACATCGATACCCAATTGTAACCCAATAATTTTTACATCCATCAAGATATAGAGCATAAAAGTTCATGAGCATAGATTTAAGTTCAAGTTTAAGTTCAAGAGACAGGGGGAAAGAAAGAAGTAAGTAAAGTTAAAAGTTACAAGCCATAGTCTAAAACATGTTTATAAACTATAACAAAAGACGTGGCAATTCCAAGCCACGGTCCATATGTAGTTTGACATGCAAACTCAAAGATAAGATGTCAAAAGGACATCTTCTGAAGTCCATTCAGCTACGTGACGGGGGGGATTCCTCCTCCTCGTTGATCTCCGGGGCGGTGGCATCAAGGTACTCACCTGTAATGCCAAGTGTAGCACTATTAGACTAAGCTAAGCAAGATAAACATATATAAATCATATAACATGTGGCAAATGAATAATTAGACAGATTTAATTCATATGAGGTCAAAGCATGATCACTAGGCAAATCTGTGCATGAGTAAGCATGAGACGTACAAATCATAGATGACAGATATACACAACAACAAAACTAAATGGCACATCCACATTAGTTATAGTCTCTCAAATTAATCATGTAAACATGAATGTAAAGTGAGAGCAGAAATAGAACAAAACAGAATGGAGTGGTGCAATTAGGAGACAGAGGGCCCAAAACTCTCCATCGTAGACCTAGGGTGCCGGTCAACCCTCAGAATATAATCTCATATGCAGAGGGCCAGAAATATATACCAAACCCACACTTAGTCAGGTCTGACTTAGATAGGGTCAAAGCCAAGTGGTGCCTACTCGTGGAACGAAATGTACAAAATAACAGAACATATAGAGAATAGATCATATCATAATTCAGAACTTATCAAGGTATAACTGAGCAGAAGTAGAATGAATATAATATGAACAAGGGTATCAACAAGATGTACATAACTAAACAGAAGTATGATCTCGTCATACCAGAATACTGGATACTGAATGCAATGCATGTACATAGATCATATACGAAATCAAGATATAAAACAAGCCAATCCTACGGTCTTGGGAACGCTCGAGGTCTTCACCGTCCAACTCAGTGTAGTACTAAGGATTTCAGTGTTAATGGCCTACAAAAGAACCCTTGGCATTACTTAATTTGGGCACCGAATCCCTTAGTATAACACATTTGGTTCTGATCTCAATTTCGAATAACACGAGGTTCCTTGTAGGTGCATGGTTGCACAAGCCGCATCCACTTAATTCACAAGTCCATTGGGCATGATGAAGTGTTCAAAGGATCCAACCTTAATTCCAACTATTAGGCCAAAGCAATCTAACATACTACGGTTCAACACTTGGCTCGCGGTACCATCCGGTTGCCAAGATTTATTTAAATCCAATATCCAATCGAAAATTTCAAATCAAATATATGTAAGGACCATTGGATTCTACGCTTCAAGAGCTTTCCAACAGTACGTGAACCTCTAAAAATGAACTTATGGTTAAAAAGTTATGGCCATTGGAAGTTCAGATTGTTGGGCCCAATGGGCCTACCTGCTCGAGCGGGCCAAGTATTCGCTCGAGCGGACAGGCTTCTGTGACACATTTTTTGGGCAGAAACTGAATCCGCTCAAGCGGCCAAAGCTTGGCTCGAGTGGGAAGCACACTATGACACATTTTGAGCTCAGTTTGCTCTGTTTTCTGTGGTTCTATCTTCTAAACCTAAAACCCATCTTACAAGGCATAATATTGGACAAAAATAAGCCACCAAAGTGCTCACAAAACCCATGAATTGTCCAATTTACATTCCACATTGAATGAACAAGAGAACAATCCATTTCTTACATAAAAAACCTGAACAAAAATCCATTTGAGCAAAGAAATGGGTACCTAACAGGATTGAACATATTCAAAGAATCAAATAGGCATACATGCATACATTTATATAAATTTAACTTGCCTTGGTGCTAGAAATCCAAATCCTACTCAAATTAACCTCTCTTAGCCAAACCAAGCTCTCCAAAAGAAAACCCCAAAAATACACCTCTAGAAATACCCTACAAATGCTGAAAATGAAATGAAATAAGGGAGAAGAAGATGTATGTAAGAATTGTAATATCATCTCATTGATTTGAAGCAAGAGAAAGGGAAAGAATGAGAAATACTTACTAACAGAGAAGATGGTGCACACTTGGAGGAAATGGAGACTTAGAGAAGATGATTAAGAAGATGATGGAGGTAGTAGCCAGGAGATGATGGAGGTAGTAGCCAGGGGAAGAAGAAGAAGAGTATCAGCTGAAGTGAGGAAAGAAGCTTCGTTTGAAATGGGGAAGAAAGTTTTAAGATGACGTTTCCTCCTTGGAGTGCATACAAGTCCATATAGGGACTGGAATTCTCAAAAAGGGGCTTGGGCTGGAATATGGGATAAAAATGGGTAAAAAATGGATCCGAATTTAATGGGTCAAAACATGAAAATTAGAGACTATGAAATGCTCTATGCAATGCAATGAAAACCCACAAAATGTCTAAAGACACACATAAAACCCAAAACATTCCAAAAGTCATAATCTACCTAGTCAAAGGTCAACCCAACTAAATTCTACCTAATCAAGCCCAATTACATTAAAAACATCCATTAAACTACTAATCTCAATTAATTAACTATTAACCGAAATTAAGGCGGGTCAGAGTGTTACATTTTCCATTCATTTAATTTGTGGGATTTATCATGTAATATGATATACGTTGCTTTCAAGATATCATGAGATATGAGGCAAAATAGTTTTTAAAAAATGTTGACCAAACTCAAGCGACTCGGGTGACATTATCTAAACTTTGGTAATGAAATTGCAAAAGGCGGGTTAAAGGACTAATATGTCAAAACCCCTTTGTGTTGCTTGGGACTTGGCCGAGTCATATCTCAAGCCACGTATGACTGAAATAGAGAATGATATCCTCTAAATTTAAGCCACATGAGTTTTAATTATTTAAAGTGAAATTAAGTGATAATAAGTGAGGTTCCCATTTGGTGGATGATCATTTTCATCCATCTTTGAATGTTTTGATCTCCATTAAAATGTTGTTTTTATCTTTGAATACTTTCATAATCAAAACCCTCCAAAATTTCATCACACCAAGAAAATTTGATCAAGGTGAATGGGAATCAAAACCCTCCAACACATTAAAGACTCGACAGAAAGACCCTTTAAGGGTGAATGGACTAATATGGAGTTGAGTCCTTGTCCTTTCAGACTCAGCAATGTTTAAAACCACGAGACTCATATATCTTCAAACATCCTAAAATGTCCTCTCTAGTGTTCTAATCTGTTTATGTTTATAGGTATGTTGTGCGAGGAAGGTCGTTCAATGAGGGCAGCAGCAGTGGTGCTGGTTCGGGAGAAAAACCACCAAACCCGCTGCTGAGTCAACTCGGTCAGGGCAAGGACAAATGGCCCATGTGGCCATTTTGGGGGCCATGGGCTCCCATGTAGTCTCAGCTGCTGGGAAAAGAAGAGAGGTTTGAATTGTTTGCTTCGGCTTCGTTTGAAGAGAAAGGTGGTGAAACCAAGGGCATCTCCGAAAAGCGAGTTTTCAGGTAAGAATAAGAACTATGCTTTTCAAGAGAGAGCTACTACTTTCCATTCATTGAATTTATGCGCTTTGTGTGATTCTTGGTTATAGAGGTTGGTTTGATGTTTATTAGAGGTTATTTAATCCTCCCATAATTATTTGATTAATTGAAAACCTTGAAACAACTGGGCATGAGGATGTGAAAGCTTTTGTTACTTCATTCTCTTGATGATCTTCATGTTGCATTTTGTAGTTTGAAAACTATATTTTGTTCTAAAACTTTACTAAGCTCAAGCCATGTTATTCAGTCTCATGCTAAAGGCAAATGGTACTGATATTGCCCATATTCTCGTTGCGTCTTCTTCTGTATGATGGCCTTCTTCTATATGATGGCTGAGCGAGGACCGCATGCATCTTCCAGGTCTTTTGGGTTCACGTCATGCAATGCATGCGGACTCAAATGTGAGCAAACCAATCCCCATTTCACCAATAGCTATATTCTCTTGGATTTAAACTTTTCCTCTATTTAATTAAGCTAGTTCATGCTATTTTGATGCAAATCATAGGGAAGGTATTTTTATACCATTAATTAAATGAATTAATAATGGATCGAGTTGAGAATCCTCATTAGGGTCAATTGATAGTTTCTTATTGATTTCTTATTATGGTTTTTAATTTCATTATTTGTCATATTCATGCCTTAATTATGTAGCTTATGTCTAAGTTCAAGTCACAAAGTATAAACCATATGAATGACTATCGAATTCATTAAGGACTAGGTTATAAGGCAATAAACTAAGGTGAATTGAGAACAATTGAGTCCAAGTTTTTCAATATTTCTTTTTACTGCAAAAATGAATAGAATGACGGCCCTTAGCCATCGTTAATCAAATCAGCGATGGTATTAAATAGTGGTTAGGGCCATAAAAAAAATGATGGCTCTAGAACAATTTTTTAGCGACCTTTTTTTTTTCAACTGGCCAAATAAGTAAAAATATATTGTAACTCCTCTTTTGATGATGGCGGTTGACAAACCGTTGATTTTTAATTAAAATCTATCATTCTTAGAATTTTTTTAATAAAATATATGTTTTGGCATGAACCTATATTACTTAAACTTAAAGGAAATGAATAATCAGTCAATAATTGTTGTTAAGGTTTCTGTTCTACCGTATTCTTCTCTTTTTTATCTATCTAAACATCTATTTTTGTTGGTGTGATATAGTTGATGTCTTGGCCTTTCATTTTTTGAGATATATAATCATGTGCTCTTTCAAAATTTCTTATGTTAATTATTTAAAAGGGTATATTTCTCTATCGACTTCAACTTGATTGCTTACTGGTGTTGAGCACAGGTATAGTCTGTAAGGATAAGATAAATTAGAGATCTGTGAAGTAGACACCAAAGAAACAAGAAATTAAATAATAGATGTCTAATTAGGTTGCACATATAATTGTATGCGCACTTATTCAAAATTTATGAAGGCTCAATAGTTGCATAAGTTAAACTATGTATACTCCCAAGGTGATGGGCACTACCAAGTTCAAGGACATAGGAGATTGCTCCTTAAAGTTAAGCTTTGACGTTGGAGAGTGCTACAATTTTGATTATCCAGTTTACTTGATAGTAATTTAATGTCATATTCCTATAGGGGAAGCACTTTAGATGGGTTGGGGTTATTTACTAAAGAATGTGCCGGATAAAAGAAGTACCATGAACCCATATATACTATAAGCCTAAGGAAGCTATGTATGATCACAAATCCTCATGTTAAGGATTAATAATTATCATATGAAACTATCTCAGTCAGCTGCATAGGTTTTTATGAAACTATGGCACTCTACTTCAAAATTTCTATGCGAGGGACAATTATAATTTGTTAAATTGCGCTGGTTTTATAACCCATATCACCTTTATTTGGACAGAGTCTATAAGACCAAGGAAGCAACGCATAATTGTAAATCCTCATGTCGAGAATTAACAATTCCCATATGAAACCATGGCACTCAGCTACATTGGTTGATATGAAACTTTGGCACACTCTGCTGCATAATTTCGAAATAAGGGACAATAATTATTACTTAAACTTCCTTGATGTTATAACTTATAGCCCATATCACTCTTAGTCGGACAGAGTCAACACCTGATGTTTGTAGAGTGATCCAAATCGTTAAACTCCTAGGAATTTTGTTGCAATTCTCACGGGCTTCAACGTCTTTTGTAGATTCCCATATCACCTATTCTCATCCACTGTACCTTTCTCACTTTAAATTTTTTACATTTGTGACTTTCCCTTTTAGATTTTGAAGCCCGACAGAAAAAGACGACTTGATTGCGGGCTGTGAGAAATATTTGTTTCTTCCTAATTTTGTATCGATTTGGTTATTGTGAACGGGCATATTGGTTTTGTTAATTTTGGTTATTTTGATTGATTTGGCTATATGGGTGCAATTGATGCATTTTGCTCAATCTATAATTACTCAGTTCCTATCTTGCACTACTTTATTTTATACTTTGTTTCACCATTATGGCAGCCTTTTCGATGTGAGGCTGCAACCATTATTTGTTAAGATAGACCAGTGTCACTTACCATGCTTATAAGGAGAAGAATTATCTGCCACATTTTTGCATATTTCTAAATACAGTTTGTTTTGCAGGTTTGAAAGTAATCTACGGTTGCCACTCAAGGGGGTGATTGCTCTAAAGCACTTTAGATGGTGATGACTGACAAATTAAAATGTAAAGAACATAATTTGGACGTGTCCAACACAGGCCAGCTTCGACGATAGTGAGGAAATGTTTTTCTTCATGGGGCCCACAAAGGAGAAGTGGTAGGCTAAAGAAGACGTGAATGTAGGTGGTAACAATAGATCTGAATAAATGTAACCTATCCAAGCATTTGGGTTAGGATAGATCAGAATGGAGGAATAAAGTCATGTAGCCCGAAATATAGTTGGGGCAAGGCTTTGATGATGATGATGATGATGGTTTGAATACAAAACTAATTTTATGTTCTTCAAGCTGATTATTACTATGTTTAAATGTGGATGTTCTATTATTTGACCATGGCAAGGTGGGGAAGTTATTCTCTATGATCGTGATTTAGGGATAGAAATGTCTTAGACTAATGGACTCTTTGGTCTCACATTGTATAATTTGTTGTGCACAGCCAAAAAGTTCTGCCATAGTTACAATACAGTGATGGTTATAGGTACTAAAATATCTATTACCAAGTAGTGACTCTGACGCTATTGGTTATGTTTTCAATACATTTATATACAGTGAATGAACCAAAGTTTGCAGTGGCAGAAACTCTCTCTCCAGTTACAATAATTGAAATGCAAAATGTTTTCAATAAATTAAATGCAGAAATTGAACCAAATCTACAGATACCAGTCAGTTGGAATGTGATGCCTGAAACTGAGTTGAAAACAACTTATTGCAAATGTTTCAAACACATTCAAAATCTATGACAGAACCAGATCCACAGGTACCACTGCAGATAGATACCAGTTATATTACATTCATATTGTCAATTATAATATAAAATTACATAATCTCCCAGATTTTATATACAGGTGTACCAGATTTGGGCTTGAATATTAGATCCGGGCATTTGCTCATATGAGATTTGGCCGGTGTACGAGGTTCTTGCTTGAGTATTAGACCCAATAACTAAATACGCTGGGGTTACACTAATTTTGGCCTAAATCATCATCTCTATATATAATCGTAACTTAAGGCCCTGAAACCAGTGGAGAAAATAGTATAACTGGATGTGGAGAAACAACTGGAGAGGTTCCACTCCTTTTGTTGACGTTTGCTCATCCTTCATGCATATAGGTAAATGGGTTTGGATCTTCTTAGATCTTATACAAATGTTGGTTCGATAATGAAACGGATCATAAAACAAGGTCTATAGTCCAGACCTGGTTTTTGGGGTCAGATCTTTCTCATTATCAGATAGAGGGATCCTCTATCAAAAGGTATCCACTTTGACAGATCTCTAGACAAAATAGGCTAGATGTGCTGGTTAGATACAGACCTATCATTGTTTGTTTGTGACCATCCATTTGACTAATATGTCAATGGCCCAACCCAACTGAGTGGATTCACTTATGATTTTTGGTCCATGAATCCTTCATTATTGGGTCTTAAAAATGAAAGAACATGGTCTAATATCATTGCTTGAAATGTTTGTGGCAACACATTTAGCCGGCAACTATGGCATTTTCACAAGGCTTGCTACTAGGGCTGGAATATAGGCTGGGTGGCTGTTGCGTGCAGCCCAAATCAAACTAGAATTCTAGAAAGTCCAGCCCAAGCCTGAACCTGAGACTCCTTAACTTGATTGACTCAATCCAAACCCAATCTGTACTTTTAAATGGAAAACCTAAACCCAACCTGACCCCCTTCCCTTGTCAACACTGCATTATTACACCCAGAGACTTTAACCCAGCCCTAACTTGACCCAAATTCGAATTGGATATTTGATTTTCAGGCCTAACCTTAACTTCAACCTGAAAATCACAACTAATTTGGGTTTTAATCAGGTTGGGTAAATGGATTGGAGCTCCACCTTGTCCTTGATTCAGCCTGCTAAAAGGGGTACCAGCCCGGTACCTGCCCGGCCTGGCCCGTTCCAAGCTTAAAAACACAGGGCTTTTAGAAAAATTTGAGCCCAGTAAACTTGGCTTGGACAATTATTTGAAAGCCCAACCAAAATAAGACTGGGAATGGGTAGAGCATGCCCAGCCCGTCCAAGCCCGGCTTGGCCCGCCCCTCCCGTAGGGTTATTTTACTGATTTTTATGTATATTTCCTAAATTGCAACTTGCTAGCCTCATGGTTGAAGTAATGAACACCTTCCAACTGTACTAATATACACATTTCCTCGATCCTTTGCCATCCAATACCCACTAATCTTCTTACATGTCCCAAAAAAGTCTTCCACCCGTACCTTGCAAAAGCATTTCCCTTCTAACTGCCCAACAAGCCAAATTCAACTTGATAGCCTCAATTCTTTCCCACATTCATAGATTAAATTATATCTTTCTTCACATTTATTGATTCGGAAGCATTTCCTTACATTTGGATATTATAATAGTTACTTAATAAAAATGAGGAAAACCTCAATATTTTGAGGGGGAAAAACAAATAATAGTGAATTTCCTTTCAGCAGAAACATTTCACTTCAGAAAGAGTTCTGAAATGATACAACCTAGTAACTTTTTAGCCAGAATTTCAGACCCCCCTCGATCAAGTTCTCTCTTAAGATTATTTCATTGTTCTAAATCTTTTAATTTATTTTCGCCATCACCGTGTTCTCCCAAATGGCCCATTTTATACGCCACTAAGACTTCTTTGATAAACAAATTGACAGAGATGTAGATGTTTCACATGAATGAGCGCATGATCCGCCATTTCTTCATCCAATCGACAACTAGAACAGTTGATATAACAATTAAAATGGTGATAGCATTTTGGCAACTGCATGATTGGGAAAAAAAGGATTATACAAAGAGTAGCAATGAACATTATTGTATTCAATTTCTGCCGCTATTCTTCTTCTTGTTGTTGTTGCTGATGTTATTGTACTACATATGTTAGAAAGCTATAAAAGCAAGCAATTTCATGCAAGCCGTAAGAGGTAAAATCCTATAAAAAAGAAACCCAATATATATAATAGTGTCTAATTTTAAAGGTCGATGAAAATATAGGAATAATTAGAGAATGCTGATGACAAATTCCATGGTCAAACAATGACAAGAAAATGCAACAAATGGTGGGGGCAGCTATAGCACCACAACAAACTGCACCATTCCCGACACTATTTAACGACGCAATGAAAAGATCCATTGATAAAAGTCTTATTTTTTATGCATATTCGGACTGCGATGGCAAAAGTCACAAAAAACTGCAACTTTTACCAATGCAAGTAAGACCGCGTTGGCAAAAGCTGTGGAAAACAAGTTGTCGCCAACAAAAGTTTCCCCTCGAAGAGAGGGAAAGTTTTGTCAAAGCATGTTTTCCTAATGGCGACACAATAATGCGTTGGCAATTATTTGGCTACTAGCGACACACAAGTGTGCATTGGGAAAGATTTGACTTTTTATTCACACCATTGCCAATGCATGATTTGCGTCTGTAAAGTCTCGTCTACAACAAACTGCACCTTTCCTAACATTATTTTCCGACACAGTGAGAATTTGCATCAATAAAAGTCTTATTTCCGACGCATCTTAGGATTGTGTTGGCAAAAGCCATAGAGAATTGCTACTTTTACCAGCGCAAGTAAGATTTTGTTAGCAAAAGCTATGGAAAACACTCTGACTTTTTATCTGCACCATTGCCAAAGCACGATTTGCGTCCGCAAAGCCACATTTATTTATTTTTTTCCAAAATCACCTAAGCACCCTGTTTTCAATGCTTTGATTTATTCTCAACCCTCTGCCTCTTTCGTTTTTTTTTTTCAAAAAAAAAAAAAAAAAAAGAGGGAAATTCTGAGGGGTAACTACAATGGATTCTAGAGTATGCTGGGAACTTTTTTCGGTGGGGCCCACTCCGTGCCCATATATGGATAATCATGGTCGTTCAAAATGATCAACTTGCTTATTTTTGCGGTATCCCAATTTTTATTTTTTTTAGAATTGAGTTGGTCCCACCATAAGATTGACCACACAAAAAAAACATGGCTAAAAAATATTGTTTTATTCACTTTTTTTTGTTCAATCGTACAGTGAGATAACCTCCATTGAAAATGAGATTTGACGATGAGCAGGTGTAGATGTTATGAGTCCACCATCACATCGGTAAATGAAACCATAATTCCATAAATCCCTCATGATATTGAATTGTATATACCTAAAATGTGGGAAAGAAAGGTGAGATTTCAAATCTCGTTGATCCCACGAGTGGAATTAATGTGTATTCCTTCATTAAGCCTTTTCCTTGGCTGGAGATGTATGTGGGGAATGGAGTATTTGTTGATTTACATTGGCACATGTGATTCACTTGGCATTCGTGCCAAGTGGGAGATGCTAGGAAACTTGTGTAGCCCGAATGCCATTGGGCCCATGCCAGATTGAGACCGGCTGTGTGCCGCAAATGAACTCCCAACAAATCTTGATTTGATTGAGTTAAATGAGGATCAAACTCTTGGTGGTAGAGTTTGGATCAGTTTCAGACTCCCGTTAAGCAGAATCCCAACGCCGGTCAATAAATGTGGGATTCCATGAGGGATAGAGTCCATATTAGTTGTAATTCTAGAGGACTGCTCTATATAAGGGAGATGAGAACTCTTTTTCTTGATTATCCAATAGATCTGAGAGCATTCGCGGCGAGTTCGTAGGATCTATCTCACACCGGAACGTACAAGGTTCTCGGTGAATTCGATTCCAACACCCATCTGGAGCCAGCACTTTTGTCACTGCCAAGTTCGAGAACATTGAAGAGTGCTCCTTAATGTTAAGATTTGATGTTGGAGAGTGCTACCATCTTAACTATCCGCTTTAGTTAAAAGTAACTTAATGTTTTATTCCTACAGGGGACGCACTTTAGATGGGAAGAGTGTTTTGGATAACTGAAGCACCATTTACCTATATAGACACTATAACCCCAAGGAAGCTATGTGTGATCGCAAATCCTCATGTTTAGAATTAATAATTATCATATGAAATTATCTCACTCAGCTCCATAGGTTCTTATGAAGCCATGGACAATTATTATTACTTAAACTTTCATGATGCTATAACCCATTGCACTCTTAGTCGAACAGAGTCAACACCTGATGTTCAGGAAGGAGTGATCCAATAAGTTAAACTCCTGAGAGTTTTTTCAACATTTTCGATAGATACCCATATCACATATTCTCATCTATGGTACCTTTCTCACTTTGGATTTTTCACTTTTGTGAGTTTCACTTTTGGATTTTGCTTATATTTAGATTTTGAAGATTGACAGAAAACAAAGGAATCCATTACGGGTGGTGAGAAATATTCGTTTCTTTTGGTAAATTTTTATTGATTTGGTTATTGTGAACAAGGATACCGGTTTTGTTCATTTTGGTTATTTTGATGGATTTCTTTATATGGGTGCAGCAGATGCATTTTGCTCAGTCAATAATTACTAAGCTCTTATCTTACACTAGTTTATTTTATACTTGGTTTAACATTATGGCAGTTTTTTGGATGTGAGCTTTAGACCTTTATTTGTTGTCATAGACCAGTGTCACTTACAATGCTTATGAGAATAGTTTTCTGCACGTTTTTGCATATTTCTAAATACAGTTAGTTTTGCAGGTTTGGAAGTGGTCTAAGGCTGCCCCTCAAGGTGGTGATTGCTCTAAAGAATTTTACATGGTGAAGACAGACAAATTTCTATGTAAAGAATATAATTTGGACATGCCCAACACAAGCCAGCTACGACGATAGTGAGGAAAAGCTTTTCTTTAATGGGTTGATGACCCACAAAGGAGAATAGGAAGACCGAAGAAGATGATAAGTCTACAAAATTGTAGCTTTTATTCATCATTTTATATGCATTTGTGGACTTAATTAGGTTAATTGCATAGAATTACACTTAATTTTTCAGGGGCGAAAAATTGAAATGGTCATTGCTTTCAATCTGAGTGTTGGATTGGTGTACTCTACATACTTTGGAAAGGTCTTTTTGAGTAGATATCGGTGGAACCCAAGATTGAATAAATCGGAGCTATATTAAGGGAGATATGACCTTGGGAAGTTGACTGTTATAATTCTGCGGGAATTGCAAAAAGTCTTTCAAAATTGGCAATAGGAGAGATGTTTGAGGAGTTCAATTTGGCAAGACTTGGAGCCCAAGAGACCACACTTAGTAGCAAATCCTCTCCAATTCAAATTCTTTCTAAGTGTGAAGCCTCGCTTGAGTCATAAGCAAGAAATCTTTATAAATAAGGAAACAAGTCCTAAAAGAGAGGAGATTCTTTGCTAAAAAGGAGGCATCAACAATTATAAAACCAACCCAAAAGGGGATGGAGGGCATCTCACGTGCAACACTCCCTCTCTCCAATTCCCTTCTTTCTTTTCTTCCTTTCTTGTTTTCCATTAGTGTTTTATTTGTTGATTTTATTTTGGTAGCCTTGGGCCATGTCCAAGGATTTATTTTGAAGGAGAATTTTTGTCAAGGATAAGTTCTAAAGATGCATTTTTTAATGACAAATCAAGAAGCATTCTTTGCAATTAGGATTCTTTGCAGTAAGGTCTCCATTTAACTTAGGCATGCATTAGGATTTTTAGAAGTGCATCTTTCATTCAAATTGTAGTAGTTTAGGGTTGTGAAATTTAGATTAGGTTTATTTTTCAATTTAGGAATTTTATTGACAATTGTTAGCTATTTTCAGTAGATTATTTAGATCTAACATTTTAGTTGTTTTCTTTGAGGTTACAATATGAGTTTTGAAGGACTCTAAAAGGAAGGGAATCGTGGGGATTGCTTTCAAGAAAACAAGTTGCTCTCAGAATTGCTAAAGTTGCTGGCCGAGGAGATATCTTGGACTGGTTTCAGGATGGAGTTCCTCACGAAGTTCATCCCTGTCCATATCCCAGATCAGAAGTTCAGAGAGTTTCAGACTCTAGTCCAGGGCGACATGATGGTCTACCAGTATGAGCTTCGCTTCACTTAGCTCTCCTACTTTGCAGAGGCCCTTATCACATCTGAGCCTCAGAGGATTCAGCGATTCGTTGAGGGGTTAAGGGCTGACATCCAGTTGCATATGACTTGTGTCGACCATGCCACCTATGAAGAGGTCGTAAGGAAAGCATATTGGGCCAAGGAGCATCTACAGAGGGTTGAGGCCATGCACCAGCAGAAGTGAATTAGGATCGCTCCAGTTCGACAACAGCCTATAGTGCAGCAACAGCAGCAGTTCCGGAGGCAGAGACCGGCAGGACAGATGGTACAGTATCAACAACAACAACAGTACCGCCAGCACGGCGCATGTTATGACTGTAGCGATCCAGGACATTTGTCCAGGAACTGCCCACTTTGTCGAGAACAGTCCCCGATGTTCCAGCTTCATGCACCTCCGAGAGCTCCAATTGCCGCTCCTTCAGCTCGTCAGATTGTCCCAGCAGCTCAGTCGCCTCAGCAGCCTCGTGTTCCACAGCAGGCACGTGATCCTCAACAGCTACCTAGGGGACAACACTATTAGCGTGGGCGTCATTAGAGACCCCAGGGACAACAGCGCTACCAGCATAGGCCCCAGGCAGCCAGGCAGGTCTTCGCACTCACCTATGAGGACGTTGAAGCCGCAGAGAGCGTAGTTGAAAGTACTCTTTCCATTTGTGATCAGCTTGCTAGAGTGTTGCTTGATCCATGTACGACACATTCTTATGTGTCCTAAGCTTTTGCTTTAGTTCTTGGCAGAGTATAAGAGGAGTTACCTTGCACGCTAGTCGTGTCTACACCAGTGGATAGGAGGGTTGTGTGTCAGACTTACCACCCCAGATGCCGAGTGCAGATTGGGGAGTACATTCTATTTACAGACTTGATCATGTTACCCATGCATGACTTCGACGTCATTTTGGGGATGGATTGGTTAGCCAGATACCTAGCGGTGTGGATTGCTTCGAGAAGACAGATAGACTCTCCATTGATAGTTTAGACGACAAAATAGAGTTTGTAGGCAAGAGGAGACCGCCCAGCACCAGGATGATTTCAGCACTGAAGGCTGAAAGGATGATGAAGGTAGGATGCGAAGGCTACACCGCGTTTATTTCAGAGGATAAGAAGTCCATGGGAATGGATGAGATCCCAATGGTATGTGAGTTCCCAGATGTATTTCCCTACGAGATTCCGGGATTACCTCTAGTCAGAGAGATCGACTTCACCATCGAGCTTGCACCAGGCACAGCACCGATTTTCAAATCTCCCTATCGCATGGCTCCAGCCGAACTGCGAGAGTTGAAGACTCAGTTGCAGGAGTTACTAGACAAGGGCTTCATCAGACCAAGCATGTCACCGTCGGGTGCGCCAGTGCTTTTCGTAAAGAAGAAGGACGGATCAATGAGGATGTGCACCGACTATCGCTAGCTGAATCGGGCGACAGTGAAGAACAAGTATCCACTTCCATAGATCTACGAGCTTTTCGACTAGCTTCAGGGTGCTTAGCACTTTTCAAAGATAGACTTAAGGTCGGGATACCATCAGTTGCGAGTTAGAGAGTAGCATGTACAGAAGACAGCGTTTTGCACATACTATGGGCACTACAAGTTCTTAGTGATGTTGTTCGGATTGACAAATGCACCAGCAGTGTTCATGGCTTTGATGAACAAGATTTTCGCACCGTACCCAACAGCTTCACAGTTGTGTTCATCGACGATGTGCTAGTCTATTCAAAGTCTCGAAAGGAGCATGAGCAGCATTTGAGGACGCCTCTACAATTGTTGTGCGGCAATTAGTTGTACGCGAAGCTTAGCGAGTGCGAGTTCTAGTCAGAGCAAGTGGTTTTCCTCAGACATATCATCCCCAAAGAAGGATTAGCAGTGGATCTAGCCAAGATTAAAGCAGTGGTGAACTGGGAGAGACTGAAGAACTTCACAGAGATTTAGAGCTTCCATGGCCTAGCAGGATACTACTGCAGATTTATCAAGAGTTTCTCCACTATTTCAGCGCCATTAACCAAGTTAACGGGGAAGAATGTACCATTCGTGTGGTCTGATGCTTGTGAAGACAGCTTTCAGGAGCTGAAAGAAAGACTGACAACGGCGCCGATCTTGTCTTTACCTTTCGGGAGCAGTAGATTTGTTGGTTTTACAGACGCTTCAGGGACAGGCTTAGGCTGTGTTTTGATGCAGAATGGGAAAGTTATTGCCTATGGATCTCGACAGCTGAAGGAACACGAGAAGAAGTATGCTACACATGACTTGGAGCTAGCAGCAGTTGTGTTTACACTGAAGATGTGGAGTCACTACATCTACGGGGAGCAGTTGGAAGTTCATTCAGACCACCACAGCTTGCAGTACCTGTTTACCTAGAGTAACCTCAACAATCGTCAGAGGCGATGGATGGAGTACATCAAGGATTACAACTTTCCAATCAAATACCATCCGGGTAAGGCAAACGTCGTGGCAGACGCTTTAAGCAAGAAGACCGCCCTAGTCAGTTTTCTAGCAGCAAAGGGCGTGTGGACTGATGTCTTCAGAGACTTAGATGTTCAGTTTCAGCCCCTCAGCGACAGAGTTATGCTTACTACCATGTCCACATGGGAACCGGAGTTACTTGGAAAGGTCAAGGATAGTCAACACAATGATCCTAGGCTTGTTAGAGTGATCGAGCAGATTGACCAGAGGCCAGAGTTTAGACTGATTGGTGGAGTGCTATACTATCAGGACAGAGTGTGTGTGCTAGATATTTGGGAGCTGAATGAAGAAATCCTAGCAGATGCGCATCACAGTAGATATTCGATTCACCCAGGCAGCACCAAGATGTACTAGAACCTGAGGAGGCACTACTGGCGAACAACATGAAGGAGATAGTAGGCTATGTATCCAAATGTCTGACCCATAGACAGTAGATCAAAGCCGAACATCAGAAGCCACCAGGGCTATTACATCAGCTTGATATGCCCAAGTGGAAGTTGGAGCATATCACTATGGACTTCATCGCAGGACTACCAACAACCAAGAGACACAATGATGGCATATGGATGATTGTTGATCGATTGACTAAGTCAGCTCATTTCTAGCTAGTTTCGATGAGAACGAGACTTGATGTCTTAGCTAAGCTGTATGTGGACCAGATCGTCTCTTTGTACGGAGTTCCAGCTTCGATTGTATCGGATAGAGACCCGCATTTCACTTCACACTTCTGGGAGAGTCTACAACAGGCTTTGGGAACTAAGTTGAGCTTCAGCACCGCTTACCACCCGCAAACAGATGGACAGACCGAACGCACGAACTAGACACTTGAGGATATGTTGAGAGCTTGCGTCGTGGACTACAAAGACAACTGGGAGGATTGTCTACCACTTTGCGAGTTTGCCTACAACAATAGCTATCATTTAAGCATTAAGATGGCACCTTTTGAGGCTTTGTACGGCAGGAGATGCAAGACCCCAATTTGTTGGGAGGAAGTTGTTGTCTGGAGTTTCCATGGACCATCCATAGTCAGCGACACCAGCGAGAAGATCCGACAGATAGTCGAGAATCTAAAGGTTAGCCGTAGCCGCCAGAAAAGTTATCCAAACATCAGGTGTAGGCCTCTCGAGTTTCAAAAGGGAGACAAATTGTGTTTTTGAAGATTTCCCCATCCAGAGGTACTCTTAGGTTCGGCGAGAAGGGTAAGCTGGAGCGGAAATATGTCGGACCGTTCGAGATCAGGTCCAGGATCAGTGACATTGCTTACAAGCTCCAGCTACCACCAGAGTTGTCGGGAGTGCATGATGTCTTCCATGTCTCTATGTTGATAAAGTATGTGGAGGATCCTACTCATGTTCTACATTATAAGCCACTCGATATTCAGCCAGATGCTTCTTACATTGCCAGACTAGTTGCTATCATCGACACCAAGGAGCATGTGCTCCGGACCCGAACCATTCACTGGGTGAAGGTTCAATGGGAGCATCACTCTCCAGAAGAGGCTACATGGGAGCTACGTGACCGGGTAGAGAAGGACTATCCACATCTCCTACCTCAGCTATATTCTAACTTTGTTTTTACATTTGGGGACCAAATGTTTTAAAGGAGAGAGTGATGTGAGGCTCCACCCCTTGTGGGCCCTCAATTTTGATCTGAATAATTATAAATATAATATTAACTATCTTATTATGCTATTTAATAGGGTCTAGTAGAATAGTTTAATATATTCCTAAGTCTTAGATTAGGCCCTTGTATATTTCTTTATAGATGTAGGGTGGTTATTGTAATTTGATTAGGGTTTTAGTTAGGATAGGCCTTAGCTAGTAATTAAACTTTACTAGGAGGGGTGTTGTAGCTAGAGAAGTGTCTAGAATTCCTACAAAGGACAAATTTACCCATACCCTTATCCTCTTTTCTATTTAAACCCTAAGGGCTTTCTAGCAATCAACCACTAACCCTAACCTATATATACTAACTATTGCAATTGAAATGTAAACCCAACCCTAATTCACTCTCATTTCTCATTCGTCTTCCATCTTCCCTAATACACTCTCTAGAAATTCTAATTCTTATTCCCAGCAACAAGAAGGGTAGAGGATCATCCCCAATTGCAGCCTCAACCCAACATTAGCAACTTGGATCTTTCTCTTATATTCAAATTTCCATTTCTATTGATCTAAGGCAAGTACCCTATGCTGGACAGTTCATAATGCAAGTTTTCTTTCTCTTGATTCTGTAATTTCAATTCAATTGATGCATATATGTTAGATCTATCATTTTAGCTTTGTTTTATGGATTTTTGGCAGTTTGATGGATGAGTCCTCTCATTTGGAAGATCAATAATCCGGATTGATGATAGATGGATGGTTATAGAAGTGCTTTTGCTGTTATATATGTTTCTGTGATAATTAAAGGAGATTGGAGGTGGTTTGATTGAAAATGGGGTGGAAGAGATTGAATTCCAGAAAAATGGAATTTTTGCACAGGCGTGTGTACCTGGTCGACCAGCCTGTAGTGGGGTCGACCGGCAACACTAAAAAAGTGGGGGGCGGGGGGGGGGGGGGGGGGGCGTAGGGGAACAAGTCTCAGTTATTTTCTCCTGAGAATTTCTTAGTCAATGTACCCGGTCAACCGGATATACAGAAAGGACAGACAGAACAGGGAGTTGTCATTTTTCCCTCAAACCCAGTTTCCTCTGTGTGTCGTCGACCGAACACTCTCAAAACTGTAGAGACTGAGATTTCGCCTGAATGATGTTTGATTTAGGTTCCCTATGTACCAGGTCAACCGGCTAGCCACTAGGTCGATCGGATACATTGAGAATATCAGAATTCAAGTTAGATTTCAGCCTTTCTTCTCTGTGTAGCAGGTCGACCCAACCTTAGCCAAGTCCACCTGCCACACTGAAGTTAGAAATTTATGAGTTCAGCCTGTTTTTGTGACTTGATCGATTATCGGCCCATTGACCATCCAAGTACACATCCATTGATGTGCTAAGCACGAGTCAATGGTGTGGCTTAACCTTGACTCGTGTGGACCACCAAATAGGTTTTAGGGATTGGAATTATCATTGATTCGAACCTTAAACGTAATCAAGGATGCCAATAACTTCAAGAGCACCAATTATAACTTCTTTTGGCATCTAAGACTACAGTTACGGATCCAATTAACTGTTATGGACATGAACCTAAGAGTGGACCATTACCTAGGTTGGACCCTTGCTTTATTCCATTTGATTATATTGTTTGGAGGTTATTATACATTGTGCTTTCTTATATCATTGTCATTGTTATAACCATGTTAATTAAATGGAAATTGGAGGACCTAAACCTAGGACTACGTAGTAGTGACCCGGTGATGTAATAGGTGATATATGACCCATATCTGTGGATAGGCGAGAGCCCTCATACGGCCTAAGTTGGGTGTGTGGTACCCTAGAATGGAGAGGTTGGTTATGTTGAATTGTTGGCTCGTTGTGAATGAGTGTGAATTGATTACTTGTGGAATGAACATGGATATTGTACTTATATTGTTTTAGGCCATGGTTTGTGGGCCTCGGTATGGATCCAACGATGATTGGACTTGGAGTTGGACTTGGAATTGGACTGCGTTCCATGGTATTTGCACTTAGACCTCTTAGAGACTTGGCTAGGACCTTGCTCGCGCAAGGCGAGCCTAGACAGACACAGACCTGTATTTGTTTCCCTTGGTTAGCACTAAACATTCACTTAGTTGTTCTAAGCTCAGCCAGTTGACTGATCATCACTAGTATGAGCTATATTGGTTATGATTGGAGCTATCATGATGAGCTATGGCTAGACGGACGGTGTGATACCGGTTCCCGTCTAATGTGATAAAGGGGCGTGATCAGTGCGGTAAAGGGGTGCGGTCAGTGTTATTTATGTTGTTATTAGTAGGGCTTGTTATCCCTTGCATGGTTACCTTACTTTTTCCCGCCGCAACTGTTTACAGTATGGGAGGGCTGCGGTATAATATCCCGTGGTATCCAACTTGTGTGAATGTGCCATATCATTATCTATTAGATTAGATTACTTAATTATTCTGATTCTAACTGTGATATACTGTTCAATTGCCTAGCTTATGTTTCATTGTTATTCTTATGATTGAATGACCATCTCTATTCTCTTTTGATGCATACATCCTGTGTTATCTGTATATGATGCCTTGCCAGATCCTTAGATCTGACCCATCTTTGATGCTTAGGTTTTGACTTTGACCCCGAGGGTGACGCGTTTATTGAGGCGGTTGTAGTCGGGAACAAGTCTCAGTTATTTTCTCCCGAGAATTTCTTAGTCAATGTACCCGGTCGACCGGATACACAGAAAGGACAGACAGAACTGGGAGTTGTCATTTTTCCCTCAAACCCAGTTACCTCTGTGTGTGGTCGACCGGACACACTGAAAACTGCAGAGACTGAGATTTTGCCTGAATGATGTTTGATTTAGGTTCCCTGTGTACCAAGTCAACTGGCTGGCCACTTGGTCGATCCGATACATTGAGAATACCAGAATTCAAGTCAGATTTCAGCCTTTGTTCTCTGTGAAGCAGGTCGACCCAACCTTAGCCGGGTCAACCTGCCACACTAAAGTTAGAAATTTATGAGTTCAGCCCGTTTTTGTGGTTTGATCGATTATGGGCCCATTGACCATCCAAGTAGACATCCATTGATCTGCCATGCACGAGTCAATGGTGTGGCTTAACCTTGACTCGTGGGGACCACTAAATATGTTTTAGGGAGTGGAATTGTCGTTGATTCGAACCTTAAACGTAATCAAGGATGCCAATAACTTCAAGAGCACCAAATATAACTTCTTTTGGCGTCTAAGACTACAATTAGGGATCCAATTAACTGCTATGGACCTGAACCTGAGAGTGGACCAATACCTAGGTTGGACCCTTGCTTTATTCTATTTCATGATATTGTTTGGAGGTTATTATGCATTGTGCTTTGTAATATCATTGTCATTGTTATAACCATGTTAATTAAATGGGAATTGGAGAACATAAACCTAGGACTACGTAGCGGTGAACCGGTGATGTAATCGGTGATATATGACCCATATCTGTGGCTAGGCGAGCTCTCATACGGCCTAAGTTGGGTGTGTGGTGCCCTAGAATGGAGAGGTTGGTTATGTTGAATTGTTGCCTCGTTGTGAATGAGTGTGAATTGATTGCTTGTGAAATGAACATGGATATTGTACTTATATTGTTTCAAGCCATGGTTTGTGGGTTTCGGTATGGAGCCAATGATGATTGGACTTGGACTTGGACTTGGAATTGGACTGCGTTCCATGGTATTCGCACTTGGACCTCTTAAAGAATTGGCTAGGACCTTGCTCGCGCATGGCGTTTCTAGAAAGACACAAACTTGTATTTGTTTCCCTGAGTCGGCACTAAACATTCACTTAGTTATTCTAAGCTCAGCCTGTTGACTGATCATCACTAGTATGGGCTATATTGGTTATGATTGGAGCTATCATGATGAGCTATGGCTAGACGGACGGTGTGATACCGGTTCCGGTCTAATGTGATAAAGGGGTGTGAGCAGTGCGGTAAAGGGGTGTGGTCAGTGTTATATAAATTGTTATTACTAGGGCTTGTTATCTCTTGCATGGTTACCTTACTTTTTTCCGCCGCGATTGTTTACAGTATGGGAGGGCTGCGGCATAATATCCCGCGGTATGCTACTTGTGTGAATGTGCCATATTGTTATCTATTAGATTAGATTACTTAATTATTCTGATTCTAACTGTGATATACTGTTCAACTGCCTAGCTTATGTTTCATTGTTATTCTTATGATTAAATGATCGTCTCTATTCTCTTTTGATACATACATCCTGTGTTATATGTATATGATTCCTTGCCAGATCCTTGGATTTGACCCACCTTTGATGCTTAGGTTTTGACTTTGACCCCGCGGGAGACTCGTTTATTGAGGCCATTGTAGTCGGGAACAAGTCTCAATTATTTTCTCCTCAGAATTTCTTAGTCAATGTACCCGGTCGACCGGATACACAAAAAGGACAGGTAGAACTGGGAGTTATCATTTTTCCCTCAGACCCAATTTCCTGTGTGTGGTCGACTGGACACACTGAAAACTGCAGAGATTGAGATTTTGCCTGAATGATGTTTGATTTAGGTTCCCTGTGTACCAGGTCAACCGGCTGGCCACTTGGTCAATCGGATACATTGAGAATATCATAATTCAATTCAGATTTCAGCCTTTCTTCTTTGTGTTGCAAGACGACCCAACCTTTGCCAAGTCAACCTGCCACACTGAAGTTAGAAATTTCTGAGTTCGGCCCGTTTTTGTGATTTGATCGATTATGTGCCCACTGACCATCCAAGTAGACGTCCACTGATCTGCCAGGCACGAGTCAATGATGTGGCTTAACCTTGACTCGTTGGGACTGCCAAATAGGTTTTATGGAGTGGAATTGTCGTTGATTCGAACCTTAAACGTAATCAAGGATGCCAATAACTTCAAGAGTACCAAATATAACATCTTTTGGCATCTAAGACTACAGTTTGGGATCCAATTAACTGCTATGGACCTGAACCTAAGAGTGGACCATTGCCTAGGTTGGACCCTTGCTTTATTCTATTTGATTATATTGTTTGGAGGTTATTATACATTGTGCTTTCATATATCATTGTCATTGTTATAACCATGTTAATTAAATGGGAATTCGAGGACCTAAACCTAGGACTACGTAGCGGTGACCCGGTGATGTAATCGGTGATATATGACCCATATCTGTGGCTAGGCGAGCCCTTATACGGCCTAAGTTGGGTGTGTGGTACCCTAGAATGGAGAGGTTGGTTATGTTGAATTGTTGGCTCGTTGTGAATGAGTGTGAATTGATTACTTGTGGAATGAACATGGATATTGGACTTATATTGTTTTAGGCCATGGTTTGTGGGCCTAGGTATGGATCCAATGATGATTGGACTTGGACTTGGACTTGGAATTGGACTGCGTTCCATGGTATTTGCACTTGGACCTCTTAGAGACTTGGCTAGGACCTTGCTCGCGCAAGGCAAGCCTAGACAAACACAGACCTGTACTCACTAAACATTCACTTAGTTGTTCTAAGCTCAGCCTGTTTACTGATCATCACTAGTAGGAGCTATATTGGTTATGATTGGAGCTATCATGATGAGCTATGGCTAGACGGACGGTGTGATACTGGTTCCGGTCTAATGTGATAAAGGGGCGTGATCAGTAAGGTAAAGGGGTGTGGTTAGTATTATATATATTTTTATTAGTAGGGCTTGTTATCCCTTGCACGGTTACCTTACCTTTTCTCGCCGCGACTGTTTACAGTATGGGAGGGCTGCGGCATAATATCCCGCGGTATCCAACTTGTGTGAATGTGCCATATCATTATCTATTAGATTAGGTTACTTAATTATTCTGATTCTAACTATAATATACTGTTCAATTGTCTAGCTTATGTTTCATTGTTATTCTTATGATTAAATGATCGTCTCTATTCTCTTTTGGTACATACATCCTGTTATATCTGTATATGATTCCTTGCCAGATCCTTGGATCTGACCCATCTTTGATGCTTAGGTTTTGACTTTGACCCCGCGGGTGACGCGTTTATTGAGGTGCTTGTAGTCAGCGATTACGGGTTGGGACTGGTTGACCAGGTGGTCGAGCAGGAGGATGGAGTGCCCGCACAGGGTGGTTGAGCGTAGTTTACTTTTTGGGATTTTGAGTGATTATGTGGTAAGCAGGAAGATAGACTGCTATGTATATACTTATTATTCAGACTTTGAGATTTTGTTAGACTTTAGCCCTGCTTCACTTAATTCATTTTATATGATACCTTATGCTTCCGCTATTAGCTTATTGCTTCCGTTATCTTTTCTTATGCTTCCGTAATTTAACTGTTGATCATTTTATTGTTCAAAAAGTTTTAAAAATTTTGAGCTCATTGCGGATTATGATTTTGGAAGTTCTCGGAATTTTTTGATGTAGGAGTGATTTAACTAATGGATTGTAGTGATCTTCTTCACTACAAGGTAGGAATAATGCAAATCCAACGGAGAGATGGTACTGATGCTGGTGACACTTGGACAAGTTAAAAAATGTAGGGAGGGTAAGGTTTTACCCTGTAATCTTCCTTGAGGAGAAATGGAACTTTATGCATATTTTACTCGTCTTATTGGAAATGAGATTTTTATGTTTCCATGTTACTGTCTTTTAACTTTATTTATTTTTATTGGGTAATGGGTACACTTAAAATGTTTGGAAGATAGAGAGATAAAAGTCCACAAACCATTTTTATAATCTGGTTGAATAGATAGAGAATATATATTCTAAAGTTACATGTTCAAGAAAACTAGACTCTACAAGTTTATCCTATTGTGAACTTCTATATGCGTTGGGCGTAAACTGTTATCATCTTCTAAATATTTGCATAATTCGATTTGCACGTATGCCTTCAGCAAGAGCATAAGTTGTTCACCGAGTAACCTTATTTGTGTCTCATTGGATTTTGCATCAGTTGCTATATCCTTCCCTGCACTATCTTTGATCCCATTCTTAGGCTCGACTAAAACCAAGGATTCTAGTACAATAGCCTCCTCTAAGAGAAATTTCTCCATCCACATCCGGTTCTCGCACCCGCAAAAGGTGTTAAGCCTCATTTTCTTGAGATGATAGTTTGAGATCAGTTGGTGAACAACTCTGAAATTTATTGGTCCTGAAAATGAGGCAGCATGGTCTATTATATCACTGCCTGAATTGTTTGTGGCATCAAATTTGGCGGGCAACTAGGGCATTTTCACAAGGCTTATGACTGGCGCTGGAGATGGCTAGCTTGGCTGTAGCGCCAACCCCAAATTAAACTACAATTCTAGAAATGCCAACGCAAGCCTGAACCTGTTTGATGGAGGATTAGGAATGATCTTACCTTCAGGAATTCTTGAGCTTCTCATATGAAGGCTAAGACTGTCCTAACTGAACTTCTCTCTTCCTCCATCAAACTGTTAGTTAAACTATTTACTGGTAAGTCTCTCCTCGAGCTATGTAATTTTTTTTGTCAATTCCTCTTCTGTTTGAGGCTATCTCCTTTCCCCTATTTTTTCTGGCTCCATTTTCTTGTATAGTTGCTTGGGTGGCTCTTCTTGTTGTGGCGTTTTGCCTTTGTTCCTCCCTTTCTTTTTACTTCAATTACAATTGCCTTAAAGCACACAAAAAAAAAAAAAAAAAAAAAATCCAAGCCTGAACCTGAGACTCATTAATTTGATTGACTCAATCCAAACCCAATCTAAACTTTTAAAACGCAACCTAAACTGCACCTGACCTACTTCCCTTTTCGAGACTGCATTATTACACCCAACTTAAACCAGACTTTAGTCCAACCCTAACTCAGACCAAATTCAAATTGGATAATTTATTTTCAGGCCTAAGCTTGACTTCAACCTGAAAATCACAACTGATTTGGGTTTTGATCAGGTCGGTTAAATGGGTTGGGGCTGCACCTTGTCCTTGTCATATCCCATTTTGTATCATTTTATAAACTACGAGCATAAGACTCGGACTCGATGTACTGTAGAGTAAAACTTGATCAAGTGTGGCTCAGTCAGCCCTAGAGACCGGTTCAACCCAGTCAAGCCAAGTCGATTGTTGTCAAGTTTCAAAATAGTGCTTGTGACACTAAAAATAATGTCTTGATTGACTCAGTATTATTCACCCAATGTTGAGAATGACTTAATCAAGGACAGCATCATTCAAGGTCTGAAAGCACAAGTCACTCATTTGTTTATCGAGGCTAAGTGGATTGAACTTTAGAATTCAAAGTCACATTGAAGGCGTACATGACAACGAATATATGACAATAGGCTTATTGTAGCTGAAAGAGGTTTTTATATTTATATACCCCCTAAGGTTTTTATGATTTGTAAGTAGTACCCCTATAGTTCTAATGTTTCTATTCAGTATAATTTAGGGTCTATTTGTTTGACCACATTGAATTCTTAGGAATTGTAAGTGGGGATTTTGATAATTTAATAAATTGAATTGGGTTGGGGTTGGATCGTTAGTGAACCTGGACCCAAACCTTAACCTAACACGTGTCAAATATAGGACTTAGATCTGACTAGACCTGAAGTAGCAAAGTGCAAGTATACAGATTCTGATTGGATCTGGACCTTGACTTAAACAAAGTCAGAGCCAAACTATGGGCCTGGACTCCATCCTAGTTGGTGCTAGAAAAAATTTCCATGCCCAAGAGTTTTCGAGTCTGACCTTTGATAACCGGGTAAATTGTGGTCCATTGGCATCCCTACATGTAGGCAATGCCTTTTGATTGAAGGGCTAAAATGAGAAATTAAAGACATATATAGTTGCAACACCCACCATGTTGGCTTTTCAGTTGCCTGAGTCACCTCATTTTGGACAATAGGCAAGTCAAATCCAAGCGTCACTCAATATATGCGAAAAAATGTTGTCGGGACGGCCTTTTTTTCTTTTTCTTTTTTCCATTTTCTCTTTTTCTCCTTATTTTTTATTTTTAAAAATGCGAATTAATTAGGATTTATTATCAAGAATACTAGGGAATAAATATATGTTTTTTAATTTAATAAACATTTAATCTATGTTTAAATGTTTTTTTTTTTTTTTTTATTATTCAAATTAAAGATGACTTCAAGTGATCACGTTTACTTAGAGAAATCTTGAGTTAAAGGATTCAAACTCTACCGTGGAGCCCACATATATAACAAAAATGGAAAACTGTTGCGTGAAATTCGACATATATTATAAATAATTTTCTGGGCACGGGCGATAAGATACAATATTATTGTTTACCAATATTTTTTTGGGCACGGACCAATACTACATATTTGTTTCCATTATGTGGGCACTGAAATATCTCCAATAAAAATTGTTGGCGATATTATTAATTTACCAAAAGAAATGAATATTACTCATTAGGTATAACTTTGAAATATTACTCATAATATTGGGCATGGGCAATGGCAAACGGTTGGGCTCGACCAGGGCAACATAGATTATAGTGTCATGTTTGGCAGACATTTATTTATAGTGTGATTATGTGAATTTCTAATATGGGCCATCAATCATGTGATTAGAAACAATGTGTGAGAAGGACAAAAAAAAGATTATTTAAGAGAAATTCTAGGAGATATGATAAGGTGGGCCATCAATCATATGATTGGAAATAATGTGTGTGACAAGGACAAAAAGAGATTATTTAACAGATGTTTTAGGAGATATAGTAAGGCTGAAGTTGAAGTAGGATATGACTAGAAACTATATATGTGTCATAAGGATTGAAAGATGTTATTTAAGATAAATTATATTAGATATGATAAGGAAGAGATGAGAGTTCCACATGTCACCGCAAAAGTCCAAGAAAAAGCGCAATGTGTTCCCGTGAAGAGGAGGCTGGTTTAATATATATATATATATATATAAGTAGTAGTCACGGCCCGTGCTTAGCCCGCGCAAAAATAAATAAATTACATATAAGTTTAAAAAATATTAAAATTAATTATAACCATATAATAATTTGTTAGGTCTCACAAAGGATAAAACATATGATTTAATTGTTTGAAAAAAGGATTTGCATCAATTCATAATTTGAATGATAGGTTTCACAATGGATAAATCATATGACTTTAATCAACTATGTGTTTCATATAGACAGACCCCACAAAGGATAACATACATGATTTACTCAATTATAAATTTAAAATAGCTGGGGCCATCAAACCCACTAAAAATGTATCTGAATCTGTGACGGCATTCAAGTCCCAATCAGATAGTTATAAAAACTTGAGTGTGTGCCCCACATATGTCTAATATGAGTATACGATTTATTAGATCATACCCACGGGATCGGTGCGTTCACCTCAACGTGGAGCCCACATGAGGACCCACTTGGGATCAGGACCTGGGGGGGTGGAAAAATCTCCTTGGGCCCCACATCTTTGGAAAGAATCAGCCTCCTCCCTAAATCCTATCATCTCCATGTGGGCCCCACAAGTTTAATGGTGTCTAGTCCATTCAAATGGGTATGCAGTTGATCCAACTGTCTAGTCCATTCGGATGGGTGTGAAATTCGAGGGCCATGTGTTGCACATATGCCAAATACGAGTATATGATTTATTAGATCATACGCGCTGGATCGGTCTGCACACCTCAACGTGGTGCCCACATGGGACCCACCTGGGACTGGGACCTGGGGGATCAAAAGATCTCCCTGTGCACCACATCTCGCAAAAAAAATCAGCCTCGTCCCTAGATCTCTCGGGCTGCAGAACTCGAGGTCCAAGTGAAATTTAGGGGGCACTCGAATGGACCATTAAGTGTTGTGCATCGAGCGCACCTGATAATCGCCATATATGTATGTGTTGCGGATCGAGCGCACCTGATATACTTGAAACTCAAATATGCAAAAATTAACGTATCTATTTCCAATGTTAACATTACTTATATGCTACCAAAAACACGATTGAAATTGATGACGAAGTTGGGCCCACCACCAAAGGATCATTCTATTCTCCCAGTTCCTAATCCGTGGGCCGCTTTAACTATCACAGGTGCTGCCATCCACTATGGATTGATTAATTAATATCAGCATATCTTGTTTATTGAATTTCAAAGGTAAGGGATGAAATATTAATTGATAAAAGAAAAGTTTACAATCAAATCATTGGTGTTGAACCATCTACGTCTCTCAAAAGTATACAAAAATTCTTAAAAGTGTACAAAATCTTTTATAATAAACCCATGTGAAAGAGCAAAGTTTCTCCAATAGCATAAGTATTGTGCATCCCTACCTATAATGCTAAATCCAGCAAAGTGTATATTCATCATATGTAAAAGATCAACGGCCCACATTCCAAAAGGAAAACTCATTTGAGATTCTTAGCTACAATGTCCACTATTTTCAAATCGATGGTGCTGACCTATATGTGTCTCTCCAGCATACAAAATCTCTTGATAGTGTACAAAATCTTTTATAATAAATTTACATCCAGGAATGCTAAATCTTTTGTAATAAATATGTAACCAAGAATAGCATTCTTCATGTAACATTAATATCATGTATCCTTATCCTACAATGTACAGAATCTCTTGAAACTATATAAAAATCTTTTAAAATAAATATGTGCCCAAGAATAGCATTCCTTAGATAACATTAGTATCATCTATCATTATCCTTCAATGCTCTAGTATACAAAATCTCTTGATAGTGTACACAATCTTTTATAATAAATTTGTATCCAGGAATGCTAAATCTTTTGTAATAAATCTGTATCCAAGAATAGTAGTCCTCATGTACCATTAATACATGTATCCTTATCCTACAGTGTACAAAATCTCTTGAAACTCTATAAAAATCTTTTATAATAAATATGTGCCCCGGAATAGCATTCCTTAGATAACATTAGTATCATGTATCCTTATCCTTCAATGCGAAATCTAAGTAAAAGTGTTTGAATAAATCTGAACACATTCAACTAAGCGCGCACACACAAGATGTTTCCACTTGCAACAACTGTTATAGTTCGAATAGTCTCACCGTCCATTTGTTGGGCCCTGTTGTGGTAGGACACTTGCTGGGCACATAGTCTTTGTGGGTGAGGAGCTTCACTTGATATGCATTTAAAAGGTTACCTTCCTGTGCCCCTCATCTCTACATAAAGCAAGCTCCTCTATCTCTTAACCTCTTGGCTCTCAAAAGTCTAAAATACTCTCTCGTGTCTTCTTTTCATTCCATATCTTTTTAATGACACACAGATGATAATCGTCATGCCGGAAGCTTTGGATTCATATGATGAGGCCCTCCTCAACTTCCAGAGGTACTTGGAACCGGAAAAAATCGCCAATGCTGGCGTGAAAGATTGGGTAATTTTGGTTGATCAACCTTTCTATCTAAGCAAGTTATCGCCGCTGTATTTCTCAAGGATTTGTTTTTGCTATGGCCTATTTCTAAATCTCAATTCTTTTGGATTTTTTTGGATTTGTTTGATTTAGATCAGAGATTTGTTGTTGAAAGCTATTAACAATCATTGTTTGATATCAAATGACAAATGGTGATTGTATTTAGAATGTGATAGTTTGATTGAGTTTGATAAATATATCTACATGATTTTATAATCTTGAAGCATTTAATCGTTTCCATTCCATTGTCATTTTCTCCTTCCTCTTTTGGATTTTTACAAGGGAAAGAATTTATATGGTTAGTTAATCCAAAAGCATGAAATGTTGTTGTTAGGTGTTTGAAACAGTTGTTGGATTTAATGTATAGAAGTCTTTGTTGGTTTTGGTAATGGTGAGATGAGTTTGATAAAGATATTTACACGATGTTAAGATCTTGAAGTTTTTAATCATTTGCTTTCCATTGTTATTTTCTCCTTCCCTTTGGGATTTTTAAAAGGGGAAGAATTTATGTGTAGTTAAACTGAAAGCATGAAATGTTATTGTTAGATGGCTAAAAAAATTGTTGGATTGAATACAAAGCCTGATGAGATGAGATCTATTGTGTTTATGGTAGTTGCGTGTGGGGGTGGGAAGCAGGTTCACTCGAGCCAAAATTGGTTGGGGTTGTCTAGAAGTTGAAGCCCAACTGAAATCTGACCTATTTTCATCACAGGTCAGCTAACCCAAACCCACACTAGATGTGGGTCAATGTGGGTGGCCCATTTTACTTGATTGGGCCCAACCCGACTTATAAAAGTTTGGCCCAACTACATTTAGTTTCAAGTATTTAGGTCATTTGAATTTGGTTATTGAAAAAAAAATTCCCAAGGTACAAAAGTATTAAACATTAAACAATTTAAATATGCTTAATATTCAACTGGGCTTTGTAGGTCAACTCTGACCCACCTTGTTTTACTGGAATCAAAGTGACTGACCTGTATAACATACGGGCCCAATTAGCAGCTTGACTACAGGATGCATTAGCGGGTTGAATCCATTCACAAGCATTGGCTTAAGTTCACTCCAAGTAGAGTGATTTACAAATCATATCTTTTGGCCTAACTAAATGTGAAAAATATAGTTTGATTTTCACAACATTATAAATCCAACGGACAAAGTAGATCCATCTAGAGAAGGTGCGAATAGACCAGTACGAGCAATGATGAGTTTCATAAGCACAAAGATGGCATCCTTTCGGGTGCTGGAGTTTGAGCGATGAAAATCCATGTTGAATTGAATGAAAAGCTTTGATGGGGATTTTTTTTTTCCAGTGATTTTAGGGTGAGACAAGATGATTAAGAGTTCCTTACGTCTTGTATTTGTTGCTATTAATGCTGTGGGAAATTGAATGGACCGCGTCAAAGTAAGTTGGAGTGACTTGGATTAGGTACAAGTTAAAACCAAACCCAAACCAATACTAGATGTGGGTCGGCTCCACCCTGCCTGCGTAACCCACATCCAACATGTGTAACCCATTTGACTTGATATGATCCAACCCAAGTTGTAGAAGTTTAGCCCAAGCCGAAGAAATTAGTAAGGCTGGTCGTAGAGTTTCTATTACATGATGTCAATTTAGTAACAATGAGTTGTTAGCGTTTCATGATATGAGAAAGCATAATCATGTTCAGCCTTTTCTTGGTGCTACTTTAACCATGTGTGACGTTGGAAGCCTCAAGAGAAGTTATTCAGGATGTGTGTTTCAATGTTATAACAATAAAATAATATTATCATCCATTGAATAATGGACCCTGATCCTAGTCTTGGTCAAAGTGGTTGAATAATATTATCAGCCTTTTCTTGAACTTATTGATGGCAGATTCTGTTTATCAGTACCATTTTTAACTGGCCAATATGTTTTTTACCCGTCGTGAAGTATTTATTGCTACGTGTTTGTATTTTTTTTTTTTTAAGAGTAATTTTCTTTGTTAGAATCTATATTTAGTTACATTTTTTTTTTCTTTCTTGCCTTTTTTCTTTAATTATACGAGTATAGCATTGAGAGAAAAGTATGATATTTCACGGGTGATTAAGTGTGTGAACTTTTCTACTTTCTATTGAAATATGTAGACTTAAGATCTATATTAGCTAGCAAACAACAATATCTAACCGTAGTATTTCTATTACAGGTTAAAGTTCAATCGTCAATATTTTTCTAGAGTTGTTCTATTTTTTGTTATTTCATCTATAGGGCTAGCAGCTTGGTATGAGTTGGCCTAAACCCAAACTTGACCAACCTAACATGTCCTCTTTCCCGTTCTATAAGTTCAAGACTACTTTTGCCAGATTGTCTGTAGTTTTCTTATAATTAAGAATAACCAGTGGCAACTTCTAAAAATATAATGACTCAAAATAGGAAACCTAGTTATTAAATAGAAAAAATAATAGATAATAATCTAAGACAAGCTCATCGTTTCCATATATATATATATACAACGTCATTTTGAATATTCTCTATTAGTACCCTACTTCCATTGCATGGTCCATTCAAGAAAGGACTCTGTGACTCGTTACTACAAAATAATGCTCTGATTTTTATTAACTTCTTGCCTAAAATTTCTATCGTGAATTCTTTATGATCACTTTCTATCTATTCAGCCTGGCAATGTGGCAATCCATTTTTTTTCTAGTATGCTAGAGATGGGACCGATGAGATCAAAACTACCACAATTTCTTTAGAAGCATACTTTGATGTCTTTGTACCCATTTCGTAGTGCTTCATACTCGTTTTGTTGTCAGAGACCGGGTTTCCTCGGAGTAGGCGCTCTATCTTCGAAGGACTTCGGCGGATTTCTGACTTCCCGACGCATTTGTTGGTGCTATTGGCAGAAGATATGCAGTTATGTTGCTCCAAGAAGAGGTTGAATAACACTTAAAGACCCAGCCCCTTTGTAGCTATTTGAGGATTGTCGTGCTATACGCTAAGGCTAACAAGCACATTGTTTTGGTTGATTCAGGCCATTTTTCTAACTTAGAGCAACTTAATTTGAATTGTAATTTTTGGTTGATTTTGCAAAGGTTGAGGCGAGGATCGATCCGTGAAAGTTTGTAGTAGAAGTGCTAGAAGTCTTGAGTTTCTCGAGATTTGCGAGCTACCATTGGGAATTTTCTAGCGGATTTTCAACTATTGCAGTTCCGTTAGCAAGGTTGATCCAATTGGAAGTGTGCTAATCACCCCATTAATTTCCTAACTGGTGCCTCGGTTTGGGGGCGTCACGCATATTGATCATGGGGCTGGAAAAAAATGTGATTTAGGGGCTTTATTAATATATGGTGATTATAAAAAGAACATTTATGAACTGCAGAAATGTCTTGATTGTCCTTTCGGAGTGTAGATCTAGTCATTACGAGCATGAGTGAAACGATTCACAATCACATTTGGAATTAATTTAAAAAAGCTAAATATTATTTGTAGTAGAAAATGGTCAATGTAACTGATCAGATTGTTAAGTAGAAAAGGAACCTTTTTTGCCAATTATGCAAATATAAAATCCTTTTGCTTGACAAAATCATAAATAGAAAGAAATTCTTGCGTAATACATTGGAATGGCACTTTCCTAACAATGTCTCTGTTTTTTTTTTCTTTTTCTTCTTGCACTCCCTTCTCTTCTTCTAATGTTATCTTTCTCCTTTATTCATTTTCTTCACTTTTTATCCTCTAATACATTGCAGCTTTGAGAGATGAAGCAGTGTGAAAAAAAAAAACAAGAAGAAAAGAGCAGTGTCTATTCATCTCCAAATTATTGATCTTCTTTTCCTTATTCTTTCTTTCTACACAAAATCGTCATTTGGTAGAGGAGATATTGTAGACTAGCATGAAAAGATGATCTGGATTTGGTAGGAAAGAGCTTGAGATGCAAAAGTAAAAGAAGACAACCATCGCTAGCTTGATAACAAGATTGATACCAGCCATAACTATGATACTGCGTGAAAGTTGAGGGACTGCATGCTTTTCTTATGGTGGCTTTATTAAGAACATGAACGACTACTTTTAGGTTTTACGGTCTAGACCACTAGTCTTGCAAATTTTTATTAAAATAATGTTATTATACAATGTATAAATAAGACATACTAGGCGTAGGGTGGATCAAAGGAAACCAATGCCCTAACCCACCTACAACAAAAGAATATAAACTCTCATTCCCAGTTTGAATCTTACAAATCCACAATTAATCCCACTCCTATTAGAAGCGGGTCATTCCTGGAAGGTGATTGTATACTTGTATTTCCTAAACTAAACATGACGTGTGGTTTTAGTAATTTGATTTGAAGAAAGCAAAGTAGTTTTGTACTGGTTTTCGGCATATGATTGTAGTAGAGAACCTAGAACCTTGACATACTTCAAGCCAAGTAGATTGATGATGAGACATATCAAGGACTAGAATTGAATACATAGGAGGAACCTCATAGGTAACTCTAATTGAAGAAGTAACATTGTTTTAGTCAGTCCTAGTATGTATACAAACGGTGAAAAAAGCATATATGTTGTGGGTAAGAAGTTTAGAAAATATCGAGAAGGATGAAGCCAACAAATACGTTGAATGAAGTGATGGTAAGGTAATATATAGACCATGGATCCATAGAGAACAAGTTTTTAAAAGCGTTGAGTTGAAATTGAAGTACATGAAACCAACCCCAAGTTTATAGAATGAAGCTTAAAAGGTGACAACGCAGTATGATGATCCAATAATCCTCTAGTCGTCTATAAATGGGAAGAACTTATTTGACATAAACAATACAAATACTCCTCATAAGGTCTCTATATTGAAAAGGATTTTCGCTACCTCTACTAATGCCTACTCGTTTTGGAAGGACTGGTTAGAAGAGGAGATTTAATACTTCATGCATAAGAACTATTGAATAAGAGAGAGCTGATTTTGTTCCAACCTTCTACTTTTATACTCTGAAGTGTTCTCGTAAATGGGTGTTCTTCACTAAGAATGACTCTGCAAACATATCTCATTCCCCTTTTGGCATCTTGGCGTGTTGGATCTAAAATGGTTTGTAACACAAGTCAAACCTGTAGATCTAGATTCAGACATCAAACAGTGGATAATCTAAAACACTAGAGGCGTATCTTGCGCCATGATCTCGATGATAAGAAGTTATATTCTGCCTTGTAGATTTCCCTGGTATGAGATGTGCGGTCCCGATCAAGTAGGGTTTTCTCCTTTCTCCCTTTCACTCACTACAATATGCGTGAGAGTGGTTTTGTAATGCGAATAAGCTTGAGTAAGACAGGGGACCAAAAAAACCACCATACAGAGATTGTTGTTTTCATCAAAGAAATCCAAATAAATTTTTTATTTCTCAATTCCCTCATTATTCAGTAAAACAAGAGTCCTAATGGATTGGGCATTCTAGAAATGAGTGCAAGACGGATTTGTTAAAATTAAAACTAAAGGGAAAAGCTTATATATCAAAATCAATTCACTCCATGTCTGGCCCCATCATTATTAGATGTATGGTCATGTGGGCCACTTACATCTAACACTGTATCCTTGTTGTCAATAACCTTGTTGTCATCCACAAATTGTTTCAGCATTCAAAATGCTCTACTAGATATAGAATTTCACTTTATCTTTATTGCGGGGTCAATTGGAGACTCTATGTTTCTCCATGTGTGATGTATGAAAGCTAATGCCCCTACTAAAGTAATTCCGTACATCTTTTTCACAAATTGTTATCTAAGTTGTCGAACTTTGACAAAAATATGAACCATAATCATCAACCCACAATTTCCTTCTTGAGTGTTAATGTAATATAGCTATTACAATCATATTCAATGGTGAGATATTATCAAGTTTATAAAAGATTGACCTTTCTTGTTGCGTTAATCAAAGTAACATATATTTCGGGAATCACAAGGTGTTGCTGTGGATAGCAACACCCGCTCCCATAGCCCTACCAGGGATTGATCCTTGGCAAGGTAGTTTAAACTTCCCTGGTCAACGGGCCAGCTCAAAAGGAAAAAAAAAAAAAAAAAGTAACATATGTTTAAGGATACATTTATTGTTGGCACAACCTCGAGTCATACTTGCTTTCCTTTTCGCATAGGTCGGAGTTTTCATTGATACTCCTTAAATGGAAACAATAGGTGGGTAGCATTTGGAAAATTTAAAAATAACCTTTTATTTTTTGATCTAGAGCTTATTTCAATATCTGAACGTTGGATAAGCCCCTGTGATTGTATTTTCCTTTTTTAGAGCTTATTTACAAGTAAGAGCGTTTGCCTCCAAAGAAAATAGCCGAAAGAAGCTGCTTTTTTAGAAAAAAAGCTACCTAAAATGAATGAAGTTTCACATTTCAAAACAAACAAAAACTTTAGATGAAAATAACCTCATAAAATTTCCATGGTTATGCAAAGGATGGGTTTCACATTGTGATCAAGAAATGTGGGCTCTAATTACCACAATCCCTGAAGGTGGGCTCCAATTAACTAATGAAATAAGATCTTTTTATAATTTTACTAAACGAGCTAATTATAAACTAGAATATAAAAATTAGAGCTTTTAGGGTTTGTGCTTTCTTGTAATGGAAAATGTCTTAAGTGCCATGTGTTATAATGCATGTTCTAGACCTGTAAGTGGCCAATTCGTGCAAGATTGTCAAAGGTTAGGATTCTCTCAAGCTTGGACCCTCCTAAGACCCGCCTCAGCGGGACCACACGGGTTGATGATCTTTTCATAAAAATCAAAGCTTTTATTTTAGACCTTAATCTAACTAGCTCTTTTTAATTAGACCAGAGTTTCCAAATGGAGCCTTAGTCAACCATTGTATGCCTGTTGTAATCTTAAGCTTATTGTGAATACATGCTGTAATTGCAATCTAGTAAATATATGGTAATTGTAACAAGAAAGAGGGATGGTTTTACTGGAAAATAGTATAATGGAAAGTCAATGTATAGGACGCACTACTGTCAAATGAATATCGAATCAGTTAGCCATATCTTGCAGGGGCAATTATTATATATAATAGGTATAGGATTCAATTTCGCAATTGAGCTCCAATTTTTAAATTGATTGAGAAATTTGAGCTCAATTGAGATTTCAATTTTTTTCATAATTTTGAATTTAAGATAAATTTTACGAATTTAGAAGAAAAGTAATGTGGACTCCTTTTTAGAAAGGGATTTAGCAAAAAGTCCAATTCCAATAGGAGTTTACTCTCAAACAAACATATACCTTAATTTCAAATCATCTTCAAAAAGATAGTTATCACCATTGTGGGTGGGAGTGATATTTGAGCATGCTCCAATTTTAGTGGGGGAGTTTTTGATTACTTGTTTGTGGTGAGGAAAGTGGGCCATATTGTTGATTTTCGTAGGGGGCTTTTCATTCATTAGGTTATTGTTTACATATCTTGCAGATTTTGTAAGAAAAATTCTTGCATCATTAGATTTTTTTAATATGTTTCTCTTCGCATGAATGCTCTTATATCCTTATTAATGTCACTTTTTATCTATGTTTCTCCTCTCTGCCTTTCTTAATGTTATTTTCATGGTTCTTGTTATGTTATTTTGCTATCTTCTTTTAATTTATCAATATAGTAGTGTAAGCTCTCTATTTTATAAATTTATGATATTCTGTCTTCCTTTTGTGTATTGCTTAAATTCATTTTCTTCTCAATGATATTTAACTGATAGAAATCTCTGCTCCAAGTTTTGTCTGTAGTTCTTTATGTTACATTTGCCTTGTTATGTTTCTGTTTGATTGCGGATGCTCTGTTTTACATCTCTCCTTTTAATAATGTTTTTCTTTCTAATATGGTTTCACATACATTCATCATGAGTTGTACTTAATTAATTCTTGTTGTTATTATGCTTCTGTTTGTATGGTTAATTATGTATCATTGTTAGTCATTTTGTTTATATAGCAATCTTGAGAACGGCTAAACATGTGGCAATATGGGTTAAACTTAGATAACTTATTCCCTCAGTTTTCTAGACTGCATATCTTGGGGATGTGCCCGATTGTCATTTATAGTTGGACCCTGATGGATTATAACTACGAAAATGTGACCCTTTAGGAATTGCTTGGGCCATGTGACAATCACTAGCACTATGTTCTAATAGATAATAGGATATTTGTGTTTTTTTATTAATTGTATACTCCTTTCTTATTCTTGAAATCTTGATAATTTACGTGGCGTGAATTTCTTGTATTTCATGTTCTTTAATACAGTTGTCTTTTCTATTCTTCTAGGTGTCAATATGCCCTAAAGTGACTTCACAAGGAGTCAACGGAGCTGTAATTGCTCAACTAATTGATTTGTATAAGGATTTACTCTTGGGTAACAAAACTCCTTCATATGATGGAACGAATGATCCATACACTGTTGGACATTTACCCATTGAGTCTAAGGAGTTTGTTATGAAATTAGTTGACAGAGATGTGCACACCAAATCTATGAGGTTTGTTTTTAAGCTTCTTCATTGCCCATATTTTGTCAAATTCAATTTTGTTATTTCTTTTTTTCTAATTTATCTTGTTTTTAGCTTTTGTTTCATTACTGTATATATTCTTTACTTGAGTTTGTATCGTGCCACATGAGTAAGCGGTAATTTAAGGTAGCAATTAAGTTTGCTGCACAAACTGATCTGCTCCGATTACAATAGTTTTTATGTGCTTGACGTAGATTTGAGAGAATCTCCAACAAAGAAGTAATTACTTAGATAATATATTCTTTCTTTATTTCATATAAATTGGGTGATATTTTTGTGTTATTACTTATTTTGGATGCTTTCTTCTATAGTTATGTCCCAGTTGGAAGATCATTTTCCTCAACTACCTACAGTCGGACGGATAGTTTTGGTGATGGATTGGAATGCTGGAGAGGATTTTATCAGAGCATTCAGCCAACACATATGGGATTGTCTTTGAATACTGGTATACTTTATATTATGATTCAGTTTTGCTTCATTTTTTTATTTTATTTTTTTGGTCTTTTCTAACCAGTCAAGTGGAAAACTCAGTTAAGTGATGTGTTTTATAATTTGTCTTGCACTTGTCAACCCATTGTTAGCTCCACAAAAATAACCATGGACTTTCTTGTTTGTTTGGATGTTTGTTGTCAGTTTTGATAAAAAAAAAATTTATCATTTCTTTTTAAGTTTCAGTTTTCATTCATTTAGTGTTGGTTTCTGATGAATTTGTCATTTGCTTCAAATAAATTAAAGTTCTTTCATTTTAAAATTAAATAAATATATTCTATTATTATTATTATAGATTTTAATCTTGATTGTAATTTTTACCATCTTAACATCATGTAGACCAAGTGTTATTTAAATATTTTATTAGTTTCAATATTATAAATTTCGAGGGCATATTTTGCTAGTACCCATTATCAATGTTATTCAATGATCTAATCTAATCAATTACATTTATTGGGGTGCGGTTCAATTTAAAATCTTAGGACCCCATACACCTATGTGAAATTCTAGGGTCATTCAGCAATAATTTATGGGTATGCTGCCGCTAAACGTAGTTTTCAAAAGTTTAGGGAGAATTTACGAGTTGGCAATGCTTGCATACTTTTTTGAAAATCTGAAATTTATAAAAATAAATTCATGTAAACAAGTAGGCATGGCATATTTGGTTGAAGAATTTAGAGAAGTTTATTTTAAGAAAATTCTAAATATCCCAAATGTTGCCATATAAAGTAGGTATGGTAGTTGCAGAATTTGAAGGAATCTTAGAGGTAAAATGCCCAAATTTTAGAGGTAAATTTTGTGAGTTTTTTTTTTTTTTTTTTTTTGTTAGACTTCCCACAAGGCATGCTTTCTTATTAAGAAATCATATTAGAAATTTCTGCATCCAAACATTCCTTGAGTTGAGAAACATAGACCCAAGACAAGAAAACTACTATTTTCTTTCACGCCTCTAGCTCGAGACTACACTCATCTCGAGATGTGACAACCGCCTGCATGGGTATTCGAGTCAAACTCATTGACCCTTCATCCCCATGAACGGAAATCACCCACAGGATATCACGTGTGAGGTTCAAACTTCCATAAACCTGTATTTCTATCTGTATAGTCTTTATCACATCGATACCCAATTGTAACCCTATAATTTTTACATCCATCAAGATATAGAGCATAAAAGTTCATGAGCATAGATTTAAGTTCAAGTTTAAGTTCAAGAGATAGGGGGAAAGAAAGAAGTAAGTAAAGTAAAAAGTTACAAGCCATGGTCTAAAGCATGTTTATAAACTATAACAAAAGATGTGGCAATTCCAAGGCACGGTCCATATGTAGTTTGACATCCAAACTCAAAGATAAGATGTCAAAAGGAAATCTTCTGAAGTCCATTCAGCTACGTGACGGGGGGATTCCTCCTCCTCGTTGATCTCCGGGGCGGTGGCATCGAGGTACTCACCTGTAATGCCAAGTGTAGCACCATTAGACTAAGCTAAACAAGATAAACAGATATAAATCATATAACATGTGGCAAATGAATAATTAGACAGATTTAATTCATATGGGGTCAAAACATGATCATTAGGCAAATCTGTGCATAAGTAAGCATGAGACGTACAAATCATAGATGACAGATATACACAACAGCAAAACTAAATGGCACATCCACATTAGCTATATTCTCTCAAATTAATCATGTAAACATGAATGTAAATTGAGAGCAGAAACAGAACAGAACAGAACGGAATGGTGCAACTAGGAGACAAAGGGCCCAAAACTCTCCATCGTGGACCTAGGGTGCCGGTCAACCCTTAGAATATAATCTCATATGCAGAGGGCCTGAAATATATACTAAACCCACACTTAGTCAAGTCCGACTTAGATAGTGTCAAAGCCAAGTGGTGCCCACTCGTGAAACGAAATGTACAAAATAACAGAAAATATAGAGAATAGATCATATCATAATTCAGAACTTATCAAGGTATAACTGAACAGAAGCAGAATGAATATAATATGAACAAGGGTATCAACAAGATGTACATAACTAAACAGAAGTATGATCACATCATACAAGAATATTGGAAACTGAATGCAATACGTGTATATAGATCATATACGGAATCAAGATATAAAACAAGCCAATCCTACGGTCTTGGGAACGCTCGAGGTCTTCATCGTCCTACTCGGTGTAGTACTAAGGATTTTGGTGTTAATGGCCTACAGAAGAACCCTTTGCATTACTTAATTTGGGCACCGAATCCCTTAGTATAATACATTTGGTTCGGATCTCAATTTCGAATAACACGAGATTCCTTGTAGGTGCATGGTTGCTCAAGCTGCATCCACTTAATTCACAAGTCCATTGGGCATGATGAAGTGTTCAAGGGATCCAACCTTAAAGTCCAACTATCAGGCCAAAGCAATCTAACATACTACGGTTCAACACTTGGCTCGCGGTACCATCCAGTTGCCAGGATTTATTTAAATCCAATATCCAATCCAAATTTCAAATCAAATATATGTAAAGACCATTGGATTCTATGCTTCAAGAGCTTTCCAACAGTATGTGAACCTCCAAAAATGAACTTACGGTTAAAAAGTTATGGTCATTGGAAGTTCACATTGTTGGGCCCAATGGGCCTACCTGCTCGAGCGGGCCACGTATCCGCTCGAGCAGACAAGCTTCTGTGACACATTTTCTGGGCAGAAACTAAATCCGCTCGAGCGGCCAAAGCTTGGCTCGAGTGGGAAGCACACTGTGATACATTTTGAGCTCAGTTTGCTCTGTTTTCTGTGGTTCTATCTTCTAAACCTAAAACCCATCTTACAAGGCATAATCTTGGAAAAAAAATAAGCCACCAAAGTGCTCACAAAACCCATGAATTGTCCAATTTACATTCCACATTGAATCAACAAGAGAACAATCCATTTCTTACATAAAAATCCTGAACAAAAATCCATTTGAGCAAAGAAATGGGTACCTAACATGATTGAACATATTCAAAGAATCAAATAGGCATACATGCATACATTTATATAAATTTAACTTGCCTTGGTGCTAGAAATCCAAATCCTACTCAAATCAACCTCTCCTAGCCAAACCAAGCTCTCCAAAAGAAAACCCCAAAAATACACCTCTAGAAACACCCTACAAATTGTGAAAATGAAATGAAATAAGGGAGTGGAAGATGTATGTAAGAATTGTAATATCATCTCATTGATTTGAAGCAAGAGAAAGGGAAAGAATGAGAAATACTTACTAACGGACAAGATGGAGCACACTTGGAGGAAATGGAGACTTAAAGAAGATGATTAAGAAGATGAGGATGAAGATACTTCCACCAAAACCCACATGCAGCAACTGCTTCAAAAAGATGATGGAGGTAGTAGCCAGTGGAAGAAGAAGAAGAGTATCTGCTGAAGTGAGGAAAGAAGCTTCGTTTGAAATGGGGAAGAAAGTTTTAAGATGATGTTTCCTCCTTGGAGTGCATACAAGTCCATATAGGGACTGGAATTCTCAAAAAGGGGCTTGGGCTGGAATATGGGATAAAAATGGGTAAAAAATGGATCCGAATTTAATGGGTCAAAACATGAAAATTAGAGACTATGAAATGCTCTATGCAATACAATGAAAACCCACAAAATGTCTAAAGACACACATAAAACCCAAAACATTCCAAAAGTCATAATCTACCTAGTCAAAGGTCAACCCAACTAAATTCTACCTAATTAAGCCCAATTACATCAAAAACATCCATTAAACTACTAATCTCAATTAATTAACTATTAACCGAAATTAAGGCGGGTCAGAGTGTTACATTTTCCATTCATTTAATTTGTGGGATTTATCATGTAATATGATATACGTTGCTTTCAAGATATCATGAGATATGAGGCAAATTAGTTTTTAAAAAATGTTGACCAAACTCAAGCGACTCGGGTGACATTATCTAAACTTTGGTAATGAAATTGCAAAAAGCGGGTTAAAGGACTAATATGTCAAAACCCCTTGTCTCAATTGAGTTGCTTGGGACTTGGCCTAGTCATATCTCAAGTCACGTATGACTGAAATAGAGAATGATATCCTCTAAATTTAAGCCACATGAGTTTTAATTATTTAAAGTGAAATTAAGTGATATAAGTGAGGTTCCCATTTGGTGGATGATCATTTTCATCCATCTTTGAATGTTTTGATCTCCATTAAAATGTTGTTTTTATCTTTGAATACTTTCATAATCAAAACCCTCCAAAATTTCATCACACCAAGAAAAATTGATCAAGGCGAATGGGAATCAAAACCCTCCAACAGATTAAAGACTCGACAGAAAGGCCCTTTAAGGGTGAATGGACTAATATGGCGTTGAGTCCTTGTCCTTTCAGACTCAGCAATGTTTAAAACCATGAGACTCATATATCTTCAAACATCCTAATTAAAATGTCCTCTCTAGTGTTCTAATTTGTTTATGTTTATAGGTATGTTGTGCGAGGAAGGTCATTCAATGAGGGCAGTAGCAGTGGTGCTGGTTCGGGAGAAAAACCACCAAACCCGCTGCTGAGTCAACTCGGTCAGGGCAAGGACAAATGGCCCATGTGGCCGTTTTAGGGGCCATGGGCTCCCATGGAGTCTCTGCTGCTGGGAAAAGAAGAGAGGTTTGAATTGTTTGCTTCGGCTTCTTTTGAAGAGAAAGGTGGTGAAACCAAGGGCATCTCCAACAAGCGAGTTTTCAGGTAAGAATAAGAACTATGCTTTTCAAGAGAAAGCTACTACTTTCCATTCATTTAATTTATGCGCTTTGTGTGATTCTTGGTTATAGAGGTTGGTTTGATGTTTATTAGAGTTTATTTAATTCTCCCATAATTATTTGATTAATTGAAAACCTTGAAACAACTGGGCATGAGGATGTGAAAGCTTTTGTTACTTCCTTCTCTTGATCATCTTCATGTTGCATTTTGTAGTTTGAAAACTATATTTTGTTCTAAAACTTTACTAAGTTCAAGCCATGTTATTCAGTCTCATGCTAAAGGCAAATGGTACTGATACCGCCCATATTCTCGGTGCGTCTTCTTCTGTATGATGGCCTTCTTCTATATGATGGCTGAGCGAGGACCGCATGCATCTTCCAAGTCTTTTGGGTTCACATCGTGCAATCCATGCGGACTCAAATGTGAGCAAACCAATCCCCATTTCACCAATAGCTGTATTCTCTTGGATTTGAACTTTTCCTCTATTTAATTAAGCTAGTTCATGCTATTTTTATGCAGATCATAGGGAAGGTATTTTTATACCATTAATTAAATGAATTAATAATGGATCGAGTTGAGAGTCCTCATTAGGGTCAATTGATAGTTTCTTATTGATTTCTTATTATGATTTTTAATTTCATTATTTGTCATATTCTTGCCTTAATTAATTAGCTTATGTCTAAGTTCAAGTCACAAAGTATAAACCATATGAGTGACTATTGAATTCATTACGAACTAGGTTATAAGGCAATAAACTAAGGTGAGTTGAGAACAATTGAGTCCAAGTTTTTCAATATTTCTTTTTACTGCAAAAATGAATAGAATGACGGCCCTTAGCCATCGTTAATCAAATCAGCGATGGTATTAAATAGTGGTTAGGGCCATAAAAAAAATGATGGCTCTAGAACAATTTTTTAGCGACCTTTTTTTTTCAACTACCCAAATCAATAGAAATATATTGCAACTCCTCTTTTGATGATGGCGGTTGATGAATCGTTGATTTTTAATTAAAATCTATCATTCTTAGAATTTTTTTAATAAAATATATGTTTTGGCATGAACCTAGATTACTTAAACTTAAAGGAAATGAATAATCAGCCAATAATTGCTGTTAAGGTTTCTGTTCTACCGTATTCTTCTCTTTTTTATCTATCTAAACATCTATTTTTATTGGTGTGATATAGTTGATGTCTTGGCCTTTCATTTTTTGAGATATATAATCATGTGCTCTTTCAAATTTTCTTATGTTAATTATTTAAAAGGGTATATTTCTCTATCGACTTTAACTTGATTGCTTACTAGTGTTGAGCACAGGTATAATCTGTAAGGATAAGATAAATTAGAGATTTGTGAAGTAGACACCAAAGAAACAAGAAATTAAATAATAGATGTCTAATTAGGTTGCACATATAATTGTAGGCGCACTTATTCAAAATTTATGAAGGCTCAATAGTTGCATAAGTTAAACTATGTATACTCCCAAGGTGATGGGCACTACCAAGTTCAAGGACATAGGAGATTGCTCCTTAAAGTTAAGCTTTGACGTTGGAGAGTGCTACAATTTTGATTATCCACTTTACTTGATAGTAATTTAATGTCATATTCCTATATGGGAAGCACTTTAGATGGGTTGGGGTTATTTGCTAAAGAATGTGCTGGCTAAAAGAAGCACCATGAACCTATATATACTATAAGCCTAAGGAAGCTATGTATGATCGCAAATCCTCATGTTAAGGATTAATAATTATCATATGAAACTATCTCAGTCAGCTGCATAGGTTTTTATGAAACTATGGCACTCTGCTTCAAAATTTCTATGTAAGGGACAATTATAATTTGTTAAATTGCGCTGGTTTTATAACCTACATCACCTTTATTTGGACAGAGTCTATAAGACCAAGGAAGCGATGTATAATTGTAAATTCTCATGTTGAGAATTAACAACTCCCATATGAAACCATGGCACTCAGCTACATTGGTTCATATGAAACTTTGGCAGAGTCTGCTCCATAATTTCAAAATATTGGACAATAATTATTACTTAAACTTCCTTGATGTTATAACTTATAGCCCATATCACTCTTAGTCGGACAGAGTCAACACCTGATGTTTACGGAGTGATCCAAATCGTTAAACTCCAAGGAATTTTTTTGCAATTCTCACGGGCTTCAACGTCTTTCGTAGATTCCTATATCACCTATTCTCATCCACTGTACCTTTCTCACTTTAAATTTTTTACATTTGTGACTTTCCCTTTTAGATTTCGAAGCTTGATAGAAAAAGACGACTCGATTGCGGGCTGTGAGAAATATTTGTTTCTTGCTAATTTTGTATCGATTTGGTTATTGTGAACGAGCATATTGGTTTTGTTCATTTTGGTTATTTTGATTGATTTGGCTTTATGGGTGCAATGGATGCATTTTGCTCAATCTATAATTACTCAGTTCCTATCTTACACTACTTTATTTTCTACTTTGTTTCGCCATTATGGCAGCCTTTTCGATGTGAGGCTGCAACCATTATTTGTTAAGATAGACCAGTGTCACTTACCGTGCTTATAAGGAGAAGAATTATCTGCCACATTTTTGCATATTTCTAAATACAGTTTGCTTTTGCAGGTTTGAAAGTAATCTACGGTTGCCACTCAAGGGGGTGATTGCTCTAAAGCACTTTAGATGGTGATGACTGACAAATTTAAATGTAAAGAACATAATTTGGACATGTCCAACACAGGCCAGCTCCGACGATAGTAAGGAAATGTTTTTTGTCGTGGGTTGATGGCCCACAAAGGAGAAGTGGTAGGCTGAAGAAGACGTGAATGTAGGTGGTAACAATAGATCTGAATAAATGTAACCTATCCAAGCATTTGGATTAGGATAGATCAGAATGGAGGAATAAAGTAATGTAGCCCGAAATATAGTTGGGGCAAGGCTTTGATGATGATAATGATGATAGTTTGAATACAAAACTAATTTTATGTTCTTCAAGCTGATTATTACTATGTTTAAATGTGGATGTTCTATTATTTGACCATGGCAAGGTGGAAGTTATTGTCTATGATCGTGATTTAGGGATAGAAATGTCTTAGACTAATGGACTCTTTGGTCTCACATTGTAAAATTTGTTGTGCACAGCCAAAAAGTTCTGCCATAGTTACAATACAGTGATTGTTACAGGTACTAAAATGTCTATTACCAAGTAGTGACTCTGACACTATTGGTTATGTTTTCAATACATTTATATACAGTGAATGAACCAAAGTTTGCAGTGGCAGAAACTCTCTCCAGTTACAATAACTGTAATGCAAAATGTTTTCAATAAATTAAATGCAGAAATTGAACCAAATCTACAGATACCAGTCAGTTGGAATGTGACGCCTGAAACTGAGTTCAAAACAACTTATTGCGAATGTTTCAAACACATTCAAAATCTATGACAGAACCAGATCCACAGGTACCACTGCAGACAAATACCAGTTATATTACATTCATATTGTCAATTATAATATAAAATTACATAATCTCCCAGATTTTATATACAGGTGTACCAGATTTGGGCTTGAATATTAGATCCGGGCATTTGCTCATATGAGATTTGGCCGGTGTACCAGGTTCTTGCTTGAGTATTAGACCTAATAACTAAATAGGCTGCGGTTACACTAATTTTGGCCTAAATCATCGTCTCTATATATAATTGTAACTTAAGGCCCTGAAACCAGTGGAGAAAATAGTATAATTGGATGTGGAGAAACAACTGAAGAGGTTCCACTCCTTTTGTTGACTTTTTCTCATCCTTCATGCATATAGGTAAATGGGTTTGGATCTTCTTAGATCTTATATAAATGTTGGTTCGATAATGAAACGGATCATAAAATAGGGTCTACAGTCCAGACTTGGTTTTTGGGGTCAGATCTTTCTCATTATTAGATAGAGGGATCCTCTATCAAAAGGTCCCCACTTTGACAGATCTCTAGACAAAATAGGTCAGATGTGCTGGTTAGATACATACCTATCATCGTTTGTTTGTGACCATCCATTTGACTAATATGTCAGTGGCCCAACCCAACTGAGTGGCTTCACTTATGATTTTTGGTCCATGAATCCTTCATTATTGGGTCTTAAAAATGAAAGAACATGGTCTAATATCACTGCTTGAAATGTTTGTGGCAACACATTTAGCCGGCAACTATGGCATTTTCATAAGGCTTGCTACTAGGGCTGGAATATGGGCTGGCTGGCTGTTGCGCCCTGCCCAAATCAAACTAGAATTCTAGAAAGTCTAGCCCATGCCTGAACCTGAGACTCCTTAACTTGATTGACTCAATCCAAACCCAATCTATACTTTTAAATGAAAAACCTAAACCCAACCTGACCCCCTTCCCTTGTCAACACTGCATTATTACACGCAGAGACTTTAACCCAGCCCTAACTCGACCCAAATTTGAATTGGATATTTTATTTTCAGGCCTAACCTTAACTTCAACCTGAAAATCACAACTAATTTGGGTTTTAATCAGGTTGGGTAAATGGATTGGAGCTCCACCTTGTCCTTGATTCAGCATGCTAAAAGGAGTACCAGCCCGGCCTGGCCCGTTCCAAGACTAAAAACACAGGGCTTTTAGAAAAATTTGTGCCCAGTAAACTTGGCTTGGACAATTATTTGAAAGCCCAACCAAAATAAGACTGGGAATGGGTAGAGCATGCCCAGCCCGTCCAAGCCCGGCTCGGCCCGCCCCTCCCGTAGGGTTAGTTTACTGATTTTTATGTATATTTCCTAAACTGCAACTTCCTAGCCTCATGGTTGAAGTAATGAACACCTTCCAACTATACTAATATACACATTTCCTCGATCCTTTGCCATCCAATATCCACTAATCTTCTTACATGTCCCAAAAAAGTCTACCATCCGTACCTTGCCAAAGCATTTCCCTTCTAACTGCCCAACAAGCCGAATTCAACTTGATAGCCTCAACTCTTTCCCACATTCAAAGATTAAATTATATCTTTCTTCACATTTATTGATTCGGAAGCATTTCCTTACATTTGGATATTATAATAGTTACTTAATAAAAATGAAGAAAACCTCAATATTTTAAGGGGGCAAAAACAAATAGTAGTCAATTTCATTTCAGCAAAAACATTTCACTTCAGAAAGAGTTTTGAAGTGATACAACCTAGTAACTTTTTTGCCAGAATTTAAGAACCCCCTCGATCAAGTTCTCTCTTAAGATTATTTCATTGTTCTAAATCTTTTAATTTATTTACACCATCACTGTGTTCTCCAAAATGGCCCATTTTATACGCCACTAAGACTTCTTTGAAAAACAAATTGACAGAGATGCTGATGTTTCACATGAATGAGCACATGATCCGCCATTTCTTCATCCAATCCACAACTAGCACAGCTGATATAACAATTAAAATGGTGATAGCATTTTGGCAACTGCATGATTAGGAAAAAAAGGATTACACAAAGAGTAGCAAAGAACATTATTATATTCAATTTCTGCCGCTGTTCTTCTTCTTGTTGTTGTTGTTGCTGATGTTATTGTACTACATATGTTAGAAAGCTATAAAAGCAAGCAGTTTCATGCAAGCCATAAGAGGTAAAATCCTATAAAAAAGAAACCCAATATATATAATACTGTCTAACTTTAAAGGTCGATGAAAATATAGGAATAATTAGAGAATGCTGATGACAAATTCCATGGTTAAACAATGACAAGAAAATGCAACATATGGTGGGGGCAGCTATAGCACCATAACAAACTGTACCTTTCCCGACACTATTTAACGAAGCAATGAAAAGATCCGTTGATAAAAGTCTTATTTTTTATGCATATTCGGACTGCGTTGGCAAAAGTCACAGAAAATTGCAACTTTTACCAATGCAAGTAAGACCGCGTTTGCAAAATTTGAGGAAAACAAGTTGTTGCCAACAAAAATTTCCCCTCGAAGAGAGGGAAAGTTTTGCCAACGCATGTTTTCCTAATGGCGACACAATAATGTGTTGGCAATTATTTTGCCTACTGGCGACAAACAAGTGTGCATTGGAAAAGGTTTGACTTTTATTCACACCATTGCCAACGCATGATTTGCGTCTGTAAAGCCCTGTCTACAACAAACTGCACCTTTCCTAACATTATTTTCCGACACGGTGAGAATTTGCATCAATAAAAGTCTTATTTCTGACGCATCTTACGATTGTGTTGGCAAAAGCCATAGAGAATTGCTACTTTTACCAATGCAAGTAAGATTTTGTTAGCAAAAGCTGTGGAAAACACTTTGACTTTTTATCTGCACCATTACCAAAGCACGATTTGCGTCCGCAAAGCCACATTTATTTTGTTTTTTTTCAAAAATCACCTAACCACCCTGTTTTCAATGCTTTGATTTATTCTGAACCCTCTGCCTCTTTCGTGTTTTTGTTTTTCAAATAAAAAAAAAAAACAAAATAAATTATGCGGGTAACTACAATGGATTCTAGAGTATGCTGGGAACTTTTTTCGGTGGGCCCACTCCGTGCCCATATATGGATAATCATGGTCATTCAAAATGATCAACTTGCTTATTTTTACGGTATCCCAATTTTTTATTTTTTTAGAATTGAGTTGGTCCCACCATAAGATTGACCACACAAAAAATCATGGCTAAAAAATATTTTTTTATTCACTTTTTTTTGTTCAATCGTACAGTGAGATAACCTCCATTGAAAATGAGATTTGACGATGAGCAGGTGTAGATGTTATGAGTCCCCCATCACATCGGTAAATGAAACCATAATTCCACAAATCCCTCATGATATTGAATTGTATATACCTAAAATGTGGGAAAGAAAGGTGAGATTTCAAATCTCGTTGATCCCACGAGTGGAATTAATGTGTATTCCTTCATTAAGCCTTTTCCTTAGCTGGAGATGTATGTGGGGAATGGAGTATATGTTGATTTACATTGGCACGTGTGATTCACTTGGCATTCCTGCCAAGTGGGAGATGCTAAGAAACTTGTGTAGCCCAACTGCCATTGGGCCCATGCTAGATTGAGATTGGCTATGTGCCGCAGATGAACTCCCAACAAATCTTGATTTGGTTGAGTTAGATGAGGATCAAACTCTTGGTGGTAGAGTTTGGATCAGTTTTAGACTCCCGTTAAGCAGAATCCCAACGTCGGTCAGTAGATGTGGGATTCCGGGAGGGATAGAGTCCATATTAGTTGTAATTCTAGAGGATTGCTCTATATAAGGGAGATGAGAACTCTTTTTCTTGATTATCCAATAGATCTGAGAGCATTCGCGGCGAGTTTGCAGGATCTATCTCACACCGGAACGTACAAGGTTCTCGGTGAGTTTGATTCCAACACCCATCTGGAGCCAACACTTTTGTCACTGCCAAGATCGAGGACATTGAAGAGTGCTCCTTAACGTTAAGATTTGATGTTGGAGAGTGCTACCATCTTAACTATCCACTTTAGTTTAAAGTAACTTAATTCTTTATTCCTATAGGGGATGCACTTTAGATGGGTTGGGGTTATTTGCTGAAGAGTGTTTTGGATAACTGAAGCACCATTTACCTATATATACACTATAACCCCAAGGAAGCTATATATGATCGCAAATCCTCATGTTTAGAACTAATAATTATCATATGAAATTATCTCACTCAGCTCCATAGGTTCTTATGAAGCCATGGACAATTATTATTACTTAAACTTTCATGATGCTATAACCCACTGCACTCTTAGTCGAACAGAGTCAACACCTGATGTTCAGGAAGGAGTGATCCAATGAGTTAAACTCCTGAGAGTTTTGCTGCAATTCTCAACGCTTTCAACATTTTCGATAGATACCCATATCACATATTCTCATCTATGGTACCTTTCTGACTCTGGATTTTTCACTTTTGTGAGTTTCACTTTTGGATTTTGCTTATATTTAGATTTTGAAGCTTGACAGAAAAAAAAGGACTCGATTACGGGTGGTGAGAAATATTCGTTTCTTTTGGTAAATTTTTATTGATTTGGTTATTGGGAACAAGGATGCCGGTTTTGTTCATTTTGGTTATTTTGATGGATTTCTTTATATGGGTGCAGCAGATGCATTTTGCTCAATCAATAATTACTAAGTTCCTATCTTACACTAGTTTATTTATACTTGGTTCAACATTATGGCAGTTTTTTGGATGTGAGGTTTAGACCTTTATTTGTTGTCATAGACCAGTGTCACTTACAATGCTTATGAGAATAGTTTTCTGCACGTTTTTGCATATTTCTAAATACAGTTAGTTTTGAAGGTTTGGAAGTGGTCTAAGGCTGCCGCTCAAGGTGGTGATTGCTCTAAAGAATTTTACATGGTGAAGACAGACAAATTTCTATGCAAAGAATATAATTTGGACATGCCCAACACAGGCCAGCTACGACGATAGTGAGGAAAAGCTTTTCTTTAACGGGTTGATGACCCACAAAGGAGAATGGGAAGGTCGAAGAAGATGATAAGTCTACAAAATTGTAGCGTTCATTTCTCATTTCATATGCATTTGTGGACTTAATTAGGTAAGTGCATAGAATTACACTTAATTTCATGATTTCATGCATTTAAGCATGAAAGTTGGAATCTTAGTCAAATTTGGTCAAAATTCATTAGATTGCATGACTTTTGTGAAATTAGGGATTTTCAACCAAAAATTAGTTCATTTGGCTTCACTAATGCATACCTGCTAATTTTGACACCATGTGTTATTTTTGGAGAGTTGGGCATTTTTTGTGCACTAAGTAAGTATGTAGGGTCCCATGCATAGTCCATCTAGATTTTCACACATAATTATTATTGACATTATTTAATTTTATTTATGTAGGTGATGGACCCGTCTTTTTCTTCTTGCCTTCCTCCGTCCTGGGTCCGTCGGAGTGCGGTGAGGCGAAGAGAAGAAAAAGAGCAAGCATCAACATATTTTTTTTTTTGTACAGGTATGACAGATTTTCTATTCTACTTGGAATTTGAAATGGTGATCCGGAGATTCACCTTCACAAGTAGAAAAGGAAATTAACTTTTGTCTAACTTTCCATTGCACATATATTTTAAAGAAAGAGACAAAAATTTTTAATGCCGTGAAAGGCTATTTTCATTTGTTTGCCGTGAAAGGCGGTTTTGCCGTGAAAGGCGATTTTGTGCCGTAGAAGGCAGTTTACAAATCTCATCAAAAATGTAAAGAAAAGAAATGTGATTTTTATGTCTCTTTAAAAAATACACAATACAACAGAAAAGTAAGGAAAGGAATCTGACTTCTCAAGAGATCGTGCGGACTCGTTCAGATCGACGGTCGCGAGTCATGTATGGGCTCCGCCATCGTTCTTCAGATGAGAACACTTGATACTTTAGTTCACTTGGCTTGGCTTGGACCCCAGATTTTTAGAGGACAAAGACCAAGGAAAGGTCCTATATCCAATAAAAAAACAGGTAGACGGGCTGAAAAGCCGCATCTAAGCCATGTTGGATAGAAGAAGAGGGTAAAACCTTGGGGGTTGGTCCCCCAAGGGACTTTGATCACCTTGTAGTTCTTGGAGCAGGGTTTCTTCAAGGCAGAAGAGCTTCTTTGTGTAGAGAATTCTTCATGATAGTTTTCAGACAATTTTCAGGACTCACTTCAACAATTTTTTCTGGACCCCTTCCCTTTGGAATGACCGCCTATCTATAGGCTTTTGGTGGCCATTAGGAGGGTTTTATGGGCATTAATGGTATTAATGCTCCATGATGGGAGGACTTACAAGATTTAACTTCAGAATTTTGTAACTCCTTTTCCTTGGATTTTGATTGGCCGATGGAGAATAATGGGCATTTAATCTCCATGATGATGGGAGTTTCATGATTAATTACTATGATTAATCTCCATAATGATAGGAGTTACATGGTTAATTGTCATGATTAATTGGACTTGTAACTCCCATTTGCTTGCTTTTGATTGGGCCGTCCAAAATAATGAGTTAGACTCTAATATGTTGTCATAAAAAAGGTCAATTAACAGCATCAATTGGTCGCCGAGTCGCTTGAAGAGTCGCGGGCCGCGCCGCGTCTTTTGGAATTCTTCTTGTGATGATCATCGATGGATCCACACGTTGTTTGATGTCGGATGACGATGCAAAATCAGATATTGGTTGACACCAATGGGCTGGCAACATCTGTTAAGTCGATTTCACGATCGGTCGGGCAGAAAGTGTGCTTTCTTGGTTGGCCGGTTGGCGATTTTGGAGTATTCAATGATGATCGAATGATTTCGACGTCGGATCCGTGATGTTGACGAAGATCGACGGATATCATGCCTCAAAAATCAGATTTTCAGAAAATCGCAGGGGCCAAACTTCACGAAAAGCAAAAAAGAACAGAAAAACCGGCGTTCCGGGGGAAATTTGGCGACCCAGATTTCCATGGTCGCTGGCGACCATGCACCCATGGTCGCACCCATTGTCTCCGGCGACCATGGGCTGGCGACCATGGGCCAAGGTCGCCGGCGACCTTGGACTTCGGTCCATTTTCCGGTAGCCTTCCGGTTGTCGTTTCTCAGGTTTTTTTGCTTCTGTTTTCTCTTGTATTTTTCTTGACATTTCTTCTCATTTAATGGCTTGATTCCACAGAAGAAAACCCATCGAAAGGCTGCGCAAATCAGAGCACAAAGTTTCCTATTTTTGGAAAAGCCGAAGACTCCGTAGCCGATTTTCTGCCAAGAGTTGAAACTAGGTCAAACGATGTCGGAATGACCTGAAATTTGAGGTGAAGCCTTTTGGGCATTAGATAGGACCAACCATAGGCTTTTATTTGAGTTTTGAAGCCGTTTGGGGTCCCGTCGATGCTTGACTTGATTTCACCATGCGGAAGATGTCGAGCTTTGATGTACGGTCATCCGATGTCCGATTGACTTGAAATTTGACAGGGAGCCTAATGGAGTCATTTTGAGACGATCCATTAGCTCCAATTTAGATTTCATGGTCCCGGGGAGCTTCGCCGCCGGTAGGCTTGATTTTGCTTCAGAGCGTCAAAACTGAGTCAAACGTTGTTGGAATAGCCTGAAATTTGATGTGCAGCCTTTTGGAAGCATGTAGAAACTACTCATGTGTTTTGTTTAATGAGTGGCGACATCGGAGGTTCTCGCCACCGGGAGGCTTGATTTCGCCGTTTGAGAGTTGATGGAGGGTCAAACGGTGTCGGTTTGACTTGAAATTCGACGTGGAACCTTTTGGAGGTATTTTGAGACCATCCATAGGCTCTGATCAAAGATTTGAAGTATTTGACACTGTCGTCGCCGGGAGCTCCCGCTCAGCTGTTGGAGGATTGAAGTTAGGCCAAATGGTGTAGAAATGGCCCGAAACTTCATGTGTACCTCTCTTTTGGCTATTTTGAAGGATCTTGCAGTTTTTGTTTGATTTTGACAAGATCTGATGCTTGAAGCAGCTTTGCCTATTTGTAGTAGGATGCGGCTTCGTGTAGCTTTTGATGTTGAGGAGGCAAAGTGACATTTTTGGTGTCAACAAATGCTCCCTTGAAGTACAGCGACGAATTGGATAGCTTCTGCAGTCGATGTGCCTCGAAGAAAATTTTGAAGGAGAACTTATGACTTGACCAAGAGTCTCTGAGCATTTTTCTTGATAGAGTAGCCTTTTAAGTTTCAAGGGGATTTTATGGCAGTGAGAGAGATCACGTACCACCTGAAGGCAAAATTTTGAAAATGACATTTGGATTGGGTTTTTGGGTTTTGGGTTTTCTTTTTGGCCTTGTGAACCGAAAGGCTTTGTGTGGCACATCAGGCAGTCAAGAAGGTTTTTGGTTGTTGACCATGTGACCTAACAAGCTATATGTGGCAGGTTAAGGGGTTGGATTTTGGATTTTGATTTTGGTTTTGTGACCTAACAAGCTGTATGTGGCAAGTTAGGGGACCGGGATTTGGATTTTGGTTTTGGTCTTGTGACCCAACAAGCTATATGTGGCGAGTTAGGGGACCATGGTTTGGATTTTGGTCACTCTTTGGGACAATTTTGGGTCTATTGGAGTGGTTTGGGTTTTTGTGGAATGTCAATTTCAAGGTTTTGGATTAATTTGGTTCATGAGGTGGGATAGTTTGGATTTTTGGAAACTCATTAGGCTTGGATTTTTTTTTTTTGTATGGTCCAATCAACTCAAAGGAGGCATGGAACCATTTTTGTATGCTCTTGGTAAGAGAAATTTTGACTAAAAGCCACTTTTAGTGACTAGGCAATCAAACCTGGCTCATGCAGGCTTGCCCATGGGACCTTAAGCTTTAAAGATGGCTTAGATCTCATGTGGCGTCATTTTTGTAAAGAATATCTAAAAATATCTCCTTTTGGTAGAGAATATCTAAAAATATTCTTACTTGGAGAGAATCTCTCAAGTTTCCTTGATTTTGGGAGAGATTTTCTCAAAGTATCTTTCTTTGGGTGAAAGTTTCTCATAATCCCTCTCTTTTTGGAGAGAATTTCTCAAAAGATCTCCTCATTGGGAAAGAATATCCCATGATTCTTTTCTTTTAGGAAGTATGCTAATTTGTAACACTTACCTCCTGTCTTTTCTCCTTCTTTCCTCTTTTGGTTTGCTTTCTTCTATATAAGCAAGGGGATTGGATCTCTTGTTGCTATTGCTCTCTTTTTGCAAGAACCTTCAAGAGTGCTCCAAGATCAAGAATTCTTCTTCTTCTTCAAGGATCTTCAAGCTTTTTCTTCTTCTTCTCCATCAATGGCTTCAAGTAAGTTTCCTTTTTTTTAAAAAAAAAAAAAAAAAACCCCATGTAGGAATAGAAAAAGGTTTTCTTTTTTTTTCTTTTCTTTTCTTTTTCTTTCTCTGTCTTTTTTTTTCTCTTTTTCACTTGCATTCTTCTTTTTCTTTTTCTTTCTTTCTTTCTTTCTTTTTTTCTTTTTCACATGTTTTTTTTTTCTCACACGTTTTTCTTTCTTTCTTTTTTTGTTTCCTTTTTCTTACACGGTTTTTTTTTTTTTTTTTTTTTTTTTTGTGTGTGTGGCCGTACGGACAATACCGTACGGTCAAGGCCGTACGGCCACGTAGCCTGTGGGCAATTTTTTTTTTGTTTGAAAAAAGGATCTTTCTTCCTTTTTTCTCTCCCTTTTTTCGGATTTCGAGACGCACATGCATGACAACTTTCCTTCTATGCATTTTTTTTCTTTTTTTAGAAAATAGAATTGGAAGTATGATAGTGTACGCCTGGAAATCTTTTCGCAAGTCTTGGGATTTGGAGCTCGCGGCAATGTTGAGCCCTTTCTTGGTCTTGCGGGGATTTTCTGAGGAGCTTTGCAAGTTTTGGATTCTGGAGCTCGCTGCAATGTTGAGCCATTTTCCAGTCTTGCGGATATTTGAGAAGCTTTGGTTTGATCTCGCAACAGTGTTTGAGTTCAAGCCTTCTTCGAAAATTTTCCATTGATTATGAGCTTGCAGCGATGTTGAGCCCATCTTCAAGCTCCTATTCCTTTCAGGGTGTTTTCCTTTTCTTTGGATTTGCCCTGGAACTATGCCAAAATTTCGCTAGAATTTTTTAGCAGAATTCTGTCATTTTGATGATTGATTTTTCTCTTTTCCCATCCTTTGCAGGTAGTTCCTCCAGAACGAACAGGGGTAAGGAGCCAGTCACTAATGTGCCTCGTCGTTCTACCAGATCCTCTAATGTGGCCGTACAGCAGGCCTAGGAAGAGGTCCAGTATGTTGAAAGGAACTTGGAAGAGTGTGATTCGCTCAACCGAGATGAGATGAGGCAACGTTTGATTTCCCTCAAGGGTGAGGAGTTTTATAAGATTATGGTAAGCAACCATCCCTGGGTCACGGACGATTAGAGCATTGTGCCCAAGCCTACCTTCTTCTTTGGTGATGCCGTCCCTGACGATTCAACATTCCAAAGGAGATGTTTTCAGTTCTCTTTCACAGTTGATGGTGAGAATAGAACTGTTTCTACCCGATCGTCCTTCGATCTGACTATCTCGATCATGAGCCTTTCCTCCACATGCTCGAAGAGGGAAGATCCTCCAAGCTGGGTGAAGAGGACAAGCATGATCAAGACCGGGGTTTTTGTTGGCGGCCCTTCTGCTTTTGCAGAGAAGTCACCTGCCCGCATGGACTTTTTGATGCCGGCCAGCGGCTACCAAGGTTCGGACCATCCTTCGGTCGATTTTAGACCGGTGGGCCTTGGCATTTTTAAGGGCGATGGTAGCAATTGGGTGAAGCCTTTTCGACTTCGCGGCCATTTCAGTGCTGACTCGAGCTGGGAGTCATGGACCGATCATATCCTGCAGGTTGGCGGTGCCACTCTGAAGGAGGCCGAGATTTTTGACGCGGTTCGCGCTTTTCGGAAAACCGTGGTTTTCTCCGATGAGGCCTTCATGGCCATGCTGGAGTCGTTCCTTCCACAAACCAACACCTTCGTTGTCACGAATGGTGAGATTGATTTTTTTTTAAAGGAATTGAGTGCCATCACCAGGTTGCCTATCCTCGGCAATCTCTATGAGGAGTTTATGCCTATTGACAGCGTCCTTGAGGAGTAGTCTGAGGAGTTCAGGCTTTTGTACTCCAGCTCGTCCCCTTCTATGATTTTTTGAAGGAAAAGGAGGGCTCGAAAGTCCGGTGTAGCAGTTGGAGGAGTGGTAGCGTTTTGTCTTCCAACTTCTTTGACAGCAGGGAGTCTTCTGAGAGTACGACCCAGGAAGCCAGGGTTAAGAACCCGGATTCGATGAAGATCTCCGTCATGCGAGAGAATTTGAGGGTATTCTTCACAAGCACAGACGCCATTCATTCTGACATTGCTCTGCGGAGAGATCTCGCTGTCTTCCTCACTTATTGGTTGGGTGAGGCCATTTTTGCTAGAGCAGATGGCACGCACATCAGGCCGCACTGCATTTTTCCGGCTTGTCAGGTGGCATTTGGAAAGTGGCTTGCTTTGGTGCCTACTCGTTACTCCTATTTATGCACTAAACTGCAAGCTGCTGCTTTTGTGGCTCGGCTTGGGCTTCCCATGAATAGGGTATTTTCTGCCCACATTTTCTATTCGTCGTATGTATACCACTGTCCTAATTTTCACCGATTAGGTGCTGCTCAGGACAATGACCCTTTCATGATTTGGTTGGCTAGAGGGAAGCATGTTTCCGAATCTCTTTTATTTGTCCGCTTGAGGATCCGACGATTCTGGGACGTCGAGATGGGGCAGTCTTTAGTAAAGCTTTCTCCGGGTTTATGGAAGAAGGCTTTTGATTTTGGTGTCTCCCGTGATTCGACCAGGGCAGGGTCGGAGAGACACTATTCTTTGACAAACGCAGAGAGGAGTTGTCTTTTTAACATACGTGTCGGCACGATGGTGTACCGCAGACATCTTTTCGTCGACATCCAGCCGTATGTTCCTTCGCGTTTTGCCATGCAGTTAGGCTTCTCTCAAGGCGTTGTTGGAGCGCTTTCGAGTAAGGTGAAGCGTTTTGGAGGTCTGCAGGACGGGAGAAATACATGGGCATTTTATAGTGCGGAAGACACTACTGCCCTGATTTCTTATCCCGAGTTGCCTACTTTCCGGACTGCTGGCTTCACAGAATGGTTTGTGGAGAGCTTTTCAGCATACCGGGGGCTTTCCAAGAAAGAGCTTGATGTAAAGCAGTCTTCCGGGAATGGCCTTGGGAAGTCAGATGTCGTCTGCCGAGAAGAAGTTCTGGCTTTCCTTTCTGGAGAAAAGCAAGAACAGGTTTTCTCGAGGACCAGGACGTCATTAGATCGGGAGCTGCACAAGAGGTACCTAGTGAGGTCTTGGAACATCTTGCCGAGGAGGAGGTTGAGGTCTCTACTTGGATACAAGCAGAGCGAGCAAAGGCTTCCATGGAGTCTACTGGCAGGAGCAGACCATCCAGTGAGGAATTTGGCGAGAGGCAAGATTTCGATGGTGGGGAGGGTGCTTCCAGCAGTTCGTCCTGTAGGAGCAAGAGGAGAAGAGGACAGTGCCAAACTCAGAGGCGGCACGAAAGCTCTCCTGATCTGGAAATTCCTTCCACCATTGTTGAAGAGGCATCAGGGATGATGATGAGCCTCCAGAGAAGAGAAGCCGAGGCAAAGAGACCATTGATGATGGTATGCTTTTCCTTTTTCTCTTTCCATTTCTCTTTTTTTTTTTTTTTATGAGAGCTTTTATTTTGATCTACTGCTTTCTTTCTTTTGGCAGAAGATGATGGTTTGATGATGCCTGAGGTTCCGGCCGATGAGGCGGTGACGGATCCGATCGTGGCATCTGAGGAAGAACTTAGAGATTCTGAAGTAGACCCAGAATCTCCTCCTGGTATGACTTCTTTTCTTCTTCTTATTTTTTGTTTTTCTCTACCGCCGTTTGCTGACATGCATTTTTGTTTCTTACCAGCTGACTTGCCAGAAGATTCCGACGACTTTGAGCCATCCATGGACACAACTTTTGACGATGCTTCGGATGAGCTCATGGATGCAGAAAGCATTCCACCGGTCGTCGAAGAAGGTACTTTGCAATGATAATCTTGATATTTTGATATTTGACAAGATCATATTCATACCTTTTTCATCTTTCATTGGCAGGCTGTGAGGTGACAGAAAAAGTTCCTCTATCTTTTTCAGAACCAGAGTAGGGGGTACCTGTGACCGATCCAGGAGTAGGGGCTACTTCCACCAGTTTTGATGAGGCAGAGGTGAGTTCGCCTATTGATATTCCTTCCCCAGCGGCTCCGGTTGGAAAGAGCTTCTTGATTACTCTTCCAACGGTGCCTAACACAAGTAGTCGACCAACGGAGCATGGAGAGTCTTCATCTGAGCCATCCCGTCAATTTGCGAGGAAGGTGTTGAAGAGAGTCTTAAGCTCATGGGTCGAGACTCTTTCTTCTGGCCATTTGGAGGATGGTTTTGGCATGGTGAAGCATGTGCAGGACATTCTTGCTGATAGTGAAGAAGTCGGTCTGGACATTACAGATGCCAAGGCTTTTGTTGATGAAGTCATCGCTCTAGGCAACAAGTGGATTGAGACCAAGAGCTTTCCGAATGATGATTTCTTCAACGAGATGTTTTTTAAGCCTTCCAGTGAGGTCAAATCTGAATTGAAGGAGATCTTGCGGACTCGGAAGCAGCTCGTTCGGGAAGGGAACATTACCGAGTTGGATATTATTGAGCTGACACAGGACGAGCACCGCCTTGATAAGGAGGTCACCGAAGCCAGACAGCGCCTTGAGCTATTGGAAGAACAAGCCGCTGCCAAGTGGACTGCCACTTTGAAAGCTCACGATAGAGAGAGGACTCTCATTCGCCAAGTTGGGGAGGTCGAAAGCAATCTACGGAGGAAGACTCAAGAATATGAACAATGGCAGATTCTCTGGGAAGAGCTTCCTCATGCTGAAGATGGATCGCGACGGCCTACCGCATTTTATGGAAAGATTCTGAAGAAACGCGGTTTGGAAGCTTTGGAGGCTAAGGCCTAGGGTTTGCTTGGGGAGTTAAGCCTTTGGCTAAAGACTATGTCGGACTAGTCTCCTGACTTTGTAACAAACTTTTTCTTCTTTTCTTATGGCACCTCCATGTATAAACATTTTTTTGGCACCCTTTTCTTTTGTATTCCCTCGTTTCACTTAAATTCTTTTTTGTTTTTTTATGAAAGTATGTAAAAAGTTGGATGGGAATGTTTGTTTGAGAATTTGATCAAAAGGTTGTCATTTTGTGAAAATCTTTTGTCAAAAGTTTGTTTTGGGCATGAAAGCTAGATTTTGTGGCAAAAAGCCTGGTTTTTTTATGGCTTGAAAGCCGAATTTTAGATGGCGTAAAGTCGAACTTTGATTGTGGCATAGGAGCCAAATTTTGTTTGTGGCATGGAAGCCGATTTTTGGCATGAGAACCGATTTTTGTGGCGTGAAAGCCGAATTTTGGTTTTGTGGCATGAGAGCCAAAAATTTTGTGGCATGGGAGCCAAATTTTGTTTGTGGCATGGAAGCCGGTTTTTTGGCATGAGAGTTGATTTTTGTTTGTTTGGCGTGAAAGCCAGATTTTGTGGCATAGAAGCCGAGTTTTTTGAAAACCAAGTTTTGTTTTGTTGGCATGGAAGCCAGATTTTTTATTTGTAGCATGAAAGCTTGGTTTTTGTTTTGTTGGCGTGGAAGCCAGATTTTTGGTTTTTGGCATGAAAGCCAGGTTTTCGGCATGAAAGCCGGGTTTTGGCTTGAAAGCCAGATTTTTGGCATAAAAGCCAGGTTTCTTGGTTTTCAAAATGCAAGTATCAACTAAGAGTTGCCTCCCTGCTGAATGGTATTGCAAGTATTGATGGAATGTCGCTTCCTTGCTCATTCGGTTGTGAGTATCGATGGAATGTCGCTTCCTCGCGGATTTGGGTGCAAGTATCGACTGAACATCGCTTCCTTGTTTTTTTCTCAAAAATTTGGTTTTGTGGGTATCAATGGAATGTCGCCTCCACACGATTTTTGAAATTTTAGGTTTTTTCGAACCATTGTTTTTTGTTTTGAAATTTGGGTTGTAGATATCAACTGAAACGTTGTGTCTCCACGATTTTTGAAATCCTGCAAGTATTGACGAGGTGTCACTTCCTTGTGATTTAAGGTTTTGGAAGTATCGAATGGGGTTCACATCCTTCCGATTTTTGGGTTTTGTGTGAGTATCGACTAAACGTTGCTTTCCCACGATTTTTGAAAAACCATTTTTTTTGTTTAAAGACACGAGGGTCGTAAATTTTTTACTCGAAACCATTTTGGCGGTAAAAGTCAAGGTGGACTAGGGTGGAAATCCTTGAGTCCTGATTTTTGTTCAAACCATGAATTTTGGGTTCAAGGATCGAAAGTTTTGGTCAAGTTAGGGAAGAGGCTCCTAAACTTGGATTTTGGGTTTTGTTTTTTTTTCTTTTTTTTTTTTTTTTTTGAACAATGAAACATTGAAAGTAAACATTGTCTTGGGTTTTTAGAAATTTCAACATAGGGATGAAAACTCTAAAAGGGGTGGGTTTGACGAGCAAGTACCTAGGAATAGGCTTTGTCCAAGCAGGCATCACTCTGACCCCATGTAGGAAGTCTTCAAGGGTAGTACCGCTTCAAGAACTTGCCATTGATGGGCAGCATACATCTGTCACCCTCCATGTTTAGAAGAGCATATGCGCCATTGGAGAAGACTTTGTCGATAACGAAGGGGCCCTCCCATTTTGGTTCGAATTTGCCTTTGGATTTGTGGGCAAAAACCATTGGCCTTTTCACCGCAAGAACCAAGTCACCCTTTTTGTGGGCGTGTTGCCTGACCTTTTTGTCAAAAGATCCTGCCATGTGTGCTTGGTAAAGCTCAACACTTTGTAGAGCTTCGAGTTGTCTTTCATCGAGATTATCCAATTCTTGGAGTCTCAATTTGACGTTGCTTTCTTGCGTCATTTCATTTTGTAGAGATACCTTTAAAGAAGGAATTTGTACCTCTAGGGGGACAATTGCTTCACATCCATAGACCAGGGAGAATGGTGTGCTATGGGTTGGTCCTCGAACTGTAGTTCGGTAGGCCCATAAAGCTTTAGGCAGTTTGTCGCTCCAGTCTGTTTTGTGACTAGAGACCATTTTCTTGAGAATTTTGCAGAGTGTCTTGTTGAAAGCTTCTATTAGTCCATTTGCTGCTGGGTTATACAGAGTTGGAGGACAACTTAGGATTTTGTATTTGTCGCAAAACCTATAGAATCTGTGATCCCGGAATTGTGGTCCGTTATCATGGACGAATCTTTTAGGTATGCCGAAGAGACAAATGATGTTGGTTTGTAAGAATTAAAGGACTGACGAGGTCTTCATTTCACTTAACGCAAATGCTTCTGACCACTTGGAGAAATAATCCGTAGCGGCAAAGATGAAGTGATGACCTTTGCTTGACGGGGGAGAGATAGGACCTATGATGTTCATACCCCAGGCTTCGAAGGGCCATGAGATCGCTGTAGGATGTAGCTATTCGGGAGGCATGTGTACATAATCTCCATGAACTTGGCATTGTTGGCAATGTTTAGCAAATTGCATTGCTTCAGCTACCATGGTAGGCCAATAATAACCTAGCCTTTCTATCTGATCGTAGAGCTTAGGACCAGCCTGATAGGCTCCACAAAGACCAGCATGAACTTCTTTTAGAGTCTCTTCCGCCTCTTGTTGTGACAAGCAACGTAGAGGTACTACATTGAAGGATTTTCTGTAAAGCGTTTTGGAGGGAATATCCAAATGAAAGTTTGGGGCTCATCTTTGAATCCTTACCCGCTCTTTTGGATCTTCTGGTAGGATTCCGAACATAATATAATCGATGAACGGATCCCTCCAGTCACCAATTGGAGGTTTAAGGATGGAAATCCGACTTCTAACCACTCGGTGGCATTCAGCAACTGCTTGGTGTGTGTTGAGAGGAGGGAGAATCCTTCTTTGACACACTGTAATTTGCATGTTTTCCCCTTCTTGGATTGCCATGGATGTAGTAAGTCCAGCCTGGGCATCTGCACGAATGTTTTCACCTCTGCGGATGTGGGTGATGTGACAGATGTCAAACGTTTGACGAAGCGATTGCTCCTTGTTGTAGTAGGTTAACAGATCAGGCTTCCTGATTTCATATTTCTGATTCATCTGGTTGACGATCAGTTGAGAATCCGCAAATGCTTCCAGCATGGTGATGTCGGATTTGAAGGCGAGCTCCAATCCTAAGATCAGGGCTTGGTGCTCAGCTGCATTGTTTGAACATGGTTCCAGTAGCGAAAATGCGTGTGGAATCATGTACTTGTCGGGGTTAACAAAGAGAATGCCAATTCCAGGAATCAGCTTTCCTGTTTCATTTGTCGTGGTTGCACCATCGAAGTACATGTTCCGGGAGGCATTTGGTGAGGAAGTCTCCATGTTGTAGACAGGTTCGTCTGGGAGATCATCCCTGAGTCGAGAATCCTTAGGCAGTGGATGCTCTGCCAAAACATCTGCCAGAGCTTGACCTTTGATTGCTTTTTCTGGTACATACCTAATATCAAATTGTGACAGAAGGATGGACAATTTTGCTAGCCGGGCATTAAGAGAACCTGCTTTTGTAACAAGGACCTTTAGGAGATTGATCCTCGAAATCAGGTATACTGTGTTTGACAGCAAATAGTGACGTAGCTTTTGTACGGCGAACATCACTGCCAGGCATTCTTTTTCAACTGGAGAGTAACGATGCTCTGCACCTACCAACATGCGACTGAGGTAGTACAGAGCAGCTTCTTTTCCTCTATCATTTTCTTGTGCAAGTAGAGCGCCCAAAGAATAGTCGAGAGCTCTTGTGCACAAGATGAATGGTTTCCCGGTTATGGGAGCAGCCAACATCGGAGGTTTGGTCAGGTACGACTTGATGTCTTGAAATGCAGCTTCACATTCAGCATCCCAAATAGAGTCTACACCTTTCTTCATCAGGCGAGAAAATGGACGGCATTTTCCTGATAGATTGGAAATGAACCGTCGGATGTACGCTAGTCTTCCTTGAAGCCCTTTTAGCTCTCTTAGGGTTCTTGGAGATGGCATTTCTAGAATTCCCTTGACTTTGATGGGGTCAAGTTCTATTCCAGCTTTCCGAACTATAAATCCGAGGAACTTACTCGATGAGACACCGAATAAGCATTTAAGGGGATTCATTCGCAGTTTGTGTTTGCGAAGCCGGAGGAAGACTTCTCGAAGATCTTGGAGATTGTCTTCTTTTCTTTTGTTTTTGACGGCGAGGTCATCAACGTAACATTCGACCGTCTTGTGCTTCATATCTTGGAATATTTTCATCATAGCCCTCTGATATGTTGCACCGGCATTTTTCAAACCAAATGGCATGACACTGTAGCAATACACGCCGAATGAGGTCCGAAATGATGTATGCCTTTCATCTTCGGGATGCATCTTTATCTGGTTGTAGCCAGAGAAGTCGTCCATGAAAGTCATTCGCTCAAACCCGCAGGTGTTGTCAATCATTACCTCCGGTATGGGGAGCGGGAATTCATCTTTGGGGCAAGCATTATTTAGGTCTCTATAGTCAATACAGACTCTGATTTGCCCATTTTTCTTTGTCACAGGGACGATGTTGGCCAACCATTCAGGATGCTGTTCCTCACGGATGAAGCCAACGTTTTTGAGTTTCTGAACTTCTTGTTCAATTTTGTCCATCACATCAGGACGGAATCTTCTTTGGCTTTGTTTTACAGGCTTGACATTTTCTTGCAAGTTGAGTTTGTGAACTGCTATTTTGGGATTTAAGCCAGGCATTTCAGCATAAGACCATGGAAAACAATCAACAAACTTTCGAAGAAAAGAGACATACTCGGGTAACTCATCATCCTTTATATTCTTGCTTATGAATACAGGACGTGGGTTATCTGGTGTTCCCAAGTCTATCTTTTGAACAGAATCTTCTGTTGGAAGGTTTGAAGGTGGTTCCTCCACAATATTTTCGGAGGCTTCCAGCTCAACAAGACCTTTTAGATTTCCAAAGGCATTTTTAGGCCATGGCTCCGCTTCTGTCCGTAAATCTTCTTGATCGGTATTCTTCTCAAGACTTACTATAAGATGATTCCAATCACCTGCTGAAACTGGGTCGAAGTAAGGCACTTCTTTTGGAGACGAAGGCTCTTCTAAATCAGAGAATCATGCGTCTATGTCATCAGACAATTCCTCTTCATCATCAGAGAAATCATACCAATTTGATGAGCTTCCTGTGTCCTTGTTGGGTAACTCTTCAAAGAGATATCCAGGAAGATCGATGTCTTCATTAACACGAGATGTTGAGGCCTGGTCGACAAAACGACTTTGCAGCCTTTGTGTCAGCTGTCTCATCGGAGTGTCAGGATGATACCCCAACCCATATGAAGACTTGTCTATGCGACGATGGAGTTTCCGATCTTCCAGCTGACTTTTGGTCAGGGTGGGTTCCACTGGTATAAGGATACCACGGCCACCTCCCAAACCAATTGTATTTTGAGAGTCATAACCCATTTTCTTCATGATAGCTTGTCCCATTGGACTATACAAGGATAGTTGAGTCATACCTTCATTTTGGAAAGGCTCAAGCGAGGAATTTCATGAAGAAGCGTCCGATCTATGGAAGAAGATTGTTTTCTCTTCTGCCGATGTTGCCGGAACGATGAAGGCAGCGGACGTAGGATCTTCTACATCAACAGGTGCCTCCAATGGAACGAGGGCAAGCTGAACTTCCTGAGTATCAGCTTGGCTTGATGATGTATCGTCTTCAATCTCTGAATCCGAATCCGTGTCTTGTATGATAGACAGGAAGGAGACAGCAAACTTTCCCCCAGTCTTTTGCTTTGTCTTTTTTGCCTTAGTAGTGATTACCAAGGGTTTGGAAGATTTGAAGGAGACAACGAAGGGAGATGGATTGCTCTCTCCGGATTTGCCGGAAGGTTTGTTTTCTTCCGATGATTGCTGAAGAGCCTTGCCTTTGTCTTTTTGGAGATTGCCGTCGAAGGATGGTAGTTTCTCCTCCTTTTCTTCTTTTTTGTCTCTGTAAATCTGAGAGTCTGCAAAATGGACTTCTTTGCCTTTGAAGGGCTTTTTGTCTGCAAACACTCGATGTATCAAGCCTTCGTCGCCAACAAACTTGATGCACTGATGTAGAGTTGAAGGGATGACACCGTTCTCGTGTATCCATGGCCGTCCAAGAAGGATATTGTAGCATGAAGGGGTTTTTATTGCATACACGGTGACCTTAGAGATAAGATTGCCGATTTGCAACCTGAACCGGATTTTGTCAATGGGCCTTTGAGCACTCCCATCGCATCCAAAGATGGACACAGATGTGTGGCTTAGTTTGCTGGGTGGGATACCCAGCTCTTCGAGTGCAGAAGTAGAGATAAGGTTGAGTGCAGAACCTGGGTCGATCTGGACTGTGTATCGGCATCTCTTTGATGTACCCTATGAAGTACAAGGGTCGGTTGTGCTTCGTCTCACCTAGCAGGAGATCTTCCTTATTGAAGGCAATGGTAGCACTTGCAGCGTTTTGGACCGAGAGGCATTCAGTGCAAGGTCCTCCAGCTTCTTTCTTTTCTCCCTTTAAGGAGGTTTTTGATTTTTTGACCCTATAGTCCATTTCAATTTGTAGGACTTGTGGGGCATGTTTGTCAACATCCATATTCAGCCTTTGCAATTCTGAAATGAGACTATCACGTGTTTGTGGTGACATTCGTAATAAGTCTAGGATGTGCAGTCGTGCAGGTATGTGTTTGAAGTGCTCGATCAAGTCATACTTGAAAGCCTCCTTGGGGCCTGCATTTTCATTATGATCGCCGCAAGGGGCATTTACAGCTTATTTTCCCGAAGGATTTACATAAGAAGAAGAAGGTTGGTTATAGTTTTTGTGGTGATCCCGGCCAGAGCGGGTACCTTTCCCAACTTCAAAAGCTTCTAGAGGTGGTTCTTCTTTAAGAAGACCCCCTTCGGGCTCAAGGGGTCGATCCTCCCCATTTGCTGAAAACGCCACTACAGTAGCATTGCCGCCTTTAGTTATTGCGTTGCATGGAGCATTTTCAGGGAACAAGTCCTGAACAGCTTCCAACAACTTTTCTTCTTTATCCAGTATTTCATCGGTCCAGACATCTCCATGAGGTTGGGTACCTAGGACCAATTGACTGGGTTTTCTTTGAAGACTTCGTCAGTCAGAGCTTCTTCATGGTGATCAGTCAGAAGAGACTTGAATTCTGATGTCACCGTTTCAAGGGATGAAGGCTGAGAAGATATTATCTCAGTGGAAGTCACCTGAGAATATGTAGCTCTAGAAGATATGCCACCAGATGCATTTTGATAGTCTGTGGCCTCAGCAGATGAAGCTTCAGAGGCACTATCATCCTGAACTATCACATTGCAGGCAACTTCGATAGAAGATGCCTCCACAATGGATTATTGGGAATCAGATTCATCCTCTGATGTAAGAGGATCATCAATTCAGCAACTTTCTTCATTTTTCGGAGTCACCGGAGGAGATATTTGTAAATTCTCCGGGACTTCTGGTTCTGGATTTTGATGAAGCTCGTTGATGTGATCTTGCTCCTGCTCTATGGCGAGACGCTGCAAGATCCATGCATATTCTTCGAGATCTGTCATAGAAGCTAGATCTTCTTCTTTATCTGCTCCTTGTGGTTCAACTTGATTGGGATCCACTAGAGCATTTGTTTGTGCTGTGTCAACAGCATTTTGAGCAGCCTCTTGGTCTTTATCATCATCAGACCAAGATCGTTGTGGCTGGAAGGGGTTATACCATATTATTGGCATAAGGTGGGATTCCGGAATCCATTCTTCATCGGAGAGATATTCTCTGGTTTCAAGGGATTCCTCCCACTCATCTGTGTCACTGGCAGTGTCACTGGACTCGTATCCATTCATGCAGAATCCAACTACCGAGTTACAAGAGTATGATGCCCCCTGCGTAGTCTCATCCCTGAGCCGTGGTGGCATGAAATCACTGAGAGTGAATTTTCTTATCACTCTTGGAGCTTTGGGGAGGGACTCCTCTGTTGCCCCCAGTGAAGCGATAGAGGAGGTTTATGTCCTTTCAGGGACCTCTTGTTTTGTTTGAGTCTTCTCCTGCTATTTGAGCTTGCGGAGTTGTCTCTTGGCTTGCCTTCGCTGTTGAGCGGTTGGCTCTGTTTTGACGATCTCCCAATTTTCATCTTCTAGGAGATTGGGATGTACCCATATGGGTTGTCCATCTGGTGTTGGATAAGGCACCAGCTTTTGGGACGTCTGGGTCATTTTTTTATCACCTTGAAGGAAGTAGTGATTTTTTCCTTTGGTGATTTGGATGTTTGTCCGTATGACACCATGTTAACGAAGGCAGACCCGTAGTTTTTGTCAAAGGTAATGACTCTGTTTTTCCACATCTCATTAATCTTCTCTCTTACAACGAAACACTGCTTGAGAGGATGCGAGACCATTTCGTGGTATGGACAATATCGAGCATTGTTGGTTTTGCCATCATCTCCCGGTCTTTTGGGGTCAGGCAAGGTGAGTTTGCCATTTACCAAGAGAGCCCAAATATTTCTTCAACATCTTCATCGAACGGGTATTTCTTCTCTACTCGTTCTTTGAAGGCATCACAGAGTTCAGGTCTCTTACCTGCAGCTTTGTTTTAAGCTTTCTTTGGCGGCTGAGGGGCTGACTTGGTTTGCACATTGAGAACCTCCTTTTTCATTGGCTTGTAGGTCGGAATGGCGGTCTGCTCCTTCTTTGATGACTTCTGACTGTTGAGGTCTTTGATCACCGTTTCAGCCTCCATAGACGCTTCTAGGAGTTCTCCTAAGTTTTTTGATTTGTTGCCGATGATCATGGAGCGGGTCTTTGCTCTCATGTTGTTTCGGCAAATGTCGACTAGCGACGCTTGTGGTAGCACATTTGAGCATTTGTATTCCATTGCTTTCCACTTGTGTGTGAAGTAATATGTCGACTCATTCTCTCCCTGTTTAAAGCTGCAGAGCTGAGCCATAGTAACAGAATGATCTTCACCTTTGAAGTGGGTCAGGAAACATGTCTCTGGCGTGGTCCAATTTTGAATGGAGTCCTCTGGCAAAGTGGAGTACCAATCAAAGGCCGTACCTTTTAGGGTACTTGCAAAGAAACGGATCTTGAGAGCATCTTGATCCGCAATCCTTCCTGTCAGGATCTTGAAGTGGATGACGTGCTGTCTAGCTGAACCTTTCCTCGTATATGTTTGGAGAAGAGGTTGTTTGAACTTTGGGGGGAACGGAACCGAGTCCATCCATAAGGGATATGGTCGCTTGATCCCATGCTCCTTCAGTGTATCCTCTTCTTTTGCTTTTGCGAGGATATTGTCAACGTCCTTTTTAGTAAGGGCGCGTGACTCATCTTCTCCACCGTTCGCCTCATCTTGTGGAGGAGCTTCATCATTGTTTGGTGGACACTGGAGAGTGAGAAGGAGGTTTTCCATCATAACCTCTATTCACTGATGTCCTTGCTCTAGCTGCTGATTGCGTAGAGCCATGTCGTCATGTGGTGGAGGCTGCTCAGAGTTTGTGACCAAGACATTCATCCTTCGTGAGTCGAAAGAGGATACTGTCTTAGTGACTGAGCTAGAGCTCATTCTTTTAGATGAAGAGCCCGAGGAATGATCACTCCGGTGTCCTTGGCTCGAAGGAGTGGGAGGGTCTTCCTGATGTCTTCTCGTCCGGGAGACGCTGCGAGTCACCGATCGTCTAACATGTATTTTTGTTGCTGATTTCTGCCTTCTTTTCGTTTTGCCAACCATGTGGACAGCAGCAACTTGGTCAGGTATGTCGGATGTGAATTTTGACCCCCCCCCCGGGAAGGGAATCGCCATTCAACAGTGTGAGATAAAAAAATACATCGAAAATGAGGATTCCGACTACCCTCAAAATCGACGGATCACGATCGCCAGTTACGGATTCGGCCGTAACACCGTCCTTCAACGAAAGCCGAAAGAATGCGGGAGGAAAATGGGGTGGGTTTTTTTCTCGTCTAATGTGTCGCCGGCGACACACGACGGTTGTCTCGTCACTTAATTTGGGTCTTTCAATTCGGGTCAAACTTGGGTCAAGGGTCAAATTACGGGCTTCAAGATGGGACCATAATGAACTAGGCAGGGGAAATCAACATCCAGGGTTGAACAGACTAATTAAAGTTAAATCCAAGTATTCTAGGGGATAAGCGAATTAAAATGAAAATAAACTAAGAAAATAAGGGGAAAGGTGCCAAATATTTAGAAGATGATCAACCCCATTCCTGGGTACCCCCTTCAATGTCCTTTGACGACCTAGGGTTTAAAGGCTGATTCTTCGAATCGAAAGAATGATGCAGACGAAACTTCGAGTTGTGATTTCTATGGGTTTGCGTGCGATACGCAAGTGATAAAAGTGCATGGCCGATGATGGGCCAGAAGTAAGATAAAAATGGCCGATGTTGGGCCGGGATTGATTGAGGGTGGCCAATGATGGGCCGGTAGTAAATAAACTGATATTGGGGTGTGTGAAATCACTCGTCTCATTTCGTCATTCTCATTAATTCAGGTTCTCGGAATCAACCTCTATTCCCTTTAATCATTGAGTTCAGATAAATATTTGGCACCGGAGGTGGAGGAAAAGAGAAGAAAATATTTTTGGAATTGGTTTTGTTGGTTTTAAGTTTTTTTTGGATTTTAATAATTGGGGCTAGAAGGGCCTAACTAGGGGAGTTCGTACTTAGATTCAATATAACTGTTCCATTTCCCTAATGGATCTCTACCCTATCCTAAGGTCCTAACCGCCCACATCCGCTCTCCCGATCCCTTAGCGGGGCCCGGAGAGAGAGTGGGGCCTAATCAGTTGAAATTTAAGAAATTAGGGTAGTCTAAGCTGGCTAGGGGGAGACCTAGATCTAGGTCCGGGGTCTGACCTAATCAGTCTAGACTACTGTATAATTTCTAACTCCAATTTATTAATATTTTGGTTTTTTTAATATCTTTTACTTTGTTTTTTGGTATTTTGGATTTTTATTATTTCTATTTGTTTTTATGTTTATTCATAGCGCCTAAAATCCTAAATTGATTTATCCTAATGAAATGGGAAGGGGGAAAGAGAATGAATTTCTAATTTTTAATTTAATTAATTTATTTGAAGTTTCCTAAATAATATTTCCTAATCCTAATGAGAGAGGAAGGGAGAAAAGAACTTAATTATTAAATTTAGCCTAATTATCCTAATTAATAGGGTAGCTAAAATTCTATTTTTAATCTTTACTTTTTATTTTATTATTTGTTTTCTTTTGGTGTTTTTGGTTTTTATTCTAATTTTTATATAGAGAATAACACGAAGATAAAGGGAATGCAGCCTCAATTTTTATAAAGAGGATAAACTAAAGAAACAAGATGTAATACGATTATAATGCATGGGCACGTTAAATGCATGTTGACATACAGATTAAGGCTAATTTAAAAAAATAATAAGAATAAAAATGGCCTAAAACACTAATCTGAATCTAAATGCATGGCATATTAGATGCATGAAGAACAAAAGACGGACTACAGTGACTGAAGAATTGAATGCAAAAAACATAGAGAGTGGAGTGAAACCGGGCTGTGCGCGCTTGGGCTGGATTGGTAGCTCCGATGATTGGCAATCCAAACGGGCAAGTCGGAGGTGATGAAGGTGCAAGTGGTGCCAGCAGTGGGTGTGCGATGAAGGAGTGCGGGTGGGTGAACAGGCGTGATGCTCGTGGTGCAAGTGGGCAGTGGCTCGGTCGTGTGTGCAGCAGGGGTGCAGGGTGGTGGGGTCAGGAGAAAGAGGAAGATGAAATGAAAAGAAAGAAAGAGGTGCAGTGGGTGCAGGTGGGTGCGTGCAGCCGCAAGGGAAAATGCAGTGGGGAGGAGAAGAAAGGGAAAAAGATAGAAAGAAAGAAAGAAAAAAGAAGAGGAAAAGGTGTGCAGGCGAGAGACTGTAGTGTGTGCGCAGGGGAGGAGAAGAAGAAGAGAATGAAAGAAAAAGAGAGCAAGAAAGGGGGTTAGTTCAGGGGGGTGTACAGGCGGAGAAAGAGGAAGATGGAGAAGAAGGGAAGAAAGGAAAACGAGGGGGGTGCGATAGTGATGCACAGCAGCGGGGAAAGAAGAAGTGGGGAAAGGAAGGAAGGAGGAAGAGAAGAAAGAGCGTGAGAGAGAGGAGAGACAGAGAGAGTGAGCGAGAGATGGGGAGTGAGAGAGAGAGAGAGAGACGCGCAGGTGGGCGTGGGTGAAGAAAAGAAAGAGAGAGGGATGGTGTGCAGTGGGTGCAGGTGGTGGGGAGGAAGAGAAGAAGGCGTACCTGGTGCAGGGGGAGACGTCCGGCGGCGCGAGGAGGAGGAAGAAGGTGCTGCTGCGTGCGTCCAGCGGCTGCTGCGTGCGGATGTGTGGTGGTGCGTGAGAGGGAGACGAGGACGCCCACGGCCTGGGATGAGGAAGATGCGTTGGGTGAGGGAAAAGAGGACGATGATGGGGAGAGAGATGGAGGTGGAGTGATGGGTTACAGGAGATGGGTTCTGTGAGATGATGGGCGTAGAGATGGAGATCCGGGATCTGGAATGGGTGAGGGAGATCTGAGAGGCAGCAGTGAAGACAGTGGAGAGGGGAGAGATGGAGGAGAGGGTGCGGACAGAGAGCCTGAAGAGGAGAGGTGGAGGGAGATGGAGACGAGCGCAGAAGAGATGGAGGGAGATGGAGACGGGCGCAGAAGAGATGGAGGGTGATGATGGGGCTGCTGCCTGGGACGATGGGCGTAGAAGAGATGGAGGGTGATGGTGATGAAGAAAGGAGGTGGTGGTCTGTGAGATGATGGGCGTAGAGATGGAGATCCGGGATCTGGAATGGGTGAGGGAGATCTGAGAGGCAGCAGTGAAGACAGTGGAGAGGGGAGAGATGGAGGAGAGGGTGCGGACAGAGAGCCTGAAGAGGAGAGGTGGAGGGAGATGGAGACGGGCGCAGAAGAGATGGAGGGTGATGATGGGGCTGCTGCCTGGGACGATGGGCGTAGAAGAGATGGAGGGTGATGGTGATGAAGAAAGGAGGTGGTGGTCTGGGAGATGGGCGTCGTCTGAGATGGGCCACGTGCAGGGGCTTGGTGGCGACTACTACTTGCGAGGGAGATGAGTGATGGAAGGAGATGGAGAGGTGGGTCTGGCCCAAGGGAAGAGACGAAGATGATGAGAGGGAATGATGCATCGTGGAGAAATGGGCGCCTGGGAGGAGGATGATGGAGATGATGGTGGGGTGCTGCGTGAGGGAAACGAGTGGAGGGAAGAAGGATGGAGGGCAATGGTGCTGGAGATGGGGAGCCTGGGGTCTGCCTCCAGATCTGGGAGAGGTTCTGCGTATATCATTTTTTTTTTATGGGCTTGGGTGTTTGAAAATTTTTGAGGGATAAGGCCTGGGTTGGGAGAGAGATAGAGAGATGAGGCTTGGGTGTTTGAAATTGAGAGGGATAAGGCCTGGGTTGGGAGAGAGATGAGAGGGATAAGGCTCGGGTTGTGTTTGGGTCAAGTTCGGGTTAGGAGGTTTGGATCTGGCTCGGCTTGTGTTTCGGTCGGACCTGAGTGGGTTTGGGTGAGTTGGGTCCAAAATTGGGCTGGACTTGGGTTTGGTTAGGATCCGGGCCGGGTCTGGTTTAGGTGTGTTGGGATAGGTTTAGGTGGGTTTGGATTTAAAAGAAACTAATTCAGGCCTAAAAAGTGGGATCCGATGGAAATTGGTCGGGTTGTCATTACCGAGGCCTAGGTTTCGTAGATTTCAATCCGCTCGTCGGATTTCTGCCTTCTTTTGGTTTTGCCAACCATGTGGACAGCAGCAACTTGGTCGGGTCTTTCTTTTTCGACCCATTTTTGGGAGATTTGAAGCTTAGAATGCTGGGTTCTTTGCTTCTCTAATCTCTTTTGTCAATATGCTGCGCGGCGGCGTTTGCGACGAGCAATTTGAGCTTCGATTGGCTCAGGCTGTGCTCTGGCAATGAAGGACGTGGTCCCTCGTGCGCAGCAACCAAGCTTGTCTTCCTTGAAGACTGGTATGGACAGGATCTAGACGTGGTCCTTGGCCTGTCACAGCAAAGCTTTAAATTTTGCAAGCTCGGCCCCTGTTGAGATGAAGGGTCGAGTTGCAGGAGAGCAGGCCCTGGCAGGTTCTTGTCCAGGCCTTGTGATGCACGACTTGATTTTGGGCTTGTATGAACAAGCCGGCTCGTGCTGAGTTGTTTTGGTTGTTCGATGGAGGGTAGGTTTCTCTCCTTTGATGTAAGCAAGAGGATAGAACCGGTTCTCCTTGAGAGGAGCCAGGTATGCTGGCTTTGCAGATGTCCGGGACCTTCATTGTTTTGGCGAAGATCGCAGGGACCAAGTCTTGGGGCAGACCTGGCTTTTTGTAGGTTGAGGCTTTGTGGGATTGCCACGGGCCTCAGGTTTCTTGGTGACCGCCTTTGGTGTCGGGGCAGTGACACGTTGAGGGGCGGTCTTCTGCTTCTTAGCATGCACCGTCTCTTCTACGGGTAGTGGGAATGGTCCTAGGGACCCGAAGACGATGGTCCAGGGAGTGGAGGTCGACCCGGTGTTTTGGGAGTGGCCGAGGGAGGTAACTCTTCGGCAGTTGGCGGGGCGCTTGAAAGTGCGCTTGCTTTGCTTCTCTTGAAGTATGACTTGGTACTTGTTCTCGTCGAAGGTGATGGTCAACGAGGCTGCCATTGTTAGTTTTGGAAAAACTTCTGAAACAAGACCACATCCATTAGTAATCACAAGAATATGGTGATCATAAATGGGCTATACTATGGTTTTGTCTTTTCAATTCGCTCAGGGGCATGGCCCGTTCTGAGCGTAATGAAGAAGGCAAAAAGCCATAGATGGTACAATTGTTCTGAACACAAGTATGGTCGGCTCTAAATGAGCATTCTAGTGATTGCTAGAAGCAATTGTAAACCTTAATTCAAGTTACCGAGAAGCGAAGGTCACTCGAGGTAAAATGATATAAGGTTAGAGATACAAATGTGTCGGTCGTGAATACAGTAGACCCGAAAGGGCGTACTAGCACCACTAGACACAAATGTTGTAAATCGCATCCTTGAAAAAGGACATAAGATGGGATTTGTTTTTTGAAATCTCAAGATTGGGTTCACAAAAGAGAGCAAATGGTATTCCAATCCGAATACAGGCTCAAACATTTCTGCAAGCCTAAATCCGAAAAAGGAAAGAACCAGGATTTCTCAGATTTGAATCCAATACTGACGGGAGTTTTTGTTTTTTTTTTGAAAAGTCAAGATTGAATTCATAAAAAGGGAAAATGGTATTCCAATCCGAATACAGGCTCAAACATTTCTACGAGCTTAAATCCAAAAAAGGAAAGAACCAGGATTTCTCATATTTGAATCCAATACTGACGGGGTTTTTTTTTTCTTTTGAAAAGTCAAGATTGAATTCATAAAAGACGGCAAATGGTATTCCAATCCGAATACAGGCTCAAACATTTCTGCGAACCTATATTCGAAAAAGGAAAGAAACAGGATTTCTCAGATTTGAATCCAATACTGACGGGAGTTTTTTCTTTTTGAAAAGTCAAGATTGAATTCATAAAAGAGAGCAAATGGTATTCCAATCCGAATACAGGTTCAAACATTTCTGCGAGCCTAAATCCGAAAAAGGAAAGAACCAGGATTTCTCTGATTTGAACACAATAATGACAAAAGTTTTTTTTTTTAGATTTTCTTTTTTTAAGATTTTTCGTTTTTTTTTTTTTTTTTTTTTTTTGAAGAGTGCACATAGGTCTTCCAATTCGGTTTTATGAAACCTTAGTGGATAGATTAGCCCCCAGGTAAGGGTAGGATTACTTAATGAACCTGTCTGAAGGACCCTTACCTCGAACAGTCTAGTTGCCTCCACACTCTGGACAAGGCTTTTCTTAGATCCACTTTGGTCAAAGAACGCAATTGGTGCAACCTTGGTGTTTTTTTTTTTTTTTTTTTTTTAAAGATCTCCAATGAACCCATCAAAGAGAGGGAAATGGCCCTTCCCAATCCGAACGTTGGCTCAAACATTTTTGCGAGCCATTGTATGAAAAGGAAAGAAGCAAAGTTTCTCCAATTTGAATCCAAAAGAGAGAAATTTGGAAAAAAAATTTAAAAAAAAAAGTTTTTTTTTGAAAGATCTCCAATGGACCCATCAAAGAGAGGAAAATGGCCCCTCCCAATCCGAACGTTGGCTCAAACGTTTCTGCGAGCCATTGTATGGAGAGGATAGAACCAAAGTTTCTCCAATTCGAATCCAAAAGAAAGGAATTTGAAAAGTTTTTTTTTTTTTTAACTTTTTTTTTTAAAGAATTCCAATGGACCCATCTAAGAGAGGAAAATGGCCCTTCCCAATCCGAACGCTGGCTCAAACATTTCTGCGAGCCATTGTACGAAAAGAAAAGAACCAAAGTTTCTTCAATTTGAATCCAATGAAAGGAATTTGAAAAAAAAAAATTTAACATTTTTCTTTTTTGAAAGAATTCCATTGGACCCATCAAAGAGAGGAAAATGGCCCCTCCCAATCCGAATGTTGGCTCAAACATTTCTGCGAGCCATTGTACGAAAAGGAAAGAACCAAAGTTTCTCTAATTTGAATCCAATGAAAGGAACTTGAAAAGTTTTTTTTTTTGAAACTTTTTTTTTTTTTGAAAGATTTTCAATGGACCCATCAAAGAGAAGGAAATGGCCCCTCCCAATCCGAACATTGGCTCAAACATTTCTGCGAGCCATTGTACGAAAAGGAAAGAACTAAAGTTTCTCCCATTTGAATCCAAAAGAAAAAAACTTTTTAATTTTTGTTGAGAAAAGAAAGAATGGAAACAAGTTCAAAGAAAGAAGTTTCCAAAGAATCCCATCTCATGTTTTTTTTTTAGATACAAGATCCAACATAGGCCACCAACTAGGAAGGAGCCAAGGATTCTAAGCATCGTGTTCTCAAATGAACGGGTCCCACCGGGTATGCCAACTTGATGGACCTGTCTTTTTCTTTCTTGCCTTCCTCCGTCCCGGGTCTGCCGAGGTGAGGTAGGGGGAAGAGAAAAAAAAGAGCAAGCATCAATAATTTTTTTTTGTACGGGTATGTCAGATTTTCTATTCTACTTGGAATTTGAAATGGTGATCGGGAGATTTACCTTCACAAGTAGAAAAGAAAATCAACTTTTCTCTAACTTTCTACTGCACATATTTTAAAGAAAGAGATAAAAAATTTTAATGCCGTGAAAGGCGATTTTCATTTGTTTGCCGTGAAAGGCAGTTTTACCGTGAAAGGCGATTTTGTGCCATAGAAGGCAGTTTACAAATCTCATCAAAAATGTAAAGACAAGAAATGTGATTTTATGTCTCTTTAAAAAATGCACAATACAACAGAAAAGTAAAAAAAAGGAATCTGACTTCTCAAGAGTCCGTGGGGACTCGTTTAGATCAACGGTCGCGAGTCATGTATGGGCTCCGCCATCGTCCTTCAGATGAGAACACTTGATGCTTTAGTTCACTTGGCTTGGCTTGGACCCCAGATTTTTAGAGGACAAAGACTAATGGAAGGTTTTATATCTAATAAAAAACGGGTAGACGGGCTAAAAAGCCGCATCTAAGCCATGTTGGATAGAAGAAGAGGGTTAAACCTTGGGGGGGTGGCCCCCCAAGGGACTTTGATCACCTTGTAGTTCTTGCAGCAGGGTTTCTTCAAGGCAGGAGAGCTTCTTTGTGCAGAGAATTCTTCATGATAGTTTTCAAACAATTTTCAGGACTCACTTCAGATAATTTTTTCTGGACCCCTTCCCTTTGGAATGACTGTCTATTTATAGGCTTTTGGTGGCCATTAGGAGGGTTTTATGGGCATTAATGGTATTAATGCTCCATAATGGGAAGAGTTACAAGATTTAATTTCAGAATTTTGTAACTCCTTTTATTTGGATTTTGATTGGCCGATGGAGAATAATGGGCATTTAATCTCCATGATGATGGGAGTTTCATGATTAATTACTATGATTAATCTCCATAATGGTAGGAGTTAAATGGTTAACTGTCATGATTAATTGGACTTGTAACTCTCGCTTGCTTTTGATTGGGCCGTCGAAAATAATGAGTTAATGACTCTAATAAGTTGTCATAAAAAAGGTCAATTAACAGCATTAATTGGTCGCCGAGTCGCTTGAAGAGTCGCGGGCCGCGTCACGTCTTTTGGAATTCTTCTTGCGATGATCATCGATGGATCCGCACGTTGTTTGATGTCGAATGACGATGCAAATTTAGACATTGGTTGACACCAATGGGTTGGGCTTTTATCGGGCTTTTTCGCTTCTGTTTTCTCCTGTATTTTTCTTGACATTTCTTCTCATTTATTGGCTTGATTCCACTGAAGAAAACCGATCAAAAGGCTGTGCAAATCAGAGCACAAAGTTTCCTACTTTTAGAAAAGCTGAAGACTCCGTAGCCGATTTTTCGCCAAGAGTTGAAACTAGGTCAAACGATGTCAGAATGACCTAAAATTTGAGGTGAAGCTTCTTGAGCATTAGATAGGACCAACCACGGGCTTTTATTTGAGTTTTGAAGTCGTTTAGGGTCCCGTCGATGCTTGACTTGATTTCAGCATGCGGAAGATGTCGTGCTTTGATGTACGGTCATCCGATGTCCGATTGCCTGAAATTTGACAGGGAGCCTATTGGAGTCATTTTGAGACGATCCATTAGCTCTGATTTGGGTTTCATGGTCCCGGGGAGCTTCGCTGCCGGTAGGCTTGATTTTGCTTCGGAGCGTTAAAACCGGGTCAAACGTTGTCGAAATGACCTGAAATTTGACGTGCAGCCTTTTGGAAGCATGTAGAAGCTACTCATGTGTTTTGTTTGATGAGTGGCAGCGTCGGATGTTCTCGCCGCTGGAAGCCTTGATTTCGCCGTTCGAGAGTTGATGGAGGCTCAAACGGTGTCGGTTTGACTTGAAATTCGACGTGGATTCTTTTGGAGGTATTTTGAGACCATCCATAGGCTCTGATCGAAGATTTGATGTATTTGACATTGTCGCCACCGGGAGCTCCCACTCAGCCGTTGGAGGATTGAAGTTAGGCTAAATGGTGTCGAAACATGTGTACCTCTCTTTTGGCTATTTTGAAGGATCTTGCAGTTTTTGTTTGATTGTGACAAGATCTGATGCTTGAAGCCGCTTTGCCTATTTGTAGTAGGATGCAGCTCCATGTAGCTTTTGATGTTGAGGAGGCAAAGTGACATTTTTGGTGTCAGCAGTAGGAGAAATCAAGAGTGAGACCTGCATTGGTGAAATTTGAGAGAGATTAAAGGCGAGACACCCTTCATGGTGGGCCCATGTATCTTTACATCTTGGTGGAGTTGGAAAGATTGGAAATTCTCAAAGAGGAAAGAAGAAACTCAGATTTCGAAAGATGATGTTGACTTGCTAAGTTTGGAAACCAAAATCAAGAAAGAGAGAGCAAATTAGAAACTTTGCAAGGGGAGTTGGCTAGTCAAAGTTACAAGTGAGGAAGCGAGCCAGATATGGAAAGAGAATCAAATAAGAAAGCAAATAAAGAGTTCAAACATGCCTTGGACGTCCAACATGGGTCCCACACACCCCATTACATGCCAGACATAGAAGTTCCCTTAATTGCACAATTATTCTAGGGTTTTTCAGGGGCAAAAAATTGAAATGGTCATTACTTTCAATCTGAGTGTCAGATTGGTGTACTCTACATACCTTGGAAAGGTCTTTTTGAGTAGATATCGGTGGAATCCAAGATTGCATAAATCGGAGCTATATTGAGGGAGATATGACTTCGGGAAGTTGACTGTTATAATTCTGCGGTAATTGCAAAAAGTTTTTCAAAATTGGCAACATAAGAGATGTTTAAGGAGTTCAATTTGGCAAGACTTGGAGCCCAAGAGACCACACTTAGTAACAAATCCTCTCCAATTCAAATTCTTTCTAAGTGTGAAGCTTAGCTTGAGTCCTAAGCAAGAAATCTTTACAAATAAGGAAACAAGTCCTAAAAGAGAGGAGATTCTTTGCTAAAAAGGAGGCATCAACAATTATAAAACCAACCCAAAAGGGGATGGAGGGCATCTCACACACAACACTCCCTCTCTCCAAGTCCAGGAACTGCCCACTTCGTCGAGAGTAGCCCCCGATGTTGCAGCTTCCTGCACCTCCGAGAGCTCCAATTGCCGCTCCTTCAGCTAGTCAGATTGTCCCAACAGCTCAGTCGCCTCAGCAGCCTTGCGTTCCATAGCAGGCACGTGATCCTCAACAGCTGCCTAGGGGACAACACTATTAGCGTGGGCATCATTGGAGACCCTAGGGACAACAGCGCTAGCAGCATAGGCCCTAGGCAGCCAGGCAGGTCTTCGCACTCACCTATGAGGACGCTGAAGCCATGGGGAACATAGTCGAAAGTACTCTTTCCATTTGTAATCAGCTTGCTAGAGTGTTGCTTGATCCATGTGCGACACATTCTTATGTGTCCTAAGCTTTTGCTTTAGTTCTTCGTAGAGTATAAGAGGAGTTACCTTGCACGCTAGTCGTGTCTACACCCGTGGGAGGTGGGTTGTGTATCAGACTTACCACCCCAGATGCCGAGTGCAGATTGGGGAGTACATTCTGTTTGCAGACTTGATTGTGTTACCCATGCATGACTTCGACGTCATTTTGGGGATGGATTGGTTAGCCAGATACCGAGCGGTGATGGATTACTTCGAGAAGACAGTCAGACTCTCCATTGACAGTTCAGAGGACACGATAGAGTTTGTAGGCGAGAGGAAACTGCCCAGCACCAGGATGATTGCAGCACTGAAGGCTGAAAGGATGATGAAGGTAGGATGCGAAGGCTACATAGCGTTTATTTCAGAGGATAAGAAGTCCATGGGAGTGGATGAGATCCTAGTGGTATGTGAGTTCCCAGATGTATTTCCCTACGAGATTCCGAGATTACCTCTAGTGAGAGAGATTGACTTCACCATCGAGCTTGCACCAGGCACAACACCGATTTTCAAATCTCCCTATCGCATGACTCCAGCCAAACTGCGAGAGTTGAAGACTCAGTTGCAGGAGTTACTGGACAAGGGCTTCATCAGACCAAGCATGTTACCGTGGGGTGCGCCAGTGCTTTTCGTAAAGAAGAAGGACGGATCAATGAGGATGTGCATCGACTATCGCTAGCTGAATTGGTCGACAGTGAAGAACAAGTATCCTCTTCCATAGATCTATGAGCTTTTCGAACAGCTTCAGGGTGCTTAGCACTTTTCAAAGATAGACTTAAGGTCAGGAGACCATCAATTGCGAGTTAGAGAGCAGCATGTATAGAAGACAGCGTTTTGCACATGCTATGGGCACTATGAGTTCTTAGTGATGCTGTTCGGATTAACAAATGTGCCAGCCGTGTTCCTGGCTTTGATGAACAAGATCTTCGCACCGTACCCAACAACTTCACAGTTGTGTTCATCGACGATGTGATAGTCTATTCAAAGTCTCGAGAGGAGCATGAGCAGCATTTGAGGATGCCTCTACAATTGTTGTGCGGCAATCAGCTGTACGCGAAGCTTACGAGTGCGAGTTCTGGTTAGAGCAAGTGGTTTTCCTCAGACATATCATCTCCAAAGAAGGATTAGCAGTGGATCTAGCCAAGATTAAAGCAGTGGTGAATTAGGAGAGACTGAAGAACTTCACAGAGATTTAGAGCTTCCTTGGCCTAGCAAGATACTACCACAGATTTATCAAGAGTTTCTCCACGATTTCTGTGCCATTAACCAAGTTAACGAGGAAGGATGTGCCATTCGTGTGGTCTAATGCTTGTGAAGACAGCTTTCAGGAGCTGAAAGAGAGACTGACAATGGCACCGATCTTGTCTTTACCTTTCGGGAGCGGTAGATTTGTTGTTTTTACAGATGCTTCAGGGACAGGCTTACGCCGTGTTTTGATGTAAAATGGGAAAGTTATTGCCTATGGATCTCGACAGCTAAAGGAACACGAGAAGAAGTATACTACACATGACTTGGAGCTAGCAGCAGTTGTGTTTGCACTGAAGATGGCGTCACTACCTCTATGGGGAGCAGTTGGGAGTTCAGTCGGACCACCACAGCTTACAGTACCTGTTTACCTAGAGTGACCTCAACAATCGTCAGAGGCGATTGATGGAGTGCTTCAAGGATTACGACTTTCCAATCAAATACCATCCGGGTAAGGCGAACGTTGTGGCAGACGCTTTAAGCAAGAAGACCACTCTAGTCAATTTTCTAGCAGCAGAGGGCGTGTGGACTGATGTCTTCAGAGACTTAGATGTCCAGTTTCAGCCCCTCAGCGACAAAGTTATGCTTACTACCATGTCCGCATGGGAACCGGAGTTACTTGGAAAGGTCAAGGGCAGTCAACGCAATGATCCTAGGCTTGTTAGAGTGATCGAATAGATTGACCAGAGGCTAGAGTTCAGACTGATTGGTGGAGTGCTCTACTATCAGGATAGACAATGTGTGCCAGATATTCGGGAGCTGAAGGAAGAAATCCTAGCAGATGTGCATCACAGTAGATATTCGATTCACCTAGGCAGCACCAGGATGTACTAGAACCTGAGGAGCTACTACTGGTGAACAACATGAAGAAGGAGATAGCAGGCTATGTATCTAGATGCCTGACCTGTCAGCAGATCAAAGCCGAACATCAGAAGCCACCAGGGCTATTACATCAGCTTGATATGCCCAAGTGGAAGTGGGAGCATATCACTATGGACTACCAGCAACCAAGAGACACAATGATGGCATATGGATGATTGTTGATCGACTGACTAAGTCAGCTCATTTCTTGCTAGTTTCGATGAGAACAGGACTTGATGTCTTAGCTAAGCTGTATGTGGACCAGATCGTCTCTTTGCATGGAGTTCCAGCATCGATTGTATCAGATAGAGACCCGCATTTCACTTCACACTTCTAGGAGAGTCTACAACAGGCTTTGGGAACTAAGTTGAGCTTCAGCACCGCTTACCACCCGCAGACAGATGGACAGACCGAACGCATGAACCAGACACTTGAGGACATGTTGAGAGCTTGCTTTGTGGCCTACAAAGACAGCTGGGCGGATTGTCTACCACTTTGCGAGTTTGCCTACAACAATAGCTATCATTTGAGCATTAAGATGGCACCTTTTGAGGCTTTGTACGGCAGGAGATGCAAGACCCCAATTTGTGGGGAGGAGGTTGTTGTCCGGAGTTTCCATGGACCATCCATAGTCAGCAACACTAGGGAGAAGATCCGGCAGATAGTCAAGAATCTAAAGGTCAGCCGTAGCCTCCAGAAAAGTTATGCAGACATCAAGCGTAGGCGTCTCAAGTTTCAAAAGGGAGACAAATTTTGTTTTTGAAGATTTCACCAGCCAGAGGTACTTTTAGGTTTGGCGAGAAGGGTAAGCTAGCGCTGAAATATGTCGGACCATTCAAGATCAAGTCCAGGATCAATGACGTTGCTTACAAGCTCCAGCTACCACCAGAGTTGTCGGGAGTGCATGACGTCTTCCATGTCTCTATGCTGAAAAAGTATGTGGAGGAGCCTGCTCATGTTCTACATTATCAGCCACTCGATATTCAGTCGGATGCTTTTTACATTGCCAGACTAGTTGCTATCATCGACACCAAGGAGCAGGTGCTCCGGACCCGAACCATTCACCGGGTGAAGGTTCAGTGGGAGCATCACTCTCCAAAAGAGGCTACATGGGAGCTACGCGACCAGGTAGAGAAGGACTATCCACATCTCCTACCTCAGCTATATTCTAACTTTGTTTTAATAGGGTCTAGTAGAATAGTCTAATATATTCCTAAGTCTTAGATTACGCCCTTGTATATTTCTTTATAGATGTAGGGTGGTTATTGTAATTTGATTAGGGTTTTAGTTAGGATAAGCCTTAGCTAGTAATTAAACTTTACTAGGAGGGGTGTTGTAGCTAGAGAAGCTTCTAGAATTCCTACAAAGGACAAATTTACCCATACCCTTATCCTCTTTTCTATTTAAACCCTAAGGGCTTTCTAGTAATCAACCACTAATCCCAACCTATATATACTAACTATTGCAATTGAAATGTAAACCCAACCCTAATTCACTCTCATTCCTCATTCATCTTCCATCTTCCCTAATACACTCTCTAGAAATTCTAATTCTTAATCCCAGCAACAAGAAGGATAGAGGATCATCCCCAATTGCAGCCTCAACCCAACATTAGCAACTTGGATCTTTCTTTTATATTCAAATTTCCATTTATATTGATCTAAGGCAAGTACCCTATGCTGGACAGTTCAGAATGCAAGTTTTCTTTCTCTTGATTATGTAATTTCAATTCAATTGATGCATATATGTTAGATCTATCATTTGAGCTTTGTTTTATGGATTTTTGGCAGTTTGATGGATGAGTCCTCTCATCTGGAAGATCAATAATCCGGATTGATGATTGATGGATGGTTATAGAAGTGCTTTTGCTGTTATATATGTTTCTATGATAATTGAAGGAGATTGGAGGTGGTTTGATTGAAAATGGGGTGGAAGAGATTGAATTCTAGAAAAATGGAATTTTTGCACAGGCGTGTGTACCTGGTCGACTAGCCTGTAGTGGGGTCGACCGGCAACACTAAAAAAGTGGGGGCGGGGGGGGGGGGGGGGGGGCAGCGTAGGGGAATAAGTGTAAGACCCCGCCCCGAGAGTTTCCGCTTAGTGTTAATTAAGACGTGTTTTAGCTATAAGTGAGATTAGTGGAAATGGGTTAAATCTGATTAGAATAGCTTTTTATAGCTTGGAATAATTTTGGGAACTCTTTTGATCTAGTGGGGCCCTTTGGGGGTTCCTTTTTAGTGTGTCTTGATTAGTTTGGGGTTTATTTGTTAATTCTGGAAATCGATAAATTGCTCCGTTGAATGTATTTTATGATCCCCGACAACTTTCGTATTTGCTACGTTTCCATTCGAGACCTCTAAACCCTACTTCGCCATTGATAGGGGTAAAACAGTCTTTTTACACAAAATCTGGACACAATTTTCAATGTCTCCGAAACTTGTAAAATATATACTTCTTGGAAAGTAGAAATTTCGACGATCAATTCTTCCTTCTTCGTCGAATCCGTCCGAAGCCCGTAGATGGATGTTCTAGCCCATTTTAGACTTTTAAGTTGTGGGACCCATAGCCATTGTCTATATAAGGAGGAGTCTCTTCTTCTCTTCCTCTTCTTGCAATTTCTTGAGAACCAGAAATCCCAGCCAGCCCTAGAGTGTTTCTTCTTCTTCTTTGCTCATTGCTCCTCCATCTCTCAATCTCTCTCAAATCTATTGCTAAAGGCAAAATGGAGGTAGTAGTCTTCTTCCCCTCCATGAGAGCTTCCTATTGATATCCTTTTGTGAGAGAGAGTCCCATTCCAAGCTATCTCTTGAGCCAACTCTTGCTACTAGAGGACTCTTCATGTAAGTCCTTCTTCTCATCTCTTAGATTTGGATTCTTCTAGTCTTGAGGATGCTTCATTTCCATTATTGGAAGTTATCCCTTTCTATTTCATAGTTTTGCCATTTTAGGGCTTGTAATGATTGTATTTTGGGGATTTTGTGTATAGATTGTAGATTTGAGCTGGATAGTGGATTAGAGCTTGATTAGCATTCTTGGAGACCAAGGCAAGTGGATGAATGGATTTAATTTGAATAAGTTCTTACTTTGTCAAAAATGTGGATTTTTACTATTCATATGTCATTTGATTTATTATGTTCCATAATGTTTAGAAATGTATTTATTGTCATAGTTTTCTCTTGTTTAGTTTTATGAGAATATATGCATGCATTCATCAAAGTTTATTTTGGGTCATTATAAGCTTCTTAAATGGTAGTGTACTTGCATTGAATGAATTTGGATTGGTAGGGGAAATAAATGCATTGGTGGAATGGTAGTTGGTGGAAGGGAGTAAATGTTAAATGGAAGGGATTGGACCCATTCCACATCAGAAAATGGTTGGAATGAAGGTGAAATGGTTTGGGAGACAAATCACTGAAATCTGCACCTGATGTGTAGTTCCCGCAGCTGGGCGGTCAGCGGGCGGTCACCTCGGCGGCTAGCCGACAGGTGACCGGCGGCTAGCCGACCCAGATACGGTTAGAAACACAGAATGCTGCATTTTGACAGGCGAACCGCGGTCAGCCGCGCGGTCAGCTCGCGGCTAACCGCCACCCCAAAACCCCAGTGACCGCTAGGTAGCCGCGAGGCGCGGTTAGAAACACAGAATGCTACATTTTAGCAGGGTGAGTCGCGGTCAGCTCCGCGGTCATCCAGCGGCTAACCGCCGATCACCTCGGCGGCTAACCGCCAGCTGACCGACAGGTGACCGAGTTTACCCAGAATTCCTGAGTCTTTTCTATTGTTTTCAGTTATGGGATTTAAAGGTTTGGATGGGTTGTTCTGATGCCCTACCACCTTGGAAAGACCCAGGGGATGACATAAGGAGATTTACATAGAAAGAAACACCATTTCGGAAAAGGTATTGGGACTTTTAGATTCATCAATGTGCATAAGGAAACTTAGTATGTCCTCTATCATTCGAGTACCATACTAAGGGTAAATTTAGACATACAAGATCCTTATACATGTTGTCTGAATATGGATGTCCCAATACATAGTCCCTAATGATATAGGATTTATTGCTTTGTTTTATTCAGTTTATATGTATAATCACCCGACCTACTGGTTTTATCTCAAAGTCTGATTTATACACTGGATACGTCCCGCCAGCCTCGTTTATGCATGAACCGAAAATGATTTGAAATGTGTGCCTTCGAGCACCATGCCCCGTTTGCCCGTATGTTCTACATTGATATAGTGTTGTATATGTTTTGATGTATCATGTAACCTAAGAGTCGGCACCACTAAGCTTGGACATCCTTGTCAGTCTGATCAACTGACTTGGGTCTCCCCCTGTGCTCCCGCCAGTTGCAACTTGGATCCCGTACTGTCCCGTTACCCGGTTCGCGACCGTGGTCCCGTCTAGCTATATGTATATGTATATGTTTATAATATTGGTTCTCGTCACTTCGTGTGATTGAGCCCAATGCACGCAATGTGCTCTCATCACTTTAGTGATAGAGAGGATGTAGCTTTAGTGTGGTTGCCACCTAGTCAGTTCTTATACCTTGAATATCCCGCATGATTTGTATTGCATCTGTACTTTAAATGAACTATGCATCCTGTTTTATGACAGTTTTCATTATATCTATGATATACTTTGATTTCTTTCTTGGTTTATCTATTCACCCACCTGCCAGACCGTCGTGTCTGACCCATTTTTGTGGTACTCAGGTCCAGCTCCCGTCTTTGCCCTTGAGGAGGAGCCAGAGGAGGCGGTCGGTGAACCGCAACGTCTAGTAGAGTGGCAAGCTGACGATGTCTTGTAGACATTCGGTTTAGCTCGGAGCTGCGAACATTTTGGGAATTTTGAGAATGATATTGTTTTATACTTTTGGGTTGTATTGGCCTTTGTTGGCCTTTATTTTTGGGGAAATGTTAATTAACTTGTTCTTTTGTTAAACTTTAACTCAATATTTTGGGAATGCTAATGAGATCATTGCTCACTCTGACATCATGCTATACTTGTTTATTAACAGTCTTATTTGATGTGATTGGAATAAGAGTTTGATTTGCTACACGCTTCCGCACTAATATAAATGTTCTATGAGTGTATGAGGAATCCTCACCGCGGAAACCTGTGGGAAATTAAAGAAATGTACAATTAGTACAAGGGGTGGTTCATCATCAACACCACCCCCGTCGCGGTCCCGGGGCCCCCGGTCTGGGGTCGCGACAGGCTGGTATCAGAGCGAGACGTGTTTCAGGCAATTAAAAGAAACTAGAAATCCTAAGGACGTGACGAGGATCCGTTAGACTTCTTGTTAGACTTTTCGTTAGTTAGACTCGTGTGAGCAATGTGTAAACCTTATATGACTCTATGTGCTAACAATTTGTTTTACAGTGATATGCCACCTCGAAAAAGACCCGTAACCGACAATCCCACCGCAAGCAACAGTGAGCACACCGGGCCACTAGGAAACGGCATACCGGATCCAAACATGCAGAATCAATTCCAACAGATGATGCAAGCTATGCTTGACCAGCAACGTCAAGCCAATGAAAATCAAGCAAGAATGCAAGAACAAATGGCCAGGAAGGATGAAGAACATGCTAGGGAGATGGCCATGATGCAAAGGCAATTGTTAGAGGTGCTGGAAAGGAGACCTGAACCGGCACCAGCGCAACCTCCAGGCACTCAGATCGTCATCAACAATAGGGAACAGGATCCCAATGCGTTGTATGAAAAGTTTAGGAAGAGAGGTCCCAAGGAGTTCACTGGACATGAGGACCCATTAGCTGCAGACGACTGGTTGGAGTATACGGAGAACATCTTTGAGATATTCAGATGTACCGGTAGACAGCAAGTGCAACTCACCGCTTCCATGTTCACCGGCCTAGCGGACATATGGTGGAAGACAATCAAGGCTGAGTATAGGACCATAGCAGACGCCGACGCTTGGACAAGTTTCAAGAGACAATTCAGTGACAAATATGTACCGACACATGTGAAGAGGCAGAAGGCAATTGAATTCCAGCAGCTCGTACAAGGTAACACAACCGTGCAAGAGTACCTCACGAAGTTTGAGAGGTTGTCTCGATATGCCCCCGAGTTAATTGACACTGTGGAGAAGAAGATAACGCGGTTCCTCGAAGGACTCAACCCGATCATTGAAAGGGATGCCACAGGTGTTGTACCACCTATTACTTTTGAAGAGGCTGTGAGAAGGGCCTACAAATTCGAGAACCTGAACAACAAGATCCTCAAGATCCAGGGAAAGGCACCAGCTCACCAACAGAATCACCCACCAAGGAACCATCAGAACAAGCGACCGAGGCATGAACAAAACGTGCAGAATATCCTAGTTTGCGTTCATTGTGGCAAGAACCACGAGAGTGCTCAATGCCGTACGATTACGGGAGCATGTTTCAGATGTGGATCCATGGCACACCAGCTTAAAGACTGCCCAAGACAAGCTGGACAAGGTAACAACAGACAGAATCAGCAACAACAAGGAACACAGCGCCAGGCACCACCTCAGAATGCATTAGCTGTACAGAACCAGCCCAGGCCACTCCAGCAACAGGCTCCACAACAACAATACAGACCTCCACAACAGCAGCAAGCTCGTCATCAAGGACAGAATCAGAATCAGCGTCCTCAACAGCATAGGAATGCACAGCAAGGAAGGCAGCAACAAGCTCAGAATAGGCCTCAACAGCGAGGACAAGTGTATGCAATTAACCAAGCTGATGCAGAGGCAGCAGATAACGTGGTGGAAGGTACACTCCTAGTTTGTGGATTTGAAGCTAAAATTTTGTTTGACCCTGGCTCTACGCACTCCTTCTTATCTCCAAAATTTTCTAAGTTGATTGATATGCCTGCTAGAGAACTTGAGTATGTGTTGACGGTGTCCACCCCAGTAGGCAAACAAGTTGTGTGTAGGAAGTATTATCCTAGATGTGCCATTAAGATAGGAGATGTGGTGTTACCGGCGAATCTCATTTTGTTGGAGATGTTTGACTTTGATGTCATTCTAGGAATGGATTGGTTAGCAGGGTACCATGCTACGATGGACTGTTTCCATAAGACCCTCACGTTCAAATTAGAGGAGACCCCGGCAGGCGTATTGTTCCACGGGGAGAAGAGGAATTCTTGTCCAAGATTCGTCTCAGCATTGAAGGCTGATAGACTAGTGAGAAGTGGATGTGAATGCTACTTAGCGTTTATCACGGAGGATAAACGGTCCCAAGGGGTGGAGGAGATCCCAATTGTTTGCGAATTCCCAGACGTTTTTCCAGAAGAAATCCCAGGTTTACCACCGGTTAGGGAGATTGACTTCACCATTGAGTTGTTACCAGGGACCGCTCCGATATCTATCGCACCATACAGGATGGCTCCAGCTGAATTAGGAGAGTTGAAGATTCAGTTGCAAGAATTGTTGGATAAAGGTTTCATTAGACCGAGCGTCTCACCTTGGGGAGCTCCAGTGTTATTCGTCAAGAAGAAAGACGGTTCCATGAGAATGTGCATTGATTACCGGAAATTGAACCAAGCTACCATCAAGAACAAGTATCCATTGCCAAGGATAGATGAATTGTTTGACCAATTGCAAGGTGCTGCTTTCTTTTCGAAGATCGATCTAAGATCCGGTTATCATCAGCTGAGAGTTAGAGATTCAGATGTATCGAAGACGGCGTTCCGGACGAGATATGGACACTATGAGTTTCTAGTGATGCCATTTGGACTGACGAATGCACCAGCAGTATTCATGGCTTTGATGAACAAGATATTTGCGGAGTACTTAGACCAATTCACAGTGGTATTTATTGATGACATTTTGGTGTACTCTAAGTCTAGAGAAGAACATGAAGAGCATTTGAGGATAGCATTGCAACTCCTAAGAGATAACCAATTGTATGCGAAGCTCACTAAGTGCGATTTTTGGCTTGAAGAAGTCGCATTTTTAGGTCATATCATTTCCAAAGAAGGATTATCAGTGGACCCAGCCAAGATAGATGCAGTTGTGAAGTGGGAAAGACCGAAGAACGCGTCGGAAATCAGAAGTTTTCTTGGATTGGCGGGTTACTATCGAAGATTTGTGCAGGGATTTTCGTCGATTGCAGCTTCATTGACAAAGTTGACCAAGAAGAACGCACCTTATGTGTGGACAGACCAATGCGAGGCCAGCTTCCAAGAGCTGAAAAAGAGATTAACTTCGGCACCCGTCCTCACTTTACCATCCGGGAGCGGAGGTTACACCATTTTCACAGATGCTTCGAATATAGGACTCGGTTGTGTATTGATGCAAGATAGAAAAGTCGTTGCGTATGGATCCCGGCAGTTGAAGGACCACGAGAAGAACTACGCGACGCATGATCTGGAATTAGCGGCGGTCGTTTTTGCGCTAAAGATGTGGAGACATTACCTCTACGGAGAGAAATTCGAAGTCCACTCCGATCACCGCAGCCTACAATACTTGTTCTCACAGAAGGAATTGAATATGAGACAAAGAAGATGGATGGAATACATCAAAGATTACGATTTTCCGATCAAGTACCACCCGGGAAAGGCAAATGTAGTAGCCGATGCCTTGAGTAGGAAGTCAGCAAGTGTGGCAAGTTTAAGAGTTACGTGCTTCTTTCAGCAATTTGAAGAGTTGGGGGTAGATTTTCAGCCCCTAAGCGAAGGAGTAATGTTAGCCAACATGTCAGTGTCTGAACCCTCGTTCATTCGGAAGATCAAGGACAACCAATTGCAAGATCCAGAGTTGGCCAAGATTGTAGAGCATATAGCAGAACGTCCTGACTTTCGTATTGTGGATGGAGTCTTATTCTATCGTGATCGTCTATGCGTGCCCAACATTGAAGATTTGAAGAATGATATTATGACAGAGGCGCACAGTACGAAGTACTCTATGCATCCGGGTAGCACGAAGATGTATCAGAACTTGAAAGGCAGATTTTGGTGGAACAACATGAAGAGGGAAATAGCGGCTTTCGTTTCACGATGTATGACGTGTCAGTTGGTGAAGGCAGAGCATCAGAGACCTCCAGGGTTATTGCAGCCATTAGAGATCCCAGAATGGAAGTGGGAACATATCACAATGGATTTCATCTCGGGATTGCCAAGGACCAGAAAAGGGAACAACTCCATATGGGTCATTGTGGACCGTCTCACCAAATCAGCGCATTTTATTCCCATGAAGACCGGAGAGAAGATGCATATGTTACCTCTCGCAGAGTTATTTGTCAACGAGATTGTCAGCCGTCATGGACAGCCAGTCTCCATTACCTCAGATAGAGATAGCAGATTCGTCTCGAGATTTTGGAAGACTTTGCATGAGTCGATGGGGACAAAGCTTCAGTTCAGCACAGCGTATCACCCACAAACAGATGGTCAGTCGGAAAGAACAATTCAGACCCTTGAAGATATGCTTCGAGCGTGTGTACTAGATTTCAAGACTCAATGGGATGAGACCCTACCGCTTTGCGAATTCGCCTACAACAACAGTTATCATTCGAGCATCGGGATGGCGCCTTTTGAGGCATTGTATGGTAGGAGGTGTAGAACTCCAGTTTGTTGGGAAGAAGTAGGTATTCGCAGTTTTCATGGACCGACTATGGTGAGTGAAACCAGCGACAAAGTCAAGTTGATCCAAGAACGTCTAAAAGTAGCCCGGAGTAGACAGAAGAGTTATGCAGACTCTCATCGAAGGGACTTACATTTTAAGGAAGGAGATAAGGTTTTCTTGAAGGTGTCACCTACTAGAGGAACTCTGAGATTCGGTCAGAGAGGCAAGTTATCTCGGAGATACATTGGACCCTATGATATTGTGAGCAAGATTGGTGACGTGGCTTATAGATTGGCCTTACCACCTGAGCTTTCCGGCGTACACAATGTGTTCCATGTGTCTATGTTGAAGAAGTACGTCCCCGACCCGTCACATGTACTACGTCATGAACCATTAGAGATCAGAGAAGATGCCACCTACGTCGAGAAGCCCATTCAGATCATCGATACGAAGGAACAAGAACTGAGGACAAGGACTATACAATGGGTGAAAGTGCTCTGGGAAAATCACGGACCTGAAGAGGCAACGTGGGAATTACGGGATCAAGTTCAGAAGAAATATCCGCATCTACTACCCGAGGTTAGTTATTTTATTTCATTTGGTGGACCAAATGCCCTAAGGGGTGGAGGATGTAAGACCCCGCCCCGAGAGTTTCCGCTTAGTGTTAATTAAGACGTGTTTTAGCTATAAGTGAGATTAGTGGAAATGGGTTAAATCTGATTAGAATAGCTTTTTATAGCTTGGAATAATTTTGGGAACTCTTTTGATCTAGTGGGGCCCTTTGGGGGTTCCTTTTTAGTGTGTCTTGATTAGTTTGGGGTTTATTTGTTAATTCTGGAAATCGATAAATTGCTCCGTTGAATGTATTTTATGATCCCCGACAACTTTCGTATTTGCTACGTTTCCATTCGAGACCTCTAAACCCTACTTCGCCATTGATAGGGGTAAAACAGTCTTTTTACACAAAATCTGGACACAATTTTCAATGTCTCCGAAACTTGTAAAATATATACTTCTTGGAAAGTAGAAATTTCGACGATCAATTCTTCCTTCTTCGTCGAATCCGTCCGAAGCCCGTAGATGGATGTTCTAGCCCATTTTAGACTTTTAAGTTGTGGGACCCATAGCCATTGTCTATATAAGGAGGAGTCTCTTCTTCTCTTCCTCTTCTTGCAATTTCTTGAGAACCAGAAATCCCAGCCAGCCCTAGAGTGTTTCTTCTTCTTCTTTGCTCATTGCTCCTCCATCTCTCAATCTCTCTCAAATCTATTGCTAAAGGCAAAATGGAGGTAGTAGTCTTCTTCCCCTCCATGAGAGCTTCCTATTGATATCCTTTTGTGAGAGAGAGTCCCATTCCAAGCTATCTCTTGAGCCAACTCTTGCTACTAGAGGACTCTTCATGTAAGTCCTTCTTCTCATCTCTTAGATTTGGATTCTTCTAGTCTTGAGGATGCTTCATTTCCATTATTGGAAGTTATCCCTTTCTATTTCATAGTTTTGCCATTTTAGGGCTTGTAATGATTGTATTTTGGGGATTTTGTGTATAGATTGTAGATTTGAGCTGGATAGTGGATTAGAGCTTGATTAGCATTCTTGGAGACCAAGGCAAGTGGATGAATGGATTTAATTTGAATAAGTTCTTACTTTGTCAAAAATGTGGATTTTTACTATTCATATGTCATTTGATTTATTATGTTCCATAATGTTTAGAAATGTATTTATTGTCATAGTTTTCTCTTGTTTAGTTTTATGAGAATATATGCATGCATTCATCAAAGTTTATTTTGGGTCATTATAAGCTTCTTAAATGGTAGTGTACTTGCATTGAATGAATTTGGATTGGTAGGGGAAATAAATGCATTGGTGGAATGGTAGTTGGTGGAAGGGAGTAAATGTTAAATGGAAGGGATTGGACCCATTCCACATCAGAAAATGGTTGGAATGAAGGTGAAATGGTTTGGGAGACAAATCACTGAAATCTGCACCTGATGTGTAGTTCCCGCAGCTGGGCGGTCAGCGGGCGGTCACCTCGGCGGCTAGCCGACAGGTGACCGGCGGCTAGCCGACCCAGATACGGTTAGAAACACAGAATGCTGCATTTTGACAGGCGAACCGCGGTCAGCCGCGCGGTCAGCTCGCGGCTAACCGCCACCCCAAAACCCCAGTGACCGCTAGGTAGCCGCGAGGCGCGGTTAGAAACACAGAATGCTACATTTTAGCAGGGTGAGTCGCGGTCAGCTCCGCGGTCATCCAGCGGCTAACCGCCGATCACCTCGGCGGCTAACCGCCAGCTGACCGACAGGTGACCGAGTTTACCCAGAATTCCTGAGTCTTTTCTATTGTTTTCAGTTATGGGATTTAAAGGTTTGGATGGGTTGTTCTGATGCCCTACCACCTTGGAAAGACCCAGGGGATGACATAAGGAGATTTACATAGAAAGAAACACCATTTCGGAAAAGGTATTGGGACTTTTAGATTCATCAATGTGCATAAGGAAACTTAGTATGTCCTCTATCATTCGAGTACCATACTAAGGGTAAATTTAGACATACAAGATCCTTATACATGTTGTCTGAATATGGATGTCCCAATACATAGTCCCTAATGATATAGGATTTATTGCTTTGTTTTATTCAGTTTATATGTATAATCACCCGACCTACTGGTTTTATCTCAAAGTCTGATTTATACACTGGATACGTCCCGCCAGCCTCGTTTATGCATGAACCGAAAATGATTTGAAATGTGTGCCTTCGAGCACCATGCCCCGTTTGCCCGTATGTTCTACATTGATATAGTGTTGTATATGTTTTGATGTATCATGTAACCTAAGAGTCGGCACCACTAAGCTTGGACATCCTTGTCAGTCTGATCAACTGACTTGGGTCTCCCCCTGTGCTCCCGCCAGTTGCAACTTGGATCCCGTACTGTCCCGTTACCCGGTTCGCGACCGTGGTCCCGTCTAGCTATATGTATATGTATATGTTTATAATATTGGTTCTCGTCACTTCGTGTGATTGAGCCCAATGCACGCAATGTGCTCTCATCACTTTAGTGATAGAGAGGATGTAGCTTTAGTGTGGTTGCCACCTAGTCAGTTCTTATACCTTGAATATCCCGCATGATTTGTATTGCATCTGTACTTTAAATGAACTATGCATCCTGTTTTATGACAGTTTTCATTATATCTATGATATACTTTGATTTCTTTCTTGGTTTATCTATTCACCCACCTGCCAGACCGTCGTGTCTGACCCATTTTTGTGGTACTCAGGTCCAGCTCCCGTCTTTGCCCTTGAGGAGGAGCCAGAGGAGGCGGTCGGTGAACCGCAACGTCTAGTAGAGTGGCAAGCTGACGATGTCTTGTAGACATTCGGTTTAGCTCGGAGCTGCGAACATTTTGGGAATTTTGAGAATGATATTGTTTTATACTTTTGGGTTGTATTGGCCTTTGTTGGCCTTTATTTTTGGGGAAATGTTAATTAACTTGTTCTTTTGTTAAACTTTAACTCAATATTTTGGGAATGCTAATGAGATCATTGCTCACTCTGACATCATGCTATACTTGTTTATTAACAGTCTTATTTGATGTGATTGGAATAAGAGTTTGATTTGCTACACGCTTCCGCACTAATATAAATGTTCTATGAGTGTATGAGGAATCCTCACCGCGGAAACCTGTGGGAAATTAAAGAAATGTACAATTAGTACAAGGGGTGGTTCATCATCAACACCACCCCCGTCGCGGTCCCGGGGCCCCCGGTCTGGGGTCGCGACAATAAGTCTCAGTTATTTTCTCCTGAGAATTTCTTAGTCAATGTACCCGGTCGCCCGGATATACAGAAAGGACAGACAGAACTGGGAGTTGTCATTTTTCCCTCAAACCCAGTTCCCTCTGTGTGTCGTCGACCGAACACACTCAAAACTGCAGAGACTGAGATTTCGCCTGAATGATGTTTGATTTAGGTTCCCTGTGTACCAGGTCAACCGGCTGGCCACTAGGTCGATCGGATACATTGAGAATATCAGAATTCAAGTTAGATTTCACCTTTCTTCTCTGTGTAGTAGGTCGACCCAACCTTAGCCAAGTGAGCCTGCCCAAGTGAGCCTGCCACACTGAAGTTGGAAATTTATGAGTTCAGCCAGTTTTCGTGACTTGATCGATTATGGGCCCATTTACCATCCAAGTAGACATCCATTGATGTGCCAAGCACGAGTCAATGGTGTGGCTTAACCTTGACTCATGTGGACCACCAAATAGGTTTTAGGGATTGGAATTGTCATTGATTCGAACCTTAAACGTAATTGTAGACACCTCGTTTTGGCACCCTATGAGGGGCAATTCAGTCCACCCTATTTAATGATGTCCTTATTAGGTCCCGAGTCAAAAGTCACCTGTCATCTCTGGACCTCTCACCGCCCCGGGAGTTGGCTCATCGTGATCTACTCATCGAGAGCTTTCCGCCCATATATAGAACCCCAAGATCTGACTGGCGGATCAAAAATCATGACAGCGGGTCCCACACCTCGCGGCGCCCGCGTGAAAAATCACTTATCATCTCTAGACCTCCGATCGCCCTAAAAATCAGTTCATCGTGATCTACTCATCGAGAGCTTTCCGCCCATATATAGAACTCTAAGATCTGACTGGCGAATCAAAAATCATGACAGCGGGTCCCACACCCCCGCGGCGCGTGCGTGAAAAATCACCTATCATCTTTGGACCTCTGATCACCCTAAAAATTGGCTCATCGTAACCTACTCGCCGAGAGCTTTCCATCAATATGTAGAACGTCGAAATCCGACGAGCGGATTGAAATCTACGAAACCTGGGCCCCAGTAATGATAACCCGGCCAATCGCCACCGGACCCCACCTTCTTGACCCAAGCCAGTTTCTTTTTACCCACCAGGCCTGGCCCAATGAGCTCCAGCACAAGCTGAACATAACCCGATCCAACTCATTAGGCCAAGTCCAAACCTCACTTGACCCAAACACAACCCGAGCCTGATCCAAACCTCCTGACCCGAACTTGACCCAAACACAACCCGAGCCTTATCCCTCTCATCTCTCCCCCTTAAACCTGTCTTTTCCTCTCAATCTCTTAACACCCAAGCCTTATCCCTCTCATCTCTCTCCCAACCCAGGCCTTATCCTCTCAATTTCAAACACCCAAGCCGATCCAAAAACCGACGCATCCTAGATCTCTGAGTCTCCTCTCACGAAAACCCCCTTAAACCTCTCTCCCCGTTCCCATCCAAGGAGGAAGGCGCAGAAGCCCCTGGATCCCTCTCATTTCTCTCTCAACCCAGGCCTCATCCTCTTCAGGCGAAGACCAGAGACCCATCATCTTCATCTCACGAACACCCATCATTCCTTTTCATCATCTTGCCATCACATGCAGAACATCGAACACCATCATCCTCCATTTGCAGATCACGCCGCCTCCTCCATCTCTGCTCTCATTAGCCCTGTCTCTCCATCACCAACCCATTTCGCAGCCCCTCCATCCATATCACCTCCTCCTTTCTTCATCACCACCACCTTCTCCATCCTCACGCAGCACCCCATCATCATCTCTGATCTCTCCCCTACAACCCACCATCACCAGCCTCCACCATCTTGACCACCATCACCATCTTCCCTCCATCGCCTCCCATCATCCTGCACATCCCGGACCTCTCCCAAATCTCTCTCCCCACCATCAGAATCCATCATCTTCTCACCCATCTACATCCCATCTCATCATCTCCATCTCCCTCACGCCACAACCCATCTTCAACTCCATCCCATCATCTCTCCCCTTGATCATCAAAGAACCCATCTCACGGACGTCCATCTCTCTCTCTGGTCTTCCTCGCCCTCTGTCTCCTCTCTTCTTCTGCGCCCGTCTCCATCTCCCTCCACCTCTCCTCTTCAGGCTCTCTGTCCGCACCCTCTCCTCCATCTCTCCCCTCTCCACTGTCTTCCCTGCAACCCATCTCATCATCCCACGCATTCCAGATCCCTCATCTCCATCCGACGCACACACCAGGCATCACCATCACCCTCTCCACCCTGCCCTCTTCCTGCACCCTGCAACCCGTCGTCCACCACCATCCTCCTTTCTCGCCGGCGTCTCCAGACTCACACAGCAGCACCGCCCGATGACCAGCAGCCCCCGGACGCACATAGCACCATCTTCCTCCTCCTCGCACCGCCGAACTCCTCCCCGCCAGGTACACCTTTCTTTCTCCCTCCTCTCACACCCAGCGCACACACTGCCCTCTCCCTGCTTTCTTCTCCCTTTTCTCCTCTCCCTTTCTCCGCCTTATCTCTGTCCCCGCAGTTCTCTCTCTGTCTCTCTCCTCGGTCTTCCTCGCCCTCCGTCTCCTCTCTTCGTCTCCCTCACCCTTTCTGCTCTCCCTCGCGGTCTCTCGCTATCTCTCTCCGCTCCACCTCTCCCTCTCGTTCTCTTCTCCCTCCTCTGCCTGCACTCTCACTCTCTCTCGTTCTCTCTCTACCCTCTCAGCCCCTCTCTCCCTGCTCTCCCTATCTCCCTACTCTCTCAGTCCCTCTCTCCCTCACCTTTCTTTCTCCCTATGCGACCCATCTCCCTCTCTCCCGTCCACTCTCTCTCAGTTTCTCTGTTCCGCCCACTCTCTCTCTCCCGTTATCACACCGTCCCTCTCTCCCTGCTCTCCCTATCTCCCTACTCTCTCAGTCCCTCTCTCCCTATTCATTCTTCCTCTCTTCCACTCTGCGACCCATCTCCCTCTCTCCTGTCCACTCTCTTTCTCACCCTCTCTTTGCTTCGCCCACTCTCTCCCTCTCGTTTGCTCCTTCTCCCCCTCGCTCTCTCCCCTTCGTTTCCATCCTGTGCCCACAAGCAGCAGCACTGCCTCCCCATCTCCTTTCTCTTTCTTCTTCCTCCCTCCTTCCTTTCCCCACTTCTTCTTTCCCTGCTGCTGTGCATCACTATCGCACCCCCCTCGTTTTCCTTTCTTCCCTTCTTCTCCATCTTCCTCTTTCTCCGCCTGTAAACCTCCCTGAACTAACCCCCTTTCTTTCTCTCTTTTTCTTTCATTCTCTTCTTCTTCTCCTCCCCTGCGCACACACTACACTCTCTCGCCTGCACACCTTTTCCTCTTCTTTTTTCTTTCTTTCTTTCTTTCTTTCTTTCTTTCTTTTTCCCTTTCTTCTCCTCCCCACTGCATTTTCCCTTGCGGCTGCACGCACCCACCCTGCACCCACTGCACCTCTTTCTTTCTTTTCATTTCATCTTCCTCTTTCTCTTGACCCCACCTGCAACTGCACCCCCCTGTTGCACTCATGACCGAGCCACTGCCCACTTGCACCACATGCATCACACCTGTGCACCCACCTGCACTCCTTCATCGCACACCCACTACTGGCGCCACTTGCACCTTCTTCACCTCCGACTTGCCCGTTTGGATTGCCAATCATCGGAGCTACCAATCCAGCCCAAGCACGCACAGCCCCGTTTCACTCCACTATCTATTTTTTTGCATTTAATTCTTTAGTCACCGTAGTCCGTCTTTTGTTCTTCATGCATCTAACATGCCATGCATTTAGATTTAGATTAGTGTTTTAGGCCATTTTTATTATTATTATTATTTTTTAAATTAGCCTTAATTTGTATGTCAACATGCATTTAACATGTCCATGCATTATAATCGTATTACATCTTGTTTCTTTAGTTTATTCTCTTTATAAAAATTGAGACTGCATTCCCTTTATCTGTTCATGTTATTTTCTATATAAAAAATTAAAATAAAAACCAAAAACACCAAAAGAAAATAAAAATAGCAGTAAAAAGTAAAGATTAAAAATAGGACTTTAGCTACCCTATTAATTAGGATAATTAGGCTAAATCTAATAATTAAGTTCTTTTCATCCCTCCTTTCATTAGGATTAGGAAATTTCAAATAAATTCTTAATAAAAAGAATTAGAAATTCACTCCCCTCTTCTTCCCATTTCAATAGGATAAATTAATTTAGGATCTTAGGCCCTATAAATAAACTAAAAAAAAAAAAATTAAAACTATAAAAATTAAAAAAAAAGACCAAAAACAAAGTAAAAGATATCAAAAACTCTAAAAAATATTAATAAATTGGAGTTAGAAATTAGACTATAGCCTAACTGATTAGGTCAGACCCCGGACCTAGATCTAGGTCTCCCCCTAGCCAGCTTAGACTACCCTAATTTCTTAAATTTCAACTGATTAGGTCCCACTCACTCTCCGGGCTCCGCTAAGGGATCGGGAGAGCGGATGTGGGCGGTTAGGACCTTAGGATAGGGTAGAGATCCATTAGGAAAATGGAACAGTTAGATTGAATCCAAGTAGGAACTCCCCTAGTTAGGCCCTTCCAGCCCCAATTATTAAAATCCAAAAAAAAACTATAAAACCAACAAAACCAATCCCAAAAATATTTTCTTCTCTTTTCCTCCACCTCCGGTGCCAAATATTTATCTGAACTCAATGATTAAAGGGAATAGAGGCTGATTCCGAGAACCTGAATTAATGAGATTGACGAAATGAGACGAGTCATTTCACACACCCCAATATCAGTTTATTTACTACCAGCCCATCATCGGCCACCCTTAATCAATCCCGGCCCAACATCGGCCATTTTTATCTTACTTCTGGCCCATCATCGGCCATGCACTTTTATCATCTGCGTATTGCACGCAGACCCACAGAAATCACAACTCGAAGTTTCATCTGCATCAATCTTTTGATTCGAAGAATCAGCCTTTAAACCCTAGGTCGTCAAAGGACATTGAAGGGGGTACCCAGGAATGGGGTTGATCCTCTTCTAAATATTTGGCACCTTTCTCCTTATTTTCTTAGTTTATTTTCATTTTAATTCGCTTATCCCCTAGAATACTTGGATTTAACTTTAATTAGTCTTTTCAACCCTGGATGTTGATTTCCCCTGCCTAGTTCATTATGGTCCCATCTTGAAGCCCGTAATTTGACCCTTGACCCAAGTTTGACCCGAATTGAAAGACCCAAATTAAGTGACGAGACAACCGTCGTGTGTCGCCGGTGGCACATTAGACGAGAGAAGAACCCACCCCATTTTCCTCCTGCATTCTTTCGGCTTTCGTCGAAGGATGGTGTTACGGACGAATCCGTAACTGGCGATCGTGATCAGTCGATTTTGAGGGTAGTCGAAATCCTCATTTTCGATGTATTTTTTTATCTCACACTGTTGAATGGCGATTCCCCTCTCGGGGGGGATCAAAATTCACATCCGACAGTAATCAAGGATGCCAATAACTTCAAGAGCACCAATTATAACTTCTTTTGGCATCTAAGACTACAGTTACAGATCCAATTAACTGCTATGGACCTGAACCTAAGAGTGGACCATTACCTAGGTTGGACCCTTGCTTTATTCCATTTGATTATACTGTTTGGAGGTTATTATACATTGTGCTTTCTTATATCATTGTCATTGTTATAACGATGTTAATTAAATAGAAATTGGAGGACCTAAACCTAGGACTACGTAGTGGTGACCCGGTGATGTAATCGATGATATATGACCCATATTTGTGGATAGGCGAGCCCTCATACTGCCTAAGTTGGGTGTGTGGTACCCTAAAATGGAGAGGTTGGTTGAACTGTTACCTCGTTGTGAATGAGTGTGAATTGATTACTTGTGGAATGAACATGGATATTGTACTCATATTGTTTTAGGCCATGGTTTGTGGGCCTCGGTATGGATCCAAGGATGATTGGACTTGGACTTGGACTTGGAATTGGACTGCGTTCCATGGTATTTGCACTTAGACCTCTTAGAGACTTGGCTAGGACCTTGCTCGCGCAAGACAAGCCTAGACAGACACAGACCTGTATTTGTTTCCTTGAGTCGGCACTAAACATTCACTTAGTTGTTCTAAGCTCAACCTGTTGACTGATCATCACTAGTATGGGCTATATTGGTTATGATTGGAGCTATCATGATGAGCTATGGCTAGACGGACGGTGTGATACCGGTTCCCGTCTAATGTGATAAAGGGGCGTGATCAGCCTGGTAAAGGGGTGTGGTCAGTGTTATATAAATTGTTATTAGTAGGGCTTGTTATCCCTTGCATGGTTACCTTACTTTTTCCCGCCGCGACTGTTTACAGTATGGGAGGGCTGCGGCATAATATCCCGTGGTATCGAACTTGTGTGAATGTACCATATCGTTATCTATTAGATTAGATTACTTAATTATTCTGATTCTAATTGTGATATACTGTTCAACTGCCTAGCTTATGTTTCATTGTTATTCTTATGGTTAATTGATCGTCTCTATTCTCTTTTGGTACATACATCCTGTGTTATACGTATATGATTCATTGCCAGATCCTTGGATTTGACCCATCTTTGATGCTTAGGTTTTGACTTTGACGCCGCGGGAGACTCGTTTATTGAGGACCTTGTAGTCGGGAACAAGTCTCAGTTATTTTCTCCTCAGAATTTCTTAGTCAATGTACCCGGTCGACCGGATACACAAAAAGGACAGACAGAACTGGGAGTTATCATTTTTCCCTCAAACCCGATTTCCTCTGTGTGTGGTCGACCGGACACACTGAAAACTGCAGAGACTGAGATTTTGCCTGAATGATGTTTGATTTAGGTTCCCTGTGTACCAGGTCAACCGGCTGGCCACTTGGTCGATCGGATACATTGAGAATATCATAATTCAATTCAGATTTCAGCCTTTCTTCTCTGTGTTGCACGACGACCCAACCTTTTCCAAGTCAACCTGCCACACTGAAGTTAGAAATTTCTGAGTTCAGCCCGTTTTTGTGATTTGATTTATTATGGGCCCACTGACCATCGAAGTAGACATCCACTGATCTGCCAGGCACGAGTCAATGATGTGGCTTAACCTTGACTCGTTAGGACCGCCAAATAGGTTTTAGGGAGTGGAGTTGTCATTGATTCGAAACTTAAACGTAATCAAGGATGCCGATAACTTCAAGAGCACCAAATATAACATCTTTTGGCATCTAAGACTACAGTTAGGGATCCTATTAACTGCTATGGACCAGAACCTAAGAGTGGACCATTGCCTAGGTTGGACCCTTACTGTTTGGAGGTTATTATACATTGTGCTTTCTTATATCATTGTCATTGTTATAACCATCTTAATTAAAAGGGAATTGGAGGACCTAAACCTAGGACTACGTAGCGGTGACCTGGTGATATAATCGGTGATATATGACCCATATCTGTGGCTAGGCGAGCCCTCAAATGGCCTAAGTTGGGTGTATGGTACCCTAGAATGGAGAGGTTGGTTGTGTTGAATTGTTGGCTCGTTGTGAATGAGTGTGAATTGATTACTTGTGGAATGAACATGGATATTGTACTTATATTGTTTTAGGCCATGGTTTGTGGGCCTATGTATGGTTCCAATGATGATTGGACTTGGACTTGGACTTGGAATTGGACTGCGTTCCATGGTATTTGCACTTGGACCTCTTAGAGACTTGGCTAGGACCTTGCTCGCACAAGGCAAGCCTAGACAAACACAGACCTGTATTCACTAAACATTCACTTAGTTGTTCTAAGCTCAGCCTGTTGACTGATCATCACTAGTAGGAGCTATATTGGTTATGATTGGAGCTATCATGATGAGCTATGGCTAGACAGACGGTGTGATACCGGTTCCAGTCTAATGTGATAAAGGGGCGTGATCAGTGCGGTAAAGGGGTGTGGTCAGTGTTATATATATTTTTATCAGTAGGGCTTGTTATCCCTTGCATGGTTACCTTTCCTTTTCGCGCCGCGACTGTTTACAGTATGGGAGGGTTGCGGCATAATATCCCGCGGTATCCAACTTGTGTGAATGTGCCATATCGTTATCTATTAGATTAGATTACTTAATTATTTTGATTCTAACTGTGATATACTGTTCAATTGCCTAGCTTATGTTTCATTGTTATTCTTATAATTAAATGATCGTCTCTATTCTCTTTTGGTACATACATCCTGTGTTATACGTATATGATTCCTTGCCAGATCCTTGGATTTGACCCATCTTTGATGCTTAGGTTTTGACTTTGACCCCGCGGGAGACTCGTTTATTGAGGACCTTGTAGTCGGGAACAAGTCTCAGTTATTTTCTCCTCAGAATTTCTTAGTCAATGTACCCGGACGACCGGATACACAGAAAGGACAGACAGAACTGGGAGTTATCATGTTTCCCTCAAACCAAATTCCCTCTGTGTGTGGTCGACCGGACACACTGAGAACTGTAGAGACTGAGATTTTGCCTGAATGATGTTTGATTTAGGTTCCCTGTGTAGCAGTTCAATCGGCTGGCCACTAGGTCGATCGAATACATTGAGTATATCATAATTCAATTCAGATTTCTACCTTTCTTCCCTGTGTAGCAGGTCGACCCAACCATAGCCAGGCCAACCTGCCACACTGAAGTTAGAAATTTCTGAGTTCTGCCCGTTTTGTGATTTGATCGATTGTGGGCCCATTGACCATCGAAGTAGACATCCATTGATCTGCCAAGCATGAGTCAATGGTGTAGCTTAACCTCGACTCATGGGGACCATCAAATAGGTTTTAGGGAGTGGAATTTTCGTTGATTCGAACCTTAAACGTAATTAAGGATGCCAATGACTTCAGGAGCACCAAATACAACTTCTTTTGGCTTCTAATAGTACAGTTTGGGATCCAATTAACTGCTATGGACCTGAACCTGAGAGTGGACCATTACCTAGGTTGGACCCTTGCTTTATTCCATTTGATTATATTGTTTGGAGGTTATTACACATTCTGCTTTCTTATATCATTGTCATTGTTATAACCATGTTAATTGAATGGAAATTGGAGGACCTTACCCTAGGACTACGTAGTGGTGACCCGATGATGTAATCGGTGTTATATGACCCATATCTGTGGCTAGGTGAGCCCTCATACGGCCTAAGTTGGGTCTGTGGTACCCTAGAATGGAGAGGTTGGTTATCTTGAATTGTTGACTTGTTGTGAATGGGTGTGAATTGATTACTTGTAGAATGAACATGGATATTGTACTTATATTATTTTAGGCCATGGTTTGTGGGCCTCAGTATGGATCCAATGATGATTGGACTTGGACTTGGATTTGGAATTGGACTGCGTTCCATGGTATTTGCACTTGGACATATTAAAGACATGGCAAGGACCTTGCTCGCGCAATACAAGCCTAGACAGACACAAACCTGTATTCACTAAAAATTCACTTAGTTGTTCTAAGCTCAGCCTGTTAACTGATCATCACTAGTAGGAGCTATATTGGTTATGATTGGAGCTATCATGATGAGCTATGGCTAGACGGACGGTGTGATACCGGTTCCGGTCTAATGTGATAAAGGGGTGTGGTCAGCGTTATATATATTGTTATTAGTAGGGCGTGTTATCCCTTGCTTGGTTACCTTACTTTTTTCTGCCGCGACTGTTTACAGCATGGGAGGGCTGCGGCATAATATCCCGTGGTATCTAACTTGTGTGAATGTGCCATATCGTTATCGATTAGATCAGATTACTTTATTACTCTGATTCTAACTGTGATATACTGTTCAATTTCCTAGCTTATGTTTCATTGTTATTCTTCTGATTAAATGATCGTCTCTATTCTCTTTTGGTACATACATCCTGTGTTATATGTATATGATTCCTAGCCAGATCCCTGGATCTGACCCATCTTTGATGCTTAGGTTTTGACTTTGACCCCGCGGGTGACTTGTTTATTGAGGCGGTTGTAGTCGGGAACAAGTCTCAGTTATTTTCTCCTGAGAATTTCTTAGTCAATATACCCGGTCGACCGGATACACAGAAATGACAGACAGAACTATGAGTTATCATTTTTCCCTCAAACCCAGTTTCCTCTGTGTGTGGTCGATCGGACACATTGAAAACCGCAGAGACTGAGATTTTGCCTGAATGATGTTTGATTTAGGTTCCCTCTGTACCAGGTCAACTGGCTGGCCACTAGGTCGATCGGATACATTGAGAATATCATAATTCAATTCAGATTTCAGCCTTTCTTTTCTGTGTAGCAGGTCGACCCAACCTTAGCCAGGTCAACCTGCCACACTGAAGTTAGAAATTTCTGAGTTCAGCCCGTTTTTGTGATTTGTTCGATTGTGGGCCCATTGACCATCCAAGTAGACATCCTTTGATCTGCCAAGCACGAGTCAATGGTGTGGCTTAACCTTGACTCATGGGGACCATCAAATAGGTTTTAGGCAGTGGAATTTTTGTTGATTCGAACCTTAAACGTAATTAAGGATGCCAATAACTTCAGGAGCACCAAATATAACTTCTTTTGGCTTCTAAGACTACAGTTAGGGATCCAATTAACTGCTATGGACTTGAACCTGAGAGTGGACCATTACTTAGGTTGGACCCTTGCTTTATTCCATTTGATTATATTGTTTGGAGGTTATTATACATTGTGCTTTCTTATATCATTGTCATTGTTATAACCATGTTAATTAAATGGAAATTGTAAGACCTAAACCTAGGACTACGTAGTGGTGACCCGGTGATTTAATCGGTGATACATGACCCATATCTGTGGCTAGGTGAGCCCTCATACGGCCTAAGTTGGGTCTGTGGTACCCTAGAATGGAGAGGTTGGTTATCTTGAATTGTTGACTTGTTGTGAATGGGTGTGAATTGATTACTTGTAGAATGAACATGGATATTGTACTTATATTATTTTAGGCCATGGTTTGTGGGCCTCAGTATGGATCCAATGATGATTGGACTTGGACTTGGATTTGGAATTGGACTGCGTTCCATGGTATTTGCACTTGGACATATTAAAGACATGGCAAGGACCTTGCTCGCGCAATACAAGCCTAGACAGACACAAACTTGTATTCACTAAAAATTCACTTAGTTGTTCTAAGCTCAGCCTGTTAACTGATCATCACTAGTAGGAGCTATATTGGTTATGATTGGAGCTATCATGATGAGCTATGGCTAGACGGACGGTGTGATACCGGTTCCGGTCTAATGTGATAAAGGGGTGTGGTCAGCGTTATATATATTGTTATTAGTAGGGCGTGTTATCCCTTGCTTGGTTACCTTACTTTTTTCTGCCGCGACTGTTTACAGCATGGGAGGGCTGCGGCATAATATCCCGTGGTATCTAACTTGTGTGAATGTGCCATATCGTTATCGATTAGATCAGATTACTTTATTACTCTGATTCTAACTGTGATATACTGTTCAATTTCCTAGCTTATGTTTCATTGTTATTCTTCTGATTAAATGATCGTCTCTATTCTCTTTTGGTACATACATCCTGTGTTATATGTATATGATTCCTAGCCAGATCCCTGGATCTGACCCATCTTTGATGCTTAGGTTTTGACTTTGACCCCGCGGGTGACTCATTTATTGAGGCGGTTGTAGTCAGGATCAAGTCTCAGTTATTTTCTCCTGAGAATTTCTTATTCAATGTACCCGGTCGACCGGATACACAGAAAGGACAGATAGAACTGGGAGTTATCATTTTTCCCTCAAACCCAGTTTCCTCTGTGTGTGTACGACCGGACACACTGAGAATTGCGGAGACTGAGATTTTTCCTGAATGATGTTTGATTTAGGTTCCCTGTGTACCAGGTCAACCGGCTGGCCACCAGGTCGATCGGATACATTGAGAATATCAGAATTCAATTCAGATTTCAGCCTTTCTTCTTTGTGTAGCAGGTCGACCCAATCATAGCTAGGTCAACCTGCTACACTGAAGTTAGAAATTTCTGAGTTCAACCCGTTTTTGTGATTTGATCGATTGTGGGCCTATTGACCATCCAAGTAGACATCCATTGATCTGCCAAGCACGAGTCAATGGCGTGGCTTAACCTTAACTCCTGGGGACCATCAAATAGGTTTTAGGGAGTGGAATTTTCGTTGATTCGAACCTTAAACGTAATTAAGGATGCCAATGACTTCAGGAGCACCAAATATAACTTCTTTTGGCTTCTAAGACTACAGTTTGGGATCCAATTAACTGCTATGGACCTGAACCTGAGAGTGGACCATTACCTAGGTTGGACCCTTGCTTTATTCCCTTTGATTATATTGTTTGGAGGTTATTACACATTGTGCTTTCTTATATCATTGTCATTGTTATAACCATGTTAATTAAATGGAAATTGGAGGACTTAAACCTAGGACTACGTAGTGGTGAGCCGGTGATGTAATCGGTGATATATGACCCATATCAGTCGCAAGGCGAGCCCTCATACGGCCTAAGTTGGGTGTGTGGTACCCTAGAATGGGGAGGTTGGTTATCTTGACTTGTTGACTCGTTGTGAATGAGTGTGAATTGATTACTTGTGGAATGAACATGGATATTATACTTATATGGTTTTAGGCTATGCTTTGTGGGCCTCAGTATGGATCCAATGATGATTGGACTTGGACTTGGATTTGGAATTGGACTGCGTTCCATGGTATTTGCACTTGGACCTCTTAGAGACTTGGCTAGGACCTTGCTCGCGCAAGGCAAGCCTAGACAGACACAGACCTGTATTCACTAAACATTCACTTAGTTGTTCTAAGCTCAGCCTATTGACTGATCATCACTAGTGGGTGCTATATTGGTTATGATTGGAGCTATCATGATGAGCTATGGCTAGACAGATGGTGTGATACCGGTTCCCGTCTAATGTGATAAAGGGGCGTGATCAGTGCGGTAAAGGGGTGTGGTTAGTGTTATATATATTGTTATTAGTAGGGTTTGTTATCCCTTGCAGGGTTACCTTACTTTTTCCCGCCGCGACTGTTTACATTATGGGAGGGCTGCGGCATAATATCCCGCGGTATCTAACTTGTGTGAATGAGCCATATCGTTATCGATTAGATTAGATTACTAAATTATTCTGATTCTAACTGTGATATACTGTTCAATTGCCTAGCTTATGTTTCATTGTTATTCTTATGATTATATGATCGTCTCCATTCTCTTTTGGTACATACATCCTGTGTTATATGTATATAATTCCTTGCCAAATCTTTGGATCTGACCCATCTTTGATGCTTAGGTTTTGACTTTGACCCCGCGGGTGACTTGTTTATTGAGGCGGTTGTAGTCGGGAACAAGTCTCAGTTATTTTCTCCTGAGAATTTCTTAGTCAATATACCCGGTCGACCGGATACACAGAAATGACAGACAGAACTATGAGTTATCATTTTTCCCTCAAACCCAGTTTCCTCTGTGTGTGGTCGATCGGACACATTGAAAACCGCAGAGACTGAGATTTTGCCTGAATGATGTTTGATTTAGGTTCCCTCTGTACCAGGTCAACTGGCTGGCCACTAGGTCGATCGGATACATTGAGAATATCATAATTCAATTCAGATTTCAGCCTTTCTTTTCTGTGTAGCAGGTCGACCCAACCTTAGCCAGGTCAACCTGCCACACTGAAGTTAGAAATTTCTGAGTTCAGCCCGTTTTTGTGATTTGTTCGATTGTGGGCCCATTGACCATCCAAGTAGACATCCTTTGATCTGCCAAGCACGAGTCAATGGTGTGGCTTAACCTTGACTCATGGGGACCATCAAATAGGTTTTAGGCAGTGGAATTTTTGTTGATTCGAACCTTAAACGTAATTAAGGATGCCAATAACTTCAGGAGCACCAAATATAACTTCTTTTGGCTTCTAAGACTACAGTTAGGGATCCAATTAACTGCTATGGACTTGAACCTGAGAGTGGACCATTACTTAGGTTGGACCCTTGCTTTATTCCATTTGATTATATTGTTTGGAGGTTATTATACATTGTGCTTTCTTATATCATTGTCATTGTTATAACCATGTTAATTAAATGGAAATTGTAAGACCTAAACCTAGGACTACGTAGTGGTGACCCGGTGATTTAATCGGTGATACATGACCCATATCTGTGGCTAGGCGAGACCTCATACGGCTTAAGTTGGGTGTGTGGTACCCTAGAATGGAGAGGTTGGTTATGTTGAATTGTTGACTCATTGTGAATGAGTGTGAATTGATTACTTGTGGAATGAACATGGATATTGTACTTTTATTGTTTTAGGCCATGGTTTGTGGGCCTCGGTATGGATCCAATGATGATTGGACTTGGACGTGGATTTGGAATTGGACTGCGTTCCATTGTATTTGCACTTGGACCTCTTAGAGACATGGCTAGGACCTTGCTCGCGCAAGGCCAGCCTAGACAGACACAGACCTGTATTTGTTTCCCTAGGTCGGCACTAAATATTCACTTAGTTGTTCTAAGTTCAACCTGTTGACTGATCATCTCTACTAGGAGCTATATTGGTTATGATTGGAGCTATCATGATGAGCTATGGCTAGACAGATGGTGTGATACCGGTTCCGGTCTAATGTGATAAAGGGGCGTGATCAGTGCGGTAAAGGGGTGTGGTCAGTGTTATATATATTGTTATTAGTAGGGCTTGTTATCCCTTGCATGGTTACCTTACTTTTTTCCGCCGCGACTGTTTACACTATGGGCGGGCTGTGGCATAATATCACACGGTATCCAACTTGTCTGAATGTGCCATATCGTTATCTATTAGATTAGATTACTTAATTATTCTGATTCTAACTGTGATATACTGTTCAATTGCCTAGCTTATGTTTCATTGTTATTCTTATGATTAAATTATCATCTCTATTCTCTTTTGATACATACATCCTGTTATATCTGTATATGATTCCTTGCCAGATCCTTGGATCTGACCCATCTTTGATGCTTAGGTTTTGACTTTGACCCCGCGGGTGACGCGTTTATTGAGGTGCTTGTAGTCAGCGATTACGGGTTGGGACTGGTTGACCAGGTGGTCGAGCAGGAGGATGGAGTGCCCGCACAGGGTGGTTGAGCGTAGTTTACTTTTTGGGATTTTGAGTGATTATGTGGTAAGCAGGAAGATAGACTGCTATGTATATACTTGTTATTCAGACTTTGAGATTTTGTTAGACTTTAGCCCTGCTTCACTTAATTCATTTTATATGATACCTTATGCTTCCGCTATTAGCTTATTGCTTCCGTTATCTTTTCTTATGCTTCCGTAATTTAACTGTTGATCATTTTATTGTTCAAAAAGTTTTAAAAATTTTGAGCTCATTGCGGATTATGATTTTGGAAGTTCTCGGAATTTTTTGATGCAGGAGTGATTTAACTAATGGATTGTAGTGATCTTCTTCACTACAAGGTAGGAATAATGCAAATCCAACGGAGAGATGGTACTGATGCTGGTGACACTTGGACAAGTTAAAAAATGTAGGGAGGGTAAGGTTTTACCCTGTAATCTTCCTTGAGGAGAAATGGAACTTTATGCATATTTTACTCGTCTTATTGGAAATGAGATTTTTATGTTTCCATGTTACTGTCTTTTAACTTTATTTATTTTTATTGGGTAATGGGTACACTTAAAATGTTTGGAAGATAGAGAGATAAAAGTCCACAAACCATTTTTATAATCTGGTTGAATAGATAGAGAATATATATTCTAAAGTTACATGTTCAAGAAAACTAGACTCTACAAGTTTATCCTATTGTGAACTTCTATATGCGTTGGGCGTAAACTGTTATCATCTTCTAAATATTTGCATAATTCGATTTGCACGTATGCCTTCAGCAAGAGCATAAGTTGTTCACCGAGTAACCTTATTTGTGTCTCATTGGATTTTGCATCAGTTGCTATATCCTTCCCTGCACTATCTTTGATCCCATTCTTAGGCTCGACTAAAACCAAGGATTCTAGTACAATAGCCTCCTCTAAGAGAAATTTCTCCATCCACATCCGGTTCTCGCACCCGCAAAAGGTGTTAAGCCTCATTTTCTTGAGATGATAGTTTGAGATCAGTTGGTGAACAACTCTGAAATTTATTGGTCCTGAAAATGAGGCAGCATGGTCTATTATATCACTGCCTGAATTGTTTGTGGCATCAAATTTGGCGGGCAACTAGGGCATTTTCACAAGGCTTATGACTGGCGCTGGAGATGGCTAGCTTGGCTGTAGCGCCAACCCCAAATTAAACTACAATTCTAGAAATGCCAACCCAAGCCTGAACCTGTTTGATGGAGGATTAGGAATGATCTTACCTTCAGGAATTCTTGAGCTTCTCATATGAAGGCTAAGACTGTCCTAACTGAACTTCTCTCTTCCTCCATCAAACTGTTAGTTAAACTATTTACTGGTAAGTCTCTCCTCGAGCTATGTAATTTTTTTGTCAATTCCTCTTCTGTTTGAGGCTATCTCCTTTCCCCTATTTTTTCTGGCTCCATTTTCTTGTATAGTTGCTTGGGTGGCTCTTCTTGTTGTGGCGTTTTGCCTTTGTTCCTCCCTTTCTTTTTACTTCAATTACAATTGCCTTAAAGCACACAAAAAAAAAAAAAAAAAAAAATCCAAGCCTGAACCTGAGACTCATTAATTTGATTGACTCAATCTAAACTTTTAAAACGCAACCTAAACTGCACCTGACCTACTTCCCTTTTCGAGACTGCATTATTACACCCAACTTAAACCAGACTTTAGTCCAACCCTAACTCAGACCAAATTCAAATTGGATAATTTATTTTCAGGCCTAAGCTTGACTTCAACCTGAAAATCACAACTGATTTGGGTTTTGATCAGGTCGGGTAAATGGGTTGGGGCTGCACCTTGTCCTTGTCATATCCCATTTTGTATCATTTTATAAACTACGAGCATAAGACTCGGACTCGATGTACTGTAGAGTAAAACTTGATCAAGTGTGGCTCAGTCAGCCCTAGAGACCGGTTCAACCCAGTCAAGCCAAGTCGAGTGTTGTCAAGTTTCAAAATAGTGCTTGTGACACTAAAAATAATGTCTTGATTGACTCAGTATTATTCACCCAATGTTGAGAATGACTTAATCAAGGACAGCATCATTCAAGGTCTGAAAGCACAAGTCACTCATTTGTTTATCGAGGCTAAGTGGATTGAACTTTAGAATTCAAAGTCACATTGAAGGCGTACATGACAACGAATATATGACAATAGGCTTATTGTAGCTGAAAGAGGTTTTTATATTTATATACCCCCTAAGGTTTTTATGATTTGTAAGTAGTACCCCTATAGTTCTAATGTTTCTATTCAGTATAATTTAGGGTCTATTTGTTTGACCACATTGAATTCTTAGGAATTGTAAGTGGGGATTTTGATAATTTAATAAATTGAATTGGGTTGGGGTTGGATCGTTAGTGAACCTGGACCCAAACCTTAACCTAACACGTGTCAAATATAGGACTTAGATCTGACTAGACCTGAAGTAGCAAAGTGCAAGTATACAGATTCTGATTGGATCTGGACCTTGACTTAAACAAAGTCAGAGCCAAACTATGGGCCTGGACTCCATCCTAGTTGGTGCAAGAAAAAATTTCCATGCCCAAGAGTTTTCGAGTCTGACCTTTGATAACCGGGTAAATTGTGGTCCATTGGCATCCCTACATGTAGGCAATGCCTTTTGATTGAAGGGCTAAAATGAGAAATTAAAGACATATATAGTTGCAACACCCACCATGTTGGCTTTTCAGTTGCCTGAGTCACCTCATTTTGGACAATAGGCAAGTCAAATCCAAGCGTCACTCAATATATGCGAAAAAATGTTGTCGGAACGGCCTTTTTTTCTTTTTCTTTTTTCCATTTTCTCTTTTTCTCCTTATTTTTTATTTTTAAAAATGCGAATTAATTAGGATTTATTATCAAGAATACTAGGGAATAAATATATGTTTTTTAATTTAATAAACATTTAATCTATGTTTAAATGTTTTTTTTTTATTATTCAAATTAAAGATGACTTCAAGTGATCACGTTTACTTAGAGAGTTCTTGAGTTAAAGGATTCAAACTCTACCGTGGAGCCCACATATATAACAAAAATGGAAAAATGTTGCGTGAAATTCGACATATATTATAAATAATTTTCTGGGCACGGGCGATAAGATACAATATTATTGTTTACCAATATTTTTTTGGGCACGGACCAAAACTACATATTTGTTTCCATTATGTGGGCACTGAAATATCTCCAATAAAAATTGTTGGCGATATTATTAATTTACCAAAAGAAATGAATATTACTCATTAGGTATAACTTTGAAATATTACTCATAATATTGGGCATGGGCAATGGCAAACGGTTGGGCTCGACCAGGGCAACATAGATTATAGTGTCATGTTTGGCAGACATTTATTTATAGTGTGATTATGTGAATTTCTAATATGGGCCATCAATCATGTGATTAGAAACAATGTGTGAGAAGGATAAAAAAAGATTATTTAAGAGAAATTCTAGGAGATATGATAAGGTGGGCCATCAATCATATGATTGGAAATAATGTGTGTGACAAGGACAAAAAGAGATTATTTAACAGATGTTTTAGGAGATATAGTAAGGCTGAAGTTGAAGTAGGATATGACTAGAAACTATATATGTGTCATAAGGATTGAAAGATGTTATTTAAGATAAATTATATTAGATATGATAAAGAAGAGATGAGAGTTCCACATGTCACCGCAAAAGTCCAAGAAAAAGCACAATGTGTTCCCGTGAAGAGGAGGCTGGTTTAATATATATATATATATATATATTTATATATAAGTAGTAGTCACGGCCCGTGCTTAGCCCGCGCAAAAATAAATAAATTACATATAAGTTTAAAAAATATTAAAATTAATTATAACCATATAATAATTTGTTAGGTCTCACAAAGGATAAAACATATGATTTAATTGTTGGAAAAAAGGATTTGCATCGATTCATAATTTGAATGATAGGTTTCACAATGGATAAATCATATGACTTTAATCAACTATGTGTTTCATATAGATAGACCCCACAAAGGATAACATACATGATTTACTCAATTATAAATTTAAAATAGTTGGGGCCATCAAACCCACTAAAAATATATCTAAATCTGTGACGGCATTCAAGTCCCAATCAGATAGTTATAAAAACTTGAGTGTGTGCCCCACATATGTCTAATATGAGTATACGATTTATTAGATCATACCCACGGGATCGGTGCGTTCACCTCAAGGTGGAGCCCACATGAGGACCCACTTGGGATTAGGACCTGGGGGGTGGAAAAATCTCCTTGGGCCCCACATCTTTGGAAAGAATCAGCCTCCTCCCTAAATCCTATCATCTCCATGTGGGCCCCGCAAATTTAATGGTGTCTAGTCCATTCGAATGGGTATGCAGTTGATCCAACTGTCTAGTCCATTCGGATGGGTGTGAAATTCGAGGGCCATGTGTTGCACATATGCCAAATACGAGTATATGATTTATTAGATCATACGCGCTGGGTCGGTCTGCACACCTCAACGTGGTGCCCACATGGGACCCACCTAGGACTGGGACCTGGGGGATCAAAAGATCTTTTGATAATTGTGGGGCACACAGGACCTGGATGGGTGTGAATTTCAAAGGTAAGGGATGAAATATTAATTGATAAAAGAAAAGTTTACAATCAAATCATTGGTGTCGAACCATCTACGTCTCTCAAAAGTATACAAAAATTCTTAAAAGCGTACAAAATCTTTTATAATAAACCCATGTGAAAGAGCAAAATTTCTCCAATAGCATAAGTATTGTGCATCCCTACCTACAATGCTAAATCCAGCAAAGTGTATATTCATCATATGTAAAAGATCAACGGCCCACATTCCAAAAGGAAAACTCGTTTGAGATTCTTAGCTACAATGCCCACTATTTTCAAATCGATGGTGCTGACCTCTATATATATATATATATATATATATGTGTGTGTGTCTCTCCAGCATACAAAATCTCTTGATAGTGTACAAAATCTTTTATAATAAATTTGCATCCAGGAATGCTAAATCTTTTGTAATAAATATGTAACCAAGAATAGCATTCTTCATGTAACATTAATATCATGTATCCTTATCCTACAATGTACAGAATCTCTTGAAGCTATATAAAATCTTTTAAAATAAATATGTGCCCAAGAATAGCATTCCTTAGATAAGATTAGTATCATCTATCCTTATCCTTCAATGCTTTAGCATACAAAATCTCTTGATAGTGTACACAATCTTTTATAATAAATTTGTATCCAGGAATGCTAAATCTTTTGTAATAAATCTGTATCCAAGAATAGTAGTCCTCATGTACCATTAATACATGTATCCTTATCCTACAATGTACAAAATCTCTTGAAACTCTATAAAAATCTTTTATAATAATTATGTGCCCGAGAATAGCATTCCTTAGATAACATTAGTATCATGTATCCTTATCCTTCAATGCGAAATCTAAGCAAAAGTGTTTGAATAAATCTGAACACATTCAACTAAGCGCGCACACACACAAGATGTTTCCACTTGCAACAACTGTTATAGTTCGAATAGTCTCACCGTCCATTTGTTGGGCCCTGTTGTGGTAGGACACTTGCTGGGCACATAGTCTTTGTGGGTGAGGAGCTTCACTTCATATGCATTTAAAAGGTTACCTTCCTGTGCCCCTCATCTCTACATAAAGCAAGCTCCTCTATCTCTTAACCTCTTGGCTCTCAAAAGTCTAAAATACTCTCTTGTGTCTTCTTTTCATTCCATATCTTTTTAATGACACACAGATGATAATCGTCATGCCGGAAGCTTTGGATTCATATGATGAGGCCCTCCTCAACTTCCAGACGTACTTGGAACCGGAAAAAATCGCCAATGCTGGCGTGAAAGATTGGGTAATTTGGTTGATCAACCTTTCTATCTAAGCAAGTTATCGCCGCTGTATTTCTCAAGGATTTGTTTTTGCTATGGCCTATTTCTAAATCTTAATTCTTTTGGACTTTTTTGGATTTGTTTGATTTAGATCAGAGATTTGTTGTTGAAAGCTATTAACAATCATTGTTTGATATCAAATGACAAATGGTGATTGTATTTAGAATGTGATAGTTTGATTGAGTTTGATAAATATATCTACATGATTTTATAATCTTGAAGCATTTAATCGCTTCCATTCCATTGTCATTTTCTCCTTCCTCTTTTGGAGTTTTACAAGGGGAAGAATTTATATGGTTAGTTAATCCGAAAGCATGAAATGTTGTTGTTAGGTGTTTGAAACAGTTGTTGGATTTAGTGTATAGAAGTCTTTGTTGGTTTTGGTAATGGTGAGATGAGTTTGATAAATATATTTACATGATGTTAAGATCTTGAAGTATTTAATCATTTGCTTTCCATTGTTATTTTCTCCTTCCCTTTGGGATTTTTAAAAGGGGAAGAATTCATGTGTAGTGAAACTGAAAGCATGAAATGTTATTGTTAGATGGCTAAAAAAATTGTTGGATTGAATACAAAGCCTGATGAGACGAGATCTATTGTGTTTATGGTAGTTGCGTGTGGGGGTGGGAAGCAGGTCCACTCGAGCCAAAATTGGTTGGGGTTGTCTAGAAGTTGAAGCCCAACTGAAATCTGACCCATTTTCATCACAGGTCAGCTAACCCAAACCCACACTAGATGTGGGTCAATGTGGGTGGCCCATTTTGCTTGATTGGGCCCAACCCGACTTATAAAAGTTTGGCGCAACTACATTTAGTTTCAAGTATTTAGGTAATTTGAATTTGGTTATTGAAAAAAAAAATCCCAAGGTACAAAAGTATTAAACATTAAACAATTTAAATATGCTTAATATTCAACTGGGCTTTGTAGGTCAACTCTGACCCACCTTGGTTTACTGGAATCAAAGTGACTGACCTGTATAACATACGGGCCCAATTAGCAGCTTGACTACAGAATGCATTAGCGGGTTGAATCCATTCACAAGCGTTGGCTTAAGTTCACTCCAAGTAGAGTGATTTACAAATCATATCTTTTGGCCTAACTAAATGTGAAAAATATAGTTTGATTTTCACTACATTATAAATCCAACGGACAAAGTAGATCCATCTAGAAAAGGTGCGAATAGACCAGTACGAGCAATGATGAGTTTCATAAGCACAAAGATGACATCCTTTCGGGCGCTGGAGTCTGAGCGATGAAAATCCATGTTGAATTGAATGAAAACCTTTGATGGGGAATTTTTTTTTTCCAGTGATTTTAGGGTGAGACAAGATGATTAAGAGTTCCTTACGTCTTGTATTTGTTGCTATTAATGTTGTGGGAAATTGAATGGAGCCCGTCAAAGTAAGTTGGAATGACTTGGATTAGGTACAAGTTAAAACCAAACCCATATCCTACCAATCTTTAGAAAGGATTAGGTAACCCAAACCAATACTTGATGTGGGTCGGCTCGACCCTGCCTGCATAACCCACATCCAACATGTGTGACCCATTTGACTCGATCTGATCCAACCCAAGTTGTAGAACTTTAGCCCAAGCCGAAGAAATTAGTAAGGTTGGTCGTAGAGTTTCTATTACATGATGTCAATTTAGTAACAATGAGTTGTTAGCGTTTCATGATATGAGAAAGCATAATCATGTTCAGCCTTTTCTTTGTGCTACATTAGCCATGAAGTTTTGAGCCTTATATCCAGTGATCGGTTGGCCCTTTACTTTAACCATATGTGACGTTGGAAGCCTCTCTTAAGTAATTCTCAAGAGAAGTTATTCAGGATGTGTGTTTCAATGTTATAACAATAAAATAATATTATCATCCATTGAATAATGGACCCTGATCCTAGTCTTTGTCAAAGTGGTCCATTCTTATTGATGGCAGATTCTGTTTATCAGTACTGTCTGCAATGCCTATGGTGTTACTGATAATAGCAAAAGTACCATTTTTAACTGGCCAATATACTAGTCTACTAGCTGATATTTTGAACTAATGAGGCTAGTGTTTTTTGCTCGTCGTCAAGTATTTATTGCTACTTGTTTGTATATATATATATATATATATATATATTTTTTGTAAGAATAATTTTCTTTGTTAGAATCTATATTTAGTTACATTTTTTTTTCTTTCTTGCCTTTTTCCTTTAATTATACGAGTATAGCATTGATAGAAAAATATCATATTTCACGGGTGATTGAGTGTGTGAGCTTTTCTACTTTCTATTGAAATATGTAGACTTAAGATCTATATTAGCTAGCAAACAACAATATCTAACCGTAGTATTTCTATTACAGGTTAAAGTTCTTAAATTCAATCGTCAATATTTTTCTAGAGTTGTTCTATTTTTTGTTATTTCATCTATAGGGCTAGCAGCTTGGTATGAGTTGGCCTTGACCCAAACTTGAGCAACCTAACATGTCCTCTTTCCCGTTCTATAAGTTCAAGACTACTTTTGCCAGATTGTCTGTAGTTTTCTTATAATTAAGAATAACCAGTGGCAACTTCTAAAAATATAATGACTCAAAATAGGAAACCTAGTTATTAAATAGAAAAAATAATAGATAATAATCTAAGACAAGCTCATCGTTTCCATATATATATATATATATATACAACGTCATTTTGAATATTCTCTATTAGTACTCTACTTCCATTGCATGGTCCATTCAAGAAAGGACTCTGTGACTCGTTACTACAAAATAATGCTCTGATTTTTATTAGCTTCTTGCCCAAAATTTCTATCGTGAATTCTTTATGATCGCTTTCTATCTATTCAGCCTGGCAATGTGGCAATCCAATTTTTTTTTCTAGTATGCTAGAGATGGGACCGATGAGATCAAAACTACCACAATTTCTTTAGAAGCATACTTTGATGTCTTTGTACCCATTTCGTAGTGCTTCATACTCGTTTTGTTGTCAGAGACCGGGTTTCCTCGGAGTAGGCGCTCTATCTTCGAAGGACTTCGGCGGATTTCTGACTTCCCGACGCATTTGTTAGAGCTATTGGCAGAAGATATGCAGTTTTGTTGCTCCAAGAAGAGGTTGAATAACACTTAAAGACCCAGCCCCTTTGTAGCTATTTGAGGATCGTCGTGCTATACGCTAAGGCTAACAAGCACATTGTTTTGGTTGATTCAAGCCATTTTTCTAACTTAGAGCAACTTAATTTGAATTGTAATTTTTGGTTGATTTTGCAAAGGTTGAGGCAAGGATCGATCCGTGAAAGTTTGTAGTAGAAGTGCTAGAAGTCTTGAGTTTCTCGAGATTTGCGAGCTACCATTGGGAATTTTCTAGCGGATTTTCAACTATTGCAGTTCCGTTAGCAAGGTTGATCCAATTGGAAGTGTGCTAATCACCCCATTAATTTCCTAACTGGTGCCTTGGTTTGGGGGCGTCACGCATATTGTTCATGGGGCTGGAAAAAAATGTGATTTAGGGGCTTTATTAATATATGGTGATTATAAAAAGAACATTTATGAACTGCAAAAATGTCTTGATTGTCCTTTCGGAGTGTAGATCTAGTCATCACGAGCATGAGTGAAACGATTCACAATCACATTTGGAATTAATTTAAAAAGCTAAATATTATTTGTAGTAGAAAATGGTCAATGTAACTAATCAGATTGTTAAGTAGAAAAGGAACCTTTTTTTACCAATTATGCAAATATAAAATCCTTTTGCTTGACAAAATCATAAATAGAAAGAAATTCTTGCGTAATACATTGGAATGGCACTTTCCTAACAGTGTCTCTTTTTTTTTTTTTTCTTTTTCTTCTTGAACTCCCTTCTCTTCTTCTAATGTTATCTTTCTCCTTTATTCATTTTCTTCACTTTTTATCCTCTAATACATTGCAGCTTTGAGAGATGAAGCAGTGTGAAAAAAAAAAGAAAAGAAAAGAGCAGTGTCTATTCAGCTCCAAATTATTGATCTTCTTTTCCTTATTCTTTCTTTCTACACAAAATCGTCATTTGGTAGAGGAGATATTGCAGACTAGCGTGAAAAGATGATCTGGATTTGGTAGGAAAGAGCTTGAGATGCAAAAGTAAACGAAGACAACCATCGCTAGCTTGATAACAAGATTGATACCAGCCATAACTATGATACTGCGTGAAAGTTGAGGGACTGCATGCTTTTCTTATGGTGGCTTTATTAAGAACATGAACGACTACTTTTAGGTTTTTCGGTCTAGACCACTGGTCTTGCAAATTTTTATAAAAATAATGTTATTATACAATGTATAAATAAGACATACTAGGCGTAGGGTGGGTCAAAGGAAACCAATGCCCTAACCCACCTACAACAAAAGAATATAAACTCTCATTCCCAGTTTGAATCTTACAAATCCACGATTAATCCCACTCCTATTAGAAGCGGGTCACCCCCGGAAGGTGATTGTATACTTGTATTTCCTAAACTAAACATGATGTGTGGTTTTAGTAATTTGATTTGAAGAAAGCAAAGTATTTTTGTAGTGGTTTTCGGCATATGATTGTAGTAGAGAACCTAGAACCTTGACATACTTCAAGCCAAGTAGATTGATGATGAGACATATCAAGGACTAGAATTGAATACATAGGAGGAACCTCATAGGTAACTCTAATTGAAGAAGTAACATTGTTTTAGTCAGTCCTAGTATGTATACAAAAGGTGAAAAAAGCATATATGTTGTGGGTAAGAAGTTTAGAAAATATCGAGAAGGATGAAGCCAACAAATACCTTGAATGAAGTGATGGTAAGGTAATATATAGACCATGGATCCATAGAGAACAAGTTTTTAAAAGCTTTGAGTTGAAATTGAAGTACATGAAACCAACCCCAAGTTTATAGAATGAAGCTTAAAAGGTGACAACGCAGTATGATGATCCAATAATCCTCTAGTCGTCTATAAATGGGAAGAACTTATTTGACATAAACAATACAAATACTCCTCATAAGGTCTGTATATTGAAAAGGATTTTCGCTACCTCTACTAATGTCTACTCGTTTTGGAAGGACTGCTTAGAAGAGGAGATTTAATACTTCATGCATAAGAACTATTGAATAAGAGAGAGCTGATTTTGTTCCAACCTTCTACTTTCATACTCTGAAGTGTTCTTGGAAATGGGTGTTCTTCACTAAGAATGACTCTGCAAACATATCTCATTCCCCTTTTGGCATCTTGGCGTGTTGGATCTAAAATGGTTTGTAACACAAGTCAAACCTGTAGATCTAGATTCATGCATCAAACCGTGGATAATCTAAAACACTAGAGGCGTATCTTGCGCCATGATCTCGATGATAAGAAGTTATATTCTGACTTTTAGATTTCCCTGGTATGAGATGTGCGGTCCCGATCAAGTAGGGTTTTCTCCTTTCTCCCTTTCACTCACTACAATATGCGAGAGAGTGGTTTTGTAATGCGAATAAGCTTGAGTAAGACAGGGGACCAAAAAAACCATCATACAGAGATTGTTGTTTTCATCAAAGAAATCCAAATAAATTTTTTATTTCTCAATTCCCTCATTATTCAGTAAAACAAGAGTCCTAATGGATTGGGCATTCTAGAAATGAGTGCAAGACGGATTTGTTAAAATTAAAACTAAAGGGAAAAGCTTATATATCAAAATCAATTAACTCAATGTCTGGCCCCATCATTATTAGATGTATGGTCATGTGGGCCACTTACATCTAACACTGCATCCTTGTTGTCAATAACCGTGTTGTCATCCACAAATTGTTTCAGCATTCAAAATGCTCTACTAGATATAGAATTTCACTTTATCTTTATTGCGGGGTCAATTGGAGACTCTATGTTTCTCCATGTGTGATGTACGAAAGCTAATGCCCCTACTAAAGTAATTCCATACATCTTTTTCACAAATTGTTATCTAAGTTGTCGAACTTTGACAAAAATATGAACCATAATCATCAACCCACAATTTCCTTCTTGAGTGTTAATGTAATATAGATATTACGATCATATTCAATGGTGAGATATTATTAAGTTTATAAAAGATTGACCTTTCTTGTTGCGTTAATCAAAGTAACATATATTTCGGGAATCACAGGGTGTTGTTGTGGATAGCAACACCCGCTCCCATAGCCCTACCAGGGATTGATCCCTGGCAAGGTAGTTTAAACTTTCCTGGTCACTGGGCCAGCTCAAAAAAAAAAAAAAAAAAAAAGTAACATATGTTTAAGGATACATTTATTGTTGGCACAACCTCGAGTCATACTTGCTTTACTTTTCGCATAGGTCGGTGTTTTCATTGATCCTCCTTATATGGAAACAATAGGTGGGTAGCATTTGGAAAATTTAAAAATAGCCTTTTATTTTTTGATCTAGAGCTTATTTACATATCTGAGCGTTGGATAAGCCCCTGTGACTGTATTCTCCTTTTCTAGAGCTTATTTACAAGTATGAACGTTTGCCTCCAAAGAAAATAGCCGAAAGAAGCTGATATTTTAGAAAAAAAGTTACCTAAAATGAATGAAGTTTCACATTTCAAAACAAACAAGAATTTTAGATGAAAATAACCTCATAAAATTTCCATGGTTATGCAAAGGATGGGTTACACATTGTGTTCAAGAAATGTGGGCTCTAATTACCACAATCGCTAAAGGTGGGCTCCAATTAACTAATGAAATAAGATCTTTTTATAATTTTACTAAACGAGCTCATTATAAACTAGAATATAAAAATTAGAACTTTTAGGGTTTGTGCTTTCTTGTAATGGAAAATGTCTTAAGTGCCATGTGTTATAATGCATGTTCTAGACCTGTAAGTGGCCAATTTGTGCAAGATTGTCAAAGGTTAGGTTTCTCTCAAACTTGGACCCTCCTAAGACCCAGCCTCAGCTGGACCACACGGGTTGATGATCTTTTCATAAAAATCAAAGCTTTTATTTTAGACCTTAATCTAACTAGCTCTTTTTAATTAGACCAGAGTTTCCAAATGGAGCCTTAGTCAAACATTGTATGCCTGTTGTAATCTTAAGCTTATTTTGAATACATGCTGTAATTGCAATCTAGTAAATATATGGTAATTGTAACAAGAAAGAGGGATGGTTTGTACTGGAAAATAGTATAATGGAAAGTCAATGTATAGGACGCACTACTATCAAATGAATCTCTAATCAGTTAGCCATATCTTGCAGGGGCAATTATTATACATAATAGGTATAGGATTCAATTTTCCAATTGAGCTCCAATTTTTAAATTGATTGAGAAATTTGAGCTCAATTGAGATTTCAATTTTTTTCATAATTTTGAATTTAAGATAAATTTTATGAATTTAGAAGAAGAGTAATGTGGACTCTTTTTTAGAAAGGGATTTAGCAAAAAGTCCAATTCCAATAGGAGTTTACTCTCAAACAAACATATACCTTAATTTCAAATCATCTTCAAAAAGATAGTTATCACCATTGTGGGTGGGTGTGATATTTGAGCATGCTCCAATTTTAGTGGGGGAGTTTTTGATTAATTGTTTGTGGTGAGGAAAGTGGGCCATATTGTTGACTTTCATAGGGGTCTTTTCATTCATTAGGTTATTGTTTATATAATTAGGGCAAAATGATCATCAAATGCCAATTATTAAATGGTGTTAACTCTAGAATAACTGGTCCACTTTGGCCATGCTTTTAGGCCATCCCACTAATTTACCACTGATTGGGTGAACCCTAATAACACATAAATTTGGATCAACCAACCGGATGGTTTGGAAGAAATGTTGTTGGCAAAAAATTCATGTGGTGGGGCATCCATCTTATTCATGGCTTTTGGATTATTTAGATTTTTTTTTTTTTGAAAGATTGGACTCTTTGCCATCTCAAACAAGTTACCCAAGATATTTATCTTATTTAGAATTTTTGAAATCTGGGCTCTTTTCCATCTCAGTCAAGTTTAACATAGAATTACTGGATTTCTAGAGTTCAGTTGTTTTATTTTCATTTTTGGGCCATAGATTTTTTTTTTTTCATGTTGTTTTAGTGGGCTGTTGCTATTGCATAGGCCGATGATGTTTCTAATCAATCTGTTCTATTCATGCTTGCAGATTTTGTAAGAAAAATTCTTGCATCATTAGATTTTTTTAATATGTTTCTCTTCGCATGAATGCTCTTATATCCTTATTAATGTCACTTTTTATCTATGTTCCTCCTCTCTGCCTTTCTTAATGTTATTTTCATGGTCCTTGTTATGTTATTTTGCTATCTTCTTTTAATTTATCAATATAGTAGTGTAAGCTCTCTATTTTATAAATTTATAATATTCTGTCTTCCTTTTGTGTATTGCTTAAATTCATTTTCTTCTCAGTGATATTTAACTGTTAGAAATCTCTGCTCCAAGTTTTGTCTGTAGTTCTTTATGTTACATTTGCCTTGTTATTTTTCTGTTTGATTGCGGATGCTTTGTTTTACATCTCTCCTTTTAATAATGTTTTTCTTTCTATTATGGTTTCACATACATTCATCACGAGTTATACTGAATTAATTCTTGTTGTTATTATGCTTCTGTTTGTATGGTTAATTATGTATCATTGTTAGTCGTTTTGTTTATATAGCAATCTTGAGAACGGCTAAACATGTGGCAATATGGGTTAAACTTTGATAACTTATTCCCTCAGTTTTCTAGACTGCATATGTTGGGGATGTGCCCGATTGTCATTTATAGTTGGAAACTGATGGATTGTAACTACGAAAATGTGACCCTTTAGGAATTGCTTGGGCCATGTGACAATCACTAGCACTATTTTCTAATAGATAATAGGATATTTGTGTTTTTTTATTAATTGTATACTCCTTTTTTATTTAATTGACACTTAAAATGTTCCCTTGCTTCATATATTCTTGAACAATTGCATTGTTTGTATGTTTGAAATCTTGATAATTTACGTGGCGTGAATTTCTTGTATTTCATGTTCTTTAATACAGTTTTCTTTTCTATTCTTCTAGGTGTCAATATGCCCTAAAGTGACTTCACAAGGAGTCAACGGAGCTGTAATTGCTCAACTAATTGATTTGTATAAGGATTCACTCTTGGGTAACATAACTCCTGCATATGAAGGAAGGAATGATTTATACACTGCTGGACATTTACCCATTGAGTCTAAGGAGTTTGTTATCAAATTAGTTGACAGAGATGTGCACACCAAATCTACGAGGTTTGTTTTTAAGCTTATTCATTGCGCATATTTTGTCAAATTCAATTTTTGTTATTTCTTTTTTTCTAATTTATCTTGTTTTTAGCTTTTGTTTCATTACCGTATATATTCTTTACTTGAGTTTGTATCGTGCCACATGAGTGAGCGGTAATTTAAGGTAGCAATTAAGTTTGCAGCACAAACCGATCTACTCCGATTACAATAGTTTTTATGTGCTTGACATAGATTTGAGAGAATCTCCAACAAAGAAGTAATTACTTAGATAATCTATTCTTTCTTTATTTCATATAAATTGGGTGATATTTTTGTGTTACTACTTATTTTGGATGCTTCCTTCTATAGTTATGTCCCAGTTGGAAGATCGTTTTCCTCAACTACCTACTGTCGGACGGATAGTTTGGGTGATGGATTGGAATGCTGGAGAGGATTTTATCAGAGCATTCGGCCAACACATATGGGATTGTCGTAGAATATTGGTATACTTTATATTATGATTTGGTTTTGCTTCTTTTTTTTTTTTTTTTTTTTGGTCTTTTCTAACTGGTCAAGTGGAAAACTCAGTTAAGTGATGTGTTTTATAATTTGTCTTGCACTTGTCAATCCATTGTTAGCTCCACAAAAACAACCATGAACTTTCTTGTTTGTTTGGATGTTTGTTGTCAGTTTTGATTTTAAAAAAATTATCATTTCTTTTTAAGTTTCAGTTTTCATTCATTTAGTGTTGGTTTCTGATGAATTTGTCATTCGCTTCAAATAAATTAAAGTACTTTCCTTTTAAAATTAAATAACTATATTCTATTTTTATTATTATAGATTTTAATCTTGATTGTAATTTTTACCATCTTAACATCATGTAGACCAAGTGTTATTCAAATATTTTATTATTTTTAATATTATAAATTTCGAGGGCATATTTTGCTAGTACCCATTATCAATGTTATTCAATGATCTAATCTAATCAATTACATTTATTGGGGTGCCGTTCAATTTAAAATCTTAGGACCCTATACACCAATGTGAAATTCTGGGGTCATTCAGCAATAATTTATGGGTATGCTGCCGCAAAAGGTAGTTTTCAAAAGTTTAGGGAGAATTTAAGAGTTGGCAATGCTTGCATACCTTTTTGAAAATCCAAAATTTATAAAAAGAAACTCATGTGAACAAGTAGGCATGGCATATTTGGCTGAAGAATTTAGAGAAGTTTATTTTAAGAAAATTCTAAATATCACAAATGTTGCCATATAAAGTAGGTATGGTAGTTGTAGAATTTGGAGGATTCTTAGAGGTAAAATGTCCAAATTTTAGAGGTAAATTCTGTGAATTTTTTTCTTTTTTTTTATTTGTTATTTTTTGTTAGATTTCCCACAAGGCATACTTTCTTATTAAGAAATCATGTTAGAAATTTCCGTATCCAAACATTCCTTGAGTTGAGAAACATAGATCCAAGAAAAGAAAACTACTATTTTCTTTCACGCCCTGAGCTCGAGACTGCACTCATCTCGAGACGCGACAAACGCCAGCATGGGGATTTGAGTCAAACCCGTTGACCCTCCATCCCTACGAACAGAATTCACCCATAGGATATCACGTGTGAGGTTCAAACTTCCATAAACTTGTATTTCCACCTGTATAGTCTTTATTACATCAATACCCAATTGTAACCCAATAATTTTTACATCCATCAAGATATAGAGTATAAAAGTTCATGAGCATAGATTTAAGTTCAAGTTTAAGTTCAAGAGATAGGGGGAAAGAAAGAAGTAAGTAAAGTTAAAAGTTACAAGCCATAGTCTAAAACATGTTTATAAACTATAACAAAAGATGTGGCAATTCCAAGCCACGGTCCATATGTAGTGCGACGTCCAAACTCAAAGATAAGATGTCTAAAAGACATCTTCTGAAGTCCATTTAGCTACTTGATGGGGGGATTCCTCCTCATTAATCTCCGGGGTGGTGGCATCGAGGTACTCACCTGTAACGCCAAGTGTAGCACCATTAGACTAAGCTAAGCAAGATAAAAAGATATAAATCATATAACATGTGGCAAATGAATAATTAAATAAATATAATTCATATGAGGCAAATCTATGCATGAGTAAGCATGAGACGTACAAATCATAGATGATAGATATACACAATAGCAAAACTAAATGGTATATCCACATTAGCTATATTCTCTCAAATTAATCATGTAAACATGAATGTAAAGTGAGAGCAGAAACAGAACAGAATAGAACGGAGTGGTGCAACTAAGAGACAGAGCGCCCAAAACTCTCCATCGTAGACCTAGGGTGCTGGTCAACCCTCAGAATATAATCCCATATGCAGAGAGCCAGAAATATATACTAAACCCACACTTAGTCGGGTCCGACTTAGATAGGGTCAAAGCCAAGTGGTGCCTACTAGTGGAACGAAATGTACAAAATAACAAAACATATAGAGAATAGATCATATCATAATTCAGAACTTATCAAGGTATAACTGGACGTAAGCAGAATGAATATAATATGAACAAGGGTATCAACAAGATGTACATAATTAAACAGAACTATGATCATGTCATACAAGAATACTAGAAACAGAATGCAATGCATGTACATAGATCATATACGGAATCAAAACATAAAACAAGCCAGTCCTACAGTCTTGGGAACGCTCGGGGTCTTCACCGTCCAACTCGGTGTAGTACTAAGGATTTCAGTGTTAATGGCCTACAAAAGAACCCTTGGTGTTACTTAATTTAGGCACCGAATCCCTTAGTATAACACATTTAGTTCGGATCTCAATTTCGAATAACACAAGGTTCCTTGTAGGTGCATGGTTGCACAAGCCGCATCCACTTAATTCACAAGTCCATTGGGCATGATAAAGTGTTCAAGGGGTCCAACCTTAAAGTCCAACTATCAGGCCAAAGCAATCTAACATACTACAGTTCAACACTTGGCTCGCGGTACCATCCTATTGCCAAGATTTATTTAAATTCAGTATCCAATCCAAATTTCAAATCAAATAAATGTAAGGACCATTGGATTCTACGCTTCAAGAGCTTTCCAACGGTATGTGAACCTCCAAAAACGAACTTATGGTTAAAAAGTTATGGCCATTAGAAGTTCACATTGTTGGGCCCAATGGGCATACCTGTTCGAGTGGGCCAACAGGAAGCACACTGTGACACATTTTGAGCACAGTTTGCTCTATTTTCTGTGGTTCTATCTTCTAAACCTAAAACCCATCTTACAAGGCATAATCTTGGACAAAAATAAGCCACCAAAGTGCTCACAAAATCCATGAATCGTCCAATTTACATTCCACATTGAATCAACAAGAGAACAATCCATTTCTTACATCAAAAACATGAACAAAAATCCATTTGAGCAAAGAAATGGGCACCTAACATGATTGAACATATTCAAAGAATCAAATAGGCATACATGCATACATTTATATAAGTTTAACTTGCCTTGGTGCTAGAAATCCAAATCCTACTCAAATCAAACCTCTACTAGCCAAACCAAGCTCTCCAAAAGAAAACCCCAAAAATACACCTCTAAAACACCCTACAAATGGTGAAAATTGAATGAAATGAGGGAGAAGAAGATGTATGCAAGAATTGTAATATCATCTCATTGATTTGAAGTAAGAGAAAGGGAAACAATGAGAAATACTTACTAATGGATAGTTTGGAGCACACTTGGAGGAAATGGAGACTTGGAGAAGATGATTAAGAAGATGAGGATGAAGATACTTCCACCAAAACCCACATGCAGCAACTACTTCAAGAAGATGATGGAGGTAGTAGGCAGGGAAAGAAGAGAAGAGTATCAGCTGAAGTGAGGAAAGAAGCTTCGTTTGAAATGGGGAAGAAAGTTTTAAGATGACATTTCTTCCTTGCAGCGCATACAAGTCCATATAGGGACTGGAATTCTCAAAAAGGGGCTTGGGCTGGAATATGGGATGGAAATGGGTCAAAAATGGATCCGAATTTAATGGGTCGACACATGAAAATTAGAGACTATGAAATGCCCTATGCAATGCAATGAAAACCCACAAAATGTCTATAAACACACATAAAACTCAAAACACTCCAAAAGTCATAATCTAACTAGTCAAAGGTCAACCCAACTAAATTCTACCTAATCAAGTCCAATTACAATCAAAACATCCATTAAACTACTAATCTCAATCAATTAACTATTAATCGAAATTAAGGAAGGTCAAAGTGTTACATTTTCCATTCATTTAATTTATGGGATTTATCATGTAATATGATAAACGCTGCTTTCAAGATATCATGAGATATGAGGCGAAATAGTTTTTAAAAAATGTTAACCAAAGTCAAGCGACTCTGGTGACATTATCTAAACTTTGGTAATGAAATTGCAAAAAGCGGGTTAAAGGAGGACTAATATGTCAAAACCCCTTGTCTCAATTGAGTTGCTTGGGACTTGGCCGAGTCACATCTCAAGTCACATATGACTGAAATAGAGAATGATATCCTCTAAATTTAAGCCACATGTGTTTTAATTATTTAAAGTGAAATTAAGTGATAATAAGTGAGGTTCCCATTTGGTGGATGATCATTTTCATCCATCTTTGAATGCTTTGATCTCAATTAAAATGCTGATTTTATCTTTGAATACTTTCATAACCAAAACCCTCCAAAATTTCATCACACTAAGAAAAATTGATCAAGGCGAATGGGAATCAAAACCCACCAACACATTAAAGACTCAACAGAAAGGCCCTTCAAGGGTGAATGGACTAATATGGCGTCAAGTCCTTGTCCTTTCAGACTCAACAATGTTTAAAGCCACGAGACTCATATATCTTCAAACATCCTAAAATGTCCTCTCTAGTGTTCTAATTTGTTTATGTTTATAGGTATGTTGTGCAAGGATGGTCGTTCAATGAGGGCGGCAACAGTAGTACTGGTTCGGGAGAAAAAACACCAAACCCGCTGCTGAGTCAACTCGGTCAGGGCAAGGACAAATGGCCTATGTGGCCGTTTTGGGGGCCATGGGCTCCCATGGAGTTTCGGCTACTGGGAAAAGAAGAGAGGTTTGAATTATTTGCTTCGGCTGCTTTTGAAGAGAAAAACCACCAAACCTGCTGCTGAGTCAACTCGGTCAGGGCAAGGACAAATGGCCCATGTGGCCGTTTTGGGGGCCAATGGCTCCCATGGAGTTTCAGCTGCTGGGAAAAGAAGAGAGGTTTGAATTATTTTCTTCGGCTGCTTTTGAAGAGAAAGGTGGTGAAACCAAGGGCATCTCCAATAGGCGAGTTTTCAGGTAAGAATAAGAACTATGCTTTTCAAGAGAAAGCTACTACTTTCTATTCATTTAATTTATGCGCTTTGTATGATTCTTGGTTATAGAGGTCAGTTTGATGTTTATTAGAGGTTATTTAATTCTCCCATAATTATTTGATTAACTGAAGACCCTGAAACAACTGGGCATGAGGATGTGAAAGCTTTTGTTACTTCCTTCTCTTTATCATCGTCGTGTTGCATTTTGTAGTTTGAAAACTATATTTTGTTCTAAAACTTTACTAAGCTCAACCCATGTTATTCAATCTCATACTAAAGGCAAATGGTACTGATACTGCCCATATTCTCAATGTGCCTTCTTCTGTATGATGGCCTTCTTTTATATGATGGTTGAGCGAGGACCACATGCATCTTCCAGGTCTTTTGGGTTCACATCATGCAATGCATGCAGACTCAAATGTGAGCAAACCAATCCCCATTTCACCAATAGCTGTATTCTCTTGGATTTGAACTTTTCCTCTATTTAATTAAGCTAGTCCATGCTATTTTTAAGTAGATCATAGGGAAGGTATTCTTATACCATTAATTAAATGAATTAATAATGGATCGAGTTGAGAATCCTCATTAGGGTCAATTGATAGTTTCTTATTGATTTCTTATTATGATTTTTAATTTCATTATTTGTCATATTCATGCCTTAGTTATTTAGCTTCTTATTATGATTTTCAATTTCATTATTTGTCATATTCATGCCTTAGTTATTTAGCTTATGTCTAAGTTCAAGTCACAAAGTATCAACCATATGAGTGACTATCGAATTCATTACGGACTGGGTTATAAGGCAATAAACTAAGGTGAATTGAGCAAAATTGAGTCCAAGTTTTTCAATATTTATTTTTACTGCAAAAATGAATAGAATGATGGCCCTTAGCCATCGTTAATCAAATTAGCAATGGTATTAAATAGTGGCTAGGACCATAAAAGAATGATGGCTCAAGAAAAAAATTTTAGAGACCTTTTCTTTTTCAACTGCCCAAATCAGTAAAAATATATTGCAACTCCTCTTTTGATGATGGCGGTTGACGAGCCATTGATTTTTAATTAAAATCCATCATTCTTATAATTTTTTTAATAAAATATATGTTTTGGCATGAACCTAGATTACTTAAACTTAAAGGAAATTAATAATCAGTCAAAAATTGTTGTTAAGGTTTCTGTTCTACCCTATTCTTCTCTTTTTTTTATCTATCTAAACATCTATTTTGGTTGGTGTGATATATTTGATGTCTTGGCTTTTCATTTTTTGAGATATATAATCATGTGCTTTTTCAAATTTTCTTATGTTAATTATTTAAAAGGGTATATTTCTCTATCGACTTCAAATTGATTTCTTACTGGTGTTGAGCACAGGTATAATTTGTAAGGATAAGATAAATTAGAGATTTGTGAAGTAGACACCAAAGAAACAAGAAATTAAATAATAGATGTCTAATTAGGTTGCACATATAATTGTAGGCGCACTTATTCAAAAATTATGAGGGCTCAATAGTAGCATAAGTTAAACTATGTATACTCCCAAGGTGATGGGCACTACCAAGTTCAAGGACATAGGAGATTGCTCCTTAAGGTTAAGCTTTGACGTTGGAGAGTGCTACCATTTTGATTATCTGCTTTACTTAACAGTAATTTAATGTCATATTCCAATAGCGGAAGCACTTTAGATGGGTTGGGGTTATTTGCTGAAGAATGGGCTGGATAAAAGAAGCACCATGAACCTATATATACTATAAGCCTAAGGAAGCTATGTATGATCGCAAATCCTCATGTTAAGGATTAATAATTATCATATGAAACTATCTCAGTTAGCTGCATAGGTTTTTATGAAATTATGGCACTCTGCTTCAAAATTTCTATGTAAGGGACAATTATAATTTGTTAAATTGCGCTGGTTTTATAACCCATATCACCTTTATTTGGACAGAGTCTATAAGACCAAGGAAGCGACGTGTAATTGTACATCCTCATGTCGAGAATGAACAATTCCCATATGAAACCATGGCACCCAGCTACATTGGTTGATATGAAACTTTGGCACACTCTGCTGCATAATTTCGAAATAAGGGACAATAATTATTACTTAAACTTCCTTGATGTTTTAACTTATAGCCCGTAGCACTCTTAGTTGGACAGAATCAACACCTGATGTTTGCGGAGTGATCCAAATCATTAAACTCCAAGGAATTTTGTTGCAATTCTCACGGGCTTCAACATCTTCCGTAGAATCTCATATCACCTATTCTCATCCATTGTACCTTTCTCACTTTAATTTTTTTACATTTGTGATTTTCCCTTTTGGATTTTGCTTACTTTTAGATTTTGAAGCTTCACAGAAAAAAACGACTCAATTGCGGCTGTGAGAAATATTTGTTTCTTGCTAATTTTGTATCGATATGGTTATTGTGAAGGAGCATATTTGTTTTGTTCATTTTGGTTAGTTTGATTGATTTGGCTATATGGGTGCATTGGATGCATTTTGCTCAATCTATAATTACTCCGTTCCTATCTTACACTATTTTATTTTATACTTTGTTTCACCATTATGGCAGCCTTTTGGATGTGAGGCTGCAACCATTATTTGTTAAGATAGACAAGTGTCACTTACCGTCTTATAAGGAGAAGAATTATCTACCACATTTTTGCATATTTCTAAATACAGTTTGTTTTACAGGTTTGAAAGTAATCTACGGTTGCCACTCAAGGGGATGATTGCTCTAAAGCACTTTAGATGGTGATGACTGACAAAGTTAAATGTAAAGAACATAATTTGGACATGTCCAACACAGGCCAGCTCTAACGATAGTGAGGAAATGTTTTTCTTTGTGGGTTGATGGCCCACAAAGGAGAAGTGGTAGGCCAAAGAAGACGTGAATGTAGGTGGTAATAATAGATCTGAATAAATGTAACCTATCCAATCATTTGGATTAGGATAGATTAGAATGGAGGAATAAAGTCATGTAGCCCAAAATATAGTTGGGGCAAGACTTTGATGATGATGATGATGATGATGATGGTTTGAATAAAAACTAATTTTATGTTCTTTAAGCTGATTATTACTATGTTTAAATGTGGATGTTCTATTATTTGACCATGGCAATGCGGGGAAGTTATAGTCTATGATCGTGATTTAGGGATACAAATGTCTTAGACTAATGGACTATTTGGTCTCACATTGTCTGGATTAGAATATTATTTTGGTTATAATTTGTCGTGCACAGCCAAAAAGTTCTGCCATAGTTACAATACAATGATTGTTACAGGTACTAACATATCTGTCACCAAGTAGTCACTCTGACGCTATTGGTTATGTTTTCAATACATTTATATACAGTGAATGAACCAAAGTTTGCAGTGGCAGAAACTCTCTTCCCAGTTACAATAACTGTAATGCAAAATGTTTTCAATAAATTAAATGCAGAAATTGAACCAGATCTATAGATACTAGTCAGTTAGAATGTGATAATGCATGTTCTAGACCTGTAAGTGGCTAATTTGTGCAAGATTGTCAAAGGTTAGGTTTCTCTCAAGCTTGGACCCTCCTAAGACCCAGCCTCAGCGGGACCGCACGGGTTGATGATCTTTTCATAAAAATCAAAGCTTTTATTTTAGACCTTAATCTAACTAGCTCTTTTTAATTAGACTAGAGTTTCCAAATGGAGCCTTAGTCAACCATTGTATGCCTGTTGTAATCTTAAGCTTATTGTGAATACATGCTGTAATTGCAATCTAGTAAATATTTGGTAATTGTAACAAGAAAGAGGGATGGTTTGTACTGGAAAATAGTATAATGGAAAGTCAATGTATAGGACGCACTACTGTCAAATGAATCTCTAATTAGTTAGCCATATCTTGCAGGGGCAATTATTATATATAATAGGTATGGGATTCAATTTTGCAAATGAGCTCCAATTTTTAAATTGATTGAGAAATTTGAGCTCAATTGAGATTTCAATTTTTTTCATAATTTTGAATTTAAGATAAATTTTATGAATTTAGAAGAAGAGTAATGTGGACTCTTTTTTAGAAAGGGATTTAGCAAAAAGTCCAATTCCAATAGGAGTTTACTCTCAAACAAACATATACCTTAATTTCAAATCATCTTCAAAAAGATAGTTATCACCATTGTGGGTGGGTGTGATATTTGAGCATGCTCCAATTTTAGTGGGGGAGTTTTTGATTAATTGTTTGTGGTGAGGAAAGTGGGCCATATTGTTGATTTTCGTAGGGGGCTTTTCATTCATTAGGTTATTGTTTATATAATTAGTGTAAAATGATCATCAAATGCCAATTATTAAATGGTGTTAACTCTAGAATAACTGGTCCACTTTGGCCATGCTTTTAGGCCATCCCACTAATTAACCACTGATTGGGTGAACCCTAATAACACATAAATTTGGATCAACCAACCGGATGGTTTGGAAGAAATGTTGTTGGCAAAAAATTCATGTGGTGGGGCATCCATCTTATTCATGGCTTTTGGATTATTTAGATTTTTTTTTTTTTTTGAAAGATTGGACTCTTTGCCATCTCAAACAAGTTACCCAAGATATTTATCTTATTTAGAATTTTAGAAATCTGGGCTCTTTTCCATCTCGGTCAAGTTTAACATAGAATTACTGGATTTCTAGAGTTCAGTTGTTTTATTTTCATTTTTGGGCCATAGAATTTTTTTTTTCATGTTGTTTCAGTGGGCTGTTGCTATTGCATAGGCCGTTGATGTTTCTAATCAATCTGTTCTATTCATGCTTGCAGATTTTGTAAGAAAAATTCTTGCATCATTAGATTTTTTAAATATGTTTCTCTTCGCATGAATGCTCTTATATCCTTATTAATGTCACTTTTTATCTATGTTCCTCCTCTCTGCCTTTCTTAATGTTATTTTCATGGTTCTTGTTATGTTATTTTGCTATCTTCTTTTAATTTATCAATATAGTAGTGTAAGCTCTCTATTTTATAAATTTATGATATTCTGTCTTCCTTTTGTGTATTGCTTAAATTCATTTTCTTCTCAGTGATATTTAACTGTTAGAAATCTCTGCTCCAAGTTTTGTCTGTAGTTCTTTATGTTACATTTGCCTTGTTATTTTTCTGTTTGATTGCGGATGCTTTGTTTTACATCTCTCCTTTTAATAATGTTTTTCTTTCTATTATGGTTTCACATACATTCATCACGAGTTATACTGAATTAATTCTTGTTGTTATTATGCTTCTGTTTGTATGGTTAATTATGTATCATTGTTAGTCGTTTTGTTTATATACCAATCTTGAGAACGGCTAAACATGTGGCAATATGGGTTAAACTTTGATAACTTATTCCCTCAGTTTTCTAGACTGCATATCTTGGGGATGTGCCCGATTGTCATTTATAGTTGGACCCTGATGGATTGTAACTACGAAAATGTGACCCTTTAGGAATTGCTTGGGCCATGTGACAATCACTAGCACTATGTTCTAATAGATAATAGGATATTTGTGTTTTTTTATTAATTGTATACTCCTTTTTTATTTAATTGACACTTAAAATGTTCCCTTGCTTCATATATTCTTGAAATCTTGATAATTTACGTGGCGTGAATTTCTTGTATTTCATGTTCTTTAATACAGTTGTCTTTTCTATTCTTCTAGGTGTCAATATGCCCTAAAGTGACTTCACAAGGAGTCAACGGAGCTGTAATTGCTCAACTAATTGATTTGTATAAGGATTCACTCTTGGGTAACATAACTCCTGCATATGAAGGAAGGAATGATTTATACACTGCTGGACATTTACCCATTGAGTCTAAGGAGTTTGTTATCAAATTAGTTGACAGAGATGTGCACACCAAATCTACGAGGTTTGTTTTTAAGCTTATTCATTGCCCATATTTTGTCAAATTCAATTTTTGTTATTTATTTTTTTCTAATTTATCTTGTTTTTAGCTTTTGTTTCATTACTGTATATACTCTTTACTTGAGTTTGTATCGTGCCACATGAGTGAGCGGTAATTTAAGGTAGCAATTAAGTTTGCAGCACAAACCGATCTACTCCGATTACAATAGTTTTTATGTGCTTGACATAGATTTGAGAGAATCTCCAACAAAGAAGTAATTACTTAGATAATCTATTCTTTCTTTATTTCATATAAATTGGGTGATATTTTTGTGTTATTACTTATTTTGGATGCTTTCTTCTGTAGTTACGTCCTAGTTGGAAGATCGTTTTCCTCCACTACCTACCATCGGACGGATAGTTTGGGTGATGGATTGGAATGCTGGAGAGGATTTTATCAGAGCATTCGGCCAACACATATGGGATTGTCTTTGAATATTGGTATACTTTATATTATGATTCGGTTTTGCTTCGATTTTTATTTTATTTTTTGGTCTTTTTTAACCAGTCAAGTGGAAAACTCAGTTAAGTGATGTGTTTTATAATTTGTCTTGCACTTGTCAATCCATTGTTAGCTTCACAAAAATAACCATGGACTTTCTTGTTTGTTTGGATGTTTGTTGTCAGTTTTGATAAAAATAAAATAAAATTATCATTTCTTTTTAAGTTTCAGTTTTCATTCATTTAGTGTTGGTTTCTGTTGAATTTGTCATTTGCTTCAAATAAATTAAAGTACTTTCATTTTAAAATTAAATAACTATATTCTATTATTATTATTATAGATTTTAATCTTGATTGTAATTTTTACCATCTTAACATCATGTAGACCAAGTGTTATGTAAATATTTTATTAGTTTTAATATTATAAATTTTGAGGGCATATTTTGCTAGTACCCATTATCAATGTTATTCAATGATCTAATCTAATCAATTACATTTATTAGGGTGCGGTTCAATTTAAAATCTTAGGATCCCATACACCAATGTGAAATTCTGGGGTCATTCAGCAATAATTTATGGGTATGCTGCCGCTAAAGGTAGTTTTCAAAAGTTTAGGGAGAATTTAAGAGCTGGCAATGCTTGCATACTTTTTTGAAAATCCGAAATTTATAAAAAGAAATTCATGTAAACAAGTAGGCATGGCATATTTGGTTGAAGAATTTAGAGAAGTTTATTTTAAGAAAATTCTAAATATCCCAAATGTTTCCATATAAAGTAGGTATGGTAGTTGCAGAATTTGAAGGATTCTTAGAGGTAAAATGCCCAAATTTTAGAGGTAAATTCTGTGAGTTTTTTTTTTTTTTTTGGTTAGATTTCCCACAAGGCATGCTTTCTTATTAAGAAATCATATTAGAAATTTTTGTATCCAAACATTCCTTGAGTTGAGAAACATAGATCCAAGAAGAGAAAACTACTATTTTCTTTCACGCCCCGAGCTCGAGACTACACTCATCTTGAGACGCGACAAACGCCTGCATGGGTATTCGAGTCAAACTCATTGACCCTTCATCCCCACGAACGGAATTCACCCACAGGATATCACGTGTGTGGTTCAAACTTCCATAAACCTGTATTTCCACCTGTATAGTCTTTATCACATCGATACCCAATTGTAACCCAATAATTTTTACATCCATCAAGATATAGAGCATAAAAGTTCATGAGCATAGATTTAAGTTCAAGTTTAAGTTCAAGAGATAGGGGGAAAGAAAGAAGTAAGTAAAGTTAAAACTTACAAGCCATAGTCTAAAACATGTTTATAAACTATAACAAAAGACGTGGCAATTCCAAGCCACGGTCCATATGTAGTTTGACATGCAAACTCAAAGATAAGATGTCAAAAGGACATCTTCTGAAGTCCATTCAGCTACGTGACGGGGGGATTCCTCCTCCTCATTGATCTCCGGGGCGGTGGCATCGAGGTACTCACCTGTAATGCCAAGTGTAGCACTATTAGACTAAGCTAAGCAAGATAAACAGATATAAATCATATAACATGTGGCAAATGAATAATTAGACAGATTTAATTCATATGAGGTCAAAGCATGATCACTAGGCAAATCTGTGCATGAGTTAGCATGAGACGTACAAATCATAGATGACAGATATACACAACAACAAAACTAAATGGCACATCCACATTAGTTATAGTCTCTCAAATTAATCATGTAAACATGAATGTAAAGTGAGAGCAGAAACAGAACAAAATAGAATGGAGTGGTGCAATTAGGAGATAGAGGGCCCAAAACTCTCCATCGTAGACCTAGGGTGCCGGTCAACCCTCAGAATATAATCTCATATGCAGAGGGCCAGAAATATATACTAAACCCACACTTAGTCAAGTCCAACTTAGATAGGGTCAAAGCCAAGTGGTGCCTACTCGTGGAACGAAATGTACAAAATAACAGAACATATAGAGAATAGATCATATCATAATTCAGAACTTATCAAGGTATAACTGAACAGAAGTAGAATGAATATAATATGAACAAGGGTATCAACAAGATGTACATAACTAAATAGAAGTATGATCACGTCACACCAGAATACTGGATACTGAATGCAATGCATATACATAGATCATATACGAAATCAAGATATAAAACAAGCCAATCCTACGGTCTTGGGAACGCTCGAGGTCTTCACCGTCCAACTCAGTGTAGTACTAAGGATTTCAGTGTTAATGGCATTCAAAAGAACCCTTGGCATTACTTAATTTGGGCACCGAATCCCTTAGTATAATACATTTGGTTCTGATCTCAATTTCGAATAACACGAGGTTCCTTATAGGTGCATGGTTGCACAAGCCGCATCCACTTAATTCACAAGTCCATTGGGCATGATGAAGTGTTCAAGGGGTCCAACCTTAATTCCAACTATCAGGCCAAAGCAATCTAACATACTACGGTTCAACACTTGGCTCGCGGTACCATCCGGTTGCCAAGATTTATTTAAATCCAATATCCAATCCAAATTTCAAATCAAATATATGTAAGGACCATTGGATTCTACGCTTCAAGAGCTTTCCAGCAGTACGTGAACCTCCAAAAATGAACTTATGGTTAAAAAGTTATGTCCATTGGAAGTTCAGATTGTTGGGCCCAATGGGCCTACCTGCTCGAGCGGGCCAAGTATTCGCTCGAGCGGAAAGGCTTCTGTGACACATTTTCTGGGCAGAAACTGAATCCGCTCGAGAGGCCAAAGCTTGGCTCGAGTGGCAAGCACACTGTGACACATTTTGAGCTCAGCTTGCTCTGTTTTATGTGGTTCTATTTTCTAAACCTAAAACCCAACTTACAAGGCAGAATATTGGACAAAAATAAGCCACCAAAGTGCTCACAAAACCCATGAATTGTCCAATTTACATTCCACATTGAATGAACAAGAGAACAATCCATTTCTTACATAAAAAACCTGAACAAAAATCCATTTGAGCAAAGAAATGGGTACCTTACATGATTGAACATATTCAAAGAATCATATAGGCATACATGCATACATTTATATAAATTTAACTTGCCTTGGTGCTAGAAATCCAAATCCTACCCAAATCAACCTCTCTTAGCCAAACCAAGCTCTCCAAAAGAAAACCCCAAAAATACACCTCTAGAAGCACCCTACAAATGCTGAAAATGAAATGAAATAAGGGAGAAGAAGATGTATGTAAGAATTGTAATATCATCTCATTGATTTGAAGCAAGAGAAAGGGAAAGAATGAGAAATACTTACTAACAGAGAAGATGGTGCACACTTGGAGGAAATGGAGACTTAGAGAAGATGATTAAGAAGATGATGGAGGTAGTAGCCAGGAGATGATGGAGGTAGTAGCCAGGGGAAGAAGAAGAAGAGTATCAGCTGAAGTGAGGAAAGAAGATTCGTTTGAAATGGGGAAGAAAGTTTTAAGATGACGTTTCCTCCTTGGAGTGCATACAAGTCCATATAGGGACTGGAATTCTCAAAAAGGGGCTTGGGCTGGAATATGGGATAAAAAATGGGTCAAAAATGGATCCGAATTTAATGGGTCAAAACATGAAAATTAGAGACTATGAAATGCTCTATGCAATGCAATGAAAACCCACAAAATGTCTAAAGACACACATAAAACCCAAAACATTCCAAAAGTCATAATCTACTTAGTCAAAGGTCTACCCAACTAAATTCTACCTAATCAAGCCCAATTACATTAAAAACATCCATTAAACTACTAATCTCAATTAATTAACTATTAACCGAAATTAAGGCGGGTCAGAGTGTTACATTTTCCATTCATTTAATTTGTGGGATTTATCATGTAATATGATATACGTTGCTTTCAAGATATCATGAGATATGAGGCAAAATAGTTTTTAAAAAATGTTGACCAAAGTCAAGCGACTCGGGTGACATTATCTAAACTTTGGTAACGAAATTGTAAAAAGCGGGTTAAAGGACTAATATGTCAAAACCCCTTATCTCAATTGTGTTGCTTGGGACTTGGCCGAGTCATATCTCAAGCCACGTATGACTGAAATAGAGAATGATATCCTCTAAATTTAAGCCACATGAGTTTTAATTATTTGAAGTGAAATTAAGTGATAATAAGTGAGGTTCCCATTTGGTGGATGATCATTTTCATCCATCTTTGAATGTTTTGATCTCCATTAAAATGTTGTTTTTATCTTTGAATACTTTCATAATCAAAACCCTCCAAAATTTCATCACACCAAGAAAAATTGATCAAGGTGAATGGGAATCAAAACCCTCCAACACATTAAAGACTCGACAGAAAGGCGCTTTAAGGGTGAATGGACTAATATGGAGTTGAGTCCTTGTCCTTTCAGACTCAGCAATGTTTAAAACCACGAGACTCATATATCTTCAAACATCCTAAAATGTCCTCTCTAGTGTTCTAATTTGTTTATGTTTATAGGTATGTTGTGCGAGGAAGGTTGTTCAATGAGGGCAGCAGCAGTGGTGCTGGTTCGGGAGAAAAACCACCAAACCCGCTGCTGAGTCAACTCGGTCAGGGCAAGGACAAATGGCCCATGTGGCCATTTTGGGGGCCATGGGCTCCCATGTAGTCTCAGCTGCTGGGAAAAGAAGAGAGGTTTGAATTGTTTGCTTCGGCTTCTTTTGAAGAGAAAGGTGGTGAAACCAAGGGCATCTCCGACAAGCGAGTTTTCAGGTAAGAATAAGAACTATGCTTTTCAAGAGAAAGCTACTACTTTCCATTCATTTAATTTATGCGCTTTGTGTGATTCTTGGTTATAGAGGTTGGTTTGATGTTTATTAGAGGTTATTTAATCCTCCCATAATTATTTGATTAATTGAAAACCTTGAAACAATTGGGCATGAGGATGTGAAAGCTTTTGTTACTTCATTCTCTTGATGATCTTCATGTTGCATTTTGTAGTTTGAAAACTATATTTTGTTCTAAAACTTTACTAAGCTCAAGCCATGTTATTTAGTCTCATGCTAAAGGCAAATGGTACTGATACTGCCCATATTCTCGTTGCGTCTTCTTCTGTATGATGGCCTTCTTCTATATGATGGCTGAGCGAGGACCGCATGCATCTTCCAGGTCTTTTGGGTTCACGTCATGCAATGCATGCGGACTCAAATGTGAGCAAACCAATCCCCATTTCACCAATAGCTGTATTCTCTTGGATTTGAACTTTTCCTCTATTTAATTAAGCTAGTTCATGCTATTTTGATGCAAATCATAGGGAAGGTATTTTTATACCATTAATTAAATGAATTAATAATGGATCGAGTTGAGAATCCTCATTAGGGTCAATTGATAGTTTCTTATTGATTTCTTATTATGGTTTTTAATTTCATTATTGGTCATATTCATGCCTTAATTATGTAGCTTATGTCTAAGTTCAAGTCACAAAGCATAAACCATATGAATGACTATCGAATTCATTAAGGACTAGGTTATAAGGCAATAAACTAAGGTGAATTGAGAACAATTGAGTCCAAGTTTTTCAATATTTCTTTTTACTGCAAAAATGAATAGATTGACGGCCCTTAGCCATCGTTAATCAAATCAACGATGGTATTAAATAGTGGTTAGGGCCATAAAAAAAATGATGGCTCTAGAACAATTTTTTAGAGACCTTTTTTTTTTCAACTGCCCAAATCAGTAAAAATATATTGCAACTCCTCTTTTGATGATGGCGGTTGACAAACCGTTGATTTTTAATTAAAATCTATCATTCTTAGAATGTTTTTAATAAAATATATGTTTTGGCATGAACCTAGATTACTTAAACTTAAAGGAAATGAATAATCAGTCAATAATTGTTGTTAAGGTTTCTGTTCTACCGTATTCTTCTCTTTTTTATCTATCTAAACATCTATTGTTGTTGGTGTGATATAGTTGATGTCTTGGCCCTTCATTTTTTGAGATATATAATCATGTGCTCTTTCAAAATTTCTTATGTTAATTATTTAAAAGGGTATATTTCTCTATCGACTTCAACTTGATTGCTTACTGGTGTTGAGCACAGGTATAATCTGTAAGGATAAGATAAATTAGAGATTTGTGAAGTAGACACCAAAGAAACAAGAAATTAAATAATAGATGTCTAATTAGGTTGCACATATAATTGTATGCGCACTTATTCAAAATTTATGAAGGCTCAATAGTTGCATAAGTTAAACTATGTATACTCCCAAGGTGATGGGCACTACCAAGTTCAAGGACATAGGAGATTGCTCCTTAAAGTTAAGCTTTGACGTTGGAGAGTGCCACAATTTTGATTATCCACTTTACTTGATAGTAATTTAATGTCATATTCCTATAGGGGAAGCACTTTAGATGGGTTGGGGTTATTTGCTAAAGAATGTGCCGGATAAAAGAAGCACCATGAACCCATATATACTATAAGCCTAAGGAAGCTATGTATGATCACAAATCCTCATGTTAAGGATTAATAATTATCATATGAAACTATCTCAGTCAGCTGCATAGGTTTTTATGAAACTATGGCACTTTGCTTCAAAATTTCTATGTGAGGGACAATTATAATTTGTTAAATTGCGCTGGTTTTATAACCCATATCACCTTTATTTGGACAGAGTCTATAAGACCAAGGAAGCAACGTATAATTGTAAATCCTCATGTCGAGAATTAACAATTCCCATATGAGACCATGGCACTCAGCTACATTGGTTGATATGAAACCATATGAAACCATGGCACTCAGCTACACTGGTTGATATGAAACTTTGGCACACTCTGCTGCATAATTTTGAAATAAGGGACAATAATTATTACTTAAACTTCCTTGATGTTATAACTTATAGCCCATATCACTCTTAGTCGGATAGAGTCAACACCTGATGTTTGCAGAGTGATCCAAATCGTTAAACTCCTAGGAATTTTGTTGCAATTCTCACGGGCTTCAACGTCTTTCGTAGATTCCCATATCACCTATTCTCATCCACTGTACCTTTCTCACTTTAAATTTTTTACATTTGTGACTTTCCCTTTTAGATTTTGAAGCCTGACAAAAAAAGACGACTCGATTGTAGGCTGTGAGAAATATTTGTTTCTTCCTAATTTTGTATCGATTTGGTTATTGTGAACGAGCATATTGGTTTTGTTCATTTTGGTTATTTTGATTGATTTGGCTATATGGGTGCAATTGATGCATTTTGCTCAATCTATAATTACTCAGTTCCTATCATACACTACTTTATTTTATACTTTGTTTCACCATTATGGCAGCCTTTTTGATGTGAGGCTGCAACCATTATTTGTTAAGATAGACCAATGTCACTTACCGTGCTTATAAGGAGAAGAATTATCTGCCACATTTTTGCATATTTCTAAATACAGTTTGTTTTGCAGGTTTGAAAGTAATCTACGGTTGCCACTCAAGGGGGTGATTGCTCTAAAGCACTTTAGATGGTGATGACTGACAAATTAAAATGTAAAGAACATAATTTGGACGTGTCCAACACAGGCCAGTTCCGACGATAGTGAGGAAATATTTTTCTTCGTGGGTTGATGGCCCACAAAGGAGAAGTGGTAGGCTAAAGAAGACGTGAATGTAGGTGGTAACAATAGATCTGAATAAATGTAACCTATCCAAGCATTTGGATTAGGATAGATCAGAATGGAGGAATAAAGTAATGTAGCCCGAAATATAGTTGGGGCAAGGCTTTGATGATGATGATGATGATGGTTTGAATACAAAACTAATTTTATGTTCTTCAAGCTGATTATTACTATGTTTAAATGTGGATGTTCTATTATTTGAAATGGCAACGTGGGGAAGTTATTGTCTATGATCGTGATTTAGGGATAGAAATGTCTTAGACTAATGGACTCTTTGGTCTCACATTGTATAATTTGTTGTGCACAGCCAAAAAGTTCTGCCATAGTTACAATACAGTGATTGTTATAGGTACTAAAATATCTATTACCAAGTAGTGACTCTGACGCTATTGGTTATGTTTTTAGTACATTTATATACAGTGAATGAACCAAAGTTTGCAGTGGCAAAAACTCTCTCTCCAGTTACAATAATTGAAATGCAAAATGTTTTCAATAAATTAAATGCAGAAATTGAACCAAATCTACAGATACCAGTCAGTTGGAATGTGATGCCTGAAACTGAGTTGAAAACAACTTATTGCAAATGTTTCAAACACATTCAAAATCTATGACAGAACCAGATCCACAGGTACCACTGCAGATAGATACCAGTTATATTACATTCATATTGTCAATTATAATATAAAATTACATAATCTCCCAGATTTTATATACAGGTGTACTAGATTTGGGCTTGAATATTAGATCCGGGCATTTGCTCATATGAGATTTGGCCGGTGTACCAGGTTCTTGCTTGAGTATTAGACCCAATAACTAAATAGGCTGGGGTTACACTAATTTTGGCCTAAATCATCGTCTCTATATATAATCGTAACTTAAGGCCCTGAAACCAGTGGAGAAAATAGTATAAATGGATGTGGAGAAACAACTGGAGAGGTTCCACTCCTTTTGTTGACGTTTTCTCATCCTTCATGCATATAGGGAAATGGGTTTGGATCTTCTTAGATCTTATACAAATGTTGGTTCGATAATGAAACGGATCATAAAACAAGGTCTATAGTCTAGACCTGGTTTTTGGGGTTAGATCTTTCTCATTATCAGATAGAGGGATCCTCTATCAAAAGGTATCCACTTTGACAGATCTCTAGACAAAATAGGCCAGATGTGCTGGTTAGATACAGACCTATCATTGTTTGTTTGTAACCATCCATTTGACTAATATGTCAGTGGCCCAACCCAACTGAGTGGATTCACTTATGATTTTTGGTCCATGAATCCTTCATTATTAGGTCTTAAAAATGAAAGAACATGGTCTAATATCATTGCTTGAAATGTTTGTGGCAACACATTTAGCCGGCAACTATGGCATTTTCACAAGGCTTGCTACGAGGGCTGGAATATAGGCTGGTTGGTTGTTGAGTGCAGCCCAAATCAAACTAGAATTCTAGAAAGTCCAGCCCAAGCCTGAACCTAAGACTCCTTAACTTGATTGACTCAATCCAAACCCAATCTGTACTTTTAAATGGAAAACCTAAACCCAACCTGACCTCCTTCCCTTGTCAACACTGCATTATTACACCCAGAGACTTTAACCCAGCCCTAACTCGACCCAAATTCAAATTGGATATTTTATTTTCAGGCCTAACTTTAACTTCAACCTGAAAATCACAACTAATTTGGGTTTTAATCAGGTTGGGTAAATGGATTGGAGCTCCACCTTATCCTTGATTCAGCCTGCTAAAAGGGGTACCAGCCCGGCCTAGCCCGTTCCAAGCCTAAAAACACAGGGCTTTTAGAAAAATTGAGCCCAGTAAACTTGGCTTGGACAATTATTTGAAAGCCCAACCAAAATAAGACTGGGAATGGGTAGAGCATGCCCAGCCCGTCCAAGCCCGGCTTGGCCCGCCCCTCCCGTAGGGTTATTTTATTGATTTTTATGAATATTTCCTAAATTGCAACTTACTAGCCTCATGGTTGAAGTAATGAACACCTTCCAACTGTACTAATATACACATTTTCTCGATCCTTTGCCATCCAATATCCACTAATCTTCTTACATGTCCCAAAAAAGTCTTCCATCCATACCTTGCCAAAGCATTTCCCTTCTAACTGCCCAACAAGCCAAATTCAACTTGATAGCCTCGATTCTTTCCCACATTCAAAGATTAAATTATATCTTTCTTCACAGTTATTGATTTGGAAGCATTTCCTTACATTTGGATATTATAATAGTTACTTAATAAAAATGAGGAAAACCTCAATATTTTGAAGGGGAAAAAACAAATAGTAGTGAATTTCATTTCAGCAAAAACATTTCACTTCATAAAGAGTTATGAAATGATACAACCTAGTAACTTTTTAGCCAGAATTTCAGACCCCCCTCGATCAAGTTCTCTCTTAAGATTATTTCATTGTTCTAAATCTTTTAATTTATTTTCGCCATCACCATGTTCTCCAAAATGGCCCATTTTATACGCCACTAAGACTTCTTTGAAAAACAAATTGACAGAGATGCAGATGTTTCACATGAATGAGCGCATGATCCGCCATTTCTTCATCCAATCGACAACTAGAACAGTTGATATAACAATTAAAATGGTGATAGCATTTTGGCAACTGCATGATTGGGAAAAAAAGGATTATACAAAGAGTAGCAGTGAACATTATTGTATTCAATTTCTGCCGCTGATCTTCTTCTTGTTGTTGTTGCTGCTGATGTTATTGTACTACATATGTTAGAAAGCTATAAAAGCAAGCAGTTTCATGCAAGCCGTAAGAGGTAAAATCCTATAAAAAAGAAACCCAATATATATAATAGTGTCTAATTTTAAAGGTTGATGAAAATATAGGAATAATTAGAGAATGCTGATGACAAATTCCATGGTCAAACAATGACAAGAAAATGCAACAAATGGTGGGGGCAGCTATAGCACCACAACAAACTGCACCTTTCCCGACACTATTTAACGACGCAATGAAAAGATCCATTGATAAAAGTCTTATTTTTTATGCATATTCGGACTGCGATGGCAAAAGTCACAAAAAACTGCAACTTTTACCAATGCAAGTAAGACCGTGTTGGCAAAAGCTGTGGAAAACAAGTTGTCGCCAACAAAAGTTTCCCCTCGAAGAGAGGGAAAGTTTTGTCAAAGCATGTTTTCCTAATGGCGACACAATAATGCGTTGGCAATTATTTGGCTACTAGCGACACACAAGTGTGCATTGGGAAAGATTTGACTTTTTATTCACACCATTGCCAATGCATGATTTGCGTTTGTAAAGTCTCGTCTACAACAAACTGCACCTTTCCTAACATTATTTTCCGATACAGTGAGAATTTGCATCAATAAAAGTCTTATTTCTGACGCATCTTAGGATTGTGTTGGCAAAAGCCATAGAGAATTGCTACTTTTACCAACGCAAGTAAGATTTTGTTAGCAAAAGCTATGGAAAACACTCTGACTTTTTATCTGCACCATTGCCAAAGCACGATTTGCGTCCGCAAAGCCACATTTATTTATTTTTTTTCCAAAATCACCTAAGCACCCTGTTTTCAATGCTTTGATTTATTCTCAACCCTCTGCCTCTTTCGTTTTTTTTTTTTCAAAAAAAAAAAAAAAAAAAAAGAAATTCTGAGGGGTAACTACAATGGATTCTAGAGTATGCTGGGAACTTTTTTCGGTGGGGCCCACTCCGTGCCCATATATGGATAATCATGGTCCTTCAAAATGATCAACTTGCTTATTTTTGCGGTATCCCAATTTTTATTTTTTTTAGAATTGAGTTGGTCCCACCATAAGATTGACCACACAAAAAAAAACTTGGCTAAAAAATATTGTTTTATTCACTTTTTTTTGTTCAATCGTACAGTGAGATAACCTCCATTGAAAATGAGATTTGACGATGAGCAGGTGTAGATGTTATGAGTCCACCATCACATCGGTAAATGAAACCATAATTCCACAAATCCCTCATGATATTGAATTGTATATGCCTAAAATGTGGGAAAGAAAGGTGAGATTTCAAATCTCGTTGATCCCACGAGTGGAATTAATGTGTATTCCTTCATTAAGCCTTTTCCTTGGCTGGAGATGTATGTGGGGAATGGAGTATATGTTGATTTACATTGGCACATGTGATTCACTTGGCATTCGTGCCAAGTGGGAGATGCTAGGAAACTTGTGTAGCCCGAATGCCATTGGGCCCACGCAAGATTGAGACCCGCTGTGTGCCGCATATGAACTCCCAACAAATCTTGATTTGATTGAGTTAAATGAGGATCATACTCTTGGTGGTAGAGTTTGGATCAGTTTCAGACTCCCGTTAAGCAGAATCCCAACGCCGGTCAATAAATGTGGGATTCCATGAGGGATAGAGTCCATATTAGTCGTAATTCTAGAGGATTGCTCTATATAAGGGAGATGAGAACTCTTTTTCTTGATTATCCAATAGATCTGAGAGCATTCGCGGCGAGTTCGCAGGATCTATCTCACACCAGAACGTACAAGGTTCTCGGTGAATTCAATTCCAACACCCATCTGGAGCCAGCACTTTTGTCACTGCCAAGTTCGAGAACATTGAAGAGTGCTCCTTAACGTTAAGATTTGATGTTGGAGAGTGCTACCATCTTAACTATCCACTTTAGCTAAAAGCAACTTAATGTTTTATTCCTACAGGGGACGCACTTTAGATGGGAAGAGTGTTTTGGATAACTGAAGCACCATTTACCTATATATACACTATAAGCCCAAGGAAGCTATGTGTGATCGCAAATCCTCGTGTTTAGAACTAATAATTATCATATGAAATTATCTCACTCAGCTCCATAGGTTCTTATGAAGCCATGGACAATTATTATTACTTAAACTTTCATGATGCTATAACCCACTGCACTCTTAGTCGAACAAAGTCAACACCTGATGTTCAGGAAGGAGTGATCCAATGAGTTAAACTCCTGAGAGTTTTTTCAACATTTTCGATAGATACCCATATCACATATTCTCATCTATGGTACCTTTCTCACTTTGGATTTTTCACTTTTGTGAGTTTCACTTTTGGATTTTGCTTATATTTAGATTTTGAAGCTTGACAGAAAACAAAGGACTCCATTACGGGTGGTGAGAAATATTCGTTTCTTTTGGTAAATTTTTATTGATTTGGTTATTGTGAACAAGGATACCGGTTTTGTTCATTTTGGTTATTTTGATGGATTTCTTTATATGGGTGCAGCAGATGCATTTTGCTCAATCAATAATTACTAAGTTCTTATCTTACACTAGTTTATTTTATACTTGGTTTAACATTATGGCAGTTTTTTGGATGTGAGGTTTAGACCTTTATTTGTTGTCATAGACCAGTGTCACTTACAATGCTTATGAGAATAGTTTTCTGCACGTTTTTTCATATTTCTAAATACAGTTAGTTTTGCAGGTTTGGAAGTGGTCTAAGGCTGCCCCTCAAGGTGGTGATTGCTCTAAAGAATTTTACATGGTGAAGACAGACAAATTTCTATGTAAAGAATATAATTTGGACATGCCCAACACAAGCCAGCTATGACGATAGTGAGGAAAAGCTTTTCTTTAATGGGTTGATGACCCACAAAGGAGAATAGGAAGACCGAAGAAGATGATAAGTCTTCAAAATTATAGCTTTTATTCATCATTTCATATGCATTTGTGGACTTATAGGTTAATTGCATAGAATTACACTTAATTTCATGATTTCATGCATTTGAGCATCAAAGTTGGAATCTTAGTCAAATTTGGTCAAAATTCATTAGATTGCATGACTTTTGTGAAATTAAGGATTTTCAACTCATTCATCACCCAAAAATTAGTTCCTTTGGCTTCATTAATGCATACCTGCTAATTTTGACACCATGTGTTATTTTTGAAGAGGTAGGTATTTTTTGTGCACTAAGTAAGCATGTAGGGTCCCATGCATAGTCCATCTAGATTCTTCACACATGATTATTATTGACATTATTTAATTTTATTTATATAGGAGAAATCAAGAGTGAGACCTGCATTGGTGAAATTTGAGAGAGATTAAAGGCTAGACACCCTTCATGGTGGGCCCACATATCTTTACATCTTGGTGGAGTTGGAAAGATTGGAAATTCTCAAAGAGGAAAGAAGAACTCAGATTTGGAAAGATGATGTTGACTAGCTAAGTTCGGAAACTAAAATCAAGAAAGAGAGAGCAAATTAGAAACTTTGCAAGGGGAGTTGGCTAGTCAAAGTTACAAGTGAGGAAGCGAGCCAGATATGGAAAGAGAATCAAATAAGAAAGCAAATAAAGAGTCCAAATATGCCTTGGACGTCCAACATGGGTCCAACACACCCCATTACATGCCAAACATAGAAGTTCCCTTAATTGCACAATTATTCTCGGGTTTTTCAGGGGCAAAAAATTGAAATGGCCATTACTTTCAATCTGAGTGTTGGATTGGTGTACTCTACATACTTTGGAAAGGTCTTTTTGAGTAGATATCAGTGGAACCCAAGATTGCATAAATCGGAGCTATATTAAGGGAGATATGACCTTGGGAAGTTGACTGTTATAATTCTGCAGGAATTGCAAAAAGTCTTTCAAAATTGGCAACAGGAGAGATGTTTGAGGAGTTCAATTTGGAAAGACTTGGAGCCCAAGAGACCACACTTAGTAGCAAATCCTCTCCAATTCAAATTCTTTCTAAGTGTGAAGCCTCGCTTGAGTCATAAGCAAGAAATCTTTATAAATAAGGAAACAAGTCCTAAAAGAGAGGAGATTCTTTGCTAAAAAGGAGGCATCAACAATTATAAAACCAACCCAAAAGGGGATGGAGGGCATCTCACGTACAACACTCCCTCTCTCCAATTCCCTTCTTTCTTTTCTTCCTTTCTTGTTTTCCATTAGTGTTTTATTTGTTGATTTTATTTTGATAGCCTTGGGCCATGTCCAAGGATTTATTTTGAAGGAGAATTTTTGTGAAGGATAAGTTGCAAAGATGTATTTTTTAATGACAAATCAAGAAGCATTATTTGCAATTAGGATTCTTTGCAGTAAGGTCTCCATTTAACTTAGGCATGCATTAGGATTTTTAGAAGTGCATCTTTCATTCAAATTGTAGTAGTTTAGGGTTGTGAAATTTAGATTAGGTTTATTTTTCAATTTAGGAATTTTATTGACAATTGTTAGCTATTTTCAGTAGATTATTTAGATCTAACATTTTAGTTGTTTTCTTTGAGGTGACAATATGAGTTTTGAAGGACTCTAAAAGGAAGGGAATCGTGGGGATTGCTTTCAAGAAAACAAGTTGCTCTCAGAATTGCTAAAGTTGCTGGCCGAGGAGATATCTTGGATTGGTTTCAGGACGGAGTTCCTGACGAAGTTCATCCCTGTCCATATCCCAGATCAGAAGTTTAGAGAGTTTCAGACTCTAGTCCAGGGCGACATGATGGTCTACCAGTATGAGCTTCGCTTCATTTAGCTCTCTTGCTTTGCAGAGGCCCTTATCACATCTGAGCCTCAGAGGATTCAGCGATTAGTTGAGGGGTTAAGGGCTGACATCCAGTTGCATATGACTTGTGTCGACCATGCCACCTATGAAGAGGTCGTAAGGAAAGCATATTGGGCCAAGGAGCATCTACAGATGGTTGAGGCCATGCACCAGCAGAAGTGAATTAGGACCGCTCCAGTTCGACAACAGCCTATAGTGCAGCAACAGCAGCAGTTCCGGAGGCAGAGACCGGCAGGACAGATGGTACAGTATCAACAACAACAGCAGTACCGCTAGCACGGCGCATGTTATGACTGTAGCGATCCAGGACATTTGTCCAGGAACTGCCCACTTCGTCGAGAACAGCCCCCGATGTTCCAGCTTCTTGCACCTCCGAGAGCTCCAATTGCCGCTCCTTCAGCTCCTCAGATTGTCCCAGCAGCTCAGTCGCCTCAGCAGCCTCGTGTTCCACAGCAGGCATGTGATCCTTAACAACTGCCTAGGGGACAACACTATTAGCGTGGGCGTCATTAGAGACCCCAGGGACAACAGCGCTACCAGCATAGGCCCCAGGCAGCCAGGCAGGTCTTTGCACTCACCTATGAAGACGTTGAAGCTGTAGAGAGCGTAGTTGAAAGTACTCTTTCCATTTGTGATCAGCTTGCTAGAGTGTTGCTTGATCCATGTACGACACATTCTTATGTGTCCTAAGCTTTTGCTTTAGTTCTTGGTAGAGTATAAGAGGAGTTACCTTGCACGCTAGTCGTGTCTACACCCATGGGTAGGAGGGTTGTGTGTCAGACTTACCACCCCGGATGCCGAGTGCAGATTGGGGAGTACATTCTATTTACAGACTTGATCGTGTTACCCATGCATGACTTCGACGTCATTTTGGGGATGGATTGGTTAGCCAGATACCTAGCGGTGTGGATTGCTTCGAGAAGACAGTCAGACTCTCCATTGACAGTTCAGACGACAAAATAGAGTTTGTAGGCAAGAGGAGACCGCCCAGCACCAGGATGATTTCAGCACTGAAGGCTGAAAGGATGATGAAGGTAGGATGCGAAGGCTACACCGCGTTTATTTCAGAGGATAAGAAGTCCATGGGAGTGGATGAGATCCCAATGGTATGTGAGTTCCCAGATGTATTTCCTTACGAGATTCTGGGATTACCTCTAGTTAGAGAGATCGACTTCACCATCGAGCTTGCACCAGGCACAGCACCGATTTTCAAATCTCCCTATCGCATGGCTCCAGCCGAACTGCGAGAGTTGAAGACTCAGTTGCAGGAGTTACTAGACAAGGGCTTCATCAGACCAAGCATGTCACCGTGGGGTGCGCCAGTGCTTTTCGTAAAGAAGAAGGACGGATCAATGAGGATGTGCACCGACTATTGCTAGCTGAATCGGGCGACAGTGAAGAACAAGTATCCACTTCCATAGATCTACGAGCTTTTCGACTAGCTTCAGGGTGCTTAGCACTTTTCAAAGATAGACTTAAGGTCGGGATACCATCAGTTGCGAGTTAGAGAGCAGCATGTACAGAAGACAGCGTTTTGCACATTCTATGGGCACTACAAGTTCTTAGTGATGTTTTTTGGATTGACAAATGCACCAGCAGTGTTCATGGCTTTGATGAACAAGATTTTCGCACCGTACCCAACAGCTTCACAGTTGTGTTCATCGACGATGTGCTAGTCTATTCAAAGTCTCGAAAGGAGCATGAGCAGCATTTGAGGACGCCTCTATAATTGTTGTGCGGCAATTAGTTGTACGCGAAGCTTAGCGAGTGGGAGTTCTAGTTAGAGCAAGTGGTTTTCCTCAGACATATCATCCCCAAAGAAGGATTAGCAGTGGATCTAGCCAAGATTAAAACAGTGGTGAACTGGGAGAGACCGAAGAACTTCACAGAGATTTAGAGCTTCCATGGCCTAGCAGGATACTACTGCAGATTTATCAAGAGTTTCTCCACTATTCCGGCGCCATTAACCAAGTTAACGGGGAAGAATGTACCATTCGTGTGCTCTGATGCTTGTGAAGACAGCTTTCAGGAGCTGAAAGAAAGACTGACAACGGCACCAATCTTGTCTTTACCTTTCGGGAGCAGTAGATTTGTTGGTTTTACAGGCGCTTCACGGACAGGCTTAGGCTGTGTTTTGATGCAGAATGGGAAAGTTATTGCCTATGGATCTCGACAGCTGAAGGAACACGAGAAGAAGTATGCTACACATGACTTGGAGCTAGCAGCAGTTGTGTTTGCACTGAAGATGTGGAGTCACTACCTCTATGGGGAGCAGTTGGAAGTTCATTCAGACCACCACAGCTTGCAGTACCTGTTTACCTAGAGTAACCTCAACAATCGTCAGAGGCGATGGATGGAGTACATCAAGGATTACAACTTTCCAATCAAATACCATCCGGGTAAGGCAAACGTCGTGGTAGAGGCTTTAAGCAAGAAGACCGCCCTAGTCAGTTTTCTAGCAGCAGAGGGCGTGTGGACTGATGTCTTCAGAGACTTAGATGTTCAGTTTCAGCCCCTCAGCGACAGAGTTATGCTTACTACCATGTCCGCATGGGAACTGGAGTTGCTTGGAAAGGTCAAGGACAGTCAACACAGTGATCCTAGGCTTGTTAGAGTGATCGAGCAGATTGACCAGAGGCCAGAGTTCAGACTGATTGGTGGAGTGCTATACTATCAGGACAGAGTGTGTGTGCCAGATATTCGGGAGCTGAATGAAGAAATCCTAGCAGATGCGCATCACAGTTGATGTTCGATTCACCCAGGCAGCACCAAGATGTACTAGAACCTGAGAAGGCACTACTGGTGAACAACATGAAGAAGGAGATAGTAGGCTATGTATCCAGATGTCTGACTCGTCGACAGCAGATCAAAGCCGAACATCAGAAGCCACCAGGGCTATTACATCAGCTTGATATGCCCAAGTGGAAGTTGGAGCATATCACTATGGACTTCATCGCAGGACTACCAACAACCAAGAGACACAATGATGTCATATGGATGATTGTTGATCAACTGACTAAGTCAGCTCATTTCTAGCTAGTTTCGATGAGAACGAGACTTGATGTCTTAGCTAAGCTGTATGTGGACCAGATCGTCTCTTTGTACGGAGTTCCAGCTTCGATTGTATCGGATAGAGACCCGCATTTCACTTCACACTTCTGGGAGAGTCTACAACAGGCTTTGGGAATTAAGTTGAGCTTCAACACTGCTTACCACCCATAAACAGATGGACAAACCGAACGAACGAACTAGACACTTGAGGATATGTTGAGAGCTTGCGTCGTGGACTACAAAGACAACTGGGAGGATTGTCTACCACTTTGCGAGTTTGCCTACAATAATAGCTATCATTTGAGCATTAAGATGGCACCTTTTGAGGCTTTGTACGGCAGGAGATGCAAGACCCCAATTTGTTGGGAGGAAGTTGTTGTCCGGAGTTTCCATGGACCATCCATAGTCAGCGACAGCAGCGAGAAGATCTGACAGATAGTCGAGAATCTAAAGGTTAGCCGTAGTCGCCAGAAAAGTTATGCAAACATCAGGTGTAGGCCTCTCGAGTTTCAGAAGGGAGACAAATTGTGTTTTTGAAGATTTCCCCATCCAGAGGTACTCTTAGGTTCGGCGAGAAGGGTAAGCTAGAGCGGAAACATGTCGGACCATTCGAGATCAGGTCCAGGATCAGTGACGTTGCTTACAAGCTCCAGCTACCACCAGAGTTGTCGGGAGTGCATGATGTCTTCCATGTCTCTATGCTGAAAAAGTATGTGGAGGATCCTACTCATGTTCTACATTATAAGCCACTCGATATTAAGCCAGATGCTTCTTACATTGCCAGACTAGTTGCTATCATCGACACCAAGGAGCATGTGCTCCGGACCCGAACCATTCACTGGGTGAAGGTTCAATGGGAGCATCACTCTCCAGAAGAGGCTACATGGGAGCTACGTGACCGGGTAGAGAAGGACTATCCACATCTCATACCTCAGCTATATTCTAACTTTGTTTTTACATTTGGGGACCAAATGTTTTAAAGGAGAGAGTGATGTGAGGCTCCACCCCTTGTGGGCCCTCAATTTTGATTTGAATAATTATAAATATAATATTAACTATCTTATTATGCTATTTAGTAGGGTCTAGTAGAATAGTTTAATATATTCCTAAGTCTTAGATTAGGCCCTTGTATATTTCTTTATAGATGTAGGGTGGTTATTGTAATTTGATTAGGGTTTTAGTTAGGATAGGCCTTAGCTAGTAATTAAACTTTACTAGGAGGGGTGTTGTAGCTAGAGAAGTGTCTAGAATTCCTACAGAGGACAAATTTACCCATACCCTTATCCTCTTTTCTATTTAAACCCTAAGGGCTTTCTAGCAATCAACCACTAACCCTAACCTATATATACTAACTATTGCAATTGAAATGTAAACCCAACCCTAATTCACTCTCATTTCTCATTCATCTTCCATCTTCCCTAATACACTCTCTAGAAACTCTAATTCTCAATCCCAGCAACAAGAAGGATAGAGGATCATCCCCAATTGCAGCCTCAACCCAACGTTAGCAACTTGGATCTTTCTCTTATATTCAAATTTCCATTTCTATTGATCTAAGGCATGTACCCTATGCTGGACAGTTCAGAATGCATGTTTTCTTTCTCTTGATTCTGTAATTTCAATTCAATTGATGCATATTTGTTAGATCTATCATTTGAGCTTTGTTTTATGGATTTTTGGTCATTTGATGGATGAGTCCTCTCATTTGAAAAATCAATAACCCGGATTGATGATAGATGGATGGTTATATAAGTGCTTTTGCTGTTATATATGTTTCTGTGATAATTGAAGGAGATTGGAGGTGGTTTGATTGAAAATGGGGCGGAAGAGATTGAATTCCAGAAAAAATGGAATTTTTGCACAGGCGAGTGTACCCGGTCGACCAGCCTGTAGTGGGGTCGACCGGCGACACTAAAGGGGTGGGGTGGGGGGGAAGAACAATTTTCAGTTATTTTCTCCTGAGAATTTCTTACTCAATGTACCCGGTTGACCGGATACAGAGAAAGGACAGACAGAACTGGGAGTTGTCATTTTTCCCTCAAACCTAGTTTCCTCTGTGTGTGGTCGACCGGACACACTAAAAACTACAGAGACCGAGATTTTGCCTGAATGATGTTTGATTTAGGTTCCCTGTGTACCAGGTCAACCGGCTGGCCACTAGGTCGACCGGAATTCAAGCCAGATTTCAGCCTCTCTTCTTTGTGTAACAGGTCGACCCAACCTGCCACACTGAAGTTAGAAATTTCTGAGTTCAGCTTGTTTTTTTTTATTTGATCGATTGTGGGCCCATTGACCATCCAAGTAGACATCCGTTGATGTGCCAAGCACGAGTCAATGGTGTGGCTCAACCTTGACTCGTGGGGACCACCAAATAGGTTTTAGGGATTGGAATTGTCGTTGATTCGAACCTTAAACGTAATCAAGGATGCCAATAACTTCAAGAGCACCAAATATAACATCTTTGGGCATCTAAGACTACAGTTAAGGATCCAATTTACTGCTATGGACCTGAACTTGAGAGTGGACCATTACCTAGGTTGGACCCTTGCTTTATTCCTTTTGATTATGTTGTTTGGAGGTTATTATACATTGTGCTTTCTTATATCATTGTCATTGTTATAACCATGTTAATTAAATGGAAATTGGAGGACCTAAAACCTAGGACTACGTAGTGGTGACCCGGTGATGTAATCGGTGATAAATGACTCATATCTGTGGCTAAGCGAGCCCTCATACGACCTAAGTTGAGTGTGTGGTACCCTAGAATGGAGAGGTCGGTTATGTTGAATTGTTGACTCGTTGTGAATGAGTGTGAATTGATTACTTGTGGAATGAACATCGATATTGTACTTATATTGTTTTAGGCCATGGTTTGTGGGCTTTGGTATGGATCCAATGATGATTGGACTTGGACTTGGACTTGGAATCGGACTGCGTTTCATGGTATTTGCACTTGAACCTCTTAGAGACTTGGCTAGGACCTTGCTCGCGTAAGGCAAGCCTAGACAGACACAGACCTGTATTTGTTTCCCTAGATCGGCACTAAACATTCACTTAGTTGTTCTAAGCTCAGCCTGTTGACTGATCATCACTAGTAGGAGCTATATTGGTTATGATTGGAGCTATCATAATGAGCTATGGCTAGACGGACGGTGTGATACCGGTTCCGATCTAAAGTGATAAAGGGGCGTGATCAGTGCGGTAAAGGGGTGTGGTCAGTGTTATATATATTATTATTAGTAGCGCTTGTTAACCCTTGCACGGTTACCTTACTTTTCCCTGTCGCGACTATTTACAGTATGAGAGGGCTGTGGCATAATATCCCGCAGTATCCAACTTGTGTGAATGCGCCATATTGTTATCTATTATATTAGATTACTTAATTATTCTTATTCTAACTGTGATATACTGTTCAATTGCCTAGCTTATGTTTCATTGTTATTCTTATGATTAAATTATCATCTCTATTCTCTTTTGATACATACATCCTGTTATATCTGTATATGATGCCTTGCTGGATCCTTGGATCTGACCCATCTTTGATGCTTAGGTTTTGACTTTGACCTCGCGGGTGACGCGTTTATTGAGGTGCTTGTAGTCAGCGATTACGGGTTGGGATTGGTTGACCAGGTGGTCGAGCAGGAGGATGGAGTGCCCGCACAGGGTGGTTGAGCGTAGTTTACTTTTTGGGATTTTGAGTGATTATGTGGTAAGCAGGAAGATAGACTGCTATGTATATACTTGTTATTCACATTTTGAGATTTTGTTAGACTTTAGCCCTGCTTCACTTAATTCATTTTATATAATACCTTATGCTTCCGCTATTAGCTTATTGCTTCCGTTATATTTTCTTATGCTTCCGTAATTTAACTGTTGATCATTTTATTGTTCAAAAAGTTTTAAAAATTTTGAGCTCATTGCGGACTATGATTTTGGAAGTTCTCGGAATTCTCGGGAAGTAGTGCTCTAAATTCAGGTAACTTGGCGGTAACCTCGGTATTCAGAATTGGGGTGTTACAGTTGATTGATCCACACATTCACTTTCTTTCCCAACCTCTGATCATTAAGATGTGTGGTCCACTGAGTTCCGCATTCCGAGAGCTTTCCAACAGTATGTGGAACTCTAAAATGCGACGTACGAAGCAAAAGTTGGCCATTCAAAGTTGGCCAACTTTGAGGTTAGGTCTTCCTCATCATCAGATAGAGGGATTTGTTGTGACTCCTATCATCAGATCCTCTATCAAAAGGGGCCCACTTTGACAAATCTCTGGGCAAAATAGGCTAGATGTGCTGGTTAGATACAGACCCATCATCGTTTGTTTTTTACCGTCCATTTGACTAATATGTCAGTGGCCCACCTGAGTACATTCGTTTATGATTTTTGGTCCATGGACCCTTCATTATTGGTCCTGAAAATGAAGCAGCATGGTCTATTATATCACTGCCTGAATTGTTTGCGGCATGAAATTTGGCGGGCAACTAGGGCATTTTCACAAGGCTTATGACTGGCGCTGGAAGATGGCTAGCTTGGCTGTAGCGCCAACACCAAATTAAACTACAATTCTAGAAATGCCAACCCAAGCCTGAACCTGTTTGATAGAGGATTAGGAATGATCTTACCTTCAGGAATTCTTGAGCTTCTCATATGAACGCTAAGACTGTCCTAACTGAACTTCTCTCTTCCTCCATCAAACTCTTAGTTAAACTATTTACTGGTAAGTCTCTCCTCGAGCTATGTAATTTTTTTGTCAATTCCTCTTCTGTTTGAGGCTATCTCCTTTCCCCTATTTTTTCTGGCTCCATTTTCTTGTATAGTTGCTTGGGTGGCTCTTCTTGTTGTGGCGTTTTGCCTTTGTTCCTCCCTTTCTTTTTACTTCAATTACAATTGCCTTAAAGCGCACACAAAAAAAAAAAAAAAAAAAAAATCCAAGCCTGAACCTGAGACTCATTAATTTGATTGACTCAATCTAAACTTTTAAAACGCAACCTAAACTGCACCTGACCTACTTCCCTTTTCGAGACTGCATTATTACACCCAACTTAAACCAGACTTTAGTCCAACCCTAACTCAGACCAAATTCAAATTTGATAATTTAATAAATTGAATTGGGTTGGGGTTGGATCGTTAGTGAACCTGGACCCAAACCTTAACCTAACACGTGTCAAATATAGGACTTAGATCTGACTAGACCTGAAGTAGCAAAGTGCAAGTATACAGATTCTGATTGGATCTGGACCTTGACTTAAACAAAGTCAGAGCCAAACTATGGGCCTGGACTCCATCCTAGTTGGTGCTAGAAAAAATTTCCATGCCCAAGAGTTTTCGAGCCTGATCTTTGATAACCGGGTAAATTGTGGTCCATTGGCATCCCTACATGTAGGCAATGCCTTTTGATTGAAGGGCTAAAATGAGAAATTAAAGACATATATAGTTGCAACACCCACCATGTTGGCTTTTCAGTTGCCTGAGTCACCTCATTTTCGACAATAGGCAAGTCAAATCCAAGCGTCACTCAATATATGCGAAAAAATGTTGTCGGGACGGCCTTTTCTTCTTTTTCTTTTTTCCATTTTCTCTTTTTCTCCTCATTTTTTATTTTTAAAAATGCGAATTAATTAGGATTTATTATCAAGAATACTAGGGAATAAATATATGTTTTTTAATTTAATAAACATTTAATCTATGTTTAAATGTTTTTTTTTCTTTTTTGATTATTCAAATTAAAGATGACTTCAAGTGATCACGTTTACTTAGAGAATTCTTGAGTTAAAGGATTCAAACTCTACCGTGGAGCCCACATATATAACAAAAATGGAAAACTGTTGCGTGAAATTCGACATATATTATAAATAATTTTTTGGGCACGGGCGATAAGATACAATATTATTGTTTACCAATATTTTTTTGGGCACGGACCAAAACTACATATTTGTTTCCATTATGTGGGCACTGAAATATCTCCAATAACAATTGTTGGCGATATTATTAATTTACCAAAAGAAATGAATATTACTCATTAGGTATAACTTTGAAATATTACTCATAATATTGGGCATGGGCAATGGCAAACGGTTGGGCTCGACCCGGGCAACATAGATTATAGTGTCATGTTTGGCAGACATTTATTTATAGTGTGATTATGTGAATTTCTAATATGGGCCATCAATCATGTGATTAGAAACAATGTGTGAGAAGGATAAAAAAAGATTATTTAAGATAAATTCTAGGAGATATGATAAGGTGGGCCATCAATCATATGATTGGAAATAATGTGTGTGACAAGGACAAAAAGAGATTATTTAACAGATGTTTTAGGAGATATAGTAAGGCTGAAGTTGAAGTAGGATATGACTAGAAACTATATATGTGTCATAAGGATTGAAAGATGTTATTTAAGATAAATTATATTAGATATGATAAAGAAGAGATGAGAGTTCCACATGTCACCGCAAAAGTCCAAGAAAAAGCACAATGTGTTCCCGTGAAGAGGAGGCTGGTTTAATATATATATATATATATATATTTATATATAAGTAGTAGTCACGGCCCGTGCTTAGCCCGCGCAAAAATAAATAAATTACATATAAGTTTAAAAAATATTAAAATTAATTATAACCATATAATAATTTGTTAGGTCTCACAAAGGATAAAACATATGATTTAATTGTTGGAAAAAAGGATTTGCATCGATTCATAATTTGAATGATAGGTTTCACAATGGATAAATCATATGACTTTAATCAACTATGTGTTTCATATAGATAGACCCCACAAAGGATAACATACATGATTTACTCAATTATAAATTTAAAATAGCTGGGGCCATCAAACCCACTAAAAATATATCTAAATCTGTGATGGCATTCAAGTCCCAATCAGATAGTTATAAAAACTTGAGTGTGTGCCCCACATATGTCTAATATGAGTATACGATTTATTAGATCATACCCACGGGATCGGTGCGTTCACCTCAAGGTGGAGCCCACATGAGGACCCACTTGGGATTAGGACCTGGGGGGTGGAAAAATCTCCTTGGGCCCCACATCTTTGGAAAGAATCAGCCTCCTCCCTAAATCCTATCATCTCCATGTGGGCCCCGCAAATTTAATGGTGTCTAGTCCATTCGAATGGGTATGCAGTTGATCCAACTGTCTAGTCCATTCGGATGGGTGTGAAATTCGAGGGCCATGTGTTGCACATATGCCAAATACGAGTATATGATTTATTAGATCATACGCGCTGGGTCGGTCTGCACACCTCAACGTGGTGCCCACATGGGACCCACCTAGGACTGGGACCTGGGGGATCAAAAGATCTTTTGATAATTGTGGGGCACACAGGACCCGGATGGGTGTGAATTTCAAAGGTAAGGGATGAAATATTAATTGATAAAAGAAAAGTTTACAATCAAATCATTGGTGTCGAACCATCTACGTCTCTCAAAAGTATACAAAAATTCTTAAAAGCGTACAAAATCTTTTATAATAAACCCATGTGAAAGAGCAAAATTTCTCCAATAGCATAAGTATTGTGCATCCCTACCTACAATGCTAAATCCAGCAAAGTGTATATTCATCATATGTAAAAGATCAACGGCCCACATTCCAAAAGGAAAACTCATTTGAGATTCTTAGCTACAATGCCCACTATTTTCAAATCGATGGTGCTGACCTATATATATATATATATATATGTGTGTGTGTGTGTCTCTCCAGCATACAAAATCTCTTGATAGTGTACAAAATCTTTTATAATAAATTTGCATCCAGGAATGCTAAATCTTTTGTAATAAATATGTAACCAAGAATAGCATTCTTCATGTAACATTAATATCATGTATCCTTATCCTACAATGTACAGAATCTCTTGAAGCTATATAAAATCTTTTAAAATAAATATGTGCCCAAGAATAGCATTCCTTAGATAAGATTAGTATCATCTATCCTTATCCTTCAATGCTTTAGCATACAAAATCTCTTGATAGTGTACACAATCTTTTATAATAAATTTGTATCCAGGAATGCTAAATCTTTTGTAATAAATCTGTATCCAAGAATAGTAGTCCTCATGTACCATTAATACATGTATCCTTATCCTACAATGTACAAAATCTCTTGAAACTCTATAAAAATCTTTTATAATAATTATGTGCCCGAGAATAGCATTCCTTAGATAACATTAGTATCATGTATCCTTATCCTTCAATGCGAAATCTAAGCAAAAGTGTTTGAATAAATCTGAACACATTCAACTAAGCGCGCACACACACAAGATGTTTCCACTTGCAACAACTGTTATAGTTCGAATAGTCTCACCGTCCATTTGTTGGGCCCTGTTGTGGTAGGACACTTGCTGGGCACTTAGTCTTTGTGGGTGAGGAGCTTCACTTCATATGCATTTAAAAGGTTACCTTCCTGTGCCCCTCATCTCTACATAAAGCAAGCTCCTCTATCTCTTAGCCTCTTGGCTCTCAAAAGTCTAAAATACTCTCTTGTGTCTTCTTTTCATTCCATATCTTTTTAATGACACACAGATGATAATCGTCATGCCGGAAGCTTTGGATTCATATGATGAGGCCCTCCTCAACTTCCAGAGGTACTTGGAACCGGAAAAAATCGCCAATGCTGGCGTGAAAGATTGGGTAATTTGGTTGATCAACCTTTCTATCTAAGCAAGTTATCGCCGCTGTATTTCTCAAGGATTTGTTTTTGCTATGGCCTATTTCTAAATCTTAATTCTTTTGGATTTTTTTGGATTTGTTTGATTTAGATCAGAGATTTGTTGTTGAAAGCTATTAACAATCATTGTTTGATATCAAATGACAAATGGTGATTGTATTTAGAATGTGATAGTTTGATTGAGTTTGATAAATATATCTACATGATTTTATAATCTTGAAGCATTTAATCGTTTCCATTCCATTGTCATTTTCTCCTTCCTCTTTTGGAGTTTTACAAGGGGAAGAATTTATATGGTTAGTTAATCCGAAAGCATGAAATGTTGTTGTTAGGTGTTTGAAACAGTTGTTGGATTTAGTGTATAGAAGTCTTTGTTGGTTTTGGTAATGGTGAGATGAGTTTGATAAATATATTTACATGATGTTAAGATCTTGAAGTATTTAATCATTTGCTTTCCATTGTTATTTTCTCCTTCCCTTTGGGATTTTTAAAAGGGGAAGAATTTATGTGTAGTGAAACTGAAAGCATGAAATGTTATTGTTAGATGGCTAAAAAAATTGTTGGATTGAATACAAAGCCTGATGAGACGAGATCTATTGTGTTTATGGTAGTTGCGTGTGGGGGTGGGAAGCAGGTCCACTCGAGCCAAAATTGGTTGGGGTTGTCTAGAAGTTGAAGCCCAACTGAAATCTGACCCATTTTCATCACAGGTCAGCTAACCCAAACCCACACTAGATGTGGGTCAATGTGGGTGGCCCATTTTGCTTGATTGGGCCCAACCCGACTTATAAAAGTTTGGCCCAACTACATTTAGTTTCAAGTATTTAGGTAATTTGAATTTGGTTATTGAAAAAAAAAATCCCAAGGTACAAAAGTATTAAACATTAAACAATTTAAATATGCTTAATATTCAACTGGGCTTTGTAGGTCAACTCTGACCCACCTTGGTTTACTGGAATCAAAGTGACTGACCTGTATAACATACGGGCCCAATTAGCAGCTTGACTACAGAATGCATTAGCGGGTTGAATCCATTCACAAGCATTGGCTTAAGTTCACTCCCAGTAGAGTGATTTACAAATCATATCTTTTGGCCTAACTAAATGTGAAAAATATAGTTTGATTTTCACAACATTATAAATCCAACGGACGAATAGACCGGTACGAGCAATGATGAGTTTCATAAGCACAAAGATGACATCCTTTCGGGCGCTGGAGTCTGAGCGATGAAAATCCATGTTGAATTGAATGAAAAGCTTTGATGGGGATTTTTTTTTTCCAGTGATTTTAGGGTGAGACAAGATGATTAAGAGTTCCTTACGTCTTGTATTTGTTGCTATTAATGCTGTGGGAAATTGAATGGACCGCGTCAAAGTAAGTTGGAGTGACTTGGATTAGGTACAAGTTAAAACCAAACCCATATCCTACCAATCTTTAGAAAGGATTAGGTAGCCCAAACCAATACTAGATGTGGGTCGGCTCGACCCTGCCTGCGTAACCCACATCCAACATGTGTAACCCATTTGACTCGATATGATCCAACCCAAGTTGTAGAAGTTTAGCCTTACTAATTTGAATTAGTAAGGCTGGTCGTAGAGTTTCTATTACATGATGTCAATTTAGTAACAATGAGTTGTTAGCGTTTCATGATATGAGAAAGCATAATCATGTTCAGCCTTTTCTTGGTGCTACTTTAACCATGTGTGACGTTGGAAGCCTCAAGAGAAGTTATTCAGGATGTGTGTTTCAATGTTTTAACAATAAAATAATATTATCATCCATTGAATAATGGACCATCACCATTGGTCAAAATGGTCCATTCTTATTGATGGCAGATTCTGTTTATCAGTACTGTCTGCAATGCCTATGGTGTTACTGATAATAGCAAAAGTACCATTTTTAACTGGCCAATATGCTAGTCTACTAGCTGATATTTTGAACTAATGAGGCTAGTGTTTTTACTCGTCGTCAAGTATTTATTGCTACTTGTTTGTATTTTTTTTTTTTTTTTGTAAGAGTAATTTTCTTTGTTAGAATCTATATTTAGTTACATTTTTTTTTCTTTAATTATACGAGTATAGCATTGAGAGAAAAGTATCATATTTCACGGGTGATTAAGTGTGTGAACTTTTCTACTTTCTATTGAAATATGTAGACTTAAGATCTATATTAGCTAGCAAACAACAATATCTAACCGTAGTATTTCTATTACAGGTTAAAGTTCTTAAATTCAATCGTCAATATTTTTCTAGAGTTGTTCTATTTTTTGTTATTTCATCTATAGGGCTAGCAGCTTGGTATGAGTTCGCCTTGATCCAAAGTTGAGCAACCTAACATGTCCTCTTTCCCGTTCTATAAGTTCAAGACTACTTTTGCCAGATTGTCTGTAGTTTTCTTATAATTAAGAATAACCAGTGGCAACTTCTAAAAATATAATGACTCAAAATAGGAAACCTAGTTATTAAATAGAAAAAATAATAGATAATAATCTAAGACAAGCTCATCGTTTCCATATATATATATACAACGTCATTTTGAATATTCTCTATTAGTACTCTACTTCCATTGCATGGTCCATTCAAGAAAGGACTCTGTGACTCGTTACTACAAAATAATGCTCTGATTTTTATTAACTTCTTGCCCAAAATTTCTATCGTGAATTCTTTATGATCACTTTCTATCTATTCAGCCTGGCAATGTGGCAATCCATTTTTTTTTACTAGTATGCTAGAGATGGGACCGATGAGATCAAAACTACCACAATTTCTTTAGAAGCATACTTTGATGTCTTTGTACCCATTTCGTAGTGCTTCATACTCGTTTTGTTGTCAGAGACCGGGTTTCCTCGGAGTAGGCGCTCTATCTTCGAAGGACTTCGGCGGATTTCTGACTTCCCGACGCATTTGTTAGAGCTATTGGCAGAAGATATGCAGTTTTGTTGCTCCAAGAAGAGGTTGAATAACACTTAAAGACCCAGCCCCTTTGTAGCTATTTGAGGATCGTCGTGCTATACGCTAAGGCTAACAAGCACATTGTTTTGGTTGATTCAAGCCATTTTTCTAACTTAGAGCAACTTAATTTGAATTGTAATTTTTGGTTGATTTTGCAAAGGTTGAGGCGAGGATCGATCCGTGAAAGTTTGTAGTAGAAGTGCTAGAAGTCTTGAGTTTCTCGAGATTTGCGAGCTACCATTGGGAATTTTCTAGCGGATTTTCAACTATTACAGTTCCGTTAGCAAGGTTGATCCAATTGGAAGTGTGCTAATCACCCCATTAATTTCCTAACTGGCGCCTCGGTTTGGGGGCGTCACGCATATTGATCATGGGGCTGGAAAAAAATGTGATTTAGGGGCTTTATTAATATATGGTGATTATAAAAAGAACATTTATGAACTGCAGAAATGTCTTGATTGTCCTTTCGGAGTGTAGATCTAGTCATCACGAGCATGAGTGAAACGATTCACAATCACATTTGGAATTAATTTAAAAAAGCTAAATATTATTTGTAGTAGAAAATGGTCAATGTAACTAATCAGATTGTTAAGTAGAAAAGGAACCTTTTTTGCCAATTATGCAAATATAAAATCCTTTTGCTTGACAAAATCATAAATAGAAAGAAATTCTTGCGTAATACATTGGAATGGCACTTTCCTAACAGTGTCTCTGTTTTTTTTTTTTCTTTTTCTTCTTGCACTCCCTTCTCTTCTTCTAATGTTATCTTTCTCCTTTATTCATTTTCTTCACTTTTTATCCTCTAATACATTGCAGCTTTGAGAGATGAAGCAGTCTGAAAAAAAAAGAAAAGAAAAGAGCAGTGTCTATTCATCTCCAAATTATTGATCTTCTTTTCCTTATTCTTTCTTTCTACACAAAATCGTCATTTGGTAGAGGAGATATTGCAGACTAGCATGAAAAGATGATCTAGATTTGGTAGGAAAGAGCTTGAGATGCAAAAGTAAAAGAACACAACCATCGCTAGCTTGATAACAAGATTGATACCAGCCATAACTATGATACTGCATGAAAGTTGAGGGACCGCATGCTTTTCTTATGGTGGCTTTATTAAGAACATGAACGACTACTTTTAGGTTTTACGGTCTAGACCACTGGTCTTGCAAATTTTTATAAAAATAATGTTATTATACAATGTATAAATAAGACATACTAGGCGTAGGGTGGGTCAAAGGAAACCAATGCCCTAACCCACCTACAACAAAAGAATATAAACTCTCATTCCCAGTTTGAATCTTACAAATCCACGATTAATCCCACTCCTATTAGAAGCGGGTCACCCCCGGAAGGTGATTGTATACTTGTATTTCCTAAACTAAACATGATGTGTGGTTTTAGTAATTTGATTTGAAGAAAGCAAAGTAGTTTTGTAGTGGTTTTCGGCATATGATTGTAGTAGAGAACCTAGAACCTTGACATGCTTCAAGCCAAGTAGATTGATGATGAGACATATCAAGGACTAGAATTGAATACATAGGTAACTCTAATTGAAGAAGTAACATTGTTTTAGTCAGTCCTAGTATGTATACAAAAGGTGAAAAAAGCATATATGTTGTGGGTAAGAAGTTTAGAAAATCGAGAAGGATGAAGCCAACAAATACCTTGAATGAAGTGATGGTAAGGTAATATATAGACCATGGATCCATAGAGAACAAGTTTTTAAAAGCGTTGAGTTGGAATTGAAGTACATGAAACCAACCCCAAGTTTATAGAATGAAGCTTAAAAGGTGACAACGCAGTATGATGATCCAATAATCCTCTAGTCGTCTATAAATGGGAAGAACTTATTTGACATAAACAATACAAATACTCCTCATAAGGTCTTTATATTGAAAAGGATTTTCGCTACCTCTACTAATTTCTACTTGTTTTGGAAGGACTGGTTAGAAGAGGAGATTTAATACTTCATGCATAAGAACTATTGAATAAGAGAGAGCTGATTTTGTTCCAACCTTCTACTTTCATACTCTAAAGTGTTCTCGTAAATGGGTGTTCTTCACTAAGAATGACTCTGCAAACATATCTCACTCCCCTTTTGGCATCTTGGCGTGTTGGATCTAAAATGGTTTGTAACACATGTCAAACCTGTAGATCTAGATTCATGCATCAAACAGTGAATAATCTAAAACACTAGAGGCGTATCTTGCGCCATGATCTCGATGATAAGAAGTTATATTCTGACTTTTAGATTTCCCTGGTATGAGATGTGCGGTCCCGATCAAGTAGGGTTTTCTCCTTTCTCCCTTTCACTCACTACAATATGCGTGAGAGTGGTTTTGTAATGCGAATAAGCTTGAGTAAGACAGGGGACCAAAAAAACCACCATACAGAGATTGTTGTTTTCATCAAAGAAATCCAAATAAATTTTTTATTTCTCAATTCCCTCATTATTCAGTAAAACAAGAGTCCTAATGGATTGGGCATTCTAGAAATGAGTGCAAGACGGATTTGTTAAAATTAAAACTAAAGGGAAAAGCTTATATATCAAAATCAATTCACTAAATGTCTGGCCCCATCATTATTAGATGTATGGTCATGTGGGCCACTTACATCTAACACTGCATTCTTGTTGTCAATAACCTTGTTGTCATCCACAAATTGTTTCAGCATTCAAAATGCTCTACTAGATATAGAATTTCACTTTATCTTTATTGTGGGGTCAATTGGAGAATCTATGTTTCTCCATGTGTGATGTACGAAAGCTAATGCCCCTACTAAAGTAATTCCATACATCTTTTTCACAAATTTTTATCTACGTTGTCGAACTTTGACAAAAATATGAACCATAATCATCAACCCACAATTTCCTTCTTGAGTGTTAATGTAATATAGATATTACGATCATATTCAATGGTGAGATATTATTAAGTTTATAAAAGATTGACCTTTCTTGTTGCGTTAATCAAAGTGACATATATTTCGGGAATCACAGGGTGTTGCTGTGGATAGCAACACCCGCTCCCATAGCCCTACCAGGGATTGATCCCTGGCAAGGTAGTTTAAACTTCCCTGGTCACTGGGCCAGCTCAAAAAAAAAAAAAAAAAGTAACATATGTTTAAGGATACATTTATTGTTGGCACAACCTCGAGTCATACTTGCTTTACTTTTCGCATAGGTCGGAGTTTTCATTGATCCTCCTTATATGGAAACAATAGGTGGGTAGCATTTTGAAAATTTAAAAATAACCTTTTATTTCTTGATCTAGAGCTTATTTACATATCTGAGCGTTGGATAAACCCCTGTGATTGTATTTTCCTTTTCTAGAGCTTATTTACAAGTATGAGCGTTTGCCTCCAAAGAAAATAGCCGAAAGAAGCTGCTTTTTTAGAAAAAAAGTTACCTAAAATGAATGAAGTTTCACATTTCAAAACAAACAAGAATTTTAGATGAAAATAACCTCATAAAATTTCCATGGTTATGCAAAGGATGGGTTTCACATTGTGATCAAGAAATGTGGGCTCTAATTACCACAATCGCTAAAGGTGGGCTTCAATTAACTAATGAAATAAGATCTTTTTATAATTTTACTAAACGAGCTAATTATAAACTAGAATATAAAAATTAGAGCTTTTAGGGTTTGTGCTTTCTTGTAATGGAAAATGTCTTAAGTGCCATGTGTTATACTGCATGTTCTAGACCTGTAAGTGGCCAATTTGTGCAAGATTGTCAAAGGTTAGGTTTCTCTCAAGCTTGGACCCTCCTAAGACCTAGCCTCAGCAGGACCACACGAGTTGATGATCTTTTCATAAAAATCAAAGCTTTTATTTTAGACCTTAATCTAACTAGCTCTTTTTAATTAGACCAGAGTTTCCAAATGGAGCCTTAGTCAAACATTGTATGCCTGTTGTAATCTTAAGCTTATTTTGAATACATGCTGTAATTGCAATCTAGTAAATATATGGTAATTGTAACAAGAAAGAGGGATGGTTTGTACTGGAAAATAGTATAATGGAAAGTCAATGTATAGGACGCACTACTATCAAATGAATCTCTAATCAGTTAGCCATATCTTGCAGGGGCAATTATTACATATAATAGGTATAGGATTCAATTTTCCAATTGAGCTCCAATTTTTAAATTGATTGAGAAATTTGAGCTCAATTGAGATTTCAATTTTTTCATAATTTTGAATTTAAGATAAATTTTACGAATTTAGAAGAAAAGTAATGTGGACTCTTTTTTAGAAAGGGATTTAGCAAAAAGTCCAATTCCAATAGGAGTTTACTCTCAAACAAACATATACCTTAATTTCAAATCATCTTCAAAAAGATAGTTATCACCATTGTGGGTGGGTGTGATATTTGAGCATGCTCCAATTTTAGTGGGGGAGTTTTTGATTAATTGTTTGTGGTGAGGAAAGTGGGCCATATTGTTGACTTTCATAGGGGTCTTTTCATTCATTAGGTTATTGTTTATATAATTAGGGTAAAATGATCATCAAATGCCAATTATTAAATGGTGTTAACTCTAGAATAACTGGTCCACTTTGGCCATGCTTTTAGGCCATCCCACTAATTAACCACTGATTGGGTGAACCCTAATAACACATAAATTTGGATCAACCAACCGGATGGTTTGGAAGAAATGTTGTTGGCAAAAAATTCATGTGGTGGGGCATCCACCTTATTCATGGCTTTTGGATTATTTAGATTTTTTTTTTTTTTTTTTGAAAGATTGGACTCTTTGCCATCTCAAACAAGTTACCCAAGATATTTATCTTATTTAGAATTTTTGAAATCTGGGCTCTTTTCCATCTCAGTCAAGTTTAACATAGAATTACTGGATTTCTAGAGTTCAGTTGTTTTATTTTCATTTTTAGGCCATAGATTTTTTTTTCATGTTGTTTCAGTGGGCAGTTGCTATTGCATAGGCCGATGATGTTTCTAATCAATCTGTTCTATTCATGCTTGCAGATTTTGTAAGAAAAATTCTTGCATCATTAGATTTTTTTAATATGTTTCTCTTCGCATGAATGCTCTTATATCCTTATTAATGTCACTTTTTATCTATGTTCCTCCTCTCTGCCTTTCTTAATGTTATTTTCATGGTTCTTGTTATGTTATTTTGCTATCTTCTTTTAATTTATCAATATAGTAGTGTAAGCTCTCTATTTTATAAATTTATGATATTCTGTCTTCCTTTTGTGTATTGCTTAAATTCATTTTCTTCTCAGTGATATTTAACTGTTAGAAATCTCTGCTCCAAGTTTTGTCTGTAGTTCTTTATGTTACATTTGCCTTTTTATTTTTCTGTTTGATTGCGGATGCTTTGTTTTACATCTCTCCTTTTAATAATGTTTTTCTTTCTATTATGGTTTCACATACATTCATCACGAGTTATACTGAATTAATTCTTGTTGTTATTATGCTTCTGTTTGTATGGTTAATTATGTATCATTGTTAGTCGTTTTGTTTATATAGCAATCTTGAGAACGGCTAAACATGTGGCAATATGGGTTAAACTTAGATAACTTATTCCCTCAGTTTTCTAGACTGCATATCTTGGGGATGTGCCCGATTGTCATTTATAGTTGGACCCTGATGGATTGTAACTACGAAAATGTGGCCCTTTAGGAATTGCTTGGGCCATGTGACAATCACTAGCACTATGTTCTAATAGATAATAGGATATTTCTGTTTTTTTATTAATTGTATACTCCTTTTTTATTTAATTGACACTTAAAATGTTCCCTTGCTTCATATATTCTCGAAATCTTGATAATTTACGTGGCGTGAATTTCTTGTATTTCATGTTCTTTAATACAGTTGTCTTTTCTATTCTTCTAGGTGTCAATATGCCCTAAAGTGACTTCACAAGGAGTCAACGGAGCTGTAATTGCTCAACTAATTGATTTGTATAAGGATTCACTCTCGGGTAACATAACTCCTGCATATGAAGGAAGGAATGATTTATACACTGCTGGACATTTACCCATTGAGTCTAAGGAGTTTGTTATCAAATTAGTTGACAGAGATGTGCACACCAAATCTACGAGGTTTGTTTTTAAGCTTCTTCATTGCCCATATTTTGTCAAATTCAATTTTTGTTATTTCTTTTTTTCTAATTTATCTTGTTTTTAGCTTTTATTTCATTATTGTATATATTCTTTACTTGAGTTTGTATCGTGCCACATGGGTGAGCGATAATTTAAGGTAGCAATTAAGTTTGCTACACAAACCGATCTGCTCCGATTACAATAGTTTTTATGTGCTTGACGTAGATTTGAGAGAATCTGCAACAAAGAAGTAATTACTTAGATAATCTGTTGTTTCTGTATTTCATATAAATTGGGTGATATTTTTGTGTTACTACTTATTTTGGATGCTTTCTTCTATAGTTATGTCCCAGTTGGAAGAACGTTTTCCTCAACTACCTACTGTCGGACGGATAGTTTGGCTGATGGATTGGAATGCTGGAGAGGATTTTATCAGAGCATTCGGCCAACACATATGGGATTGTCGTTGAATATTGGTATACTTTATATTATGATTCGGTTTTGCTTCAAATTTTTTTTTTTTTTTGGTCTTTTCTAACTGGTCAAGTGGAAAACTCAGTTAAGTGATGTGTTTTATAATTTGTCTTGCACTTGTCAATCCATTGTTAGCTCCACAAAAATAACCATGAACTTTCTTGTTTGTTTGGATGTTTGTTGTCAGTTTTGATAAAAAAAAATTATCATTTCTTTTTAAGTTTCAGTTTTCATTCATTTAGTGTTGGTTTCTGATGAATTTGTCATTTGCTTCTGATAAATTAAAGTGCTTTCATTTTAAAATGAAATAACTATATTCTATTATTATTATTATAGATTTTAATCTTGATTGTAATTTTTACCATCTTAACATCATGTAGACCAAGTATTATTTAAATATTTTATTAGTTTTAATATTATAAATTTCGTGGGCATATTTTGCCAGTACCCATTATCAATGTTATTCAATGATCTAATCTAATCAATAACATTTATTGGGGTGCCGTTCAATTTAAAATCTTAGGACCCCATACACCTATGTGAAATTCTAGGGTCATTCAGCAATAATTTATGGGTATGCTGCCGCTAAAGGTAGTTTTCAAAAGTTTAGGGAGAATTTAAGAGTTGGCAATGCTTGCATACTTTTTTGAGAATCTGAAATTTATAAAAATAAATTCATGTAAACAAGTAGGCATGGCATATTTGGTTGAAGAATTTAGAGAAGTTTATTTTAAGAAAATTCTAAATATCCCAAATGTTGCCATATAAAGTAGGTATGGTAGTTGCAGAATTTGAAGGAAACTTAGAGGTAAAATGCCCAAATTTTAGAGGTATATTTTGTGAGTTTTTTTTTTTTTTTTTTGTTAGACTTCCCACAAGGCATGCTTTCTTATTAAGAAATCATATTAGAAATTTCTGTATCCAAACATTCCTTGAGTTGAGAAACATAGACCCAAGACAAGAAAACTACTATTTTCTTTTAGGCCTCGAGCTCGAGACTACACTCATCTCGAGATGTGACAAACGCCTGCATTGCGTATTCGAGTCAAACTCATTGATCCTTCATCCCCATGAACGGAATTCACCCACAGGATATCACGTGTGAGGTTCAAACTTCCATAAACCTGTATTTCTACCTTTATAGTCTTTATCACATCGATACCCAATTGTAACCCTATAATTTTTACATCCATCAAGATATAGAGCATAAAAGTTCATGAGCATAGATTTAAGTTCAAGTTTAAGTTCAAGAGATAGAGGGAAAGAAAGAAGTAAGTAAAGTAAAAAGTTACAAGCCATGGTCGAAAACATGTTTATAAACTATAACAAACGATGTGGCAATTCCAAGGCACGGTCCATATGTAGTTTGACATCCAAACTCAAAGATAAGATGTCAAAAGGACATCTTCTGAAGTCCATTCAGCTACGTGACGGGGGGATTCCTCCTCCTCGTTGATCTCCGGGGCGGTGGCATCGAGGTACTCACCTGTAACGCCAAGTGTAGCACCATTAGACTAAGCTAAGCAAGATAAACAAATCAACATGTGGCAAATGAATAATTAGACAGATTTAATTCATATGGGGTCAAAACATGATCACTAGGCAAATCTGTGTATAAGTAAGCATGAGACGTACAAATCATAGATGACAGATATACACAACAGCAAAACTAAATGGCACATCCACATTAGCTATATTCTCTCAAATTAATCATGTAAACATGAATGTAAAGTGAGAGCAGAAACAGAACAGAACAGAACGGAATGGTGCAACTAGGAGACAAAGGCCCCAATACTCTCCATCGTAGACCTAAGGTGCCGGTCAACCCTTAGAATATAATCTCATATGCAGAGGGCCTGAAATATATAATAAACCCACACTTAGTTAAGTCCGACTTAGATAGGGTCAAAGCCAAGTGGTGCCCACTCGTGAAACGAAATGTACAAAATAACAGAACATATAGATAATAGATCATATCATAATTCAGAACTTATCAAGGTATAACTGAGCAGAAGTAGAATGAATATAATATGAACAAGGGTATCAACAAGTTGTACATAACTAAACAGAAGTATGATCACATCATACAAGAATATTGGAAACTGAATGCAATGCGTGTATATAGATCATATACGGAATCAAGATATAAAACAAGCCAATCCTACGGTCTGGGGAACGCTCGAGGTCTTCATCGTCCAACTTGGTGTAGTACTGAGGATTTGGTGTTAATGGCCTACAGAAGAATCCTTGGCATTACTTAATTTGGGCACCGAATCCCTTCGTATAATACATTTGGTTCGGATCTCAATTTCGAATAACACGAGGTTCCTTGTAGGTACATGGTTGCTCAAGCTGCATCCACTTAATTCACAAGTCCATTGGGCATGATGAAGTGTTCAAGGGGTCCAACCTTAAAGTCCAACTATCAGGCCAAAGCAATCTAACATACTACGGTTCAACACTTGGCTCGCGGTACCATCCAGTTGCCAAGATTTATTTAAATCCAATATCCAATCCAAATTTCAAATCAAATATATGTAAGGACCATTGGATTCTATGCTTCAAGAGCTTTTCAACGGTATGTGAACCTCCAAAAATGAACTTACGGTTAAAAGTTATGGCCATTGGAAGTTCACATTGTTGGGCCCAATGGGCCTACCTGCTCGAGCGGGCCAAGTATCCGCTCGAGCGGACAGGCTTCTATGACACATTTTCTGGGCAGAAACTGAATCCGCTGGAGTGGCCAAAGCTTGGCTCGAGTGGGAAGCACACTGTGACACATTTTGAGCTCAGTTTGCTCTGTTTTCTGTGGTTCTATCTTCTAAACCTAAAACCCATCTTACAAGGCATAATATTGGACAAAAATAAGCCACCAAACTGCTCACAAAACCCATGAATTGTCCAATTTACATTCCACATTGAATCAACAAGAGAACAATCCATTTTTTACATAAAAATCCTGAACAAAAATCCATTTGAGCAAAGAAATGGGTACCTAACATGATTGAACATATTCAAAGAATCAAATAGGCATACATGCATACATTTATATAAATTTAACTTGCCTTGGTGCTAGAAATCCAAATCCTACTTAAATCAACCTCTCCTAGCCAAACCAAGCTCTCCAAAAGAAAACCCCAAAAATACACCTCTAGAAACACCCTACAAATTGTGAAAATGAAATGAAATAAGGGAGAGGAAGATGTATGTAAGAATTGTAATATCATCTCATTGATTTGAAGCAAGAGAAAGGGAAAGAATTAGAAATACTTACTAACGGACAAGATGGAGCACACTTGGAGGAAATGGAGACTTAAAGAAGATGATTAAGAAGATGAGGATGAAGATACTTCCACCAAAACCCACATGCAGCAACTACTTCAAAAAGATGATGGAGGTAGTAGCCAGTGGAAGAAGAAGAAGAGTATCTGCTGAAGTGAGGAAAGAAGCTTCGTTTAAAATGGGGAAGAAAGTTTTAAGATGATGTTTCCTCCTTGGAGTGCATACAAGTCCATATAGGGACTGGAATTCTCAAAAAGGGGCTTGGGCTGGAATATGGGATAGAAATGGGTAAAAAATGGATCCGAATTTAATGGGTCAAAACATGAAAATTAGAGACTATGAAATGCTCTATGCAATGCAATGAAAACCCACAAAATGTCTAAAGACACACATAAAACCCAAAACATTCCAAAAGTCATAATCTACCTAGTCAAAGGTCAACCCAACTAAATTCTACCTAATTAAGCCCAATTACATCAAAAACATCCATTAAACTACTAATCTCAATTAATTAACTATTAACCGAAATTAAAGCGGGTCAGAGTGTTACATTTTCCATTCATTTAATTTGTGGGATTTATCATGTAATATGATATACGTTGCTTTCAAGATATCATGAGATATGAGGCAAATTAGTTTTTAAAAAATGTTGACCAAACTCAAGCGACTCGGGTGACATTATCTAAACTTTGGTAATGAAATTGCAAAAAGCGGGTTAAAGGACTAATATGTCAAAACCCCTTGTCTCAATTGAGTTGCTTAGGACTTGGCCTAGTCATATCTCAAGTCACGTATGACTGAAATAGAGAATGATATCCTCTAAATTTAAGCCACATGAGTTTTAATTATTTAAAGTGAAATTAAGTGATAATAAGTGAGGTTCCCATTTGGTGGATGATCATTTTCATCCATCTTTGAATGTTTTGATCTCCATTAAACTGTTGTTTTTATCTTTGAATACTTTCATAATCAAAACCCTCCAAAATTTCATTACACCAAGAAAAATTGATCAAGGCGAATGGGAATCAAAACCCTCCAACACATTAAAGACTCGACAGAAAGGCCCTTTAAGGGTGAATGGACTAATATGGCGTTGAGTCCTTGTCCTTTCAGACTCAGCAATGTTTAAAACCATGAGACTCATATATCTTCAAACATCCTAATTAAAATGTCCTCTCTAGTGTTCTAATTTGTTTATGTTTATAGGTATGTTGTGCGAGGAAGGTCATTCAATGAGGGCAGTAGCAGTGGTGCTGGTTCGGGAGAAAATCCACCAAACCCACTGCTGAGTCAACTCGGTCAGGGCAAGGACAAATGGCCCATGTGGCCGTTTTAGGGGCCATGGGCTCCCATGGAGTTTCAGCTGCTGGGAAAAGAAGAGAGGTTTGAATTGTTTTCTTCGGCTTCTTTTGAAGAGAAAGGTGGTGAAACCAAGGGCATCTCCAACAAGCGAGTTTTCAGGTAAGAATAAGAACTATGCTTTTCAAGAGAAAGCTACTACTTTCCATTCATTTAATTTATGCGCTTTGTGTGATTCTTGGTTATAGAGGTTGGTTTGATGTTTATTGGAGGTTATTTAATTCTCCCATAATTATCTAATTAATTGAAAACCTTGAAACAACTGGGCATGAGGATGTGAAAGCTTTTGTTACTTCTTTCTCTTGATCATCTTCATGTTGCATTTTGTAGTTTGAAAACTATATTTTGTTCTAAAACTTTACTAAGTTCAAGCCATGTTATTCAGTCTCATGCTAAAGGCAAATGGTACTGATACCGCCTATATTCTTGATGCGTCTTCTTCTGTATGATGGCCTTCTTCTATATGATGGCTGAGCGAGGACCGCATGCATCTTCCAAGTCTTTTGGGTTCACGTCATGTAATCCATGCGGACTCAAATGTGAGCAAACCAATCCCCATTTCACCAATAGCTGTATTCTCTTGGATTTGAACTTTTCCTCTATGTAATTAAGCTAGTTCATGCTATTTTTATGCAGATCATAGGGAAGGTATTTTTATACCATTAATTAAATGAATTAATAATGGATCGAGTTGAGAATCCTCATTAGGGTCAATTGATAGTTTCTTATTGATTTCTTATTATGATTTTTAATTTCATTATTTGTCATATTCATGCCTTAATTAATTAGCTTATGTCTAAGTTCAAGTCACAAAGTATAAGTGACTATCGAATTCATTACGAACTAGGTTATAAGGCAATAAACTAAGGTGAATTGAGAACAATTGAGTCCAAGTTTTTCAATATTTCTTTTTACTGCAAAAATGAATAGAATGACGGCCCTTAGCCATCGTTAATCAAATCAGCGATGGTATTAAATAGTGGTTAGGGCCATAAAAAAAATGATGGCTCTAGAACAATTTTTTAGCGACCTTTTTTTTTCAACTGCCCAAATCAGTAGAAATATATTGCAACTCCTCTTTTGATGATGGCGGTTGATGAATCGTTGATTTTTAATTAAAATCTATCATTCTTAGAATTTTTTTAATAAAATATATGTTTTGGCATGAACCTAGATTACTTAAACTTAAAGGAAATGAATAATCTGTCAATAATTGTTGTTAAGGTTTCTGTTCTACCGTATTCTTCTCTTTTTTATCTATCTAAACATCTATTTTTATTGGTGTGATATAGTTGATGTCTTGGCCTTTCATTTTTTGAGATATATAATCATGTGCTCTTTCAAATTTTCTTATGTTAATTATTTATAAGGGTATATTTCTCTATCGACTTCAACTTGATTGCTTACTAGTGTTGAGCACAGGTATAATCTGTAAGGATAAGATAAATTAGAGATTTGTGAAGTAGACACCAAAGAAACAAGAAATTAAATAAGAGATGTCTAATTAGGTTGCACATATAATTGTAGGCGCACTTATTCAAAATTTATGAAGGCTCAATAGTTGCATAAGTTAAACTATGTATACTCCCAAGGTGATGGGCACTACCAAGTTCAAGGACATAGGAGATTGCTCCATAAAGTTAAGCTTTGATGTTGGAGAGTGCTACAATTTTGATTATCCACTTTACTTGATAGTAATTTAATGTCATATTCCTATAGGGGAAGCACTTTAGATGGGTTGGGGTTATTTGCTAAAGAATGTGCTGGATAAAAGAAGCACCATGAACCTATATATACTATAAGCCTAAGGAAGCTATGTATGATCGCAAATCCTCATGTTAAGGATTAATAATTATCATATGAAACTATCCCAGTCAGCTGCATAGGTTTTTATGAAACTATGGCACTCTGCTTCAAAATTTCTATGTAAGGGACAATTATAATTTGTTAAATTGCGCTGGTTTTATAACCTACATCACCTTTATTTGGACAGAGTCTATAAGACCAAGGAAGCGACGTATAATTGTAAATTCTCATGTCGAGAATTAACAATTCCCATATGAAACCATGGCACTCAGCTACATTGGTTCATATGAAACTTTGGCACACTCTGCTGCATAATTTCAAAATATGGGACAATAATTATTACTTAAACTTCCTTGATGTTATAACTTATAGCCCATATCACTCTTAGTCGGACAGAGTCAACACCTGATGTTTACGGAGTGATCCAAATCGTTGAACTTCAAGGAATTTTTTTGCAATTCTCATGGGCTTCAACGTCTTTCGTAGATTCCTATATCACCTATTCTCATCCACTGTACCTTTCTCACTTTAAATTTTTTTACATTTGTGACTTTCCCTTTTAGATTTTGAAGCTTGACAGAAAAAGACGACTCGATTGCGGGCTGTGAGAAATATTTGTTTCTTGCTAATTTTGTATCGATTTGGTTATTGTGAACGAGCATATTGGTTTTGTTCATTTTGGTTATTTTGATTGATTTGGCTATACGGGTGCAATGGATGCATTTTGCTCAATCTATAATTACTCAGTTCCTATCTTACACTACTTTATTTTATACTTTGTTTCGCCATTATGGCAGCCTTTTCGATGTGAGGCTGCAACCATTATTTGTTAAGATAGACCATTGTCACTTACCGTGCTTATAAGGAGAAGAATTATCTGCCACATTTTTGCATATTTCTAAATACAGTTTGTTTTTGCAGGTTTGAAAGTAATCTACGGTTGCCACTCAAGGGGGTGATTGCTCTAAAGCACTTTAGATGGTGATGACTGACAAATTTAAATGTAAAGAACATAATTTGGACATGTCCAACACAGGCCAGCTCCGACGATAGTAAGGAAATGTTTTTCGTTGTGGGTTGATGGCCCACAAAGGAGAAGTGGTAGGCTGAAGAAGACGTGAATGTAGGTGGTAACAATAGATCTGAATAAATGTAACCTATCCAAGCATTTGGATTAGGATAGATCAGAATGGAGGAATAAAGTAATGTAGCCCGAAATATAGTTGGAGCAAGGCTTTGATGATGATAATGATGATGGTTTGAATACAAAACTAATTTTATGTTCTTCAAGCTAATTATTACTATGTTTAAATGTGGATGTTCTATTATTTGACCATGGCAAAGTGAGGAAGTTATTGTCTATGATCGTGATTTAGGGATAGAAATGTCTTAGACTAATGGACTCTTTGGTCTCACATTGTAAAATTTGTTGTGCACAGCCAAAAAGTTCTGCCATAGTTACAATACAGTGATTGTTACAGGTACTAAAATATCTATTACCAAGTAGTGACTCTGACATTATTGGTTATGTTTTCAATACATTTATATATAGTGAATGAACTAAAGTTTGCAGTGGCAGAAACTCTCTCCAGTTACAATAACTATAATGCAAAATGTTTTCAATAAATTAAATGCAGAAATTGAACCAAATCTACAGATACCAGTCAGTTGGAATGTGACGCCTGAAACTGAGTTCAAAATAACTTATTGCGAATGTTTCAAACACATTCAAAATCTATGACAGAACCAGATCCACAGGTACCACTGCAGACAGATACCAGTTATATTACATTCATACTGTCAATTATAATATAAAATTACATAATCTCCAAGATTTTATATACAGGTGTACCAGATTTGGGCTTGAATATTAGATCTGGGCATTTGCTCATATGAGATTTGGCCGGTGTACCAGGTTCTTGCTTGAGTATTAGACCCAATAACTAAATAGGCTGCGGTTACACTAATTTTGGCCTAAATCATGGTCTCTATATATAATTGTAACTTAAGGCCCTGAAACCAGTGGAGAAAATAGTATAATTGGATGTGGAGAAACAACTGGAGAGGTTCCACTCCTTTTGTTGACGTTTTCTCATCCTTCATGCATACAGGTAAATGGGTTTGGATCTTCTTAGATCTTATATAAATGTTGGTTCGATAATGAAACGGATAATAAAATAGGGTCTACAGTCCAGACTTGGTTTTTGGGGTCAAATCTTTCTCATTATCAGATAGAGGGATCCTCTATCAAAAGGTCCCCACTTTGACAGATCTCTAGACAAAATAGGCCAGATGTGCTAGTTAGATACATACCTATCATCGTTTGTTTGTGACCATCCATTTGACTAATATGTCAGTGGCCCAACCCAACTGAGTGGCTTCACTTATGATTTTTGGTCCATGAATCCTTCATTATTGGGTCTTAAAAATGAAAGAACATGGTCTAATATCACTGCTTGAAATGTTTGTGGCAACACATTTAGCCGGCAACTATGGCATTTTCATAAGGCTTGCTACTAGGGCTGGAATATGGGCTGGCTGGCTGTTGTGCCCTGCCCAAATCAAACTAGAATTCTAGAAAGTCTAGCCCATGCCTGAACCTGAGACTCCTTAACTTGATTGACTCAATCCAAACCCAATCTATACTTTTAAATGAAAAACCTAAACCCAACCTGACCCCCTTCCCTTGTCAACACTGCATTATTACACCCAGAGACTTTAACCCAGCCCTAACTCGACCCAAATTCGAATTGGATATTTTATTTTCAGGCCTAACCTTGACTTCAACCTGAAAATCACAACTAATTTGGGTTTTAATCAGGTTAGGTAAATGGATTGGAGCTCCACCTTGTCCTTGACTCAGCATGCTAAAAGGGGTACCAGCCCGGCCTGGCCCGATCCAAGCCTAAAAACACAGGGCTTTTAGAAAAATTTGTGCCCAGTAAACTTGGCTTGGACAATTATTTGAAAGCCCAACAAAAATAAGACTGGGAATGGGTAGAGCATGCTCAGCCCGTCCAAGCTCGACTCGGCCCGCCCCTCCCGTAGGGTTATTTTACTGATTTTTATGTATATTTCCTTAACTGCAACTTCCTAGCCTCATGGTTGAAGTAATGAACACCTTCCAACTGTACTAATATACACATTTCCTCGATCCTTTGCCATCCAATATCCACTAATCTTCTTACATGTCCCAAAAAAGTCTACCATCCGTACCTTGCCAAAGCATTTCCCTTCTAACTGCCCAACAAGCTGAATTCAACTTGATAGCCTCAACTCTTTCCCACATTCAAAGATTAAATTATATCTTTCTTCACGTTTATTGATTCGGAAGCATTTCCTTACATTTGGATATTATAATAGTTACTTAATAAAAATGAGGAAAACCTCAATATTTTAAGGGGGCAAAAACAAATAGTAGTCCATTTCATTTCAGCAGAAACATTTCACTTCAGAAAGAGTTTTGCAGTGATACAACCTAGTAACTTTTTTGCCAGAATTTCAGAACCCCCTCGATCAAGTTCTCTCTTAAGATTATTTCATTGTTCTAAATCTTTTAATTTATTTACACCATCACCGTGTTCTCCAAAATGGCCCATTTTATAAGCCACTAAGACTTCTTTGAAAAACAAATTGACAGAGATGCAGATGTTTCACATGAATGAGCGCATGATCCGCCATTTCTTCATCCAATCCACAACTAGCACATCTGATATAACAATTAAAATGGTGATAGCATTTTGGCAACTGCATGATTGGGAAAAAAAGGATTACACAAAGAGTAGCAAAGAACATTATTATATTCAATTTCTGCCGATGTTCTTCTTCTTCTTCTTCTTGTTGCTGATGTTATTGTACTACATATGTTAGAAAGCTATAAAAGCAAGCAGTTTCATGCAAGCCATAAGAGGTAAAATCCTATAAAAAAGAAACCCAATATATATAATACTGTCTAACTTTAAAGGTCGATGCAAATATAGGAATAATTAGAGAATGCTGATGACAAATTCCATGGTTAAACAATGACAAGAAAATGCAACATATGGCGGGGGCAGCTATAGCACCATAACAAACTGCACCTTTCCCGACACTATTTAACGAAGCAATGAAAAGATCCATTGATAAAAGTCTTATTTTTTATGCATATTCGGACTGCGTTGGCAAAAGTCACAGAAAACTGCAACTTTTACCAATGCAAGTAAGACCGCATTTGCAAAATTTGTGGAAAACAAGTTGTCGCCAACAAAAATTTCCCCTCAAAGAGAGGGAAAGTTTTGCCAACGCATGTTTTCCTAATGGCGACACAATAATGTGTTGGCAATTATTTTGCCTACTGGCGACAAACAAGTGTGCATTGGAAAAGGTTTGACTTTTTATTCACACCATTGACAATGCATGATTTGCGTCTGTAAAGCCCCGTCTACAACAAACTGCACCTTTCCTAACATTATTTTCCGACACAGTGAGAATTTGCATCAATAAAAGTCTTATTTCTGACGCATCTTAGGATTGTGTTGGCAAAAGCCATAGAGAATTGCTACTTTTACCAATGCAAGTAAGATTTTGTTAGCAAAAGCTGTGGAAAACACTCTGACTTTTTATCTGCACCATTACCAAAGCACGATTTGCGTCCGCAAAGCCACATTTATTTATTTATTTTTTCAAAAATCACCTAACCACCCTGTTTTCAATGCTTTGATTTATTCTCAACCCTCTGCCTCTTTCGTGTTTTTGTTTTTCAAAAAAAAAAAAAACAAAAGAAATTATGCGGGTAACTACAATGGATTCTAGAGTATGCTAGGAACTTTTTTTGGTGGGCCCACTCCGTGCCCATATATGGATAATCATGGTCATTCAAAATGATCAACTTGCTTATTTTTGCGGTATCCCAATTTTTTATTTTTTTAGAATTGAGTTGGTCCCACCATAAGATTGACCACACAAAAAAACATGGCTAAAAAATATTGTTTTATTCACTTTTTTTTGTTCAATCGTACAGTGAGATAACCTCCATTGAAAATGAGATTTGACGATGAGCAGATGTAGATGTTATGAGTCCGCCATCACATCGGTAAATGAAACCATAACTCCACAAATCCCTCATGATATTGAATTGTATATACCTAAAATGTGGGAAAGAAAGGTGAGATTTCAAATCTCGTTGATCCCAGGAGTGGAATTAATGTGTATTCCTTCATTAAGCCTTTTCCTTGGCTGGAGATGTATGTGGGGAATGGAGTATATGTTGATTTACATTGGCACGTGTGATTCACTTGGCATTCCTTCCAAGTGGGAGATGCTAAGAAACTTGTGTAGCCCGACTGCCATGGGGCCCACGCCAGATTGAGACTGGCTATGTGCCGCAGATGAACTCCTAACAAATCTTGATTTGGTTGAGTTAGATGAGGATCAAACTCTTGGTGGTAGAGTTTGGATCAGTTTTAGACTCCCGTTTAGCAGAATCCGAACGCCGATCAGTAGATGTGGGATTCTAGGAGGGATAGAGTCGATATTAGTCATAATTCTAGAGGATTGCTCTATATAAGGGAGATGAGAACTCTTTTTCTTGATTATCCAATAGATCTGAGAGCATTCGCGGCGAGTTCGCAGGATCTATCTCACACTGGAACGTACAAGGTTCTTGGTGAGTTTGATTCCAACACCCATCTGGAGCCAGCACTTTTGTCACTGCCAAGTTCGAGGACATTGAAGAGTGCTCCTTAACGTTAAGATTTGACGTTGGAAAGTGCTACCATCTTAACTATCCACTTTAGTTAAAAGTAACTTAATTCTTTATTCCCATAGGGGATGCACTTTAGATGGGTTGGGGTTATTTGCTGAAGAGTGTTTTGGATAACTGAAGCACCATTTACCTATATATACACTATAACCGCAAGGAAGCTATATATGATCGCAAATCCTCATGTTTAATTACTATGATTAATCTCTACAATGATAGGAGTTACATGGTTAATTGTCATGATTAATTGGACTTGTAACTCCCATTTTCTTGCTTTTGATTGGGCCGTCCAAAATAATGAGTTAGACTCTAATAAGTTGTCATAAAAAGGTCAATTAAGAGCATTAATTGGTCGCCGAGTCGCTTGAAGAGTCGCGGGCCGCGCTGCGTCTTTTGGAATTCTTCTTGTGATAATCATCGATGGATCCGCACGTTGTTTGATGTCGGATGACGATGCAAAATCAGATATTGGTTGACACCGATGGGCTGGCAACATCTGTTAAGTCGATTTCACGATCGGTCGGGCATAAAGTATGCTTTCTTGGTCGGCCGGTTGGCGATTTTGGAGTATCCAATGATGATCGAATGATTTCGACGTCGGATCCGTGATGTTAACGAAGATTGACGGATATCATGCCTCAAAAATCAGATTTTCAGAAAATCACAGGGGCCAAACTTCGCGAAAAGCGAAAAAGAAAGGAAAAACCGGCGTTCCGGGGGAAATCCGGCGACCCAAATTTCCATGGTCTCTGGCGACCATGCACCCATGGTCGCACCCATTGTCTCCGGCGACCATGGGGCTAGCGACCATGGGCCAAGGTCGCCGGCGACCTTGGACTTCGGTCCATTTTCTGGTAGCCTTCCGGTTGCCGTTTCTCAGGTTTTTTCGCTTATGTTTTCTCTTGTATTTTTCTTGACATTTCTTCTCATTTATTGGCTTGATTCCACTGAAGAAAACTCATCGAAAGGCTGCGCAAATCAAAGCACAAAGTTTCCTATTTTTGGAAAAGCCGAAGACTCCGTAGCCGATTTTCTGCCAAGAGTTGAAACTAGGTTAAACGATGTCGGAATGACCTGAAATTTGAGGTGAAGCTTTTTGAGCATTAGATAGGACCAACCATAGGCTTTTATTTGAGTTTTGAAGCCGTTTGGGGTCCCGTCGATGCTTGACTTGATTTCACCATGCGCAAGATGTCGAGCTTTGATGTACGGTAATCCGATGTCCGATTGACCTGAAATTTAACAGGGAGCCTAATGGAGTCATTTTGAGAAGATCCATTAGCTCCGATTTAGATGTCATGGTCTCCGGGAGCTTCGCCACCGGTAGGCTTGATTGCTTCAAAGCGTCAAAACTGAGTTAAACGTTGTCGAAATGACCTGAAATTTGATGTCCAACCTTTTGGAAGCATGTAGAAACTACTCATATGTTTTTTTTAATAAGTGGCGACGTCGGAGGTTCTCGCCACCGGGAGGCTTGATTTCGTCGTTCGAGAGTTGATGGAGGGTCAAACGGTGTCGGTTTGACTTGAAATTCGACGTGGAACCTTTTGGAGGTATTTTGAGACCATCCATAGGCTCTGATCGAAGATTTGAAGTATTTGACACTGTCGCCGCCAGGAGCTCCCACTCAGCTATTGGAGGATTGAAGTTAGGCCAAATGGTGTAAAAATGGCCCGAAACTTCATGTGTACCTCTCTTTTGGCTATTTTGAAGGATCTTGCAGTTTTTGTTTGATTTTGACAGGATCTGATGCTTGAAGCAGCTTTGCCTATTTGTAGTAGGATGCGGCTTCGTGTAGCTTTTGATGTTGAGGAGGCAAAGTGACATTTTTGGTGTCAACAAATGCTCCCTCGAGGTACAGCGACGAATTGGATAGCTTCTGCAGTCGATGTGCCTCGAAGAAAATTTTGAAGGAGAACTTATGACTTGACCAAGAGTCTTTGAGCATTTTTCTTGATAGAGTAGCCTTTTAAGTTTCAAGAGGATTTTATGGCAGTGAGAGAGATCACGTACTATCTCAAGGCAAAATTTTGAAAATGACATTTGGATTGGGTTTTTGGGTTTTGGATTTTCTTTTTGACCTTGTGAACCTAAAGGCTTTGTGTGGCACATCAGGCGGTCAAGAAGGTTTTTGGTTGTTGACCATGTGACCTAACAAGCTGTATGTGGCAGGTTAAGGGGTTGGATTTTGGATTTTGATTTTGGTTTTGTGACCTAACAAGCTGTATGTGGCAAGTTAGGGGACCGGGATTTGGATTTTGGTTTTGGTTTTGTGACCCAACAAGCTATATGTGGCGAGTTAGGGGACCATGGTTTGGATTTTGGTCACTCTTTGGGACAATTTTGGGTCTATTGGAGTGGTTTGGGTTTTTGTGGAATATCAATTTCAAGGTTTTGGATTAATTTGGTTCATGAGGTGGGATGGTTTGGATTTTTGGAAACTCATTAGGCTTGGATTTTTTTTTGTATGGTCCAATCAACTCAAAGGAGGCATGGAACCATTTTTGTATGCTCTTGGTAAGAGAAATTTTGACTAAAAGCCACTTTTAGTGACTAGGCGATCAAACCTGGCTCATGCAGACTTGCCCATGGGACGTTAAGCTTTAAAGATGGCTTAGATCTCATGTGGCGTCATTGTTGTAAAGAATATCTAAAAATATCTCTTTTTGGTAGAGAATATCTAAAAATATTCTTACTTGGAGAGAATCTCTCAAGTTTCCTTGATTTTGGGAGAGATTTTCTCAAAGTATCTTTCTTTGGGTGAAAGTTTCTCATAATCCCTCTCTGTTTGGAGAGAATTTCTCAAAAGATCTCCTCATTGGGAAAGAATATCCCACGATTCCTTTCTTTTAGGAAGTATGCTAATTTGTAGTACTTACCTCCTTTCTTTTCTCCTTCTTTCCTCTTTTGGTTTGCTTTCTTCTATATAAGCAAGGGGATTGGATCTCTTGTTGCTATTGCTCTCTTTTTGCAAGAACCTTCAAGAGTGCTCCAAGATCAAGAATTCTTCTTCTTCTTCACGGATCTTCAAGCTTTTTCTTCTTCTTCTCCATCAATGGCTTCAAGTAAGTTTCCTTTTTTTTAAAAAAAAAAAAAAAAAAAAACCCCATGTAGGAATAGAAAAAGGTTTTCTTTTTTTTCTTTTCTTTTCTTTTTCTTTCTCTCTCTCTTTTTTTTTCTCTTTTTCACGTGCATTCTTCTTTTTCTTTTTCTTTCTTTTTTTCACACGTTTTTTTTCTTTCCGTTTTTTTTTCCTTTTCCACGTGTTTTCATTTTTTTTTCACATGTTTTTCTTTCTTTTTTTCTTTTTCACGTGTTTTCTTTTTTTTTTTTCTCACACGTTTTTCTTTCTTTCTTTCTTTCTTTTTTTTTTCCTTTTTCTTACACGGTTTTTTCTTTGTTTTTTTTTTTTTTTTTGTGTGTGTGTGGCCGTACGGACAATACCGTACGGCCACGTGGCCTGTGGGCAATTTTTTTTTTGTTTGAAAAAAGAATCTTTCTTCCTTTCTTCTCTCCCTTTTTTTGGATTTCGAGAAGCACATGCATGACAACTTTCCTTCTATGCATTTTTTTCTTTTTTTAGAAAATAGAATTGGAAGTATGATAGTGTACGCCTGGAAATCTTTTCGCAAGTCTTGGGATTTGGAGCTCGCAGCAATGTTGAGCCCTTTCTTGGTCTTGCGGGGATTTTCTGAGGAGCTTTGCAAGTTTTGGATTCTAGAGCTCCCAGCAATGTTGAGCCCTTTTCCAGTCTTGCGGATATTTGAGAAGCTTTGGTTTGATCTCGCAGCAATGTTTGAGTTCAATCCTTCTTCGGAAATTTTCCATTGATTATGAGCTTGCAGCGATGTTGAGCCCATCTTCAAGCTCCTATTCCTTTCGGGGTGTTTTCCTTTTCTTTGGATTTGCCCTGGAACTATGCCAAAATTTCGCTATAACTTTTTAGCAGAATTCTGTCATTTTGATGATTGATTTTTCTCTTTTCCCATCCTTTCCAAGTAGTTCCTCCAGAACGAACAAGGGTAAGGAGCCCGTCACTAATGTGCCTCGTCGTTTTACCAGATCCTCTAATGTGGCCGTACAGCAGGCCTGGGAAGAGGTCCAGTATGTTGAAAGGAACTTGGAAGAGTGTGATTCGCTCAACCGAGATGAGATGAGGCAACGTTTGATTTCCCTCAAGGGTGAGGAGTTTTATAAGATTATGGTAAGCAACTGTCCCTGGGTCACGGATGATTAGAGCATTGTGCCCAAGCCTACCTTCTTCTTTGGTGATGCCGTCCCCAACGATTCAACATACCAAAGGAGATGTTTTCAGTTCTCTTTCACAGTTGATGGTGAGAATAGAACTATTTCTACCCGGTCGACCTTCGATCGGACTATCTCGATCATGAGCCTTTCCTCCACATGCTCGAAGGGGGGAGATCCTCCAAGCTGGGTGAAGAGGACAAGCATGATTAAGACTGGGGTTTTTGTTGGCGGCCCTTCTGCTTTTGCAGAGAAGTCACCTGCCCGCATGGACTTTTTGACGCCGGCCAGCGGCTACCAAGGTTCGGACCATCCTTCGGTTGATTTGAGACCGGTGGGCCTTGGCATTTTTAAGGGCGATGGCAGCAATTGGGTGAAGCCTTTTCGACTTCGCGGCCGTTTCAGTGCTGACTCGAGCTGGGAGTCGTGAACTGATCATATCCTGCAGGTTGGCGGTGCCACTCTGAAGGAGGCCGAGATTTTTGACACGGTTCGCGCTTTTCGGCAAATTGTGGTTTTCTCCGATGAGGCCTTCATGGCCATGCTGGAGTCGTTCCTTCCACAAACCAACACCTTCGTTGTCACGAATGGTGAGATTGGTTTTTCTTTAAAGGAATTGAGTGCCATCACCGGGTTGCCTATCCTCGGCAATCTCTATGAGGAGTTTATGCCTATTGACAGCGTCCTTGAGGAGCAGTCTGAGGAGTTCAGGTTTTTATACTTCAGCTCGTCGCCTTCTACGATTTTTTGAAGGAAAAGGAGGGCTCGAAAGTCCGGTGTAGCAGTTGGAGGAGTGGTAGCTTTTTGTCTTCCAACTTCTTTGACAGCGGGGAGTCTTCTGAGAGTATGACCCAGGAAGCCAGGGCTAAGAACTCGGATTCGAAGAAGATCTCCGTCATGCGAGAGAATTTAAGGGTATTCTTCACAAGCACAGACGCCATTCATTCTGACATTGCGCTGTGGAGAGATCTCGCTGTCTTCCTCACTTATTAGTTGGGTGAGGCCGTTTTTGCTGGAGCAGATGGAACGCACATCAGGCCGCACTGCATTTTTCCGGCTTGTCAGGTGGCATTTGGAAAGTGGCTTGCTTTGGTGCCTGCTCTTTACTCCTATTTATGCACCGAACTGCAAGCTGCTGCTTTTGTGGCTCGGCTTGGGCTTCCCATGAATAGGGTATTTTCTGCCCACATTTTCTATTCGTGGTATGTATACCACTATCCTAATTTCCACCGATTGGGTGCTGCTCAGGACAATGACCCTTTCATGATTCGGTTGGCTAGAGGGAAGCATGTTTCCGAATCTCTTTTTTTTGCCCGCTTGAGGATCCGACGATTCTGGGACGTCGAGATGGGGCAGTCTTTAGTGAAGCTTTCTCCGGGTTTATGGAAGAAGGCTTTTGATTTTGGTGTCTCCCGTGATTCGACTAGGGCAGGGTCGGGGAGACACTATTCTTTAACAAACGCAGAGAGGAGTTGGCTTTTTAACATACGTGTCGGCACGATGGTGTACCGCAGACATCTTTTCGTCGACATCCAGCAGTATGTTCCTTCGCGTTTTGCCATGCAGTTAGGCTTCTCTCAAGGCGTTGTTGGAGCGCCTTCGAGTAAGGTGAAGCGTTTTGAAGGTCTGCAGGACGGGAGAAATACATGGGCACTTTATAGTGCGGAAGACACTACTGCCCTGATTTCTTATCCTGAGTTGCCTACTTTCCGGACTGCTGGCTTCAGAGAATGGTTTGTGGAGAGCTTTTCAGCATACCGGGGGCTTTCCAAGAAAGAGCTTGATGTAAAGCAGTCTTCCGGGAATGGCCTTGGGAAGTCAGATGCCGTCTGCCGAGAAGAAGTTCTGGCTTTCTTTTCTGGAGAAAAGCACAGAACAGGTTTTCTCGAGGACCAGGACGTCATCAGATCGGGAGCTGCACAAGAGGTACCTGGTGAGGTCTTGGAACAGCTTGCCGAGGAGGAGGTTGAGGTCTCTGCTTGGATACAAGCAGAGCGAGCAAAGGCTTCCATGGAGTCTACTGGCAGGAGCAGACCATCCAGTGAGGAATTTGGTGAGAGGCAAGATTTTGATGGTGGGGAGGGTGCTTCCAGCAGTTCGTCCCATAGGAGCAAGAGGAGAAGAGGACAGTGCCGAACTCAGAGGCGGCACGAAAGCTCTCCTGATCTGGAAATTCCTTCCACCATTGTTGAAGAGGCATCGGGGATGATGATGAGCCTCCAGAGAAGAGAAGCCGAGGCAAAGAGACCATTGATGATGGTATGCTTTTCCTTTTTCTCTTTCCGTTTCTCTTTTTTTTATTTTTATGAGAGCTTTTATTTTGGTCTACTGCTTTCTTTCTTTTGGCAGAAGATGATGGTTTGATGATGCCTGAGGTTCCGGCCGATGAGGCGGTGATGGATCCGATCGTGGCATCTGAGGAAGAACTTAGAGATTCTGAAGTAGACCCAGAATCTCCTCCTGGTATGACTTCTTTTCTTCTTCTTGTTTTTCTCTACCGCCGTTCGCTGACATGCATTTTTGTTTCTTACCAGCTAACTTGCCAGAAGATTCCGACGACTTTGAGACATCCATGGACACAACTTTTGACGATGCTTCGAATGAGCTCATGGATGCAGAAAACATTCCACCGGTCGTCGAAGAAGGTACTTTGCAGTGATAATCTTGATATTTTGATATTTGACAAGATCATATTCATACCTTTTTCATCTTTCATTGGCAGGCTGTGAGGTGACAGAAGAAGTTCCTCTATCTTTTCCAGAACCAGAGTAGGGGGTACCTGTGACAGATCCAGGAGTAGGGGCTACTTCCACCAGTTTTGATGAGGCAGAGGTGAGTTCGCCTACTGATATTCCTTCCCAAGCGGCTCCGGTTGGAAAGAGCTTCTTGATTACTCTTCCAACGGTGCCTGACACGAGCAGTCGACCAACGGAGCATGGCGAGTCTTCATCTGAGCCATCCCGTCAGTTTGCGAGGAAGGTGTTGAAGAGAGTCTTGAGCTCATGGGTCGAGACTATTTCTTCTGGCCATTTGGAGGATGGTTTTGGCATGGTGAAGCATGTGTAGGACATTCTTGCTGATAGTGAAGAAGTCGGTCTGGACATTACAGATGCCAAGGCTTTTGTTGCTGAAGTCATCGCTCTAGGCAACAAGTGGATTGAGACCAAGAGCTTTCCGAATGATGATTTCTTCAACGAGATGTTTTTTAAGCCTTCCAGCGAGGTCAAATCTGAATTGAAGGAGATCTCGCGGACTCGGAAGCAGCTCATTCGGGAAGGGAACGTGACCGAGTTGGATATTATTGAGCTGACACAGGACCAGCACCGCCTTGATAAGGAGGTCACCGAAGCCAGACAGCGCCTTGAGCTATTGGAAGAACAAGCCGCTGCCAAGTGGATTGCCACTTTGAAAGCTCACGATAGAGAGAGGACTCTCATTCGCCAAGTTGGGGAGGTCGAAAGCAATCTACGGAGGAAGACTCAAGAATATGAACAATGGCAGATTCTCTGGGAAGAGCTTCCTCATGCTGAAGATGGATCGCGACAGCCTACCGCATTTTATGGGAAGATTCTGAAGAAACGCGGTTTGGAAGCTTTGGAGGCTAAGGCCAAGGGTTTGCTTGGGGAGTTAAGCCTTTGGCAGAAGACTATGTCGGACTAGTCTCCTGACTTTGTAACAAACTTTTTCTTCTTTTCTTTTGGCACCTCCATGTATAAACATTTTTTTGGCACCCTTTTCTTTTGTATTCCCTCGTTTCACTTAAATTTTTTTTTTTTTTTTTATGAAAGTAAGTAAAAAGTTGGATGGGAATGTTTGTTTGAGAATTTGATCAAAAGGTTGTCATTTTGTGAAAATCTTTTGTCAAAAGTTTGTTTTGGGCATGAAAGCTAGATTTTGTGGCAAAAAGCCTGGTTTTTTTATGGCTTGAAAGCCGAATTTTAGATGGCGTAAAAGCCGAATTTTGATTGTGGCATAGGAGCCAAATTTTGTTTGTGGCATGAGAGCCAAAAATTTTGTGGCATGGGAGCCAAATTTTGTTTGTGGCATGGAAGCCGGTTTTTTGGCATGAGAGTTGATTTTTGTTTGTTTGGCGTGAAAGCCAGATTTTGTGGCATAGAAGCCGAGTTGTTTGAAAACCAAGTTTTGTTTTGTTGGCATGGAAGCCAGATTTTTTATTTGTAGCATGAAAGCTTGGTTTTTGTTTTGTTGGCGTGGAAGCCAGATTTTTGGTTTTTGGCATGAAAGCCAGGTTTTCGACATAAAAGCGGGGTTTTGGCTTGAAAGCCAGGTTTTTGGCATAAAAGCCAGGTTTCTTGGTTTTCAAAATGCAAGTATCGACTAAGAGTTGCCTCCCTGCTGAATGGTATTGCAAGTATTGATGGAATGTCGCTTCCTTGCTCATTCGGTTGTGAGTATCGATGGAATGTCGCTTCCTCGCGGATTTGGGTGCAAGTATCGACTGAATGTCGCTTCCTTGTTTTTTTCTCAAAAATTTGGTTTTGTGGGTATCGATGGAATGTCGCCTCCCCACGATTTTTGAAATTTGAAGTTTTTTTGAACCTTTGTTTTTTGTTTTGAAATTTGGGTTGTGGATATCAACTGAAACGTTGTATCTCCACGATTTTTGAAATCCTGCAAGTATTGACGAGGTGTCACTTCCTTGTGATTTAAGGTTTTGGAAGTATCGAATGGGGTTCACATCCTTCCGATTTTTGGGTTTTGTGTGAGTATCGACTAAACGTCGCTTTCCCACGATTTTTGAAAAACCATTTTTTTTGTTTAAAGACACGAGGGTCGTAAATTTTTGACTCAAAACCATTTTGGCGGTAAAAGTCAAGGTGGACTAGGGTGGAAATCCTTGAGTCCTGATTTTTGTTTCAAACCATGAATTTTGGGTTCAAGGATCGAAAGTTTTGGTCAAGTTAGGAAAGAGGCTCCTAAACTTGGATTTTGGGTTTTGTTTTTTTTTTTTTTTTTTTTTTTTTTTTTTTTTTTTTTTTTTTTTTTGAACAATGAAACATTGAAAGTAAACATTGTCTTGGGTTTTTAGAAATTTCAACATAGGGATGAAAACTCTAAAAGGGGTGGGTTTGACGAGCAAGTACCTAGGAATAGGCTTTGTCCAAGCAGGCATCACTCTGACCCCATGTAGGAAGTCTTCAAGGGTAGTACCGCTTCAAGAACTTGCCATTGATGGGTAGCATACATCTGTCACCCTCCATGTTTAGAAGAGCATATGCGCCATTGGAGAAGACTTTGTCGATAACGAAGGGTTCCTCCCATTTTGGTTCGAATTTGCCTTTGGATTTGTGGGCAAAAACCATTGGCCTTTTCACCGCAAGAACCGAGTCACCCTTTTTGTGAGCGTGTTGCCTGACTTGAATTCTGATGTCACCGTTTCAGGGGATGAAGGCTGAGAAGATACTATCTCAGTGGAAGTCACCTGAGAATATGTAGCTCTAGAAGATATACCACCGGATGCATTTTGATAGTCTGTGGCCTCGGCAGATGAAGCTTCAAAGGCACTATCATCCTGAACTATCACATTGCAGGCAACTTCGATAGAAGATACCTCCACAATGGATTGTTGGGAATCAGATTCATCCTCTGATGTAAGAGGATCATCAATTCAGCAACTTTCTTCATTTTCCAGAGTCACCGGAGGAGATATTTGTAAATTCTCCGGGACTTCTGGTTCTGGATTTTGATGAAGCTGGTTGATGTGATCTTGCTCCTGCTCTATGGTGAGACGCTGCAAGATCCATGCATATTTTTCGAGATCTGTCATAGAAGCTAGATCTTCTTCTTCATCTGCTCCTTGTGGTTCAACTTGATTGGGATCCACTAGAGCATTTGCTTGTGCTGTGTCAACAGCATTTTGAGCAGCCTCTTGGTCTTTATCATCATCAGACCAGGATCGTTGTGGCTGGAAGGGGTTTTACCAGATTACTGGTATAAGGTGGGATTCCGAAATCCATTCTTCATCGGAGAGATATTCTCCGGTTTCAAGGGATTCCTCCCACTCATCTGTGTCACTGGCAGTGTCACTGGACTCGTATCCATTCATGTAGAATCCAACTACCGAGTTACAAGAGTATGATGCCCCCTGTGTAGTCTCATTCCTGAGCCGTGGTGGCATGAAATCACTGAGAGTGAATTTTCTTATCACTCTTGGAGCTTTGGGGAGGGACTCCTCTGTTGCCCCCAGTGAAGCGGCAGAGGAGGTTTATGTCCTTTCAGGGACCTCTTGGTTTGTTTGAGTCTTCTCCTGCTGTTTGAGCTTGCAGAGTTGTCTCTTGGCTTGCCTTCGCTGTTGAGCGGTTGGCTTTGTTTTGACGATCTCCCAATTTTCATCTTCTAGGAGATCGGAATGTACCCATATGGGCTGTCCATCTGGTGTTGGATAAGGCACAAGCTCTTGGGACGTCTGGATCATTTTTTTTATCACCTTGAAGGAAGTAGTGATTTTTTCCTTTGGTGATTTGGATGTTTGTCCGTATGACACCATATTAACGGAGGCAGACCCGTAGTTGTTGTCAAAGGTAATGACTCTGTTTTTCCACATCTCATTAATCTTCTCTCTCACAACGAAACATTGCTTGAGAGGATGCGAGACCATTTCGTGGTATGGACAATATCGGGGATTGTTGGTTTTGCCATCATCTCCCAGTCTTTTGGGGTCAGGCAAGGTGAGTTTGCCATTTGCCAAGAGAGCCCCAAATATTTCTTCAACATTTTCATCGAACGGGTATTTCTTCTCTACTTTTTCTTTGAAGGCATCACAGAGTTCAGGTCTCTTACCTGCAACTTTGTTTTCATCTTTCTTTGGCGGCTGAGGGGCTGACTTCGTTTGCGCATTGAGAACCTCCTTTTTTTTTGGCTTGGAGGTCGGAATGGCGGTCTGCTCCTTCTTTGATGACTTCTGACTGTTGAGGTCTTTGATCACCGTTTCAGCCTCCATAGATGCTTCTAGGAGTTCTCCCAAGTTTTTTGATTTGTTGCCGATAATCATGGAGCGGGTCTTTGCTCTCATGTTGTTTCGGCAAATGTCGACTAGCGACGCTTGTGGTAACACATTTGAGCATTTGTATTCCATTGCTTTACACTTGTGAGTGAAGCAATATGTCGACTCATTCTCTCCCTGTTTAAGGCTGCAGAGCTGAGCCATAGTAACAGAATGATCTTCACCTTTGAAGTGGGTCAGGAAATGTGTCTCTGGCGTGGTCCAATTTTGAATGGAGTCCTCTGGCAAAGTGGAGTACCAATCAAAGGCCGTACCTTTTAGGGTACTTGCAAAGAAACGGATCTTGAGAGCATCTTGATCCGCAATCGTTCCTGTCAGGATCTTGAAATGGATGACATGCTGTCTAGCTAAACCTTTCCTCGTATATGTTTGGAGAAGAGGTTGTTTGAACTTTGGAGGGAACGGAACCGAGTCCATCCATAAGGGATATGGTCGCTTGATCCCATGCTCCTTAAGTGTATCCTCTTCTTTTGCTTTTGTGAGGATATTGTCAACGTCCTTTTTAATAAGGGCGCGTGACTCATCTTCTCCACCGTTCTCCTCATCTTGTGGAGGAGCTTCATCATTGTTTGGTGGACGCTGGAGAGTGAGAAGGAGGTTTTCCATTATAACCTCTATTCTCTGATGTCCTTGCTCTAGCTGCTGATTGCGTAGAGCCATGTCGTCATGTGGTGGAGGCTGCTCAGAGTTTGTGACCAAGACATTCATCCTTCGTGAGTCGAAAGAGGATACTGTCTTAATGACTGAGCTGGAGCTCATTCTTCTAGATGAAGAGCCCGAGGAATGATCACTCCGGTGTCCTTGGCTCGAAGGAGTGGGAGAGTCTTCCTGATGTCTTCTCGTCCGGGAGACGCTGCGAGTCACCGGTCGTCTAACATGTATTTTTGTTGCTGATTTCTGCCTTCTTTTGGTTTTGCCAACCATGTGGACAGCAGCAACTTGGTCTTTCTTTTTCGACCCATTTTTAGGAGATTTGAAGCTTAGAATGCTAGGTTCTTTGCTTCTCTAATCTCTTTTGTCAATATGCTGCGCGGCGGCGTATGCGACGAGCAATTTGAGCTTCGGTTGGCTCAGGCTGTGCTCTGGCAATGAAGGACTTGGTCCCTCGTGCGCAGCAACCAAGCTTGTCTTCCTTGAAGACTAGTATGGACAGGATCTAGACGTGGTCCTTGGCCTATCACAGCGAAGCTTTAAATTTTGCAAGCTCGGCCCCTGTTGAGATGAAGGGTCGAGTTGCAGAAAAGCAGGCCCTGGCAGGTTTTTGTCCAGGCCTTGTGATGCACGACTTGATTTTGGGCTTGTATGAACAAGCAGGCTCGTGCTGAGTTGTTTTGGTTGTTCAATGGAGGGCAGGTTTCTCTCCTTTGATGTAAGCAAGAGGATAGAACCGGTTCTCCTTGAGAGGAGCCAGGTATGCTGGCTTTGCAGATGTCCGGGACCTTCTTTGTTTTGGCGAAGATCGCGGGGACCAAGTCTTGGGGCAGACTTGGCATTTTGTAGGTTGAGGCTTTGTGGGATTGCCACGGGCCTCAGGTTTCTTGGTGACCGCCTTTGGTGTCAGGGCAGTGACACGTTGAGGGGCGGTCTTCTGCTTCTTAGCGTGCACCGTCTCTTCTACGGGTAGTGGGAATGGTCCTAGGGACCCGAAGACGATGGTCCGGGGAGTGGAGGTCGACCCGGTGTTTTGGGAGTGGCCAATGGAGGTAACTCTTCGGCAGCTGGCGGGGCGCTTGAAAGTGCGCTTGCTTTGCTTCTCTTGAAGCATGACTTGGTACTTGTTCTCGTCGAAGGTGATGGTCAACGAGGCTGCCATTGTTAGTTTTGGAAAAACTTCTGAAACAAGACCACATCCATTAGTAATCACAAGAATATGGTGATCTTAAATGGGCTATACTATGGTTTTGTCTTTTCAATTCGCTTAGGGGCATGGCCCGTTCTGAGCGTAATGAAGAAGGCAAAAAGCCATAGATGGTACAATTGTTTTGAACGCAAGTATGGTCGGCTCGAAATGAGCATTCCAGTGATTGCTAGAAGCGATTGTAAACCTTAATTCAAGTTACCGAGAAGCGAAGGTCACTCGAGGTAAAATGATATAAGGTTAGAGATACAAATGTGTCGGTCGTGAATACAGTAGACCCGAAAGGGCGTACTAGCACCGCTAGACACAAATGTTGTAAATCACATCCTTGAAAAAGGACATGAGATGGGATTTTTTTTTTTAAATGTCAAGATTGGGTTCACAAAAGAGAGCAAATGGTATTTCAATCCGAATACAGGCTCAAACATTTCTGCGAGCCTAAATCCGAAAAAGGGAACCAGGATTTCTCAGATTTGAATCCAATACTGACGGGAGTTTTTTTTTTTTGAAAAGTCAAGATTGAATTCATAAAAGAGGGAAAATAGTATTCCAATCCGAATACAGGCTCAAACATTTCTACGAGCTTAAATCCAAAAAAGGAAAGTACCAGGATTTCTCATATTTGAATCCAATACTGACTGGAGTTTTTTTTTCTTTTGAAAAGTCAAGATTGAATTCATAAAAGACGGCAAATGGTATTCCAATCCGAATACAGGCTCAAACATTTCTGCGAGCCTATATTCGAAAAAGGAAAGAAACGGGATTTCTCAGATTTGAATCCAATACTGACGGGAGTTTTTTCTTTTTGAAAAGTCAAGATTGAATTCATAAAAGAGAGCAAATGGTATTCCAATCCGAATACAGGTCCAAACATTTCTGCGAGCCTAAATCCGAAAAAGGAAAAAACCAGGATTTCTCTGATTTGAACACAATAATGACAAAAGTTTTTTTTTTAGATTTTCTTTTTTTAAGATTTTTCGTTTTTTTTTTTTTTTTAACAGTGCACATAGGTCTTCCAATTCGGTTTTATGAAACCTTAGTGGATAGATTAGCCCCCAGGTAAGGGTAGGATTACTTAATGAACCTGCCTGAAGGACCCTTACCTCGAACAGTCTAGTTGCCTCCACACTCTGGACAAGGCTTTTCTTAGATCCACTTTGGTCAAAGAACGCAATTGGTGCAACCTTGGTGTTTTTTTTTTGTAAAGATCTCCAATGAACCCATCAAAGAGAGGGAAATGGCCCCTCCCAATCCGAACGTTGGCTCAAACATTTTTGCGAGCCATTGTATGAAAAGGAAAGAACCAAAGTTTCTCCAATTTGAATCCAAAAGAGAGAAATTTAAAAAAAAAAAAAAATTTTAAATTTTTTTTTTTTGAAAGATCTCCAATGGACCCATCAAAGAGAGGAAAATGGCCCCTCCCAATTCGAACGTTGGCTCAAACGTTTCTGCGAGCCATTGTATGGAAAGGAAAGAACCAAAGTTTCTCTAATTCGAATCCAAAAGAAAGGAATTTGAAAAGTTTTTTTTTTTTTTTAACTTTTTTTTTGAAAGAATTCCAATGGACCCATCTAAGAGAGGAAAATGGCCCTTCCCAATCCGAACGTTGGCTCAAACATTTCTGCAAGCCATTGTACGAAAAGAAAAGAACCAAAGTTTCTTCAATTTGAATCCAATGAAAGGAATTTGAAAAAAAAAAATTTAAATAATTTTTTTTTGAAAGAATTCCATTGGACCCATCAAAGAGAGGAAAATGGCCCCTCCCAATCCGAATGTTGGCTCAAACATTTCTGCGTGCCATTGTACGAAAAGGAAAGAACCAAAGTTTCTCCAATTTGAATCCAATGAAAGGAACTTGAAAAGTTTTTTTTTTAAACTTTTTTTTTTTTTAAAGATTTTCAATGGACCCATCAAAGAGAAGGAAATGGCCCCTCCCAATCCGAACGTTGGCTCAAACATTTCTGCGAGCCATTGTACGAAAAGGAAAGAACCAAAGTTTCTCCCATTTGAATCCAAAAGAAAAAAACTTTTTTATTTTTGTTGAGAAAAGAAAGAATGGAAACAAGTTCAAAGAAAGAAGTTTCCAAAGAATCCCATCTTATGTTTTTTTTTTAGATACAAGATCCAACATAGGCCACCAACTAGGAAGGAGCCAAGGATTCTAAGCATCGTGTTCTCAAATGAACGGGTCCCACCGGGTATGCCAACTTGATGGACCTGTCTTTTTCTTTTTTGCCTTCCTCCGTCCCGGGTCTGCCGGGGTGCGGCGGGGGGAAGAGAAATAAAAGTGCAAGCATCAATAATTTTTTTTTTTGTACGGGTATGTCAGATTTTCTATTATACTTGGAATTTGAAATGGTGATCCGGAGATTTACCTTCACAAGTAGAAAAGAAAATCAACTTTTTTCTAACTTTCTACTGCACATATATTTTAAAGAAAGAGATAAAATTTTTTAATGCCGTGAAAGGCGATTTTCATTTGTTTGCCGTGAAAGGTAGTTTTACCGTGAAAGGCGATTTTGTGCCGTAGAAGGCAGTTTACAAATCTCATAAAAAATGTAAAGACAAGAAATGTGATTTTATGTCTCTTTAAAAAATGCACAATACAACAGAAAAGTAAAAAAAAGGAATTTGACTTCTCAAGAGTTTGTGGGGACTCGTTTAGATCGACGGTCGCGAGTCATGTATGGGCTCCGCCATCGTCCTTCAGATGAGAACACTTGATGCTTTAGTTCACTTGGCTTGGCTTGGACCCCAGATTTTTAGAGGACAAAGACTAATGGAAGGTCCTATATCTAATAAAAAAATGGGTAGACGGGCTAAAAAGCCGCATCGAAGCCATGTTGGATAGAAGAAGAGGGTTAAACCTTGGGGGAGTGGCCCCCCAAGGTACTTTGATCACCTTGTAGTTCTTGCAGTAGGGTTTCTTCAAGGCAGGAGAGCTTCTTTGTGCAGAGAATTCTTCATGATAGTTTTCAAACAATTTTCAGGACTCACTTCAGATAATTTTTTCTGGACTCCTTCCCTTTGGAATGACCGCTATTTATAGGCTTTTGGTGGTCATTAGGAGGGTTTTATGGGCATTAATGGTATTAATGCTCCATAATGGGAAGAGTTACAAGATTTAATTTCAGAATTTTGTAACTCCTTTTCTTTGGATTTTGATTGGCCGATGGAGAATAATGGGCATTTAATCTCCATGATGATGGGAGTTTCATGATTAATTACTATGATTAATCTCCATAATGATAGGAGTTAAATGGTTAATTGTCATGATTAATTGGACTTGTAACTCTCGCTTGCTTTTGATTGGGCCGTCCAAAATAATGAGTTAATGACTCTAATAAGTTGTCATAAAAAGGTCAATTAACAACATTAATTGGTGGCTGAGTCGCTTGCAGAGTCACGGGCTGCGCCATGTCTTTTGGAATTCTTCTTGCGATGATTATCGATGGATCCGCACGTTGTTTGGTGTCGGATGACGATGCAAATTTAGACATTGGTTGACACCAATGGGTCGGGCTTTTATCGGGCTTTTTCGCTTCTGTTTTCTCCTGTATTTTTCTTGACATTTCTTCTCATTTATTGGCTTGATTCCACTGAAGAAAACCGATCAAAAGGCTGTGTAAATCAGAGCACAAAGTTTCCTACTTTTAGAAAAGCTGAAGACTCCGTAGCCGATTTTCCGCCAAGAGTTGAAACTAGGTCAAACGATGTCAGAATGACCTGAAATTTGAGGTGAAGCTTCTTGAGCATTACATAGGACCAACCACGGGCTTTTATTTGAGTTTTGAAGCGGTTTGGGGTCCCGTCGATGCTTGACTTGATTTCAGCATGCGGAAGATGTCGTGCTTTGATGTACGGTCATCCAATGTCCGATTGACCTAAAATTTGACAGGGAGCCTATTAGAGTCATTTTGAGACGATCCATTAGCTCTAATTTGGGTTTCATGGTCCCGGGGAGCTTCGCCGCCGGTAGGCTTGCTTTTGCTTCGGAGCGTCAAAACAGGGCCAAACGTTGTCGAAATGACCTGAAATTTGACATGCAGCCTTTTGGAAGCATGTAGAAGCTACTCATGTGTTTTGTTTAATGAGTGGCAGCATCGAAGGTTCTCGCCGCTGGAAGCCTTGATTTCGCCGTTCGAGAGTTGATGGAGGGTCAAACGGTGTCGGTTTGACTTGAAATTCGACGTGGAACCTTTTGGAGGTATTTTGAGACCATCCATAGGCTCTGATCGAAGATTTGATCTATTTGACACTGTCGCCGCTGGGAGCTCCCGCTCAGCTATTGGAGGATTGAAGTGAGGCCAAATGGTGTCGAAATGGCTCGAAACTTCATGTGTACCTCTCTTTTGGCTATTTTAAAGGATCTTACAGTTTTTGTTTGATTTTGACAAGATCTGATGCTTGAAGCCGCTTTGCCTATTTGTAGTAGGATGCAGCTCCATGTAGCTTTTGATGTTGAGGAGGCAAAGTGACATTTTTTGTGTCAGCAGTAGGAGAAATCAAGAGTGAGACCTACATTGGTGAAATTTGAGAGAGATTAAAGGCGAGAAACCCTTCATGGTGGGCCCATGTATCTTTACATCTTGGTGGAGTTGGAAAGATTGGAAATTCTCAAAGAGGAAAGAAGAAACTCAGATTTGGAAAGATGATGTTGACTTGCTAAGTTTGGAAACCAAAATCAAGAAAAAGAGAGCAAATTAGAAACTTTGCAAGGGGAGTTGGCTAGTCAAAGTTACAAGTGAGGAAGCGAGCCAGATATGGAAAGAGAATCAAATAAGAAAGCAAATAAAGAGTCCAAACATGCCTTGGACATCCAACATGGGTCCCACACACCCCATTACATGCCACACATAGACGTTCCCTTAATTGCACAATTATTCTCGGGTTTTTCAGGGGCAACAAATTGAAGTGGTCATTACTTTCAATCTGAGTGTCGGATTGGTGTACTCTACATACCTTGGAAAGGTCTTTTTGAGTAGATATCGGTGGAACCCAAGATTGCATAAATCGGAGCTATATTGAGGGAGATATGACTTCGGGAAGTTGACTGTTATAATTCTGCGGGAATTGCAAAAACTTTTTCAAAATTGGCAACATGAGAGATGTTTAAGGAGTTCAATTTGGCAAGACTTGGAGCCCAAGAGACCACACTTAATAACAAATCCTCTCCAATTCAAATTCTTTCTAAGTGTGAAGCCTAGCTTGAGTCCTAAGCAAGAAATCTTTATAAATAAGGAAACAAGTCCTAAAAGAGAGGAGATTCTTTGCTAAAAAGGAGGCATCAACAATTATAAAACCAACCCAAAAGGGGATGGAGGGCATCTCATACGCAACACTCCCTCTCTCCAAGTCAAGGAACTGCCAACTTCGTCGAGAGTAGCCCCCGATGTTGCAGCTTCTTGCACCTCCGAGAGCTCCAATTGCCGCTCCTTCAGCTCGTCAGATTGTCCCAACAACTCAGTCACCTCAGCAGCCTTGCGTTCCACAGCAGGCACGTGATCCTCAACAGCTGCCTAGGGGACAACACTATTAGCGTGGGCATCATTGGAGACCCTAGGGACAACAGCGCTAGCAGCATAGGCCCCAGGCAGCCAGGCAAGTCTTCGCACTCACCTATGAGGACGCTGAAGCCATGGGGAACATAGTCGAAAGTATTCTTTCCATTTGTGATCAGCTTGCTAGAGTGTTGCTTGATCCAAGTGCGACACATTCTTATGTGTCCTAAGCTTTTGCTTTAGTTCTTGGTAGAGTATAAGAGGAGTTACCTTGCATGCTAGTCGTGTCTACACCCGTGGGTAGGTGGGTTGTGTGTCAAACTTACCACCCCAGATGCCGAGTGCAGATTGGGGAGTACATTCTGTTTGCAGACTTGATCGTGTTACCCATGCATGACTTCGACGTCATTTTGGGGATGGATTGGTTAGCCAGATACCGAGCGGTGATGGATTGCTTCGAGAAGACAGTCAAACTCTCCATTGACAGTTCAGAGGACACGATAGAGTTTGTAGGCAAGAGGAAACTGCCCAGCACCAGGATGATTGCAGCACTGAAGGCTGAAAGGATGATGAAGGTAGGATGCGAAGGCTACATAGCGTTTATTTCAGAGGATAAGAAGTCCATGGGAGTGGATGAGATCCTAGTGGTATGTGAGTTCCCAGATGTATTTCCCTACGAGATTCAGGGATTACCTCTAGTCAGAGAGATTGACTTCACCATCGAGCTTGCACTAGGCACAACACCGATTTTCAAATCTCCCTATCGCATGGCTCCATCCGAACTACGAGAGTTAAAGACTCAGTTGCAGGAGTTACTGGACAAGGGTGTAGACACCTCATTTGGCCCCTATGATAGCCTTAAATACCTATCATATATAGCGATGCCCCCATTTCACCCATAATTGAATGATTAATGACATAATTCAGATTAATTAACGACGATGAAGATGCTTGTTGTTAATTTTAGACTTAGTTCAACGATTTCTAGAAGTTCGTGAGAGAGAAGCCGAGTCGCATCAAGATCTTGAGCCCAACCCACTACTCACACAAGGAGTGAATCATGACACCACTCAAACCCTTTCCGGACCACTTAAGACATGCTTAGGCCAATCCTTCCAAAGACCATACTTAGTTTCCCAAAATATCACCCGATTAGCCTAAGTTAGGAAATCGAATTCATTGGTCCAGAGATCCCCCATATTTTTCAGCTCCTATTTGTCAAGAAATTTAGACCATTGAATTCCTCACTTCGAGGGCTTTCCGGCGGTATGTAGAACGTCCAAATCCGATAAGCGAGTCAAAAGTTATGAACTTCCGAAGTTTGTCCTAAAAAGAGATCACCTAGGCACCACCCATGTGGCGCCCACCCTATGGAAAACCATCTAGGCGCCCCATGGTGGGCGCCCACACAGCCCGGGACCACCTAGGCGCAGCATGGTGGGCGCCCAGCCTCCGAATTTCACTAGTTAGCCTAAAAGTAGCCCGGGACCACTCAACGTAGGGGCCGAACTCCGAAAATAAATCGACTCCACTTAGGCACCACCCATGTGGCGCCTACCCTACTAAGTTCCACATGGGCACCAACCCTGTGGCGCCCACACAGCCCAGGACCACCTAGGCACCCCATGGTGGGCGCCACCTTAAAATTTATTTGTTTGGTTCGAGATTAGACCGGGACCACTCATACGTAGGACCAAGCATCGAAGACGAACCGAACCACCTAGGCACCACCCTTGTGGCGCCCAGCCTTGAAGTTCACCTAGGCACCACCCCTGTGGCGCCCAGCTTTGAAGTCCATCTGGGCACCACTCATGTGGCGCCCAGCCTATTAAGTGCTAATGTAGGTCCCCCCAGCTGAAGATATATCCATTCAATCTCGACTCCAAATGGGACCAATGACCAAAAGCGAAACACGAGCCAGCTGGGCACCACCCTGTGGGCGCCCACTCTCTCCAGGATCACCTAGGCGCCACCCTGTGGGCGCCCAGCATGCGCAGGCCATGTGGGCGCCACCCCATGGGCGCCCATCTTCCCACCAAACCCTAGTTCACCCTAAAACAACTTAAGCCGCCTAGGGATGCGTGAGACCTTCTAGAAACCTGAAATAGTGAAGCCCTAGCCCTTCTAAAACTCGTCCCAAACCAATATAATCCCTCTTAACTTCATTTACAAAGGGGGCTACCCAAAAACCCTAAGAAAAGAGGCAAAAGGAGAGCATAGAAAAAGAAGAAGAAAGGTAGCCACCATTAGAGAAGAACTTCAAATCTATAGTAGAGGAAGGAGAAAGAGAGGAGGAGGCTTCCATATCTTCAACTGGAGCTATGGATCTTTGCAAAAGCTTCGTTTTAGGAACTTGAGGAACGCGTCATATACCGGTATTCCTAGATCTCTTCTTTCTTTTTCTGTATTCCATTACCATTCATTCTTAGAAATATGCTTAGGACCATTTGAGCATCGTAGATCTACATTAGCTTGTGATAAAAATAGTATTAGTGCATCATCATGTTAGTAATATGTTTAGGTTCATTCTAATATAGTAGATTCGTCTAGATTTTGGAGTTCTAATTGCATAGTTAGATTAGATCTCGCATTAGCATCATAACCATCATCATTTATATTGAAAAGATCGCGAACAGCCTTTGGTAGAAAGGCTGGGCGCCACCCACTGGGCGCCTGCCCTCTCCGGAACACCTGGGCGCCACCCACTGGGCGCCTGTCCTCTCCGGAACCACCTGGGCGCCACCCCCTGGGCGCCTACCCTTCTGAGACAGGGTCTGGCTTCTAGATCTCCGCCCGTTGCATCGTCTGCTTATAATTTTGTTAGTTGCATCGCTAGTAGTTCGAATTAATACATTCGCATCAGTCGCTGCATATTGGAAGTTGTGTTGAAAACACCAAGATTCTTGTGCGTTCGTTGTGTTCCGTTGAAAACCCTGACTGAGCAGGGTAGGCGCCACAGGGGTGGCGCCCAAGTGGATTTCTCCACTTTTGTGCACAACTTCAAATCTTCCGCATTTAGTTCATTTAGAAACTGCATAATGATGATATGTTTGGTTGTATGATCTGTTCTGAACTTTGAATTACCATCTTTGTCACACTTCACATCATATCATTTGAATTGCATAACCATAGAAAATCCCAAAAAAAAATCATAAAACATAAAATCCCTTCTTCTCTTTCCTTACTCTCTAGTAAATTAGAGGAGAAACCAAAAACAAATTAAAAGATATCCAGAAAACCCAAAAATAATAATTAGATAGTCTAGGTTATTGAGTTTAGCGCCTAAGTAGGATAAATCATAAGATTAATTAAAACATCATAATTAGCTAACTTAAGAAACATCAAATCATTAAGAACCCTAAAATCTTAAGACCCTAATTAATTCGGATTTAGAAGTAATTAAGAACTTTAAAAACACAAAAAACCTAAAACCCCAAAAGACAGCCACCTGGGCGCCACCCCCTGGGCGCCCATCCTTCCACAGCCACCAGGGCGCCACCCTCTGGGCGCCCAGCCTATTCATTCTCCAAAACACCCCGATTAAAGCTTAACATAATTGGTTAAGACCTTAAACCAATTTGAATCAACACAGTAAAACATTTTAAACCTGAAATAATTGAAACCTTAATCAACTTAATCTCTAATTAACTCAAAAACTCAAAACCAATAAACTCCAAAATAGTCCACCTGGGCGCCACCCCCTGGGTGCCCAGCCTGCACTGCCACCTGGGCACCACCCTCTTGGCGCCCATCCTATCCCGTCTCTAAAGAACCACTAATTAAAACTTCTAATTAATCACAACCCAAATTTAATCCTAGTTAACATAACAAAACACTTTTAAATTTAAGAAACCTAAAACCTCAATCAACTTAGACTTGAACCAACCTAAAAACGCAAAAGCAACCCGAAACCAAAAAAACAGACACCTGGGCGCCACCCCGTGGGCGCCCAGCTTGCCTTTACACTTGGGCACCACTCTCCTGGCGCCTATCTTATCCCATTCCCTTAGAAACCACCACTTAATTAAACTTAATCGATTAAACCCGAATTAACACCTTAAAACACTATAAACCTAAAAGACTCGAAACCTTAATCAATTTGGACTCAAACCAATTTAGAAAGTATAAAACGAATAAACCACAAAACATCCACTTGGGCGCCACCCCCTTGGTGCCTATCCTGCCGCATCCACTTGGGCGCCACCCCCTTGGTGCCTATCCTTCCGCATCCACTTGGGCACCACCCTCCTGGCGCCCGTCCTACCCAATCACTAGGAAACCCTACTTGAAATTAAATTCAAAGTCAATCGCGATCAACGCACAGGAACACCCTTGAAATCTAAAACAATCGGAATCATAAACCCAAATAAACTTAAGACATCGAACCAACTCGGACGCACAAGGCAGACACTTGGGCGCCACCCCCTGGGCGCCCATCCTGTCACCTCCACCTGGGCACCACTCTCTGGGCGCCCAGCCTCTCTCGTCACTAAAGCCAAATTAATTGAAACCGAATTTAATCTTAATAATCGCAACAGAACATTTTTAATTTAAAATACATCAAACCATAAAGCTCAACCGCGAATCAACCTAAAAAATAGAGAACCCACCCGAACCACAGAATAGTTCACCTGGCGCCCATTTGTCAAATCCACCTGGGCACCACACTCTGGGCGCCCAGCTTCCCCGTTTTCAGAAAAACTCAATTCACAACTTAACCCAATTAATTGACTTTTAAATAAATCCCAATCGAATACGAATAACATTCCACATCCAAACACACTAAGTCCTTTAATCAACTTAAACTTAAATTGACCTAAGAATCACCAAACCGACCGAACCTCGACACAGTCACCTGGGCGCCACTCCTTGGGCGCCCATCCTTCCAAATTCACCTGGGCGCCCCAGTCTATCCGTTTTCATAAAAAAAGCCCCAACCAACAGCTTAACACCATTAATTAACATTCAAACCAATCCCAATCAACATATTAAAACACTTTTAACTTAAAACGTTTGAAACTTTAATCGATTCGGGTTTAGCTCCCAAAGCCTTTACAAACAAACAAACAACCACCTAGGCACCACCCCTGTGGCGCCTATCCTTCACTCTAACCTTGGTTCATAATTTCAATTTAAAACGAATAGCTAAACACCTTACCACTTAAATTAATTAAAACCAGAACTAAAATAGTCTCTAGATCCGAAAACCTATATCGAATTCCATCCAGAATACCTGAAAATCTCAAACCATCCACCTGGGCGCCACCCCCTTGGCGCCCATCCTCTCATTTGCACTAAAACGCAAACTCTTGGTTTCATCTAAAAATCCGGATCCGAATCCCTTTGACATTTGAACATCAGAGAATTAGAACAATTTGAAACATTAAAATTCACCAAGTAAGAACCCCTTGGATTTCGAAAATAACATTGATACCATCGTTGCTAGCCAAGCCACTTAGGCGCCATTGTCTGGGCGCCCAAGTCACCAGAATATCCTAGGCGCCACTCCCCTGGCGCTCAAGTCTTCTGTCAACCCCGTTTCACGGATTTCGACATCATTTCACGTTTTAAAACCATAAATTCCAGAACCTTAAACAACTTAAACAGAACCCCAAAATACATTTAATCCACCTCTTAATCAATCTTCAACTCAAAACAAATCAAACGAATTAAAAATCACAATAAATAAGTTGCTTAGGCGCTGAGCCTTCAAACTCAGGCTATTCATACCCTAGGATTAGATCGGATTTCCCCGTTAGGTAGCTTAGTGCATTAGGCTTCGCCCCATCACTTTTCCTGTTCCGTTAGGGGACTGGGAGAGCTGCTGTGGGCAGTCTAGGACCTTAGGTTAGGGTTAATCCGATGATCAGTAGTAAAGCACTAATCACGTAAACCCAAGTAAAATCCCCTAGTTAGGCCCTTCTAGCCCCCATATTGAAAAGCCATAAAAACTATAAAACCAACAAAATAAACCCAAAAAGATTTTCCTTTTATTTCTTCCTCCACCTCAGGTGCCAGATATTTAATCGAACTTAATGATAAAGGGAATAAAGAACTGATTTCTAAAATTGAATAAATGAGAATAACGAGATGAAATGAGTGATTTCGCACACACTTTTATCAATCACGGCCCATCAGCCACCCTAAAACAAACATTGGCCCATCGGCCACCTTCAATCAATTACGGCCTATCGGCCTTTTACTTTTATCACTCGTGTATCGCACACGAAAAACACAGAAATCACAAGTCAAAGTCTCATTGGCATCATCATTTTGGTTTGAAAAATCAGCATTTAAACCCTATTTTGCCAAGGGATCAGAAGGGGGTACCCGGGAACGGGACCGATCCTCTTCTTAAATATTTGGCACCTCCCCCTCTTTTAGTTTATTTTCTTTATTCTGGTTATTTTATTTTACTTGGATATACTATGATTATGCTATGTGAGGATTAACCTTTATTCGGACTTTAACTCATGACCCTTAATTGACCCAAAATTAAAGAGACTCAAAGAGACCCAAATTAATGTGACAGGACAACCGTCGTGTGTTGCCGGCAGCACATTAGAGGAGAGGAAGAACCCACCTTATTAATTTTCTCCCCATATTTCTTCGACTTTTGTCGAAGAACGGTGTTACGGCCGTACCGTAGCTGGCGATCGTGATCCATCGATTTTGAGGGTAGTCGGAATCCTCATTTTCGATGTAAAATTTAAATAGCATATATATAGATGAATGGAGATTTCCTCAAACCATGCCTCTCTTGGAGAGGAAAATTGGGGGGGTCGAAATTCACATCCGACAGCCTGGCGATCGTGATGGGACCTCTTATGTTTTCTTGTCACCTATTTGGATATTCCTAGAGTAATATTCTAAGATACGAACATCCAATCAATGATCTGATGTCCGTGTCCTATTCAGTTTAGGGTTGTTATGAGTAGTCTGAAAATTAAACCAAAGGTCCGAATGCACCGTCCACTAAGCTTTCCCCCATTACACCATAAGAAACAAATCTTCACCAACAAAACTACATAACAAGTGCCCTTCTCTTCCTCTCCTTCTCTCTCTTCTCATCTAAACATTTCTTCACAAATGGAGGGTTAGACGTTCGGAATGTCCGACTTTCAACCCCTCTCACCCCCACTATTGATCCGCACCACTGGCGAGTCACACCAAACCACGCAAAGTGTAGAACCCTTTAGGGTATTAGATGGATCCTTGGCAGCTTCAAGCCATGACCCACAACAGATAAGACGGTCCCTTTTCGAAGGAGGCCCGTTACCAGTCAATACCATAACAATGGGAAGGAATCATTCCAATACATCCACCCCATCTCCTTCATCGAGAGAGAATCATTTCTCCTCGCATTCAGGGGTGACTTACACAGATCTGGTCAGTCCTATCGGCCAAGTTATAACATGACAATGTTTCATCAACAGACTACCCTCTTCGCGCAAGTGATCCTGTTGTCTCACAGGTTATACCCTATTCTTCCATGATCAGCCAAACCGAGCCAATCACGTCCTCTATCCCACAGTATGGGATGGCTACCGACGCACCTATCATAACCCCGGTTAGGGCCATCGCACCTTCCCAGACTCTTGTGATAAATGAAAACGCATATCACCAGACAGGTCATAGTCCAATGAACATGGGTCGATTGGCGACATCCAACATCTCGCACCAAAACCCTTCGACACATATAGGAGCGCTAGATGCCTACAGGCAACATGAGATGGTTCGGCCCCAATTCCAAGCAATGATTCCTCCACCAACGGATCAAGTTCGTTACAATCCCGTGACGGTTGGCGCTAGTATGTTATATCCCCAATAAGCTCAATACGAGAGGGGGCCTCTCACTTATCAAAATCAAACAGTCCCGATCTATCAAATGCCCAATGCGAACCAGAACCTCCCAATCCAGAACGTGCAAGTTACTAACCCCACGAGCATTGGAAATCCTTATCAAACACACCAAGCGAACGAGTCGCGCTATCAACAAGCATATCAACCACCCACTTTAAGCCCAATAGTTGACCCATATATGGGACAACCGATTACACATGGGGGAATTCAGTTGAACCAAAGCTATCAGCCTATCTCGCAACCGTATTTCCAAGGCCAATGCCAAGAACCGGCCTACGCCCCTACTTCGCTAGAACCACATAGAGAATGTCAACCACAGACAATTCAATATCTAGATCCTCTAGCATTCAAGGAGTTGCAGAAAAATGTGGAGGAACTCAAGAACGAAATTAAAAAGAAATCCTCGAGCTCAACTGGCAAGAAGCTAGGATTCTACGACTTTACCAAAAAGGAGGAAAAATAGAGGTCACCTTTCCCTGTTAGAGCCCCCAAGTTCGTACCTTACGATGGGACTACTGATCCTCAGCATCACCTAGTCTCGTTTTGCAACAAGTGTCGTGCCATCGCAGACAATGACTCCATGCTTATAAATTATTTTCAGGAATCGTTAACTGGAGATGCATTGACTTGGTATACATCCGTGCCTTCCCATGAAATCAATACCTTCGAGGATATAGTAGAGAAATTTCTAGCGCGATACCAGCATCTAACTAAAAACAAACCCTTATGGCATGACTTAGCTAATCTTAAACAAAAGAACAATGAAGACTATGAGGGATTTGCAGTGAGATGGCAAAACCAATTCGCACGGTCAGATTGCAACATGCAAGAGGAAGAACAAGTAAGAATGGCCATATCGAACATGAAGGATCCCATGAGAGCCCTGATGACAATTGGGGAGGTCGTTAGTTGGACTGGCCTATACCGTAGGTTATCTAGGATGAAGCAAAATCTAGATGAAGGGGTATTGAACACCATCATTGACCACAAAAAGAACATGCGTAGGGTAGGCACAACCACCCAACCAGAGATCCGCACAACCCCTGAAGTTAGCTTGAATCAGGAAGAGGTTTACCGACCGTATCAGAAGCGTACCAGCGTTAGCTTTAACCAACACCAAAACTCAGGGCAAAATGGCAATCCCAACTTCCAAGGTGGTAACTCGAATTATCATAGAAATAATCAAAACTATCAGCGGAACAATCAGAACTACCGAAACCCTCCGAGAAATAATCAAAGTTATGACCAACCACCAAGAAACCAAGGGCCTCCAGTGAATCAAAACCAGAATCCTAATCCCATACAGCCAGTCTCGAACCCGATAGCTCCGCCGCAAAACCAGAACGCGAATCCTCAACCCAACTATAGTACAGTCCCCTTCAATTACAATAGAGACAACAATGGCAACCAGAATAACCCGAACAATGGAAATAGAAGAAGATTCGGACCTAAAAGGGCAAACAACCCGTCCCTTCCTCAACCATGGACTGCTGTCTTCTGGTCTCTCTTAAATCAGAATGCCCTCCAACTTCCACCAGAACGACCGCAGGCATGGTCCGAACACCTAGACAAGACTAAGTTTTGCGCCTACCATAGGATGCCAGGTCATGACCTCACCCAATGCTATACGGTTAGAGATTTGATCTATGATCTCAATGATGAAGGTAGAATTGATTGGAGTAACATTAGGCCAATAGGTGGGAATGATCCACGGAATGCCCCTCCCAATCAAAATCCAACCACAAATCCCGCACAAAATATTCCCAACATGCAGATTTATACAAACCCTTTACCTCAGCATGGAGCGTCAACCTCTGGACAGGGCTCACAGACCCAATTAATAAACATCGCCGTAATAGAGCACCAACACATTGATGCCCCAGCCCAAGGGAGTGTAAACCATAGCCAATCGTGTCATGGTGATTTCTTTGAAGAAGAGGATTATCGAAAATACATCACGCCATGGGATGGGAAGACCAAATTCAAAATCTTCAATTCAGGGATGGATACGATCGTTGACTCCCCTGACCTTTCCAAGGTAAATTTTGATGAGCCAAACGACCGAGAATCGCCGATCATCACGAATTCCCAACCAGATCCCTACCCAGACACAAATGCGTCTCAGGCCCACTTACGATCTGGCCGGATCCGTCCTCCCCGACTACCCCCTCACCCTGTTTCTCAGAACTTAGATTCACAAAATCCCAATATTCAAGTTGAGGAGATAGTTGATGAAAGAGCTTATAGTTCGATAGAAATAGGGATAGAATATGACCATTTAGGACACCTCACAAAGATCCTAGCTAAAGTATCTGTCCTTGATCTGATTAAAACCTCCCCCAAACATCAGTAACAATTACTTGAGGCTATTACACGCTTACAAGTCCCGGTAGGCATAACTCCAGAAGAATTGAGAACGTCTATTTCAGCCTTGGCCCCGGGAGCTTCGTTCGCTGCCATTACTTTTACTGAGGAAGAATTAAAGGAAATACCACCTGAGGCGAGAACCTCTCCCCTACATCTAACAGTCAAGATAGCAGGGAAGGAAATGTTAGGAGCTTTGGTTGACACGGGTGCATCACTGAATATTTGTTCGTTGAAAACCTACAAAGCGTTAGGGCTCATAATAAAGGACTTAATTCCAGCCCCTATGGTCGTAACTGGTTATGACGGGAATAAGAAAACTGTTTGTGGAAAAATTATGTTATTAGTCCAAGCGGGCCCAATTTCAATGCCAGAAGAATTTTATATTATGGACATCCCTGCCACTTTTTATTTGATCTTGGGACGCCGATGGTTGAACCACATGAATGCCATTATGTCAAGCCGACACCAATGTGTCAAATTCCCCCATTTGGGTAAGATCATGAAATTGATGGGAGGCCCGCCTGTCATTGAACTGGAAGAACTTCAAATACTCCCGACCTTACAACCTGCTCCCATTACACCAGAGGTCAAGATTCATGGGTACAAGGTCAATCCTCTCATTTCTTTGATGGATATGGACCCTGTGCAAAATATGTTTTCTGAATTATCCTCCCCGCAAAATCCGATGTTTGACAATGAAGGTCAAGCTCGAGGATGGACTCTAATGAAGAAGATGGGCTATCAACCCGGATTTGGGCTAGGAAAGAATGGAGAAGGCATTACCGACCCTTACATACCGGACCCTAGGGCGAGAGCAGAAGGATTAGGGTACGACACATACAATGACATAAGGTATAAACAAGAGGACTGAACCTTAAATGAGCATTTCATGAAGCATGACAAAACCTTGGACCCCAACACACCTCCATTCGGAAGGGGATGCTACAATTTGGATCCAAATGATAAAGACAAGACCGTTTTAGTGGAAGACTGGGAAGATTCGACTTCATCTGAAAGTGAGACTCACGAGGAAATCTTCGGCACTTGGAAAGAGCTCCATTCACCAAAAGGAGTGAACAATATAGACCACACTATCGATCCGAGATTCCAGACCCTATCTTGTAACATGCTGAATGCGAGTGAATTAACTCATTTACCCAAAAAAAAACGCCGATCGCCGAAATCCGAGAAAGTCGCGAGACGTGGGAAATCGAAAACCCTACCAGCGAAGAAGTGGTATATTAGCCCGTTGCCTGGCGCCAATGGCGAGAAGACTCCTCTCGAGAGAACCATGAAATTTGGGAAACTGATGACCTCAATGATCACGAAGTGGTATACCGCCCCACTGCCTGGCCACGCCAGCGGGGAGGATCCTCCTCAGTAGATAGCCCATCTCCAACCTCACCTGTACCATATCATTCCAAAAATCCCAAAAAATTAGAAAATTCCAAAAATCCTAAAAAATTAGAAAATCCCAAAAATCCCAAAAAATTAGAAAACCCCGAAAATCCAAAAAAATTAGAAAACCCCAAAAACTCAAAAAAATTAGGAAATAGAAAACCCAAAAACATAGGAACCGTAGGAGTAGAAGACTGTGATCATCATCCAAATATGGGCAACCTAAGGCGATGGAAGATACCCACAGTGGAGCAGTCTCAACTAGAAGAAATTATGACAAACATCGAGAAGTTAGGCTGCGAATCTCTGCCTGTCATTCCAGAACCCGAACTGTCTGTGCAACATGTGAACGTCAATGATGGAATGGGTGTTTACGAATTAGTAGACACTGAAGAAGGGGATGATGAAGTTTCAGATGAATTTAGGAGAGTAATTAAGAAGTTTGACAAAGAAACACAAGCGGCTTCCGAAAAGACGAAAGAGATAAACCTTGGAACGGACGAAAGACCCAAGCAGGTCCAAATCAGTGCATGCCTAGAACCTGACGAAGAGAATGAGATCCTTGAGGTCCTAAGAGAATATCAAGACGTGTTCGCATCGGATTATAATGACATGCCTGGACTCGCGCCAGACCTAGTGGAACACAGGATCCCATTGGAGGAAAATGCGAGACCGGTTAAACAGAAATTGAGAAGAATGCTCCCTGATGTTGCACTGAAAGTAAAAGAGGAGGTTGACAAACTCCACCAGGCGAAGTTCATCAGGGTTGTGTTGTTTCCTCAATGGGTTGCCAATATAGTCCCGGTGAAGAAGAAAGACGGACGCGTCCGAGTCTGTATTGATTTTCGAAATTTGAACAAGGCATCTCCCAAAGATGATTTCCCTTTACCTCACATCGACGTGCTTATTGATAATACCACAGGGCACGCTATGCTATCATTCATGGATGGTTACTCAGGGTACAACCAAATCAGACTATCACCAGAGGATCAGGAGAAAACCTCGTTCACCACACCCTGGGGGACTTACTGTTACATTGTTATGCCCTTCGGCTTGAAGAATGCCGGTGCTACCTATCAGAGGGCCATGATGGCAATATTTCATGATATGATACACGACTGTGTGGAGGTTTACGTAGATGATATTCTGATCAAATCTAGAACACGTGAAACACATGTCACGGCTCTCAGGAGAGTTCTTCAGCGATCCAGGGACACCCAACTAAAGATGAATCCGAAGAAATGTGTTTTCGAAGTATCCTCTGGAAAACTCCTAGGCTTTATGGTAAGTAATCGAGGAATCGAAGTCGATCCTTCTAAGGTAAAGGCCATTCTTGAAATGCCGCCTCCAAAGAACCTTAAAGAGTTAAGAGGCCTAATAGGGCGACTACAATTCATCAGAAGATTCATTTCGCAGCATTCACAAAGATGTGAGCCGTTCTATAAATTGCTAAAAGGAGGCGTGGAATATCATTGGGATGACGACTGCCAAAAGGCATTTGAAGATCTAAAGAAATATCTATTAAGTCCTCCTGTCCTGAAGCCCCCTGCTAAACATAGGACCCTCATTTTGTATGTATCAGCGACAGAGTCTGCAATAGGCATGGTCCTGGGTCAACATGATGAGACTGGGAGGAAAGAGAACGCAGTTTATTACCTGAGTAAATCTCTCCTACCCTACGAAAGGAAATACTCCCCAATGGAGAGAACTTGCTTAGCCGTAGTTTGGGCCGCCCAGAAATTGAGACACTACTTTCTAGCTCACCAGGTCAAACTCTTAGCTAGAATGGACCCCTTAAAATACATCTTCGAGAAACCCGTTACTTCGGGAAGAGTCGCGCAATGGAAAATACTCTTGGCAGAGTTTGACATAACCTATGTTACCCAGAAGTCTATAAAGGGACAAGCAATTGTCGACCATCTGGCACACCTCCCTCTGCCACGGTATGAACCGGTTAGAACTGATTTCCCCGACGAAAGTATCTTATTTGTAGACGTTGAAGAAGCAAAGGATGATGATTTATGGACCATGTACTTTGATGGGGCTTTGAATCAAAATGGAAAAGGAGTTGGTGTAGTGTTATTATCCCCGGAAGGAGTTGTCATCCCAATGGCCTATAAAATCGGATTTCCAGCAACCAATAATACGATGGAGTACGAAGCCTTATTAGCAGGGTTGAGAGAAGCCCAGGCCCTAGGTGTTGATAAGCTAAGAGTCTTTGGTGATTCTAAAGTCGTTATTTCCCAAATAGCTGGAGAATGGAAGGTTAGCGCCCTTAAGCTTGCGCACTGCCTCGAGAAAGCCAAAGAACTGATGTCAAAATTCAAGAAGATTTCATTTCTCTACATCCCCCGCGCCTTGAACCGATTGGCTGACTCATTAGCGATTTTAGCCTCAATCATCGAGATGCCTGATGATAAGGATTCCAAAGAATTTCTGATTAGAAGGCTAGATTCTCCGTCCGTCAAACCAATAGACCTGACCAAGGGGAACCCCGCCGAAATCCTGCTGAAAGTTTCTAAAAATAGGAGTAAGAAAGCTAAGACTGAAGAGTCCGATCAGGAAGAAGATTCTAAACCTAAAGAAGGAATCTGAGCTCGCATACAACATGATGATGACTTGGAAGATGACCACCCGTGGTACTATGATATTTGGAATTACCTGCATGATGGCTACATCCCTAACTACACCACCCGATCGGATAAAAGAGCATTAAGAGAGATGGTTCAGAGATATGTCATAGTCGCAGGGCTACTGTATCGTAGATCATTTAGTGGAGTTCTCTTACGATGCATGACCATAGAAGAAGGGCAAGAGATAGTTAAAGAGGCACATTCAGGAGAGTGCGGAGGACATGTTAACGGCCAGATGTAAGCTAAGAAAATCATCCGTTTAGGTTACTATTGGCCGTCCCTAGAATCATATTCAGTCAATTATGTCAAAAGATGCAAAGAATGCCAGCTGCATGCTGACCTAATTCATGCCCCCGCAACATCCCTTCACCCTACCACCGCTCCATGGCCTTTCTCGACTTGGGCTTTTGATATCATAGGACCCCTGACCTCTACTGTAGAGAACACACAAAATAAGGCATTCATATTAACAGCAACAGAATATTACACTAAATGGGCAGAAGCAGAAGCATATGTTAATATTAAGGCAACCTCCGTAGTCAAATTCATTAAAAAGAATATAATAGCTAGGTTTGGCATCCCTAAAGCATTCATAACAGACAATGGTCCACAATTCATATCCCAACAAATGAACGAGTTGTGCACAAAATATAACATAGAACTGCATCATTCAACCCCATACTATCCCCAAGCAAATGGTCAAGCCGAAGCAACCAACAAGACCCTACTAAAGATCATCAAAAAGACTGTGCAAACCACCAAAGGTAGTGATTGGCCAGACCGTTTGGTCGAAGCGTTGTGGGCGTATCGAACCTCAATAAGAACTCCCACAGGAGAAACCCCATACTCTTTGACTTACGGAATGGAAGCAGTCCTTCCCCTTGAAGTCCTTCACCCATCGCTGCGCATCCAGCTAGATGAAGACATGATAGAGGACCAGAGGAGAGAAGCATTGCTACTTCAGCTGGACCTACTTGACGAAAGGAGAATGAAAGCAGCAGAGCACGCACAGGTATACCGGAAGCAAATTGCCAGAGCCTACGACAAACATGTCAAAGAAAGAAAATTCAAAGTTGGCGATTTCGTGCTGAAACGCATCGCTCCTTCTCAGCTTCCGCATCCCCGAGGTAAGTTACGACCCAATTGGGAAGGCCCTTATGTAATTAAAGAAGTATATCCTGGAAATGCATACAGACTAGTAAATGCAGAGGGGGATGATCTCTCCGATCCATGGAACGCTATGTACCTGAAAAGGTACACGGTATAACCCTTCCTCACTTCTTGTAGAATATGACCCTCCTTGCCCTTTTGTGTAGTTGTAGAAATCTCATAGGAGGACCGAAGAAATGCACTCTGATCAAATTTGGAATTCGGACACACACTAACACTTAAAAATACACAAATAGGTGAGTCTGCCCCGCACAAATTCCGCACGGTCAAAGTCACTCGATGTGAAAGTCTGAAGGTGAGTTCGCCCATGTCATGAAAGCCTTTCGACCGTTTGCTAAATATATATATATATATATAGTCGTGACTAGTTTGGGTTCGCGGCTTTTTTAACCCGAGTCAGTAAGCCCGTAGGGGTATTCTCATACCTAGTGCCCTAAAGCCGTCTGGTTTGGGAGTCATTGGCCCAATGCTCGTAACATGGGTTAATTAGAAAGCTTAAAGGGCCTAGACATTGCACAGTTACATGCTAAATAAAAAAAAAAGACGTAGCTAGTTTCGGTTCGTAGCCTTTTTAACCCGAGCCAGTAAGCCCGTAGGGGTATTTGCATACCTAGTGCCCTAAAGCTGTCCGGTTTGGGAGTCATTGGCCTAATGCTCGTTACATGGGTTAATTAGAAAGCTTAAAGGACCTAGACATTGCACAGTTACATGCTTTAAAAAAAAAATATCTCTATTAGAATTAGGCCTGCTGGAGTGACATGGGTACTCATTGCATGAACTGAGCAGAAGGTGGTCGGAAGCCACAGCACTAAGGAGGCACGGTGACTTACCACCCCACACACAAACACAACTCACGAACGAGCCCCGAGGACAGTCAAGTGCTTTCTGAAGTTTAATTGAAAAGACTAAGCAACAACAAGAGGAGGGCTTGTGAGGGCTCGACCTCCAAATGATGGTTAGGGAGTATCACATTACCGCCAAGGTGACAATCATGGAACGAGGGTACTTTCTTGCCCACAGCCAAAATGAACACTAGTCTTATGCTGGGGCATTTTTTTTTTTATATATATGTATATATCTATCTATCTATCTTGCACGGCTTCCCAATATGGGCCCTCATCGCATACACGATTGCCACAAACACTCACTGGACTACACACACCCTCACCTCATGCATGCTTTTGTTGCTAACCATTTCCGAGTGAATGCAGGAAAGAACCCATACACTAAGGTACTGATTCCATCTCTTTTCCCGAAGCTTGAATGCCAAAATGGCCCCCTGACATTTTTACCGAGAAAGAAAGATGCCACCTTAGCTAAATTATGCAGGGGGCCTAAAAATATTAAACTAACAAATTTTCTTTGAGACCTTGCAGGGAAACCAACCCCGATTACATTCATAACATCCCACAAGCTGGGGCATTTTTTTATATATTATCTACGGGTATTATTTTGCACACAACTCCTCATAACTAGAAAAGGTCAAAATGCTGATGACCAGACTTGGGAAGTATGAATTATGGTTGTTATGATATATAATGATGAATTTGATTATAGATATATGCTATGCACACCCTTTATGATATCATGTTTGATTTGAAAATGCAAATATCTTGAGCTCTTGCCTTACTACTTATTGCTGACGATGTGAATACCTTTAAAAACATAGAATTGCTTAAGTCACAAATGTCACACACTCAGGCACTCCTCATTGTTTGAGAACCTTGTGGCCATGTTGCCTCTTCAGGTCAAAATTGGCATGGGATTGCATTCATTTGGTTTATTATATCTCATCTTGTCTATCCCGGATTGCTATTATTTTTATTCCATGAGATTTCTTTGCTGAGGCACGAAGTTCGAGAAATTTTAGAAAAATTTCGGCAGCATTTCCCCTTGTTTTTTGGACCCCCGGAAAATTTCCGAATACACAAAACCTGTTACCTGTGAAAGAACAACACTTCATATATTCCTCGATACCCCACAACAACTCCTTATCAATCAAACACATTCCCATGGCACTTCTAAAGCATCAAGCACATTATCTCAACTACACATACATAATACACGTATGCACAACATACATCAAATACATATTAGCTCTCACCATAAGCCAAAGATGGGGCGAAACAACATAAATACATAACTAGCAAATATGGATACATGGAACAAGGATACACTAATGATGCAGCCTGGGGAGATCGGTCAAAGAACGATGACTCTACGGAACGGCTCCATCACGGCGAGCCGACGAAGCGAATGAGGTCGGACCAGGAGCACACTGAGAAGGAGTGCGGGTCGAGTCCGAGAATGCATAACCTCTCTCCTCTGCCCTTCGATGAAGTCTAGTGAGACGCCCCCGCAAATCAGTAACCACTTCATCATGTTGTCGCTCCATGCGATCCATGCGCCGAGCGTAATGATCATGAATAATGGCCTTCTCCTCGCCCCGGCTAGGAGGTGGAGGAATAGAAGCAACGATAGCACCGCTCTACAGGACAACGTTTATAGAAACATTACGTTCAACAAACCTTGTAGCATCAAACGTGGAATTTTAAAAGAAGAAAAGACCTTCACCTGCACAGGGGCCTCAAAGCTCCTAAGCCTGGCACGTAACTCGTCAACCTGCACACAACAAATTATAAACAACATCAACAACTGATGAGGAATCAAGATTGAAATATCACATGAGAAGCGCTCATACCTGTGCCATAGAAGCAGCTATCTCTGCAAACGCTCCGTCGCGCTCGCCACGAGTCTCTGCCTGAGGATCACGAATAGAAAGGGTTAAGAGTTGTCATTATATGTCTTGAATACAAGAGCGATAAAACAAAACGCAAACCTCGCTAGTCCGCAGTCGGTCCACCTCCGCTTGTAGAGTGAGAAGATCGCTCTCCAATCGAATTCTCGTGACCTCGGACATGTCCTGCTCTCTGTTGCTCTGCATAATAACCAAAGGTCATAAACACAAATTCAAAATGAACAAATAACTCCATGACCTCATACCTCGTGAGAATCCGCCAACGCTTCGATGATCGCTTCATTTTCCCGGCGGCGCTCCTGTTACCAAAGCATTTTTAGTAAGGAAAGTATAAATAAGGTAGCACATGGCTAATTAGGTTTAACAATTTTCGTACCCTCTCCACTGTCAATAGTGCCCTTAGTCTCACGATCTCCGTATCCTATGAAATATAAACCATGCCGTTACATCGAGAATGATCAACATTACTATGGAGATAAGCACCATTGGATTCAAACACTAAATCAAGGAGTCATACCTTCTTCTCCACTAGGTGAGACAGTCGAAGTGTTTCTCCCCTAAGGATGGACTCCGCATCGGACGCTACACACCCAGACGTCCCCTGTCAACATGAGAGCCACGGTTAGAGGATGGGAAGAGCATGAATCGTTGAGATTGTAAGGCTCATAATTGAAGTTGGAAACCTCATAAGCCCTCACCTCGCCCCGTCCTTCAGATGATGGATGTGCCTGCCAATGCCTTGCTGCAGCTGGTATCTCTTCCTAAAAAGTAAAGGAAGAAACGACGTTAACCATGATAAAAAGGAAGACAACATCAGAGCAAACAAAATTTCAATGCTCACCCGAGCCAATGATGAGGCCTCGGCCGCTTCCGCGCAATTACTAATAGAATACGAAGCCCCACAAGAATACGACACTGGGAGTATATACCGATGCAAAGTTGTCCTCCAATATACCTCATAGTCACTCCAGGCACTAGCATCTACACCGAAGGTGGCCTTCCGCCCTTTCCTTCTCCAATTTTTTATCTCTTTCCGACACGGATGGCGGCGTTTGAACGCTTTCAAACCCGACCCTGGATACGACCGATGCATGATAGACTTTTCTGCAAGGACAACTTGATGGTGTCCCAGTTGGCGCGCAACTCGGCTGACAACCAACCTGACCGCCACCTGGGGAGCGTGGAGCCAAATGTCCCTCTCAAATAGAGTACGCCCCTCCTGCACAACAGCCATCTCATCATCCGGACCACCCCGGTAGGGCTGCCAGATCACCTGACAAGTCATGATGTGTAGCAAATGAGAACAAAGAAAGGCAGACATTTAACATGACAAATAAAAGGAGAAAAGGAGCATACCTCGTGATTTTTCAATTCATTTAAGATAAACCGGTAACCTTGCTTGCCCGGTCTCATTCCTAGAGCCTTAATACGCTCAGCCATCTCAGGAGGCAGAATGTCGGCAAAACTCCGCAAATTGGCATTAGGATACCACTGCGAAGCCCGGGGAGTACAGCTCAACCTCGCAGGCAAGCGCTCAGGCCGACACTGGATGATATGCTCCCAAACCCATACCTATACACAACCAAAGCTTAGTTATCACAAAAGACGAAAAATGACCCATGATAAGAAATGGTGGACTACAATAGGTCACCACATTTGGGGATAGGGTTTAAACCTGTAGGATCGGCACGAACCCTCGAAGGCTTTTACATCCCGGCTGGAGGCGGCACCTCGAGTCCAGACTATGGAAAAGAAAGGCAAGGGTGGCCGCGCCCCAAGCATAGTCGCCGACCTTATCCAGGTCCTGCACAAATAGAATAAGAGTACCGGACGCTCTATTGCCAGTCGCATTGGCAAAGAGACATCTCCCCAAAAAGAACAGAAGGAAAGCCCGGAGATGCTCATCATCACCCAATCGTGCCGAAACCAGCCTGGGTCTCCTCAAACGAACCTCAGACTGCCTCCCTTATTTTTTCTTTGCACAATACCAAATTGACAGAAGAAATTCATTATATAATCAAAATAAGGAAAAAAGTAGCTACCAAATGCTTCGGTACTGACTCGTGATTGGGAAAACCTCACAGGGTATCCCTACCCTCTTTGGGCGAGCGTACCCATCAACCGGCACTTCCCGCCATTCATATCCTGCAGCAAAAGAGAAAGAACATAAGAAACAAGTATGAGAAGCATGCAAGACGCCAGAGATCAGTAAAAGAAACTAGATCGAGTGCTTACGCTCAGAGGGTCCGACGTCGTCACCCTCGTCACCTCTACCCGCACCTCCATCTCTCCTCTCGTCAAAGCCGGCAGAAACAACTCGGCGAGGTCTCACCCCCTCATCCTCGCTGTCCCCATCATCAATCTCGTCGTCTCCATCGTCAGACGCGATAAACTCACTCTCCAACTCATCATAATCTGCATCCTCATCATAATCCCCGTCCACCTTATCATCACTCTCAATCGCATCCATCATTGCTACATCGTCATTAGCAGGGCCGGCCGTAGATCGGGATCCACCAGAAGAGGGGCCCTCACCTGTCAAAGGAATTATGAACACTGTTAATAAAGGATAAATATCGAATATGCAGGTCTCATGGGTATTTTTCTACTCTGAATCAATCTAAAGGAGAGGGGACAAAATGTTACCAGCATTGGCCCGAGCCCCGGCCTTTGTGGGGACAGGACCTCCCTCACATCCTCTAACCGGCAAGCCTTCGAAATCTGGTACCCTTGCCCTCAACTTGGCAAGAAAGTCCGTCTGGTTCCGAGCCCACTCTAAAGTGAAGCACGGAGGAATGATTAGTAGGAGCAACAGAAGAGAAGGATATGATGCTACAAAGGCAACAATGGAATACTTACTATTTAAGATTCTCTTCCTTTCTGGGCTGTACGCCTCCCTCAGCCACTCGGCGTCAATCTGACCCACACTGGACTAGGGACGAGCCCCGAACATCCTATGCAGACGTAATCGAGTGATGGAAGCCTTGGCATCATTCCCCCTAGAGAAAACAGGGAGGCCTGTCACCCTCAGCCCCCAGCAACGCGCAATGTCCTCAAGTGTAATCGTCATTTCCCCAGGCAGGAAATGGAAAGTGTGCGTCTCATCCCTCCATCTCTCGGAAAGAGCACAAATGAGGGCACGGTCGGTGCGAAAGGCGACAATAGACATGAAATCCCCGAACCCCATCGCTCTTTTAAGTGATCAGGGAGCTCGGTCCACCAGTCCCTCATCTGTAACCAACTCACCCTAGCCCGGGCAAAAGGGACAGGCTGCAACATAAACATCACAGGAAAGGATGTCAACAATAATGAAAGCCGACAAAGTATGAGATTTATAAAGATAGCTAAGAGTTTACCCGGCCAGCTCGTATCTCGTCTGAAAGGTGAGGCTTCTTCTCCGATTTGTCCTCACACTTCTGTTTCTTTTTCGGGGGAGTAATGATTTGATCTACCCCAGCCCCTTCCACGGTGTCCGATGACATAGGAGTGCGCTTACAGGTCTCCTTAGTCCTAGCCATCTGACAAACCTGTACCCAAAGCCAAAATGAGAAGTTGAGCATGAGGGCATAATGTTAGTCCACATAAGCATAAGAGACCATGACCATTGATCCAACCAAAAGATTAGGACAAAACGAATCCCATTTATTGAGCTACCCTCATTAAAACACATTTTTATAAGCCTGAAAAGAAATGAAAACACATTCATTCCAACCCAACTCTTCCAAGTTAGCTCAAACTTCACGCCTCTCATTCTGCCTCATCACCACTATATCATTTCGACATATACATTAGGCTGAATCACATCCCGTCCCACAGTCACATCATACAAATAAGAAAAAGGAAGGAAGGGAAACAATGACAACCACAACAACGAGAAATATATAAAGATATAAAAACAAAAAAATGAATAACCGAATCACAATTTAAACTAAAACAACACCCATAACCTTTGTCCCACCACATCATAACCAACTCACCCTAGCCATCACCACCACACCCCTCAATTACCAAGCTTACTCTTCTACATAATAAAATAAACAAAAAAAAAAAAAAGATAGAGACAAAAGAGCAGAAGGTTCCCGACATAATTACAAATATGGAAGTGAGCATAAAACACACCATGGTGTAAGAAACAAGTCAAAACCAGTGCATCACAAATTTAAACAAGTCCTTGAATAACATAAGAAAGAAAAAAAAAAGAAAAAAAAAAAAAAAAGCCCAAACCACTTCCCCATAATGACTGAGATCTACGTTAGGAGTCCAAATCATGTTCACCACACTCTCATTTAAAGCCAATGGAAATGCTCAATGAACTTAACAATCTCCAATACACTAGTTAGCCTCCATGGATCACACCAAACCTCACTCCTCATCATCCCACCAATCCTAACTAGCCACAGAAAATGCCCATTTTCCATCCAAACTGATTCCGCCAAGGAACCCCCACTATGCAATCTTTCAAATTTTAGTCAAGGGGGCTAGGATGGCCAACATCATAGTTAGGACAGCTCTATTCCTTCTTCCCTCACCAAAATCCACCACACCCATGGCTGCCAATAGCCAAAATCAAGTCCTAAAACCCCATGTTGCAGCCATCGTCCAAAATGATAATAATAATGATAATAAATAAAGGAGAGAAAGAAGAAATGAATGAAAGAGGATGGGACCCACATACCTGGGCCACCAAGTTGTCAAACACCCCCTTTTTTCTCTTCTCCCTTTCCTTCTTCTTCCCCTCACTCTGTTGCTGGTCTCCTTGTTCAGCCCAGTCACACCTGAAACGGCAGCAGCAAACATAAACAGATTCTAAAAAAAAAAAAAAAAAACAGAGAGAAGAGAAAAGAAAGAGAATGAAAAAGAAAAAAAAAGAAGGAAGAATGAGACCCACATACCTGGGTTACCAAGCTTTGCAAATGCCCCTTCCCTCTTCTCCCTTTCCTTCCTCGTCCCCTCACTCTGTTGTCGATCTCCTTGTTCAGCCCAGTCAAACACCACCTGAAACGGCAGCAGCAAACAGAGTCTAAAAAAGAAAAAGACAACAGAGAGAAGAGAAAAGAAAGAGAATAGAAATAAATGGAAGGAAGATAAAAAAAAAAAAAAAAAACACAAACCTGAATCTCTCTCTCCTCTCTTTCTCTTCAGCTTACTCGGTCTTCACCTGCAGCTACCCTAAACAGATTCTAAAAAAAGAAAAAATACAGAGAGAAGAGAAAAGAAAGAGAATAGAAAGAAATAAATGGAAGGAAGATGAAGACCCATACCTGAATCTCTCTCTTCTCCTTTTCTCCTCAAATGTATTCGGTCTTCACCTGTAGCTGCCATAAACAGATTCTAAAAAAAAAAAAAAAAAAAAAAGAAAGAAGATAAAAGAAAGAGAAGAGAAAGAATGGAAAATGGGAAGAGAATAAAGAACTCACATACCTGAATTTTTCTCTCCTCCCTTTCTGCTCAATGCATTCGATTTCTCCCTAAAATGGCAGCATACAGATTCTAAAAAAAAAAAAAGAAAAAAGAAAAAAAAAAGAAAAAAAGAAAGTGAATGGAAATAGAAAATGGAAGGAGGATGAAACCACATACCTGGCCTTCTCTCTTTTCCCTCTTCTCCACTGCTGCTCACTGCACCTCACCTGAAACTACAACGGCAGCCATAATGAAATGAAAAAAAAAAAATTAGAAAGAAGAAGAGGTAGAAAAGGAAGTCGAAACCCACTTACCTGGGCGACGGCAGACCCGCAAGCTGCTGCTCTTCCTTTCCTCCTCTCCTTTTTCTCCGCCCAGCTCTCCCTGATCACTCTCCCCTGCGCCTCACCTAAAGCAAGAACTCAAAGAAAGAAACGAAAGAAAAGAAGAGAGGGAAAGAAAGAATAAAAAAATGAAAAGAGGGGGAAAGATTGGGGCATCAAAAGCCCCAGCCACTGTGACCTAGCGCCCAGCCTTAGGCGCTGGCCTAGCACCATCACATGGTGGGGCCATCCTTCAAGTGGGGGAGATCCACCTATAAAAAAAAAAAAAAAAAAAAGAACAACTCAACTGAAAAAAAAAAAAAAAGAAAAGATCAAACCTGACATTAATTTAAACATCAATGGAGATGAAGTTAAGACATAATCCACTCTCGGGTTAGGCTAAAAATCAATTTTATTAATGACTATGATCCAATCTTAACAAAATTGGACTCATCGAATCCCATAACTCATCATTAACCTCATCATAATAAATGTCATCATCATTCAATAATAAACATCGCCACATAAAATAAAATAAAAAAGGGGAAAAGAAAATAAAGTCTAAATCAACTTTTATTAAACTCCAATAAGAGTCTTAAAACAATAACTATAGCAATTAATTGAATCGACTAAATCCTAAACATGAACTAAAATAGAGGTCACAACCTTTGCTCACAATACCCTAGGTGGAGCTTATGACTAACTAAGATGGTCCTAATAACCTGACCTCTTATTGAAAGAAAATCCTAGCCTAAGATAGAATAAGTTTTAGTGAGTCCCCTAGGATGGATGGACCATCCCGTTGAAAGTAGGAAAGCACGCCATCTGTGCCTCCATTTCGATGATCTGAACTTCGAGTTGTCCTTGCACTTCTTTCAAGTTATCCAGTGGATTCCTCAAGACACCGCAAATATCCCGAACTCGCTGGAAGTCATTTAGATAAGCCGTGTATACCGGATGAATAAGCGCCGAGAGGCTAGTGTTTTGCATCTCGAAGTACTTTTTGTAGCGCCTAGGAACGGATGATTCAGCTTCGTGAGGGCAAGACATGACCATGAGTTCTAGTTGATCCATCCGCCTGTGTAGGGTGTTAAAGTCATCAATAGGAGCTTGTTCGTTGGTAGACTTCATAGCCTCCCAAACTTCAAACATCCCCCTAACATCCAACATGCTCCATAAGAGAGATTGGAGCACGCTGTTGACAAAAGGTGGCAAGTCTTCCAGAAGCCCATCATAACCATTCGGCCTATTTAGAGCAGTCCTGCCCACAATACACAAATCCCCATACAACCTGCAGATACCTTTGTACTTCATAGCCAGTAAATCATACCTGCTGCGCCTAATCTCCACAATGCGCTTGTCCATAGTTTCTGCAAATTGGAAAACGCAGTCATAGGTAATAGGCAGGGAGGATTCATGCTTGAGGTAGAATTCTGCCCGTTCCTCAGAGTCATAATACCCTATTTTGTCAGCTTCAGGGGACCAATATTCATCCCCTGGCTAGTAGGGCTTGCAAGCGGAAGAACCCTCAACACCATCAACAACGAATGAGAAGATCGGAGAGCCGGCCATTGGAATAAGAGAAGACCTGTAGGCATATGCACAAGGCTTTAGAAACCCTTTTACAGAATAAAAACAACCCAAAAAAGTTCATAATTAGAGGAAATCCAAAACAACATAAATAAATAAATAAATAAAAGAAAAAAAAAAAGAAAAAGGGTCACTTGGGCGCCCTAGGGGTGGCGCCCAGGTCTGTTTTGAGGAATTCACCGCAAAAGGTACGGGTTTAGCCATGATAATTTTATTAGGCCTTCTCAAATCCGTGGGAGATATTTCCAAAGATACTGCTAAGCTATCCCAAACCCTCTGGAGAGTCAAGAAGTCCAAACTACACTCCCATACAATACAACATCTTAACATTCATAAAAAAAAAAAGAAAAAAAGAAAACAGAGAGTCAGCTAGGCACCACAGGGGTGGCGCCCACCCCAGCCTTGAAATATCTCCCATAAGGACATAATTATTTCGCCAAGTTAAAGACTTTAGTGTCCCTAAGTCATATTTTCATAACATACTATGAAGCTGGAGAGAACCAGAATATGAAAAGATGCCCCAAAAATTTGGGTTCACAAGCCCTTAGTGCGAATCGGAAAGATAGGCACCACCAGGGTGGCGCCTAGCCTTCTCTGTTGGTGTTTTTTCAACTAGGGCACCCTAAATTTTACCATGATAGACTCGCCTATGCCATAAAACAGTCTTGATGAATTAAATAAAGAAAACGTGGGACAAGACATCACCACAACCAAAACAATGCCAACATGTACGCAAGAGCATAAGACTAGGCTCAAATTCAAATCAAAGATTGTGCATGTGCGTGACGAAAACTGAACATAATCTTGAAATATCAGATGTAAAAATCACCAAACACAAAAAGAAACAAAAAGGCCAACACATGATCAAAAGGATTTAAAATAAATAAATAAATAAATGATCAACCACATAACCCAAAGAGGATAAAAGCGAATTTAAAAAAGAGAAAAAGAGAACATACAAAACAAATAAAAAAGGATGCTTTAATCTGAAATCATATACCAAGTTGATCAACTAAAAAAATCATACAATTAGAAGTATATACATGAGACATGCCATTCATCTTAAAAAAAGAAAAAGAAAAGGAGAAGAGAAAACTTACTTGGGAGCAAGGAAGAGCTTGAAGGCTTTGAAATTCGAAGTCTGAAATAGTAGGAGTTGTGGGGAATTCGTGGCCTTGATACACTTATATAGATTAGAGTCTGAACCCCATGAGAATTTTAAAAGTACACGAACTGCAGCTTGGGCGCCACCCTCTGGGCGCCCAGGTCACCCATTCCTCCTAGAATTCAGGGCTTCTCTTTGACAGGGACTCTAAGTGTTGTACATGCAATTCCACGTAGGCGCCACACCCCGGGCGCCCAAATCATCTATTCTCTAAAGGTCAGGCTTCTACTCCGACGAGGACTCTTGGTACGATAGGCTGAACACGAATCCTACTTCGAGACTAACTCAAAATGCAGTCTGGGCGCCACCCCTTTGGCACCCAGGTCACACATTGCCTTAAACCCGAATCCTACTCCAAGACTAACTCAACATGCAGTCTGGGTGCCACCCCTTGGGCGCCCAGGTCACACATTGCCTTGAATTCGAATTCTACTTCGAAACCAACCCGAAATGCAACCTACTTCCTTGAAGTTAAAACTACATTCTAAAACGGACTAGGACTGCATCTTGGGCACCACTTCTTGGACGTTTAGGTGACTTGTCTTCCAAATCCACCATTCTACTTCGAGACGAACTTCATCCATGCAATCCGCCTAGGCACCATCCCCCGGGCGCCCAAGCTGTCTCTTTTCATAATCCTTGAACCAAAGCTCGAACAGGCTGGGCACCACCCCTGTGGCGCCTATTTATCACCTTAGAGAACCAAAGGCCTCTTTGAGCCAAATTGTCCTAGAATTTTGAGAAGTTGAACCCGAACAAGAATTAATGATGATCGATGATTAAATAATAATGAAAAAAAAAAAGAAAGAAAAAAATAAAAAAAATAAAAAAATAAAAACAAAATAAAAACAAAATAAAAACAAAATAAAACAAAAAAAAACAAAGGAAAAAAAAACAAGCAAAAAAAAAAAAGAATAAATAAATAAATAAATAACCAAAAGAGAGAGAGAGAAAGCAAGTTAAGAGAGGCACAAAGAAATGCAGGCATACATCTGACATTGTGCATTGCATGTCATCTCCATCAATGAAATTTGAACTACAGAGCACTAACAATGAGAAATGCAGAATCTTTTAGTGTTTGTTCAATGCAGGTTCCCAAAGGAAAAAACGATGACACCAAAGGTGAAAGACATTCAAGTACACTGATGGAGGTAGATGACTCAAACTTCGGCAAACTAATGATGAAAGGAAATGGCAGTGGTCCCCAACGTTGGACTCACGGAAAGCTCTGGAGGTAAGTACCCTTGACTGTGATTTTCATGATTTTACTTCATGTCTGGAAATTGAGTCGATGTAGGCCTCTCTTAAGCGCTTATAATCGGTATGACAACCATAATATCGTGTTCTCACGAATTGTGCATTCGCCGACTCAAATCTTGACGTTGGAAGATGGAAACCGTGTAACTTGAAACTCTCCATGATAAGCACCAAAAAGATGATCGAATCTATCTTAGGTTCTCATTTAAGCTTGGGTGAAGACCAAGATCCCTAGAGAGTGACAGTTATTCCGGTGACCGTCTTCCGTTGATTTAGCTTTTTCAATGCATACTTGAGTTTTAAAATCAAACATCTTTTAAAAAAAAAAATGCATCTCGTTCTCATATGCACCTCATACTATTGCTTGAACTATGTTTGTAATTGCCTTCAAGATCTCCATTTTTGCTAGTTAGTTTTAACTATGCCTTAAACATTCAACTGTGGATGAAAGTTAAAAGATGCTATATATGACCATTTGAATTAAACTCTATTGCATGAACAAGTGAAATTCTAATAATGACTTAACCAATCGAAAGATTGACTTCTGATTCAGACCACCGGGGCACAGTTCCCACCATCATTTTAAATTTCAGCAACCGGGGCATAGTTCCTAACCCGCCACGTGGCAATACCACGGGCACCGAGGCACAGATCTCTGGTTTCCAATCAAATCAGTAGACACGTAACTTCTTTTTTTTCTTTTTCCCCCTGAATCAAGATCGATCCTAGAAAAGTGAACCTCATCTTTAGAATGAATTTGCAATTGCATACATCCATAGATGGCCACTCCCGGGAGCTCAAAAACTCCCGTGAGTCATGAGTGGTGTGTCTACTTTCTTTGGAGCACAACTCTCCACGTGTTGCTCTCCAAAGAGGGGCATCTGTAGACACCTCATTTGGCCCCTATGATAGCCTTAAATACCTATCATATATAGCGATGCCCCCATTTCACCCATAATTGAATGATTAATGACATAATTCAGATTAATTAACGACGATGAAGATGCTTGTTGTTAATTTTAGACTTAGTTCAACGATTTCTAGAAGTTCGTGAGAGAGAAGCCGAGTCGCGTCAAGATCTTGAGCCCAACCCACTACTCACACAAGGAGTGAATCATGACACCACTCAAACCCTTTCCGGACCACTTAAGACATGCTTAGGCCAATCCTTCCAAAGACCATACTTAGTTTGCCAAAATATCACCCGATTAGCCTAAGTTAGGAAATCGAATTCATTGGTCCAGAGATCCCCCATATTTTTCAGCTCCTATTTGTCAAGAAATTTAGACCATTGAATTCCTCACTTCGAGAGCTTTCCGGCAGTATGTAGAACGTCCAAATCCGATAAGCGAGTCAAAAGTTATGAACTTCCGAAGTTTGTCCTAAAAAGAGATCACCTAGGCACCACCCATGTGGCGCCCACCCTATGGAAAACCATCTAGGGGCCCCATGGTGGGCGCCCACACAGCCCGAGACCACCTAGGCGCAGCATGGTGGGCGCCCAGCCTCCAAATTTCACTAGTTAGCCTAAAAGTAGCCCGGGACCACTCAACGTAGGGGCCGAACTTCGAAAATAAATCGACTCCACTTAGGCACCACCCATGTGGCGCCTACCCTACTAAGTTCCACATGGGCACTAACCCTGTGGCGCCCACACAGCCCAGGACCACCTAGGCACCCCATGGTGGGCGCCCACCTTAAAATTTATTTGTTTGGTTCGAGATTAGACCGGGACCACTCATACATAGGACCAAGCATCGAAGACGAACCGAACCACCTAGGCACCACCCTTGTGGCGCCCAGCCTTGAAGTTCACCTAGGCACCACCCCTGTGGCGCCCAGCTTTGAAGTCCATCTGGGCACCACCCATGTGGCGCCCAGCCTATTAAGTGCTAATGTAGGTCCCCCCAGCTGAAGATATATCCATTCAATCTCGACTCCAAATGGGACCAAGGACCAAAAGCAAAACACGAGCCAGCTGGGCACCACCCTGTGGGCGCCCACTCTCTCCAGGATCACCTGGGCGCCACCCTGTGGGCGCCCAGCATGCGCAGGCCATGTGGGTGCCACCCCATGGGCGCCCATCTTCCCACCAAACCCTAGTTCACCCTAAAACAACTTAAGCCGCCTAGGGATGCGTGAGACCTTCTAGAAACCCGAAATAGTGAAGCCCTAGCCCTTCTAAAACTCGTCCCAAACCTATATAATCCCTCTTAACTTCATTTACAAAGGGGGCTACCCAAAAACCCTAAGAAAAGAGGCAAAAGGAGAGAATAGAAAAAGAAGAAGAAAGGTAGCCACCATTAGAGAAGAACTTCAGATCTATAGTAGAGGAAGCAGAAAGAGAGGAGGAGGCTTCCATATCTTCAACTGGAGCTATGGATCTTTGCAAAAGCTTCGTTTTAGGAACTTGAGGAACACGTCATATACCGGTATTCCTAGATCTCTTCTTTCTTTTTCTGTATTCCATTACTATTCATTCTTAGAAATATGCTTAGGACCATTTGAGCATCGTAGATCTACATTAGCTTGTGATAAAAATAGTATTAGTGCATCATCATGTTAGTAATATGTTTAGGTTCATTCTAATATAGTAGATTCGTCTTGATTTTGGAGTTCTAATTGCATAGTTAGATTAGATCTCGCATTAGCATCATAACCATCATCATTTATATTGAAAAGATCGTGAACAGCCTTTGGCAGAAAGGCTGGGCGGCACCCACTGGGCGCCTGCCCTCTCCGGAACACCTGGGCGCCACCCACTGGGCACCTGTCCTCTCCGGAACCACCTGGGCGCCACCCAATGGGCACCTGTCCTCTCCGGAACCACCTGGGCGCCACCCCCTGGGCGCCTACCCTTCTGAGACAGGGTCTGGCTTCTAGATCTCCGCCCGTTGCATCGTTTGCTTAGAATTTTGTTAGTTGCATCGGTAGTAGTTCGAATTAATACATTCGCATCAGTCGCTGAATATTGGAAGTTGTGTTGAAAACACCAAGATTCTTGTGCGTTCGTTGTGTTCCGTTGAAAACCCTAACTGAGCAGGGCTGTGGCGCCGAAGTGGATTTCTCCACTTTTGTGCACAACTTCAAATCTTCCGCATTTAGTTCATTTAGAAACTGCATAATGATGATATGTTTGGTTGTATGATCTGTTCTGAACTTTGAATTACCATCTTTGTCACACTTCACATCATATCATTTGAATTGCATAACCATAGAAAATCCCAAAAAAAAATCATAAAACATAAAATCCCTTCTTCTCTTTCCTTACTTTCTAGTAAATTAGAGGAGAAACCAAAAACAAATTAAAAGATATCCAGAAAACCCAAAAATAATAATTAGATAGTCTAGGTTATTGAGTTTAGCGCCTAAGTAGGATAAATCATAAGATTAATTAAAACATCATAATTAGCTAACTTAAGAAACATCAAATCATTAAGAACCCTAAAATCTTAAGACCCTAATTAATTCGGATTTAGAAGTAATTAAGAACTTTAAAAACACAAAAAACCTAAAACCCCAAAAGACAGCCACCTGGGCGCCACCCCCTGGGCGCCCATCCTTCCACAGCCACCTGGGCGCCACCCTTTGGGCGCCCAGCCTATTCATTCTCCAAAACACCCCGATTAAAGCTTAACATAATTGGTTAAGACCTTAAACCAATTTGAATCAACACAGTAAAACATTTTAAACCTGAAGTAATTGAAACCTTAATCAACTTAATCTCTAATTAACTCAAAAACTCAAAACCAATAAACTCCAAAATAGTCCACCTGGGCGCCACCCCCTGGGTGCCCAGCCTGCACTGCCACCTGGGCACCACCCTCTTGGCGCCCATCCTATCCCGTCTCTAAAGAACCACTAATTAAAACTTCTAATTAATCACAACCCAAATTTAATCCTAGTTAACATAACAAAACACTATTAAATTTAAGAAACCTAAAACCTCAATCAACTTAGACTTGAACCAACCTAAAAATGCAAAAGCAACCCGAAACCAAAAAAACAGACTCCTGGGCGCCACCCCGTGGGCGCCCAGCTTGCCTTTACACTTGGGCACCACTCTCCTGGCGCCTATCTTATCCCATTCCCTTAGAAACCACCACTTAATTAAACTTAATCGATTAAACCCGAATTAACACCTTAAAACACTATAAACCTAAAAGACTCGAAACCTTAATCAATTTGGACTCAAACCAATTTAGAAAGCACAAAACGAATAAACCACAAAACATCCACTTGGGCGCCACCCCCTTGGTGCCTATCCTTCCGCATCCACTTGGGCGCCACCCCCTTGGTGCCTATCCTGCCGCATCCACTTGGGCGCCACCCCCTTGGTGCCTATCCTTCCGCATCCACTTGGGCACCACCCTCCTGGCGCCCGTCCTACCCAATCACTAGGAAACCTTACTTGAAATTAAATTCGAAGTCAATCGCGATCAACGCACAGGAACACCCTTGAAATCTAAAACAATCGGAACCATAAACCCGAATAAACTTAAAACATCGTACCAACTCGGACGCACAAGGCAGACACTTGGGCGCCACCCCCTGGGCGCCCATCCTGTCACCTCCACCTGGGCACCACTCTCTGGGCGCCCAGCCTCTCCCGTCACTAAAGCCAAATTAATTGAAACCGAATTTATTCTTAATCATCGCAACAGAACATTTTTAATTTAAAATACATCAAACCATAAAGCTCAACCGCGAATCAACCTAAAAAATAGAGAACCCACCCGAACCACAGAATAGTTCACCTGGGCGCCACACCCTTGGCGCCCATCTGTCAAATCCACCTGGGCACCACACTCTGGGCGCCCAGCTTCCCCGTTTTCAGAAAAACTCAATTCACAACTTAACCCAATTAATTGACGTTTAAATAAATCCCAATTGAATACGAGTAACATTCCACATCCAAACACACTAAGTCCTTTAATCAACTTAAACTTAAATTGACCTAAGAATCACCAAACCGACCGAACCTTAACACAGTCACCTGGGCGCCACTCCTTGGGCGCCCATCCTTCCAAATTCACCTGGGCGCCACCCCCTGGGCGCCCAGTCTATCCGTTTTCATAAAAAAACCCCAACCAACAACTTAACACCATTAATTAACATTCAAACCAATCCCAATCAACATATTAAAACACTTTTAACTTAAAACGTTTGAAACTTTAATCGATTCGGGTTTAGCTCCCAAAGCCTTTACGAACAAACAAACAACCACCTAGGCACCACTCCTGTGGCGCCTATCATACACTCTAACCTTGGTTCATAATTTCAATTTAAAACGAATAGCTAAACACCTTACCACTTAAATTAATTAAAACCAGAACCTAAAATAGTCTCTAGATCCGAAAACCTATATCGAATTCCATCCAGAATACCTGAAAATCTCAAACCATCCACCTGGGCGCCACCCCCTTGGCGTCCATCCTCTCATTTGCACTAAAATGCAAACTCTTGGTTTCATCTAAAAATCCGGATCCGAATCCCTTTGACATTTGAACATCAGAGAATTAGAACAATTTGAAACATTAAAATTCACCAAGTAAGAACCCCTTGGATTTCGAAAATAACATTGATACCATCGTTGCTAGCCAAGCCACTTAGGCGCCACTGTTTGGGCGCCCAAGTCACCAGAATATCCTAGGCGCCACTCCCCTGGCACCCAAGTCTTCTGTCAACCCCGTTTCACGGATTTCGACATCATTTCACGTTTTAAAACCATAAATTCCAGAACCTTAAACAACTTAAACAGAACCCCAAAATACATTTAATCCACCTCTTAATCAATCTTCAACTCAAAACAAACCAAACCAATTAAAAATCGCAATTAATAAGTTGCTTACGCGCTGAACCTTCAAACTCAGGCTATTCATACCCTAGGATTAGATCGGATTTCCCCGTTAGGTAGCTTAGTGCATTAGGCTTCGCCCCATCACTTTTCCCGTTCCGTTAGGGGACTGGAGAGCTGATGTGGGCGGTCTAGGACCTTAGGTTAGGGTTAATCCGATGATCAGTAGTAAAGCACTAATCACGTAAATCCAAGTAAAATCCCCTAGTTAGGCCCTTCTAGCCCCCATATTGAAAAGCCATAAAAACTATAAAACCAACAAAATAAACCCAAAAAGATTTTCCTTTTATTTCTTCCTCCACGTCAGGTGCCAGATATTTAATCGAACTTAATGATAAAGGGAATAAAGAACTGATTTCTAAAATTGAATAAATGAGAATAGCGAGATGAAATGAGTGATTTCGCACACACTTTTATCAATCACGGCCCATCGGCCACCCTAAAACAAACATTGGCCCATCGGCCATTTTCAATCAATCCTGGCCCATCGGCCACCTTCAATCAATTACGGCCCATCGGCCTTTTACTTTTATCACTCGTGTATCGCACACGAAAAACACAGAAATCACAAGTCAAAGTCTCATTGGCATCATCATTTTGGTTTGAAAAATCAGCATTTAAACCCTATTTTGCCAAGGGATCAGAAGGGGGTACCCGGGAACGGGACCGATCCTTTTCTTAAATATTTGGCACCTCCCCCTCTTTTAGTTTATTATCTTTATTCTGGTTATTTTATTTTACTTGGATATACTATGATTATGCTATGTGAGGATTAACCTTTATTCGGACTTTAACTCATGACCCTTAATTGACCCAAAATTAAAGAGACTCAAAGAGACCCAAATTAATGTGACAGGACAATCGTCGTGTGTTGCCGGCAGCACATTAGACGAGAGGAAGAACCCACCTTATTAATTTTCTCCCCATATTTCTTCGACTTTTGTCGAAGAACGGTGTTACGGCCGTACCGTAGCTGGTGATCGTGATCCATCGATTTTGAGGGTAGTCGGAATCCTCATTTTCGATGTAAAATTTAAATAGCATATATATAGATGAATGGAGATTTCCCCAAACCATGCCTCTCTTGGAGAGGAAAATTGGGGGGGTCGAAATTCACATCCAATAAAGGGCTTCATCAGACCAAGCATGTTACCGTGGGGTGCGCCAGTGCTTTTCGTAAAGAAGAAGGACGGATCAATGAGGATGTGCATCGACTATTGCCAGCTGAATTGGTCGACAGTGAAGAACAAGTATCCTCTTCCATAGATCTATGAGCTTTTCGACCAGCTTGAGGGTGCTTAGCACTTTTCAAAGATAGACTTAAGGTCGGTACACCATCAATTGCGAGTTAGACAGCAGCATGTACAGAAGACAGCGTTTTGCACATGCTATGGGCACTACGAGTTCTTAGTGATGCTGTTCGGATTAACAAATGTGCCAGCCGTGTTCCTGGCTTTGATGAACAAGATCTTCGCACCGTACCCAACAACTTCACAGTTGTGTTCATCGACGATGTGATAGTCTATTCAAAGTCTCGAGAGGAGCATGAGCAGCATTTGAGGACGCCTCTACAATTGTTGTGCGGCAATCAGCTGTACGCGAAGCTTAGCGAGTGCGAGTTCTGGTTAGAGCAAGTGGTTTTCCTTAGACATATCATCTCCAAAGAAGGATTAGCAGCGGATCTAGCCAAGATTAAAGTAGTGGTGAATTGGGAGAGACTGAAGAACTTCACAGAGATTTAGAGCTTCCTTGGCCTAGCAAGATACTACCACAGATTTATCAAGAGTTTCTCCACGATTTCTGTGCCATTAACCAAGTTAACGAGGAAGGATGTGCCATTTGTGTGGTCTGATGCTTGTGAAGACAGCTTTTAGGAGCTAAAAGAGAGACTGACAACGGCACCGATCTTGTCTTTACCTTTCGGGAGCGGTAGATTTGTTGTTTTTACAGACGCTTTAGGGACAGGCTTAGGCCGTGTTTTGATGTAAAATGGGAAAGTTATTGCCTATGGATCTCGACAGCTAAAGGAACATGAGAAGAAGTATACTACACATGACTTGGAGCTAGCAGCAGTTGTGTTTACACTGAAGATGTAGCGTCACTACCTCTATGGGGAGCAGTTGGGAGTTCATTCGGACCACCACAGCTTGCAGCACTTGTTTACCTAGAGTGACCTCAACAATCGTCAGAGGCGATTGATGGAGTGCTTCAAGGATTACGACTTTCCAATCAAATACCATCCGGGTAAGGCGAACGTCGTGGCAGACGCTTTAAGCAAGAAGACCACCCTAGTCAATTTTCTAGCAGCAGAGGGCGTGTGGACTGATGTCTTCAGAGACTTAGATGTCCACTTTCAGCCCCTCAGCGACAAAGTTATGCTTACTACCATGTCCGCATGGGAACCGGAGTTACTTGGAAAGGTCAAGGACAGTCAACGCAATGATCCTAGGCTTGTTAGAGTGATCGAACAGATTGACCAGAGGTCGAAGTTCAGACTGATTGGTGGAGTGCTCTACTATCAGGATAGACTATGTGTGCCGGATATTCGGGAGCTGAAGGAAGAAATCCTAGTAGATGTGCATCACAGTAGATATTCGATTCACCTAGGCAGCACCAAGATGTACAAGAACCTGAGGAGATACTACTGGTGAACAACATGAAGAATGAGATAGCAGGCTATGTATCTAGATGCCTGACCTGTCAGCATATCAAAGCCGAACATCAGAAGCCACCAAGGCTATTACATCAGTTTGATATGCCTAAGTGGAAGTGGGAGCATATCGCTATGGACTTCATCATAGGACTACCAGCAACCAAGAGACACAATGATGGCATATGGATGATTGTTGATCGACTGACTAAGTCAGCTCATTTCTTGCTAGTTTCGATGAGAACAGGACTTGATGTCTTAGCTAAGCTGTATGTGGACCAAATTGTCTCTTCGCATGGAGTTCCAGCATCGATTGTATCGGATAGAGACCCGCATTTCACTTCACACTTCTAGGAGAGTCTACAATAGGCTTTGGGAACTATGTTGAGCTTCAGCACCGCTTACCACCCGCAGACAGATGGACAGACCGAACACATGAACCGGACACTTGAGGACATGTTGAGAGCTTGCGTCGTGGACTACAAAGACAACTGGGAGGATTGTCTACCACTTTGCGAGTTTGCCTACAACAATAGCTATCATTTGAGCATTAAGATGGCACCTTTTGAGGCTTTGTATGGCAGGAGATGCAAGACCCCAATTTGTGGGGAGGAGGTTGTTGTCCGGAGTTTCCATGGACCATCCATAGTCAGCGACACCAGGGAGAAGGTCCGGCAGATAGTCAAGAATCTAAAGGTTAGCTGTAGCCTCCAGAAAAAGTTATGCAGACATCAGGCGTAGGCGTCTCGAGTTTCAAAAGGGAGACAAATTTTGTTTTTGAAGATTTCCCCAGCCAGAGGTACTCTTAGGTTTGGCGAGAAGGGTAAGCTAGCGCTGAAATATGTCGGACCATTCAAGATCAAGTCTAGGATCAGTGACGTTGCTTACAAGCTCCAACTACCACCAGAGTTGTCGGGAGTGCATGACGTCTTCCATGTCTCTATGCTGAAAAAGTATGTGGAGGAGCCTGCTCATGTTCTACATTATCAGCCACTCGATATTCAACCAGATGCGTTTTACATTGCCAGACTAGTTGTTATCATCGACACCAAGGAGCAGGTGCTCCGGACCCGAACCATTCACTGGGTGAAGGTTCAGTGGGAGCATCACTCTCCAAAAGAGGCTACATGGGAGCTACGCGGCCAGGTAGTGAAGGACTATCCACATCTCCTACCTCAGCTATATTCTAACTTTGTTTTAATAGGGTCTAGTAGAATAGTTTAATATATTCCTAAGTCTTAGATTACGCCCTTGTATATTTCTTTATAGATGTAGGGTGGTTATTGTATTTTGATTAGGGTTTTAGTTAGGATAAGCCTTAGCTAGTAATTAAACTTTACTAGGAGGGGTGTTGTAGCTAGAGAAGCTTCTAGAATTCCTACAAAGGACAAATTTACCCATACCCTTATCCTCTTTTCTATTTAAACCCTAAGGGCTTTCTAGCAATCAACCACTAACCCTAACCTATATATACTAACTATTGCAATTGAAATGTAAACCCAACCCTAATTCACTCTCATTTCTCATTCATCTTCCATCTTCCCTAATACACTCTCTAGAAACTCTAATTCTCAATCCCAGCAACAAGAAGGATAGAGGATCATCCCCAATTGCAGCCTCAACCCAACATTAGCAACTTGGATCTTTCTCTTATATTCAAATTTCCATTTCTATTGATCTAAGGCATGTACCCTATGCTGGACAGTTCAGAATGCATGTTTTCTTTCTCTTGATTCTGTAATTTCAATTCAATTGATGCATATTTGTTAGATCTATCATTTGAGCTTTGTTTTATGGATTTTTGGTCGTTTGATGGATGAGTCCTCTCATTTGAAAGATCAATAACCCGGATTGATGATAGATGGATGGTTATATAAGTGCTTTTGCTGTTATATATGTTTCTGTGATAATTGAAGGAGATTGGAGGTGGTTTGATTGAAAATGGGGCGGAAGAGATTGAATTCCAGAAAAATGGAATTTTTGCACAGGCGTGTGTACCTGGTCGACCAGCCTACAGTGGGGTCGACCGGCGACACTAAGGGGGTGGGGTGGGGGGCAAGAACAAGTCTCAGTTATTTTCTCCTGAGAATTTCTTACTCAATGTACCCGGTCGACCGGATACACAGAAAGGACAGACAGAACTGGGAATTGTCATTTTTCCCTCAAACCCAGTTTCCTCTGTGTGTGGTCGACCGGACACACTAAAAACTACAGAGACTGAGATTTTGCCTGAATGATGTTTGATTTAGGTTCCCTGTGTACCAGGTCAACCGGCTGGCCACTAGGTCGACCGAAATTCAAGCCAGATTTCAGCCTCTCTTCTCTGTGTAGCAGGTCGACCCAACCTTAGCCAGGTCAACCTGCCACACTGAAGTTAGAAATTTCTGAGTTCAACCTGTTTTTTTTATTTGATCGATTGTGGGCCCATTGACCATCCAAGCAGACATCCGTTGATGTGCCAAGCACGAGTCAATGGTGTGGCTCAACCTTGACTCGTGGGGACCACCAAATAGGTTTTAGGGATTGGAATTGTCGTTGATTCGAACCTTAAACGTAATCAAGGATGCCAATAACTTCAAGAGCACCAAATATAACATCTTTGGGCATCTAAGACTACAGTTAGGGATCCAATTTACTGCTATGGACCTGAACCTGAGAGTGGACCATTACCTAGGTTGGACCCTTGCTTTATTCCATTTGATTATGTTGTTTGGAGGTTATTATACATTGTGCTTTCTTATATCATTGTCATTGTTATAACCATGTTAATTAAATGGAAATTGGAGGACCTAAACCTAGGACTACGTATTGGTGACCCGGTGATGTAATCGGTGATAAATGACCCATATCAGTGGCTAGGTGAGCCCTCATACGACTTAAGTTGAGTGTGTGGTACCCTAGAATGGAGAGGTCGGTTATGTTGAATTGTTGACTCATTGTGAATGAGTGTGAATTGATTACTTGTGGAATGAACATGGATATTGTACTTATATTGTTTTAGGCCATGGTTTGTGGGCCTTGGTATGGATCCAACGATGATTGGACTTGGACTTGGACTTGGAATCGGACTGCGTTTCATGGTATTTGCACTTGAACCTCTTAGAGACTTGGCTAGGACCTTGCTCGCGTAAGGCAAGCCTAGACAGACACAGACCTGTATTTGTTTCCCTAGGTCGGCACTAAACATTCACTTAGTTGTTCTAAGCTCAGCCTGTTGACTGATCATCACTAGTAGGAGCTATATTGGTTATGATTGGAGCTATCATAATGAGCTATGGCTAGACGGACGGTGTGATACCGGTTCCGATCTAAAGTGATAAAGGGGCGTGATCAGTGCGGTAAAGGGGTGTGGTCAGTGTTATATATATTATTATTAGTAGGGCTTGTTAACCCTTGCACGGTTACCTTACTTTTCCCTGTCGCGACTATTTACAGTATGAGAGGGCTGTGGCATAATATCCCGCAGTATCCAACTTGTGTGAATGCGCCATATTGTTATCTATTATATTAGATTACTTAATTATTCTTATTCTAACTGTGATATACTATTCAATTGCCTAGCTTATGTTTCATTGTTATTCTTATGATTAAATTATTGTCTCTATTCTCTTTTGATACATACATCCTGTTATATCTGTATATGATGCCTTGCTGGATCCTTGGATCTAACCCATCTTTGATGCTTAGGTTTTGACTTTGACCTCGCGGGTGACGCGTTTATTGAGGTGCTTGTAGTCAGCGATTACGGGTTGGGACTGGTTGACCAGGTGGTCGAGCAGGAGGATGGAGTGCCCGCACAGGGTGGTTGAGCGTAGTTTACTTTTTGGGATTTTGAGTGATTATGTGGTAAGCAGGAAGATAGACTGCTATGTATATACTTGTTATTCACATTTTGAGATTTTGTTAGACTTTAGCCCTGCTTCACTTAATTCATTTTATATAATACCTTATGCTTCCGCTATTAGCTTATTGCTTCCGTTATATTTTCTTATGCTTCCGTAATTTAACTGTTGATCATTTTATTGTTCAAAAAGTTTTAAAAATTTTGAGCTCATTGCGGACTATGATTTTGGAAGTTCTCGGAATTCTCGGGAAGTAGTGCTCCAAATTCAGGTAACTTGGCGGTAACCTCGGTATTCAGAATTGGGGTGTTACAGTTGATTGATCCACACATTCACTTTCTTTCCCAACCTCTGATCATTAAGATGTGTGGTCCACTGAGTTCCGCATTCCGAGAGCTTTCCAACAGTATGTGGAACTCTAAAATGCGACGTACCAAGCAAAAGTTGGCCATTCAAAGTTGGCCAACTTTGAGGTTTGGTCTTCCTCATCATCAGATAGAGGGATTTGTTGTGACTCCTATCATCAGATCCTCTATCAAAAGGGGCCCACTTTGACAAATCTCTGGGCAAAATAGGCTAGATGTGCTGGTTAGATACAGACCCATCATCGTTTGTTTTTTACCGTCCATTTGACTAATATGTCAGTGGCCCACCTGAGTACATTCGTTTATGATTTTTGGTCCATGGACCCTTCATTATTGGTCCTGAAAATGAAGCAGCATGGTCTATTATATCACTGCCTGAATTGTTTGCGGCATGAAATTTGGCGGGCAACTAGGGCATTTTCACAAGGCTTATGACTGGCGCTGGAAGATGGCTAGCTTGGCTGTAGCGCCAACACCAAATTAAACTACAATTCTAGAAATGCCAACCCAAGCCTGAACCTGTTTGATAGAGGATTAGGAATGATCTTACCTTCAGGAATTCTTGAGCTTCTCATATGAACGCTAAGACTGTCCTAACTGAACTTCTCTCTTCCTCCATCAAACTCTTAGTTAAACTATTTACTGGTAAGTCTCTCCTCGAGCTATGTAATTTTTTTGTCAATTCCTCTTCTGTTTGAGGCTATCTCCTTTCCCCTATTTTTTCTGGCTCCATTTTCTTGTATAGTTGCTTGGGTGGCTCTTCTTGTTGTGGCGTTTTGCCTTTGTTCCTCCCTTTCTTTTTACTTCAATTACAATTGCCTTAAAGCGCACACAAAAAAAAAAAAAAAAAAAAATCCAAGCCTGAACCTGAGACTCATTAATTTGATTGACTCAATCTAAACTTTTAAAACGCAACCTAAACTGCACCTGACCTACTTCCCTTTTCGAGACTGCATTATTACACCCAACTTAAACCAGACTTTAGTCCAACCCTAACTCAGACCAAATTCAAATTTGATAATTTAATAAATTGAATTGGGTTGGGGTTGGATCGTTAGTGAACCTGGACCCAAACCTTAACCTAACACGTGTCAAATATAGGACTTAGATCTGACTAGACCTGAAGTAGCAAAGTGCAAGTATACAGATTCTGATTGGATCTGGACCTTGACTTAAACAAAGTCAGAGCCAAACTATGGGCCTGGACTCCATCCTAGTTGGTGCTAGAAAAAATTTCCATGCCCAAGAGTTTTCGAGCCTGATCTTTGATAACCGGGTAAATTGTGGTCCATTGGCATCCCTACATGTAGGCAATGCCTTTTGATTGAAGGGCTAAAATGAGAAATTAAAGACATATATAGTTGCAACACCCACCATGTTGGCTTTTCAGTTGCCTGAGTCACCTCATTTTCGACAATAGGCAAGTCAAATCCAAGCGTCACTCAATATATGCGAAAAAATGTTGTCGGGACGGCCTTTTCTTCTTTTTCTTTTTTCCATTTTCTCTTTTTCTCCTCATTTTTTATTTTTAAAAATGCGAATTAATTAGGATTTATTATCAAGAATACTAGGGAATAAATATATGTTTTTTAATTTAATAAACATTTAATCTATGTTTAAATGTTTTTTTTTTTTTTTTGATTATTCAAATTAAAGATGACTTCAAGTGATCACGTTTACTTAGAGAATTCTTGAGTTAAAGGATTCAAACTCTACCGTGGAGCCCACATATATAACAAAAATGGAAAACTGTTGCGTGAAATTCGACATATATTATAAATAATTTTTTGGGCACGGGCGATAAGATACAATATTATTGTTTACCAATATTTTTTTGGGCACGGACCAAAACTACATATTTGTTTCCATTATGTGGGCACTGAAATATCTCCAATAACAATTGTTGGCGATATTATTAATTTACCAAAAGAAATGAATATTACTCATTAGGTATAACTTTGAAATATTACTCATAATATTGGGCATGGGCAATGGCAAACGGTTGGGCTCGACCCGGGCAACATAGATTATAGTGTCATGTTTGGCAGACATTTATTTATAGTGTGATTATGTGAATTTCTAATATGGGCCATCAATCATGTGATTAGAAACAATGTGTGAGAAGGATAAAAAAAGATTATTTAAGAGAAATTCTAGGAGATATGATAAGGTGGGCCATCAATCATATGATTGGAAATAATGTGTGTGACAAGGACAAAAAGAGATTATTTAACAGATGTTTTAGGAGATATAGTAAGGCTGAAGTTGAAGTAGGATATGACTAGAAACTATATATGTGTCATAAGGATTGAAAGATGTTATTTAAGATAAATTATATTAGATATGATAAAGAAGAGATGAGAGTTCCACATGTCACCGCAAAAGTCCAAGAAAAAGCACAATGTGTTCCCGTGAAGAGGAGGCTGGTTTAATATATATATATATATATATATATATTTATATATAAGTAGTAGTCACGGCCCGTGCTTAGCCCGCGCAAAAATAAATAAATTACATATAAGTTTAAAAAATATTAAAATTAATTATAACCATATAATAATTTGTTAGGTCTCACAAAGGATAAAACATATGATTTAATTGTTGGAAAAAAGGATTTGCATCGATTCATAATTTGAATGATAGGTTTCACAATGGATAAATCATATGACTTTAATCAACTATGTGTTTCATATAGATAGACCCCACAAAGGATAACATACATGATTTACTCAATTATAAATTTAAAATAGCTGGGGCCATCAAACCCACTAAAAATATATCTAAATCTGTGACGGCATTCAAGTCCCAATCAGATAGTTTTAAAAACATGAGTGTGTGCCCCACATATGTCTAATATGAGTATACGATTTATTAGATCATACCCACGGGATCGGTGCATTCACCTCAAGGTGGAGCCCACATGAGGACCCACTTGGGATTAGGACCTGGGGGGGTGGAAAAATCTCCTTGGGCCCCACATCTTTGGAAAGAATCAGCCTCCTCCCTAAATCCTATCATCTCCATGTGGGCCCCACAAGTTTAATAGTGTCTAGTCCATTCGAATGGGTATGCAGTTGATCCAACTGTCTAGTCCATTCGGATGGGTGTGAAATTCGAGGGCCATGTGTTGCACATATGCCAAATACGAGTATATGATTTATTAGATCATACGCGCTGGGTCGGTCTGCACACCTCAACGTGGTGCCCACATGGGACCCACCTAGGACTGGGACCTGGGGGATCAAAAGATCTTTTGATAATTGTGGGGCACACAGGACCCGGATGGGTGTGAATTTCAAAGGTAAGGGATGAAATATTAATTGATAAAAGAAAAGTTTACAATCAAATCATTGGTGTCGAACCATCTACGTCTCTCAAAAGTATACAAAAATTCTTAAAAGCGTACAAAATCTTTTATAATAAACCCATGTGAAAGAGCAAAATTTCTCCAATAGCATAAGTATTGTGCATCCCTACCTACAATGCTAAATCCAGCAAAGTGTATATTCATCATATGTAAAAGATCAACGGCCCACATTCCAAAAGGAAAACTCATTTGAGATTCTTAGCTACAATGCCCACTATTTTCAAATCGATGGTGCTGACCTATATATATATATATATACATGTGTGTCTCTCCAGCATACAAAATCTCTTGATAGTGTACAAAATCTTTTATAATAAATTTGCATCCAGGAATGCTAAATCTTTTGTAATAAATATGTAACCAAGAATAGCATTCTTCATGTAACATTAATATCATGTATCCTTATCCTACAATGTACAGAATCTCTTGAAGCTATATAAAATCTTTTAAAATAAATATGTGCCCAAGAATAGCATTCCTTAGATAAGATTAGTATCATCTATCCTTATCCTTCAATGCTTTAGCATACAAAATCTCTTGATAGTGTACACAATCTTTTATAATAAATTTGTATCCAGGAATGCTAAATCTTTTGTAATAAATCTGTATCCAAGAATAGCAGTCCTCATGTACCATTAATACATGTATCCTTATCCTACAATGTACAAAATCTCTTGAAACTCTATAAAAATCTTTTATAATAATTATGTGCCCGAGAATAGCATTCCTTAGATAACATTAGTATCATGTATCCTTATCCTTCAATGCGAAATCTAAGCAAAAGTGTTTGAATAAATCTGAACACATTCAACTCAGCGCGCACACACACAAGATGTTTCCACTTGCAACAACTGTTATAGTTCGAATAGTCTCACCGTCCATTTGTTGGGCCCTGTTGTGCTATGGCCTATTTCTGAATCTTAATTCTTTTGGATTTTTTTGGATTTGTTTGATTTAGATCAGAGATTTGTTGTTGAAAGCTATTAACAATCATTGTTTGATATCAAATGACAAATGGTGATTGTATTTAGAATGTGATAGTTTGATTGAGTTTGATAAATATATCTACATGATTTTATAATCTTGAAGCATTTAATCGTTTCCATTCCATTGTCATTTTCTCCTTCCTCTTTTGGAGTTTTACAAGGGGAAGAATTTATATGGTTAGTTAATCCGAAAGCATGAAATGTTGTTGTTAGGTGTTTGAAACAGTTGTTGGATTTAGTGTATAGAAGTCTTTGTTGGTTTTGGTAATGGTGAGATGAGTTTGATAAATATATTTACATGATGTTAAGATCTTGAAGTATTTAATCATTTGCTTTCCATTGTTATTTTCTCCTTCCCTTTGGGATTTTTAAAAGGGGAAGAATTTATGTGTAGTGAAACTGAAAGCATGAAATGTTATTGTTAGATGGCTAAAAAAATTGTTGGATTGAATACAAAGCCTGATGAGACGAGATCTATTGTGTTTATGGTAGTTGCGTGTGGGGGTGGGAAGCAGGTCCACTCGAGCCAAAATTGGTTGGGGTTGTCTAGAAGTTGAAGCCCAACTGAAATCTGACCCATTTTCATCACAGGCCAGCTAACCCAAACCCACACTAGATGTGGGTCAATGTGGGTGGCCCATTTTGCTTGATTGGGCCCAACCCGACTTATAAAAGTTTGGCCCAACTACATTTAGTTTCAAGTATTTAGGTAATTTGAATTTGGTTATTGAAAAAAAAAATCCCAAGGTACAAAAGTATTAAACATTAAACAATTTAAATATGCTTAATATTCAACTGGGCTTTGTAGGTCAACTCAGACCCACCTTGTTTTACTGGAATCAAAGTGACTGACCTGTATAACATACGGGCCCAATTAGCAGCTTGACTACAGGATGCATTAGCGGGTTGAATCCATTCACAAGCATTGGCTTAAGTTCACTCCAAGTAGAGTGATTTACAAATCATATCTTTTGGCCTAACTAAATGTGAAAAATATAGTTTGATTTTCACGACATTATAAATCCAACGGACAAAGTAGATCCATCTAGAGAAGGTGCGAATAGACCGGTACGAGCAATGATGAGTTTCATAAGCACAAAGATGACATCCTTTCGGGCGCTGGAGTCTGAGCGATGAAAATCCATGTTGAATTGAATGAAAAGCTTTGATGGGGATTTTTTTTTTCCAGTGATTTTAGGGTGAGACAAGATGATTAAGAGTTCCTTACGTCTTGTATTTGTTGCTATTAATGCTGTGGGAAATTGAATGGACCGCGTCAAAGTAAGTTGGAGTGACTTGGATTAGGTACAAGTTAAAACCAAACCCATATCCTACCAATCTTTAGAAAGGATTAGGTAGCCCAAACCAATACTAGATGTGGGTCGGCTCGACCCTGCCTGCGTAACCCACATCCAACATGTGTAACCCATTTGACTCGATATGATCCAACCCAAGTTGTAGAAGTTTAGCCTTACTAATTTGAATTAGTAAGGCTGGTCGTAGAGTTTCTATTACATGATGTCAATTTAGTAACAATGAGTTGTTAGCGTTTCATGATATGAGAAAGCATAATCATGTTCAGCCTTTTCTTGGTGCTACTTTAACCATGTGTGACGTTGGAAGCCTCAAGAGAAGTTATTCAGGATGTGTGTTTCAATGTTATAACAATAAAATAATATTATCATCCATTGAATAATGGACCATCACCATTGGTCAAAGTGGTCCATTCTTATTAATGGCAGATTCTGTTTATCAGTACTGTCTGCAATGCCTATGGTGTTACTGATAATAGCAAAAGTACCATTTTTAACTGGCCAATATGCTAAGTCTACTAGCTGATATTTTGAACTAATGAGGCTAGTGTTTTTTACTCGTCGTCAAGTATTTATTGCTACTTGTTTGTATTTTTTTTTTTTTTTTTTTTTTTTTGTAAGAGTAATTTTCTTTGTTAGAATCTATATTTAGTTACATTTTTTTTTTTCTTTCTTGCCTTTTTTCTTTAATTATACGAGTATAGCATTGAGAGAAAAGTATCATATTTCACGGGTGATTAAGTGTGTGAACTTTTCTACTTTCTATTGAAATATGTAGACTTAAGATCTATATTAGCTAGCAAACAACAATATCTAACCGTAGTATTTCTATTACAGGTTAAAGTTCTTAAATTCAATCGTCAATATTTTTCTAGAGTTGTTCTATTTTTTGTTATTTCATCTATAGGGCTAGCAGCTTGGTATGAGTTGGCCTTGACCCAAACTTGAGCAACCTAACATGTCCTCTTTCCCGTTCTATAAGTTCAAGACTACTTTTGCCAGATTGTCTGTAGTTTTCTTATAATTAAGAATAACCAGTGGCAACTTCTAAAAATATAATGACTCAAAATAGGAAACCTAGTTATTAAATAGAAAAAATAATAGATAATAATCTAAGACAAGCTCATCGTTTCCATATATATATATATACAACGTCATTTTGAATATTCTCTATTAGTACTCTACTTCCATTGCATGGTCCATTCAAGAAAGGACTCTGTGACTCGTTACTACAAAATAATGCTCTGATTTTTATTAACTTCTTGCCCAAAATTTCTATCGTGAATTCTTTATGATCGCTTTCTATCTATTCAGCCTGGCAATGTGGCAATCCATTTTTTTTTTTCTAGTATGCTAGAGATGGGACCGATGAGATCAAAACTACCACAATTTCTTTAGAAGCATACTTTGATGTCTTTGTACCCATTTCGTAGTGCTTCATACTCGTTTTGTTGTCAGAGACCGGGTTTCCTCGGAGTAGGCGCTCTATCTTCGAAGGACTTCGGCGGATTTCTGACTTCCCGACGCATTTGTTGGTGCTATTGGCAGAAGATATTCAGTTTTGTTGCTCCAAGAAGAGGTTGAATAACACATAAAGACCCAGCCCCTTTGTAGCTATTTGAGGATCGTCGTGCTATACGCTAAGGCTAACAAGCACATTGTTTTGGTTGATTCAAGCCATTTTTCTAACTTAGAGCAACTTAATTTGAATTGTAATTTTTGGTTGATTTTGCAAAGGTTGAGGCGAGGATCGATCCGTGAAAGTTTGTAGTAGAAGTGCTAGAAGTCTTGAGTTTCTCAAGATTTGCGAGCTACCATTGGGAATTTTCTAGCGGATTTTCAACTATTGCAGTTCCGTTAGCAAGGTTGATCCAATTGGAAGTGTGCTAATCACCCCATTAATTTCCTAACTGGCGCCTCGGTTTGGGGGAGTCACGCATATTGATCATGGGGCTGGAAAAAAATGTGATTTAGGGGCTTTATTAATATATGGTGATTATAAAAAGAACATTTATGAACTGCAGAAACGTCTTGATTGTCCTTTCGGAGTGTAGATCTAGTCATCACGAGCATGAGTGAAATGATTCACAATCACATTTGGAATTAATTTAAAAAAGCTAAATATTATTTGTAGTAGAAAATGGTCAATGTAACTAATCAGATTGTTAAGTAGAAAAGGGACCTTTTTTACCAATTATGCAAATATAAAATCCTTTTGCTTGACAAAATCATAAATAGAAAGAAATTCTTGCGTAATACATTGGAATGGCACTTTCCTAACAGTGTCTCTTTTTTTTTTTTTCTTTTTTCTTCTTGAACTCCCTTCTCTTCTTCTAATGTTATCTTTCTCCTTTATTCATTTTCTTCACTTTTTATCCTCTAATACATTGCAGCTTTGAGAGATGAAGCAGTGTGAAAAAAAAAAGAAAAGAAAAGAGCAGTGTCTATTCAGCTCCAAATTATTGATCTTCTTTTCCTTATTCTTTCTTTCTACACAAAATCGTCATTTGGTAGAGGAGATATTGCAGACTAGCGTGAAAAGATGATCTGGATTTGGTAGGAAAGAGCTTGAGATGCAAAAGTAAAAGAAGACAACCATCACTAGCTTGATAACAAGATTGATATCAGCCATAACTATGATATTGCGTGAAAGTTGAGGGACTGCATGCTTTTCTTATGGTGGCTTTATTAAGAACATGAACGACTACTTTTAGGTTTTTCGGTCTAGACCACTGGTCTTGCAAATTTTTATAAAAATAATGTTATTATACAATCTATAAATAAGACATACTAGGCGTAGGGTGGGTCAAAGGAAACCAATGCCCTAACCCACCTACAACAAAAGAATATAAACTCTCATTCCCAGTTTGAATCTTACAAATCCACGATTAATCCCACTCCTATTAGAAGCGGGTCACCCCCGGAAGGTGATTGTATACTTGTATTTCCTAAACTAAACATGATGTGTGGTTTTAGTAATTTGATTTGAAGAAAGCAAAGTAGTTTTGTAGTGGTTTTCGGCATATGATTGTAGTAGAGAACCTAGAACCTTGACATACTTCAAGCCAAGTAGATTGATGATGAGACATATCAAGGACTAGAATTGAATACATAGGAGGAACCTCATAGGTAACTCTAATTGAAGAAGTAACATTGTTTTAGTCAGTCCTAGTATGTATACAAAAGGTGAAAAAAGCATATATGTTGTGGGTAAGAAGTTTAGAAAATATCGAGAAGGATGAAGCCAACAAATACCTTGAATGAAGTGATGGTAAGGTAATATATAGACCATGGATCCATAGAGAACAAGTTTTTAAAAGCGTCGAGTTGAAATTGAAGTACATGAAACCAACCCCAAGTTTATAGAATGAAGCTTAAAAGGTGACAACGCAGTATGATGATCCAATAATCCTCTAGTCGTCTATAAATGGGAAGAACTTATTTGACATAAACAATACAAATACTCCTCATAAGGTCTTTATATTGAAAAGGATTTTCGCTACCTCTACTAATGTCTACTCGTTTTGGAAGGACTGGTTAGAAGAGGAGATTTAATACTTCATGCATAAGAACTATTGAATAAGAGAGAGCTGATTTTGTTCCAACCTTCTACTTTCATACTCTGAAGTGTTCTCGTAAATGGGTGTTCTTCACTAAGAATGACTCTGCAAACATATCTCATTCCCCTTTTGGCATCTTGGCGTGTTGGATCTAAAATGGTTTGTAACACAAGTCAAACCTGTAGATCTAGATTCATGCATCAAACAGTGGATAATCTAAAACACTAGAGGCGTATCTTGCGCCATGATCTCGATGATAAGAAGTTATATTCTGACTTTTAGATTTCCCTGGTATGAGATGTGCGGTCCCGATCAAGTAGGGTTTTCTCCTTTCTCCCTTTCACTCACTACAATATGCGAGAGAGTGGTTTTGTAATGCGAATAAGCTTGAGTAAGACAGGGGACCAAAAAAACCATCATATAGAGATTGTTGTTTTCATCAAAGAAATCCAAATAAATTTTTTATTTCTCAATTCCCTCATTATTCAGTAAAACAAGAGTCCTAATGGATTGGGCATTCTAGAAATGAGTGCAAGACGGATTTGTTAAAATTAAAACTAAAGGGAAAAGCTTATATATCAAAATCAATTCACTCAATGTCTGGCCCCATCATTATTAGATGTATGGTCATGTGGGCCACTTACATCTAACACTGCATCCTTGTTGTCAATAACCGTGTTGTCATCCACAAATTGTTTCAGCATTCAAAATGCTCTACTAGATATAGAATTTCACTTTATCTTTATTGCGGGGTCAATTGGAGACTCTATGTTTCTCCATGTGTGATGTACGAAAGCTAATGCCCCTACTAAAGTAATTCCATACATCTTTTTCACAAATTGTTATCTAAGTTGTCGAACTTTGACAAAAATATGAACCATAATCATCAACCCACAATTTCCTTCTTGAGTGTTAATGTAATATAGATATTACGATCATATTCAATGGTGAGATATTATTAAGTTTATAAAAGATTGACCTTTCTTGTTGTGTTAATCAAAGTAACATATATTTCGGGAATCACAGGGTGTTGTTGTGGATAGCAACACCCGCTCCCATAGCCCTACCAGGGATTGATCCCTGGCAAGGTAGCTTAAACTTCCCTGGTCACTGGGCCAGCTCAAAAAAAAAAAAAAAAAAAAGTAACATATGTTTAAGGATACATTTATTGTTGGCACAACCTCGAGTCATACTTGCTTTACTTTTCGCATAGGTCGGTGTTTTCATTGATCCTCCTTATATGGAAACAATAGGTTGGTAGCATTTGGAAAATTTAAAAATAACCTTTTATTTTTTTATCTAGAGCTTATTTACATATCTGAGCGTTGGATAAGCCCCTGTGACTGTATTTTCCTTTTCTAGAGCTTATTTACAAGTATGAGCGTTTGCCTCCAAAGAAAATAGCCAAAAGAAGCTGCTTTTTTAGAAAAAAAGTTACCTAAAATGAATGAAGTTTCACATTTCAAAACAAACAAGAATTTTAGATGAAAATAACCTCATAAAATTTCCATGGTTATGCAAAGGATGGGTTTCACATTGTGATCAAGAAATGTGGGCTCTAATTACCACAATCGCTAAAGGTGGGCTCCAATTAACTAATGAAATAAGATCTTTTTATAATTTTACTAAACGAGCTCATTATAAACTAGAATATAAAAATTAGAGCTTTTAGGGTTTGTGCTTTCTTGTAATGGAAAATGTCTTAAGTGCCATGTGTTATAATGCATGTTCTAGACCTGTAAGTGGCCAATTTGTGCAAGATTGTCAAAGGTCAGGTTTCTCTCAAGCTTGGACCCTCCTTAGACCCAGCCTCAGCAGGACCACATGGGTTGATGATCTTTTCATAAAAATCAAAGCTTTTATTTTAGACCTTAATCTAACTAGCTCTTTTTAATTAGACCAGAGTTTCCAAATGGAGCCTTAGTCAAACATTGTATGCCTGTTGTAATCTTAAGCTTATTTTGAATACATGCTGTAATTGCAATCTAGTAAATATATGGTAATTGTAACAAGAAAGGGGATGGTTTGTACTGGAAAATAGTATAATGGAAAGTCAATGTATAGGACGCACTACTATCAAATGAATCTCTAATCAGTTAGCCATATCTTGCAGGGGCAATTATTATACATAATAGGTATAGGATTCAATTCTCCAATTGAGCTCCGATTTTTAAATTGATTGAGAAATTTGAGCTCAATTGAGATTTCAATTTTTTCATAATTTTGAATTTAAGATAAATTTTACGAATTTAGAAGAAAAGTAATGTGGACTCTTTTTTAGAAAGGGATTTAGCAAAAAGTCCAATTCCAATAGGAGTTTACTCTCAAACAAACATATACCTTAATTTCAAATCATCTTCAAAAAGATAGTTATCACCATTGTGGGTGGGTGTGATATTTGAGCATGCTCCAATTTTAGTGGGGGAGTTTTTGATTAATTGTTTGTGGTGAGGAAAGTGGGCCATATTGTTGACTTTCATAGGGGTCTTTTCATTCATTAGGTTATTGTTTATATAATTAGGGTAAAATGATCATCAAATGCCAATTATTAAATGGTGTTAACTCTAGAATAACTGGTCCACTTTGGCCATGCTTTTAGGCCATCCCACTAATTAACCACTGATTGGGTGAACCCTAATAACACATAAATTTGGATCAACCAACCGGATGGTTTGGAAGAAATGTTGTTGGCAAAAAATTAATGTGGTTGGGCATCCATCTTATTCATGGCTTTTGGATTATTTAGATTTTTTTTTTTTTTTTTGAAAGATTGGACTCTTTTCCATCTCAAACAAGTTACCCAAGATATTTATCTTATTTAGAATTTTTGAAATCTGGGCTCTTTTCCATCTCAGTCAAGTTTAACATAGAATTACTGGATTTCTAGAGTTCAGTTGTTTTATTTTCATTTTTGGGCCATAGATTTTTTTTTTCATGTTGTTTCAGTGGGCAGTTGCTATTGCATAAGCCGATGATGTTTCTAATCAATCTGTTCTATTCATGCTTGCAGATTTTGTAAGAAAAATTCTTGCATCATTAGATTTTTTAAATATGTTTCTCTTCGCATGAATGCTCTTATATCCTTATTAATGTCACTTTTTATCTATGTTCCTCCTCTCTGCCTTTCTTAATGTTATTTTCATGGTTCTTGCTATGTTATTTTGCTATCTTCTTTTAATTTATCAATATAGTAGTGTAAGCTCTCTATTTTATAAATTTATGATATTCTGTCTTCCTTTTGTGTATTGCTTAAATTCATTTTCTTCTCAGTGATATTTAACTGTTAGAAATCTCTGCTCCAAGTTTTGTCTGTAGTTCTTTATGTTACATTTGCCTTGTTATTTTTCTGTTTGATTGCGGATGCTTTGTTTTACATCTCTCCTTTTAATAATGTTTTTCTTTCTATTATGGTTTCACATACATTCATCACGAGTTATACTGAATTAATTCTTGTTGTTATTATGCTTCTGTTTGTATGGTTAATTATGTATCATTGTTAGTCGTTTTGTTTATATAGCAATCTTGAGAACGGCTAAACATGTGGCAATATGGGTTAAACTTAGATAACTTATTCCCTCAGTTTTCTAGACTGCATATCTTGGGGATGTGCCCGATTGTCATTTATAGTTGGACCCTGATGGATTGTAACTACGAAAATGTGACCCTTTAGGAATTGCTTGGGCCATGTGACAATCACTAGCACTATGTTCTAATAGATAATAGGATATTTCTGTTTTTTTATTAATTGTATACTCCTTTTTTATTTAATTGACACTTAAAATGTTCCCTTGCTTCATATATTCTTGAAATCTTGATAATTTACGTGGCGTGAATTTCTTGTATTTCATGTTCTTTAGTACAGTTGTCTTTTCTATTCTTCTAGGTGTCAATATGCCCTAAAGTGACTTCACAAGGAGTCAACGGAGCTGTAATTGCTCAACTAATTGATTTTTTGTATAAGGATTCACTCTTGGGTAACATAACTCCTGCATATGAAGGAAGGAATGATTTATACACTGCTGGACATTTACCCATTGAGTCTAAGGAGTTTGTTATCAAATTAGTTGACAGAGATGTGCACACCAAATCTATGAGGTTTGTTTTTAAGCTTCTTCATTGCCCATATTTTGTCAAATTCAATTTTTGTTATTTCTTTTTTTCTAATTTATCTTGTTTTTAGCTTTTGTTTCATTATTGTATATATTCTTTACTTGAGTTTGTATCGTGCCACATGGGTGAGCGGTAATTTAAGGTAGCAATTAAGTTTGCTGCACAAACCGATCTGCTCCGATTACAATAGTTTTTATGTGCTTGACGTAGATTTGAGAGAATCTGCAACAAAGAAGTAATTACTTAGATAATCTGTTGTTTCTGTATTTCATATAAATTGGGTGATATTTTTGTGTTACTACTTATTTTGGATGCTTTCTTCTATAGTTATGTCCCAGTTGGAAGATCGTTTTCCTCAACTACCTACTGTCGGACGGATAGTTTGGGTGATGGATTGGAATGCTGGAGAGGATTTTATCAGAGCATTCGGCCAACACATATGGGATTGTCGTTGAATATTGGTATACTTTATATTATGATTCGGTTTTGCTTCTATTTTTTTTTTTTTTTTTTGGTCTTTTCTAACTGGTCAAGTGGAAAACTCAGTTAAGTGATGTGTTTTATAATTTGTCTTGCACTTGTCAATCCATTGTTAGCTCCACAAAAACAACCATGAACTTTCTTGTTTGTTTGGATGTTTGTTGTCAGTTTTGATTTTAAAAAAATTATCATTTCTTTTTAAGTTTCAGTTTTCATTCATTTAGTGTTGGTTTCTGATGAATTTGTCATTCGCTTCAAATAAATTAAAGTACTTTCCTTTTAAAATTAAATAACTATATTCTATTTTTATTATTATAGATTTTAATCTTGATTGTAATTTTTACCATCTTAACATCATGTAGACCAAGTGTTATTCAAATATTTTATTATTTTTAATATTATAAATTTCGAGGGCATATTTTGCTAGTACCCATTATCAATGTTATTCAATGATCTAATCTAATCAATTACATTTATTGGGGTGCCGTTCAATCTAAAATCTTAGGACCCTATACACCAATGTGAAATTCTGGGGTCATTCAGCAATAATTTATGGGTATGCTGCCGCAAAAGGTAGTTTTCAAAAGTTTAGGGAGAATTTAAGAGTTGGCAATGCTTGCATACCTTTTTGAAAATCCAAAATTTATAAAAAGAAACTCATGTGAACAAGTAGGCATGGCATATTTGGTTGAAGAATTTAGAGAAGTTTATTTTAAGAAAATTCTAAATATCACAAATGTTGCCATATAAAGTAGGTATGGTAGTTGTAGAATTTGGAGGATTCTTAGAGGTAAAATGTCCAAATTTTAGAGGTAAATTCTGTGAATTTTTTTCTTTTTTTTTATTTGTTATTTTTTGTTAGATTTCCCACAAGGCATACTTTCTTATTAAGAAATCATGTTAGAAATTTCCGTATCCAAACATTCCTTGAGTTGAGAAACATAGATCCAAGAAAAGAAAACTACTATTTTCTTTCACGCCTTGAGCTCGAGACTGCACTCATCTCGAGACGCGACAAACGCCAGCATGGGGATTTGAGTCAAACCCGTTGACCCTCCATCCCTACGAACGGAATTCACCCATAGGATATCACGTGTGAGGTTCAAACTTCCATAAACCTGTATTTCCACCTGTATAGTCTTTATTTCATCAATACCCAATTGTAACCCAATAATTTTTACATCCATCAAGATATAGAGCATAAAAGTTCATGAGCATAGATTTAAGTTCAAGTTTAAGTTCAAGAGATAGGGGGAAAGAAAGAAGTAAGTAAAGTTAAAAGTTACAAGCCATAGTCTAAAACATGTTTATAAACTATAACAAAAGATGTGGCAATTCCAAGCCACGGTCCATATGTAGTGCGACGTCTAAACTCAAAGATAAGATGTCTAAAAGACATCTTCTGAAGTCCATTTAGCTACTTGATGGGGGGATTCCTCCTCATTAATCTCCGGGGTGGTGGCATCGAGGTACTCACCTGTAACGCCAAGTGTAGCACCATTAGACTAAGCTAAGCAAGATAAAAAGATATAAATCATATAACATGTGGCAAATGAATAATTAAATAAATATAATTCATATGAGGCAAATCTATGCATGAGTAAGCATGAGACGTACAAATCATAGATGATAGATATACACAACAGCAAAACTAAATGGTATATCCACATTAGCTATATTCTCTCAAATTAATCATGTAAACATGAATGTAAAGTGAGAGCAGAAACAGAACAGAATAGAACGGAGTGGTGCAACTAAGAGACAGAGGGCCCAAAACTCTCCATCGTAGACCTAGGGTGCTGGTCAACCCTCAGAATATAATCCCATATGCAGAGAGCCAGAAATATATACTAAACCCACACTTAGTCGGGTCCGACTTAGATAGGGTCAAAGCCAAGTGGTGCCTACTAGTGGAACGAAATGTACAAAATAACAGAACATATAGAGAATAGATCATATCATAATTCAGAACTTATCAAGGTATAACTGGACGTAAGCAGAATGAATATAATATGAACAAGGGTATCAACAAGATGTACATAATTAAACAGAACTATGATCATGTCATACAAGAATACTAGAAACAGAATGCAATGCATGTACATAGATCATATACGGAATCAAAATATAAAACAAGCCAGTCCTACAATCTTGGGAACTCTCGGGGTCTTCACCGTCCAACTCGGTGTAGTACTAAGGATTTCAGTGTTAATGGCCTACAAAAGAACCCTTGGTGTTACTTAATTTAGGCACCGAATCCCTTAGTATAACACATTTAGTTCGGATCTCAATTTCGAATAACACAAGGTTCCTTGTAGGTGCATGGTTGCACAAGCCGCATCCACTTAATTCACAAGTCCATTGGGCATGATAAAGTGTTCAAGGGGTCCAACCTTAAAGTCCAACTATCAGGCCAAAGCAATCTAACATACTACAGTTCAACACTTGGCTCGCGGTACCATCCTATTGCCAAGATTTATTTAAATTCAGTATCCAATCCAAATTTCAAATCAAATATATGTAAGGACCACTGGATTCTACGCTTCAAGAGCTTTCCAACGGTATGTGAACCTCCAAAAACGAACTTATGGTTAAGAAGTTATGGCCATTGGAAGTTCACATTGTTGGGCCCAATGGGCATACCTGTTCGAGTGGGCCAACAGGAAGCACACTGTGACACATTTTGAGCACAGTTTGCTCTATTTTCTGTGGTTCTATCTTCTAAACCTAAAACCCATCTTACAAGGCATAATCTTGGACAAAAATAAGCCACCAAAGTGCTCACAAAATCCATGAATCGTCCAATTTACATTCCACATTGAATCAACAAGAGAACAATCCATTTCTTACATCAAAAACATGAACAAAAATCCATTTGAGCAAAGAAATGGGCACCTAACATGATTGAACATATTCAAAGAATCAAATAGGCATACATGCATACATTTATATAAATTTAACTTGCCTTGGTGCTAGAAATCCAAATCCTACTCAAATCAAACCTCTACTAGCCAAACCAAGCTCTCCAAAAGAAAACCCCAAAAATACACCTCTAAAACACCCTACAAATGGTGAAAATTGAATGAAATGAGGGAGAAGAAGATGTATGCAAGAATTGTAATATCATCTCATTGATTTGAAGTAAGAGAAAGGGAAACAATGAGGAATACTTACTAATGGATAGTTTGGAGCACACTTGGAGGAAATGCAGACTTGGAGAAGATGATTAAGAAGATGAGGATGAAGATACTTCCACCAAAACCTACATGCAGCAACTACTTCAAGAAGATGATGGAGGTAGTAGGCAGGGAAAGAAGAGAAGAGTATCAGCTGAAGTGAGGAAAGAAGCTTCGTTTAAAATGGGGAAGAAAGTTTTAAGATGACATTTCTTCCTTGCAGTGCATACAAGTCCATATAGGGACTGGAATTCTCAAAAAGGGGCTTGGGCTGGAATATGGGATGGAAATGGGTCAAAAATGGATCCGAATTTAATGGGTTAACACATGAAAATTAGAGACTATGAAATGCCCAATGCAATGCAATGAAAACCCACAAAATGTCTATAAACACACATAAAACTCAAAACACTCCAAAAGTCATAATCTAACTAGTCAAAGGTCAACCCAACTAAATTCTACCTAATCAAGTCCAATTACAATCAAAACATCCATTAAAGTACTAATCTCAATCAATTAACTATTAATCGAAATTAAGGCAGGTCAAAGTGTTACATTTTCCATTCATTTAATTTATGGGATTTATCATGTAATATGATAAAAGCTGCTTTCAAGATATCATGAGATATGAGGCGAAATAGTTTTTAAAAAATGTTAACTAGAGTCAAGCGACTCTGGTGACATTATCTAAACTTTGGTAATGAAATTGCAAAAAGCGGGTTAAAGGAGGACTAATATGTCAAAACCCCTTGTCTCAATTGAGTTGCTTGGGACTTGGCCGAGTCACATCTCAAGTCACATATGACTGAAATAGAGAATGATATCCTCTAAATTTAAGCCACATGTGTTTTAATTATTTAAAGTGAAATTAAGTGATAATAAGTGAGGTTCCCATTTGGTGGATGATCATTTTCATCCATCTTTGAATGCTTTGATCTCAATTAAAATGTTGATTTTATCTTTGAATACTTTCATAATCAAAACCCTCCAAAATTTCATCACACTAAGAAAAATTGATCAAGGCGAATGGGAATCAAAACCCACCAACACATTAAAGACTCAACAGAAAGGCCCTTCAAGGGTGAATGGACTAATATGGCGTCAAGTCCTTGTCCTTTCAGACTCAACAATGTTTAAAGCCACGAGACTCATATATCTTCAAACATCCTAAAATGTCCTCTCTAGTGTTCTAATTTGTTTATGTTTATAGGTATGTTGTGCAAGGATGGTCGTTCAATGAGGGCGGCAGCAGTAGTACTGGTTCGGAAGAAAAAACACCAAACCCGCTGCTGAGTCAACTCGGTCAGGGCAAGGACAAATGGCCTATGTGGCCGTTTTGGGGGCCATGGGCTCCCATGGAGTTTCGGCTACTGGGAAAAGAAGAGAGGTTTGAATTATTTTCTTCGGCTGCTTTTGAAGAGAAAAACCACCAAACCTGCTGCTGAGTCAACTCGGTCAGGGCAAGGACAAATGGCCCATGTGGCCGTTTTGGGGGCCATGGGCTCCCATGGAGTTTCAGCTGCTGGGAAAAGAAGAGAGGTTTGAATTATTTTCTTCGGCTGCTTTTGAAGAGAAAGGTGGTGAAACCAAGGGAATCTCCAATAGGCGAGTTTTCAGGTAAGAATAAGAACTATGCTTTTCAAGAGAAAGCTACTACTTTCTATTCATTTAATTTATGCGCTTTGTATGATTCTTGGTTATAGAGGTCAGTTTGATGTTTATTAGAGGTTATTTAATTCTCCCATAATTATTTGATTAACTGAAGACCCTGAAACAACTGGGCATGAGGATGTGAAAGCTTTTGTTACTTCCTTCTCTTTATCATCGTCGTGTTGCATTTTGTAGTTTGAAAACTATATTTTGTTCTAAAACTTTACTAAGCTCAACCCATGTTATTCAATCTCATACTAAAGGCAAATGGTACTGATACTGCCCATATTCTCGATGTGCCTTCTTCTGTATGATGGCCTTCTTTTATATGATGGTTGAGCGAGGACCACATGCATCTTCCAGGTCTTTTGGGTTCACATCATGCAATGCATGCGGACTCAAATGTGAGCAAACCAATCCCCATTTCACCAATAGCTGTATTCTCTTGGATTTGAACTTTTCCTCTATTTAATTAAGCTAGTCCATGCTATTTTTAAGTAGATCATAGGGAAGGTATTCTTATACCATTAATTAAATGAATTAATAATGGATCGAGTTGAGAATCCTCATTAGGGTCAATTGATAGTTTCTTATTGATTTCTTATTATGATTTTTAATTTCATTATTTGTCATATTCATGCCTTAGTTATTTAGCTTCTTATTATGATTTTCAATTTCATTATTTGTCATATTCATGCCTTAGTTATTTAGCTTATGTCTAAGTTCAAGTCACAAAGTATCAACCATATGAGTGACTATCGAATTCATTACTGACTGGGTTATAAGGCAATAAACTAAGGCGAACTGTAATATAGATAGGACTCATAACTTAAGGTGACCGAGATTTTGATTTATTGTTGTTACTAATGGAAAAAAATATTGTTTTCCAGCATTTTCTAATATTCTGGATTTTTTGGATATTTTTGGAAATTTTTTTGGATTAAAAAAAAAATTCACACCGCGACGACCGCGACGGACCGATATCCGCAACCGATATTGATATCATATCGGTTTTTCGGCCCGACTGAGACCGCGACCGAAACCGAGATTTTAAAGCATGGTGATAATGCATGTTCTAGACCTGTAAGTGGCCAATTTGTGCAAGATTGTCAAAGGTTAGGTTTCTCTCAAGCTTGGACCCTCCTAAGACCCAGCCTCAGCGGGACCGCACGGGTTGATGATCTTTTCATAAAAATCAAAGCTTTTATTTTAGACCTTAATCTAACTAGCTCTTTTTAATTAGACTAGAGTTTCCAAATGGAGCCTTAGTCAACCATTGTATGCCTGTTGTAATCTTAAGCTTATTGTGAATACATGCTGTAATTGCAATCTAGTAAATATTTGGTAATTGTAACAAGAAAGAGGGATGGTTTGTACTGGAAAATAGTATAATGGAAAGTCAATGTATAGGACGCACTACTGTCAAATGAATCTCTAATCAGTTAGCCATATCTTGCAGGGGCAATTATTATATTTAATAGGTATGGGATTCAATTTTGCAAATGAGCTCCAATTTTTAAATTGATTGAGAAATTTGAGCTCAATTGAGATTTCAATTTTTTTCATAATTTAATCAATAACATTATCAATGTTATTCAATGATCTAATCTAATCAATAACATTTATTGGGGTGCCGTTCAATTTAAAATCTTAGGACCCCATACACCTATGTGAAATTCTAGGGTCATTCAGCAATAATTTATGGGTATGCTGCCGCTAAAGGTAGTTTTCAAAAGTTTAGGGAGAATTTAAGAGTTGGCAATGCTTGCATACTTTTTTGAAAATCTGAAATTTATAAAAATAAATTCATGTAAACAAGTAGGCATGGCATATTTGGTTGAAGAATTTAGAGAAGTTTATTTTAAGAAAATTCTAAATATCCCAAATGTTGCCATATAAAGTAGGTATGGTATTTGTAGAATTTGAAGGAAACTTAGAGGTAAAATGCCCAAATTTTAGAGGTAAATTTTGTGAGTTTTTTTTTTTTTTTTTTTTGTTAGACTTCCCACAAGGCATGCTTTCTTATTAAGAAATCATATTAGAAATTTCTCTATCCAAACATTCCTTGAGTTGAGAAACATAGACCCAAGACAAGAAAACTACTATTTTCTTTCAGGCCTCGAGCTCGAGACTACACTCATCTCGAGATGTGACAAACGCCTGCATTGCGTATTCGAGTCAAACTCATTGATCCTTCATCCCCATGAACAGAATTCACCCACAGGATATCACGTGTGAGGTTCAAACTTCCATAAACCTGTTATTCTACCTTTATAGTCTTTATCACATCGATACCCAATTGTAACCCTATAATTTTTACATCCATCAAGATATAGAGCATACAAGTTCATGAGCATAGATTTAAGTTCAAGTTTAAGTTCAAAAGATAGAGGGAAAGAAAGAAGTAAGTAAAGTAAAAAGTTACAAGCCATGGTCTAAAACATGTTTATAAACTATAACAAAAGATGTGGCAATTCCAAGGCACGGTCCATATGTAGTTTGACATCCTAACTCAAAGATAAGATGTCAAAAGGACATCTTCTGAAGTCCATTCAGCTACGTGACGGGGGGATTCCTCCTCCTCGTTGATCTCCGGGGCGGTGGCATCGAGGTACTCACCTGTAACGCCAAGTGTAGCACCATTAGACTAAGCTAAGCAAGATAAACAAATATAAATCATATAACATGTGGCAAATGAATAATTAGACAGATTTAATTCATATGGGGTCAAAACATGATCACTAGGCAAATCTGTGCATAAGTAAGCATGAGACGTACAAATCATAGATGACAGATATACACAACAGCAAAACTAAATGGCACATCCACATTAGCTATATTCTCTCAAATTAATCATGTAAACATGAATGTAAAGTGAGAGCAGAAACAGAACAGAACAGAACGGAATGGTGCAACTAGGAGACAAAGGGCCCAAAACTCTCCATCGTAGACCTAGGGTGCCGGTCAACCCTTAGAATATAATCTCATATGCAGAGGGCCTGAAATATATAATAAACCCACACTTAGTCAAGTCCAACTTAGATAGGGTCAAAGCCAAGTGGTGCCCACTCGTGAAACGAAATGTACAAAATAACATAACATATAGAGAATAGATCATATCATAATTCAGAACTTATCAAGGTATAACTGAGCAGAAGCAGAATGAATATAATATGAACAAGGGTATCAACAAGTTGTACATAACTAAACAGAAGTATGATCACATCATACAAGAATATTGGAAACTGAATGCAATGCGTGTATATAGATCATATACGGAATCAAGATATAAAACAAGCCAATCCTACGGTCTTGGGAACGCTCGAGGTCTTCATCGTCCAACTCAGTGTAGTACTGAGGATTTTGGTGTTAATGGCCTACAGAAGAACCCTTGGCATTACTTAATTTGGGCACCGAATCCCTTAGTATAATACATTTGGTTCGGATCTCAATTTCGAATAACACGAGGTTCCTTGTAGGTGCATGGTTGCTCAAGCTGCATCCACTTAATTCACAAGTCCATTGGGCATGATGAAGTGTTCAAGGGGTCCAACCTTAAAGTCCAACTATCAGGCCAAAGCAATCTAACATACTACGGTTCAACACTTGGCTCGCGGTACCATCCAGTTGCCAAGATTTATTTAAATCTAATATCCAATCCAAATTTCAAATCAAATATATGTAAGGACCATTGGATTCTATGCTTCAAGAGCTTTTCAACGGTATGTGAACCTCCAAAAATGAACTTACGGTTAAAAGTTATGGCCATTGGAAGTTCACATTGTTGGGCCCAATGGGCCTACCTGCTCGAGCAGGCCAAGTATCCGCTCGAGCGGACAGGCTTCTGTGACACATTTTCTGGGCAGAAACTGAATCCGCTGGAGTGGCCAAAGCTTGGCTCGAGTGGGAAGCACACTGTGACACATTTTGAGCTCAGTTTGCTCTGTTTTCTGTGGTTCTATCTTCTAAACCTAAAACCCATCTTACAAGGCATAATATTGGACAAAAATAAGCCACCAAAGTGCTCACAAAACCCATGAATTGTCCAATTTACATTCCACATTGAATCAACAAGAGAACAATCCATTTTTTACATAAAAATCCTGAACAAAAATCCATTTGAGCAAAGAAATGGGTACCTAACATGATTGAACATATTCAAAGAATCAAATAGGCATACATGCATACATTTATATAAATGTAACTTGCCTTGGTGCTAGAAATCCAAATCCTACTTAAATCAACCTCTCCTAGCCAAACCAAGCTCTCCAAAAGAAAACCCCAAAAATACACCTCTAGAAACACCCTCCAAATTGTGAAAATGAAATGAAATAAGGGAGAGGAAGATGTATGTAAGAATTGTAATATCATCTCATTGATTTGAAGCAAGAGAAAGGGAAAGAGTTAGAAATACTTACTAACGGACAAGATGGAGCACACTTGGAGGAAATGGAGACTTAAAGAAGATGATTAAGAAGATGAGGATGAAGATACTTCCACCAAAACCCACATGCAGCAACTACTTCAAAAAGATGATGGAGGTAGTAGCCAGTGGAAGAAGAAGAAGAGTATCTGCTGAAGTGAGGAAAGAAGCTTCGTTTAAAATGGGGAAGAAAGTTTTAAGATGATGTTTCCTCCTTGGAGTGCATACAAGTCCATATAGGGACTGGAATTCTCAAAAAGGGGCTTGGGCTGGAATATGGGATAGAAATGGGTAAAAAATGGATCCGAATTTAATGGGTCAAAACATGAAAATTAGAGACTATGAAATGCTCTATGCAATGCAATGAAAACCCACAAAATGTCTAAAGACACACATAAAACCCAAAACATTCCAAAAGTCATAATCTACCTAGTCAAAGGTCAACCCAACTAAATTCTACCTAATTAAGCCCAATTACATCAAAAACATCCATTAAACTACTAATCTCAATTAATTAACTATTAACCGAAATTAAAGCGGGTCAGAGTGTTACATTTTCCATTCATTTGATTTGTGGGATTTATCATGTAATATGATATACGTTGCTTTCAAGATATCATGAGATATGAGGCAAATTAGTTTTTAAAAAATGTTGACCAAACTCAAGCGACTCGGGTGACATTATCTAAACTTTGGTAATGAAATTGCAAAAAGCGGGTTAAAGGACTAATATGTCAAAACCCCTTGTCTCAATTGAGTTGCTTGGGACTTGGCCTTGTCATATCTCAAGTCACGTATGACTGAAATAGAGAATGATATCCTCTAAATTTAAGCCACATGAGTTTTAATTATTTAAAGTGAAATTAAGTGATAATAAGTGAGGTTCCCATTTGGTGGATGATCATTTTCATCCATCTTTGAATGTTTTGATCTCCATTAAAATGTTGTTTTTATCTTTGAATACTTTCATAATCAAAACCCTCCAAAATTTCATCACACCAAGAAAAATTGATCAAGGCGAATGGGAATCAAAACCCTCCAACACATTAAAGACTCGACAGAAAGGCCCTTTAAGGGTGAATGGACTAATATGGCGTTGAGTCCTTGTCCTTTCAGACTCAGCAATGTTTAAAACCATGAGACTCATATATCTTCAAACATCCTAATTAAAATGTCCTCTCTAGTGTTCTAATTTGTTTATGTTTATAGGTATGTTGTGCGAGGAAGGTCATTCAATGAGGGTAGTAGCAGTGGTGCTGGTTCGGGAGAAAATCCACCAAACCCGCTGCTGAGTCAACTCGGTCAGGGCAAGGACAAATGGCCCATGTGGCCGTTTTAGGGGCCATGGGCTCCCATGGAGTTTCAGCTGCTGGGAAAAGAAGAGAGGTTTGAATTGTTTGCTTCGGCTTCTTTTGAAGAGAAAGGTGGTGAAACCAAGGGCATCTCCGACAAGCGAGTTTTCAGGTAAGAATAAGAACTATGCTTTTCAAGAGAAAGCTACTACTTTCCATTCATTTAATTTATGCGCTTTGTGTGATTCTTGGTTATAGAGGTTGGTTTGATGTTTATTAGAGGTTATTTAATTCTCCCATAATTATTTGATTAATTGAAAACCTTGAAACAACTGGGCATGAGGATGTGAAAGCTTTTGTTACTTCCTTCTCTTGATCATCTTCATGTTGCATTTTGTAGTTTGAAAACTATATTTTGTTCTAAAACTTTACTAAGTTCAAGCCATGTTATTCAATCTCATGCTAAAGGCAAATGGTACTGATACCGCCTATATTCTCGATGCGTCTTCTTCTGTATGATGGCCTTCTTCTATATGATGGCTGAGCGAGGACCGCATGCATCTTCCAAGTCTTTTGGGTTCACGTCATGTAATCTATGCGGACTCAAATGTGAGCAAACCAATCCCCATTTCACCAATAGCTGTATTCTCTTGGATTTGAACTTTTCCTCTATGTAATTAAGCTAGTTCATGCTATTTTTATGCAGATCATAGGGAAGGTATTTTTATACCATTAATTAAATGAATTAATAATGGATCGAGTTGAGAATCCTCATTAGGGTCAATTGATAGTTTCTTATTGATTTCTTATTATGATTTTTAATTTCATTATTTGTCATATTCATGCCTTAATTAATTAGCTTATGTCTAAGTTCAAGTCACAAAGTATAAACCATATGAGTGACTATCGAATTCATTACGAACTAGGTTATAAGGCAATAAGCTAAGGTGAATTGAGAACAATTGAGTCCAAGTTTTTCAATATTTCTTTTTACTGCAAAAATGAATAGAATGACGGCCCTTAGCCATCGTTAATCAAATCAGCGATGGTATTAAATAGTGGTTAGGGCCATAAAAAAAATGATGGCTCTAGAACAATTTTTTAGCGACCTTTTTTTTTCAACTACCCAAATCAGTAGAAATATATTGCAACTCCTCTTTTGATGATGGTGGTTGATGAATCGTTGATTTTTAATTAAAATCTATCATTCTTAGAATTTTTTTAATAAAATATATGTTTTGGCATGAACCTAGATTACTTAAACTTAAAGGAAATGAATAATCTGTCAATATTTGTTGTTAAGGTTTCTGTTCTACCGTATTCTTCTCTTTTTTATCTATCTAAACATCTATTTTTATTGGTGTGATATAGTTGATGTCTTGGCCTTTCATTTTTTGAGATATATAATCATGTGCTCTTTCAAATTTTCTTATGTTAATTATTTAAAAGGGTATATTTCTCTATCGACTTCAACTTGATTGCTTACTGGTGTTGAGCACAGGTATAATCTGTAAGGATAAGATAAATTAGAGATTTGTGAAGTAGACACCAAAGAAACAAGAAATTAAATAATAGATGTCTAATTAGGTTGCACATATAATTGTAGGCGCACTTATTCAAAATTTATGAAGGCTCAGTAGTTGCATAAGTTAAACTATGTATACTCCCAAGGTGATGGGCACTACCAAGTTCAAGGACATAGGAGATTGCTCCTTAAAGTTAAGCTTTGACGTTGGAGAGTGCTACAATTTTGATTATCCACTTTACTTGATAGTAATTTAATGTCATATTCCTATAGGGGAAGCACTTTAGATGGGTTGGGGTTATTTGCTAAAGAATGTGCTGGATAAAAGAAGCACCATGAACCTATATATACTATAAGCCTAAGGAAGCTATGTATGATCGCAAATCCTCATGTTAAGGATTAATAATTATCATATGAAACTATCCCAGTCAGCTGCATAGGTTTTTATGAAACTATGGCACTCTACTTCAAAATTTCTATGTAAGGGACAATTATAATTTGTTAAATTGCGCTGGTTTTATAACCTACATCACCTTTATTTGGACAGAGTCTATAAAACCAAGGAAGCGACGTATAACTGTAAATTCTCATGTCGAGAATTAACAATTCCCATATGAAACCATGGCACTCAGCTACATTGGTTCATATGAAACTTTGGCACACTCTGCTGCATAATTTCAAAATATGGGACAATAATTATTACTTAAACTTCCTTGATGTTATAACTTATAGCCCATATCACTCTTAGTCGGACAGAGTCAACACCTGATGTTTACGGAGTGATCCAAATCGTTAAACTTCAAGGAATTTTTTTGCAATTCTCACGGGCTTCAACGTCTTTCGTAGATTCCTATATCACCTATTCTCATCCACTGTACCTTTCTCACTTTAAATTTTTTTACATTTGTGACTTTCCCTTTTAGATTTTGAAGCTTCACAGAAAAAGACGACTCGATTGCGGGCTGTGAGAAATATTTGTTTCTTGCTAATTTTGTATCGATTTGGTCATTGTGAACGATGGTTTTGTTCATTTTGGTTATTTTGATTGATTTGGCTATATGGGTGCAATGGATGCATTTTGCTCAATCTATAATTACTCAATTCCTATCTTACACTACTTTATTTTATACTTTGTTTCGCCATTATGGCAGCCTTTTTGATGTGAGGCTGCAACCATTATTTGTTAAGATAGACCAGTGTCACTTACCGTGCTTATAAGGAGAAGAATTATCTGCCACATTTTTGCATATTTCTAAATACAGTTTGTTTCTGCAGGTTTGAAAGTAATCTACGGTTGCCACTCAAGGGGGTGATTGCTCTAAAGCACTTTAGATGGTGATGACTGACAAATTTAAATGTAAAGAACATAATTTGGACATGTCCAACACAGGCCAGCTCCGACGATAGTAAGGAAATGTTTTTCGTCGTGGGTTGATGGCCCACAAAGGAGAAGTGGTAGGCTGAAGAAGACGTGAATGTAGGTGGTAACAATAGATCTGAATAAATGTAACCTATCCAAGCATTTGGATTAGGATAGATCAGAATGGAGGAATAAAGTAATGTAGCCCGAAATATAGCTGGGGCAAGGCTTTGATGATGATAATGATGATGGTTTGAATACAAAACTAATTTTATGTTCTTCAAGCTGATTATTACTATGTTTAAATGTGGATGTTCTATTATTTGACCATGGCAAAGTGAGGAAGTTATTGTCTATGATCGTGATTTACGGATAGAAATGTCTTAGACTAATGGACTCTTTGGTCTCACATTGTAAAATTTGTTGTGCACAGCCAAAAAGTTCTGCCATAGTTACAATACAGTGATTGTTACAGGTACTAAAATATCTATTACCAAGTAGTGACTTTGACACTATTGGTTATGTTTTCAATACATTTATATACAGTGAATGAACTAAAGTTTGCAGTGGCAGAAACTCTCTCCAGTTACAATAACTGTAATGCAAAATGTTTTCAATAAATTAAATGCAGAAATTGAACCAAATCTACAGATACCAGTCAGTTGGAATGTGACGCCTGAAACTGAGTTCAAAATAACTTATTGCGAATGTTTCAAACACATTCAAAATCTATGACAGAACCAGATCCACAGGTACCACTGCAGACAGATACCAGTTATATTACATTCATACTGTCAATTATAATATAAAATTACATAATCTCCCAGATTTTATATACAGGTGTACCAGATTTGGGCTTGAATATTAGATCCGGGCATTTGCTCATATGAGATTTGGTCGGTGTACCAGGTTCTTGCTTGAGTATTAGACCCAATAACTAAATAGGCTGCGGTTACACTAATTTTGGCCTAAATCATGGTCTCTATATATAATTGTAACTTAAGGCCCTGAAACCAGTGGAGAAAATAGTATAATTGGATGTGGAGAAACAACTGGAGAGGTTCCACTCCTTTTGTTGACGTTTTCTCATCCTTCATGCATACAGGCAAATGGATTTGAATCTTCTTAGATCTTATATAAATGTTGGTTCGATAATGAAACGGATCATAAAATAGGGTCTACAGTCCAGACTTGGTTTTTGGGGTCAAATCTTTCTCATTATCAGATAGAGGGATCCTCTATCAAAAGGTCCCCACTTTGACAGATCTCTAGACAAAATAGGCCAGATGTGCTAGTTAGATACATACCTATCATCGTTTGTTTGTGACCATCCATTTGACTAATATGTCAGTGGCCCAACCCAACTAAGTGGCTTCACTTATGATTTTTGGTCCATGAATCCTTCATTATTGGGTCTTAAAAATGAAAGAACATGGTCTAATATCACTGCTTGAAATGTTTGTGGCAACACATTTAGCCGGCAACTATGGCATTTTCATAAGGCTTGCTACTAGGGCTGGAATATGGGCTGGCTGGCTGTTGTGCCCTGCCCAAATCAAACTAGAATTCTAGAAAGTCTAGCCCATGCCTGAACCTGAGACTCCTTAACTTGATTGACTCAATCCAAACCCAATCTATACTTTTAAATGAAAAACCTAAACCCAACCTGCCTGACCCCCTTCCCTTGTCAACACTGCATTATTACACCCAGAGACTTTAACCCAGCCCTAACTCGACCCAAATTCGAATTGGATATTTTATTTTCAGGCCTAACCTTGACTTCAACCTGAAAATCACAACTAATTTGGGTTTTAATCAGGTTAGGTAAATGGATTGGAGCTCCACCTTGTCCTTGATTCAGCATGCTAAAAGGGGTACCAGCCCGGCCTGGCCAGATCCAAGCCTAAAAACACAGGGCTTTTAGAAAAATTTGTGCCCAGTAAACTTGGCTTGGACAATTATTTGAAAGCCCAACCAAAATAAGACTGGGAATGGGTAGAGCATGCTCAGCCCGTCCAAGCTCGACTCGGCCCGCCCCTCCCGTAGGGTTATTTTACTGATTTTTATGTATATTTCCTTAACTGCAACTTCCTAGCCTCATGGTTGAAGTAATGAACACCTTCCAACTGTACTAATATACACATTTCCTCGATCCTTTGCCATCCAATATCCACTAATCTTCTTACATGTCCCAAAAAGTCTACCATCCGTACCTTGCCAAAGCATTTCCCTTCTAACTGCCCAACAAGCTGAATTCAACTTGATAGCCTCAACTCTTTCCCACATTCAAAGATTAAATTATATCTTTCTTCACGTTTATTGATTCGGAAGCATTTCCTTACATTTGGATATTATAATAGTTACTTAATAAAAATGAGGAAAACCTCAATATTTTAAGGGGGCAAAAACAAATAGTAGTCAATTTCATTTCAGCAGAAACATTTCACTTCAGAAAGAGTTTTGCAGTGATACAACCTAGTAACTTTTTTGCCAGAATTTCAGAACCCCCTCGATCAAGTTCTCTCTTAAGATTATTTCATTGTTCTAAATCTTTTAATTTATTTACACCATCACCGTGTTCTCCAAAATGGCCCATTTTATATTCCACTAAGACTTCTTTCAAAAACAAATTGACAGAGATGCAGATGTTTCACATGAATGAGCGCATGATCCGCCATTTCTTCATCCAACCCACAACTAGCACAGCTGATATAACGATTAAAATGGTGATAGCATTTTGGCAACTGCATGATTGGGAAAAAAAGGATTACACAAAGAGTAGCAAAGAACATTATTATATTCAATTTCTGCCGATGTTCTTCTTCTTCTTCTTCTTGTTGCTGATGTTATTGTACTACATATGTTAGAAAGCTATAAAAGCAAGCAGTTTCATGCAAGCCATAAGAGGTAAAATCCTATAAAAAAGAAACCCAATATGTATAATACTGTCTAACTTTAAAGGTCGATGCAAATATAGGAATAATTAGAGAATGCTGATGACAAATTCCATGGTTAAACAATGACAAGAAAATGCAACATATGGTGGGGGCAGCTATAGCACCATAACAAACTGCACCTTTCCCGACACTATTTAACGAAGCAATGAAAAGACCCATTGATAAAAGTCTTATTTTTTATGCATATTCGGACTGCGTTGGCAAAAGTCACAGAAAACTGCAACTTTTACCAATGCAAGTAAGACCGCGTTTGCAAAATTTGTGGAAAACAAGTTGTCGCCAACAAAAATTTCCCCTCAAAGAGAGGGAAAGTTTTGCCAACGCATGTTTTCCTAATGGCGACACAATAATGTGTTGGCAATTATTTTGCCTACTGGCGACAAACAAGTGTGCATTGGAAAAGGTTTGACTTTTTATTCACTCCATTGACAATGCATGATTTGCGTCTGTAAAGCCCCGTCTACAACAAACTGCACCTTTCCTAACATTATTTTCCGACACAGTGAGAATTTGCATCAATAAAAGTCTTATTTCTGACGCATCTTAGGATTGTGTTGGCAAAAGCCATAGAGAATTGCTACTTTTACCAATGCAAGTAAGATTTTGTTAGCAAAAGCTGTGGAAAACACTCTGACTTTTTATCTGCACCATTACCAAAGCATGATTTGCGTCCGCAAAGCCACATTTATTTTTTTTTTTTCAAAAATCACCTAACCACCCTGTTTTCAATGCTTTGATTTATTCTCAACCCTCTGCCTCTTTCGTGTTTTTGTTTTTCAAAAAAAAAAAAAAAACAAAAGAAATTATGCGGGTAACTACAATGGATTCTAGAGTATGCTGGGAACTTTTTTCGGTGGGCCCACTCCGTGCCCATATATGGATAATCATGGTCATTCAAAATGATCAACTTGCTTATTTTTGCGGTATCCCAATTTTTTATTTTTTTAGAATTGAGTTGGTCCCACCATAAGATTGACCACACAAAAAAACATGGCTAAAAAATATTGTTTTATTCACTTTTTTTTGTTCAATCGTACAGTGAGATAACCTCCATTGAAAATGAGATTTGACGATGAGCAGATGTAGATGTTATGAGTCCGCCATCACATCGGTAAATGAAACCATAACTCCACAAACCCCTCATGATATTGAATTGTATATACCTAAAATGTGGGAAAGAAAGGTGAGATTTCAAATCTCGTTGATCCCAGGAGTGGAATTAATGTGTATTCCTTCATTAAGCCTTTTCCTTGGCTGGAGATGTATGTGGGGAATGGAGTATATGTTGATTTACATTGGCACGTGTGATTCACTTGGCATTCCTTCCAAGTGGGAGATGCAAAGAAACTTGTGTAGCCCGACTGCCATTGGGCCCACGCCAGATTGAGACTGGCTATGTGCCGCAGATGAACTCCTAACAAATCTTGATTTGGTTGAGTTAGATGAGGATCAAACTCTTGGTGGTAGAGTTTGGATCAGTTTTAGACTCCCGTTTAGCAGAATCCGAACGCCGATCAGTAGATGTGGGATTCTAGGAGGGATAGAGTCGATATTAGTCGTAATTCTAGAGGATTGCTCTATATAAGGGAGATGAGAACTCTTTTTCTTGATTATCCAATAGATCTGAGAGCATTCGCGGCGAGTTCGCAGGATCTATCTCACACCGGAACGTACAAGGTTCTTGGTGAGTTTGATTCCAACACCCATCTGGAGCCAGCACTTTTGTCACTGCCAAGTTCGAGGACATTGAAGAGTGCTCCTTAACGTTAAGATTTGACGTTGGAAAGTGCTACCATCTTAACTATCCACTTTAGTTAAAAGTAACTTAATTCTTTATTCCTATAGGAGATGCACTTTAGATGGGTTGGGGTTATTTGCTGAAGAGTGTTTTGGATAACTGAAGCACCATTTACCTATATATACACTATAACCCCAAGGAAGCTATATATGATCGCAAATCCTCATGTTTAATTACTATGATTAATCTCTATAATGATAGGAGTTACATGGTTAATTGTCATGATTAATTGGACTTGTAACTCCCATTTGCTTGCTTTTGATTGGGCCGTCCAAAATAATGAGTTAGACTCTAATAAGTTGTCATAAAAAGGTCAATTAACAGCATTAATTGGTCGCCGAGTCGCTTGAAGAGTTGCGGGCCGCGCTGCATCTTTTGGAATTCTTCTTGTGATGATCATCGATGGATCCGCACGTTTTTTGATGTCGGATGACGATGCAAAATCAGATATTGGCTGACACCGATGGGCTGGCAACATCTGTTAAGTCGATTTCACGATCGGTCGGGCAGAAAGTATGCTTTCTTGGTCGGCCGATTGGCGATTTTGGAGTATCCAATGATGATCGAATGATTTCGACGTCGGATCCGTGATGTTAACGAAGATTGACGGATATCATGCCTCAAAAATCAGATTTTCAGAAAATCGCAGGGGCCAAACTTCGCGAAAAGCAAAAAAGAACGGAAAAACCGGCGTTCCGGGGGAAATCCGGCGACCCAAATTTCCATGGTCTCTGGCGACCATGCACCCATGGTCGCACCCATTGTCTCCGGCGACCATGGGGCTGGCGACCATGGGCCAAGGTCGCCGGCGACCTTGGACTTCGGTCCATTTTCCGGTAGCCTTCCGGTTGCCGTTTCTCAGGCTTTTTCGCTTCTGTTTTCTCTTGTATTTTTCTTGACATTTCTTCTCATTTATTGGCTTGATTCCACTGAAGAAAACCCATCGAAAGGCTGCGCAAATCAAAGCACAAAGTTTCCTATTTTTGGAAAAGCCGAAGACTCCGTAGCCGATTTTCTGCCAAGAGTTGAAACTAGGTTAAACGATGTCGGAATGACTTGAAATTTGAGGTGGAGGTTTTTGAGCATTAGATAGGACCAACCATAGGCTTTTATTTGAGTTTTGAAGCCATTTGGGGTCTCGTCGATGCTTGACTTGATTTCACCATGCGCAAGATGTCGAGCTTTGATGTACGGTCATCCGATGTCCGATTGACCTGAAATTTAACAGGGAGCCTAATGGAGTCATTTTGAGAAGATCCATTAGCTCCGATTTAGATGTCATGGTCTCGGGGAGCTTCGCCACCGGTAGGCTTGATTTTGCTTCAAAGCGTTAAAACTGAGTCAAACGTTGTCGAAATGACCTGAAATTTGATGTCCAGCCTCTTGGAAGCATGTAGAAACTACTCATGTGTTTTTTTTAATAAGTGGCGGCATCAGAGGTTCTCTCCACCGGGAGGCTTGATTTCGTCATTCGAGAGTTGATGGAGGGTCAAACGGTGTCGGTTTGACTTGAAATTCAACGTGGAACCTTTTGGAGGTATTTTGAGACCATCCATAGGCTCTGATCGAAGATTTGAAGTATTTGACACTGTCGCCGCCAGGAGCTCCCGCTCAGCTATTGGAGGATTGAAGTTAGGCCAAATGGTGTAGAAATGGCCCGAAACTTCATGTGTACCTCTCTTTTGGCTATTTTGAAGGATCTTGCAGTTTTTGTTTGATTTTGACAGAATCTGATGCTTGAAGCAGCTTTGCCTATTTGTAGTAGGATGCGGCTTCGTGTAGCTTTTGATGTTGAGGAGGCAAAGTGACATTTTTGGTGTCAACAAATGCTCCCTCGAGGTACAGCGACGAATTGGATAGCTTCTGCAGTCGATGTGCCTCGAAGAAAATTTTGAAGGAGAACTTATGACTTGACCAAGAGTCTCTGAGCATTTTTCTTGATAGAGTAGCCTTTTAAGTTTCAAGGGGATTTTATGGCAGTGAGAGAGATCACGTACCATCTCAAGGCAAAATTTTGAAAATGACATTTGGATTGGGTTTTTTGGTTTTGGATTTTATTTTTGACCTTGTGAACCTAAAGGCTTTGTGTGGCACATCAGGCGGTCAAGAAGGTTTTTGGTTGTTGACCATGTGACCTAACAAGCTGTATGTGGCAGGTTAAGGGGTTGGATTTTGGATTTTGATTTTGGTTTTGTGACCTAACAAGCTGTATGTGGCAAGTTAGGGGACCGGGATTTGGATTTTGGTTTTGGTCTTGTGACCCAACAAGCTATATGTGGCGAGTTAGGGGACCATGGTTTGGATTTTGGTCACTCTTTGGGACAATTTTGGGTCTATTGGAGTGGTTTGGGTTTTTGTGGAATGTCAATTTCAAGGTTTTGGATTAATTTGGTTCATGAGGTGGGATGGTTTGGATTTTTGGAAACTCATTAGGCTTGGATTTTTTTTTTTTTTTTTTGTATGGTCCAATCAACTCAAAGGAGTCATGGAACCATTTTTGTATGCTCTTGGTAAGAGAAATTTTGACTAAAAGCCATTTTTAGTGACTAGGCGATCAAACCTGGCTCATGCAGGCTTGCCCATGGGACCTTAAGCTTTAAAGATGGCTTAGATCTCATGTGGCGTCATTTTTGTAAAGAATATCTAAAAATATCTCTTTTTGGTAGAGAATATCTAAAAATATTCTTACTTGGAGAGAATCTCTCAAGTTTCTTTGATTTTGGGAGAGATTTTCTCAAAGTATCTTTCTTTGGGTGAAAGTCTCTCATAATCCCTCTCTGTTTGGAGAGAATTTCTCAAAGGAAAGAATATCCCATGATTCCTTTCTTTTAGGAAGTATGCTAATTTGTAGCACTTACCTCCTTTCTTTTCTCCTTCTTTCCTCTTTTGGTTTGCTTTCTTCTATATAAGCAAGGGGATTGGATCTCTTGTTGCTATTGCTCTCTTTTTGCAAGAACCTTCAAGAGTGCTCCAAGATCAAGAATTCTTCTTCTTCAAGGATCTTCAAACTTTTTCTTCTTCTTCTCCATCAATGGCTTCAAGTAAGTTTCCTTTTTAAAAAAAAAAAAAAAATCCCATGTAGGAATAGAAAAAGGTTTTCTTTTTTTTCTTTTCTTTTCTTTTTCTTTCTCTCTCTTTTTTTTTTCTCTTTTTCACGTGCATTCTTCTTTTTCTTTTTCTTTCTTTTTTTCACACGTTTTTTTTCTTTCCGTTTTTTTTTTCCACGTGTTTTCATTTTTTTTCTCACATGTTTTTCTTTCTTTTTTTCTTTTTCACGTTTTTTCTTTTTTTTTTTCTCACACGTTTTTCTTTCTTTCTTTCTTTCTTTTTTGTTCCTTTTTCTTACACGGTTTTTTCTCCTTTTTTTTTTTTTTTTTTTTTTTTTTTTTTTTTTTTGTGGCCATACGGACAATACCGTACGGCCACGTGGCCTGTGGGCAATTTTTTTTTTGTTTGAAAAAAGAATCTTTCTTCCTTTTTTCTCTCCCTTTTTTCGGATTTCGAGAAGCACATGCATGACAACTTTCCTTCTATGCATTGTTTTTCTTTTTTTAGAAAATAGAATTGGAAGTATGATAGTGTACGCCTGGAAATCTTTTCGCAAGTCTTGGGATTTGGAGCTCGCAGCAATGTTGAGCCCTTTCTTGGTCTTGCGGGGATTTTCTGAGGAGCTTTGCAAGTTTTGGATTCTAGAGCTCCCAGCAATGTTGAGCCTTTTTCCAGTCTTGCGGATATTTGAGAAGCTTTGGTTTGATCTCGCAGCAATGTTTGAGTTCAATCCTTCTTCAAAAATTTTCCATTGATTATGAGCTTGCAGCGATGTTGAGCCCATCTTCAAGCTCCTATTCCTTTCGGGGTGTTTTCCTTTTCTTTGGATTTGCCCTGGAACTATGCCAAAATTTCGCTATAATTTTTTAGCAGAATTCTGTCATTTTGATGATTGATTTTTCTCTTTTCCCATCCTTTCCAAGTAGTTCCTCCAGAACGAACAAGGGTAAGGAGCCCGTCACTAATGTGCCTCGTCGTTCTACCAGATCCTCTAATGTGGCCGTACAGCAGGCCTGGGAAGAGGTCCAGTATGTTGAAAGGAACTTGGAAGAGTGTGATTCGCTCAACCGAGATGAGATGAGGCAACGTTTGATTTCCCTCAAGGGTTAGGAGTTTTATAAGATTATGGTAAGCAACTGTCCCTGGGTCACGGACGATTAGAGCATTGTGCCCAAGCCTACCTTCTTCTTTGGTGATGCCGTCCCCAACGATTCAACATACCAAAGGAGATGTTTTCAGTTCTCTTTCACAGTTGATGGTGAGAATAGAACTGTTTCTACCCGGTCGACCTTCGATCGGACTATCTCGATCATGACCCTTTCCTCCACATGCTCGAAGAGGGAAGATCCTCCAAGCTGGGTGAAGAGGACAAGCATGATTAAGACTGGGGTTTTTGTTGGCGGCCCTTCTGCTTTTGCAGAGAAGTCACCTGCCCGCATGGACTTTTTGACGCCGGCCAGTGGCTACCAAGGTTCGGACCATCCTTCGGTCGATTTGAGACCGGTGGGCCTTGGCATTTTTAAGGGCGATGGCAGCAATTGGGTGAAGCCTTTTCGACTTCGCGGCCGTTTCAGTGCTGACTCGAGCTGGGAGTCGTGAACTGATCATATCCTGCAGGTTAACGGTGCCACTCTGAAGAGGCCGAGATTTTTGACACGGTTCGCGCTTTTCGGCAAATTGTGGTTTTCTCCGATGAGGCCTTCATGGCCATGCTGGAGTCGTTCCTTCCACAAACCAACACCTTCGTTGTCACGAATGGTGAGATTGGTTTTTCTTTAAAGGAATTGAGTGCCATCACCGGGTTGCCTATCCTCGGCAATCTCTATGAGGAGTTTATGCCTATTGACAGCGTCCTTGAGGAGCAGTCTGAGGAGTTCAGGTTTTTATACTTCAGCTCGTCGCCTTCTACGATTTTTTGAAGGAAAAGGAGGGCTCGAAAGTCCGGTGTAGCAGTTGGAGGAGTGGTAGCTTTTTGTCTTCCAACTTCTTTTACAGCGGGGAGTCTTCTGAGAGTATGACCCAGGAAGCCAGGGCTAAGAACCCAGATTCGAAGAAGATCTCCGTCATGCGAGAGAATTTGAGGGTATTCTTCACAAGCACAGACGCCATTCATTCTGACATTGCGCTGTGGAGAGATCTCGCTGTCTTCCTCACTTATTGGTTGGGTGAGGCCGTTTTTGCTGGAGCAGATGGAACGCACATCAGGCCGCATTGCATTTTTCCGGCTTGTCAGGTGGCATTTGGAAAGTGGCTTGCTTCGGTGCCTGCTTTTTACTCCTATTTATGCACCGAACTGCAAGCTGCTGCTTTTGTGGCTCGGCTTGGGCTTCCCATGAATAGGGTATTTTCTGCCCACATTTTCTAATCGTGGTATGTATACCACTCTCCTAATTTCCACCGATTGGGTGCTGCTCAGGACAATGACCCTTTCATGATTCGGTTGGCTAGAGGGAACCATGTTTCCGAATCTCTTTTATTTGCCCGCTTGAGGATCCGACGATTCTGGGACGTCGAGATGGGGCAGTCTTTAGTGAAGCTTTCTCCGGGTTTATGGAAGAAGGCTTTTGATTTTGGTGTCTCCCGTGATTCGACTAGGGCAGGGTCGGGGAGACACTATTCTTTAACAAACGCAGAGAGGAGTTGGCTTTTTAACATACGTGTCGGCACGATGGTGTACCGCAGACATCTTTTCGTCGACATCCAGCCGTATGTTCCTTCGCGTTTTGCCATGCTGTTAGGCTTCTCTCAAGGCGTTGTTGGAGCGCCTTCGAGTAAGGTGAAGCGTTTTGGAGGTCTGCAGGACGGGAGAAATACATGGGCATTTTATAGTGCAGAAGACACTACTGCCCTGATTTCTTATCCTGAGTTGCCTACTTTCCGGACTGCTGGCTTCATAGAATGGTTTGTGGAGAGCTTTTCAGCATACCAGGGGCTTTCCAAGAAAGAGCTTGCTGTAAAGCAGTCTTCCGGGAATGGCCTTGGGAAGTCAGATGCCGTCTGCCGAGAAGAAGTTCTGGCTTTCCTTTCTGGAGAAAAGCACAGAACAGGTTTTCTCGAGGACCAGGACGTCATCAGATCGGGAGCTGCACAAGAGGTACCTGATGAGGTCTTGGAATAGCTTGCCGAGGAGGAGGTTGAGGTCTCTGCTTGGATACAAGCAGAGCGAGCAAAGGCTTCCATGGAGTCTACTGGCAGGAGCAGACCATCCAGTGAGGAATTTGGCGAGAGGCAAGATTTCGATGGTGGGGAGGGTGCTTCCAGCAGTTCATCCCATAGGAGCAAGAGGAGAAGAGGACAGTGCCAAACTCAGAGGCGGCCCGAAAGCTCTCCTGATCTGGAAATTCCTTCCCCCATTGTTGAAGAGGCATCAGGGATGATGATGAGCCTCTAGAGAAGAGAAGCCGAGGCAAAGAGACCATTGATGATGGTATGCTTTTCCTTTTTCTCTTTCCGTTTCTCTTTTTTTTATTGTTTATGAGAGCTTTTATTTTGGTCTACTGCTTTCTTTCTTTTGGCAGAAGATGATGGTTTGATGATGCCTGAGGTTCCGGCCGATGAGGCGGTGATGGATCCGATCGTGGCATCTGAGGAAGAACTTAGAGATTCTGAAGTAGACCCAGAATCTCCTCCTGGTATGACTTCTTTTCTTCTTCTTGTTTTTCTCTACCGCCGTTCGCTGACATGCATTTTTGTTTCTTACCAGCTAACTTGCCAGAAGATTCCGACGACTTTGAGCCATCCATGGACACAACTTTTGACGATGCTTCGGATAAGCTCATGGATGCAGAAAACATTCCACCGGTCGTCGAAGAAGGTACTTTGCAGTGATAATCTTGATATTTTGATATTTGACAAGATCATATTCATACCTTTTTCATCTTTCATTGGCAGGCTGTGAGGTGACAGAAAAAGTTCCTCTATCTTTTTCAGAACCAGAGTAGGGGGTACCTGTGACAGATCCAGGAGTAGGGGCTACTTCCACCAGTTTTGATGAGGCAAAGGTGAGTTCGCCTACTGATATTCCTTCCCCAGCGGCTCCGGTTGGAAAGAGCTTCTTGATTACCCTTCCAACGGTGCCTGACACGAGCAGTCGACCAACGGAGCATGGCGAGTCTTCATCTGAGCCATCCCGTCAGTTTGCGAGGAAGGTGTTGAAGAGAGTCTTGAGCTCATGGGTCGAGACTCTTTCTTCTGGCCATTTGGAGGATGGTTTTGGCATGGTGAAGCATGTGTAGGACATTCTTGCTGATAGTGAAGAAGTCGGTCTGGACATTACAGATGCCAAGGCTTTTGTTGCTGAAGTCATTGCTCTAGGCAACAAGTGGACTGAGACCAAGAGCTTTCCAAATGATGATTTCTTCAACGAGATGTTTTTTAAGCCTTCCAGCGAGGTCAAATCTGAATTGAAGGAGATCTCACGGACTCGGAAGCAGCTCGTTCGGGAATGGAACGTTACCGAGTTGGATATTATTGAGCTGACACGGGACCAGCACCGCCTTGATAAGGAGGTCACCGAAGCCAGACAGCGCCTTGAGCTATTGGAAGAACAAGCCGCTGCCAAGTGGATTGCCACTTTGAAAGCTCACGATAGAAAGAGGACTCTCATTCGCCAAGTTGGGGGGTCGAAAGCAATCTACGGAGGAAGACTCAAGAATATGAACAATGGCAGATTCTCTGGGAAGAGCTTCCTCATGCTGAAGATGGATCGCGACAGCCTACCGCATTTTATGGGAAGATTCTGAAGAAACGCGGTTTGGAAGCTTTGGAGGCTAAGGCCAAGGGTTTGCTTGGGGAGTTAAGCCTTTGGCAGAAGACTATGTCGGACTAGTCTCCTGACTTTGTAACAAACTTTTTCTTCTTTTCTTTTGGCACCTCCATGTATAAACATTTTTTGGCACCCTTTTCTTTTGTATTCCCTCGTTTCACTTAAATTCTTTTTTTTTTTTTTATGAAAGTAAGTAAAAAGTTGGATGGGAATGTTTGTTTGAGAATTTGATCAAAAGGTTGTCATTTTGTGAAAATCTTTTGTCAAAAGTTTGTTTTGGGCATGAAAGCTAGATTTTGTGGCAAAAAGCCTGGTTTTTTTATGGCTTGAAAGCCGAGTTTTAGATGGCATAAAAGCCGAATTTTGATTGTGGCATAGGAGCCAAATTTTGTTTGTGGCATGAGAGCCAAAAATTTTGTGGCATGGGAGCCAAATTTTGTTTGTGGCATGGAAGCCGGTTTTTTGGCATGAGAGTTGATTTTTGTTTGTTTGGTGTGAAAGCCAGATTTTGTGGCATAGAAGCCGAGTTTTTTGAAAACCAAGTTTTGTTTTGTTGGCATGGAAGCCAGATTTTTTATTTGTAGCATGAAAGCTTGGTTTTTGTTTTGTTGGTGTGGAAGCCAGATTTTTGGTTTTTGGCATGAAAGCCAGGTTTTCGACATAAAAGCCGGGTTTTGGCTTGAAAGCCAGGTTTTTGGCATAAAAGCCAGGTTTCTTGGTTTTCAAAATGCAAGTATCGACTAAGAGTTGCCTCCCTGCTGAATGGTATTGCAAGTATTGATGGAATGTCGCTTCCTTGCTCATTTGGTTGTGAGTATCGATGGAATGTCGCTTCCTCGCGGATTTGGGTGCAAGTATCGACTGAATGTCGCTTCCTTGTTTTTTTCTCAAAAATCTGGTTTTGTGGGTATCGATGGAATGTCGCCTCCCCACGATTTTTGAAATTTGAGGTTTTTTCGAACCTTTGTTTTTTGTTTTGAAATTTGGGTTGTGGATATCAACTGAAACGTTGTATCTCCACGATTTTTGAAATCCTGCAAGTATTGACGAGGTGTCACTTCCTTGTGATTTAAGGTTTTGGAAGTATCGAATGGGGTTCACATCCTTCCGATTTTTGGGTTTTGTGTGAGTATCGACTAAACGTCGCTTTCCCACGATTTTTGAAAAACCATTTTTTTGTTTAAAGACACGAGGGTCGTAAATTTTTGACTCGAAACCATTTTGGCGGTAAAAGTCAAGGTGGACTAGGGTGGAAATCCTTGAGTCCTGATTTTTGTTTCAAACCATGAATTTTGGGTTCAAGGATCGAAAGTTTTGGTCAAGTGAGGGAAGAGGCTCCTAAACTTGGATTTTGGGTTTTGTTTTTTTTTTTTTTTTTTTTTTTTGTTTTTTTTTAACAATGAAACATTGAAAGTAAACATTGTCTTGGGTTTTTAGAAATTTCAACATAGGGATGAAAACTCTAAAAGGGGTGGGTTTAACGAGCAAGTACCTAGGAATAGGCTTTGTCCAAGCAGGCATCACTCTGACCCCATGTAGGAAGTCTTCAAGGGTAGTACCGCTTCAAGAACTTGCCATTGATGGGTAGCATACATCTGTCACCCTCCATGTTTAGAAGAGCATATGCGCCATTGGAGAAGACTTTGTCGATAACGAAGGGTCCCTCCCATTTTGGTTTGAATTTGCCTTTGGATTTGTGGGTAAAAACCATTGGCCTTTTCACCGCAAGAACCAAGTCACCCTTTTTGTGGGTGTGTTGCCTGACCTTTTTGTCAAAAGATCCTGCCATGCGTGCTTGGTAAAGCTCAACACTTTGTAGAGCTTCGAGTTGTCTTTCATCGAGATTATCCAATTCTTGGAGTCTCAATTTGACGTTGCTTTCTTGCGTCATTTAATTTTGTAGAGATACCTTTAAAGAAGGAATTTGTACCACTAGGGGGACAACTGTTTCACATCCATAGACCAAGGAGAATGGTGTGCTATGGGTTGGTCCTCGAACTGTAGTTCGGTAGGCCCATAAAGCTTTAGGCAGTTTGTCGCTCCAGTCTGTTTTGTGACTAGAGACCATTTTCTTGAGAATTTTGCAGAGTGTCTTGTTGAAAGCTTCTATTAGTCCATTCGCTGCTGGGTTATACGGAGTTGGATGACAACTTAGGATTTTGTATTTGTCGCAAAACCTATAGAATCTGTGATCCCAGAATTGTGGTCCGTTATCATGGACGAATCTTTTAGGTATGCCGAAGAGACAAATGATGTTGGTTTGTAAGAATTAAAAGACTGACGAGGTCTTCATTTCACTTAACGCAAATGCTTCTGACCACTTGGAGAAATAATCCGTAGCGGCGAAGATGAAGTGATGACCTTTGCTTGACGGGGGAGAGATAAGACCTATGATGTTCATACCCCAGGCTTCGAAGGGCCATGAGATCGCTGTAGGATGTAGCTATTCGGGAGGCATGTGTACATAATCTCCATGAGCTTAGCATTGTTGGCAATGGTTAGCAAATTGCATTGCTTCAGCTACCATGGTAGGCCAATAATAACCTAGCCTTTCTATCTGATCGTAGAGCTTAGGACCAACCTGATAGGCTCCACAAAGACCAGCATGAACTTCTTTTAGAGTCTCTTCCGCCTCTTGTTGTGACAAGCAGTGTAGAGGTACTACATTGAAGGATTTTCTGTAAAGCGTTTTGGAGGGAATATCCAAATGAAAGTTTGGGGCTCGTCTTTGAATCCTTACTCGCTCTTTTGGATCTTCTGGTAGGATTCCGAACATAATATAATCGATGAACGGATCCCTCCAGTCGCCAATTGGAGGTTTAAGGATGGAAATCCGACTTCTAACCATTCGGTGGCATTCAACAACTGCTTGGTGTGTGTTGAGAGGAGGGAGAATCCTTCTTTGACACACTGTAATTTGCATGTTTTCCCCTTCTTGGATTGCCATGGATGCAGCAAGTCCAGCCTGGGCATCTGCACGGATGTTTTCACCTCTGCGGATGTGGGTGATGTGAAAGATGTCAAACGTTTGACGAAGCGATTGCTCCTTGTTGTAATAGGTTAATAGATCAGGCTTCCTGATTTCATATTTCTGATTCATCTGGTTGACGATCAGTTGAGAATCCCCAAATGCTTCCAGCATGGTGATGTCGGATTTGAAGGCGAGCTCCAATCCTAAGATCAGGGCTTGGTGCTCAGCTGCATTGTTTGAACATAGTTCCAGTAACGAAAATGCGTGTGGAATCATGTACTTGTCGGGGTTAACAAAGAGAATGCCAATTCCAGAAATCGGCTTTCCTATTTCATTTGTCGTGGTTGCACCATCGAAGTACATGTTCCAAGAGGCATTTGGTGAGGGAGTCTCCATGTTGTAGACAGGTTCGTCTGGGAGATCATCCTTGAGTCGAGAATCCTTAGGCAGTGGATGCTTTGCCAGAAAATCTGCCAGAGCTTGACCTCTGATTGCTTTTTGTGGTACATACCTAATATCAAATTGTGACAGAAGGATGGACCATTTTGCTAGCCGGGCATTGAGAGAACCTGCTTTTGTAACAAGGACCTTTAGGAGATTGATCCTCGAAATCAGGTATACTGTGTTTGACAGCAAATAGTGACGTAGCTTTTGTACAGCGAACATCGCTGCCAGGCATTCTTTTTCAACTGGAGAGTAACGATGCTCTGCACCTACCAACATGCAACTGAGGTAGTATAGGGCAGCTTCTTTTCCTCTATCGTTTTCTTGTGCAAGTAGAGCGCCCAAAGAATAGTCGAGAGCTCTTGTGTACAAGATGAATGGTTTTCCTGTTATGGGAGCAGCCAACACCGGAGGTTTGGTTAGGTACGACTTGATGTCTTGAAATGCAGCTTCACGTTCAGCATCCCAAATAGAGTCTACACCTTTCTTCATCAGGCGAGAAAATGGACGGCATTTTCCTGATCGATTGGAAATGAACCGTCGGATGTATGCTAATCTTCCTTGAAGCCCTTTTAGCTCTCTTAGGGTTCTTGGAGATGGCATTTCTAGAATTGCCTTGACTTTGATGGGGTCAAGTTCTATTCCAGCTTTCCGAATTATAAATCCGAGGAACTTACCCGATGAGACACCGAATAAGCATTTAAGGGGATTCATTCGCAGTTTGTGTTTGCGAAGCCAGAGGAAGACTTCTCGAAGATCTTGGAGATGGTCTTCTTTTCTTTTGCTTTTGACGGCGAGGTCATCAATGTAACATTCGACCGCCTTGTGCTGCATATCTTGGAATATTTTGATCATAGCCCTCTGAAATGAGGTCCGAAATGATGTATGCCTTTCATCTTCGGGATGCATCTTTATCTGGTTGTAGCCAGAGAAGTCGTCCATGAAAGTCATTCACTCAAACCCGCAGGTGTTGTCAATCATTACCTCCGGTATGGGGAGCGGGAATTCATCTTTGGGGCAGGCATTATTCAGGTCTATATAGTCAATACAGACTCTGATTTGCCCATTTTTCTTTGTCACAGGGACAATGTTGGCCAACCATTCAGGATGCTGTTCCTCACGGATGAAGCCAACTTTTTTGAGTTTCTGAACTTCTTGTTCAATTTTGTCCATCACATCAGGACGGAATCTTCTTTGGCCTTGTTTTACAAGCTTGACATTTTCTTGCAAGTTGAGTTTGTGAACTGCTATTTTGGGATCTAAGCCAGGCATTTCGGCGTAAGACCATGCAAAACAATCAACAAACTTTCGAAGAAAAGAGACATACTCGGGTAACTCATCATCCTTTATATTCTTGCTTATGAATACAGGATGTGGGTTATCTGGTGTTCCCAAGTCTATCTTTTGAATAGAATCTTCTGTTGGAAGGTTTGAAGGTGGTTCCTCCACAATATTTTCGGAGGCTTCCAACTCAACAAGACCTTTTGGATTTCCAAGGGCATTTTCAGGCCATGGCTCCGCTTCTGTCCATAAATCTTCTTGATCGGTATTCTTCTCAAGACTTGTTATGAGATGATTCCAATCACCTGCTGAAACTGGGTCGAAGTAAGGCACTTATTTTGGAGACGAAGGCTCTTCTAAATCAGAGAATCATGCGTCTACGTCATCAGACAATTCCTTTTTATCATCAGAGAAATCATACCAATTTGATGAGCTTCCTGTGTCCTTGTTGGGTAACTCTTCAAAGAGATATCCAGGAAGATCGATGTCTTCATTAACACGAGATGTTGAGGCCTGGTCGGCAAAACGACTTTGCAGCTTTTGTGTCAGCTGTCTCATCGGAGTGTCAGGATGATACCCCAACCCATATGAAGACTTGTTTATGCGACGATGGAGTTTCCAATCTTCCAGCTGACTTTTGGTCAGGGTGGGTTCCACTGGTATAAGGATACCACAGCCACCTCCCAAACCAATTGGATTTTGAGCGTCATAGCCCATTTTCTTCATGATAGCTTGTACCATTGGTCTATATAAGGATAGTTGAGTCATACCTTCATTTTGGAAAGGCTCAAGTGAGGAATTTAATGAAGAAGCGTCCGATCTATGGAAGAAGATTGTTTTCTCTTCTGCCGATGTTGCCGGAACGATGAAGGCAGCGGACGTAGGATCTTCTACATCAACAGGTGCCTCCAATGGAACGAGGGAAAGCTGAACTTCCTGAGTATCAGCTTGGCTTGACGATGTATCGTCTTCAGCCTCTGAATCCGAATCCGTGTCTTGTATGATAGACACGAAGGAGACAGCAAACTTGCCCCCAGTCTTTTGCTTTGTCTTTTTTGCCTTAGTAGTGATTACCAAGGGTTTGGAAGATTTGAAGGAGACAACGAAGGGAGACAGATTGCTCTCTCCGGATTTGCCAGAAGGTTTGTTTTCTTCCGATGATTGCTGAGGAGCCTTGCCTTTTTCTTTTTGGAGATTGCCGTCGAAGGATGGTAGTTTCTCCTCCTTTTCTTCTTTTTCGTCTCTGTACGTCGGAGAGTCTGAAAAATGGACTTCTTTGCCTTTGAAGTACTTTTTGTCTGCAAACACTCGATGTATCAAGCCGTCGTCGCCAACAAAATTGATGCACTGATGTAGAGTTGAAGGGATGACACCGTTCTCGTGTATCCATGGCCGTCCGAGAAGGATATTGTAGCATGAAGGGGTTTTTATTGCATACACGGTGACCTTAGAGATAAGATTGCCGATTTGCAACCTGAACCGAATTTTGTCAATGGGCCTTTGAGCACTCCCATCGTATCCAAAGATGGACACAGATGTGTGGCTTAGTTTGCTGGGTGGGATACCCAGTTCTTTGAGTGCCGAAGTAGAGATGAGGTTGAGTGCAGAACCTGGGTCGATTTGGACTGTGTATCGGCATCTCTTTGATGTACCCTATGAAGTACAAGGGTCGGTTGTGCTTCGTCTCACTTAGCAGGAGGTCTTCCTTATTGAAGGCAATGGTAGCACTTGTAGCGTTTTGGACCGAAAGGCATTCAATGCAAGGTCCTCCAGCTTCTTTCTTTTCTCCCTTTGAGGAGGTTTTTGATTTTTTGACCCTATAGTCCATTTCAATTTGTAGGACTTGTGGGGCATGTTTGTCGACATCCATATTCAGCCTTTGCAGTTCTGAAATGAGACTATCACGTGTTTGTGGTGACATTCGTAATAAGTCTAGCATGTACAGTCGTGCAGGTATGTGTTTGAAGTGCTCGATCAAGTCATACTTGAAAGCCTCCTTGGGGCCTGCATTTTCATTATGATCGCCGCAAGGGGCATTTACAGCTTATTTTCCCGAAGGATTTACATAAGAAGAAGAAGGTTGGTTATAGTTTTTGTGGTAATCCTGGCCAGAGCGGGTACCTTTCCCAACTTCAAAAGCTTCTAGAGGCGGTTCTTCTTTCGGAAGACCCCCTTCGGGCTAAAGTTGTCGATCCTCCCCATTTGCTGAAAACGCCTCTGCAGCAGCATTGCCGCCTTTAGTTATTGCGTTGCATGGAGCATTTTCCGGGAACAAGTCCTGAACAGCTTCCAACAACTTTTCTTCTTTATCCAGTATTTCATCGGTCCAGACATCTCCAATGAGGTTGGATACCTAGGACCAATTGACTGGGTTTTCTTTGAAGACTTCGTCAGTCAGAGCTTCTTCATGGTGATCAGTCGGAAGAGACTTGAATTCTGATGTCACCGTTTCAGGGGATGAAGGCTGAGAAGATGCTATCTCAGTGGAAGTCACCTCAGAATATGTAGCTCTAGAAGATATGCCACCGGATGCATTTTGATAGTCTGTGGCCTCAGCAGATGAAGCTTCAGAGGCACTATCATCCTGAACTATCACATTGCAGGCAACTTCGATAGAAGATACCTCCACAATGGATTGTTGGGAATCAGATTCATCCTCTGATGTAAGAGGATCATCAATTCAGCAACTTTCTTCATTTTCCAGAGTCACCGGAGGAGATATTTGTAAATTCTCCGGGACTTCTGGTTCTGGATTTTGATGAAGCTGGTTGATGTGATCTTGCTCCTGCTCTATGGCAAGACGCTGCAAGATCCATGCATATTCTTCGAGATCTGTCATAGAAGCTAGATCTTCTTCTTCATCTGCTCCTTGTGGTTCAACTTGATTGGGATCCACTAGAGCATTTGTTTGTGCTGTGTCAACAGCATTTTGAGCAGCCTCTTGGTCTTTATCATCATCAGACCAGGATCATTGTGGCTGGAAGGGGTTATACCAGGTTACTGGTATAAGGTGGGATTCCGAAATCCATTCTTCATCGGAGAGATATTCTCCGGTTTCAAGGGATTCCTCCCACTCATCTGTGTCACTGGCAGTGTCACTGGACTCGTATCCATTCATGTAGAATCCAACTACCGAGTTACAAGAGTATGATGCCCCCTGTGTAGTCTCATCCCTGAGCCGTGGTGGCATGAAATCACTGAGAGTGAATTTTCTTATCACTCTTGGAGCTTTTGGGAGGGACTCCTCTGTTGCCCCCAGTGAAGCGGCAGAGGAGGTTTATGTCCTTTCAGGGACCTCTTGGTTTGTTTAAGTCTTCTCCTGCTGTTTGAGCTTGCGGAGTTGTCTCTTGGCTTGCCTTCGCTGTTGAGCGGTTGGCTTTGTTTTGACGATCTCCCAATTTTCATCTTCTAGGAGATCGGAATGTGCCCATATGGGCTGTCCATCTGGTGTTGGATAAGGCACCAGCTCTTGGGACGTCTGGGTCATTTTTTTATCACCTTGAAGGAAGTAGTGATTTTTTCCTTTGGTGATTTGGATGTTTGTCCGTATGATACCATGTTAACGGAGGCAGACCCGTAGTTTTTGTCAAAGGTAATGACTTTGTTTTTCCACATCTCATTAATCTTCTCTCTCAGAACGAAACATTGCTTGAGAGGATGCGAGACCATTTCGTGGTATGGACAATATCGGGGATTGTTGGTTTTGCCATCATCTCCCAGTCTTTTGGGGTCAGGCAAGGTGAGTTTGCCATTTGCCAAGAGAGCCCCAAATATTTCTTCAACATTTTCATCGAACGGGTATTTCTTCTCTACTCTTTCTTTGAAGGCATGACAGAGTTCAGGTCTCTTACCTGCAACTTTGTTTTCATCTTTCTTTGGCGGCTGAGGGGCTGACTTCGTTTGCACATTGAGAACCTCCTTTTTTTTTTTGGCTTGGAGGTCGGAATGGCGGTCTACTCCTTCTTTGATGACTTCTGACTGTTGAGGTCTTTGATCACCGTTTCAGCCTCCATAGATGCTTCTAGGAGTTCTCCCAAGTTTTTTGATTTGTTACCGATAATCATGGAGCGGGTCTTTGCTCTCATGTCGTTTCAGCAAATGTCGACTAGCGACGCTTGTGGTAGCACATTTGAGCATTTGTATTCCATTGCTTTCCACTTGTGAGTGAAGTAATATGTCGACTCATTCTCTCCCTGTTTAAGGCTGCAGAGTTGTGCCATAGTAACAGAATGATCTTCACCTTTGAAGTGGGTCAGGAAATGTGTCTCTGGCGTGGTCCAATTTTGAATGGAGTCCTCTGGCAAAGTGGAGTACCAATCAAAGGCCGTACCTTTTAGGGTACTTGCAAAGAAACGGATCTTGAGAGCATCTTGATCCGCAATCGTTCCTATCAGGATCTTGAAATGGATGACGTGCTGCCTAGCTGAACCTTTCCTCGTATATGTTTGGAGAAGAGGTTGTTTGAACTTTGGAGGGAACGGAACTGAGTCCATCCATAAGGGATATGGTCGTTTGATCCCATGCTCCTTAAGTGTATCCTCTTCTTTTGCTTTTGTGAGGATATTGTCAACGTCCTTTTTAATAAGGGCGCGTGACTCATCTTCTCCACCGTTCGCCTCATCTTGTGGAGGAGCTTCATCATTGTTTGGTGGACGCTGGAGAGTGAGAAGGAGGTTTTCCATCATAACCTCTATTCTCTGATGTCCTTGCTCTAGCTGCTGATTGCGTAGAGCCATGTCGTCATGTGGTGGAGGCTGCTCAGAGTTTGTGACCAAGACATTCATCCTTCGTGAGTCGAAAGAGGATACTGTCTTAATGACTGAGCTGGAGCTCATTCTTCTAGATGAAGAGCCCGAGGAATGATCACTCCGGTGTCCTTGGCTCGAAGGAGTGGGAGAGTCTTCCTGATGTCTTCTCGTCTGGGAGACGCTGCGAGTCACCGGTCGTCTAACATGTATTTTTGTTGCTGATTTCTGCCTTCTTTTGGTTTTGCCAACCATGTGGACAGCAGCAACTTGGTCGGGTCTTTCTTTTTCGACCCATTTTTAGGAGATTTGAAGCTTAGAATGCTGGGTTCTTTGCTTCTCTAATCTCTTTTGTCAATATGCTGCGCGGCGGCGTATGCGACGAGCAATTTGAGCTTCGGTTGGCTCAGGCTGTGCTCTGGCAATGAAGGACGTGGTCCCTCGTGCGCAGCAACCAAGCTTGTCTTCCTTGAAGACTAGTATGGACAGGATCTAGACGTGGTCCTTGGCCTATCACAGCGAAGCTTTAAATTTTAAAAGCTCGGCCCCTGTTGAGATGAAGGGTCGAGTTGCAGGAAAGCAGGCCCTGGCAGGTTCTTGTCCAGGCCTTGTGATGCACGACTTGATTTTGGGCTTGTATGAACAAGCCGGCTCGTGCTGAGTTGTTTTGGTTGTTCAATGGATGGTAGGTTTCTCTCCTTTGATGTAAGCAAGAGGATAGAACCGGTTCTCCTTGAGAGGAGCCAGGTATGCTGGCTTTGGAGATGTCCGGGACCTTCTTTGTTTTGGCGAAGATCGCGGGGACCAAGTCTTGGGGCAGACCTGGCTTTTTGTAGGTTGAGGCTTTGTGGGATTGCCACGGGCCTCAGGTTTCTTGGTGACCGTCTTTGGTGTCGGGGCAGTGACACGTTGAGGGGCGGTCTTCTGCTTCTTAGCATGCACATTCTCTTCTACGGGTAGTGGGAATGGTCCTAGGGACCCGAAGACGATGGTCCGGGGAGTGGAGGTCGACCCGGTGTTTTGGGAGTGGCCGAGGGAGGTAACTCTTCGGCAGCTGGCGGGGCGCTTGAAAGTGTGCTTGCTTTGCTTCTTTTGAAGCATGACTTGGTACTTGTTATCGTCGAAGGTGATGGTCAACGAGGCTGCCATTGTTAGTTTTGGAAAAACTTCTGAAACAAGACCACATCCATTAGTAATCACAAGAATATGGTGATCTTAAATGGGCTATACTATGGTTTTGTCTTTTCAATTCGCTTAGGGGCATGACCCGTTCTGAGCGTAATGAAGAAGGCAAAAAGCCATAGATGGTACAATTGTTTTGAACGCAAGTATGGTCGGCTCGAAATGAGCATTCTAGTGATTGCTAGAAGCGATTGTAAACCTTAATTCAAGTTACCGAGAAGCGAAGGTCACTCGAGGTAAAATGATATAAGGTTAGAGATACAAATGTGTCGGTCGTGAATACAGTAGACCCGAAAGGGCGTACTAGCACCGCTAGACACAAATGTTGTAAATCGCATCCTTGAAAAAGGACATGAGATGGGATTTTTTTTTGAAATGTCAAGATTGGGTTCACAAAAGAGAGCAAATGGTATTTCAATCCGAATACAGGCTCAAACATTTCTGCGAGCCTAAATCCGAAAAAGGGAACCAGGATTTCTCAGATTTGAATCCAATACTGACGGGAGTTTTTTTTTTTTTTTTGAAAAGTCAAGATTGAATTCATAAAAGAGGGAAAATAGTATTCCAATCCGAATACAGGCTCAAACATTTCTACGAGCTTAAATCCAAAAAAGGAAAGTAGCAGGATTTCTCATATTTGAATCCAATACTGACGGGAGTTTTTTTTTTTCTTTTGAAAAGTCAAGATTGAATTCATAAAAGACGGCAAATGGTATTCCAATCCGAATACAGGCTCCAACATTTCTGCGAGCCTATATTCGAAAAAGGAAAGAAACAGGATTTCTCAGATTTGAATCCAATACTGACGGGAGTTTTTTCTTTTTGAAAAGTCAAGATTGAATTCATAAAAGAGAGCAAATGATATTCCAATCCGAATACAGGTCCAAACATTTCTGCGAGCCTAAATCCGAAAAAGGAAAAAACCAGGATTTCTCTGATTTGAACACAATAATGACAGAATTTTTTTTTTTAGATTTTCTTTTTTTAAGATTTTTCGTTTTTTTTTTTTTTTTTTTAACAGTGCACATAGGTCTTCCAATTCGGTTTTATGAAACCTTAGTGGATAGATTAGCCCCCAGGTAAGGGTAGGATTACTTAATGAACCTGCCTGAAGGACCCTTACCTCGAACAGTCTAGTTGCCTCCACACTCTGGACAAGGCTTTTCTTAGATCCACTTTGGTCAAAGAACGCAATTGGTGCAACCTTGGTGTTTTTTTTTTTTTTTTTTTTTGTAAAGATCTCCAATGAACCCATCAAAGAGAGGGAAATGGCCCCTCCCAATCCGAACGTTGGCTCAAACATTTTTGCGAGCCATTGTATGAAAAGGAAAGAACCAAAGTTTCTCCAATTTGAATCCAAAAGAGAGAAATTTTTAAAAAAAAAATTTTAAAAAAAATTTTTTTTTTTTAAAGATCTCTAATGGACCCATCAAAGAGAGGAAAATGGCCCCTCCCAATCCGAACGTTGGCTCAAACGTTTCTGCGAGCCATTGTATGGAAAGGAAAGAACCAAAGTTTCTCTAATTCGAATCCAAAAGAAAGGAATTTGAAAAGTTTTTTTTTTTTTAACTTTTTTTTTTGAAAGAATTCCAATGGTCCCATCTAAGAGAGGAAAATGGCCCTTCCCAATCCGAACGTTGGCTCTAACATTTCTGCAAGCCATTGTACGAAAAGAAAAGAACCAAAGTTTCTTCAATTTGAATCCAATGAAAGGAATTTGAAAAAAAAAATTTTAAATATTTTTTTTTGAAAGAATTCCATTGGACCCATCAAAGAGAGGAAAATGGCCCCTTCCAATCCGAATGTTGGCTCAAACATTTCTGCGTGCCATTGTACGAAAAGGAAAGAACCAAAGTTTCTCCAGTTTGAATCCAATGAAAGGAACTTGAAAAGTTTTTTTTTGTTAAACTTTTTTTTTTTGAAAGATTTTCAATGGACCCATCAAAGAGAAGGAAATGGCCCCTCCCAATCCGAACGTTGGCTCAAACATTTCTGCGAGCCATTGTACGAAAATGAAAGAACCAAAGTTTCTCCCATTTGAATCCAAAAGAAAAAAACTTTTTTATTTTTGTTGAGAAAAGAAAGAATGGAAACAAGTTCAAAGAAAGAAGTTTCCAAAGAATCCCATCTTATGTTTTTTTTTAAATACAAGATCCAACATAGGCCACCAACTAGGAAGGAGCCAAGGATTCTAAGCATCGTGTTCTCAAATGAACGGGTCCCACCGGGTATGCCAACTTGATGGACCTGTCTTTTTCTTTTTTGCCTTCCTCCATCCCAGGTCTGCCGGGGTGCGGTGGGGGGAAGAGAAATAAAAGAGCAAGCATCAATAATTTTTTTTTTGTACGGGTATGTCAGATTTTCTATTATACTTGGAATTTGAAATGGTGATCCGGAGATTTACCTTCACAAGTAGAAAAGAAAATCAACTTTTTTCTAACTTTCTATTGCACATATATTTTAAAGAAAGAGATAAAATTTTTTAATGCCGTGAAAGGCGATTTTCATTTGTTTGCCGTGAAAGGCAGTTTTACCGTGAAAGGCGATTTTGTGCCGTAGAAGGCAGTTTACAAATCTCATAAAAAATGTAAAGACAAGAAATGTGATTTTATGTCTCTTTAAAAAATGCACAATACAACAGAAAAGTGAAAAAAAGGAATTTGACTTCTCAAGAGTTTGTGGGGACTCGTTCAGATCGACGGTCGCGAGTCATGTATGGGCTCCGCCATCGTCCTTCAGATGAGAACACCTGATGCTTTAGTTCACTTGGCTTGGCTTGGACCCCAGATTTTTAGAGGATAAAGACTAATGGAAGGTCCTATATCTAATAAAAAAATGGGTAGACGGGCTGAAAAGCCGCATTTAAGCCATGTTGGATAGAAGAAGAGGGTTAAACCTTGGGGGAGTGGCCCCCCAAGGTACTTTGATCACCTTGTAGTTCTTGCAGCAGGGTTTCTTCAAGGCAGGAGAGCTTCTTTGTGCAGAGAATTCTTCATGATAGTTTTCAAACAATTTTCAGGACTCACTTCAGATAATTTTTTCTGGACTCCTTCCCTTTGGAATGACCGCTATTTATAGGCTTTTGGTGGCCATTAGGAGGGTTTTATGGGCATTAATGGTATTAATGCTCCATAATGGGAAGAGTTACAAGATTTAATTTCAGAATTTTGTAACTCCTTTTCTTTGGATTTTGATTGGCCGATGGAGAATAATGGGCATTTAATCTCCATGATGATGGGAGTTTCATGATTAATTACTATGATTAATCTCCATAATGATAGGAGTTAAATGGTTAATTGTCATGATTAATTGGACTTGTAACTCTCGCTTGCTTTTGATTGGGCCGTCCAAAATAATGAGTTAATGACTCTAATAAGTTGTCATAAAAAGGTCAATTAACAGCATTAATTGGTGGCTGAGTCGCTTGCAGAGTCACGGGCCGCGCCATGTCTTTTGGAATTCTTCTTGCGATGATTATCGATGGATCCGCACGTTGTTTGGTGTCGGACGACGATGCAAATTTAGACATTGGTTGACACCAATGGGTCGGGCTTTTATCGGGCTTTTTCGCTTCTGTTTTCTCTTGTATTTTTCTTGACATTTCTTCTCATTTATTGGCTTGATTCCACTGAAGAAAACCGATCAAAAGGCTGTGTAAATCAAAGCACAAAGTTTCCTACTTTTAGAAAAGCTGAAGACTCCGTAGCCGATTTTCCGCCAAGAGTTGAAACTAGGTCAAACGATGTCAGAATGACCTGAAATTTGAGGTGAAGCTTCTTGAGCATTAGATAGGACCAACTACTAGCTTTTATTTGAGTTTTGAAGTGATTTGGGGTCCCGTCGATGCTTGACTTGATTTCAGCATGCGGAAGATGTCGTGCTTTGATGTACGGTCATCCGATGTCCGATTGACCTAAAATTTGACAGGGAGCCTATTGGAGTCATTTTGAGACGATCCATTAGCTCTAATTTGGGTTTCATGGTCCCAGGGAGCTTCGCCGCCGGTAGGCTTGCTTTTGCTTTGGAGCGTCAAAACCGGGCCAAACGTTGTCGAAATGACCTGAAATTTGACATGCAGCCTTTTGGAAGCATGTAGAAGCTACTCATGTGTTTTGTTTGATGAGTGGCAGCATCGGAGGTTCTCGCCGCTGGAAGCCTTGATTTCGCCGTTCGAGAGTTGATGGAGGGTCAAACGGTGTCGGTTTGACTTGAAATTCGACGTGGAACCTTTTGGAGGTATTTTGAGACCATCCATAGGCTCTGATCGAAGATTTGATCTATTTGACACTGTCGCCGCTGGGAGCTCCCGCTCAGCTGTTGGAGGATTGAAGTTAGGCCAAATGGTGTCGAAATGGCCCGAAACTTCATGTGTACCTCTCTTTTGGCTATTTTGAAGGATCTTGCAGTTTTTGTTTGATTTTGACAAGATCTGATGCTTAAAGCCGCTTTGCCTATTTGTAGTAGGATGCAGCTCCATGTAGCTTTTGATGTTGAGGAGGCAAAGTGACATTTTTTGTGTCAGCAGTAGGAGAAATCAAGAGTGAGACCTGCATTGGTGAAATTTGAGAGAGATTAAAGGCGAGAAACCCTACATGGTGGGCCCATGTATCTTTACATCTTGGTGGAGTTGGAAAGATTGGAAATTCTCAAAGAGGAAAGAAGAAACTCAGATTTGGAAAGATGATGTTGACTTGCTAAGTTTGGAAACCAAAATCAAGAAAGAGAGAGCAAATTAGAAACTTTGCAAGGGGAGTTGGCTAGTCAAAGTTACAAGTGAGGAAGCGAGCCAGATATGGAAAGAGAATCAAATAAGAAAGCAAATAAAGAGTCCAAACATGCCTTGGACATCCAACATGGGTCCCACACACCCCATTACATGCCAAACATAGACGTTCCCTTAATTGCACAATTATTCTCGGGTTTTTCAGGGGCAACAAATTGAAGTGGTCATTACTTTCAATCTGAGTGTCGGATTGGTGTACTCTACATACCTTGGAAAGGTCTTTTTGAGTAGATATCGGTGGAATCCAAGATTGCATAAATCGGAGCTATATTGAGGGAGATATGACTTCTGGAAGTTGACTGTTATAATTCTGCGGGAATTGCAAAAACTTTTTCAAAATTGGCAACATGAGAGATGTTTAAGGAGTTCAATTTGGCAAGACTTGGAGCCCAAGAGACCACACTTAATAACAAATCCTCTCCAATTCAAATTCTTTCTAAGTGTGAAGTCTAGCTTGAGTCCTAAGTAAGAAATCTTTATAAATAAGGAAACAAGTCCTAAAAGAGAGGAGATTCTTTGCTAAAAAGGAAGCATCAACAATTATAAAACCAACCCAAAAGGGGATGGAGGGCATCTCATACGCAACACTCCCTCTCTCCAAGTCAAGGAACTGCCCACTTCGTCGAGAGTAGCCCCCGATGTTGCAGCTTCCTGCACCTCCGAGAGCTCCAATTGCCGCTCCTTCAGCTCGTCAGATTGTCCCAACAACTCAGTCGCCTCAGCCGCCTTGCGTTCCACAGCAGGCACGTGATCCTCAACAGCTGCCTAGGGGACAACACTATTAGCGTGGGCATCATTGGAGACCCTAGGGACAACAGCGCTAGCAGCATAGGCCCCAGGCAGCCAGGCAAGTCTTCGCACTCACCTATGAGGACGCTGAAGCCACGGGGAACATAGTCGAAAGTATTCTTTCCACTTGTGAACAGCTTGCTAGAGTGTTGCTTGATCCATGTGCGACACATTCTTATGTGTCCTAAGCTTTTGCTTTAGTTCTTGGTAGAGTATAAGAGGAGTTACCTTGCATGCTAGTCGTGTCTACACCCGTGGGTAGGTGGGTTGTGTGTCAGACTTACCACCCCAGATGCCGAGTGCAGATTGGGGAGTATATTTTGTTTGCAGACTTGATCGTGTTACCCATGCATGACTTCGACGTCATTTTGGGGATGGATTGGTTAGCCAGATACCGAGCGGTGATGGATTGCTTCGAGAAGACAGTCAAACTCTCCATTGACAGTTCAGAGGACACGATAGAGTTTGTAGGCAAGAGGAAACTGCCCAGCACCAGGATGATTGCAGCACTGAAGGCTGAAAGGATGATGAAGGTAGGATGCGAAGGCTACATAGCGTTTATTTCAGAGGATAAGAAGTCCATGGGAGTGGATGAGATCCTAGTGGTATGTGAGTTCCCAGATGTATTTCCATACGAGATTCAGGGATTACCTCTAGTCAGAGAGATTCACTTCACCATCGAGCTTGCACTAGGCACAACACCGATTTTCAAATCTCCCTATCTCATGACTCCATCCGAACTACGAGAGTTGAAGACTCAGTTGCAGGAGTTACTGGACAAGGGTGTAGACACCTCATTTGGCCCCTATGATAGCCTTAAATACCTATCATATATAGCGATGCCCCCATTTCACCCATAATTGAATGATTAATGACATAATTCAGATGAATTAACGACGATGAAGATGCTTGTTGTTAATTTTAGACTTAGTTCAACGATTTCTAGAAGTTCGTGAGAGAGAAGCCGAGTCGCGTCAAGATCTTGAGCCCAACCCACTACTCACACAAGGAGTGGGTCATGACACCACTCAAACCCTTTCCGGACCACTTAAGACATGCCTAGGCCAATCCTTCCAAAGACCATACTTAGTTTGCCAAAATATCACCCGATTAGCTTAAGTTAGGAAATCGAATTCATTGGTCCAGAGATCCCCCATATTTTTCAGCTCCTATTTGTCAAGAAATTTAGACCATTGAATTCCTCACTTCGAGAGCTTTCCGGCGGTATGTAGAACGTCCAAATCCGATAAGCGAGTCAAAAGTTATGAACTTCCGAAGTTTATCCTAAAAAGAGATCACCTAGGCACCACCCATGTGGCGCCCACCCTATGGAAAACCATCTAGGCGCCCCATGGTGGGCGCCCACACAGCCCGGGACCACCTAGGAGCAGCATGGTGGGCGCCCAGCCTCCAAATTTCACTAGTTAGTCTAAAAGTAGCCCAGGACCACTCAACGTAGGGGCCGAACTCCGAAAATAAATCGACTCCACTTAGGCACCACCCATGTGGCGCCTACCCTACTAAGTTCCACATGGGCACCAACCCTGTGGTGCCCACACAGCCCAGGACCACCTAGGCACCCCATGGTGGGCGCCCACCTTAAAATTTAATTGTTTGGTTTGAGATTAGACCAGGACCACTCATACGTAGGACCAAGCATCGAAGACGAACCGAACCACCTAGGCACCACCCTTGTGGCGCCCAGCCTTGAAGTTCACCTAGGCACCACCCCTGTGGCGCCCAGCTTTGAAGTCCATCTGGGCACCACCCATGTGGCGCCCAGCCTATTAAGTGCTAATGTAGGTCCCCCCAGCTGAAGATATATCCATTCAATCTCGACTCCAAATGGGACCAAGGACCAAAAGCGAAACACGAGCCAGCTGGGCACCACCCTGTGGGCGCCCACTCTCTCCAGGATCACCTGGGCGCCACCCTGTGGGCGCCCAGCATGCGCAGGCCATGTGGACGCCACCCCATGGGCGCCCATCTTCCCACCAAACCCTAGTTCACCATAAAACAACTTAAGCCGCCTAGGGATGCGTGAGACCTTCTAGAAACCCGAAATAGTGAAGCCCTAGCCCTTCTAAAACTCGTCCCAAACCTATATAATCCCTCTTAACTTCATTTACAAAGGGGGCTACCCAAAAACCCTAAGAAAAGAGGCAAAAGGAGAGAATAGGAAAAGAAGAAGAAAGGTAGCCACCATTAGAGAAGAACTTCAGATCTATAGTAGAGGAAGGAGAAAGAGAGTAGGAGGCTTCTATATCTTCAACTGGAGCTATGGATCTTTGCAAAAGCTTCGTTTTAGGAACTTGAGGAACGCGTCATATACCGGTATTCCTAGATCTCTTCTTTCTTTTTCTGTATTCCATTACCATTCATTCTTAGAAATATGCTTAGGACCATTTGAGCATCGTAGATCTACATTAGCTTGTGATAAAAATAGTATTAGTGCATCATCATGTTAGTAATATGTTTAGGTTCATTCTAATATAGTAGATTCGTCTTGATTTTGGAGTTCTAATTGCATAGTTAGATTAGATCTCGCATTAGCATCATAACCATCATCATTTATATTGAAAAGATCGCGAACAGCCTTTGGCGGAAAGGCTGGGCGCCACCCACTGGGCGCCTGCCCTCTCCGGAACACTTGGGCGTCACCCACTGGGCGCCTGTCCTCTCCGGAACCACCTGGGCGCCACCCCCTGGGCGCCTACCCTTCTGAGACAGGGTCTGGCTTCTAGGTCTCCGCCCGTTGCATCGTTTGCTTATAATTTTGTTAGTTGCATCGCTAGTAGTTCGAATTAATACATTCGCATCAGTCGCTGAATATTGGAAGTTGTGTTGAAAACACCAAGGTTCTTGTGCGTTCGTTGTGTTCCGTTGAAAACCCTGACTGAGCAGGGTAGGCGCCACAGGGGTGGCGCCCAAGTGGATTTCTCCACTTTTGTGCACAACTTCAAATCTTCCGCATTTAGTTCATTTAGAAACTGCATAATGATGATATGTTTGGTTGTATGATCTGTTCTGAACTTTGAATTACCATCTTTGTCACACTTCACATCATATCATTTGAATTGCATAACCATAGAAAATCCCAAAAAAAAAATCATAAAACATAAAATCCCTTCTTCTCTTTCCTTACTCTCTAGTAAATTAGAGGAGAAACCAAAAACAAATTAAAAGATATCCAGAAAACCCAAAAATAATAATTAGATAGTCTAGGTTATTGAGTTTAGCGCCTAAGTAGGATAAATCATAAGATTAATTAAAACATCATAATTAGCTAACTTAAGAAACATCAAATCATTAAGAACCCTAAAATCTTAAGACCCTAATTAATTCGGATTTAGAAGTAATTAAGAACTTTAAAAACACAAAAAACCTAAAACCCCAAAAGACAGTCACCTGGGCGCCACCCCCTGCGCGCCCATCCTTCCACAGCCACCAGGGCGCCACCCTCTGGGCGCCCAGCCTATTCATTCTCCAAAACACCCCGATTAAAGCTTAACATAATTGGTTAAGACCTTAAACCAATTTGAATCAACACAGTAAAACATTTTAAACCTGAAATAATTGAAACCTTAATCAACTTAATCTCTAATTAACTCAAAAACTCAAAACCAATAAACTCCAAAATAGTCCACCTGGGCGCCACCCCCTGGGTGCCCAGCCTGCACTGCCACTTGGGCACCACCCTCTTGGCGCCCATCCTATCCCGTCTCTAAAGAACCACTAATTAAAACTTCTAATTAATCACAACCCAAATTTAATCCTAGTTAACATAACAAAACACTTTTAAATTTAAGAAACCTAAAACCTCAATCAACTTAGACTTGAACCAACCTAAAAACGCAAAAGCAACCCGAAACCAAAAAAACAGACACCTGGGCGCCACCCCGTGGGCGCCCAGCTTGCCTTTACACTTGGGCACCACTCTCCTGGCGCCTATCTTATCCCATTCCCTTAGAAACCACCACTTAATTAAACTTAATCGATTAAACCCGAATTAACACCTTAAAACACTATAAACCTAAAAGACTCAAAACCTTAATCAATTTGGACTCAAACCAATTTAGAAAGTACAAAACGAATAAACCACAAAACATCCACTTGGGCGCCACCCCCTTGGTGCCTATCCTTCCGCATCCACTTGGGCGCCACCCCCTTGGTGCCTATCCTGCCGCATCCACTTGGGCGCCACCCCCTTGGTGCCTATCCTTCCGCATCCACTTGGGCACCACCCTCCTGGCGCCCGTCCTACCCAATCACTAGGAAACCCTACTTGAAATTAAATTCGAAGTCAATCGCGATCAACGCACAGGAACACCCTTGAAATCTAAAACAATCGGAACCATAAACCCGAATAAACTTAAGACATCGAACCAACTCAGACGCACAAGGCAGACACTTGGGCGCCACCCCTTGGGCGCCCATCCTGTCACCTCCACCTGGGCACCACTCTCTGGGCGCCCAGCCTCTCCCGTCACTAAAGCCAAATTAATTGAAACCGAATTTAATCTTAATAATCGCAACAGAACATTTTTAATTTAAAATACATCAAACCATAAAGCTCAACCGCGAATCAACCTAAAAAATAGAGAACCCACCAGAACCACAGAATAGTTCACTTGGCGCCCATTTGTCAAATCCACCTGGGCACCACACTCTGGGAGCCCAGCTTCCCCGTTTTCAGAAAAACTCAATTCACAACTTAACCCAATTAATTGACGTTTAAATAAATCTCAATCGAATACGAATAACATTCCACATCCAAACACACTAAGTCCTTTAATCAACTTAAACTTATATTGACCTAAGAATCACCAAACCGACCGAACCTCGACACAGTCACCTGGGCGCCACTCCTTGGGCGCCCATCCTTCCAAATTCACCTGGGCGCCCAGTCTATCCGTTTTCATAAAAAAACCCCAACCAACAACTTAACACCATTAATTAACATTCAAACCAATCCCAATCAACATATTAAAACACTTTTAACTTTAAACGTTTGAAATTTTAATCGATTCGGGTTTAGCTCCCAAAGCCTTTACGAACAAACAAACAACCACCTAGGCACCACCCCTGTGGCGCCTATCCTACACTCTAACCTTGGTTCATAATTTCAATTTAAAACGAATAGCTAAACACCTTACCACTTAAATTAATTAAAACCAGAACCTAAAATAGTCTCTAGATCCGAAAACCTATATCGAATTCCATCCAGAATACCTGAAAATCTCAAACCATCCTCCTGGGCGCCACCCCCTTGGCGTCCATCCTCTCATTTTCACTAAAACGCAAACTCTTGGTTTCATCTAAAAATCTGGATCCGAATCCCTTTGACATTTGAACATCAAAGAATTAGAACAATTTGAAACATTAAAATTCACCAAGTAAGAACCCCTTGGATTTCGAAAATAACATTGATACCATCGTTGCTAGCCAAGCCACTTAGGCGCCACTGTCTGGGCGCCCAAGTCACCAGAATATCCTAGGCGCCACTCCCCTGGCACCCAAGTCTTCTGTCAACCCCGTTTCACGGATTTCGACATCATTTCACGTTTTAAAACCATAAATTCCAGAACCTTAAACAACTTAACCGGAACCCCAAAATACATTTAATCCACCTCTTAATCAATCTTCAACTCAAAACAAACCAAACCAATTAAAAATCACAATAAATAAGTTGCTTAGGCGCCGAACCTGCAAACTCAGGCTATTCATACCCTAGGATTAGATCGGATTTCCCCGTTAGGTAGCTTAGTGCATTAGGCTTCGCCCCATCACTTTTCCTATTTCGTTAGGGGACTGGGAGAGCTGATGTGGGCGGTCTAGGACCTTAGGTTAGGGTTAATCCGATGATCAGTAGTAAAGCACTAATCACGTAAATCCAAGTAAAATCCCCTAGTTAGGCCCTTCTAGCCCCCATATTGAAAAGCCATAAAAACTATAAAACCAACAAAATAAACCCAAAAAGATTTTCCTTTTATTTCTTCCTCCACCTCAGGTGCCAGATATTTAATCGAACTTAATGATAAAGGGAATAAAGAACTGATTTCTAAAATTGAATAAATGAGAATAACGAGATGAAATGAGTGATTTCGCACACACTTTTATCAATCACGGCCCATCGGCCACCCTAAAACAAACATTGGCCCATCGGCCACCTTCAATCAATTACGGCCCATCGCCACCTTCAATCAATTACGGCCCATCGGCCTTTTAATTTTATCACTCGTGTATCGCACACGAAAAACACAGAAATCACAAGTCAAAGTCTCATTGGCATCATCATTTTGGTTTGAAAAATCAGCATTTAAACCCTATTTTGCCAAGGGATCAGAAGGGGGTACCCGGGAACGGGACCGATCCTCTTCTTAAATATTTGGCACCTCCCCCTCTTTTAGTTTATTTTCTTTATTCTGGTTATTTTATTTTACTTGGATATACTATGATTATGCTATGTGAGGATTAACCTTTATTCGGACTTTAACTCATGACCCTTAATTGACCCAAAATTAAAGAGACTCAAAGAGGCCCAAATTAATGTGACAGGACAACCGTCATGTGTTGCCGGCAGCACATTAGATGAGAGGAAGAACCCACCTTATTAATTTTCTCCCCATATTTCTTCGACTTTTGTCGAAGAACGGTGTTACGGCCGTACCGTAGCTGGCGATCGTGATCCATCGATTTTGAGGGTAGTCGGAATCCTCATTTTCGATGTAAAATTTAAATAGCATATATATAGATGAATGGAGATTTCCCCAAACCATGCCTCTCTTGGAGAGGAAAATTGGGGGGGTCGAAATTCACATCCAACAAAGGGCTTCATCAGACCAAGCATGTTACCGTGGGGTGCGCCAGTGCTTTTCGTAAAGAAGAAGGACGGATTAATGAGGATGTGCATCGACTATCGCCAGCTGAATTGGTCGACAGTGAAGAACAAGTATCCTCTTCCATAGATCTATGAGCTTTTCGACCAGCTTCAGGGTGCTTAGCACTTTTCAAAGATAGACTTAAGGTCGGTACACCATCAATTGCGAGTTAGAGAGCAGCATGTACAGAAGACAGCGTTTTGCACATGCTATGGGCACTACGAGTTCTTAGTGATGCTGTTCGGATTAACAAATGTGCCAGCCGTGTTCCTGGCTTTAATGAACAAGATCTTCGCACCGTACCCAACAACTTCACAATTGTGTTCATCGACGATGTGATAGTCTATTCAAAATCTCGAGAGGAGCATGAGCAGCATTTGAGGACGCCTCTACAATTGTTGTGCGGCAATCAGCTGTACGCGAAGCTTAGCGAGTGTGAGTTCTGGTTAGAGCAAGTGGTTTTCCTTAGACATATCATCTCCAAAGAAGGATTAGCAGTGGATCTAGCCAAGATTAAAGTAGTGGTGAATTGGGAGAGACTGAAGAACTTCACAGAGATTTAGAGCTTCCTTGGCCTAGCAAGATACTACCACAGATTTATCAAGAGTTTCTCCACGATTTCTGTGCCATTAACCAAGTTAACGAGGAAGGATGTGCCATTTGTGTGGTCTGATGCTTGTGAAGACAGCTTTTAGGAGCTGAAAGAGAGACTGACAACGGCACCGATCTTGTCTTTACCTTTCGGGAGCGGTAGATTTGTTGTTTTTACAGACGCTTCAGGGACAGGCTTAGGCCGTGTTTTGATGTAAAATGGGAAAGTTATTGCCTATGGATCTCGACAGCTAAAGGAACATGAGAGGAAGTATACTACACATGACTTGGAGCTAGCAGCAGTTGTGTTTGCACTGAAGATGTGGCGTCACTACCTCTATGGGGAGCAGTTGGGAGTTCATTCGGACCACCACAGCTTGCATCACCTGTTTACCTAGAGTGACCTCAACAATCATCAGAGGCGATTGATGGAGTGCTTCAAGGATTATGACTTTCCAATCAAATACCATCCGGGTAAGGCGAACGTCGTGGCAGGCGCTTTAAGCAAGAAGACCACCCTAGTCAATTTTCTAGCAGCAGAGGGCGTGTGGACTGATGTCTTCAGAGACTTAGTTGTCCAGTTTCAGCCCCTCAGCGACAAAGTTATGCTTACTACCATGTCCGCATGGGAACCGGAGTTACTTGGAAAGGTCAAGGAGAGTCAACGCAATGATCCTAGGCTTGTTAGAGTGATCGAACAGATTGACCAGAGGTCGGAGTTCAGACTGATTGGTGGAGTACTCTACTATCAGGATAGACTATGTGTGCCGGATATTCAGGAGCTGAAGGAAGAAATCCTAGTAGATGTGCATCACAGTAGATATTCGATTCACCTAGGCAGCACCAAGATGTACTAGAACCTGAGGAGCTACTACTGGTGAACAACATGAAGAAGGAGATAGCAGGCTATGTATCTAGATGCCTGACCTGTCAACATATCAAAGCCGAACATCAGAAGCCACCAAGGCTATTACATCAGCTTGATATGCCTAAGTGGAAGTGGGAGCATATCACTATGGACTTCATCATAGGACTACCAGCAACCAAGAGACACAATGATGGCATATGGATGATTGTTGATCGACTGACTAAGTCAGCTCATTTCTTGTTAGTTTTGATGAGAACAGGACTTGATGTCTTAGCTAAGCTGTATGTGGACCAGATTGTCTCTTTGCATGGAGTTCCAGCATCGATTGTATCGGATAGAGACCCGCATTTCACTTCACACTTCTAGGAGAGTCTACAACAGGCTTTGGGAACTAAGTTGAGCTTCAGCACCGCTTACCACCCGCAGACAGATGGACAGACCGAACGCATGAACCAGACACTTAAGGACATGTTGAGAGCTTGCGTCGTGGACTACAAAGACAACTGGGAGGATTGTCTACCACTTTGCGAGTTTGCCTACAACAATAGCTATCATTTGAGCATTAAGATGGCGCCTTTTGAGGCTTTGTACGGCAGGAGATGCAAGACCCCAATTTGTGGGGAGGAGGTTGTTGTCCGGAGTTTCCATGGACCATCCATAGTCAGCGACACCAGGGAGAAGATCCGGCAGATAGTCAAGAATCTAAAGGTTAGCTGTAGCCTCCAGAAAAAGTTATGCAGACATCAGGCGTAGGTGTCTCGAGTTTCAAAAGGGAGACAAATTTTGTTTTTGAAGATTTCCCCGGCCAGAGGTACTCTTAGGTTTGGCGAGAAGGGTAAGCTAGCGCTGAAATATGTCGGACCATTCAAGATCAAGTCTAGGATCAGTGACGTTGCTTACAAGCTCCAGCTACCACCAGAGTTGTCGGGAGTGCATGACGTCTTCCATGTCTCTATGCTGAAAAAGTATGTGGAGGAGCCTGCTCATGTTCTACATTATCAGCCACTCGATATTCAACCAGATGCGTTTTACATTGCCAGACTAGTTGTTATCATCGACACCAAGGAGCAGGTGCTCCGAACCCGAACCATTCACTGGGTGAAGGTTCAGTGGGAGCATCACTCTCCAAAAGAGGCTACATGGGAGCTACGCGGCCAGGTAGAGAAGGACTATCCACATCTCCTACCTCAGCTATATTCTAACTTTGTTTTAATAGGGTCTAGTAGAATAGTTTAATATATTCCTAAGTCTTAGATTACGCCCTTGTATATTTCTTTATAGATGTAGGGTGGTTATTGTAATTTGATTAGGGTTTTAGTTAGGATAAGCCTTAGCTAGTAATTAAACTTTACTAGGAGGGGTGTTGTAGCTAGAGAAGCTTCTAGAATTCCTACAAAGGACAAATTTACCCATACCCTTATCCTCTTTTCTATTTAAACCCTAAGGGCTTTCTAGCAATCAACCACTAACCCTAACCTATATATACTAACTATTGCAATTGAAATGTAAACCCAACCCTAATTCACTCTCATTTCTCATTCATCTTCCATCTTCCCTAATACACTCTCTAGAAACTCTAATTCTCAATCCCAGCAACAAGAAGGATAGAGGATCATCCCCAATTGCAGCCTCAACCCAACATTAGCAACTTGGATCTTTCTCTCATATTCAAATTTCCATTTCTATTGATCTAAGGCATGTACCCTATGCTGGACAGTTTAGAATGCATGTTTTCTTTCTCTTGATTCTGTAATTTCAATTCAATTGATGCATATTTGTTAGATCTATCATTTGAGCTTTGTTTTATGGATTTTTGGTCGTTTGATGGATGAGTCCTCTCATTTGAAAGATCAATAACCCGGATTGATGATAGATGGATGGTTATATAAGTGCTTTTGCTGTTATATATGTTTCTGTGATAATTGAAGGAGATTGGAGGTGGTTTGATTGAAAATGAGGCGAAAGAGATCGAATTCCAGAAAAATGGAATTTTTGCACAGGCGTGTGTACCTGGTCGACCAGCCTATAGTGGGGTCGACCGGCGACACTAAGGGGGTGGGGTGGGGGGCAAGAACAAGTCTCAGTTATTTTCTCCTGAGAATTTCTTACTCAATGTACCCGGTCGACCGGATACACAGAAAGGACAGACAGAACTGGGAGTTGTCATTTTTCCCTCAAACCCAGTTCCCTCTGTGTGTGGTCGACCGGACACACTAAAAACTACAGAGACTGAGATTTTGCCTGAATGATGTTTGATTTAGGTTCCCTGTGTACCAGGTCAACCGGCTGGCCACTAGGTCGACCGGAATTCAAGCCAGATTTCAGCCTCTCTTCTCTGTGTAACAGGTCGACCCAACCTTAGCCAGGTCAACCTGCCACACTGAAGTTAGAAATTTCTGAGTTCAACCTGTTTTTTTTATTTGATCGATTGTGGGCCCATTGACCATCCAAGCAGACATCCGTTGATGTGCCAAGCACGAGTCAATGGTGTGGCTCAACCTTAACTCGTGGGGACCACCAAATAGGTTTTAGGGATTGGAATTGTCGTTGATTCAAACCTTAAACGTAATCAAGGATGCCAATAACTTCAAGAGCACCAAATATAACATCTTTGGGCATCTAAGACTACAGTTAGGGATCCAGTTTACTGCTATGGACCTAAACCTCAGAGTGGACCATTACCCAAGTTGGACCCTTGCTTTATTCCATTTGATTATGTTGTTTGGAGGTTATTATACATTGTGCTTTCTTATATCATTGTCATTGTTATAACCATGTTAATTACATGGAAATTGGAGGACCTAAACCTAGGACTACGTAGTGGTGACCCGGTGATGTAATCGGTGATAAATGACCCATATCAGTGGCTAGGTGAGCCCTCATACGACTTAAGTTGAGTGTGTGGTACCCTAGAATGGAGAGGTCGGTTATGTTGAATTGTTGACTCATTGTGAATGAGTGTGAATTGATTACTTGTGGAATGAACATGGATATTGTACTTATATTGTTTTAGGCCATGGTTTGTGGGCCTTGGTATGGATCCAACGATGATTGGACTTGGACTTGGACTTGGAATCGGCTGCGTTTCATGGTATTTGCACTTGAAGCTCTTAGAGACTTGGCTAGGACCTTGCTCGCGTAAGGCAAGCCTAGACAGACACAGACCTGTATTTGTTTCCCTAGGTTGGCACTAAACATTCACTTAGTTGTTCTAAGCTCAGCCTATTGACTGATCATCACTAGTAGGAGCTATATGGGTTATGATTGGAGCTATCATAATGAGCTATGGCTAGACGGACGGTGTGATACCGGTTCCGGTCTAAAGTGATAAAGGGGCGTGATCAGTGCGGTAAAGGGGTGTGGTCAGTGTTATATATATTATTATTAGTAGGGCTTGTTAACCCTTGCACGGTTACCTTACTTTTCCCCGTCGCGACTATTTACAGTATGAGAGGGCTGTGGCATAATATCCCGCAGTATCCAACTTGTGTGAATGTGCCATATTGTTATCTATTATATTAGATTACTTAATTATTCTTATTCTAACTGTGATATACTGTTCAATTGCCTAGCTTATGTTCCATTGTTATTCTTATGATTAAATGATCATCTCTATTTACTTTTGATACATACATCCTGTGTTATCTGTATATGATGCCTTGCCAGATCCTTGGATCTGACCCATCTTTGATGCTTAGGTTTTGATTTTGACCCTGCGGGTGACGCGTTCATTGAGGCGCTTGTAGTCGGCGATTACGGGTCGGGACCGGTTGACCAGGTGGTCGAGCAGGAGGATGGAGTGCCCGCACAGGGTGGTTGAGCGTAGTTTACTTTTTGGGATTTTGAGTGATTATGTGGTAAGTAGGAAGATAGACTGCTATGTATATACTTGTTATTCACACTTTGAGATTTTGTTGGACTTTAGCCCTGCTTCACTTAATTCATTTTATATGATACCTTATGCTTTCGCTATTAGCCTATTGCTTTCGCTATCTTTTCTTATGCTTCCACAATTTAACTGTTGATCATTTTATTGTTCAAAAAGTTTTAAAATTTTTGACCTCATTGCGGATTATGATTTTGGAAGTTCTCAGAATTTCCGGGAAGTAGCGCTCCAAATTCAGGTAACTTGGCGGTAATTTCGGTATTCAGAATTGGGGCGTTACAGTTGATTGATCTACACATTCACTTTCTTTCCCAACCTCTGATCATTAAGATGTGTGGTCCATTGAGTTCCGCATTCCGAGGGCTTTCCAACAGTATGTGCAATTCTAAAATGTGACGTGCGAAGCAAAAGTTGGCCATTCGAAGTTGGGCAGTTGGCCAACAATTAGGTTAGAACTTCCTCATCATCAGATAGAGGGATTTGTTGTGACTCCTATCATCAGATCCTCTATCAAAAGGGGCCCACTTTGACAAATCTCTGGGCAAAATAGGCTAGATGTGCTGGTTAGATACAGACCCATCATCGTTTTTTTTTTTACCGTCCATTTGACTAATATGTCAGTGGCCCACCTAAGTACATTCGTCTATGATTTTTGGTCCATGGACCCTTCATTATTGGTCCTGAAAATGAAGCAGCATGGTCTATTATATCACTGCTTGAATTGTTTGTGGCATCAAATTTGGCGCTGGAAGATGGCTAGCTTGGCTGTAGTGCCAACCCCAAATTAAACTACAATTCTAGAAATGCCAACCCAAGCCTGAACCTGTTTGATAGAGGATTAGGAATGATCTTACCTTCAGGAATTCTTGAGCTTCTCATATGAAGGCTAAGACCGTCCTAACTGAACTTCTCTCTTGCCCCATCAAACTCTTAGTTAAACTATTTACTGGTAAGTCTCTCCTCGAGCTATGTAATTTTTTTGTCAATTCCTCTTCTGTTTGAGGCTATCTCCTTTCCCCTATTTTTTCTGGCTCCATTTTCTTGTATAGTTGCTTGGGTGGCTCTTCTTGTTGTGGCGTTTTGCCTTTGTTCCTCCCTTTCTTTTTACTTCAATTACAATTGCCTTAAAGCACACAAAAAAAAAAAAATCCAAGCCTGAACCTGAGACTCATTAATTTGATTGACTCAATCCAAACCCACAACAAGAATTGACTTAAACAAAGTGCAAGTATACAGATTCTGATTGGATCTGGACCTTGACTTAAACAAAGTCAGAGCCAAACTATGGGCCTGGACTCCATCCTAGTTGGTGCTAGAAAAAATTTCCATGCCCAAGAGTTTTCGAGTCTGACCTTTGATAACCGGGTAAATTGTGGTCCATTGGCATCCCTACATGTAGGCAATGCCTTTTGATTGAAGGGCTAAAATGAGAAATTAAAGACATATATAGTTGCAACACCCACCATGTTGGCTTTTCAGTTGCCTGAGTCACCTCATTTTGGACAATAGGCAAGTCAAATCCAAGCGTCACTCAATATATGCGAAAAAATGTTGTCGGGACGGCCTTTTTTTCTTTTTCTTTTTTCCATTTTCTCTTTTTCTCCTTATTTTTTATTTTTAAAAATGCGAATTAATTAGATTTATTATCAAGAATAATAGGGAATAAATATACGTTTTTTAATTTAATAAACATTTAATCTATGTTTAAATGTTTTTTTTTTTTTTTGATTATTCAAATTAAAGATGACTTCAAGTGATCACGTTTACTTAGAGAATTCTTGAGTTAAAGGATTCAAACTCTACCGTGGAGCCCACATATATAACAAAAATGGAAAACTGTTGCGTGAAATTCGACATATATTATAAATAATTTTCTGGGCACAGGCGATAAGATACAATATTATTGTTTACCAATATTTTTTTGGGCATGGACCAAAACTACATATTTGTTTCCATTATGTGGGCACTGAAATATCTCCAATAAAAATTTTTGGCGATATTATTAATTTACCAAAAGAAATGAATATTACTCATTAGGTACAACTTTGAAATATTACTCATAATATTGGTCATGGGCAATGGCAAACGGCTGGGCTCGACCAGGGCAACATAGATTATAGTGTCATGTTTGGCAGACATTTATTTATAGTGTGATTATGTGAATTTCTAATATGGGCCATCAATCATGTGATTAGAAACAATGTGTGAGAAGGATAAAAAAAGATTATTTAAGAGAAATTCTAGGAGATATGATAAGGTGGGCCATCAATCATATGATTGGAAATAATGTGTGTGACAAGGACAAAAAGAGATTATTTAACAGATGTTTTAGGAGATATAGTAAGGCTGAAGTTGAAGTAGGATGTGACTAGAAACTATATATGTGTCATAAGGATTGAAAGATGTTATTTAAAATAAATTATATTAGATATGATAAGGAAGAGATGAGAGTTCCACATGTCACCGCAAAAGTTCAAGAAAAAGCACAATGTGTTCCCGTGAAGAGGAGGCTTGTTTAATATATATGTATATATATATATATATATTTATATAAGTAGTAGTCACGGCCCGTGCTTAGCCCGCGTAAAAATAAATAAATTACATATAAGTTTAAAAAATATTAAAATTAATTATAACCATATAATAATTTGTTAGGTCTCACAAAGGATAAAACATATGATTTAATTGTTGGAAAAAAGGATTTGCATCGATTCATAATTTGAATGATAGGTTTCACAATGGATAAATCATATGACTTTAATCAACTATGTGTTTCATATAGATAGACCCCACAAAGGATAACATACATGATTTACTCAATTATAAATTTAAAATAGCTGGGGCCATCAAACCCACTAAAAATATATCTGAATCTGTGACGGCATTCAAGTCCCAATCAGATAGTTATAAAAACTTGAGTGTGTGCCCCACATATGTCTAATATGAGTATACGATTTATTAGATCATACCCACGGGATCAGTGCGTTCACCTCAAGGTGGAGCCCACATGAGGACCCACTTGGGATTAGGACCTGGGGGGGTGGAAAAATCTCCTTGGGCCCCACATCTTTGGAAAGAATCAGCCTCCTCCCTAAATCCTATCATCTCCATGTGGGCCCCACAAGTTTAATGGTGTCTAGTCCATTCGAATGGGTATGCAGTTGATCCAACTGTCTAGTCCATTCGGATGGGTGGGAAATTCGAGGGCCATGTGTTGCACATATGCCAAATACGAGTATATGATTTATTAGATCATACGCGCTGGTTCGGTCTGCACACCTCAACGTGGTGCCCACATGGGACCCACCTAGGACTGGGACCTGGGGGATCAAAAGATCTTTTGATAATTGTGGGGCACACAGGACCCGGATGGGTGTGAATTTCAAAGGTAAGGGATGAAATATTAATTGATAAAAGAAAAGTTTACAATCAAATCATTGGTGTCGAACCATCTACGTCTCTCAAAAGTATACAAAAATTCTTAAAAGCGTACAAAATCTTATATAATAAACCCATGTGAAAGAGCAAAATTTCTCCAATAGCATAAGTATTGTGCATCCCTACCTACAATGCTAAATCCAGCAAAGTGTATATTCATCATATGTAAAAGATCAACGGCCCACATTCCAAAAGGAAAACTCATTTGAGATTCTTAGCTACAATGCCCACTATTTTCAAATCGATGGTGCTGACCTATATATATATATATATATGTGTGTGTGTCTCTCCAGCATACAAAATCTCTTGATAGTGTACAAAATCTTTTATAATAAATTTGCATCCAGGAATGCTAAATCTTTTGTAATAAATATGTAACCAAGAATAGCATTCTTCATGTAACATTAATATCATGTATCCTTATCCTACAATGTACAGAATCTCTTGAAGCTATATAAAATCTTTTAAAATAAATATGTGCCCAAGAATAGCATTCCTTAGATAAGATTAGTATCATCTATCCTTATCCTTCAATGCTTTAGCATACAAAATCTCTTGATAGTGTACACAATCTTTTATAATAAATTTGTATCCAGGAATGCTAAATCTTTTGTAATAAATCTGTATCCAAGAATAGTAGTCCTCATGTACCATTAATACATGTATCCTTATCCTACAATGTACAAAATCTCTTGAAACTCTATAAAAATCTTTTATAATAATTATGTGCCCGAGAATAGCATTCCTTAGATAACATTAGTGTCATGTATCCTTATCCTTCAATGTTATTCAAATATTTTATTATTTTTAATATTATAAATTTCGAGGGCATATTTTGCTAGTACCCATTATCAATGTTATTCAATGATCTAATCTAATCAATTACATTTATTGGGGTGCCGTTCAATCTAAAATCTTAGGACCCTATACACCAATGTGAAATTCTGGGGTCATTCAGCAATAATTTATGGGTATGCTGCCGCAAAAGGTAGTTTTCAAAAGTTTAGGGAGAATTTAAGAGTTGGCAATGCTTGCATACCTTTTTGAAAATCCAAAATTTATAAAAAGAAACTCATGTGAACAAGTAGGCATGGCATATTTGGTTGAAGAATTTAGAGAAGTTTATTTTAGGAAAATTCTAAATATCACAAATGTTGCCATATAAAGTAGGTATGGTAGTTGTAGAATTTGGAGGATTCTTAGAGGTAAAATGTCCAAATTTTAGAGGTAAATTCTGTGAATTTTTTTCTTTTTTTTTATTTGTTATTTTTTGTTAGATTTCCCACAAGGCATACTTTCTTATTAAGAAATCATGTTAGAAATTTCCGTATCCAAACATTCCTTGAGTTGAGAAACATAGATCCAAGAAAAGAAAACTACTATTTTCTTTCACGCCTTGAGCTCGAGACTGCACTCATCTCGAGACGCGACAAACGCCAGCATGGGGATTTGAGTCAAACCCGTTGACCCTCCATCCCTACGAACGGAATTCACCCATAGGATATCACGTGTGAGGTTCAAACTTCCATAAACCTGTATTTCCACCTGTATAGTCTTTATTTCATCAATACCCAATTGTAACCCAATAATTTTTACATCCATCAAGATATAGAGCATAAAAGTTCATGAGCATAGATTTAAGTTCAAGTTTAAGTTCAAGAGATAGGGGGAAAGAAAGAAGTAAGTAAAGTTAAAAGTTACAAGCCATAGTCTAAAACATGTTTATAAACTATAACAAAAGATGTGGCAATTCCAAGCCACGGTCCATATGTAGTGCGACGTCTAAACTCAAAGATAAGATGTCTAAAAGACATCTTCTGAAGTCCATTTAGCTACTTGATGGGGGGATTCCTCCTCATTAATCTCCGGGGTGGTGGCATCGAGGTACTCACCTGTAACGCCAAGTGTAGCACCATTAGACTAAGCTAAGCAAGATAAAAAGATATAAATCATATAACATGTGGCAAATGAATAATTAAATAAATATAATTCATATGAGGCAAATCTATGCATGAGTAAGCATGAGACGTACAAATCATAGATGATAGATATACACAACAGCAAAACTAAATGGTATATCCACATTAGCTATATTCTCTCAAATTAATCATGTAAACATGAATGTAAAGTGAGAGCAGAAACAGAACAGAATAGAACGGAGTGGTGCAACTAAGAGACAGAGGGCCCAAAACTCTCCATCGTAGACCTAGGGTGCTGGTCAACCCTCAGAATATAATCCCATATGCAGAGAGCCAGAAATATATACTAAACCCACACTTAGTCGGGTCCGACTTAGATAGGGTCAAAGCCAAGTGGTGCCTACTAGTGGAACGAAATGTACAAAATAACAGAACATATAGAGAATAGATCATATCATAATTCAGAACTTATCAAGGTATAACTGGACGTAAGCAGAATGAATATAATATGAACAAGGGTATCAACAAGATGTACATAATTAAACAGAACTATGATCATGTCATACAAGAATACTAGAAACAGAATGCAATGCATGTACATAGATCATATACGGAATCAAAATATAAAACAAGCCAGTCCTACAATCTTGGGAACTCTCGGGGTCTTCACCGTCCAACTCGGTGTAGTACTAAGGATTTCAGTGTTAATGGCCTACAAAAGAACCCTTGGTGTTACTTAATTTAGGCACCGAATCCCTTAGTATAACACATTTAGTTCGGATCTCAATTTCGAATAACACAAGGTTCCTTGTAGGTGCATGGTTGCACAAGCCGCATCCACTTAATTCACAAGTCCATTGGGCATGATAAAGTGTTCAAGGGGTCCAACCTTAAAGTCCAACTATCAGGCCAAAGCAATCTAACATACTACAGTTCAACACTTGGCTCGCGGTACCTCCTATTGCCAAGATTTATTTAAATTCAGTATCCAATCCAAATTTCAAATCAAATATATGTAAGGACCACTGGATTCTACGCTTCAAGAGCTTTCCAATGGTATGTGAACCTCCAAAAACGAACTTATGGTTAAAAAGTTCACATTGTTGGGCCCAATGGGCATACCTGTTCGAGTGGGCCAACAGGAAGCACACTGTGACACATTTTGAGCACAGTTTGCTCTATTTTCTGTGGTTCTATCTTCTAAACCTAAAACCCATCTTACAAGGCATAATCTTGGACAAAAATAAGCCACCAAAGTGCTCACAAAATCCATGAATCGTCCAATTTACATTCCACATTGAATCAACAAGAGAACAATCCATTTCTTACATCAAAAACATGAACAAAAATCCTTTTGAGCAAAGAAATGGGCACCTAACATGATTGAACATATTCAAAGAATCAAATAGGCATACATGCATACATTTATATAAATTTAACTTGCCTTGGTGCTAGAAATCCAAATCCTACTCAAATCAAACCTCTACTAGACAAACCAAGCTCTCCAAAAGAAAACCCCAAAAATACACCTCTAAAACACCCTACAAATGGTGAAAATTGAATGAAATGAGGGAGAAGAAGATGTATGCAAGAATTGTAATATCATCTCATTGATTTGAAGTAAGAGAAAGGGAAACAATGAGAAATACTTACTAATGGATAGTTTGGAGCACACTTGGAGGAAATGGAGACTTGGAGAAGATGATTAAGAAGATGAGGATGAAGATACTTCCACCAAAACCTACATGCAGCAACTACTTCAAGAAGATGATGGAGGTAGTAGGCAGGGAAAGAAGAGAAGAGTATCAGCTGAAGTGAGGAAAGAAGCTTCGTTTGAAATGGGGAAGAAAGTTTTAAGATGACATTTCTTCCTTGCAGTGCATACAAGTCCATATAGGGACTGGAATTCTCAAAAAGGGGCTTGGGCTGGAATATGGGATGGAAATGGGTCAAAAATGGATCCGAATTTAATGGGTCGACACATGAAAATTAGAGACTATGAAATGCCCTATGCAATGCAATGAAAACCCACAAAATGTCTATAAACACACATAAAACTCAAAACACTCCAAAAGTCATAATCTAACTAGTCAAAGGTCAACCCAACTAAATTCTACCTAATCAAGTCCAATTACAATCAAAACATCCATTAAAGTACTAATCTCAATCAATTAACTATTAATCGAAATTAAGGCAGGTCAAAGTGTTACATTTTCCATTCATTTAATTTATGGGATTTATCATGTAATATGATAAACGCTGCTTTCAAGATATCATGAGATATGAGGCGAAATAGTTTTTAAAAAATGTTAACCAGAGTCAAGCGACTCTGGTGACATTATCTAAACTTTGGTAATGAAATTGCAAAAAGCGGGTTAAAGGAGGACTAATATGTCAAAACCCCTTGTCTCAATTGAGTTGCTTGGGACTTGGCCGAGTCACATCTCAAGTCACATATGACTGAAATAGAGAATGATATCCTCTAAATTTAAGCCACATGTGTTTTAATTATTTAAAGTGAAATTAAGTGATAATAAGTGAGGTTCCCATTTGGTGGATGATCATTTTCATCCATCTTTGAATGCTTTGATCTCAATTAAAATGTTGATTTTATCTTTGAATACTTTCATAATCAAAACCCTCCAAAATTTCATCACACTAAGAAAAATTGATCAAGGCGAATGGGAATCAAAACCCACCAACACATTAAAGACTCAACAGAAAGGCCCTTCAAGGGTGAATGGACTAATATGGCGTCAAGTCCTTGTCCTTTCAGACTCAACAATGTTTAAAGCCACGAGACTCATATATCTTCAAACATCCTAAAATGTCCTCTCTAGTGTTCTAATTTGTTTATGTTTATAGGTATGTTGTGCAAGGATGGTCGTTCAATGAGGGCGGCAGCAGTAGTACTGGTTCGGGAGAAAAAACACCAAACCCGCTGCTGAGTCAACTCGGTCAGGGCAAGGACAAATGGCCTATGTGGCCGTTTTGGGGGCCATGGGCTCCCATGGAGTTTCGGCTACTGGGAAAAGAAGAGAGGTTTGAATTATTTTCTTCGGCTGCTTTTGAAGAGAAAAACCACCAAACCCGCTGCTGAGTCAACTCGGTCAGGGCAAGGACAAATGGCCCATGTGGCCGTTTTGGGGGCCATGGGCTCCCATGGAGTTTCAGCTGCTGGGAAAAGAAGAGAGGTTTGAATTATTTTCTTCGGCTGCTTTTGAAGAGAAAGGTGGTGAAACCAAGGGCATCTCCAATAGGCGAGTTTTCAGGTAAGAATAAGAACTATGCTTTTCAAGAGAAAGCTACTACTTTCTATTCATTTAATTTATGCGCTTTGTATGATTCTTGGTTATAGAGGTCAGTTTGATGTTTATTAGAGGTTATTTAATTCTCCCATAATTATTTGATTAACTGAAGACCCTGAAACAACTGGGCATGAGGATGTGAAAGCTTTTGTTACTTCCTTCTCTTTATCATCGTCGTGTTGCATTTTGTAGTTTGAAAACTATATTTTGTTCTAAAACTTTACTAAGCTCAACCCATGTTATTCAATCTCATACTAAAGGCAAATGGTACTGATACTGCCCATATTCTCGATGTGCCTTCTTCTGTATGATGGCCTTCTTTTATATGATGGTTGAGCGAGGACCACATGCATCTTCCAGGTCTTTTGGGTTCACATCATGCAATGCATGCGGAATCAAATGTGAGCAAACCAATCCCCATTTCACCAATAGCTGTATTCTCTTGGATTTGAACTTTTCCTCTATTTAATTAAGCTAGTCCATGCTATTTTTAAGTAGATCATAGGGAAGGTATTCTTATACCATTAATTAAATGAATTAATAATGGATCGAGTTGAGAATCCTCATTAGGGTCAATTGATAGTTTCTTATTGATTTCTTATTATGATTTTTAATTTCATTATTTGTCATATTCATGCCTTAGTTATTTAGCTTCTTATTATGATTTTCAATTTCATTATTTGTCATATTCATGCCTTAGTTATTTAGCTTATGTCTAAGCTCAAGTCACAAAGTATCAACCATATGAGTGACTATCGAATTCATTACTGACTGGGTTATAAGGCAATAAACTAAGGTGAATTGAGCAAAATTGAGTCCAAGTTTTTCAATATTTATTTTTACTGCAAAAATGAATAGAATGGTGGCCCTTAGCCATCGTTAATCAAATTAGCAATGGTATTAAATAGTGGTTAGGACCATAAAAGAATGATGGCTCAAGAAAAAAATTTTAGACACCTTTTCTTTTTCAACTGCCCAAATCAGTAAAAATATATTGCAACTCCTGTTTTGATGATGGCGGTTGACGAGCCATTGATTTTTAATTAAAATCTATCATTCTTAGAATTTTTTTTAATAAAATATATGTTTTGGCATGAACCTAGATTACTTAAACTTAGAGGAAATTAATAATCAGTCAATAATTGTTGTTAAGGTTTCTGTTCTACCCTATTCTTCTCTTTTTTTTATCTATCTAAACATCTGTTTTGGTTGGTGTGATATATTTGATGTCTTGGCTTTTCATTTTTTGAGATATATAATCATGTGCTTTTTCAAATTTTCTTATGTTAATTATTTAAAAGGGTATATTTCTCTATCGACTTCAAATTGATTTCTTACTGGTGTTGAGCACAGGTATAATTTGTAAGGATAAGATAAATTAGAGATTTGTGAAGTAGACACCAAAGAAACAAGAAATTAAATAATAGATGTCTAATTAGGTTGCACATATAATTGTAGGCGCACTTATTCAAAAATTATGAGGGCTCAATAGTAGCATAAGTTAAACTATGTATACTCCCAAGGTGATGGGCACTACCAATTTCAAGGACATAGGAGATTGCTCCTTAAGGTTAAGCTTTGACGTTGGAGAGTGCTACCATTTTGATTATCTGCTTTACTTGACAGTAATTTAATGTCATATTCCAATAGGGGAAGCACTTTAGATGGGTTGGGGTTATTTGCTGAAGAATGGGTTGGATAAAAGAAGCACCATGAACCTATATATACTATAAGCCTAAGGAAGCTATGTATGATCGCAAATCCTCATGTTAAGGATTAATAATTATCATATGAAACTATCTCAGTTAGCAGCATAGGTTTTTATGAAATTATGGCACTCTGCTTCAAAATTTCTATGTAAGGGACCATTATAATTTGTTAAATTGCGCTGGTTTTATAACCCATATCACCTTTATTTGGACAGAGTCTATAAGACCAAGGAAGCGACGTATAATTGTACATCCTCATGTCGAGAATGAACAATTCCCATATGAAACCATGGCACTCAGCTACATTGGTTGATATGAAACTTTGGCACACTCTTCTGCATAATTTCGAAATAAGGGACAATAATTATTACTTAAACTTCCTTGATGTTATAACTTATAGCCCATAGCACTCTTAGTTGGACAGAATCAACACCTGATGTTTGCGGAGTGATCCAAATCATTAAACTCCAAGGAATTTTGTTGCAATTCTCACGGGCTTCAACATCTTCCGTAGAATCTCATATCACCTATTCTCATCCATTGTACCTTTCTCACTTTAATTTTTTTACATTTGTGATTTTCCCTTTTGGATTTTGCTTACTTTTAGATTTTGAAGCTTCACAGAAAAAAACGACTCAATTGCGGCTGTGAGAAATATTTGTTTCTTGCTAATTTTGTATCGATATGGTTATTGTGAACGAGCATATTTGTTTTGTTCATTTTGGTTAGTTTGATTGATTTGGCTATATGGGTGCATTGGATGCATTTTGCTCAATCTATAACTACTCAGGTTCTATCTTACACTATTTTATTTTATACTTTGTTTCACCATTATGGCAGCCTTTTGGATGTGTGGCTACAACCATTATTTGTTAAGATAGACCAATGTCACTTACCGTGCTTATAAGGAGAAGAATTATTTGCCACATTTTAGAATATTTCTAAATACAGTTTGTTTTGCAGGTTTGAAAGTAATTTACGGTTGCCACTCAAGGGGGTGATTGCTCTAAAGCACTTTAGATGGTGATGACTGATAAATCTAAATGTAAAGAACATAATTTGGACGTGTCCAACACAGGCCAGCTCCGACGATAGTGAGGAAACGTTTTTCTTTGTGGGTTGATGGCCCACAAAGGAGAAGTGGTAGGCCAAAGAAGACGTGAATGTAGGTGGTAATAATAGATCTGAATAAATGTAACCTATCCAAGAACTTGGATTAGGATAGATCAGAATGGAGGAATAAAGTCATGTAGCCCGAAATATAGTTGGGGCAAGACTTTGATGATGATGATGGTTTGAATAAAAACTAATTTTATGTTCTTTAAGCTGATTATTACTATGTTTAAATGTGGATGTTCTATTATTTGACCACGACGAGGTGGGGAAGTTATAGTCTATGATCGTGATTTAGGGATAGAAATGTCTTAGTCTAATGGACTATTTGGTCTCACATTGTTTGGATTAGATTATTATTTTGGTTATAATTTGTCGTGCACAGCCAAAAACTTCTGCCATAGTTACAATACAATGATTGTTACAGGTACTAAAATATCTATTACCAAGTAGTGACTCTGACCCTATTGGTTATGATTTCAATACATTTATATACAATGAATGAACCAAAGTTTACAGTGGCAGAAACTCTCTTCCCAGTTACAATAATTGTAATGCAAAATTTTTTCAATAAATTAAATGGAGAAATTGAACCAGATCTACAGATACCAGTCGGTTAGAATGTGATGGTTGAAACTGAGTTCAAAACAACTTATTGCAAATGTTTCAAATACATTCAAAAGCTATGACAGAACCAGATCCTCAGGTACCACTATAGACAGATACCAGTTATATTACATTCATATTGTCAATTATAATATAAAATTATATAATCTCTTAGATTTTATATACAGGTGTACCAGATTTGGGCTTGAATATTAGATCCGGGCATTTGCTCATATGAGATTTGGCCGGTGTACTAGATTCTTGCTTGAATATTAGACCTAATAACTAAATAGGTTGGGGTTACACTAATTTTGGCCTCAATCATCGTCTCTATATATAATCGTAACTTAAGGCCCTGAAACCAGTGGAGCAAATAGTACAATTGGATGTGGAGAAACAACTGGAGAGGTTCCACTCCTTTTGTTGACGTTTTCTCATCCTTCATGCATACAGGTAAATGGGTTTGGATCTTCTTAGATCTTATACAAATGTTGGTTCCATAACGAAACGGATCATAAAACAGGGTCTATAGTCTAGACCTAGTTTTTGGGGTCAGATCTTTATCATTATTAGATAGAGGGATCCTCTATCAAAAGGTCCCCACTTTGACAAATCTCTAGACAAAATAGGCCAGATGTGCTGGTTAGATACAAACCTATCATCGTTTGTTTGTGACCATCCATTTGATCGACTAATATGTCAGTGGCGCGGCCCGCCCAACCCAACTGAGTGGATTCACTTATGATTTTTGGTCCATGAATCCTTCATTATTGGGTCTTGAAAATGAAAGAACATGGTCTAATATCATTGCTTGAAATGTTTGTGGCAACACATTTGGCCGGCAACTATGGCATTTTCACAAGGCTTGCGACTAGGGCTGGAATATGGGCTGGTTGGCTGTTGCGCCCAACCCAAATCAAACTAGAATTCCAGAAAGTCCAGCCCAAGCCTGAACTTGAGACTCCTTAACTTGATTGACTCAATCCAAACCCAATCTATACTTTTAAATGGAAAACCTAAACCCAACCTGACCCCCTTCCCTTGTCAACACTACATTATTACACCCAGAGACTTTAACCCAGCCCTAACTCGACCCAAATTCGAGTTGGATATTTTATTTTCAGGCCTAACCATAACTTCAGCCTGAAAATCACAACTAATTTGGGTTTTAATCAGGTTGGGTAAATGGATTGGAGCTCCACCTTGTCCTTGATTCAGCCTACTAAAATGGGTATCAGCCTAGCCCAGCCCGTTCCAAGCCTAAAAACACAGGGCTTTTAGAAAAATTTGAGCCCAGTAAGTTGGGCTTGGACAATTATTTGAAAGCCCAACCAAAATGAGACTGGGAATGGACAGAGCATGCCCAGCCTGTCCAAGCTCGGCCCAGCCCGCCCCTCCCACGGGGTTATTTTACTGATTTTTATGTATATTTCCTAAACTGCAGTTTGCTAGCCTCATGGTTGAAGTAATGAACACCTTCCAACTGTACTAATATACACATTTCCTCGATCCTTTGCCATCCAATATCCACTATTCTTCTTACGTGTCCCAAAAAAGTCTTCCATCCGTACCCTGCCAAAGCACTTCCCTTCTAACTACCCAACAAGCCAAATTCAACTTGATAGCCTCAACTCTTTCCTGTTAAGGATTTTGTTTGTTGCTAATTTGATGGATGTACTACCACTTTCACTGACAATTGATCACACACCCATGCACTATAGTTAGGACCTTGAAATCTGGAGCCTAGACTTACATTTGCATTTGATTTTGAAAGACTTCATCCTGCATGTTTTAGATCTTAAAATGCATTTTCAAAAGATTAGTTCTTCATGCATGTTTTTGTAAAATCAAGTGAGGCATTGTGGTTTGTGATTTGCATACAACTTTCATTTTTAAAATCCTAATGTTATGCATGAATCACATTGGCCCTGAGTTCCCAGTTTTGTGTTTCAGAATTTTCAAAATCCTAGTGGAACTTTAGCCAGGCCAGTGTACCCGGTCGACCAGATCCCTCAGGATGTCAACCGGGTAAACTAGCCCTTGGAAAATATAGCTGTTGGACCAGGTCAACCGGGTGCTCACGATGTTGATCGGGTGAACTAGCTTTTGGACAGAATTTTTGTATATAAGTCCAACTCACTCCTCACTTCAAAGAGGCTTTTTGGTTGAATCTTTGGAGTTATTTTGAAGCCTAAGAAAGGGGAATGAACTGAAGAGGCTAGAGGAATATGGAAATCCAAAAGGCTTAAGATAAAGGTATATCTTTCCAAGTTAAGCTTTGATTTCCATCCTTTTGAAATCCATGCTTGTTCAAAATCTTTGCAACCTTATTTCAGCATGATTTCTAACTTAGACTGAGTTGTTTTGCAAACATCAAATCACATAAGCATATTCGATTGTTTTGCAAATGTTCATGTCTCAATCACATGTATTTTTATCTTTAAACTTTCATACAACTTGTGTAGTTTGATAGGAATGTCTTTCCAAGTTGTTTTGATTAACTCATGTGATTAGTTCATCACTTCAATCATAGATTTCTATGCTTAGATTTTTAAATGCAACAAGCATTCATTTAAGAGCTTCATTTTAGAAATTGATTGAAATAAACATTCATACACTTTGAGCACTCACTTTAGCTACTTGTGGGTGTATATTTGTATCTTGTTTTAAACTTTCATACTAACCTATTTTAGAGGCAGATATATTAAGCTTTAATTGCATCTCGTAAAGTGTTTGTGTGGACACTTATTTGAGACATATAATCTCTTGTAAAGGTTAGAGGTGAACCATAAAACCCAAGAGGTTATTGCTTAGCCTTAGAAAAGTATTGTGTAAAGGTTGATGCTAAGCCTAAGAAAAGCATATTGTTAAAGGTTATTGCTTAGCTTAAGGAAAACGCATTTGTGGTTGTAGAGGTTATTGCTTAGCCTATTGAAATAAAAGAGGAAGAAAATGATGAAAATGAACATGATGGTTAACAAGCCTATGATGAATTGTACACATTGTCTTTAGAGCTTGTTAAGAAGAATAAAAAATTAAGAGAAGAATCTAAAAAGCTAAACCAAGATTTAATCTCTTCAAATAATGAACTTAGAGAAAAGGAAGAAACAATAAATTGCTTAGACTCTAAATTCATGATCTCTTTACATAACCTATCTAAGGTTCAAGATGAAGTAAATGAATTAAAAATAGGTTTTGATGAGCTTAACAAAGAAAGCTTAAGTTTAAGAGATAAATTATAAAGGCAAGATGAAGACATTATCAATTTAGAATCCAAGTTGACAATTTCCAAGGAAAACTGGTCCAATGCTCAAAATAAATCAAAAAACCTAGAACTTGGATCTAATGTTGTTGATAAACTTAAATCTGAATTAAAACTTGCCCATGAAGAATTAAACAACTTTAAGGGAATTGAAAATGAACTAATAAAAGTTAAAAATGAAAATTCAACCCTTAAAAACCAAGTCACTCAACTTGAAGGTTGCAAACAAAAGTATGAGTGCAAATTTACCCAAGGAGAAGAGAAATATGAAAAGTTATTTAGATTGGGTAAATCTCAAAGAGATAGGACAGGTATTGGATTTGATTGGACTACTTCACATGGCCCTAACTTCGCCAACACATTTGTGAAAGGTGAGTCCTCATTCTCTAGTACTCATTCTTCCTTGCCCAAGACAAAATGTCATTATTGTGGTAATGAAGGGCATTTCAAATTTGATAGCAAATTAAGGAAAAGTCATATGTCTAAACCCATCTATGAAACTAAGAAAGCAAAACCTAATTCTATGAAGGGTAAGACATTGAAATCCAAGGAAGACTCTAGGAAGTTCAAACAAGTTAAATCAATTCAACAAGAGTTTTCTAAGATAGAATTTAAAAAGACTAAACAAAACAAACATGGTCAAAAATGCCATAGTTGCCGGTCAAATGTGTTGCCACAAACATTTCAAGTAGTGATATTAGACCATGTTCTTTCATTTTTAAGACCCAATAATGAAGGATTCATGGGCCAAAAATCATAAGTGAATCCACTCAGTTGGGTTGGGCCACTGACATATTAGTCAAATGGATGGTCACAAACAAACGATGATAGGTTTGTATCTAACCAGCACATTTGGCCTATTTTGTCTAGAGATCTATCAAAGTGGGGACCTTTTGATAGAGGATCCCTCTATCTCATAATGAGAAAGATCTGACCCCAAAAACCAGGTCTGGACTATAGACCCTATTTTATGATCCGTTTCATTATCGAAAGAAAATTTGTATAAGATCTAAGAAGATCCAAACCCATTTACTTGTATGCATGAAGGATGAGAAAACGTCAACCAAAGGAGTGGAACCTCTCCAGTTGTTTCTCCACATCCAATTGTACTATTTTCTCCATTGGTTTCAGGGCCTTATATTACAATTATATATAGAGACGATGATTTAGGCCAAAATTAGTGTAACCCCAGCCTATTTAGTTATTGGGTCTAATATTCAAGCAAGAATCTGGTACACCAGCCAAATCTCATATGAGCAAATGCCCGGATCTAATATTCAAGCCCAAATCTGGTACACCTGTATATAAAATCTGGGAGATTATATAATTCTATATCATATTTGACAATATGAATGTAATATAACTGGTATCTGTCTATAGTGGTACCTGTGGATCTGGTTCTGTCATAGCTTTTGAATGTATTTGAAACATTTGCAATAAGTTGTTTTGAACTCAGTTTCAGGCATCACATTCTAACTGACTAGTATCTATAGATCTGGTTCAATTTCTGCATTTAATTTATTGAAAACATTTTGCATTACAGTTATTGTAACTGGGAAGAGAGTTTCTGCCACTGCAAACTTTGGTTCATTCACTGTATATAAATGTATTGAAAACATAACCAATAGCGTCAGAGTGACTACTTGGTGACAGATATGTTAGTACCTGTAACAATCATTGCATTGTAACTATGGCAGAACTTTTTGGCTGTGCACGACAAATTATAACCAAAATAATAGTTTAATCCAGACAATGTGAGACCAAATAGTCCATTAGTCTAAGACATTTGTATCCCTAAATCACGATCATAGACTATAACTTCCCCACATTGCCATGGTCAAATAATAGAACATCCACATTTAAACATAGTAATAATCAGCTTAAAGAACATAAAATTAGTTTTTATTCAAACCATCATCATCATCGTCATCATCATCAAAGTCTTGCCCCAACTATATTTTGGGCTACATGACTTTATTCCTCCATTCTAATCTATCCTAATCCAAATGATTGGATAGGTTACATTTATTCAGATCTATTATTACCACCTACATTCACGTCTTCTTTGGCCTACCACCTCTCCTTTGTGGGCCATCAACCCACAAAGAAAAACATTTCCTCACTATCGTTGGAGCTGGCCTGTGTTGGACATGTCCAAATTATGTTCTTTACATTTAACTTTGTCAGTCATCACCATCTAAAGTGCTTTAGAGCAATCATCCCCTTGAGTGGCAACCGTAGATTACTTTCAAACCTGTAAAACAAACTGTATTTAGAAATATGCAAAAATGTGGTAGATAATTCTTCTCCTTATAAGACGGTAAGTGACACTTGTCTATCTTAACAAATAATGGTTGCAGCCTCACATCCAAAAGGCTGCCATAATGGTGAAACAAAGTATAAAATAAAATAGTGTAAGATAGGAACTGAGTAATTATAGATTGAGCAAAATGCATCCATTGCACCCATATAGCCAAATCAATCAAAATAACCAAAATGAACAAAACCAATATGCTCGTTCACAATAACCATATCGATACAAAATTAGCAAGAAACAAATATTTCTCACAGCCGCAATCGAGTCATTTTTTTCTGTCAAGCTTGAAAATCTAAAAGTAAGCAAAATCCAAAAGGGAAAGTCACAAATGTAAAAAATTTAAAGTGAGAAAGGTATAGTGGATGAGAATAGGTGATATGGGATTCTACAGAAGATGTTGAAGCCCATGAGAATTGCAACAAAATTCCTTGGAGTTTAACGATTTGGATCACTCCGCAAACATCAGGTGTTGACTCTATCCAACTAAGAGTGATATGGGCTATAAGTTATAACATCAAGGAAGTTTAAGTAATAATTATTGTTCCTTATTTCGAAATTATGCAGCAGAGTGTGACAAAGTTTCATATCAACCAATGCAGCTGAGTGCCATGGTTTCAAATGGGAATTGTTAATTCTCGACATGAGGATTTACAATTATACGTCGCTTCCTTGGTCTTATAGACTCTGTCCAAATAAAGGTGATATGGGTTATAAAACCAGCGCAATTTAACAAATTATAATTGTCCCTAACATAGAGGTTTTGAAGCAAAGTGCCATAGTTTCATAAAAACCTATGCAGCTGACTGAGATAGTTTCATATCATAATTATTAATCCTTAACAAGAGGATTTGCAAACATACATAGCTTCCTGAGGCTTATAGTATATATAGGTTCATGGTTCTTCTTTTATCAAGCACGTTCTTCAGCAAATAACCCCAACCCATCTAAAGTGCTTCCCCTATGGGAATATGACATTAAATTACTGTCAAGTAAAGCGGATAATCAAAATGGTAGCACTCTCCAACGTCAAAGCTTAACCTTAAGGAGCAATCTCCTATGTCCTTGAACTTGGTAGTGCCCATCACCTTGGAAGTATACAGAGTTTAACTTATGCTACTATTGAGCCCTCATAAATTTTGAATAAGTGCTCCTACAATTATATGTGCAACCTAATTAGACATCTATTATTTAATTTCTTGTTTATTTGGTGTCTACTTCACAAATCTCTAATTTATCTTATCCTTACAGATTATACTTGTGCTCAACACCAGTAAGCAATCAAGTTGAAGTCGATAGAGAAATATACCCTTTTAAATAATTAACATAAGAAAATTTGAAAAAGCACATGATTATATATCTCAAATAATGAAAAGCCAAGACATCAACTATATCACACCAACAAAAATAGATGTTTAGATAGATAAAAAAAGAGAAGAATAGGGTAGAACAAAAACCTAAACAACAATTATTGACTGATTATTAATTTCCTTCAAGTTTAAGTAATCTAGGTTCATGCCAAAACATATATTTTATTAAAAAAATTCTAAGAATGATAGATTTTAATTAAAAATCAATGGCTCGTCAACCGCCATCATCAAAAGAGGAGTTGCAATATATTTTTACTGATTTGGGCAGTTGAAAAAGAAAAGGTCTCTAAAATTTTTTTCTTGAGCCATCATTCTTTTATGGCCCTAACCACTATTTAATACCATTGCTAATTTGATTAACGATGGCTAAGGGCCATCATTCTATTCATTTTTGCAGTAAAAATAAATATTGAAAAACTTGGACTCAATTGTGCTCAATTCACCTTAGTTTATTGCCTTATAACCTACTCCGTAATGAATTCGATAGTCACTCATATGGTTTATACTTTGTGACTTGAACTTAGACATAAGCTAAATAACTAAGGCATGAATATGACAAATAATGAAATTAAAAATCATAATAAGAAATCAATAAGAAACTATCAATTGACCCTAATGAGGATTCTCGACTCGATGCATTATTAATTCATTTAATTAATGGTATAAAAATACCTTCCCTATGATATGCATAAAAATAACATGAACTAGCTTAATTAAATAGAGGAAAAGTTCAAATCCAAGAGAATACAACTATTGGTGAAATGGGGATTGGTTTGCTCACATTTGAGTCTGCATGCATTGCATGATGTGAACCCAGAAGACCTAGAAGATGCATGCGGTCCTTGCTCAACCACCATATAGAAGAAGGCCATCATACAGAAGAAGGCGCATTGAGAATATGGCCAATATCAGTACCATTTGTCTTTAGCATGAGACTGAATAACATGGCTTGACCTTAGTAAAGTTTTAGAACAAAATATAGTTTTCAAACTACAAAATGCAACATGACGATGATAAAGAGAAGGATGTAACAAAAGCTTTCAAATCCTCATGCCCAGTTGTTTCAGGGTTTTCAATTAATCAAATAATTATGGGAGAATTAAATAACCTCTAATAAACATCAAACCGACCTCTATAACCAAGAATCATACAAAGCGCAAAAATTAAATGAATGGAAAGTAGTAGCTTTCTCTTGAAAAGCATAGTTCTTATTCTTACCTGAAAACTCGCCTGTTGGAGATGCCCTTGGTTTCACCACCTTTCTCTTCAAAAGCAGCCGAAGCAAATAATTCAAATCTCTCTTCTTTTCCTAGCAGCTGAAACTCCAGGGGAGCCCATGGGCCCCAAAACGGCCACATGGGCCATTTGTCCTTGCCTTGACCGAGTTGACTCAGCAGCGGGTTTGGTGGTTTTTCTCCCGAACCAACACCACTGCTGCTGCCCTCATTGAACGACCTTCCTCGCATTGTCGCACAACATACCTATAAACATAAACAAATTAGAACACTAGAGAGGACATTTTAGGATGTTTGAAGATATATGAGTCTCGTGATTTTAAACATTGCTGAGTCTGAAAGGACATGGACTTGACGCCATATTAGTCCATTCATCCTTGAAGGGCCTTTCTGTCGAGTCTTTAATGTCTTAGAGGGTTTTGATTCCCATTCGCCTTGATCAATTTTTCTCGGTGTGATGAAATTTTGGAGGGTTTTGATTATGAAAGTATTCAAAGATAAAAGCAACATTTTAATTGAGATCAAAGCATTCAAAGATGGATGAAAATGATCGTCCACCAAATGGGAACCTCACTTATTATCACTTAATTTCACTTTAAATAATTAAAACACATGTGGCTTAAATTTAGAGGATATCATTCTCTATTTCAGTCATACGTGACTTGAGATGTGACTCGGCCAAGTCCCAAGCAAATCAATTGAGACAAGGGGTTTTGACATATTAGTCCTCCTTTAACCCTCTTTTTGCAATTTCATTGCCAAAGTTTAGATAATGTCACCAGAGTCGCTTGACTTTGGTCAACATTTTTTAAAAACTATTTTGCCTCATATCTCATGATATCTTGAAAGCAGCGTATATCATATTACATGATAAATCCCATAAATAAAATGAATGGAAAATATAACACTCTGACCCGCCTTAATTTCGGTTAATAGTTAATTAATTGAGATTAGTAGTTTAATGGATGTTTTGAATGTAATTGGGCTTGATTAGGTAGAATTTAGTTTGGTTGACCTTTGACTAGGTAGATTATGACTTTTGGAGTGTTTTGGGTTTTATGTGTGTCTTTAGACATTTTGTGGGTTTTCATTGCATTGCATTGGGCATTTCATAGTCTCTAATTTTCATGTTTTGACCCATTAAATTTGGATCTATTTTGACCCATTTCCATCCCATATTCCAATCCAAGCCCCATTTTGAGAATTCCAGACCCTATATGGACTTGTATGCACTGCAAGGAAGAAATGTCATCTTAAAACTTTCTTCCCCATTTCAAACGGAGCTTCTTGCCTCACTTCAGCTGGTACTCTTTTTCTTCTTTCCCTGCCTACTACCTCCATCATCTTCTTGAAGTAGTTGTTGCATGTGGGTTTTGGTGGAAGTATCTTCATCCTCATCTTCTTAATCATCTTCTCCAAGTCTCCATTTCCTCCAAGTGTGCTCCATCCTACCCATTAGTAAGTATTTCTCATTCTTTCCCTTTCTCTTGCTTCAAATCAATGAGATGATATTACAATTCTTGCATACATCTTCTTCTCCCTCATTTCATTTCATTTTCACCATTTGTAGGGTGTTTCTAGAGGTGTATTTCTGGGGTTTTCTTTTGGAGAGCTTGGTTTGGCTAGGAGAGGTTGATTTGAGTAGGATTTGGATTTCTAGCACCAAGGCAAGTTAAATTTATATAAATGTATGCATGTATGCCTATTTGATTCTTCGAATATGTTCAATCATGTTAGGCACCCATTTCTTTGCTCAAATGGATTTTTGTTCACATTTTTTATGTAAGAAAATGGATTGTTCTATTGTTGATTCATTGTGGAATGTAAATTGGATGATTCATGGGTTTTGTGAGCACTTTGGTGGCTTATTTTTGTCCAAGATTATGCCTTGTAAGATGGGTTTTAGGTTTAGAAGATAGAACCACAGAAAACAGAGCAAATTGAGCTCAAAATGTGTCACAGTGTGCTTCCCGCTCGAGCCAAGCTTTGGCCGCTCGAGCGGATTCAGTTTCTGCCCAGGAAATGTGTCACAGAAGCCTGTCCGCTCGAGCAAATACTTGGCTCACTCGAGCAGGTAGGCCCATTGGGCCCGACAATGTGTACTTCCAATGGCCATAACTTTTTAACCGTAAGTCCGCTTTTGGATGTTCACATATATACCATTGGAAAGCTCTTGAAGCGTAGAATCCAATGGTCCTTACATATATTTGATTTGAAATTTGGATTGGATATTGAATTTAAATAAATCTTGGCAACTGGATGGTACCGCGAGCCAAGTGTTGAACCGTAGTATGTTAGATTGCTTTGGCCTGGTAGTTGGACTTTAAGGTTCGACCCCTTGAAAACTTTATCATGCCCAATGGACTTGTGAATTAAGTGGATGCGGCTTGAGCAACCATGCACCTACAAGGAACCTCGTGTTATTCGAAATTGAGATCCGAACCAAATGTGTTATACTAAGGGATTCGGTGCCCAAATTAAGTAACGCCAAGGGTTCTTTTGTAGGCCACTAACACCGAAATCCTTAGTACTACACCGAGTGGGACGATGAAGACCCCGAGTGTTCCCAAGAGCGTAGGATTGGCTTCTTTTATATCTTGATTCCGTATATGATCTACGTACATGCATTGCATTCCGTTTCTAGTATTCTTGTATGACGTGATCATACTTTTGTTTAGTTATGTACATCTTGTTGTTACCCTTGTTCATATTATATTCATTCTGCTTTTGTGCAGTTATACCTTGATAAGTTCTGAATTATGATATGATCTATTCTCTATATGTTCTGTTATTTTGTACATTTCGTTCCACTTGTAGGCACCACTTGGCTTTACCCTATCTAAGTCGGACCCAACTAAGTGTGGGTTTAGTATAGATTTCTTGCCCTCTGCATATGGGATTATATTCTGACGGTTGACTGGCACCCTAGGTCTACGATGGAGAGTTTTGGGCCCTCTGTCTCCTAGTTACACCACTCTATTTTGTTCTTTTCTGTTTCTTCTCTCACTTTACATTCATGTTTACATGATTAATTTGAGAGAATATAGCTAATGTAGATGTGCCATTTAGTTTTGTTGTTGTGTATATCTGTCATCTATGATTTTATGTCTCAAGCTTACTCATTAACAGATTTGCCTAGTGATCATGCTTCGACCTCATATGAATTATACTTGTTTAATTATTTATTTGCCACATGTTATATGATTTATATCTGTTTATCTTGCTTAGCTTAGTCTAATGGTGCTATACTTAGTGTTATAGGTGAGTACCTCGATGCCATCGCCCCGGAGATTAACGAGGAGGAGGAATCCCCCCATCACGTAGCTAAATGGACTTCAGAAGATGTCTTTTAGACATCTTATCTTTGAGCTTGGATGTCACACTACATATGGACCGTGGCTTGGAATTGCCACATCTTTTGTTAGAGTTTATAAACATGTTTTAGACTATGGCTTGTAACTTTTAACTTTACTTACTTCTTTCTTTCCCCCTATCTCTTGAACTTAAACTTGAACTTAAATCTATGCTCATGAACTTTTATGCTCTATATCTTGATGGATGTAAAAATTATTGGGTTACAATTGGGTATCGACGTGATAAAGACTATACAGGTGGAAATACGGGTTTATGGAAGTTTGAACCTCACACATGATATCCTGTGGGTGAATTCCATTCGTAGGGATGAAGGGTCAACGAGTTTGACTCGAATCCCCACGCAGGCGTTTGTCGCGTCTCTAGATGAGTGCAGTCTCGAGCTCGGGGCGTGAAAGAAAATTGTAGTTTTCTTGTCTTGGATCTATGTTTCTCAACTCAAGGAATGTTTGGATACAGAAATTTCTAATATGATTTCTTAATAAAAAAGTATGCTTTGTGGGAAATCTAACAAAAAAAAAAATCCACAAAATTTACCTTTAAAATTTGGGCGTTTCACCTCTAAGAATCCTTCAAATTCTGCAACTACCATACCTACTTTATATGGCAACATTTGGGATATTTAGAATTTTCTTAAAATAAACTTCTCTCGAGTCTTCAACCAAAAATGCCATGCCTACCTGTTTACGTGAGTTTCTTTTTATAAATTTCGGATTTTCAAAAAGGTATGCAAGCATTGCCAACTCTTAAATTCTCCCTAAAATTTTGAAAACTACCTTTTGCGGCAGCATACCCATAAATTATTGCTGAATGACCCCAGAATTTCACATAGGTGTATGGGATCCTAAGATTTTAAATTGAACCGCACCCCAATAAATGTAATTGATTAGATCATTGAATAACATTGATAATGGTTACTAGCAAAATATGCCCGCGAAATTTATAATATTAAAAATAATAAAATATTTGATTTACACTTGGTCTACATGATGTTAAGATGGTAAAAATTACAATCAAGATTAAAATCTATAATAATAATAATAGAATATAGTTATTTAATTTTAAAATGAAAGCACTTTGATTTATTTGAAGCAAGTGACAAATTCATCAGAAAACCAACACTAAATGAATGAAAACTGATACTTAAAAAGAAATGATAATTTTTTTCTTTTATCAAAACTGACAACAAACATCCAAACAAACAAGAAAGTCCATGGTTATTTTTGTGGAGCTAACAATGGATTGACAAGTGCAAGACAAATTATAAAACACTTCACTAAACTGAGTTTTCCACTTGACTAGTTAGAAAAGACCAAAAAGAAAAAAAAAATTCGAAGCAAAACCGAATCATAATATAAAGCATACCAATATTCAAAGACAATCCCATATGTGTTGGCCGAATGCTCTGATAAAATCCTCTCCAGCATTCCAATCCATCACCCAAACCATCTATCCAACGGTAGGTAGTTGAGGAAAACGATCTTCCAATTGGGACATAACTATAGAAGAAAGCATCCAAAATAAGTAATAACACAAAAATATCACCCAATTTATATGAAATAAAGAAAGAATAGATTATCTAAGTAATTACTTCTTTGTTGGAGATTCTCTCAAATCTACGTCAAGCACATAAAAACTATTGTAATCGGGGCAGATCGGTTTGTGCAGCAAACTTAATTGCTACCTTAAATTACTGCTCACTCATGTGGCATGATACAAACTCAAGTAAAGAATATATACAGTAATGAAACAAAAGCTAAAAACAAGATAAATTAGAAAAAAGAAATAACAAAATTGAATTTGACAAAATATGGGCAATGAAGAAGCTTAAAAACAAACCTCATAGATTTGGTATTCACATATCTGTCAACTAATTTTATAACAAACTTCTTAGACTCAATGGGTAAATGTCCAACAGTGTATAAATCTTTCCTTTCATCATATGCAGGAGTTTTGTTACCCAAGAGTGGATCCTTTTACAAATCAATTAGTTGAGCAATTACAGCTCTGTTGACTCCTTGTGAAGTCACTTTAGGGCATATTGACACCTAGAAGAAGAGAAAATACTACTGTATTGAAGAAAACGAAATACAAGAAATTCATGCCACGTAAATTATCAAGATTTCAAGCATACAAACAATGCAGTTGGTCAAGAATATATGAAGCAAGGAAACAGTTTAAGCGTCAAATAAATAAAAAAAAGAGTATACAATTAATAAAAAAACACAAATATCCTATTATCCATTAGAACATTGTGCTAGTGAATGTCACATTGCCCATGCAATTCCTAAAGGGTCACATTTTTGTTGTTACAATCCTTGAGGGTCCAACTATGAATGACAATCAGGCACATCCCCAACATAAAGAACTACAGACAAAACTTGGAGCAGAGATTTCTAACAGTTAAATATCACTGAGAAGAAAATGAATTTAAGCAATACGCAAAAGGAAGACAGAATATCATAAATTTATAAAACAGAGAGAGCTTAAACTACTATATTAATAAATTAAAAGAAGATAGCAAAATAACATAACAAGAACCATGAAAATAACATTAAGAAAGGCAGAGAGGAGAAACATAGATAAAAAGTGACATTAATAATGATATAAGAGCATTCATGTGAAGAGAAACAAATTAAAAAAATCTAATGATGCAAGAATTTTTCTTACAAAATCTGCAAGCATGAATAGAACAGATTGATTAGAAACATCATCGGCCTATGCAATAGCAACAGCCACTGAAACAACATGAAAAAAAAAAAATCTATTGCCCAAAAATGAAAATAAGACAACTGAACTCTAGAAATCCAGTAATTCTATGTTAAACTTGACTGGGATGGAAAAGAGCCCAGATTTCTAAAATTCTAAATAAGATAAATATCTTGGGTAACTTGCTTGAAATGGCAAAGAGTTCAATCTTTCAAAAAAAACCTAAATAATCCAAAATCCATGAATAAGTTGGTAGGATGTCCAGCCCTCTGCAACATGAGTTGGGCAACTGGTGGGCTTGGTGGGCCATGGCATGGATGCCCCACCACATGAATTTTTTGCCTAGTACATTTCTTCCAAACCAGCCGGTTGGTTAATCCAAATTTATGTGTTATTAGGGTTCACCCAATCAGTGGTTAATAAGTGGGATGGCCTAAAAGCATGGTCAAAGTGGGCTAGTTAGTTAACACCATTTAATAATTGGCATTTGACGATCATTTTACACTAATTATATAAACAATAAGCTAATGAATGAAAAGCTACTAAAATCAACAATATGGCCCACTTTCCTCACCACAAACAATTAATCAGAAACTCCCCCACTAAAATTGGAGCATGCTCAAATATCGGACCCACCCCCAATGGTGATAATTATCTGTTTGAAGATTATTGGAAATTAAGATATATATTTGTTTGAGAGTAAATTCCCATTGGAATTGGACTTTTTACTAAATCCCTTTCTAAAAATGAGTCCACATTTCTTTTCTTCTGAATTCAAAAAATTTATCTTAAATTCAAAATTATGAAAAAATTGGAATCTTAATTGAGCTCAAATTTCTCAATCAATTTCAAAATTGGAGCTCAATTGTAAAATTGAATCCTATCCCTATAATATATAATAATCACCCTTGCAAGATATGTCTAATTGATTAGAGATTGATTTGACAGCAGTGCGTCCTATACATTGACTTTCCATACTACTATTTTCCAGTACAAACCATCTTTCTTTCTTGTAACAATTAGAGTAATATAATACCATATATTTACTAGATTGCAATTACAGCATGTATTCATGTAACTCAAGAAAGCAAAAAGAAATCATCCAAACTTTTAGGATAGAAATAAATACATATTAATCTTTGTTGTAGGCATAGATATAGCTCATGACAAAACATCAAACCCCTCGTATTGAGATAATTACATTCAACAAAAACTACATGGAGAAGTTACATTGATGGATTGCATGGGTAGGCTTTGCTTGAGATCAGTGGTCTCGGTCACTTAAGTTTGGGGAAGACTCCCCTTCTTGTGCTTCCTTTAAGAAGAATGGACTGGATGGGAAGACTTTGGTTGTGATGAATGGTGTTGATTGCCTTAGGTTTGGCACAACTCGATTTTCATAAACCCTAAATTCGTAAATATGATGGGCTTTTTGTGCAAGCATGAGAAAGGAGAAAGAGACTAACCCTATCCTTTTATGATCATTGTTGTTAAATCAAGGTTCTTAAATCATTGTGGTTCCCTTCTTCATTGGTTAAAATAAAGAATTCTTACTTGATTGCTTCGCTGAGAAAAAAAAAGAAAAAAAGAGGGAGTTCAATAGGTCATGCATTAGTGTGGGCCCCATACAAGAATAATATTTGTTTCAGCGACCAGAAATTTGATACGATATGTTGCAGCAGTGCAACTAATCTTCTTATGCTTGCAGCTTTTTATGTTCACTTTATTCACTTATCTGCTTGTCCTCTTTCTGATGTGTTAGTTCTCTAGGCTGGTTGATCTAGAGCCTTCATTACAACAGGGAGACTATTTTACGCAGAACTTGCTGCTATGGTGAAAAGTGAAAGAGAGAAGAATAGAAGATTTTTCTTGTTGGCTAATCATTATATCTTAATTCAGGCCTAAAAGCCAAGGACTTTAAAGTAAGGATGTAAAAGGTCAAATCCAAGGACTCGACTCAAAACCTAATTGTATTATTTTTATTTATTTACAAAATAGTGCTTGATTGTATTAATAATATAAATCTAATAAATTAATAATAATGTAATCATTTATGATACACACATATTTATTATTCATGTGAACTCGACTCGACTCGATAACTAACTTTGCCTCAAACTTCTTACCTGCACTGAGTAGATTATCAATCAGTACTAAAAGACGTGTCCAGAGTCCATGTACAAAATCATGGTTAGGCACTTCTGTGTAAGCACAAGTCCTTTGGTATGAACAATTTAAATGTGATTTCCTATGCTGATATAGAAAAATACGAATAGTAGCAGAATAGCTTGCATGAAAATACGGTGCCTCATTGTGATAGGTTTATATGTAAAATTCACTTTTTAGATCAATGGCATCCATTGACTTTAGTGATGATTAGAAGTAAAAACAGAAGCAATATGAATCTATGGATAAGTGCAATCTATACACAACAAATACAATTTTCAAGGTAATCGCCATAAATATAGACTTCACGACCACTGTGTATGCTGATAATAACCTTTACAGGAGTTCTATTGGCACCAAAAATCTTGCTCTTCCCACCACATTAGAAGACAAAAGAAAAGTAAGTTTTTCCTAAACTACCCTCCCTCCCTCCACCCTCATCTCCGTCTCCCACCCTCCACCCTCCTCCAGTGAGGAGGGAGCCCCAGCCGGTAGCCGGTGGTGGAAGCCACGGCCAACCTGCTAGTCTCCCTCCCCCCTCTCCCTCTTTCTTCCTCCCTCCCCTTCTAATTTATTTCCCTCTTCTCCCTCTCTCCCTTCCTCTTCTTCCCTCTCCTTCCCTCCCCTCCTCTTCTTCTCCCTCTCCCCCCCCCCCCCTCCCAGTCGTTGCCAGGGAGGGAGATCAGGCTGCAACAGGTGGAAGCCCATTTGCAGCCTAGGGGCTGCCGCCCAATCTCCCTCCCTGCCTGCGACTAGGAGTGGGAGGGGGAGGGAGAGGAAGAAGAAGAGTAGGGGAGGGAAGGAGAGGGAAGAAGAGGAAGGGAGAGAGGGAGAAGAAGGAAAGAAAATAGAGGGGGAGGGAGTAAGAAAAAGGGAGAGAGGGAGAGGGGGTAGGGAGGCCGGCCGATCGGTAGGGGCATCCGCCGCAAGCTGTCGGCTGGGGCTCCTTCCTCGCCAGAGATCGTGGGGAGATGAGAGGGAGGAAGGGAATGAGGGAGAGGGAGGAGGGGGGAGGGGTAGTTTAGGAAAACTCTTTTTTTTATTTATTGTGTGGTGGGGAGAGTAACTTTTGAGGTGCCAACAGAACTCCCCTAACCTTTATGACTAATCCCTTTTACAAATCTGGAGAGAGAATGAGATATAGTCATTTGAAGGTGTTTTACCTTTCCAAAAAATATAATTGTTAAAAAATTATAAGAGTAGAAGGTTGAACTTAAAAATAAATAGGAATTACATTGGAGAAAAACTATTAGTCTTCCAAAGGAACCCTAAAATATTATAGGGCGAGTCACGATAAGCTTACAAATACAATAAGCTTAAGATTACAACATGCAAACAATGGTTGACTAAGGCTCCACTTGGAAACTCTAGTCTAATTGAAAAGAGCTAGTTAGATTAAGGTCTAAAATAAAAGCTTTGATTTTTATGAAAAGGTCATCAACCGATGTAGTCCCGTTGAGGCTAGGTCCTAGGGGGGCCCAAACTTAAGACAAACCTAATCTCTAACAATTTTGTACAAATTGGCTACTCGCAGGTCTAGAATCTACATTATCACGCATGGCACCTAAGACATTTACCATTATACGAAAGCACTGACCTTAAAAGCTCTAATTTTTATATTCTTGTTTATAAGTAGCTCGTTTAGTAAAATTATAAAAAAACCTTATTTCATTAGTTAATTGGAGCCCACCCACCTTTAGCGGTTGTGGTAACTGGAGCCTACATTTCTTGATTACAATGTGAAACCAACCCTTTGCGCAATCTTGGAAATTTTACGAGGTTATTTTCATCTAAAATACTTGTTTGTTTTGGAATGTGAACCTTCATTCATTTTAGGTAATTTCTTTTCTAAATAAGCGGCTTTTTTAGGCTCTTTTCTTTGAGGCAAACGCTCTAACTTGTAAATAAGCTCTAAAAAAAGAAAATACAATCACAGGGGCTTATCCAACATTCAGATATGTAAACAAGCTCTAGATCATAAAGTAAAAGGTTATTATAAAATTTTCCAAATGCTACCCACCTATTGTTTCTAGATAAGGAGGACTGATGAAAACTCTGACCTATGCGAAAAGTAAAGCAAGGATGACTTGAGGTTGTGCCATTAATAAATGCATCCTTAAACATATGTAACTTCTTTTTTTTTTCGAGCTGGCCCAGTGATGAGGGAAGTTTAAACTTCCTTTCCAGGGATCAATCCCTGTCAGGGATATGGAATCGAGTGTTGTTATCCACAGCAACACCCTTTGATTCCAGAAATATATGTTTCTTTGATGAACAATATGTCAACAAGAAAGGTCAATTTGTTATAAACTTAATATTATCTCACCATCAAATATGATTGTAATATCTATATTACATTAACATTGAAGAAGGAAATTGTGGTTTGATGATTCTGGTTCTTATTTTTGTCAAAGTTCAACAACTTAGATAACAATTTGTGAAAAAGATGTATGGAATTATTTTTATAGGGGCATCAGCTTTTGTACATCACACATGTTGCAACATAGAGTCTCCAATTGACCCCACAATAAAGATATAGTGACATTCTATATCTAGTAGAGCTTTTTGTATGCTGAAACAATTTGTGGATGACAACAAGGTTCTTGACAACAGGGATGCCCTGTTAGATGTAAGTGGCCCACATGACCATACATCTAATAATGATGGGGCCCCACATTGAGTCAATTGATTTTGATATATAAGATTTTTCCTTTAGTTTTAATTTTAACGAATCTGTCTGGCACTCATTTCTAGAATGCCCAATCCATTAGGACTCTTGTTTTACTGAATAATGAGGGAATTGAGAAATAAACAATTTATTTGGATTTCTTTAATGAAAACAACAATATTTGTATGGTGGTTTTTTCGGTCCCCTGTCTTACTCATGCTTATTCGCATTACAAAACCACTCTCACCCATATTGGAGTGAGTGAAAGGGAGAAAGGAGAAAACCCTACTTGATCGGGGCCACACATCTCATACGAGGGAAATCTAAGGGTTAGAACATAACTTCTTATCATCAAGATCATGGCGCAAGGTAAGCCTTTAGTGTTTTAGATTATCCATTGATTGATCTATGAATCTAGATCTACGGGTTTGGCTCGTGTTAAGAACCATTTTAGATCCAACACGCCAAGATGCCTAAAGGGGAACGAGATAAGTTTGCAGAGTCATTCTTAGTGAAGAACACCCATTAACAAGAACACTTCAGAGTACGAGAGTAGAAGATTGGAACAAAATTAGCTCTCTCTTATTCAGTATTTCTTATGCATGAAGTATTAAATCTCCTCTTCTAACCACTCCTTCCAAACAAGTAGGTGTTAGTAGAGGTAGCGAAAAAACTTTTCAATATAAAGACCTTATGAGGAGTATTTGTATTGTTTATGTCAAATAAGTTTTTCCCATTCATAGATGACTAGAGGATTATTGGATCATCATACTGCGTTGTCACCTTTAAAGCTTCATTCTATAAATTTGGGGTCCGTTTCATGTACTTCAATTTCAGCTCAACCCTTTTAGAAACTTGTTCTCTATGGATCCATGGTCTATATATTACCTTACAATCACTTCATTCAAGGTATTTGTTGCCTTCATCCTTCTCGATATTTTCTAAACTTCTTACGTGCCCACAATATATATATATATATATATATTTACCTTTTGTATACATACCAAAACCGACTAAAATGACATTACTTCTTCAATTAGAGTTACCTATGAGGTCCCTCCTATGCATTCAATTCTAGTCATTGATATGTCTCATCATCAATCTACTTGGCTTGAAGTATGTCAAGGTTCTCTACTACAATCAAATGCCGAAAACCTAATACTAAACTACTTTGCTTTCTTCAAATCAAATTATTAAAACTACACCTCATGTTTGGTTTAGGAAATACAAGTATACAATCACCTTCCAAGGGTGATCCTCTCCTAATAGGAGTGGGATTAATGGTGTATTTGTAAGATTCAAAGTGGGAATGAGAGTTTATATTCTTTTGTTGTAGGTGGGTTAGGGCATTGGTTTCCTTTGATCCACCCTACGCCCAGTATGTCTTATTTATACATTGTATAATATAATAGGATTCTTTTTATAAAACTTTGCAGGACCTGCGGTAGACCTTAAAACCTATAAGTAGTCATTCATGTTCTTAATAAAACCACCATAAGAAAAGCATGCAGTCCCTAAACTTTCACGTGGTATCATAGTTATGGCCGGTATCAATCTTGTGATCATGTCTGCTATGGTTGTCTTCTTTTACTTTTGCATCTCAAGCTCTTTCCTCCCAAATCTAGATCATCTTTTCAGGATAGTCTGCAATATCTCCTCTACTAAATGATGATTTTGTGTAGAAAGCAAGATCTAAGGAAAAGAAGATCAATAATATGGTGATGAATAGACACTTTTTCTTTTTTTTTTTTCATACTGCTTCATCTCTCAAAGCCACAATGTATTAGAGGATAAAAAGTGAAGAAAATGAATCAAGGAGAAAGATAACATTAGAAGAAGAGAAGAGAGTCCAAGATGAAAAAGAAAAAAAATAGACGTTGTTAGGAAAGTGCCATTCCAATGTATTACGCAAGAAGTTCTTTCTATTTATGATTTTGTCAAGAGAAAGGATTTTATTTTTGCATAATTGTCAAAAAAGGGTTCCTTTCCTACTTTACAATATATCTCCTTTGAAGATTTAGCATGCTCTCACCCTCAATAGTGGCAGGTTGGCCTGCAAAGGCGCTGCATCCATCTTCTTCTCCACCACTTTTGCTCTTTGGAGATGTAGAAATGATTGCCTTTACAGTAACACTAGAGCCTCTCAGACGAGGCTGATAAACTACCTGACCGAGCTCCTCTCAGCTTCTCTCATGTTAGAAACCCCCTTTTCTGGTAGACCTCTTCAAGCTTTTTGTAAGGTTTTTGTCTGCTCTCCCCTAACTTTGCTTGTAGGGGGCTCGGTCTTTATTTTTTCTCTCCCTCTGTAGTATGTGCTGTGGTTGCTGGGCTTCCCTCTCTTGGGCTGTCTTGCGTTTTGTATTCGCGCCCCCCGCCCCCCCCCCACCCCCCCCCCCCCACCCCCCCCACACACACACACACACACACAACTTTTTTCTAATACAATTTGCCATTAGCAAAAATTTAAAAAAAATAAAAAACAAAAAAAAAATCTCATCAGTTACACTAACCATTTTCTAGTATAAATAATATTTAGCTTTTTTTAAATTAATTTCAACTTTGATTGTGAATTGTTTCACCTGTGCTCGTGATGACGAGATCTACACGCTGAAAGGACAATCAAGACATTTATGCAGTTCAGAAATGATATTTTTATAATCATCCATATATTAATAAAGCCCCTAAATCACATTTTTCCCACCTTCAAGATCAATATGTGTGACGCCCCCAAACCGAGGCGCCGGTTAGGAAATTAATGGGGTGATTAGGACACTTCCAACTGGATCAACCTTGCTAACGAAACTTCAATAGTAGAAAATCTGTTAGAGAATTCTCGATGGTAGCTCGCAAATCTCAAGAAACTCAAGACCCTCGCATCAACCTTTGCAAAATCAACCAAAAATTACACATCGAATTAAGTTGCTCTAACTTAGAAAAACGGCTTGAATCAACCAAAACAATGCGCTTGTTAGACTTAGCGCACTGCACAACGATCCTCAAATAGATGCAAAGGGGGCTTTAAGTGTTATTCGACCTCTTCGTGGGGCAACAAAACTGTATATCTTCTGCCAATCACACGAACAAATGCGTCGGGAAGTCGGAAATCTGCCAAAGTCCTTCGAAGATACAACGCCCACTCCGAGGTCCGAGGAAACCCTAGTCTCTGACAACAAAACGAGTATGAAACACTACAAAATGGGTACAAAGACATCAATGTATGTTTCTAAAGAAATTATGGTAGTTTTGATGTCATCGGCCCCATCTCTAGCAGACTAGAAAAAAAGGGATTGCCACAATGCCGGCTCAATAGATAGAAAATGATTGTAAAGAGTTCACGATAGACATTTTGGGCAAGAAGTTTATAAAAATCAGAGCATTATTTTGTAGTAACGAACCACAGAGTCCTTTCTTGAATGGACCATGCATAGAAGTGGAGTACTAATAGAGAATATTCAGAATGATGTTCTCTATATATATATATATATATATATATGAAAATGATGAGTTTATCCTAGATTATTATCTATTATGTTTTCTATTTAATAACTAGGTTTCCTATTTTGAGTCATTATATATTTAGAAGTAGCCATTGGTTATTCTTAATTATAAGAAAACTACAGGCAATCTGGCAAAAGTAGTATTGAACTTATACAACGGAAAAGAGGACATGTTAGGTTGGTCAAATTTGGGTTTAGGCCAACTCATACCAAGCGTTGACCCAAGTATGAATTCTATGCCCAAATACTAAGCAGGACCAGGTTGGATAAGCTTTGACGTGGTCCAACCCAGCCCATGAACACACCTGGATGGATTATGCAGAGTGGGAGGGTGTGTAAATGATTGTGAGATATGGTCGATTGAGCCCAATGCAGGGCCCTTGAACACCCTAGGAATAGCTATCTCCACTCAAAAGCCAGTGACAGAGACAAGGTGTGAGCAGAAGTATGTGGATGGGTCGCTTGTTTTCTTGTAATGATTAAGGGCCACACGTGAATTGGTGAGTACATGAAATAACAAAAAATAGAAAAACTCTAGAAAAATATTGACGACTGAATTTAAGAACTTTAACCTGTAATAGAAATACTATGGTTAGATATTGTTCATTTGCTAGCTAATATAGATCTTAGGGCTACATATTTCGATAGAAAGTAGAAAAATTCACACACTTAATCACCCGTGAAATATGATATTTTCCTCTCTTGCTGTACTCGTATAATTAAAGAAAAAAGACAAGAAAGAAAAAAAAAATGTAACTAAATGTAGATTCTAACAAAGTAAATTACTCTTACAAATATAGATATATATATATATATATACACACACACAAACAAGTAGCGATAAATTAATACTTGACGACAAGTAAAAAACTCTAGCCTCATTAGTTCAAAATATCAGCTAATAGACTAAGCATATTGGCCAGTTAAAAATGGTACTTTTGCTATTATCTGTAACACCATAGGCATTTTAGACGGTACTAGTTGTTGTGGCAACAAACTGATATGTTTTGCGACAGACGAACATAATCGGCCATCAATAAGAATGGACCACTTTGACCAAGTCTAAGATCAGGGCCCAATATTCAATGGATGACAATATTATTTTATTGTCAAAACATTGAAACACACATCCTTAATATCTTCTCTTGAGAATTACTTAGAGAGGCTTCCAACTTCACATATGGTTAAAGTAAAGGGCCAACTGATCACTGGATATAAGACCCAAAACTTCATGGCTAATGTATCACAAAGAAAAGGCTGAACCTGATTATGCTTTCTGATATCATAAAACGCTAAAAGCTCATTGTTACTGAATTGACATCATGTAAGAGAAACTCTGCGACCAACCTTACTAATTTCTTCGGCTTGGGCCAAACTTCTACAACTTGGGTTGGATCAGGTCGAGTCAAATGGGTCACACATGTTGGATGTGGGTTATGCAGGCCGGGTTCAGCCAACCCACATCAGGTATTGGTTTGGGTTACTTAATCCTCTCTAAAGATTGGTAGGATATGGGTTTGGTTTTAACTTGTACCTGGCACAAGTCATTCCAACTTACTTTGACGCGACCTATTCAATTTCCAACCACATTAATAGCAACAAATACAGGACGTAAGGAACTCTTAATCATCTTGTCTCACCCCAAGATCACAGAAAAACAAAACCCCATCAAAGCTTTTCATTCAATTCAACATGGATTTTCATCGCTCACAGACTCCAGCACCCGAAAGGATGTCACCTTTGTGCTTATGAAACCCATCATTGCTTCGTCCGTTGGATTTATAATGTTGTGAAAATCAAACTATATTTTTCACATTTAGTCATGCCAAAAGATGTGATTTGTAAATCACTCTACTTGGAGTGAACTTAAACCAATGCTTGTGAAGCTGCTAATTGGGCCCGTATGTTACACAGGTCAGTCACTTTGATTCCAGTAAAACAAGGTGGGTTAGAGTTGAACTACAAAGCCCATTTAAATGTGTCAGGCGATGATCTATCTACATAACCCATTTGAATGGGTAGGGTCTGGATCTACCTGCATATTAAGCATATTTAAATTGTTTGGTGTTCAATACTTTTGTACTTTGGGATTTATTTTTTGATGTCGACCAAATTCAAATAACCTAAATACCTGAAACTAAATGTAGTTGGGCCAAACTTTTATAAGTCGGATTGGGCCAAAGCAAGTAAAATGGGCCACCCACATTGACCCACATCTAGTGTGGGTTTGTGTTAGCTGGCCTGTGATGAAAATAGGTCAGATTTCAGCTGGGCTTCAACCATCTAACAATAACATTTCATGCTTTCAATTTAACTACACATAAATTTTTCCGCTTTTAAAAATCCCAGAGGGAAGGAGAAAATAACAATGGAAAGTAAACGATTAATTACTTCAAGATCTTACCATGTAAATATATTTATCAAACTCATCTTACCATTACCAAAACGATCAAAGATTTCTATTAAATCCAACAACATTTCATGCTTTCGGATTTACTGACCATATAAATTCTTCCCCTTGTAAAAATCCGAAAGAGGAAGGAGAAAATAACAATGGAAAGGAAACGATTAAATGCTTCAAGATCATAAAATCATGTAGATATATTTATCAAAGTCATTCAAACTGTCACATTCTAAATACAATCACCATTTGTCATTTGATATCAAACAATGATTGTTGATAGCTTTCAACACCATATCAAGAACGATTCCTTGAGAAATACAACGGCGATAACTTGCTTAGATAGAAAGGTCAACCAAATTACCCAATGTTTCACGCTAGCAGTGGCAATTTGTTCCGGTTCCAAGTACCTCTGGAAGTTGAGGAGGGCCTCATCATTTGAATCCAAAGCTTCCGGCAAGACGATTATCATCTGTGTGTCATTAAAAAGATATGGAATGAAAAGAAGACACAAGAGAGTATTTTAGACTTTGGAGAGCCAAGAGGTTTTGAGATAGAGGAGCTTGCTTTATGTAGAGATGAGGGGCACAGGAAGGTAACCTTTTAAATGAGTATGAAGTGAAGCTCCTCACCCACAAAGACTATGTGCCCTACACGTGTCCTACCACAACAGGGCCCAACAAATGGACGGTGAGACTATTCGAACTATAACAGTTGTTGCAAGTGGAAACATCTTGTGTGTGCGCGCGCGCTTAGTTGAATATGTTCAGATTTATTCAAACACTTTTGCTTAGATTTAGCATTGAAAGATAAGGATACAGGATACTATTGTTATCTAAGGAATGCTACTCTCGGGCACATATTTATTTTAAAAAATTTTATACAGTTTGAAGAGATTTTGTAAGGATACATGATATTAATGTTACATTAGGAATGCTATTCTTGGATACAGATTTATCACAAAAGATTTAGCATTCCTGGATACAAATTTATTATAACAGATTTTGTTTACTATCAAGAGATTTTGTATGTTAGAGCATTGAAGGATAAGGATACATGATACTAATGTTATCTACATAATGCTATTCTTGGGCACATATTTATTTTAAAAGATTTTATATAGTTTCAAGAGATTCTGTACATTGTAGGATAAGGATACATGATATTAATGTTACATGAGGAATGATATTCTTGGATACTGATTTATTACAAAAGATTTAGCGTTCCCGGATACAAATTCATTATAAAAGATTTTGTACACTATCAAGAGATTTCGTATGCTAGAGAGACACAAACGGGTCAGCACCGTTGATTTGAAAATAGTGGACATTGTAGCTAAGAATCTCAGATGAGTTTTCCTTTGGAATGTGGGCCGTTGATCTTTTACATATGATGAATATACCCTTTGCTTGATTTAGCATTGTAGGTAGGGATACATAATACTTAAGCTATACGAGAAATTCTGTTCTTTTCCACATAGGTTTATTACAAAAGATTTTGAGCACTTTTAAGAATTTTTGTATACTTTTGAGACGTATATGGTTCAACGCCAATGATTGAATAATAGTAGATATTATAGTCAACAATCTCAAATAAATTCCCTTTCAAATGTGAGTCGTTGATCATTTACATCTAATGAATTAGTATTGTGGGTCCAAGCCAATTATATATACATAGGAGAATATTCATGTGCATCCATCCCTCACCATAGGGTGAGGAACACTTTCATAATTGGAAATTTCATGTACAAAAGAGGAAAAATCATATCTAGTCATATGCATAAAAATAATATTTATGTGCAAAAAGGAAAAGTTCCCTCACCCGATCACTTAAAGTCATCCTTAATTTGAATAATCATAAAAAAAAATTAAAAATAGATTAAATGTTTATTAAATTAAAAAAAATAAGGAGGAAAAAGAAAATGGAAAAAGGAAAAAGAAAACAAGGCCGTCCCGACAGCATTTTTTCACATATATTGAGTCACGCTTGGATTTGACTTGCCTATTGTCCAAAATGAGGTGACTCAGGCAACCCAAAAGCCAACATGGTGAGTGCCTCAATTGTGTCTTTAATTTCTCATTTTAGCCCTTCAATCAAAAGGCATTGCCTACATGTAGGGATGCCAATGGACCACAATTACCCGGTTATCAAAGGTCAGAATCGAAAACTCTTGGGCATGGAAATTTTTTCTAGCGCCAATTGGGGATGGAGTCCAGGCCTGTAGTTTGGCTCTGACTTTGTTACTTCAGGTCTAGTCAGATCTAAGTCCTACATTTGACACGTGTTAGGTTAAAGTTTGGGTCCAGGTTCACTATCGTTCCAACCCCAACCCAATTCATTTAATTAAATTATTAAAATCCCCACTTACAATTCCTAAGAATTCACTGTGGTCAAACAACACTACACCAAAAACGGAAAATTGGAACGGATTACCGCTCCTAATCCGCCCGTTCCTAATCTGTTAAACAGTTTCCAAACCGTTCCAATTTCCTATTTTTGGAACGGATTAACGGATTAGGAACGGAAAACTGGAAACTGGAACGGATTACCGTTCATAATCCGTTAAACCGTTCCCAAACCGTTCCAAATTCCCGTTTTTGGTGTAGTGCAAATAGACACTAAATTATAGTGAATACAAATATTAAAACTACAGGGGCCTATTTACACATCATAAAAACCTTAGGGGGTATATAATATAAAAACCTCTTTCAGCAAGAATAAGCCTATTGTCATATATTCATTGTCATGTATGCAATCATAAGAAATCTCCACACATGCCTTCTATGTGACTTTGAATTCTAAAGTTCAATCCACTTAGCCTCAATAAACAAATGAGTGACTTGTCCTTTCAGACCTTGATTAATGCTGTCCTTGACTAAGTCATTCTCAACATTGGGTGAATAATACTGAGTCAATCAAGACGTTATTTTTAGTGGCACATGCATTGTTTTGAAACTTGACACCACTTGACCCAACCAACTCGACTTGGCTTGACCAGGTTGAACCGGTCTCTAGGGCTGACTGAGCCACACTTGATCAAGTTTTACTCTACAGTACATCGAGTCCGAGTCTTATGTTCGTAGTTTATAAAATTATAAAAAATGGGATATGACAAGGACAAGGTGTAGCCCCAACCCATTTACCCAACCTGATCAAAACCCAAATCAGTTGTGATTTTCAGGTTGACGTCAAGCTTAGGTCAAGCTTAGGCCTGAAAATAAAATATCCAATTTGAATTTGGGTTGAGTTAGGGTTTGATTAAAGTTTGGTTTAAGTTGGTTGTAATAATGCAGTCTTGACAAGGGCAGGAAGTCAGGTCCGGTTTAGGTTTGCGTTTTAAAAGTTTAGATTAGGTTTGGATTGAGTCAATCAAGTTAATGAGTCTCAGGTTCAGTCTTGGTTTCTTTTTCTTGCTTAAAGGCAACTGTAATTGAACTAAAAAAAAAGGGAGGAACACAGGCAAAAAGCCCAAACAAGAAGAGCCACCCAGGCAACTATACAAGAAAATGGAGCCAGAAAAAACAAGGGAAAGGTGACACCACACTAATACAAAGCCTTAGACAGAAGAGGACTTGACAAAATAATTACATAGCTCTTGGAGAGGCTTACCAGTAAATGGTTTAACTAAGAGTTTGAGGGAGGAAGAGAGAGGTTCAGTTAGGACGGTCTTAGCCTTCATATGAGAAGCTCAAGAATTCCTGAACGTATGATCATTCCTGATCCTCTATCAAAAAGGTTCAGGCTTGGGTTGGCATTTCTAGAATTATAGTTTAATTTGGGTTTGGCACTACAACCGAGCCAGCCATCTGCCGGCGCCAGTCACATGCCTTGTGAAAATGCCCTAGTTGCTTGCCAAATCTAATGCCACAAACAATTCAAGCAGTGATATAATTGTCACGACCCAAGCCTGAGTTACGATAATCCAGGGCCGTGAACCATACTTACTCCCGTGAACTCTAAATTAACCTAAGCTAAAACAGAGTCCACAAGAGATACATTCATTCATACATACCTGTCAATTGTACAATTTGCGGAAATACACATTGACAATATAATTCAAAATGTACATGTATACAAAATAAAGTTCCTTATACATGTATCGCTCTTTTTCCTTCTGTCATCAACTCAAGCATATCTAAACACTATGCAAGTTGACAATTGTTCAAGTTCTCAAAATACTACATTTCCAAAATGTATTTCAACTATTACAAAATAATTCTCAAAAGAATTTCCCAAAATATCCACACACTACAACAGTTTACACATTTAGCGACGAAATTTTTCGTCGCCAAAAGCCCTAAAAACGTCGGTAAATCTCTTTACCGACGAAAATAATTTCGTCGCCCCGACGTCGGTAAAAGTACGTGGACAAAACTTTTTACTGACGCAAAACTATTTCGTCGGCAAAAATTAATTTTTACCGACTATTATATAAATTTTACCGACGTTTTTTTTTCGTCGGTAAAAGTTTAAAGAAAAATAAATTAAAAATTAAAAAACTTTTACCAACGTTTTTTTTCGTTGGTACAATGAAAAAAGAAAATAAAAAATAAAAAAGACTTTCACCGACGTTTTATATTCGTCGGTAAAATAAAAAAGAAAATAAAAAAATTTAATAAGACTTTCACCGACGTTTTATTTTCGTCGGTAAAAGTAAAAATGAAAATAAAAAAAAATTTAATAATACTTTCCCCGACGTTTTATTTTGTCGGTAAAAGTAAAAAAGAAAATAAAAAAAATTAATGAGACTTTCACCGACGTTTTATTTTCGTCGGTAAAAGTAAAAAAGAAAAAAAACATTTAATAAGACTTTCACCGACGTTTTATTTTCGTCGGTAAAAGTAATAAAGAGAATAAAAAAATTTAATAAGACTTTCACCGACGTTTTATTTTCGTCGGTAAAAGTAAAAAAGAAAATAAAAAAAATTAATGAGACTTTCACCGACATTTTATTTTGTCGGTAAAAGTAAAAAAGAAAATAAAAAAAATTAATGAGACTTTCACCGACATTTTAATTCCGTCGGTAAAAGTAAAAAAAACGTCGGTGAAAGTATTTTATTTTTTAAATCTTTTATTTGTTTTTGCAATAAAAAAGCCCTTTAAACCTATTTATACACCTGTATCACACCTGTATCAAAAAATAAACCTATTCATATACCTGTATTCAATATTAAAAATGCATGCAAACAAATGTTTCTAAATAAACAAACAACCATCGCCATTTTTCATCAAATCATTGATCTCATTAATCAAATATTACATTAATCAATAATGATTCAGTCTGATAAAAATGTCAAATATACAAATACAAATAAACTAAAAAAAATAAAACACCAGCAAAGTATGCAACCGATCCCAAAACGTCCGTCAATCTGCAAAGACAAAAACAACATTAGAATATTTTCAATAAATTAAATTATAAAAGAAAGATATACATGTATATATATAAATTATAAATTAGAATCTTTTTACATGATTGGATTGGACAATTAGTTAATGTTTCTTGGACCTGAGTCTCTATGGTTGATTAATTCAACAACCTCTTATACCTGGTAAGCCTAATTGGCCTCAAGAATCCACACGCATGAGGTGAAAACATTGTTTTGTCTTTGTTTCACTGTCTTAAACATCCACATCTATGCAGATGATTGAAGGGTTAGGATATTCTAATATGAAAGGTTCTTGAACATCTATATCCAAAACAAGTCAATAGCATAAACAACTTAGATCATGAAACACTTGAAATGAGAACAAGGGGCCGGTTTGATCCCTTGCTTTCTTTTACTGTAGGAGTAAGCTTCTCCCATGGGTCCCACCTCTCTTGGCTACGGAAAAACTAAATAAATATAAATTAACACTTAAAATGAAGTTTTATTCAAAGAAATTAAAAAAAAAGATTTATTTTGTAAATAAAAGAAACAGCTAAACATCCTAAAACCAAGGTCAATACCTGTAGTTGGAAATGGTCCTGAAGGACCAACAACCATTTCCTGATAAACAAATTGAAAATTCTTTTCCTTAAAAGTCTTGTACTCATGGTATGGTGGTGGGTCATGAAGGAAAAGCATTGATTTCCGCTCCAAACTCCCTAGCCGGGAGTCCTATTTACGAGCCGTCCGTTCCTACATGTTACTCTACCCTCGACCGTAGTGGCCGTGCCGGTTTCGGAGTTTTTCGGTCTTCGGTTCCCGTTCCGGACCCCCGGCAGGCCGTTTTCGAGCCTAAGTGTCAGAAAAGTGTCCATTTCCGCTCCAAACTCCCTAACCGGGAGACTTATTTGCGAGCAGTCAGTTCCTACAGGTTACTCTACCCTCGAGCATAGTGCCCGTGCCGGTTTCGGATTTTTCCGGTCGCCGGTTCCCGTTCTGGACCCCCGGCGGGTCTTTTTTTAGCCTAAGAGTTGGAAAAGCGTCGATTTCCACTCCAAACTCCCTAACCAGGAGTCCTATTTGCGAGCCATCAGTTCCTACAGGTTACTCTACCCTCGTTTTCGAGCCTAACTGTCAGAAAAGCGTCCATTTCTTCTCCAAACTCCCTAACCGGGAGTCCTATTTACGAGCCGTCAGTTCCTACCGGTTACTCTACCCCCGAGCGAAGTGCCCATGCCAGTTTCGGATTTTTCCAGTCTCCAGTTACCATTCCAGACACCCGGCGGACCGTTTTCGAGCCTAAGTGTCGGAAAAGCATCCATTTCTGCTCCAAACGCCCTAACCGGGAGTTCTATTTGCGAGCCGTCAGTTCCTACAGGTTACTCTACCCTCGACCGAAGTGCCCGTGTCGGTTTTGGATTTTTGCGGTCGCCGGTTCCCGTTCCGGACCCTTGGCGGGCCGTTTTCAAGCCTAAGAGTCGGAAAAGCGTCCATTTCCTCTCCAAACTCCCTAACCGGGAGTCCTATTTGCGAGCCGTCAGTTCCTACAGGTTACTCTACCCCCGAGCGAAGTACCCATGCCAGTTTCGGATTTTCCCAGTCTCCGGTTACCATTCCAGACACCCGGCGGGCCATTTTCAAGCCTAAGTGTCGGAAAAGCGTCCATTTCTGCTCCAAACGCCCTAACCGGGAGTCCTATTTGCGAGCCGTCAGCTCCTACAGGTTACTTTACCCTCGACCGAAGTGCCCGTGCCGGTTTTGGATTTTTGCGGTCGCCGGTTCCCGTTCGTGTCCCTCGGCGGGCCGTTTTCAAGCCTAAGAGTCGGAAAAGCGTCCATTTCCTCTCCAAACTCCCTAACCGGGAGTCCTATTTGCAAGCCATCAGTTTCTACAGGTTGCTCTACCCTTGAGCATAGTGCCCGTGCTGGTTTCGGATTTTTCCGGTCTTCGGTTCCCGTTCTGGACCCCCGGCGGGCCGTTTTCGAGCCTTACTGTAGGAAAAGCGTCGATTTCCGCTCCAAACTCCCTAACCGGGAGTCCTATTTGCGAGCCGTCAGTTCCTACAGGTTACACTACCCTCGACCGTAGTGCTCGTATGGGTTTTGGATTTTTCCGGTCGCCGGTTCCCGTTTCGAACCCCGGCGGGCCATTTTCGAGCCTAAGAGTCGGAAAAGCGTCGATTTCTGCTCCAAACTCCCTAACCGGGAATCCTATTTGCTAGCTGTCAGTTCTTACATGTTACTCTACCCTCGAGTGAAGTGCCCGTGCCGGTTTCGGATTTTTCTAGTCTCCGGTTCCCTCTCCGGACCCCCAGCGGGCCGTTTTCAAGCCTAAATGTCGCAAAAGCGTCCATTTTCGCTCTAAACTCCCTAACCGGGAGTCCTATTTGCGAGCCGTCAATTCCTACAAGTTACTCTACCCTCGAGCGAAGTGCCCGTACCAGTTTTGGATTTTTCCGGTAGCCGGTTCCTGTTTCGAACCCCCAGCAGGCCATTTTCGAGCCTAAGTGTCGCAAAAGCGTCCATTTCCGCTCCAAACTCCCTAACCGGGAGTACTATTTGCCAGCCGTCAGTTCCTACATATTACTCTACCCTCGAGCGTAGTTGTCTGTGTGGGTTTTGGACTTTTCCAATCACCTCATATTCATCCCCTTCCTTCATCATCTCCATCATCACAATTCATTCCATTGGTTTTCCATAAATCAAAACCATTTGACAATTAAATCTAAAACAATAATGAAATCGTGTCTAAGCTACAGTTCCATAAAAACACATGCATATCCATAAAAATAAATACATATTCACTTGCCTTTGGGTGAGGAAATCCATAAAGATACAACCATGGACTGCGATGATCAGGCCATCCTCAAAAAGTGATTATCAAGTTCCTTTTGGTTACGCAAAAGCATGGTTTGTATCTTTATGTCTTGCTGGTATTTTGTACTTTTTTCCCCTGTTTGTTCACTCCCTCATGTTGGTCTTTCCTAATTCTACAGGTTACATTGGAGAGTTTGAGTATGTAGATGATCATAGGTCAGGTAAAATAGTGGTGGAATTGAATGGAAGACTGAACAAATGTGGGGTTATATCACAAACTATAGACCCATCATGGTCGGTTTGTGGGCTGGACCACAGCAGGGTATGCATCCATTCAGGGTGGGTGTAGACGTATAGTCTCACAAACCATAAACCCATCATAGGTTGTAGGCTTAGACACAGCAGGGCATGTATTGAGTCAGGGTGGGTTCAGATTTATAGGCCAAAACAAATCAAATCCTATGATTGCATTTGGATTGCCGTCTTAAATCAAGAAGAAATGCACTCTCATTCAGGCCCATAGTAATACTACTGATAGTTCCAAGGTAACAGGCAATAAGAATACATCCTAATAACAATTTTAACTGACAAAAGGAATGTTCATTAAGTTGAGGAGTTGGCTATCTTGGGCTGTGGCACTTTCATTCTAGACACCATCAATCTCATATTCAAAGCTCCCAGTTGACGTACAACAAGACAAAAGCATTACTGGTCATTTTGAATCTGAAGTGATGACGTTGTTAGGATGAAGCCCAGACTCATTATGGCATGCAGACCTCGTCAAAGAAAATGGACTCCACCTATGATGACCAGGTAATGTTAGGGCCCACAGCTGATGCATAGGTTGCCTATTATGATACTGCACAAGAAACCCAATTGACAATCCATTTTGTGGCCATTCACAGACAGCTAGGTCCATCTGATCAAGTTGATAAAGGAGAGAGGCTATTGCATTCAAATGTAGCACTTTCAATCCAATTGTCCACCCAATTCAAAGGCAGAAGCAGCCTAACTTTCAGACCTTTGTATTGCTAGAGGATAATTGCAAGATTCAAATTACAGTAGATCAACAAAAATTGTGAGCAATACTCTCTGCAAGTTTTATTAGTTTTATTATTATTTATTATTATAGAACTTCAAAATTGAAATGTTTTTGGGCAAGTATTCATCTCCTTGGAGCAGCACTACATGCTTCCCACCAAATAATAACCTATTTCATAAAGAAACTAAAAAAGGAACTCACCAGATAACTGACAATATATTATTCAATAACTGTAAAGAGAAAAAAAAAAAAAAAAAAAACCTCCAGCATAGCTCACCATGCAAAGAATCCTAACTCACATTGTGGTAAGAATCAATGATGGCATCCGCAAGATATTCGCATTTGGCAAGAGATAACCCAGCCAAGGATATCCTACCATCTTTTGTAATGTACACGTGCCACTTGTTGGTCATATTGTCGCTCTATCAAATAAAAAAAAAAAAAAACCATAAAAATCTCATGTGAGAGAAGGATGAAACAACAGCTTGTTAGTCCACATATCCCTTCACTGGTGCATTGAATAAAAACAAAATAATAATAAACAAGAGCGCACTAACCAATGAACCCCAAACAAACCTTAAAATACCACGAACAATAAGTGTGTTAGTTCGCTAACCGTTAAGTGTGGTTGGAGAGACTCCAGATCGGAACCCTGGAGCACATTCCAGGAACAAGAACCCAAAAGGATCTTCTAGCCTCCATGAATAAGGATCACATTCTAGGAGACCACCATGTAAGAAATGATACATGACCACAATATGGGAGTCATCAACAAAATCATTTCCTCAAATGCCAGGACCAAGAGGACCAGAAGTCGGGACAAGACTATGGGTCAGTTTGCATGGAATTGTGTTCTTGGGAATTCTAAGAATGTATTCCTAAAAGTAACTAAAATTGAAGATAGAAAAGATAAAGATGAAAAAACATGGGGATGGGGGGATTTCAAGGACTCCCTAGGATCCTCCTCTCCGCAAGAAAATCAGCCCCAACCATGATTTCTATCATCTCCATCTGGGCCCCAAAATACATATACATTATATGTTTATGTATATGTATTTTACTCAGGTAAGGATGTCTTGCACAGTTGCACCATGCAAATAAACTGTAAATTTAAATTTCCCCTTCCATTTTAGTCTCAGATTTAAACATATAAATTGCACTCACTGCACCTTTTTGCAGCATCTGAGGATGAGCAAACAACATTGATAGCTCCAATCCTTTCTGCATAAAGGCCTAGATTTTTACTGTATGACTGAGCGATTAGAACCTCCAAACCACGAGAAACAAATGACCTTACAGATGAAGCATCTTCATCAAGGCTCCCACTTGCAAATCCTTGCAGTACAACATTCCAAAGCTGAGGAACACTTCTACCAACAAGCAAAGTGATGTCTGAATGGGAAATAATATACCTGGTATGCAACATCAAAAAATGGAATGTGGTTCTTTTCTTGAATGACATCAGCAATTTTCTCCCACTATTCGGGAGTTGGGTCAATGCCAGTTGGGTTGTGAGCACAACCATGGAGAACAACAAAAGAACCATCTAGTGCTGCCTGGAAACAAACAAAGAACAAATTATCCAAAGGATGAGATGTTCTGGGAATCAATCCAGGCAAGACCTAAGAATTGTAATTTGTGTTGTTTCACAATGAAGATTTTTAACATAGAAAATAATGGTGGCATGAAAATATGGCTTTTAAAAATGTTCGTAAAAGATGTAATGTCACACTTCATCCTACATAATCTGTGATTTAGGTCTTTGGACCTACAAGAATATTGTTGAGCTTCAGGTGGCAAACAACAAAGACGATGGCCAGAGATTTAAGCACTGTGCTTCCATAAATGGGTGCTCAGTCACATTGCTAGGAAGAGTGAATGAGGAAATAAAGAAAGGAAGAAAGAGAGAAACGAAAATTAGATGGGAGATGAGATGAATCAGTGGAGAAGGGAGAGGGAAATGAGAGAGGAGGCTGTTGAGAGCGTGGAATGAGAAAGGGGAAAGGGAGATAAGGGAGAAGGATAAGGAAGAAAGAAAGAAGAGGAGGAGGAAAAGGCAGATGAGAGGAGAGGAACAGGGGAGGAACAGGGGAGGAAGAAGAGAAGAGCGAAAGAGAGAGAGAGAACCAAGGGAGAGAGGGAGTGGTCTGCAGGTGGGCGCAGGGCGGAACAGAGGAGGAAGCAGGGGAGAGGGAGAGGAAGAGGGGAGGAAGAAGAGAAGAGAGGGAGAGAAAGAGAGAACCAAGGGAGAGGGGGAGCGGTTTCCGGTGGGCGCTGCAGCAAGCACAGGCGAGGGGAGACAGGGGAGGAAGAAGAAGAGAGGAAGGGAGGTAGGAGAGCAGACAGGAAATAGAGAGATAGGGAACGAGGGAGAGAGAGAACAGAGAAGAAAGAGAGAGGAGAGGGGGAATGGTGCGCGGTGTGTGCGGAGTGCAGGTAGAGGGAGGGGTGTACCTGGTGCAGGGGAGGCGTCCAGCGGCGCGAGGAGGAAGCTGAAGGCTCTGCGGGCGTCCGGGGGCCGCTGCTGTGGTCATCTGGCAGAGGAAGGTGAGAAGTCTGGAGAGGGAGGGAGAGTTAGAAAGGGATGAGAGGAGATGAGAAGAGATGGGTTCTGGAGGGGTTTTTCCGGAGATGAGAGGACGACGATGGGTTCTGGAGGTTCTGGGTGAGGGGAGAGAAAGACGTGAGTGAGGGAAAAGAGGGCTTGGAAGAGGGAAAAGGTTGGTGGCGGGGAGGGAAAAAAATATGTTTACCGACGTTTATGGTTTCGTCGGTAACAATTATTTAATTTTTCTTAACCTTTGCCGACGTTTCATCTAAAACGTCGGTAATACATTTTCCGACGCTATTTTTCGTCGGTAAAAATAAAATCGTCGGTAAAGGTCTCTATTTTTAATTTTCCTCAAAATAAAATTAAACTTTACCGACGTTTTATAGAAATCGTCGCTAAAAGTTCAACTTTATAAAATTCAACGATATTAGAATTTGATATTTTTTTCCCTAAAAATGAAGTTAATAATGAAATTGAACTTGATAATAGACTTTGATATTTATTTTCCCTAAAAATGAAGTTAATAATAAAATCGTCAGTAAAGGTTTTCAAGGAAACGTTGCTAAAAGTCAATTTTACCGATATCTTATAATTCATTTATTTTTTACCGACGTTTATTTTTCGTCGCGAAAAAGTATTTTATTATTATTATTTAAAAACAAGTAAAAATTTTTATTTTACCGACGAATTAAAAAACATCGGTAATAATCTGATCGGGTAAGGCTTGTGTTGGGCAGGGTGTTTGGTGATGTCTTCATAGATTCGGATTTTGAAATCTATTTTTATGATGTGGGTATCTTTAGGTTTTTGAACCATTAGGACTAATCCCTTGGGTGATAACTCATTAAACCTAAACAAATGCACAACGGTAAATTTGGTGTTTGTTTCAAACACAAGACATAGGAAGCAAACCCATGCCTTATGCCACTTGGCCAACACCTAAGTGAGTAATGTATACATAGAATGAAATAGCACATTGATAGTATAAAATACAAAATACTAATTTTATGAATATTCAAGTTTTCAAATTTTACAACATACAAACTAAAATAAGCACGGTTGAATTACTCTCACTCCATGTGGTGGGGCATGACCATTTATGAATGAAGGAAAATATCTCATAGAATGCACAAATCCTTTAAATTTTCCGGAGTTTCCTAAAGATATCATGGTTTTTTTAACCATTATAGAGCTTACTTTATTATTTATGTATCTCACTTTAGCAATTTTCAAACTTAGAAATAACAACCTTGGCCTCTCTTCATCAACACATTACATGTCCTAAGAGTTTCTATCATTATAGGGCACATTTGGTAAACTCTTCCCTCCATCTCCTAAAACCAAGATATCATCACAGAGGATTTTCGAAGAGAGTTTTAGGTTTAGTAACTAGGGAGGATTTCTACCATCTAACTTTTTTGAAAGTTTCTCAAAATACTTAAAAAATGATGACCTCAGCTTTCACTCCTTTGTTGTGGAAAATCGTACGGGGAATTTGAATGGTTTCGATCATACAAAAGGGGCCCAAAAAATAAAAAGAATTAATATTTCAAGGCATGGACTTTTCTACAAAGATCTCAAAATTTAGGAAGGATCAACGGAGGATGTTTGAATTTCCAGATAGCGCTTGGCCTTTCAGAAATGATGTACGACTTGGATCATTATTTCAAGGCCCATAGGAGCCAAAAACTTGAAAAAAGTACTGCGATATAATCACATTTTCTACACTGTGGAAGATAAATGATCTAGAGTTTTTCACAACTTTTTCACGATCCATGATGTATCACACTGCGAAACTGTCCGTGTAGTCGGTTTAGGCATTCTGAAGAGTTTTAGCGGTTTGGATTTTGCAAAAAAGGACCACAGATTTCTAGAAATTGAGATCCAACGGTGTGAATTCTTTTTTGCAAATATCTTAAAATCTATGAGGAATCAACGTTTGAGATTTTATCACATTGTCGTTTTGGGCCTTTCAAACATGATTAACGGCTTCGATCTTAGTTGTGGGATCCAAAAATTATGTTTCCAAATACAAAACCGCTAACCTCTGTTACCGTGAAATGTTACAGATCCGCTTTATACCGTTGGATAACTTGTGCCCTTTGTACCGTCGGAAAAAATTATTTTATTTTTATTATTTAAAAAAACAGAGTAAAAAGTGCTGATTTTACCGATGAATTAAAGTAGCGACGTTTTTTTAATTCGTCGGTAATAATATTTGATTTTTAATTTAGTTAGAAAATAAATTAATTTTACACTTGATATTTGCCGACGTTTTATAGACAAACGTCGGTAAAAGTGGATTTCCCCGACGTTTCTAATTCGTCGGTAATAATATTTCATTTTTTACTTTAGTTAGAAAATAAATTAATTTTAAGCTTGATCTTTACCGACGTTTTATAGAAAACGTCGGTAAAAGTCTGCCTTTTACCGACGTTTTTAAATAAACGTCGCCAAAAAGTGTACTTTTACCGACATTTTATAGAAAACGTCGGTAAAAGTCTAGTTTTTTTCCAACGATTTTTTTTACGTCGGTAAAAGTCACTTTTACCGATGAATTTAGAAAAACGTCGCTAAAGGTGCACATTGTTGTAGTGACAGTTCGCTTGCGCACTTGAATACCCATATCAATTGGTATTTCGACCGTCCCACTCTATCAATCCTCTCGGAGGAACCGCAATGGTCTCCTCCGCTGCCGCTTGGGCCGCTGCTGGGGCCGGCATGGGCGATTGGGCCTGTAATACCATCAATAACACTAATGAACACGACGGTTCAACAATGTATAAACAAAACTTGTAAAAGCACGTGTTATTACATTACTAATTTCATTCAATATATTTAGTGAACAGTTCCAATTCTAGATAAGTCTAGAAACTTCCTACAATGACCATGGGTGAGCATAAGAAGTCAATCAACAATTATGTACAAGATGGCAACTACCATAGCTTTCATTTTATTTCATTCCATTTCATTTCATGTCATTTCATTTCATATATCATCTTCCCTCAAAGGAAAGATTCATCTTCCAAATGGAAGGCATCAATCAGTACCCGTAGATACGATCGGAATTTGTGGGGCTTACCAGTGTCCGGGCCAGGGACACTAGCATCACCACGGAGCTCCGGAACGCCCCCAAATCATCTACTGCAGTAGTGATAGTCATTTGGCTCGGGGAGGAAGGGCGCACCATTCATGACCCCGGCCTCATGAAAATAATCATTATTAATACATTTAGAATTTCATACAATAGCTAGGTAGTGCCAGACTCAAGGGTCAATGCATTTCATTACTAATCCATTTCTGGATTCAATTCAATATAGTGATTCCATTCTTAACAATGGAAAAGAGACAAACAATGCCATCAATCTTGTAAGATTGGAATGAAGTGATACATAACACAAAGGCATGAGAGAATCACTGACTACCCGATTCTACTCATTTCTATTCTAGTTCTTACCCACCATTTGGGTGTAACCGATGGTTACCCAATGTACGTGTTATTCTCGATGGACATCACATTTGTATTTATATGTACATTGGAGTCCCCATAAATTAACACCCATAGAGGTATAGTCCGTAATCAATTAACACTTAACCCTTCATTAATTCAAGGGTTCAATTCTTAAGGTTTCTGTTCCATTATCCAATCCTCACCAAATCTTTATTTGCATTAATTAGCCACAAAGCTAATTTAGAGGACATATAAATGTCCAAAAAGCATCCACGTTTCCTCCGAAATCCAAACCAATTTGGCCTCAAACAATGCCCTGTCCAGTATCAGGTTCGCTCGAGCGGACTCAAGTTCGCTCGAGCGGACCCAGACAGAGGAGTGGTCGCTCGAGCGAACTCAAACAGAAAAGTGGTCGCTCGAGCAGACCCTTGTCCGCTCGAGCGCCTTCATCCAGAGAGTGGTTCGCTCGAGCGAACCCAAGTTCGTTCAAGCGAATGCTTCAGAACTTCACTCCGTTCATCTAGAGAGTGGGTCGCTAGAGCGAACGCTTCAGAAAACCCAATCCGGATTTCTGTAACTCTCTCTCTTGTTCACTCCTTCTCCATTTTTTACCACAACCACCTGCAATAACCTTGGACCTCCTGTCCACTCCTTATTCACCATTTAATACACACATCAATGACATTTCTAATCCATTCCATCAATCCATAAACAACCAATCCATTCAACATTCAATGAGAAAGGCACAAACCCACATTTATGAAACCTCCCCTTTTCATTCACAATACTAACAACAATCACAAGAAATGCTTATACTTGCCTCTTTTTGAGATTCTTTGACAAAACCCCTATTTCTATGGCTTGGCTTGGCACTAATCTCTCCAAAGGGAATCCCAAGCTCTTCAACAATGGAGGAAGCTTGATGGAGAAGATGAAGTGGATGACCAAGCTTCTTCAAAAGTTATTTGCAAGCTCTCAATCTTCACTCTTGATGGAGAAGAAATGGAAGAGAAAAGGAAGAAAGTTGCCTAGGGCTTGCTAAAGTGAAAAATGAGCCATCTCTTAGCTTAAATAAGTGGGATTTTGCACTTAAGTCCCCTTCTATTTTTCTTATTCACGATTTGGGTCAAATGAAGACCCATTTGATCAACCTTAAGTCAAATGAAACTAAGTGTATTATGAAAGTTGACGTACTCTTCGAGATACACACGTTGGTATCAAAAATTTCCGTATTTGACGAAATCCGTGAAAACTCGTATTTACAAAAAGGTCCTTAGTTTACCTTGTTTGAGTTTAAACTCTTTTTAACCAACTCAATCCCTTTCAAGTTCACTTCATTAAGCTTAATTCAATCATGTGAGACTAACCCAACTCATTTAGTTCATTAATCACAATTAGCACAATTAATCATGCTTAAGTAACACTAATTGGGATTAATTAGTCTTAATTATGATTAGTCCGGGGCGGGGCCTAACAATAATAGACCATGCTCTTTCATTTTTAGGTCCAATAATGAAGGGTCCATGGACGAAAAATCATAGATGAATGTACTTAGGTGGGCCACTGACATATTAGTCAAATGGACGGTCACAAAAAAACGATGAAATGTGTGTATCTAACCAGCACATTGTGCCCATTTTGCCCAGAGATCTGTCAAGGTGGGCCCCTTTTGATAGAGGATCTAATGATAGGAGTCCCAACAAATCCCTCTATCTGAAGATGAGGAAGACCTAACCTCAAAGTTGGCCAACTTCGAATGGCCAACTTTTGATCCGTACGTCTTATTTCGAAGCTCTACATATACCTTTGGAAAGCTCTCGGGATGCGGAATTCTGTGGACCACACATCTTATTGATCAGAGGTTGGGATAGAAAGTTAATGTGTAGATCAATCAACCAGGCCCTATCTCTTTTGGAAAAAGGGTTTTTAACCTAGCTTGGACTCTATAGGAAACCCTTGCCCATTAAGGTAATCAATTCCACTTTAAAAGGGCCTACACCCTCCATAATCAATCTATGAGGATAATTGTGACATAAAAACTAAACCAATAAGTTTCTTAGGGTGTAAAAGATTGACCTTGTAGCTCCATAGACATGGAACCCTTGACAATTAACATGGCACAATGTAAATTATGACACGTGAGAAATCTTGGGCTGAGATAATTTTATGGGCTTATCCGATTCGTCTAGAACTTCACCATGGGTGTTATTTTAGGGATTTTGGTGTACATTGCGTGCACACAAAGTGATACCAACTAAATGTAAAACGTGCTTTGAATTACCTAAAACTACATCGTAATGAATGGTTAAGAGACGGTGGGTAATCAATTTAGGATTGGCGAGTAAATATCCTTGACTCCATTAATCGAACTGCATTTGCATATTGATATTGACTTTCTCATTTCCCTCAAATGTCAACTAATTGTTATATGCATCATTCAAATTATTTCTCAATTTGTTACTACAATTGTCTTACAAATGTCGTCATATATTGATATGATATTCAAATGGAGTAAGCATATGATTCGATTCGATTAGAAATGATGGTATGAAAATAAATGTATTTGATTAGAAATGATTCAAATAGAAAAGTCTTACTCCAGTCTTATTATTATTTCAATTCGAATGGTTCGGCACAACTTAGCTTTGACCTTGTGATATCCGACGGGGTTAAAACTTAATTTAGTTATTCGAAACTACTGTAGCAAATTTTCTGGAGCATCAGAACTCCAAAACCGGATAGCCAGGAGAACCTTTGGCTGGGTCACTGGTGACATCACAACATGATTCGTTCTCTATCGGAGAGGATGAGCTAAATGTAGTAGCCAACCAGTAATATGAGTATTCGATTTATGATTCGAAAAGCATGAATTATTCAAAATGCACAATGTGCCTAGTAGATCAATGCTTGATCTCTTTAATTTATTTGTCTTTAAATTCGAATTAGAACAGCATGTTTTAAATCATAATTGCTTATATATATTGTTGAATCGTCGTATTCATGGTGCTGTACTTGGTGTCATAGGAATCCAGGATACCGAAGACGATAATTGATAGTTCTCCATATTAGAGATTTGATCAGTAAAGATATCGGTTAGTCTTGACTGTCGGAGTAAGTACAAGAGTGGTAATCATGGGTTTGGGATGAGACTATGCATTTATGTTACCATGCACTAGTTTAGTTCTGATTTGCATTTGTATTAGGATTATGTCCCATTTGAGATAAGCATCTATTAGTTATTCATTATAGTACTTTGAGTACATTGCATATGAAGGTTTAAATTATTAGTCTTGTTAATGATAATTGTAATTGAATTACTTGGACTTTAATGGATTACTTCAGCTTTGATATTAATGATGTGAATGCTTCCGCCATTTAAGTGTACATTAACAAGTGTCTGTGAGTAATCCTCACATGTGTAAAGTGAAATTTTCTCCTTCATGAATTCGGACTTGGTTCGGAACGGGTGTGAGTTCACGAGACTATGCGTGTCACACCTCGGGAACTACCCTAATCAGGGAATTCTTGGTCCCGGGATGTGACACTATACACATCAAATTATAACCAAAATAGTATTCTAATCCATGTAATATGAGACCAAAGTGTCCATCAGTCTAAAACATTTCTACCCCTAAATCACAATCGTAGCCTATAACTTCCCCACCTTGCCATAGTCTGATAATAGAACATCCACATTTTCAGACTGTAATAATCAAGTTGAAGAACATAACATTAATTTTGTACTCAAATCATCATCATCATCAAAGCCTTGTCCCAACTATATTCGGGTTAGCTACATGAATTTATTCCTCCATTCTAATCTATCCTAATCCAAATGCTTGGACATGTTACATTTATTCAGATCTATTGTTAACACCTACATTCACGCCTTCTTCGGCCTTCCCCTTCTCCTTTGCTAGTCATCAACCCATAAAGAAAAACCTTTCCTCAATATCGTCGTAGTTGGCCTCTGTTGGGCAAGTCCAAATTATATTCTTTACATAGAAATTTGTCTGTCATCACCACATAAAATTCTTTAATGGAGCAACCACCTCCTTGAGCGGCAGCCTTAGACCACTTCCAAACCTGCAAAACTAACTATATTTAGAAATATGCAAAAACATGCAAAAAACTGTTCTCATAAGCACTGTAAGTGACACTGATCTATGACAACAAATAAAGGTCTAAACCTCACATAATGGTGAACCAAGTGTAGAATAAACAAGTGTAAGCTAGGAACTTAGTAATTATAGATTGAACAAAATACGTCTGCTGCACCCATATAAATAAATCTATCAAAATAACCAAAATGAACAAAACTAGTATCCATGTTCACAATAACCAAATCAATAAAAACGTACCAAAAGAAACGAATATTTCTCACCACCCATAATCTAGTCCTTGTTTTTTTGTCAAGCTTCAAAATCTAAATATAAGCAAAATCCAAAACTGAAACTCACAAAAGTGAAAAATCTACAGTGACAAAGGTACCATGGATGAGAATAGGTGATACAGGTATCTATCGAAAATGTTGAAAGCGTTGAGAATTGCAGCAAAACTCTCAGGAGTTTAACTGATTGGGTCACTCCTTCCTAAACATCAAGTGTTGACTATGTCCGACTAAGAGTGATGTGGGTTATAGCATCATGGAAGTTTAAGTAATAATAATTGTCCATGGTTTCATAAGAACCTATGCAGTTGAGTGAGATAATTCCATATGATAAATATTAATTTTGAACATCAGGATTTGTGATCATACATAGCTTTCTTGGGCTTATTGTGTAAATATAGGTAAATGGTGCTTCGGTTATCCAAAACTCTCTTTAGCAAATAACCCAAATCCATCTAAAGTGCATCCCATATAGGAATACAACATTAAATTACTGTTAACTAAAGTGGACAGTCAAAATGGTAGCACTCTCCAACGTCAAATCTTAACGTTAAGGAGCACTCTTCAATGTCCTCGAACTTGGTACTGAAAGAAGTGCTGGCTCTAGATGGGCGTTGGAATCGAACTCATCGAGAACCTTGTGCTTTCCGGTGTAAGATAGATCATGCGAACTCGCTGCGAATGCTCTCAAATCTATTGGATAATCAAGCAAAAGAGTACCCATCTCCCATATGTAGAGCAATCCTCAAGAGTCATGACTAATATGGACTCTATCCCTCCTGAAATGCCACATTTGCTGACTGGCGTTGGAATTCTGTCAAACTGGGAGTTTGAAACTGATCCAAACTCTACCACTTAGAGTTTGATCCTCATTTGACTCAACCAGATCAAGATTTGTTGGGAGTTCATTCATGGCACACAGCCGGGCTCAATCTCGCGTGGGCCCAATGGCAATCAAGCCACACAATTTTCCTAACATCTCCCGCTTGGCAGGAATGCCATGTGAATCAGATGTGCCAATGTCTATCAACATATACTCCATTCCCTACATACATCTCCAGCCAAGGAAAAGGCTTAATGAAGGAATACACATTAATTCCACTCGTGGGATCAATTAGATTTGATATCTCACCTTTCTTACCCCCATTTTAGGTATATACAATTCAATATCATGAGGGATTTGTGGAATTATGGTTTCATTCATCGATGTGATGGCGGACTCATAACATCTGCACCATCTCATCGTCAAATCTTATTTTGAATGGAGATTATCTCACCGTACAATTGAACAAAAAAAAAAGTGAATAAAACAACATTTTGTAGCCATGTTTTTTTGTGTGGTCAATCTTACAATGGGACCAACTCAATTCTATAAAAAATAAAAAATGGGATACCTCAAAAATAAGTAAGTTGATCATTTTTAATGACCCTGATTATCCATATATGGGCACGAGTGGGCCCCACAGAAAAAAGTTCCCAGCATGCTCTTGAATCCGTTGTAGTTACCCCCCTGAAGTTTTTTTTTTTTCCTTATTTTAGGAAAAGAACACGAAATAGGCAGAGGGTTGAGAATAAATCAAAGCATTGAAAAAAGTGTTCTTAGGTTATTTTGGCAAAAAAAAAATAAATAAATAAATAAGTAAATGTGGCTTTGCGGACGCAAATCGTGCAAGGGCAATGGTCTTGATTAAAAGCCAGAGTGTTTTCCACAGCTTTTGCCAACGCAATCTTACTTGCGTCGGTAAAAGTAGCAATTCTCTGTGGCTTTTGCCTACGCAGTCCTAAGATGCGTCATAAATAAGACTTTTATTGACGCAAATTCTGACGTGTCGGCAAATAATGCTACGAAACGTGCAGTTTGTTGTAGGCAGGGCTTTACAGATGCAAATCATGCATTGGCAATGATGTGGATAAAAAGTCAAACCTTTCCCAACGCACACCTATGCATCACCGATAGGCAAAATAATTCCAACGCATTATTGCGTCGCCATTAGGAAAACATGCATTGACAAAACTTTCCCTCTCTTTGAGGGCAAATTTTTGTTGGCAACAACTTATTTTCCACAGCTTTTGCCAATGCAGTCTTACTTGCATCAGTAAAAGTAGCAGTTTTTTGTTACTTTTGCCAACACAGTCCAAATATACGTCGAAAATAAGACTTTTACCAACAGAAATTTTCATTGCATCATTAAATAGTGTCAGGAAAGCTGCAGTTTGTTGTGGTGCTATAGCTGCCCACACCACATGTTGCATTTTCTTGTCATTGTTTGACCATGGAAGTTGTCATCAAGACATTTGATGTGATCAATATCGATCATAAAATATCGCAAGTGCACAGGTGTCTAGATAAGACACTAGCAATAACGGGTAGAACCCACATGGAGCTAATTAAAGAAACTTATAGATTAAGAAAACTAATTAACTAACAATTAAGGAATGTTTTGAGTATATAGATATTAAAATAAGTAACTAGCTAGAAATTCGAAATCTACCAATTAATGAAAGTGATTAGAGCATAGGAATCCAATAAGCATCCGCAAATTATTTATCAAGTAACCCTAATTTGTTCCAATTTTTACTTCAAATCAAAGACAAATCAATGTTTTTAATTTGGAAAACCTAATTTTTAAAATCCTTTTTTAATCATAAAAATTCAAAACTCAAGACTTCCTTCATCTCATAAAAGAATAAAATAATTTAAGAACTACCCATCAAAAGTAAGCATAAACCATCAAAAGATTTAAATCCTAAGCATGGCCTATCTAACCTAAGCATGAGTAGTCAAAAACTAATTTTTATTTTTAGAAATAAAAAATGGAGATTTGCCTAGGGCACGAAAACAAGCCCATTAAGCACATAATCATGGAACACAAATTAGAATTACTAAATAAATAAAAAGCAGTTACTTACCATCATCCATAGCTCTAATCAAGAAAATTAGCCTGCCATTGCAAAGAATGCTTCTTGATTTGTCATTAAAAATGCATCTTTATAACTTCTCTTTCACAAAAATTCTCCTTCAAAATAAATCATTGGACATGGCCCAAGGCTACCAAAATAAAATAAATAAATAAATAAATAACACTAATGGAAAACAGGAAAGGAAGAAAAGAAAGAATGGAATTGGAGAAAGGGAGTGTTGCACGTGAGATGCCCCTCCATCCCCCTTTTGGGTTGGCTTTATAATTGTTGAGGCCTCCTTTTTAGCAAAGAATGTCCTCTCTTTTAGAACTTGTTTCCTTATTTGTAGAGATTTCTTGCTTAGGACTCAAGCTAGGCTTCACACATGGAAAGAATTTGAATTTGAGAGGATTTGTTACCAAGTGTGGTCTCCTAGGCTTCATGTCTTGCCAAATTGAACTCCTCAAACATCTCTCATGTTGCCAATTTTGAAAACTTTTTGCAATTCCCACATAGAATTATAATAGCTAACTTCCTGATGTCATATATCCCTCAATATAGCTCCGATTTATGCAATCTTGGGTCCACGGATATCTACTCGAAAGGACCTTTCTGACCGTACATAAATTACACCAATCCGACACTCAGGTTTAAAGTTATGACCATTTCAATTTCCTGCCCCTGAAAATTTTGAGAATAATTGTGCAATTAAGGGAACTCCTATATTTGGCATGCAATGGGGTGTGTGGGACCCATGTTGGACTCTTTATTCGCTTTCTTATTTGATTCTCTCTCCATATTTGGGCCGTTTCCTCACTTGTAACTTTGACTAGCCAACTCTCCTTGCAAAGTTTCTAATTTGCTCTCTCTTTCTTGATTTTGGTTTCCAAATTTAGCAAGTCAACACCATCTTTCTAAATCTGAGTTTCTTCTTTCTTCTTTGAAAATTTTCAATCTTTCCAACTCTACCAAGATGTCAAGATATGTGGGCCCACCATGAAGGCTGTCCCGCCTTTTATCTCTCTCAAATTTCACCAATGCTAGTCCTACTCTTGATTTCTCATAAACAAATAAAATTAAATAATGTCAATAATAATCAAGTGTGAGGAATCTAGATGAATGCACCAAAAATACCTAACTTTCCAAAAATAACACATGGTGTCAAAACTAGTAGGTATATAATAGTGAAGCTAAAAAAACTACTTTTTGAGTGTTGAATGAGATGAAAATCCATAGTTTCACAAAAGTAATGCAATGTAATGAATTTTGACCAAATTTGACTAAGATTCCAACTTTGATGCTCAAATGAATGAAATCATGAAATTAAGTGTAATTCTATGCAATTAACCTAATTAAGTCCACAAATGCATATGAAATGATGGATGAAAGCTACAATTTTATGGACTTATCAACATTTTTGACTACCATGTAGGCAAATACTTACCTGCGCACGCTAATATCCTAACCACGCCTCATGTGTGCTAAAAGAAACTTGCAGACTACCAGAATGGATACTAGTTCTAAATTAACTAATCAATGCAGAGGAAATAACCAATCAAACAACATAGAACTAGCAATCTACTAATCACACACCACAAGCAAGCGGACACAAAATTTAGTGTTGAAACCCTATCTCGGGAGAAAAACAATGAGCTAGAAATCAAGATTTAACAAACAATTGCAAGATATACTCACAGCTCCTTTACCTCAGTCTGTACTTCGACCTAAGGACCATAGTTGTTCTTGCACAAAATCCATTGCCACGACATCCACCGTCCACCGTTCTCCTTACTTGATCTCCTCGCACCTTATCAGCCAAGATGAGCTATCTTCTACAAGAAAGTGAAAACAAACATAACATTCTAGAGCAACCCTTCAGAACAATCTCTCAATGGCTCTAGAGAATTGATTTCTCTCTAAAATATCTCTTACTTAGATTAATAAGAGAACTAATTTACGTGTCTGATCTTCAATATGCACATCCCAGCCTTTAGGGGTGAGAGCAAGACCCTATATATAACTCCAAATTCGTGCCTTGCAGTTAGAACACAAATTGGACTCAAAGTGGGAAACAAAGTCTCAAAAGGAAACAACTTCGAGTCAGTTTAGGAAACTTTCCCGAATAGCCCGCGCCTGTGCGATCGATTAGACCACCCAAATAACAGCGGCGCTTCGACTGTTCGATCGATCGGTCCTCATTGGCATGGTTTCGCCCGGTCTTCTCTTTTCTTCGGTTCAGCTCTTCCGGTGACACAACCACATTCCATTCTAAAATAAATTAGAAAACACAACTCAATGGACCTAGAGTTTTGTCCAACCCATGAATTAGCCAACATAAAAATACTAACACGTGCCATGTGAAATTGAGAGGTGAGTGGCTCCTTTGTGATAGTCCGAAAGCACAGTGCATAGTGGCACTGCCCAAGTGAATGTTTTCCCCATACAGTGTACTTGATAAATTGCTATCGAGAAAAGATTCACCGTACAAAACTGCAAGTTAGGAACAGGCCCAGCCAATTTGCAAAATTATCTTCATTTGCCAAAAAAGTCAAGGCACTAGATCATTTGAGTCTCTTTCTGACTCGGAGAAATTTTGAATTGAAAGAGTGGAACTCCACGGTGAAGCCAAACTATTGAAAATTCTAGCCTTTCAAAATGAAAGGACACACCTCACTATGTATTGGACTACTCACCTCACTGTGTATGGGAATTCCCTAAATTTTACTCTAGTATAACTTGGCCCCACCATAAGATTGATCATGTGACGAATAGTGTGATCAATAATGTATAAGTTGTGCTTATAATGAGATTCATCAAATGAATAATCTCACGGTGGGGCCAATTTCAATTGGCGTAAAATTTGGAGATTTCTCATTCACAATGAGGCTGCTTATTTTGAGCGGCTTGGATTTTTTATATCTGGGATTCACAGTAGAGTTTGAATCCTTTAACTCAAGAATTCGTAGTAAGTCAACTCGATCACTTGGAAGTCATCTTTAATTGAAATTATCATAAAAAATATTTAAACATAGATTAAATGTTTATAAAATTTAAAAAACATTTATTTATTCCCCTGTATTCGTGCTAATAAATCCCAATTAATTCACATTTCAAAAATAAAAAATAAGAAGAAAAAAAGAAACAGGAAAAAAGAAAAAAGAAAACACAAAAGCCAACATGGTAGGCTTTCGAGCCGTGTCTTTGATTTCTTGCTTTAAGCCCTTCAATTAAAAGGCATTACAAATATGTAGGGATGTCAATGGACCAATATTACCCGGTTATCGAATGACTGACTCCAAAACTCTTGGCCATGGAAATTTTTTCTAGAGCCAAACGTTCGGCTCTGACTTTGTTTAAGTCAAGGTCTATATCCAATCAAAATCTGTATACTTCCACTTTTCACTCGATCCAACCCCAACCCGATACATTTAATTACAATCTCCATTTACAAATCCTAAGAATTCAATGTGATCAAACAAACATGCCTAAATTATAGTGAATACTGATTTTAGCAATAACAAGCCTATTGTCATTTATTCATTATCAAGTATCCAATCATAAGAAATATGCATACATGCCTTCACTGTGTCTTTGAATTCTAAAGTTCAATCCACTTAGGCTCAGTAAACAAATGAGTGGCTTGTGCTTTCAGACCTTGATTAATGCTGTCTTTGTGCACCCAGCGAATGTGTTTGGAACCCTCTTAAGTCATTTCTCAACATTGGATGAATAATACTGAGTCAATCAAGACATTACTTTTCAGTTTCACATGCATTTTTTTTAAACTTGACCACACTTGACTTGGCCAACTTGACTTGGCTTGACCGAGCTGAACCAATCTCTAGGGCTGACTGAGCCACACTTGATCAAGTTGTACTCTAGAGTACATCGAGTCTGAGTCTTATTTTTGGAGTTTATAAAATGATAAAAAAAAAATGGGGTATGACAAGGCGGAGCTCCAACCCATTTATCCGACCTGATCAAAATCCAAATCAGTAAGCCTGTCAATGGGACAGGATGGGACTGGGCATGGGCTGTCCAATCCCGTCTCGAATATTGGACGAGCTTGCCGGGGGTTGTCCAATCCCGACCCTAAATTGAGAGGGCCTATGTCAAATCCTATCCCGTGCAGGCTCCGGCCAGGCCTGAGCCAGGCTTGGGCTTTAGCACGGTCTTGAACATAAGATCAGCATTCTCTAATTATTCTTATACTGTCATCGAACTTTAAACTTAGACACTATTATATTTATTGGGTTTCTTTTTTATAGGATTTTACCTCTCATGGCTTGAATGAAACCGCTTGCTTCTATAGCTTTCTAACAACAGTAGTACAACAACAACAACAACAGCGGTGGCAAAAATTGAATATAATAATGTTCATTGCTACTCTTTGTGCAGTCCTTTTTTTCCAATTATGCAATTGCCAAAATGCTATCACCATTTTAATTGTTATATCAGTTGTTCTAGTTGTGGATGGGATAAAGAAATGGCAGATCATGTGCTCATTCATGTGAAACATCTGCAACTCTTTTACGCATAGTTGTCAATTTGTTTTTCGAAGAAGTCTTAGTTGCCTATAAAATGTTAGGCATTTGTGATGGGCCCACTTGTGTTTACATGTGGGCGGACCCCACTGACAAAGAGACACCTGTCACAAGGAATCTCGTGGTGATATGGATAAGAATAGTTTGAGTTTCATCCAGCTCTCTATCCTTATCATATCTCCATTCAAATTCAAATTGAGAGAGTTTGATCCAACCTATTATCCTTATCATCTCTCTATTCGAATTTGAATAGAGAACTTATCACCCTTTAGCCAAAGGGCTATATATAGACATGAGAGATATCAGTTGAGACAATTCTCAATAACACAAGATCACCCTCTTCCTTTAGATCTACAATTGTCTATCATCATCTTGTACATCTAGGGTGTCCATCCTTGCCCTTGGTTCTTGACGAGTGAATCACACGTGACTGATCTCTCGTAGACAGTCACAGATTTTCACAACTAGTACCCAATTCAAGCCAATGCAGTCCTTATCGCATTTGTAGCAGTCGGCTCATTTAGATCCGTGCTTCCGCTGCATCTACAACTAGCATAAAATAAGCTATTTTTTAGAACACAGTGATGGTGAAAATAAATTAAAAGATTTAAAACAATGAAATAATCTTAAGAGAGAACTTGCTTGCATGAAACTGCTTGCTTCTATTGCTTTCTAACAACAGTAGTACAACAACAACAACAACAACAACAATAGCAGCAGAAATTGAATATAATAATGTTCAATGCTACTCTTTGTGTAGTCATTTTTTTTCCAATCATGCAGTTGCCAAAATGCTTTCACCATTTTAATTGTTATATTAGTTGTTCTAGTTGTGGATTGGATGAAGAAATGGTGAATCATGTGCTCATTCATGTGAAACATCTGCAACTCTTTTATGCATAGCTGTCAATTTGTTTTTCGAAGAAGTCTTAGTTGCCTATAAAATGGGCCATTTTGGAGAACGCGATGATCATGAACATAAATCAAAAGACTTAAAACAATGAAATAATCTTAAGAGAGAACATGATCGAGGGGGGTCTGAAATCCTGGCTAAAAAGTTACAAGGATGTATCATTTCAGAACTCTTGCTGAAGTGAAATGTTTCTGCTAAAATGAAATTGGCTACTATTTGTTGTTCCCCCCTAAAAATATTGAGGTTTTCCTCATTTTTGTTAAGTAACTATTATAATATCCAAATGCAAGGAAATGCTTCTGAATCAATAAATGTGAAGAAAGATAGAATTTAATCTCTGAATGTGGGAAAGAGTTGAGGCCATCAAGTTGAATTTGGCTTGTTGGGCAGTTAGAAGGGAAATGCTTTGGTAGGGTACGGATGGAAGACTTTTTTGGGACATGTAAGAAGTTTAGTGGATATTGGATGGTATAGGATCAAGGAAATGTGTATATCAGTACGGTTGGAAGGTGTTTATTACTTCAACCATGAGGCTGGCAAGTTGCAGTTTAGGAAATATACATAAAAATCAGTAAAATAACCTTGCGGGAGGGGTGGGATGGGCCGGGCTTGGACGGGCTAGGCATGCTCTGCCCATTCCCAGTCCCATTTTGGTTGGGCTTTCAAATAATTGTCCAAGTCCAGCCCAATAGGCTCAAAATTTTCTGAACGCCCTGTGTTTTTGGGCTTAGAACGGGCTGGTACCCATTTTAGCAGGCTAAATCAAGGACAAGGTGGAGCTCCAGTCCATTTACCCGACCTTATTAAAACCCAAATTAGTTGTGATTTTCAGGTTGAAGTTAAGGTTAGGCCAGAAAAGAAAATACCCAATTCGAATTTGGGTCGAGTTTAGGTTTGCAGTGTAAAGTCTCTGGGTGTAATAATGCAGTGTTGACAAGGGAAGGGGGTTAGGTCAGGTTTAGGTTTGCCATTTAAAAGTATAGATTGGGTTTGGATTGAGTCAATCAAGTTAAGGAGTCTCATGTTCAGGATTGGGCTGGACTTTCTAGAATTCTAGTTTGACTTGGGTTGGGCGCAACAGCCAGCCTGCCCATATTCCAGCCCTGGTCGCAAGCCTTGCGAAAATGCCATAGTTGCCGGCCAAATGTGTTGCCACAAACATTTCAAGCAGTGATATTAGACCTTGTTCTTTCATTTTTAAGACCCAATAATGAAGGATTCATGGACCAAAAATCATTAATGAATCCACTCAATTGGGTTGGGCCACTGACATATTAGTCAAATGGATGGTCACAAACAAACAATGATAGGTCTGTATCTAACCAGCACGTTTGGCCTATTTTGTCTAGAGATCTGTCAAAGTGGGGCCCTTTTGATAGAGGATCCCTCTATCTAATGATGAGAAAGATTTGACCCCAAAAACCAGGTCTGGACTCTAGACTCGGTTTTATGATCCATTTCATTGTCGAACCAAGATTTGTATAAGATCTAAGAAGATCCATACCCATTTACCTGAATGCATGAAGGATGAGAAAATGTCAACAAATGGAGTGGAAGCTCTCCAGTTGTTTTCTCCACATCCAATCATACTATTTTCTCCACTGGTTTCAGGGCCTTAAGTTACGATTATATATAGAGGCGGTGATTTAGGCCAAAATTAGTGTAACCCTAGCCTATTTAGTTATTGGGTCTAATATTCAAGCCCGAATCTAGTACACCGGCCAAATCTCGTATAAGCAATTGCCCAGATCTAATATTCGAGCCCAAATCTGTTACACTTGTATATAAAATCTGAGAGATTATGTAATTTTATATTATATTTGATAATATGAATGTAATATAACTTGTGTCAGTCTGCAGTGGTGGCTGTGGATCTGGTTCTCTCATAGCATTTGAATGTGTTGGAAACATTTGCAATAAGTTGTTTTGAACTTAGTTTCAGTCATCACATTCTAACAGACCGGTATCTGTAAATCATGTTCAATTTCTGCATTTAATTTATTGAAAAAATTTTGCATTACAGTTATTGTAACTGGGAAGAGAGTTTCTGCCACTGCAAACTTTGGTTCACTCAATGTATATAAATGTATTGCAAACATCACCAATAGCATCTGAGTCACTACTTGGTAACAAATATATTGGTACCGGTAACAGTCACTGTATTGTAGCTATGGAAGAACTTTTTGGCTGTGCACAACAAATTATAACCAAAATAATATTCTAATCCAGACAATGTGAGACCAAAGAGTCCATTACTCTAAGACATTTCTATCCCTAAATTGCGATCATAGACTATAACTCCGCCCCCCACCACCACCCCCCCGGCCATAGTCCAATAATAGAACATCCACATTTAAACACAATAATAATCAGCTTGAAGAACATAAAATTAGTTTTGTATTCAAATCATCATCATCATCATCATCATTATCATCAGAGTCTTGTCCCAGCTATATTTCAGGTTTGCTACAAGACTTTATTCCTCCATTCTTATCTATCCTAATCCAAATGCTTGGATATGTTACATTTATTCAGATCTAATGTTACCACCTACATTCACGTCTTCTTCTGCCTACCCGTTTTCCTTTGTGGGCCATCAACCCACAAAGAAAAACATTTCCTCACTATCGTCGTAGCTGGCCTGTGTTGGACATGTCCAAATTATATGCTTTACGTTTAAATTTGTCAGTCATCACCATCTAAAGTTCTTTAGAGCAATCACCACCTTGAGTGGCAACCCTAGACCACTTCCAAACCTGCAAAACAAATTGTATTTAGAAATATGCAAAAATGTGGTAGAAAATTCTTCTCCTTATACACATTGTAAGTGACACTAGTCTATCTTAACAAATAAAGGTCTAAGCCTCACATCCAAAAGGCTGCCATAATGGTGAAACCAAGTATAAAATAAAATAGTGTTAGATAGGAACTAAGTAATTATAGATTGAGCAAAATGTGTCTACTGCACCCATATAACCAAATCAATCAAAAAAACCAAAATGAACAAAACCAATATGCTTGTTCACAATAACCAATCAATACAAAATTTGCAAGAAACAAATATTTCTCACAACCCGCAATCGAGTCGGTTTTTTTCTATCAAGCTTCAAAATCTAAAAATAAGAAAATCCAAAACGGAAACTCACAAAAGTAAAAAATCCAGTGTTTGAAATGTACTGTGGATGAGAATAGGTGATATGGGTATCTATGGAAAACGTTGAAGCCCTTGAATGGTCTGGATCACTCCTTGAACATCAGGCCAGTGTTGACTCTGTCTGACTAAGAGTGATACGGGTTATAAGTTATAACATTAAGGAAGTTTAAGTAATAATAATTGTCCCTTACTTAGAATTTATGCAGAAGAGTGCCAAAGTTTCATATCAACCAATGTAGCTGAGTGCCATGTTTCATATGGGAATTGTTAATTCTCGACATGAGGATTTACAATTATATGTAGCTTCCTTGGTCTTATAGACTTTGTCCAAGTAAAGGTGATATGGTTTATAAAACCAGCGCAGTTTAACAAATTATAATTGTCCCTTACATAGAAATTTTGCAGCAGAGTACCATAGTTTCATGACAACCTATGCAGCTGAGTGAGATTGTTTCATATGATAATTATTAATCCTTAACATGAGATTTGCGATCATACATAGCTTCGTTAGGCTTATAGTATATATCAGTTCATGGTGCTTCTTTTATCCATAACATTCTTCAGCAAATGACCCAAACCCATCTCAAGTGCGTCCCCTATAGGAATACGACATTAAATTATTGTCAAGTAAAGTGGATAATCGAAATGGTAGCACCCTCCAACGTCAAAGCTTAACCTTAAGGAGCACTCTCCAATGTCCTTGAACTTGGCAGTGCCCATCACCTTGGGAGTATACATAGTTTAACTTATGCTACGATTGAGCCCTCATAAATTTTGAATAAGTGCTCCTACAATTATATGTGCAACCTAATTAAACATCTATGATTTAATTTCTTGTTTCTTTAATGTCTACTTCACAAATCTCTAATTTATTTTATCCTTATAGATTATACCTGTGCTCAACACCAGTAAGCAATCAAGTTGAAGTTGATAGAGAAATATACCCTTTTAAATAATTAACATAAGAAAATTTGAAAGAACACATGATTATATATCTCAAAAAATGAAAATCCAAGACATCAACTATATCACCAACAAAAATAGATGTTTAAAGAGATAAAAAAAAGAAGAGAAGAATAGGGTAGAACAAAAACCTTAACAACAGTTATCGACTGATTATTAATTTCCTTTAAGTTTAAGTAATCTAGGTTCATGCCAAAACATAAATTTAATTCAAAAAATTCTACGAATGATTTCCTTTAATTAAAAATCAATGGCTCGTCAATGGCCATCATCAAAAGAGGAGTTGCATTATGTTTTTACAGATTTGGACGGTTGAAAAAGAAAAATGGTCACAAAAAATTTGGTCTAGAGCCATCATTTTTTTACGGCCCGAACGATTGTTTATTACCATCGCTGATTTGATTAACGACGGCTAAGGGCCATCATTCTATTCGTTTTTGCAGTGAAAAGAAACATTGAAAACTTGGAGTCAATTATGTTCAATTCACATCCTTAGTTTTATAGCCTCATAACCTAGTCCGTAAGGAGTTCGATAGTCACTCATATGGTTTATACTTTGTGACATGAACTCATACATAAGCTAAATAATTAAGGCATGAATTTGACAATAATAAAATTAAAAATCATAATAAGAAATCAATAAGAAACTATCAATCGATTGTAATGAGGATTCAACTCGATCCATTATTAATTCATTTCATTAATGGTATAAAAATACCTTCCCTATGATCTGCATAAAAATATTACGAACTAGCTTAATTAAATAAAGGCAAAGTTCAAATCCAAGAAAATACAACTATTGGTGAAATGGGGATTGAAGTTTGCTCACATTTGAGTCCGCGTGAATTGCATGATGAGAACCCAAAAAACCTGGAAGATGCATGTGGTCCCCGCTCAGCCATCATATAGAAGAAGGCGTATCGAGAATATGGGCAGTACCAGTCCCATTTGCACTTAGTAGGAGACCGAATAACATGGCTTGAGCTTAGTAAAGTTTTAGAACAAAATATAGTTTTCAAAGTACAAAATGCAACATGAAGTTGATCAAGAGAAGGAAGTAACAAAAGGTTTCACATCCTCATGCCCAGTTGTTTCAGGGTTTTCAATTAATCAAATAATTATGGGGAAATTAAATAACCTCTAATAAACATCAAACTGACCTCTATAACCAAGAATCATAAAAAATTCATAAATTAAATGAATGGAAAGTAGTAGCTTTCTCTTGAAAAGCATCTTTCTTATTCTTACTTGAAAGCTCACTTGTTGGAGATGCCCTTGGTTTCACCACCTTTCTCTTCAAAAGCAGCAGAAGCAAACAATTCAAACCTCTCTTCTTTTCCTAGCAGTTGAAACTCCATGGGAGCCCATGGCCCCCAAAACGGCCACATGGCTCATTTGTCCTTGCTCTGACTGAGTTGACTCAGCAGCGGGTTTGGTGGTTTTGCTCCCGAACCAGCACCACTATTGCTGCCCTCATTGAACGACCATCCTCGCACAACATACCTATAAACATAAACAAGTTAGAACACTAGAGAGTACATTTTAGGATGTTTGAAGATATGAGTATCATGGTTTTAAACATTACTGAGTCTAAAAGGACAAGGACTCGACGGCAAATTAGTCCATTCACCCTTGAAGGCCCTTTCTGTCGAGTCTTTAAAGTGTTGGAGGGTTTTGATTCCCATTCGCCCTGATCAATTTTTCTTGGTGTGATGAAATTTTGGAGGGTTTTGATTATGAAAGCATTCAAAGATAAAAACAACATTTTATTGAAGATCAAAGCATTCAAAGATGGAAGAAACTGATCATCCACCAAATGGTAACCTCACTTTTTATCACTTAATTTCACTTTAAATAATTAAAACACATGTGGCTTAAATTTAGAGGACATCATTCTCTATTTTAGTCATACGTGACTTGAGATGTGACTCGGCCAAGTCGCAAGCAACTCAATTAAAATAATAAAATATTTAAACAACACTTGGTCTAAATGATGTTAAGATGGGAAAAATTACAATCAAGATTAAAATCTATAATAATAATAATAATAGAATATAGTTGTTTAATTTTAAAATGAAAGCACTTTAATTTCTTTGAAGCAAAAACAAATTCATCAGAAACCAACACTAAATGAATGAAAACTGAAACTTAATCCATAACCCAAACTATTCGTTCGACAATAGGTAGTTGAGAAAAAACAATCTTCCAACTGGGACATAACTACAGAACAAAACATCCAAAATAAGTAATAACACAAAAATATCACCCAATTTATATGAAATAAAGAAAGAATAGATTATCTAAGTAATTACTTCTTTGTTGGAGATTCTCTCAAAACTACGTCAAGCACATACAAAGTTTCTTGCGGTGTATCTTTTTGTCTGGCCATTAAAAAATATTGTAATCGGTGCAGATCGGTTTGTGCACAAACTTAATTGCTACTTTAAATTACTGCTCACTCATGTGGCATGGTACAAACTCAAGTAAATAATATATACAGTAATGAGAAAAAAGCTAAAACAAGATAAATTAGAAAAAAAGAAATAACAAAATTGAATTTGACAAAATATAGGCAATGAAGAAGCTTAAAAACAAAACTCATAGATTTGGTATTCACATCTCTGTCAACTAATTTGATAACAAACTCCTTAGACTCAATGGGTAAATGTCCAGCAATGTTAAATCTTTCCTTCTATCATATGCAAGAGTTTTATTACCCAAGAGTGAATCCTTGTACAAATCAATTAGTTGAGCAATTACAGCTCTGTTGACTCCTTGTGAAGTCACTTTAGGGCATATTAACATCTAGAAGAATAGAAAAGACAAATATATTAAAGAACACGAAATACACTTTAGGGGTTGCTAGGCGGGTGGAGGCAGGGATGGTGGAGGAAGATGGCGGAGGCTAGGGCAGGTGGATACAGGGCTGGGTGGAAGCACTTCCGGTGGGGAAATGGGTGGAGACAAGGCCGGGTGGAAGCACTTCTGGTGGGGAAGGGGTCGCTGGCTGGCATAAAGAGAGATGGAAAGAGATATCATACCTTGGCTTACTGCAGTTGCAAGAAGAAGACGACTCGGAAGAGGGGTTTGGCTTGCTACAAGAAGAAGACGATTCGGAAGAAGGCCTTGGGCTTGTTGGAGTTGCAAGAAAAACAAGATTTTGCAAGGAGAAGAAATTCAGAAGAAGGGTTTAATTACAGAGGGAGTATACAGGCGCGAGGGTTTAATAATGCTAGAACTTTTAGGGGGAGATCCTATGGCCCACAAAAAATTAGGTTTAGTTCACCCAATATAATACTGGCCACTAAAAATATATCTTTAGCCTCAAAAGCATAGGCGGTCGCAAAAAGTTTTACACTAAAAACTAAAAAGTTCTAATTTCCTCCAAAATTTGGCATTATTATAGTGGGATTTATATAGGCGGCCACTGCTACGGGTGTCGCTAAAAGTTAATTAAAATTGACTTTGAGCGATGGTAGATTGGGATTTTTATTAGGTTTTTAAGTGATGCTTATGGGCTCAAAATACAAGGCTTTTGTGTTTTTTCAAGTTGGGTGGGGGCTTTTCTTATATATGAGTCTAACCCTCAATGAATAACCACCATACATTTATAAGGTACTGTCAAATCTTATTTTGATTGGAGGTCATCTCATCGTACGATTGAACACACACAAAAATAAAAAAAAAGTTAATAAAACAAGTTTTTTAAGCCATGGTTTTTTGTTTGGGTAATCTTACAGTGGTTCCAACTCAATTCTAAACTAAAAATTGAGATACCCCATAAATAAATGTGTTTGATCATTTTAAACAACTCTGATTATCCATATATGGGCACGAGTGGGACACATCAAAATAAGTTCCCAGCAAACTCCGCTAGAAGCTATTGTAATTGCCCCCATAATTAAATATAAAAAAACATGAAAGAGGCAGAGAGTTGGAAATAAATCAAAGTGATTAAAATGGTGTGCTCATATTATTTTGGAAAAAAATAATTTTACTAAATGGGGATTTGCGGACGCAGACCTGTGCATCGCCAGTAGGCAAAATAATTGTCAACGCATTATTGCATCACCATAGGAAAACACGCGTTGGCAAAACTTTCACACTCTTTTGGAGGAAATCTTTGTTGGAGTTAATGTATGTTTTCCACAACTTTTGCCAACGCGGTCTTACTTATGTCGATAAAAGTAGCAATTCTCTGTGACTTTTGCCAACGCAGTCCAAATATGCATCGGAAATAAGACTTTTGAACAATGCCAGTTTTCATTACATCGGCAAATAGTGTCGGGAAGGATTTACCATAGCTTTTGCCAACGCGGTCATACTTGCATCGATAAAAGTAGCAATTCTTTGCGACTTTTGCCAACGCAAATTTTCATTATGTTGGAAAATAGTGTTGGGAAAGATAAGTTTGTCATAGATGGAGCTTTACAGACGCAACTCATGCGTTGGCAATGGTGTGAATAAAAACTCAGAGCTTTCCCAACCCATACCTGTGTGTCGCCAGTAGGTAAGATAATTCCCAATGCATTATTGCGTCCCCTTTAGAAAAAGACGCGTTGGCAAAACTTTCCCTCTCTTTTGTGAGGATTCTTTGTTGGCGCGAATGTGGTTTCCATAGCTTTTGCCAACACGGTCTTACTTGCGTCGATAAAAGTAGCAATTTCTCTGACTTTTGCCAACGCAGTCCAAATATGCATTTGAAATAAGACTTTTGCCAACGCAAATTTTCACTTTGTCGGCAAATAGTGTCTGGAAAAGTGCAGTTTGTTGTAGTGGTTAGACCCAAATTGTCTCACTTACTTTTTTTTTTATTCCCATGTTTAATTCCTAATATTTGATTTTTTGTACCACAGATTGGGACTAGAGATCAATGTAATAGAGGTCAATTGCTTGAAGATCTTTTTGTTTTTCATAAGAATATTGTACTTACACTATTTCGAATGCTACATTTTTACTTGAATTAGTAAAGACGACGTGGCAAAACTTGTGGGTTCGATTTAATAGTTACATGTTTCCTAATATGTTGAAGGAGCAGGTTTTGTACATTTTTTATTAGTTAAATGAGCAGACTTTGTTGTACATTTTATTTTAGTTGAATGAGTAGGTTTTATTATACATTTTATTTGAGTTGAATGGGCATGTTTAATTATTGTACATTTTATTTTTGTTCAATGGGAAGGTTTTATTATACATTTTATTTTTGTTGAATGAGTAGGAGATATTTGAGGTGGCAAGCAGTAATTTATTAAATAAATATATTATTTTTAACTACGAATTTTATTTGTCGCCTAATAAGAATAAATATATCTTTGCATATTATCCCAGATGTATATAATTTGTCACCTAAGAGAATTTGTGGCAAGGTTAAATATTGGACGACGAATTAAAGTGGTCGCCTAATGCGTACAAACTATGCGCGACAAAACTAATTCATCGCCTGTTATAACTCATGGCAATTCATACACTATTTAGCAACAATAGAGTGTTGCCGGCAAAAGATATAATTCAACGACGACTCCATTTTGTCACCAAATTCCTTTTCACCATTTTTTAACCATTTTTTTGCAATGAATTATAGATATTTGGCAACAAAAAATATCCCTTTTGCCGACATAATGTATTGTCGCAGATAATTGATATTTGACGACAATAACGTGTTGTCGGAGAAAATTGATATTTGGCAACGATAACGTGTGGTCGCAGAAAATTGATATTTGGTGACGATAACGTATTGTCGCAAAACATTGATATTTGACGATGATTAGTTGTGATCGTCAGCAAATATATTCACTGGCGCCAAATAGGCGACGAACAGGCAACAAAAATGGTTTCTTGCAGAATATATTGGGTGATGATTTTGTGATTTTCTGTGACAAATATTTGCGTCGCGAAAAATGATTTTTGTTGTAGTGCAAGTATTTATCATATTCTTAACCATATATTTTGGTATAAATGGCATCTATAGATGGATACATAGCACAATTCCAGTTTTATGTATTTGGATCCTTGGGTTTTTTGTACAATCCCTTGGTGTCAAACAGTCAATCTGAAAATTTTATTGGTATTCTTAGAGTACACCAAATCAAACTCAAGTGGAAATTTAAGATAGGTTAATTTATCGAATTTGGTTGGGTACTCGAGGATGTGGCTTTCTCTGAGTTAAACGAGTGGGACTCGGCTTTGAAGTCACCTATTGATAATCAAATCCTTTGAAAATGAAAACCCTAGCAATGAAAGTGCTTTTCTCGAAATTTACTCCAAACTGAGTAGTCCTACTATACAATTGAGAAATCTGTTAATGGTGTGACTAATAGAATCTTATGCATTATTAATTATATTTATCAATCATGTTATTATAAATTCCTCAACCATACGGTGGGACCAATTAGGAGTAATTCTTGAGAAAAATCCTGTACACAGGAAAGATGTTCGTATTGAGGGGCGTGGATTTTCAATGGATGGTGTCCACTCCGGTGTTCGACTTCTTAAACTCATAATAGAGAGCCTAGTGAGATGCACAGAAAATCCGGACTCTTTCGGTATACCGGGGGCTTGTTAAAAAGAAGTCAGATCGAGGCACCGATGGATTCCGGGATGTATTTTACCACGAAAAGTAGGGCCGAATTTTGGAATTTTTTCTTGTGCAAATTTGGGTATTAATATGTGGTGGGAAATTGACATGGAGTGGATGAACATGATATGTGGTGGGGAAAGTTCTTAGGCATATTTAGGGATGGCTATGTGGTGGATGAACATGCCGAAAATCTACCTTTTCGTTTTCTCTTATTAATCTAAATTGGTCATATAACTTGCATGTTTATTTACACTAAATGGTAAACAATTTAATTTGATCAGATTGATGGTAGCTGTTAGATTTAAAATGTGCAAGTTTAAAAGTGCTTTTTCTTACACACCAGTCTACTTAAAAGGGGTATATAGAGCTTTTTTTATAGTTCAATTTGGGTGAGCACAGAGATGTTTACATGTAGTTTTGATGGATTTTGATATAAAACTAGGGGATTAAACCCTCATTATTTGAATTGAACCTTATTGGCACCACTCAAATGAAAATTCTAGTAACCTGTGAGCTCACTTTTGCAAGATAAATTTGCTCAAATTAGTCAATACCTCTGCATGGGAGTAGCCGAGATTTAAATATAAATGGAGGTGCCAAATACAATTAGATTGATCATGTACAGTAAAATATAACAATACATTTCATGTAGAACGGGTCCAATAGTTCTTGTGACTTAATGTAGAAAATCACAGGGGCCAAACATCTTAAAATTCGAAAAGACCGAAAAAATGGCCTTTTCGGCTAAAATCCGACGACCTGGATTTCCAGGGTCGCGGATGACCATGCACCTATGGTCGCCGGCGACCATGGGGGATTTTTCCCCTTTCAGTGGCCGGTTTTCGGCCCATTTTCGGTTTTTTTATTTCTTTTTTCTTCGGTATTTTTCTTGTTATTTTTACACATTTTTTGGCCTGATTTCCTTGGAGAAAACTTGAAGCGAATCCTTGCATATCATAGTGCAAAGTTTCAGATAAGCCGAACACTTGGTCGTGTGGAGTTTGCTGATTTTCCATCAGACGTCAAAATTAGGTCAAATGATGTCGGAATGACCTGAGATTTGACGTGAAGCTTGCTGAGCAGTAGATAAAATCAACCAAAGGCTTTTGTTTGAGTTCTGAAGCCATGTTGGGTCCCATCGCTAGTAGACTTGATTTTGTCGCGGGGAAGATGTCGCGCTTTGATGTATAGTCAACCGATGTCCGATTAACCTGAATTTTGATAGGGTGCCTATTGGAGTCATTTTGAGACGATCCATTAGCTCCAATTTGGAAGTCATGGTCCCGGGGAACTTTGCCACCGAAAGGCCTTATTTGGCTTCCGAGAGTCAAAGTCTGGTCAAATGTCGTCGAAATGACCCCTTTGGAAGCATGTTGGAGCCACTCATGTGCTTCGTTTGATGAGTGATGGCCTTGGTGGTTCTCGCCTCCGAGAGGCTTGATTTTGCTACTCGAGGGTTGATGGAGGGTCAAACGTTGTCGATTTGACTTAAAACTTGGCATTAAGCGTTTTGGTGGTATTCTGAGACCAACCAAAGGCTCTGATAGAATATTTGATGTTTTTGACACTGTCGCCGCCGAGAGAGCTGACTTTACTGCAGCTATTTCCTTTTTGGGCCAAACAATGTCGGAATTGCCTAGAATTTGATGTAGAGCCTCCTAGTGGCATTTTGAAGCCAATTGTGTGCTCTGTTTTGTGCATCAGGGTCTCTGACTTCACACCGTCGTGAGCTCCTAATCAGCTGTTGGAAGAGTGAAGTGGGCCAAATGATGTTGAAATGGCCAGAAACTTCATGTGTACCCTTCTTTTGGCTGTTTTGAAGGATCTCGTAGTTTTTGTTTGATTCTGATAAGATTTTATGCTTAAAGTGGCATTTGCCTATTTTTGTTAGGATGCGGCTCCATTTGGCTTTTGATGTTGAAGAGGCAAAGTTACATTTTTGGTGTCAACAAATGCCCCTTCGAGGTACAATGACGAGTTGCATAGCTTTTGTAGTCGATGTGCCTCGAAGAGCATTTTGAAGGAGAGCTTCTTGACTTGACCAAGAGTCTTCAACAAAAATTTTGATAGAGTAGCCTTTTGAGTTTCCAAGGGGATTTTATGGCAGTGAGAGGGATCATGTACCATCTCTAGGCAAAGTTTTGAAAATGACATTTGGATTTAGATTTTTCGGTTTTGGATTTTCCTTTTTGACCATCTGAACCTGAATGCTTTATGTGGCGCATTAGGCGGTCAAGAAGATTTTTTTTTCTGTTTTTGTTTTTGACCTTGTGACCTAACAAGCTGTATATTGCAGGTTAGGGGGTCAAGTTTTGGATTTTGGTTTTGACCTTGTGACCTAACAAGCTGTATATTGCATGTTAGGGAGCCAGGTTATGGATTTTGGTTTTGACTTTGTGACCTAACAAGCTGTATGTGGCAAGTTAGGGGGTCATGATTGGTTTTCAGTCACTCATTAGGACAATTTTGGGTCCATTGGAGGGGTTTGGGTTTTTGTGAAATGTCAATTTCAAGATTTTGGCTTGATTTGGTTCATGAGGTTGGATGGTTTGGATTTTTGGAAACTTATGAAGCTTGAATTCTTTTTTTTTATGGTCCAATCAGCTCAAAAGAGACATAGAACCATTTTTGTATGCTCTTGATACAACAATTTTTTACTAAAAGCCACTTTTAGTACCTAGGTGGTCAAGCCTGGCTCATATGGGCTAACCCATGGGACCTTAAGCTTTTAAAGATGGCTTAGAACTCATGTAGTGCAATTTTTTGTAAAGAATATCTAAAAATATATCCTCTGGGTAGAGAATATCTAAAAATATCCATACCAAGAGAGAATCTCTCAAGTTTCCTTTCTTTTGGGAGAGAATATCTCAAATTTCCTCTCTTTTGGGAGAGAATTTCTCAAAGAATCTTTCTCTTGGGAAGGTTGCTAATTTGAAGCACTTTCCTCCTTGCTTTTTTCCCTATTTCCTCTTTGGTTTGCTCTCTTCTATAAAATCAAGGGGAGGTAAATTGTAGGAACTGACAGTTCGCAAATATGACTCCCGGTTAGAGAATTAGAAGCGAAAACGGCCCACCGAGGGTCCAGAGCGGGAAACAGCCCCCGAAAAAATTGAAAACCGGCACGAGCACCCCGCTTGACAATAGAGTAACTTGTACGAACTGACGGTTCGCAAATAGGACTCCCGGTTAAAGAATTAGAAGCGAAAACATAGGATTTTCCAACACTTAAGCTCGAAAACGGCCCGCTGGGGGTCCGGAACTGGAAACGGCCCCCGAAAAAATTGAAAACCGGTACGAGCGCTTCGTTCAAGGGTAGAGTGACTTGTAGGAACTGACGGTTCACAAATAGGACACCCGGTTAGATAATTAGAAGCGAAAAGCGTCGATTTTCCAACACTTAGGCTGGAAAACGGCCCGCCGGGGGTCTGGAATGGGAAACAGCCCCAGAAAAATTGAAAACCAACACGAGCACCTCGCTCGAGGGTAGAGTAACTTGTTGGAATTGACGGTTCGCAAATAGGACTCCCGTTTAGAGAATTAGAAGTGAAAACATAGGATTTCCCAACACTTAGGCTCGAAAACGGCCTGCCGAGGGTCTGGAAGGGGAAACGGCCCTCAAAAAATAAAAAATCGGCGCGAGCGCTTCGCTCGAGGGTAGAGTAACTTGTTGGAACTGACGGTTCGCAAATAGGACTCCCGGTTAGAGAATTAGAAGCGAAAAGCATAGATTTACCAACACTTAGGCTAAAAAACGGCCCACCGGCGGTCCGGAATCGGAAATGGCCCCCAGAAAAATTAGAAACCGGCACGAGCACCTCGCTCGAGAGTAGAGTAGCTTGTAGGAACTAATGGTTCGGTAATAGGACTCCCAGTTAGAGAATTAAAAGCGAAAACATAGGATTTTCCAACACTTAGGCTCGAAAATGGTCCGCCGAGGGTCCGGAACGGGAAACGGCCACTGAAAAATCGAAAACTGGCTCGAGCGCTTCGCTTTGTAGGAACTGACGGTTCGAAAATAGGGCTCCCAATTAGAGAATTAGAAGCGAAAAGCGTCGATTTTCCAACACTTAGGCTCGAAAACGGCCCCCCGAGGGTTTGGGAAAGGGAAACGGGCACGGAAAAATCGAAAACCGGCACGAGCACCTTGCTTGAGGGTAGAGCAGCTTATAGGAGCTAACGATTCGCAAATATGACTCCCGATTAGAGAATTAGACCTAAAAACGTTGGATTCTTAACACTTAGTCTCAAAAATAAGCCGTCGGAGGTTGAAAACTGGAAACGGCCATCGGACAGTGCAGAAACTAGCACGAGTACCTTGTTCAAGGCCAAAGTAACTTGTAGGAATTGATAGTTAGTAAATCGGACTTCCGGTTAACGAATTAAATGCAAAAACCGCCTAATTCTTAACACTTAGGCTGGAAAACAGGTCGCCCAAAAACTTAGGAAAAGATTTTTATATATACATGTTTATCTTTCATTTATAATTTAATTCATCGAAAAGATTCTAATGTTATTTTTGTCATTGAAGATTGATGGACGCTTTGGGGTCGATTGCAGACTTGTGGGGGTGTTTTATTCTTTTTAGTTTATTTGTATATGTATATTGGACATTTATATGGGATCGTATCATTATTGATTGTAATATTTATTTAATGAGATGAATGATTTGATGAAAAATGGCAATGGTTGTTTGTTTATTTAGCAACTTTTGTTTGCATGCATTTTTTATAATGAATATAGGTACACGAACAGGTTTATCTTTTGATACAAGTGTATAAACAGGTTTACAGGAAAATTATAATGAAAAAACAAATATATCATTTTAAGAAAAATAAAATACTTTTACTGACTTTTTTTTTGTCAGCAAAAGAAAAAGAAAATAAATAAAAAATAAAAATATTTATACCAACGAAAAAAAAGTCTGTAAAACTCTTTTTTTTTCCTTTTTAATTTGCTGATGAAAAAAATCGTCAGGGAAAGTATTTTATTTTTTTTATTTTTGTTTTTATTTTACCGACGAAAAAAAAACGTCGGTAAAAGTATTTTCAATTTTTATTTATTTTTCTTTTTTCTTTTGCCGACAGAAATAAACGTCGGAAAAAGTATTTTTGATTTTTATTTATTTTTATTTTTTCTTTCCCCAAAGAAAATAAACGCCAGTAAAAGTATTTTTTCTTCTTTATTTTTCTTTTTTCTTTTTTCCGACAAAAATAAACGTCTGTAAAACTCATTTTTTATATATATTTCTCTTTTTTTCTTTTGCCGATGAAAATAAACGTCGGCAAAAATCTTTTTATTTTTTATATATTTTTCTATTTTCTTTTGCCGACGAAAATAAACGTCGATAAATAATTCATTATTTTTATTTAATTTTCCTTTTGATTTTGCAGATGAAAAAAACGTCGGTAAAAGTTGTATTAAATTTTTAGGAAAGTAAAATAAATTTACCAACGTTTTGACAACATCGTTAAAAGTCAAATTATTGTCGGTAAAAAAAAAAATTTGCCAGCGGAAAAAAGTTTCGTCGGTAAAAGGTTTTCTCTACGAGTTTTTACCGGCGTCTGGCCGACGAAAATATTTGCGTCGGTAAAGCTTTTTACTGACGTTTTGTTGACTTTTGGCGACGAAAAATTTCGTAGCTGAATGTGTAAACTGTTGTGGTGAATGTGCTATGATTCTTTTGATGTAGCATTTTGTGAATTAGAGATGCTCATAGAAAGAGGCATTTTGGAAATGGAATATTGGTGGAGGGCCCCGATTTTTAACTGAGGAAAGCAATTTGGTGCTATGCACAGACACAGTCCAGAATTTTGGAATTTTTTTCTTGTGCAGATTTGGGTATTAATATGTGGTGGGAAATTGACATGGAGTGGATGAACATGATATGTGGTGGGGAAAGTTCTTAGGCATATTTAGGGATGGATATGTGGTGGATGAACATGCTGAAAATCTACCAGATCGAAACCTTGTGGTGCTACCTTTTCGTTTTCTCTTATTAATCTAAATTGGTCAGATAACTTAATTACATGTTTATTTACACTAAATGGTAAACAATTTAATTTGATCCCATTGATGGTAGCTGTTAGATTTAAAATGTGCAAGTTTAAAAGTCCTTTTTCTTACACATCGGTCTACTTAAAAGGGGTATATAGAGCTTATTTTATAGTTCAATTTGGGTGAGCGCAGAGATGTTTACATGTAATTTTGATGGATTTTGATATAAAACTAGGGGATCAAACCCTCATTATTTGAATTGAACCTTATTGGCACCACTCAAATGAAAATTCTAGTAACCTGTGAGCTCACTTTTGCATGATAAATTTGCTCAAATTAGTCAATACCTCTGCATGGGAGTAGCCAAAATTTAAATACAAACGGAGGTGCCAAATACAATTAGATTGATCATGTACAGTAAAATATAACTATACATTTCATGTAGAACGGGTCCAATAGTTCTTGTAACTTAATCGTCCCTATGAGATCTGAATCATTACTCATATATAGTAGTTTATTGTACCCATGTGGAGATAGGGTACTCCCATTTCTGGAACATGAGTTCTGCAATAACCTGTTTCCCTTTGAGGGTTATTTATTGTACCCATGCGGCTTGCTGCATTTTACATTACTTTAGATTTACTGCCCTCTATCTAGATCTTACGGAGGGAATTAATCCATAAACACTTTGCTGGTCTGCAATTTACTAAAGATCAACTGGTCTACATATTATTATGCTGAACTGATGCTGTGCACACTTTTGGAAGTGCTCAAGACATTTATGACTATGAACGGATTACGGTAAACTATGAACTTATTTAGTCTATATTAAAAGGTACATTCTGTTGTAAGCTTATTTAGTCTACTGTTTTTGCAAGGTGCATTATGTTGTGGTATAATCACTTGGAGATAATAGATTGAGTTTAAAGTTGTCGTTGGTGTGAACTAAGGAAGGTAATGGATGCAAATTGAAGATAGATAGGTCCTTTTGAAACAATCCATGCTCCTCTTTCTCTTTCTCTCCACTGGTTTTGTAAGATGGAAAGAAGAAACCGGAACAAGCACGGCTAGTGGAGTGAGAAGGACATTTTCTCCAATTTCTCTAAGTGGGGCCCAACATATCACTATCATGGAGATGTGGCCCAGCACCCAACCTAGGGACCACTGAACAATTAATGGATGTAGTACCATTCCTCCAATCTAATAGGGAAATAAAAAAAAATTTTAAAAGGAGAAAAATCAGAGTTAGGGGTGAGGGGCGGGGGAACAAATGTCCTAATTAGTAATTGCTGATGGAGACCCTCAACAAATCAGGCACCGAACAAACAACTCTCTTTCAAGATTGGCAGGTAACCATCTCTTTCAAGCCAAATTGTACGCAGGCCCATACCTGAATTATGTCGAATCCTAACTCTAATGTGAATCTAAGATTCCTACCCAAAATTATGACCCAAAGACTTTTAGTTAAATAATATTTCCGTATAAATGGCATCTATAGATGGATACATAGCACAATTGCAGTTTTGTGTATTTGGATCCCTGGGTTTTTTGTAGAATCCCTTGGTGTCAAATAGTCAATCTGAAAATTTTATTGGTTTTCTCAGAGTACACCAAATCAAACTCAAGTGGAAATCTAAGATAGGTTAATTTATCGGATTTGGTTGGGTACTCGAGGATGTGGCTTTCTCTGAGTTAAACGAATGGAACTCGGCTTTGAGGTCACCTATTGATAATCAAATCCTTTGAAAATGAACACCCTAGCAATGAAAGAGCTTTTCTTGAAATTTACTCCAAAATGAGTAGTCCTACTATACGATTGAGAAATCTGTTAATCGTGCGACTAATACAATCTTATGCATTATTAATTCTATTTATCAATCATGTTATTAATAAATTCCTCCACCATACGGTGGGACCAATTAGGAATAATTCTTGAGAAAAATCCTGTACACAGGAAAGATGTTCATATTGATGGGCGTGGATTTCCAATGGATGGTGTCCACTCCGGTGTTCGACTTCTTAAACTCTTAATAGAAAGCCTAGTGAGACGCACAGGAAATCCAGACTCTTTCGGTATATCGGTGGCTTGTCAAAAAGAAGTCAGATCGAGGCACCGATGGATTCCGGGATGTATTTTACCACGAAAAGTAGGGCCGAATTTTGGAATTTTTTCTTGTGCAGATTTGGGTATTAATATGTGGTGGGAAATTGACATGGAGTGGATGAACATGATATGTGGTGGGGAAAATTCTTAGGCATATTTAGGGATGGATATGTGGTGGATGAACATGCTGAAAATCTACCTGATCGAAACCTTGTGGTACTACCTTTTCGTTTTCTCTTAATAACCTAAATTGGTCAGATAACTTGCATGTTTATTTACACTAAATGGTAAACAATTTAATTTGATCCGATTGATGGTAGCTCTTAGATTTAAAATGTGCAAGTTTAAAAGTGCTTTTTCTTACATATCGGTCTACTTAAAAGGGGTATATAAAGCTTATTTTATAGTTCAATTTGGGTGAGCGCAGAGATGTTTACATGTAGTTTTGATGGATTTTGATATAAAACTAGGGGATTAAACCCTCATTATTTGAATTGAACCTCATTGGCACCACTCAAATGAAAATTCTAGTAACCTGTGAGCTCACTTTTGCATGATAAATTTGCTCAAATTAGTCAACACCTCTGCATGGGAGTAGCCAAAATTTAAATACAAACGGAGGTGCCAAATACAATTAGATTGATCATGTACAGTAAAATATAACTATACATTTCATGTAGAACGGGTCCAATAGTTCTTGTAACTTAATCGTCCCTATGAGATCTGAATCATTACTCATATATAGTAGTTTATTGTACCCATGTGGAGATAGGGTACTCCCATTTCTGGAACATGAGTTCTGCAATAACCTGTTTCCCTTTGAGGGTTATTTATTGTACCCATGCGGCTTGCTGCATTTTACATTACTTTAGATTTACTGCCCTCTATCTAGATCTTAGGGAGGGAATTAATCCATAAACACTTTGCTGGTCGGCAATTTACTAAAGATCAACTGGTTTACATATTATTATGCTGAACTGATGCTGTGCACACTTTTGGAAGTGCTCAAGACATTTATGACTATGAACGGATAACGGTAAACTATGAACTTATTTAGTCTATATTATAAGGTACATTCTGTTGTAAGCTTATTTAGTCTACTGTTTTTGCAAGGTGCATTATGTTGTGATATAATCACTTGGAGATAATAGATTGAGTTTAAAGTTGTCGTTGGTGTGAACTAAGGAAGGTAATGGATGCAAATTGAAGATAGATAGGTCCTTTTGAAACAATCCATGCTCCCCTTTCTCTTTCTCTCTGCTGGTTTTGTAAGATGGAAAGAAGAAACCGGAACAAGCACGGCTAGTTGAGTGAGAAGGACATTTTCTCCAATTTCTCTAAGTGGGGCCCAACATTTTAATCTGATTGTCATATCACTATCATGGAGATGTGGCCCAGCACCTAACCTAGGGACCACTGAACAATGGATGTAGTACCCACTTGTAAGGAATTCGTGGCTGAAGAAGCTCCATTGAGGCTATGGATTCTCTTGGTCTCTTTTGGCTTTTGCACATTTCTGGACTTTGGCTATTTTAGGGCGGTGGTTGCAATCAAGTTGTATTTTACCACGAAAAGTTGGCCCCTTCTTGAAACTATGGGCAAAACTTCACATAGGATCATGTAACTTCTCCTGTATAGACCTGTCCAGGACACCTTGAAGGGTTGCTAATTAACCTTTCCCCTTTTCCTTCACAATGGATGATGATGGTGTGCTGCGCATTGCTATGATGCCATGGTTGGCTTTTGGTCACATTGGCCCTTTTCTTGGGCTCTCCAAGGCCTTGGCAGAGAGGGGACACCACATCTCGTTCATCTGTACCCAAAGAAATATCCAACGTTTCCCCAAAATACCTCCCCATCTATCTCCCCACATAGATCTAGTAGGCCTTCCATTACCCCATGCAGATGGCCTCCCGGATGGCGCCGAGTCGACCATGGACATCAGTCCTAATCAGATGCACTTCCTCAAGAACGCATTCGACGGTCTAGAAGAACCTGTGGCTGCTTTTCTGGAGTCTACGGCCGTTGATTGGATCATCTATGATTTAATCAATCATTGGGTGCCTCGGATCGCAGCCAAACTAAAGCTACCATGTGCACATTTCAGCATCTCCCTATCACCTGCGTATGGGTTCCTTGGGCCAGTTTCCGAAATGATAGAGGGTCGCCGATTCATGGACATAGAGAGTCTAACAAATGTGCCCCCATGGGTCCAATTCCCGACCACTGTCTCACTCCGCTCACACGAGGCCATCCTATTCCAAAAGCTCCTACAGTCAGTGTCTTCTGGGGTGACCGACTTCCAAAGGTATGGAACGGCCATCGGAGAGTGCCACATCATTGTGATCCGCGATTGCATGGAATTCAGCTCAGATTGGTTACATCTTCTGGAGGATCTCCATCAAAAGCCAGTCTTTCCAATCGGATTACTTCCCCCTCCGATCCAGGAAGTGGACGGTGGAGATGAGGATTGGCCTGATCGCGAGTGGCTCGACAAACAAACCCATGGATCCACAGTGTATATAGCTTTTGGAAGTGAGGTGAGACCGAGCAAAGAGCAAGTGCATCAGCTGGCCTTGGGCCTAGAGCAAGCTCAACTGCCCTTCATTTGGGCTCTGCGGAGTGGAGCCCACGACCCCGACATTCTGCCACTGGGCTTTGAGGACCGGATCAATGGCCGTGGCATCGTTAAGAAGGGGTGGGTCCCACAGCTTAAGGTACTTGCCCATCCATCCATTGGAGGGTTCTTGACACATAGTGGTTGGAGTTCGATCATAGAGGCACTTGGGCTGGGTAGGCCTCTGGTGATATTTCCATTAATGTACGACCAAGGTATCAATGCTCGGTGGATAAGCGAGAAGAGGTTGGGGTTGGAAGTGCCAAGGGACGAGATGGATGGATCTTTTACTGGAGCAGATGTTGCCAAGACTTTGAGGACGGTGATTGTGGAAGCTGATGGGGACATTTATAGAGCGAATGCAATGAAGATGAAGGAGGTGTTTGCCAACAAGCAGCTAAGTGACCAATGCATTGACTCTTTTGCTAGTTATCTCAAAAACAACAGGGGTAACAATCGATTATTCTCATCTTCGACTTTACCATATTGATGTCGATTCAATTATCTCTTGTACTTTTGAAGGATCTGTTCGATGGGATCGATTAAGAACCATTTATGCTTTACCTTTCTATCTTTTTCTCCCCTTCTTTTCTTTTGTAATTGCGCGATTATTCCAACCTGACTACCAGCGATCGATCCCTCGATGTCGCCTACCTTGCAACTTATATATGAATGGGTTGGGTCTTCCATTTTCTTTTAAGTATATTTGTCAAAGTATTTTTTATGGAGATTTATTTGGTCCGTTTGCTCATATGGAATTGATTTCTTAGGAATTAATTGTAAATGGGTTCTGATAAGGGAGTTTTTAAAAGTTGAAGAGGTGAAAAATATGAGGTAAAATCTAGATAGGATCTGACTTTCCTATGATTGATTTACTAGGTGATAACAGGAAATAATTTTCCACTTGGAGGAGATTATGACGGTCATTTACCTACCTTTATTCTTCAATTCTACCAACTTTGATAGAAATGCATTCTCTAGAATTCTTAGGAACTCCGTTCTATGAAAGAAAACTTGCCCTTCAAAATGTCACAATATTCTTGAAGTTAGGGATTATTTGGGTGATTATTGAAAAACGTTGTAGAGACAAATTTATTTGTAAAAAAAATAGTATTTAAAAATGAAATAGATTTAAAATACAATTCGGAAAGAGTTCTATTTTGGCAACAATTGAAGACTTGGGGAAGAAGAAACTTAAAATTTTAAGTTTCAAATTTTAGAATTTGAAATTTTGAATTAAAAAAATATTTGAATTTCTAATTTTCAAAAGAAGAGAAGACTCTTTCCAAATTTGTAAGAATTCTAATCAATGAAGATTTGATTAAGAGAAGATCAACGGTGAGGATTGTGTAGAGACTTTTGCAAATATAGAATTTGAGATAACATGGTGCTTGAGAACCAAGGAGTCCAATTTGGAAGGAGCTTTTCAACTTCCTAATTTTCTCTCTTTCATTCTACTTTTTCACCTTTTTTTTTTTTCCTTCCACTCCTAAAGTAAGACCCCAAACCTAATTACCATGTTTAGATGCTAACTAAGTTTTCTTAACGCTAAGTGAGTTTTAGTGTTTGAGTAACAATAAAATTGCTTCAGTTGGTTTTCGGCCAAAGTCCAACTCAAAAAGGGTAGTTTAAACTTCTGACTAGGGACAAGGGTATTTTGGATTTTTAGAAAAATACCAAATTAGGTTTGTTAGAAAGTCCAAGTTGTACCGAACAACATCCGTGTTGAACTTGTGACCGTATGATGTCCAGAAACCCTACGTTCCGCAACTTTTCTTACTTTCATTGCACATGTGTTAAGAAAAGAGACATGATTTGAATTTTGATGCAGTGAAAGACAATTTTCATTTGTTTGCCGTGAAAGGCGATTTTGTATTTTTGCCGTGAAAGGCAATTTACAACTCCCATCAAAAGAAAAGACAAGACTTGTGCTTTTTGTATCTCTTTTAAAATACTAAATACAATAAGAATAAAGAAATGGAAATCTAAATTCACAGGAGATTGTGGGGACTCGTTCAGATTGACAGTCACAAGTCATGTTTAGACTTCACTGTCATCCTTTAGATGATAACAGATGATGCTTTTGATCCTCTTGACTCAGCTTGAACCACAGATTTTTAGAGAATAAGGACCAAGAGGAGGTCCTATATCTAATAAAATCTAAGTGGACAGGCTGAAAATCCGTGTCTAAATCCATGGAGATAGAAGGAGAGGACCTTGTGGGCGGGGGTGGTCCCCCAAGGGTCTTTGGTCACCTTGTACTGGTGGTTGTTGCGGAGCTTCTTCAACAGAGGAGATATCTTATCTGGAGCGTCGTAGCAGCGGTATAGAGGTTTTTTTTTGGATTTGCACATTGTTCTTCACATTGTTTTTTTTTTCCTTTTTCGTCCCTGGAATGGTGGAAATGGCCTCATTTTATAGGCTTTTGGAGGCCTTAGGAGGAGTTAATGAGCTTTAAATTCATTAATTGCATTAATGATCCATTGTCGCGACCCCGGACCGGGTTACTACCCGAGGACAGCTCCTAATCCGGGATCGGGACTCTAGTGCAGTGTGCATTTTTCTTTTTCTTTATTGACACATACACGGATAACGAAGAAACTCAACATCTATGCATGTGATTTCCCACAGGTTTTCGTGGTGCGGATATAACGCTCACAAGTTAATCTCAATCGAGGTGTGGAAGCGTGTAGCAAACTAAGTCTAGAAATGCATTCCATGATAGTAAGACTGATAACACAATTAGATATATAACATGATGTTCGAGTAAGCAATGTTCATGTAGCTGATGGTATCGGCTTCTCTTCGGTCCCAGGACTACCAGGGTCGGCGGACATGAGAGTCCGTGGGGTCCAACCCTTTCGTGCCCAAGGGGTGGACAAAAGCGAGCATCAACATTTTGTGTACGGGTATGCCAGATTCTGTACTCTACTCGGAATTTAAAAGTAGTAGTTCGGAGATCCACCTTCACAAGTAGAAAAGGAAATCAACTTTTTTCTAATTTTTCATTGCACAGATATTTAAGAAAAGAGACATGAGTTTTTGAATGCCGTGAGAGGCGATTTCAATTTGTTTTGCCGTGAAAGGCAATGTCCCACCGGGTATGCCAGCTTGATGGACCCGGCTCCTCTTCGGTCCGGGGACTACCGGGGCCGGCGGACGTGAGAGTCTGTGAGGTCTAACTCTTTCGTGCCCTGGGGGCAGAGAAAAACGAGCATCAACATTTTTTTTTTGTACGGATATGCCGGATTTCCTACTCTACTTGGAATTAAGAAGTTGTGGTTCGAAGATCTACCTTTACAAGTAGAAAAGGAAATCAACTGTTTACTAGTTTTTCATTGCATATATATTTAATAAAAAAGACATAATGTTTTGAAAGCCGTGAGAGGAGTTACATGTTTTTAATTCATGATTTTGTAACTCCTTTTTCTTGGCTTTTGATTGGCCAATGGAGAATAAATGGCTTTTAATTACCTTTAAGCTCCATGATGGGAAGAGTAACATGGTTTGATGCCACGATTGCTTTCACTTGTAACTCCTTTTTCCTCGCTTCTGATTGGGTCGTCCAAAATAATGAGTTAATGACCTCATTCACTTATCATAAAATGGGTCATTTAACTACATTAAGTGGTCGCCGGGCGCTCGAACAGTCGCAGGCCGAACCGTGTCTTTTGGAATTCTTTTTGGGATGATCGCCAATAGATCCATATGTTGATTAATGTCAGATAACCATGCAACTTCAGAAATTGATTGCTATCAGTGGGCCGTTAGCATCTGTCCTGTCGATTTCTCGATTGGTCGGATAGAAAGTGTGCCTTCTTTGTCCGCTGATTGGTGATTTTGAAGTATTCGATGATGATCCCATGCTTTTGATGGTGAATCTAAGATGTTGATGAAGATCGGTCGATTTCGTGCCCCGAAAATAAGATTTTTAGAAAATAATAGGGGCCAAATATCCTGAAATGCGAAAAGGACCGAAAAAATGGCCTTTTCGGCAAAAATCCGGCTACCCAAATTTCCAGGGTCGCCAGCGCCCATGGGCCAAGGACACGCAACCATGGGGAATTTTTCCCCTTTCGATCGCCGGTTTTCGGCCCTTTTTCCGTTTTTTCATTTCTTTTTCTTCAGTATTTTCTTGATATTTTTATACATGTTTTGGCTTGATTTCCTTGGAGAAAACTTGACAGGAATCCTTGTATATCAGAGCTCAAAGTTTCAGACAAGCCGAAGACTTGGTCGTGTGGAGTTTGCCGATTTTCCGTCAGACGCCAAAATTAGGTCAAACAATGTCAAAATGATCTGAGATTTGAGGTGAAGCCTGCTGAGCAGTAGAGAAAATCAACCATAGGCTTTTGTTTGAGTTTTGAAGCCGTGTTGGGTCCCGTCTCTGGTAGACTTGATTTTGTAGCGAAGAAGATGTCGCGCTTTGATGTATGGTCAATCGATGTCCGATTGACCTGAAATTTGACAGGAAGCCTATTGCAGTCATTTTGAGACGATCCATTAGTGCCAATTTGGAAGTCATGGTCCAGGGGAGCTTCGCCGTCGAGAGGCCTGATTTGGCTTCCAAGAGTCAAAGTCTGGTCAAATGTCGTTGAAATGACCTGAAATTTGACGTGTACCCCTTTAAAAGCATGTTGGAGCCACCCATGTGCTTCGTTGGATGAGTGATGGCCTTGGTGGTTCTCGCCGCCAAGAGGTTTGATTTTGCTGCTCAAGGGTTATGGAGGGTCAAACGTTGTCGGTTTGACTTAAAACTTGGCATTGAGCCTTTTAGAGGTATTCTGAGACTAACCATAGCCTCTGATAGAAGATTTGATGTTTTCGACACTGTCGCCGCCGGGAGAACTGACTTTGTCTCGGCTATTTCCTTGTTGGGCCAAACAATTTTGGAATGGCCTAGAATTTTATGTAGAGCCTCCTAGTGGCATTTTGAAGCCAACTGTGTGCTCTGTTTTGTGTGTCAGGGTCTTTGACTTTACACCGCTGGGAGCTCCTGATTAGCTGCTGGAAGAGCGAAGTTTGGGAATGATGTTGAAATGGCCAGAAACTTCATGTGTACCATTCTTTTGGCAATTTTGAAGGATCTTGCAGTTTTTGTTTGATTCTGACAAGATCTTATGCTTGAAGTGACATTTGCCTATTTGTGGTAGGATGTGGCTCCATTTAGCATTTGATGTTGAAGAGGCAAAGTGACATTTTTTGTGTCAACAAATGCTCCTTCGAGGTACAATGAAAAGTTGCATAGCTTTTGTAGTCGATGTGCCTCGAAGAGAATTTTGAAGGAGAGCTTCTTGACTTGAGCAAAAATTTTGATAGAGTAGCCTTTTGAGTTTCCAAGGGGATTTTATGGCAGTGAGAGGGATCCTATACCATCTCAAGCCAAAGTTTTGAAAATGACATTTGGATTTGGTTTTTTCGGTTTTGGATTTTCCTTTTTGACCGTATGAACCTAAAGACTTTATGTGGCGCATTGGGCGGTCAAAAGGGTTTTTTTTATTTTTGTTTTTGACCTTGTGACTTAACAAGCTGTATGTTGTAGGTTAGGGGGTCAGGTTTTGGATTTTGGTTTTTACCTTGTGACCTAACAAGATGTATGTTGCAGGTTAGGGGGTCAGGTTTTGGTTTTTGGATTTTGGTTAGGGGGTCAGGATTGGTTTTTGGTCACTCTTTAGGACAATTTTGGGTCCATTGGAGTCGTTTGGGTTTTTGTGGAATGTCAATTTCAAGATTTTAGCTTAATTTAGTTCATGAGGTTGGATGGTTTGAATTTTTGGAAACTTATGAGGCTTGAATTTTTTTTTTTTTTTTTTTTTTTTTTTTTTTTTGTATAGTCCAATCAACTCAAAAGAGGCATGGAACCATTTTTGTATGCTTTTGATAAGAGCGATTTTTTTACTAAAAGCCACTTTTAGTGCATAGGTGGTCAAGCATGGCTCATCTGGGCTAACCCATGGGACCTTAAGCTTTTAAAGATGGCTTAGATTTCATGTGGTGTAATTTTTGTAAAGAATATCTAAAAATATCTCCTCTGGGTAGAGAATATCTAAAAAATCTGTACTTGGAGAGAATCTCTCAAGTTTCCTTTCTTTTGGGGGAGAATATCTTAAATTTCCTCTCTTTTGGGAGAGAATTTCTCAAAGATTCTTTCTCTTGTGAAGGTTGCTAATTTGTAGCACTTACCTCCTTGCTTTTCTCCATGTTTCCTCTTTAGTTTACTCTCTTCTATAAAAGCAAGGGGAGGTTGGATCTCTTCCTCTTATAGCTTTCGATTTGCAAAGGCTTCAAGAGTGCTTCAAGAGCTTCTCTTCTTCAAAGATCTTTAAGATTTTTCTTCTTCTTTTTCCATCAATGGCTTCAAGTAAGTCTTCCTTTTCAAGAAAGTAGAAGTAGGATGGATAAAAAAAAATCTGCTTTTTCTTTTTTGTTTTTTTTTCTCTTTTTTTTTTTCTCACATGTTTTCTCTTTTTTTTGTCACACGTTTTTTTCTTCTCTTTTTTTCTCGTGTTGTGTTTTTTCTTTCTTTCTTTTCTTCCTTTTTTCTTTCTCTTCTTTTTCCCTCTTTTCTTGTGACCGTACGGACAGGGCAGTATGGCCTTGGCCATTGGGCCAGCCCATTTTTTCTCTCTGTTTTTTTTTTTTTGTTTGAAGGGGTTTCTTTCTCTTCCTACACCCACCCCCACCACCCCCCGACCCCCCCCACACCCCCCCCCCCCCCCCCCCCCCACCCGCGTTTGAGGTTTCTCTTCTTTTTTTTTTTTTTTTTGTACTCACTATGGTAATGAGGTTTATGCATTTCAAAATGTTCATGCATTTTATTTTATTTTTTGTTTGCTTGCTTGCTTGTAAAAGGCTAGAGTCTCTAGGTCAAGCCAACATGAATTTTTCCTTGGACAAAGCTTGATTGGTTCTGACCAAGTTGGGTTAGAATTGGTCAAGCATTTGTCAAGGTTTTCCTAGCATTTAATGCATGATGATTTCCTTTCTATGCATGTGTATTTATTTTATATATATATATTTTTTTTTGGAAATATGGTAATGCATACCTAGAAATCTTTTGCAAGTTTTGGGATTTCGAGCTTGCAACAATGTTGAGCCCTTTCCTAGTCATGTGGGGTTTTGAGGAGCTTTGCAAGTTTTTGGGGTTTGGTGCTCGCAGCAATGTTGAGCCCTTTCCGAATCTTGCAGAGATTTGAGAAGATTCGCTTGATCTTATAGCGATGTTTGAGTTCAAGCCTTCTTCAAGAATCCTCCATTGACAATGAGCTCGCAATGATGTTGAGCTCATCTTCAAGCTTCCTATCTTTTTTGAGGTGTTTCTCTTTTCTTCGGAATTGCCCCAGAAACATGCCAAAATTTTGCTAGGATTTTTTTAGCAAAATTCTGTCATTTTGATGATTGATCTTTTCTTTTCCAACCTTTGCAGGTGGTTCCTCCATAATGAACAAGGGTGTGGGGCCTGTTACTGCGCCGGTCTGCTATATCTTCCAATGCGGCAGTACAACAGGCCTGGGAGAAGGTCCAGTATATGGAGATGAACTTGGAAGAGTGCGACTCCCTCAACCGAGATGAGACGAGGCATCGATTGATCGCCCTCAAGGATGAGGAGTTCTATAAGATCATGGCAAGCAACCGTCCTTGGGTCATGGACGATCAGAGCATCGTGCCCAAGCCTACCTTTTACTTTGGTGATGCAGTTCCTGATGACTTGACATACCAAAGGAGACCTTTCCAGTTCTCTTACATAGCTGATGGTGAGGAGAGAATTGTTGCTACCCGGTCGACTTTTGATCATACCATCTCGATCATGAGTCTCTCTCACATGCTCCAAGAGAGAAGATCCTCCAAGCTGGGTGAAGAGGTGAAGGGGACAAATGTGGTCAAGACCGTGATTTTTGTTTGCTGTCCTTCCGGATTGTAATACCCCGACCCACCTTAATTTCTTTTTAGTGCTAATTAATTGAGATTAGTAGTTTAATGGATGTTTTGTATGTGTTTGGGCTTGATTAGCTAGAATTAGTTGGGTTTGACCATTCACTAGGTAGACTATGACTTTTGGAGTGTTTTGGGTTTTATGTGTGTCTTTAGACATTTTATGGGTTTGGGTGCATTGCATATAGAATAATTAGGGCTTTAATTTTCTTGTTTTGACCCATTGGATTCGGACCCAAACTGACCCATTTCCAGCCCATTTCCCTGCATAAAGCCCCTTCTTAGAAATTCTGTGAAGCCCCGGGGCTTGCATGCAAAACCCAAAAAAGTTCCTTTTTAAACTACAGCCCAACGATCCTCTTCTTTGTTCCTTCATTTCCAGCAATTGAAACCACCTTTCTCCTCTTCACTTCGTCTCCAGATTTTCTCAAAGATTAGGCTCTAGGGATCTTGCATGTGAGCTTAGGAGCTATACCTTCCTCTTCATTATCAACTACATCTTCTTCTACAAGATTCATATTCTCCTTTAAGCTTCTTTCTCTTTAATCTTCTACCTTGCTAAGTATTCCTCATCATTTCTCCTTCTCTTGCTTCAAATTAGTGAAATGATATTAAAATTCGTGCATGCATCGTCTTCTTCCTCATTTCATTTCATTTCACCATTTTGGGTGCTTTTTGAGCTTGCATTTTTGGGATTTTGAATTTGGAAAGCTTGGACTTGCTAGGAGAGGTTGATTTGGAGTAGGATTTGAATTTTTAGCGCCAAGGCAAGTTAAATATGTATAAATGTGTGCATGTATGTTTATTTGATTCCCTGAAAATGATCAATCATGTTAGATACCCATTTCTTGTTCAAAAAGGGATTTTTGTTTATGTTTGATGTTACAAATGGTTTTGTTTTCTTGATGATTTAAAGTTGGCTTATTGGGGATTCTATGAGCATGTTTGAGGCTCATTTGTACATAAATTGCTGGTTAAAATCTAGGAGTAGGAGATGGATCGGTTTGGAAGAGAATGGGGAACTCAGAATTCGGGTGCAGAGTTCTAGACTGCCCGCTTGAGCGCAGGTTTGTCCGCTCGAGTGCACCTGCTCTCTGTTGGTGAGTTCTGAACTGTCCGCTCGAGCGCATAGTTGCCCGCTCTAGTCCACATGCATTTTGGTTGGGTCCGCTCGAGCGCGTGTTTGTTCGCTCGAGCGCACCTGATGCACACCAATGATATGTCAACTTCCAAGGGCCATGACTTTTTAACCGTACGTCCGTTTTTGGAGGTTCACATGCCGTTGGGAAGCTCTTGAAGTGTAGAATCCAATGCTCCCTTTTATTTATTTGATTTGAGAATTGAGTATAGAGAGGAAATTGGATTTTAAATAAATCTTGGCAACCGGATGGTACCACGAGCCAAGTGTTGAACCATAGCATGTTTAGATTAATTGGCCCGATAGTGGACCTTAAGGATGGATACTTTGGACCTTTTATCATGCCCAATGGACTTGTGAATTAAGTGGATGCGGCTTGAGCAACCATGCACCCACAAGGGGCCTCGTGTTCTTCTTAATTGAGATCCAAACCAAATGTGTTATACTAAGGGATTCGGTGCTCAAAATAAGTAACGCCAGGGTTCTTTTGTAGGCCATTAACACCGAAATCCTTAGTACTGCACCTAGTTGGACGGTGAAGACCTCGAGCGTTCTCAAGACTGTAGGATTGGCTTGTTTTATATCTTGATTCCGTATATGATCTATGTACATGCATTGCATTCCGTTTCCAGTATTCTTGTATGACGTGATCATACTTCTGTTTAGTTATGTACATCTGTTGGTACCCTTGTTCATACTATATTCGTTCTGTTTCTGTTCAATTATACCTTGATAAGTTCTGAATTATGATATGATTTGTTCTGCAAATGTTATGTTATTTTGTACATTTCGTTCCATGAGTCGGCACCACTTGGCTTTGACCCTATCTCACGTCACCAAAAACAGCAAACAGGAAGTGTTAAAAACCGTTTCTAATGAAAATTGAAACGGTCCAAAACCGCTTCAAATAGCCATTCCTAAGAAATTGGAACGGTTTCAAACCGTTTCAAATGAAAATTTGTGGAACTGTCTAAAACCATTTCAATATTTTTTGAACCGTTCCAAATTTTGAATTTTGAAACAGTTCTAAACACTGCCAGATTTCAATTTACCATTCCAGATTCAAATATTTGGAACTGTTCTAGTCCCTTTTCAAATGGTTATTAACGCTTCCAAATTTTCTAAAACCGTTCCAAATTTAAGTGGCTATTGAAACGGTTTTAAACACTTCCAAATTTTTTAAAACCGTTTCAAATTCTAATTTTTGGAACAATTCCCTACCGTTCCATATTTTTATATTAGAATGGTTTTTACTGTGTTAAATGACAGTTTTGAACCATCTCTAATTTAAATATCATTATTTTTTTAAATAATTTCTATGTAATTTTTTTATTTGCCATTAAATTCAATTTTTAAAATCACAAAATATATATATATATATAACCCATAAATTGTAGCATTCTCATCTACACATTAATATCACACATCATCAATTTATTTAAAAAATCAATATACTATCTTGGATTTAAATGTACAATTTACAATATTTAGAAATACATAAAAATATAATACAAAAATCAAAAGCAAACACAAATGGGGGTTGTTTTGCATGTGAACCCCTGAACTTGGCTATTTCTTAACCACACCAAAATTCCCATTCAACCAACTGAATTGACTAATGTGAAAACTGAAAACCCCATCTTTGCAACATGATCATGACTTCGAGGTCCATTAATTTAGATGGTCTGTCCAATTTTCCTTCTCTTAGGAATTGGTTCTGGGCTTGTATGAGGATTTGTACATGGCCTAACTGTTATTTCATCACTTTTATAGCTCAAGCATGCAGCAGCATCCAGCACCCCAATTGGGCTTTGTGGCATAGATGAGACTGGTCCACTAGCAGTTTTAAAAGGCCTACTACCGATCAACCCCATTTGCCGAATCAGTTCATAACACCTCAGAACTCTCTCCTACAACCCAAGTCAGATGAACACAATTCATCAAATGAATTAAATTTAAATGAACCACAGATTATAAAAGACAGGTTAATCACATTCGTAGACGAGGTCTTCTTAAGTAGGGATGGTGATAAAATAAACATAAAAATCTTCTTTTGAGTTTCACTATTATTTTACCTTTTCTACATGGACACAACTAGAAACAGCCTTGTTGAAATCCACCGTTTGTATTTCTATAGTTAAAGATATGGCCACTGCAGCAGCAACCTCAAAAGGCCTGAATCCAAGGAATTGAATCCCTGCATTTGTTTTAACCCACAATTAAATTATACAATCATTTAGCTTCCACTTTTCCAACTTGTTTATTCAAGAATCCTACATTTTGAAAAGGCAGCAGGAAGCTCAAGCATGAAAGCAAGAAGTACAGACCTCTAATTGTGCCAAAGATAAGCATGTTATTGCTAACAATTGCTTCATCCAAGACTTCGCTTGCTACAAATACCAGACAATATAAAATGTATCACTATACAAGATTCAACATCCATAAAACACAAACAATAATTTTAATCTTTACATTAAGAGAGGAAAAAAGAATGAGAAAAAGAAGAGGCTTAAAATGTAATTCCACCAACTTACAGGAAGTTCATAGGCTGATAGAAACCGATCCAAATAATTTATTGATAAATATGCACAGAGCGGGCCAAAATTATAATAGGCATGAACCTGTCAAACCCAATGCAGTGATATCAGTTACAGAAAGAGAAAGAAAAAGAAAAGGTGGAAATAGCTGAAATTACAATCAAAGGTTTTACGTAGTTAACACAGTTTGGGTCAACTATACCAAGTGATGTGATTCTAGTGTATCCACAACTGTACATATAGTTGTAAAAGCTTCATTGCCATTATTATATACTCAGTGAGAGCAAGAAACAAAAAACATATCGCTTTTTGTTGCTTCTTTCCCTTTCTGGAATAAAAGCTATCTTTTCAAAAGGAAAAAAGAGAATTCTCTACTAAACATTCCATGATTCCGTACCCTGTTGGGACTGCTCTGCATTATACAAAATTTCTATGCTTAATAATCTCTCTGATAAAGCTGAAAAAGGAAATCATAAATTAAGCTGCCCAAACACAACAGAGACACTCAATGGACACAGCAAAGACATGGATTTGATATAATTCAAATGCAGATCCTACCCACGTACCCATCTCTCTCTATATATATATACACACTGCCAAAACAGTACTGACATGGTAAATTCTGAGATCTTTTTCTCATGACCAAAACAGCTTTTTCATTCGCCACTTCTCATTATGTAGAAATAAAGTGAAACCACACAGTTGGTCCAACAAACATCAATCATTGTGGACGCACTCAATGATGAATCATATTGGATTCACATAGATGACAGAAGCATGCCTTTCCACCTAGAGCCAGGTGGACTTACCTTAATGAAGATACAATTGAGCTCACTCAAAGATGGTGAAGCCCATCAAACAATGAAAAACATGGTTGGCCCCATCAATTGACTTTCTCATCATTTGTTGTCTTCATATTTCAATAGTTAGATCGGGCCACCAAGATTCTTTTCTTTGGTAAGGCCACAATATTTCCATCATGAAAGGACCCCATCATGCTTTCTTGGCTAACATGACTTTTCATCATAGGATAGCAGTACCATGCCTTTGATTTAAACACTGAGTTTCCATCTTTTGATGCCACCTCAACTATCCACAGCCTCTATAGTTGCTGGCTTGCTGCTGCTGTTGATAGTGTTTTTGTTGTTACTATAAATTTATTCCATGGCATCCTGAGCATTACATGGGTTATTTTCTATTTTTGAAGCGTCTGAATAACATAGAACATGTTGCTCTAAATTATTTGCATAACATCCTGTGCATCATACAGGTTAATTTTCTAGTGCCTAAGTATCAGATCATGATGATACCAGTTGAATAATCCAACACAAATAAAATAAGTAACAAATACCTTGGGAGCCAAAACAAGCATCGACTTGAGTGTCAATTCTCGAAGAAAAGCGGATGTATCAGGAAAACCAGTAGCGACATGAGGGAAAACCTAATTGAAAGAATCACCAAAACAATTTTTTAGGATTCCCAAGCTGATGGTAAAACGGAACTAAACCACGTCGCAAGATCTAAATCCAATCACTCAGAAAACAGGATTCACTGAAAATCATATGGCAAATTCTTCCAATTTAATACATACTTGTTCATCAACAGTTTGAGTAGATAATGATTCTCTAAACTGATCTATGTGCTGTAGTAGTCCAACTCGAATAGCTCAGTCATTGGAGGCAAAACGTTTCACAATAGTTGGAAGTAACTGCAAATATAACAGAAACAATGCATCAAGATGCTTAAACTTCGTTGAATGTAAATACTGATCCAAATCCAAATATTGATCATTAAAATGAGTTCCACAGTAACCAGGACAACAGGAACCAAGCCCATTAAATCATCACCAAAAGTTCCATGACATGTATTTATTTTTGTGTGTGTGTGTGTGAATGGTAACTATTTCTACTGAAGCAGCATATCAGTAAAAAAGAAAAATACTAGATGTGGAAAGGCCACCAATGAAAAGATTGAATACCAAAGGGAAACGAAGTTTGAAAATTAAATCCAATTTATCAAGTGAAACACAAATACACTAACATTTTTAAGATCTAATTCAAAATAATACCACAATAAACTGGGGTAGAAAACCATTCCACACACAAAAGGACATAAACAGATGCTCAAAGAATAAGGAAGTTGGTACCTTTGTCGGGGTTCCCAATCGACAGCCCATTCATAATGTTCAGTACGCTACAGGCGTCGCTGTATTCCATATCAGAAGATGAGCCAGATATTCCATATCAGTAGATGAGCCAGATCGCTTTTGCTTTGCCCCCAACAGGGGCAACCAAACTGACTAAGGAGAAGATCCATACAGGAAGGGTCAACTGAATATTGAATAGTGAGAATATTTTGAGGGAAGGAAAAATGAATGCCGATTGGCTAGCAAAATAGGGATGTTGCTGTGTCTCCTTTGCTTTTGAGGTACTGTTCTATTGCTTGAGCAGGAAAAATTGATGACAACTACCACAATAATAACAACTTATAATGGCACAACAGATAATGGTTTCTTTTATTTTAAAGAAAAAAGAAGGAATCTTAAAGAATTAAGTTTAAAAGGTGACTGACAGGTTTACCATCATTGAGACAGAGAACGCAGCAGGAAGCAAGAGAGAGTCTATTTGATTCAGCCTAAGTTAAGTTTCCAAGCAAAAATCATCCATTTCGGAATATCGAGGTTGCAACAGACAAGGGAGTCTGAGCTGACCAGATTCCAAGCTGATTTGAAAGACAAAGTTTCAGCCCAGCTGCTTACTATAGAGAATAAAATAAATCTAATCATGGACCACTACTCAAATCAGTCTAATGAGTCTGTTATACTGACCAAATCGTTCATGGACACTATTATCCAAATGCCCCTTTAACAAGCAGAAAGAGAAATCATTTAAAGGGGAGAGTACCATGGCTGCAAAAGATTAATTCCATGTTTGAGTAAGTTTTCTCAGGGACTGGCCTAAGAAGAATTATACTATTAGTAAAGAAATTTTGTAGTTCTGAAAATGCTTTAACTGCTTAAATAAGCACAGATGAACATTGCAAAAGAATAGATCAATCAAATATCAAGTTGTGAGAACTTCTACCCTCTGTGATACTAGCTGGTACTTAACCAATGCATCTACTGTCGTCAATGATGGGTCAGATATACCACTTCCACGACGCTAGGTGGCAGAAGTTGCTAGCAAAGTCTGCACAACAGCCCCCGAGTCCTTGAACAAAACCAAATACTTAATGTCAGTTCTTATGAAATCGATTAAAATGGATTCTAACAAAATGGATGACGACATTATTACTTTCATTAGAGGTGTGTTTTCCATCACATGCACATCAAGGGCTGCAGCAGTCAAAGGAAAAGGTGTAGTTGAACTGACTTCAGCACTATGCTGGATAACGCCATCAGTTCCCCCAACATGAGTTGTGGCAGCACTATAGCATAAAGAACATACAATTGACAGCGAGAGGGCAACAGGATCTTTTTGCTGTTTTTGTTCGGACTAGATTCATTCAAAGGCGGAAACATAGTTAAGGTCAAAGTTAGAATCAGATGGTAAACTCAATTTCACTAATCTAAAATCCATGGTAGTCAACCCAATCACTAGAAATAACTAGGATATCAACAAGAACTTCAAGGGTCCCTGTTGAGCCATTTCATTAGTCGTTCTTCAATAGCTAATAGATCTAGGAGGAACATTTTCTGGAACTTCTTTGTGCCAATGCTAACACTTTTTTCTAGCAACTAACTTGAGAAAATAAAATGCATTTGAATGTCACTTGAAAAGCAGGGAGGATTAGTTTTTCTGACAGAATCTACACCTTTAAAAGTTCTAGGTCGGGTTAAAAAAAAAAAAAAAAAAAAAAAAACAGAGAGGGAGAAAGACCTGGTATCCTGTCTGATGTTGTTCCTTTATACACTGCCAACTGCACGTGGCAAAGTCCAGGTTCAGTGAAAAACACTCTGGAAGAAAAGACGGAAGACAAATTGTAGAAATGATAACTGCTACACATACCAGGAAATCATCAGATGAAGTAGCAATTTTCTAGTTTCTGTTGGACACCTGCGAGACATTAGAGAGAGAGAGAGAGAGAGAGAGAGAGAGAGAGAGATGAAGCTCATGGAAACATAGAATGCATTGGCAGGTTGTCTTTGTAACAAATACATATCAATCTACAGATGTCAAAAATTGCAATGCTACTATTGTTTCATTCACTCTCTCTGATTTTTCTTTTTTTCTTTTTTGTTTCTTTTTTGTTGCAAGAGCAGAGAGCTTAAACAAAAGAAAAAAGGAAAAGTACCATGTCGTGCCGATTCCAAGTTTAAGTAACAGGCCGTGTATAAGTAAACCATAAATCTGAAGACAAGTATATGTGACTCTAAATCATAAATCTGAAGACAAGTATAAGTAACATGGAATAAATTACTGGCAACGTGTTTCCTTCCGGAAGCCACTTCTTCACCAATTGAAGGAGATCATTTAACTATTGTCCGACCAACCTTTTTGTGCCTTTAAACTGTATAACTCAATAGTAGCTGACACTTTTGTGAGTACCCTAGGACAAGAAGGATATAAAGATTGTCTTGCATCATCAAATAAAGACTTATATCTTCTTTCTTCTCCTTCGTCTTCGCCTTGAAACTCTTGGGAGCCTTCATGAATATCTCTGTTCCTTATGAGATCATCCATGAGAGCATCAACATTTTCACCAATTCTTCCAAATGCATCATTAACGAGTTCCTCCATTCTAGGATACATATTATTGGGTTTTTCATTAGGATCTGATCTTGTTGTTTTCTCATTGGTTGTTGCAACACATTCTCCATGTAGAATCCAATGTGTATATGACTCATCAATACCGTTAATGAGCAAGTGTTCATGAATCATATTAAGGGCGATCATTCCACTCCCATTTCGACATTTAGCACATGGACAGGGAAAATAATTAAATCCACCACCATGTTTCTTTGTAAACTCAAGGAAATGCACCATTCCATCTAAATACTCCGGGATTTAACCTATGTTTGTTCATCCATGCTTTGTTGCCCGAGGACGACATTCTGCAACAACTTACCTCACATAAGTTAAATGGATCTAGCAAAGGTAACCTCAGATAAGTCAAATAGATGGCACATAAATAAATGATGGTATCATTTAAGTTAGAAAAAAAAAAAAAAAAACACAATGTTTAAGTGTGCATAAGGACGCATCCACTTTCCACAATCCAGAGTGTGGGTGTATCCTGGACTTATGCCACAATGAAATTAGCCTTGCTAATTAAGTTAAAAAAAATTTTTGAAGAAACAAAAAAAGTGGATCCCACAGTCAGTCCAACCTATAAAAGGATCCACTTGTTACCATGAATTGATGGAAATTATGCCAAGTATTGGGCATGTAGGTTTAACATTGCCCATGAATTGATAGAAATTATGCAACTTTCAAAATAGAAAGGCCACAGGCCGTTTCAATCCACCGTTTCAAATTTCAATTTTTGGTATACTGATATGTTGGTAATATGTTGCTTTTCCATGGTATTTAGGGATAAATGTATTTTTTTCTTTCCCTTTCTTTAAGGATGTAGGCGCCCGTTGAAGCTCCCGGTTGATATAAATGTAGTGTTGCAGGTGATGGACAATAACCACATCTATTATCTGAATTATATTTCCTAGAAATTAAACTAGCAATAGCATTCAGATGATACTAATTATAACAAGAAGTAAATCTAATCTTAGATGCCTCAAAAAGATATGCATGATAATCCCTACACTCACTAAAAATGTGGAGACCCAACAGTTGATTGATGACTGATCAAAATATAGCCTAAGGATTGAGGATTGATTCTGAGGTCAGGACTTATAGATTCTCATCCCATACCTATGGTCAAATTGTCATAAACCCATCGGCAGGGCTTATCTTCAAAACTCATATCAAAAAATTCATTGTCCCACCTTTACCTATCACTACTTCAATTAAAGTTATGTCCACCCTAAGATTGATCATGTATAAATTACATAACTAGAAGAAGAAAAGAAAGAGTGTAAGCCACATGTTCAATGGGTCATCAATATGCATTGGGCATAACTTTTATTACAACAAATTTTTACATCATGATACGACAAGGCAGGAATGGTAGTTTTTAGCATAGTGAAGCACGAATCAGGCAGGACACGGGAGAGAAAAATGCAAATTGCATTTTACCAATGACCATTTTTGATACCTCTATATCACATCATGTTTAATCAAATTCTAATGTATAAGAGTTAAGTGAAGAGGTACATGAAAATCCAGGCCTTTATTTCCAAAGAAAGGTGTAACGCGTATTCAACCAAACAAAAATGTCAATATCATATACTAAAATAGAATGCAAGACCATTTATTTAAGCAAGAAACCAGACTAAAGAAAAAAAAAACAGAAGAAGAAGAAGAAATCCACAGAAAGGGTATGGTATGGACCCTTTTTTATATTCATAATCTGAAAGGCTCTAAATCGAGCAGAACTGCTTTTGGTTGGAGCTCTGTCAGGTGAGAACCTGGCTTTAATTTTCCTTTGCTTTCAGTTACAGAAAGAACGGGCTTGAATTTTATTTGTGTATGATGCTTAAAGTATCCACCCAAGTAGTTGAAAAACACATTTCTGGGTCGAAAACAGATATTTGTCTTAAATATTATGGGCGCATTTGAAGTGGGACTTTGTACTCACCCAATTCAGAAGTGGTCTCATTAATTTGGTAGAGTTGCGGGTATCCAATAATCATTATTAGACCTCAATACATTTAATTATTAAACCACGGTAGATGAAACAATAAGTTTCTGCAGGTTCTACCTCAGTTTATTAGCACAAGTCACCTATTCTGACTTGGGGCAAAAAATTTGGAAAAATAAGCATCTCTACTCTCTAGTTGTGATATCTGATTACTGTGCTACCCGAAGTACACAGCAAAAAGGATAACCATTTTGTTTTGCAAAATAGAGAAACTGATTGCCATTTGCTGTACATCTGAATGTAGATACACCCTTAACATCTAAGCCACTTCTAAATTTCTTGGGCCTGATTGGTACCCAAAGAATTAGTATCTCTCCAAATGTGATTTTCAATTCCTGTGCCACCCGTAGGACACTGAAAAGGATAACCATTTTTTCCTATAAAAGGTAGATGTTGATTGCAATTTGGGGTACATCCAAATGCACTCTAACACGTCACAGAAAATCTGCATGCATATAAAGAAGAGAGAAGAAGATGAAAGATAGAGAGAGAGAGGTACCTGGGGTTTTGAAGGAGTTGGATTGCTGTTAAGAAAGTAGACAAAGATTGAAAGAGATCCCAAGAGAACAGAGAGTATGGAAAAGGTTGAGGCGCCAGAGATATTGTCTGAGTTCTGGCCACAGAGACTGGAGGATGGCAGACAGTACACCCTAGATGGCACGTCAAAGAAGATAAAAAAAAAAAAAAAAAAACCCTTGAACCAAGACCCTATAAAAATTGCAGATGAGGTGTTTGTGTGGATGTGTATACCTTCTTGGAGAGCTCTGCCGAGGACGTGAAATGGAAATGGTGGGAGATTCACTCGATGGCACAGGTGGATTCAGTCAAGCCACACCTTAAATTGAAATTTAGCAATAACACACAAGCTTTGCCCTAGCAAGTAGTCACAGAAGACAACTGCAAACAGAACAGTATATGTTTAAGTAACGGATTCCATTTTTTGCAAACAGAACAAGCAAAAACATAGAGAGAAGAAATTTTGAAATTGCACACAGAGAAGAAATCCACCGCCAACGAACTCATATTCGATATTCAACATACATTATTCAAGCCGAGCGTTTGCTTCAATAATCAAAGATGAGAATAGAAAGAGAATACGATGATAAAACCAAATCACCTGTCGATGGGTGACAACGATTGCATTGCGAATCTGCACAGAAGGATATGAGGAAGATGATGAAGTCACCGAGCCAGAGAGGCAGAGGCCGAGGTAGAGGATTGAGAAACTTGCCTTCGAAAAAGGATACCAGGATCGATCACTTTCAGTTAGTGTGGAATCTGGGGCTTAGAAAAATGGAATGGATTGGAAAGAAAATGACTGATTCACATACACATGTAGGATTTGAGAGTGTAGAATTCAGAGAAAGCTTGGGAGAAGGAAGAAGAGGATTTCAGGAGCGCTTGGGTGAGGATCGTTGGAGGATGTACTGCGTGCAATCTTCTGAACATCTCTAGGGTTTCATTTCATTGTCTCCCAGAATCCATCCAGTAATTGATCGAGCTAAGACCTCGGAAGAAGCTCGGCAAGAAGATGAAGGAGAAAAACCAGAGAATCAGTGATGCTATCGGGTTCGCAAGATATCGGCGCCCAGGGTATTTGGGCGCGAAGGTAATGGGAACGTTTTAGAAGTTGGTGTTAAAAGAAAAAAAATAAGGAGGGAACGATGTCCTGGCTTATTAGAATGGTTTTTTTTCCTATGAAACGACTGTTTTCTTTTCAAACGGTTTGAGACTGCCTCAAATTACAAACGGCTATAAGCCGTCCCAGTCCAGCGTTTCTGATTTTGACCTTTGGTGTAGTGTCTAAGTCAGACCCGGCTAAGTGTGGGTTTAGTATATATTTCTTGCCCTCTGCAGATGTGATTATATTTTGAGGGTTGACCGGCACCCTAGGTTCACGATGGAGAGTTCCGGGCCCTCTGTCTCCTAGTGGCACCACTCTGTTCTGTTTTGTTCTCTTTTCTACTATCAGTTTACATTCATGTTCACATGATTAATTTGAGAAAACATAGCTAATGTGGATATGTCATTTAGTTCTGTTGTTGTGTATATCTGTCATCTATGATTTGTACGTCTCATGCTTACTAATTCATAGATCTGCCTAGCGATCATGCTTTGACCTCATATGAATTATATCTGTTTAACTATTCATTTGCCACATGTTATATGATTTATATCTGTTTATCTTACTTAGCTTAGTCTAATGGTGCTATACTTGGCGTTACAGGTGAATACCTCGATGCCACCGTGTCGGAGATCCATAAGGAGGAGGAATCTCCCTGTCACGTAGCTAAATGGACTTCTGATGATGTCTTCTAGACACCGACTCGATATGATTGGACGTTAAATGACCCATGGACCGTGGCTTGGAATCACCACATCTTTTGTTATAGTTTATAAACTTGTTTAGACTATGGCTTGTAACTTTTAACTTTACTTACTTCTTTCTTTCTCCCTATCTCTTGGACTTAAACTTGAACTTAAATCTATGTTCACGAACTTTCTGCTATATATCTTGCTGATATGATATTATTGGTTTACAATTGGATATCGATTTGACAAAATTGTACAGGTGGAAATACAGGTTTATGGAAATTTGAACCTCACATTTGATATCCTGAGGGTGAATTCCATTCGTGGGGATCAAGGGTCAACGAGTTTAACTCGAACCTCCATGCGGGCGTTTGTTGCGCCTCGAGATGAGTGTAGTCTCGAGCTCGGGGTGTGACACGAATATAGGGAGAAGTCGCCTACCCGTATGGATATGCTGATGTCGGCCAGTGGCTACTAAGGTTCTGATTATCTGTCGTTGATTTGAGATAGGTGAGCCTTGGTATTTTCAGCGGAGATGGCGGTAATTGGGTGAAGCCTTTTCTACTTCGCGGCCGTTTCAGTGCTGACTCAGGCTGGGAGTCGTGGACTAATCACATCCAGCAGATCAGTGGTGCCATTCTAAAGGAGGCTGATATCTTCAACGCAGTCTGCGCTTTTAGGAAGACCATGGTTTTCTCCGACAAAGCCTTCATGGCCATGTTGGAGTCATTCCTTCCACAATCCAACACCTTCATTGTCACGAATGGTGAGATTGGTTTCTCTTTGAAAGAGCTGAGCACCATCACCAGGCTGCCTATCATCGGCAAACTCTATGAGGAGTTAATGCCTATCGATAGCGTCCTTCAGGAGCAGTCAGAGGAATTTCGGCTTCTGTACTTTCAGCTTGTCGTCTTCTATATTTTTTAAAGGAGAAAGAGGGCTCAAGAGTTAGATCCAGTAGTTGGAAGAGTTTTAGCTCTTCGTCTCCCAACTTCTTTGACAGCGGTGAGTCTTCTGATAGCATGACCCAGGAAGCCAGGGCTAAGAATCTGGGTTCGAAGAAGATCTCCGTCATGCCAGAAGATTTGAAGAACTTCACGAGCACAGATGCCATTTGTTCTGACATTGCATTGCGGAGGGATCTCACTGTTTACCTCGCTTATTGGCTAGGTGAGGCTGTTTTTGCTGGTGGAGATGGAACGCATATCAGGCCGCACTGTATTTATCCGGCTTGTCAGATAGCGTTCGGAGAGCGGCTTGCTTTGGTGCATACTCTTTACTCCTATCTGTGCACCGAAATGCAGGCTGCTGCTTTTTTTGTTCGGCTTCGGCTCCCTATGAACAGGGTTTTTTCAACCCATATTTTCTATTCGTGGTATGTATCCCGCAGTCCTTGTTTTCACCGATTGGGCATTGCACCAAATGATGACCCACTTATGATTCAGTTGGCTAAAGGGACAGCCGTCTCCGAATCTCTTTTGTCTTCCCGTTTGAGGATCTGACAGTTCAGGGTCATCGAGATAGGGCAATCTTCGGTGAAGCTTTCTCCAGATTTGCCGAAGAAGGCTTTTGATTTTGGTGTCTCCCGTAATTCCATCAAGGCAAGGTCGGGAAGGCATTACCTTTTGACCAACGCAGAGAAGGGGTGGCTTTTCAACATACGTGTTGGCACAATGGTGTACCGTAGACATCTTTTCGTAGACATCCAGCCGTATGTCCCCTCACGTTTTGCGCTGCAATTGGGCTTCTCTCAACGCGTTGTCGGAGCGCCTTCGAGTATGGTGAAGTGCTTTGGAGGTTTGCAGGATGGGAAAAATGCATGTGCTTCTTATAGTGTGGAGGACACTACTACTATGATTTCTTATCCTGAGTTACCCACTTTCCAGACAGCTGGCTTAATGAAGTGGTTCGTGGAGAGCTTTCCAGAGTACCGGGGCTTTCCAAGAAGAAGCTTGATGTTAAGCAGTCTTCTAGGAAGGGTCTCGGAAGGTCAGATGGCGTCTAACAAGGGAAAGTTTTGATTTTCCTTTCTAGAGAGAAGCATAGGATATGCTTTCTCAATGAGCAAGACATCATCAGATCTGAAGCTGTGAAAGAAGTTCCTGGTGAGATCTTGAAACATCTGGAGGAGGAGGAAGCTGAGCTCAGTGCTTGGATGCAAGCAGAGCAGAGAAGGGCTTCCATGGAGTCCACTAGCAAGAGCAGACTGTCTAGTCAGGGGTCAAGTGAGAGACCTAACTTTGATGGCGGGACAGGTACTTCAAGCAAACTGACCCATAAAGGCAAGAGGAAAAGAGGACAGCGCCGTGATAAGAAATGGCACGAAAGTTCCCTTGATATGGAAGTCTCTTTCACCATTGTTGAGAAGGTGTCAAAGGATGTTGACGAGCCTTCGAAAAAGAGGATACGAGAAGAAGAGACCCTTAGTGATGGTATGACTCTCCCTCTTTCAATTTCTTTTTCTTTCATGGGGATTTTTCTTGTTTTGATCCGCTGCTTTCTTTCTTTTAGCAGGGATGATGACTTGGTGATGCTCGAGGCTCTGTCCAATGAGGTGGTGACAGATCAGGTTACGACAGAAGAAGAACCAAAGGACTCTAGAGTGATTCCAAAATCTTCTCCTGGAATGACTTCTTTTCTTCTTTCTCTATTTTTTTCGTCCATGCCATCATTTGCTAACATATTGCTTGTTTTCTTGTCAGCTAACTTACCACAAGATTCCGATGACTTTGAACCATCCATGAATGCAATTTTTGACAATGCTTCGGATGAATTCATGGGGGCAGAGAGTATTCCGCTGGTCATCAAAGAAGGTACTTTGTAGTAATAACACTGATTATAATGACTTTTCAACAGGATCATATATATACCTTTTTGTGTTTTGCTGGCAGATTGTGAGGTGAAAGGAAAGATCCCATCGCTTTCTTCAGAACCCGACCAAGGGGAGCCAGAGGTTGATCCAGAAGTAAGGGCTTCTACAACCAGTTCTGACAAGGCAAAGGTGAGACCTTGTGCTGATATTCCCTCTCCAACGACTCCGATTGGAAAGAACATTTTTATTACTCTTCCAATGTGGCCTGACATGGGCAGTCAACCAATGGAGCGTGGTGAATCTTCAACTAGGCCATCCCTTCAATTTGCGAAGAAGGTGCTAAAAAATGTTTTGAGTTCATGGATCGAGACTCTCTTCTGGCCACTTGGGTGCTGGGTTTGACATGATCAAACATGTGTAAGACATTCCTACTGAGAGCGAAGAGATCGGTCTGGACATTGCAAGTGCCAAGGCTTTTGTTAATGAAGTCATTATGCTGGGGAACAAGTGGTCTGAGACCAAAAGCTTTCCAAATGGCGACTTCTTCAGGGGGATGTTTTTGAAGCCTTCCAGGAAAGTCAAATCCGAAGTGGATGAGATTTCGTGGACTAGGAAGCAATTTGTTCGGGAGAGGAACGTCACTGAGTTGGCTATCATTGAGTTGACAAAAGACCTTCACCGTCTTGATAAGGAGGTCGTCGAAGCCAAGCAGTGTCTTGAAAAACTAGATGCACAGGCTGCTACTAAGTGGACTGCCATAATGGAGGCTCGTGCTAGAGAAGAAACTCTGATTCTCTAGGTTGAAGTTGTCGACAGAAATCTCAGGAAAAAGACTCAAGAGTATAAGCGATGGCAAATTCTTTGGGCAAAGCTTCCTCTTGCTGATGATGGTTCACGGTGTTCTGCTACATTTTATGGCAAACTTTTGAAGAAGCATGGCTTGGAAGCTTTGGAAGCTAAGGCCAAGAGTTTGCTTGAGGAGTTGAATCTTTGGTTGAAGACCATGTTAGACTGAGCTCCTGATTTCTTTTGTAACAAACTCTTTTCTTCTTTTCTTTGGTACTTCCATGTATAAACATTTTTGATATTTTTTTCTGTATTCCCTCGTTTCACTTAAATCCTTTTTGATGAAAATAAGAAAGAGTTGAATGAGAATGTTTGTTTTGAAAATTTCGATCAAAAGGTTGTCATTTTGTGAAGATCTTTTGCCAAAAGGGTCGTTTTAGCGTGAAAACCAGATTTTGCGGCATAAAAGCCTTTTTTTTATGGTGTGAAAGCCGAATTTTGAGATAGCATGGAAGCCAAAAGGTTTTGTGGCATGGAAGACGAAATTTGTTTTGCGGCATGAGAGCCGGAAGTTTGTGGCATGAGAGCCAAAATTTGTTTTTGTTGCATGGAAGCCAAAATCTTGTTTTTGGCGTGAAAGCCAAGATTTTGTGGCATAAAAGCCAAAATTTTGTTGTTGGTGTGAAAGCCAAAATTTTGTTTTTGGCGCAAAAGCCGGTTTTTGGCATGAGAGCCGATTTTGTTTTTTGCGTAAAAGCCTGTTTTTGGCATGAGAGCCAATTTTGTTTTTGGCATAAAAGCTAGTTTTTCTTTCTTTGAAAACCAAGTTTTGTTTGTTGGCGTGAAACCCAAATTTTTTGAAAACCAAGTTTTGGTTTATTGGCGTGAAAGCCATATTTTTTGAAAACCAAGTTTTGGTTTGTTGGCATGAAAGCCAGACTCTTTTATTTTTAGCGTGAAAGCCAGGTTTTTTTTTTTTTTTTTTTTGCATGAAAAAAGAATTTTTTGCCATGAAAGCCGAGTTTTTGGTTTTCAAAAATGCAAGAGTTGATTAAGAGTCGCCTCCCTACTGAATGGTATTGCAAGTATCGATGAAATGTCGCTTTCTTTCTCATTCGGTTGCGAGTATCGATGGAATGTCGTCTCCTCGCGAATTTGGCTGCAAGTATCGACAAAGCGTCGCTTCCCTGCTTTTCAAAAATTTGATTTTGCGGGTATCGACTGAATGTCGCTTCCCCACGATTTTTGAAATTTGAGGTTTTTTGAAATTTGAGTTATGGATATCAACTGGAATGTTGCGTCTCCACGATTTTTGAAAATTTGCAAGTATTAACAAGGTGTCGCTGCGTTGCGATTTTGAGGTTTTTGAAGTATCAAATATGGTTCGCATCCTTTTGATTTTTGAGTTTTGCGAGTATCGACTGAACATTGCTTTCCTGAGGTTTTTTGAAAAACCATATTTCTCAAGACACGAGGGTCGTAAATTTTGACCTAAAACCATTTTTGGTGGTAAAAGTCAGGGTGGACTAGGGTGGAAATCCCTAAGTCCTGATTTTTGTTTCAAACCATGAATTTCGTGGTTCAAGGATCGAAAGTTTTGGTCAAGTTAGGGAAAAGGCTCCTAAACTTGGGTTTTTTAATTTGATTTTTTTTGTACAATGAAACGATGAAAGTAAGCATTGTTTTGAGTTTTTTTAGAAATTTCAACAGAAGGATGAAAATTTCAAAAGGAGTGGGTTTGACGAGCAAGTACCTAGCAATAAGCTTTGGCCATGCAGGCATCGCTCTGACCCGGTGGAGAAAGTCTTCAAGGGTAGTACTGCTTCAAGAACTTGTTGTTGATGGGCAGCATACATCTGTCACCCTCCATGTTTAGGAAAGCGTATGCGCCATTGGAGAAGACTTTGTCGACGACAAAGGGTCCCTCTCATTTTGGTTCAAACTTGCCTTTGGATTGATGGGCGAAAACCATTGGCCTTTTTACTGCAAATACCAAGTCACCCTTTTTGTGGGTGTGTTGCCTGACCTTCTTGTCAAATGATCCTGCCATGCATGCTTGGTAAAGCTCAATGTTTTGTCGAGCTTTGAGTCATCTTTCATCAAGGTTATCTAGCTCTTAAAGTCTCAAATTCACATTGCTTTTTTACGAAATGTCATTTTGTAAAGATACCCTTAAGGAAAGAATTTGTACCTCGAAAGGGACAACAGCTTCGCATCCATAGACCAAGGAGAATGGTGTGCTATGGGTCAATCCTTGAATGGTGGCTTGATAGGCTCACAAAGCTTTAGGTAGTTTGTTGCCCTAGTCTCTTTTGGTGACTAAAGACTATTTTCTTGAGGATTTTGCAGAGTATCTTGTTGAAGGCTTCTGCTAGTCCGTTCGCTGCCGAATTATATAGAGTAGAAGGACAACTTTGGATTTTGTATTTGTCACAGAACCTGTAGAATTTGTGATCACGGAGTTGTGGTCCGTTATCATGAATGAATTTTTTAAGTATGCCGAAGCGACAAATAATGTTGGTGCAAAAGAATTGAAAGACTGATGAGGTCTTTATCTCGTTGAGCGCAAATGCTTCTAACCACTTGGAGAAATAATCCGTAGTGGCGAAGATAAAGCAATGACCTTTGCTCAATGGGGGAGAGATAGGACCCATGATGTCCATACCCCAGGCTTCGAAAGGCCATGAGATCGTTGTAGGATGTAGCCATTCTGGAGGCATGTGGACATAATCTCCATGAACTTGGCATTGTTGGCAGTGCTTAGTAAATTTTATCGCGTCAGGTACCATTGTAGGCCAATAATAACCTGACTTTTTTATCTGATCGTAGAGTTTAGGACCAGCCTGATGGGCTCCACAAAAATCAGCATGAACTTCTTTAAGTGTTTCTTCGGCCTCTTGTTGTGACAAGCAGTGTAGAAGTACTCCGTTCGAAGATTTTCTATAAAGCATTTTCGAAGGCATATCCAAATGAAAGTTTGGGGCTCGTCTTTGGATGCTTATATGCTCTTTTGGATCATCAGGTAGGATTCCGAAGATAATGTAATCAATGAATGGATCCCTCCAGTCGCCGATCGGAGGTCTAACGGTAGAGATCCGACTTCTAACCACTCTGTGGCATTCAGCAACTGCTTGGTGTGTGTTGAGAGGAGGGAGGATCCTTCTTTCACACATTGTAATTTACATGTTTTCCCCTTCTTGGATTACCATAGATACAACAAGTCTAGCCAGGGCATCTGCACGAATGATTTCACCTCTGAGGATGTGGGTGATGTGACAGATGTCAAACCTTTCTCGAAGCGATTGTGCCATGCTGCAGTAAGGCATTAGATCAGGCTTCCTGATTTCATATTTCTGATTCACCCAGTTGACATCAGTTGAGAGTCCCCAAAGGCTTCAGTATGGTGATGCCGGATTCAAGGGCGAGTTCCAATCCTACGATTAGAGCTTGGTATTCAACTGCATTGTTTGAACATGGTTCCAATAGTGAGAATGCGCGTGGAATCATGTATTTGTCGGGGCTAATAAAGAGGATGCCAACTCCCGATATCAGCTTTCCTTTTTCGTTTGTCATGGTTGCGCCATCGAAGTACATGTCTCAGGAAGCATTTGATGAGGAAGTCTCCACATTATAGACAGGTTCGCCTGGGAGTTCATCCCTGAGTGAAGAACCTTTTGGAAGTGGATGCTATGCGAGAAAGTCTGCTAGAGCTTGGCCTTTGATTGCTTTTTGCGGTACTTACCTAATATCAAACTATGACAGAAGGATAGACCATTTTGCCAGCTAGGCATTGAGGGAACCTGCTTTTGTGACAAGGACCTTTAAGAGAATAATCCTAGGAATCAGGTAAACTGTGTTGGACAATAGATAGTGACGTAGCTTTTGTACGGCGAACATCATTGCAAGGCATTCTTCTACGACTAGAGAGTAGCGATACTCTGCACCTACCAACACGTGGCTAAGGTAATATAAAGCAGCTTATTTTCCTCCGTCATTTTCTTGTAGGAGTAGAGCACCCAAAGAATGGTCGAGGGCTCTTGTGTACAAGATGAATGGATTTCCAGTTGTGGGGGCAGCCAACACTTGAGATTTGGGCAGGTATGACTTGATATCCTGAAATGCGGCTTCACATTTAGCATCCAAATAAAGTCCACACCTTTCTTCATCAAGCGGGAGAATGGACGACACTTCCCTAATAGATTGGAGATGAACCGTCGGATATATGCCAATCTTCCTTGAAGTCCTTTTGGTTCTCTTAAGGTTCTTGGAGATGGCATTTCTAGGATAACCTTGACTTTGACGGGGTCAAGTTCTATTACGGCTTTCCGAACTATGAATCCGAGGAACTTACCCGATGATACACCGAAGAAGCATTTCAGGGGATTCATCCACAGTTTGTGTTTGCGAAGTCGGAGGAAGACTTCTCGAAGATCTTTAAGACGGTCTTCTTTTCTTCGGCTTTTGACGGCAAGGTCATCAACATAACATTTAACCGTCTTGTGCTGCATATCTTGGAATATCTTCATCATAGCCGTCCGATATGTCGCACCTACATTTTTTAGACCAAATGACATGACAGTATAGCAATACACACCAAACGGAGTCCAGAATGATGTGTGTTTTTCATCTTCAGGATGCATCTTTCTCTAATTGTTGCCAGAGAAGTCATCCATGAATGTCATTCGCTCAAATCCGCGGGTATTTTCAATCATCACCTCAGGTTTGGGGAGCGGGAATTCATCTTTAGGGCATGCACTATTCAAGTCTCTATAGTCAATACAAACCCTTATCTGCCCATTTTTCTTTGTCGCGGGGACAATATAGGCCAACCATTCAGGATGTTGTTCCTCGCGGATGAAGCCAACGCTTTTGAGTTTCTAAACTTCTTGTTCAATTTTGTCCATCATGTCAAGATGAAATCTTCTTTGGCCTTGTTTGACAGGCTTAATACCTTTTTGCAAGTTGAGTTTGTGGACTGCTATTTTGGGGTCTAAACCGGGCATTTCAACGTAAGACTATGCAAAACAATCAACGAACTCACGAAGAAAAGAGATATACTTGGGTAACTCATCATCCTTTATATTCTTACTTACGAATACAGGATGTGGGTTATCTGGTGTTCCCAAGTCTATCTTTTGAACAGAACCTTCTATTGAAAGGTTCGAAGGTGGTTCCTCCACAATGTTTTCGGAGGCTTCCAACTCAACAAGACCTTCTAAAGTTCCATGGGCATTTTTAGACCAAGGCTCTGCTTCTATCCATGGGTATTCCTGAATGGTAATCTTCTCAAGAGTTGCTATGAGATGGTCCCAATCATCTGCGGAAACTGGGTCGAAGTAGGGCACTTCTTTTGGAGAAGATGGTTCTTCTGGATCAAAAAACCATATGTCTGTGTCATCAGACAACTCCTCTTTATCATCGGAGAAATCATACTAATTGGGTGAGGTTCCTCGATCCTTGATGGGTGACTCTTCAAAGAGATATCCAAGGAGATCGATGTCTTCATGAATAGGAGATGTTGAGGCTTGGTCGGTAAAACAACTTTGCAGCCTTTGTGTTAACTGTCTCTGGGGAGTGTCAGGATCATACCCCAACCCATATGAAGACTTGTCTATATGACGGTGGAGTTTCTAATCCTCTAGTTGGCTTTTGGTCAGGGCTTCCTAGGTCATTTTATCAGAAGACTCCCCACTATTGAAGAAGCCTGGGACAAAGAGCTAAAACTCTTCCAACTGCTAGACCTGACTTTCGAGCCCTCCTTCTCCTTCAAAAAACGTAAAAGGTGACGAGCTGAAAGTACAGAAGCCGAAACTCCTCAGACTGCTCCTAAAGAACACTATCAATAGGCATGAACTCCTCAGAGTTTGCCAAGAATAGGTAGCCCGGTGATGGCGCTCAGTTCTTTCAAAGAAAAACCAATCTCACCATTCGTGACAACGAAGGTATTGGTTTGTGGAAGGAATGACTCCAACATAGCCATGAAGGCTTTGACAGATAATACAACGGCCTTCCTAAAAGCACGAACCACATCGAAGATCTCGGCCTCCTTTAGAATGGCGCCACCAATCTGTAGGATGTGATCAGTCCACGACTCCCAGCTTGAGTCAGCATTAAAACGGCCACGAAGTCGAAAAGGCTTCACCCAATTGCTGCCTGCACCCCGGAAAATGCCAAGGCCCATCGGTCTCAAATTGACCAACGAGTAATCAGAACCTTGGTAGCCACTGACTGGCATCAGCATGTCCATGCGGGCAGGCGACTTCTCCACATATCCGAAAGGGCCGCCAACAAAAATCCCGGTCTTAAACACATTGGTCCTCTTCACCCAGCCTGGAGGATCTTCTCTGTTGGAGCATGTGGGAGAAAGACTCATGCTCGAGCTAATACGATCAAAAGTGGATCAGGTAGCAACAGTTCTCTCCTTACCATCAACTATGTATGAGAACTGGAAACACCTCCTTTTGTATGTCAAATCGTCAAGGACTGCATCACCAAAGAAAAAGGTAGGCTTGGGCACGATGCTCTGATCATCCATGACCCAAGGATGTTTGCTTGCCATGATCTTGTAGAACTCCTCATCTTTGACGGCGATCAGTCGTTGCCTCGTTTCATCTTGGTTGAGGGAGTAGCACTCTTCCAAGTTCCTCTCCACATACCGGACCTTCTCCCAGGCCTGTTGTACTACCGTATTGAAAGCTCTGGCAGATCGGCGAGGTGCGTCAATAACAGGCCCATAACCTTTGTTCGTTCTGGAGGAACTACCTGCAAAGGTTGGCATGGAAAAGAAAAGATTAAACACTAAAAGGACATAATTTTGCTAAAAAAAAAATCCTAGCGAAATTTTGGCATGGTTCCGAGGCAATTCCGAAAAAAAAAAAGAAAGCACTCCGAAAAAGATAGGAAGCTTGAAGATGAGCTCAATATCGTTGCGAGCTCATGGTCAATGGAGGATTCTCAAAGAAGGCTAGAACTAAACATTGCTGCGAGATTAAGGGAATCTTCTCAAATCTCCGCAAGACCAGAAGAGGGCTCAACATTACTGCGAGCTCTAAACTCCAAAACTTGCAAAGCTCCTCAAAACCCAGCAAGACTGGAAAAGGGCCCAACATTGCTGCCAGCTCTATTTCCCAAAACTTGCAAAAGATTTTCAAGTGTGCATTTTCATGCTTCTAATTCGATTTACAAAAAAAATCATGCATAAAAAGAAAATCGTCATGCAATAAATGCTAGGAAAACCTTGACAAAAGTTTGACCAATTCCAACCCAACTTCGTCAAAACCAATCAAACCTTGTCCAAGTCAAAATTCATGTTGGCTTGACCTAGAGACTCTAGCCTTCTATCTTGATGCATCAAAAAAAAAATGCATGAACATCTTGATTTGCATAAACCTCATTATCATAGTGAGTAAAAACAGAAGAAGAAGAAGAAGAGGAGAATCCTCCTCAAAAAACAAAAAAAAATTAAAATAAAATAAAAAAGAGAGAATGGGGAGAGAGAAAAAAAATGGGCTGGTCCACAAGCCGCGACGCACAGGCCATGTGGTCGTACAATCACAAGACAAGAAAGGAAAACAGAGAAGAAAAAAAATGAAAAAAAACAGAAAAAAGAAAAAACCGTGATGAAAAAAAAAGAGGAAAGAAAGAAAGAAAAAAAAATACAACACATGAAAAAAAAGAAAGAAGAACGTGTGATAAAAAAAAGGAGAGAAAACACATGGAAAAAAAATAAAGAAAGGAAAAGAAGAAGAAAAAGAAGAAAAAGAAAAGACAGAAATTTTTTCCTACTTCTACATGGAGTTTCTTATTGAGGAAGAAAACTTACTTGAAGCCATTGATGAAGAAGAAGAAAAACTTGAAGATCCTTGAAGAAGAAAAGCTCTTGGAGCACTCTTGAAGCCTTTGCAAAAAGAAAGCAATAAGAACAAGAGATCCAACCTCCCTTTGCTTTTATAGAAGAGAGCAAGCCAAAGAGGAAACAAGGAGAAAAGCAAAGAGGCAAGTGCTACAAATTAACAACCTTCCCAAAAGGAAGATGCTTTGAGATATTCTCTCCCAAAAGAAAGGAAACTTGAGAGATTCTCTCCAAGTAAGGATATTTTTAGATATTCTAAACCCAAAGGAGATATTTTTGGATATTCTTTACAAAAATGACACCACATGAGATCTAAGTCATCTTTAAAAGCTTAAGGTCCCATGGGTTAGCCATATGAGCCAAGTTTGACCACCTAGGCACTAAAAGTGGCTTTTAGTCAAAAATTCCTCTTACCAAGAGCATACAAAAATGGTTCCATTCCTCTTTTGAGTTGATTGGACCATACAAAAAAAAATCCAAGCCTCATGGGTTTCCAAAAATCCAAACCATCAAACCTCATGAACCAAATTAAGACAAAATCTTGAAATTGACATTCCACAAAAACCCAAACCACTCTAATAGACCCAAAATTGTCCCAAAGAGTGACCAAAAACCAAACCATGATCCCTAACTCACCACATACAGCTTGTTAGGTCACAAGGCCAAAACAAAAAACCAAATCTCGACCCCCTAACTTGCCACATACAACTTGTTAGGTCACAATGTCAAAACCAAAATTCAAAACCTGACCCCCTAACTTGCCACATTCAGCTTGTTAGGTCACAAGGTCAAAAAACCAAAAAACCCTTCTTGATCGCCTGAGGCGCCACATAAAGCCTTTAGGTTCTCAAGGTCAAAAGGAAAAATTCAAAAACCCAAAAAAACCAAAATCCAAATCCCTTATGTCATTTTCAAAACTTTTCCTTGAGACGGTACATGATCCCTCTCATTGCCATGAAATTCCCCTGGAAGCTCAAAAGCTACTCTACCAAAAGAAAAATACTCAAAGACTCTTGGTCAAGCAAAAGCTCTCCTTCAGAATTCTCTTCGAGGCACATCGACTACAAAAGCTATCGTCGTTGTACTTCGAGGGGGCATTTGTTGACACCAAAAATATCATTGTGCCTCTTCAACATCAAAAGTTACATGGGGCTACATCCTACCACAAATAGGCAACTGCCATTCCAAGCATCAGATCTTTTCAAAATCAAACAAAAACTATAAGATTCTTCAAAACGGCGAAAATAAGGATATACATGAAGTTTCGGGCCATTTCAACATCATTTGGCCTAACTTAGCTCTTCCAGCAGTTGAGTAGGAGCTCCCGGCGGTGGTGAAGCTAGAGACCCTGATACACAAAACAGAGCACACGGTTGGCTCAAAATGTCACTGGGAGGCTCTACATCAAATTCCAAACCATTCCGACATTGTTTGGGCCAAAAAGGAAGCAATCACAGCAAAGTCAGCTCTCCCGGCGGCAACAGTGTCGAAAGAATCAAATCTTTGATAAGAGCCCATTGATGGTCTCAGAATACCTCCAAAAGGCTCCATCTTAAGTTTCAGGTCAATCGGACATCGATTGACCATACATCAAAGTGCGGCATCTTCCTCGCGACAAAATCAAGTCTACTGGCGACAAGACCCCACACCGCTTCAAAACTCAAACAAAGAACTATGGCTGGTCTTATTTATTGCACAGGAGGCTTCACCTCAAATTTCAAGTCATTCCGACACCATTTGACCTAGTTTTGGCTTTTGACGGAAAATCGATAGCAAAGTCTTCGACTTTTCCAAAAAACAGGAAATTTTTTTCTCTGGTTTGCACAGCTTTTCGTCAAGTTTTCTTCAGGGAAATCAAGCCAATAAATGTTCAAAAATGTCAAAAAAAAAATACCGGAGAAAAAAGAATTAGAAAAACCCAAAAAACGGCTGAAAACTGGCGACCAAAATGGGAAAAATCCCACATGGTCGCTGGATTTCACCCAAAGACCCACTTTTTCGGATCCTTTTCGAGTTTCGAGATTATTGGCCCATGTGGTTTTCCAAAAATCTAATTTTTCGGGCATGAAATCCGTTGATCTTTGTCAACATCATGGATCCGCTGCTGAAATCGTTGGATCATCATCGGACTCTTCAAAATTGCCAATTGACTGAACAAGAAAGCACACTTTCTGCCCGATCAATCGAGAACTCAACATGACAGATGTCACCGGCCCACTGGTAGCAATCAATGTCTGAAATTGCATTATCATCTGACATCAAACAACCTGAAGATCTATTAGCGATCAAGCCCTCCATAATGCAAGAAGAATTCCAAAAGACGCAGTACGGCCCGTGACTCTTCGAGCACCTTATCGACCACTAAATGCAATTAAATGACCCGTTTTATGATAAGTTAATGCAGTCATTAACTCATTATTTTGGACAGCCCAATCAGAAGCAAGGAAAAATAAGTTACAAGTCAAAGCAATCATGGCATTAAATCATGTAACTCCTCTCATCATGGAGTTTAAAGGCGATTAAATGTCCATTATTCTCCATCAGCCAATCAAAAGCCAAGAAAAATGAGTTACAAAATCCTAAATTAAAAACATTAAACTTCTCCCATCATGGAGCATTATTGCAATCAATGCTCATAAGCCCTCCTAATGGCCACCAAAAGCCTATAAAAGGGGGGTCATTCCAAGAAGAACGGGTCCGGATCAATCAATCGAAATCCAGAAAATTTTGAAAAAATCTAGAACTTCTGAAGCAGTTGCTGCAACAATATATCCCTCCTTCGTCAAAGAGACTTTGCAACAAACACCACAATGTGACTAAAGTCCCTTGGGGGCGGGGGGGGGGGGGGGGGGGGGGGGGGGTGGGGCACCCCCCTAGGCCCTCTCCTTCTATCCACATGGCTAAACGTGTCTTTTCAGCCCGTCTACTCATCTTTTTATTGAACATAGGACCTCCCCTTGATCTTTATCCTCTAGAAAACTTAGGGCCAAGCCAAGCCAAGCAAATCAAAGGAACCTATGTTCTCATCTGAAGGATGACGGTGAAGTCCATGCATGACTTGCAACCATCAATCTGAACGAGTTCCCGCAATCGACTAAAAAGTTAGAATTCATTTTCTTGCTTTTCGTTGTATTTTTTATTTTCTAAAGAGACAAAGAAAAATCACAACTCTTGTTTTTCATTATTTATAAGAACTGTAAATCGCCTTTCACCGCAAAAATCGCCTTTTATGGCAAAACCGCCTTTCACGGCACACAAAGAAAAATCGCCTCTCACGGCATTCAAAAATCTTGTCTCTTTTCTTCAATATATGTGCAATGGAAACTAGAAAAACGTTGATTTCCTTTTCTACTTGTGAAGGTGGATCTCCGAGCCACCACTTCTATAAATTCCAAGTAAAGGAGAAAATATGACATACCCATACACAAAATGTTGATGCTTTCTTTTCTCCGCCGACCCCGGTAGCCTCGGGACGAAGGAAGAGAAAAGCCGGGTCCATCAGTTTGAACGTGGAGAAAACGACTGGAGAGGTTCCACTCCATTTGTTGGCATTTTCTCATCCTTCATGCATACAGGTAAATGGGTTTGGATCTTCTTAGATCTTATACAAATCTTGGTTCGATAATGAAACGGATCATAAAACAAGGTCTAGAGTCCAGACCTGGCTTTTGGGGTCAAATCTCTCTCATCAGCTAGAGGGATCCTCTATCAAAATGGCCCCACTTTGACAGATCTCTAGACAAAATAGGCCAGATGTGCTGGTTAGATACAAATCTATCATCGTTTGTTTGTGACCATCCATTTGACTAATATGTTAGTTGCCCAACCCAACTGAGTGGATTCATTTACGATTTTTGGTAAATGAATCCTTCATTATTGGGCCTTGAAAAATGAAAGAACGTGGTCTAATATCACAGCTTGAAATGTTTGTGGCAACACATTTGGCCGGCAACTATGGCATTTTCACAAGGCTTACGACTAGGGCTGGAATATGGGTTGGCTGGCTGTTGCGCCCTACCAAAATCAAACTAGAATTCTAGAAAGGCCAGCCCAAACCTGAACCTTAGACTCCTTGACTTGATTGACTCAATCCAAGCCCAATCTATACTTTTAAATGGCAAACCTAAACTCGACCTGACCCCCTTCCCTTGTCAACACTGCATTATTACACCTAGAGACTTTAACCCAGCCCTAACTCGTCCCAAATTCGAATTGGATATTTCATTTTAAGGCCGAACCTTAACTTCAACCTGAAACAACTAATTTGGGTTTTAATCAAGTTGGGTAAATGGATTGGAGCCCCACCTTGTCCTTGATTTAGTCCGCTAAAATGGGTATTGGCCCGGCCCAACCTGTTCAAAGCCCAAAAACACAGGGCTTTTAGAAAAATTTGAGCCCAGTAAGCTGGGCTTGGACAATTATTTGAAAGCCCGACTAAAATGGGACTGGGAATTGGCAAAGCATGCCCAGCCCCTCCAAGCCTGGCCCGGCCCGCCCCTCCCGCAAGGTTATTTTACTGATTTTTATGTATATATATCCAAACTGCAACTTGCCAGCCTCATGGTTGAAGTAATGAACACCTTCCAACTTTACTGATATATACATTTCCTCGATCCTTTACCATCCAATATCCACTAATCTTCTTACATGTCCTAAAAAAGTCTTCCATCCAAACCCTGCCAGAGCATTTCCCTTCTAATTGCCCAACAAGCCAAATTCAACTTGATAGCCTCAACTCTTTCCCACATTCAGAGATTAAATTATATCTTTCTTCACACTTATTGGTTCAGAAGCATTTCCTTACATTTGGATATTATAATAGTTTATTTACAAAAATGAGGAAAACCTCAATATTTCAAGGGGGAACAACAAATAGTAGTCAATTTCATTTTAGCAGAAACATTTCATTTTAGAAAGAGTTCTGAAATGATACAACCTAGTAACATTTTAGCCAGAATTTCAGACACCCCTTGAACAAGTTCTCTTTTAAGATTATTTCATTGTTCTAAATCTTTTAATTTATTTTCACCATCACCGTGTTCTCCAAAATGGCCCATTTTATAGGCAACTAAGACTTCTTTGAAAAACAAATTGACAGCTATCCATAAAAGAGTTGCAGATGTTTCACATGAATGAGCACATGATCCACCATTTCTTCATCCAATCCACAACTAGAACAATTGATATAACAATTAAAATGGTGATAGCATTTTGGCAACTGCATGATTGGAAAAAAGAAGGAAGAAGGACTACACAAAGAGTAGCAATGAACATTATTATATTCAATTTTTGCCGCTGTTGTTGTTGTTCTTGTTGTTGTACTCCTGTTGTTAGAAAGCTATAGAAGCAAGCAGTTTCATGCAAGCTGTGAGACGTAAAATCCTATAAAAAAGAAACCCTACATATAATAGTGTCTAAGTTTAAAGTTAGGTGACAGTATAGGAATTATTAGAGAATTTTGATCATATGTTCAAGACCGTGCTAAAGCCTAAGCCCGGCCCAATCCCGCACGGGATGGGATTTGACATAGGCCCGCTCAATTTAGGGGCGGGATTAGACAACCCATGCCCAGGCCCAGCCCGTCCCATTGACGGGCCTACTGATTTAGGTTTTGATCAGGTCAGGTAAATGGGTTGGACCTCCACCATGTCCTTGTCATACCCCAATTTTTTATCATTTTATAAACTCAAAAAATAAGACTCAGACTCGATGTACTCTAGAGTACAACTTGATCAAGGGTGGCTCAGTCAGCCCTAGAGATTGGTTCGACCCGGTCAAGCCAAGCCGAGTGGGCCGAGTCAAGTGTGGTCAAGTTTCAAAACAACGCATGTGAAAATGAAAATAATGTCTTGATTGACTCAGTATTGTTCACCCAATGTTGAGAAATGACGTAAGGGTTTCCAAACACATTCGCTAGGTGCACAAAGACAGCATAATCAAGGTTAGAAAGCACAAGTCACTCATTTGTTTACTGTGGCTAAGTGGATCGAACTTTCAAATTCAAAGACACATTGAAGGCATGTATGCATATTTCTTATGATTGGATACTTGATAATGAATAAATGAGAATAGGCTTATTATTGCTGAAATCAGTATTCACTATAATTTAGGTCTGTTTGTTTGACCACATTGAATTCTTAGGATTTGTAAATGGAGATTTTTATTAAATGAATTGGGTTGGGGTTGGATCGAGTGAAAAGTGTAAGTATACAGATTCTGATTGGATCTGGACCTTGACTTAAATAATGTCAGAGCAGAACCATTGGCCCGGACTCAATCGTCAATTGGCTCTCGAAAAGATTTCCATGGCCAACAGTTTTGGAGTCAGTCATTTGATAACCGGGTAATATATCACTGCTTGAATTGCTTGTGGCATCAGATTTGGCGGGCAACTAGGGCATTTTCACAAGGTTTGTGACTGGCGCTGGAATATGGTTGGCTAGGCTGTAGTGCCAAACCCTAATTAAACTAGAATTCTAGAAATGCCAACCCAAGCTTAAACCTGAGACTCATTAACTTGATTGACTCAATCCAAACCCAATCTAAACTTTTTAAATGCAAACCTAAACCGGACCTGACCTTCCCTTGTCAAGACTGCATTATTACACCCAACTTAAACCAGACTTTATTCCAACCCTAACTCAACCCAAATTTGATATTTTATTTTCAGGCCTAAACTTGACTTCAACCTGAAAATCGCAACTCATTTGGGTTTTGATCAGGTCGGGTAAATGGGTTGGGGCTGCAGCTTGTCCTTGTCATATCCCATTTTTTTATCATTTTGTAAACTACGAACATAAGACTCGGACTCAATGTACTGTAGAGTAAAACTTGATCAAATGTGGCTCAGTCAGCCCTAGAGATCGGTTCAACCCGGTCAAGCCAAGTCGAGTTGGCTGAGTCAAGTGTTGTCAAGTTTCAAAACAGTACATGTGGCACTAAAAATAATGTCTTGATTGACTCAGTATTATTTATCCAATGTTGAGAATGACTTAATCAAGGACAACATTAATCAAGGTCTGAAAGCCCAAGTCACTCATTTGTTTATTGAGGCTAAGTGGATTGAACTTTAGAATTCAAAGTCACATTGAAGGCTTGTATGGAGATTTCTTATGATTGCGTACATGACAATGAATATATGACAATAGGCTTATTGTAGCTGAAAGAGGTTTTTATATTATATACCTCCTAAGGTTTTTATGATTTGTAAATAGGCCCCCTGTAGTTTTAATATTTGTATTCGAGTCTGACCTTCGATAACCGGTTAATTGTGGTCCATTGGCATCCCTACATGTAGGCAATGCCTTTTGATTGAAGGGCTAAAATGAGGAATTAAAGACACGGTTGCAACACTCACCGTGTTGGCTTTTGAGTTGCCTGAGTCACATCATTTGGGACAATAGGCAAGTCAAATCCAAGCATAACTCAATATATGCGAAAAAATGTTGTCGGGACGGCCTTGTTTTCTTTTTCTTTTTCCCATTTTCTTTTTGCTCCTTATTTTTTATTTTTAAAAATGAGAATTAATTGGGATTTATTATCAAGAATACTAGGGAATAAATATACATTTTTTAATTTAATAAAAATTTAATCTTTGTTTAAATGTTCTTTATGATAATTCAAATCAAAGATGACTTCAAGTGATCACGTTTGCTTAGAGAATTCTTAAGTTAAAGGATTCAAACTCTACTGTGAAACCCAGATATCAAAAATGGCAAACTGTTGCATGAAATTCGACATATATTGTAAATAATTTTCTGGGCACGGGCGATAAGATACAATATTATTATTTACCAGTATTTTTTTGGGCACGGACCAATACTACATATTTGTTTCCATTATGTGGGCACTGAAATACCTCCAATAAAAATTGTTGGCAATATTATTAATTTACCAACAGAAATGAATATTACTCATTATGTATAAATTTGAAATATTACTCATAATGTTGGGCATGGGCCATGGCAAATTGTTGGGTTCGACCAGGGCAACAAAGGTTATAGTGTCATGTTTGGCCAAGATTTATTTATAGTGTGATAGTGTGAATTTCTATTATGGGCCATCAATTATGTGATTAGAAACAATGTGTGATAAGGATAAAAAGAGATTATTTAAGAGATCACTACTGTGTGAATTTCTATTATGGGCCATCAATCATGTGATTAGAAACAATGTGTGTGATAAGGATAGATGATCACTACTTCTAGTTGGTCAAAAGTTTTTGAAACCTATCGTAGAGGCCCACCCACTTCCAACAATATACAATCATCTCATTGTTGCACCAATCCAACACCTGCAACATTGTTAAAAAAAAAACTTCATACATCCTATTTTAACATATAGCAATCTGCTAGCTAGTTTGCATCCATTTTTCCTTCATGTTCGCTGCATCTTAGTTGCATGAATCTTTCAACAAAAAACTTTCTTCAATTTTCATTCGATCCTACATAATAAAAAATAAAAAAAAAAGATCAAGATTAACATATGATTAAGAAGTGAAAGGAGCAACAACTAATCCATTTTCTTTTCTTTTAAATTTGACAAGATCCACAATTTGACAAGAAAGATTTCTACATCTCACATGATATGTAAGGATTTCCACCTTATCCCAACATACCTATTATCCGGTGTGATCATCGTTAATTTATGGCATCATTATATCAATATTCTTTCCTATATATATGATTGGCCTCAAACTTGATATCTGGATCCATTCAATGTGTCTTTATCCATCCCCCCATTTCTGTGATCAGTAGGGCCCAAGTGGGCCTCATCAAGTTATCCCTCACTATAATGCATTTTATTTTCCATCTACATTGCGGCTTTTCATCAAGCCTTGCAACCTTTGTTTTCACTACCCAAAGGCTTTAATCATAATTGCATGCTTAATAATATAACATGTGATCTTTACTTCTATTGCAGCTCGCTCAGATTGAGTGAAATTTGGGCCAGTGGCAAGGAACAGGAAATATTACACTAGAAATGAATGGGGATGAAATTATTAATCCTTCTAAACTTTGCCCAATTTAAAGCTCAAGCACCATCAGATGAGGGACATGAGTTTAAGACAGAGCGACACTCAGGCCTTGAATTCCATTCACATTTTTTTGCCCACATGAATCATTGGTTTAGATTACTGCAATAGGCTGTAGGTTCTGCAAATGCTCTGGCACCATCGATGGCCAAAAGCTGTCTGTACAAAGTGAGAGCAAATCATTCACAATAATGTGTACTGTCCTCACCGTATGTACACTGGCAACCTAACTACAAATGCTAAGTTGTGAAGTAGAGGCACCATCAAATTGAACTAAACATCAGAGCACATAAATAAAGAGAGTGACATAAGAATGTCAACATAAACTGCTGCTGTCTCATCCCACCCATAAGCATGCAATTTTTCATCAAGCCTTCCATTTTCGGTTCAATCTTAAATCAGAGGGTAATGAAATTGTATTTTTACCTTTATGATGACGATTTCTTTCAATATACCTTTGCTACATGTACTTATCAAACTGAAATCATAAACCACAGTAGCAATCATATCAAAGAAGGCATTTGAGGATTCTGCATTGATTCTCAAACTTTGACTTCGAGCTGAAAATTAGAATTTACAAGTTTTGATGTGTTGATTTTACTTGTTTGATGAAAAACCCAGCTGCTTGATCACAGTGAACAAAGAAATTAGAATCGTTGGTCATTTAAGGAATGAAAGAATGATTTACAAGGATGGGTGCATGCTTGAACAAACCATTCACACTGTATGCAAGTGATTCAAGTCGGCACCATAAGGTGAGTCATATGACAACTTCAAAAAAATTAGTTGGACTTGAACATTTCTCTTATATGAATTCTTAAATGCTTCTATATAAGGAGAAATACCGCTCACATGTTTTGCCATCCCGAAGTCTGCAAGCTTGACATTGGCTCCCTTAATATCCCTAAAAGAAACCATCAATAAATATTGAGCAATAGAAGTGATTGTTAAGACTGATGCAGTCAATCAAATCACAGCCATAACTTCCTCATAATTGTCAAAATGGTATATTTTTTACAGGAAAATAATTTTTAAAGAAAAAAATCAAACAGAACCAATCCAAATATCTACAAGACCATTAACCTTAGTTGTAGGAACTTTGCACACATGGTGCCACTCTAGTTTTAAGACCTCATTTCTGTTGCTGCTGAAGTCTTCACATTTTCCAAATTTTTGAGATGCACACTTCTAAGATCTCCCAATCTCACTTGAATTGGCCCCTGTTCCAATCATGCTTAGTGCAATTAAAGATACTAATACATCATACCTCAACCACCAACATCAATGGTAGGTGGCTCCATGCTCAAATAGGCCAGAACATTGATAATTTCGCACCGGTCCAGCAAACATGGCCTCACGTGGCAAGTGAACAGCCAAATGGACCATTACATCAAAGAATGCTGGAGGGAAAATCTTCTCGAGCTTGCAAAGTATGTGCACTCCCCGTTCCTCTATTTTTTTTAGATCACTTTGTTCCAATGTTTTTGAGCAGAGGTCCTGGAAGAAACTGCCCAACTCAAATAGAGTTGTACTTAACCCCTTATCAACATAACCACGTAGGCCAACCGGAAAAAGACGTTGTAGGAGGACATGATAGTCGTGACTTTTCATACCCGATAATTTGCCATTTTTTGAGGTCACACACCTTGAGAGGTTTGCAGCATAGCCATCAGGGTACTTGATTGATTTCAAGAATTCAAAAAAACCCTCCCTCTGTTTCGGGTCCAATGTGTAGGATGCACGGGGTTTCATAATGGATCCTTCTTCATTCCTCTGCAGACGCAATTGTGGCATGATGCCCATATCTTTTAAATCGTCACGCGCTTTGTCCGTGTCCTTATTCTTCTTATCTATGCCCACCACAGTCCCAACAATATTTTCACAGATGTTCTTCTCTACGTGCATGAGATCAAGGTTATGCCTAAGGTTTAGGTTCTTCCAATACGGGAGCTCGCACAAGATGCTTTTCTTTGTCCAATTCAACAGAGCAGGCCCACGAGGTCTTTTCCTACTATTGGGGCCCTTCCCGAACCTAACTTCTGGTAGTTGATCCAACTGATCAAGTACCTTTTGCACCGGTAAACACAGGGATTTCATTTTATTATCTGCCTGACCATTGAACTTCTTGCTCCTTCTCCAAGGGTGGTTCTCAGGCAAGTAAGCTCGATGTCCAACCCACCCAATCTTACTTCTTAACTTATACGATAATGAATCTTCATTGAAAGGGGGACAAGCCAAATAACCTTTTGTGCTCCAACCAGACAAGTTACCATACACGGGAAAGTCATTTATGGTCCACATCACAGCCGCATGCATTTGGAAGGTCTGTTCACTATGGGCATCATAAGTCATGACACCAATCTCCCACAACTCCTTCAACTCGTCAACCAAGGGCCTCAAGTACACATCGATCTCCTTCCCAGGTGCCTGCGGGCCGGGGATAAGCAAGGACATCATGAAAAATGGATCCTTCATGCACATCCAGGGTGGAAGGCTGTAAGGCATAAGTATGACAGGCCACATGCTGTAAAAAGTGCTCATGTTGCTGAAGGGGTTGAACCCGTCGGTGGCCAGTCCTAACCTCACATTTCGGATCTCCCGGGCAAACTCTAGAAATTTCAAATCAAATTCCTTCCATTCCTTATAGTCGGCCGGATGCCCACCTAGATCACCATCCATGCCATTCTCATGATGCCACCTCATCTCTTTAGCTATCATCCTGGACATGTATAATCTCCGCAACCTAGGTATCAATGGGAAGTAACACAATATCTTATGAGCGCTCTGCTTACCCTTGCCATTATTGACCTTGTACCTAGGCTCTCCACATTCTGGAAACTTCTCCAAGTGAGCATTCTCCTTCCAAAAAAGTATGCAATCATTCTTGCAGGAGTCAATGTGCTCGTACCCCAAGCCCAAGTCACGCAGTAGCTTCTTGGCCTCATAAACAGACGCGGGAACCACATTACCTTCTAGTAGAGTGTCCCTAAATATCTCCAAGACCTTGTCGAACAACTTGTTGCTCCACCTATACTATACCTTCACATGTAGCATCCTAATGACAAACGCTAATAGGGTTTTTGAATCTTTACAACCCGAGTACAAACCACGCTGGGAAGCCTCTAGCATAATTTCAAAGTTTCGCACATCATTCATCCCTAGGGTCTCATCCATCATGTAAGTCCCCCTGCCATGGTCCTCTAATAACTGGTCATATCCATCCTGGTCCTCATCTGATTCATCCTCGCTATCATTCGATTCATCGGATTGTGGAAGTTCCCCATACTGTAACCAGGTGTCATAGGATACCATCATCCCACGCTGGAGCATATGGTCTCTCACAATCTCATAATCATGCTTAAAACCATTACAACAGTAGTTACATGGGCATTTAATCACTCTACTCCCACCCGAAGTCGACTTTGCGAATTCAATAAAAGAATTCACCCCGTCTATATACGGCTTACTGAATCTATTATGATACTGTAGCATCCAACTCTTGTCCATATCTGTTTACATATGTAAGGTGGTGGTTAACTCAAATTAAACCAATAGATGATATAAAATAAATGCAAAAAAGAAAAAAAAAACAGAGAAAAAAAGAACTCAAATATAAGAAAAAATAAATCCTTAAAATCCCTAAATTAAAAAAACCTTAAATCCATTACATCCCCAAAATCCAGCCCTAATCCACATATCTATTCATATATTTGAGAACCTTCAAAAGCAATAAAATAGAAATTAAATTACGATTGTGATGTTTTACCTTGAGATTTTTGCAGAGAAAAGTAGAGAGAGCAGTTTGAGAGAACAGTGAGCAGAGAGAGACCTAGGTTGGTCTACACCAAACGAAGTGAATATCCTTGTCTCCAACCTTTGTTTCTACAAACCACAAAAAACCCAATTTAAAAAAAAAAAAAAAAGAAGGGAAAATGAACATCACACAAAGCATAAAAAAGAAGCCAAAACAAACCACATAAGAATGCAGGCAATACTCATCTAATAACCTAGATTTCTGGGGGTTGAATGTAAAACAGATGCTTCTCTGTTCTACTGAACATTTTGTGCAGAGTGGAAAACCATTACTATGTCACTAAGGATGCAATTATCCTCCTGTCCGCACTACATTCATTGTGTTTCTCCTAATCTGATAAATGTCCGTTTAATTTAGAGCAGGAAACATCCCACCCCACTGCATTTCTAATGAAACTCAAAAGAAATCAAAACCACTTTTGGCAATTAAGGTTACTTATGTGGCTGATTGGTGCCATTCTTTTCAGGCCGTTGTTCATTACATGGAAGAACTTGTTGCAAAGAGGGGTGTCAAAGCACAACCAATTAAGGTAAAGAAGACTTGGGCTCAATTTTTCTTTTTTTCCAGGCCTAAGAAAAGGAAGCATGATGGTTTGGATTATATCAAAGCCTGATCTGTGGATGCTTGCCAAGAAAAGGTTCAAGATTCATTTGGGTCAGTATGTTGTATTGATTATCTACTCTGGTGGTGAGACATTTTTTCTTTTTTCTTTGTTTTTCAAACTGATTTTGTTTTTCTTACCATGCCATATAATTATAGGGGAATTGATCTAATGAGATTCACTGGAACCCATGATCACAAGGTGATGAGTGACCCCTGCATCGCTGACACAGATGGGCGCGGAGAGCTCCATTTGGATTCTGCCTCTAAATCCAAATCCATAAAAGCCTCCTCTTTTATGGATCTGTTTATCTGTATCTCTATTGTTCTCTAAATAGGATGAGATATGTAACATGCACTTCGAGCGGCTAGAGATGTTTGTACTCCATACACCTCTGTTAAAATGAAATATGAAGTTACACTTGCCATCATCTGAACTAAGTATGCTAATAAAGAGGAGCTAATCTATGATATCTCTGCAGTTCCACTTCTATGCTATCTGCCATTTTAAGAGGCATTATTCATATAACATGAGGTTGTTAATTTTATTAATGATAAATAAAGCAAGCACTTATAGTTCTACACATTTGATACACAGCATGGTGGCAGGACTGCTGACTCCAAACCTGGTTCTAAGTTTCCATTTGATGTTTATGCTTCAAACCTACTTCCAGCTCATATATCAGTGTCAGGCACGTGCATGAGGTGCTAGACTAGGCCATGAGGTTTCAGACACTTTGAAAGAATAAAACCCAGCATTTCTTATCCATCCATTTCAACATATCTGCAAGTATCAGTTCATAGTTGGATATGATTATGAAATATGCGACTAGATTTAGGCACATTAAAAGGTGTACAGGAATAATGAATAGAATCTCACCTTTCCCAAAGTTCATGTTGATCAGCATCCAAGATCTGCATTTAGGGCCTGTTTGTTTGCATTATAATACATGGGAATTGAATACAAATGATTTATACCATAAATGGTAAAAGTTAAGATCAAAGGTGAATTTGCAAAAAATGAGTATCAAATAATCTTTTTTTTTCAGGGAAATAAAATAAAAAGATGGGAAATGAATAATCCAGCCATGACCTCAGTAATTCATTCCTCATATTCCCCTTAAATGAAAGGTTATTTAATGCTTATTTTTTAAAATTCAACTTTAATCTTCACTTTTAACCACTTTTTTTGAGTCCATGTATTCAATTCCTATGTATTTTATTGCAAACAAACATGCCCTTAACATGTATTCTTTTTATTTTTTATTTTTAAAGGAGAGTCCTTAGGCTTTAAGACTTAACAACTTCAGGATATCTTCATCTTGAGATGGAGGGTTAAAGGTTGCCTTGATATCTTACTACCACTACTGTCTTGACTGTTTCAGAGTTAGGTAATTCTTTCTTAAATGTGAGGGTAGGGAATCTTCCGTTTGTAGATAAAAAGTCTGGAAAATATGACCAATTGCCGTCTGTCTCAATCGTTCAATTTAGGTTAAGCTGCAACCATCTCTGCCTTACAAAGCAGAAAATGAATGGATTAAAAACAAAAACTAGTATTGATATCTTCACTAACATTTTCAGATGTTCTGGAACTTGAAACAATCTTGAAAACTAAGTGAAAGCTTCAAAGGCAGGAATATCTTACATTGGGTATACACAATGGAACTAATGTCAAGCTAACAAAGCAGACCCAACATTTTCTGTTCAATTGTAACCGGCACTAATAGATGCCTTCACTTATATAAATATATATATATATATATATATATAAATGCCTCTTACCTTTTCAGAATCAAATCTCCTAGAGCTCTAGCTATATAACAAGAAAGTAAATAATAGAAAATCTTGATTGATTTCCCTCCTTCTGTAGAAAGGTGTATTGCCAATTAATCATTTACCAGCCAAATTACAACACGGAGAGATTATTACTACAAGTATTTTGTTTATAACTTTCTGAATGGCTTCAGAATTCTTCAAAATAAAAATGCACAATATAAATCAGGAAAGAAAAAAAGATCTAAGTGGGAAGACTACTCTGGGAACCGAGCAAACCTTCTAACTACCCCAAAGGCATGAAATTCATCTGCCAGTTCCCTTTCACACAAAATGCCAGGCAAAATGCCAGGCATCACTAAGGTCGACACTGGGGGAGAGTCGCTTCCTCTTTTTTTTTTTTTTTTTTTCTGACTTCATCCTTAAAATATACAGATGATCCAGGACGAATGTTTATGCAACAAGAAATACTGCGTTGGTAATGTAATCCATATCCTTAGATCTCCAGATTTAATTGGGGGATGGTACCAATGTGAGAACCACCACAACTTTATAGCCTAAAATATGATGGGGCTAGGTAGTCGGTACCAAACCGGGGGGTAGTATCCAATGGGAATACATCAGGCAGAACAAAATATAAATAGAATCAACATAATATACTCTTTGGCATGATGCTTCAAAATGTATCACTACTTCACTAGGCTTTGAATCACATTTTTCCAGAGTTCTACTAGGTTCCAATTCAAAACAGTGCAAGCACAAAAAGATTACTCTAATGTAGAATGGGTCTGGGACCCATAGGCACTCCCAGACCCATAGCCACTCTGGAGCACAGTTTACCATTTAACATCAGATAATCTCAGCTGTTGCCTATAAAAGGAAAGATACTACAAACACCAGAAACGACATCAAATTCTTTTATGTTGAGCAACTAAGTAGTGGTCAAGATAGTCCTCTCAGAAATGTTTGTACCATAGTGTTTTACCGACCAAAAACAGATAGTCCTCTTTTTTTTTTTTTTTCTTGTTACTATCTACCAAATGAGTCTTGAATGCACAAAAAATAGAAATAAAATAAAAAATAAAAAAATTGCAAGTGCGAGAGATCTGAAATACCTCATGGCTGGAAACTTCTCCTTTCTGCGATTCCTCAAGTTTCAGTTCCACTCTCTTCAAAACAAACAATATCAAATGTCAATATAAAGAAAGAAGGCAATTTCAGATCAATATTTATTGAGATATAGAAAGAAAGATTAGGTGCTAAAATACAACGAAACTAGGGTTCTGATTGATTGGAGGAACTAAAATCAAAGTGACCTGAGAAAAGAATACGACGATCTGAAACTCGAAATCCAAGCAAAAGTCAAAATCCAAACAAAGAAAAGCCATTCTATCTCAGAAATCACTCCTAATATTCCATAAAAAAAAAATAACTTGTCGCAAAAACAAACTCTGAAACAAAGCAGAAGGAAGGAAGATCCCACTCTGAAATCAATTGTGATTGGTAAATGTAGGATAGCATTTGAATACATACCTTCTGCTTCAAGGAGAAAAGATCCCACTCTGAAATCGAACCGTCGATGCTGGATGAGAATAGACGGCTGGATGGGTTGGATTTGGAGCAGGGCAATCTTCTAGAGAGGCGGCAAGCTGCGACGCATCGACGCTGGTGGAGGAAATCAAACGCACTAGAACGATGGAGCAGGGAGAGACGAGCCAAATCTCTAGGGGGCCATCTTCTCGAGCGGCAGCCATCTGCGATGCATCAACACTAGTGGATGGAATCAAGTGCACCAGAAATGGGATGAACCCCAAACACTATTGCAATAGAGAAAGAGAGTTGTAAGGAGGTTGGAGCAGTTGACTTGATGATGATGAAAGAGAGGCTGGAAATGGAAAGGGGGTTGGCAAAGCTTGGAGCAGTCGCTGGAAATGGAAAGGGGGCTGGCAAAGCTTGGAGCAGCCGCTGGAAATGGAAAGGGGGTTGGCAAAGCTTAAACACGATTTAGAGAAAGAGAGGGCACTGGAAGTGGTTATGGCGCAGGAGCGGGAAATGGAAATGCGGTGGAAAGGCTCCAATTATTTTTTTAAGTGCAAGCAAAGGAAAAAAAATGACTTTCCCAGCGATTTTAAAGCACCAACAAAAGTTCACTGATTTTTTTAAGTACCAACAAAGGGAAAAAAAGACTTTCCCAGCGAATTTAAACCGCCAGCAAAACTTAAACAATTAAGTGAGATTATAGGGTGAACTATGCCGGCGATCAAATCATCTCGCCGGTAAGAAATCTGGTCTTTTCCGGCGACTCTAATTTATTGCCGGCAAAACATTACTCTTTGCCGGCGAAAATAATAATTCACCGGTAACATATGAACCTTTGCTGGTGAAAATGTCGCCAGCAAAAAAGTACCATTTCCCGGCGAAATAAGCTTTTTCACCAGGGGAAAGTATAACTTTTCCCGGTGTTTAATGACTGCGCTGGAAAAAAATGACGGTAAAAGTGTAAATTGTTGTAGTGAGATGATACTTTGATGGACTATTGTACTGATGAAGAAGAGGCAATGCCAACTGAAGATGATACTAATATAGATTCTTAATTTTTATTGCATTTTATTTTGTACAATAAAGCAATATGTTCCAACAATTGCACGCAGCTACATGAATCATTTTCTTCATTCAACTCTATTAATGAAGCTTGAGTTTCAGCTCTTAACTATATAGGGGTGAATAGTGTATTTCACTCTTTTTCTAAAGTTCAATTCGCATGTGGTTTTTATTGCCTTTGAGTTAATTGTTAATTACTTGAAATGTGCTTTACCTATTTTCATTGGAAATATTTCTATGTACTTTTGTTTATAGCTTTTTTTTTTTTTTTTTTTTTTGCCAAAGGGCAAATTGTATTAAGAGAAAAGGAAAGGGAGAACAGAGGCAGGGAGCCCACAAAAGAAAAGCACAAGAGGCCACAAAACAAGCGAAGAAGAGAAACAAGAACACAGAGACCAAGACAACATGCCAGGCCTAAGGATTAGCAAACAAAAAATTACAAAAGTTTTGAAGAGGTCTACCAGAAAAAGGTTTGGCAATACACTTGAGAGAGACAGAAAGAAGCTCAGTCGGGTATAATATAACCTTCGTCTGGGAGGATCTAGAATTAGAAAAAATGATGTCATTTCTGCAATCCCAAATGGCAAATGCTATTGAGAAGAAAATGGCAGCAACTCCTTTCCAAGCCAATTTGTCACTTTGAAGGGAGAGGGCGTGCCAGATCATAGAAGGATAAGGAGGACCAGCAAAATGTTGGAAGTAGGTGGGCCTCGTGGATATGTTTTCAGAACTTTTGATCCAACTTGATCTAGTGATCAACTATCCAGAAGGCTATAAAACCCAATCCAGGATCCACGTCCTCAATCTCAGCTATCATGATCAGTAAATAAACCTATCAAGAAGATAGAACAGCAACCAACAAGCATCCATAAAAACCTACAACATGCAAGGAAGTAGATTATACCTTTGGAGCTCGGTTATGCTCTAATAGAGAGGTTGCGTCTTTCTTTGATGCTGAAACTCTTTCACGTATCAAATAGGAATCTCCAAGACCTTTTGATTTTCCACGCTATGACCCGTAGCAGATTCTCTTTTCTCAAGAAGATGGGTGGGATCTCCAAGAGAAAGATCTTTAGGAAACTAGAAGAGAACTAGAAGAGGGAAGAGAGGTGGAGCACGTGCAACTCTTGCACAAAACAAGGCTTGGGCGTGAATCCCTAGGTGGGGATATGCATGGGACATCCACTTCTTATTCCTCATATATTTATAGCCACCAAGCCACCTCCTCTTTCTAATTGAAATAGAAGTCTCACTTCTCTAACAATTAGTAACTCTCTTCTTACTAATTTAAATAGAAGTCTCACTTCCATTATAATTAGTAACTTTCTCCTATTCTAATTAAAATGGAAGTCACTTCCATTAATAATTAGTAACTTACTATTATCATTATTAGAAGTCTCACTTCAAATAGAAATAGTAACTTTCTATTTCCTTCTAGAGTTCTACTAGAATTAGTATATTTCCAATAATTTGGGCTAGCGTGGGGACCACTAGGGATTCCTTAGAAAGCAGGCTCCAACTAGGACTCGCGACCCCACATCTCATGTGCAATCCGGGCCCATAATTAATTGCAAATAACTCCACTATATAAATGCAATTGAACTCCAGTCTTAGGAATAAATTACATAGAAGACCCTAAACTTCCCTATGTCCACAAGTAGGCCCCTCCATCAATATCCATGGATCAATTGGACCTGTCTTCCAAACTAGATCCATATCTTATTATCCTTGAGCCCCAATTAATTATAATGATCATAGGTACCTTTCTAATTAACTCTTAATTAAAATGGGTGTGCACATACCAATGATAAATCCATTAATTGGCATAAGGGGATATTAACGATAGATTCCATCTTGACCATTGACTGTTCCCATAGTCCTACTACCACATACCCAAATCACCGAGGTGTTGACCTACAATTGGCCTCACTCATTGGTGACTTAAAGCAAATGAATAGATAAAAACTTGAGTTCATTAATATCTCAGGATTGAGAGTCTATTGCTAGAGAATTATGAGAGCAGACCTTAAAGGAAAGACAGTGTTCATAAGGTACTTCTCATGGTCCTTCAATACATCCAATGTACCAATATTGTGATCCAGAATCTTCCATTCTGATGATCGAGATAAATCATACTATCTCATAGTAATCAAAGTACTACAACCTTGTCAGATGAGATGTCCAGTCTCATCACTAGTTGTGAAGATATTTAAGTATAAGATTTGCTATAAATGTCTCCCGTATGTGGATCTCATCCATACACATGTATTGTATCTAGCATACTTATGGACTCCGGTTCATCTCATGAACCATCATGTCATTCGTATTAGTTATGTGCAAACAAGTAATAAAACATCATTCATCTCATGAAAGGAAAGCATAAATATATTGATAAATAAAGATATTAATCAATTTATTTCATCAATCTTAATGGATTGAGACCATGAAACTAACACAAAAACCATACCAGCCAAGGTGAGGATCCAGTTCTAGATAGCAGAGGAGAAAGAACATGGGAAGAAGAGATGGAGAGTTGACTCTTGATCCTGATTGCATAAGCTGCACCTTGAGGCAAGGCTGAAGCCACAATGTTGAGCCCAAGCTTGGGTGGGAGTCTTTTCGTGCAGCAATCTCCAAGCAAAGAAAGAGACTCGAGGCTGCTGAATGTAATTCCAGACTAGAGGAGCCCAACTCAACCATTCAGTTAAATGTCTGAGGGTTCTAATAATTTCCCAAGCTTCCTGGAGAGAGAGGCCATGGGCCTGGAGAAAGTGCCATAGGAGCCTGTCTTTGGAGACCATATCCAAGGAGAGATGATTTGTGGAATTTCTCAGGGTGGCAGCAGCAGCTTAAGGAATAAAAGGAGGAGTCAGTCAACTTGCTCCATTCCAGAGGGGGTGAAGTTTCTGATTTGGAGGAAAATTAAGGGAGGGATACAAAGAAGCCATGCTGCCATTTTGCATCCAATTATCATACCAGAAGTCAACATGTTTGCCGTCCCCAACAATCCACTTACTACCAGACTGGATGTGATGAGCCAGCTTTCTGATTTTTCGCCAAATACAGGAACATGTTTTGGAGGTGGAAGAGTGCCAGATAGAAGAGTTAGAAAAATACCTGCCAGCCATCCAGTTGGACTATAGAGAATTTGAAGTCATTGCAATCCATCCCATCTTTTTTAAGGAGGCTTCATTTTGTTCAGTGACTTGCCTTATTCCCAAGCCTCCCTCTTTGGACGGTAGGGTGATCGTCTCCCAGTTAATCTAATTTCTTTTTTGCTTGACTGCTCCCCCTAACCAAAGGAAATTCCTCATTATAGCCTCCCTTTGGTTTGACACGGACTTTGGGATGGGAAGAATCAGGGCTATATGAGTAGGCAAGCTGCATAACACATGCCTCACCAAAGTCCTGCGGCCTGCAAAAGAGAGGAGCTTAGATTTCTAGCCTGAAAGTTTGAGAAGAAATCTATCCAACAGGGGGATAAAGTGCTGCCTTCTGGGGGGTGCCAATGGTGAGAGGAGCTCCAAGATAGTAAGAATGGAGAGGTCTTCCCTAAATATTAGTGATATCCAAGATCTGTCTTATCTTGCTCAGGTTGCATTTGCCAATGAACAATTTGCTCTTCTCCAAATTAATGGTCTGACCAGCACTAGATTGATAGCTTGAGATGACCTCTTTCAAAGCTAGAACGCTTCTTTTCTGGGCTTTGAGAAACAGTAAGTTATCATCTGCATATAGTAAATGGCAAGGGGTATTGGGAGCTGAGGAAAGGGGGGAGACTACTCTATGAGAGACCAAATTTTGGATGTTAAGGCTTAAAATTTCTTCAGCAAGGATAAAGAGGTAGGGGGAAAGAGGGTCCCCTTGCCTTAAGCCACAAGAGGAGGAGAAGAAACCATAGGGAGTTCTGTTGATAAGGACAGACCCTTTAGCAGTACAACCAATTCACGAATCAGGTTGACCCATCTAGCAGAGAAACCAAAGAAGTGGAGGGACTTGAAAAGGAAGGGCCAACTAAGTTTATCAAAAGCCTTGGAGATGTCCAATTGCATACACAGAGTGCCCCTTTCAACTTGGTGTGAAGTTTTTGAAACAACTCATGGGCTAAGGCTATATGTTGGTGTATGGTTCTGCCTTGAACAAAAGCAACCTGGTTTGGAGAGACAAGGTGGGTAATGGTCTTTGAGATTTAGGAAGCCAAGATTTTTGCAATGATTTTGTAGGTAAAGTTGAGGAGACTAATTGGCCTATAGTCAGCAAAAGAGGAAGGAGAATTGGGTTTGGGGATCAAAGTAAGGAATTAGGTGTTAGAGGCGCTATATAGCTTGCCAGAGATGAAGAACTACTGCATTACTTTTACCACTGAGGAGCCAATGATGTGTCAGGCTGCAGTGAAGAAATGACCTGAGAAGCCATCAGGACCCGGAGAGCTGTCTTTATTAAGAGCAAATACTGCACTCCTAATCTCTTCTGCGTCTGGAGTTCTGGTGAGGAGGATGTTCATATCTTCTGTGACTTTGTTGCTGCCTAAACCAAAGAGGGAATCAGAGGGGTCTGAGTGAGATGTGTTAGCTATAGAGGAGAAATGATCAACTGCCAAGGACTGGATTTCTTTTTGGTCTTCCACCCAGATGCCACCTGATTGAATTTTATCAATGTGGTTGACTGCCCTCTGGATTTTGCTGAGGCATGGAAGAAAGCAGTATTTCTATCTCCCTCATTTAGCCATCTAGTTCTAGATTTCTAGCGCCACTGAATTTATTGAAGATGGAGAATATTTTGGAGGGAGGCCTTTGCTTCCCGAGATTGGTGGATAGGGGGTAGGGCCAGCATCAAAGAGCTCTTGAGTCTCTAGAACAAGTTTTTCTATAGTAGCAACCTTGAGCCTTATGTCGCCAAAGACATTTCAGTTCCAACCTTTGAGGACCTGCTTCAAATTTTTCATGTTCATAGCCAATGCCTACTGGTAGGTTCCTGCTGTCTCATGGTTCCTGATAAGTGCTTAATTGTTTACAATCTAAGCCCTAATATTTGAATTATCTTATGCTAGCCATGTTTATTTTATTTGATTTTACATATTCTTTGTTAATTTGTATGCAAAGGTAAAAAGGAGCAAAAAGAGAAGATTTTATGAAGAGTGATGGGCGTAAATCATCAAGTAGGGCCAAGGTGGGTCCCATCCAAGTTATTTCAGATTTCAAGACTACTTTCTAATTCTTTGGACAACTTACAATTCTAATCAAAGAAGAAAAGTAAAAGAAAGAAGAAACCCAATCTAGGGTTATACGCCAAAAAGGGGGCCCACAGCCATTGCAAAAGTGAAATTTCAGAAATTAGAAAGTCTTCTTCAAGTACAAGTGGAGCTCAAGAATGGAGAAGAAAAAGGAGAAAAATAAGGAAAGTTTAAAGGAAGAGTCCAAGCCAAGTTAGAAGTTCAAGAAGGGGGTCCCACAATCATTGTACAAGCATCATATGGGCCCACCTTTATTATAAAAGGTTCAGATTTAATCTCTTGCAATTAATCTCAGAATTGTGGGTCCATGTGAAGAACTTTCTATAAAATACAAGTAAGATCAGATTTAGAAAGTCTTGTTATTAAGAAAGAAGACTCCTATTTCATTCTAATTAAGAAGCCTACTTGTAAGGAAAGTTGGAGATCTATTTCCACAAAGAGAACTACTTGCTAAAAGGGGTTGTTGCAAGACTTATAAAAGGACAAGAAGAGGTGGTCATCCAGCATATATATCCCATATAAAACCCTAGCCACGTCCATAAGAATACCAGCCACTACTTCAGCACCCTATCATCGCAAAAACCATCCATCATCATCCCAAAACCCCTAGTTGCTGTACAGCCACCTTTGGAGCATTCTTTGGAGCATCATGGAGAGCTTTTGGACCGAGGAAAAGGAGAAAAAGCTGCTGGACAACTTCTTCTTCTTCAATATTCAGAGTTTTTCTTATGGCTCTATTTTCTATTTTGTTTTCAATTCTAGACATGAGTAGCTAAACTTTTTAGGGTAGGGTGTAGTTGAAACCCTAGCCTAGTTCTATGTAGTCTCTTTTGGCATCTTTTAATTCAAATTTCAGTTTTATTAGTTGAGATTCTAAACCATGTTTTCAATTGATGAGTTGTGTATATGCCATGCCAACCATGCCATATTCAATTAATTTTAAGAGTAGCTAACTTAATTTTGATTGATCTTGATGTTAGGCATCTAGGGTTTAGAACCATGAATAATCTAAGTATATGCCATGCTTAGACTCATGCATTTATCATTCCCATTGTTTTTATGCATTATGCGTGTTTTGACTACGACATATGCTATGCTTAGTTTTTTGCATCATAATGAACAATTCATGTAGTATGCCACTCATGAATTAGATTTAGGGGAATAGTAATCTAGACGCATATGCCATGGTCTAGGTTAATAGATGTCACTAATAATTCTGATTTTTTATTAAAGGATAATAAGGGACATGCATAGGGTTGGTTAAGGGAGTAGATAAAACCCTAGTTCATTCATTATTACTATTTTTCAATTTTAATACTAGTTGTGTGTTTTAGATTATTTTTCATTTAGCTTTTAATAGTTTAATTTACTGTTTTTAGTAGTTTAATTCAACCTGTCATCATTTAAATTGCTCTTTTAATATTCTGATTTTTAGTTGTTTTTTACATTATTTTATCACAAGTCTTCGTGGGATCGACCTCGTACTTATAATTCACTACACTACAGTGATCTTGTGCGCTTGCGAGTTTTAATTGTATGCATACTAGTAGCCTATTTCTAGGTTGCTTAGTGCATACCAGTTCCAAGATTCAGCTAAAAGATTTAGGAATTCAAGGTGGTGGATCCAGATGGCTTCAAACTTGGAAGGAGCCATACGAGATAGGGGCCTCCTCCTGTTAGTGAGAAGCAGAGGACAGTGGTTAGAGGAGACCATTGGCAGGTGAGAGAGAAGTGGGTCACTGGAGCTAGAGAGCGAGTGGTGGTTACAGAGGGCCCTGTCCAGCCTAGCTGCTACATGGCCAGCACCCCTACAATTATTTGACCAAGTGAATTTATTGCCTAAGAAGCCCATGTCCTGCAAGCCTAAGGAGAAAACCAACTGCTGGAATCTAGATTGAGGTGAGAAGGCCATAGGCTGTATTTCTCATAGGCGGAGGTGATGGCATTGAAATCACCCAACGCACACCAGGGATAGTTGGTGTTAGTCTGAGAAGATAGGTAACCCCAAGGATCCCTTCTGTGGATATAATTGGAAGTGGCATAGATTCCAGTTAGGAGGCATTCGGTGGCATTTGAAGGGTTGATAAAAGAGATGGTCAAGTATTGGGTGGAGAAATCTGTGAGAGTAATACCAAGCTTGGAGTTTGATTTGAAAAAGCACCATATAAAGGGTGCAGAATGGGGGCTATTGGAGAATAAACCTTCATAGCCCATGGAGGACAGCAGGGAGGAAGGAGGGGAGACAGTCATAGGTTCAGATATGAAGATGACGTCTGGGGATTTTGAGGAAGCCAAGTGATGGAGGGATCTAATTGTTGGGGAATTTGAGATTCCCCTGCAGTTCCAATAAAGGACTTGGATCATTTGGAGCTTTTTAAAAGGGAGGGAGGACCATTCGAGCTCCTTCTTTTTGGCCTGGAACTGGAAGCCACATTTTTGGCTTTGGTTTTGGATTTCTTTTTCTTAGAAGAAGGGGTTAGGTCCACTTCTAGGGAGATGCCTGGCGGATGAGAGTTAGCAAGGGTCTGGGCAGAATCCTTACCTTTACCAGAGGTCTTAGAATTTGGGAGGTTAGAGGAGAAAGGATCGAAGAGGGTGTAGTTTTCCAAAATAGAAAAAAGATTGGAGGTATCTAGGATGGGTGCTGGAATTCTGTCCAGGACTTCAAACATTAAGTCTTGGGGGAGATCATCTAGGCAGTTGCTGGAGTTAAGGTTATGGCAGGGTAAAAGAGAGGGGGTTGAGGCTGGGATCATCTAGTTTAGGGCTGGAGCCATATTCACTGAAGCAGGGGTTACACAGAGAGGTGGGTCAGTGGTCAAAAGGGTATTTAATTCAGTTGGAAGGGGGTTGGCTAAAGAGGACTGAAGCAGGGGTTGGGTCAGGGTAGTTAATTCTATTGGAAGAGGGTTGGTAAAAGATTGAGGGAGGTCTTCCAGGGGGTTGGCAAGGGAGATTGGAGGAGCAGACTCTAAGTCTGGGGGGATAGAGGTAGCTAAAGAGGGAGATTGGATGGGAATTTTTCTAATATACGTTCCTTAATCCGGTGAACTTGCACGGGGATTTTTTTCTGGGAGGTTTTGGACCCACATTACAGAAGTTCTCTGAGTGGCTTGTGGATAAGCACCTGGAGCATGGGATGTTTTCATAGGAGACTGAGAGAAGGATCTTCGATTCTCCTACTAAATCTACTTTGATCTCTGAGGGTTTAGGTCTAGAAAGATCTAGGCTAACCAGAATCCTAGCAAAAGTTAGAAGTTTCTGGGAAGCTATTATGTCATCTAGTTTAATGGGGGAGCCAATGGAGCTAGCTATGGAGAATAGGATGTTGGAACTCCAGCAATGGTAGGGGATACTATGGATTCGGATCCAGACAGGGTGCAGGGAAGGCCAGGCCAAGAGGTCTTGACCAGGCGACCAAGGTAAGATCTGGAATTTCCTGTTATGCAGGAGAAGAGGAGCTTTTGATAGGGGCAATATCTCTATCTTCCTTTGAGGCAAACTTGAACAACCTTTGTCTTTGAGAGAGAGAAGGCATGGCTTGGAAAGATTCCATTTATGTTTGCTTGAGTAGTTAACCATTCAACTGTAGGTCTAGGCCCAAAGAATTTCCCAATGGCTGCATTTGAGAAAGAAGATTTGCTGGGTTCAATCAAGGAGGAAGGGATTTTCATAGTAAGATGGCCATCTATGAGGGAGGTTGGGGGTAATCTGAGGCAAATATTGGGATGGAGTTAGGGAAAAGGTCTAGCCAGGGTCTGTGGCTTGGGGGAGCTGGTGACTTGCTGCAAGGGTAGACCTAAAGGTGGAGAAGTTGCGATAGTTGGCCTGAGGTGAGACAGAGTTGCTGAGGAGCTAGATCTGGAATTTTAAGAGGGGCAGGGGTTAGTACAGAAGCAGCCTTATCTCTTGCTAAGTGGATGACGCCAGCTAAATTTCAGAAGTTCCAGCTGAGTGATATCCCAGGTCGAAGAGGGAAAAACTATGGCGACGCCTTGGGTTGCCGAGACTGAAGCTCTGGTGCCCTGTGGGCCAGGGTCTGAGTATTGCTCTTGCTAGGACAAAGATGAAGGGATCTGGGATGTGGTTGTCCAGATAGAGGGTTAGCAGCTAGGGGAAGAGATGTGGAGCTGGGGGCCAAGGTTAGGGGGCTGAAATCAGAGATCTGGAATGGAGAGGAAGTTATAGGGGGGGATGGAGGGAGGAGGGATTTGGGGAGGGAGGCTCTCCGACATCACTCTCGGGATCGACCGGTGCAAAGTCTGCACACAAGCACACTCATGGATCTGAACATATAAGCTGTAGGCATATGAAATTTTGAGTGGTATAAACAAGTCTTTTACTCTTGTTTATAGTTATGACACCAGGAAGTAGGCAAACAAGTGCACATATACGGGATGCTACAATATTTGATTCGATAGTTGAGCCAGAGTCACATATACAAGGCACTTCCATGAGTAGCGTTGGTAAGATCAATACTATTAGTTATATATTTTATAAAATTATTAAATATCATGTACTTTTTTATTAATTATTTCCTTTTTCCTTTTAGCTTCGACCTCCACTAAAAGAGGACGTGGGAGGTCAAAAAATACCTCCCTTACCAAGCACATTAGGGATGCAGGTTAAAAGCTAAGGATTGAAATCCTTGAAGGGTTGTCGAGACTAGTTGGCAAGTATGCTAATTAAGCAATTTAAGACTGAAGTTGGTATAATTTGTCGAACGTATGCTCCTCTTGCGTGTTCCACCTGGCAAGCAGTTAAACAGGAACAGAGGCAAATATTTTGTGATCACATTTTGGTAATTAAGTTTTCAAAATTTTTATTTTTTGCTTTTATTTTGCATATTATGTTACTTGAAAGTTGGATGGAAAATTAAGTAATCTCTTTCCTATAAAATATACGTGACAAATTTATTATGAATGCATCTTATCTGTAGGAGAGATTTGATATAGATCTTCATGATCCACGATTGAAAAAAGCAGTTAACAGATATTTAGCATCAACATTCAAGAACTATAGGAACATATTGCACTCCCATTATAAGAGGGTTGGCAATCACGAGGTGGCATGCCAAGAGACCTTATGCGGGTGTGTCACAAGAAGATTGGGACATGTGCTACAATAGGTTTTGCTCAGATGACTTTCGGGTGATTTTTTTTTTTTTTTTTTTTTTTTTTTTTTTTTTTTTTTTTTTTTTTTTAACTACATTACCTACATAGATATGATTTTTTTTAGAAAATCTTGACGGAATTTCTAATTCATTAACTTGAATGCAGAAAGTTGGTAAAAAAATTAATGAGAACCGACGACTACTTAAAGTGAACCATTGTGCAGGTTCAAAATCATTTGTCAAATATCTTCAAGAGATGGTATTAGTAATTCTAATATTTTAATAAGTATTGATTTGTTAACTTCTTTTTTTAAATTTAATGTTGTGTTCGAATTTATACAGCGTGATGCTCCAATCGGTAGGATAGAATTGTGGCATAAGACACACTATAGTCTAGAGAAGGGTTGGTATACTCCCGAGTGTTAGCTACTCTATGTAAGGACATTTTTTTTAAGTTTCATTTAATTACTTATTTTTTGTGTTCTTCATTTTTTCTATACATGTCTAAATATTTAAGTGAATTTTTTGCTTTTGTAGGAGAAAATGATTATACTCCAGGTTCAGCCCATAGAAGAGGATTCTACCCCATAATTGACAGATGATGAGATACGCAAACGAGTGTGGGTACAAGGCCTGGATATGTCCGAGGTCTTGGGCATGGCATGGTAGCACCTCCATCCTCTTCAACGGGCCTTCACAATAATCAGCGGGTGGAAGATCTTACTAAGAGGGCCACACTAGTTGAAAGACAAGCTCAAGAGTTGGCTGAGCAGTTACAGCAGATAGAAGCTCAGATGGAGGCTCAGAGACAGCAAATGGAGGCTCAGATGGCCGGTCAAAAACAACAAATGGAGGCTCAGATGGATGACATGAGGTCCTGGCAAAAGAATATGGAGGCTATGATGCAATCTATAATGACGCAAAAGAGGGGCACTCCTCCATGGTAAAATATTTATACACTGCTTCTATACATCATTTGCAGAAGACACATGAGATAGGTTGATAAGTACAAAAACTCGCCCCACTCCCCACTTGCACAAAACGTGCCTCCCTCTCCCACACCTTCATTCATATGCAAAACTTCACTCCAGCTTCAGAAATCTCAGAGCTTAAGGGAGAACCTTTCTTCCTCTACCTTTTTCCTCTTGCATGTCCTAGCATTTGGGCTTGGATTGGATATTTGATCACTTATCTTCTTCCTCTTCTTCCTAGCTCTCCATTGCACCCATTTGTTTGGGGATTCCAGCTGGACCACTACTTCTTCTTCTTCCTTGCTTCTTGTTTGGCTAGCTTCAGGTAAGGTCTCTTTTCCATGTCTCTGATGGAGTCCTTTTAGCTTCTAAGGAACTTGGTTTTCAAGCATACAACACCCATTACGAAATGGGTTCTTGTTTTTCAAATTTGTTGGAGTTTTTAGGAGATTTCTTGGGGCTTTTGTAGATCTTGGTTCAGCTGTATAGAGTGACCTTTGAGGAGGTATTTGGATTGCAAATTTGGACTAACGCAAGTGATTAATCTAGGTTTCTTGTACATGTTAGATAATTGGTGAAATTTTGCTTTCTAAATGCATTGTTTATACTTCACTACTAGAAAAATGGGTATTAGCGGCAGCCAACAACCATCGCTAAAAGTGAGGAGGCGGTCGCTAATAACCTTTAGCGACGGTTCACCGACGGCCAACAGAACGATGCAATAAATTCATCGCAAAAGTGTATTAGCGTCGGCCATATTGCAGCCTTTTGCAACGGCTTAGCGACGGTAAAGAAAACGATGTGCCAAAACTTTTAGTGGCCACAAATGCTATCGCTAAAGCTACAACAGGCGGTCGCTAATAGTTTTTCCTTATTTTTTAAAACCGTTTGCGGCCACCTTTAGAAAAAGGCAGTCGCTATTATATTTTAAAAATTTTTAATACCTTTTAAAGCCTACAATTTTTTCCCGTTTTTAGCTAATTTCCCAATTTTGTTCCTGCTTTTTATACTTGTACCTGAACATATTATATACAACTACTACAATCAGTTAAAAATACTAATAACAAATTAAAGTCTTACATTAATGATATTCAAAACATTACAAAAGTTCCAACAAATTATATTTATTACAATTCCAGCAAAAAAAATAAATAAATAAACATGTTGTCTAAGCGGGTGCCGTGATCGATCCGATGCTCTCAAACTTGAAGACAAAAAGGGAAATAAATATTAATAGTTAATTATAAGAATTGGCAATATATAGTAAATATAAACAAAATTAAGATTTAAAAATAAAATTTTGAAAGTTAAAGCTACGTTTCAACTTTACGAGCAATCCAGGAGTCCAATTCTCGAGCCGTCAGTTCCGGCAAGTCACAAATGACTAGGGGCTCATGCCAGTCTAGTTTCATGGGCAACGGAGCCCGTTTGCCCGGTTTGGGCTCTCGGAGGCTATTTTTCCAAATTTTAAGTTCACGTGTAAGGCGAAACCTACGTTTCAACTTTATGAGCAATTCGGGAGTCCAATTCTCGAGCCGTCAGTTCCAGCAAGTCACGAATGACTAGGCGCTCGTGCCCATCCGGTTTCAGGTGCAACGAAGCCCGTTTGCCTGGTTTGGGCGCTCGAAGGCTATTTTTCCAAGTTTTAAGTTCACGTTTAAGGGAAACCTACGTTTCAACTTTACGAGCAATTCGGGAGTCCAATTCTCGAGCCGTCAGTTCCGGCAAGTCACGAATGACTAGGAGCTCATGCTTGTCTGGTATCTCGATAGAACTTTCCTTGGAACTATAGATGATTCGGGGATACTTGCACAATGTTTATATTAATTGACCATGTTTTCCGCTCGCTTTGTTTGTAGACGCACAGGATTTCAATAATTTGCCTGGTGTAGACATGTAAAATAGCACAGTGGTCGAAGCAAGCTGTGATAAGCCGACCCACTTGTTCTTTTCAAATAGGTGCAAGAAAGCTTGGATGAGGGCAAGACTGGCTCTCTAAGCATTGTTGTGCCTTTGGTTGCACGACCTTTGGAGAGGCAGCCTCATCACATAAATGCACGGGTATTGGATGCATAAGAGGTGTACCATAAAAGATGCACTAGTGTTGGGTGTGCAAGGAAAGGATAGGTCCTTAAGCAGTTGAATGCATATGCATTAGCATTTGGATATACAAGTTGGGTCCTTAAGCATTTGATGCATAAGAGGATGTTGGATAAACAAGCAAAGAAGCATCACTCTTGATGCATTAGAGGCTGGATGTACATTTTGAAGTATTCGTGCAGACACAGCATGACACGAATTTTTCAGATAGAAAGTGAAATATAGTATGCAATGCGACACGATGTGGTGTCCATTTTGAAGTGTCCATTTTGAAGTATCCGTGCATCATAGTTCCAGAGTGATATACCAATTCTTGGGTATTTGTATGATACCAAGATCCCAACACCTCTCAAACATGAGCATACTAGCGGTTAGACTCATTTCAGTTTGACAGTAAATTCTATGGTGCTCTGTTGGTCTTATGCTATATCCGTATGGGTCGAGATTAACTGGTTAGGTGTGTTTTTTCCATATTCCTTTCTCTTTTTTCCCAATTCTTGTTCTAAATAGAAGAACTATATATATTTTAATCTTAGGGTCCATTTTCATTAATCCTAACCTCATCGATGTGTGCATTGCTTTGCAAATGCTCCTCATATCCAAGTGCAATCCATATCATCGAACAACAAATTTCAAAATATTATCCTAGTCAATTGCTAGTGTGATGCTTCTTTCCTCTACCTTCTTGGAAATGGAGGGGTCATTTCCCATCACTAACCTGATTAAGAGCCGCAAACAGCAAAATTCAGCCTGAGACACTAAATGACCAAGTATCATACCAGCATAAAGTTTCTGTTGGGTTGGTCAATTATCAAATAAGTTGTGCATTATTTTTAAAATTAATTCGGATTGCTTATGAATTTTCATTCAATGTTGATTCCTAAGACAGATTCCAAGGTCTACATGCCCGAAATCAAAACCGAAACCGAATTTTGGTCATCAGCATTGTCGAAGATATAGAAACTCAGCAACCAAATGCTTGTGATCGGATCACAATACCACATGCATGTAGTGGTTAAAAACTGTATTCCAACCACACACTAGAAACCATTTCCCCAACATCGCATTCTCCTGAGAGATCGGATCACAATACCACATGCATGAAGTGGTTAAAAACTGTATTCCAACCAGCTAAATGATATTTATGATGCTTGACATAATTATTCCAGGCCTTTGGATTCTCTCTAGCCAACCAATAACAGCCGACAGACAACTAAACATTGGCATAATATAAATTGGCAAACTAACCGATGCAGATTTAAACAGCATTATTCCCAGAAGACACATAATGGCTCTCCATGATAAAAGCTTCTTTCCAGATTTTACAAGGATTGGGCCCATAAACATTTAAAAGGTTCCTCAATACACAACAAAAGACATAATTTAAGTGGATGAAAGCTTAACTGGACAACATCTGCAGACCTCAGCCAAAAATTCTATATCTTCAAAGCTCATCTAGATTCTGGACCCCCATCACACCTTACACTTTTGTTTAAAAAAAAGTTTCAAGCCTACGAATCATCTCAAAGCACCTTACAATCCACTTCAAGTTTTCCAGAAAATTCTTGTTGGCATCACAAGAACAAAAAATGTATCGTCAATTCATCAGCAAAATGCTTGCAGGTGTTTGATCTCAATATCCGAATCATCTATAAGAAAATTGTTCATTCACCCGATTCTTCCAGCTTTTTCAAAAGCCTACCCAATACCAAATAAAAGAGGGCCAAAAAGTACTTGTGGAAAAAACCAGTTCAGGAATCATTTACTCGTATAAGTAGACTGAAGTGAACATTTAATTAAATATACTTTAAAAAAGCTCAAACTTATATAAACATTTAACTAAATGTACAAATAGTTTAAGCTGAAAGAATTGCAAATTTATTTACAAATATTTACCCACATATTGTTGATGAGCTATAAATGGATTTCTTTTTAATTAACTATTTTACAATAGGAATTTAGATTTTGATGATTGCACAAATGGTTTTACATTTAATCAATTCATTTTGTTTAAGTTTTACATAAATTAAACACTACTCATTCAGTAGTTGCTCGCTCCTCCCAAGCAACTCCTCTCATCTCCATAGACTGAATAAGGTACATCTTTTGTCTTGCACTTGCTTTCCCGTTGAAGAATTTGGCATTCTTATCCCCTTCTTCAATCCATCAGTTACTAAACCTCTACCTCCATTGAATCTCATCCTGGAAAACTCTCCTTTTCAGAGCTTCCTTAAAGCTTGTGCCACCATACAGCTTCGCCTCAAGAAAAAGACGCTCTCTTCTAGGATATAACTTTGTTGGATACAAGAAACTTTTACAGCTCTTACTTCCTCTACTTTCCCAAATTAGGATCTTCTCCATTTCTTTAACCCGTTTTCCTTTGAATGGTAACTTTGTTAATGTAAACCTCTTAACTTTGTCAAGGGTTTAAGCTTTTGACATAAGCAAAAACCTTTCGACCCATTCACTTGATAGCCTTATCACCAAATTTGAAAACATCTTGACAAAACCCTATTCTTCAAGCCACGTCAGCTCAAACCAGAAAAGAAGGTGGGCCACAGATCCAATAGCATGTTTCTACAGAAACTGAATCTTCCCAGAAAACTATGTCTCCAAATGCACACCAAACATGGTGTCTAGAGAAGTTAGTTTCCACATGAGCTTTCATGGTACCAAAACCACCCCTGAGAGCTATTTTGGAAGTAAAAATACCAGTTTGCTTCTTCTTTTCAAAGAAAAAGAAGAGGACAGAAGAAAATCATGGAGTTGAAGTCATCCCAAATGTATAGGACAATCATTGTTTATCAATTTCGTTTGCAATTTGGGTTACAACCAAATGGTAAATTCAGCCAAACATGAAACATGAAGAGGTGTTTGATGAGGAGAGTAGATACGTAAAAGGAATGTGAAGAAAAATGACACATTTGAACTAAGTCAGCAATTCACTGTTCATTTTCTCCATCCAGACAGCCCAAAAAAAAAACACCAAATAAATAAAAAAAAATCAGAATTCGTGACACTCCAAACACAATTCCTAGAGGAATCCAGGTATCAGATAAACATTCCAGATTACCCCCAATTGGCCCAAACCACCCGATACGAGAGTATTTGGGTGTAACCATGTAGATCTGATCCTCCTTCCTTGATGAAAATCATGATGCCAAAGCCACCCGAAATAATATGGCAATTATTGGCTGCTTATCAGTTTCATTTGTGGTTTGAGCTACATCAAGACACAGGAGAGGGGAAAACCTCTTAAAAGAAGAAGTTTTATTCACATGGCAAATGCATAGGAGAATCTGTAATAGTCACAGGGGCATAAAGCATCATTTTGTAGTAATCTTATCAGTTCCACTCTCTATTTGCGTGACATTCAAACAGTAAATACTACCAAGTGCTACACCAAATAAGCAAAACATCTATCAGAAAAAAAAAAAGAAAAAGAAAAAAACACAGTTCTCATCACATCTCGCGCATAGACCCCCATGTAGTTGCATTAACTCATAGGTGACGCCTTCGTACAACGACACCATAAAAGAATCAATATTTCGTCCATCAATCTCATGCATTAAAAATGTGAATGAATTAGGCTGACACTGCTGATTCTTTCGGTCACTACTACAATGCTAGACAGTCTTCACTGCCATTCTTCATTTTGCTTTTTCTCAGTGTCATACTTGTCCTCTTCTCACCAGTAATCCCCACATGAGCACAAGCCACCATCAGAATGGTGAAACTGATTAGAATCTCATGCATTAAAAAATGTGAATAAATAAGGTGTACGCTTTTGAATCTTTCGGTCAGAACTGCAATGCTAGTATATAGGTACTCACTGTCAGTCTTCATGCTGCCTTTTCTCAGTCATAGTCATCCTCTTCTCACCAGTAATCCCCACATGAACACAAGCCACCATCAAAATGGTGAAACCGATTAGAGTCCCTCAGAATTATTGACCTATTGACCATCTTAGAGATGTGCTTAATAGCATTGTGGCAGTCTTCACATACTTGGAGATTTTTTATCACTCGAATGGGTCTACCAGGTGGGACATTCAAAATTCCAAATGCAACAGCTAGTTTTTCACTATGATACTTGAGCATGCTCCTTCTCCTCCTCTTCCACGTCATGCAATACCATCTAATTAGTAGCAGAAACATAGCCTAGCTTTTTCATTTTGAGATCCAATTCCTCCAAGAACGCATATTTCTTATCCTTTTCAGGGTGCATATGTGAAGCCTAAATTGTCAGTTAACTTGCGAGCCTAATAGAAGGACTTAGCAAGTTTTGCACCGGATGGGAGCACTCGATGCAACAACTGGAGGAGCATATCGAAGGACGTGTCAAACCACTGATTCAATGCCTTCAAATATAACAACTCAACAATAAAGGACAATTTACTGAAGTCCTTGCATTCAGGATACAATCTGTGTACATCATCTAGAATTTCAAAATATCTCAAGGCTTCTTCATCGGCACCGAAGCGAGGATTTCTCCCACCCGCCCCCTTAGTCTCACAGCTTGTGTATTCGGGTGCCAACCCGCACGCGATATCATTTAGCATCGCGATCATCGAATCAGTCTCTGACGTATCATCCACCTTAATTTCATCTCTTTCCTCTCTGCGACAAGAAATACACTCTTCTCCATGTCTTATCCAATTCTTATACTGCTTCAAGAATACGTTCAAAATCAGATGCTCTCGGACAAACTCTCTTCTATAATAATACCGATTCGCACATTTCCTACATGGACAACTAATGAACTCATTGTCAAACCCATTGGTAAATTTCATGAAATGGTTAATCCCATCGATGTATTCCCTAGACATCCTATTCGGTAAATCAATCCAACTCTTGTCTGTCTCGGTAACTATTTATGTGGAAATCTAAAATGAGCAAGCACAATTAGCCGAATTCATAAGATTTAATTTTATTTTTAATAATTGAATTATACATATTTAATTTACCAATTTAAATTTTATATTTTATTTTATAATTGAAGCTAGTGCTAAATTTTAGGAGTTTCTAATATTATTTATTAAAATATTATTTTCCATGAAGGATAAAACAAGGGACAATTCTATTAGTACATCTCAATCAACAATTCAATAACAATAAAATTTAACAACATTTCTACGAAACAATTGAATTATAATACTAATATTAAAATTTAATAATATTAAAATTTAAAACAAGTAGAAGAAGCAGATTGCAAGCATACTAAATCAATTAAGCAACAACCCCCAAAATCAAACTCTCATTCCCAAATTGGTAGAAAAAGCCCTCATTCTCTCATCTTCAAATTCAACCAACACAACCCAACAAGAAAAAATTAACGTAACAAACCTAACAATTCGCTCAAGTTTCTAATGGCCAAACTATTAAGTAAATTAAGTAACAAACAAATAAATCAGCAAAAGCTCACATCATTCCAAATAAATCAGTAAACAAATCAGCCCACCCAAAAAAAAAAAGCAAACAAATCAGAAAAAAAAAAAAACAGCAAACAATTCAGAAAAAAAACCAGCAACCAAATCAGAAGCAAAAACACCAAAGACACAATTGGGTCAACTCAAAACCACCCACAAATCAGGCCAAGCTAATGAAACCCACAGCCTGGGCTACAAAGGAAGAGCCAAAGAGGAGCTCCCAAAAATCAGGAATAAAATTGAACAAATGGATAAGCTATCATTAGTGTTTGACTGTGTTAAAATTCCTTAGGTGCCTTGCAACTCTACTCCAAGAAAACTATGTCAACTTGGTAGTTGTTTAACAGGCATATCCTTTCTAAAAAAAACTATGCCATAATTTATTTGAGGTATTATAGCATTCAAAATTTTTGGTCCAATCTGTGGAAAAGCAGTTCTGGTGTAGTTTAAATTTTCTCTGTGTTGTGGAAAAAAAGTGACAAGGGTGGAAAATTGAATACTTTTTCGTGCTATCAAAACTCCTCGGTCGTTCACTAGCCCACACTAACTGGTTCTAAAGGTCTTGTTTCCATTTAACAGTCAGACCTTGAACACCCAACCCACTCTTAAAAAGAAGAAAAAAAAATACATGAAAGAATGTTATGATGAATGACTATATGTGTTAATGTTATCTTATTATATATATGCATACATTGAAGAAAAAGAAACCTAATAAGACTCCATCAGTCTTGAGACCTGTCTGTCTAATTCCTTTTGGGTCCACATCACTGGCCAAGAGTCCTTGAAAAACATGTCAAGCCCAAGAACAAGACCAAGAATGGGCACAATATTTTTTACTCACAAATGTGTCCTAGATCTATTTGAATGTCGGAAATACATTGCTTAGATATATCACATATTTGTTGTCTCTCTAGTTAACTAAACTGTTGAAGTGGGAACTAATTCACATACAGTGGCTTATTAAAGCAATTTTTAGTTCATAGTAATTTGAAGCAAAGACAAACAGATTGAAAGTTCACAATGATTAAATTAAGGTAATAAGACGTATAATCATTGTAAGAGTCCATTTGTTTTTTAAAAAGAAAACAACATCTTAACTGATCTATGATAAGATAATATGCTATGAAATGTGATTGCATGCTATAATACCTCAAATAAATCATGACATAGCAAGCAATAATCAGCCGGGCTAGACAAATTTTTCCTCTCCTCGTCCTTTTCCCATTCAACACCGATGAAGTAAAACTATACATATAGCATTAGTCACCTTTTTACACACTCACCTTGTATGCTACACTTGTTAAACATGTTTGTTTAGCTTATAAAACAAAGTAAAAGGTAAACAATAAGGTATATGATGAGACCGATCCTTTAAATTCATAGTGTTTTGGATTGAAATAATAGACTAGTAAAATCAATAATATTGACATTTTACTCCATCCATGTTTAGATTAAAAAAAAATTATGAAAAATAAAACTAGTGACATGATACAAAGGTTAATCTCCATCCACTTTTGCCCAATTCTAATTACTTCCCAATCGCGGAATAAATAAATGTAATAAAAAGAGGAGGAAATTTTTGTCACCACCACTTTTTCTCCCCCTTCGTTGGTTGCCATTCTCTCCCAACAAAAGAGTAAGAGTAGGATCACTAAATAATACTGATAGCATAATCAATCAACCATATCTCCCGCAATCACATTCATCAGATAGATGGATTTATCAGACAAATCTCCTTAGATCTCTTAAAGGGAGGAAAAGTGATCCTCTTCTCTTTCATGGAGGCTCCTCTGCCAAAGGGGTAAGCAAACAATGTCCTAAGAGAAACTGAGTTTCTTAGCATTTGACCATTCAAGCAACACCATTTTTTTATTAGGAAAAAAAGAAAAGTGAGAAAATCACAAATGACAAATGCTGATATGTAAATCATCCTATCCATTGTTACATGATGCACCCATCTAACCCATGCCAAATTTTTCACAAGAAGTTGATGTTTTCCAGGGAAAAATCAACAGTAACCATCTCACTATTGAATAGAGAATATTAACGAAATTGATAAAATAAGATTTACCAAAGAAAAACCGATCTTAAAAAAAAGTCTGAAAAATAAAAATAAGAAAATAAAAACAAATAAAAAAATAAAAAAGAAGAATGAATCATAAAATAAACGTGAAAGAAATCGGCCTTCAAAGCGATAAGAAAGACCATCTTACCATCAAATTGAATCCATCATGATGGGATAAAGAAGAGAAAGGGTCAAGCAACTCATGATTTCAGATTGAAAACTATTTTTTGATGATGAATGATCAAAAGGGCATCATAGATCCCCACACCCAGCACTAAGTTTCTATCCACATGCTCAGAACACAATGTCACAAGAGAGAGAAGAGAGGAATTCCCATTCTGATCCAAAAGCTCTATGCCAAAGCCCCCAACAAATCAGAGGAAAAAAAAAAAACAAACAAACAAACATGTGCAATGACGGTCACTTCGAAGCTCTAATCTACATTTCACAAAAAAGAATAAAAATGCAAGATCTGGAAAGAACTGAAAAGTGGGAATAGATCATTAACATACCTGGAAATGATTTTGATGCAGAGTATACGGAAAGAAGCTTGTTTCAAAAGCTGTTCTTCGTCTTCGAGGTTTAATGGCAGAGAGAAAACAGAGGAAGAGTGAGGGAAAGAGAGATATTGTTGGTGAGGGAGAGCGAGCAGCAGCGGCGGTAAGGGAGAAGGAGTCCTCGGCGACGTTGAGGGAGACGGAAAAACAGGCGGAAAGAGAGAGAAATAGCGAGAGAGAGAGAGAGAGAGAGAGAGAGAGAGGGAGAGGGAGAGGGAGGGAGAGAGAAGGGAATGGTGTCGGCTCCGGCGCAGGTGGGCTCCGGCGGTGGTGTGGCTAGTGCGGCGGGAGGGGAAAGAAAAACGGTGAAGAGAGAAAAGTTGGTGGGGGTGTGGGGGTGGGTGGAGCCTTTTGCGATGGCCGCCCGCTCTTTCCTGCACCGAAAACTCTAATAGTGCTTGTAGGTTTTCAAATCTATATAATTGTCAACTAATATTAGCATTTGGTTTCTATGTTACATGCATGCTGTTTTAGTTATTCTCCAAAGTTTTGTTTACTATTTTGAATTGAAACTCCATTCTTGTTTTGAATTTGATCTTTATTTTGGTGTGATATGGAGATGTGGTGGTGAATGGAGAAATTGTGATGGAAATAACTGGGAAATTTTTGTGTGATGGAAATGATTGGGAAGTTGTTGTCTGTGGAGGAGAGCATGGAGGCTCTTTTTGTGCAGGTTATAGCCTTTCGAAAGGCTCGGAAGGAAGGGAATGGACCCTAGGTGAATGGGATTGAAAACAGCTTGAGACAAGCTAAATCTGCCCGGGCTCATACAGTAAGCAGGTTCGCTCTAGCGGGCTTAACCCTCACTAGAGCGAGCTTTGCTACTGTTTTGGGGAGCCCAGGCAAAATGCATTCTCGCTCAAGCAAAAGTTTGGCTCGCTAGAGCGAGACTGTCTACTGCAGACAACAACTTCTACTTTGAATGGCATAACTTTTGACCCATTCATCGGAATTTGGAATCTATATATCGTTGGAAAACTCTCAAAGTGGGGAATCCAGTGGTATACTTATCTTAATGATCAAAGGTTGGAAAAGGAAGTGGATATTTAGATCAATGAAAACCAGAATATAATTAGGGGTTTTAACTTGATATTATGCACTTGAAATCTGAAATGTCTTTTAGCTTTGGGGGCACCAATTCGCTTTTTAATTCTAACATTTGGGCTTCAAATAAACAAGGGTCAAGTGATGGGCCTTAACATATGCTTAAGAAGTCTATTTTGAAACCTTAGGGTTGATTTGGAGGTTATCGGTTTTTTCCTGTTTTGACTTATAAGTATCGGTTTTGTTTCGAATTATTTTTAAGGACCAAAAGGGAAGTTTTTATTATGAAAACTCTTGATTTTTTATGACTTTTGAGGGGATCACTTCTTATGTTTTGGTATGCTTATAGCTTATGCTATTTCCGTTTAGTCTTGCTTTGCATTGTTTTGATAGTTGATTTTTCCCCTATTTTCAATCTATCTTGTATATGTATCGCTTTTTTTTTTGTGTATTCATAAATTTAGGTGAATACCACTGAGCTTGGACTGCCCCTTCAGTCTAATCCACTATCATGGGGTCCTTAAACACGTGGACTATCTGCAAATTAGTCGTGAATTTATATAAACACTTTCATTTTGTTTCCGGCCGGTTCCGCAGCCAGTCCCTATCTACGTCGTGTGGCGTGGGATTTTGTTTAGTTTTGTCTTATTCTGTTTTGTTCTGCTTACTCTTGTCATCGTGTATGATAGAGAAAGAATAAGGTCAATGTGGATTTACTAATCATGATATTATATGCATTTATTCTAATTTCGTTTCGTATATCGCTCATGGATATTCGTTTCTTTGAAATGTATCTTAGTCATATATTTGTTTTAAATTCAGTATATCATTTTATTGTTATTTCTTCCAAACTTTAAATGATTTAGACTCATGCCTAAATTGATCACCTGCCAGACCGTTGTATATGATCATTTTGTTTTTGTGCCCTGGTGTAGGCGCCAATGCCCTTGAGGAGGAGCGCCCGGAAGAGGCTGTTGAGCCACCCCCAGCCAGAGAGTGGCAGCCCGATGACGTCATCCAGATGTCGGGCGGGATCTTGAGATGCGTTCCATATTGCTAAGGTTACATCTTTTGAGTCTTTTGGGATGTTTTGACCTTTGTTGGCCTCTTATAGGACTATAAACTTAACTTTAACGTACTTTTGCTAACTTTGAAATTTTAACTATGTTAGAAATGCTATGTTTACATTTCTCCCTCTGAGATTAATTTATTTCTTGATGATTTTACATATGGATCTTGAGATTATTTTGATATGTCTTGATGCGATTTACTACACGCTTCAGCAACCATGATGGTGTGAGTTTTTCCCGTCTCTCTCTCGGGATCCTCACCACGAGAACCTGTGGGAAACTGAGTCGTGGGCCCGGGTTGGGGGGTCTTGGTCCGGGGTCGCGACAAGGTGTAACAAGATAAAGATTATTAACAGCACCACAGAAGTGTTGCAAAAAAGATAATTTGCAACTTTATAAGAGCGTCGCCATTATTGATTTATTAATGAATTTTTTGAATCTCCGCAAATAAAAATTATTGGCAATGCAATTTTGCCGTTGCAAATAAATCATTATATGCGACGCTTAGAAAACGTCGCAAATTGATATGTATTAGCGACTCCTTTAAACCGTTGCAAATATTCTTTCCTATTGCCACACTGCAGTCTTTATTGTAGCTGATCTTTTTGCGACCCCATTATTTGCAACCCCTTTGCGATGCTTAGCTTTTGCATCACACTTACTTATTGTGATACTTTTTATATTATCTACGACATTTTCTTGGCTCGCCAAAGAGCTAAATTGTAACACTTCTATTCTCCAGACAACAATGATCATTAAACAAACCATTCAAAACAAGTGAAATTGCAACCGAAAAAGATTTTAAAACTTAGCTAAATGGAGAATTTTCAAAGTAATCCATGTAACATATGCATGCAAGCTCAAAATAGAATTCAAAACTAACCAACCTTGTTGATATTAATACAAATGAAAAATTAGTAAAGGAAATCAAACACTTGAAATCAAAATAGCCTCCATACTTAACATGCACTAGGAAAATTAAAGAGATCACTTGCCTTAGCCCAAATGCAACACAAATACCTCCTCAAAGATCCCTCTCTACAGCTGAACCAAGGTCTAAAAGAAGCCCCAAGAAATCCTCAAAAACTCAACAAACTTTGAAAACAAAGGCCCATTTCGAAAATGGTTTGCATGTGTGAACTATGGGTTCCTTAGGAACTAATAAGACTCCATTTAAGAGATGGAAGAGAGCTCTCACTTGAAGCTGCCCAAACAAGAAGAAAACAGCTGGATGGAGGTGGAAAACTCGCAGGATTTTTGCACAAGAAGTACCCAGCTGAAGCTTGGAGGAAGAGGAAGAACGTGGTGCTTTCAGATTTCCAACCCAAGCTCAAAAGCTAGGACATGCAAGGTGGAGAAGATAGAGAGGAAAGTGATGGCTCCCTACTGTTTTTCTCTGGATGAAGTGTTGTACGTGAGTGAGAAAGATGGGTATATGCGTTGAGTGAGGTGTGGGCCCCAATTGATCTAATACTTCAAATGGCTAAAACATCATCTTGCAGGCCCCGAACGAGATCGACGAAGGAGGAAGAAATGGTCCTTGAAAAATCTAGTTTTCAAAAAGTATATTTTCACATGGTTTAAAGATTTTGAAAATCGTGCACAGATTTGAGTGTGAAAAGATAATTTTACCCTTTTTGGGCCAAAACCGGGTTTCTGGGCTTCAAACATGGAGGGAATGAATATGAAAGTTGTAGATAATAACAAAACCTTTCAAAAGAAATAAGAATCATAATTTTATCAAAATCTAGAATATTCATCCCCCCATGCTTACACGTATACTCAGGGCACCACTGAGCGTGATAGACTGAAACCAAATGCTCTCAAAATTCCCAAAGCTATGTCTAAGACTAAGTTAAACCACATTCTAACCCAACGATCACTAATCCCACTCAAGTCTAAATCCTCACTTAATCAACATTAATCGAGCTAATCTGAGTCGATACCTTACAGAAATGACACTTTTGTCCATCTTTTTTTACCTCTTAAGAGCTGCTAATGCCACATACCAAGCTTCTCCTTCCAGATCCCTTCTCTTTCCAAGATTTCTCTCTACACACCCCCATTGTCCCCAAAATAGCCTTCTTTCTCCCTATCAAACTTCTCTTTCCACATATCCCTTCTCTCTCTCCCTGCCGCCCTCTCTCCCTCTCCCTTCCTCCACCCGCCGCCTGCTCTCCCTCTCCTTATCTTTCCATTTCCCTCTCTCCCTGTCTCTCTTGCTCTCCTTGCCTTCCTCTCCCTACTCCCACTGCCCTCTGTCCCTATCCCTCTCTCCCTCTCCTCCCTATCTCTTTCCCTCTCCCTCTTTCTCTCTCCCTGTCCCTCCCTCTCACTACCACCGCCCACCGCCATCTCTCTCTCCTTTTCCCCGTCTCTCTCCCTCTCCATCCCTTTCGCTGCCACTTCCTCTTGCCCTCTCCCTCCCTCTCCCAGCTACCACCCTCTCTTCGTCTCCCTGTCCCCTCCGGCAGTGCTACCGGAGGGGACAGTGGTGGCTGGGCTGGGGGGTTGGGGTTGGGGTTGGGGTGGGGGTGGGTGAGTGTAGAGATAAGTTGGGGAGGGAGAGACTTTTGATAAATGTCCTTTTAGTAATTTTACACAGGGACATATTGGTCATGCAAAAACGGGATCATGTGAAAGGAGAAGCTTGGTATGTGGCATTAACAACTCTCTTTACCCTTATATGCATACCTTCTAAAGCTTGGACTCAATTTTTTTAATAAAGCATGTAACATTAACAATTGCATTTCGTGGGAGATAATAGCCCTACATAAATTCATTTGTTTATCAATACATGGCTTATTTCATTAAATCCAAATTGATCATGATGACAATCAACACCAATACTTATAACTTGTTATGACTTATCCAGTCCATACATGACCCACCATTGAATTGATAAAAGTTTCAAAATACATGCATGAAATGGTTAGAAGATGGAACTTTTGGTGATTATACAGGTTATTGAAGTGTAATGACTCGTCTATGAAGGAAAGGATGTGAAATGGGAGGAAGAAAAACAGAAATATGCACCTAATATGCACTGCCCGCAAGGTGGCAGTCAGGGGGGAGGGGGGGGGCGCGTGGCACTAGCCGCCAGTCACCGGGCCCATTTCAGTTACAATTCCAGAAGCTTGCATGCATTTTGTCAGGTAGGCAGGCGGTCAGCCGGTAGCTAACTGCCAGGTGACCACAATGTAGCCGAAATCGGCAGTTACAATTATAGAATGGTCTTTTCCCTCCCAGGTCCAGCGGTCAGCTGGCGGCTAGCCGACTAGCCAACCACTGCTAGCCGCTAGGTAGCCGTGAGTTGACCGAATGAAGAAAAAAGGGGATTTTTGTAGGAATGAAAACCGGAATATGTTGATGGGCTTTTGGCTCGATATTGTGCGCTTGAAAATTGAAATGTTGTTTAGCTTTGGGGGCACCAATCCGTCTTTAAATTCCAACATTTGGGTTTCAAATTCACAAGAATCAAGTAAAGGGTCTTAACATATACTTGAGAAGCTTGTTTCGAAAAATTAGTTTTGACATGGAGAATATCATTTTGCACTTGTTTTGATTTACAAGTATCAGCTTTGTTTTGAAATATTTTAATAACCAAAAAGGGGATCACTTCTTAAGTTTCGATATGCTTATAGCTTATGCTATTCTGTTTTGTCCTACTTTGTCTTGCTTCGATAAGTGATTTTCCCCTAATTTCGATCTATCTTGTATATACATAGCTTTGTTTTGTGCATTCATGAATTTAGGTGAATACCACTGAGTTTGGACTGCCCTGTCAGTCTGATCTACCATCTAGGGGTCCTTAAACACGTGGACTGTCTGCAGACTAATCATATATATATTTTCGTCTTGTTTCCGGTTCCGCGGCCGAACCCCGTCTACCTCATGTGGTGTGGGATTTTGTTTCGCTTTGTCTTGCTTTGATTTGTCTTGCTTACTCTTGTCATCTCGTATGATATAAAAGGGATGAGCTCAATGTGGATTTACTAATTATGATATTATATGTATTCGAGCTAGTTTTGTTTCATATATTGTTCGGCATGGACTTTCGTTCTTGATAAGTATATTGTTCATGCATTATTTTAATTTTGTTAAATCGTTTTAAATTCGGAAATCTGTTTTACATATTGTTTTCTTTCAAACATTAATTGATTTATACTCATGCCTAAATTGATCATCTGCCAGACCGTCATGTCTGACTTTGTTGTTTTGGCGCCTAGGTGTAGGCGCCGTTGGCTTTGAGGAGGAGCGCCCGGAGAAGGTTGTTGAGCCACCACTGGGCGGGACCTTGAGATGCCTTCCATATTGCTAAGGGTTTCACGTTTTGTTTATTTTGGGATGTATTGGCCTTGTTGGCCTCTTATTGGGCAGTATCTTAACTTTAATATACTTTTTTTAACTTTGAAACTTGATCTGATTTAGGAAATGTTGTGTTTACATTTCTCCCTCTGAGATTATAACTTAATGATCTTCTTATGTTCTTGATATTATTTTGTTGTGTCCTGATGGGATTTGCTACACGCTTCCGCAACCATTGATCGTGTGAGTTCCCGTTCCTTCGGATCCTCACCCCGGGAACCTGTGGGAAACCGCATCACATGCTCGATCTGGCCCTCCCTTCTTATGAGGCGAGCCGGGCCGGGGTCGCGGCAATTTCCCTCTATGAACCTATGGTGGTTGGAAGACTATTGATTTTGGGGACATGAAAGGTATTAAAATGAAAATGCATGGGCCTGTTTGCAAATACTAAAACCACAGGAGCCTATTTATATATACTACAAACCTTAGGGGGGTATATACAAAAGGTTCTTTTTTTTTTATAAACATTTAATCTATGCTTAAATGTTTCTTATGATAATTTAAATTAAAGATGACTTCCAAGTGATCACGTTGACTTAAAGAATTCTTGAGTTAAAGGATTGAAACTCTATTGTGAATCCCATATATCAAAAATCCAAGCCACTCAAAATAAGCTGCCTCACCGTGTTTGGGATATCTCCAAATGTTACTCCAATAGAAGTTGGCCCTACTATAAGGTTGATCATTTGATGAATCTCATGATTCATACAACTTATACATTATTAATCACAATATTCATCACGTGATCAATCTTATGGTGGGGTCAACTCATACTAGAGTAAAATTTGGGGAAGTCTTATACACAGTGAGCTGAGGGCTTTCATTTTGAAAGGCTATAATTTTCAATAGTTTGGGTTCCCTGTGGAGCTCCACTGTTTCAATCAAAATTTCTCCGAGTCAGAAAGTAGATCAAATGATTTGGAACCTAGACTTTTATGGCAAAGGAAGATAATTTTGCAAATTGGCTGGGACTGTTCCTAACTTGCATTTTTGTATGGTGGATCTGTTCTTATATTAATTCATCAAGCATCCTATATGGTGGAAATCATTCACGTGGTCAGTGCCACTATGCACTGTGCATCCGGACTGTCCAAAAGGAAGGTATCACCTCTGAACTTCACATGGCACGCATGACGCACGGTTAGGATATCCGCACACAGTGTGTAGCTTTGCAGGTAAATATTTCCTAATGGAAGCAGTGGTGGACCGAGGATATTCATTTATGGGCGCGGGTCCAAACGGGCAATTGGGATTTTAGAACAAATCCAAAATTTTCATATAGGTTTTGAAGGCGGATGCATGATTTTTATGTAAAATTTCAAAATAGAGCTTGAATTTTCGTTTTGGTTTTAACAGCAGACCCATGTCCAACGAGTGTGTCCGCCGGGTCCGCCCCTGTATTGTTGCAAAAAAAAATGTCCTCATGACAACTTCAATGGTTAAACAATGATAAAAAGTACAACATATGGTGGTGGCAGCTATGTCAATTCAATCACTGCTACACGCACTCCCATGAATTGGTACTCATCTCCTTGATGATTTTCTTCTGCGTTCTGTGGTGCATTTGGGTTGGTGCTAGTCATGGAAGACCCGCTAAAATTAGGGTGGTGTTCCCGCATTTGGGGACGCTTGGTGCAGGGTAAAACTTCCCTGGTCTAAAAATGATATTTGGTCTAACATGATCACTAGATTGAATCACATTAAGATAAGCACTAATAAAATCGTTGATGTTTATAGCCCTAACATTCAGAGTTACAAAGGATATAATTGAAGACATGTCAAGGATATAATTGAAGACATATCTGGCCAACCCTTCATATATTGTCATACTCTTTTTTTTCCTCTCTACTCTTATGATTGGCATGTATCCAATATGGACCCTTTAGGAATTGAGACATACTCAGATTTGTTCATGCAAAGAGGTAATTTCATGCTCTATGGATTTCTCATTCCATGGGAGAGAGGAAGCCTAAATTTTTAGTCTGTAAGAAATCAAAATCAATATCTCTTTAAGAAAAATTGAGTACTGATGTGTTGCACCAAACAGCAGATGACATGACAAATCAGAATAATTTTTCTTTCTATCGTGGAACCCCCTTGTCACACCAAAACCACCGTAAAAGAGTAAACCTACATTCATGTTTACTCTCTAATTTATACAAGCGAGAAACGTGGCAATGAGCATTTGTAATTTAACATGATAACGTAAGAAAATTAGTAAGTTCGCAAAATGAGGGGGTGGGGGGGGGCCGCGCATCTCTTAACAGATGCAATTATATAGTTATTAGGATCTTGATTTGGGTCCATGTCCAAATCCTTTATTTGGGTCTGGCTCCATATCAAACCTAAAGTCTTAAATTTAAATTTAAATTTGGGTATATGTCCGGGTCATGTAACCTGGACCAGAATCGGGTTCTGGTCTATGTAAAGGCAGCTGGTAAAATTCAGACCCAGACCAAGATACATGAACCTAACTAGTTTTGATCTTCTGTAGAATCTACAGACGGCTTGGAAATTGCATTCCGAAAGATATCATATAGAGATCTTCTACCAATCTTTACTCAAAAGGCCCAAAACAACAAACAAGGGTGGGGAAGTCAAGAGTAGAGGCAAAGACATGAATGACAAGAAAATAAAAAGAAACACTTCTTGTGGGATTTGTTCTCCAAAAGAGCCTTTACAACCACTCCTTTCTACGTTTAACAATCTCTCGGTTTATACAAGTGAGATTTTCTACGATCTTCCAATTGTCTCTTAGAAAGAGCCCAGACTTCATTCAAGCTAACCTCTTTATAAGAATGAATCTTGTTTTCTTTTAAATGATCTTTAGGGCATGTTTCGGTTTTTTCGGTTTTCACCCTATGCCCCCACTAACAGAGAGTTCATAGGAAATGATTTTCTGCATGATCAAAGAATCATTCTTTTCTCTCTTTTAGAAAAGTGCCTCATCAAATTAGGAAAAAGTTGATAGTGAGCTTGCTAAAGTGAACTTTTTTATGCAGAATTGATTTTACACAAACATGTGCTATAACCATTGCCTGCATGATGAGTGTACCAGTCAGTACTCATGGGTGATTTGGTCATTTGCAACATTTAAATTCAGCTTTTTTTTTATTTTCTTAAAAGGTAATATGACCAGAAAAGGTGCCTTAACTATCCATTTTTATTAAATTTCCCTCGACTCAAAAGTCAAAGTACTAATTATTTTTCTGTCACCGCAAGACTACCCATAATGTAACTCAAGGAGTCCAAACTTAAGGCATCCCATTTAACCATGATTAATCTATCTCATACAAAAATAAGTCACACAATAAAATAAATAAATACAAATTGCTTTTAAACTGGTGGATCCCTCCTCATTCGACTGAAAGTTCAAAAAGCACTGTGGACCACACAAGTCAATTGTGACCACATGATCATTAAACAGTGGATCTAACAATGGATAACACCATATCCATTATGGGACCCACTTTTCTTTATCATGCAGGTACATGTGACTGTGGTCCATCGTGCTTTTTAAAAAGTACAAAAAAAAAAATGTTAAACGTTGTTGTGGGACTATAGATACTTTTTCTATTTATGTAAAAAAAAAAAACAACCAATTTTTCAAATCTGGGGAGAGAGAGAGAGACTGCAGTAATCCTCTTTCATCTAATTTGTCTTTGAGTGATGGGAGGTTTGAGTAAAAAAAAAAAAACACCACATGGGGCCTTTCTAAGGTTGTCAAATAATATTAGGGCATTTAGCCCTTATTTTGACCAAATGGATCGACCCTAATGAATTTTTCAAATCCTACTAATTAACCACTACTGGTCTATAACCCAAGGGCTACAACATAATTAGGACAAATGGTGAGGATGATAGAATAAATGTTTCCCTTGACTCACGATAAATAGTACATTTTCTCTTAAAAAGCCCATGTATTATGTGACAACCTTACAAAGGTCCCAGCATTATTCATTTCCACGTAAACCTCCCTTGACCCACAATCAGATTACTGACCTATTAAATCTTATGTTCAGATTAAAATATGCCTCTGCCTAATTCAAGCAAATTAAGTTTAGATTCACCTTATGTGGCTATGCATAATTTATCTCTCATGAAAAAAATAATTTAAAAAGAAAATCTTAAGACAGACACACAGTGGCTATTAAAAAACATCTTCCACTTCTAAAAACGAATTAATGAGGACTTCACAAGATTCACTTATCATTTTGTCATGTGGGTTCTATAAATAAAGTATATTGCCTGATAGTGAATATTGTTCAAAGGTTTTTGGGCAGCTCAAGCAGAATATAGCAGAGGTAGGTGGCAGAAGCCCAATCCCTCTATATGATTCCAATCCAAGTGAGTTGCTTCAGTTAGCCCTCACAACTAGTAAATCTAACCTACACAACTGGCTCAAAGCAGAGTCAGTCCATTGGAAACAGAAATCTAAAATCAGATGGCTTGAAGATGGGGGTAGGAATACAAATTAAGTTCTTCCACCTGTCAGCTAAGTCAAGGAGCTCGATTAACAGGATAGACAAAATCTCAGTAGATGGGATCTTAATTGAGGATGATGAGCAAATTAGGAACGAAGCTTGTTCTTTCTTCGCCAATCTGTTGCAGTCATCCTCTATAGTTCCAGATGAAGCTTTTTTCAACCGACATGGGCCTACTGTTTCAGCTGAGCTAAATGATATCTTGGTGGCCGATCCTTCTATAGTTGAAATTAAAAAAGTTGTCTTTAGTCTCAAGAGGTCCAGTTCTCCAGGGCCAAATGGTTTTTGAGGAATGTTCTTCACCCATTGCTGAGATATAGTGGGCCCTGATGTGATCAAGGCAATTTCACATTTTTTCAACTCAGGTAGGCTGCTCAGAGCTACCAATGCCTTCTTCCTCACTCTTCTTCCCAAAAGACAATCCCCTAGTACATTCTCTGATTTCAGACCTATCAGTCTCCTAAATTTCAATTATAAGATAATCTCTAAATCCCTGGCTTCTAGACTCTCCATGATTCTCCCCTTCCTGATTCCCAAACACCAATCTGCTTTTGTAAAAGGCAGAACCATCCATCACCATGTTGCCTTAGCCCATGATCTCCTTTATAAACTAGAGTCATCTACCAGAGGGGGGTCCTTCTGTATGAAATTGGATATTTCAAAGGCTTTTGACAAGCTTCAGTGGAATTTTTTGTTCAGGGCTTCCAATTTTTCAATTTCTCTTCAAAGTGGATCAATTTCATGAGGGAATTAATCTGCACTTGCAGAGGCTCGGTTCTGGTTAACAAAAGGCCCAGTGGGTTTTTCAGTACCTCTTATGGACTGCGTCAAGTGGATCCGCTCTCTCCTTATCTCTTCATTCTAGCAGAAAAGATCCTCAACCATAAAGTGGAAGACCTGAGGCTTGAAGGTTTCATTTTGCCTATCTCTCAGGTCAGCTCTACCCCTTGTCACTTAATTTATGCAGATGACATCCTGGTTTTTCTTAAAGGATTCAAGAGAGGTATGAGGCGGCTCCACTACCTGCTCCACTTGTATCAAGACTCCTCAGGCCAATGTTTTAATCTTCAGAAAAGCTACCTTTTTCTTGGCAAGTGCAGTGCCCGGAAAGCAAGCATGATATCTGGGCTCCTGCAGATTAATGTTATCCCTTTGCCAACAGTTTATATAGGAGTGCCCCTCTTCTTTGGTAGTGCAAGGCACAGACATTTTACCCAAATGCTGGATTCCATGAGATCTTGGCTGGCAGGTTAGAAGATGAAATGCCTTTCATTTGCAGGTAGGCTGACTCTTGTTAAACATGTACTAGCTTCCATTCCTCTCCATATAGCTCTTGTCCTGCCCCTCCCCAGCAAAACTTGTCTTCAAATAGAACGTATAATGAGGAACTTCCTTTGGTCAGCTAACCCGGATAAGCTGAAAGCCCACTTGGTTAGATGGGACATAGTCTATCTTCCCAAAGCAGAGGGAGGATTGGATCTTCGTAGGGCGAAGGAGTTCAATGAAGCTTGTCTCAGGTTTATGGCATGGTCAGCAATCAATGCTTCTTCTTTATGGGGCAATCTTGTTTAGAGAAAGGTATCTCAGGAACCCTTTGTTCTGGAATCTGAGAAACAATAGGGGCAGCTCTTGTATATGGAAAAAGATCAGCTCTCATATCTATTATCTTCCAAAGGATAGCAAGTGGATAATTGGGAATGGTAGGTCTATCAGTCTCTGGTTTGATAATTGGATAGACTCCAAACCAATTGCCCCTAGGTTCCCCTTTCTCCATTTCTCAGAAAAAGACTCTATGGCTGACATTATAGTTGACAGGGCCTAGTGCATTCCCTCCCACCTGCCCATCAAGTTGAAGGAGCTGCTCTCTCTCTCTACAAGCCTAATTTCCATAGAGAGCAAAAACACCCCAGACGCTCTCAATTGGCCAGGAAGCTCCTCAAATGTCTTCTCCATTTCCGCTGCATGGAATTCTCTGAGGACGACGCAGCAGCCACTTCTTGGTCCAAGCTCATGTGGAACAATTATATCAACCCAAGAATAGCCTGCATGAGTTGGCGCCTGATCCATAGAAGAACTCCGACGGACAACTGAGCTAAATCCAGAGGTTGCTCTATTGCCTCCAGGTGCCATAACTGCTTTAACTAAGAGGAATCGGACTGCACTCTGGCTAACACCTTATGGCATTGGCTGCTTACTCATTGTGGCTCCACTGCATCATCTTCTCTCTCAGTTGCTTCTATGTGGTCGACCATAACTTTAGTTGGAGATGTCCAAGGAAGAAAAAGTGCCGCTGCAATCTTCTTCCACACCATCTCAGCCTTATGGTTTCTTTGCAATGACTCCAAGCATAATTCCAGGAAGCCCTCTTTTGAAAGAGCCAAAGGGATCCTCATGGACAGTCTGAAAGGGATGGCCATCCCTGTCAAAGATTTGCATCCTCACCCCATCTTGGTGGTGTTTGGGATTTTTTTCTTAGTGCTCTTGGTTCCGTAAGTTCCTTTTTCTTTTTTGTGCACAGTTTCTTCTCTCCTTCTCCATGTTTTAGTTTCTTCTTTCTCCTTTTCTTTTGGCTTCCCCTGTTAAGGGGCCTGTAATCTGTTCTATGTTCTCTTTTGGGGGGCTTTGCCCTTTTCAATATACCAATTAACCATTTAGCAAAAAAAAAAAAAAGTATAAGAATTGGGGCGCATGTCCATAGAGGGTGTGGTGACTGAGATGTCATTAGATCTTAAATTTGTTTGGTAAAAATACTTGTAGGATGAAGTGAAATGAAGTGAAGATTGAAGAGAGAATAAAATATTAAGGGGTCTAATCATAGTATGATGAGATTTTAATTTTTAGTAGCTTAATAAGGAATCTTTTTAACTTTTTGGGTAAAAAGTAATGAATTTTTGTCTTTTAGTGGCTTGAAAATGTTTCTTTCTTACATTCTTTTAAATGAAGTAAGAGATTTTGAATTTTTGTACTTTTGATATGACCCATAGTCTTTTCTTGTCTGGTAAAAGGAGGCTTTACTACAGTCCGCCTTACTAGTGAAGTGGCCAAACAAATTCACTTAACTATGTGGTTCCCTCTTGAAATTTCCTTGCTAGTATAAGTAAATATATTCATAAGTGTATAGGACTATGTGGCTCCCTCTTGAAATTCCCAACCCTATTAGTTCAAAATCAAGGCTAATTAAGAGCTCACAAGTCCTCCATTCGTTCAATCATATAAAAGAAAGTTTAGTGGATTAGCCATACATAAATGAATGTGTGTTGATATTGTTAGTCGTAAGGCTGAAGATGATTATGGAAAAACTATTGTTATATGTATCTTCTACTACCGATTTTCTTTGATTGGATAGCAAACAACATTAAAGATGCTATTTTTTATTAATAAATAGCTAATCCACTTAATCCTCTTTTATAACCCACTTACATCTAGGTGTCTAGTAGTAAAAATCTGTCCTTTTCATTGCTTCAAACCCATCCAGAAGAAAATTAAAGAAATGATAAGTCCAATTAGTTTCAAAAAAATCATGGTACAATCCATCTAACCCGACAGATTGCCATCCTTTAACAATTCAGCAGCGTTGCAATTCAATCAATTTCTCACTAGATGGTGATAAAATTCTGCATGATGATGATAAAATATCTGCATGACAGTACAGACAACATAATAAAGCTAAAAACTAAAGACTAAAAGCTTCCTACCCTTAAATCAATTGAACTCAAATACATGCCCAAAGTTTTCTAAAGAGACTTTTTCCGCTTGACGCTTCTGTCTCACAGAATCTCATCAAACTTTCAACATCTTCTAACTTGGATTTAGACACCTCTTTATTTTCTTCTATTTATTGTCACCTCTCCTCAAGCACCTTAAAGTACCAACATTCCTCCTCAGTTCTTAGTCTGTTCATTCAAGTACTTGGAAGTGTGTAATGGATGAAGCCAGGTATGGGATGTGGCCCACAAGGAAATTCAGCAGCAACTCTCATGTTCCTGCCTGCAGTGACTCTTGGGAAGAACGGGCCTTTGCAGAAGATTCAGCTGGCCTTCTGGGAGGCTGCATATGGCCGCCAAGATCTTATTCTTGTAGTTTCTGTGGGAGAGAGTTCAGATCAGCTCAAGCCCTGGGTGGTCACATGAACATCCATAGAAGAGATAGAGCCAGACTCAGAGAATCCTCAAACCAGTCCCAGAAGCCTTCATCTGCTACTATTGTTAGGCAATACCCATCTCAGGTTTACAACCCCAAGACTAACCCTAATTTTATTGCAACTCCTGACTCTCCTTCTGGGGTTTCGGTACCATCCACCCAAGAGAATTGTAGTGAAAAAGGTTTTGATTCTCTTCCTATAATCACCCAAGAGCAGCCCAAGGTTTCCTTCTATTCTCTTGGTGCCTCAAATTCAAGTATTGAGAGGGAGAATTTGAATGTTGGAGAGATGGGGTGTTGGGCTCCAAAGGAATTGGTTAGAACCAACATCGCTTGGAGCACGTCGGATTCGATTATGCGTGGGAGTCCTACATCGGACTCTGCTGGGGAAGAGGAGGGTCCAATTAGTAGTAAGAGACAGAAAAAGTGCTGTTCATCTCCTTTCTTGATCCAAGGAGAGAGAGAAAATAGCTTCAAGTTGTTTCCTTTCTTCATAAAGCCTGGTCGTGGTGAAAGACATCTCGCATCTGGGGCACTTGGAAGAGGAGCTAGTGCAATGGAGGATTTGGATCTTGAGCTAAGGCTTGGAGATCGGCCTAAAGTAGAATTTCAAAAATCATGTGCTTGAATGAACATATTGTTAGCAGATATTGCAGGATCTGAAGCACATGCTCATGATCACAATGCGTCAGTGTAAACTATGTGCCTTGAGAGGCCATTTGAATGGTCGAGATTGCCAGAAAAATTGAAGCTTCATCCTACCAATCCTTTTCATACTTCCCCTCTACTACTACTCTTGTGAAATAGCAGAATTTATTGTGTTTCTATTTATCGTATGCTCCTAATTCAGGTTTTGTAATAGGCCAAGGCCTCTCTACATATGAAAGATTGGTTGTGTTATCTGGGTAATTTGTAACAATAATGACACCGGGTCATAAATCAAATTCCATGACCATGAGGTTGCCCCCTTTCTTCACCATTCCATTAACTTCATCCTTATTTTCATGCTAGTGCACTTGCACCCATGAAATGATACTTGTTTTATCCTATTCACTGACTGTTTTTTGTAAGGAATAGAAAGAGAGATATATGGATAATCTCCAGTTCATCAGATCTAAAAACACAATCACCAATGATTGTATCATACTGCTGATTGTATCATATGCACTCTCCTTTATAAAACATCGCTGATCGATGTGAATCCTAGCTTAGGATATTCCAACTTCTTAAGGGAGGTAAATCATAGAATAAAGCATGAAAATGCCAGTCAATTGACTAAACTTTGACTCACCACTTCACTCCATATTAACAATATGTATTGTTCCTTTCTTCTTATTAAATTAAGCTGATTTTAACTGAAACAAGGTAATGTAAGTGCAGGCTCTAAACAAAGATGCAAACCCAAAAATCATAATTATAAAAGCTCAATGAGTATGAAGGCTAAGGGCTTAGTGCTTTGTAGCTCCAAAATCTGTGTCTAGATAGAAATGTTGCGTTCAATGTTTCTTCTACAAATATTATTTCCTTAATGGTTATCAGGTGTGCTTGGTGCGCATCTTGTGCACGGGGGTGGGACCCATCAAATGGTCTATTCAAATGGACCACACCCCCTTCCCTCGGGAAGTTTGCACGCCCCTTAGTGTTTACACTCATCCGAATGGACTGGACCGTTAGATCGACTGTACATCCATCTGAATGGGTTGTACACTATTAATTTTGTGGGGCCCAGATGGAGATATGGGGTTTAGGGTTGGGGCTGTTTTTTTGTAGAGATGAAGGGCCCAGGGGGATCAATCCAGCCCCAAGAGGGGCCCCATTTGAGCTACACATTGAAGTGGCATGAGTGTTACACAGCGCCAAGGCACTTTTTAGAAAGAAACGCCCCTCCTAGTTGAGCCTACTGGGATGCATGATAATCATTGATGTCATGTCCATTGGATGAAAAGATCGATATAAGGCCTACATTTATGCAGAGTCTTGAGTCCATAAGATCATTGTAACATTTTGATCCACGACCCTAAAATTTAATGGTTTAGAGGTGTGATTTTATTATAATTTTAATCCAATGGTGATGAAAGTTTGGATAAGTGTCAAACCTAGACTTGCGACTATTCATGGGGTAAGTGTGCGTGTGAAAAGACTAAATTGACTCAACATGGGCCCCATGACCAAAAAAATAGGGACGAAAAGAGGGGTGTTTGGTTTTTCAGAATTTTCCATATACATATATATATATAGAAATATTTATGTGCATCCATCCCTCACTATATGGTGAGGGCCAAACTTGTTAGGACCCACCTACTACCCCACTAGACATGGGACTTGGGGGAATGGAAAGAGTAATCTTGGATGGGCCAATATATCATGTTTTTGGTAAATCCCAAGTCTCTAATCCCTTCATCCGCGACTTGCAAATTTAAGGACTTTATATTGAGAAAAAAAATTGGCCCTTGATCCAATGACTCATTCCATTCGTATTAGTGAAAACTCAATTGATCGGTTGTTATTTAGGGGATCCTATGTGTCTGAATGGTTCAAATGGATCATAAAGTCAATCCCACTATGTTGTCCCTTACTCTATATATATATATATATATATAGAGAGAGAGAGAGAGAGATAATTGAGATGGTGTTGGGCTTCAAGGGAGAGAATAACAAAGAAAACCGTCCTGGAGAACATTGGGCTTTTCTGTCTCATTCTCGTTTCTGACTGGCATTCTAGCAGTAAAACTAAACTAATACAAATGAGTCCAAAGGACAAGATCAAAAGAAGCAGAAGATGGATTCCTTTTTGTGTGTACTTTACCATGGCCAGATCTGGTACTCATCCATTCCACAGCAGTATCTTTTAAAAATCCAGCTGCTTGTGTTCCACTCTTCCCCTTTCTACCCCTCAGAACCTCCAAAAACAAGCCACCAACTACATGGAATCCTTTGATTTTAGAATTACCCCTAAACCATATTTAAATACAGAAGGGATTACCATTGCATCATAACCCTATGCATTTTAAATGTGCCTTTTTGTTTCTTCTACTGTAAGTATTATCTCTGGACAAACTCTGGAGAAACCTAATGAAAGAAACCGGAATTTTTGGATCTTGATGAATATGTGCATATACAATCAACTATTCCATACAAGTGGAGTCCCCCTAATTAGTTGATATGGGTGGCTAGTCCATTGGGACCCACAATAGATGAATAGCGTCCAAAAGCTCTACATGTTATAGGATTGCATTCCGAGTTTCCTCTCTAAATGGAGGGAATTTTATCTGATTCTGCAAGTCGGAAACTTAAGAATCCTTCTGCTGGAGTCACCTTCATGTGGACCAATAATGGGTTTGTGTTGGATTGAAAGCACTTAACATGGACTTAAGGTCATGCTAAAAACAGGCAAGACCCAATGATCATGACCATCTATTTAGTGATGCCAAAAATTGATGTTTATTTAGACACTTACTAAACCATTCAACTATGTGGCTCTCAGATGGATGGCTATGTTCATCAGATAAAAGTGAGCCCCATAAGGTAATTTAGACAGTTATTTTATTCCAAGCATTTGGACCTTCATCATTTCTCATAATCCATTGGGTTGAGGCTTTTGTTGAAGTGATGAGGCCTTCTTCCAATCTGTCCGGCTTCTGCACTCTCCTCCCTCCATTTAAAGTGGGGCCCACCACTCAATAACTTTCAAGTCAGAACAGTGGGCCCCACTACTGGAAAGGGTCCACACGTACAAGACACTTCCTGACGAGTCATCAGGAGCCAATAATTCCACGTTAAACCCTGCCAAAGTAGCCCAACTCTAAAACCCTAATCCTAACCTAATCATAGCTGCTGCTACCGCAGGGGCACAGCTTGAAACAGTGCTAGAAACAAGGCGACCTTTCCGTGCACTTCTTTATGAGGAAAATACATGCAACTTGGAATTTGACTTAGATGTGTTGCTGGAAGAAGAACATGTGGAATTTAAGGGATATATACCCAATGAAATTTATCTATTATGACACCTAGAGAAGGATATCTGATTGATGATTTGGGCTTGTCTAGATGGTTTTACATGGGTTTGTGAAAGTGGAAGAGTTCTTATATTGGTGTAAAAATGTAAAAGAAATGGAAAGGAAGATGGACTTTTATCCAATCTTATTAAGTTCTATCAATGCATGTGTAAAAAGGGCTTTTGAAGAGCATTGGTTGGTACTATTATGATAGAGTATTCGTTGTCCCATAATAGATCTCTAGAAAATATCAGTATATGGAAACTATTGTGATTTCATCCAGGATCTTTGGATATTATTGGCCAGAAGTCTTGTAAAATAAATTAATTTTAGATACTAGTAAACAGATGCAAAACAAAAATGAAACTCAAGAAAATTTTCCTTCCTTATCCGTATTTCCTTGAGACATCACTTATTTTTCGGATTTTGGTGATAGATATTGTAAAATATCACAGAAGAAAATTCCATTTTGGGTAAATATCAAAATATTATCATGGTTAGTTTCAAAATATTGCCAATATTTATGACCGTGGTAGCATTGGGTGGGTTGAGCAATATGGGCAGCATGAATAAGCTAAACGTAGACTACGCCCATTATATAATATGAAGCAAACTGAACCCAATTGCCAAAATCAAACATATGGAGCCAATTGATTTTGACCTACAGGCAATTTATGTTGACCACCACCCTTTTAACTTAATAACCATTTCCATACTATAACTTCTCCAACTTCCTTCAAACATAACTCCTCCAATTTCTTTCTTACAAAAAGTAGGTCTTTCCTCTTCCTTCTATCCTTTAACTCGTGAAAATCATGGGGCACAATTCCATTGATAAGATGCAGAGTGTTTATTTAATTTAAGTGTTTTTCATGGATTTATTAATATAATTGTGTACAATAATTGCTGGAGATTTTAGATGCTAACTATTCAATGGGAAGTGTACAATTGTAAGTGAGCCATATATAAGTGAAAATTGTCTTTAAGAAATCTCTCATGCAACACGTGCAAACATGTGAACAGTTGTCTTTCAAATTTGGATCAACTCAAATTGGAAAATCTTTTATTCAATTCTGTCAATTACATTTTAATTTTTGAAGATATTACATCCTACGCACATATTCTATACACCTTTTTCTCATCTCAGGTAATAAATCTCGATGACTTTTTTTCTAAATTCTTCCTTCTGATAAAATAGAAACAAAAATATATGTCTATTTTTTTAAAATTAGGGCCCGGGCTAAGCATGGGTGTATTTTTCTAGTTTATTAATTATATTGAAAATGTCTAGCTTTACTCAAATAAGATCTTAAAATGTCAAGGCCTGTTTAGATAGGCAAAAAATAAAGTAAAGTTAAATGGACCCTAACAGTCTAAGTTTTGAACTCTACCCGGTTTAAATGAGTCTACCCAACACATGAAGTAGTGTTTTCAGCCACATGTACTTCATTTCACTTCATGTACTTCATTTCACTTCAATCCTAAATACTTCAATTTCTTGAGTAATAGTGGATTCTACTCCAAACATTAACTTCACACCAAGTATCCAAACTGAGTGAAGTGAAATACTGTATCTTAACTGCAACCCACTTCTCTTCCACTTGACTCCTCATGTGAAATTTACATAACTTTACTCCACTCATCATTTATCCAAACAGGCCCAATAATTAAGAAATCGGGTTGGAATTAGATTGGCAGTCCTTAGTACCATAAGTCAATTTAGGTCAGGTTGGTGGGTGAAATACCAAGTATGGGCTCAACCCACTTATTGGCAGGGTGAAAAAATGCCAACCAAAACCCTACCTGAATATAGAATGCTAAAGGTGCACATGGATAGCCCGTAGTGCTTCTCTGTCAATACAATTGATAGAATGTATAGTTATTCTCAGTGCTACGGCTTTCTTAAGTTTGTGGCGCGTTGGGAAGTTGTGATAATATTTTATAAAAGGTGGAAGAATTCTCAGCCACTACTTAGAAGGGTCTGATTAATGTTTTAGACTTCTATTATTAATTGTTATTTAAAGAATAAGACTCTCTCACTCTCTCTTTCTCTCTCTCTCTCTCTCTCTCTCTCTCTCTCTCTCTCTCTCTCTCTCTCTCTCTCTCTCTCTCTCTCTCTCTCTCATATATATATATATATATGTATGTACTTCGATTGTTGGATCTTAATTTGCAGTTTGTGAAAAGGTTAGCAAACTCTGTGAGTTGGCTAAGCCACCTTGTTTTAACAAAAGACCAAGTCAAATAGAGGTTACACTTGGCTGAGTCAATATACAAGTAAAGGTAATATTCGGGTGGGAACTGTTCTCACATATTATGTGAGAACTTTTTTGTGGAGCCCAATTGTGGGCCCTATTTTGGGATGGGACCTGGGGGGGATGGAAAGATCTATGTGAGATCACCATGAGTATCAAGTTTGGCTTCAAGCCCATGCCCCTAACCTCTTCATCTGTGGCCCATAAGTTTAATGACTTCATATTCAAAAAAATATTCAACCCTCGATCCAACGGTTCAGTTCATTCAGATGTGTGTCAATCCTTGGGATTGGTGACTACCAGGGGGTTCCCTATTGGTTGCTAGGTTTGAATGGATTGCTAGTTGGGCCCCGCAAAAAAGTTTTCATATAATAGGTAAGAACTAGTTCTCACTTGAATATTTCCCTATAAGTAATTAATGCTTGAGGTTTGGAGTTATTAATTAAAAAATGATTGATCGAGATTTATAAATTTTCTAATTTTTATTTATTATTACCAATATGTGTAAATACATGTATATCTAATTTTTATATGTATTTGGTCTATTTAAAAAAATAAATAAGAAATAAATAAAAAAAAATGATTCTCTTCAGTTGTCAAGTTCACTCTCTCGAAATCAATATTTTAGAGTTGGATGACACTCCAAATCAATATTTTAGAGTTGGATGAGTCAAGTATGAGTCACAAGTTTTCGAATCTTGGTTTTTGTTTTATGGGTTATAGTTCAGTTGAGATGTGATATGATTGCATCTCAGTGTCTAAGGACATGATCTAATAGATCATTTTATCGAGTAGTTGGATCATAGTCTCTTACCATAAAATTGGTTGCAAGTGTAGCAGCACAACTATGAGAAATCCACCGATCCACATGTGATGCGTGAACAACGAAAGTTGTGTACCATAGTCAGTAACTAGTTATGGATAGGGGGGCATGGAATACATATGGTGAGCTAAAACAATGGTCGAAGAGTGAAGGTTCTAGGATTGATCTCCAGATTGGTCAACTCAACAACCAATAGTGTGTAAAAGACAATAAACTATGCAGCGAAAATAAATAGCAAAAGCACATGCCACAAGTGACTCCAAATATAACGTAGAAAGCTCTAACCGGGTGAAAAACCACGGATCCGAACTGGATCAACAATCAAGCACTATAAATCTCGCAATTACAAGACACTCACAAAAACCTCCATGGATATACCCTACCTAAGGACTACAACTACCTCTTGTATAGCTTCACGCCTCAACCACTTCGCACCGTTGATTGCAACAGATTTAATCTCGCTTGACTTCTTAAATCGTCTATGAAAGAAGATCATCTTCTATTAGGGAGGTAAAAGAAGTTGCTCTCTAGATCAACTCTGCAACACAAATCTTCAAATAACTCTCTAGAAAAGAATTCTCTCAATTAGATCTTCCAGCTCAGAATAATGAGAGAGGCGAGGTGTCTCTTTAAGGTAGCCCATGAGTCCTTTGAATAGGCTTAGAGAGGTGCGTAATGTTGCCAGACTTTATTAGGAATAAAACAAGCAATTTGAGTACAATTAGAAACACCAATTCTAATTTTCGTAGGGCACTACCGCCTCATCTGGCCCAATGGATTTTATGCTCACTCGAGCGGGCATCATTCTGTCTGGAGTCTGGGGCAACTTCCTGACAAAGTTCACACATCCACTCGAGAGGGTGAATGTGGGTGCTCGAGCGGGACCTATATTTGAATTCGGAAATTCAACATACTTTTAATTCTGTCTGCTTCATTTTTCTTCCATCAATATACTTTTATTCTATCCAGACTTCTATCTTTTAATCCTTCTAGTCTTCTTTCTTCTAATTCTGCTAGACTTTCTTTTGTTAGTCTTTCCAGTATGTTCTCTTTAAAGCAGAAATACAATCCCTTTTCTAAAAATAAGAATTACAACCTAATGTACCCAGAGTTTTGTCCAACCCATGAATTTGCCAACACTCAAAAACCTAACAAAGAGCTTAACATATCTCGTGTAAATTATCTTAGTTCACGATGATTAAGATAAAATAATTTATTGTAGCTCCACTCTATTTAATTACAAGTACGGACTTATTCGAAACTATGATATTATGGACTTAAATTGGAATCCTTAAAGTATTTGCAGTTGGATATTGAAATATGAAGAATTGTGCCACGGGCCCACGAGAGTTTCAGGATTCTAACCTATTGGTGAGTTGAATCTTCAACAAGAATCATGTAAACCAGGACAATGTAGACCAGAATAGGGAAATGGCTTGAGAGCAACCAGGTCGATTGGTCCTAAATCAAGCATAAAGAACAATTTATGCATTTGGATTATTCAATTTCGTGCATGTCATGTTCTTTTCATTGTCCTAATTACTTAAAGGTTAAAGAGTTATGGGCATAAAAATTTAACCATGGCTCGAACTCTGCTGACACATGTGACTCAAACATGGGTCTTTGACCCAACAGGACTAAATTTCCCAGGTGGCATCCACTAAACCCACACAAACATATACTAGACGAATCTGGATATAAAGCTTAGACAAACCGACTTAAACATAATTAGAACAAGACTCTAATGATAATGATGCCTACATTCAGCATGAAATTGATATACAAAAGCCACAAATATATTTGCAGTTGCTTCATCTAAGGGTTTGCAATCTGTCTAAACTTGAAGCCCATTTTTGAATGGTGAAGATGATATCTGATCATCCAGTCTATACCATAGACAGACCTTTCATTCCTTGCGATGGGCATGCATCTATGTAGGTTCCACAGGGCTGGCGACGGTAGCCTTCCTTGACCTCATGTCATTAATTGTATTTATTAGCTACTGTTCAGGACATAATGCATTTCTTGTTTATTGTTATCAAGGACCAGTAGACCTTGAAATAAAGGCCCAGGACAGACCCAAGGTAAGGGTCTGCTCTATGGTCTGCTAGACCTCAGTCAGTCGAATATGGGTGACCCTGGTAATAGGTCAGATGCATGAATGGGGTTGATCTACATCCAATATACTTTCAGGCCCTTTTTTTTTAAATGCCATATAGTTCTATCAGTACGATCTAAGGCAGCTAGCCATGTAAACAATGCAACCTATGGATTTCCACCCCACTAATATCTCAAGCCCAATTCACTCCAAATTAGGGTGGATTGATCACATGAAGATAATATGAGGAAAATAACTGTACAATTTTCATATTTAGCTACATTTTCTCCTTTCTTTTTTTTTCCTGTTTTTTTTTATGCGTTTTGAAAAGAAAAGCATTTAAATATCGAGAAGAAACAAAGAAATCACTACTGAATTAAGAATTGGCAAAAAGGTTCAGTACTATAGCTTTCTCCAGAAAGCTTAAAAGAAGAGCATTTGAAGAATAACTGGTTTTTAGATTAAAAAAACAAAAAAGAAGAAAATATGTGTTGACTTTTAGTCTATCAAAAGCGACAAAATTCATGTCAGAAGAACTTTAAAACCCCTCAAATTCTTGTCATCAAATGCTTTTTTAATTCCTTAAATACTTTCTCATAACAGTATTTGAGATTCTAGATTTTGGAGATTTAAGGGGTGTTTGGAAACAAGATATTCCAAAAGAGTTTGTCATATTATCTACTAGTTTAGAATATAATCTATGCACAAAAAAATGAGGTATTTGGATAACTTAGAAAGTATATTACAATATCTTCACTTTCTTCCAAAAACCTTAATATTACATTATTCAAGGATATGCCGTATAAGATAATCTTTTGTTATAAAATCTTTTTTATATATAAAAGAACTCATGGACAACCATTAATTGTAGTGACCCACTATAAGTTTTAACATTAACGATCCTTATTACAACTAGGACTCTAAATATTAGATTGGCTCCACAATACTTACAAATTTAATGTGGGGTCCTATAGCCCTATTACAATTACATATCCCTTGTTAATTATCACTTTTAGGAGGGTCTTACTAATGTCACACTAGGGACCCTTCATCGTAATTACCAACATTAGGTGGCTCCCATACTATCAAAATTAGCTGGGTTTCTTACTAATTACCAAGATTGAATTGTGTGATTGTAGTTAGAAGTTTGTCATCATTAAATAGGTCACACTATTTGATAGCTCCCCTTGTGTTAATATGACCCAATATCAAATGGGTCCCACAATGATTTCTCATAGATAGATTCATCAATGATGTTTGACATTAGATAAGGTTTTACCAAAAAAAAAAAAAAAAAAAAAAAGATAGGCCCATATGTGATAATCGCCATTAGATGTATTACACTATGGCTATCAACATTTGGTAGGCCTACTTTAATCAAACAACATTACTTGGATCTCAAGATTTTAACATTTAATCCTATGATTTTTAAACAATAGTGGATCATACCATGGTTATTAACACGTGATTACAAATTAGTGGGTCCTGCATTGGGTCAATTGATTACTTTCATTCCATTTCTTATTTAGTATATCATCTGAATTTTTTATAAATTGCCAAAAACTTCAAAGGTATATTGAAATTTGTAAAAATCGTCAAACACCATAAGTGACACTATATAATAATATAACACTATTTTATTCTATGATAATGAAATCTTACAATTTTTAAACTTATTGATATTATATTATGCAGTTATCCAAAAAACCCCTTAAACGGCTATTTCAGCCATCATATTCTAACAGATCTTAATTTTGTTCCACATTCACCATGTCAAATGGATCTGAGTGATCTAGGAAGAAATTTCACTAATTAAACACACTGAAAAAGGATATTTCGACTTTTCTTTGGTTTGTATAAAAAATTAGACACCTCAGGAAAATTTTTGGAAATGAAAATTAAATCAGTCAGGAAACCACTTCATAGGAAGTGGCAAAGTTTCCTGATTCTTAATATGTAAGTTACAAAGAAAAGTTAGATAACTTGGACAGGGCTTGGAAAAGTTTTCTAAATAGTTGTTGAGGAAGAATAATGAACACAATAGATGAGTGTAGGGGTTGATTTAAAAGAAACAGAATAGATAAAACATAATTTCCACCATGAACTATAAAAAGTTTTCAAAGATGGATAGAACATGAACGGTGTAAAGTCATTGTAGAGATCCTCCTGAGTGATGTCATCTTAAATGTAGTTATATACAAAAGGGGGTATATCCAACTGTGCATAAAATGATACCAGATGAGATCTTCCTTGTTATAGATTCAGAGGTCATGTACTTGGGTGGGCAAGGTCATGTCACATCAACATAACCCTCAAGAATGAATTGTGCTCATCATAAAAGTTAGTTTTGGCGGTTCCACCCGCTAGAGATTAGTTGGTGAGTATTCCAATAGCGAGGGCACAGAATAGCCGATGATAAATGAGCTACAAAAGAAGAAGCCAAAGCTAGAAGGATTTGTAAAATATCACAGATGAAGAGGGATAGAAGAAGGAAGACAGACAATCAATTTGATGCTATGATACCATACGAATGTGAAAAACAGTTTGAAAATAATTCCTACCATTATTTGCTAGATTCTGACTATATATTACATTACAAATACAAATCAAGTGATCTCTTTTAAAAAAATAATAATAAGTGATGCTATATCAAGTTGGTAATAGCAGTAATTCCAAAACAGTCTAATTTGATCACTTGGGATAATTACACTCAAACTACTCCAAAACAATATACTTCTACTGTCACCTCAATCTACTTCCTTGGAAATCAGTAATCCTGAAATCAATTTACCTGTAAATCTAATACGTGGGGCAATGTTTATGTATGATAAGTCGCAGGACAATGAGCAAAATGCCACAGGTAATTCAAACCAGTAAACATTTAATTTTCTAAACAAGCTACTGCAAAGATCCAGATGGGTTCATAGTTACTACACTTCAGGTAAGAGGTGTTTGTATTTAGCAGTGCTTATCGTTGCATGCTTTCTAATTCATACTGTCAAAAGTGTTCGCAGTGTATCAATTTTGCACACTAGTTTATTAGGGGTTGTTTACAGGTCAATCATTTGGAAACGTTGAATCACTTTTTTTCTATCAAGTGGACCCAATAATTGACTTTTCAATACGTAGAAAACTAAAGAAACACCAGAAAATGTTGTGTTTACACCTGATAATTGCATGCTTGCCAACAAACCAAAAATGGCATGACTTTCTAAAATGGTAATCAGTATCCCTCCCCACAGTGAACATACAAATAAATAAAAGGATGCTTCCCCACCCCTAAAAAATAAAAAGAACTCTCATCAGGCTGAACAGCTTTTGATACTAAACTGCTAGGAGGCAAGAGCTATGCATGACACCAAGAGCCTACTGTAGTTGCGTTATAGATATCCTCATTCATCATTTAAATCTTTGCTTTAACTTTCGCGCCCTCCCATGCTTTTGAGATTTGGAAAATGCACCTGCTTCACTTTTATGTCTCTTACTATCCTTTTTCCAACCTTGGTTCATTCCCTTTCCACCACTCGGTGGATTTTCATGGATTCCCTTCCTTTTCTTTTTTTCTGAAAAAGGTCTAGCTTTCTTTTGTGATTGGCTTTCATGGCCACGGACTGGATTTCCTTTTGTGGTCATCCTTCTTTTCTTCTCTCTCCTGCTGGTGTCAAAACCCCGGTGAACATTTTCTCCCCTGGAAGTCCCTGATTCATTACGTTTCCTTTTCCTTGCCCTGAGAACACATCAGTTCCTTGGCAATAAGAAATCTTAACAGAAAAACAGATTTTTAGGAAAAGGGAGTGGAAGGAATACAGGTTATAAGAGCAGATACCCTTTCAGGGATGAATCTGCCAATTTTAGTTCTGGATCAGAACCATCAGCTTCCTTGGAACTTGTCTTGCTGTGCCGTTGCTGCAGTTGGACAGACAAAGTACCAATATATATATTTTTAATCTCATCGTGAAAAGAAAATCATGCGGCAAGTGCTAGCAAAAGACATCATGATAAATATCCAGGAAAAAAATGAAATCTTATTTTAGTGGAATTTTCAGGTTAACAGTTCAGCTAGATATGGTGTTTATGCATTTTCATATTGGTTTGTACAAAACAGCATAGCTAGTATAATAACATAAAGGACCTGTTTGTTTGCACAGAATACATAGGAACTCAAGGTCTCACGAGCTCCACAGAAGGATTACTAAATAAGTGGGGCAAAGAATATGAGGTGAGGGGTGACAGAAATAAGAAAGCAATGTTGATGGGACCTTGACTTTCTCAGGATTTGAATTACTAGGGTATTATCTGGGCATTCATTTCCCAATTTTCTTTTATTCAGTTTCTATTAAAGAGGTTATTTGAGGTTCATTTTTGGATATTCACCTTTATTCATCTTTAACTACTTACAGAAATACAATCCTAGGAATTCAATTACATGAAACAAACATGTTAAAAGTGAATACTGTGTCTGTGTCATATAACATTAGGAATGTTGTGAATGAATATTCATTTTGGATGCTTCTTGACATCTCATTTCTCACTGAGAAATTCACGTCCAAGTGAACACTTGTATTTGAATTAATGTTTTAAAATTGGACTGGACCAACCAGTCTAACTGTATTACACCAGAACTGCTACATGTTGCAGCTTGATTCAACTAAGACTGCTCACCCTCAACAGACCCAATGGTTCAACCAGAACTGCTCACCCTTAGCTGAACCGTCAAACTGCATCATTCAAACTGGCCAGTTGTTTAAGAACAGCCAATGAGTAATTGGAAAGCAAGTCATAGCATTTAAAATATTAATTGTTATTAATTCCAATTTTTGAAACTTCAAAAATACAGGTGCCAAATGGCAAGTGTACTTTCATGTCTATTTGATTATTTGACAAAAAATAATTCAAATAGATGCTTTAGGTGCTTAGAGTATTTGGCAACGTTCATGCAGATGTCTAATTCAATCCGCTTTAAGATCTTTTGCCTCTTTCAAAAAGCAACAAGAAGACAATTTATTCATTGTATAATTATGATGCAATATGCCGATATCACAGTTAGACCATAATTAATCACCAGCGGAATCATGTCCAACTGAAGCATAGCAGCTTAGCCTCCATCAGTTTAATGGCCCATTTACAAACACGCCCATAAGTTTTTAAAACATTTGCTTAAAATTGAAACAATTTTTAAAACTTCACATTTTCTGAATGATTTCTTTTTAAAAATATTTTCTAGTAAAACTTGCTTTTATTTTTTATGAAGAGGGTGTACCAATCCTTGAACCCTTGACCTCTGTTGCATGCTTCTAATCATGCAACCATAGAGATACAAGGATGATCTGTAATTTTATTTTAAACTTATTCATTGTATAATTATGATGCAATATGCCAATATCAAAGTTTGACCTTCCTTAATCACCAGCAAAATCATGTCCAACTGAAGCTTAGCCTCCATTAGTTTAATGGCCCATTTATGAAATACTGGGTACAACAGCTCTGATTTGAATTAAGCAGGATGACAGTGAAAAAACTCACAAGATCATTGGTTAAAAAAACAACTCTTCAGCTTCAGGCATTCTCATAAGCTATCATGCCAAGATATGGCAGTGACACACCATGGAAATGGCAGGGACAGATTTTACACATAAAAAGTGAAGTATGGGATACGATACACATGCTATGTTGCCTAGTTTGAAGTAGGCGATATGTAGCGGCATAGCGGTGTGATTTTTTAAAGTAGTAAAAAAACAATTGAATATTGTGTAGCAGCCAATCTTGTAATTTTTTTTAGTGATTTGGAACCATATAAGGGTAGAGACAACCTGAGTACGGGCTATTGAGGAGAAGAAATAGGAAAAACAATGTTTTATATTAAAATTACTTGACTCCACTAGGTTTTAGACCGTAGCACTGTTATTTTCAAAATAGCGCAGCAGCCTCAACCGCTACAGCCGATAATGCACGTAGTGACTGCTATTTTGAACCATGTAGCTCATAAGATCAAATACATCGCCAGTATGAAGTTAGACCTACATTTTTGTATGGAGAAGAATGCTAGGCAATGAAGAAACAAAAAGAGGCCAAAGTACAGGTGGCTGAAATATGCATGCTAAGATGAAACTATGAAGCTGTAAGAAAGATAGAATTACAAATGAATACATAAGATCTGACCTACTGGTAACTTCAATAGAAGAAATAATCAAGGAATGCCAATTGATGTGGCTTGAGGATGTACATAGAAGGCCAGATACAGCTTCTGTACAATGCGTTGAAGGGTTAAAAGTTGGAAAAACAAAAAGGGGAGGGGAGGGGGGAAGGGGGCTGATAAAGCCAGAGGATCAAGGACCGACATCCAACATTCAGTGGGGGCCAAAGATCAAAATAGAAGTTGTGCTAGGCGATGACAGTTTCGTTGATACGTAGCGGCATAGCTACGTAAATTTTTGTAGTGCTAAAAAAATTCAAATCTTCTGTAGCAGCCAATATTCTTTTTTTTATGTTATTCGGAACCATACAATGGTAGAGACAACTTTAGAAGTGGCTTTTAGAGATAAGAAATAGGGAAAGCGGTATTTAAAATAAAAATTGCTTGGCTTAGGTAGGTTTAATACCATACCAGCAACACTTTCAATTTAGCGCGGTGGCTGATAGTTGATTCCATGGTGGGGGGCACAAGCCAAGCAACTGGTTGAAACTATTTTTAGCTTATTCCTACCCTTTTAATTTGAGTTGATTAAGGATTTAATAGCATATCTTTGCTCAATTTGTCACTGTTCGAATTAACTACAATTTGAAGAATAGATCAGAGTTGTCAATTCCATTACAGCCCCCATTCTGGTTTGGCGATTTTGTGGAACATTCTATCCAGAAGAGACAATTGAAAAGAAAAGAAAAAATTTGAAAAAAAAAAGATACTATTGAAAAAAAATTGAAATTTGGCTAGGTCCCATTTCCTATTTGAGTGAAATTTGTCTAATGCCCATTTCCTATTAGAGTGAAATTTGGCTAGGGGCCCATTTGCTAGTCAAGTGAAATTCGGCTAGGGGCCTGTTTCCTATTAAAATAAAATTCGGCTAGGGCCGCCTTATTTCCTATTAGAGTAAAACTTGTCTAGGGGCCATATAAAAGTAAGATACTTATACGGTTTAGATTTTTAATAGATGAGCCCCATTGCAGATTTTAGATGGCTTGGATTTTCAATGGGGTGAGCATCACTGTGGGTTCCACTTCTTAAACACAGGAACACTCAAAGTATCGGCACTCTATTAAAAAAAGGGGATTCAAAGCTAACAAAAAGAACAGAAATCAGAAGAAAAGAGGGGGGGGTGGTTTGTGGGGTAGGAGAGAGAGTTAAGAAAAACGGGGAGAAGCAGTGGAGAGCAGCAAGTGCTCTCTCCCTCTTCTTCCGTACTCTTTTTTTGTCTCCCTTCTAGAGGGGATGACCGATTATCAACAATTTGGGCCGGAACGACCCAATTTCCAGCTGAAATTGACTAGAACCAGCCAGATTTTGCAGGAAAATTTCACCAGCTCAGGAGTGGGGGTGTGGGTTGGTTCCATTCCACCCCAGCCAAATTCTGGAATGTGAGAGAACATAACGGAGTTGACAACCATGGAACAGATATCTACATCTAGTAGGAGCATTTTAGTCTTATCTATATAATTGTATCAGCCTAAATAAGAAAATGAATGTCCCGGAGAGAGAGAGAGAGACCTTGCGCAATTTAGTAAGTAGAACTAACTAAGCCGATCACAGACTGATGACGGTAAGGCTTGGAGGCTTATGTAATAAGAAAATGAATGTCCCGGAGAGAGAGAGAGAGAGAGAGAGAGAGAGAGAGACCTTGCACATTAGGAAGATAAGATATATGAACACAGCTTGTTTTCAATTTAGTAAGTAGAACTAACTAAGCCGATCACAGGCTAATGAGGGTAAGGCTTAGACAATGATGATTACCTCCACAGCAGATTTGAAAAATCCCATGTACTTCTCAGGCATTACCAGCTCAACTGAATCAGAACCACACTTCCGTATCACTATCTCCATAATGATCCTAACCTGCCAATACAAGAATATTGAGTTAACAACAAAAAAAATGAAATAAGGAATATAAAAACGGAAGGTTTGACATTGTGCGAAAACAAGAGGCAGTTTATGACCAAATAATGCATGCCTTTAATCGGAAATGATTCTTGGAGACAGATGACCATGGGAGGACTCCGTTGACAACATCTGCCAGGAATTTCTGAAGTTCTTTTGCTTGTAAGCATGACACCAAGACTTTCACAAAGCCCAGAGCAGCCTGTTCAACCGAAAATGATAAAATCCATGGGAGTCGTAGTAAGTAATATAAAAGCAATCAACAGTGTCTCCATTGGGGCATACTTACTTTTATAACTTCATTGGCTTTGCTTTGCAGCAAAACGAATACAGAAGGCATTAGTTCTGGTACAGAAGTACATAAGCTAGGATCTTTGTATATCAGCACTGAAAGCGCGGCAACTGCTCCGCTCATAATGTGAGGGGATGCACCAGAAAGATAGCCCATTATCTAAAAACCAAAAAAGGATTAGGTTAAGAGAACAAAAAAGCAGTCATTAGCCACACTGCTGTATAACAAGGGATTCACATTTTTCAACAAGTTGCAGTCACAGAACAATAAATCATAGCATAGCTGCTAGGAAATAATCATTTTCATGTCTTATAGCATTATGCTGCCAGTTCTAGGTTGTGTTGGATGTCCCTTAGAACTGTACACATTTCAAATATTTCTATTTAATTGTTCTAATGTGTTTGGATGTCCCTAGAACTGTACAGGGTCCAAATATATTTAGCCTATGACTATCCTTTCCCATGAGTTTGAGGCAGCAAACAAATCAGAAAGTACTCTTTCTTTTTTCTTTCTTTTTTTTTCTTTTTTTCATTTTTGAATTGTAACTTTATTAGTAAGAGAGCACGTACAGCAAGAAAAGAAGCCCCACAGGTCAAGAAAAACCAAAAAAGCCATCTATTTTACCAATATCTCAAGCGCTCTTGGTAGTAAGACATTTGATTATTGGAACACAATAACTGTTGTATGCATTCTACAGTGCTCATAAACCAGAAAAGGTGTAATATCCCTGAGTCCCTGGTAGAAATTTGAATAATTAATAAATTTTATTTATAGAAATTTACTTATTTCTTGGATTTTTTTGGATTAATTGAAATTCTCGAATTCAGATCTTTAATTAATTTAATTATTTGGTATGACAAGTTCAGTTATATAATTAAATTATTTTGAGTATTAATAATTATTTTGTTCCTTGTGGGTTAGCCCAATGGAACCAAATGCAGAACTGAAGAAAATGAGATTTAGTTTTAGTGGATACCATCCTTGGATGGGGCCGGTGGTCAAACCCATATTGTTTTCAATTTGAAAGGAACCGTTGTTGGACCCTTTTCTTTTATGTTTAAGTAATTAAATTGATCTGTTCGGGCTCACACTTGTGAACCAATGGAATTAAAGGATTCCAATTTTTTGGTGGGGCCCATGCTTTTTTTATAATTAAAAAAAAAATGTTTTGGGGAAGGGATTATTGCTTTGCTCACAAATCCCAAGGTGCTTTGGGATGTGCACACACCTCCCGAGACTACAAACGGTGTGCGTACAACCCCAAATATTTCTTCCATACTTCAAAAGCCCGATTCTTTTATTTCTTTCTTTTCTCTTCCTCTTACCCTCTTACAATTTGGAACCCTAATCCTAGAGCACGCATAGGGTAACACTAAAGGACTGGAAAGGAGAAATCAAGGAGTAGAAGAAAGGGACAACAGAACCAAGGCTTCATAATGGTCTATAGCCTTTCGAAAGTCAATTGAGTGACAAGGGCTTACACAACGTGAGTTAGAGAATCCTCCTATCTACTTGAGTTTGAAGCCCTAAATAATGTTATCCAGTGTTTAAGTGAGAAATCTTAGGACTCGATTATAGAAATCGATTACTCTAAGTAATGGGTTTTCCTCTTTGTTGCATAGAAAATTAAAGGAAAGTAGGGAAGATGATTTTTGATGACCCAGATCCCTAATCTATGGTGGTCGATTGGGCACTATGGAGCATGGATCAAAATAGCAGCCGCTACACGGGCGTAACGGTGAAGACTGCTACGCTAAATGGTATTTATCGCCGTTCACATCCGTATCAGCCGATACGGTCCGCTACGGCCGCTACGGAGTGAGACAGATTCCTACTTTCCAAAAAATTTTAAAATGCATAATAAGACATATTCCTTTTCTTCTTCTCTCCAAATAACATTTCAACGCAACTCATCTACCCTTTTATGTTTAAAAGAACACCAAAAAGCACATAATCTCGCCGAATTACAGTCAATACAGAGAGTTCTTCTCAAGGATTCTTCTCTAAGTACATCCTATTAAAAACCCCCTTTGATAGATATATTCTTTTCTCTAGGTACTCTTAAGTCAGGCCTTAACTTCATGATATAGTTTTCTTTTTTTTTTTTTACGAGCCTTTCATTAGTTTCTAAGTTAGCATAACTAAGCAACACAAATACATGTGAAAAAAAATGATCATTACTATTATTTTCTATTTATACATCGATACAGGACCTCATACAATGAGGGGACTGCTACGCCCCCTTATCTTAGTTACTTCAGCTAAAAAAAAAAAAAAAAACTCTCATTTTCCAATATTCTAGATTTCCTACAAAAAATTTCAGATTTTTTTTTTTTTTTTTTTTTTTTGGCGGCTGGCCGCTACCGTTATTTTCATCCTTGCTATGGAGCAATAAGCCCTTGACTGCTATGATGCACGAATACTTCAAAACGGGCAATGTATCGTGTCGTATCGTATCCGATACTTCACCTTTTATGTGTAAAATCCGTGTCCCTGCCGTGTCCTCGCCATATCCATGCATCATAGCTTGGCTGAACTCCACTATAGGAGTCTAGGGGCTGGCCAAACCCCATCTGACAAGATTTGGGTAGGGATGTAAATGGGTCCCCGATTCTCTGATTACCCGAAGGTTCCGACCCATTAAAAACAGGGTTTGGGTCCTTATTTAGGCCCCGATAAGGAAATGGGTCCAGATCTGGTTCCACCTTGGTTCAGACCCATGGACCCGAGACCCGACATATTACCTCAAGTTTTGAAAACCTCACCTAAAATCCATGTTTTTTTAATATCATTCTCTACTTAGACTAGGACCCGGATCCAGAACCGTCCCATATATGGTTCTGGTTCCGGTTCCAGAGCCAAGAAACTGGTTCTGAAACGGTTCCGGGTCCGGGTCCGGGTCCACCTTCTCCTTAACGGTTCCAGTTCCCGGTCCACCATGGACCCGAACCGGAACCGACCTGTTTACAAGCCTAGATTTAGGACATGACCAGGCCTGCCGAACCCTTATATTTGGGTTTAATCTGGATTATTCTTTATTATACGTGATTCGAGCATGGTTTTGCTGATGTTTTTTAATATTGGTTAATCTGATGTGCAACATTTTTCATTAGACAGGCTGTTTACATGTTTTACACATTCTGGTGGCTTGAATTCATTTTTCGATGTCCCATTGTAATTATGGTCCTGGTGTTCAGATGAATATCTATTATTGAACATGTTTATGTGATACTATTCGGGAAAATGTATTCTTGTTTCTACTGATTACATACAATCTAATTAAATCTGATGGTAGATTATAAAATTATGATCACTCAAACTTTGTATGGGTTGGGTATGAACTCCTCTTATGCCAGTGCAGGTTAATAGAATTACTACATGTGATCAAGTTAAAGTTGTAAGAATCTATACATAGAATGAAAAGATTGAAACTTGGGCATCCTTGAAACTCAAATACTCATAGAGAGCTTGAATTTATATTTTGAACTGAACTGCAGATCTCAATCTCAACCTTGATCTCGAACTTGAATATTATATCAGACTGTAAAGGCCCTCAATTTCAATTTTATTTTATCTACAATCAATCATGTGGTCTCAAATCATATTGATGCCCCTGAAAGGAGTTTAAAACATGAAATATTTATAACAGAGTTTAACCGATGCTAACTTTATTATTGCATTGAACATTTGTGTCAATCCAGGCCCATTCTCGCAGGCCCATTTAGGTCCAAACAATGTACATGTGTACATACCTTAGTTGCTAGCTATAATTGTGGATCTAGATTGTATTACCAGATTGTATTGCCTTAATAAGGCATAATTAGAATGTAATTAGGGCATAAAGAAGTCACAGTCAACCCTGGGCATGTTTGGATGTATGGTGAATTGAAGTAAAGTGAAGTGAAGAGTCAAATCAAGAGAGAATAAAATATAAGAGGTTATGATGGTATTTTATTTTTAGTTGTTTGATATAGAATCTTTTTTACTTTTTGTATAAAAAGGTGGAGTTGTTTTGTCTTTTAGTGGAAAAAGGATGTTGCTTTTTTGACTTTTTTTTTAAAAAATAGTGGAAATTTTGAAAATGTGTACTTTTGATATGACCCATTGTCTTTTCTTATCTGGATTTACCTCACTTTAACTTTACTAGTTGATTGCCAAACAAGCCCTTAAGGGATACGGCATTCATCTCTCTCTCTCTCTCTCTCTCTCTCTCTCTCTCTCTCTCTCTCTCTTCATGTTCTCTCCCTCTCTCTCTTATGTTCTGTGTTTAATATCTCTAAGATTGACATGGTATCAAAGCACAGAGTTGCAATCTTTAACGTTATCAGAGAGGAATCAACCTCTCCCGGAGTAAAGAACAGATCAAGGATCTGTTTCAGACATCTCAGAGCTTAATCAGCCAAAACATCCACTGCTGATCATAGCCGGTCAACAGTGGCCCAACTGTGATCATCAAGACTTCCCTAGCAACCACAACAGACTTGGTCGTCCACTGCTGCAAAGATTTTTGGTGATTTTTTTGCAATTTTTGAGCAATCAGAGGTAGGTCTTTTGCTCCACCTCGTGATTTTTCAAGTTTTGGCAGTATATTTCATCTCAACCGTCCAAAAGCTTGTTTGATCTATGGAATCTGCAGACAAGATTCCATCACAAGGAAGCCATCTTAGTGAAGAAATCAGATATTACTTCTGATCTGCATTCCAATCCATCTGTGGGCCCCACGTTGTCATCCAGACCCAACCTGGATTTTTTTTTGTTCCCTTGTGTTCCTCTGTTCGTCTCAGACTGAATTTTATACTTGCTGCTTGGTGTTGCTGATCAATATATGCTCGTTTCTTAATTCTTCTTGCTGTTTGTTGCATCTACACTACTTTCTATTGATATTCTCTGTTAGTAACTGTGTTCCTACTTGCTGATTACTGGAAATACCTTCATCCGATCTCATGGATAAAACTGAGAAATCAGATACTTCTCTTGTTCAATTTACTGGGAAAAACTATGTGTCTTGGGCATTTCAATTCCAGTTATACCTTGAGGGAAAAGAACCTTGGGAGTATATTGATGGATCTGAAACAATCCCTACTGATGATGCCAAGAGGATTCTTTCTTGAAAAACTAAAGATGCAAAAATCAAATCTTGGATTCTTTCCTCTATAGAACCAAATTTTATTTTGCATCTCAGACCATGCAAAACCTCAAAGGAGATGTGGGAATATATAAAAAAGGTATATTACCGAAATCATGCTGCTTGCCAATTTCAACTGGAATTAGAAATTGCAAATTACACCCAAGGGACGCTTTCCATCCACGATTATTACTCAGGATTTCCAATACTCCGGTCAGAATATGATGAAATCAAGTTTGCTACCGTCTCTGAACCACTGTTACCGGAATTACTTTCTTTACAACAGAACAGTCATCGGGACCAATTGCTCATGAAACTTCGACCTGAATATGAGACAGTAAGATCCAACTTGATGAGCCGAGCTTCTCTCCCCAACTTAGATGACTGTCTTCAGGAACTTCTACAGGAAGAACAACGCCTTGTTACCAAAATTGCTATTGAACAACAGCGCTCCACTGAAGCTCCGCTTGACTATGCTGCTAAAACCAGACCACCTCCTCGAGACATCAGTAAAATATAATGTTATAACTGTCAAAAATATGGCCATCATGCAACTCAATGCAAGCTGAAAGCCTGTAAATATTGTAAGGCCATTGGTCACGTCCTTAAAGAGTGTCAGAAGAAGGCTCACAATTCTGCTTCTCGCCCCTATGTGCAATCCGCTCCAAGTGCTTACACAGTTGCCACCCCACAATATGCATCTTCTGAATTCAGTGGCTCGCTGCTGTTTGATTCTCCATCACAGCCGGGTTCCTCATCACAAACAGTGCCACCAGCTCCTCTCACTCCGGATATGGTAAATCAAATAATTATCAAAGAATGTCCTTTATGAACATTTTAGGTACTGGTTCATCCCTTTCTAATACATGGTATTTAGATTTAGCGGCTAGTAATCACATGAACTCCTCACCCACAAAATTACATCATGTTGTTCCCTACATTGGCACTCTTAGTGTTCAAGCTACCAATGGGGACCACCTTCCCATCATCTCTGTTGGTAACGCCCCTGGCCCTTTACCATTAAACAATGTCTTTGTGTCCCCTCACCTTGCTACCAATTTAGTTTCTGTGGGTCAATTAGTTGAGAATAATTACAATGTCTCATTTTCTTCTTCTGGTTGTGTTGTGCAAGGACCAGGAGTAGGGGGCAACGATCGCAAGGGGGCCTAAACGTGGCAGACTTTTTACTCTACCACTGGCTCCATTTATTAAGAATAAACCTTTGCATCAGTTGCTTTGTTTCTTACTTCAGAATAATACTCGGTTGTGGCATAATAGACTCGGTCATCTGAATGCTGCTACGTTGTCTACTTTGTTTCAAACTAGATTATTAAATAGACCTATTAATTCTGTTTCATTTGAGTGTAATGCTTGTAAATTAGGAAAAAGTAAAACTTTACCTTCTTCTCACTCTGCAACTTGGAGCAATGAATGTTTTGACCTAATCCACAGTAACGTCTGGGGCATTGCTCCTACCATTTCTCATGGTCATTTCAAATACTTTATTACATTTTATTGATGATCATAGCAGGTTTACTTGGGTTTATTTGTTACATTCTAAATCTAATGTTCTTAATGCATTTTTTAAAAAAATTAGCTATGTTGAAACCCAATTTTCCAAATACATTAAGACTTTGTGATCAGATTCGGGGGGGGAGTATGTCTCTATTGATTTTCAATCTTTCCTAAAAGCTAAAGGAATTATATCTCAACGTACCTATCCATATACTCCACAACAAAATGGAGTTGCAAAACGGAAAAACAGGCACATCCTTGATGTCATGAGAACATGATGGCACGTCCTCGTTTTTGAACTGAAGCTCTCACCATTGCAGTGCATCTCATAAACCGTCTTCCATCACCTACCATTGCTCAATTAACACCACATTTTAAACTTTTTAGTCATCATCCATCGTCTAATCAACTATATACCTTCGGGGTGTGTTTGCTTCGTTCATCTGCCTCCCACAGAGCACACAAAATTAACAGCCCAATCTAGCAAGTGTGTTTTTTTAGGATATGCAACTAATGAAAAGGGTTTTGTTTGCTATGATCCAAAAGCCCGTCGCATCAGGATCTCTTGTAATGTTATTTTCTTTGAAAATCAATATTTCTTCCAAACCCACTTGGATTGTCCTTCTCCATCGTCCTCAGATTTGTTGCCTGGTTTTTCAGATGAAACAATTGTTACTAGGTTTAATCCAAATTTTGTGTATCATTGAAGGGAAAGAACCGCCACTGCAAATGACCACCCTCCTGATCCTCCTCCGGTGAATGATCTCACATCTACTGGTACCTTGCGTCGCTCCTCCAGAATTTCTCAACCTCCTGAGTGGTATGAATTTACCCATGCTTCCTTGATGACAACACTATCATCACTTTCCATCCCAAGTTTTTATTTGCAGGCGGTGCAACATGTTGCAACCAGGCCATGAAAGAAGAATTAGATGCATTGACCCAGAATCACACCTGGGATTTTGTGGAATGTCCTTCGCTTAAACCCATTGGTTGCAAATGGATCTACTCGATTAAACTAAAATATGATGGCTCCTTGGATAGACACAAAGTTAGACTTGTGGCACTTGGCAACCGACAAGAATATGGTATTGACTATGAAAAGACATTTGCACTAGTTGCAAAAATGACAACTGTTCGGTTACTTCTCGCCATTGCTGCTTCTCAATCTTGGCCATTATACCAAATGGATGTCAAGAATGCCTTTCTCCATGGCGATTTGAAAGAGGAGGTCTATATGCAGATACCACAAGGAGTCACCTCTCCAACTAAGAAGTCTGTATGTCACTTACGAAGATCTCTTTACGGTCTTAAGCAAGCTCCTTGAGCGTGGTTCGAAACATTCAGAGATCGTTTAGGCACAATTGGCTTTACTCAAAGTCCCTACGATCCATCTCTTTTTTTGAGCCACGCATCTACTGGTGTTACTGTTCTCCTCGTGTATGTTGGTGATATTATTATCACCGGCACAATGATGGTATGATAAAATCCCTCCAAGCCTCTCTCCGATATTCATTCCATATTAAGGATTTGGGTCCTCTGCATTATTTTTTGGGCTTAGAGGTGCATCAGTCTCCCAAAGGCTTGTTTATAAATCAACACAAATATGCGACAGATCTTATTGAGCTTGCTAATCTCCATGAATCTTCCCCAGTTGATACGCCGCTAGAAGTCAATCTTAAGTTGAGTAAAGATGATGACGATCTTCTTCTAGATCCACATACATACCAGAGACTTGTCGGCAATCTTGTCTATCTCGCCATCACTAGGCCTAACATATCTTATGATGTCAATCTTGTCAGCCAATTCATGACATCTCCTTGACATCTTCATCTGACGGTCGTTAAGTGAATTATCCGGTATTTGTTGGGCACTGTCGCTCGTGGTTTATATTATCCCAAGGCTAATCGTCTACATCTGACAGCTCATGCAAATGCTGACGGGGCAAGCTATCCGGATACAAGACGATCCACCACTGGTTGGTGCATGTACCTCGGCAATTTTCTCATTTCTTGGAAAAGCAAGAAACAAGAACGAGTTTCCAAATCATCCACAGAGGCTGAATATCAGGCCATGTCCTCTACTTGTTATGAAATCCTATGGCTTCAGAGACTTCTTTCAGATCTCGGATTTGCAAAGACCGCTCCCACTTCATTGAATGCAGGTAATACTGAGGCAATCAAAATCACTGAAAATCTTACTCTTCATGAACGCACCAAACATGTAGAAGTTGATTACCACTTTATTCGATACGAATAAAAGCGTGATGTTATCAATCTACCTCATGTCCCTACCGAGTTTCAGTTTACAGATATCTTCACTAAGGGACTTCCTCGGCCCCAGCATCAATTTTGTCTCCAAATTGCTGCTTTATGACTCTCCCGCATCAGTTTGAGGGGGGGGTGTCAATCCAAGCCCATTCTGGTCCAAACAATGTACGTGTACATACCTTAGTTGCTAGCTATAATTGTGGATCTAGATTGTGTTACCAGACTGTATTGCCTTAATAAGGCATAATTAGAATGTAATTAGGGCATTCAGCCCCTATATAAAGAAGTCACAGTCGACCCTTAAGGGATACGACATTCATCTCTCTCTCTCTCTCTCTCTCTCTCTCTCTCTCTCTCTCTCTCTCTCTCTCTCTCTCTCTCTCTCTCTCTCTCTCATGTTCTGTGTTTAAAATCTCTAAGAATGACAATTTGTACCCATTCATGTTTAAATTTGAAAGAAGTCTCTTTCGCTTGGTTATAATGATCCTTGGTTTACCCCCATCAGGTAACCGAAATCTGGAGGCTGAAAAACTATGATAGTCAGGAGATAAACTTCAACCGATGCGGCTGTGTGGATAGTATCAACATAGGACTAGACTACTTTCCATAAAAGTTTCCAAATGTTTATACGAGCAATAAGACATTTATGTCAAATTTGTTATCTTCATTTTTTATTTGAAGCATTAATATTTTTTTATTATTTCTAATAAACTTTGAAGTATTGAAGATAAGCTGAATTCTCTTGTTTATATTTTATTTGATTTATGACATGGAGTGATATACATTTAACGTATGACTCGGGATTTTTGGGCCAGGATCCCGAGGCGTTACAAAATGCCCATCTATTTTACCAAAATATCTCAAGCGCTCTTGTATTAAGGTATCCGATTATTAGAACACAACGATCAGTATTATTGTACGAGTCTTACGGTGCTCATATGTAAACTTACACAATCACTCCAACAACAAAAAAAATATGTAAACTTATATATTGAATAACTATCCAAAAAAAAAACAAAAAGCAAAAAATTATCACTAAGATGAATTAAGATATCACTGTTGAGAATTTTGGTTTGATTTGGCTGAAATTGTCAAAACATTTTGGTTTGGTAATGCATCCAAACCGAAATACCCCCATCCCCATGGGCCATGACTATCTGTCCAGAATTTCAGACCATTTCAGTCCAAAATCACTGATCACAACCAAAATGTCCGAGCAGTCATTGTTCGGCTGAAACGGAATTTCAAGAAATAAAAAAAGGGGGCAGAAGTAATTTTTGTACAAGTTAAAAGAGAAAAGCCCTAAACCCCAAGCCCATTTTCAGTTTGTTCGACTGAAAGAGAAGCAAAGAAAGAAAGAGGAACGAAGAACGAAGAAAAAGAAAAAGTTCAAAAAAAAAAACTTGTCCCACAGATTTATCTTGCTCAACTGTAACAAAAAAGAAAGAAAGAAAGAAAGTAGTAGTAGTAGTAGTACTAGTAGTAGTAGTAGAAGAAGAAGAATAAGCCGCCATGATAGGAGGCAGTAGTTGCAGGACGTGTTCTCCTTCTCCTTTCTAAGGTTCGCCAGCTGCTTCTCCTTCAAACCTTTTTTTTTTTCCTGTTCTGGTTCAGCAGCTGCTGCTGCTTCTTTTATTTTTCGTTCAGCTAGGCTGGGCCCCTTTTTTTCGGCATTCATCGACTGTTGTTCTTTTTCCTTTTTTTTTTCTTTCCCTTTTCTTATGAATTCTGCTGGACTGGCCATTTTTTACTCTGTTTTCTTTTTGTTTCCATGCTCCTTTCGGTTACATGGGTTGGGCTAGGGTGGGTTGGACATTTGTATAACTAAAGGCTGCTTTTTTTTCCATTTTTTTTTCTTTTTCTGCGTTTTCTTGAATTAATTCGTTATGTTGAGTTGTTTACAATATTATTGTATGTTTAATTGTTAAAAGAATACATGTCATATTATGAGTTCATCTAGTAGAATTAGCATTTGTTTTATGTTTTTCTATTTTTACGAAAATAACTCCAAAACATTTCGCCGAAATTCTGAATCAGATGAAACAATTGGAACATGGTTCAAAACAAAACCTTCAACTATAACATCAGCATATATAGCGTCGAAGCAACAAGAATTGAATGCATAGATAAGCATATAAATGAGCCAAGGTTGACCAAGCTCGAGCTCAAATCAAGTCTCCAAAGCTCAACAAGCCCATTGATGCAGTGTAGACCTCATGGCCACATGTGTAGGGCCCATGTAGATTTAGGAATTTAATTATTTCTTATGTCATTAGTTTCTTTACATATTGTAATTAGGATTAGGTTTCCATTTTATTTAGTTTCCTAGATTAATTAGATTTCTTAGGCCCTAAGTTATCTTTCTTATTTATATGGCATTGTAGTAAAGAATTATAGAGAGTTGATTAATGAAATTGGGTTTTCCCATTGAGGTGCGTCTTCGTTTATTATCTCTTCGGAGATCGATTGTGTCTTTGGACACGTGCTTCGGCACCCATTGTGCTTTTAGCACTTCCCACGCAAACCCTAACCCTAGGATCTGCATCAATTGGTATCAAAACCGAACGATCCACGATCAGTCGGCATTGCTTACCCCTGCCCATCGCCGTACCATCATCGCCCCTCCCTGCATAATCCCCACTCATTGTCAAAACTCCTAGGAGTTCCCAAAACCCAACCGAGCCCCCCAATCTCCCAGCATCACCGAGTACCCAAATCCCTGCCATCCCAAAACTGTGCCTAGACCCAGTCGCATCTTCGTCGAGCATCTCCACTCTCCAGCACCTCCCTTGTCTAAACCCAACCCAGACCCACCTGACCCAGAATCCCCAACCCTTCCCTACCATCCAGAATCCCGAATCCATCTCCACCAAGACCAACACCAAATCCAGCCAACCCCAGAAACCCTTGCCCCTTCTTCAATCAAATCCCGAACCCAGAGGGAAAAAAAAAAACCAGCAAAAGACAGAAAGACGAGATATGCGCCAAAGTTCCAGTTGCCTCCACCGTTGCTAGCCGTGCATTGCCAGTCGCCATCATGAACCTCGAACAATCTTTACCGAGTTGCTAGCATCATCATCGTCGAAACTTCTTCGGGTTTTTTTTTTTTTTTTTTTTTTTTGTGCAGCCCAAAAAGTAATATCGAAATCAGCTTCTTTGGTTTCATTCTCTTCTGCACACAGAAAAGCAGAACAAGAAAGAAAAGCAGAACAAGAAAAAAGAAGAAAAAGATAAGAGAAGAAGGGAAAGGAAAGAGAAAGCGTACTTGATCTAGACTGTAGCGCAAACTGCCGCCGCCACCGTTCGCCGATTGCAGGGCACCACCGACTTCGTGGTACGCCGGCACCGTCTGAACCCATCGCCAAAGCCCTGTTCTTCCATCGTAGCATCAAACCGAGAAGAATAAAAATTCTCCATTGCAAGTGTCCCATTGTTTGTCACGTGTCACCCTTCATTTTAATTATTGGGCCCAAGTTCTGGTTTGGTTCGAGCCCAACCTGTCTTCAAAAGTCCAGTCAGCCAACAGTCAATAGATGTGATCCATTATACCATGCAATCCAGTTAGCCCACCATCAACAGTTGCATCAGGCATTGCTGACATCATCAAATTGACCCAAGTGCAGTACCCAAATTGGAGGCTGAAATTCTTTTCACAATACCATAATCATCCACCGTTGGATTTCAGATCCGTTTTCACCAACGTAATCGTAAAAAGCAGATTTACATATCAGGTCAGTTCAGGCTTACATTCAAGTCAAGATGAAATTCCATATAAGTAGATTTTACAATAATCTTCAGAGACTCAAATATGCGACTAAATATGGAATATGGTACTTTGAGAATGAAGTCTATTTTCGGTCCTTTCTTGATTTGAAACAAGGAGAATTATCTGTTCTTGACTATGATGACATGTTTGCATGGCTTCAAGACAAGTGTGGATTAGAAGATGATGAGGTACATGATTTAATCAACTTTGTAAGAGGCTTTAGACCGGAAATAATGGAGAAAATGAATGACAGTAAAAACATTCATGAGGCATATTGGGAAGCAATTCGTGTGGAGCGGATGCTTAAAAGGTCTCATCTAGTGGACGTTACGCCTCCAGAAGAAAAGTCGCCACACATAACAGACCGTGTTGAGGAACCAATGCTAGCGGATATGCAAACTGGTTAGCCACACAGAAGATTCCACATCTACAGTTGGCGTTGAAAGTTCTCCTATGAGCACTAATAATCCCCAAGAGCAAACACCAAGTGCTGAAGAGCAAGTTGTTGATATTCCCCACATAAACTCTCAAATTGATTTTGTCTTTGGGGATCAACAATGGAAATCGGGAGATCAAGAACGGCTAATCAAAGATTGTAATTTGATGGTGCGAATTCCACATGTGACGTCCCCAATGGTTCACATGTACCTCCAAGCACACTTCAACCGTCAAATCAAAGGATGTGTCATGTTTAGCATTTTTAAGATCTACAAGCTCAAGATTAGCCGACTAATAGAAAGTTCGTTCGATTGATTTTCGATCCAGGCGGACACTCACCGAACTCGAGGTCGAGTTCTTTCCAACCTGGGGAGAATGATGCAGTGTAGACCTCATGGCCACATGTGTAGGGCCCATGTAGATTTGGGAATTTAATTATTTCTTATGTGAATTTAATTATTTCTTATGTCATTAGTTTCTTTACATATTGTAATTAGGATTAGGTTTCCATTTTATTTAGTTACCTAAATTAATTAGATTTCTTAGGCCCTAAGTTATCTTTCTTATTTATATGGCATTGTAGTAAAGAATTATAGAGAGTTGATTAATGAAATTGGGCTTTCCCATTGAGGTGCGTCCTCGTTTATTGTCTCTTCGGAGATCGATTGTGTCTTCGGACACGTGCTTCGGCACCCATTTTGCTTTTAGCACTTCCCACGCAAGCCCTAATCCTAGGGTCTGCATCACCCACAACCTAACCCCCCACCCCACACCCACACACACACCCAAACCCAAATAATAATAATAAAAAAAAGAAAGAAAAAACCCTCCTCTTCCTCCTCTTTTTTGAGCTCGATTATAAGAAAGCCGAGCCGAGCGTGAACCTTATGATAAACCCCGCTCCCATGCAAATGTCTCGCACTGGAGACCGTGCGAGAAAACTTGTGTGACCCCACCAATCATGTGTGAGGTGCAGGATCAAAAGATAAAGATGGACCAGCCTACATATAAAATTTCAAGCCCGTTTGATCATCTTAACCCCTTGATTCGTCGCCCTCAAATTTGTTCTTAGAAAGCATCCTTTTTTATTTCAATCCAACGATCAGTTACATTTAGATCGGTATAAAACCAATGAGATCTGTGACGTTCGAGGAGGTGGTGGTGGATGATGGGGTTGTATTGATCAAAAGGGCCGTAGTTGTGCCCCACCAATTGTCTTACACGGTGCCAAACATCTGCACGAGAAAAATCGAATATATATATAACAAAAATCCTTACATGCTAGGGATCAGTCTCTTGGGTTTTCAATTTAACCTATCACTCCATGAACAGTGGCCCAACATAGCCTAGGAAGCATGGACACCTCTCCGGCGCCAGCATGTCAGTGTTTGACATGTGTCCGACACGCCAAAAATGGTGTCCTACTTATTTTTTTTATATTTTTTTTCCTGGACACACTGAGGACACGCTGATGTAGCCCGCCCCAAAACTAGGACCCGCAGGCCTGACGGACCCATCTGATGGGGTCCACATGATCTCTGATTTGGCAAAAATCCCTATCCTTATTTGAGACAATATCTAAATTAGTGATATTATTTAGTTGCTTAATAGGAATTGCTTTCTAAATTCTATTTTGTGTAGGATTAGGAATTTTACTATTTTCAATGTCCTACTTAGTTTAGAAGTAGTGTCTTCTGTATATACAGAAGAACTCCCTTGGTAAAGGCAATGCTTTATTCAATCAAATCTATTATTGTGAGTTATTTCTCCCTGTGTTATGGTTTGTCTAGAGCCCTAGGACTTGAATCCCTTGGATTCGGTCAATCTCATTCTTGAGATTGGTCTACATTACGATCAGGTTCCGGGGGCTGCGCCACATGCTGGCTGTTTCAGTTGGAGAAAAATATTAAAATTATAAGAAAGAAAAGAGAAGGGGACGTTTGTAAAAAAATCTCGGGAAATCGATGATCCTCCCTTTCTCTGTATGGATTTTATGGAACTATGGATATTTCATGTTTAATAACTATGAATTATGTTTCACTTTTGTATTGCTATTTGATAATTTGATATGTTTGTTAGTTGGTACACTAGTACACTGGTACTTGAATTTTTATTTATTTGATTGCTAAATTGATTACAAAGTTAAAATGATATTATCTTTTAGTATATGATTAGATATATTATTATTATTAAATATTAACGTGTCCCCAACGTGTCCGTGTCACAGATAAAGATATTAGCTCCTATTATCAGTGTTTTCTATTGGGTTTCTTCCTTTAGACCATTCATTTGACCGGTAGCAGTAGGAGTGTGGTGTGAAATAGGTTGTGATCTAGGTAAACAAACTAGTTGCATAATACTCTGCAAGAAGAGCATACTTGATAACGAGGTTTCAAAAATCGGACTCGGGACCCGACTTGGCCATGGCCAAGTCGGGCCAAGTCCCAATTTCAAATAAAATAGTTGGAGGGCCGAGTCACATGATTCAAGTCCAAGTCCCATTGGACCCGACTCAGACTCGGCCAATTTTTTAAACCATACTTGATAATCATGCTCCAGCTTGAGGGGGAAGGGTGGGACATAAATTATAGTGCGTTTAATTTATAAATAGATATGTGCTAGTCCACTTTTTTTTTGCCATTCTATATTATTCTCCTTCCTTAAAAGCATAGGTTTGTTCATTTTGTCTCAATTAAACTATAGCACGGCTGATTATTATACTATAACAGTAACACTTGGGATGATCATACCAAAAAATCAAGTAAATTATACAAGGCAGATTTTGTAGCAAACATTGGCATATACACACGAGATAGAGAGAGAGTAAACTGAATCATGAGAAAAAAAATTTGATCTTAATGAGTCAAATAACCATACAAATAGAGCAATAATACAATTACCATACTAAACAGGCGATGTAAAGGTGCATCTGAATCCACTGATGGTAAGTTCTTCAAGCTACTGCTTATCATGAGTAGTGTATCATAAGCTGCGCTTCTAAATTCTTTTTTAGGCTGCATGAGAATATAATTAAATATAGTTAACATACGATAGGTGTGTGTGGGTGTGAAGGTGTGGGTGGGTGGTACGCGCGTGCGTGAGAGAGAGAGAGAGAGAGAGAGAGAGAGAGAGAGTTCTCAAGGTTAATATGTGAATGGAAAATCAAAAAACAAAAAAAAAAAAAAAATTATGATGATGAAGTTTGAAAAGATCTTACATCCTTCAATGTGAGTATAATCTCATTGAGAATTCGAAAAGCTATTACATTATTTTCCTCCATGTCACTCTGCACAAAGTAATGAAAAGTCAAAAAGTCAAGTGGCTTAAAAAATTTGGAAGTAACATCTTCCAAATAGCAAGCATGCACGCGCGTGCACACAGCGGTTATCACATGTGCCCAGTGTGCATGTTGTGCCCCACCTGCTGGTCCATCTGATCTAAGTGGACCAAAAACCAGGACCAATGGCGAACCCAAGATTTTCATTTGAGTGGTGCGGGAAATGGTCAAGTTAAGAAGTTAAATAATAAAATAAATTTTTTTAAGGAGTTATTTAAGAGATTTTTCATATCTCGACCGCACCCGCGTAGTAACATGTAGGTCCATCCCTGAGTCCAGGACACCCCCAACCCCCCTCCAAAAAAAAAAAAAGCAAATATAACGCGGGTCCCATTGGTTTACACCAATCCGAATAGACTAGGCCCACAGATCGACTACGCACCAATTTGAATGGATTGTAGCCAAGGATGAAAATAGTGGTAGCGGCGGGCGTAGCGGCCTGCCTCCAAAACACTACATGGCGGGCGCTATGTAGCATAGCGACGCTACGTAGCGGTGCGATTTGGAAAAATAGTCAAAAAATTATGAAAAAATTTTAGAAAATCTAGAATATTGGAAAATGAGAGAAAATGTATTTTTTTTGCAAAAGTAACTAAGGTAAGGGGGCGTAGCGGTCCCCTCACTATATGAGGTCCTGTATCACTGTATAAATAGAAAATAATAGTAATGATCATTTTTTTCACATGTGTTCATGTTGCTTAGTTATGCTAACTTAGAAACTAATGAAAGGCTTAGAAAAGAAAAAACTATGTCATGAGGTCAAGACTTAAGAGTACCTAGAGAAAAAAATACATCTACCAAAGGGGGTGTGTAATAGGATGTACTTAGAGAAGAACTCTCTATATCGACTGTAATTCGGCGAGATCATGTGCTTTTTGGTGTTCTTTTAAACATAAAAGGGTAGAAGAGTTGTGTAAAAATGTTATTTGAAGATAAGAAGAAAAGAAATAAGTCTTATTATGCATTTTAAAAAAAATTTGAAAAGTAAGAATTTTTCTCACCTCGTAGCGGCCCGTAGCGGGCCTGTAGCAGACATAGCTGCCGCTACAGGTGCGACGGCAGATAAATCGGCCGTAGCGCAACGGTGGCGGCCACTACAGCCAATATAGCGGCCCTATTTTCATCCATGACTGTAGCTATACACCCATTAAAAGTTATGGGGCCTAGATGAAGATGATAGGATGATCAGATGGATACCAAACTCCATAGGTAGATAGGGCCCATCCAGATCTACAAAACCCCTCAGTCCCAGCCCAGGTGGGGCCCACAGCCCGGTGTGAATAGATCTGTAGTGCACAAGTCGCACAATGGATTACTATATGTATATGTATATGTATGTATGTACATACGTATATATATAGGGAGATGCTCTCACCTTATTATGAGAGATAAGGTAAGGGCCCTCACACCCATATCCAATGCTAACAACTTAAATGTGAGGGCGGCCCCCACCTTATCTCTCATATAAGGTGAGAGATATCTCTCATAAGAGCATCTCCCATGTATATATATATGTATGTATGTATGTATGTGTCAGAAAGAGAGAGAGAGAGAGAGAGAGAGAGAGAGAGAGAGCACTTATCCAATGCAGGACTTCCGCATTGGGGCTCTATGCGCACCGGTTTGTGGGACCCACTTAGGGCCCCACGTGCAGCTAGGACGGGGTTTTCAAGATCTAGGTGGGACTTATCTACCTATCAAGTTTGGGTCCCATCCGATCATCCTATCATCTTCACACAGGCCTTACAAGTTTAACGGTGTATAGTCCATTCAGCTAGGTGTGCAATCAATCCAACGGTGTACAATCCTTTTGGATGGGTGCAAACCCAAGGGGACGTGTTTTATTTTGGGTAAATCACAAAAAAGTGACAAAGGTCCTCTCCTGACTTGCCCACAAGGCCCAACATCAGTGCTCCGAGGACCTAAATCAACAGCATTGCACCCCATTTCTTGGAGATAAATTTGGTAGATATGGGATGAAGATACATCCTAAACACAGTTAAGACTAGGGATGCAAATGAATTTCGTCCGGGCCAGAACCATACTAGAACCAGAATCAGAACCGTTGGGTGGTTCCAATTCCAGATCTGATTCCTATAAGAGGACCGAGTCCGGTTCCAGAACCAGTTCCAAGCCCTGCCATGGACAATTTCATCAGCACCTACACTTTCAGGGGAAGAAAGAAGGGAGAAGAGAAAGAAAAGAGGAGGGAGACGGGGGTGCATGGCAAACCCAAGGGTACATATGGTAATTGCTAAGCATACTTTTAAGTGACTCATATTTCATAAAGAGGAGGGAGATGGATGGGTGCATGGCAAAGCCCAATGGTGCATGGATCTATGGTTGTAGTTACGGAGAGCTGTCCTTGTGGACAAGATATTGGCTGGGAAGTCTTTCTATTCTCATTATCAAAAAAGAAATGAGAGGAAAAGAAGAGAATGGAGGGGAAAGGAGAAAAGGTGGTACATGACTTTGGCACTCTACTCTGCCAATGAAAGGTGAAAGCAACCACATTATATTGAAGAGATGAGTAGTTGGTGGAGTGCAACGTTATGTCCGGACTCCAGTGTTCAATAAAATTTCACATAAAGGCAAAGAAGAAAAAAAGAAAATAAACTTAGACGAGACTGCAATGTCAAAGGGCTGGGTCCTCGGTCCACTGGTTGGAACTGGTATGGTTCCATAACCGGACCTGTGTTTTCCCAGATCCAATAAGGTTCAAGATCCAGCCTCAGTTCCAAGCGTGGATTTTTTCCGAGGAAGTTAAAGGGCCGAGCCAGGCCGGAATCGAAAATCTGTTTTTTTAATGTAAGCCATTAAACTTGTGGGCCACGAATCAAGGGCTTAAAGACATGAGATTGACACCATTTTTTATATCTAGGGCTGTCATGACCCACCGCCGCTGCCGCCCCCCACCCCCCACCCTAAAAAATAAATAAATAATTAAAAAAAAGTCCATGATCTATGGGGGGCTCAAGTGGACCCCAGCAGCCAGTATGAGGGGTAAGATCGTGCGCGCGCGCGCGCGCACACTCAGCAAACAATAACAGCTGAACTGTCCCTCAGCAGTTTAGGGACACTGGTATGTGAGTAGAGTGCATGAGTTCAAATCCTTGATGTACTAAATAAATAAATAAAAGATGAACTGCAATTTTATGTTTAATTCATGACATAATATGATGAGAGAAGGGGGTATCCACACCAAGCAATGAAAAGATACAACAGTTAAAAGAGTTTTAAATAAGAATAACAGTCAGCATTGTGCCCTCGACTGCTTCAGTTATACCACATGGCATCTGCTTACACCATTCCAAGCTTGAAATGATTTCCCTTATTTGAAATGGAACAGGAGGTTTGAGAGGGAAAATTATGTACAATTGGTTGGTCAAACTTGTTATGAGCCTTCGATGATCAGATTATGATGTAGGCTCAAGAAGGCTAGTGCAGACAAAGGGAAGCCCTATATGAATGCTCAGATCCGAGCACATACCCACTTTGAATAGGCTGTTTTTATTTCATCTTAATAACTTATTAGAGTTCTTTCTTTTCAAATTTTTAGGTGGCCATATTCATGTACGAAATGTTGTCTGAACTGAATGACATGAATTAGATCCATTGGATGGGTCAGACAAGAATTGAGAAAGTATGGCCCAATTTTTGATAGGGCTTAGAGTAGTGAAAAATAATCTTTATTTTTTAATGGCTGAATGGTCAAGATGAAAAGATTATAATGTTGGCTTGAATGTTGAGATATTTAATGTTTTCTGCTCCAGAAAACAATAGATACAATGTGAGGCCATCAGCAAAATAATTTTTGAGAATTTTTAAAATTGCAAATTATCTTTGTAGAAGCTCTTACATTTCTTCGTGCAACCTCCTAAGTTTATGTGTAAAACCCTTTCTATCAGCTTTTATGGGAAACTTAGACCTAAGGCCTACTTTCATTCACTGACCTTCTACCCTGTAATTGGAAGATTCCAGCAGTCTAAGAATTAAAGCTCCATCAGGTTAAACCCTCTTACCCTCTGAAATCAAGATTTTTTTACCAAATATATAATTAATTGGCGACAACGTTTATAGTTACAATTACTAAAGGTTCAGTTGGGATTCTCCGAAAGGTTTGAGAGTAGAAGGGTTGAAAGGTTGAGTTGGGATTCTCTAAAGGTTTGAGAGCAGAAGAGTTGGATCACAGTGGCTGGAAACTCTACCTTCATCGCATGGGCTTGTCTAGCTTACATCAGATTCTCTTCAACAACTGTTTTCTCTTGTTTTGATGCTATCGAAGTAGATTTAAATGCTAAACCATCCACTATTTGTGTAGATATAGATATGTCCATGGCCCTTTCTAAGAAAAAAAAGTACTATCAATGAACACATTCTGACCTTTAACAAATCAACCAATAAAAAGTGGAGGCATGTTAAGCGACTTCTTTGGGAGAAATTACAAACAAGTGCCTTTTGACCAAGAAGCAGATCAATCAGCTCATCAAACCGAGCCGAATAAAACCAAGCATGCTCCTGCATGATGCCAATTCATATAAGGCCATGATAGAATATTTGATGATGAAGAAAATACTCTGTCCAATTGCAGTCAGAAACACAAACCTTGAATATTCTGCTCAAGGTATACAAAGCCTCAGATTGGCCGTTGCCATGAGTAGCCTAGACAAAGCATCACATAAACAAAAATATAACACAACCATAATGATAACTTATAGTAACTTAAATGACAGACAACATAGAAACATTATGATAGAAATCATACCTGTAAAGGAGGTCTAATATAATCATAAATTATGTTAATTAGATCTTCATCAGCTCCTTCAACAAGAGAGGATGCAAGATCTATTATCAAACACCTGCATGAGACAAAATATACATAACCCCTTTCATACCTGGTTTAATAATCCATAACGGGCACTATGTATCATATAAATTTATTTTCATTTAGATGATTTATAGAGTCCAACCCGAGAATAAGATGATACCTTTTAACAATCTGAGAATAAGATGATACCTTTTACCTATTAACTTTAAAAAAATAAAAGTATATACAAAATAAAAAGAGGAAGTGCAATCATACTTGGCTGGAGCTCAATGAACACCTTATATGGATCTCCAATAGCAAATGCAAAAGTTAATATTAGGATCAGAATTGGCATTAGAAAAGATCCAAGTATTTATGCAAGTCCACAAAAATCAATGTGATAGGTAGCACAATTGAAGCTAAGCTAAGCAGGTCAACACCACAGAGACCATTTATGTTGATATACATGGTTTCTTACATGGTATTAGAGCGGGTTCCGATCCCGTCGTTCTTGTGTAGCCCACATGACAAGCCCATCCATGAAATTTGTTGGGCTTGCACGCGATGGAGAGTGTTGGTAAAGTAAAGCCCCACATCCCACATCCCACATCGCCTAAGTAATGCCTTTGGCAAGGCTTCATATAACTGTTTGGCCTTCCACCTATTAGCTTAAGCTTTTGGGTTGATATATGGTATCTTAACATGGTATCAGAGCCAGACGTCATGAGTTCGAAACCCCTTGGAGGCATGTTACCTTCATATGTCTGTTCCGTTTGTTTGTTGGGTTTTGAATTCAAACGGCCTCCCATTCGAGGGGAGGTGTTGATATACATTGTTATGCCGATCACTAATAGCTCGAGCTTTTGGTGTTTACTCATTATTAACAATTTCCACCCTTTATCTAATAAACTAAGTTCATACCATCTAATGAGGACATCAGTTCCAACTTCCAAACACTCCAGAATTTAATAACGGCACAAGAAGAAGGTGGCAAACAAAGCTTCTTTTTGAATGAATCATCCTTTCATGGGCATAATCCATCAAAATTTTGAAGATCCACCAACTGGATCTAATGCCAAGCATTATGACCTCCTATGGCAGGCATGAAGAAGACCCAACAATGGACCATAGGGGAAGAATTATTGAAGATCCAAGCATGAGAACATGAGTAATCTTGAAGATCAAATGAGATATCAAAGAGGGCCCAAAACGAGGCCCATAGCATGGCCGAATAAGCATGGGAATGCGTGCACACGTCCCCTTTATGGTTTCTTTTTTTAATTACTTATTTTCTTTTCTTTATTTTAGTTTATGTTCTACATTAAGGTATGATGTCATCATTAGTCTAGGATTTAATTTAAGCCATTGGTTGTTAGGGCTCCCTTAGGGCACGTTTGGCAACTGTATTCAAGCCAGATTCCTCGCCAGTTTTTTGTGATTGCATGGAAAACCCTCATTTGGTTGCATCTAGGACCAAGGAAAGAGGACACCCCTTTTCCACAAAACCACGATTTCCATCGGTCAGATCACCCCCCATCGTTTTCTTTTTTTTAAATGGTAACTTGTATCAATCAAAAGCTTCACAGTATAGAAAGCGGCTAGGGGAGGACCCCAGAAAGGCAGCCATTGCCCAAAAAAAGAAGCTATACAAAGGAGGCAGAAAGGCCTCAGACAAAGAAAAAAGAACCAGATCAAAACGATATGACTTCCCTTGAGTTGAAACACAAAACATCAAGGGGTAAGTCCCGAAAGTCTAGGAGAATAGAGACCCAAGAGGCTACAGTGAATTTCATTTTGAAGATTAGGTCTTCTTGGGAGGAGGAAGTTCCTTCAATACATCTTTTGTTTCTCTCTTTCCAAATCGTCCAGATGAAGGCCAAAAAAGAGCGCCACATGATCTTCCCTTTGGGGGTAGAAATCAGGCCAGCCCACTGACGGAACATCTCGGGGAAGGATAGAGGAATAACCCAGCTGCAATTAAACTCCCTGAGGATTGCTAACCAGATGGCTTTAGACTGCATGCAATGAAGGGATAAGTGGTCAACAGATTCCTTGTTAGCTAAGCAAAGGGGCAAGCGTTGACAATAAGAATTTTCCGGCGGCGAAGATTATCCATTGTCAGAATTTTATTCTGGACAGCGAGCCAGAAGAAAGCCAGGACTCTGGGAGGGGCCTTAATTTTCTAGAGCGAGGGCCAACCTTGATGAGTAGTCGAGGGCCCTGTATGAGGGGCAGAGGAGGAAACAGAGAAAGAGCCATTGTTGGAAGGAAACAGATCACCCCCCATCAGATCCCGTAAATCATCGTTGTTAAAGAGGGAGGGGATTATTTAAACCCACTTTTTGCACAAAACTCGACCCCGGCTCCTCTCTTGATTTCGAATCCCTCTCCCTCGACATCAAACCCTCTTCTCTGCTACTGGTACGACGAGAGGCGATCGGACCGGACTTTGTTTTTGCAACCAAAGGCGACCACGCTTTCCTGCCGCGATCGGAGCAGGCTGCTCTCTCTCTCTCTCTCTCTCTCTCTCTCTCTCTCTCTCTCTCTCTCTCCAACAAAGGAACGGCATTTTCCTTCAATAACGCAGCCCTCTTGTACCACCGGCATACTCCAACCCTCTTCCCACAGTTGGACTCTACCAACCCCCTCTCTCCGGTCGATTCGTTCACAACCACAAGTCAGGTTAGGGTTTCTTTTCCTTCTTATGCCTTTTTTTTCCTCCATCTTGCCTCTTTTCTTTTTTTCTTTGTGGAATGGAAGATTTGGAGTTTATGCACAAATATGCCCATCATTTGACTATCTAGTTATGTACAAAGTTATACTTGTGATACTTTGCGCTGGATGTGTCTGAGGTGGATGTTGTGTTTGAGGTGGATGGTAGGGGTTTTGCTAGCAGGGGTAATTCTTTGCAAGTGGATGGTGAAATAGGTGGAGGCCAAATCGATGGTTGTGAAATTTTGAATTTTGCTTCTTTGGGTTTTTCCTCATTGGCTTGGAGGAAATTTGGTTTGAAGGAGTCTGGTAGTGATGGTGGGTACCAACAATGTTATTTGGTAGCTTCACAAGATGCTGAGGTTTTGGGTTGGAGTTTTGGTTTCATTTTATTTTTGGCTACCAATATTGTTAATTGGTAATGGTGGTGGGTATGTTAGTGTTGTTTTAGAAGTCATACAAAGATGCATCTTGTCTGGAATGCTGGATGTGGATGTCATTTAAATGTGACAAAGTGAAGGCTGACAGTCCGTTTGGACCCTTTGCATGTAAGCCAATGGCAAGTAGCTTGCTTTGTTTTTCCACAGCCAATTATAGCTAAACTAGGTACATGCAATTAGATTTGAGTAAATGAAAAGTAGGGCAGCAAAATTGATAAAAATGGGGCTAAGAATGTATTCAGGTGGTTGTATGGGCTGGTTGTGCGTTGTCTGTCATGTATGTTTAATGATTTTAGGATTAAAGCAGTTAAATGATTGTATGACATGTAATGGGTGTACTGGAGATGGCCTTGTTGCTGGTTGGTATATCCTTTTATATGGTTCTTTGAATGTTTAACACTCATTGTAAATTGTAGAATGTCAGAACCAACTGCCTCTAAAGCTGCAAATAGAGCTACAACAAGAAATATGAAGTGGACGGACGCAAATGATGAGGTGCTCCTTCACATCATGCTTGAGACAGGCAAAGAAGGCAAAGTAATCCCTAGAGGGCTTTCCTCGGAGGGATGGGGTTTGATTACAAAGGAAATGCAAATAAAACTTGGGCCCCAATTCAGTAAAGAGAAGATAAAAATAGGATGAATAGCTGCAATAGTATAGTGCGATGAAGGCCATGCTAAATGACTCATATTCAATTTCTTGGATTGTTAACTTATATTAATTGGTTGTGTTTTTGTCTTCACCTGCAGAATGGACAGACAAGATCTTGTGTTACTATTAACAAATAACGTTACATTAACATGTCTTTTATGGTACCATTACTAGTATCTCACCAAAGATAAAGTTCATGAATGTGCACAAAGTGGAAAAACTTCATCTCAATGAGATCTTGACTGGACACCCCCATAATGTCGTGGCATATTCAGAATAAGCAGTGGTTGTTTCCTGCTATTGGCCAATGAGCTAAAACGTAGGGGCCATTTAAGAGACTCGTATAGTGACAGTGGAGGAGCAGTTGGGATATTTTTATTTACTGTTGGTCACGGCCAGAGAAACCGAATAATATAGAACTTGTTTCAACATTCAAGGGAGACAATCAGCCGATCCTTTAACAAGACATTGGATGCAATTATAAAACTCGCGCCATATTATATGAAGCAATCCAAAGGGGAGTGTCCGCCTTAGATTGCAAATAATCCTTTTTTCTACCCATTTTTCAAGGTAACATTGTAAAGAAGTAACAAATAAAAAATTATATGCTATATTTTAACTAATGTTGTATTTGTTTATAGGATTGTGTTGGAGCAAGAGACACTACACATATCCCCTCATGGGTTAGACTTGAAGATCAAGTCCATTATCGCAATAGAAATAGCGGATTATCACATAAGGTTATAGCCGTCGTATCATTTGACATGAGTTTCCAATATGTCTGCGCTGTATGGGAAGGATCAACCTCAAACTCGAAGATTCTTCAACATGCAGTTTGGAGAAGGCCCCAAAATAGGTTACGTGTTCTAGCTGGTAGTAAACTCTAAGCCCTTTGTTATTAAATGCATAAAGCTTATCCTATTCAAGGCATAATAAGAATGTCCCAATATTGTTTTGTAGGAAAATTTTATCTCGTAGATTGTGGCTATGCGAACACACGAGGGTTTTTAGCACCATTTCGCGGCATCAAATATCATCTAAAAGAATGGCCCACAACACAAGCACCTAAAACTGAACACGAACTGTTCAACTTGCGTAATGCAAAGTTACAGAATATAATGGAATGAACATTTTCTATGTTGAAGCAACTTTTTGCCCTTATGCAAACTGCTACCCGATATCCTATGAAGATAAAAGTGAAGATCATTGTGGCATGTTGTCTTTTACACAACTTTATCCGTCGATGGAATCTTGAGAACAATTTATTTAGGAACGCATTGAATGAGACAATGGAAGAGGATGATCTCGTTGATGAAGAAGATTAGGATTTCAAAAAGGACAATGTTGGCAGTCCTAGTGATGCAGACAAGTAATTTATGACAGATTTTGGAGAACAAGTATCTAAAGATATGTGGGAAGCTAGGGGGACAATGATAGTTTGGTTTCACATTAGCTATATCAATGTTTTTTTTGTTTGGTTTTTTTTTTTATACAACTCTCTACTTTTGCATGGAAAAGAAGGTAGTGCGCTCCTCTCTCCTCTCTTATGGATCCAAACCTCTCTCCTTGGAGGCAAAAATTCAATGCAAAGCGAGTAGCCCAGATGATTAGAAATCTGAATGCCTCCAACGTGATTATGTTGATACAAATGCTCTTAGGTGGTCTAAAGTAGCATCAAGGATGGGTACATAAGTTTGCTCTAAGGGTCTTTCTTTGTGGTTTGTTTTTGTGTACCTCTTTTGGGTGTTCTAGGCTGGCCCAGCCTGTGGGCATCATTTTCGGGTGGTCCAGCTCCACCTTGATTGTGTCTCTAGGCTAGGGTGCAAGTTGGGTGGAGCTGCCCCCTCATTATTTTGTATATTCAGCTATTTCCTTTGGAAATATATACTTATCTTTTCCCAAAATAAAAAAAATAAAAAAAACTATCTTCTTTCTGTTATGGATTGGTTGTGATGAATGCAAACTTGCCTTACATTTTTCTATATGATGGATGCAAATATATCTTTCATTTTTGGCATCACATGTCAAATATATCTTTCATGATAGTTCAATTTCTTCTGTGCTCCGAGCATTGTCAAGATTTTGTTTCTCCACTATTGTCTTCATGATCTTCTATTGTTTTAGTGCACAATGACTTACACCTACCATATGTGGATAATAAATTATTTTCATACCTAAGAATTGAATGGTTGAGTGACTCATGGGACATGGTTCAACTGGTGCAAGATCTGCTTTTAAGTGCTACTGCTTTCTTTCTTCTTGTTGTTTCTTCTTTTTTTCAGAGGGATTTTTCCACAATGTTGTAGATTGCTATTTACAAGCTCGGCCTATATGTTGTTGTCCGTCGTCTCATAACTTAAGTATCTTAAATTGCATTTTCATTTTCCATATGACACTCCAAACATGAAAGACCTAACAGCTGCAAATATTAAATTTGATTGATGTTCCAAAGCTTATGATTTCACTTCATTCTTCATGTAAAAAAGAAGATTAAAGCTCAATTCTATCCAGTTGAAGCCGTGCAACCACATCACCCATGTCATGCTCATTATTTCACTTCATTCATGGCCCTTTCATTATTAATCATAGTGTGAATGAATACAAGTTTTCTACTAATATCTTGAATGGGCATGCATTGGTGGGGTTGATTAATAGTAAATGGTGTTGGGGTTGATGAATGGTGGGTTGCTTGATGATTGGTAAATGGTTTAGTTGCATCTATTGTAAGTTGCCATAACCATTGCCTTACCCTGAATGGGACTTTGTTAGAAAATTTCTTTTGTTGTTCTTTGATGGTTTTCTTCTTCTTTCTTGTTCATTCCCTTGTTAGTTGTGTCTATTATATGTCTATGGTGGTTTCTACTATGGCTTGGTTCCATGGCTTGCAATGTTGTATGTGTTGTGAAAATAGTTGTATATTCATGTTGGAAGTGTGGTTGATTAATGGAGGTGGTTAATGAATGCATTTGAGATTGAGAGTTGATGAATGGTGGTTGATGAATGAATGGTGGTGTTTAATATATTAGTGAATTGCCTTGCAATTGGATATGTACGTACTTTTGTTGTTAGATGTCTAGAACTTGAAGGATTCTTTTTTTAAAGTATATACTTCCTGCTATTGGGTGCTTGCCTCATTTTGCTGATGTGGTTTTTGGGGTTATAGTCAATCATCTACATGAACTAGCAAAGTCTCTTTTCTTTGTTGTGTACCTAACTTTGATTTGAATTGTACAACAATGTGACGTGTGCTTGGGTTAGTGAAGATTCAAGTAAATTGCAATTTCTCACTAAAATGTACTAGGAGATATAGATAGAAATGATGCCAAGTTAACTTTTCATTGCACTGATGTTTAGTGTTGCTAAATCTTAATAAAATTTCTGGCTATGAAGTTGGTGTGTGTTGATTTGAAGATTGTGTTACAAGATGGAGGAAGAAGATTTATTGGGAAGGATCAAATGCAGGTGGCTTGTACACAAACGTGCCCAAAGTGTTTATATGACTATTGATTTAACAGGTACCTAATAGCTTGGAAAAAAATAGAAATGCCTTCCCATTAAGGGGAGACTGTCAAAAAATTTTAAAATGTTTTTAAAGTTCGAAAGGCATATGTTTGTCATTGGTTAGGATAGGCAGTGGGTTAAATTAGAGATGATAATTAGGAATATAAGATATGATGGGTGGTGGTAATGAATTTGAGATGGAGATAACCAGTACTTGTTTATCATTGTTTTTTTTTTTTTTCACGGGTTCCTCTCCCATTACCAAACGTGGGTCTGAAGGAATCATCTCTGATTGCTCTGTGCCAACTCCCAACCAAACGTGGAATGCGATGAATCCTCTCCCTCGTAAATCTTGTTTGAAGAAAGTCTAATTCCATGGCACCAAGGATTCATCCGAAGAGAGGATTCCTCTCCCACACCAAATGTGCCCTTATTGTCTTTTATAAGCCTTGTACCTCTCTTTGAGAGGAAATAATGAACGAATGGATAAAATCACTTTCAAGACCTTCTAGAGATTTCTCTTGCAAGATCTTTTCTTCTCGCCTATGATAGGGAGTTTGGTGTGAAACCAAAGTTCATTTTCGTCATCAAAGGTATTCTTCTTTCCCAATCCTTTTTCCTTTCGAGTCTAGTGCAGCCCAGCCACGATCACGGTGAAGATCTACACCTCCGACAGTGAGATCGAGCCTTTAGACTCGAGCCCTAGGGCCAATTAGATGAGAACATCGAAAGAAGAACTCACGAGAACACTTCTGAAATTTTATTATCAATATAGCATCCATACAACTGAGAATACCTCCCTATATATAATATAGGAATCATCTAAATAGGGAAACATACTAATAATCACTAAAATCTCTCAATCAAATCACCTAAGTCTCTCCATTTGACTACTTAAATCTTTCCCACTAAATCAAAGCAAATATACTATTTTAAGAATCTAATTAAGGTAAGCAAGATGACAGAAGATTTTCCTAGTGGGGCCCATCAATGGGGCCTATTCTTTTTGGACCGTACTGCATCAAAGTCCCACAGCCCCAAGCCAATTTCTTCATCAAGTAATGCCCAAAAGGAACCCATACCAGTCTCTAGATCCATGCGCACACATCCCTAGGCACGTGTGCATGGATCCCGAGGTGGGATTTCACCCTCCCCTCCTTTTCCACTGCTGGCTGAACCCTTCCCCCATCAGTCCCACCTTGTTGCATCCCATAAAGCCCTAGATCTAACCCTATTTATTCATCAAAACCCTAAATCCAGCCCCAAAATCCCAACTATAACCCTAAACCAGCCCTAATCCACCAACTACAACCCTAAACCAGCCCTAAACCAACTCTAACCCCACTAGACCAGACCGACCACACCCAATCCCATTCCTGGCCTGGCTAAACCTCCATAGACCCCAAAATTCCCCATTTTCTTCCCGAATCAGCCTATTAAATCCTAATTTTCATTTAAATCCTAAATCTATATTTTATTTGGGCCTCAACCAGTTGTGGGAATCATTTGATTAAATCTGATTTGAGTTTCCAGCCCACACATTTATCATTTGCCTATTGATAACCACACGAACCCAATCCTTGTCAAATACTCAAGGGGCACAACAAATGTGCTTGTTGTCGAATCCCAAGGCAAGTGGAATCTCTAGCCTTCCATTTGACCCATCTCTTAATTCTTGAGGGACTCAACCGCAGGACTGTAACAAGGCCTTGGATCACTAATTAATTGCTTTAGTTGAATTCTTCAGTGATTGGTTTGCAAAATCTTTAAGATTTATAAATGTTAATTAATTATCTTGATCTCAGATTGCATCATTTAGGTTCGTTTTCACTGTCCTGCATCACCTTCACTGGGGAATGAATAGTTTATACAGCATAAATTGACATAGAAATGCAATAAAATAGAACTGTAGTGAAAAATCAGATATGCATGGAAAGATGGCTAGCTAATACCTCCGTGAGTCTACTCTCTCTTTTTTATTTGTCCTCCGTCCCTGCTCTGAGTTAATCGATGTGGGGACATCAGCCTCCAATTTCTCAGATTCTGTTACTCCATCTATGACCTGGAATTTCTCCAATGAAGTGAAGAAATCTTTTACTTTGGAACTCTCAGTGATAGAAGCCAAACAGCCAATTGCCTCCTGTTAAGATAGAATTAAAGAACAAAACCACATGATTCTCTGTCCGTATTTTAATAATAATAATAATAATTGTCGGATGCTTACAAGACTCTAAATCAAATCTCGAAAGCCATATAAAGTGGATGGCAAGTCTGCAGTGTTTTCTAATATGTACTGTACTATTTCAAAACAGTTGATTTCATACCAAGCAAAGACAAACTCAAAACAAGCACAATAGTACAAAACAGCAAAACCCAGTGTAGCTGGGACAACATTGTAAAAATCACATGAAATTAACATTGTAAATAAGTCCATGACAAAGAAAAAATGTTTGAACAGAGAATCAGTTTCGTATAAATAAATGTGTAGCATCAGTTGTATCATGCACTCATACGGAATAAAATCCTTTTTCTGTACACAATCTTTATATCTGTTTCTTTTTTCTTTCTTTTTTTTATTTATTTATTTTTTTTATGAAAATGATGACTGTATTAATACACTTTATCTTTAATCATTGTATAACTAAAAACAAAATACAGTACACAACTAACAAATAAAGCTAAACTTAACCAGGGAAACTATACTGCCTAGCCTAATACAGGTAGGGTTCCAGCAGATGAAGGCCCAGAATGAAAAATAGCCATAGAAGAAGAAATAGAAGAATGATTCAATCTGACACATCAAACACACTTTAAACTTAAATATTCAAAACTGTGTGAACATGTCAAAAGCGACGATGGCATGAACACACATGTACATGCGATCTTTATCCACCTTCACATGTGTACACAAATTGCACAAATGTGCCAATGCACCCAGGTCCACATTCACCACGTGCGTGAATGCAATCTACATCCACCCATGCATGCACACATTTGCACAAACAGGTAAAATAACACACGAATCCAATCCTCCATGCGCAAATGTGGCACTCTTCCACACACTTGATCTTCCCCAGGACCTTCCACTTTTGCATATCTAGAACTCAAATATGGATACTGCTATCCTATCCAAAACATGAAATTTCGTATTTAATATTAAGGGTTTTGCACTATTAATTTTCTTCTCTAAATCATTTCCAAATTAATGACATTATCTTTGTTTACATTCCTTTCTGACATTTTTTATGTTGAAAAGGAAGAAATCTTTTAGATCTAAATGAAAAATAATGGGATCAGTATAGTAGATGTGGTGAACTTGTAGCCTAGAACTAGACGCACCAATTCAATATTGAGTACCAATACAAGTATTGTATAGGTCTGAAAGGGGTACGCTAGGCATGAACATGCATGAGTATCATAGGCGCACCATCTTCCACACCACACATGTGCACACAAAATCTTTCACATCCACCCACAAAAACACATGCATGCTTCCAATCCACCTGCACATGCACACATTGTGTACATAGATACGTCAATGTTTACGCACAGACAAACAAACATACACTCACACAATCTTCCACATCCTTTCATGCATGCACATAAATATTGTGCAAATGTGTTGGTGTTTCTGATCACAAGCGATCTTCCCCACCAACACGTCCAATTTTCCCAACCATCCACACGTCCACTGGTGCATTCACACAAATATTGTGCAAATGTGTCGATGTTTCAGATCAAAAGCAATTTCCCCCACCCATCCACCACACAGGCACATGATCTTCCACATCATCGCTCCCTCGCCCTCTCTCAAAGGGCACTGATGAAGGCCATACCCATGGGTCAGCCAGCCCATTGAGCCCAGTCCATAGGCCCAATAGGACATTCACGTAATTAGGAGTTTTAATTAATTAGGAGTCTTATTTGAGAGTTTTACTTTATTTACAAGTCTTTAAATTAGGAGTTTTATTTGATTTGGGTTGTTAAGCAAATTTAATGATTTAGTTTCCTTTAGTATGTAGGAAAGCAGAGCCTACTAGGAAAGGGGGTGTCCAGCCCTTCCTATAGATATGTAATCCCTCCATTGGGAGAGAGAGTTTATCATTATTCAATAAAGATTGTTATGGATTTGGCTATGGTTGTTAGTGTTTGTGGCGCAACCCGGATTTGCGATCTACACAATAGATCAACCTCCCGAAGGATTGATGCCCTAAGTCACACTAATGATGAGGAGAAACCCCATAACTGAACAGAAAACTCTCACAATTAATTGATAATAAGCAATGCATTACAATGAGGCCTAACATCCTTACATAGGGGAGTTGGCTTAATCCCTAGGCAACAATATTTCCTATTATCTGAATAATGGCTTAATAGAAAACATACTAATATTAATCTTAAATATAATTACAATACTTAATAAGATTCCTAATAACTAGATGCCCGGTTGAGCCTATGGGTTGGGCCCAATGGGTTGGCCGACGTATCGTCTAGCTTGCATCAATTTGTCTTCAATGTAAGAGCGCTCATGCATGTTTAAGAGTCCCGAAAGGGATTCAACCAATTCCCATGTGTGGAGTTGGTCCTCACTTGAATCCATCCAGGATTTAGCAAACTCTCAAGTGGAGTTTGTCTACATTCATTCCACTTTCCATCGCATATCCAGGGCTGCGTCATACCCTCTATCTTCCACATCCGACCGCTCATGCTGCACACATATTGTACAAATGAGTTAATGTTTCAGATTTTGAGGTTTCCATTATGACATATGGTTGCATCCAAGATCAAGACACGTCCTTCCCAAGTCACAAGAGAACAAGTTATCTGATAAACAGTCATTTTACCCTTTTTTCTTCCTTTTTTTTAGGATAAGAAAGAATATATCGATAGCTACCAAAATAAGGGCAGTGAATACCCTTTATACAATTTGAATGATTTTCTTTGAACTTGCTGCCACACCCCAAAAAGGCGACCAGCTATGCCGAGGCATACAGCGATCTGCAGCTGGTAGAGGCAACAAGAGGGAAGCCAAAAACGAAAGGGAGAAGACAGCACCAACAATAAGAAAATTAAAGAAAGGGAAACAAAGATGAATGAACCTTCAAATGTGGACGCTTCTCCGTAGGTGAACTAAAGAATACACCAGTAAGAGCCTGTATTAAATCCATGGAACTTGATGCTAGAGCCTTGATGTTTCTAGATGCGATTTTCTTTGAGTAGTGTGATGGAAAAGCGACAGATTCCGAAGAAATTGGCAGATTTTGAATCTCATTTGCATACAGATTACCTCTTATAATTCTTCTATTCTGATTAACAAGTTCCTACATGAAGTGAAAAAAAAAAAAAAACCATTAACTACCAGGATAAAGAATATAAAACCCACCCCAGCTCAGCATTGGCAACACTAACATTGAAGATAATCATACTAAAGTAGAAAAAATATTTCAATGAATCAATTTTTTTAGTTGTTCCTTTCAGTTGTTCCAAACCTGGAGAGCTGCTGCAATGGTTTCATGCATGAAGGAATCCTTGAGAAGAACCACCAATAGGTTTGCAAAAGGTTCAAACCTTTGGGAAGTATCAATAGGGTATTGACAGAATGAAGGTAGCAAGTTCCAGAGGCCATGTGCACAAGTCTGCAGTTCGCGGACCATAGTTGTCTTTTTAGCTGAGAAATTTCAAATGAAAATTTTGAAGTTCAGGATTATAACAATTGAGAATCTCAAACATGGTTTACAATAACGGCCATTAAGTAATGGCTTCACCCATTACATACCAGTTTTGGAGGTCACTACTCACCACTACTATTGTGCAAGTCCAAAACTGAAAAGTGTCTACAGAATAGAGGAAATATATTTAACGTAATGGTATGGTAGTATGTTTTGTTTTTAGATTTTATTCATTTTCAAAACAAAACCCTAAACATTTGGGTTTTTTTTTTTTTTTTTGTAAATTCTTATTTTCTAGAACTTTTTGATAAAATAATTATCAAAAAAATTGAAGGAATCGAGCCAATAAAATAATTTGGATGTCAATTGGCCGTTTTGGAAACCATGTTCTTAAAAGTTGATCTTAAAGAAGACTAGCAATTAACAGAAGTACCTCTATGACTTGCACTCTGAATAGATTTTGCAAGGGGCGCAATATGCTCCATAAAATATTCTAATGATGATCCAACAACATATTTCTTCAAGATAGGAATCAACCAAGTGTTTGAGCAAGTACGTTTTTCAGAATGGAGAGAGATGGGTATCATTGAAAGAATATTTTCTGGTCCCATAGCAACGACAGCAGATCCAATGCACTCTTGCAACTGCAGTTAATAATAGAAAGAAATATTATCGCTTCTGATGATAAAAGTACAAAGTTCATTTATAACACTAGCACCATGAATAGAAATATAATGATTCGAACTGTAGAAGATCTTTTGATAAACCAATTCTACAAATCAATTATTCTTTTAAATGATTCCACAAATCAAATTCTCAGTTGCACACAACAAAAATCAAAAGAATTTTTCTTCCACAGTCATCAAACAGTGAAATATACCAGTTTTGTCATCTTCCAAACTATATGCAAATAAGATACCTATGACCCATACATGATACACCAGGTATGCGACATAGCATAACTATTGTATGCTAACAAAAAAATATAAAGAATAATTATAATTCTCTACACATTGTTTAAAAGGTAAGGCAAGCTGAGAGGATTGGAAAGTCATAAAATTGATAGATCTCAGAGTTTCTTGCACAAAGATCCCTACCCAGACTCAAGAATCCAAGATAACAGAATACTTGCACCAATCTAGGAAACTCTAACCTCGACCCTGGTTGAAGGTCTCCCCTACTATGTCCACTCACCCCTTAGGGCCCGTTTGGCAATTTACTAGGTTAGTAAAAGTAATGTAAAGCTTCCATTTTTCAGAAAGGGAGTCACATCAAAAGTACGCATCTTCAAAATTCCCTCTTTAAAAAAAAAAAAAAAAGGTCAAAAAGCAACCTTCTTTCTCCACTAAATGACAAAAAAACACCCACTTTTTACACAGAAAGTCAAATATTTCCTACCAATCCATTAAACACAAAATACCATCATAACCCCCTTATATTTTATTCTCTCTTGATTTGATGCTTTACATCACTTTTACTTTAATAGTAAATTGCCAAACTGGCCCTTAGGTTGTATGTTAACTTAAAACAAAAAAAAGAGAGAGTTTTCCTAGACAAGAGGTGTCAACATCCGGTGTATTATTGCAAATACACGAAAGTTCTAAATGTCAAAACCCTAGAGTTAATGTGTGCACATTCATCGACAATTTAATATAAAAAAGAAATGAACTCAACCATAAATCTTCAAACACTACGAAACAAAACAAATAATATACAATAAATTGAATCACTGCTGCCAAACCACTGACAGTTCAGTGGTAAGGCACCTTAACATCACACTACTGACTAGGAATCGATCCTTGCTCCCCGGTCCCCGCGTTAGAAGTACCACTCTAGCCCAATGATCCAATCTAGAAAAATTAAATAAATAAATAAATGATTGATCGCTAGAGGCTGCAAACACACCTCATTGGGCATAAGTGAAATTGGACAAGCCATCCGAGGCCCCGGCAGGGCTGCACAGGCAGGTGGGGGCCTGGCATGGCTGAAAGTGGCCTTCCAGGCCAGTGTGGACCTGGCTGGGTTCATTGTGAGCCCGAGCACGTCCATTCCCGCTGCTCCATAGCTTGAATGTGCTCCCCTCTGAGTCGGTTCAGCTGATTTGGGCTCAACACTGGTTTTGTAGTCTCTCTTTTTTCCCCCAATCATAGACTTATGCCCCTTAACCATGCCTTACTGGTTCAAGCAGGCCTCATAGATAGCTTGATTGCAATACCCTTGATCTACTTCTATTTCTGGTGGCTACAAAGCTACTTGTAATTTGAAGATCAGATCCTAATTATTTTGCTTCTAGTTGTGTTTGGGAATCACAAGGAACAGGTATTGGATTAATCTGCCTATGGTAATCTTATTTAAATTATGCATATCTAGGAAAAAATCAAAAAGAACAAGTTATCCGGCATACTTTCAATTTGATTTAAGTTCAATGCCTGGTTTGTTCCTTTTTAAAATTTGCAAATGCTCAGGTTCATTGCTCAAAACGATTTTTTTATGGCCCTGTCGTTGGAAACAATCTTACAGGGACTGATCACCGGACATGTCCAGTGTAAGGCACCATGCCGGTCTCTCCTAAGGACTGATTTATCCAGATCCCCCCAAATGGCATGATATGTGAAACAAAAATATTATTGTTTATGCTAAGCCGATGTAACTGTCAGGAATACAGTCAGTTAAAACTTACAACAAACTACTCTTAAAGTTTTCGCAAAATCTTGGGGTTGGTACATTCATGTTGTAGGTTGCCTATGCCATGGTTTTAAACGTCGTCCTAGTCCCTTCTTTTTTCTAATCAATTTGTATAGGAAACATTGTATCATAGATAAAAATATCGGCCGCTACGAAGCGTAGCGGCCGATATATCGGGCGTGGCGGCCAATGCCGCCACGCTATTTTGGTTTTATCGGCCAACGTGCCGTATCGGCCGCTACGCATGCGTAGCGGCCGATACATACCGCCACGTAGCGTGGCGGCCGCCACGTAGCGGGGGGTTTTAAAACCCCCCCAATTCGTCTCTCTTCCTCACTTTCCCCTTCACTTGTTCACTTCTTTCACTTTTTTCTTCTTCTCCTTGCTTTGAAACCTCCCAAAGTGAGGTAGTTTCAAGATTTTACAATTTTAAGCCCACAAATTCCACAAGGAGCACAACAAAGTGAAAAACAAACATCAAAACAAGGTAATCAAGATTCTAGGTATGTACTTTTTTTTTTTCTCTATTTTTTATTTTCGGATTTATTAATTTTTTGAAAAAAAAAATGTGAATACTCATGGACAACCCATGAAACCACTTGGAAATGCATTCTACATGATAGATCTATGTTTCACATAGATCAATCCATCACATTTTGAATGTTTATTGATTTTTCTCTATTTTTTATTTTCGGATTTATTTATTTTTTGAAAAAAAAAATGTGAATAGTCATGGACAACCCATGAAACCACTTGGAAATGCATTCTACATGATAGATCTATGTTTCACATAGATCAATCCATCACATTTTGAATGTTTATTGATTTTTCTCTATTTTTTATTTTCGGATTTATTTATTTTTTGAAAAAAAAAATGTGAATACTCATGGACAACCCATGAAACCACTTGGAAATGCATTCTACATGATAGATCTATGTTTCACATAGATCAATCCATCACATTTTGAATGTTTATTGATTTTTCTCTATTTTTTATTTTCGGATTTATTTATTTTTTGAAAAAAAAAATGTGAATAGTCATGGACAACCCATGAAACCACTTGGAAATGCATTCTACATGATAGATCTATGTTTCACATAGATCAATCCATCACATTTTGAATGTTTATTGATTTTTCTCTATTTTTTATTTTCGGATTTATTTATTTTTTGAAAAAAAAAATGTGAATAGTCATGGACAACCCATGAAACCACTTGGAAATGCATTCTAAATGATAGATCTATGTTTCACATAGATCAATCCATCACATTTTGAATGTTCATTGATTTTTCTCTATTTTTTATTTTCGGATTTATTAATTTTTTGAAAAAAAAAATGTGAATACTCATGGACAACCCATGAAACCACTTGGAAATGCATTCTAAATGATAGATCTATGTTTCACATAGATCAATCCATCACATTTTGAATGTTCATTGATTTTTCTCTATTTTTTATTTTCGGATTTATTAATTTTTTGAAAAAAAAAATGTGAATACTCATGGACAACCCATGAAACCACTTGGAAATGCATTCTAAATGATAGATCTATGTTTCACATAGATCAATCCATCACATTTTGAATGTTCATTGATTTTTCTCTATTTTTTATTTTCGGATTTATTTATTTTATGAGAAAAAATAATTTTTAATATTTGAATACCAATCAAATGTCTTGAAAATGGTCCCTTGATTTGAGATTTATGTTTTCCATAGATTATTCCAACATATATTGCTTGTTTTTTTGACTTTTTAAATTTTTTAATTTCGGATTTTTGTTTTTTTTTGGAAAAAAATTTATTTTTAATAATGGAATGCCAATCAAATGTATTGAAAAATGCTCCTAAATGTTATATCTATGTTTGGCATAGATCAATCCAACATATGTTTGTCATTTCCTAATTCTATTTTATTTTCTTATTTTCGGATTTTTAAAATTTTTGAAAAAAAATTGTAATTTAAGTAATGAAATACCACTTAAATGTCAAGAGAATGATTCCTAAGCATTAGATATATGTTTCCTCTAACATGTTTCTTTGTTTTTTTAATTTTTAACATACTACTTGTTCATGTTTAATTATTTATAGCCAGGTATTGAGTCTTCTATTGATAACTTAAAATGCCTCGTAATATTGATCCCGCATGGAGCTTTGGTGAGGCAGTTGATAATAACAGGTTGAAAATCAAATGCAAATTTTGTGGGAAAGTGACCAATGGAGGCATTACAAGATTCAAGCACCACTTGGGCCACATTTCTGGTAATGTTGCTGGCTGTACTGAAGTACCAAGGGAAGTCAGGGAACAAATGAAAGCTTTGGTTGGCCAAAACAAAGTTAGAAAAGTAGAGATAAAAGAAAAGAGGCGGCAAGATGTTGATGCTGCCCGTTATGAAGTATTTGGGGATGAATACTTTGATGAGGAAGATGCACAGATGGAGGCTGCACGCCGAGAGTCCATGATGAGTCAACAAGAAGAACAGGAACGTCGTACATTTGCTGCAAGCAAATATTATGATGCAGGGGGCTCATCTACTGTGCCACAGCAGCCAAGCAAGGGCAAGGGCATTGCGGGGGCCATGCGTAGGGCATTTAGCACCCGGGAACGGGATGTTGATGTAGAAATTATCTCTAGAAGAGCAGTTCCTCCCCCTGTTGATCCTCTAGCACATAGAAAAGAGGGAGATAAACAACCAAAAATATCGAGTGTTATGAAAGGGGTAATGAAGTCTGCAAGAGATAGGTTAGCCAAAGCTACAGCAAAATGGCTAATTCATAAGAACATACCACCTACAGCAGTAGATTCCCCATATTTCCAAACTATTCTTGATGTTGCCGCCGAAGCTGGGCGGGGTATACAGGCGCCCTCCGTATATGATGTGGGCACTAAATACCTTGAAGAAGAATATAGAGAAATAAAAGCTTGGGTGGAACAGTTTAAGCCCATGTGGCAACAAAATGGTGTTACCATCATGTGTGACGGGTGGACCAGCGGCACCCAAACACAATTAATAAACTTTTTGGTGTATTCAGTTGCTGGGACCGTCTTTGTGAAGTCCGTTGATGCAACTGAACATAGACGGACGGCCACATATATATACACTCTTATGGATAGAGTTGTAGAAAGTGTGGGAGAGGAGCACATTGTACAGATTGTTACAGACAATGGCGCCAATTTCAAGAAGGCAGGTCAGTTATTAATGGACAAGAGGACCCATTTATTCTGGACCCCATGTGCAGCACACTGCATAGATCTCATCTTGGAAGAAATTGGAAGGAAGACAAAAGTGGCTTCACTGATCAAGGCATGTAGAGGAATTACAAGATTTATATATGATCATTCATGGGTGTTAGGCTTGATGAAAAGATACACAAATAACCATGCCTTGGTGCGTCCAGGATTAACTAGGTTTGCAACCCATTTTCTGGCTATGGAAAGCCTTGTAAGGTTTAGAACAGAGCTGATTCAGATGTTTGCATCAGAAGAATGGCTTCTTTCGAAATGGGGCAATGCAACTAGTGGTCCGGGGTTTGAAGTCCCAAACCTTATGAGAGACAATAAATTTTGGAAGAAAGTGAGGAAGGTATTAAAGGTTTTTGAGCCTTTAGTTAAAGTGTTGAGGCTTGTAGATGGTGATGACAAGCCGACAATGGGCTTTATATATGAGGCAATGGATCGGGCAAAGCAAGCCATTATGGAAAATGTTAAATATCACGATAAATATATCAAAATTATCGATGCCCGTTGGAACGATCAGTTGCACCATCCATTGCATGCTGCAGGTAATTAATATATATCTTTAATACCTTTTATTTTCCTAACTAATGTATTTATTATCTTGTTTGCTCACAGTACATTCTGCATATTTTTAATGTAGGTTATTTTTTAAATCCCGAATTCTATTACCGCAATGCCGAACTACATACCGAAGCAATAGATACGGACTTGCGCGTAGGATTACGGGAGGTATTAAAGAGATTGTTAAACCTAGATGATCAAATTGATGCCATACAAGAGGTGAGTGGGTGGTTACTTAAGAGAATTTAATTATGCTGCCAAGTGCCAATTGTCATACATGCAGTAGGGGTTTACTGATTTATTTTTAATTTTCACATCGTAGATATCTATATATACACAAAGGAGAGGAACCTTTGCTGACCCTCTTGTGCAACGATCGATTGGAAGGATGCCACTTGGTATGACTATGAACAAAAGAACCCACCCAATAGTCTTGATCTTTATATCTTAATTGATTAGAAGGATTTGAGGGTTACGAATATCTAATTTTCTTTATTTATTTTTTGCATTTCAGCTGATTGGTGGATGAATTATGGAGAGAGTGCTCCACATCTAAGGAAAGCGGCTGTTCGCATCCTTAGTCAGACTACAACATCTTCCAACTGTGAGAGAAATTGGAGCACTTTCTCCTTGATCCACACGAAGGCCAGAAATCGGCTTACCATGCACAAACTCAACAAGCTTGTATACTGTCATTACAATCTGAAGTTGAGAAACAGAACTAGGGAGAGAAGGGCAAGGGATGATCCTGCTTATTGTCCTATTAATCTGGATCACATATTCAGAGATGACGATCCCTTACTCCCATGGCTAGCCGAGATAGAGGATCCACTGCTAGATTCAGATCCGGCTTTTCAGGGAACGGTTCAAGAGTTGATAGATGAGGATATGGGTGAGGCACCTGCAGGAGGTCAGCCACCTCAAGGAGAAGGTACCAGTAGGACTAGGAGGAGTGGGAAAGAACCTGCTCATATTGGATCTTCTGAGAAAGCTAGTTCCACCACCGTCTCTTCGAGTAGCCATGGGGGAATTGGAGGAGGAGACAGTGGGACAGGTGGTACTAGTGAATACTATCAACATGATGAAGACGATGACATTCCTGTAGAGGAAGTACATGAGTTACCTCCATCTGGAAGATTTGATCCAAGCCGTGGTTATCAACGGCGCCGAAGAGACTCACCACCTGGGGCTGGAGGTAGTAGTGAGCAAGGAAATATGGGTGGAGATGTTGGTGGACAACAAGTAGCATCATGGACTGATTCGTGGGACCCTAGATATGGTGGACAAGGACTCTCACAATATTTTCCATATGGTCAAGGGCAACAAGGAGAAGAAGAGTCTTCAACTTCAGGGTCCTACTCATATGGATATGGACCATATGGTGACTATGGTGAAATGCAAAGAAATCCACCTCCACCTCCTGTAAGTTCCTATGATGCGGCTGCCTTGTTTGGATTTGTTGATCCCAATTCTCATCAATATCAAATTCAATATGCTGCCAACAGAAATGATAACAATGATGGGGATGAGGATGACCATGGCGCCTTGAATCTTGGTAGACATTCCTTTTGGTGGTGATTAAGGTATTCCTATTTCCTTCACTAACTCTCTAGTCTCTACTCTTTGTCATTTCTAAATTGGTGTTGATTGTTGAATGTTGATTGTTGATCACTTCATAGTTCATTCACTTCATTGAATTTGAACCTTGAATGTTGAAGTATTGATATTTGATTGTTCAATGTTCTAATGAGTAATGAGTAATGAGTAATGACCTAGCTCTTAAGTCTTATGCCTTTATTTCATGTTCTAATTTTTTTTTTACAAGCTTTACATTACTTTCTAGGTTAGCATGACTAAGAAACATGAATACATGTAAAAAAACTAATCATTACTATTATTTTCTATTTATACAGCGATACAGGACCTCATATCTTGAGAGCACCGCTACGCCCACTTTTCTTACTTACTTTTGCAAAAGAACCACATTTTCTTTCATTTCACAATTTTCTGGATTTTCTGGAATTTTTTCATATTTTTTTGGCGATTTTTTCAAATCGCACCGCTACGCCGCTACGTATCCCCGCTACGCTACGTATCGCCCGCTTCGTAGCGGTTTGGCGGCGGGCCGCTACGCCCGCCGCTACCGCTATTTTCATCCATGCATTGTATACACGTCAATTTTTTCTGTATTCCATGGGAAGAAACTCTGGGAGGTGTTTCAAGATCTTTTACACAGATTTTAGAACTTTTTTTTTTTTTTTTTTTTTTTGAAATGGTTACTTTCATTAAACAGAACATTAAAGCCACATTTTGATGAAGATCTAAGCATTCAAAGATCAGATGCACTATCTATCCAATTGAGTGAAACACAAATGACATAACCCATTAAAATTCATTCATACTAACTAAAACAAGATGAGTGTTAGAATTCTACATTTATATGAAATTATTTTTCAATTTTTTTGAATTTTGTCATATTTTCTTATTATTTTTAAAGGTTAAGGGGCTCTATAGTGCGGCTTCGTCAAATCAACTCAACTCAATGGGAGCCAAGTTGCTACCAAGTCCAAATTTTAAGACCTTGGTCATGCTTTTTTTTGTTGCTGGATATCTGGACTCTGGAGCTTATTCGCTGAACTTCCTGCAGCATTAAAGCCAGTGCCTTATGTGATCCAAAACAAGAAATTAAATATTGTTACTAGCATCAAAAGCATTGAGGGGTTTGAGAGAAAACCATGCAGTCCAGTTCACTTTGGAAGACTCAAGGAATGAGATTGAATATCACAAGAGAAAAGGAGGCACATGGGTTTGTTCTTGATTAGGTTCCAAATATACTAAATCAATGGTAATCTCCAAAGAGGTAACAGAGTAATGCAAACCTTGATGAGAATTCCAAATGCATCATGCTACATGAGAAGAAAAGAGTAGATCTTATCAATGGTAACTACAAAATGACTCAGATAATGAACAAGGAACAGTTTCATAAGTGCTGAATGCATGTTATTTTTCTTTTTTCGAATTGTTAGGGCAATTCCAAAATTGAGTAAGGAACAGCATTAATGACATAAGATTAGTGAAAGTAGCTGACTGACAATTAGAAAAACATGATATAAGTATTTTTGTACTAGGAAAAATTAAAGATGAAGAAACAAATTAGTAAAGTCGCCATTTTCATTTCATAGATAATAGCAAGTATTTAAAGAGCATGATCACTGCCTTGGAACCTACATGCTTCATGCCAGGCATAGCTTCACCAACTACCATCATTTCTGACAGTTTATGTACAATGCATTTCATAAAGATTTGCGAAATATCACCTATAAAATTCAAGAATCGATTAGTCCATTTAAAAAAAAAAACTAAATTTGATTGGTCAAATTTTATAATCTTCGTTAGACAACCAAAAATACAAAAACATCATACATGCATAAATACAAACAGATACACCACCATGTCAAGGCACACTTGCAAGCATATAAACAAAGCATACAGTTCTAAAAAGTAAAAGGAAAAAAAAATATTTGCCCAGAAACTATAAGTAGTATAATGAGGGCAGAAGGAAGAGATTTTCATATGAAATGGCCATCATTTTTTTCATTATCTCCAACATGGATATTAAATTGATAGCTTTCAAAGTCATGTGAATTTGACTGAAGTTTTGAACCAAGAAGAGACCATAAATATAAAATTGCTTGAACATAAAGGGCGGAACCAAGGGCTCGGCCTGCCCAAAATTGTAATCCATCTTAGCAGATTCCTAAAACCAATAAAAAAAAGTTATAAAATGCAACCCACCCCCTCCCTCCCTCTCTTCTCTTCTTCCCTTTTCTAATTCTTTCTTCTCCCAATAGAGAAACCAGGTCAGAACACTCTGGTCTGAAAAAATATAAATAAATGAATAAATAAAACCTCAAGGAAAAATCAAGTAGATGAAACAATACCAACAATGCCTAGGTGTGAGTGTGTTAGGCAAACACAAGTCCATTGAGGAGACGCTGCTCCTTTGATAAATTGGAGGGTCCACTCGGAGTTGGACAAAACTTTCCACTAAAAATTTAATTGTGAACAGTTTTCAGCACCTTTTCTCTTCATCCGAACAACCCCTTAAGAGCCTCCCATGAGCTAGTATGGTGGCATTGGCAAAGAAACAAAGACGTTCATGGCACACTAAATATACAGTGTTGGGTCTTCTGACTCAAACAATAAGTATTATTTGACATACATACCAAGAAAAAGTAGCCTGAAGTAACTAACTGCTGTGGTCTACTCCCACACTGAAGGCAACTCATATGCATACAAGCAATCATTTGTTACTACTCAAAAGATAACCATGGATGCCATATAACAATGAAAAGAACGAACCAAGTTTGAGAAACAAATATGAAATGACAGCCAAGGTATGCTCGTTAGGAATGCTATCACATGCATTGAGCAAATTCACAAATTCAGCACAAATGGATTCCAGTGCAGTTGACTCTGACGTATTCATAGCCGCATCACATAATTGATTTCCACTAGTTAAGAAAATGCTTCGATCAAAATAATGATTGATCATTCCTTTCAAGATGTCTCTAGCCTGTATGGCTATATAATCATCAGAATTTAAGAAACCTGAAAAGGAAAATTAACCTTGTTTATACTAGCATCAGAATTTGAGAAACCTGAAAAGAAAAGATAACCTCTAAAATCTGTATTGACCACATAAATTTAAAGAAGAGATGGAGCAACAGAAGCAATCGCCATATATTATTTAAAAGCCAAAGTCAATGAAAAAAATTACAGTTGGACAAACAGATAGGTATAGTAGATGGAATGTAGATTTGCCTAACACAATGATGGAATCCAATAAAAATGATCAAGTTAAAGTCAATTCACAAAATGTCAACAGTTCAATCTTCAATAAAAGTAAAGTTCTTATTCGGACTCTTAAGGTGGTGTTAAGTGATTATTGGGTGCAAATGGAATATGTAATACCTTAGAACCCCCTAGAAGGAATTAGGGAATTTAAAATTTTGAGTTATAGAATTTTATTTAATCTCCTTGCTTTTGAAATTTTTGACTTAATGTGATCTTTATTTTGTTCATGGGGTGTGTGAACCATTAAATTGTTTTGATTAAGTCTCTCCTTTTGAATTGGATTTTAAGTTGTTAGGTATATGTGGGACCCATTGATTTTAAGTTAATAGGATCAAGTCTTTTAGAATTATTAGTGGGACCCTTTGTATATTATTAAATAGTTTGTATTTATCAGTGGACTTCTATGTTGGGGATTGAAAGATATTAGTGGGACAATGAGAAGTTATTTAATAGGGAATTGTATTCACATTATAAGAAAGGACTGTGAATTAGAAAGTTGTGGTCAACCAAGAATAGGAAAGCAGGACTACTCTTGTATCCTACTAAAATTAGAAAGTCAGCCATGTTGCTTAAAAGGACTCCTAACACAAAATAGAAAGAAGACTTTCCTAGTAGAGTTCGAATTAGGAAAGTGGATAGGTAGCCCCGAATTATAAACTAGCAAAGCCTCCACACATCTCTCTCTAGCATTCCTTATCAACTATAACCCTTGAGAGACCTAGAAGAGACTTGAAGAAAACTAGAAATTGAAGAAAAGATTCAGCAGATTGTGCTCTCTTGGATGACATTCCATTTTCCACACATAAACCAAGCAACTCTAGCTCACTGAAGGTGAGTAGACGTTCAATTCTACGTGTGAATGGGGAGGAAAATGTCATGGCAGATGCGCTTTCTAAAGAGGGAGTGTTACGCTCTTTTATTCTGTTTGATGTCTAGTGTTTTCTTTTTCTTCGTTTTCTCTTTAAGTTTGCATTTTGGCTAAGTTTCGTTGGCTTCTTTGCCTGTTTTCTTTGTAGTTTTTTGTGGAAATAAAATTTACTGTTATAAAAAATAAAAATAAAAATGTAATTCTAGTTGTGCTTTTTGTAGATTTTGGGATGTTGAGAACCCTATATGCCATGATATATGTCCTAATGTTAAAGAGATTGTAGTTAAGAGTGCTTCGAGTGTTATTTAAGCACAATATAGTTGGCTGTCATTTTTCATGCTACAGTAACTCGCTAGAGTAACAGTTTCAAAATTGAATTACATGTTCGGATTTGGTTCTACATGTTCCTATTTGCATGTGATGTAATTTCAATGACATTCGCAAATGGTGATTCTAATGGTTCCTAAATGGTAACATTCCTAAATTAAATGGTTCCAATTTACATGTTGAGATTTGAGAACCCTATTATGCTACTTGTGAATGTGATATTACACGATTCTCAGATGGTTTATGAATTATAATTGTTTCACATGTTGCCTATCGCATATTATAAATATGAGTTGACTTGTGGTCGTTTGTGGAAGAATCTCAAACTTAGCAGGGTTAGTTATGCAATTGCTTTTACACGATTGGGTACCAATAATGAAACGGAATGGGGCATGTTACACCCAAAATGCCTGTAAAGATCTGATTTCAAGCTACCTCATTATAACGGTTGAGAGCAATAAAAAGTTCTGTTTGAGTTATATTTATGCGGACTCTAAGAATGAAGTAACATGGTATGATTGGATTAAATGAGACCAACCCATTGGACATTCCTAAACCACTAGCACATACAAAAAAATGACATAAGTGTTATTCCATGACCCACAGGTCAAATATGTTATTCCCTAACCCTTGATGGCATTTTTTTTTGGTGATAGCACCAATGCTACATTTATTCAGATTACTTTTTCTTTTTTATCATTATATCATGATATATTGCAGCATAACCAAGGGTAAAATAGTGGTTGCGCCAAGCGTAGCAGCCAGTGGCCAAAACGCTACATAGCGGGCGATACATAGCAATTGCAGGCTCGCAACGATACAAAACAGCATAGTGGTGTGAGTTTTTTAAGTGTTAAAAAAATTTTGAATCTTTTGTAGCAACCATTCTTGTGGTTTTTCTTTTTTTTTTTAGTGATTTGGAACCATATAAGGATAATGAGTAAAGACAAACATAGGAAAGGCTATTGAGGAGAAAAAAATAGAAAAAACAATGTTATAAATTAAAGCTGCTTGGTTCTATTAGGTTTTACACCGTAGTGCCGCTATTTTTAAAATAGTGTAGCGGCCTCAACCGCTGTAGCTGATAATGCGGCTGCTATGCTATGTAGCGGCCGCTATTTTGAACCACGCGCATAACAACAAAAGAATATCGCCTCATTAACGCGCAGATATAATGAAAGTCAATCGAAAAATAAAATTAAACAAACACCTAAACAAATAAGTTTATGGTATCATCATGGACGCAATTGTAACAATAATAAAATATAGCATTAAATAAACAACATTAAGAAATTGTACCTGCAACTAAGTTAAAAACTGGAGGAAGGTTCTTGACCCATATGCTCCGATCTGCACTATGAAGTTTGTCCAGACAACATTTTAACAACGACAATGCAGAAATAATAGTGTCTATGGGATTCTTGTCACTCAAAGAAACATATGATATTAGTGAAGCAACTATATTTTCTGCTTCGGATACAAGAACTTCTGATCTCGACGATTCAAAAACAACTTGCAGAATATTAAGACTGTGCCTTGTGAGTGGTGAGAAATGGCAGCCAAGGAGTTTATATAACTCAGATAATAATTTAGAAACCACCTTCTGAGAGAGAGTGGGGAGTATAAGCTTCAGTGCATTGAGCATATGCAGGACCTCCAGATGCTTAGGACTTGATAATGTCTCATTCTTAGACCCATCTACAATTTTTATTGCACTTAGTTCAGATGCCAAAGGTATGTAACCTTGGAACATACTAAGTACCAATTTACTGGCCTTTTTAAGAACAATGGATCCAAAAGACTTAAAGGCCTTCTCCAAGCACATTTGAGCACATCTACGAACCTGTGACATCAAGATTGAAAAAAAAGTTGATAAATGAGGGACTATTTTTAGGAGAAGCAATAATCAGAATAAGTCACTTGCTCTTATCTGTGGGAAACCAATATTTATCTGATCATACAACCTTCATGCCATATGTTAAAGCCAGTGATTTGAAAATGAGAATTTTAAAAACATGTCTTTTTGTCTAAAAAGGAAGTTCTTGCTTTGCTGCTTACATTGAAGTAGCAAACAGAAATTGAGAAAAGAAAACAGATATTACAGATTTCATGCAGTTCATAGTTTCAGACAAGTAGCAACAAAACCCAACAAAGACAAAATTCTCAAATTCTAAAATCAGGAAATGTATACCCTAACAAAGACAAACAAAAAAAAAAAAACAATGAAAGGAATCTCATCTTCAAAATTCCCAATACCTTTGGCCGCCTATCAATGGAGAACTCAAGAAGCAACTTGAGAGGCAATTCGACCGCACCCCAATCCTCCCCGCCACACAAAGGCGCCAAAAACCCAATTGACTTGACGACGGACCGCACAGTGGCAGCAGAAAGTTTATCATTCCGACCGCGCAGGAGGCCGGCGAGGACTGATGCGGCATCTGTAGATTTGCGGGAGGAGAGGGATTCCGGCGGAACGAGAGGGAGGAGGATGGAGAGGAAGGACGAGAGGGCGGAGACGGAGTCGGGGTCTAGGGTTCCAGCGGTGGTGGTGGCGTCGTGGATGGAGGAGATGGTGGCGGCGAAGTAGGCGTGGGGGGTGAGGGGGAGTTGCTCTTCTTGGAGGATGGAGCGGATGGCGGCGGCTGAGGCGCAGAGATGGCGGTGCTGAGAGGCCGAGGACTTTTTGTAGCGCTTCAACAGCCTTTCGCAGAGGTCGGAGGTTTCTTCATTTGGAAAGTCGAGCTCTTGTTCTTCTTCGTGCTGCTCTTCTTCTTCTGCTGCTGCTGCTGATGATGATGATGATGATGCTGGTGCTGATTTCATGGAAGCTGAAAAGACGAGTGCTTCTTCTTCTATGTGTTTTGGTTTCTTTCTCGTTGGATTTGTTTTGTGTTGCTTTCGTTTTGTCATCGCGGCGGGGAAGCTTCGGCTTCTGGTAGAGATTTTTGAGTTCTGGGGTTGACGCAGGGTTTTGGGACAAGCATATGAGACTTCAGGGTTCAGGGTTCGGGTTCAGGTTCGGGTGCGGGTGCGGGTGCGGGTGCGGGTGTACAATGTCGATCAGACAAGGGTTTAGCCTTTAGAAAAACAGCCAAGCCCGGCCCACATTACAGAAAGCTAGGCAGAACAAAGTGAACAAAGCAGCCATTCAATTGGGCTGGCCCAGTCCATATTCCAATTGTTTTCATAACGGGTCATATAATGGCAACCTGGATTTAATGCAAGTCCAACCTACTCCAGCTTCACTTCCCACAAGAAAAATAAAGAAAAAGAAGGAAGAAAGGTAAAAACAAAAACAATAAATAAATACAAGAAATATTAGTGATTTAAGCACGGGTTTTTACAAATATATAAGCAGGCTGTAAAGTTGAAGAGGGAAATAAAGAGAAAAGACTGAGTTACAATCGCGAGCACTTTCTGAAAGCCAATGGTGGAGAATTCTTTGGGAAAACTTTCATCTACCTTAGGGCTTGTTTATTGCAGGAATTATTGGAATTCATGTCTGCTAGAATTTATAAAATTTGAGATGTTAGAATTCTAAAATGCTGTTGAATTCTGGTATTGATGAATTCCCTGTTTCTTTTTTCCCATAATTCCTGATGAAGAATTCCATGCAAAATCATCTTTGCAACCTCCAAAAACAAAGAGAGATAGTCAGGTTTTTGTTCTACTAAGTTCCCTTCTCTTCGCTTTCATCATGTCTCTCCAACATCTACCTCCTTCAAGTCCACATGCTGTTGTGCAGATCAAAGAAGATGGATCAATAGGTTGATTTGATTTGCATCTTATAGTGGGACAAAATCATTTTGGGAAGTCTGATATCAATGCAACCGGGAAGTCAAGTCTCTATTGGAAACTGAGCAGAAGGGTCTAGGCTTGGTTTGGGTATGATCTCGAAGGTGGCCATCAAAACCCCAAAAACCCTTATTCCCTTCTTCTTCCCATTTCATCAAAACATCAAATAAAAAAAGAAAGAAAGAAAAAATGCAACGACAAAATAGAAAAGAAAAAAGAGAAATGGCAGATTGATTAAAACGAGTGCAGAGGAAGAAGATGAACGAATCTAATTTTCTTGCGGTGACATAGAGTAAACGATGGCCTTTGATCGTCAGGAAGAGCCGAGTTCCAAGGAAGCCTCCCGGAATGCCCGAATTTGTAAATGCTACAGTAAGGGCTAGCATTTGGGAATTACACCCTTTTGGAATTTCAAAATTCTACTTGCCTCAAATGCTGGGAATTCTAGTAAGTGAACACATAATTTTTATCTGAAATTCAGGAATTCATAGACAACCTGAATTCATGTCAGAAATACTTGGAAAGAAACTTGCCCTTAGTCAATGTTGAGACACTTCCACTAAAGCAAAGTCTATCTCCTTTAGGGCACGTTTGGTAATGGGAGAGGGATCCTCTCTTTGGATGAATCATTGGTGCCATAGAAGTAGATTGTGATTGAATTCGAATTTAATTTCAAGTGGGGTTTCCTAGTGATTGGGTAGGATAGGCGCCAGGAGGGTAGCGTCCAAGTAGATGCAGAAGGATAGGCACCAAGGGGGTGGCGCCCAAGTGGATGCGGCAGGATAGGCACCAAGGGGGTGGCGCCCAAGTGGTTGTTTTATGGTTTATTCGTTTTGTATTTTCTAAGTTGGTTTGAGTCCAAATTGATTAAGGTGGCGCCCAAGTGGTTGTTTTATGGTTTATTCGTTTTGTATTTTCTAAGTTGGTTTGAGTCCAAATTGATTAAGGTTTCGAGTCTTTTAGGTTAATAGTGTTTTAAGGTGTTAATTCGGGTTTAATCAATTAAGTGGTGGTTTCTAAGGGAATGGGATAAGATAGGTGCCAGGAGGGTGGTGCCCAAGTGTAAAGGCAAGCTGGGCGCCCAGAGGGTGGCGCCCAGGTGTCCGTTTTGTGGTTTCGTGTTGGTTTTGCGTTTTTAGGCCGGTTCAAGTCTAAATTGATTGAGGTTTCGGTTTTCTTAAATCTAAAAGTGTTTTGTTATGTTAATTAGGATTAAATTTGGGTTGTGATTAATTAGAAGTTTTAATTAGGGGTTCTTTAGAGACGGGGTAGGATGGGCGCCAAGAGGGTGGTGCTCAAGTGGCAGTGCAGGCTGGGCATCCAGGGGGTGGCGCCCAGGTGGACTGTTTTGGAGTTTTGTTGGTTTTGAGTTTTTGAGTTAATTCGAGGTTAAGTTAATTAAGGTTTACTTATTCTAGGTTTAAAATATTTTACTGTGTTGATTCGGATTAGTTTAAGGTCTTAACTAATTAACTTAAGTTTTAAGCGGGGTGTCTTAAGGAATGAGTAGGCTGGGCGCCCAAAGGTCGGAACCATAAGCTCGAATAGACTTAAAACATCGAACCAACTCAAACACACAAGACAGACACTTGGAAGCCACCCCCTGGGCGCCCATCCTGTCACATCCACCTGGGCACCACTCTCTGGGCGCCCAGCCTTTCCAGTCACTAAGGCCAAATTAATTGAAACAGAATTTAATCTTAATCAACGCAACATAGCACTTTTAATTTAAAATACATCAAACCGTAAAAGCTCAACTGCAAATCAACTTAAAAAATACGGAACCGACCCGAACCACAGGATAGTTCACCTGGGTGCCACACCCTTGGCGCCCATCTGTCAAATCCACCTGGGCACCACACTTTGGGCGCCCAGCTTTCCCGTTTTCAGAAAAACTCAATTCACAACTTAGCCCAATTAATTGACGTTTAAACAAATCCCAATTGAATACGAATAACATCCCACATCCAAACACACTAAGTCCTTTAATCAATTTAAACTTAAATCGACCTAAAAGATAGCAAACCGACCCGAAGCACAAAACAATTCATCTGGGCGCCACCCCTTGGGCGCCCACCCTCAAAATCCACCTGGGCGCCCACCTACCTGTTTTCATAAAGAACCCCCAACCGACAACTTAACATAATTAATTAACATTCGAACCAATCCGAATCAACATATTAAAACACTTTTAACTTAAAACATTTGAAACTTTAATTGATTTGGGCTTAGCACCCAAAGCCCTTACGAATCGACGAACAACCACTTAGGCACCACCCCTGTGGCGCCTAGCCTAAGGTATAACCTTGGTTCGCAACTTCAATTTAAAATGAGTAATTAAACATCTTATAACTTAAATTAATTAATGCCAGAACCTAAAATAACCCCCGGACCCAAAGGAAAATATCAAATCCCATCCGGAATACCTGAAAATCTCAAGCCATCCACCTGGGCGCCACCCCCTTGGCGCCCATCCTCTCATTTGCACTAAAATGCGAACTCTTGGTTTCGTCTCAAAATCCGGATCTGAATCCCTTTGACATTTGAACACCAGAGAATTAAAACAATTTAAAACATTAAAACTCACCAAGTAAGAACCCCTGGGATTTCGAAAACAATATCGATACCATCGTCACTAGCCAAACCACCCAGAAGCAGCCACTTGGGCGCCCAAGTCACCAGAGTAACCTAGGCGCCACCCCCCTGGCGCCCAAGTCCTCTGTTAACCCTGTTTCGCTAATTTCGACATCGCTTCACGTTTTAAATTAAACTATAAATTCCAGAACCTTAAATAACTTAAACAGAACCCCAAAATACATTTAATTCACTTCTTAATCAATCGTCAACTCAAAACAAACCAAACCAATTAAAAATCACAATTAATAAGCTGCTTAGGCGTTGAACCATCAAACTCAGCCTATTCATATCCTAGGATTAGATCAGAATTTCCCCATTAGATAGATTAAAGCATTAGGCTTCATCCCGTCACTTTTCCTGTTCCGTTAGGGGACTGGGAGAGCTGATGTGGGCGGTCTAGGACTTTAGGTTAGGGTTAATCCGATGATCAGTAATAAAGCATTAATCACATAAATCCAAGTAAAAATCCCTTAGTTAGGCCCTTCTAGCCCTATATAAAAAAGACATAAAAACTATAAAACCAATAAAATAAACCCAAAAGATTTTCCTTTTATTTCTTCCTCCACCTCACGTGCCAGATATTTAATCGAACTTAATGATAAAAGGGAATAAAGAACTGATTTCTAAAATTGAATAAATGAGAATAACGAGATGAGATGAGTGATTTCGCATACATTTTTAATCAATCACGGCCCATCGGCCATTTCCAATCAATCATGGCCCATCGGCCACCTTCAATCAATTACGGCTCATCGGCCTTTTACTTTTATCACTCGTGTATCGCACACGAAAAACACAAAAATCACAAGTCAAAGTCTCATTTGCATCATCATTTTGGTTTGAAAAATCAGCCTTTAAACCCTATTTTGCCAAGGGATCAGAAGGGGGTACCTGGGAACGGGGCCGATCCTCTTCTTAAATACTTGGCACCTCCCCCTCTTTTATTTTATTTTCTTTATTTTAGTTATTTTTTTTTACTTGGATATACTACGATTATGCTATGTGAGCATTAACCTTTATTCGGACTTTAACTCATGACCCTTAATTGACCCGAAATTAAAAAGACCCAAAGAGACCCAAATTAATGTGACAGGACAACCGTCGTGTGTTGCCGGCAGCACATTAGATGAGAGGAAGAACCCACCTTATTATTTTTCTCCCCATATTTCTTCGACTTTTGTCGAAGAACGGTGTTACGGCCATACCGTAGCTAGCGATCGTGATCCATCGATTTTGAGGGTAGTCGGAATCCTCATTTTCGATGTAAAATTTAAATAGCATATATAGACGAATGGAGATTTCCCCAAACCATGCCTCTCTTGGAGAGGAAAAATGGGGGGGGGGGTCGAAATTCACATCCTACAAAAACCCATCGAGAAGTCGTGCAAATCAGAGCACAAAGTTTCCTATTTTTTGGAAAAGCCGAAGACTTTATAGCCGATTTTCCGCCAAGAGTTGAAACTATGTCAAACGATGTCGGAATGACCTGAAATTTGAGGTGAAGCTTCCTGAGCATTAGATAGGACCAACAATGGGCTTTTATTTGAGTTTTGAAACCATTTGGAATCCCGTCAATGCTAGACTTGGTTTCACCATACGGAAGATGTCGAGCTTTGATGTGCGGTCATCCGATGTCCGATTGACCTGAAATTTGACAGGGAGCCTATTGGAGTCATTTTGAGATGATCCATTAGCTCCGATTTGGATGTCATGGTCCCAGGGAGCTTCGCCGCCGGTAGGCTTGATTTTGTTTCGGAGCGTCAAAACCGGGTCAAACATTGTGAGAATGACCTGAAATTTGACGTGCAGCCCTTTGGAAGCATGTAGAAGCTACTCATATGTTTTGTTTGATGAGTGGTGGCATCGGAGGTTTTCGCCGCTGGAAGGCTTGATTTCGCCGTTCGAGAGTTGATGAAGGGTCAAACGGTGTCGGTTTGACTTGAAATTTGGCGTGGAGCCTTCTGGAGGTATTTTGAGACCATCCATAGGCTCTGATCAAAGATTTGATGTCTTCAACATCGTCGCCGCCGGGAGCTCCTACTCAGCCGTTGGAGGATTGAAATTAGGCCAAATGGCGTCGAAATGGCCCGAAACTTTATGTGTACCCTTCTTTTGGCCATTTTGAAGGATTTTGCAGTTTTTGTTTGATTTTGACAAGATCTGATGCTTGAAGCAGCTTTGCCTGTTTGTAGTAGGATGCGGCTCCATGTAGCTTTTGATGTTGTTAAGGCTAAGTGACATTTTTGGTGTCAACACTAGAGAAGTTTCTAAATCATTCGAGAACTAGTAAAGAAACTATGTAATCATTCAATATCGGCATTAATAAAGAAACATTAAATATATGAGCATCATCCACACATTAAGATATCAACCACCATAACAAACAAATTTATAGTGGTTTGGCCAATCATGCCTACATCCACTCTTTGTTTCTGTAAGACCCCAACCCCTATTTTTCTTGATTAGTGTGTTTTTAGCTGTGGGTTAGTTTTCTAAGTGGGACTAGTGATCGTTGGGTTAAAATGTGTTTTGACTTAGTATTAATTATAGCTTTGGAAATTTTGAGAACATTTGGTTTTAGTCAGACATGCTCAGGGATGCCCTGAGTGCACGTGTAAGCATGGGAGGATGATTTTTGATTTTTAATAAAATTATGATTGTAATTACTTTTGAAATATTTTGTTATTACCCATAACTTTCATATTCACTTCGTCCGTATTCGAAGCCCAGAAATCCGTGTTTTGGCCCTAAAAGGTAAAATTGTCTTTTTACACTAAAATCTGGACATGAATTTGAAACCTCAAAACCATGTAAAAATTATACTTTTTGAAAATTAGATTTTTCAAGGATCATTTTATCCTTCTTCGTCGATCTCGTCCGAGGCCCACAAGTGCATGTTTTAACCATTTGAAGCTTTAGGCCTGGTGGGACCCACTCCCCAATTACACAAAACGTGCCTCTCTCTCTCTCTCCCCACTCTCATTCACATGCAAACTCCATTTCCCAGCTTCAGAAATCTCAGAGCTTATGGGATAGATCTTTCTCTCCACCTTCTTCCTCTTGCATGCCTTACCTTTAGGCCTTGGAATAGAAATCTGAAAGCATCATCATCTTCCTCTTCCTTCAAGCTTCAGCTGGACCCTTTTTGTGCAGAAATCCTGTAAGTTTTCCACCTCCATCTAGCTGTTTCTTTCTTATTTGGATAGCTTCATGTGAGAGCTTCATTCCATCCCTTCAATAGAGTCTTTTGAGCTCCTAAGGAACCCATTTTTCATACATGCAAACCCATTTTCGAAATGGGTGTTGGTTTTTCAAATTAGTTGGTTTTGAGGTGGTTTTTCTTGGGGCTTTTGTAGATTGCTTGGTTCAGCTTTTGAGGGGGATCTTGAGGGGATATTTGATTGCTATTTGGCCTAAGGCAAGTGATCATTTTAGTTTGGATGTGTAGCAAGGTAATTGGTACATTGTGTTTGTAAAGTGCATCGATTTTTATTTGGCTAGCTTTCAAACTGTATTGTTTGTCAATTAAGCATAATTTGGCTTCCATTTCTTTACATGCATTTGATGTTAATTACTCTCTAAAATTCTGAATTTTTGTATTGAATTGGAACTCAATGTTTTATTTTGTCACTTGAATTGTTTTGATGAAATTTGGAGATGTGGTAATGAATGGAGCACTTGTGATGGAAGTTGTTGTCAATGGAGGAGAGCAAGGTGGCTTGTTTTTTTGGAGGTCATAGCCCTTGGAATGCTTTAGAAATGGTGGAGATGGTTTGGGAATGAATAGAACTCAAAAATTCAGCAACAACACTTTTTGCACTCGAAGGTTCGAATCCTGCCCCTGAGGGTTCGAACCCTTGGCCTCTCGGGTGCTTGGCCTGGAAGGAAGGTTTGAACTCTGCCCCTGAGAGTTCGAACCCTTGACCGAAGGTTCAAACCCTGCTCCTGAGGGTTCAAACCCTTGGCAAATCTGATGGTAGACCGATTTTAGGTAGATTTTCAAACGGGCATAACTTTGACCCGTTTGTTGGATTTTTGAGTTTTATAGATAGTTGGAAAGCTCTCGAAGCAGGGAATCCAATGGTATACTTATCTTAGTGATCAAAGGTTGGGAAAGGAAGTTGATATTTAAATCAATGAAAACCAGCATATGTTTAAGGGTTTTTAAGATGATATTGTGCACCTTGAGATCCCAAATGTTGTTTAGCTTCGGGGGCACCAATTCGTCATTTATTCCAACATTTGGGTTTCAATTACACGAGGATCAAATGAAGGGTCTAAACATATACTTGAGGAGCTCGTTTTGAAATCTCAATTTTGACACGAAGAATATCGTTTTGCACCTCTTTTGATTTATAAGTATCAGTTTTATTTCGGGTATCGGTTTGCACTTGTTTTGATTTATAAGTATTGGTTTTGTTTCGGATATCGGTTTGCACTTATTTTGACTTATAAGTATCAGTTTTGTTTCGAAGGGTTTCAAGAACCAAAAAGGGGATCACTTCTTATGCTTCGACATGCTTATAGCTTATACTATTTTCTGCTTAATCCTATTTTGCTTTGTTTTGATGAGTGACTTTCCCCTATTTTCGATCTGTCTCTATCACGACCCGGGCCCGAGATTAGGGTTACCATGGCTAAACCCCGAGTCACGATCTCCATACTTACTCCCATAAACGTCGCATTACTGAAGTCAATACGAAATTCACAAGAGATACCATACATTTATACCTATCAAATGTACATCTTTGCGGACATATATATATACACATTGACAATCAATTTAAACTGTATAAGTTCTTGACACAAAAGTACATTTCATTACAATACATGTTATCTAATGTTCAAGTCAACCCTGCATAATCAAATACAATGCAGATGACTCCTATTTACATTCAAAATGAATCTACATGTATTTCTCAAAATATTTTCCCAAAACATTTTAAAGCAATGGCCCTCCGATCTATTTCTACTTATTTAGCCCTCCTGGAGGAATTTGATGGGCCTCCTCCGCTGGCGGCGTGGCCTATGCATTATTGGAACGGGCAATTTGGCTTGTAATGTCATCAATAATACTGTGAACATGACGGTTCAACAATGTATATACAGTTCCATGCTAATAACTTATTTAGCAATTCTAAACAAGTCAAATCAAATCAATAAACAATTACATTACATTTACCTATTCATTTAGTTCTTCCCTGAAGGAAGCATTAAATATCATTGCGTACACTTTATTAAGTGACTTTTCATTGTCCTCTATAGTATAGGACGGAAGGGCGCACTCTCTATGACCTAGCCTTAAGAAATGACTCATTTCAATTCAATTTCATTTTTATATACTTTATTAAGTGGCTTTTCAAATGTGTGGGATTTACCAGTGTCTTGATCAGAAATCACCAGCATCACCACGGAGCTCCGGAACGCTCCAATTCATCTACTGCAGTAGGATTGTTCATTATTCATTCATTTCATTTCATTAATTCCTTTTGTTTCATTAATTCGATGCATTATTCAATTGCAGCTCAATAAGGAGCATAACAAACACAACACAGTATCAAACATGAAAGGATAAGTCAATTCAAATAATAAAATAATTAAATTTTCCTAAAACAACATTCGAGTGAAACGTTTGTTATGTAATGTATGTCTTATAATAGATGACATCAGTTTTAGTGAAAGTTACATTCACATAACCTTAGCTAACTCCCATGAAGCTTTAGGAAAATACCATTAACACTAGTCTTAGCCAATAGGCTTCTATTATGAGAAAGCAGAAATAAATCTGCAATTTCATCAAGTTCGGTCACCTTGTCGGTCACCTGTCAGCTGACCGAACTTTGGATTTCGGCTAACCGAACTTTGTCGGTCAGCTTTCCAGAAGCTCAGTTTCCTGATACAATTTTGATATTTTTCCAAGGGAATTCGGTTATCTTGTCGGTTGATCGAACCTACAGTGTTGGTTAACTGAACATAGTTCGGTTGCCCTTCGGTTCACAATCTAGAGAGCTCAAATGAAATCTCAGATCACTCGGTCAGGTGGTCTGGTCGACCGAGCTCGCAACTTCGGTTGACCGAACTCAGTTCAGTCAGCTTTCTAGAAGCTGGAATCTCTGCGAAATTCAACCCAGAAAAGGGTCGGTCAGGTGTCGGTTAGCCGAACTGCTTAAGAAGTTCAGAAAAATTCTGAACTGGAATTTTCTGAAATTGAACTCTTTGAGTTCAAACAAGCTCATTAGCATATGAAATCAGTAGAATTGAGTATACTTGCCTTATTTGGAGATTAATTAACAAAAATCTCCTTTGCTAGCTTGAACCCAAGACGAAAAGTCCAAAAATGAAACTCTTTTTGGAATCTAAATAAAAACCAATCCATTCAAGAGAATTCCAATGAGTTTCTTATGCAAGAAACATTCAAAAATCACTGAAAAGGCTTGGAGTTCTGAAATCAATTCAAACCACTTACTTGTATCCCTTTCGAGAGAATTCTTGAGATCTTCTCAAGCTTGAAACTCCAAGAAATCAAAGAAGATGATGGAGAAGATGAAGAAGATGAAATTCCTCTTCAATCAACTTGTCAAGCCTCCAAATCACACTTGAGGGAGAGAATTGGAAGAAATAAGAAGAAGAGAAAGAGAGAAAGAGAGAGCTGTACTGGGAATGGATGGAATGAGCTCATGTTCATCTTCATCTCCTTATAAGCCCACCTTTGCATTGAAGCCCCTCGCATTTCCATCATTTACATATTGATCAAATGAATGGTCATTTGATCCAATTCACGTTGAATGGAGTCGCGCTTATTATGGAAACTAACGTACTCCTCGAGATACAGTTGTAGGTATCAAGAGTTTCCGTATTCGACGAAATACGCGAAAATTCGTATTTATGAAAAATTCCTCATATTCCTCAATCTAAGCATAAAATCATTTCAATTCATTCAATAACATTCTTTACCTCTTCATTATGCTCAAATTGATCATTTGAGACCATCTCAATTCAATTTGGCCATTAATCAATATTAATTCAACAAAACACGTTCAATTAGCATTAAGCTCGATTAATTAGAGTTAATCTTGATTAACTCGGGACAGGGTGTTACAGTCTCGTATATGTTTCACTTTGTTTTGTGCATTCATGAATTCAGGTGAATACCATTGAGCTTGGACTGCCCCTTCAGTCTGATCCACTTGTCCGGGGTTCTTAAACATATGGACTATCTGCAGATTAACTATGTATCTATATACACATCTTTGCTTTGTTCTGGTTCCTCGGCCAGTCCCCCATCTATCTCGTGGGCGTGGGATTTTACTTTGCTTTGTCTCGTTTTGCTTTGTCTTTGCTTACTCTTATCATCATGTATGGTAAAGAAAGGATGGGTTCAATGTGGATTTACCAGTCATGATATTATATGTATTCAAGCTAGTTTCGTTTCATATATCATTTATGGACTTTCGTTTCTTCGAAATGTATCTTAGTCATGTATTTGTTTTAAATTCAGTAAATTATTTTAACAATATTTCTTTCAAACTTTAATTGACTTATGCTTATGCCTAAATTGATCACCTGTCATACCGTCGTATCTGATATATTATACTTTTGTGCTCTTGATAACAGGTTCTCGTCTGGAGTTAGAACGTGCGTAGATGGTTGTAGAGCCACGAGTTTTGCAAGTTCTTTTGTCAATGATGTCATGTAGACATCATGTTTGACTCCGGAGTTACGTTATACCCTTGGATAGCATTTGGTCATAGCTGGTTACTTTGTACGACTTTTGTTAGCCTTTTTCATTGGAATTGTAATTAATGTACTTGTTAATTTATAACTTGAACATGCTTGGGTAATGATTAACCTATTACTGTCAACTCTGTATATGTTATAATCTTGGTTTGTTCCATCTGAGTTTGAGCATTGCTATGACAGCTTTACGTTGATAGGTAGAGTGCGACATGGAATCCAATGGCCATGGGCTCCGGATTGCAATGCTACGTAAGGTTCCGTGAAATGTTTTGATGTGTTTGGAAATTATGCCTTCCTCACACACGCGGATCCTAGGAAGAAATATTATTTATCATTTACTTCCTAATTTGAGTCTTCCAGGTCGGACCACTGCAGGGATCCGGGTTTGAGGGCGTGACAGTTTCCCTACCTGATTTTCCACTATTTCAACTTGAGGTTTAGGGTCACCTCTAACCTTACAACCACAACCACATATGCTTTTCAAAGGCTTAACATTAACCTATACAACTGCTTATGCTTTTCTAAGGCTGAGCAATAACCTTTACAATAATATGTTTTTATCTCAATTGTTTATGCCTAAGTATGCACAAGATGAGATGCAATTAAGTACATATTGATGCCTCTTAATATAGGTTGATATTAAAAGTGAAATTCTCTATTTAAGACATATGCATGATAAATGCAAAGATCTATAAAAGATACGTATGCTTGAAACCTCTATCTCCTTTTGAAATTAAATGCTCATAAATGATTCAAAGGTAAAAGCCATATATGAGAGATAGAGTGATTAACTAATGTACACATGTTTTGAAATGATAAACAAACTAGTTTTAGAAAGTGCTACTTAAATCTAGCAAGTTTGTTCAAAACATTAATTTAATAACATGTGTAAAACTATTCAAATGTTGAAGTCAAGTTAATAATCATGTTTTAAATCAAAGCATATTAAACACACAACATTTGAACACTTTAAACACTAGATCATGCCATTTAATGAAAACAAAGATTTAAAGACAAGCATGAATTAACTTGAGATTGAGGGAGTAAACCCATTTGAAGAATTAAAGGATGAAATCATTGATTTGCCTTCCTAGCCTCCCTCTAGCCTAACATGGATACCCCACCTTCCTAAGCCTTCACTAATCTCAAAAAGTGTTGGCACAAATCCCGATGAATGGCTCATTTTATAGTAAAAAGGGGTTCCAACAGCTCTCTAGACGGTTAGCCGACCTCCAACGGTCATATTTTTGAAAACTTTTGACAGTCGGCCAGCAGGCGGCTAGCCGACTGCAAACAGCTTGCTGACTGCCCCTGTTTTTTAGCAAAAATTGCTTGCTAGAATTGTGACTAACTGGGGACCACCTGAAGGTCGGTTAGCCGATTTCTGGGGGGTTATTTCTAATTTGAAAATGATTTTCTAGGTGGGTCTTTTAGTCATTAAAAGCTAGACTTGAATAGAGACTAACATGTTTAAAATGAGATTTTAAAATGTGATACAAAACATATTTATGCATAAATTTCAAATTTTCATTTTATAAATCTTTTAAAACAAAATTGAAAAGATTAAATCGTGCATAAAGATCAAGTCTTAACTTACATGATGCCAAATGCATAAAGATTCCAAGAATAAAAAGTATGAGTGCATGAGAGATCAAGCTATAATTAAAATGAATGAATCTAATCAAATTGCAACAAATGAAAACCCTAACAAAAATTAACAAACCCACACCCAGCCGGGTCAGACCGTGCTAAGGTCAAAGTTAAGTGGTGCCGCCTCAAGAAATAGAGTGTACAATGCACATCATGGTGTGACATAGCATGTGCATAAGTATGTACAAGGTATAAATATGAACAAGTACATAACCAAAACCACAAGTGTGTAATATGACATAGTCTATAAACATATACAAATACACAGTGCATAGTGGGACATGACGTAATATAAACAAGGCACATGAGCTAAGCAATTAGACATGAGAAGCATGTAAATATCATGCAAGAGTACTGGAAACATAGATGAATGCATGCATAAATGTCATATACGAAATCAAGGATGGATGACAAGCCAATCCTAAGGTTTTGAGAATATTTGTGGGCTTCACAGTCCAATAATGTGTAGTCCCAAGGCTTCTGATGTCATTGGGCTACAAGAGAACCCATGGCATTACATAATTTTGGACGCCAAATGCCTCAAGATAACACCTTTAGTTCGGGGTAAAAGAAGTCCAAGAATCGAGTCTCCATGAGAGTGTATGTGCCTCAAACGTCACCCTCTAACACTAGAAATTCACTTGGCATAAATAGGGTTCAAGGGGCCCATGCTATGATCCAATTCCAATTCCAATTCCAAAACCACCTAACAAAACTAGGCATTTTGGTTACCTCACGGCTACCCCACAGTTAATCGTGAGTGGTCTTACGGTTAGCCATGGATGGCCATTACGATTAGCCGTGAGCTAACGTGAGCTGACCATGGATAGATAGTGAAAAACAAATTGAGCTCACGCAAATTGAGCCTAAAATGGCTCTATTTAGGTGATTTCCGAGCTCCATTACAAACAAGTCTTCCTTAAGGCATTATCATACATAAAATGAGCTTCCAATGCTCACTTCAAAGCACCATACCACATTCCCAACCAAAACAAAACTCTAAATCAAATTATTGCTACACTCATTTACAAATATAGAACCAATTTAAAACAAATGAACAAAATAGGCTGAGTTTGGGTAATTTAGCAAAAAAATCTATCACAAGAATCATAAATAGAGGAAAACATGCATACTTTATAAATCTTTACTTGCCTTGCGGGCTTGAATATCCAAATCTACTTACTACCAAGCTTCTAGAGCAAAACCCCCAAATCTAAAGCTCCAAAACAAAGCCCTACACACATAGGGCTTGATAAAAATGTCTTGTCTCACTAGATCTAGGCTTCTAGGAATGATTCCGACCAAGGGAAAAAAAAGTTTAAGAGTGATAGCTTACGTAAGTAAATGAAATAGTGAAAATGAAGCTTAGAGAAGATGGGTGCTTGAAAGAAATGGGTTCTTGCTTGAAGAAGATGAAGGAAGACACTCTCTAATCTCTCCTTTTGGGTCTAAAAGTAAGAAAATGGAAGGAAAATAGTGGGGAAATGATGAGGAGATGAAACCCTAGGCTCCTCTTACTAATAGAGATGAGAATGAAATGAAATGAGATGGGGTCTAGGGTTTTAGCTAGGGTTTTAAACACAGGTTTTTGTTATTTGCAGGAAAGTCCAAAATCTAATAGAAATTTACAGTTTAGGGCTTTTGAGTTATAAATGGGTCTAAATGGGCTCAAATGAGTTTGGTCAAAACACGAAAATCGAAGAATGACTCATGACCTATGAAATGCACCCAAAATCCTTAGAAAATAGTAAACATACACGCGAGACCCAGTAAACACAAAATACCCAAAAGTAATAATGCTACCTAGTCAATGGTTAAATACCTTCTAATCTACTTAATCAAGCCCAAATACATTCAAAACATTCATTAGGCATCTAATTAGGATTAATTGGACACTAAACAAGATGAAGGTCGGGTCGGGACATTACACGAGGCCTTTGGTATTTTGCCAAACTCAATGTAGGAGGGGTGGGTCAATTTTAGGTATATTTTAGGCAATCTTTGTAGCCCATCACTTATTTTTCTGATGGTGCAAAGTGCAAGTTTCGGGGGAGTTGTTGGTGTTTGTAATAACAAAAAGAGAGAGTCTGAGATTATGCAGCTTTGGGGTCGTCATATGGTAAGCCAGAGCAATGAACACAACAAAGGCATCGACCTCACTACTCCTAAGTGAAGAAGACAAAGAAAGTCCTGGCTTGTTGAAGGTCAAAAGGGCATCGTGGTGTTAAGGCACTATTTGAAGCCTTTCGATTGTGTTATGGACATTAAGTACCTTGTTTTTTAAGGGCTAAGGGTGCCAGAGTGAGTTTGGCGGAGTCTCCCCTTATGGCCAGAGTGCACCGGAGCTTTTGTAGAGTTTAGAAAAAGTGGTGGTGATACTTGATGTCAAGAGCTGCTCAAGAGTCTCTGTTTTTAGACTTCTGTAAGTGGGGATCAGTTGCTAGTCGTGGGAGAGTGGATGTAGAAAATAAATGGGGGGCTTCAACTGTTGCACTATATATCACTGACTACCGGACGGATTTGAACCCTGTCTAGTTTTAGGGATCAATCAAAGTAGTTTATCGTGGGCGAGAAGTGCAAAACATGTGAAAACTATCTGGAACGGCTGCCAGATTATGGAACTGGTCGGCGCCGGTTCTGCACGACACATGCCCGGTTGTGGGTTGGTGCCCTTCCTCGGCTGTAAAGTCATTGTGCTGAGTCGTGCAAAGCTAATCCGTCCGATTGTGCAAAACAATTTTGTTCGGTTGTGCAAGATAGTGAGGGTTCTTGGCTTGTTTCTTGAGATTTTGTTCTCCATCTACTTTGGAATTTTAAGGGCGCTCTCTTGACCACTTGTTTAAGCTTCCATAAGCTTTGACACTTACTTTGACTTTGGAAATTGACCGAACTTTAACTTTGTTTGCCCAATTGTCCCACTGTTATGCCAGTCTTTGCCTTGATATTTCCTTTGAAATCTTTTGAGTGCCAATACCCACTAAATTTCCTCCCTAATCGTAACACAATATTCAAATCAACACACAACAACTTCATAGCTATAACTCAAATTTCATTAAGATTCAGCAACACTAAACATCAATATGATAAGAAGTTGGGTACACTAAACCAAGCATACATGCCACACGGTTGTACACCTGAAATCAAAGTTAAGTACACAATAAAGAAAAGCGACTCTGCTGGTTCATGTGGATGATTAAGTATAACCTCAAAAAACACATCAGCCAAACAAACCAAGCACCCAAAAGCATGGTAGTATATACTTGCATAAAAGAATCCACCAAGTTGTAGATCTAATGACAAAAGTATATACATATCTAACTGCTAGTGATTCCACCAATTTATTAACCACCATAATTACTCAACTCTTATTCTCAAATACATTTATTAACCACACTTCCAACAAAAATATACATGAATATTCAATAATTTATACAACATATACAACGTTGCAATCCATGAAACCAAGCCATAATAAAATGCCTCAAACACCACCATAGACATACGATAGACATAACTAACAAGGGAATGAACCAGAAAAAAGAAGAAACCCATCAAAGAACGACAAAAGAAGATTTTCAACAAAGGCCCATTCAAGATAAGATCATGGTTATGGCCATTTACAATAGATGTAACTAAATCATTTACCAATCATCAATCACCCCACAATTCATCAATCACCAAAGCCATTTACAATTAATCAACCCCCACCAACGCCCATTTAAGATATAAGTTGAAAACATATACTCATTCACACTATGATTAATAAGAAAAGGGCCATGAATGAAGTGAAATAATAATCGTGAAAAGGGTGACATGGTTGCATGACTTCAACAGGATAGAATTGAGCGTTAATCTTTTTTTTACTGTGAAGAATGAAGTGAAGTAATAAGCTTTGGAACATCAATCAAATTTAGTTTTTTCAGCTATCAGGTCTTTCATGTTTGGAGTGTCATGGAAAATGAAAATGCAATATAAGAGACTTAAATTATGAGATGGTGGACAACAATATATAGACTGAGCTTGTGAATAGCAACCTACAATACTCTGGGAAAAATCCATATGCTAGTAATGATAATGATGATGATGATAATTGAAAGAAAGCAACAACACATAAAAACAGATTTTGCAATAGTTGAACCATGTCCCATGTGTCACTCAACCATTCAATTTTCGGTTGTGAAATAAATAATATGCCATCCACAAGTGGTAGATGTATATCTGTGCACTAAAACAATAGAAGATCATGAAGACATAGTGGAGAAACATAGTCTTGGCAATGCTCAGAGCAGAGAAGAAATTGAACTATCATGAAAGATATATTTGACATCTGTCAGTGAAAATGAAAGGTGGTATTTGCATCCATCACATAGAAAAATATAAGAAAGTATCTATCAAAACTACTTCATTAGCAAAAAGTAGAGAGTTTTTTTTTTTTTTTTTTTTTTTTTTTTTTTTATTTTTATGAAAACATAAGTATATATTTCCAAAAAAAAAAAAGAATTGAATGTACAAAATAATGAAGAGCAACTCACCCCTCTTGTACCCTACCCTAGAGACACAACCAAGGTGGAGTTGGATCATCTAAAAATGACACTCACAGGCTTGCCCAACAAAAAGAAATCTCAAAAGAGGTACACAAAAGCAACCCACAAAAAAAAAAGACCCACAGAGCCAACTTATGTACCCGTCTTGAGGCCACTTTAAACCGCCAAAGTGCATTCGCATCAACATAATCACATATATGGTCATTCGGATTTGTAATAATTTGGGCTACTCATTTTGTGTTGAATCTTTACCACCCATGAGAGAGATTTGGATAGATAAGAGAGGAGCACACTACCTTTTTTTCATGCAAAATTAGAGAGTTGTATAAAAAAGTCAAACAAAAAAACATTGATATAGCTAACGTGAAATCAGACTCATTAGTCCCCTACATTCCCACATATCTTTCGATAGTTGTTCTCTAAAATATGTCATAAATCGCTTGTCCACATCACTAGGACCACCAACATTGTCCTTTTCGATATTCTGATTTCTTCATCAACGAGATCATCATCTTCCATCACCTCATTCAATGTATCCTTAAATAAATCGTCCTTAATATTCCATCGATTGATAAATTTGTATAAAACACAACAGGTCACAACGACCTTCATTTGTGTCTTCATAGGATATTGTGGAGCAATTTACAAAAGAGCAAAACGTTGCTTTGTCACAAAAAATTCTCTCTCTACTATATTACGTAACTTTCAATGACACAAGTTGAATAATTCGTGTTCAGTTCTAGGCGCCTACATTGTAGACTATTCTTTTAGATGACATATCAGACATCGTGAAATGGGCCTAAAAACCCGCACGTGTTCGCATATCATGCATCTACGTGATAATTTTTTCTACAAAACAACATTGGGACATTCTTATTATGCCTTAACAGGATAAGCTTTATTCATATAATAACAAAGGGCTTAGAGTTTACTACTGGTTAGAACACGTAATCTATTTTGGGGCCGTCTCCAAACTACAAGTTGAAAAATCTTTGAGTCTGAGGTTGATCATCTATCACCGACATACTAAAAACTCATATCAATGGCCATAATGTTCCGTGATAATCTACCATTTCTATTGTGATAACGAACTTAATCTTCAAGTTTAACCCATCCGGGGATGTGTACTGTCTGTTGGGATCTAGGGCCTATGGAAAGAGATCAATCACACACAAAAACACGGAGATTTACGTGGTTCGGCTTTTGGCCTACGTCCACGGGGAAGATGGGAGAACTCACTATGCAATCAGAAGAAGGTATACATCATAGAGACCATAAGTCTCTATTTATAATATCAGCCCAATACCCAGTTACACCCAAACACTACTTCTAATCACAGTAGACCTATGATAAAAGACCTACTTCTAATCTCAGTAGAACATGGGCAATACAGGGGCCCGGTTTATTTATAATTTATTCAATTGAGCCAAACAAATAACAATTCTCCACCTTGGCGAACATTGAAGCTGATCCTCATGCACTAAACACGTCTCACCGTCTCCACCTGCCCCTTAGGCACTCAGGTACTGAGCACACCGATCAAGTCCAAGCAATGCTTGAACTTGAATTTAAATCATTCCTTCATGAGTGCACCAAATCGCTTGTACCATTGTCCAGAAGCTTGCTTCGACCCGTACAATGATTTCTTTAAACTGCATACATGATCAGGAACCTTAAACTGCACTCTACCTGCACCGGAAGCTCCTTCATCTTCCTCGTAGAACCGCTTGCATTCGATGGCCTGATTTTCCTCATTAAGAGACTCCATCTCTTCAGTCATAGTTGCTGCCTGTTGACTACTTTCTAGCCCTTCCATTAATTCAAGAGACTCAGTCGTCAATGCGTATGCAACCATATCATCACGGCCACTGTCTGATGTCGACGCGTACGTCGTCATATCCTCGAAACCGTATCTAACCGGCGGTTTCCTTTCTCTCTGCGGTCTACCCGTCTGCGGCATCTGCGGCTCTATCTGCTGCATTTGCTGCACAGTCTGACGATCCCCTGTATTTCGGGAGGAGTCGGATGCACTCTCCTTCTTCACTAGGATGTCGGACTCCACCTAAACGGTGTCACTACTGCTACCTACTTCTGTCCCCTCCACCTACTTTCTCGATTCGAGTAAAGCATCCTCATGAAATGTAACATCCCTGCTGATGATAAATCTGGGTGAATCTTGATCAGTACACCACAACCTGTATCTTTTCACCCCAGAAGCATATCCCACCAAGATGCACTTGACAGCCCTTGGTTCTAACTTATCGGTTTTCACGTGAGCATAAGCCGGACAACCGAAGATCCTCAAGTTAGAATAATCAGCTGGATTACCTGACCACAGTTCTTCTGGTGTTTTGCAACCAATCTTTGTGTGTGAAAACTTATTTATCAAGTAGCCTACAGCATTTACTGGCTCAGTCCAAAAGTCCTTGGACAATCCTGCAGTAAACAACATATAACAAGCTCTTTCCAAGATCGTTCTGTTCATCCTCTTTGCAACTCCATTCTGCTGCGGAGTTTCTGTAGTGGTGTAATGTTGAACTATGCTATGATCCGTGCAATAGTTTTCAAACTCTGTCTATCTGTACTCCTTGCCATTACCTGTCTTCAACTTCTTCACCTTTCTGCCAGTCTGTTTCTCAACCATTTCTTTCCATCGCTTGAATGTAACAAAGGTCTGATCCTTCGTCTTCAGAGTATAAACCCAGACTTTCCTTGAATAATCATCAATAAAAGTCAGCATAAACCGGGACCCGCCCTTGAAGTAAACCTTAGAAGGCCCCCATACATCTGAATGAACATAATCAAGGATACCTTTCGTGCGATGAATACTTGTCTTGAAACTGACCTTTCGATGCTTCCCGAAGACGCATCTCTCACAGAAATCCAACTTGCCTGTCTTCATGCCACATAGTAAATTCTGATTGCTCAATATTGTCAATCCCTTCTCACTCATGTGACCCAGGCGCAAGTGTCATAAGCGTGTTGAGACAGATTCATGGTCATCTGAGGAAGACACTGCAGCTCTACCTGTAACTGTATTTCCAGACAAAACATATAAGTTTCCAACTCTATTGCCTCTCATAAGAACCAGAGCACCCTTCACAACCTTCATGACTCCACCTTCAGCTGAGAACTTACAACCATCGGAATCCAAGGCACCAAGAGAAATAAGATTTTTTTTCAGATCAGGAACATGCCGAACTTCTGCCAACATTCTGACAATTCCATCATACATCTTGATTTTAACTGTTCCAATTCCAACCGTCTTACATGCAACATTGTTGCCCATCAAGACACTACCACCGTTGATTTCTCTATAAGTGGTAAACCAGTCCCTATTGGGACACATATGGTAAGAACAACCAGAATCAAGAATCCATTCATCCTTAGGATGAATACCATTTTCAATCACAGAAAGTGCATTGTCGGAATCATAATCTGATCTTCCATCTGCAATACTGACCGAATTATCATCAGATGATGAATCTTCTATTTCTTTCCCTTTCCTCTGCCTTTCGGAACAGTTTTTTCTGATGTGCCCTTTCTTATGCCAATAATAACATTCAATGTTTTTCCTGTTGGATCTATGTTTGCTCTTATTACTGGAGTCTTTTGTTCTTCCTCGTACTACCAAACCCTCACCCGAACTATCATTGTCAGCTGCAACCTTTTTCTTCAACTCTTTCGAGTTCAAGGCTGCCTCTACATCCTCTTTGGAGAGAGTATCTCTACCATACATCATAGTATCAATAAAATGCTCATATGAGGGTGGTAACGAGCACAGCAACATAATAGCTTGATCCTCATCATCAATTTCAACATTGATATTTTCCAAATCCATAATAGCTTTTGTGAAAGAATCAACGTGAGTTGAAACAGACGTACCTTCCTGCATTTGTAACGTGAACAACCGCTTCTTTAGATACAAGCGATTCGTGAGAGATTTTGTGATGTACAAGTTTTCCAACTTTTGCCATATGCCAGCAGCAGTTTTTTCCTGAACAACCTTTCGCAGTACACCATCGCTCAAGAACAGTAGAATCTGACCATACGCCTTTTCCAGCAACTCATCATTCTCTTTATCTGACAATTTTTCAGATAGAGCATTCTTTCCCCTCAAAGCTTTATGCAACCCATTATGGACCAACAAAGCATGCATCTTCAGACGCCAAAGACCGAAGTCATTATTACCGTCGAATTTTTCAATATCGAATTTAGCAGCCATTCCGCAAATCTTTCACTGGAACTGTGTAGATCTGGTCACCACGAGCACGCTGGAAGAAACGGATCTGAAATCCGACTTTGGACGGCTAAGATATCGCAGAAATAAGTTTCTGAGCTCCGATCAGTTAATCTTCTTTGTTGACCGTTGAATAGCCAATCTTCTTCCATAATAGCGTAGATCTGCTCGCAACGAGTCCGTAGGTTCAAACGGATCTCAGATCGGACTCCGGATCGTCAAGATATCGCGAAAACAATTTTCAGCCTTCGATTTGGTCAAACAGCCTTTGACCGGAAGAATCTGCTGACGTCAGCGCCTTTCTGCAACTGGTTCTGGGCCTCTTCTGCACGGGTCAGGTCCACTTGGACTTGACCCGACCTGGACTGAACCTGGAATTATCCTGGCAGATGGGCTTTTGACACGGGTCAGGCTTGACTTGTCTTGGCCCAACCCGTGAAACAACCTGGAACCAGGCCCACAAGTCTGGGTTTTCTTCCTCCTCTTTTTCAAGTTCTGTTTCAGACACAGAACTTTTCCAAGTTCTCCAATCTACTTCCACGGCAACGGCGCAGCGGCGCTTCTTCTCCGGTGACGAGCAGCGGCAGCGGCGGAAAAAAAACTTCGGTGGGTTGTCTTCACGGCGATGTGGGGCCCACCGAAAAACAAAAGAAACCCAAATCGAAGTGTCTTCTGTGTCTTATCAGCACTGGCGACAAGCTCCAGCAGTTTATTTTTTTTTCTTCTTCACGCTGTTGTTTCTGCTCCTCCGGTTCGTGACTTCGATGACGACTCCGACGACGTGAAGAGGCGTGACGACAGTGGGCTTCACCGAAACAGAGCAGACAAACTCAATTCCGTTCTTCTTCCAGTCAGTGACGGGCGCCTTCCGGTAACTGCGAGCCGCACTAGATCAAAAACTGAGAATCCTTGATGGATTCTCTCCGGCTCCGATCTCAAGCAACCCGATGTGGCCCACCAAGGATCAATCTGATCCCCTCTCTTCTCCCTAATCAACCCTCTCAAATCCGATTCAACAGATTTCTTCCGATCACGACAATTAGCTCTGATACCAGTTTGTTGGGATCTAGGGCCTATAGAAAGAGATCAATCACACACAAGAACACGGAGATTTACGTGGTTCGGCTTTTGGCCTACGTCCACGGGAAAGACGGGAGAACTCACTATGCAATCAGAAGAAGGTATACATCATAGAGACCCTAAGTCTCTATTTATAATATCAGCCCAATACCCAGTTACACCCAAACACTACTTCTAATCACAGTAGACCTATGATAAAAGACTTACTTCTAATCTCAGTAGAACATGGGCAATACAGGGGCCCGGTTTATTTATAATTTATTCAATTGAGCCAAACAAATAACACTGTCTATGGCTCCAACACACTCTTGTAAATAAATACAGCATTCATCAAAATATAGCATAATCAAAATATAGCATATTTATTATTTGCTGCCTTTTTAAAATGTTTGAAAAATGGGTAGAACAAAAGCTTATTTGCAATCTCAGGTGGGTACTCCCCTTTAGATTGCTTCACATAATATGGCATGAGTTTTATAATTGCATCCAATGTCTTGTTAAAGTATTGGCTGCTTGTCTCTCCTAGATGTTGAAATAAGTTATGCATTATTCAATTTCTTTTGCTGTGACCAATGGTGAATAAAAATGTTTCCAACTGCTCCTCTACCGTCATTGTATGTGAGTCGCTTAAAAGGCCTCTATGTTTTAGCTCATTGGCAAATAACAAGAAACAACCATTGCTCATTCTAAATACATCGGGACATTTATAAGAGTGTCCAATCCAGATCTCATTGAGATAAGCATTTCCACTATGTGCAAATTTATGAGAGTGTCCAATCCAGATCTCATGGGTAACAGCACCCTAAAAGGCATGCTAATGTGACAACATTAGTTAACAGTAGCAAAAGGTCTTTTCTATCCATGTAGGTGAAGACAAAAACAAAACTAATTGTATAAGCAATGACATTCCGAGAAATTGAGTAGAAGTCGTTTTTTGTCCACAAATCTCACAAATTAATAAAACTCTTCATCACACTCCAACAAAATGAATAAAAGACATTCCTTATCCAAACATCCCATGTCTTAATAAAAACATACATGATATACAATAAAAAATTCATAAATGAGTCCCACCTCACAACCAAGACCACGAATTACAAGTCCTAGATGACAACCCAAAACTTCAAATTAAACATTGTTAAGGAAGTCAAGTTTAAAGATCTTGTGGTAATCGTTGTGTATGGCCAAAAACTGGGAGGCCATCTCTTCATTTCCTAGCTATCAAAATGCTCCTAACTTTATCATCTTAGCATCGGTTCTAGATCAAGAGGTAGCATTGCTTACCAGACTTTCTTCATTCATTCTTCCCGATGTATTCCTTGCCATTGTGTCTATTGCATCTATCATGCACCCAACAACTACTGCCATTGCATCCCTTGTGCTTTGGCTCCTTATTGTTTGATGGGAAGATCCTCCAGAGTTCATATTACGCCTCCTAATTGTAGAGATGTGCTCATCTCTAACATCCTCATTGTAGGTAGCGGCATCATCATCAACACTCAAGTCATCATCCATGTCATTATTAGGGGTGTAACAGTTTGGTTAATTATGTGTTTTGGGAAAACTATTAATCGAACCGTATTTTACGGTTTTCGGTCTTTAAAAACTGTAACTGTACCTAAAATATCATTAAAGAATCAAACTGCAGTTAACCGTATTAGATGGTTCGGTTACAGTTAATTGTCACTTAAAATTCATGCTTTTTTTTTTGTCAGAATGCAAAATACATGTTCAAAAGTCCAAACCAAATATCCCAGATAACAAATTACATAATTTCAAAATACTAAAGCAGCATTAAAATGTTCACATAGACAAATGAAACAACAAAGTTTTGGAGTGTAACAGTTCGGTTAACCATGTATTTTGGGAAAATCATGCTTCAAGGTTTTGTTAATAATCGTGAGTCAAGACTGAAAATTGAAACCGAACCGTAAAGCACGGTTTTTCGATTTTAAAAACTGTAACCGTAACTGAAACCGTGAAACACGGCTATTAACCGTTAGTTTGGTTCGGTTCGGTCGGTTAGACGGTTTTTTTATTTTTTTAACACCCCTAGTCATTATTATGCATGGATGGATGCGATTAAGGATGTCATTCACAACCAATTCCTCTCACCATCAATAATTAAGTCGCCAAATATTTCACACACACGATGTATTAGTTGGGCATGGGCCTAGACCTATGCATACTAGCTCTAGGAAGTGCATGCATTCCATGCATAATAGATCACAAGTCATACTTGCATTAAAAAAAATACAAATTGAATAAGAATTTCACCATAATGTAATCGTCCCACACCCGTCTTTTTTTGTGACCTTTTTCCTTTCTTCGTCTCATCCAAACCCACTAAAATTTAGGATTTTCTTTCAAGTTGAGATTAGAATAGCTTCTATATAGCTTTGGGGAGTTTTTGAAAGCCTTTTTACTTAGTGGGGCCCTTTGAGGGTTCTTTTAGTGACTTTGCATAAGTGTAGGGGGAATTATCCATGATTCTAATAAATTCGTGTTTCCATTTCCGATTGATAGATCTTGTTAGCCTCTACAACTTCCGTGCTCACTCTGTCCCCGTTCAATGATTCAAAACTCAATTCTTCAAGCTTTAGTGGCAAATCAGTCTTTTTACACAAAATATGGACACATTTTCCGATGACTTCGAACCTTTCGAAATATGTACTTTTCAAAAATTAGAATTTATGAAAAGCGTTTTTCACTTCATTGTCGAAACCAGCCAAGGCCCGGAAACCTATGTTTTATGCCCAACAAGTCTTGTTAGAGGAGGACCCACCTTCACTTTATATATAAGGAGAACTCTTTTCCTTTCCCCTTTCCTTTCTCATGTTTGTTAAAGGAAAGTGGTTCCAAGCCAAGCTAAGGTTTTCCCTCTCCACTACTTCTTTCTTCTCCCTTCAATCCACCTCAACTATTGCCCAAGTGGAGGAGAGGATTACATCTTCTTCTTCCCCACCATGAGAGCATTCCTTTGATACCATTGGAAGAGAAATCCAGCCACATTAGGGTTCCCTTTGAGCAAGCCTTGTCCATTTGAGGATTCTCCAAGTAAGTAATCACTGTCATCTTCTAGATTATTGTTTTGCTAACCCTAGAGAGTATTCTCCTCTCTTATTGCAAGCTCTCTCTTTCTTTATCTCTATGTTGGCCATTTAGGGTTCTAAATGGGTGTATTTTGGGGGTTTTATGTAGTTTGGAGGTTTTGGACTTAAGAGTAAGTTTGGGAGCTTGTTTAGTTCCTTTGGAGACCAAGGCAAGTGGTTGAATTGAATTATGGTGAATATTAACCCTTTCATGAATGATTTCTTGATATTTTACTTTGTTTTTATAATGTTTTTCATGGCTTTAATTACTTTGAAATCCAAGCTATGGTTTCCATGAGTCTTGCAAATACATGCTTAATAAGCTCTCTCTTTCTCTCTATCTCCCTTTCTCTTGATGATTTCACTTGAAATGATTTAGGTTGCTTTGGTTCAATGTGATTTTATGACATAAATGATTCACGTGTATGATGGATGTATTGGATATGATGTGAAGAAATGTTATGGTGTGTTTGGGCGAGATTAGATGTTGATTATTGGGAGGCAACAAGGCCATTTGTATGTAGGAATCGTAATTTTGAGAAGGAGAAGAAAAAGAAGGTAGGAAGGGCCATTTCGGGTAGATGAAATACTGCCCACTCGAGCGGACATCTGGCCGATCGAGCGCGCAGACATCTGGTTGCCACTCCTAAGAAGCAGAATGCATGTTCGCTCAAGCGGATATGGGGCTGCTCGAGCGAGCATACATTCTGTCTGTTGCTCCTCCTGCGCAGCACAGGTCCACTCGAGCGCACCTATACCCTCTCTAGCTTGGGTTATGTTTGGAGCATGGAAAGAGGGTTTGAGTAGGAAGAAGGGACTATCTCAAGTCCTATCGTCATGGTTTGGTGCGGGGAGGACTGTATGGGGTTCTAATGGAGACAAGTCTCACTCCAGAAACATATCGAGGATTCTTGATTTATCAATCGGTATAGAGTACTTAGAATGTCTTGGATCTTCTGGAGTACCAAGTCACAAGAATAAAACAATTGTCATACGAGTTCTTATGCGCATTGAACTAAGCCTTGAAGCCTTAATGTGTGGTCTGGCATACATGTGGAAAGCCTATCGTATTTTTATTTTTATTCAAATTACATGATTTCCCTCCAATCTTGCGAATCATTGTTAATTTCACTTCAAAACTACAGTATCATGCAACTTGAGTATCCAGCTGGCATTGTGCATTCATGACAAGTTATCAGCAAGTTATACATGTGGATAAGCTTCCAGTTTAGCCTATTTTGGTGTTATACACCTATATATGCTCTGATTTCATCATGTGACCTACGTATCGGCACCACTAAGCTTGAGCAAATTTGTCGGCTTGATTTACCGACTTGGAATCCTTAATAACTTGTGCAAGCTGCAGTCTGGGTTCTAGCCTATCCAGTTATCCTGTTCCACGGCCGGTGTTTAGCCTGTTAGCCAAGTTTCTTGGCATCTAATATATGTATTTAGTTTGCTCTCGTCACTTTGCGTGTCCGAGGCTAACGCCTCTAGCGTGCTCTTATCGCATTAGTAATGGAGGATTTAGCTTTGTGTGGTTGCTATCTTGCCAGTTATCTATTTATTGGTACTTACTCATATTTTATATCGATCATGTATTTTCGGATAAAGTATGCATTGTATTTCATGACAATTGTTGTTTTAGCAAGTTTTCAATGTTTTCCAAGGTAATTGTAAATTATATATTATTTATATCTCTTTACACACCTGCCAGACCGTCGTGTTTTACCCACTACTTTGGTACTCACGTCTAGATCTTGCTACCCCTGAAGAGGAGCCAGAGGATGCGGCTGAAGAGCTGTAACGCGTACGAGAATGGCAAGCTGACGATGTTGTCTAGACATTAGGTCATGCTATGAGTTGCGAAACATCTTTTGGGAGGGTGATAGTCACATTTTGGGACTTGGTTGTACTAGCCTTTGTTGGCCTTTATTTTTGGGGAATGTTTAATTAAACTTATCTTGTGTAAATATCTAACTTTACATTTTGGGAATGCAATATGAATATTGCTCACTCTGATATCATGTTTTATATTAAATTGTGATGTTAGTCTTGTTATCATGGAGTGATTTTTTAGATTTGGTTTGTTACATGCTTCTATACCCCTGATTGAGATTTGCTTGTGCGCGTGATATCCTTACCGCAGAAACCTATGGGAAATCACGTGCACTGATGTTGTGTTTTTTCGTCATCCGCGTACGTGTCAATAAAGAAAAAGAAAAATGCACACTGCACTAGACCGCCGATCCCGGATTAGGAGCTGCCCTCAAGCGCTAAGCCGGTCCGGGATAGCGACAGACTGGTATCAGAGCGAGACATGTTTCGGGCAAGTAAAAGAAACTAAAAATCATAGGGACGTGGCGAGGGTTTGTTAGACCTTTTGTTAGTTAGAATCGTGTGGGCAATATATAACCGTCTATTTGATTATTTTGTGCTAACACCTTGTTTTCAGTGATATGCCACCTCGTAAGAGACCCGTGAACGGCAATCCCAGAGCTAGCAATAGTGAATGCACTAGACCACTTGAGGAAAACACTCCTGATACAACCATGTAGAACTAGTTTCAAAGGAATGATGCAGGCTTTAATTGACCAATAGCATCAAGCAATAAAAATCAAGCCAGACTACGGGAGCATATGGCAAAAAAGGATGAAGACCATGTATGGGAAATGACTCAAGTGCAGAGGTATTTATTGGAAGTATTAGAAAGAAGGCCTGAACCGGTACCAGCTCAACCACCGGGCACTAAGATTGTTATTAACAAGAAAGAAAATGATTCCAATGTATTGTTTGAGCGTTTCCGAAAGAGGAGTCCAAAAGAATTTACTGGGCGAAAGAACCCATTGGCTGTAGATGATTGGCTAGAGCATACAGAAAATATATATGAAGTGTTTCAATGCACGAGACAACATCGGATGATGAAGTTATGGATGTGCCTGATAACAAGATGGACTACTCTTGCACGCTTCCCGAGAGCAAACCGAGAGTAAATGAGAGTAGTCTTTGGCACGTGGCCCGAGATCAGGCAAGAGAATAAAAAAGAAGTAATGAACTAGAAGTCGTTTGGCAAAGGCTTGTTACATGCATGCAAACTGAAGACAAAAACAAACTGAATACTTTGGTTTTCTTTTCTTTTCAAATGCACGTAGACCGAGGCAGGAAGAAAAAAGCAAATCAAAGCTCCTTTGGGTTTTTTTTTTCTCAACACACGTAGAAAGGTTTGGAAGGCTTTGTGTTTTTTTCTCAAAGTACACAGAAAGGTTTGGAAGGCTTTGTTTTTTTTTTTTGTCAACGCACGCATAAAGGTTTGGCATGCTTTGGCTTTCGTGCTAATAACATGTTAGAAAAGAGAGAGAATAAAAGAGAAGATTAGAGAGAAAAGTAGAGAGCTTTTCTATTATCTCAATATATATACAAATACAAAGGGAGGATGCCTATTTATAGACAAAGTAACATCCTAATAGAGAAACCCTAATTCATCTTATGTGGGCATCCACCCATGATCTATATCTTATAACATATACCTCAATTTTTATGAATACCACTTGGATGCATGACATATTTGGCATCTACATTTTGAAGGACATATGAGGCTTGATTTCATTAGCTAAAAACCCTCCTATTTAGTTTCAAGCATTTGGAGATATGTTGTTGGAAGAGTTTGAAGAACAAGTCAAACAGCATTCTAAAATGCTTGTCCACCAAGATAAAATTTCAAAATGCACACGGCAAAGAGCATTCCTAAATCCTTGAGAATTTTGCTGGTTAAAAATAACTTACATTGTCTCAATAAATTTTCACCATCCAAACACAATTAGATGGAGAATTGGGAATCCCAAAAAGACAACTGCATTTACGAGGGAATTCTGGTTAAAAATGCTCCCTTGTTGGCTAAAACAGTCTTGGTTTGTGTGCACCCACTTTTAAATGGGTTAAGGAATGCAAAACATCAATCAAATTAGATTATCACAATCCTTGATTTTAGGGCCCAAAGTTGCATGCCTCCCTTTAAAAAAAAAGAGAAAAGAAAGTGTAATTCAATGCAACAATAATAATGCTTCTCATTAGCTAGCAACAAATTCGGATAAGTGCCAATGTGTTATAGCATGATTCAATTGTAATTAACTCCAATGGATAGCTCAGTTGGCCTAAGATCACGGTTCGTACCAGGGGGGTTGATAGTTCGAAATTACACTATCATACTGGAGCCACTGGCAATTTACCTAAATCTCTCCGGGTCCGCATCGATTATTCTGGTCCAAAGGCCAGGATACCCTCCCGTATAAAAAAAAAAAAAAGAGTCATAATTAGGTGCATTAGACGGAATAAAAATGCAACCTTTTTTTTATCAAAATCAATCCGGGATCAGTGGCATTCTTATCCATACAGTCACATCCCTATCACTAGAGACTACAGAGCTGAAAGCAACTTCTCCACAACGACAGGCTGTAAAAACCAAACCTTACCGTTGGTAAAATGTCTGCCAACGGTCGATAGGCAAATGATTCATCATGACCACCCATTCCATCATGGCCCACCAAATCAACGGCCACGATCATCACCAACTCCACCGACTCAGCCACGGCAGCCCTGATAGAAACAGTTGGATTCGCAGCCAGTCACGACACATCGCTTTTTCCACGCCACGGATTCCAATCTTACCCGCAGACTCCTTTATGCCCCCTTCGATTCCAACAACGATGCTCCAACCCCTCTCACCATCCGCCACGTGTCTCTCTCCCAAAAGATGCTGACGTAGCCCACAGACTCTAACCCAAATCGACCCGAGACTTTTGAATTTAATAGCCGTTACCAATGCCCTCTGTTTGTTCTTCCGTTTCTCTCTCCCTATGGTTATTAGTACCAGAGCTAGGGTTCTTCGTTTTTGCTCTTTCTAGGGTTTTGCTTCGATGGCTTCTTCTCCTTCGTCGTCGGATCCTCCTGTGCTGAAGATCGAAGCTGCTGCAGCTACTGGTGGTGGTGGTGGAGGAAGTGGAGGAGGAGGGGGTGGTGGAGGAGGGGGCGGAGAAGCTTCGGAAGCTTTAATAGCGACGGATCGTCTTCTGTTCAGAGGACTGAAGAAGGCGAGGAAGGAGAGGGTGTGTACGGCAAAGGAGAGGATAAGCAAGATGCCGCCATGTGCTGCGGGGAAAAGGAGCTCGATTTACAGAGGAGTTACCAGGTATTGATTGGCTTTTTGATTTTCTATTGGTGAGTTTTTGAGGCTTTTTGTTTGGTCTTTTTCTTGTATGATTCTGATTTTGACCCTGATTTGGATGTCACTGAAATTTCAAATGGAAAATTGGGGAATTGAATTAAAGTTTGCTGGATTCTTTTTATTGAGATTATATAGAGGATCTGTTTGGCTGTGATGATTGAAAGACATGATGATTGTTTTAATATGTTTTCTGGTATATTTAGAGTATGCATGAAATGGGTTCTTTGTCTGTGTCGCGTCATCGTCATCGTCTTTGCGCCAGAGAGCTCATTGGATGTAAATAGAGAATCACAGGGGTGAGCTTTTGAGGGAAATAAGCCACCTAGGATAGGGCTGGTAGCTTGCTGTTGGATGTTGCAGCTTGCAAGACAGTGGATTAGTTTGGCGGGGAGGATGTTTGCCAATTACTTGTCACCTATACTTTTTGTTCCAAGCGCTAATATTGAAGGATGTTTGCCAGTTACTTATCACCTATGCTTTTCTTTTTTTTTTTTTTTTTTTGTGCCAATTGCTAACATTGGTTTTGGATCTGTAAATTCAGGCCAACGATAATTTACTTGATGCGGTTTCTCGTCGGCACCGAAATATTGAAACTGATGCGAGAATTGGTTTCTTTCTCAAATGTTTACTAAGGATGCGAGTCCAATTATGTCTCCACGTGCTTTGGTATTATTGACGCTTGATTTTGGATGAAGAACAACTGTTCGTATGTACTGCATTTCTCAAGTGTTGGCCTCTCCAGTGCCATGCATCCGTAGAGTCATGGTTTCTTAAATAACAAGTGTGGAACAGCATCAGAATGACATGATACCTTATCACATCTTCATAGGTGATCAACTCATATTGGATTATGAATTGAAACTGGATGGACATCATCTTATGAAACTTTGTTGAATTTGCAAGAAAGAAGGTAAAGTGGATGCTGCCATATCCATCTTCATCACAACACCTCTATATTGACAATTGGAGAGGGTAGAAAATGTGAGGATGAGCTTTTCATCCATTGGAGAGTGACTGAAATCCTGTTGGTGTCTTGGATTGGATGGATTGCTCTGTCGCCTTCTTGTGGTCCACTTGTGGTCAATTCTTAATGAAACTTGAAATTCATTCCATTATAGAAAAATTTGACAGATGGACAGATCTAGATCCCTTTCAATGATGACCCACCTTTGCTTGAAGGCTCCGATTAATTCCTTCTTGATGATGATTCCTTCATCATTGGTTGTACAAGTTGAAGAGTCTGCGGAGATAAATGTAGTTGTTAAACCCATCTTTAAGGATCAGTCATGATGTTGGAAGTATGTTTACCATGTCAAATAGTGTTTTTCTCCCTATCAAGAAGGATAAGTGTATGTTAGCATGGAGAATTTTAGTTGCATATTTATGCTAGAGGTTATGCTTAATGTTCCATAACGAGTTCTTTTCCCCCATTTTATTTACTCATATTCTTTACATCATGTCATCTAGGGCGACTGCATGTGATGTGCTCAAACTTGTGCTTGAAGGCTCCGATTAATTCCTTCTTGATGATGATTCCTTCATCATTGGTTGTACAAGTTGAAGAGTCTATGGAGATGAATGTGGTTGTTAAACCCATCCTTAAGGATCAGTCATGATGTTGGAAGGATAAGTGTATGTTAGCATGGAGAATTTTAGTTGCATATTTATGCTAGAGGTTATGCTTAATGTTCCATAACGAGTTCTTTTCCCCCATTTTATTTACTCATATTCTTTACATCATGTCATCTAGGGCGACTGCATGTGATGTGCTCAAACTTGTGCTTGAAGGCTCCGATTAATTCCTTCTTGATGATGATTCCTTCATCATTGGTTGTACAAGTTGAAGAGTCTATGGAGATGAATGTGGTTGTTAAACCCATCCTTAAGGATCAGTCATGATGTTGGAAGTATGTTTACCATGTCAAATAGTGTTTTTCTCCCTATCAAGAAGGATAAGTGTATGTTAGCATGGAGAATTTTAGTTGCATATTTATGCTAGAGGTTATGTTTAATTTTCCATAACGAGTTCTTTTCCCTCATTTTATTTACTCATATTCTTTACATCATGTCATCTAGGGCGACTGCATGTGATGTGCTCAAACTTGTGTTTATGTGTATGAAGTAAAAACCAAGAGTCACATTGTTGCGAGGTGTATATACACGGTACAATACATGAAAGAATGAGCGGAGTTTTGGTTTGTGTGATAAAAACATGTGAACCCTTAGTTTCCCTTGGGTGTTTAGTTGTCTCCACCATCAAATCAAGCACATCGAGGCTTGGTCACGTGACCACATCCACAATTTATGATGATGAGGAGTATCACCTAGGTTTGGGTGGGGGCTGTACATGTGTTGAACTAGGTTGGGCTAAGGCATGTCTAGGCTTAACTTGCATTTTGGACTACCCCATTTGACCTGGACACAAGCCTAAAGAAGAAGGCCCAATCTTGAGCTTGAATTTTACTCGAGGTCCAAGACCCAACTTGATCTTGTGACTAAAATATGTTGTAGGGACTCCAAAAATGCTGGGTTAAGGTCCAAATGGAGGTCCATTTACCCAAGAAAAAGTCCAAAAAATAAACTATAGCGACATCATTCAATGCCTGTATTAAACTTTAGAAAAAAGAAAAAAACAAATGTGAGAGTAGGAGGGGGAAAAAACTAAAACGACAGAGGGGAGGGAGAAGAAGAAGAAAAGAAGGAAGGCATTTACGTGGTGGCAACTGGTGTGAGAGAGGTTTTGGCAGTGAAGTCTGGAGAGCCATGGCACTGGATGAGAAAAAAAAACAAAAAAGTAGAATCCTACTCGAAGAGATTTTTATCGTCATTGGACATATGAGAACGAAGTCTGGGGGCTCAAATATTAGTTCCTTCCCTACCCAATAAGTGTAAATTCTGGGTCAACACATCCAAAAGTTGGCCAGGGTGTTCTGGTCTCGTTTTGGTGGCATTTACGTGGTGGCAACTGGTGTGAGAGAGGTTTTGGCAGCGAAGTCTGGAGAGCCATGGCACTGGATGAGAAAAAAAAAAAAAAAGTAGAATCCTACTCGAAGAGATTTTTATCGTCATTGGACATATGAGAACGAAGTCTGGGGGCTCAAATATTAGTTCCTTCCCTACCCAATAAGTGTAAATTCTGGGTCAACACATCCAAAAGTTGGCCAGGGTGTTCTGGTCTCGTTTTGGTGGCATTTACGTGGTGGCAACTGGTGTGAGAGAGGTTTTGGCAGCTAAGTCTGGAGAGCCATGGCACTGGATGAGAAAAAAAAAAAAAGTAGAATCCTACTCGAAGAGATTTTTATCGTCATTGGACATATGAGAACGAAGTCTGGGGGCTCAAATATTAGTTCCTTCCCTACCCAATAAGTGTAAATTCTGGGTCAACACATCCAAAAGTTGGCCAGGGTGTTCTGGTCTCGTTTTGGTGGCATTTATGTGGTGGCAACTGGTGTGAGAGAGGTTTTGGCAGCTAAGTCTGGAGAGCCATGGCACTGGATGAGGAAAAAAAGAAAAAAAAAAGTAGAATCCTACTCGAAGAGATTTTTATCGTCATTGGACATATGAGAACGAAGTCTGGGGGCTCAAATATTAGTTCCTTCCCTACCCAATAAGTGTAAATTCTGGGTCAACACATCCAAAAGTTGGCCAGGGTGTTCTGGTCTCGTTTTGGTGGCATTTATGTGGTGGCAACTGGTGTGAGAGAGGTTTTGGCAGCTAAGTCTGGAGAGCCATGGCACTGGATGAGGAAAAAAAGAAAAAAAAAAAGTAGAATCCTACTCGAAGAGATTTTTATCGTCATTGGACATATGAGAACGAAGTCTGGGGGCTCAAATATTAGTTCCTTCCCTACCCAATAAGTGTAAATTCTGGGTCAACACATCCAAAAGTTGGCCAGGGTGTTCTGGTCTCGTTTTGGTCCAGTTCAACACATCCAAAAGTTGGTTTGGGAGAGCCGGGCTTTCTATCCTACCCTATATGATCCTTGGTGCTGAGAGGTGGATATTGCATCAAATAATTAGACTTTCTGATGTATTTTCAATTTCTTGATAATGATTCTATAAATCGTTGTAATTTCTCTTGGTTATGTTTTAGCATAACTGCAATATCATGTTTGATGATCCCTGCACCTGCCTTTTTGCTATAGTTGTTTCCTTTCCAATTATAACTTCACCTTGTAGATTGAAGCTTCCTAGTGTATTAACAGGCATAGATGGACTGGACGCTATGAGGCTCACCTTTGGGACAAAAGTACATGGAACCAAAACCAAAATAAGAAGGGGAAACAAGGTATCACATTCTTGTAACTTTTTGTGGGTAACGGATATTATATAGTAAAGTACTCGCTCATTGGCATGAAGGATTTGTGATTGGTTTCTCGCCATACGGTAGTCTACGTAACTACATTATATACAATTTCCTTTCACAAGAGTTGCTTGTAAAACTAATGTTGAATTTGTAGAAACTAGTATTTTTATTCTTAATATTTGCTTTATGCTTTGTTATATGGGTGTAATGGGGCAAAGGTGACATGTAGTCTTTTTATGTTTATAAAGTCTCTTTCTTAATATTGTGGAAGTGCAAGTTTAGTAACATATTTGTCTACTCTATTCCTACAGACGAGAAAGACATAAAGATGAATGAATTGGCTATTGATGAATATGATCAGTCCTCCCTTCTTATATCATGTCTATTCCATTTACAATAGGTATACATTAACGATACAATATCCCCTTAGTTCGAGTGATTTAGGGGCCATCCTAATCTCTAAAGTTTATTGCACATATCTTATATCATATGGTGGTCCATAACTTCATTTTAATACCCCCTCGAATTGATGTTGGGAAATCTACCAGTAGTGATTTGCTTGTGAAGAACTGATATCGATTTTGCATCAAAGCTTTGGTGAAGGTGTCAATTGTATAGAGGTTGGAAGGTATGTGAGGAAGGGTAAGACCGTTGTCATCAAAAGCTTCTCAGATGAAGTGACAATTGGCCTTGATATGCTTTTTTTGTTAATGAATGACAGGGCTGCCGGCAATTCGATAGCATTGCTGTTGTCAGCATGAGGAGAAGTTGCAATTGTCTAAGAAACGGCAAGTTCAAATGGTCTTCAAAGCCACAAAATCGCAGAGTAGGTAGGTCACATGATATATAGCTTCGGTAGAAGATGTAGAGACTTCCAAATAATCACAGACCAGCTATAGCTTCAGTGGAAGATGTATAGACTTTGTCCCATTTCTTGCATTCCCAAGAAATCAAGGCAAGATTGAGATAGACACCAACCTGTGGTGGAATGACAAATGTTAAGACATCTAGCCTAGTCATCATCACAATATGCAGTAAGGTGAAGATCGGATCCAACATGGAAAAGAAACCCCATGTTCTGGAGTCCCCAGAAGATACTGAACGATCCATTTAAAATAAAGAAGAAGGAAGGATCACAGGAAGAAGGGATTTTAATGAAAAAAGAAAAAGTGCCACAACGTGCTATGAGCAATAACTCCAGAGTGCATGAATTCCTATAGTTTATTACTTATTATATCACATGCCCTTGCACATTTAAGATTTCAATTATATCTCGAGCATTTATAAAGTAATCAAAGTACTGAAGTGGCACTATTACATCAAGATTCCTAATAGGCTAATTCTTTATATGGGTGGGATGGAGCTAGGGTGACTTAGTCCCTTTACATTTGTCTTTAGTCTCTTTTTAATATTATGATAGAGTGAGTTGAACTACTCTCTCTCTCTCTCTCTCTCTCTCTCTCTCTCTCTCTCTCTCTCTCTCTCTCGTTTACCTAGTTTACCACTAATTTTAAAATGCCTTTTGATCTCATCTCGGTTTCTTTGAATCACTTCTTTCTGGTTGCATTATGTTTTAGTAATAAAAATTCTTTTCTATGCAATCCTGTAGGCTTTGTTTCTATGATTATTCTGGTCAATTGGGCTTGAGTAGTTGAGTACCTCTATTTTATTTTTTTTCCTAATAAACTAATTTCAAATTTAACATTGAATTTAGGACCTACTTTTTCTGTTACATCTAACAGTATATTTTATGATTTGCATGGAAATGGTTGGTGCTTCATCATTTCTTCAGTTTACTTGGGTAAGTTACTGAACTTCTATACATTTTTTATTATTATATCCAATTCATTCTATTGCATGGGTAATTTATTATTGATGTTATTTATCATTGCAATGATGAAATAAATAGGTGCATATGATGATGAGGAGGCTGCGGCTAGAGCATACGATCTGGCTGCTCTAAAATATTGGGGTCCAGGGACTCTTATCAATTTTCCTGTGAGACAAATCTCTTTCCATAGTTGGTTTTCAACTAAGATGCATTACAAGCTTCGATAGGCGCAACTCAGTTACCAAATGCGTGAATTTCAATATAAAACAGTCAGTTAAATGGGTCTTTAACTTCAGTTTATGGTTAAACTATAATGTCGTATCTGCCTGCTAGTATATGTGTATGGTTTTATTGGCAGTGTTGAAATTCATTTAATAAAAAAAACAAATGTACAAAATATTATTTTCATATGGATATTTTCAATCATTTTGTAATGGTTGATGTATCATGTGCATTGCATGCTGAACTGCAGATTGCTGATGCTGTAACTGTATAAAACTGATACAGGTTAGCGATTATTCACGAGATCTTGAAGAGATGCAGATGGTTTCAAGAGAGGACTACCTTGCATCACTGAGAAGGTATTAATCTTCCTTTTTTTACTGTGATTAGCTGTTTTATTGTATTGTGCTAATTTTAATCCCCCTTTTGAGATGGACTGTACAATTTGTCACACTAAATGGTAAAATGCTGTAGAAAAAGTAGTGGCTTCTCAAGAGGTTTCTCAAAATATCGTGGAGTTTCCAGGTATGTGAAAATATACCTTCCATTTTATATAATTTTTATGCTTCTGCTTTTGTAGTTGACACTGTGAAGTATTGCCTTATGTATGGTACATTGTGAATTTTTACCATCCATTTGATAAAATTTTTATGCTTCTGCTTTTGTAGTAGACATTGTGAAGCATTGCCTTATGTATGTTTATACAATTTGCTGATGTCAGTATTTTCAGGACCTAAAAAGAGCATTTTATCTCCTTTAAGTAAGTGTCAGTGGGCCCCAAAAATTGATGAAATAATAAACTGATACAATAATGGGATCTCACAAACATTTCATTGAACTGAGACTTAACTCTTGCAGGAAGAAGCTCTGATACTGTTATAGAGTTAGGAAAGAAAGATTAAATCTAAATTTGCTGAAAAATGTGTTTTCACGTAGTGAGGATACACAACTCAAATAGTTATCTAATATGTTACAAATAGAAAAGTGCTCCTTTAGACATTCCTTCAATAAGGGTATAGTGCATGGACCAAAAATGGTAAAGAAATTAATATAAAGCAGTGTAAGCACCATCATATACGAAGCATCTTATAACTTCATCTGTAGGTGTAAACCAAATGTGGTCGTCTTCAAGTTATAGTTATTCTGGAGGCACATTAAATTCTTTTTATCACAATTTTTGGGCCTGTAATCGGATGTAGGCTGGATATTAAATGATATTGGATACAAAGTAGGCATGCTGAATATCTGATGATGCTCCCATATTCCATATCAGAGGACAAGAAAGTATTACAGAACCCAACATAAATGGAAGAATAAACTTAAAAAATTATTCTCTTGATGAACATAGCTAAAAAAAAGTTTACATCATTATTATGATCCCCTTTATGTATAGAAACTTTAATTCCCAGGAAAACTAATGGATCTAGACCATTTCCATTTCAATTGACTTATCATTAATGATAAAACAACCAAGCAAGATGGATGAGAGAGAGAGAGAGAGAGAGAGAGAGAGAGAGAGAGAGAGAGAGAGAGAAATTTCCAAGGAAACTAATTGATCTAGATTCTAGACCCTTTCTGTTTCAATTGACTGATCATATTGATGGTGATATAACCTTAGGAAATGAAAAACTGACACAAACACAGAGAGACATTATACTGTTAAGAAATGGAATACAAATTCAAACACAGAGAGATAGCATAACTATAATGAAATTAAATACAAGCACAAAGCCACAAAAATGGGGCCATCACATACATACAGCATAGTCAAGCATATGATTACATGGTTAGGGTAAAATCGTAATCCTAAGTTCTCATTTTCCCCTTGATTGAGCTAATTACATGGTTAGGGTAAAATCATAATCCTAAGTTATCATTTACCCCTTGATCGAGCTAATTACATGGTTGGGGTGCAATCATAATCTGATGTAGTCCCACTCAATGTGATTTGGAACAAGAAGTTGAGGGTTATTCGTCTAAAAAAATCATAATCCTAAGTTATCATTTACCCCTTGATTGAGCTAATTACATGGTTGGGGTGCAATCATAATCTGATGTAGTCCCACTCAATATGATTTGGAACAAGTTGAGGGTTATTCGTCTAAAAAATGTAGCTGTTTTGTTTCTCAAAAATCAGAGCCAATATTCACAATCGCCAAAGATTATAAAAAAAAGAAGAAGCATGCAAACCGCCGTAACACTCACCTCAAACTCCAAGTTGAAGGAAGTGACTCCCACATAAAAAATCACTGATTTTCCATGTTTGTGCTGGTGTTTTAAAACTCGTCAGAGTTAGAGTTGACTCAGGCTCAGTTATGGACGAGTTGCTTCGTAAGGCTTGTCCAAGTCTCACAGTTATGCCACTCGGCCGACTATAAAAGGTTTGAAAACTTTATTGCTACTCACTCTTTCTTCCTCCTCTTGCTTGGGAAACCCTAGGAGACCGGGGAGGCCTAAGGGGTACTTTACATTTTAAGCGTGATAGAAAAATGGATTTTATATATGCATGAGCGTGATAGAAAAATGGATTTTATATATGAATGTTACATATGTAAATGTTAATTGCTACTCACTCTTTCTTCCTCCTCTTGCTTGGGAAACCCTAGGAGACCTATGGGGAGGCCTAAGGGGTGCTTTACATTATAAGCGTGATAGAAAAATGGATTTTATATATGCATGTTACATATGTAAATGTTACACATGTAACACATTATCATGTTTGTTAGCATCATCATTTTCACATGAGTAAATGAGTACATCCAACCAGGAATCAAAATAGTAGTGGCTGTAGCAATTAGTGGCCAAAACACTGTGTAGAGGCTGCGGCGATACATAGTAGTGTAGCGGTGTGAATTTTTTAAATGGTCAAACAAATTTGAATCTTGTGTAGCTGCCAATCTTGTGTTTTTTAATAATTTGAAACCATATAAGGGTAGAGACAATTTTAGGAAAGGCTATTGAGGAGAAACTAGGAAAAACAATGTTGTAAATTAAAACTGCTTAGATCTATTAGGTTTTATACCATGGTGGTGCTACAATTTTCAAAATAGCGTAGCGGCCTCAACTGCTACCCTAGATAGATGTATCTGCGTTATTTTGAACCATGCATCCAATGATTTTAGATGTATCTGGATTTTTTTTTCAAAAATTTCTCTAGTTCCATGAAGATATGAATTTAAGTCACGATATTATTATTGACCATTTTTAATACAAGAACATTGAATGGTTTGGATCATGAATTTAGGGGCCCACAGAAGTGTAGAAAATTAGATATATAGCTTGAGACATTTTCACAAATTACTCAAAATCTGTGATGATTTGAGATAAATCAGGTTCAAGCTCTTCGGGTTTAGTAGTTCAACAAACAGATCAAAAGTTGGGAGTTTCAACAAACAAATTCTCAACTTTTAGGTATTTTTTGTATTTTTTTTTCAAATTTTTTAGCGCGCCTTTTCTGGTACGGAATGCAGGAATTAATCGGAACATCAGAACGTTCTACTATAAGGCTAAACTAGAATGGAATTGACAACCATAACAAGAATGCAATCATTGTGTAAGAGGTTGTACTGCAACTTCTGTGGGAGGGGTGTTTTGGTGTGTAAATTGCCTTATTTACACCATTTTCACACCTCATTTACTCTCACATGGGTAAATGAGCACAAACAAGTATTGCATAACCATTATGCATGTAAATCATTTACATTAACACATGTAAATGACTGCTAACAAATGAACCCCAAATTTCCATTTTTTGAGATCAAACCCTTGTTTTGGAGAAATTTAGCACGAGAAAATCGAAGGCACCATTCATCCGAATGAGAGGTTTTGTATTTGAGCTTCTTGAGGTAGATTTCATGTTTCCACTTGTATAAAAAGCTTAGATCACATATAATGAGGCATGTTTTCCTTAGAGGTAGTTTTTTTACCATATATATGCATTTGAAAAAAAATCAGTTTTCTTGTAATAAAATGTATTATTTTCCAAAAAATTATATAGAAGTTTTTATTACTTTTTTATTTTTTTAAGGCTTTGAGATGAAAGAGTGCCGGCCTCATGGATGCATTTTTTTAAGCTCAGATCTATGCATCACTCAATAATTTTTTTCCCAACAATTTATTTTTTTAAACGTGTAAAATTATTTTCTTTGTTTTTTCCGTCAATAATTTACATGTTTAGAAACATAATGAAGGTAAATCTATGGTTTTTCACTTAATTAACACATTTGCAAATAGCCTATTCTCTCATGTAGTTTTCACATGATCATCTCATTAATGTTATATTGTCATGGCATCGAAGAAGGAAAAGAAAGTTGATCCTGGATGGGCTCATGGTGAAATGGTTGATGGAGAGTGGAGACTGACACTTGTTTTGATGTAATTATTGCCACACGTATTAAATGGTGGGATTTATTGTTTTAAATGTCATTTAGGACGTGTTCGGGGATGCAGAGGGTTGTATGAATGTTAGTGCTGAACAAGGAAGCCCTAAGGCAAGAAGAGAAAAGACCTGTGAAGTACGGAGGTTAGAGAAAAGACCTTTCTATCTAGGACTCGGTGTGCGAAGCAAATGAAAATTTCATTTGTTGGTGATATGAAGCAAAAGGCCGGGGCCATGTGAAAAATTTATTCATTTCAATTGTATACCACCAAATGGCCACCAAGGGGAACGGGTAGGCCCACCAAGGGGAAGGGGTAGGCCAACGAGGATATGGATGGAGGTAGTAAAAATAAATCTAAACAAAGTGCAACTTAATTGACCTGTGAAGTACGGAGGTTAGGGATCATGATGCCTTTCTATCTAGGACTCGGTGTGCGAAGCAAATGAAAATTTCATTCGTTGGTGATATGAAGCAAAAGGCCAGTCGGGCCATGTGAAAATTTATTCATTTCAATTGTATACCGCCAAATGGCCACCAAGGGGAAGGGGTAGGCCCACCAAGGGGAAGGGGTAGGCCAACAAGGATATGGATGGAGGTAGTAAAAATAAATCTAAACAAAGTGCAACTTAATTGAGCATTTGGCTCAAGATAGATCGGAATGGAGAAATATAATTTGTGTAGGCAACCCCAACATAGTTGGGACCATAGTTACCTGATTTGCAATTCAAGTTTGAGTTCGCGATTCGATATATACTCCAATTAAAAAATTCGATGGGGGTAGGTTTAGTTAATTCGTTTTCTGATTCACTTGATTTGCAGTTCGAGTTTGAGAAACTCGTTGAACTAATTCGAGTATAAAATCCAATATAGTTGGCGATGGTATAAGTCGATTTACAAAAGTTCTTAGATTTTGCAAAAGTTACGTAAAAATGATGTTTCATTGAAAATTATAAAAAAAAAGAAAAAAAGAACAACACTAATTCAAACAAAAGATGTCCCATCTGATCAGTGGACCTGCATGTGGAAGTGAGACCTTTCAATCTCTCCTGTCTACTTGGGGCTGAATGTCTTAATATGGCCCTACAGACTCCATCATGACCACATGTCTAGTTTTGTGTCACAAGGCCTTCATACCCTATAAATTAATTAGTGTGGGCCATATATGAAATCCTAAATATCGTATGTAACCATCGTACTATGTGTTATCTTCACTTGAATTAGAGTGCTTTGTTTACCAAAAAAATAATAATAATAAGGAAAAAACATTAGCTTTGATCACTCGTAAATTGGAAAACTAGAGCAATTTGGATTCAAGATGTAGGCACAAACTCAATAAATAAAAATAGGTAAGCTTATCTCTCTCTAAATCCAGATAGAATTTGAATTCAAAAGTGATATTAATCCAATTAAATCTCTTCCTAGCTGTCTTTCTAGCTAGTGTACAGACATCCCACCTCCAGGCTGCTCCATATTGCTTCTTTTTTTTTTTATATATATAAACTTGCCTTGCCTATGTAAGATGATAGACATGTGGCATGAGGAGTGGCTGTATGGGCCTGCCATAAAAAATAAGGCTTGATGAATTAGCCATAGATAAAATATGAGTCATTAGATGTTGGCCATTCAATGGAAAGAATTGGATGATTATGTTTCTGACTAGATGTTGTCCATTCAGTAGGCCCCACCAGATGATTATGTTTCTGACAGCAAATCCAACAATATTTTTTCATATTTGGGACATCCTCTATGATTTCTGATAAACCTTTAGATGGTAACACGTGTATCATGTCATGCTTTGAGAAGGATATGCTGAATCCTCGTTTCCCAGTTCCCACTCCTTCCTGCTACCTGCAGCAGTCATGCTTTCAGAAGGATATGCTGAATCCTCGTTTCCCAGTTCCCACTCCTTCCTGCTACCTGCAGCAGTAACGAACTCCATCGAACCGGCGATTATGAGTATCCCAAATTCAAGCGAATCGAATCACGAATTATTTGATTTGAATAGTTCGTGATTCAGCAACTCTAGGAACGAATTAGGTCACTATGTTTGGGACAAGGCTTTGATGATGATGATGATGAATCGTATACCGCAAAATTTGGTGAATTCTATGAAGAGAGAACTGATTCTGGTACATTTTAACATGGCATGAAACCTCTTTAAGACTTACTCCCTCTAGATACCCTTGTACATTTCCCAGAGTACCCTTGTAATTAATCTCAGAGTACCCTTGTAATTAATCTTACTTTTAAACCCTTACGCGTGGTGGTGGTTTGGGTGTGTGTGTGGGGGGGGGGGGGGGGGGGGGGGGGGGGGGGGGGGGGGGGGTGAGGTGACATGTAATTGTACTTTGTATACATAAATATAAATACAGGGCACTCCCTCGGTACAACAGATTTTATGCAAATCACAATATTGCCATGGTATCAGTGCAAAATCCTAGATTTTAGAGAGGGATAGACGAGTTGCTATCCCTGTTGATGTTGCCAACATCGATTACTAACTTAGTTGCAGATTAATCTCCGTGACCAATGTTATGCTACTGCTACCAAATTCGATTGCCGAGAAGGGTTCGGCTCTGCATTCTTTGCATATCACCTTATTTTAACATTTCAGTAATATCTCAATCTCCTATCAGAGAAAGTTGATTGGAGTTGGATGTTGTTCCACTAGGAGTTGGAGCTTGTCAATCACTTATTTCTGAAACTATGTGTTTACTGTTTCCGCCGTGACTATAATTATTTGGCAGCCGGCACACCTTCCCTTTCATAATGTAGAGTGTGTAAAAAGGTTACATTGGAACCAGTTGCAGTCATTAGAGTTTCTGCACCATCCCCAAGAACTTCACAATCCTTGTCGTGAGCAGTGTCACTGGTGTAGGATAGATACATGGTCCCCCATGGGTCGACCAACCAATCGGCCCAGGCCCAGCCAATCCATCTTGACCTATCATCTTGGGCCCAACCCACATATTCTATCGTATTTAGAGTGTTTATCTATATTTTAAGTTATTTTTTTTAGATGTTTTAGTACTGGCCTTCCGCCTCGCATCCCGATCCACTGTCTTCATCTATTGTCATCAAAGTTGAAGATCGATCCATCAACATCAACATTCGGCAGTTCCATTTGGCATCCCATCGTCGCTGCTGGACGTCACCATCGACATTTGGCAGTCCGAACCATCAGATATTCTTCATCCCCACTATTGTTGAACCACTGGAACTCTCCAGATCAGTAACCAAATAAATCTATCCTAGGCCTTCCCAAGATAGCCGAGCACCATCCAAGGCCATACCACATTTGCCGAACCTCCTAAACCCACGTCCACCTCCACCTCCACCACACCCCTCCACAATACACAGCCCTAGCCGATCCTTCCTAAACTTAATCGCAATCCCCATCCCTCAAACCCTCACCCAATCGAAGCCCTTAGTACCCAAAATCATCTTAGGCCTCCTTTGGTACAGTTTACTCATTGAAGCATCTGATAGTTTACTATCAAAAATTCCAAAAAGAATTTTTTTTTCAGTGTTTAGGGTTTTAGTGTTTAGTGCTTAGCCTTACCCCCTCATTCTATATCATCATCCCATTCTTCCACCCTTTCTAATTCCGATGAAGGGGAGAGGGTTGGTTGTAGACCAAATCAAGAGTCCTGCAGACTACTACGAGGGACAGCGTTTGTATTGTACCTGTGCATACTACCATACTGTTGTTTATCTTAATAGATTATATAGGATCTTTAGTGGGGAAAATGTTCTCCTACAAGCAGATTGGATATTGTTTTATCCGGTCCAGCTTATGGGGCTCACTTATATGCATATTTATCAGTGGGATGAGGCAGATGGAAAGGTCTCCTTGTAGATGAGGGTCAGCCAGAAAATCAGCCTCGTCCTCTTAACAACTTTAAATCTCAATTGCATTTTAACCATAGATTTTTTTTGAGATTCAATCCAGTGATGAGTGATGGTTCGATGAGTGTTAAATTGTGCCTCATGCCACCTCATGGGATGGCAAGAGTGTTCGGTGCTGCACCGATCAAAAGTGGGCCCAAGTGGGTCCCATAGGCAATAGAGCTGGATTGCACATGTGGTACAGGATTATTAAGACTGAAACTGCTGAAATTATGGGCCAGCAGTAACTGTGCTGAAGTTATCTCTATATAAGGACGATGACTGGATGAGTCTCATATTGAGATCATCAATCTTCCCACTGTAATCTATCTTGTCTCATAGAAAATCGAGGTAAAATGGACGATACCCACTTTCCATTGCTCTTATATTCTCTCTTTTTTTATGGCTGTTGTGGTTTAAATTGTACTTTTCCCGGCACCTTTCTATTTTAGGTAGTATCATATACTGATTTAGGCTGCTAGAACTAAGGGTTGCAGAGATCATCAAGACTAAAGGTAGTGTTGATATACTGTCTAAGGGGCACTAGTTTCTTTAATTATTTGGGAGGCATACTTAGAATTTTTCTTTATTCAAAGGATATTTGGTCACTGCATGTTATTATCATGTTAAAAAGGATTGTCATGGTCTGACTCAGATATGAGACACGACTTCTCTCCATTGTTCTCTCTTCTTCCTTTCTCTTATCTATTTCTTCATTTTTTTTTGTCTATACCAAAGATGGAACTCAAATTTTCGTCTATTCATGATATGTGTAGGGACATGTGATGCATGATAACTAAAGTAGGTATGTGTTTAACAATGGCCCCTTTATTTCGGTGGCTGTTTATTTAAAATTATTAGTTTATCTGTTTGTTCACTCCCAATCGATTTTTGTTTTGTCGTGAGAACTCTTCCATCTGTCAACTTCCTTTTCTTGGATATAAAAATCCATTCTTTAGTGGCCATGTCGGATCATAAGCATGATTTTGCACAAGGTGCATCTCTAGCATTAATGTTTGGATACTATGTTCATGCTTTGTGCTGTATTTCAGGCCACAAAGTAGTCGATGGGAGACATCCTTCGGGCGAATTCTTGGGAATGAGAATTTCAATAGCTTAAACTGCAGTAAGTATACAGAATGCCTAAACTAAATCAACTGGTTCTTGATGAAATGGTCCTAGTTATTTTACCTCCTAGATGGATAACTTGAATGTTCTGTATTCAAGGTACTAGTGAGGATGCTGCAACTGAAAACGAATATACGGGTACCTTTTTCCTTGAGAGAAAAATTGATCTGACAAATTACATCAGGTGGTGGGGGCCTAAAAAGATACGTCGATCGGATCCTATCACTAAATCCTCTGATGAAACACATGGTATTTCAGATGCAGGCAGTGAACTCAAAACATTTGAATGGCCCTCGCAACATACTGAGCCATATCAGCTGCCTTCTCTAGGCCTGTCTTGTAAAGGGAAACCTTTTGCATCAGCTATGTCTGCCTGTCGCATATTGGCACAGTCTGCTGCCTTCAAGAAAATGCAAGAGAAAGCATCAGAAGCCCAAGATGGTGAGCACACAAACAATATAGGCCATGAAAAGACGGTTCTGAAATTGTCAAGTGTTGGTGGGAGTGAGAGTTCCGGAGTTGGATTAAGCTTGGGTGAAATGCCTCTTCAAAAAACGTCATACCCTTTGGGCCCTTTCTTATCAGCTCCATTGCTGACAAATTGCAGCAACATCGACCCGTCGCCAGACTCTGCATTCTGGACAAATCTAATCCAGCCAACAGGACTTTCCCTAAGCACAACAGTTAGTATATAGCGGGTTTTCTCTTCACTAAGTGGTTCCATTATATCATATGCTCCCTTTGATTTCCCTCCTATTTTCTGATCTTTGTTGCAGCATAGGAAGAATGAGATCAGTTCAACATATACTTTCTTCCGTCAAGAATAATGAATTCAAGCTGTCATTTCCTTATAACTACTAATGCAGATAGCAAAGGTTGGTGCCGTCTTTTCTTATAGCTATTCTTTGATTGAAGTAATGATGTCTTGTGTGTTGAATTACCTTCAACGTATTTTGAATTTTTTTGTGCCAGCCATGCGTGAACCGAATATCAGTTCAACATATACCTTCTACCGCCAAGAATGAGGGAACTCGAGTTGTCATTTCTGTGTGATTATTAATGAAGATATCAAAGGTGGGCCTCTTCTCTTCTTACAGCTTTTCCGAGGGAAGCACAACTAGATTGAAGTGTAAACGTTACTTTGTATGTTGTGGTACTTTTGGATGTATTTGAATTAATGAAGATATCAAAGGTGGGCCTCTTCTCTTCTTACAGCTTTTCCGAGGGAAGCACGACTAGATTGAAGTGTAAACGTTACTTTGTATGTTGTGGTACTTTTGGATGTATTTGAATTTTGCAGTGTAAGGCGGTTGTGAGAACAGTTGTCATTGTATATGATGTAATAATGTAACTAATTATCATAATAGTATATTATTTAATGATATTGGTTTGTTCAATATAAGTTTCAGAGGCTTCCAACAGGAGTCCATATGATATGTAATTTTGAAGAGGTTGATATTCTTCTCAGATAGACCAAATGTTTGGAATCAGATGCTCAGTTCTTTTATCAACTTCTAGCGTCAAATGTTTTCATCTTTCAACATCATTGGTAGTCCTTTTATGGATATTATATCATCATCAAAGCTTTGTCCCAACTATGTTGGAGTTGGCTACGGGAATTATGTTTGCACTTAAGATTTGTTTTTAATGCCTCCATCCATGTCCTCTTCGACCTACCGTTTTCCCTTGGTGGGCCATCAGCCTAGCATAAACGCATGGGGGTCTTTAATTTTATCCCCTAGATGCTATCCTTAAATGCTCTTGAAATCGCTCATTTCTAATTTTATCCTTTCTAGTTTTACCAAACAACCACATCAACATTTTCATCTCTTCTATATTCAGTTTGTACATATGTTGTTTTTGAATAGGCTAACATTCTACTCTATAGATTATAGTTGGTCTAATCACTGTCTTGTAAAATTTTTTTTTCAATTTTGTTGACATTTGTTGGTCACAACGTACTGCTACATGCACTATGATGCAGGCTTGAAGAAGTCTCCTCTTCAACCAATCCACTTTTATCTTATTTTCGATATTTTCGCTAATATCCCCATCCTTACTAATTATTGAGCTAAAATAATGATAAGAATTTCTATTTGGGATTTCCTAGATTTTAATTCTCATTTATGGATATTTACAAACAAATTACTTATTATCCCATTACCGCTATGCTTGATGTTTTAGTTTGTGGAAGACGAAGGTCTTATGCACTCACTCACACCCACAGTAGGGAAGAAAGCTTAGATATTTTATTGATTCCATAAATGAAAGGAAAAAAAAAAAGGTAAATTAGCCACAGGTACCTAAGCACGATCTTCTCAGGCAGCCAGTCCAACAACTTTTTCTTTAATGTTTATAGTGCATACAGCTGGAGATATTTTGGTGAGAGGTCCCTAATATGCCACATCATATATTTTCATGACTAATTTGCCCCTTTCAACAGTTTGAACATAAAAGTTTGAATTTTAAAAGTTCAAATCATCCATTCTCCCTCATTCATAGGCCAAGTTCTCTTTCATTCACTGTCACATCTTGGTTACTGCTGCTAAACCAGAACAGAAGAGGTCTAGGGTTCTGCTACAGCGCATGCTTTCCGCCGAGGTAGACGCAGATCTGAGTTTGCGGAGAAGAAGATTGGAAGTTTAAGATAAAATCAGAATGGGGGTAGAGGCAGCGAAGATCGGAATTTCAAATCTTGAAATTTTGAATTTCAAATCTTGATCTGTATTCAAAATTTTGAAATCTTGAAATCTGTTTTGTGTTTTTGAATTTTATTTGTCTTTTGAAATGATAGTTGACCATTATTAATAGCATATCCTACTAATCATGGACACATTTATCTTTAAAGAAAGAGTAATTTGGACATTTCAAGTCTTTAAATTTGAAAAAAAGACTTAAAATGGTCATTTCTGAATGGTGGATCTAAGGCCATTTCTGAATTGTCTTTAAATCCTAGGTGGACATGCCACAAGATTTTTGCCACCGAGTACCACTCCAACTGCCATGCCAAAAATGACATGGCATTTGGCATGCGGGAAAAGTGCATGCCAGATATTATTTTTGGTTATTTTATTCCAAAAGACACCCACTCCACCCTCAAATCTACTTAATATATTAAAAAAGATAAAATCTAAAAAAATAATAAAATAATTAATTTGGCATATGGAGTGAAGTTGTCATTTTTGGAGATGTCAAATTTTAAAATGCCAAATTATTACATAAGCCATCAAATGAAATTTTGCTTCTCCAAATTGGAGATGTATTTGCTTTTATGTCAACTCACAGCAACGGTTACATTTAGCAAGTTAGGACTCTCAAAGACCTTAGAAAGAAATAGAAGGCGCATTTCTTTAGAGTTGTTCATACATGAGCGATGGTGTGGTGTAGATGGCCCGGCTCACCTGACAAAATGTGACCCGCAGATGGTCCTTCCAGTTCTCAAATTTGTTAGCTTATGACAGTTGGTCCAATTACTTAATAACCTCAGTTGGATTAGTTTCAACCGGGTCCATTTGCAGCCATATCCCTGCTGGACAGCTCACTATCAAAGTCCAGTGTAGGCAGGCATAGTTTGGGTTACTTAGGGCCCAGTTAGTACTTGCATTTGCAGCTTGTATTTTTTTCCTTTTCCGTGTAAAAATGAAACTTGTGCAAATAAACTATATATTTAATAGTAAAATTTATGACAACAAATCTATTTTTGCATTAACTTGAATATTTACATTAGAATGTTGAGAACCAATATATTTTTCCCCTAGCTTGCTACCTATCATCAAAGTTAACATTCACACTATTTGGACCCTTTTGTATAATCAAGGTTGTTTGCAGCTATATCGTCACATAAACATCTAGATTCTACAATCTGAACTGATATTTGTCATAATGAAATACAATAAAATGACCAAGAGATCACTCACAAGCAATAAATTCTGGGTGAACTAAGGGCACATTTATGAGAGAGAAGCCCAAGAGATTTCTGATATTGCAAATTTCAAAATGGAAAAAAAATAAAAAAAATTCATACATTAGTAATCTGGTTCATCTTTCCTTGAATGAAATGATTTCAGCAAATATTCAAAATGGTAAAGCTGTTGATCTTCATTTTCAATTGCTTTTAAGATATTCTAAATGTAGATAAAGTAACAAAGTGTAATATAAAGGCTTGTGGAAACAAAGTCCCAGAACATATTTTTTTGCTGTTGAAATAATCAATAGAAAGATGGTGGATGTGAGTTCCAAAACCGTCGAGTTACAAAGGTCACTTCTAGCTTTTGGATGGGGAGAAAATTTAGAAAAACCCACTACACAGATCTTCAAACAAATCTTGCACTCTGAATGGATTAAGGGATTTATTTCTGAGGAACAGTTGTCGCAAAAGCCATGTTATGGGATCCGCATCTCATAGTTGAGCACAGCATCACTTATAGATCAGTAATTTCTAAATAGGGTCGAACCCAACTTATAAGCAATTAGAACAAAAAATTCTTTAGGAGAAATGGTACACATCAAGAAAATGAGCGAGGAGAAGAAACAATCTGAATCCTAATAGTAATAGCAAGGATTGTAATAGTAATAATAAACAGTAATCGTAGTAGTATAAAAGCTACCACTGCCGCAAAATCAATCCCATAAGAATAGTTGCACGACAGCAAATTAAACAAAAAGGTTCAAAAAATAAAATAAAATTGTTTAACTAGGTTGAGAAGATGGGAGATGCCGTGTTAGGTAGGTTGACAGGTATTGCCATCCCAAATAATATGCTCCAATTGAGGTGAACTTTTCCACTCGCACCCAATCCATGTCAGACTCCAAATACAACCAACACTGGAATACTATGAGGGATGAAGTAGGAACTTGGTAATGAAAAAGCTCGGGCACAGCCAATTACATTAGTGGTGGAAAACCTTTTTGTCAATATACAAACATGGGGGTTCTCCCCTATTTACAGATGGCATACAAAATTGGAATGGATTTTCAAATATTTCCATTCATAAAGATAAAAAGGCAGCAAATACTATTTTCACTATGTATCGTATAAAAATACATGTAGGGAGGTATTGAATCTGATCTCGGTTAGAGAGCCGAATGCTACACTCCACTTACGGGTTTGCTGCAAAATGATTAAATATCGTCTCCAGAGTTGATTGACTGATGCTGTACTCTGCTACTCCTAATTTACTCCTGGAGAATTGAGTTGCCCAATCACACTGCAAGTTAGAACAAATGTTCGAAATGAACCAACATGGATAACTCCACAAAGGCATGCATTTATACCTGTTTCGGTCTAAGTGTCCAAATATGTCAGCGAGCGATGAGTCTTCGCTGTATGGCAACTGAAACCAAAACCATTCAAAATATAAATAAATATAAAAATACAGAAAAAAGATATAAAGACCAGAAAATAAGAGAAACGTCCATTAAACTTGCTTCTGTCAAAAGAATGCACGAATTTATTATTGAATTACAATGCCCCTAAATAATTTCTTTGAGATGATCCTGAAGATACTAAAATTAATAATATTTTAAGCTGTCAAAACCTAAATGTGCGTCGAATTTCATTAAAGCTCAATGTAGAAGACTGTTTCAAGTCATACACGACAGACTGAAGGATAAGTAATAGCATCATTATTTTGGCATGCGGATGGGGGCATTCAGACTCAGAGAATCATTCTTTGAGGAATTTTGCAATTGAACTCCCACTTTTTGGTCATTATCAGACTAAATCTGATGGCCTATTCACATGCTATGCCATCAAATCATTTGACCTCAAACATGTTCCATGTGTTAATTCATCCATGGACTCGGTGGTAGTCCTCCAAGCGGTTTCCTAAGTTGTGGGCAAAAATGAAGCAAATGTATAATCAACAGTTCATAGTTAAAACATACTGAAGGTGTATTAGATTGTAATGAAGTAATCCAACAGGAACGAGTAAAGTACAAGGTCTAGATATGGGGACCACCACAAAAGTTAGTAGTCCCACATGTATACTAAACCACTGTAGAAATGGGACCGCCACAAAAGCTATAACCAAGGATCAAAATAGTAGTTGCACGTAACGGCCAGTGGCCAAAACACAAAGTAGCAGGCAATACGTGGTTGCGGTGATACGCAGCAGCATGTATGTTTAGCCATAATTGTAAAGTGCAAATATAAGAGATAATCATATAGCTATAGATAGATAGGAGATACATGAGATATTCAATGGTAAATCATTGTAAACTTGATTGGCCCTATTAGAGCCTCAACTGAGCCTTGACTGGAATTTCCAGTGCTATAAATACAATAGTTGACCCACATAACTAATACGGCAGTTTTCTGCTCAAATTTCTGCATTTCCGTTTTCTGATGACACAAGGAACAAGGATAATGAGGAGCCCATTATAATGATGTAATCTAAAGACACATTGGATTTCAAAGTGAGTGAATTGAAAGTATAACTCAAAGCCTATTCTCGCTAGGTGTAATGGGCCTTCGATGATACATCTAATGCATACTAAATAAAGAACAAAACAAATTAGCACATTTCCTATGCCAACATTTCCTTTTGCAAGTTGTAGTCTGCTTTTATTCCCCTCACATGTTGCTACTGTTCGCCAGGGACACAGCTTCATTTTGCTGATGCAACAATGACTCATTGAGAAATTAGACCACTCATTCTTTTTGTCTACATATAAATTCAGTCAACTTTACAAAAAAGGGGGAAAAGCCATATATTCCTTGTTTTTCACAGTACCATGAACAGTGAGTTTCCTAGGTCCTTTTTCTTGGTGATAGAGACCATTGACGTGCACCATGTGGCTGATGATGACCAAATGGAAAACTCCCACTATCCAACAACTCTTAAGAATGGACAGCAATCCCTATATCGTGAATTGTAACTCAATATTGCTTTGGGGATAATAAATAACACTCGGTAAAAATAACTAGATTATTTCAAATCAAACAGTCAACAAATATGAATACTAGAAAAACGGTAAAATTACCATTACTTCCATGACAATTAGAAAAAAATGTAAAATTACCATTACTTCCAAAGCTTATTAAATTTGAGAAGTCTGAAATTCAGAGAAGAAATGAGGAACAAGTTTTGAAAAGTATAGAACAGCATAAGATACACCAAGTGCATGTTTATGCTAACATCATGAAAGAGGTACAAAACCACTAAAGAAACTTACTACTATTGATCTAATTCAAGAAAGGAAGGAAAGAGAACCGTAATTAGTCAAACAAAATCAGAGGTGATCAAAGAATATTGCCACATCAACATAATTACCTGGTATTTAACACTCAATCCGTTGCACCCTTGAAACATTGCTCCAGGAAACGAAGAATGGATAAATGAATCAATCATTGAGAATTTTTCTTTTGTCAACCACCACTCAGAAAAAATTCTCAAGGGAATACCTCCTTGTGATGAATAATAAATACAAAATTAGAAAAATTATATTAAATACAGAAATGAGGAATCAAGAAATGATAAAAAGATTCAAAAGCCTTAACATGGATGACTTGCACTAGCTTTGGTGAAAGTTTAAATTTCCAACTCTACAAGCATAAGTTCACATAAGAATACACTCTGATTTTGTGAAGCATAGTGACCATTCCCATTCCCATCATCTGATGCCAAGGAAATTCCTGTGATTCTTTTTGTCCCCAGCTGTGCTAGACAAGGGATCTTATTAGATCTTCACAGGTGTCACCAAAAGCAGCCTTGTAGTGGTAACAATCGAGTAAGTTGATACAAAAAGACAGTTCTATAATAGATTAATTCTTGAGTTATATTAAGTTGCTCCTGCAGATCATTATACTTGAGGAAGATCACTAATTTCAATACGACATGATGTACCATAATGTAAAATGATATCTTGGAATTTGTTAGCTAGCAATTAGTCAATCACCCCAATTAAGGGGGTTACATAGGGCTGGACAAAAGCTATAAAATGGATCTCCTCGCCTTGGAGAGGACACCTCACTGAATTTTTTTCACGCACCCTCTATTCTCTTTCAATCTTCTGTCAAAGCAATTGTCATTAATAGTATTGGAGAAGAGGAGGGAGGGAAAGAATAGGAAGAAATAGAATTGGAAGAAGGTGCTGTATGTTTAGTTATTATTACTCCCAAGAAAGCTAAACCTGTTGGCTAACCACAAATGTTGTAGGCACACTAAAACAGGTGGCCCTCGGGTAAATCGACACCAACCAATCAGCTAATATCACGGAACAGCTGTTTGTGAGGCCAGCCACGTCCTTCTTATGAATAAAAGAAAGAGAAAAAGGTGGATCGGAAGACATTGTATGCTGAAGGTGTCAAAGCCAGCAAGAAGAAGAGAGAAATATTGATGTGAATTCGATGATCCCTTTTGAGGGTCATGATGCTTCAATATATAGATTTCATGTTTCCATATGAGTTACAGTGATTGATGTAATTAACTAAATTACAGTCATCCTAATCTAATTATCATCTAATCATATCTCCTAATAAGGCAAAGAATCAATTACATAGCTGTACATACGAGACTTGTTTTGACCCACAAGTCGGGCTTTATTTGTCATGGGCTGTGACCCACTAACCCATTTGACACCCCCCCTCAAATTGATGCGGGTGAATCCACGAGCATCAATTTGCCAACTAAGAATTGGTGCCATGGCCGAGGAAGTCCTTTGGTAAATATATCTGCAGTCTGAAGTCCTGTAGGAACATGAGGAAGAGTAATTGCTTTACGCACAAATTCATCACGTATGTAATGACAAGCCACTTCAATATGTTTTGTGCGTTCATGGAAGACAGGATTTTCAGTAATCCAGATGGCACTGGTATTGTCGGCATAGAGGGGTAGGGCCAGATTGTGGAAAGCCAAGCTCAAAAAGAAGACCCCAAAGCCAGACAATTTCAGAGGTGGCGGCAGACATAGCACGATATTTTGCTTCTATGGATGATTTGGGGACTTTATCTTGTTTCGTACACTTCCAGGAGATCAACGAGTCCCCTAAGAACATGCACCAACCCGTGGTAGACCGGCGACTATTAGGACAACCAGCCCAGTCAGAATCTGAGTAAGCAATGAGAGAAGTCGAATTACCCACAGGAAAGAAAAGGCCACGAGAAGGTGTATGAAGAACATATCGAAGAATGCGCTTAACGGCAACAAGGTGGAGATGGCGTGGTTGTGTCATGAACTGACTAACCAGATTCACCGCATATGAGATATCAGGCCGGGTGATAGTCAAGTAGATCAAGCTGCCGACTAAACGGCGATACAGTGTTGCATCAGGAAGATCACCTGTATCGTGTGCGAGCTGAAGATTGGCCTCAACGGGTGTATCTATAGGAGTAGAGTTTTGAAGACCAGCCGTCTCAATGAGATCCATAGCATATTTGTGTTGATCGAGGATGAGCCCTTTCTCTGTCTGATGAACCTCAAGGCCTAAAAAGTATGTGAGTGGCCCTAAATCTTTCAGATGAAAAGATTCATGTAAGGAAGGTTGGAGGTGGGTGATCATGCCAGAATCTGTACCAGAGATGATGATATCATCCACGTAAACCAAGAGAACGGTAATCCCATTCGAGGAGCGATGAAGGAACATAGAAGGATCAGAGGCACTTTAAGTGAATTGAAGATGAAGAAGAGCATCCCGAAAATTTTCAAACCAAGTGCGTGGGGCTTGCTTAAGACCATATAAAGAGCGTCGTAAGCGCGCACAGTCGCCTGTCCAGGCACCCGTAATTCCTTGGGGAAGTCGCATATAGACTTCTTCCTTGAGATCACCGTGAAGGAAGGCATTATTGACATCGAATTGGTACAGAGGCCATGAGTGAGAAGCAGCAATGGCCAAACAGTACGGATAGTTGTCATTTTTGCAACGGGGGCAAACGTTTCTTCATAGTTGATATCATATTCCTGTCGGTTGCCCAAAGCTACTAACCGTGCTTTATAGCGATCCAACGAAACATCAGCTTTCAGTTTCACTAAAAAAACCCATTTGCAGCCGATAGTTTTTGCTGAAGAGGGACATGGAACTATATCCCATGTATGATTATCTTGTAGGGCGGCTAATTCTTCTCGCATAGCCTTTTGCCAACAGTCATGCTTCACACCTGTAAGTAAGAAGTAGGAATAGGAATGGAGGAGAGGGTAGCAAGCAAAGATGTGTGAGTGAACCCATATTTTTCTTGAGGCTTGGAGAGACGAGAAGAACGTCGAAGCTAAACTGGAGGGGAGGCAGCAGGTGAGAAGTCAGATGCAAGATCAGGTGTCGGCGAGGAGGGATCCGGTGGGGGAGGCAGTAGTTGAACATCCTTATGACGACATTGTTCATAAACAATTTGTGGAGAAGAGATTGTGTTAGAAAAATCTGGTAGATGAGAAAAATAAGGAGAAGGCGAGGAATGCGTAGAAAAAAACCGCTGGTTTTCGAAAAAAATGACATTTCGAGAGATGCGAAGGCGGTTGAGTACATGATCATAGCAGAGATACCCCTTTTGTTGAGATGCGTAGCCAAGGAATGCACATCGGCCGGATTGAGCAGTTAATTTGGTACGTTCAGTAGGAGGAAGACGAACAAAACAGACACATCCAAAAATGCGCAGATGGGTATATGCAGGATCTTTATGAAAGAGACGAAAGTATGGTGTTTGATTGGAGAGGCTATGGGATGGTAAGCGATCGATTAAGTAAACCGTAGTGGCTAACGCTTCGGGCCAAAATTTTGCAGGAACTGATGATTCTAAGAGGAGAACAGACAGTATCGAGGAGATGTCTGTTTTTTCGTTCAGCAACTCCGTTCTGTTGAGTGTAAGGACACGATCGCTGAGATAAAATCCCGTGCTTTTGCAAATTAAGTTTGAAATTGATGGGACATATCTTCCCCTCCGGAATTAGAGGGGAGAACTTTTATGCGAGTAGAAAACTGATTTTCAACATACGCCATAAATTTTTGGAAAGCGTCAAAGACTTCAGATTTAGAATGCAAGAAATAAACTCATGTGAATCTACTATGATCATCAATAAATGTGACAAAATATTTGAAATTTGTATGAGAGATGATAGGAGTAATCCCCCAGACGTCACTATGAATAATGTCAAAGCAGTTTGAAGCCATAGTAGATTTTGAAGAAAAGGGAAGGACTTTGCTTTTTCCAAGTTTGCAAACAGAACACTCATCAGGAATGTGACTAAAACAGGTTTTATTTTTATTAATACTACCATTGTTCAACATACAAAATAACATTAAAAAAATGGATAATCACAATATGGATCAAAGCGCCTACCTCTGATCTCTGATAATTGCTGAAAAATTCTCCAAAATGACAAGGAGAGATGGGCGACCAAGACTAGAAGGAGACCTGTGGATTTCGAGATGATCGCAAGTGGGCCACTATGATCACGATGATGAAACAGTAGGTTATCACCTACGTTTTGCTTCCAGAAGGCACATATCCTAGATTTGTGTTGCTCTGACGATGAAGATGAGATCTCCAAGGTATATGAGAAGACTTCCAATATTTCCAACTGATCAATCAGGGATGATAACACTGAAAAAAACAATTTTTCACAAAAAAATGCCCCAGGCGAGCAAGATCTTCCAGACAGAATGGAGTGTAACAGGTGTGATGTATGATCAATCAGAGATCATAGAGTGATGAAGAGACAAAATTCGCACCAAACAAGCTAGATTGCTCACCAAATAGAGATAGATCCAAAAACTTGGACGGTTGTGATGAAAAGATACTGCAGAAACTGAAATTTCTCTAGAAGGGGTAGAAAGCCTACCTCTGTGATGCCAAAAATCCTCAAAAAATGTCCACAAATACCAAAAGATGTAGACGACCAGAGTGGTTGCAATCTCCAGATATAGGAGTGCAGATTTGGGGTGGGCCGCGTATGATCACACCTTGATCAGACCAACGGATGAAGGTTTCTTGAGGTAGCGAAGACATTGGACGACTTCCAATGCTTGGAAGATGGAGAAGATCACTCAGAAAACTCTGTATAGAGTTTTGTTTGCTCAAAGCTCTGATACCATGTCAAAGCCAGCAAGAAGAAGAGAGAAATATTGATGTGAATTCGATGATCCCTTCTGAGGGTCACGATGCTTCAAAGAATCAATTACATAGCTGTACATACGAGACTTGTTTTGACCCACAAGTTGGGCTTTATTTGTCATGGGCTGAGACCCACTAACCCATTTGACAGAAGGACCCAATAGTCAACAGTTATTAAATTTGCAACATGGTCTAGAAAAAAGGTCGATATATAATGGTCTCTGTCAGGAACAATCCAAAATTTGGATGGAATCAAGAGAAACTGGAAACCCCCTCAAAGTCCATAAAAGTTTGTATGATGTCACTTCTTGTCATCTACCCACCATGCTCATAAATCTCTTTGGGGTCTTCTTTCTGAATAATCATTACAATAATCACCTTTGAACTTATGGCATTTAAAACTAATCTTCCAAGGGCACACATCCACTTCATCAAGAAAGAAGAAATTCAGATTTAGAAATCTGAATGTTATTGATAGGAGCATCAGTGAGAGAGACAGAAAATACGCTCATATAAATAGCAAAGGGAGTGGTTAGCCATGGATTGGTCAACCGGCCCTCCTTTTGCCTTATTTGGACATTTTTCTTTCCTAGATTTCTAATTCAAACTAATTATTATTCCTTCAGCTAAAATATGGGATTAACAATTGGGTATTTCGATGCATGATCAGCTAGGGGATTTGAGGAGTGTTATCCATAACATGTTGCAGAAGGAGAGGGATGAGTATGTTGAAATTAACTAAAGCAAGAAAAAAACCAGAGTTCAAAGGGAGTTAGATAAATTGGCCTGTTCAGTCAATTACAAGCGAAAACAAGGTGAAGCTGTTGTGGAAGCATGAAGATAATTTCCTTGAATATTTGTGGAATAAATTCTAGGTCAAAGAGAGCAGTGTTGAAGAGTACGGTCCATTCTTTCAAAGGGGAGTGCGTTTTTATTCAGGAGACAAAAATGGAGGTCTTGGATGCTACAGTTATCAGAGCAATATGCCCTTGGTCAGATTGTCAGTTTGCTTTCTACCCTTCTATTGGTGCGTCAGGGGGTATTTTAATGGTATGGAATGCTTCTTGTTGGCAAAAGTCGGATGAATTTGTAGGACGATTTTCTGTTTCTGTTTTGTTGAAAGATGTCAGATGTAATGGTGAGTGGGTGGCTACTTCAGTCTATGGCCCTTCTAGTGCTCATGACAAGGTAGATTTATGGGTGGAGCTCTCTCAGGTGGCAGGTAGATGGTATTGCCCTTGGCTGTTGGGAGGTGACTTTAATGTTGTCAGGTTTCTGAATGAAAAGAAAGGTGGGTGCACTATCAGTCCAGCAATGAGAGATTTTAGTGATTGGATTCGTCATCATGATCTCTGACTTACCTTTGAGAGGAGCAGATTTCACTTGGTCTAACCTGCAAATTAATCCAGTGATGAGCAGCTTGGATCGATTTTTAGTGTCAACAGATTGGCTAGAGATATTTTCTGATGTTTCTCAGAAAGTTCTGCCATGTCCCATTTCAGATCATTCTCCTTTACTGCTGGAAACAGGTCTAGAAGATTGGGGTCCTCCACCTTTCAGATTTGAGTTAATGTGGCTCTCTGAAAAGAGTTTTTGACAAACTCAAGACTCATGAATGGAACTTCTGAAATTGTATTCTCATTGTTTGTCTTCCTTTGGAGAACGAGCCTCAATATATAGAGTATTACATGCCTTAATTAAGGCTCTAAGTTAGGAAATCAATCTAATTACATCAATTAGGTTCTAAGTTAGGAAACTAATCTAATCAAGATGATATGTACAACTGTGTAATCTTTGACCCAATCAAAACACGTAAGACAATCATACTGGACTGGATCTAATTATGGGCCTTGGGCCTGTTTAACAGTTTTGAAGACAGTGTTAGAAATTGGTGGAAAGATATATTTGTAGAGGGGTGGATGGGTTATCAGTTATCTCAAAACTTCAAATTTCAGAAAAAGTAGATACAAGGATGGCGAAAGAATGTTTTTGGTAATTCTCTGGTGTGTAAGCTGCAGTAGCTTGCTGATATTCAGGTTTTAGATGAAAGGGAAGAAGCAGGGACTTTTGAAGAGGTGGATCGTTTAAGAAGACAGTCATATCAAGAGGACTTACAAAGGCTGATTTTTCAAGAAGAAATTAAATGAAACAACGATCAAGAATAAATGGTTGGAAGCGGGTGATCGTAATACAAAATTTTTTCACATGGTTGCCAGTGCTCGCTGTCGTGTAAACAGGAAAAACTCTATTGTTGCTAGGGGAAGATTGTGGGATAAAAAAGCCGACATAGAAAGTGAAGTGGTTTCTTTTTACCAGAGGTTAGACACTGGTGTTAGTAGCGCGAGACCTTGGATGGATGGAATTCCTGTTAGACAGCTTTCTTCTTCCAATGCTTCATCTCTAGAAGCTATTTTTTCTAAAGAGGAAATCAAAGATGCTGTGTTCGGTTGTGGTGGGGATCATGCACCTGGTCTGGATGGTTTTCCTATTATATTCTTTCAGCATTTTGGGATCTTCTAGACGATGGTTTGCTTATTTTCTTTAATGAATTCCATCAGAATGGAGTTATAACAGGGGAGTTGAGTGCTACTTTTGTTTCTTTGATTCCTAACAAGGAGGGTGCAATCTCTATCAAGGATTACCGGCCCATCAGTTAGATTGGCGGTTTGTACAAGATATTAGCAAAAGTTCTCCCTAATTGTCTTCGAAGGGTGCTGCCAGAGATTATTTCTGATATTTAGGGTGCTTTTTTTTTTTTTTTATGGTCGTCAAATTCTTGATAGTGTGCTAATAGCTCATGAGTGCATAGATTCAAGAAATCGAAAGCAACAACCAGGTTTGGTATGCAAGTTGGATTTTGAAAAGGTGTACGATATGGTGGATTGGGGATTTCTCCAATATATGATGGAGCGCATGGGGTTTGGAGTGAAATGGCAAAAATGTATCTACAGTTGTATTTCTTCTGCTCGTTTTTCAATTATGCTGAATGGTTCTCCTAAAGGGTATTTCAAGAGTTTTAGAGGTTTGCGGCAAGGAGATCCATTATATCCTATGTTATTTGTTATCGTGGCGGAGGCTTTGCATGCTTTGATGGAGAGAGCCAACCTAACAGGTTTAATTTCAGGTTTTTCTGTTGAAAATTAAGATCATGAGCTAACTCATTTACAATTCGCAGATGATACTATTATTTTCTGTGAAGCTTCCCCGGTCCAGATTGATACTTTAAAGTATTTGTTGAAATGGTTTGATCTATCATCAGGGCTGAAGATTAACTGTGAGAAGTGTGAACTGATTGGGTGTACGGGTGGCGGATAGTCTTCTTGTCTCATTGGCTAATGCTTTTGGTTGTAAAGTTGGGAAGTTCCCTTCTAAATATTTGGGGTTGCCTTTATGTTTGGGGCTTCCGAAGAAAAGCTTATGGGACTTGGTGGTTTAGCGTATTGATAAAAAGCTTAGCCCTTGGAAGAGGAGGTATTTGTCTTTGGGAGGGCGCATTACTTTATTAAAGTCTGTTCTTTCCAATATTCCAATTTACTATGTCTTGTTTCAAATGTCCTAAAAGTGTGCTTCGGCGGAATGAAAAATTCCAGAATGACTTTCTTTGGAATGATGCTGTGGAGAAAAGAAAATATCATTTGGTTCGATGGGAAACTGTGTGTTCTCCAATTTCTCAAGGTGGTTTGGGTATTCGTTCAATCTAGAAAGTCAATAAAGCACTTCTTGGGAAGTGTCATGGAGGGTGGGAGAACCTCATGGAGGCTTGTGGAGACAAATTTTGATTAGTAAATATCAATTGGGTAATGAAGGGTGGTGTGTGCAGGATAAAGATTATAAGATTTCAGGAATATGGAAATCTGTTCTTTCTATTAAGGCTGACTTTGATTTACGAATCCGTTATAGGGTTCACGATGGCCAGCAGGCTTTTGGCATGCTGAATGGTGTGGGAAAAATGTGTTGAATCATCTCTTTCCTAATCTTTATTTATTGGACAGAAGGCCTAAGGGGACGGACTGTTGCTGATCATTTTTCTCTTACAGGAGACCGTTTGTCTTGGGATTTTTGTTTTTGGAAGCATTTAACTGATGGGGAAATTTCTGACTTTACCAGTTTGCTTGGTATGCTAGATAAGATTTATTTATCAGTTGGGAGAGGAGATAAAAGGTTTGGAAGCCTGATGTTAAAGGTAACTTTTAGGTCAAGTCTTTTTTTAATAGCTTGACTGAAAATTCTAATAGAGTGGTTGGTTGACACAGTTTTTGGGATCCTTCCGCTCCTCCAAGAGTTTTAGCTTTTTGCTGGATTGCTGGGTGGCATAAAATTTTTACTATTAACAAGCTAAGTCGACGAAACCATATTATAGTTAATGGGTGCCCTATGTGTACAAGGATGAAAATAGCGGTAGCGGCAAGCGTAGCGGCCTGCCGCCAAAACGCTACGTAGCGGGCGATACGTAGCGTAGTGGCGATACGTAGCGGCGTAGCTGTGCGATTTGGAAAAATTGTCAAAAAAATATGAAATAATTCTAGAAAATCTAGAATATTGGAAAATGAGAGAAAATGTATTTTTTTTGCAAAAGTAACTAAGGTAAGGGGGCGTAGCGGTCCCCTCACTATATGAGGTCCTGTATCGCTGTATAAATAGAAAATAATAGTAATGATCATTTTTTTCACATGTGTTCATGTTGCTTGATTATGCTAACTTAGAAACTAATGAAAGGCTCAGAAAAGAAAAAAACTATATTATGAAATCAAGACTTAAGAGTACCTAGAGAAAAAAATACATCTACCAAAGGGGGTGTCTAATAGGATGTACTTAGAGAAGAACTCTCTTTATCGACTGTAATTCGGCGAGATCATGTGCTTTTTGGTGTTCTTTTAAATATAAAAGGGTAGAAGAGTTGTGTAGAAATGTTATTTGAAGAGAAGAAGAAAAGAAATAATTCTTATTATGTATTTTAAAAAAAATTGAAAAGTAGAAAATTTTCTCACCCCGTAGCGGCCCCGTAGCGGATGTAGCGGCCCCGTAGCGGCCGCTACGGGTGCGGCGGCCGATAAATCGGCCGTAGCGTAGCGGTGGCGGCCGCTACGGCCGATATAGCGGCCGCTACGCTACGTAGCGGCCGCTATTTTCATCTATGTATGTGTATAAAAGATGAGGAGTCGGTGCATCATTTGATGATCCATTGTCATTTGGCTTGTAAAGTGTGGATCGCTATCCTTGACATGTTTGGTATGTAGTGGGCCATGCCTAGGGCAGTTGATAACCTTTTTCATCAATGGCGATTTGGGTGCAAGTATATTCGTGGCAGAATCTTATGGAAATTAGTGTTGTATGCTACACTATGGACGCTTTGGTTGGAGGGGAATGATAGATTATTCAGGAATAAAATTAGTTTTGTGGATGAGGTTGTTCGGTCTATTGTTTGGTCTTTTTCGGAGTGGGTACGGACAAAACAGGAGTATGAAGGTGTTGATCTGAGTGATCTCAATATTTCTTGGGTAGATGTTTTGAGAGGAGGTTGGAATGCTAAACCTGTGATTAGAGTGTTTTGGTTGAATCCTCTGTGGGGTGTTCTAAAGCTAAATTTTGATGGAAGTTTTGTTCATTCTCTTAGAAGAGGTGGAATTGGGGGTGTTATTATAGATTGGTTTGGTGTGGTTGTTCGAAACTATTTAGGGCTTGTGGATTCAATTGAAGCTAATGAAGCTGAACTTTTTGCTCTTTTGATTGGCTGCCGTGAGCTGCGCAGGATGGGATGTGTCACTGTTATTCTTGAAGGTGATTCTTTTTCAGTGATGCAGTGGTGTTCTGGTAAGTCTTCTTTTCCATGGAGGTTAGCAGATTGGGTGGAGGAGGTGCAGGATATTTCTCTTAATTTGGGTACTTGCTTCAATCATATTTTAAGAGACGCTAATGTCCTGGCCGATGCTCTTGCAAGGGAGGGAGTTTTTCTTTCTCCTCTTAATTTTGATGTATGGTATCTTTTTGTTTCGTTGTACTCTTTTTTGGAGTCTTGTGTGAGCTGGCTTGTTGTGGCTATCTCCTGTTTTGGTTCTTTTCGCTTCATAATAAAATTTTATTGTTATAAAAAAAAAACAATAAACTAAGATCTCAAGAACTTTCTATAACTACTAAATCCCAATAAACTAAGATCTCGAGAACTGTCTATAACTATTACTAGCATGCATGAAGACGGTTGCACATATTATTGCTAACTTGCTATCATGTGGGCCCCATGTCTAAATGGATGTGCGCAAAAAGTCACTAACTTAAAACTATTGGTCTAACTTCATCCTCATGTTTTAGAAGGTTCAAGGAAATGTTATGGGCCTTCACTTTGGACCTCTTTGTGCAGGTCTTGGGGCCAATGGATATTTGGGCTCTGTTGTGCCTGAGACCATTGAATCCATGGACCGACATAAATAGATTGTGGGCTTGGCCATGAGCTGTCATGCATCACTTTCAATGTTTTTTTTCCCCATTCTTGAAAGAAAGTGAACAAGTTCATTGCTTTGGTGCAATGGTAAAAGTCTCGGGTGCCATGCGTGATGACGCAAGTTCGAGACCTGCGAGCAGCCACTTGGTGAAAAATTGCCAAATGTTAGGTCTGTCTCTAGTCTAGACCCTCCTAGGAACCTGCTTCGGGGGGACCCACACTGGGTAATGACTTTTTCTCGAATGAAAGGGAACATGGACCTATCTTACCCGATTCCTTTAAAACAAATGGTCTTCACCTCCCGCTTTCTCAAAAACCCCCATGGATCATCCTCAAAGCGCCGACAATATATTAATTGAAAAAGAAAAAGAAAAAGTAAAATCAGTAACAAAAGATGGTCTTTCTTCCTTCTCTTTTACCCTTTCTAGAAATATAATCTTTTTCTTTGAATGACCAACCACATCCCTAATGAAGAGTACGATGCCTTCACCAAGTCCAATGATAAATCCACATCTTTGAATCACAGTTCATAAATCTTTTCAGGCTGCCATTCTCCAGTTTACTGCCCTAAAATTTTGATTTTGTGTCACTGAAACTTAGATGAAGCACAGCTGAAAATTGATCAATACTAGATTGAAACTTATTCCTTAAAGTACAGATTAAATTACGATTTAAAGCCTTCTAAGTTACTACATCTTCAGTAAGAATATTGTTGAGAAATAAAATGTAAGGAAAAGCAATTGAAATACTTTTCAAAGTTCAGTCATACCATCACGAATCAGTTGCTCTGACAATTGCTCGCCGAACACCCCATCAGTTAGGGGTGTGCAAGATATGAGTGTCCTTATCCTTTCTTCATTACCAAGAAAGTGTCCGATTGCAATGATCATTTCCTGTGATAGACTGATCTCTGCCACATTGTCTGACGTGATGGAATCACTTCCCCCAATGCAGACCTCCAGATCACTGAGTATGCTTCTGGGATGACAAGGAAAGTAAAAGAGTGCGTCTTGAATTCTTCTGCATAGTTGGTCCAACTCAGTTGTGCTGACTTCAGTAGGCTTTACCTGATAAACACGAAGATGCCATGAGACCTCATCAGCCAACAGAGAGAATTAGGAATAGAACTGATAATATCACTAAATACCTCTAGTTCTAGATGATTCCCAAAACGTGTTTTTAAATGCTGGGGGCTTCCAATGCATCTGAGCCTGCCTGCAACCTTCATTTCCACAGATGTATAAAGATGGAATGGCTCATTAGTGTTTGGAATATGGTTTTGGTCCTTTTATAATGGAAAGTAAAAGTTGTGAGAAGTTACCATTACTCCAATCCTTGTGCAGAGAGCTTGAGCTTCATTCATGCTATGAGTTGTTAAAATAACTGCTGTTTTCCCTTGTCTGGTTGACAAGTGAGATATCACTTCCCACATGAATCGTTTGGCAATAGGATCCATACCTACATATGGAATTAGATGCATTAATAAAGTGAACCAAACAAAGGTCTTCTGGAACCAAGATAGTGTACGCATTTTTCTGCCTCTCCTGCACCCGTCAGCCCTAATGCATCCAGTCATGACTATAAACATTGTACGATCCTATTACTGAAGATTGAGAGAGAGCTCGAAGTAGCTTAAACACAGAAATCAACAGATATGTTGATTAAATATGATGCCAACATAGAACTATTTGAAATGTAAAAATAACGAACAGTTCATACAAAATATGAATAGCATGAGACTCAAGGATTTGAGGTCTACTGACTTTTATTCCAGAACACTAACTGCATGATTGACCATGAAATGAGATTGTTGTCAATTTCTTCGCTTCTTCCCATTTTAATTTTATTTCTGACTGAAATGCTTTCATCAGTTCGGTGTTTAGGAGAATTTTTTTGGATTTCCATTTCAGGAAACTTTAAAAATAAAAATAAAAATATATAATCAGGAAAGAGGAAAATAAGTAAAAAAAAGAAAGTAGCATGCATACCATATATACTTAAATACTTGATTAAAAAAAAACATGTTAATTTACGTGCCAAATAAATAATTTATAAGCCATGTTAGTATGAGTTCTATTTCAGGAAATTTTAAAAATAAAAATATGTATAATTAGGAAAGAGGAAAAATAGTATAAAAAAGTACAATGCAAACCACATAAATCAATTCATTAAAAAAATACATTATTTTACAAGCCAAATAAATAATTTATTAGCCACGTTTATATGAAAATGTGAAATTATAACATATATTCTCAACTCTCAGCCATATTTAGAAGTGTCATAGGCTGAAATAACGTCTCAGGGGCATTTTTTATTATGAAAAGGTTAAAAAAAAACCCTACCGAATTGGCCGATTTTCAACAAGTTCAGCCAAAATTACCTAAATGGTGCCAAAATGGTCTATTCAGCCAACAGGACTGAAATTTTATTTCAAATTCATCATCAAACTGAACAGCTTCAGTCAAACACAGAACAAACCAAAACTGAAAAAGTGAAAACATTAATCTCGATCTACTTGCTTACAGATCCATTTAAATCTCACACTCCCAAATATTCCCTGGAAGATTTCATGATAATGTAAGATTATTGTACATAATTTTTGCACCAAAAAACTGAGAAACAATTATCATCATAATCATCAAAGCCTTGTCCCAACTATGTTGGGGTCGGCTACACGAATTCTGTTTCTCCATTCCGATCTATCTTGAGTCAAATTCTTAGATAAGTTACACACTTCTTCGTATCTATTTTTACTACCTCCATCTTTGTACGGTTTATTTTAAAGCCTTTGGATTCTAAAGCCTCCCGCCATATCTCAAGTTTCGCATTCACACCATCTCTTGATTCATCATCTACCAACACAATATCAGCTTTAAAATAACATGCACCAAGGTACCTCATCTTTAAAATGAGCAGTCAACTCATCCATAGTTAGTTCAAAGAAGGACTTAGGGCTGACCCCTGATGCAAACCTGTGGTCACTCATGAATTCATGGTGAAGTGTTTGTCCTCTACCCTGAAGTCTGAATAAGAAGAGGTTGCAATTATCTATGGAAAACATTTTAAACAATCATAATAGTGGTTTGCAATATATGTTTTCACAATTCACAAACAGCAAAATAAGTATTGTTTCTACTAAATTCATTATGAACAACCTATGTTTGAGACTAAAAAAACTCCACTAACCATGTCATAAAACGACCATATTACTAAGCAGAACTTACTGTAAACGATGGTTCTGTTACTTGTTAAGAGATAGTTTCAGAGTTCCACATTGTCAATCATAGAAAATGCTGTAGGACTATTAAAAAAGTAATACCTTGTGAAGGCTATGGTGAAGATTGACATTGTATTACAAAGTTAATGCTGTCCCATTAATGCAGGAGTGGATGGCCTGGATTTGATGGATAAAGGGACTGATCAGGCGCTCAATTATTTGGATTGATTTGATTGATCACTAGGGTTTTGATCCGTGTCAGTTAGGGCCCTATCGACCAAATCATAATTTGGATGATCAAGATGGCTTAATATGGACTACAATCTTAAAATTGTTGGGGCTCCAAACCAGAACCGTAATTGTCCAGTTAGGCCATGTCATCAGACCCAAGAAGGCCTGATTAAAACAAACAGTCCACTCATATGGGGGCAGCAAGTTGACAGTTTGGGACCCACCTGAAACTGACACAAATCAGTTCCAAACCAGTTAGGACAGGACCCAAACTGGCTGTCCAGGCCTGGTGAACCACGCCAGCCAGGTGGCTGGACTCACACTGGGGCCCCAAGATAAGCAATTGCCCAATGAGACACGCGCACGGCATTTGCTCATATTTTGATATTTTCTTTCTCAGTTCTTTCAAATTTTGAGCTGTAATAGGTTTCTTTATTTAAAAACTTGCTGTGACTAAGAAGGCTTAAGAGGCAAGCATGGCAAGGAAAACATGTGGGGACCACACTTCTTAATTCCAATTTAGTCCAAGACATCTCCATGCTCCAACGAATTGTTCTTTTCCTTTCTTCTGGTTTCTTTGTTTTAGTTTCCTTTTTTCTTCAAGTGTAATAGGACTATTGTTTAGGGTTTTCATCTTGATGGATGCTTAGGATTTCCTTGGGGTTTTAAAGAGTTTGAAGAGCTTTCTATATCATAGTAAAAGGGACGACTGACTCATCATTGTTATTATTCATATTAATTCAATAAAAGTTGGCCTTTTAGCACTTTTTCTTCTTCTCCATTGGTTTTAAGTGAACTCCCAAGGGATTGAGGATTTTCAGTGGATTTGCGACAGGGGAATTTTTGCATCTCTGATCAATTAGGACCCTCTTTAGAGTCACTGAGGACGGGACTTTTTTAAATATTATCATCAGAAGATATCAAGGAAACTACAAATGATACATATAATGTGGCAGCAGTAACTAGAGTTCTAACCTGTAGATGGCTCATCAAGAATGACTATTGGAGGATCACCAATCATTGCAATGGCAACAGACAATTTGCGCTTGTTCCCCCCACTAAGAGAATATGAAGGTTTATTAGCATGTTTCCAAAGGTCAAACTGTAACAACTTTTCTGTGACAACCTGCCCAAATACGGTAATCAGGAGAGTAGTTACTCAGACAAAGCCAGAAGGATTGTTGAAAGATATAGGTGAAATACCAAGTTACAACATTATAACACAACAAATAATACAATTTAAATTCTATTCTTATTCACTTCCGCACATCTTTCATCCTTGTTTCTGGGACTCCTTTTATCCTAGCATAAAGCTCAAGATGCTCTTGGACCGTGAGAAATTCTAGCAGAGCATCAAACTGTGGACAGTATCCAATCTGCATCAATTAGGGAAGATAAATCAAATTGTTTCAGCAGTATATTATGATAAAATGAGTCACTTCAGCATTATAAACTATAAAGAGAATGACTTAAACAAGCATTTCACATATTACATGCCGACGAGCAGCCTTTGGATGCAAACATATATCATTCCCAAATATATATGCAGTTCCATCAGATGGGCACTCTTCTCCTGCATTAAGTGAAAAGAAACATTAGATGTGACTGAAGCCACACTATTCTATGAATTACAGGATTTTCGCCTATCAGTGAAGCAAGCAATGGAAACATGAATTTAACAAACTTGTTTTCTTCTTGGATTAGGTAATATAACTCAAGCCACAACCTTGTGGTAGTGACAATGAGAATGAGCACAAGTTTGTCCAACATTCATCAGTCTAAGTAAACACTAACAAATTGTAAATAATGCAACTTGAATGATCTCTCTGCTTCCTTGACTAAGGAATGGTCAGAATTAAGGACTTAAAAATTCAGTTATATAGAGTGTTAAATTTTGCAACAATGACAGTTATTTGAAGATTCATACTTTCAAATAGCAGATAAACATACACAACATTCCCACTAAATAGAAGGAAACATATCCATAACTAGAACCTATCCGCTAAAACAATGGAGAGGTCTGATAAAGGATCCTATTCCTGCTTGAACTTTTCAATATATTCACAGCTTATTGAAAATTTCCACAGTAATTTACCACTTGGATGCTGTTACCATTTTATTATTTTCCTGTAGTCAACAACGGATAAAAGGAGCAAGAGAGATAAACCTTGGGGACAGGGTGAATAACTAGTAAAAGCATGTTACCATACCAGAAACGCTCATTATTACTAGTGCATTTAATCAAACACCAAAACACTCAAACTGTAAAGTAAATGTTTGTTAATAAGTTGCAAACCATAACCACAAATGGGTAACAATTTGAATGAGGAACTGCACAAGCTCCAATTATTAAAAAAATTAACAGGATAGGATTACAGAAACAAGTATAAATTTCATACTTTTCACTCGAATGATTTGACAAATATTACTGTAATGGGCAGGCTAAAGGTATGTTTGAAGAGTTCAAAGGCAAGGATTTCCCCACACAAGGAAACTTGGTGGTGAAGTGCAGTGATTCAAAATGTTATTTGCTGAAAACAAATAATATCTTTTCAAAGAGCGCCAAAAAACTATAGGTATCAGGAATTCAAGATACACATTCAAAACCGACACTAAGAAATCCATATGTTGAGAGAGAGAGAGAGAGAGAGAGAGAGAGAGTTGCGAACATTAAAAAAAGAAAAGAAAATGTAGAAACCTAGACCACATAAAGTGCATTAATCTTGGTGAATGAAGATGTGGAAAGAATAGATGGAAATGTATTGAAAGACTTGTTCATAATGCAAACAGAGTATACAAACAAAAACAAAAAATCAAGGGGGTAAACTAAAATATTCAAGCAAAAGAAAATGCAACCTTGGTAAAGATGAAAAAAGAGCACATTATGGACAAATTTTATAGATAGAAGTATTGGATCTGATTTCGAGAGTAGACTAACTGAACAAAACTTCCAATGGAATAGAGAAAGCATTGTGGTCCATTTTTATAAAACACATCTAAAAAGGATACACAACTCTGAAAACTATAGTGGTATCAAACAAATAAGCCATGCTATGAAATATTGGGAAGAATGGAGTAATTTTTAAGATGAGAATATTATATTCTAGAGACCAGTACACGTCTTTCTTAACTGGGTAACAAAAAGGGCTATTTCCTACCAAAATATGTCACAAGAGGTTATAAGAGAATAGATACGGTTTTAATTGATTTAGAGAAGATATGCTGCCAGGGCAACTACTACAATGCACAATGAGGAAAAGCATCACAAGAAAGTGTATTGAGATCACACAAGGCATGTATGTAAGGGCAGTAGTAAGACTAAAACCGTGCTTGGAGAGAACTTCTATCCTTGCTGGAGTTGAGCAGCACGAAGGGTCTGTTTTGAGTCCGTTTTCATTGGCTGGTTATGAATGATTTAACAATGGATGTCTAGAATGAAGTTTGTTGGTGTGCATTTGTTGCTAGTGACATGTGTAACAATATCTTATGTGGGTTATGGGGGTTGACCCTAACTCGATCCATTCAAGTGTGGGTCTGCCAACCCATATAAAATGATAAAATGTAAATATGATGGTAGAAGTCCCACACCGAGAGAGCTCTAGGGCAGGATGACCAGGCAGACTTGAAATTTCATATATGGGCCGGTCCATTTGGATCTTTCAATCCCCCATCTCATCCATAATTGGTGGGGCCCACAAGTTGTCTCACACGTTACTTGTGCTAGACATCCGCACCTGAGATGCATCATATATGTGTGTGTGTGTGGAAATGTTCCAGTGGACTAGTGCCAAAAATGAAGGGCATGAGGATTGCATGATCCTAATGAGGGCTAGGTATCCGCAAAAACCAACTCCATCCAATCATCCTACTTCATCTTAGCAGTTTACAAACATTATCAAATATTAGCAATGGTTGAATACCCCATTTCATATATTTAATCATATTGGATAGGGTTGGTTTTTCGCAGACCTAGCCCTCATCACGATCTTTCAAGCCCTGATGACCTTCATGGCTGGCACTCATCCAGGTTGGCCATACAAGAAAGCATTTCCCAAAAAAACTCACCATTTAAAAAAATCCCCCTTTTGGTTTCCTAATTGTTGTTGGGCCGTGGAGCCCATCTTGATCCAATCCAATATTTTCACACACTACCCACCCACAAATCGTCACAAGTCCAAACTTGCAACCCATCCAACTTTCACTCACTGTTCGATTGAAATCTTAAGAAAATGATGCATCTAAAACCAGTAAACTTTAGGGCATAGATCGAGAGGTTAGGATGGTTTAACGAAGTTGAAATTCTGCAAATCAATAGGTCTAATTTAGATCATTCCATCCACCAGCATTCCATGGTTGTCATGCAACATAGTGGGACCATTAGGAGGGGCGTTTTTTTCACAAAAAGAACCCCGAGAGTTTTCTAGCACTCCTCACAGAAGAGGTCGCCTATACTCCACCTCCTCCATCCCCTATAGCTGAACCGTTCCGTCATGCTTCTCCTTATGGGAAGCATATCAGTAACTCACAGGTTCCAGTCATTTTTGTAGAGTGATCTCAGAATGCGTACCACCTAGAGCGATGCTTCGCTCGGTTGAGTAGTTAACACCCAACCTCGGGGAAGAGAGGGCTTTAGAAAAGCTGAAGTGACTGAACAAGCCAAACCTTCAGATCAAGGAACCTTGAGCCGAAGACATCAACATAGTATTCGAAGCAAGTGGTGCGTACAAGACGGCTGGGACTAACGAATTTTGAAGATGAGCTTTATTGTTGCTGGTCAAAAAAAAAAAAAAAGAAGATCAGGACACTTATATCGCGGGTTGACTTTACCCGGTCAAATCTGGGCTGGATATGGGACTTAAACCGAAGCCGTTGAATCTAATGTTAAAGAAAGAATAGATTCAACAGATTTGGTTTAAGTCCAAATTAAATGGATTAAACTGACCTGATCTGGTCCTCCACAGATTTGTTGAATCTAATGTTAAAGAAAGAGATCAAACATGTTGTAAAGAGTTTTAGCATACAAGCTAACAAATCGGGACTCCTGAAAGATTGATTAGTGAAAATTTGAAGAGCATGCTCTCAAGGCTAGGGTGAAATTTGGTCTAGGATTTCATTTGTTATACTTATATATAAAAGTGAATTACATTTTGACCCCTGAACCTGAAGTTTTTTCTTTTTTTATATTTAGACCTCTTAACTTATCTTTAGACCCCTTAAGTTGTTTTTTTTTTTTTTTTCATATTTAATGTCAATGGATCATATTGGATTGAATCCACGGATTAAGGGTGAAATCTATCACCAATCCATTAATTGCGGATTACAAGATTTTCAATCCATCACCAATCCATTTACCTTCGGTTTGGTTAAAAATCCATGGATTGCATTGGATCGACTCGGGTTTACGAACTGGCGGATTTTTTTTGTCCTCAGCAAACATGTTAGAACCCTCTGATTTTCTTCTTTTGCCAATATGAGATGAGTCTCTTCATTTATGGGGTCTACTACAGATGATCTGACATGAAAATGACTCCATGTAAGTCTCACAAGAAGTAATCATGTATCTTGTATGAATATATTCGAATTTGAAAGTATAATCATGTGTCTTGTATGAATATATTGGAATTTGGAAGTATACTTGAAAGAATAATATGACAAGATTATACTTGATTCCACAAAAATCTTTAATATTCATCACCATTAATTTTGTAAATAGAATCTGGTCAACAAAACGAACCAATAAATTAGAATAAGATGACAAACAAAAGCCCCAAGATCATGCATTTAAGATGTTTCTTACATGTGAGGCTCAAATTAACCAAAAAAAAAAAAAAAAAAAACACAGAATATCCCATACCAGATAACATTGACAAAGTTGTAGTCTTTCCTGCTCCATTTGTGCCTAGAAAACCAAAACATTCTCCTTCTTGAACAGCAAAAGTTAATGAATTTACTGCAACTTTTGCATTATGATTCTTTCCTCCTGGGTAGACCTGAAATTGGGGAAACCATCAGCCAAAACAAATAAATACAGGCAATCTTTTCATGGAAGACATGTCATGCATGTAGTGGGATTCGTTTGCATGATAATAGAAATTGTGTTTTTTGCCGGACATCTCGAACTACATACACTTCTTAGAATGAGAAACTTGAAAAGGAAATATAATACAAAAAGATAATAATAATTACCTTCCGGAGATTACGCAAGTATATTATAGAACTATGAGCAGAGCCCGAAAGTACCCTGTATCTCTCTGCCTGCACATCTATATCCTCATTTTCATCAGAAGCATAACTGTCGGATGATCTCAAAAGAGGGTCCAAGGAACCATCAGAAAAGCCACGATGAAACAATCGAAAACGCCTCCACCACCCCTCAACCATTTTCAAGTTTAATTTCGGAGCAGGTAGAAGTTCAAGGGCAATAGTAAAAAGGAGGAAAATAACACTCTGTGTACACAAGGAAAACACATTATGAATTTGATTAGTGCAACATTTATACAACATAACATACATTTAAGCAAAATAGATAGCATGAATGTAAATAAGAAATCAAATTATTTAACAATGGCAATACGAATTAGTTAGGACATTTGTATCTACAATACTGAATTGAAATTGTTATAGTTGACTACATTGTTTAGACATCTAAGAACAAGAGAGAAAATTGAATGTGGTTGATAAAAAAAGAACAACCGCCTTTTGAAGAATAATCTTTTCCCTCACCATCACTGAGAAGGTGTTTCTATTTTCTAAAGTCACAAAGCTGCACTCCTAATTAAGAATCTGTTAATTTGAAACCCTTGGGCGTTAAAAATGCTAATGTATACGGCACTGCTGATGCATTCAAGGTAACTAAGAAACACCTCCTCCGACTATAAGTTAATGAAGAGTAGTATATAATACAGCAAAATCAGCATTTAGATCTAAGCTTTAAGGGAAAATTTCAAAATGGGCTTGACATTTATGAGACATTTCAAAACAGGACCAAAAAAAAAAAAGTTACATTTCAAAATGGGGCTTAAGTCTTCCAAGAACCTTTCAAATCAGGACATCTGGCCGTCTCTCTTCACTGTCCAACCACTTTTTGTTGTTTTTAATAAAATTCCAAAAATGCCCTTTTTGAACCAACAAATACAGGTGCTTTTCATCTCAACTCTCCCTTTCTTCCCTAATCTCCTTCCTCCATCCTCATCTCGCCTCCATCAATTGTGACCACCCGCCACTGTAAGAGACCACTGTTGATCATGTAAACGTGTAGATCTCACCATGCTTTATCAATCCAGCCCAACCAGACCTAATGGTCAAATGCTCATTACTTCTAGATCCCCAATCATTTTTCTCAGATTTGTGTAGACCATCCATATCATTAATGAGAAGTTTGTATTTTTATGATAGTTTTGATATCATGATGGTCCATGGTTAGTATAGGGGTTCACACATTGACCCGGTGTCTTTGCAACAAAGATGAGGTAGTCATAGACAAAAGAGGGAACAAGGCTTCCCTCGACCCTAGTGAGTATAAAAGGAACTCATCACTCATGATGGTCCACATTTTACATCAATATGATGATGGTGGCCCACATGCCTTCGCTTACAAGAAGACTCACTTTCAGAGAGGATAAAGTCAATAATACATGTCTCATACAACTGATGGAAGCTAATGCACAGCTACAACTCTCTCTTATCTCATCTCTTCTTACTTTATCTTTCTTCTTCACTTATCTCTCTGTTCTTATCCTATGATTGGTTGATAGAATTCTGGGAGATGAGTGGATGCTGGAAGGATTTGGGGATAGGACGAAAGGGAGAGACTCATCATAAAGGGGTGGGCCCCTTAGGCGATGATTCTCAACCATCCGGCAACCCACTGTGGTTTGAACTAGGTGCTGGAAAGCATGATCGTGAGTGTCGATGGTGACATAGCCGATGTTTGCAAGCAGCTTCATGTTTCCTAAGGACTGGGGTCAAAGTGGGGGGCCAAGGTATGGGTCAACGGAGTGAAGGGAAGAGAGGACATTGAAAGGGCAGTGACCCACTTGATGGGCAGTGGAGATGAAGAAGGGAGAGCAGAGATTAAAAAGCACCGATCCTTTTGCTTTCTTTGGTTAAAAAACCTTAAAGGGCATTTTTGGAATTTTAAAAAAATAGCAAAAAGTGGCTGGACGGTGGAGAGCGATGGCCAGATGTCCTAATTTGAAAGGTTTTTGGAAAGCTTAAGCCCCATTTTGAAATGGAACTTTTTCTTTGTCCTGTTTTGAAATGTCTCAAAAAGTTAAAAGTCCCATTTTGAAAATTTCCCAAACTTTAATCTTATGACTCATGGTTTTTCTTATTGCGTGTGCTTTTGTTAATCTTGCATGACTATGAAAGATGGTTTTACTAACATATATGCAAAGAAAGCATAAGAAATGCAGGTCAGTCACATGCAAGATGTGATAAGAACAATACCTCCCCAGCTAAATAACAGATGGAAGCCCCGGTTACATTCCAGTCAAAAGTCCCATCCCCAGATCCAAGTTTCATTCCTTGGTGCCGAAGGGCTAGAGATGCAAGTCCATCCGCAAAGCAAAATCCAGGAGATATTCTGAAGAAGTTCTGATATACATAAAGCAAAATATTAGGAAAGAATTGAGGAGCATGTAACTAAAAGAAAGTGCTTTTCAAGAAAGCAAGTAGACTGCAATAAGATGTAGTAAATGTATGCATGTCAGTAACTCAGTATACATTTCACTAACTAATGGTTAACTTTAAAGTTAAACTATGAACAAAATAAAATCACATATTTCAGAAGCATGCTCTAAAAAAGTCATTGTCATCATTGTCATCGCCGAAGCCTCATACCGGCCACCTCAGGTAGGCTTTATGAGTTTTACTTTTGCACTCAACACTATTTAAAGTTTGTTCTCTTCCATCTCGCTTCGGTAGAGAATCTCTCATTTATTATGCTCATATATGTCTTTGCATCTTATGAAGCCATGCCAAGTACCATACACTCACAAATTACACGAATAAGTAATTTAGGATTTAGGATATTCGTGCATACTGGACTATTCCTTCTTTCCGTCACTTTTTTGTTTTCTAGTCAGTCTTAGACTAGGTATAGAGTGATAAAGACGAAGGGATTTAGAGTAACAATAAGGGGGCAGAGCTGAACTTTGAAGAGAGTAGAAGTAATAAAGAAATGAAAATTGAAAACTGAGAATCATTACTCAGCTAGAGAAACACATTAATAGACTATGAGACAGTTTAAAAAGACAAAAAAGAAACGAAGCAGAAGAAGATGAAGCAATAACGTCCCGGAGCCAATCTCAAAAGTAAAAAATATGTATACATTGAAAATATCAACTAAAGAATAAATCAATAAGAAAATTAAGCAGTGCACTTACTAGTTACTACTTAATACTGAACTAAATACAAGAAATGGAAATTGCTGAGAATTTTAATGTCACAAGACCTTCAAAAACGAATTTGCACTTTTAGTTGCTTGTACAAGTCCCATAATGAAGGAGATAACCATGAGAATCAGCCCAGTAAGAAAGTGAACCAAGAGCACCACATTCTGCATCAATATACAGGCATATTAGCATCTTGACTAAGCTGTTTTACAGAGCATAAACTGGGAAGCCAAATAACAGCATGGAAGGAGAGCCACCTGTGCAATTGTATGGTCAGAAAAGAAAAACGTAAGGCAATACGTTGATGCTGCAATTGCTGACCCATATTCTAGGAAAATTAAGATAGTTGGCAACAGACAACCACTTCCAACAAATTGATCTAAACCTACAAAAATGGTGAAAACATTTCAGGAAAAAAAAAGTAGCTTCAATCCATTCAAATTGATATAGTAAAACGTTAAAATGAGTATTTGGATCATCAACCACAATGAAGTATAGTAAAAAAGATAGAAACACAACAAATGGTCAAAGAAAAACAGGATATCTGACTACATACCAAAGATGAAGAACAGAATTATTGCAAATGACATTGGAAACAAAAAGCTGATGAAGTCCCATATGTACGTGGAGAACCAATATGACAGTATAGACACCTGAAGGGTAAACCAATAATAGTAACAAATGTATCATGAAAATGATACATTCCATGACTGAAACTAGAAATGAAATAAAATTAAAAATTAACAAGCATACCCCACTGATTAGCTGTTGGTGTTTAGCTTTTACTTCACGTTCCTGCATTTGAAAGGATAAGTTTACTTTCAATGACAAAAATTCAAAGCAAAATCATAATATACGGGTATTTGGACATCCTCCATAAAACCCCCCTGCCATAAACAAACACTGCAAGAGGATGGGAAGCTCAAAACTTTCAAATAAAAAACAATAGAACAATTTAAAGAATTCCAATACCCAAATATGCAAGTTTCTGGTCTGGAGGAGTTTCGGTGGAGACCAATGGATGATTGTGGCATGATGTCACAATGCGATCAACCCACATCCATAGGTGATAATCAAGAAGATCGGGTGGTGTGTTGGGAAAGTCCCACATCCCACATCACCCAAGTAATGGGTTTGATAGGGCTTTATATACCTGTTTGGGCCTTCCACCTATTAGCTTAAGCTTTTGGGTGACATAGTATCAGAGCAGGTTCGACCCGGTCACTCCAGTGTAGCCCACGTGGCAAGCCTATCCATGAAATTTGTTGGGCCTGCACGTGAGGGGGAGTGTTGGAAATGTCCCACATCCCACATCGCCCAAGAAATGGGTTTGATAAGGCTTCATATACCTGTTTGGGCCTTCCACCTATTAGCTTAAGCTTTGAGGTTGGTACATGTATCTTTCATGGTGGACCAAGCCTTTTAAGTTTTTCGACACTTAGGATCAAGTTTGTGGAACCCAGGCGTGTCCCTGAAGTCCTAGGATTAAACGGGGAACCAAAAAAGTCCCCATAAATTTATTGAGTTTAATTTTAAGAGACAGGTTGGATAAAAACAGTTAGTAACAAGGGGCTCTTTGCAAATTTCAAATTACAGCAGGTTGCAGGTCACATAATAGGTCACCTAGGCAGGTCCACAAGATCTTCAGGTGGGCCATGTGGGCAAGGTTTAAAATTGCAGTCGACCTTGAAAACCGTTATAATGTGGCATTGCATTGCAGTTCACGGTCATCATAGTCTATCACAGCAAAAACTTTTACTTTACCCCAAAAAAATCTGAAAAAATATCCGAAAAATCTAGAATATCATAAAATGCTAGAAATTTTTATTTTTTTTTCCATTAGTAAACACTTTAAAGTAAAATATCGGCCCTCCTAAGTCATAACATCCTGTTTCATTGTCTTACCTGAAACTTGTAAAGTAAGTTATGACTTAAATAGAGTTACAAGTATATATTAAAATAATATAAAATATCACAAAGCTTACAATATGCATTGCAACCATAATTTTGAACTAACAATTAGTGTTAAACACTTAAAAGTTAAGAAACTACTAGTAATAGTGTAGTACTCAATTACTCAATCACCAAGTTGAGAGTGAATTTCAACTTTCAAGTAACATTTACTACTACATCAAGATGAATTAATTAATTAAAAAAAGTAGAGAATGGACATTGCGGTCGAGGAGGGAAGAAGCCTTCATATGAGAATCCACCAAAATCTTGCAAATCACTTGGGTTTTGGCCAAAAAAATGGCTTGGGAAGCTCAAGCAGAATCTCAGGGAGCTCCACAAATGGTCTGGAAAAGAAGAAGTGAAGGAAAGTGGAGGAAAAAAAAAAAAAATCATTGCCGGCCAATATTTTCAAAATAATGGCTGTTATGACCATTATGGACCATCATTTTCACTTTTTTTTAGACTGCGACTATTATGACTGTTAAATTGAAAATGACCATTACAATTATAGTACTCTAGTTTAGCAAAATGCACAACTATGGGAATAGTCAGAGATGCTGCAATAGGCCACTTCTATCAAGAATGTCATGCTACACATTGCATGACCAAAAATAATGAATCATAAAGCATAGCTTTTATATAAAAATTTCAGCAAACAGTATAAAGAAAAGATCACCTTAACAATTGCAACAGCAAAAGACGCAGGGATGAAAGAGAATGCAATATTAACAATGATTGCAGCAGAGAATGCATCCAAATCCTACAAAAAAAGCTCACAAAGCGTTGGTAGAATGCATATATCTTAATATATAATATAAATAGAGAGAGAAAGAGATGGAATGACACAATCAATAAGCTCACAAAGCATTGGTAGAATGCATATATCTTAGTATATAATATAAATAGAGAGAGAAAGAGATGGAGAGACACAATCAATAACAGAAACAAATAGAAAGATAAGAAGCATTATTGCAAAGTGACTATTTAAAGAAAGGTAAGCACTGTTTCCTTTTGGATCGAGTAAGCAGTCATAGACTCGCAGTAAAAATAGTGAAACTGCTAATAGGAATACAATGTTCCGACCAGACAGGGGAAGCCAAATGGAGCAGTGATACACAAATGACCATATTATATATCTCAAGTAAATACACAGCGACAGAGTTATTTTAGTTAAAATGATGTTGCTCTTGAACACAGTGAAATGATGAGTGGAGTGACTAATATAATCATATAACAAAATTTTCAACTTCAACAATTGGCAACAGTCAAATGACGGGTAAAGTGACTAATATCATCAAAATAAAATTTTCATCTTCAATAAGTGGCTGACATGATACATTTAACTTCAATAATTGGATTAATTCAGTTAGTATAGCATTTAATGCTGGAGTGAAGTGAATATCGTGTTATTATTATACCGATAGAAAAAATATCGAGTTATTACAAAAGACATTAATGAAGTAAAGGGCAATTTAAGACAATTATATATGTCACACATAAAACATGAATTTTTTCAGTGAAAAATATCCACATTATTCATAAATTTTTATTTATGTTTTAGAGATAAAATATCCAGGGCAAAAACTGATAGAAATTAATTTTTTCAGTGAAAAATTTTTTTGAGATTTGATGGAGCCAAATGGAACGTGCATGTTTTTTACATAGACATGCCCCAATTTGACTGCATCATCTCAGTACCAAGTGCTCCCATGTTGCATCATCTCCATGCCAGTATTGTCAAACTTGACCAGTGATGAAGTTGCTTGAACAATGTTAAGTACTTAGTTTGCTACACCTTTAATGCATAGGCATTTTGGGTGTGTTGGTTAGCAACTTAAGATGATATTAGAGGCAACATCTCCTGGGTTCGAATCTGCAGAAAGCCGCATCTTGTGTGTACGCACATATGCATAGGGCAAAAAGGCCCCATGCCACATTTTTGCGGGCGTGCTTCGAGTCCGGCCGGTGTCTTGCCGGAGTGGATTGTTAAGTAGTTAGTTTGCCACACCTTTAATGCCTAAACATTTTGGGTGTATCGGTTAGCAACTTGAGAAACAACACATTTGCAGTGTTCGGTCAAACAATGCACACTATCTGCTAGGACCCCATCATTACAATTTTTGCGGCAACTGCATCCTATCTAATTTTAGTAGAATGGAATCGACATTGTGCTTAAGCCTAATTGCAAGTGAGAAAAGTGATCTAACTTTTTGTTGATGATCTAAAGTGCTTCAAGGATGTCTAAATTAGATCTTGATGTATCCACATGTTGTGTTTGCTGAAATGAAGGGCTCGTGTTGAATTATTATAGTAAAAGATGAATTTATACCTCATGATATGCTCTTTGAACTTGGATCCTTACAAGTGGGACCCATCCAAGTTTGGCATATTGGTTCTATCATCATTCAATTTTACCCCCAAAAATTTCCCATATTAAAAGATCTGACCTTTCAAAAAAGAAAGAAGATCTGACCCACCAATCTTTTGACCTCTTCTTTTAACTTGTGACTTGAAAAGTCCAACCTGGAACTGGGAGGTAGTATTTAACTGAAGGATAGTTTTACGTGTTTTCAGTTTTTCGAAAATAGTATAAATAACTCTGCTAGTTAACTACCGGTCCCAAGGCCGAAAAAAGGAGGGATGCATCAGGTTGACAGCTGGTGTAGAACTTTGTCACTAAACCATGAATTCTAAGAGCATTCCCAACTAAAAGTGACATATTACAGTGGCGCCTAGTTGCAGTGGAACATAGGTAAGGGTGTACCCATTTGAATGAGTGCGGATAAATAAGTCAGTGGAGAAGAGGACGATCCTACTTACTACTTGGAATATAGGAACTTTACCAGATAAAAGCATGGAGTTGGCCGATACAATGAAAAAAAGAAGAGTGAATGTAACCTACCTGCAAGAAACAAAGTGTAAAGGACATAAAGCTAAAGAACTCACAGATGCCTACAAGTGCTACTAACCAGAGAACAATAATCCCAAAAACAAAATAGGTATAGTAGTATATAAGGATTTGAAAGAAGAGATACTGGGGGGTAAAGAGAATAGGTTATACACTTATCGCGATTAAACTAGTGTTAGAGGAAGATATAATACATCACTAGTGCCTATGCACCTCAAGCAGGATTAGATGAAAGCACTGAAAGAGAATTTAGGGATGAGATAGATGGTTTAATACGAGCAGCTTCAATTTGTGAAAAGATTTTCCTAGGAGAGGACTTAACTGATGGATAGGAAAGGATGGTAGAGGGTATGAGAGAGTGCATGGAGGACAAGAAATTGGAGAAGGAATGAGTAACAAAACACTATCTTGGAATTTGCATTCGCATTTGACCTTATAGTAGCAAACACATGCTTCTAAAAGAGGGAGGAGCATTTAATTACCTATAAGAGTGAAACTAATAGGAGCTATGGAAACCTTTTCCTATTTAGAAAACATGACCGACTAGCTTGTAAAGATTATAAGGTTATGCTTGGAGAGAGTTCAACCACACAGCAGAGGGTAGTCGTTTTAGATGATTGCATTAAAAGAAGAGAGAGGTAGTAAATAAAACGTGCCAAGAAGCAAGGTAATAGGATTTTAAAGGAGAAAGGGCAAAAAAACTTAAATATAAAGTAACTGTACAAGAACGCAAAGAAAGAAGTTAAGAAGTAGCAAGTGATGCGAAGTCCAAGGCATATGATGACCTATATAATAAGTTGGGAACATGAGGAGAGATACTTTCAAACTTGCAAGAATAAGGAAATGAAGTGACTAAGATCATGTCAGATGTATAAAGAGCACAGATCAGAAGGTAAAGGACAATGATATTAAAGAACGGTGGAGAGAAATATTTTTACAAACTTTTAAATAAAAATTCTATAGGAGGCTTAGGAATGGGAAAGGATACTTAATTAGCAGGATATATCTTGTGCCGGCAAATTCAATAGGAGACTTGGATGTTTCACCACATTCTTTTATCTTTATAATTTTCTTATTTTTTATGACATCATGCTGACATCACAATTCAACCAGAATGGACCTTTGGTCAGACCAGGTCTGCCTGAATCTCAACCTTTACCAGTTGATAGTCGGTCCTTTTTCAAAACATTGCATCTTGGCCATGCCAAAAAGACAAACTATAAAATTCTCAAGTTTGAAAGAGTTTTTAGAAGCTTTTGGGGATATTCCATGAGGCTCACCTTGGGCAGTGCTTCCCAAAAATGCCCCACTTTCAAGTGTATGGCATGGCTTGCATTTAAGGTGTATGTCTCACCATATGAGGCATACACCCCAAATGAAGTGTGTGCTTCAGTCACACTGTATTGTAGGGGCATAAGCTCTATTAACACATTGTTTTTAAGAAAAGAAGGTAGGGGCAGTGTGTAATTTCGAAGTCATCAAAAGGCTTAAATAATCGCCAAACTGCTATTGTTCTCCGCAACCATTATTACTTTTCTATATAATTATTTATTTCATTAAAAGGTTTGCTCATGAGGGTTACGCTCGACACTTTTGAGGAAAGCTTACACTTGACACTTTTGAGTCGATTGAAACATCGTGTTTCACTCCTCAATGCACAAAACATTGTTTCCAAACTATGGGGACCTTTCCTCAATCTATTCACTCTTTTTTGAGTTATTACTTTTGCTTTACTTAACTTCTTTATTACTCTTTATAAAATTTATTTTATCCTTCATTTTATTTAGAACTTATTGTTGGGAATTTTCGAAACAAAACCCTTTAAGTAGAGTAAAAATGATGGGGGGCCTAAGCACTTCATAATGATGGCAAAGGACCTCTATTCCATGGAATCATTGAATAACTTACATGCAAATTTCATGAAAAAGGGACATTCCATGATAGCATGGAATGTTGGATTATTCCATGATATCATGGAATCAGGGCATTCGTATGTCAGGTGATTTCATGACATTATGGAATGTAGGTCCTCTGCCGTCATTATAAAGTGTTTGGGCCCTCGTTCATTTTTCTCAACTTTAATAGGATTTTTTCCTTGTAGGGCGGGCACATGTCCTTTTGTGGATGATTCCAAGAGAGGATAAGAAGTTGGAGACTACAGATGAAATGTATTCTCCTCCAGAGTCAACTATTTCAACTATATGCTCTTATCAAACTAAGTTTTGATCATAGATAAAAATATCGGCCGCTACGAAGCGTAGCGGCCGATATATCGGGCGTGGCGGCATATTTTGGAATTATCGGCTAACTTGCCGTATCGGCCGCTACGCATGCCGCCACGTAGCGTGGCGGCCGCCACATAGCGGGGGGTTTTAAAACCCCCCCAATTCGTCTCTCTTCCTCACTTTCCCCTTCACTTGTTCACTTCTTTCACTTTTTTCTTCTTCTCCTTGCTTTGAAACCTCCCAAAGTGAGGTAGTTTCAAGATTTTACAATTTTAAGCCCACAAATTCCACAAGGAGCACAACAAAGTGAAAAACAAACATCAAAACAAGGTAATCAAGATTCTAGGTATGTACTTTTTTCTTTTAGATTTTTTTTAGTAAGTTGACATTTGAGATCACATTCAAATAATCTCTTTCTAACTACTATAAATGCTTCCTTGTCTTGTAATATTGTTAGATCTATGTTTTCCTTTGATGATGCACACATATTTTTGGTTTTTTTTTTTTTTTTTTTTTGCTATTTTTTATTTTCGGATTTATTAATTTTTTGAAAAAAAAAATGTGAATACTCATGGACAACCCATGAAACCACTTGGAAATGCATTCTACATGATAGATCTATGTTTCACATAGATCAATCCATCACATTTTGAATGTTTATTGATTTTTCTCTATTTTTTATTTTCGGATTTATTTATTTTTTGAAAAAAAAAATGTGAATACTCATGGACAACCCATGAAACCACTTGGAAATGCATTCTACATGATAGATCTATGTTTCACATAGATCAATCCATCACATTTTGAATGTTTATTGATTTTTCTCTATTTTTTATTTTCGGATTTATTTATTTTTTGAAAAAAAAAATGTGAATACTCATGGACAACCCATGAAACCACTTGGAAATGCATTCTACATGATAGATCTATATTTCACATAGATCAATCCATCACATTTTGAATGTTTATTGATTTTTCTCTATTTTTTATTTTCGGATTTATTTATTTTTTGAAAAAAAAAATGTGAATACTCATGAACAACCCATGAAACCACTTGGAAATGCATTCTACATGATAGATCTATGTTTCACATAGATCAATCCATCACATTTTGAATGTTTATTGATTTTTCTCTATTTTTTATTTTCGGATTTATTTATTTTTTGAAAAAAAATAATTTTTAATATTTGAATACCAATCAAATGTCTTGAAAATGGTCCCTTGATTTGAGATTTATGTTTTCCATAGATTATTCCAACATATATTGCTTGTTTTTTTGACTTTTTAAATTTTTTAATTTCGGATTTTTGTTATTTTTTGGAAAAAAATTTATTTTTAATAATGGAATGCCAATCAAATGTATTGAAAAATGCTCCTAAATGTTATATCTATGTTTGGCATAGATCAATCCAACATATGTTTGTCATTTCCTAATTCTATTTTATTTTCTTATTTTCGGATTTTTAAAATTTTAGAAAAAAAATTGTAATTTGAGTAATGAAATACCACTTAAATGTCAAGAGAATGATTCCTAAGCATTAGATATATGTTTCCTCTAACATGTTTCTTTGTTTTTTTAATTTTTAACATACTACTTGTTCATGTTTAATTATTTATAGCCAGGTATTGAGTCTTCTATTGATAACTTAAAATGCCTCGTAATATTGATCCCGCATGGAGCTTTGGTGAGGCAGTTGATAATAACAGGTTGAAAATCAAATGCAAATTTTGTGGGAAAGTGACCAATGGAGGCATTACAAGATTCAAGCACCACTTGGGCCACATTTCTGGTAATGTTGCTGGCTGTACTGAAGTACCAAGGGAAGTCAGGGAACAAATGAAAGCTTTGGTCGGCCAAAACAAAGTTAGAAAAGTAGAGATAAAAGAAAAGAGGCGGCAAGATGTTGATGCTGCCCGTTATGAAGTATTTGGGGATGAATACTTTGATGAGGAAGATGCACAGATGGAGGCTGCACGCCGAGAGTCCATCATGAGTCAACAAGAAGAACAGGAACGTCGTACATTTGCTGCAAGCAAATATTATGATGCAGGGGGCTCATCTACTGTGCCACAGCAGCCAAGCAAGGGCAAGGGCATTGCGGGGGCCATGCGTAGGGCATTTAGCACCCGGGAACGGGATGTTGATGTAGAAATTATCTCTAGAAGAGCAGTTCCTCCCCCTGTTGATCCTCTAGCACATAGAAAAGAGGGAGATAAACAACCCAAAATATCGAGTGTTATGAAAGGAGTAATGAAGTCTGCAAGAGATAGGTTAGCCAAAGCTACAGCAAAATGGCTAATTCATAAGAACATACCACCTACAGCAGTAGATTCCCCATATTTCCAAACTATTCTTGATGTTGCCGCCGAAGCTGGGCGGGGTATACAGGCGCCCTCCGTATATGATGTGGGCACTAAATACCTTGAAGAAGAATATAGAGAAATAAAAGCTTGGGTGGAACAGTTTAAGCCCATGTGGCAACAAAATGGTGTTACCATCATGTGTGACGGGTAGACCAGCGGCACCCAAACACAATTAATAAACTTTTTGGTGTATTCAGTTGCTGGGACCGTCTTTGTGAAGTCCGTTGATGCAACTGAACATAGACGGACGGCCACATATATATACACTCTTATGGATAGAGTTGTAGAAAGTGTGGGAGAGGAGCACATTGTACAGATTGTTACAGACAAGGGTAAAAAACCCGGACTCGGACTCGGACTCGGCCGACTCGGCCGAGTCGCATGGGACTCGGCCGAGTCGGTCGAGTCCCCATATTTAGTAAAAAAAAAAAAAAAAAAAAAAAGGAAAAATTTTGTTTCTCCTTTTTTCCATCCAATCCATTCATAATTCCATATATAAAGTTTCACTCTCTTCATTGATCATTCTAATACGTTATTTAAGGATAGAAATATAGAATAATAATAACAAAATCGCAAGCCATTTTATAATTTAATTGCAATTAAAATTTAAAATTTAAAACTAAAAAGTAAAAAATACAATGTACATGTTTCCAACTTTCAATATCCACTCTCAAGTCTCAATTTAGTCAATTATCAAGTCAACTAGTAAGATTAATCATCAAAGATGTAACTAAGCTTCAAATTTCAATTATATTTATAGCATATAAAAATGTAAAACCATAGTATACCTTAGCTCTTTCTTGTTAAAATTTAAATGCTAATTCCATGTTGAATGCCTTGCGGGTTCTGGATCTTCATCTCCGTCGTTATTTTGACTTTGACGATAGTATTGAGCAACATCAAAATGAAAAAACCCTTGCCCCGCTCTTGGAGTTATAGGACCTTCTCCATAGTTTGATGATGGAGCCATAACTTGAAGTTGAGGATATTCATATGGCGGTTGCACTTGTGGGGGTGTTACTCCATACTGTTGTTGCCCATACCCATGCGAAGGACCACCGTATCCACCATACTGATGCGGCAGTCCATACTCGAACGAAGGATCATGAAATTGATCTCCATATTGTTGCCCATATCCGTATGAACTATCAGAACTTGTGATCCAAGGGCTTGATGCCATTTGATGCGGCTGAGGATATTCATCCGTTGGCTCACTTCCTTTTCCTTCACCTCTGCCCCCCTCACGTGACCCACCAGTAGGCTCACTTGGACTATAATATACATTAATGTTGTCATGTCCACCACCACATCTATCATCACTACCTTCGTATGCCTCCTCGTTCTGGCCCTGTTCACCTCCTTCTCGTGAGCCACTCTTGCTAGAAGATGATGTTTTATGCTGTTCCACTTCTTCTTCATAAGTGGCCAACCTTTGGCCTTGTCTTGTCTTTGCATGAGTGCTCTTAGTCTTATCCTTTGACTTTCGCGTGTATTGGAAAGTTGGTTTTGATCTTTCTCTAGCCCCCTCGGCATGTTCTGAAGTAGAACGTGTCAACTCTGGACCACGGTTATGACCACGTCCCGAGCCTTGCAATGACGAGGTTGCTACACCCTTACCCTTATCGCGCGCTGATCGCGCTGTAGAAGTAGCCGTAGCAGATCTGGAACTCGGCTGCTGCGGTGGGGAAATATGTGCTTCATTCGACTGAAATTCTTCAACATCAGCCATTGCTTCATCGAGGAATGTTGTATCATTTAATACTGGTTCCTCTCTTTCAGCCAACCATTCATCAAGAGGGTCATCTTCCTCGAATATATAATCCAAATTAATTGGTTCGTAGTCGCCATTGTCTCTTCTCATCAGGTTCCTTGCCCGTAACCTCATGTTGTAATGGACAAAGACCAACTTCTCCAACTTAGCCATAGTAAGGCGATTACGGGTCTTAGTGTGTATCAAGCTGAATGTGCTCCAATTCCTTTCACATCCCGAAGATGAGGCTGTTTGGCTCAATATTCTTTTTGCAAAAGATCTTAAATGGGGAACCTCATCACCAAATGTAGCCCACCATTCAGCTGTGTTAAAAGACCAAAACAATAAAATCAATTGTTTGTTATAATTCATAAAAAACTATATTTCATCTAATTTAAATACTGAAATTTGAGAATAATACCTGGATCCATCTGCTTACGACCCAATATGGCTGCGTCTGATCCAAAACTACCTAGAGCACCCTTGTAGTTTTTCAACTATAAAAGTTAAGATTTAGAAGTTAGCACCTAGCAGTTAGCACTTTTTCAAATTTCAACTAATTTGTGAATAATAATGTCATGATCTATGACATCTTTACCTGGTTAAGAATTGTAACTTGATGTTGCGCGTTATTTGTCATAGCCTCTAACGTTTTTTTCAAGCCACGGAAAACTTCTTCATGGTTAGAAAAGTGTTTGCTATAGAAGCAGCTTGGGTTCAAGTAGTACGCTGCATGCCATGACGTCATTAAGTAATAAGTATTGATTATTAGATTCCAAAATAAAGTAATAAACAATAACTAGTTAGTATTCTATTTATAATAACCATAATAAATTAATAGTCAAAAATTACCTGCCGCATGTATGTCTTGATGCATCTGGTTGTCCCATCGATTATCAATGATTTTCCATATCTTCTTATAATAAGTCCCATACTTTCCTCTGGACCTTTGCTCTATAGCTAGCTTTGCTCTATCCATGGCATCATACACAAAGCCCATTGTGGGCTTCGTATCAGCATCCACTAGTTTCAAAACCAAGACAAGAGGCTCGAGTAAGTCAGTAATTCGTTCTGCCCTGTTCCAAAAATCCTCCCAAAGGACAATCTGTTGTACTTTGCGTGCCAAAGGTTGACGTGAAAAATTTGATTTCACATATGCTGTACTGGTCCACATCTGCATTATGTTAGCCTTGGCACGACAAAGACTCTCAAGGGCCACGAAGTGCGTAGCAAAGCGTGTGATACCGGGCCTCAAAATCTCACGACCTTCGTTCATTTCTCTTAGTAGATCTGTCATGAACTGATGGTTATAGATCAAAGATGTCACCATCTTTCCCTCATCAATAGTCTCACGGACATCATCTAATTTGCCAATGTCCTCCAGCATGAGATCAATACAATGTGCCGCGCACGGCACCCAAATAATACCCTTACCCTTTTCACGCAATTTCTTCGCTGCGGCCTTAAAGTTAGGCGCATTATCTGTCACAATTGCAACAACATATTTGTGCCAATTGTTAACCATGGCCAAGGTATCATCAATTAAACTGTACAAATATTCAGCATCCATTCTATGTCCGCTTGTATCTACAGACCTGATAAAAACTGTTCCCGTTACACAGTAAGCCATGAAATTAATAATGTGCCGCCTATTGTTGCTTGTCCACCCATCACACATAAGCGTGCACCCATACTCCTCCCAAGTTTTGAAGTGATCTTCCAAGTATCTCCAATAATCAGAAACTTCCATGTCAAGATACTTTCCGCCAATCTCATAAGCGGATGGAGGTTTAACTCCGGGCCCCACCTCAGCTATAGTATCAACCATGGAGCGATAGTATGGTGAATTAGCAACATTCGGTGGAATCCGATTATAATAGAAGAACTTTGAGATGGCTCTCCCCATTTTCATGGCTCTAACTTTCATATCGCCCATGATAGAGCTACTAATCTTTGGTTGTTTTGTACTTTGAGACCGATGTAAGAATGGATCCATTGTCCCTCTCCTTGCTGTGTCCCGATAAGGGTCAGGAGGAGCTCTAGAAGAACCAGCCCCAGCCCGTGTCTCATCCATACGAGCCTGCTCAGAAGCAAATTGTTCACGGCTCGCTCTAAGAGCCCTCCTTAACTCCCTCGCCTCAACATCACCATCACCGTCAGAGTCATCCTCGGAATCAGAAGTGTCAACCCTCTGCATATTTACAACCCTCTCATCAAATTTTTTCTTCTTTTCTTTCTCATTCTTCTTTTCAAGCAACATGTCTCTCATTTCTTTCCTCACTTCAGTGGGGACATTTGCACATGGTCTAGCTTCCCCTTGTATACCTGCTAGGTGTTGTTTAAATCTGTGGATCCCACCACTGAGAATCTTATGACACCATTTGCATTTGACCTTATGACGGTCTCCTGCAACCATCTCCCCATGTTCCCATCCGGGGTCAACTTCTTTCTCTTTTTTTTTTGGGGCCATTTGTGATATAATCTAACTATCTGAGTAATAGTAATCTGCACAATCATGAAAATCACATTCTTTTAACCAAGAAATAGTTGAAATTTCATCTACAAACAACCCACACATGTAATCATCTACTCTACATAATTTAAGAATGTAAAATGCAAAAAATCCATATTATTAATAATTATTTTTACAAGAAAAAGTAAGGAAAATATTATTATTGCACATATATGCATAGATCTAGTGTTAGAACCATAGATCCATGTTATACAAACCCAAAATAATAATTTCATACAAAGAACATAAGTAAATAATAATAAAAAATTCGGGTTTCTCATTATTTCTTTTTAAAATTACATCATAATCATGAAAATCACATTCTTTTAACCAAAAAAATAGTTGAAATTTCATCTACAAACAACCCACACATGTAATCATCTACTCTACATAATTTAAGAATGTAAAATGCAAAAAATCCATATTATTAATAATTATTTTTACAAGAAAAAGTAAGGAAAATATTATTATTGCACATATATGCATAGATCTAGTGTTAGAACCATAGATCCATGTTATACAAACCCAAAATAATAATTTCATACAAAGAACATAAGTAAATAATAATAAAAAATTCGGGTTTCTCATTATTTCTTTTTAAAATTACATCATAATCATGAAAATCACATTCTTTTAACCAAAAAAATAGTTGAAATTTCATCTACAAACAACCCACACATGTAATCATCTACTCTACATAATTTAAGAATGTAAAATGCAAAAAATCCATATTATTAATAATTATTTTTACAAGAAAAAGTAAGGAAAATATTATTATTGCACATATATGCATAGATCTAGTGTTAGAACCATAGATCCATGTTATACAAACCCAAAATAATAATTTCATACAAAGAACATAAGTAAATAATAATAAAAAATTCGGATTTCTCATTATTTCTTTTTAAAATTACATCATAATCATGAAAATCACATTCTTTTAACCAAAAAATAGTTGAAATTTCATCTACAAACAACCCACACATGTAATCATCTACTCTACATAATTTAAGAATGTAAAATGCAAAAAATCCATATTATTAATAATTATTTTTACAAGAAAAAGTAAGGAAAATATTATTATTGCACATATATGCATAGATCTAGTGTTAGAACCATAGATCCATGTTATACAAACCCAAAATAATAATTTCATAAAAAGAACATAAGTAAATAACAAAAAAAAATTCGGATTTCTTAATTTTTTTTAAAAAAAAAGACCCAAAAATTAAAAAAAATGCATTTTTAGAAAAAATAATGATCCTCCAAACCATCTTCAAGCAATATCTTCATCTTAGCATCTTCTCTAAACCATATATGCATGTAGAATCAAGAAAACAAACCTCAAAGTTGAGAAATAAAAAAACCCTCTTTGATGTGAATAGTGGTTGGATTCTTTGGTAGGCTTGATCTTAAAAAATGGATGGATTTGATGATGTTTGATGCTTGAAACACAATTTGGAAGTAGTCTCCTTCACTCTCCACAAAGTAGAATGGCAAAAAAATGAGCATTTTAGAAAGCCCCCCCCCTTCGTCAACAAGGGGACTCGGACGAGTCCCCTTGGACCTGTACCGAGTCCAGGGGACTCGGTTCGGTCCCTGCCGAGTCCGAGTCGACTCGGCCGAGTCGACTCGGACTCGGCCGATTTTTTTTTCCTTGGTTACAGACAATGGCGCCAATTTCAAGAAGGCAGGTCAGTTATTAATGGACAAGAGGACCCATTTATTCTGGACCCCATGTGCAGCACACTGCATAGATCTCATCTTGGAAGAAATTGGAAGGAAGACAAAAGTGGCTTCACTGATCAAGGCATGTAGAGGAATTACAAGATTTATATATGATCATTCATGGGTGTTAGGCTTGATGAAAAGATACACAAATAACCATGCCTTGGTGCGTCCAGGATTAACTAGGTTTGCAACCCATTTTCTGGCTATGGAAAGCCTTGTAAGGTTTAGAACAGAGCTGATTCAGATGTTTGCATCAGAAGAATGGCTTCTTTCGAAATGGGGCAATGCAACTAGTGGTCCGGGGTTTGAAGTCCCAAACCTTATGAGAGACAATAAATTTTGGAAGAAAGTGAGGAAGGTATTAAAGGTTTTTGAGCCTTTAGTTAAAGTGTTGAGGCTTGTAGATGGTGATGACAAGCCGACAATGGGCTTTATATATGAGGCAATAGATCGGGCAAAGCAAGCCATTATGGAAAATGTTAAATATCATGATAAATATATCAAAATTATCGATGCCCGTTGGAACGATCAGTTGCACCATCCATTGCATGCTGCAGGTAATTAATATATATCTTTAATACCTTTTATTTTCCTAACTAATGTATTTATTATCTTGTTTGCTCACAGTACATTCTGCATATTTTTAATGTAGGTTATTTTTTAAATCCTGAATTCTATTACCGCAATGCCAAACTACATACCGAAGCAATAGATACGGACTTGCGCGTAGGATTACGGGAGGTATTAAAGAGATTGTTAAACCTAGATGATCAAATTGATGCCATACAAGAGGTGAGTGGGTGGTTACTTAAGAGAATTTAATTATGCTGCCAAGTGCCAATTGTCATACATGCAGTAGGGGTTTACTGATTTATTTTTAATTTTCACATCGTAGATATCTATATATACACAAAGGAGAGGAACCTTTGCTGACCCTCTTGTGCAACGATCGATTGGAAGGATGCCACCTGGTATGACTATGAACAAAAGAACCCACCCAATAGTCTTGATCTTTATATCTTAATTGATTAGAAGGATTTGAGGGTTACGAATATCTAATTTTCTATATTTATTTTTTGCATTTCAGCTGATTGGTGGATGAATTATGGAGAGAGTGCTCCACATCTAAGGAAAGCGGCTGTTCGCATCCTTAGTCAGACTACAACATCTTCCAACTGTGAGAGAAATTGGAGCACTTTCTCCTTGATCCACACGAAGGCCAGAAATCGGCTTACCATGCACAAACTCAACAAGCTTGTATACTGTCATTACAATCTGAAATTGAGAAACAGAACTAGGGAGAGAAGGGCAAGGGATGATCCTGCTTATTGTCCTATTAATCTGGATCACATATTCAGAGATGACGATCCCTTACTCCCATGGCTAGCCGAGATAGAGGATCCACTGCTAGATTCAGATCCGGCTTTTCAGGAAACGGTTCAAGAGTTGATAGATGAGGATATGGGTGAGGCACCTGCAGGAGGTCAGCCACCTCAAGGAGAAGGTACCAGTAGGACTAGGAGGAGTGGGAAAGAACCTGCTCATATTGGATCTTCTGAGAAAGCTAGTTCCACCACCGTCTCTTCGAGTAGCCATGGGGGAATTGGAGGAGGAGGAGACAGTGGGACAGGTGGTACTAGTGAATACTATCAACATGATGAAGACGATGACATTCCTGTAGAGGAAGTACATGAGTTACCTCCATCTGGAAGATTTGATCCAAGCCGTGGTTATCAACGGCGCCGAAGAGACTCACCACCTGGGGCTGGAGGTAGTAGTGAGCAAGGAAATATGGGTGGAGATGTTGGTGGACAACAAGTAGCATCATGGACTGATTCGTGGGACCCTAGGTACGGTGGACAAGGACTCTCACAATATTTTCCATATGGTCAAGCGCAACAAGGAGAAGAAGAGTCTTCAACTTCAGGGTCCTACTCATATGGATATGGACCATATGGTGACTATGGTGAAATGCAAAGAAATCCACCTCCACCTCCTGTAAGTTCCTATCATGCGGCTGCCTTGTTTGGATTTGTTGATCCCAATTCTCATCAATATCAAATTCAATATGCTGCCAACAGAAATGATAACAATGATGGGGATGAGGATGACCATGGCGCCTTGAATCTTGGTAGACATTCCTTTTGGTGGTGATTAAGGTATTCCTATTTCCTTCACTAACTCTCTAGTCTCTACTCTTTGTCATTTCTAAATTGGTGTTGATTGTTGAATGTTGATTGTTGATCACTTCATAGTTCATTCACTTCATTGAATTTGAACCTTGAATGTTGAAGTATTGATATTTGATTGTTCAATGTTCTAATGAGTAATGAGTAATGAGTAATGACCTAGCTCTTAAGTCTTATGCCTTTATTTCATGTTCTAATTTTTTTTTTACAAGCTTTATATTACTTTCTAGGTTAGCATGACTAAGAAACATGAATACATGTAAAAAAACTAATCATTACTATTATTTTCTATTTATACAGCGATACAGGACCTCATATCTTGAGAGCACCGCTACGCCCACTTTTCTTACTTACTTTTGCAAAAGAACCACATTTTCTTTCATTTCACAATTTTCTGGATTTTCTGGAATTTTTTCATATTTTTTTGGCGATTTTTTCAAATTGCACCGCTACGCCGCTACGTATCCCCGCTACGCTACGTATCGCCCGCTTCGTAGCGGTTTGGCGGCGGGCCGCTACGCCCGCCGCTACCGCTATTTTCATCCATGGTTTTGATCATATAGCTTAAGTCAAGATTTTGTTGTCAGCAAATAGACCCATGTGCTTCTAGAAAAATCATCAATAAATGTAAAAAAGAACATGTATCCAGATATCGAATTCATTGGAAGGAACATCAGAAAGGACAGAATGGACAAACCCACTTATTCTCTATACTATTTTTTTCCTTTCTAAACATGGCACTTTAGTATGGGGTTAATTCCTAGGTTTTGGTAATTTATTTATTTATTTAATTTTTTGGAGGGAGGAGGGACAAGGAGAAAGAGGAAGAGGGGCAGGAGGAGGAGAGAAAGGGGGAGGGGGATCGTGTTGTTGTGTTGAAGATACTAATGTAAGGTTGCACAGCATGGGCCCACCCTAACAAATAATCACAGCCATCCAATAGGGTGCCATGAAACACAATTTGAATCAATAACTCCAAGAACTCCTTCTGAAAGCCTTACTGTAGTGGGCTACGCTCATCCCACTCAGCAGTCACATAATTGGGCACCATATAATTGACAGTATGGGCATTGTCAACCAATCCAAACATCTGTTTTCATACTCGAAACCTCACAATGCAGTAGCAGATTAAGGTGAGGCCAGATCCCACTCGTTAGCTTCCCTCTTTTTTTTTTAACCTTCGTATTGCTTGAGAACTCCTGAATTTTACGATAGAGTGCTTTGTATTCACATTGGACAACAAAATGATGGAAGTGCTCCTCTCTTAGATACAGAAGGGAGTAGATTTTGTACGGTAGGATACAACAGGGACATAGTATGAATACAGAAGGGAGTCGGGACATGCCATGGATATGGATGACATGGATTTAACACAAAACGTGAAGTATCAGATACGATACAACATGGTATGTTGGCTATTTTGACATATCTGGATATCATAGCTCAAAACACATCCATAGTTTTTAAATGATTTTCAATATCGAATATACTTCCAATCTCTTTCGACATCAAATACTATAGAGAAAAGGTACCAAAAAGTAAACCTATTTTTCGATAATGAAGAACTTTTGATATTGCAAAGTTTCTAAAACTGAAACAAGTACCATTTAAAAAACACGAAAAGCAAAAAAAAAAAAAAAAAAAATCGACTTCTCCAAGCTCCGTCTTCACACACATCCCATTTTCATAGTTGAGGCACTCGCACTTCTTCTTGGTGAAGAAATAGTTGTACTCGTCTTCTCCACCATCATTCTCACCTTATCCATCGTTGTTGTAGTCTTCTCAGCTGTCATTCTCTGCTACTCCAACGATCTGTAGGTAACATTTTATTCCACAATCCTTTTTCTTTCTTTCTCAAGTGGCATTTTTTTTTTATAGAGTTGGAGATGGAAATGAGACTTCCATTTTCCTAGAATGACAGGTACAACTAGCGATCTTCTACCGATATTTTTCCTCACTTTAATGGCACCATTACCTACCTTATATTAAATTACTAGGAATTCAAAGTAATGTGAGTTTAAGGCCTCTTGATAAGAGGAATTTCTAAGCTGAATTTGGTCTGCAAGGAAATTTCCAATGCTTTGGAGACCTTGTTCTCTGAATTACCCAAATTCTTTTTTATTATTCCTAAAACTACAATAAAGAGGCCAAAATACCCTATGGAATGTTCCAAATTCTGGAATTTCGAATGCCTTCTGAAGCTTATTATCTGGAATTCCACAAGCAGAATTTCAAAAAAGGAACTCATTGTATTTGAAAATCTCAATAGAAGCTTTCTCCAAGTTCTTGGCGTCAAACTGTGTTGGTACAAATTATATAAGAGGAAGATGTACAAGGAAGCCTAATTTCCTTAGGATATAATTTATCTGGGTGATCACTGGGTAATCATTTTTTACAAAAGAGATTATTTGATGGCTCCTTAGGTCTGTTTGATAAAAAGAATGAGGAATCCTTGTCTATAGAATTCAAAATTCCCTCAAATTCTAATCACAAAATTCTACCATGGGAACCCAAAATGGCAATCTCTAAAAGCATTTGGAATATTGAAATTTGGAGCATTCTAAAACTATCTTGGACACTTCGCTGTAGCTGATTTTGAAATTCCCTCCACAGAACAAAGAATTAGGAGATTCAAGCAACAAAGCCTAACAGAAATTGAAATTCGCATATGGTCAAAGTATTAGGAGAATTATGGTGATTTGTATCTTCACCTATACTGCAATTTTAGTCCCTTCTATAGGAAGGAGTTGCTTAGAATTTATAATAATGATGGCTCGCTGGACAGAGAGAAAAGGAGTAACATTTACTAGAATTGGAATGGGTGAACAATTTATAATAAATGGGCTCTCTTGTGGCATTGTACAGTTCAAACTCTTATAATTAAAATTTAAGCCTCATTTGCACGATAGGAAGCGAAATGACTAAGGAACCAATGATTTTCTCTTCTTCGACAACTAGTATCTTCGATACTAGAATTTGATAGATCATATAACCCTAAGCAATCTTACTCATTAATGGGAGGGTTTCGTCTTATAGCTGATAAAAAAATATATTCATTCAAGCTTAATTGGGAATTCCTTCCTTCTCCATCTCCTTTCCAAAATTCGCTCTGATTGACTGCCTTCATCCCATCCTAGGAAGAGGAATGTTGAACCTCAGGAAGGGGGAACAAAGCCAGTATCCACTTGAAGGTAGGAAGCAAGAGAGAGACTGGCAACAATGCCTAGATAACAAGCTTAAGCGAGGGGGGACGGGAATTCCAATGAGTACAAAGAGAGTGAGGTAAGTGCGTTTGGTTTGGAATTTGTATATCAAGAGTCGCCATTTTGGTTTGCATTTCAAGGTTTCACCAGGTTTAGAAATGGCTGGAAGTCTGGAACCATTGTTTAACAAAAGGCCTCACCGGCAACAATTTGATACTTACCTGTCATTCAATCCCCATGGGTTTCCCTTCGATTGTGCTAGCCAATGGTAACTTCCCAAACCACTTGCAAGTTTTCACTTTCAGTGTATGGATGACCCAATCCCCTTCAACCCTCATCTAGGACCCTACTGAAATCTGGCTTTAACCATATATCCACTAGAAAAACCGTATTGGTCAGCGGGTTCCAAAGCTAGAAATGAAACATCTGTGACAGCCCATGGATGCCTCTAACAGCTTCAGAAGCTTCATCCCCAACTATACTTGTGTCGAAATGAAGGTTTTTCCAAAAGCTAGGTTTTCGGCAATACCATTGATGGGTCTACCAATGTGTTCACTCATCCTTCATCAAGATTATTGTAGACAAAAATAGGAACTAAACTACAACGGCAAGAGTTTGATCACTGCAATGCAATAATAACGGTCGATTTATCATAAATTCCTCAACAATTTCATTTCACTGTATCCAAGCCATTACTATAGTAAATTCTATGTAATGACTTCCTATCAAAGGAGCTAAAATTGGAGTAGAGGTGAAGATACACTAAGGGGTCATTTGTCAATTACATATATAAATGACAAGTGAATCATTTAGTTATGCAAATGATACACATGCGAAAACAAATTCCCATGTTTGTCAATATCACCATTTTCTCATGTGAATTCGAGTACATCGAATGGTTCTGTATCCCATTCATCCCAACCACCACCACCACACACCACCCGCCGCCCCCCCCCCCCCCCCCCCCCGCCACCACAACAAACAACCCCATAAGCCTCATACAGAAGATGAAGGGTTTGGATCATGATTTAGGGGCCCACAAAAGTTTTAAAAAAAAAATCAAAATCCATGATGAGTCAACGGCTGAAGTTTGACCACCTAGCCATGTTTGGCCCTCTAAAGTGGATGAATGGTTCGGATTGTCAGTTAGGGGCACATAGAAATCAGAAAATGGAAAAAAAATCGGACTAGCTGAATGAAACATGAAAAGCACTATAGATCTGCCTTTTCAAAAGAGGCGTGATTCCATTTCACACCTCCGGACTCATGAAACCAAATCACTAAAAAGTAGCCATTTTCAAGGGTGTTTTTCCACAGGATTCGTGTGCAAGTTTTTGTTGGGTCTTGCAGCTGGCGCACACACCATAAATGGGTCCCATCTAAATTCTAACACATACTTGTTTAGACATAATTCCATAAAAAGGAGTTCCATTACTCTAATAAATCAGAATTCAGAAACTAAAGGTACCAGGGTCCCATCTAAGTCTCTATTAATTTCACACGAACCTGGGGTCCACGATTAATAACAATTAATGGAATCTCTAAGCTTCTAGCCCTAGCCACAAGGGTGCGCCCCAACCTAACCTCTCCCCCCCAATACCTACCCACCAGGTCCACCAGGTTCAGAATATTACATTTTTCAACTGAACAAACAATTTCTCATCTTCCTACTTGATGTTACAGCTTTAGCAGCACATTTTTTGTTAACTAAACTTTTAAGTCTTCTAACCATTTGTTTTCTACCATTATTTGAATAATGTTGTCTTTTCATCAAAAGCCGTTCAGGCTTCTACATTCCACTGGCAAGTTTCCCTGTGTAAAACCCATCTTCCCCTTGGACACTCGAAGCATGTCTTAGGTGAACTACTAAATTCAATTCACCATTTCACTCCACACTTCAATGGAATTCATAGCCCAATTTCAGTTATTGTAACATCCCTATATTCTAAGCAGGGGTTTAGATTTTTATATCATTAGTGATTGATTTTTTATAATTTCTTGCTGATTATATTTAATTATATTGGGCAGGACCCATTAAGTTGTGTAGACTAGATTATCCTTTTATTAGGGATTCGTGGTGGGACCTTGACCCATGTTAGGAGCACTAAAGTGAGTTGAAGTGGGACCCAAATCCTTGATTCAGGAGGCCTATTAATAACAATAGGATTAGAGATCCTCTTGAAAAAGAAGTGAAGTTCGAATAGAATTGGAAGAAGGGGACGAATTAGCCTATATATGGAGGTCGATACCCAAGGACCATTCACTCGACACCCCTCTCTCCCTCTTAGTCCCTATTGCAAAAACTCCTTCCAAAATCCAAACCCTAACTCTTGAAAGAGATACGAGGAGGGGGAAGAGGAGAACAGCCATCCAGGAGTCGTAGTGAATGACTTACCTCTTTCCCCAAGTTAACAAAGCCATAGTTGTCTATAACAGGTGAGTGGATATCTCAATCTACACGAGTATAAAGTTGTTTATAGTGAATTTATGCCTAGTTTCCATGATATTCTTTTCCCCAACTGTGATTATGGGTTATTTTTGCTAAATAGATTGAAGTTCCAGCAATTATATGACTGTTACAGTTAACTGCACAAACTGTCGACAATGGTATTTTACTAATGGAGTTGGAAACCTTCTTTTCCATCACTTGGAATCTTGTAATTCAGTACAATCATGATGAGAGGAATGTTAGAGACTGAATTCAACTTGAATAAACCCAAAATCTGCTAGAAATCCAGGCCAAATTGGGTTCTGCTGAGTTGCAGGGTGTTTTTGTGCAACATGTCGATTTGGGCGGTGGGGCCCACATGGGCCACACAATCTGAGATCCAAACCATTAAGGATGGAAGGGACTGCTGGGCGGCCCTGGTGGGCCGGATCCAATTGGGCCCATAGATCAACTGACCCAAAAAGTAGTCGCGTGAGGTATTCCTAGTTCTGTTTGAGCCTCCTTTGAAGTTGTAAAACTTCTGAAAATTGCATCTAGGGCCTGATTTCTTTTACTGTAAGTTATATTAACTACATATCAGCCTTGCCCATTAATTTATTACGCATCTCTTTCCTAAAAGTTTCATATAAGCCCTTTTAATTTAATGTTATGATATTTTGATGAATCTGAAATTTGAAGTTGTGAATATCGCTGATGTATGTTAAACAGGCCCACAACCCATGAAGAGATCCAGTCCAGATATAGTCCATATTATACCACGTGGATTGATTGGGTCAATGATACAGTTGTACATAGTTGTACATATTCTATTTTAGTTATTGTCTCCATAACTTAGAATAGTAATTGATATACTTACCTAGATTAGAGCCTTGATGAAGGCATGTACTAGTTCTATATTGAGGAGAGATCTCCAAAGGACCAAAGGAGGGACATTGGAATAATACAATCTATTTTCAGAACTCTCGTTCTATTCTCTGTGTTTCGCCATTATGAGAATGACATGGTATCAGAGCCACGTTCAAGGAAACCTGGGTTTTTTTATCTTACATAGCATTAAGGCAATAAGAATAGAGAGAAATCAATCTCTCTCGTGCAAAAAGACAAATCAAGGATTTGTTTCGAAAAGTCCATACTCTGAGATAGTCTCACCTTCCTGGTGGCCCACCTCTGATCAACAAACCACCTTCAGAAATCAATACAAACATGGTCGCCTGGATTTTCTAAGATTATTGGTGATTTTTTCAGATTTTTTCAGCACTTCCAGGTTGGTGTTTTACTCATTCTCGAGATTTTCCAGATTTTTAATACTGTTTTCATCTAGACTATTCAGAATCTTGGATATATTTAGTGGAATTGGATCATTCTTTTTCCAGTAGAAGCCAGATTAATGTGCTTCCTTAGATCTATCATCTGATCATTGTCCAAAACCATCAGTGGGGCCCACGTAGAAGATCTACAGGCATATTCAAGGTCGTTAGGGGTGTTTTTGGGCTTGTTATTATTCTGTGTTGGTTTTTCTCCTCACTACTTGATTGGATCTTGGCTTCTACACCCATAATAGTTTTGTTATACACTTTTAGCCTTCATCTCTTCACTGTTGCTGGATTTTTTTGCTGTTTTTTAACTAATTCAATCAGTTTTTGGCCAATATCAATTTGAGATGGAAAAATCTGAAGTTACTTTGATCCGATTCACCGGAAAGAATTACCCTTCCTGGTCTTTCCAGTTCCAAATAAACCTTGAAGCTAAGGAATTGTGGGGATCTATTTATGGCTCTGACCCTAAACCCACCGAGGATGAGAAGAAGATATCATCTTGGCATACTAAAGATGCGAAAATAAAATCATCGATTCTAGGATCTGTCGAGCCCCATCTGATGATGAATCTCAAACCTTACCCAACCTCTAAAGACATGTGGGGGTATTTGAAAAAAGTATACCATCAAGATAACTCTGCACGTCAATTTCATCTTGAATGTGCGATTGCTGAATATGCACAAGGAACCATGTCAATACAAGACTACTATTCGGGACTCCATACACTATGATTGGAATATGATAGTATTAAATATGCAGATGTGGCTGACAATGTTTTGACAGTAATTCAAGATCTTCAGGCTTCTAGTCAAAGGGACCGGTTTTTTATGAAACTACGCACCGAATATAAAACTGTCTGATCTGCACTAATGAATCAGATGCCATTACCTTCCTTGGATGTCTGCTTGAACGAACTCCTACACGAAAAACAACGCATTGCAACCTCCGCTCATATAGCTCAATCAAAGACTGAGACCTATTCAGTAGCGTTCTTTGCTAATAAGGCTTCTCAGCCTCGAGACTTAAGCAAAATGCAGTGTTACAGTTGTAAAAAATTTGGGCACATTGCGACTCAATGCAAACAGAAGGTCTGCAATTACTGTAAAAAGTCAGGATATATCATCTCTGAATGTCGCCATTGCCCACAACGTCTGTCACCACAGTATCAGACTCCGCATGTGTATGTTGCTTCTTCGGTTATGCTTGCTACTACATCTGCACCCCCGCAGCCTGAGCCCTCATCCTCTCTCACTCCTAAATTGGTCCATCAAATGATTGTCAATGCCTTCTCTGCTTTTGATCTCTTAGGTACATCACCTCCATCTTCTACTTGGTTCCTTGATTCCAGGGCGTCTAATCATATGACGCATTCCCGTGCCCCACTCTCTAATGTGACAAGATACAATGGCCATCTTCAAATACAAACTGCTAACGGGGGCAATGTTCCCATTACTACCCTCGGAGATATTCCTAGTCCCATCCCATTGAAAAAAATGTTAACCTTTGTACCAATTTAACTTCAAACCTATTGTCAGTCGGGCAACTTGTTGAAAATAATTGTAACATCTCTTTCTCTTCTTCTGGTTGTGTTGTGCAGGACCAGATGTCCGAGAAGGAGATTGCGAGGGGGCCTATGTGTGGATGCTTGTTTCCCCTGGATTTTTCTATAATTTCTAGGAATAAATTTGAAAAAAATGGGTTTTGTTTTTCTATTAGAGATAACTGCCAATTGTGGCATAATAGACTTGGACACCCTAATTCCAAAGCTTTGTCCCTTATGATAAATTCTGGTTTATTAAATAAATCTAGTGGCTTATCTTCTTATGTGCCTTTTGATTGTGCTACTTGTAAAATGGGAAAGAGCAAAACTCTTCCTTTTCTGATTTCTACTTCACACAGCATTCAGTGTTTTGATTTAGTTCATAACGATGTATGGGGAATTGCTCCAGCTCTTTCTCACACTCACTATAAATACTGTGACTTTTATTGATGATTTCAGTCGATTCACATGAGTTTACTTCCTGCATTCCAAATCTGATGTTTCCAATGTTTTCAAAAAAAAAAAAAAAAAAAAAAAAAAGGCTTATGTTGAGAATCAATTTTACACCTGCATCAAAATCTTGCGATTTGATTCGGCGGGGAATATATGTCCTCTGATTTTCAACAGTTTTTGCATAACAAAGGCATTATTTCTCAAAGAACTTGTCCTTATACTCCATAGCAGAATGGAGTCGCTAAAAGAAAAAATAGACATCTCCCTAATGTCACTTGTTCCCTTCTTCTTGAATCATCAGTTCCTACCCGTTTTTGGGTTGAGGCACTGACTACTGCTGCTCATCTTATAAATCATATGCCACCAACCTCTATTAAAAATCAGAGCCCATATTACCAATTGTACAAGACATCTCCATCCTATGATGATCTTCATGTTTTTGGCTCAATTTGCTTTTTGCATTTGCCACCTCCTAAAAGAACCAAACTAACCACACAATCAGCTCAGTGTGTTACTTTAGGTTATGCACCCTTCCAGAAAGGGTTCCTTTGCTATAATCCTCAAATTCGTCACATACATACCTCTAAGAATGTCCATTTTTTTTAACAACAGTATTTTCTTCAAAGACACATTGATCCTCCTAACTCCTCATTAGTGTCCTTACCTGGTTTTTCTGACAACACATCAGTTGTTCGATTTAATCCTAACTTTGTATATCACAGACGGAATAAAAAAGCGCCTACAGGATATCCCCCTCTTGATCTTCCTCCAGCATCCGGTCCACCTCCGGCACTTAGTCCATCTAGACCTCCTTCATTACGTCGCTCCACTCGCATTTCAGTTCCACCAGACCGCTATGGGTTCTCTCATACTTCCTTAATGGCCACTTTGTCTTCATCTTCCATCCCACAATCCTATTCTTAGGCCAGCACCAATGTTGGAACAAGGCTATACAAGATGAATTGGAGGCTTTAGAACAAAACCATACATGGGATGTTGTCCCGTCTCCTGTGGGTGTCAAACCTATAGGTTGTAAGTGGATTTTTTTCTCTTAAGTTAAAATCAGATAGCACATTAGATCGATATAAGGCGCGTCTTGTCACCCTTAGAAATTGGCAGGAGCATGGCATTGATTATGATTAAACTTTTGCTCCTGTCGCTAAAATGACCACGGTTCACACCATTCTTACCGTTGCTGCATCTCAGTCTTGGCCTCTCTATCAAATGGATGTAAAAAATGAGTTTCTTCATGGTGATCTTAAAGAGGACGTTTACATGCGTCTTCCTCAGGGGTTCTCATCAGGGAAGGGTATGGTTGCAAAACTCCGTCGATCTCTCTATGGTCTAAAACAAGCTCCTCACGCATGGTTTGATAAGTTTCAAGATGATCTTCTCCGATTGGATTTTCATCCAAGCCAATGATCCATCCATGTTTTTACACCATGCTCCGTCCAGGATTACGGTGCTTCTTGTCTGTGTTGATGACATAGTAATTACTGGCCCTAATGCAAAAATGATTCAAGAGCTCCAAGCTTCTCGTAATGAGACATTTCATATGAAGGATCTCGGCCCTTTAAACTATTTACTCGGTCTTGAAGTTCATCAATTGACTAAAGGTATAGTTCAAAATCAGCACAAATACATTGTTGATCTCATTGATTTGGCTGGCCTTACTGCTTCAGTCGAACTGAATGTCAAACTCCAGTTCTAAATCAGCACAAATACACTATTGATCTCATTGATTTGGCTGACCTTATTGCTTTCGCTCCAGTAGATACCCCAGTCGAACTGAATGTCAAACCCAGTCAAGCGGATGGTGACCTTTTTCCCGATCCTACTGTGTATCGCCAGTTAGTCAGTAGCTTGATCTACCTCACGATCACTCATCCTGATATCTCCTACGCAGTCAATCCAATGAGTCAGTTCATGACTGCTCCTCGCCACCTTCACATGCTATTGTGCGCCGCATCATTCGGTACCTTATTCGAACATCGACTCGCGGGTTATTCTTTCCATAAGACAATCCTATATCTCTCAAAGCTTATTTAGCTGCAGATTGGGCTGGTTGTTCGGATACTCGCAGATCGACAAAAGGATAGTGCATATTTTTGGGTGATAGTCTGATCTCCTAGAAATGCAAGAAACATGAAAAAGTTTCAAAATCATCTATCGAGGCTGAGTACCGAGCCATGTCTGCTGCATGCTCTGAAATTCTTTGGCTCTGAGGTCTGCTTTCCGATATTGGATTTCCAGCAGAAGGTGCAACCCCCCTCTATGCAGATAATACAAGTGCAATTCGGATTACTGAAAATCCAATTTTTCATGAATGCACTAAACACATCGAGGTTGATGGTCACTTTATATGTAATGAGTTTAAGCGTGATATCATTAGCCTTTCGCATGTCTCCACTAAGCTTCAAAGTGCTGATATTCTTGCTAAAGGTCTTCCAAGACCACGCCATCAATTCTTGGTTGGCAAATTGATGTTCGTTGATTCTCCCACATCAATTTGAGGAGGGGGAGGGGGGTGTTTAAACAGGCCCACGACCCATGAAGGGATCCAGGCCAGATACAGTCCATATAATATCACGTGGATTGATTGGGTCAATGATACAATTGTACATAGTTGTACATATTCTATTTTAGTTATTGTTTCCATAACTTAGAATAGTAATTGATATACTTAACCTAGATTAGAGCCTTGATTAAGGCATGTAATAGTTATATATTGAGGAGAGATCTCCAAAGGAGGGACACTGGAATAATACAACCTGTTTTCAGAGCTCTCGTTCTATTCTTTGTGTTTTGCCATTATGAGAATGACAATGTACACATGCTGAATTTGGGTTTTCGTTTGGAGATTGGTTATGATTCATAAATGATTATACACAAGGCATGGGATGTAATGCTTATAGATTTAGGTGCTATGATGTTTATGTCATGTAATTATATAATTGTGAATAATCTCAAACATACAGTGGTTGGCTATGCCAATGCTCTTACACATCCAGATACCAATGGTGAATCAAAGCGGGGAATAAATAAAAACCTGGATTTTATGTGTAGGGACAGGTTCCAGACTAACTTGTTGTATGTGTTGGGGACAAATTGAGAGCATGTGGTTTGTGGATGAAGGACCTTGTATGAGGATTTGGAAAGACTTGATAATAAACTAATGCCTTGGACCCCCTAGACTGCTCAGCATGGTATGGTGATGTCCACCTCCCATGGCCTATGATGTTCTGACTATTAGTCAACCTTGGGAGGATAATCTCCACGTAGCGCCTTGATGATTCAGACCCTTGATGGTCGCCTTGTATTGTGCAAAAAGTTTGTTAACGGTACTCCTTGTTCCGTCTTGCACCCTTTGGGGCAAGAACATTGTTGGCTTGTGCTGCTAAGTAGTTAGGCAGTGTCCTTGGGAAAAGAGCAATTTGACCTTAACTAAATGAAACTTCAGCATTCAGTGTAATCATGTGAAACTCATATGTTACTTATCTCTTTTGTTTATTATGGTGGGATACTATACATATGCTTAAATAGATTTGGAAATCCATTCAATCAGTTTGTACTGATTTATGAACTTGCCCCAATCCAGGTAATCAGAATGTTGAGTTGCAAGAAGATTAAAATGAACAAGAGATAGGATTTGGCATACGTTCTTGAGAGGAGGATTCACGTAGAAGCTTGAAAAGGATTAATTCTTTTTATTAAGTTATTTCCTTTGGACAATGGAGATTGTAGTTTTTTTTATAGTGGATTTGTTTAGTTGTTTCAAATTAATTCAGACTTTAAATTATTATTCAAAGAATTATTTTGGATTGCCCAAAAATATTATTGTTGCTCATTTAATTTGACTTATGATGATGGTGACTGTGATACAGAAATGCTGCGGCACGGGATGCGAAGGGCCCCACATTCCGGATCGTTACAGTTATGCTCCCTCGATATTCTTTCTTTGAACATTGTCAGTTTCCCCTTTTCCAAGTTCCACCATGTTATTAACAAAATGTTCACCACTAATGCTGTGCAAAGTAATTTATGAGTCGATGAAAACAGAAATAAATCCTCTTTTTAATTTTCAAATAGACAAATGCATCAAAAGTGAGGATCAGATGTTGCAAACATTACAAAAACATGAATATTAAAATCTCCATATGCTTTGGCAAGGATAAAAACAAAGAAATGTTCCTGTATTAATAGCAAAGGCAGTTTTTCATATTAAAATTACCTTCAGTAAAGATAGGGAAGTAAACTGTTATGAAATACCATGGTAAGCTTCACATGAAAAATTAAAGAGGATTTTATGGGAACAAACCTCTGACATGGCCCACACATGAAAAAGGACCCCATAGTTCGATCATAAGCACGGAAAAGGCCCTCCCACTAGATTAATTTTTTTATTTAATTTTTTTTTTGTTTGACCGAGTGATGATATTGTCGCCCAAATACAAATGGGCGGAGTGACGAATCGCCGGCAAAAACTCGTATCTTCCTGATTCCCCCGAATGCTCCCTTTCCTCCCGGCGTTGGCATTCCCATCAAAGGGCTTCCAGCAACAGGAAATGGGTTTCAGAGCACCGCACATCTCTCATATGAACCTGCCCAGATCCTAACACTAGAAGTCGAAGGAAGGAGAGACATCAAAAATTAGAAATTATTGGTTTGGAAGAGATGAAGAGGAACTTTCCCAAACCCTAACACTAGAAGTCCAAGGAAGGAGAGAAACATCAGAACTTAGAAATCACAGGTTAGGAAGAGATGATGAGAACGGAGATTTGGGGTTTGGGAAAAGGAGTGCGTAGGCTAGAGGGGAGGGGAGAGGGAGAAAAAAGAGATGGGCGACGATATCGTTGCTCCCCTCCAATGTTTAAAAAAAATGCAATTGGCCCCACAACACCACATTTGTGTAGTAATATTTAGGAGGTCCTTCTTTCTGCAGGAGCCATCTAAGAGGTTTTTTTCTGTAAAATCCTCAAAATTAAATGACCCAAGGGAAGCAGACTGAATGAGTGGGGAGAACAAGTGAGATAGCTCGATTGTTCACAACAATAATAACCAAATAATTGAAGAAAATTTGATTCGCCTATTATGTCATTAATAAATAAAAAATACCAGGGGATGGTGGTTACTCACGAAACTCAATTACAGAACCAGAAGAGAAGGCTTTTAACTGTGTTAGAAACTAAATGAAAATAGAAGTATTTCAAAGAACAACTAAGAAATCTTCAGTTAGTAGTCAAGATAAACAGAAGACACGGAATATAAATTATTCCCAGCATAATTTCCCATCTCATTACAATACCTATGCTTTTCTCATTGTGCTTGCTACATAAAAGAAACTAACTCAAACAATAAATAGATTTATAAATCCCTTTCCAACCATTAAAAGATGATACTGTTCAATATTCTGAAAAGAAACAAATCCCATGTAGCATACAACAATGAATAGTCATGTTAGGATTTTGAAATCGCTACTACTTTCTGAATGATTACAATCATGGAAATACAACAATGAAATAGTCATTCTCCATGAAATAATTTCTTGCAAACAAGAAACATAATGTATTTTTTCAAAAAAACATAAAATGGGTGGAAATGCGAAACTTCAAAAGATATGAATATACAATGTAATGGGAAAGAAAAGTGTAACATACATGATGCTGGGAATGTTGAGATCTTGACATTGGCAATGGATGATTCCGAGTTTGAATCTTCATATTTTCTTTTTCAGTAGCGAGCCTCAAAATTGCGCTATTCATCAAATTGATATAAGTGGGAGCAGCATGCTGACAAGTACTGTTGTGTAGTACAGTGTATCCTAGGCTTCCATCATCATATTGATCATCCATTACAATTGCACCATACCTTTCAAATGAATAAATGCTTGAAATAAGATCATAGAAGAAAGGGGGCACATTTAAAAAGAGGAGAAAAAAAAAAAAAACAGAGAGATGCATTAGAAAAATAAAGAACATAAAAATTAGAGATGTCGATTGCTATCCAATAGACATCCAAAACGACGATATAAAATGCATCTAATGTGAATTATGTAAGTACTAGAAAAAAATTACCAGCACCTCCATATTAGATACATCAAAATATGAACACACAAAACTAAAAAGCGTGTTTTTTCTCTCCATGCCAAACAGTTCCATGTCCTAAAATTGGTCAAATCTGAGTCAACTTGGCCAATTTGACTCGCATTCCAACATGATAAGTCCACAAAATTAGATCATATTGCCATCAATTTATGTACATTTGTGGACTTAATTAGGGTTAATTGCATTGAATTGCACTCAATTTCATGATTTCATGCATTTGAGCATCAAGCTGGATTTTAGATCAAAATTAGTCAAAATTCATTGATTTGCATGATTTTTTTTAAATTAGGGTTTTGCATCATCAATTAGCTTTTTTATTTCATCAATGCATGCTTGCTTATTTTGGTAGCATAGTGTTATTTTTAGAAACTTGGTCAATTTGGTACATCATTATGCATGCTAGGGTCGCATGCATGGTCAAACTGAATTTCTTACATATTAATATAGCTGACTTTATTTCTTTCAATTTGTGTAGAAAACATTAACAGTTTGGGGCCCACATTGATGAAATTAGATGGGTCAAAGGGCAGTCAAACAAGGAGAGAAGAATTACAAGAAATCAAGAAGACACATGACACACCTACCTTGGGCGTGGATTCCAAGGTGGACATCCCACATGCCCCGCCCCCCGGGGGGGCAATTCTTTGGAGAGTTTTGAAAAGTTAAAGAAACTCAAGTTGGAAACTCATGCGCAAAAAGCAGAATTCAGCTTTGGAAAGAAATCTCTACTTACCAAGTTCGAATTTCAAATTCAAACAAAGAGGTCAAGATTAGAAGGTTTGCTCCAAGAGTTGACTGGACAAGCAAGTAAGCAAGGGAAGCATTCAAATTTGGGAAGATAATCAAGAAACCAAGCAAGGACTGATTGCAAGACTTGTTGGACGTCCAAAGGGGGGCCCCACACGTGCTTGGACGTCCAACTCATGGAGGCATAGAGATAGCACACAATCTGAAATTTTTGGAAAGTTTCTTATGTGCAATCTTTGAGATATTTATAAAGAGTTCTACTTGGAAAGTCTCACTCACAAAGAATCAAGATAAGCAAGGAATCCACTTCAAATTCAAATTGTTGCTAAGCATGGAAGATTGCTTGGAGTCTAAGCTTAGGAGTTTTTGCATACAAGGAAGGAGAGACCAACTAGGAAACAACTTGTTAGCAAACAAGAGGGAGCAAAAATTTATAAATAGGACCAGCCAAGAGGGAGGGAGGTGGGGGACGTCCAAGCCATTCATTGCACAAGTGAAGGGCATCCACACTCACCTCATCCCATCCACCCTTTCTCTATCTATATTCCCTTTCTCCACTTCACCCTTCTAGTTCTACTTAGGCACTAGTCGACAGATATGTTTAGGAGAATGATGAAGAGGGAATGTTTTTAATTTAATGCAATTCAAGGTTCAAGGAATGAAACCAGTCTTTGATTGATTCTGCATGCAAAAAACTTTTCTTATTATTTTCTTTGATTTAGCTCTTTGATATGTTATTTTCGTAGCAGATATATCATATGCTTAGGGCTAATCATTGAAAATCATTAAAATTGGCGAACTTGAGACAAAAGATATCTCACATCCTGCAATTGTTCACATCTTTCCCTACTCTTAGAAGAGAGGAGAGAAGCCAAGTTGCCCTTATTTTCAATACTTAGGCATTAGTATCATTCTAACTTCTAAGATCTTGAATTGCATATTTTTTCTGCTTTCTTTTTCCCCCTTTATTCAGGTTTTTTTTTTTTTCAGATTGTTTAAATCCGATTTTTATCACATTAAATTGGTTGTTTTGAATAGTTTGTTGTTTTTGCATGTTCTAGTCTAATTAGGGTTGCATAGTTTAGTTTTTTTCTTAAATTAAGTTCCCTTTATTTTCTGGACAAGTTGTAATTAAAGTTTAATTTCAGTCATTTAGTAACGATTTGTGTAATTTGTTAGTTTTTAATTAGGTTAGAATTAACATTCATAGGACAGGTTAAAGTGGCTTTCTAATTGCTCCCTATGGATTCAACCCTGTGCTCACCGGGATATATTGCTGCACACTCTTGCACTCGGTAAACACACCACCACCAAGTTGAGTGACCCATTATGTATATGTATATATATATAAGGGAAACAGTTGACTAACACCATTCCCTTGCCTCCACACTCCACAGGCTTCTCTAGCATTTACTGCACATGGCCTTCTTTGTGGATGCATTGTCGTACTTCAGTTTCTATCACACCCTCCTCTCTTTCACACTCACTACAGATTTCTTGGCATTACAATACATAGACAAATTATCCACTCTAAAAGCAAGAGAGAAGAAGTGTGAGAACTTGCTCCGAGCGGCACCCTTAACCATGGGGCGTAGTGTGTCAACCATAGGCTTCAAACAGTGAGTCTCCGTTAGCCCGCATTGAAAATATCCAATTCCTAACCTTAGGCTTATAAGTCAAACCCCGAATTAACTTAGCATGAGGCCTTTTAAAATCGTGCGGCCCCGAAAACTATCAGAACTCTAAAGTTGGGGGGGGCGGGGGGGGCCGGACCCCGTATTAACTTAGCATGAAGCCTTTTAAAATCGTGCAGCCTCGAAAACCGTCAGAACTCTAAAGTTGGGGGTGGGGCGGGACCCCGTATTAACTTAGCATGAGGCCTTTTAAAATTGTGCGGCCCCGAAAACCGTCAGAACTCTAAAGTTGGGGGGGGGGGGGGGGGGGGGGGGTGGGGTGGGGTGGGGTGGGGTGTGACCTCCTGGGAAATCCTCGTGCGTGCACATGGGCCAAAGCGGACAATTTCATGCTGAGTTAGGCAGGGCTGTGACAAGAAGCCAAGGGTGTGTTTTGTTCAGCTCTTTAAAAATGCTTTTTAGGCTTCCGCCTTCTAAAAAGCCTAAAAATTCATAAAAATTAGTTTGGTAATTGAATTTTAAAAAGATCTTTTTGAAAGGAAAAGTAAACTAAAGTCAACTTCACATTACGAAGCCGCTTTTTAACTTATGCGGAAAGTGAAAGTGACAAGACGGAACATGTGTGGGCAAGTTGGTTTTGGCTTTTCTTTTTTTCCCTTCCTCTCCTCTCCATCTTCCAAATCAAACCCAACACGTGGTTACAGGCATTGACGCCCTATGCAGTATCGAATTGGTTGCACAGGAAATTCAGCACATGCCATGACAAAGAGGGTGACAGCCGAAGTGGCCTAATGACAGTGTCCCCACTTCGTCCTTGAGGTAGGATGATAATTGGCAGATTACTTCTCCTCGCTTGTTGCACACATTGGTATCCTTGAAGGTTTTTAAATTTAGAAGATTACTTCCCCTGGAATGGATGTTGTACTAAATATATGAGGGTGAAAATGGTTTAGATTCAGCATCCATTGGCATCTATTTCAGTATTTGATCGATTGTTGGCTTCATCACAAGCAATTAATCTAAATGGAAAACAAGGCTCTGTAATAATTCAGTTCAAGAGAATACCTGATGACAAACTACCATTCTATGAAACATCAGATGAAACAATAAGAGATATATAAAGCAAGCCCTTGAAGGTTATCAAAGCACTACAAGCATCTGTTGGGCAAACTTTTGGTCGAACATTGATGGCAACAAGGTACAGAGACTGAAGAATCCGTTTTTGCAAAATCAAATGTGGGTTCTAATTGCTCACCTTTTTTTTTCATTTGGCAGATCATGAAATGCCGTTATTCTAAATTTCTAATTCGGGTTGTCTGAATTAAATGAAATCTAATTGTATAGAAATCATATTTCACTTGCTCCATGTTGGATCATCATTCCGAAAAAATGGAGTGCACCCATATTTGATACTTTTGACATGCTTAGCTTACACAGTACTTGGCATCTTATTGGCCTTTGTAACCTTTCTGATCTTGAATGAATGTCATAAATTTACAATAACTTTGTTTTCCTGATGATTAGTTTTTATTGGAACCTGCAAGTTGGGTATCGCTTACTGAGATATGATGTTAGTTTATATCAACAAGCAGCCAAGTATTTTGGTTGGGGCCCACATAAGATGACACATCAATGATTTATGCGGGTGATTTTATTTACCTACGAGAGCTCTTTTACGCTGTGTGATATGCTTTTATAATAAAATCATAATATATTATTTGATTATTGTAAAGCTTTGAAGATAATAATGATGCTCAAGATGATATTACATGATTATTGTATGTTAATATATTATTATATGTTAATAGCCGCATTTTATGTCATAACCAAACAAAATCACTGCTTTTGCAGTTAAAACATATGTACAAGAGTCGCACAAACCAAACAATCGTTTCTATTAATAAGCAGCTGCCCTGGATAAGTAATTTTCTAGAAGCTACTTTTAAGAAAGCACATTTGACTGCTAAGAAGCCTAACCAAACACACCCAAGCAATTACTGATCCATGTCCCAATTGATACAATTACAGAAGAGTAGAAACAAGATTGTATCCAGAGAAAAATTATGAGATTGAGAGATTAAATCCAGAAAATGATGATTGATATTGAAACTCTGATGCAAAGACAACTAACCAGATGAAACCAAAGGATCAAGAAGAATGAATAAGATACTGTTGTCAAGGTATGTCCCTCTTTGTTGATGACTGTTCATTTATAGTACAATGTTACCAAATATTACAGATCACAATCGATCATTTAATAAATACAATTATCTGATTTGTATCATCAAATCTCCTATAATTAGTAGGCTAACAAGAATCCACGTGTGTGGATATGGTCCTAAGTTTCTAGATGAATTTAGCCAGATGGGCCAGGGTCATGTGCATCTGCCAATGAACCTGGGTTAGATTGACCACTTCTACACCAGATTCACACACGTAAGTTATAATCTAGATACAAAACTATCAGATAAGAAGATTTAATCCAAAGAAGAATGGCCAGAACCAGTGACAGAAACAAATATTAAGACATAAAATTGATTTCAATAAAAATAACCGGGGCAGATCTCTGTAGTTGATCAGATCAAGACATTAGACACCAAGACAAATGCTTTCAAAGTCATGACCATCAAAGCACGCGCATATCTTGTCGAGTCACAGGGACCTTTATGTTTTTCAAGCTCACAAACAGGAGGAGGCATTGAGTGGAGAATCAAAGCAAAATAGAGTAACGCATATGTAAAGAGAATTGGATGATGGTAGATCAGTGATACTTGAAGTACCAAAAGAGACAAAGCTTAGAGTGGCTAAATGTGAGAAAGAAGGCCAGGTCAATGATGAAAACAAGGATGCAAATAAATTACAACAGTAAGTGAAGCAACAAATGAACAGAAGATGGTGGAAGACAAATGCAGCAGTGCAGATAAACAGCTGGATCATCTTTTTTGGACAGAGTTGGTTCTAACAGAAAGGAACAGGGCTTGGCAAGCTTCATGGGTCTGAGGGTGGGGCAGAAAAATGCACAAAGGATAATGGCAGGAAACGCACTAGATCTAAAAGAGGATTGCAGCATATGGTAGAGATTCCTTTTAATGTTAATGATGTGACCAAGATAGTACTGACCCAAGATGCAGTTTTCAGATACGATAGAGGCAACACAAAGCAGAGTTTGGCATCCGGCAAGGGTTCAGAGGTGGGTTGCAGCAATATGATTGGAAAGGAGAGATGCCGTGCAGACTGAATATTGAACAGCTTTAGAGCAAAAACGAACCTAAACAAAGGATGATGGGGAAAATGGTTTGCACCAGTGGTGAAGCAAAAGATAGAAATGAAGTTTGCTGTTCAGGGACAACGTGCAGGATTTGCAACTGCAAACTGAAGGAGACACTGCATGATGCGATGAGGAAAATGAGGCCTTTCTGTTCCACCAATGGAATACCATTTCTGGGTTAGCATGAGACTGACAAAGGCAGATGTGGAGAGGGAATTGAAGCCATGCATGAGAACGAGATCAGACAACCAGCAAATCTAAGGTAAGTCCATGACAAGCACAAATATAGACGATTTAACCAGGAACTGTAAGGTTTTTTAGCAGAGTGGGATGGTAAAATGTCACCACACAGATCAGTCCAGATTGACATGGGGCATAATGGGGGTCTACACCTTCCTACTATACCCAAGGTGATAGAAGTCAAACACACAATTAGAAGGTTGATGTAACTCTAATCTCACAAGTTGACCATAGGCCAACAGACATGGACAAAAGATGGAAACTAAAGATCATATCAGATGGGTGACTCTGATACCATCTGATCAATCTCAGAGAAATCAGTTCATCGACTGTATCTAATTTCACCAAGTAATAAATAAAATGTTCATAGAATAAGAGAGATAATTAAGAAAGAAGCCCGACATAATCAGGGATTTAATCAAATGCTCTAGATAGGACATTAATAAATCCTTACTATCCTAACATATCCCTATCTTAAAAGTCAAATAACATTAATTATGAAATTGTAAGAAACCATATACCAACCAAAAAGCTTAAGCTGATAGGTGGAAGGCCCATACAGGTATATTAAGACATGTCAAGCCTATTACCTAGGCGATGTGGGATGTGGGGCTTTCCAACACTCCCCACACGTGCAAGCCCAACAGATTTCATGGACAAGCCTGTCACATGAGCTACACAAGAACGACGGCCACGTGGGCTACACAAGAACAACAGCGACAAGATTGGAACCCGCTCTGATACCATGTAAGAAACCATATACTAACCCAAAAGCTTAAGATGATAGGTGGAATGCCCATACAGGTATATTAAGACATGTCAAACCTATTACTTAGGTGATGTGGGATGTGGGACTTCCCAAAGTGAAGTGCGAACAATTGGTTGTCTCTGTTTTGTCCATCTACCATCATTTGAAAGAACCAAATTATCTCAACAAGCAGCTAAATGTGTCTTCTTGGGGTACAGTGATGAGCATAAGGGATTTGTTTGCTATGATCCAGAAGCTCATCGGACTCGCATTTCCCGTAATGTCATATTTGTTGAGCATGTTAACTATTATTCTCTTCCATCGAATTCTCATGTTTTGGATGTTTCATATCTTCCTCGATTCAAGGATCCCACATCACCTCCTATGTTACAGGTCTATAGTCGAAGACAGAAGCAGCCTCATGCAACTACTTCTACTCCTGATCATCTTCCATTGCAAGCCCCTTCACAACAAGGTAATAGTTTCTCTGTTCCTTCTCCACAACCAGCACCATCTCGTCCTTCACCACCACCACCACCTTCTCCACCATCACCACATCCACCTGTGAGGCGTTCCACTCGTATATCCAAACCTCTTGACCGTCTTAGTCTTTCTGCATTTCTTACTGACCCCGATTCTATTTCAATTCGTTCTTCTTATTCGCATGCGAAAGAGATACCTAAATGGCAGGATGCTATGATGGAAGAATTGCTTGCTCTCGAATCAAATCACACATGTGGATCTGCCAATGAATCTGGGTTAGATCGACCTCTTCTACAGAAATTACATACGTTGGTTCAGTATTTTAAACAAGTAGTAACAGTCACTCAAATTCAAGTTCTGGTTTGAGTTTGGAATAGCAGTAACTTGTCCAAGAGGCAATAAAAAGTTAGGCAAGTGAAAAGAATAGTGGTACCAAACACTTACTGTACCTAACACTTACTGTACATGAGTCTTCCTGGGAAAATGACTTATCAGGATACAAAGTCAAGTGATATTTCCCCCTGGAATTATGTTGCCCTCATTTACAACTAGGTAACGGCTACAAAGAATCAGGCTTTATGTGGTCATATGGGAATCGCAAATTAGGCGTGAGTCTAAGAAATATATGAAAGCGCAACATGAACAATCAGGGATCAAACCCTGGCTGTAGCACTGATGAAGAGGGACTTGGATGAGTATGTGTCTGGGTGGGTGTGTGAATATTTACCAAAGCCATAAATAAATTAATTAACACAGACATTTCCTCAAACGACTTTCTGTTTTTTTGTCATTTTTTTCTTTGATTTTAATTCCATGCAAAAATTATGAAGGCTTAGACAAGTGAAGCTTTGCATGATTTGGCAGAAACAAAACCTTAAGCAAATAACAAATACTTCCAACCAAATGAATCAGAGCATCAAAGCTCAAATGAGCGCACCTTGATTGGTATGATTCATTCAAACTAGTTATTAAAAATTCACTCATAGAGATGAGGGTTGGACCCAATGTCGGCCCTGCTACTTCAATAGCATCACTAAGTGCTTTCTCCAAATCTGGAAATTTGTAGGTCCTTGGTTCCAGTTTTTGAATCCACCCCCCTTTAATATAAGCTGCAACCTGCCAAATTAGTAACATTTTAAAACAGTGAACACATTCTTTTTACATGTAATCCAAATAAAATATGGCATAAGGCATCATCCTTATGAAGCACATCAATAACCAACACTAGAATAGAGATCATACATATAAACACCAGATTGTCCATGCAACTCCAAGTTCCTGTTTGCTTGCAAAGAGAAGCCCCAGAGTACCCAACTTCCAAAGGAATTTTCACTTAGGGTTCGTTTGTTTGCACTCATTTACATATGAAAACGTTGCACATGCATAACATTTAGAGATGGTCACAATTGTTTGTGCTCTTTTACACATCACATGCATAAATGAGGCCATTTTCCTATGAAAATTTTCACACTTCCTTGGTTAAGAAGGAACCAGTACAAAGGACACCTTGGAAAAGTTGCATTGTTAAATTCCTTCTCTACCTTTTATTTTTTGTGACTCCCATGGGCCCCAATTTTTTAATCTAAACCGTTCAAAAATTTTATTGACCCCTTAAACCCCAACATGCTTATAGTTTCATGTCTTAAAACATTCATAGATTTTGAGATATATGAAAATTTTTGCAATCCAAACCATTCAACGTTTACTCACGTTAAAACAGTGCTTCCAAACAAATATGGTATTGTGTTTCATGTGTAAATTTTACATACCTAATATTCACATATGCAAATTTTACATATGTAATGTCATTTTCATATCCCACACATAAAAGACATATGACCCTTCAAGGAAAATCAGCTAAATCGTTGGGCACTAGGATGGAAGCCTATAAAATTGGCTCGAAACCTCATAAAGACAGTTTTTTCGATACGTTTGTGCGACAAAAGGAAGCCAAGGTAGAAAGGAAAATTGTTTTCATTTTCCTAGCAATCCTTTTCCGATCATTTGGTGCGAAGCATTTTCCTCGCAAAAAAGGTTAAAAATAAAATGATTTTCTTCAATGGATAGGATTTCAGTTTCATATGTAAGGGGTAAAAATGCAAGATTCCTCTCTACCGCAGAAATGGAAATCTGTAAAAGTAAAATCCTTTCATTGCACAAACGCACCCTTACAGCAATTGACTTTTTTCTTATAAAGGATTCGCAGCCGAGTCCTTAGATTGAGTCTCTTCATTTGAAGTATTCAAACCAAAAAATGGATTCACATTTAAGTAACGACTGTTACTTTATTCTCTTTGCAAGCAAACAGTCCTAAAGAAAATAAGAAGTATTCAGGATGAATTTTGTGAAAATTTGAACCTTTCTTGAGATAGGAAAGGTCATGTTGAATGGAACTGGTCCACCACCGCCTCCACCACGTAGTAAAGGATTAAAATATGAAGTTGTAAATGTCACCGATTCCTGGTCAGGATGTGGCTTTAGCTTTAGAAAAAGCAGACCAAAAAACAAGAAAATCGCAGGGATAAGAAGCTGGAAAACAATTGTCCTTCTGTCTCTCCTAGCAGAAACTGCTCTTTTAATGAGTAGAGCTCTGGAATGCTGCCAAAAGGTAGACTTGCTGATGATTCCAACACAACAACATTGAATGCTTAAGAAGGTTATGAAACTGAAAAATGTGGCAAAAATCAAATGACAGGCTCTTCCCAGAGTAGACAATACTGCTCCGAAAATCTCCTTGTAGTTACCCAAAACTAGCTTGGAGTTTGATGCTTTCACTTCAGAACAGCGATGAAATGCTTCAGAAACCACAGGATTAGATGCAGAATGAGCTACATTATTTCCAATGTGGTCAGTTTCTTCCAAATCACATCCTGCAACTCTCAGGAACACCTCTTCTAATGTTGTGACAGAGATTCCATAACCCTCAATACCATAACAATGCCCATCATCACTACTGCCTGATTCCATGACAGTGCTTGGTCTTCTGATGCAGCTTTCAATTTCCCGGAACATGCTTTCAAAGGTAGATGACGATGCTAAAGGAAGTCTAAAGGAAACCTCTGTACCAACCTAGAAAGGTAAAAACACAGTTCCAAATTATTTTCACAAAAAAATAAAAAAATAAAACCAACAAAAACAAGATCGCACGAGTATTGAAGAATCTAACAAGAAAATAAGTTAGTCTACATGCATTAAAAAAATGCAATAGTTAAAGGTCATAAGTTCTAAGAATTAGCAGTATAGACAACACAAGAACTAGTCAGGCCCATGGAACCTCCATTCTTCCCATTCCCCTCCCTGGCAACCCGGTCCCCCCCCTCCCTCCTCCTTCCCTCCTTCCGCTCTCCCTCCTTCCTCTTCTAGCTCCCTCCTTCCCACAAAAACTAATAATAATAATAAATTAACACTAGCCACAATTCGACCATGGTTCAAAACCACAGCTGACCTCGGAAAGCAATGCGTCATGGTTCACAGCGGGCGTGGCATGAAGTTTTTTCAACCCAAAAACCTGAAAAAAATATCCCAAAAAAGTTGGAAATGGTAGAAAACAACGTTTCTTTTCCCTTATTACACACTTTAAATTAAAATATCAATCCCCCTAAGTCATAACATCCTGTATCATTGTTTAATCTTTAATTGGTAAATATTTTAGGTTTTAGTGTTTAATCTTTTGCACCTATTGTTTAGCCTTTAATTGGTAAATATTTTAAGTTTTAGTGTTTAATTTTTAGCACCTCTTTAAAATTAACAAATCCATCAATATAGCTCATATCTAAACTATAAACTACTCAAAATAACACCACTTAATTTAGTTTTGGAAAAATATTCAAATTGACCATGACAAATGATTAGAATCATTGACCAAATACATATAGGACTTGTGATATAGCCATCTACAAACAAATCAAGTTCAACAAAAGTTGCAAGCTTTGTGATCAAAGATCATTAATTGAACTGTCAAAAAATAGAAACTTTAACTTTCCTTTAAATGGACAGTTGAAAAGACCCAAATTCACCCCAGTAGCACTTTTGATCAATCTATTCACATGTTTTATAAGTGACCAATCTGACGTGGGGTCAAATCCAATTCGAGCAATATCCATTGAGAGCCAGTCAACAGAGGGCATTTACTTTGAATGGTTCCCGCCAAGGACACTCAGAAATTTTGTAAGCCAGACACGGACTCATGGAAACTTGAAGGCTCTGCAGTTAGCCCGCTCATGGAAAATCTACACAAATCAAAGGCAGTCAAAATAAATGCCACCCCCCCACTCCAAAACCCCCTTCCTTTTTCCTTCCCACATTCTTATATGGGCCTGGGACATATTTGACTATGATAGTAGATGGGCCCACCAAGTGAAATCCAGCCAGGTCCCATAACAGAGGAAGGCATTTACTTTGAGCCGTTTGGATTTACAATTGGTGGGGCCCACTATGGAGCCTATGCGTTCACCAATAGTTCAAATGCCGGGAAGTCCCAACGGAAGACATAAAGTCAGACAGGTATAATACCTCGGACCCGGACTTAGGGGCTAGAATAATAATGTATATTTATGTTATTAATGATTTATAATTATATTAGATAGGCCCCTCAATTCTAAGTATTTTTATATAAATTTTTATATGGGACCCAAACTCCTTATTTCCTAGTAGGAGGTCGAGACCTAACTTAGGAGTCCTATGCTAAAGACTCCAACTACTGATAAGAGTCTTGCACGGTAGAACTTATGAGCTTTAGGAGTAGTAGACTATTTATAAGCCTTCCCTCTCTCCCTCTTTGCACATACCAGTAGCCAGCCTCACTGGGAAAACCAGAGTGTAGGGCTAGCGACAGGAACAGTTAGAGAATTGGAGAAAGACGAACCAGTAGCAATGCCCATATGAGGTGAGTAGACTACTTTGTATACATGATGTGCCGTGTTTTCCTGTGTAGGAAATTGTGAATCTGCATCGTTTCGTTTTCCTGATACTGCTGGAACAATTAGACAGTAATCAATTTCATGTTTTCTTGATGATTGGCTGTTTTCATGATGGTTTACATGTTCTGAGACATCACCAACCAATCCCAGAAAGGCAGGAGGCCCCTACCTAATGACGAACAAATTGGTTTTGGCGTCTGTGTTGAGCGTGCAAGACTCACAGGCAATTTTTATCCCTATGACTATTTTGTAGTTCATTTCTATTATACTACTTTGTAGTTTGTTTCTATTATTGGACATTATTATTGGTTTTATATATTCATTCAATTAAAGATTCAGATTGCCAAAAGCCTGTTAATTACGCTTTGAATGATTTGATTTATGATGAGGATCCCTCCCTCCCCCTCTCTCAATTTACCATTGTATAAGTCCATTGCAGTTATAGCAAATAAATTATCGCAAAATAGTGACGTAAGACAATACTGATACCGCATAGGCATATGGCCCAATACCCGATAAGTATCGGCCGATATTTCGAACCATGAATTCTACACAACCAAGTTTTAGTCGCCTTCAAATTGATCATGCAAGAAAAATAAAATGAATAACCACTAAAATTTCCCAACCTTGGAAGACCTTAAACCAAGTGAAAAAATGGCCCAACATGCGCCCGCCCCCGCCCCCCCCCCCCCCCCCCCCCCCCCACAAAACAAGAAAAACTGTGGGCCAAAAAAAAAGGACAGCAAGACTCCGGGTAGGCAACACAGGCCAGGCCTTTATTTGCTCAAGTACAGCCTCAATATAATTTAAAAAATCCTTATATAATCCATATATAAACTGAGAATGTAGGCCAACTTCAAAAGCATTTATTAAGCAATCTCAGTGTAAGAATAATACTTACATCACTTAAGTGTGTTGCTGATGGAACATGACGATGGACAATATCAGCTGCTACAGATGCAGTAGGTGAAGTCTGAAGAACAGTGGAGGAACAGGAAGCAACAGATCATCAGTAAAGGAATGGCACTGGTGGCAAATTGAGAAGAGAAAGAAATTTAAAATTAACAAGTGGTACATCAAATGGATTAGGATGGAATCTTACCTTCACCAGTGTAAGAGTATAACCAACGCCATAGCGGTGCTTCAGAAAGAGAGAACTGTAACAAAACATAATAACCCAAAAGAGAAATGAATGGTACTTATTTTTTCAATACCTAACCTAAACAGCATAAAAATCTCGAAATGTATTACCACAAAAACAGATGAGTTAACCAAAATCAAATGATTATTACAAATGTAGGATTCAGTTTCCAGGTACCAAAAATAAATAGTGTAGTAACAACTAGCAAAAAGAAACAATTGTGAACTAAACTAACATAATGACACAATCCATGCACAATGTTAGTTCTCAAATCATTTTTGTTTCCAGGGACCCGTTAACCATTGTCAAATGATATTCAATCAGCATAAACCAGTGAACAGGCAGACGCACAATCAAGGTATTTATTCAACTTAACCACCTGTGTACTTTATTTTCCCACACACACAAACCTCCCCAACAGGCCCCCCACCCAACCACTGCCCCCCTCCCAAAAAAAAAAAAAAAAATCTGGTATGGGTCCAACAACGACGGGCTCGTATAGGTCTCATACAGAAGGGATTGAATACCCGACTGCACCAGCATATCTTATATTATCATACATGATTTGCAATGACTTTAGCCAGGAATTCCATCAATGTCAAAGTATATAATATAAGCATTTCTGCCCTGGAGGAATATCTGAGAGGACCCTGGTTGGGCCGACAACGCTCAGGTGGTCTCATGCAGGTCCGGTTGGCCATGGCAGGCCTGTTTGGTCAAGTTGATGGTTGGTTGGGCCCATGTGGGTCTGGCCGAACTGGACAAGTTTGATTGGGTTAGCAGGGGCCTTTGTTTTTTTTATCTCTAGTGCTTGTGGGCCTAGGTATATTCCAGACTGGCTGTCAGACTCCTTATTGTCAATCGTCCAAGCTCATGGAGCTTTGGGCCTTGACCCAGTCCTGCTGGGTTAGGCAGGACTGACTCCTGAGCCACTTCCTCTGCATCCAACCAGGTCTCATCAATAAGCCTCAAGTATCAATTGAGTCCAAAGTCAAGTATTGACTAAGGATTGAGATAAGCACTGTAAAATAAATGAATAATTAAGTTGCAATATTCCTTACTACTCTTTTCTACTTGTTGTACCCCTAAAACTATTCTAAAATCTAAGCACACAAGGCCAAAAGAAATATGAACCCAATTGCAGCCCAAACCAAAATTGAGAAACCTACAAGAAATGAAATAAAGACAAATATGACAACTAAATATAGGTGCCACAGAATAAGTGAACCAAAGTAAGAATACCAAGAATTAAATCATGGCAATGATCTCGTCTAACCATCACAAGATACATTGATACGCAATGGAGAATAAAGATTTGACTACAATATCATGATGGCTATAATGTTGCCGGCTTTTGTGGTGAACTAAGAAGACAGTATCAGAAGTTGGAGCAGCCTATATAGGGACTGAACGCGGATCTCTTCAGCAACGAGCTCAGATGGCGTCACGTCAATAGTGGGTAACAGGAAGCAATGAAGAATTGAGCCTTGATGGAGTTCAAAATCCTCTATAAGGGCCATAAGGAATTGAACTAACTGAAAATTTACTTGATACCGTTGAAGTATTGGTGCTACGGCTTCGGATATTTGAGCAAGAAGAAGAAGAAGAAATAAGCCAAGTACTCCAGCAAGAGAGGTTTCTCAGATGATACAGTGAAATAGCAACAGAAGAATTGTAATTCGTAAGTTATAACTTCACATTATAGGAAACATATCAGTCACTTGAATTTAGAATAACATCAGAGTATTAGAAGTTAAACAACCTTCCACAGCATCTCAAAGAGCCATTTGCCATGATAGCTATCCGATCACCTAGCACGTCAGCCTCATCCATAGAATGAGTGGTCAATAAGATTATTCTACCCTTTTTGATCTTTTTTATCAACTGCCATGTTGAGCGCATTGAGTATGGATCCATTCCACTAGTTGGTTCATCAAGAATGATAACCTGTAGATAAAATGGGAATTTATCACACACCTCTATTGATGGAAATGACAAAAACAAGATACATGGCAGTCCATCATTACACCTTACTGTTCCCTATAAGTGCTATTCCAAGGGATAGCTTCCTCTTCATCCCACCAGATAGAGCCCCAACAACTGTGTTTACTTTATCTGCCAAGCCCACCTGAAACCGAAATTGATAGTTTCTAAAAAATTGCAACTCTTCAATGCTTATATTCCTAAAAACAGGTGCATCAAGTTATAATATTATATATCCATGCAAGATCTACCATCCAAATTGCATGTATATCAGTATATGAGAAATTAATGCAGATAGAGAACTCATGGACAGACTCCAATGTGAAAACGAACTTTTGAATGGAACTGCAGTAACCAAAATTCCAATCTAATGAAATAGTTGGGACAAGGCTTTGATGATGACCACGACGATGACTGCTATAACCAAAATCAAGCCCCAGCAATAATGATATAAGACAGCGCCAGAGAGTCCTAGAGAAACTGTACACGTGTCCATGAAAATTTCAATACTAGCTCTAGTAAGGAGAAGTTGTTTTACTTTTTCATTGCATTTATTTCCATTAAGTTAAATGATGGCACATGGAGAATGCATCAATTCAAAATAAAAACTACAAGTACAAAATGATGAGTTGTGTAAATAAAGAGCCAGCTTAAAAACAAGAAAAGCAAGAAAATTAAATATATGTTGAAGCAGAGCTTTCATTCTAAATGGCATGTTCAACATAAAGCTGTTAAACACAAATGCCATACATGCAGGGTCCTAGATACTGAACCAGTTGCAACAGTTAATGACACTCGTCGTTTGCAATTGAGAAAGTTACATCCATGTGGTTCATTAATACGAATAAAATACAATAAAAGCCAACCCACGCAATGACCAGGATTAGGCATATAATAACGTCACCCATTTCACACCATTCATTAAATTGCAAGCCAATATTGATGTCTTGTATACTGTTAGGCCATTTCAAACATGGACAATTCCACACATGCTGACCCATATCTTATTACTAGTAGTTGAAGTAATATATGTGCTGAATGAAGAGACTAGACTAAACTACGACAGTTTCAGATCAATCTCGGATGCTAAACAAGACAGCTGCCCTCGGGAGTCTCACCATCGTCATCATCATCACCACTACCACCACCACCATCAAATTCCATGCCAACCGTTAACATGTACCTAGTATAGGCATATTGGTATATGGTAAAATCTGAATGGAGAAGCATATCAAAATAAAGAGCAGAAACCAGCATTCAATGCAAAAGTCATCAAATCGAGATGAAAATTTAAAAACCCAAACTAATATAGACAAATCATGGTCAACATGAAAAGGCAAAAAAAAAAAAAAAAAAAAAAAAAAAAAATTGGAACGCTGCACTGGCAGATGTACAATTATAGATGAAATTGTTCATCAACAAGCACATGCAAGACCCCAGGAACTTACTTCATCGACCATTTCATCTACTTTGATTCCCAACAATTCTTCATCAACACCCTTTAAAATCGCAAATATTTCTAGATGTTCCTTGACCTGGATAGGAAAACAAAAGGAGTTAAATTAAAAATCAGGAATAAGTATAGGTTGTCATCACAAATTGCAATGAGCATAAAGAAAACACTTAACTGTAATTTACGCATCATACTGAACGCAACAAAATAACCAAAATACAACAAAGAAAATGTTGGAGATAATTTCCTTGGAGCCAAAATTTTCAGTTTGTTCATTGTAATAGGGGATGGGCCATAGTTGAGAATTCAGTTTCAGACCCCAATTCCATTTGGCTACCAAACCAAAATGTTTCAGCCGGTTCGGAATTTAAACCAAAACCTTTGAAAGTTACATTTAGGAAAAAATAAATACATACATACATACATCATCATCATCATCAAAGCCTTGTCCAAACTACGTTGGGGTCGGCTTTATAAAACAATATATACATATATGTAAAAAATATATAAAAATAACATATAAATTGATATATTTAATTTATTCTACTAATTCAATAATGCAATTTCTTATTCTAAATGGCCGATATTTGAGATTTTGCTCGAATTTATTTCAAAGAGGATACTGAGTTTCAGGGTTTTTGTTTTACAATTTTCTTATATTTGATCAGTGCACTTGATGTGGATGGGCAAGATACCCTTAAAGATCATGTAATTGGACTGGGAATGGCATATATGGAGGCAAGCAACGAGCGTAAGGAGTTTTATTGAGTGAACCCAAACAGCCCCACAATTGTTGACTGAAGGGGATGAATTAGCATTTTGAGCAAAACAAAAGGAAAGAAGGGGGAAGGGAAAGGATTTTTTTTTTTTCCCTTGCCTTTCTAGCTTCCTAATTAAATAAATCAACTATCTAGGAATAAGGAAGGAATTGTCAAATGAGTTGGATGATTGATTTCTTAGAGCTTCTAGACAAATATCAAGGTTGTATAAGATGTAGCAGTCGACTGTGCCATGGATAGCATAGTCGACTGTATAGATCATTGAATAAAAGTCAGATTTTCTTATTCTCTACACTTTTCCAACTTTCTCCACTAATTGCTTCTTCCCTGTTGTTCCTATCTCATCACCATAGTGTAATGCAAGGTGATATGGGTGTTAAAACTTAAAACCCTAAAGGGAGGGGATCGTCCAGTGCAACTCCTGGTCTGCCACAGATAGTCACAGTGTCCTATTTGTTGCAAACAGTATTAGACTGTTAAAAGTGGTCGTTTGGATTCCTTTTGGTACCCATGACTACTTCATGGATCATTCCCTATTACAGTGAAATTTGATTAGGGCCCAAATTTGGCTGAGGCCCTATTTCCTATTAGAGTGAAATTTGGCTAGAGCCCATTAACTACTTGAGTAAAATTTGGCAAGGCTCCTACTTTCTATTAGAGTGAAAGGCTAGGGCCCAATCCTATTGTAATATCCCTGAATCCTGAATCCCTATTGGGACTATGAGTAATAAAATTCATGAGCTATGCATTTTTATTATTTTCTTGGATTTTATCAAAATTCTTGAGCTATGCATTTTTATTATGTTCTTGGATTTTATCAAAATTCTTGAATTTATTGGATTCAACCGTAGCTGATTAATTTATAATTAATTTGGCGTTGTAACATGACCTTTTCTTAATTAAAGTATTTGGGTGCTTAATCTAGTCTAAGTTCAAACTGGGTAGGCGCAAGGGAACCATCTCTGGATGGGGCCCAGTGGTCTAACCCACATTATTCAAATGTGGGAAGGACCTCTTTCAAACCCCACAAGATCGAATTTCAAGATGATGGGATCAATGTTTTAGAAAAAAAGAAGGGGAGAGATTCATGACTTGCGCACAAATCCCAACTCCCAAGACCCCAATAGGCTGTACACAAATCTCGAGGTCTCATGGGAATGTGTGCACGGCCCCCTTTTTCATTCATTCAAAGTCCTTTTCTTCAGACCATCTATTTCTCTCTTATCTTGCTTCTCTACTTCCAAGAAACCCTAACCCTAGATCTAGATAAGGAGAAACAAGGAGGAAAAGGGAGGGAACAATAGATCGGGGCTTTAGTTGATGACTTACATACACAACGTGGGCAGGAAATACATCCTACTTGGATATGGAACTTTGCTTCATGAGATCTTGAATTATGTTAGATGGAAACTGCTATTATAAGATAGAAGTCTCTTTTCATTTTAAGATATTGAATAAAAAGGGAGAATTAGGATAGTGCATAGCTGAACCACCACCCTATGCTTGTCAACTGAGCACCAGGGGGCAATAGCCCCTTGGCCGAACTCTGCATTGGAGTATGGGGCCTAGCCGAATCCCATTAGGGGTTCTGGACCATGGCTGCACCATGCTGGTGGCAACTTGGCCTTGGCCAATCCTTATCTAGGGTTAAGGTCAAGGCTTCCTTCATGATGGTGATGTTGGTAAATGATTTCTTGTACTACAGTTTGGTGATAACCTATTGTGTCTGTAATGATGGTCAACTTTCTAATACATCCAAACCATCCACACATATGGGACCCCCTTAAGTACACTAGATCCATTGAATTTTCACCTATCAATATGGATTGGACCGTTGGATCGAGGGCCAAATCTTTTCTTTTAATATAAAGTCATTAAATTTGTGGGCCACGGATGAAGGGGTTAGAGGCATGGGATTGACCTCAAATTTGATATATGGGCTCATCCAAGATGTATCTTTCCATCCCCCACAAGTCCCATGATCAGTGGATCCCTAGGTGGGCCCCTTTAAGTTTGTCCCTCACCATACAGTGAGGGAAGGATGCACATGAATATCTCCATATATATATATATATATACACATATACATATACATATATATGTAAGTACATACATGTATGTAAGCACGCGCGCGCACGCACACACACACACATATACATACTGTGTGTGTTGATTGTTTTGTACATGTCACAACTCACATAATTGTTGGCCAAATGTAATGAGAACATAGTTTGTGAATAAAACTACTGCTGAACTATGTTGAATGCAACATCAGTAAGCCAACTTTGTGAATATTATGATTAAGGGTGGAAGTTATATCTTTAGCATATGCAGATTGGGTTCAAACAATTCAATAAACCAATTGGATACCAGTAAGGAACATGATGGGGGCTTTAACAAAATCCAGAGCGTGTAAGGGGTTGGTTTGGCTCAATCTGATTTTGGGATTAATGGTATTAAAGAAAAAATGTATGCATTTATTAAGATTCTGGATATATGACCGAGTTGAAACTGCAAAAATCTAGACCTAGAATGAAACAGACAACCATTGGCATCATTGAACCTGTCGTATACTTACAGTGGATACATCCACGAATGGAGAACTCAAATTTATATTTTAAATGAACTGCAGTCATCAACTCGAGCTCAAAAGAATTTTGACCTTACAAGGGTCTGGCAAACTTGAAAGAATTATTGACCTTATAAATGTCCGGAGAACTCGATGCATATTTGAATAGTGGTCAGTCATCGGGACATCTAGAACTTGAATGATGTCCCACCCTAAAGAACCTGATCTTGAACAAAATTTGGAACGAGAACAAACATGGACTGTTATAAATTGACGTCCTTCAGTGAAAATTAAATTTTGAGTTATTAGCATTGGAGTATGGTACGAATTGTTGTTTGCCATTGTGTGTGTTTTGTCTATGAATGCTTAATGCCTTATTTCTCTCATATGCAAATATGATAAGATTTTACATTCACTCAGTTTCATTGATCCCCGGTTTGCCCCTATCAGGTAACCAAAATCTGGAAACCGGAGTGGAGTATGATAATCAGGGGATAGGCTTTGACATATCCAGCTGAGTGGAGCGGACTCTATTATAGGATTAGCCTACTTTTATTTAAGTTTGCATAGTTATTTATTGAACAATAAGATTTTTACATTGGACTTTTATGGTCCTTATTTAGTTTGATGCATTTATAATTTCTTTATTTGAATTAGACTTTTAAGTATGATGATTTAGTTCATTTTAAAAAACGCCCGAAATTCTTTTTGTCTATTTGATGTAAGCTATGGAATTTTGATACATGCGTTGTTAACTGGGTCAAAGCCCAGTTCAAGGAGGCCCATTTACTTGGTCAAAAGAATAAATGTGTACAACTAAGTAAAATCATCTGTTGCCTTATTAGGAGATCTAATTAGATAGAAATTGCTGTAATCACTGTAAATAGAGAGGATTTGTAGCATCATTATCTCTTTTAGGGGAACGAGATCCTCAAAGGAGGATCATTGAAAACTCCCTTCATATTCCTGTGTATCACTTCTTCTACGGCTGTCTCTGACATGGTATCAGAGCTTAGTAAACAAAACTCTATAGAGAGTTCTTAAGTGCATCTTCTTCAACTTCCAAGCATTGGAAATCATGTCTGATCAAGCTGCGATCATACATAGCCCATCTCAGATCATCATCACCATACCTGGAGATAGCAACCAATCTGGTCGCCTGTTTTTTCTGGTGTTTATGGTCATTTTTTAAAAACAATTTCCATTACAAAGGTCGGGTTTCTACCCCTGCTAGTGATCTTTAAGATTATTCACTATATTTTGATCACAGCCATCCAAATTTCTGGATCTGGCCCTTTTTGGTGTTCGGTCTGTTTCTGCTGAAGCATAATTTGATCTTTCTTACATCTATGATATGATTGATCATTGGATGCTTTGATTTGTCGCTGTGGTGAATCTACTACGAGAATACAAGGATGCCTGGGACACTTTTGAGTTCAGTTTTTGAACTTTCACACTCTGTCTGATTTAACAGAAAACGACACTGCTCACTGTGATATTTCTGTCATTCTGAATATTCCATAACTCACTTTGGGAGACATCTCACTTGATTTCTGAAGACAAAATTGTTGTTCTGTCATAATGGAAAAGATTGAAAATGCTCTAATAAAATTTACTGGCAAAAACTATACTTGATCGTCATTCCAATTTCAAGTTTATCTTGAGGGGAAGGAAATGTGGGGACTTATTTCATGATCGGATCCAAGACCCAAAGAAGATAAGAGAAAACTAATGTCTTTGAATCCAAAAGATGCCAAGATTAAAACTTGGATTCTTGGTTCTGTTGAGCCACAATATATCCTGAATCTCGAACCCTGCAGAACCTCTAAAGACATGTGGGAATATTTGAAAAAGGTGTATCACCAAGGGAATTCTGCCCGTCAATATCAACTTGAGCTTGGAATTGCTCAGTATTCTCAAGGGACCTCCTCAATACAAACTACTATTCAGGATTTCTCAATTTATGGGCAGAATACGATGAAATAAAATATCCCAAGGTATCTGAACCAGCACTTTCGGAGATTCAACAACTACAGGAAACTAGTCATAGGGGGGCCAGTTTCTCATGAAATTGAACCCAAATATGAGACTGTCCATTCCAACCTTATGAGCAAGGTCCCATCTCGATCCCTAAATGAATGTCTTTATGAACTTTTGCGTTTTTGCGTAAAGAACAAAGCCAGATCACTCAGCGTGCACTTAAGCAACAGTTTTCCCGAAATTCTCTTGACATAGTCTATGTTGGAACTGAAAATCGTTCACCTGCTACATCGCAAGGACCAGTAGGGCGGGTCAATCATACTGTTTATGCTGCAAAAGGACATCCTGCTGAAGGAGATCTTAGTAAAATCCAATGTTTTGGCTGCAAGAATTATGGACAGTATACCTCACACTACAAGAACAAGTTCTGCAATTATTACAAATCTAATGGATATATCTTCGCCGAATGCAAAGGCGGCCTCAAAATCGCACTCCTCGAGCTTATCATGCCAACACGGCAGCTGATAATTCCTCTGCCGATACGCCTTCAGCCTCAAGTCATCACAAAGATGTTCCACTACTTCCACCCCCTCCAGATCCATCACCGGCAGCTGATCTTGCCACCGCCACATCACCTGATGCTACTGCTCCTTCATCTCAAGTTCCACTTAGACGATCTACTCGTCTCTCTCGGCCTCCAGATAGATACGGCTTCAATCACACCTCTTTACTTACCACTCTATCTTCCATTGCCATTCTTAACTCTTATTCTCAGGTAGTGAAGCATGGCTGTTGGAAAAAGACTATGCAAGAAGAATTAGCTGCACTACAAAGCAATCATACTTGGGATATAGTTCCATGTTTATTTTTTTTCAAAACCCACTGGCTACAGATGGGTTTTCTCAGTCAAACTTAAGGATGATAGCTCATTGGATCGCTACAAGGCACAACCGGTTGCACTGGGCAACTGCCAAGAATATGGCATCGACTATGATGAAATGTTTGCCCCAGTTGCAAAGATGACAACCCGTCTGAACTGTACTTGCAATTGTTGTTGCATCTCATTCCTAGCCTCTTTACAAATTTGATGTCAAGAATGCCTTTCTCCATGGTGATCTCAAAAAAGAAGTCTACATGTAGCTTCCCCAAGGAATTACCGGTGTTTCATCAGGAGATGCCGCCCACTTACGACGATCGCTCTATGATCTTAAGCAGGCACCGCGCGCTTGGTTTGAAAATTTTCAAGATGCTCTCATTCATCCGCACTTCTCTCAAAGTGCCTATGATTCCTCTCTGCTTTTGCATGATTCCTCAAAGGGGATTATTGTCTTCTTGGTTTATGTCGATGACATCATTATTTCAGGGACAAACTCTGACTTCATCACCCATCCGCAAACTTCACTTCATGAGTCATTTCATATGAAAGATTTAGGGCCCCTCACAAATTTTTTAGGCTTTGAAGTACATCGGTCCAAGAAAGGTCTAATTCTAGATCAGCACAAATATGCTATGGATCTCATCGAGATGGCCAGTCTTTGGCATTGCACTCCTGTGGATACACCTCTTTAAGTCAATATCAAGTACACACAAGATTCCAGTGATCTTCTTCATGATGCCACATTATATCGACCTCAGTCGGGAGCTTGATCAACTTAACCATCACCCGGCCGGATATTTCTTATGCAATGAATCTGGTTAGCCAATTCATGACACGTCCACATCATCCGCATCCTGTTGCAATTCGGCGCATTATTCGGTATATTCTTGGCACACCATCTCGTGGCCTATTCTATCCTGTGGGCAATTTGACTTCTCTCACCGCTTACTCAGATGCTGATTGGGGTGGCTGTCTTGATACTCGACAATCAACCACAGGTTGGTGCATGTACTTGGGAGACTCCTTGATTTCATGGAAGTGCAAAAAACAGATAAAGATTCTAAATCATCCACATAAGAAGAATATTGTGCTTCTCTAGCATCATCTGAAATTGTTTGGCTTCGTGGTCTACTCTCTGAGCTTCGATTTCCACAATTCAGCCCAACTCCCCTGTATGCTGATAATACTAGTGCCATTCGGATTACTAAAAATCCTGTCTTCCACGAATGCAAAAAACATATTAAAGTGACTTGTCATTACATACGTGAATATGTGTGTCAAACTATTAGTCTTCCTTATGTTCCTACAGGCCTTCAAGTTGCAGATATATTTACCAAGGGGCTTCCACAACCACGATATCAATTTTTAGTTGGCAAATTGATGCCGGTTGATTCCACTGCATCAATTTGCGGGGGCATGTTAACAGGGTCAAAGCCCAGTTCAAGAAGGCCCATTTACTTGGCCAGAAGAATAAATATGTACAACTATATAATACCATTTGTTACCTTATTAGGAGATCTAATTAGATAGAAATAGTTGTAATCATTGTAAATAGAGAGGATTTGTAGCATCATTATCTCTTTATAATGGAACGAGACCCTCAAAGGAGGATCATTGAAAATTCCCTCAAAATTTCTGTGTATCACTTCTTCTACCTGTCTCCGTTTATCTCACCAATCAGAATTCGTGGGCCCCGGGTTTCGGGTCATGACACCTATCCTATCTGAAATTTGGCAAGGGCTATATACTCTATTAGAGCGAAATTTGTGGCTAGGGCCTATTTCCTACGTTAGTGAAATTTGACTACGGTCCTTTTCGTTTTAGAGTGAAATCGATCTACGGCCCATGTAATTATTAGCAGGACATTTAGTTTATTTCAGCAAAGGGCCCATTTATTTTATATTCATGTGAGATGCCCACATTTCAATGGGGTGGGCCACACCACGGAACCCCTCCTCAAGTTGGTGACTTACAAAGGATTAAAGGGCGAAAGACTTTCGCCCTTTCTGTAAACTAACAAGAGAGAGAGAGAGAGAGAGGGCGAAAGACTTTCGCCCTTTCTGTAAACTAACAAGAGAGAGAGAGAGAGAGGGCGAAAGACTTTCGCCCTTTCTGTAAACTAACAAGAGAGAGAGAGAGAGAGAGAGAGAGAGATGTGCAGGAGGAGAAAGAAGAAACTAAAGGTGACAGTGAGCGGCAGTGGTAGCAACTAGCAACGGGTAAACCCCCTCCCTCTTTTCCACCCAACGACCAACCCCTCTTTTTAACATAAAAAAATAAAGAATTCAGCCAAAAGTCTAGATTTCAGCCATTTCAGCTGAAATCTGAAAATTCTTACTGAAATTGGATTTCAATAAAAACAGTCCGAACTCTAGACTGAATAGTTTCAAGGGGATTTTGACCGAACCAAAATTGCTTGGTGAATTCGGCTAAGCCGAACCGAATTTCCAAACTATGAGATGGGCCCACTGCAGATTGATCAGGTAATATAAATGATCAATCTAACAATGGGCTCCTGTTAGAGTGAAATTTGACAGGGCCCCTAAATGAGGAGATGGGAATGGGAAGAATTTATTTTGAGTGGTTCAATTTTTAATAGATGAGCCCAACTATGGAGCCTAGAAAATTTCCAAGCATTAAGCAGTCCAGAGTCCAGAGTCGAGACTCGGAAAGAAATAAAATGGGTTTTCGCTGCGCAAAGAGTAGGAAAATGAGGGAATGGAATGAGCGGAGAGGGAAGAAGACAAGAAGAAGAACAAGAAGCAGCATCTACAGGAAGGAAAAAAGATGAAGAAGCTGTAGCAACAGCAGCCTCCAACCAGCCGAATGAACACCACTAGGTCCTTCCCCTCTCCTTTTCTTCCTTCTCTGCAACCTGCTACAGTAAAGGCGATTTTCAAACCTCTACCCCTCTCTCCGCCTTGCAAATTGCTACAGTAACCCCTTCTTATTTTCTCCACCAACACGGCCGTATCGACCAATATTTTATTTTTTAGTATAGACAGCTATATCAATCAATATTTTCAAATATCAGCCAATATGGTGTCAAAGTCTTTATTTAGGAGAGGAGCCCAATTACATCTAGTTATTTGAAGATCAAATCCATTTCATCTGCTTTTCTTTTCATGCTACAAGAAACAAAGAGCTTCAAGTGTTCAGACGTCAGAGTCAATTCCTAGAGGTTTACGAAAGGGTCTTTTGAAGAACTGGAAAATCAAGTCTTAAGAGGCACATGAAGCGAAGATGCAGTCTTTGAGTTCGATTATGACTAACTGCTCATATTTAAGAGGAGACATTGGTGTATGTTGTGTGCAGATGATCTAGTATTGGTTGATGAATTAAGGAACGGCGTGAATGTGAAACTTAAGAGTTGGTGGGAGGCTTTAGAATCCAAGGGCTTTCAAATAAGTTGTACAAACAAGAATATATGACTCGAAACTTTAATGGGAATGTACAAAGACAATAAACTACTGTGAGAATTGAAGATCAAGAGATAACACAAAGAAATTCATTCTGATACCTTGGCTTGATAAATAATAAGGATGGAGAGATTGAGGAAGATGTTGAACATAGGATAAAAGCGGGAAGGTTGAAGTCGAGACATGCTTCTAGAGTACTTTGTGATCGGCGCATACCAATAAGATTAAAAGGGGAAATTTTACAGTTGCAAAATTATACCAACTATGAGCTATAGAGTAGAATGTTGGCCAATCAAGAAGCAACACACACAAAATGAGTGTAACAAATATGAGAATGTTGAGGTAGATGTGTGGTAAAACTAGGAAGGATAGAATAAAAAATGAGCGCTTTGGGGGGCATTTAGAGGTAGCATCACTAGGTGATAAAATAAGAAAAACCTGTTATGGGCATGTCCAACATAGACCAACAATTGCGCTGATGAGTAAAAGCTTTCTATGTAGGTTGATAGCCTACCAAAGGGAAGGAGTAGGCTGTAGAGGACATGGATGAAAGTAGTAAAAATAGATCTGTAGAAGTACAAACTATCAAAGGTTTTGGCTCAAGATAGAACAGAATGGCAAAATAATCCATGTAGCCAACCCCAGCACAATGGAGAAAAGGCTTTGATGGTGGTGGTGGTGTTCAAGTTCTAACTGATACTATCACTTTATTTGTCATTGTATTAATAGCATGGATAGGAAGTAGGTGAATTATAAGTAGACAAAGTTTACACAATGCAACTACAACTCAAAAATACAAAAGGCAAAGCCGGAAAATAAGGAACAATAACAAATGACTTTTCCTAAAGAGACATTGGTGACAAGAATGAATAAGGTCTTAGAGTGCCTATAAAGCCTTCAAAAGCATCACATGGAAAAGAAACAGAAAGCATCATACAGAGAAAAAAAAAAGGTTCAGAAATTAGGATCCAATTCAAAAAAAGTCAACTGATTTTCAACCAATTTACTAATCACGTGACTTTTATTGTTTACAATATGTATCAGACAATTCATATATATGAGTCGTGCAACTGATTCTAGAATGTCAGTTCATAGTGTAATATGTATATGTTTATGTATCATAAGAGACGTGTTTCTTATCATATATCATACAATTTTAAAATAAAAACTAGGCCTACACAAGCCTCATGCAAGTACCGACAATGAGCAAACAAATAAAAATTCTGATATCCACAACTAAAAATCAATTTTAAGTTTTCAACAATCGGCATAAATCTGTTGCGAGGAAAAAACGAAAAGGAGACTCACTGTTAATTCTGGAAAGAGGATATCATTTTGTGGGCATACACCCAGTCCCTTCCGTATCTCATCCTGAAAAATTGAAACAACTAATTATATTTCTGAGAGTTAAAGAAAATCAAAGTTTCATTCTGAAAGAATGAATTACTGATTATAAAGTAATGATAATACTTACAATGGGGTAGAGCAGATAACAAACTGATTTAGTAGTCTATCATTATTCATCTAAATTCTCAAACATATCTCCACATGTTCAAGTTCTTTTAGGTATGCCATACAGGAAAATAACACTAAATACTAATGCTAACACTTGTAAAGGATAACACAAATACAAGACTCTGAAAGCATGTGATTGCATGTAAGCCACTGGTCACTTGTGTGCATGCATGAATCATAGGAAGTATAAATACTTATCCCATCTAAACCCAGCAGCCCAACCTATTTGCCTGCATTAAGTTTTCAGATTTCTGAACATGTTAACTGCATCCTATACTATCAAAAGGTTTAATCACATGTCTAGAAATGCACATCGTTAGATAGACTGGCTTATAAGATACCTCTATATGACATTCACCACTCTGAAAAATAATTGTGTTTTGGATTTCAAAACCTGATCCTTTTTTGTTTTATTAGTTTTGTCAATCCCCTATCTTGAGAAAAAATAGGAGAAACTGACACAACAATTACAAACTAAAGGCACAAATTAACGTCTTAAGAGGTAGAACTTGCCATTTCAGTAGTAATATTCTTGCCAAAAACCAGAGCATCCCCAGAAGTAGGTGGTAGGAGGCCAACGAGCATAGAAATTGTCGTGCTTTTACCAGCTCCATTGTGCCCTTAAAAGCGAGAAGAATTATCAGTATCATCTAAGAGAGAGGTGCATAAAATGTATCAGCAGTGTCATAATCATACTTTGAAATGGTCAAGTTAAAATATTAGTGCACAACGGTGATGGACAGAGTCACAGAATACAAATCCTCTTATTATCTGTGAAATATCCCAAACCCTGAGTTAGGTGCTGAAATATTTTCTAATAGGTAATTTCCTTGATTTCATACATCTTGGAGATATAATATATCTTCTGGGATTATATAAGTATTAATTACCTGAATGATTAATATTGATACAATGAGTTAATTTCTCTTTACAAGTTATTTGACTAATGCTGTAGGACACTCTAAATTAGAGCTAATAGTAGTAATATGAGAAGTGACTTGTAGAGCCACATGACTTAGGTATAAATAGAAGTAGTATTGTAAGAGAGGGGAATGGGACCCATATGTGGTGTCCCAAGTGGTGCGCCCAGCACCACCCATGCTCCAAGAAGGGGATCAGTGCATGTTTCCAATTAGGACTCCTAAATAAATACAGAAAGTGGACTCTTTATCAGATAGAGCTCGAATGTTAAAAAGGAGAGAAAGACCCCAGGCTATTTAAAACGTGTCAACCATATGAAACCCCAACGTAAGGCCTTCACCACACCAACGCCCTCTCCCTTACTACCTCTTTACTTCTTGTTTTCCCTTCCTTTTCCCCTCATACACCCACATCTTAGAAGCCCTAGACTAGAGAAGTAGAAGGAGAAAGAAGAGGATCAGTAGTCTAAGAGCCTACTGAATGACCTTTTTCTTCCCTCAAGTGAATAGGGCTACTATATCATATACAAGGTGAGTGGAATCCTTATCTACTTGTGATATATCCCAAATCCTGATGTTTTGCCTTTTGTATTCCTTGCTACGCAATTGTTTATGGTAAGATTAGTGATAATGATGAAGATTAGACTATTTTTTTAGTTTTGTATAACTGCTACAGTAACTTTCCCTTCACTCTCAACATGTTTGCGTGTTGTAAGAGCAAAAATTCCCTTTTCAGGCCCTAGAAACTTACCAATTGCTGTTCTAAGGTAGATAGGGTCCTTGGCAAATGATTCCTACCGACTGTCCAAAGATCTGCAAGGAATCACAACAGAATTAAATTCTGTAGCAATTCACGTCATCTTGGAGTAGATTCACGTTTCAGGCTATGGGGCCCCATGGGCCACTTGATCAAAGATCAACACCAATGGATGGAAACTAGACTAGACCCTTTAGCGACCTAAGTGGTACGGGACCCATATGGGTTGGGCCCAGTTGGGCCCACCATCCAACTGACCCAGAACACTGCATGTAAGACACCTTTTCTGGGATTGACGACTTCTGCAATTGGGCATTTTGGGGTTGAATTATACTATTTTGCATCTAAGTACTATAGGAATTCAGAAAATATCACATCAGCGCTTGTCCTTTACTTTAAATGTATAAGCGTTCTAAAATTTCAATTAAGCTCTTGATATTTCTAGCAATTACATCCGGACTTTTTATGGACTGTTTAGTTGAGCTCAGGATTCTATTAATTACAAATGAGGGCCTGACACCCATTGTTGTCACAACTGAACTTGTTTTATTAAATTCCATGTGCCCTAAGTTTCCTGAAATTACAATTAAAGGCTTGATAATCACTAATTACAATTAAAGGCCCTAAGAATTTGTTACTATTAATAGTTTCATCAATGTTGATAATTCACACATGCTTATTTTGATGTGGACACCCTATCCCTTGAGAAATTGCAACTGAAACATGTTTCTTATAAGAATTATTTGTATAATGTTTTGAGATATGGTTTCCATAGGATTTGAATCCATGCCAGTGACTTTTGTGATGTAATATGAATATATGATAGACTATGGGATTGGACGCATGAGTCTGTTATTTTGTCAACTATGAATCTTATGATAATTACCCCAAATTTCTAAGGGGATGGCTGTGGGACCAACTGTACACACCAATCGGCAACCTGTAATGACACAGTTTGGGGCAATCAAAAATCAAAAGGGTGTGTAGGGAATGGTTACAGAAACCAACCCACTACAAAAATTGAGGAAGTTAGTAAGACTTGTTTTGAATATAAAATAATGAGTGTGGATGACAATGGAGAAAGTTAGACCTTGCTAAATATGAGAAATTGGGAAGGACCTTGATGATGTATTTGTACCTTGGACCCCTAGACTGCTCAGCACGGTATGGTGATCACGTCCAACTATCCTACCATGGCCTATGATGTTCTGACTATTAGTCAGCTTTGGGAGGATAATCTCTAGGTACTGCCTTGATAATTCAAACCCTTGATTGTCACCTTGTAATGTGCACAAAGTTTGTTGATGGTACTCCGGGTTCTGTCTTGAACCCTTTGGTGCAGGAACCATGTTGGTCTGTGCCACTAAGCAATTAAGCGGTTGTCCATGGGAAATGACCAATTTGACCTTACCTAAATAAAACTTTCAGATTCAAAACGTAATTATGTGAAACTCATGTGTTACTTATTTCTTTTGTTTATTTATAGTGAAATACTATAAATGCGCTTAAATAGATTTGGAAATCCATTCACTCAGTTTGTACTGATTTAAGGATTTGCCCCAATCCAGGTAACCAGAATGTTGAATTGCAAGATGATTACAATGAACAAGAGATAGACTTTGGCATGCGATCTTGAGCAACGAACTCTCTTAGAAGCTTGAAGAGGATTAGTTCTTTTAGTTATTAAAATTGGAAATGGGAGACTGTAATTATTATCTTATTTTATTTTTGGACTTGGTTAGTTATTTTAAATTGATTCATATTTTAAATTATTATTAAAAGAATTATTAGGATTGCCCTAAAATACTGTTGTTGCTCATTTAATTTGATTTATGATAGCGATTGTGATACATTATTAGTCGCACAACAGAATCCGACAGGGCCCCTGATTCCAGGGTGTGACAATCTGCTTGGTGAAAATTAAATTGAATAATTTAATTTGAAATCATTGTGTTTTTACCAGCTCCATTAAGCCCTTATTTTTCAATGGTAACATGAATCGAACCCGCAATCTTGTGGCAGCGACACTGAGCACCTTCCAAGTATGGTACAGGCTCCATAGTGCCCTTTAAGAAATATTAGCATCATCTGATGGAGGATTGCAGCCCATGTAGCAACAGTATCACATTCATATTTTGAAAGTGCAGTATGTTTATAAATGGGAAAACCACAGAAGACTCATATTCTTATTGACATAGCTGCTTGGCAAAAGTCAAATTGTGTACTTTAGTTTGAAGGTCTAGCTAATTATCTTAGTAAATAGAACAAACGTCTGTCTAGTTTGTGATTAAAATATATGTTGTCAGAAATGTTTTTTGTTAAAAAAAACCATAGTTTCAATATCTCAAACTAATTAAGTCTTACATAATTATGTATAGAAAGATATAATAAATTTACATATCATGTTTAAGTTTCCATTATAATTGGATAATAGATGATCTCATTAAAATATGAGATAAATAATGTCAGAAATACAACAAGCATCAACTTGACAAAGCAGTACTTAATCTACTCAATATAAAAACAAATGCATATCGTGAAATAGCCAACCACAGCATTCAGACAAGAGGGATAAAAATAAAATAACTGATATGAACAAGCACACCTAGAAGAGCAAGTATCTGATTTTCATACAAGGTGAGCTGCAGGGAGTTGACAGCACAACACTTCCCCTTCCTAGTCATGTAAACTTTGTGCAAATTCCTTATCTGCATACATCTATGAAAAAGAAAAAGGATGTCAGAAGGAAAACAAATTAAAATTGGTAATTAATGAAGCAAGAGTAATAAATTCATACCGGCTTTCAAGTTCTTGTTGCTTCATATCCAAACTTATTGCCTCAATAGCAGGTTTGACACCATCTTTACCAGCAGACATTGCCTTGTTTTTTCGCATCTTCTCGCTACTTTTAGGTACATGAATGCTAGGGTGATGAAGGGCTGAACTTTTCTTTCCCCAGAAGGATTTTGTGAATAAAAAGTTCCATGGATACCGCACTCCATTTTCTCTAGGGAGAACCTAAAATATATATATATAAATAAGAGTTCTTATTAAATGCTTTATTTTTTTTTTGGAAATTGCAACTGGTTCACAATGTTAGAAGCAACAATATAAATAAATAACACAATCCAAAAGGGCAAATGAATGCAGCCCCTCTCCAACATAGTCAAGATGCAGGTGGTAAGTCCTTTTAAAGCCTGAGACACAAAACGCACTACACACGCCTAAGCATGAGCCTAAATATGCCAAGTACGCCTCCATATAAATAACTAAAAACAAGAAACAAGCCATGCATACATTCTTTTAACTTTGATCATGATGCCACAACATTATTAACTAAATAAAAGCCACTTGGCCCATTTTATATTATATGTTGTCCATGTATAACCATATTCAGAATACAAATATATAACAAAATAAAAAGAGCGAGGAACCGAAGAAAGAATCCATAGTACAACTATGAACTATCAACAAAAGTAATATAAAGACAAATAAAAGCAAAACCTAAAGAGTACTAAAACTTAACAAAAAAGCTTCACATTCCAACGTAAACCAACAAAAGAAAAATTCAAAGAGTTTTAACAATGAGTTCCAATGTTTCATACACACGACATATCTACAGATTTCAATCAATAATTGTTGTATGTCAACAACTTTAACAATCTATAGACTGTTACACTGGCTGGAGCGATGATGAAGAATGAGTGGGGAGAAGATGCCTAAGAAGATGATTATAGAGGGAGGAATGAGTGATTAAAGAGCACAAAAAACTCAGCATACAGTAACAGGTTGGCCAATTGTTAAAGGTTATTTCTCTGTCAAATCTTTTTATAATGTGTCGGTAGACAACAATGCAAGGGTGGGAGGTTGGAAAAACTTTTGGATCAGCTCCATTCCACTTCGAGTTCTTGTTTTGTGTTGGATTGCTAGAAATCATAAAATCCTTACTATTGACCAGTTGAGGAAAAGGAATCATATTATTGTTAATGGTTGTCCTTTCTGCTTGAATGATGAGGTTGTTCATTCATTGTGCTTTTGCTCAAGGTGTTTGGTCTGCCATCATTAACATGTTTGAAATAAATAGGGTTATGCCCGGAACTGTTGAAGATCTTTTCATTCAGTGGCGGTATGGATGTAAATTCTTGCGTGGAAGGATTTTAAGGATAGCAGCTTTGTATGGTACCATTTGGAAGCTTTGGTTGGAAAGAAATAAAAGAGTTTTCCAAAATACTTTTAAATTAGTAAAAGAGGTGGTTGAATCGATTGTCCGGTCTGTCTCGGAATGAGTGGTGAAGCAAAAGGAGTTCTTAGAAGTCTATTTGGAAGATCTTTCTAGATCATGACCAGTTTTTTTCCAAGGGGATCACCAAGTTAATTTTGTTCAAAAAAATCTTTGGACAACTCCTCCCAATGGTGTTTTAAAATTAAACTTTGATGGCAGTTTTCTTCACTCTTCGCAAAGGGGTGGTATTGGAGGAGTTATCAGAGATTGGAAAGGAAATGTGTCAAGAAATTTCTCGGGGCCTGTGGATTCTCTAAATGCTAATGCTGCAGAAGTTTATGCTCTTCTTATTGGTTGCGGTTAGTTGTTAACTTTGGAAAGCATCAATGCTGTTATTGAAGGGGATTCTTACTCAGCTATTCAATGGGGTTCTGGGGAAGCTTCTATTCCATGGAGGTTGCTGGATTGGGTGGAGGAGGTGCAAGATCGTTTCTTGTAAGGTGGAAAGGGGCTTGGTGCATCGGAGGAGATTGGAATATCATTAGATACCCCAAGCGAGAAATTGGGTGGAAGCAGAGTAACGGGCGATATGAGACGTTTCTCGGATTGGATCAACTCTCACTCCTTAGTGGATATGCATCTCACGGGAGCGTCATTTACCTAGCCAAATAATCAAAGGATCCCAGCTATGTCCAGATTGGATAGATTTCTCGCCTCCACTGATTGGATGGACTTATATCAAGAGGTCATTCAGATTACCGCCAAAACCCGCATCTAACCAATGTCCTATTTTCATTGATTCCGACTATGAAAGATGGGGACCCACTCCTTTTCGCTTTGAATTGATGTGGTTAGAGGAGAAGCAGCTTCCTAGCCTAATCCAAGAGTGGTGGGAGGAGATAAAGGTGAAGGGATGGGCTGGTCAGTGGTCACAGACTGGCTGTTAAACTGACAATGTTGATGGTCAAATTCAAGGCGTGGGCTAAGTCACAATTTGGGGATGTGCAGGCCCAGAAAACGAACATACTAGCAGAAAATCAAACGCTAGATAAGGAGGAATCCAGTCAGCTATCCCTAGAAGAGGAGAAGAGAAGGGTCGATCTTCAATAAGAGTTCCAAAGGAAGTTGAGAGAGGAGGAGATCAAGTGGAGACGGCTGTAATATCCTGAGTTACCGGGGACCAGGATTAGGTTGGCCCAAGCAAAGCCATTAGTTGATTTCTTATTATAGAATTAAAAGTTGTCTCACGTTATTGGTTTTAGGAAGGGGAGGAGTTGTGTTTCAACTCTATTTAGAAAGAGGAAGAGGTAGTATAAGAGAAGGATTAGAAATTAGGAAGTATACCTCATCCTTGTGTATATAAACAAAACCAACGACCTTATCCTTGTTTTCGTTGGAGAGAAAGGCATCTGAGAGGGAGAATTGGTGACTGGAATCCAGGGGAAGAAGAGGAAGAAGGCAATCAAAGGAGAGACGATCAACGGATGTCCTATTCTCGCCCGCATCTAGCTAACACAACCATCACGTACAAAAGGTGAGTGAATCTTCCTTGGTGATTTCAAATTCATGTTTTAGTTGATGGGTAGATGTTTGAGGAATTCAGTTTAATAGGATTGTTATCTGTGAAATTGTTTCAATGGCAATCGACATGCTTAGACTCTGGGTGTGGTGGATTTCATGGTGGAATAGGATGGTTGGGATTCCAGTAATGATCTGGTCTTTGATGATGATTCATGTAGAAAGAAGGAGATCAAATATCAAATCTGTGCGAATCCTGCACTATATTATATCTCTGTACATGAACAGAATTGTTCACGTTAGGGGTTGTGGGACCCCCTGGCCCACTGTATGGATGATCAGGACCATAGATCCCAAGGAGGATCCATGGTTGACCCATGAGGACCTGGACCCATGAGGAGTGGGCCCCATCTGGGCCCTCATCCAATTACTATAAGCCAGAAGAGGCGTCTGATGTCAGGTTGGAGGCTTCAGGTCATCAGGCCTTAATAGAACCCATCTGGCCACTGGAGTGGAAATCAATTCCAGCCATCATGTGAGGGACCCTTGGGCAACCATAGGAATCAAGGACATCTGAGAGTTGGATCAGTGGGACCCACTGTCCATTAGCCTCAAAGAACTCCAGGCGTTATTATGATAAGAGCAAGTCAGAAGCTCGATATGGGATGTGGGACCAATCAGTAGACCTAATCAAGGATCAAGACCCCACATCTTGAAGGGGGCCCAGGGGCGACCTGGCTGGTGGTGGTCCCATGTGGAGTGAACCCCATCCGCCCAGTCACCCAGAAACTCTAAATTTGGGAATCGTGAGGCTTGTTCATGGAATTCCTTGCATTTGTAAAGGCTACAGGGCCTAGTAAGGCTGTCTGGTGATGAATCAGAACCATATAATTTATTGTGGGGCACTGGGTGACCCTAGAGATTAGGTCTGATCATGTAGCAAAATAGCGGGACCCACTGTTTGATATATCCTAGTGCTGGAGGGTTGGTTTTGAGGATTGATTACACTCAGATTTTGTTGAAACGTGTCAGCAATGATATGCTATTTATGTGAATGTCTTTACATTGTTTTGGACATGGTTTGGGATCCTGAATATACTATTTATTAGTTAGGTAATAAATTCTGGATTTTTATGAAGTGGGGTGGGGTCACCTCTACATCATCAAATACCAACAATACTGAGATGGGTGGGGGCGTGCCGGGGGGTGGTTGGGGGGGTGGGCAATGATCAATTTGGATGGTGTTAGAGTTGGGCCCAGGCTGCTATGCTTGTGTGATTATTTATATTAATTGCTGATTATGTTATGATTGTTATGTGATGGAAAGATATTGTGCACTTGGTCCCAGACGTGGGATGTTGGACTTAGTGTCTGGTCCGTTATAGCGGCTGGTCCTTTGGGGACGTGTCTGATGAGACAGGGTCATGATGACCGGTATACATGTATACGATAAGCCTTAGAGGCGTGGTAATGTGCATGGGCACGAATATGTTTATGGATGTACTTTTAATGGTAATTGATCTATTGATTCGGATTTGTTATTTATGTGATATTATGTTTTATGATGTTTGTGTAATTAGGAAAATTCATTCACCAGTAATACTGATGTTGTGTTGCCCCCTTCAGGTAATCACATTGCACGTGGGACAGAGCAGAACGACATTCAGCACGTAAATTTTGGCATGCATGGCTAGTCCGATTGCAAGCAGTCTAAAGCCATCTAGTTAGCAATCCTTAGGGAGTTTAATTGCAATTGGGTTATTCCTCAATCCTTCCTCGAGATGTTCCATCAGTGGGCTAGTCCAATTTATACCACCAAAGGGAAGATCATGTGGCACCTGTCTTTTCTTGCCTACATCTGGACAATTTGGAAAGAGAGAAACAAAAGATGTTTTGAAGGAACTTTCTCCTCCCAAGAAGACCTAATCTTCAAAATGAAATTCATTGTAGCCTCTTGGGTTTCTATTCTCCCAGACTTTCGGGTCTTAACCCTTGATGTTTTGTGTTTCAACTGGAGGGAAGTCATATCATTTTGATCTATTTCTTTTTTCTTTGTCTGAGACCTTTCTGCCTCCTTTGTATAACTTCTCCTTTTTCGGGCGGTGGCTGTATTTCTGGGGTCCTGCCCCAGCCACTTTCTCAGAATAGCCCTTTTATACCGTAAAGTTTTTGATTAATACAAGTTACCATTTCAAAAAAAAAAAAGAATTGGTGATAAGGTGGTTTGGACCCCCATTCTAAGGAGGCACTTGAAGGATCAAAAGGAAACTCAATTCATTTCTCTCCTCAATCTTCTTAACGATATGTACATACCAGAAAGTGGGGATGATACAAGGGTGTGGACAGCCTCAAAAGATGAGTACTTCTCTATTTCTTCTTTCTTCTCTTCCATTATAAATGGTTCGGGGGAGAGGAATGCCGTTAACAGCATTTTGGAAGATGAAGGCTCCTATGAGAGTGCTAATCTTTGGCTGGCTAGCAATCCGGAAAAGAATCCTGACCCAGGATAATCTGAGAAGGGGATGACAGTAGTTAACGGCTGCCCTATGTGTTTAAAAGAGGAATCTGTGGACCACCTTTTGGTGAAGTGCAAAACTGCACAATATATATAGAGCTCGGTGGTTGAGTGATTTGACTACTGTTGGGTTTTCCCAAATTCTCTCTCCGAGTTGTTCCTAGCTTGGAAGGCCCCGTGTGGAGTCCCTAGGAGGAAAGGAGTTATGGAACCTGGCCTTTTTGGCAATCCTCTAGATTCGTTGGAAGGAAAGAAACTCCAGATGCTTCGAAGGGGTTGTTTCCAGTGATAGCTGCTTGGTGGGGAAAGTGAAATTCTTATTCGCTCTTTGGGTTTCCATTAGACAGTCTTTTAGAGGTTACTCAATCGATCAGATTATGTTAAATTGGAAGGAGCTAGCCCTTCCTTTTGCAGGGTCAATCTAGATCTGTCTTAGGGGCTTTTCCTTTTTCTTTTGGGATCTTTTTGTTCTTGCTTGTCAGTATACTTCTCCTGTACTGCTTGCCTTTCCAATGTACATTACCATTATAAAAAATAAATAATAAATAAAAATAAAAAACCTGCAATCTATCTTTTGTATTTACTTCTAAACGTGTATGGGATATTGAATTAATTACTTAATGTATTAGATATTATAAATAAGTATAAATTCTGATTAATGTACTTGGAGCAGGACCTGAACCAATTCTGGTTAAGGGTTTTTATTAAGTTAATCATCTGCAATCCATCCAATTCTGCTAGAGTAAGTTGACTGTATTTGTTATACAAAGTAGATATCTCACTTATACCTAGACTGTTGATGCTATTATACACTTATCACCACTTGATTCAGATGGTGTATGTGTTGAGTAAAGTTTCGTCCCTAATATGTTATGACTGTTGCAATCCAGAAGGACATCATAAACTTGGATTGTGACTGGTATTATGATGGTACACTATGCTGCCACTTTTTGCATGATTTTGAGATTGTTGACAATTATATAATGTCGAAAACTCACAATGATATTCATTGCATATAATGGGTTTTATGATGTTCTAAAACATAGCGTGGACTATATGGAATCGCTCTTACACGGATTGGGTACCAATTAAGAAAAGGGAGTGGGGCATGTAAAACCCGGAATTAGTGTAAGGGTTTATTTCAAGACTACCTTGTCATAGAAATACTGTTAACACAATAAACTAAAATTAACGGGACCAACCCATTGGACACCCTAGATAACCAGCACAGTGTAACGTTGACATCCCCGCACTAGAGCCAAGATATTGTTAATACTGGTTCTCAAGCCAGTCTCTTTCACTGACTACAGGACAGCTTCTTTATGTGATTAACTGGCTACTAGGATCATCGATTTTACCTAACTAGTGAGTCAGATTTTGACATTCATGGTTGAGAGGCACTCCACAAGTGACTACGAGTACTAGCCTCCTTTATTTTATCTAGATCTGAAATTAATGAATAATATTTTGTTTTAGTTGGACTTATTGGTTTCATTTAGTGATGTTTACTTAAATTTCCTTTTTCGTTGTGGACATTAGTTATGGTTACTAGTTAATTCAAATAAATGCTCAGATTGATTCTTATGGCATAGATTTGATTTATATTGGTTAATGATACTTATTAGTAATGATCCGGAATCCAAATGGACCCCGGATTTGGGAAGTGAAAAAATCTCCCCATCCTTACCAATTATCGAGCCAATGTAACAAAAAGTATATCTTTGTAGTATCTCATGGGCTTCAATTCTCATGGTAGTTTCAGCTCTTTCTATATGTCCACTGAAGTTGTAATCCACATATTCTACCTTTGTATGGCTTATTTTAAGGCATTCGGATTCTAAAACCTCCAGCCATCTCTCGAGCTTTACATTCACACCATCTCTTGATTCTTCTACCAACACTATATCATTTACAAACGACATGCACCAACGTACCTCCTCTCGAATATAAGCAGTTAACTCATCCATAATCAATGCAAAGAGTTAAAGGCTTAGGGCTAACCCCCGGTGCAAACCTTTAGTTATTGGAAACTCACTTGTCTTTCCACAAGTAGTTGTCACACTCGATACCGCTCCTTCATAAATGTCGTTAATAACTTCAAAATAACCTCATGAACATTCCCTTTATTTAAAACCAACCAAATTAAATCTCTAGGTACCCTATTGTAGGATTATTTTAGATCGATGAAGACCATATCCAGATTTTCCTCTTCACTTGATATCTCTTCATCAATTGCCTAAGTGAGAAGATAGCTGTAATATCCTGAGTACCTGGGCCCCAAGACTAGCTTGGCCCAGGTAGGACCTTTAGTTGATTAATTATAATTGGACCTAGTATTGCCTCACGTGAATGGTTTTTAGAAAGGAAGGGAGAGGAGTTGTATTTCAACTCTAACTAAAAAAGAGGAAGAGACAATACAAAGAAGGATTAGGACTCTACCTTGTATATCTATAAGTAACCAACGACCCTTAGATAGGCTTCTGTTATTCTTTCTTTTGAGAGAAAGTGAGGAGGATCTTCTTGATTGCAATCCAGGAGAAGAAGAAGAAGGCGACGATCATCGGATGTCCTATTCGCATCCACACATTGCAAACGCAACGATAACGTATAAAAGGTGAGTGGATCTTCCTAATTGCCCAGTTGATTAAACCAGATGATTGATATTTTGTGTTCCGGATATACTGTGATGAAAGAATCTGTTTACAAGATGATCGATATTCTGTATTTTGGTTATAAATTGTGTAAAGGATCTGTTTTAGTCAAGAAATCCTATACTATGGATGTTAGGATGATACTAGTAGATTGGGATGCAGGGACATGGAATAGAGTTGCAATCTTGTTGAAAACAGAGACTGTCGACATGGTTATGATTTGATAGTGGAGGGCTATGGGACCCCTGGCCCACTGAATGGATGATCAGGACCATGGATCCAAAGGAGGACCCATGGTCGACCCTAGGAGACCTGATGCCATAAGGGGTGGACCCCACCTGGGCCCTCATCCAATTGACAGGATGTAATACAAGCGACTGATATGTGAATTAGTGTTGCATGTCGTTAGGACCTTCTGGGGCCCACCTGGTCACTTGATTGGAAATCAGGTCCGGTCATCAGGTGTGGGACCCCTGGGCGACCTTGGAGGGCAAGGCATCTAAGTGTCGGACCATTGGGTCCCACTGTGCATTAGACTTAAAGTATTTCAGGCGTTAAAATGGCGGAAACAGAGCTGGGTGACGACATGGATTGTGGGACCACTCAGTGGACTTGATGGAAGATCAGGACCACACACCCTTTAGGGGACCCATGGTCGACCCTTGTGGTGGTGGACCCCTAAGGAGTGGGCCCCATCTGACCGTACACACAACTTGCTGTTATGGATTGGTTGTATTACATGATGCGTGTGTCTGTTTTGATCTGTGGGCCCAAGATATTGATCTGATGATAAATCAGATTCATTGATAGGATGTTCCAGCCTTGGGTGACCACAGACTTCAAGTCTGATCTTGGTTTGGTCCAGTGGGACCCACCGGATTTTGCATATCAAGAAGTGTACACATGACTTATGTTCCATTTTATGGGCTCTGTGGAAAGATGAGTCCCGGAAGAGGTCTAGTAACTGAGATAGACCTGGACTGTGTGGGGATTGCTAATTACCTTTCTTATTTGGATGAATTGGAGATTAGTGATTATGATTAATTAATTGTGATTAAACTATGGGTACTGTGATTAATGTTATGTTGTGTTATAATAAAGTGTGGGCCATCCTAATACCAATCAATACCCATTTTGATTGTAAGAGGGGCAACAATCAGTAAATTGTGTAGGGGTTGGATCCACACTATTGTTTATGTAAATTGTTAATAATAATGGAATCTTGTTGATTATGTGAATATGAGATATTGTGCACTGGGTCCCAGACGTGGGATGTTGGACTTCGTGTCCGGGCCGTTATAGCGGCTGGTCCTTGTGGACGTGTCAGATGAGACAGGGTCATGGTGACCGGTATACATGTATACAATGAGCCTTGGAGGCGTGGTAATGTGCATGGGCACGAATATATTTATGAATGTACTTCTTAATAGTAATTGATTCATGTATTCAGCTTTGTTGTTTATATGACATTATGTTTATGCTGTTTATGTAATTAGGAAAATTCATTCACCAGTAATACTGATGTTGTGTTGCCCCTTCAGGTAATCACGATGCGGGTGGGGCAGAGCAGAACGACGTTCAGCACGTAAATTTTGGCATGCGTGGCTGACGAGAGAGAACGAGGAATATTCAAATAGTTGATGAAGGGATTAACCTAGTTTAGGAATTTTATATTATGTTTTGAACGTTTTGAACTGAATTAGAATAGGGAATTTGGTTTACTCAGAGATATTGATTTCAAACATTCATAATTTAATTAAAGTTATATTTTGATCTAAATGCCTGATCCCTTGTGGAAAACATTTGATGAATGTATGGTGAATATTTACTAAATAAATCACGATCCAGAGTCCGACAGGGCCCCGGAATTTGGGTCGTGACAATAGCTTCCATAGTTGACCTCCGTGGAATAAAACCAAATTGATTTTTCAGATAGCTTGGTCTTCTGTTTAAGTCTTTGCTCTATTACTCTCTCCTATAGTTCACAGTATGACTCATAAGTTTAATTCCACGATATTTGGCACAGTTTTGTATATCCCTCTTGTTCTTATATAGTTATATATCAGTACTACAACATTTCTTCTCCATTCATCCGCCATTTTCTATGTCATCAATATCTTATTGAAGAGTCTAGTTAACCAAATCCCCCTAACTTCTCCTAAGCATTTCGGAATGTCATCTTGACCCGTAGCATTTCATATCTTCATTTGTTTCAATGCTTTCCTTCCTTCCACCACCCTAATTATATGGAAAAGAGTATGTTCTACTAACAAAGTACCCTCTCTTGTTCTTACGTCTCTTATATAGTCTTCATTTAAAAGTTTGTTAAAATATCCCCTCCACCTTTCATTGATATCGTTGTCCTTTATTAGAATCTTTTGGTCATTGATCTTAATACATTTGACATGATCTAAGTCCCTATTTTTCCTTTCACTTATTTTTACAAGCTTAAAAATTGTACTTTGTAAACATTAATATAAATACAAGACCGTCCTTCTAAGAGGGTAAAGCAAATTTTATGCAATCATCATATCGTCATGGTATCAAAGTGATTGAGATTTAGGGTTTAGCCTACTTCTCCTTGGTTTATGGAAGTCCAATCGGTACTCTCTTCACAGCTTTAGCTAAGCAGGGGTCGATAGGGTTTTAGCATTGGTTGCTTATATGTAGTAGTTGTGTATGAATGTGTTGGGTATACTGCTCTTACACTTACACTGGGCTTTGTACGCTTTCGATTGTGATTTTTGTAATGGACGTCTTTTATCATTAATATTATTTACTGTTACCGATTTAAAATAAAATAATGTGGATCATCCACATGAAAGAACACCTAAAAAAAGGAGCACCAATCAGGATTACCATGCATCCACCAATCACAAATCAGCAAACACCCACAACACCCGCACCTACACATAATAAGACATTCAATGGGAACTAATAATTAGAAAAATACCTTGTCCAAGTACAACCCAATGGCACAATATAACACTGTATCAAGCATCATCATAAGGAGGCAAACCAAAAAATTCACTCCAGAGGAAGCCTAGAGAAAAAGAAAATTGAAGTTTTTAGAGAACAGACGGAGGAAATATAAATAAGGAACAAAATCAAGATAACATCTACCTGCCATATATTGCTCCAGCGAACACCAACATGAGCACGCTCATAGTCGGCAAAGTTTACAGTCCCAAGAGCAAAGGCCGTAGGCGAAAGTAAAGAAGCCAAAATCTTCAATATCCTGCAAGTAAAGACAATTAAGTTTCAATGTGAACCTTACATAAAGAGAAAGAGTGGTGATACAGAGAACAATGGCTATACTTCAATGCGCTACACATCACCTTGTGGGCCCATCTCATTACGGGCAGATCATTAGATACAAAAGGAACAACATGAAATTGGCGATGGCCAAAAAACCACGCACTGTTTCCACCGACACGCATAGGCATAAACAACAGCCACCAAAGGACATCTACGCCTTGACTACACCTAGAGAACGCAAATTGTAATGGGGCACATACTGTAGGGCACAGACCAGTGGAAATAAAGGGAATCACGATGAATCGGCAATGGCCCAAAAACCATGCACCACTGTCACAGGCACAACTAGGCACAAGGCACAGGCACCAGGTCTCTACAATATGTTTCTTTTTACAATTTTATATTTCCGGCACTGCCAATTTAGTATTTGCTTCCAAAATAAACATGTCATATTCATTTTTACTGTGGCTGCATTTTTATTAGAAATACAAGATCATGCCTTCCATGTTTATTGAATTTGCATTTGTGATGGCAGTAATTTTTGTTGCTTGATTGCCTCAATTAATAAATATGAGGTTTTTTTTGTCGTACTTTAATGTTTTTCTACGAGTTATGAAAAATATTAGTCTAGTACCTAAGCATATTTAAATTTCAGCTAATTTATATCTCATGTTACGGATTCGCATGTCATTTTCATTTTTAAGCATGATTTGCATCTGTATGAGACCGTTAATGTCTGAATTGTATATTCTTACTCTTGTAAACATGAACCCTGTAAAATTAGGTGTGTGCCTTAGGCTCCAACTGACATGCTTCAGGAAAACCTTGTGCCTAGACTAACATGAAACCACATTGATCAATTGATTATCAATTTGAATACCACAAGAATTCCATTCAACTTGCCCATCCTTCCACAAGCATGTAAATCATTAACTACTACCATTCCAAAATTGTGAATTTAAGCCATCATCAACCAAGGCATGCAATTGCTATCCATCTGCCAACTCTGAACACAGCTCAGCCCCGCACTGGTGCACGCCATAGAGTGGGGCAGCCAGTACACAAAAGTTTCTGAAAGAAGAGAATCTTGAAATATGTTTTTAGTAGTCCACTAGAAAATGTAATGGCATCAAAAGTCAAAACTTACATTGGAACAGAAGGGTCATTGACTGTGTAGTAAGGAAAGAATGCTCCAAGAAAAGAAAGTGTGCCAACTGCAACTGCTGTTTTTGCTCGTGAAAAGAAGGTAGAGATCAAAAAGGAAAGTGTGATTGCACTGAGACTGAACAAAAAGAAGTACGTAAACACCACCGTTTTATTGCTATACAAGAAAAGGCTACTCATTGTACAGACTGTAATGATTCCAGAAGAAATTCCAAACTGCACAAAGAACAAAATCAGGGAAAAAGTGAGAACTCGAACTGATTATTTTCTGCAATAAATAAAGCATATAGGTAGAAAAACAAAAACATTTCTAATGAATATGAGCAACTATGTTGGGGTCGGCTACATGAATTCTGTTTCTCCATTCTGATCTATCCTAAGCCAAATCCTCACAAGTTACACTTCTTCATATCTGTTTTTAAAACCTCCATTCACTTCTTCTTCGGCCTACCCATTACCCTTGGTGGCAAATCAACCTGCATAACCAAACATTTCCTTACCGGCGCCGTTGCCTACTTGCGTTGGACATGCCCAATCCATCTCAAACACGTTTCTGTGATTTTATGCCCTATTAATGCTGCCCCTAAATGTTCTCAAAAGTGTTCATTTCTAATTTTATCCTTCCAAGTTTTACCATACATCCACCTCAACATTCTCATCTCTGCTACATCCATTTTGTACATATGTTGCTTCTCGATTGGCCAACATTCTACTCCATAAGTCAAAGTTGGTCAAATTGATGTCCTGTAAAAATTTTCCTCAATCTTGATGGCGTTCGTCAGTCACAAAGCACTCCAGAGGCAAGTCTCCGCTTCAACCAACCAACTTTTATCCTATGTTCAACATCTATATCAATCTCCCCATCCTTACTAATTATCGAGCCAAGGTAACGAAAAGAATCCCTTTGTTCTCCTAGGCATCAATTCTCACAGTAGTTGCAACTCTTTAGATATGCCAACTGAAGTTGCAGTCCATATAATCTATCTTTCTACAATTTATTTTAAAACCTTTCGATTCTAAAGCCTCCCACCATCTCTCGTATTTTGCATTCACACCAACTCTTGATTCATCTACCAACACTATCATTTGCAAACAACATGCACTAAGGTACCTGCTCTTGAATATGAGCAGTCAACTCATCTATAATCAATACAAAGAGATAAGGGCTTAGGGCTAACCCCCGATGCAAACCTATGGTCGCTAGGAATTCATTTGTCTCTCCACAGGTAGTTCTCACACTCGTTACTTCTCCTTCGTACATGTCTTTAATACTTTCAACCTAACCTCTTGGCACATTCCTTTTATTTAAAACCCACCAAATTAAATCTAGGTACCTTGTCAATTGGCATAAGCTTTTTCTATATCGATGAAGACTATATGCAGATTTTTTTCTCTTCACTCGATATTTTTCCATTAATTGCTTAAGTAAAAAGATAGCTTCCATAGTTGACCTTCTTGGCATAAAACTAAACTGACTTTCAGAGATGGCCACGACCCAGTGAGATTTAGTACGTTTATAGTGTTAGGTAGTGGAAGACTAGTATGATAGCTAGCTTTTAGGGCTCCAAAGATGACGGTTTTGCTATCATATTCATTCCAAAGAGAGTAGGAGGTAGCCCTAGAAGAGAGGATTGAGGAAGGTTAGAGCTCCCCCTAGCCTAATCCCCATTGAGTAGCTTCATCAACCCCCAGGGGCAAGTGCCAAGCATGTTAATTGATTCTTAGCTAGTGTTGAGTTCTCATTATCTTGGAATTTCCAATTAATATATGTTAAATCATCATAGATACTTTGTTACTCATCTATCTAATGTGGTTTAGGTGTTAAATGATGTTTTGATTGAAGTATATGCAATTTCGTGCAAATCTATTCACTGCCGACAGTCATGTTGTGTATTTGTTCTCAAATTTTAATTTCCAGCATTGGAATCATTGTGAATCATTGTTATGATGTCATTAGAAGTGTTTGATGCTGAATTGATTCAGTTTCCCACGCAGTCGGTGATTGCTTAAGTGTTTTCCTTCCACTGTCGACATGTAAATGTTGCATTTGAATCTTGAAATCCAAATTTCCAACCCTCATAGTTTACCAATTACTTCTCCCACGTAGACAGCAGCCTTAGATTACATATCCACCTCAACTCATCTAAAAATATGCAAAGAAATTTCTGGTTGTTTTTGTGCTCTGTGGAAAATGGGTGTGGGACCCATATGGCCCACCTGGTGGTTGATCAGGTCAGAGCATTAAATTTCTAGTAAAACAATCGGTGATTGTTGTTAGAACCTGTAGGTATCAGCCAAGAACTTGTGAGAAATCCAAGTAATGGCTTTCCCATCTTTCAGGTCGTGAATGTGCAGATTTGCAATTGGAGACGTGAGGCCCAGGTGGGCCATCAGATCAACGTTCTGATCCATGGGTCTGTTAGTTAACCCCCAGGCGACGCTAGTGGTCTTGGTCCCAGGTGGTTTGGACCAGTGGGGCCCACCCATCTGGTGACTCAAAAATCAGCTCATGTGATGCCCCTCCGCATAGAGTTACCGATCTGGTTCCGACTTCTGAGAAGTTTCAGCTATTTATTTATTTTACATATGAACCTGTTTATTTACCCATGTGGGTGCTATAGTTTCTGGAAATTGTAAATAAGTCCCTGATGTTGGCTATTTTCATACTTGGACCCATTAAGTATCAATTGAGCCTCCAAACATCCTGAAATTTCAAATACAGGCCTGGATTTCTTTGTATTCATACCTGAACTTATTTCCACACATCTTGGAATCCAAACTTTCTAAAATTACAACTAGACCCCTAAAGCAAACCAACATTGCAAATGGCCCCCCGTTTCCTTTCGATTTCAGCTGAATCGTTTAGGGACTAATTCTGTGAATCCTAGACTCCTGTAAATTACAATTTAGGTCCTGTTACTGATCATTATCAAGCCTCAATTAGTCTTTACACAATTTTTGTTGTTCCAAGTTCCTGTAAATTCTCAAGGACCCCATATTGTTTCCTACATTTACAAATGGAAGTCATGTTAATCAATTCCATGGATCCTAAGGTTATGGAGAGAGTATATGATTGGCATGTGGGCAGTGGCATATATTGTTCATCTTGCTGTGATTATTGGAGTTCATACCATGTGATGGGAACGATCCCCAAAAATGTCAGTTTCCTAAGATGAATTGTATTCAATCAAGTTTCCTAGAGTCAAATTGGTGGTGAGTTATGTGTTGTGATAGATCTAAGTGTTGGCATTTCCTAGACCCTTGTTTCAGGCATCATCAATTAACCAGCATGGGAGGTCATCCTTAACATAACGGAGTCAGGTGCAGGAGATGTTCGAGAAGTCTCCTAGAGCCTTTATGCTAGACTGCAGATAGGCCTACCGTGTTTCATGATATTTACTACTTACCTGAAGTAATTTGGGCAAGACAAAAAGGTGATAAGTGTTATCTTGCTGTAGGTTTATCCTATACATATTGAATCGTGGTGAAGGTTTATCCTGTGCATATTAAATCATGGAGAGAAGTGCCTTTGTCTTGTATTTTTCTTAAAATCACTCACTAGTCATTTATCCTCATAGTAACTGTGAATTGCAATAATATATGAATTATTACTTTTGAACTATATCCTCACACATATGCTTTATACCTTGTCTGTCTATTAGCATGCTCCTTGGGATTGTATATTCTAAAATGCCCTATACATGTAGATTAGTACTTGTTGTGACTAGGTTTTGTTTATTTGTGCAGATTTCGAGGTAGGAGACGTCAATGAGCTTCACTGAGGAAGTGGGGATAGAGGACTGCACAGTCGGATCACACTAGAGTCTATTACAATTAGAGTTTGAGATTCTGTTATACACTGCAGTTGATGTTTAGTTGAAAACTGATGTTTTATAGTAGAATTTTGATCTAGTAACCTTTTAGCAATATTAAACCTGAACTCTGGTATTATTATATGGTGGTGAATCAATGAAAGGTATTTCCATTGCGTTACCACATAAGCATTTAGGACTTCTATGGGCCCCTACATCACACTATAGACCCAAACCGTTGGTCCTCTTAGGAATCCTAAGAATAGTTATGCGGTCAAATATCAGCCCTCGATTGCTCATGGATCTCAAGATATTCATGAAAAAAGGTGGAACATTGATCCTCCTATTTAAAAAGTCAATGTGTTTGAACGTGATGACAGGCAATCCAGATTTTTTACTTTTTTACAATTGTGGGCCCCAAAAAAATGACCCAAGACGTTGGATCTCTTCAGAATGAAAAACACGGCCATTATGCAAAATTTCAGCTGTTGATGGTGCACCATTCTCAAGATATTTGTGATAAAACATGAACCAATACATATGCATTATGGGTTTTTGTGGGTCCCATAAGCAAGATCTGAACCGTTGATCCTCTTTGGAAGGCTAAATTTCAGCTGTTTATGTTGCACCATTCTCGATATATTTGTGAGAAAACATGAACCAATAGATATGCATTATGGACTTCTGTGGGTCCCATAAGCAAGATCCGAACCGTTGATCCTCTTTGGAACGAAAAATAAAAGGCTAAGAGATGAAATTTTAGCCCTTGATGTACCGTAGTTCTTGAGAAATTTGTGAATGATACATGAAATCATCAGCATCATCACTACCATCATCATCAAAGCCATGTCCAAACTATGTTGGGGTTAGCTACATGAATTCTATTTCTCCATTCCAATATTTCCTGAGCCAAATCCTTAGATAAGTTGCACTTCTTCAAATCTATTTTCATGTTCACCAGATACATGAAATGTCTATTTCAAGCCTTTTATTTGTCTTACCAAACAGTCTATTTATAAAAGAAAAAAACAAAAAAAAAAAAAAAATCTATTTCACATAGTATTCTACACAAATCTATTATCCATAGATCTATTTCACACAAATAAGATTTCCCAAATAAGCCCTAAGCCTTTCCATGGAAAATGCTAGAGGATTAGAAGATGGAGAAGCTCTACCAAGCTTGCATTTAGGATAAAAGAAATTTCTTTTTGGACTTACAGAATTTTAAAGAGTCTACTCTTACCAAAGCCCTTTGAAAATTAGCAAAAAAAACCTTCTCTGTTCTTAAAAGATTGCTAAAAATGTAATCAAATGGGCTCATAGTGTAGGTAATTAGATGTGGAATTTATAGGACTAAATTGAATAAATTTAAATTTTTGGTAAGAATATATTATCTCTCGTCCTAGCATATACCGAGTTCAGGAATCGCAACTGCAAATGAACTAGCAAACGAGGGAAAAAAATGAGACTACTTCATAGTTCTTCTTTTGTTATAACTTTATGCAGTCGCTTTTAATTACCTTACATTTTGCCTCTTTTAATAAAATTTAACCATTAATTAAAAATATCAAAAATTAAAAAGGTGTTTTCTGAGGGATGGAAACTTGGAATGAGCTGTTAATCTATGGTTCTAAATAATGAGATGTGTTGTAAACAAGATCTTCAGCAATATTTTAAATATAATACATTTTCAGAATAAAAAATATTTTTTGAATGGTAGAATAGATAAATAAGGACGGTGCTCTTGTGCAGACGTCTTGCACACACCTACCATGCGAGAAAAATCATGGAAACCATTGGGACCCACCAACTATGAGGGAGGTGGGGGACCGTAAGATCTCGATGTGACCCACCAGTGTGCAAAATTTCAAGGCCATTAGATAATCCTAATTCCTTGATTCATGGCCCTAAAAGTTAAACGGTTTTACAAGGTATCATTTCTATTTTGGAGTTCAATTTAATGGTGAGTCCCACTCAGATTGGTGGAAAAAAAAAATATCTAGGGTCTGTAACATTCAAAAGGGAAGAGGGGGGAGGGGGCTAACAGGGTTGGATGGATCACGGGGTGCCCCAGGTGAGCCCCACAAGTTGTCTCACACAGTAGGCCATTTGCATAGGAGCACCAGACAATAAATAAAATTATAACCCACATAAAAAAGGAACTACAACTTGTGAGACTTATCAGATGTTTCTACTAGAAATAAAAAATGACACAAAAGCCCATCAAATGCAAGTTCCCATCATATCCAGCCACTCTTCATGTCTTAATTTTCTGAGGGAGCTGCAAACAAATATCCCATTGACAATATTGCATGCCATCGCATAAAGGACTCAACTAAAATAGAGAATTTCTGAAAAGCACTAAATTGTTCGAGTCAAAAAGAATTTAACAAAAAAAAAGAGAAATGTGGTGACAAACAATAAAAATGGGGATTATTACCTGTACAGCGTATGTAATAAACCAAGAAAGATAGAATATCTCATCTCTTAGACCCATCATTCGAAGACCTTCTTTAATTTTCTGTTCCTGAAGCATAAACAGACTTCAACCCAAGTCCAAACTTAAGAACTTCCAGAACGATTCTTAAGTACAAAAAAAAAAAAAAAAAAAAAAAACATATAAACTAGATCTTCTAAATGAGGCATTAGAAGATCAGATAAATGGACAATAAATTGCCTCCTTACAAACCTTCTCAAAAACAGAGCAGCTGATCAGACGTGAAATCGGATAGAGAAACCCCAATAGATACCTGCTCCTCCCAAACCCAGTTCAGTCGGAAAGTAGAATAAAGTTAGATGGTTTCCAATGGAAACAGCGATAGACAGCCATAAATTGTGAACTGTATTAAATGAATCAATACTCAACATAATAATAGCTAAGGTGTATAAGCACATGACAAATAAGATTTGACTTGGAATGATAACCATAAAAGCCACATCATCATCATCAAAGCCTTGTCCCAACTATGTTGCGGTCAGCTACATGAATTTTGTTTCTCCATTTCAATCTATCTTGCGCCAAATCCTTGGATAAGTTGAATAACCATGAAAGCCACAATATTTAAAAAAGAAAATGCAAAAAATGAACGTTAAAATGAAAACGGAAACTAATTAGAGGCTCTCATGGGAACATTAAATTACTTTAGAAAGAATGCAGTCATCGTCACATCGTAACAGTCAGCCTATTCTAACATGACACCTATCAACTGGACACAAGAAAATAGATTTAAAACAAAAAATGAGAAAGGGTAACAACAGAAGGAACTAGAAAATACATACAGGACACCCATAACTTTCTTGACGATGGACTGAAATTCGTCGTCAGTGTAGGCACGAGTTGGAAATGGAGCAATCCTTATGTTCGATGGCATGAAATGTGTCCAGGGAACCTTAATAAGAGATGGTGATTCAAAAGTGTGGAATGAGGGCAGTTCGCTCCCACCAATGGCAACATCACTTTCATTTTGTTGCACAGAAAATATTATGAAGGAATCCACAACCTGCTGCAACTGCAATAAGAATAAATAAAAAGGAAACAATCTCGTCATGTAACTATCTTTTATGAGTAACCGTTTTCAGTTGTCGTATAAACAAAACACCGCAAAATATCTAAAACTTGAGAGAGAGAGAGAGAGAGAGAGAGAGAGAGAGAGAGAGAGAGATTCATACAGTCAAAAATCCACTCAGGCCATACTGTAGCGTTGGTACCGTATCAACACCCAATTCCAAGTCATTGAGATAAGGACCATTTGTATCCATTATGGTTTTGATATCAGGAAATCCTGAGAACGCCCATGAATGGTTAAGGCGTATACTGTAATCAAATAACTGAGGACCTTGTTCATGAAATATTACAGCTCCCTTGATTTTGGGGTTTGAAGCATTCCTGGATAAAGAGGCGAGTTAGATCTCTGTAAACCAATACTTCAAACTCATCTACATCCATCGATTCATGAGATTCAGTATCAAAATCCTTTTTCTTTTATTTTTTTTTTTTTTGAATGGTTACTTTCATTAACAAAAGCAAGCAGTACAAGAGATGTATACTGGCAAGCTAAAAACAGGAAAACAAAAACAACAAGGGCCCCTAATGAAATACTAATTTGGCCCTGCAAAAAGAAAATGCCAGATCTTCCCATTGTAGCATTATCTGCTCTATAGAATATCCTTTAAAAGACGGACTAATGGACACCCACAACACAACTAGGACCTTTATTTCTCCACCAAGTGACTGCCCTTGTATTAGCTTGCCCTTACTTTCTCCACCAAATAGACACCAACAACGCACTTTTTTTTTTACAGTAAAACATATTTTATTAGAAAAGCACCACATAAGAGACTCATTGAAAAGATACAAAAATATTGGAAATTATAAGACATGTTCACATCAGAAATGCACAAAACATAAAATTCCAATGATGATGGAAGATCACAGTATGATAATCATCACTCATAATGCAGTTTTATAAGTATTTTTGGCTATGCTTTTCCAAAATGCATTGTGAATACATTAAAATTGCGATTAATATATAATGCAGGTTAGAATTTAAGAAATTTGATCACTGAAGAAAAAAAATTTAGAATTAAAATTGAAGTTAATAATATGCACATGGTTCAAGAAAAGGGACCCATAAATAATTAATTGGCAGATGAATTAGCCGTGTTGATCGGTACCACTCCAATAAAACAATATAATCACCTTTCAGAACAGTATTGGTGTGCTGACTGCTGATGCCACTCCGATAAAATTGTTGAAAAGTATTTATGCAGCCTCGACTAACACCTCGAGGTTTTCGTAGGACTGGTTAGCTAAGGAAATTTAATATAGTATCAAAAGCAACCGGCCGCAAGTTCGAATCCCAAGAGGAACGACTCAGCACTGAAATGTCTGGGTTGCCAAAAGTGCACTGACCGGGTTCCCCTGAGGGAGAGTGTTGAAAAGTATTTTTGCAACCTCTACTAACACCTCGAGGTTTTAATAGGAATGGTTAGCTAAGGAGATTTAATAAAAACAATATTATTATTGTTCAAAATAGTATGGGTGTATATCGGCTGATACATAATCATGCAAGTATTTAAAGAAATGAACCTCTTAGAAATGCACTTCGATCACTGTTTGGCAACCTCTTAATCTCATGAGGAGCTGCTTTGAACCCTTCATCATTTAAAAGGGAGAGAAACCACTAAGAACTTCTCAAAGCCATTGGATCGAACCTAGTGTGCAAGGATATTCTTGTGGGTTTCTTCTAAGGTATGAGAAATTTTGATTTTCATCCTTTTTTACTTTCATACTAACTTGTAATGGATGATGTCAAAATCATTCTTATGCATCTTCTGGTCAAAGATTTGCAACTTTTATCGACTGTTTCAACGTCTTCTCGTATTTTTTTGATATTTTGCATTTATTTTCAGATTTTGGATTCCCAAAAAAAAACATGACAAGCCTATAACATGACACCTAGATTTGGTGTGTTTTAGATAAAAGGAGTGTTCTAAGATGCTTTATTAACAACATAGAAGACATGTACGAAGTAGCGGTAACGAGTGTAAGAAGAAAGAACAGCCAGGAGAAACATGTGAGTTTCCAATAACCATAGGTTTGGATCAGGGGTCAACTTTAAGCGTTTATCTCTTCGCACTGATTGTGGAGGAATTAACTGCTCATATTCAACAAGAGGTATTTTGGTGAATGCTATTTACAGACAATACTGATGCAAAATTAAATTTTGATCATGAATTTGAAGTTGTTGAAGCCTACATGGAGCGAATTGAGCATCGCAAGAAGGCCCGCAAGCGTTTAATCAAATGATCAAGATTTGAGGCCCAAACAGACCATAATTATGATTAAGTCTTAATTGTAGGGGCTATTTTGGAAAAGGACAAAAACGGGTGGGGAGGAGGGGCATTTTGCAAATTTCCAAAAGTTTAGACAAGGCCTTAGGTGCATTCAGTTCGGAGCAGCAATTTGGTTTTCGAAACCACACCAATGAGGTCACCTAAGAGTGCCCTACTTGATCATGAAGCATAGCTATGAGATTTGGTTTGTTTCGGCCGAATTCTCCAAGATTATTTGGTTCGGACAATAAGGCAAAACAAACCCACCCCCCCCCCCCGCCCCCCCTTCCCCAACAAAAAAAAAAAGAAAAAGAAAAAGAAAGAAAAAGAAAAAAGAAAATCCCGGCCCAAATTTCAGAGATGTTTGGCCGATTCAGTGTGAAGTTTCTGATTTAGGCCAAACAGGTCAAAAAAGCTCTGTTCAGCCAAAATTTATAAAGGAAAGATAAAACCCTAGTCCCTTTCATTCTATCTCCAAATTTTCTAAAAAAAAAAACTTATCCCTTTCCTCCAATATCTGTTGTTTGACGGAAAGACGAAGAAGGGCAGAAGAATAAAGCCGTATAGGAAGAAGACTTCACATTGTTGTAACACCTTGAGAACAAGGTATTGAGGATTGGTAGCCTTCTCATCAAGACTTCACAAGAAACAAAAAGGACAGAAGAAGAGGAAGAAGAAGAAGAATAGCATACCTGGAAAAGAGGTAACCTGTGCTCGTCGATGCTGCTTCTACCAGCCACCATCACTGCCGCTCATAGATAAAAATATCGGCCGCTACGAAGCGTAGCGGCCGATATATCGGGCGTGGCGGCCAATGCCGCCACGCTATTTTGGTTTTATCGGCCAACGTGCCGTATCGGCCGCTACGCATGCGTAGCGGCCGATACATACCGCCACGTAGCGTGGCGGCCGCCACGTAGCGGGGGGTTTTAAAACCCCCCCAATTCGTCTCTCTTCCTCACTTTCCCCTTCACTTGTTCACTTCTTTCACTTTTTTCTTCTTCTCCTTGCTTTGAAACCTCCCAAAGTGAGGTAGTTTCAAGATTTTACAATTTTAAGCCCACAAATTCCACAAGGAGCACAACAAAGTGAAAAACAAACATCAAAACAAGGTAATCAAGATTCTAGGTATGTACTTTTTTTTTTTCTCTATTTTTTATTTTCGGATTTATTAATTTTTTGAAAAAAAAAATGTGAATACTCATGGACAACCCATGAAACCACTTGGAAATGCATTCTACATGATAGATCTATGTTTCACATAGATCAATCCATCACATTTTGAATGTTTATTGATTTTTCTCTATTTTTTATTTTCGGATTTATTTATTTTTTGAAAAAAAAAATGTGAATAGTCATGGACAACCCATGAAACCACTTGGAAATGCATTCTACATGATAGATCTATGTTTCACATAGATCAATCCATCACATTTTGAATGTTTATTGATTTTTCTCTATTTTTTATTTTCGGATTTATTTATTTTTTGAAAAAAAAAATGTGAATACTCATGGACAACCCATGAAACCACTTGGAAATGCATTCTACATGATAGATCTATGTTTCACATAGATCAATCCATCACATTTTGAATGTTTATTGATTTTTCTCTATTTTTTATTTTCGGATTTATTTATTTTTTGAAAAAAAAAATGTGAATAGTCATGGACAACCCATGAAACCACTTGGAAATGCATTCTACATGATAGATCTATGTTTCACATAGATCAATCCATCACATTTTGAATGTTTATTGATTTTTCTCTATTTTTTATTTTCGGATTTATTTATTTTTTGAAAAAAAAAATGTGAATAGTCATGGACAACCCATGAAACCACTTGGAAATGCATTCTAAATGATAGATCTATGTTTCACATAGATCAATCCATCACATTTTGAATGTTCATTGATTTTTCTCTATTTTTTATTTTCGGATTTATTAATTTTTTGAAAAAAAAAATGTGAATACTCATGGACAACCCATGAAACCACTTGGAAATGCATTCTAAATGATAGATCTATGTTTCACATAGATCAATCCATCACATTTTGAATGTTCATTGATTTTTCTCTATTTTTTATTTTCGGATTTATTAATTTTTTGAAAAAAAAAATGTGAATACTCATGGACAACCCATGAAACCACTTGGAAATGCATTCTAAATGATAGATCTATGTTTCACATAGATCAATCCATCACATTTTGAATGTTCATTGATTTTTCTCTATTTTTTATTTTCGGATTTATTTATTTTATGAGAAAAAATAATTTTTAATATTTGAATACCAATCAAATGTCTTGAAAATGGTCCCTTGATTTGAGATTTATGTTTTCCATAGATTATTCCAACATATATTGCTTGTTTTTTTGACTTTTTAAATTTTTTAATTTCGGATTTTTGTTTTTTTTTGGAAAAAAATTTATTTTTAATAATGGAATGCCAATCAAATGTATTGAAAAATGCTCCTAAATGTTATATCTATGTTTGGCATAGATCAATCCAACATATGTTTGTCATTTCCTAATTCTATTTTATTTTCTTATTTTCGGATTTTTAAAATTTTTGAAAAAAAATTGTAATTTAAGTAATGAAATACCACTTAAATGTCAAGAGAATGATTCCTAAGCATTAGATATATGTTTCCTCTAACATGTTTCTTTGTTTTTTTAATTTTTAACATACTACTTGTTCATGTTTAATTATTTATAGCCAGGTATTGAGTCTTCTATTGATAACTTAAAATGCCTCGTAATATTGATCCCGCATGGAGCTTTGGTGAGGCAGTTGATAATAACAGGTTGAAAATCAAATGCAAATTTTGTGGGAAAGTGACCAATGGAGGCATTACAAGATTCAAGCACCACTTGGGCCACATTTCTGGTAATGTTGCTGGCTGTACTGAAGTACCAAGGGAAGTCAGGGAACAAATGAAAGCTTTGGTTGGCCAAAACAAAGTTAGAAAAGTAGAGATAAAAGAAAAGAGGCGGCAAGATGTTGATGCTGCCCGTTATGAAGTATTTGGGGATGAATACTTTGATGAGGAAGATGCACAGATGGAGGCTGCACGCCGAGAGTCCATGATGAGTCAACAAGAAGAACAGGAACGTCGTACATTTGCTGCAAGCAAATATTATGATGCAGGGGGCTCATCTACTGTGCCACAGCAGCCAAGCAAGGGCAAGGGCATTGCGGGGGCCATGCGTAGGGCATTTAGCACCCGGGAACGGGATGTTGATGTAGAAATTATCTCTAGAAGAGCAGTTCCTCCCCCTGTTGATCCTCTAGCACATAGAAAAGAGGGAGATAAACAACCAAAAATATCGAGTGTTATGAAAGGGGTAATGAAGTCTGCAAGAGATAGGTTAGCCAAAGCTACAGCAAAATGGCTAATTCATAAGAACATACCACCTACAGCAGTAGATTCCCCATATTTCCAAACTATTCTTGATGTTGCCGCCGAAGCTGGGCGGGGTATACAGGCGCCCTCCGTATATGATGTGGGCACTAAATACCTTGAAGAAGAATATAGAGAAATAAAAGCTTGGGTGGAACAGTTTAAGCCCATGTGGCAACAAAATGGTGTTACCATCATGTGTGACGGGTGGACCAGCGGCACCCAAACACAATTAATAAACTTTTTGGTGTATTCAGTTGCTGGGACCGTCTTTGTGAAGTCCGTTGATGCAACTGAACATAGACGGACGGCCACATATATATACACTCTTATGGATAGAGTTGTAGAAAGTGTGGGAGAGGAGCACATTGTACAGATTGTTACAGACAATGGCGCCAATTTCAAGAAGGCAGGTCAGTTATTAATGGACAAGAGGACCCATTTATTCTGGACCCCATGTGCAGCACACTGCATAGATCTCATCTTGGAAGAAATTGGAAGGAAGACAAAAGTGGCTTCACTGATCAAGGCATGTAGAGGAATTACAAGATTTATATATGATCATTCATGGGTGTTAGGCTTGATGAAAAGATACACAAATAACCATGCCTTGGTGCGTCCAGGATTAACTAGGTTTGCAACCCATTTTCTGGCTATGGAAAGCCTTGTAAGGTTTAGAACAGAGCTGATTCAGATGTTTGCATCAGAAGAATGGCTTCTTTCGAAATGGGGCAATGCAACTAGTGGTCCGGGGTTTGAAGTCCCAAACCTTATGAGAGACAATAAATTTTGGAAGAAAGTGAGGAAGGTATTAAAGGTTTTTGAGCCTTTAGTTAAAGTGTTGAGGCTTGTAGATGGTGATGACAAGCCGACAATGGGCTTTATATATGAGGCAATGGATCGGGCAAAGCAAGCCATTATGGAAAATGTTAAATATCACGATAAATATATCAAAATTATCGATGCCCGTTGGAACGATCAGTTGCACCATCCATTGCATGCTGCAGGTAATTAATATATATCTTTAATACCTTTTATTTTCCTAACTAATGTATTTATTATCTTGTTTGCTCACAGTACATTCTGCATATTTTTAATGTAGGTTATTTTTTAAATCCCGAATTCTATTACCGCAATGCCGAACTACATACCGAAGCAATAGATACGGACTTGCGCGTAGGATTACGGGAGGTATTAAAGAGATTGTTAAACCTAGATGATCAAATTGATGCCATACAAGAGGTGAGTGGGTGGTTACTTAAGAGAATTTAATTATGCTGCCAAGTGCCAATTGTCATACATGCAGTAGGGGTTTACTGATTTATTTTTAATTTTCACATCGTAGATATCTATATATACACAAAGGAGAGGAACCTTTGCTGACCCTCTTGTGCAACGATCGATTGGAAGGATGCCACCTGGTATGACTATGAACAAAAGAACCCACCCAATAGTCTTGATCTTTATATCTTAATTGATTAGAAGGATTTGAGGGTTACGAATATCTAATTTTCTTTATTTATTTTTTGCATTTCAGCTGATTGGTGGATGAATTATGGAGAGAGTGCTCCACATCTAAGGAAAGCGGCTGTTCGCATCCTTAGTCAGACTACAACATCTTCCAACTGTGAGAGAAATTGGAGCACTTTCTCCTTGATCCACACGAAGGCCAGAAATCGGCTTACCATGCACAAACTCAACAAGCTTGTATACTGTCATTACAATCTGAAGTTGAGAAACAGAACTAGGGAGAGAAGGGCAAGGGATGATCCTGCTTATTGTCCTATTAATCTGGATCACATATTCAGAGATGACGATCCCTTACTCCCATGGCTAGCCGAGATAGAGGATCCACTGCTAGATTCAGATCCGGCTTTTCAGGGAACGGTTCAAGAGTTGATAGATGAGGATATGGGTGAGGCACCTGCAGGAGGTCAGCCACCTCAAGGAGAAGGTACCAGTAGGACTAGGAGGAGTGGGAAAGAACCTGCTCATATTGGATCTTCTGAGAAAGCTAGTTCCACCACCGTCTCTTCGAGTAGCCATGGGGGAATTGGAGGAGGAGACAGTGGGACAGGTGGTACTAGTGAATACTATCAACATGATGAAGACGATGACATTCCTGTAGAGGAAGTACATGAGTTACCTCCATCTGGAAGATTTGATCCAAGCCGTGGTTATCAACGGCGCCGAAGAGACTCACCACCTGGGGCTGGAGGTAGTAGTGAGCAAGGAAATATGGGTGGAGATGTTGGTGGACAACAAGTAGCATCATGGACTGATTCGTGGGACCCTAGATATGGTGGACAAGGACTCTCACAATATTTTCCATATGGTCAAGGGCAACAAGGAGAAGAAGAGTCTTCAACTTCAGGGTCCTACTCATATGGATATGGACCATATGGTGACTATGGTGAAATGCAAAGAAATCCACCTCCACCTCCTGTAAGTTCCTATGATGCGGCTGCCTTGTTTGGATTTGTTGATCCCAATTCTCATCAATATCAAATTCAATATGCTGCCAACAGAAATGATAACAATGATGGGGATGAGGATGACCATGGCGCCTTGAATCTTGGTAGACATTCCTTTTGGTGGTGATTAAGGTATTCCTATTTCCTTCACTAACTCTCTAGTCTCTACTCTTTGTCATTTCTAAATTGGTGTTGATTGTTGAATGTTGATTGTTGATCACTTCATAGTTCATTCACTTCATTGAATTTGAACCTTGAATGTTGAAGTATTGATATTTGATTGTTCAATGTTCTAATGAGTAATGAGTAATGAGTAATGACCTAGCTCTTAAGTCTTATGCCTTTATTTCATGTTCTAATTTTTTTTTTACAAGCTTTACATTACTTTCTAGGTTAGCATGACTAAGAAACATGAATACATGTAAAAAAACTAATCATTACTATTATTTTCTATTTATACAGCGATACAGGACCTCATATCTTGAGAGCACCGCTACGCCCACTTTTCTTACTTACTTTTGCAAAAGAACCACATTTTCTTTCATTTCACAATTTTCTGGATTTTCTGGAATTTTTTCATATTTTTTTGGCGATTTTTTCAAATCGCACCGCTACGCCGCTACGTATCCCCGCTACGCTACGTATCGCCCGCTTCGTAGCGGTTTGGCGGCGGGCCGCTACGCCCGCCGCTACCGCTATTTTCATCCATGCTGCCGCTACCTGTCACAGTCATCACTTGCTGCTGGTACCAAGAGCAGTCGTCACTCTACTGCTGCCACTACCTATCTGCCCTCCTTGCATCTCCCTCTTCTCTTCTTTGATGTTCCTCTTCTTCATTTCTTTCATTATTCGATCAATAAAAAACAGGCGAAAGGGTTTTCATTTCTTTTGGTCGATAAAAAAGAGGCAAAACGAAACCTTTTCGCCCTTTTAATGAGCCAAAACTGGAACAATAGTGGGTCAAGTTTGTGGGTTGCACTCGTGGCCTATAGGGCTCAACATTAAATCTTTTTTTTTTCTTTTCTTTTTTTTGAATGGTAACTTTAATTAGAAAAGCAAGCAGTACAAGAGAAGTATACTGACAAGCCAGAACAAAAGGACCCCAAAAGAAATGGTACATAAAAACTACTTTACCATTAAAAATATACCCATTTATATGTGGGCCCTAGAAAAATTTTACTATAACATTAAATAGGGTCTTAATCAGAATTCACCCTTACTAGGAAAAAGAGCCCACCAAATTTCACTATTTTAATATTTATTATATATTATATAATTTTCCGAAATATTTCACCGAATTTCCGAATCAACCGAAATTATTCGGTTTGGCGGTCAAACTGAAATGCAGTCCGAAACTCACCAATGAGTGAGCAATGTGGGGCCCATGGATTCTCATGCAAGGCTAGAGGACATCCAAATTTCAGAATTTTCCATTTTTTGTTTAATTTTCTTAAAAACTAAGGCTTCTTGGAATTAGGAAAGCATTGGTAAGAGTCTTAATTGTAGTACGGAACTTTATTTCTAGGGTTTTTATGTTTTTTGGCATTATATATACAAAGGTAGTCAATTGTTGTACTCACCATAGTTACCTACTTCGCAGTTCGATCAATTCGCATTTGAATTCGTAGTTCGCAGGCCGACACTTACCTCAACTCAAAAATTAGAAGGGGTAGGGTCATTTAGTTCGTTTGCTTATTTGATTAATTCGTAGTTCGAATTCGACAAGTTTGATATAATAATTCAAATAAATAAGTTGATGAAATTCACTATGAACTGCATACTAATAGGTCCAACTCACATCCTTTTTATGATACATTTCTTTTAAAAATGATGGTAGGTATTCATAATGCTTGCATTCCATCGAATTAATAGTAACTGAAATTTAATTTCAATAGGAAAGAGGTCCAACCCTTAATCTTGATTTAGAAAGATGAGAGTTCCTCTCAACTAATTTTAAAATATGTTAGAACAATTCAACACATAATATGCAGCTTTCAATACAATCACAAATTTAAAACTACACGGCACTCACCAAATTTGTAATGCAATGCTCATAGTCACAGATGAGTGAAATATTGAGTTGATCATAGGTGGGCCACTATGAAAAAGAAAAGTGTAATAGAGTTGTTGCTTTTTTTTAGGCGTCAATTTAAAAGTCCTTCCCTTTTGATCATGTTTCCCTTCTCAAACTTTTTTTTCTTTTGTAGTTTGAGTGAAATTCAATATATACTCCTTGGCTAGTAGAGAATTCATTTAATCTAACCTTGAATCCATCGGTAGGGCCTATCTTAAGAATCTAAACCATTGAGAGTTATGGTTCCAAGAAAAATTCACTTAAATCAAGTTAATCCCTCATTCAAATTTATCACAGCTAAAATAATACGAGTTCACTCCTTTGCATTGTTAATTTATAATGCATTTGATCAATCTGACCGTTGATCTAACTCAGATTGGGGTTAAAAAATCCCCAACATCCATGAATGTTGAGATATCAAATTCCAACAATGTGGATTGAAAACAAAGTGCCCCAGTCATGAATTTTATGATGGGTTGGTGAAGCCTGATTTAGACCTTATTTAATTACAGGGGTTTATCTGTAATGTGTCGGTTTAATCTGGACCATCTGTTATGAGGCCAGATCCGACGGTTGTGGTTGTCTAGAGGTTTAGGGTTTCATGTATTTATACTGGGTGGTGTGAGTATTGTTATTACGGTGAAATTGAGAGAGAACGAGAGAGACAGTGAGTGCTTGTACTCTTGTGGGAATCTCCAATAATAGTAAACGGCGTGAATCTCCCGTGGACGTAGGCAATCTTGCCGAACCACGTAAATCTGTGTCTCGTGGATTGATCGTGTGATTGTGTGATTTGTTGTTCGTAGATCGTGCGTGTGTCTGGAAGATCCCTAACAACTGGTATCAGAGCCAAAGGTTTCGCGCGCAATCAGGATCGAGATCGGAGAAGAGATCATCTTGATCTCTTGATCTCTTGATTAGCAGCACAGCAATCACAAAAAAAAAAAAGGTTTGTGCACTGTTGCAGATCGACGATCAAAGTCAGTGGGCCACTGTGCACGAAGGATCGTCCCAGATCGGTTTCTGCCGCTGCCCGCCTTGTCTCACAGCCACAGTCGCTGCCGGAGAAGAAGAAAACCGCAGCCACAGCGCAGTCGCCGGAACCGGAAGGGACAGAACTGCTGTCACCGTCCCTTGTCGTCTTCACCGGAGAAGAAAACAGAAAAAAAAAAAAACAAAAGGGGGTCCTGCCGCTGCCCACATCGTCGACGCAGCCGTTGCCGGACGCTGCGGTCTTCCGTCGCCGTTGTTCCGTCGCCGTGCCGTCGTCGCCGCCTCGCAATCCGGCTACCTGCCCGCCGTCGCCGCTGAAGAAGAAGACAGAGACCTGGGTTAAATCTCTGTTCTGAAACAGAGGAAGGGAGGAAGAAGACCCAGTTGGGCCCGGGTTGGTTCAGGTCAGGTCCGGCCTGACCTACTCCAGAAGCCCAGCAGTTCTTGGGTCAGCGTCCAGGCCAGGTTCCAGTCCAGGTCAGGTCTGACCCGGCCCAGTCCGTGCAGGAGAAGCCCAGTAGTCAGCAGGCGCTGACGTCATCCTGAATCAGTACAGTCAACCCTCCAGTTTGACCGGATTCAAGGGCCAGAATTGTTTCTTGTTTTCTGAAGCCATCCGGACTCAGAATTGCGCTCCGTTTTTTTTTGTTGGATTCGTATCAACGAGATCTACAAGGTAGACGGAACGGATTGACAGTTTGACTAGCAGAATTCATATCAAGTAGATAGAGCTTGATTTGAGTGGGAGCAATGACGGACGACATGAAGCTCACGATTGAGAAGTTTAATGGCACAAACTTCGCGTACTGGAAGATGCAGATTGAAGATCTCCTCTACCAGAAGAATTTCTACCTGCCGCTTGAGGGAAAAGCCCAGAAACCTACAACAATGTCAGATGCAGAGTGGGAGGTACTCGACAGGAAAGCCTTAGGTACTGTTCGTCTCTCTCTATCAAAGTCTGTTACATTCAATATATCTAAGGAGAAAACCACTAAAGATGTTATGGATGCCCTATCTCGAATGTATGAAAAACCTTCTGCCTCAAATAAAGTTTTCTTGATGAGAAAGTTGTTTAACATGAAGATGGTTGAAGGTGGGGTTGTTGCTGAACACCTGAACGAGTTTAACACGGTCATGAGCCAGTTATCCTCTGTTAACGTACAATTCGAAGATGAAATTTGGGCTTTGTTGGTCTTGTCTTCTTTACCAGACAGCTGGAATGGTATGGTTACATCACTGAGTAATTCTTCAGGATCAACCAAACTGAAATTTGATGATGTTGTGAGTGCCATCCTCGATGAGGAAATTCGCAGGAAACCTTCAGGTGAATCATCAGGAAGTGCATTGAATGTGGGAAACAGAGGGAGGTCATCTGAGAGAGAGCAAAGTCATGGAAGATCAAAAACACGGAGTAAGTCAAGATCTTCAAAAGGCAAAATCGAGTGCTGGAATTGTGGCAAAAAGGGACATCTGAAAAAGGATTGCAGAGCTCCACCAAAGAAGAATAAGCAAAAGAACGGTAATAAGGATAACGAAGCTTCCGCAAATGTCGCAGGTGATGCTGTTCAAGATGCCTTAATTCTTGCTTTTGATTATAAGTCTGAATCTTGGGTTATAGATTCGGGTGCGTCCTTTCACGCCACTGCACATAAAGAATATCTCAAAAATTATGTACAAGGTGATTTTGGAAAAGTCTATCTTGGTGATGATGAACCTTGTGACATAATTGGCAAGGGAGATGTTCAGATTAAATTGCCAAATGGCAGTATATGGCAATTGAATGATGTCAGGCAAGTACCTAGCCTGAAGAGAAACCTCATATCAGTTGGTCAGCTTGCTAGCTCTGGTCACGTAACTGTTTTTGCAGATGATTTCTGGAAAGTTACAAAAGGGAGTATGGTTGTTGCTCGCGGTAAGAAAGAAGGAACTCTTTATTTGACTAACAGCTCTACAAGTTCTATTGCAGTTGCAGATAAAGGCATTGACTCAAACACATGGCACTATAGACTCGGACACATGAGTGAGAAAGGGATGAAGATTCTTCATTCTAAAGGTAAGCTAGAAGGACTCAAGTCCTTGGACTTAGAGTTCTGTGAAGACTGTGTTTTCGGAAAGCAGAAGAAAGTTACATTCTCTAAAGTAGGCAGGCCACCGAAGTCAGAAAGGTTGGAACTAGTACACACGGATGTGTGGGGACAAACTCAGGTACCTTCTCTTGGTGGATCTTCTTACTTTGTTACATTTATTGATGATGCTACCAGGAAATTATGGGTATATCCCATGAAACACAAGTCTGACGTGTTTGATGTTTTCAAAAAGTGGAAAGCTTTGGTTGAAAACGAAACAGGTTTGAAACTGAAATGCCTAAGGTCTGATAATGGGGGAGAGTACTGCAGCAAAGAATTTGAGGAGTATTGTGCAAAAAATGGCATTAAGCGAGAGAAGGCCATTCCCAATACACCACAGCAAAATGGTGTGGCTGAGCGCATGAACAGGACAATTGTTGAGCGTGCCAGAAGTATGAGGCTACATGCTGGATTGCCCAAGCAGTTTTGGGCGGAAGCAGTGAATGCTGCTGCATACTTGATCAATCGAGGGCCTTCAGTACCTTTGGATGGTGGACTACCAGAGGAAGCTTGGACCGGAAAAGAGGTAAACCTTTCACACTTAAAAGTATTTGGTTGTATCTCTTGTGTTCATGTTGATGCTGAAAAAAGAGACAAACTAGATTCTAAATCTAGGAAATGCACTTTCATTGGATATGGTTCTGATGAGTTCGGTTACCGCTTCTGGGATGAAGAAAATAGAAAAATCATTAGAAGCAGAAATGTTATATTCAATGAGAAAGTGATGCACAAAAACAAGGACAAGGTGCATGAGGACAGCAATGAATATTTAGAACTGAATGACACTTCTGAAAATGATGTACCTGAAGTACATGGAAATGAAAACCCGCAGGTGGACCCTCAAACACCTGCCCCAGTAAGAAGGTCATCCAGGACTCCTAAGCCTACACAGCGCTATTCACCTTCTTTGTTTTACTTGTTGTTAACTGATGGTGGTGAGCCAGAATGTTATGAAGAAGCATTGCAGGTTGAAACTCGGGCAAGGTGGGAACAAGCCATGGAAGATGAGATGAAGTCTTTATCATCAAACCAGACATGGGACTTAGTTCAGTTGCCTAAGGGAAAGAAAGCTTTGCACAATAAGTGGGTGTACAAATTGAAGGAAGAACATAACGGTAGCAAGCGATACAAAGCCAGATTAGTTGCAAAAGGCTTCCAGCAGAAGGCAGGTATTGATTATTCTGAGTTATTTTCTCCTGTGGTTAAATTGAACACAATCAGAAGTGTGTTGAGCATTGTGGCGGTAGAAAATTTACACCTTGAGCAATTAGATGTGAAAACTGCGTTTCTCCATGGTGACTTGGAAGAAGACATCTAAATGCATCAGCCACAGGGATATGCTGTGCCAGGAAAGGAGGAAATGGTGTGTAAGCTCAAAAAGAGTTTATACGGTTTAAAGCAAGCCCCAAGACAATGGTATATTAAATTTGACAGTTTTATGTACAACACAGGTTACAAACGATGTCATGCAGACCATTGCTGTTATTTCAAAAGTTTTGATGACTGTTACATTATTCTACTTTTGTACGTAGACGATATGCTCGTTGCAGGTTCAAATATGCATGCGATAAATAATTTGAAGAAACAGTTGTCACAGGAATTTGAAATGAAGGATTTGGGTGCTGCAAATCAGATTCTTGGTATGAGAATTAGTAGAGACATGAAAAATCGCACATTGAAGTTGTCTCAGGCAGAATATGTTGAAAAGGTTTTAAACAAGTTCAACATGCATGGTGCTAAGCCAGTTAGCACTCCGCTAGCCAGCCACTTCAAACTCTCAAAAGAGTTGTCTCCTAAAACAGAACAGGAGAAGGAGAACATGTCCAAGGTCCCATATGCTTCAGCTGTTGGTAGCTTGATGTATGCTATGGTTTACACCAGACCAGACATTGCTCATGCAGTGGGAGTTGTAAGCAGATTTATGAGTAATCCGGGAAAAATGCATTGAGAAGCAGTTAAGTGGATTCTCAGATATCTGAGAGGCACCACAAAGGCAGCATTGCATTTTGGAGGATCAGAGATTAAATTGCATGGCTATGTTGATTCGGACCTAGCAGGAGATCTTGATAGAAGCAGAAGCACTACAGGTTATGTCTTCACATTGGGTAGTGCAGCAGTCAGTTGGAAGTCTCAATTACAGGATGTCGTTGCACTTTCAACCACAGAAGCAGAGTATGTTGCCGCTACCGAAGCTAGTAAGGAAATGATTTGGTTACAGGAGTTAATGGAAGAGTTGGGTAAGAAGCAAGAGTCTAGCAGACTTTACAGTGACAGTAAGAGTGCCATCCATCTTGCAAAGAATTCAGCCTTTCATCCAAAAACCAAACACATTCGGATCAGATATCACTTCATACGATGGCTTCTGGAAGAAAAAGTATTGAAACTGGAGAAGATTTTATCAAGTGAGAATCCTGCAGATATGTTCACTAAGGTGGTAACTACAGAGAAACTGAAGCTGTGCTCAGCTTCAGTTGGTCTTCAAGCATGAAGATGAGGTATCGAGATTCTTAGCCGTGTTCTGTTATTGTCAAAGCCATTCAGTATGATCAGTCTTCAAGTGGGAGATTGATGGGTTGGTGAAGCCTGATTTAGACCTTATTTAATTACAGGGGTTTATCTGTAATGTGTCGGTTTAATCTGGACCATCTGTTATGAGGCCAGATCCGACGGTTGTGGTTGTCTAGAGGTTTAGGGTTTCATGTATTTATACTGGGTGGTGTGAGTATTGTTATTACGGTGAAATTGAGAGAGAACGAGAGAGACAGTGAGTGCTTGTACTCTTGTGGGAATCTCCAATAATAGTAAACGGCGTGAATCTCCCGTGGACGTAGGCAATCTTGCCGAACCACGTAAATCTGTGTCTCGTGGATTGATCGTGTGATTGTGTGATTTGTTGTTCGTAGATCGTGCGTGTGTCTGGAAGATCCCTAACATTTTATATATATGGCGTACACTACTTTTTTAGGTCATAACTGAGGGGATCCAATCCAAAGTCAAGACTCTATCCACTTACAAAATATCTATCATGCATATGATGCCAGCTAAGACAGAGAAGAGGGTAAGGAGAAACTTCCTACGTTTTCCCAGTTGTACAGCTGCAATAGAGGGGTGAAAAAATGAAAAAAATAAAAATAAAACTTTCCTCTTGTTTCTCTTCTTCGAAGAGTAGAAAAACAATGAAGGATGTCTTCCTCGGTTAGATTCCTGCAACTGAAAACCTCTGCCCCAATATGGAGAAGGTGCAGTCTGAGAGTATGTAAGCCTTTATCTTTCAATTTTTCCCTCTAATCAACCCTTGGTTTTTCAGTTTTCATCTAAACTGAATTGCTTTGAATTGGGCACTTTCTAATGTACAAACTAAAGCAAATCTTAATGCGAATTATCCAATTCGTTCACAGTTTGAGGCCCAAACCATCAAATTAGGTAACTATGGTACTCACCATGTTCGACAGTTTACACTTTGAATAAAAGCACTGTTATTTGCGTTGTTTCTCCCCTCTGTTGGATCTATGATACTCTTCGGACCGAGGAAGGCAACAGAAGACAAACCTTGCTTGTTTATTTTTTATGGAATTTCTGTAGTTTCTTACACAATCTACTGTTTTGATGGAGTTTTTCTGGTTTGGTTTATTTGGGCCCTAGACAAGTCCAACTGTATCAAATCAGGATTGCGTTAGTTGGTATCAAAGCAAATCGATCCTATGATTTGTTGTTGAATGTTGTCTCTCTAATCATGCCTCCACAATGTGGAAATGGTCATAGGCAAAAGGTTGAGAGTGGCGAGGGCCATAAACTAGATCCAAGGGATGTGAAAATTCAGGATTGCTACTATGTCTGAGATATCTGCTACGTGCTCTCTCTCTCTCTCTCTCTCTCTCTCTCTCTCTCTCTCTCTCTCTCTCTCTCTCTCTCTATTTTGGTTCTTTAAAAAGGCTGAAATCCAGAATTTTGATCTAAAATAGTGGATTTCAGCCAAATTTAACCAAATTTCAAAAATGAAATTTTTTCACAGGATTGTTCGGTTCGGTGAGGGTTCCGAACAGAAATTGTTCGGCCATTTTGGCCAAACCAAATCGAGATTGACAACCACATTGTAGCCACTAAAAGATATCCTAATGCAAAATAATTGGCCGAACCAAAAACAATTCCATGAAGGAACATTATTATAGCTAAATTTTGTGCATCCCTCCAAGTTTTCCTTGGTAAGGGTAGGTGCCCTAAGTGTGCATAACATTAGAATAGACCCAAAAAAGGATGATGTAAATAATACTATACCTTCCCTAGTGCTATAATCTCTGCAAAATTGGACTATCCCACAACTGTGCACATTGAAAATTACAAAGCAACTTGGAAAGGGCTCATATCACAGTTGAATGGTGATCTTTGTCGCAACCACAAGACCGCAGGTCAGAGTCCTCTTACCAATCAGAAAAAAAAAATGCCACAAAGACCTCACCCAAATCAACTTCTAAAAATATGCCCTAAGCCCAGGTCCCAGTCACAGTTCCATCTGCATTTGAGATTTCATGTGATCATGCAACAGGGAAGTTTAGCATAGGATCATTTTTCATAGTCAAATTCCTTCTTTCGTTTGAATAGGTAAAGCGACTCAAACCTACAACCTTGTTGCAACGTGAACACCTTCGAACTGTGCTACATGCTCTTTTCTTGAAATAGTCATTTGTTCGCAATCATTAACATATGTAAATGATTCCCATGTATAATGGTTATGCATCATCACATTTGTTTATGCTCATTTACAAATAGTGTGTCAATAAGGTGTGAAAATGATGTACATAAGCCCATTTACACGCCAAAATTTTCACACCCCTTCCAGAAAGGCGCTAGTATTACATAGTGATTGCATTCTTGTGGGGCCCATCAAACACCTTCATTTTCCATCATTCTTGTGAGCCCCATATTTGTAAGCAAAACAGTTCATTTTGTTTATTGAACTAAAAAAACCCAAGACCTTGAAGCTGATTGTCTTAAATCTTCATTGATTTTAGGTAATTTGTGAGGAAGTCCCAACTTAGAGATCTAATGTTCTGCACTTCATTGGACCCCAATTTAAGATCTAAACCGTTAAATTTTCTTGTATTAATGGTAAATATCACGATGTTTAGTTTCATTCCTTAATTCTTCATGGATTTTGAGAATTGTGTGAAAAACATCCAAGAATTTCAAAATACATCTAAAACTGTCGTATGTACTCGTTTACTAAGTGAAATGGGGATTTTGACAAACATGGTGATGTGGTTCACATGTGACACATTTGCACATGCAACATTTGTATATGTACCATTAACATATATAAATCACATATTCCTATCGCATGCGTAAAAGGAAAAGAACCCCTCAAGGTCTGTGCCACAAGCTCTTGTCAAAACTCAAAACAATTGTCACATATTGAGTTAAATCGTTGATAATTGGCTTCAATCACATCAATAGTACAATCTTTTAGCTAAGGAAATGCAGAGTATCACATAATCACAATATTAAAAACATGACTTACTGGGTTTGATCACTAACGCCATAAACATCAGAACGTAAATAAGTTTCCAATTCAAGCTCATCTTTGTATACTTTCCCCACCATCTACAAACAAGACATAGAACACAAAATAAATAAATAATGGTAAGAGGTACTTATAAGAAAAATGGCAAAACCACACATGCATATGGAAAATAAAATAGAGAGCATATACATGAAACCATCGCAGTGTTCATATTTAAGTGAACACACTATAAAAAAAAAATGTTACTTAAAATCTAAAGACAAGAACTTCAACCCTGCTTATAGGAACATAATGAGGCTGACAAGGTTTTGACCAAAAGGTGGATGAACAAATGATAGATATCCATCAAAAAAGAAGGCCGAGAAGCTAATCAACACGGGTTTCTGATGCAGGACAGCATGAAATCTAACCTAATATGGAAGGCGAGATCAATTTAAAATTAATAATTTAATTTAAATTATGAATCATGCCAGTCACACAATCCAATATTGAAAATAAAGTAAGAAAATTATGTACTGGTCCAAGGCGTCGTCTTAATCTTGCAGTAATGGTCAGTTAAGAAAGAAGAAGGAGGGATCTTAATGGAAGATAGGACTTTGAATTGCTTAGGAATGGTTCGATTCAATTAGATTATGATGCAGGACAGTGCAAGGCTAAGCTAGATGATGCAATGACAGCAAGATAACACTTAACATCCACATATAAAATCATAAAATCTGAAATTCAGATTGCACCTTTTATGTAAAATTTCAATTTGGGAGTTAGAGGTGACTCTAGGCCTTGCTACAATCCCACAATGAGAACCTCCCAAATCTGATTTGGGAGTTGCAATGGAAGAAAAGTCTTCCACTAGCTTAGGGATCAATTAATTCCAAATAGATTCACTTGTCCCTTAGAGGATTTGACAAACAGGTCAAAAAAAAAAAAAAAGCCTAAAAAAAATGAATCAGATTCAGCTGGGCTCAGAATGGGCTGGGCTGGGTTCGGTTGGGCCTGTCCGGACTGGGCTGGGTTTGGTTGGGCCTATCTGGACTGGGCTGGGTTTGGTCGGGCCTGTCTGGACTGGGCTCGGTTGGGCTGGATATGGCCTGGCAGTGCTCTAGTGGTTGGACAGGCCTTGTAATAACTGTGTATTGGTTTGGGAACAAGGGAACGAGGGCTGACCGTTCTGTCTCCTTTTAGGTTTGATGGAAGAGTTATTGGGTTTTGGGTTTAGAGGAGTTAGACATGTGGAATGGGATGGAATGGGAGTGCCAGGTGTTAGGGCTATGCTGAAATGGGTATATGACAGTTGGGCTTTGTAATATATGGTGCTCGGCTGTTGTGGATGATGGCTGGTTGCAATAGGTCAAGGGGATGAGCCTCGGGACTTGGGTTTTGAGCAACAGGGCATTGTACGGACATGGAGAAGATGAATCTAGGTGGAGCCTCGGAACATGTTCCGCTGGACCAAGTAGGGCCCATTAAGGGTCCAGCTGGGTCAGGTGGGGAAGCCGACTTAGGGTTCGGCCAGGCTGGTTGGGTTTTGGGTGAAATGCGGTTTGGGTTTGGGGTTGTTTTTGGTTAGTGGAATGGTTCGATTTGGATTATAGGTATAGTTTGGATGGTCGGTTTTGGGTTTTGGGAGGAGGAGATGGTGGTGGTGATGGGTTTACTGGCTGATGGATGGAGGAAATTATACGGTTTAGAATTTAGAAAGGAAAAGAAATTGCAAGAAAAATAGAAGAAGATAACCAAGGTTACCTATAATTGGCCTCGCACCGAACTCCAATCCAGGAAGTAGAAGAGAAGATCTCTCACAACTAGATCTAGAGGTTGAAGAAGAACACAAGAAACGCAGTTTTCTCATTAATAGCCATTGTCCAAATCATTAAAAGCCTTCCCATATAAATAATCTTGATACTTTATTAAAAAATAGCATGAAAAGAAAATAGAAAGCAAGAAAAAGGAAAAGGAAATAGCAACCAGCCATGCGCATGGGAGTTCGTGCACAAGGAGACTAATGCATAAGTTGCGGGCCCCCATTTGGACCCCTCTTTTATATTTTCTTTAAATTCTTCTTGGGCCCCTCCGAATTCCTATTAAATCTTTTAGTTCTTTCCATGTGCTAGGAAGCACGGACACCTCTCCGGGGTGGACGTATCAGACACGAACAAGCCCCGAACACATGTCCGACACGCCAAAAATGCTGTCATGCTTATTTTTTTATATTTTATTTCCCAGACACACAGGGGACACGCTGGCTGTTTTAGTTGTAGAAAAGTATTAAAATTATAATAAAGAAAAGAGAAGGGGGCCGTTTGTAAAAAAAAATCTCTTTTAATTGAAAGAAAAAAAAAAAAAGATAAGGCAGAGGCTAGGGCTTTAAATTAGAAAAAGAAAAAGGAAATTTTTGTATTGCTATTTGATAATTTGATATGTTTGTTAATTGGTACAGTGGTACACTGATACTTGAATTTTTATTTATTTGATTGCTAAATTGATTACAAAGTTAAAATGATGTTATCTTTTAGTATATGATTAGATATATTATTATTATTATTAAATATTAACGTGTCACCGACGTGTCTGTGTCCTACTTTTTTAAGAAATGTCGTGTCAAAGTGTCCTTGTCGTGTCCGTGTCCGTGCTTCTTCGTCCATGTGGCACTTCCCAATGTGGGGACCTTCGATACGATTGCACACATGGGGCCTTCCATCCATCGCTAGTAGATCTTGAGGGAATTGCGGGAATTAGGGTTGATGTCCCATCAATTTATGGATGTGCTTTTAGACTCGAGAGAATATAATTCTCAACATATCATGCGCACAACCCATTAAGAACACATCAGTTATCTATGGAGAAAGAAACTAAAAATTGCTCATCAAAAAAGTAATTGTCAAATGTGATCCAATAATGCGGCAGCACCAAGTCATTGCAAGAAGGTCCGTGGCCCACCAACCAGTCATTGCAAGAAGGCCCGCAGCCCGTTGTAGGACCACCAAGATTATTTAAACATTATTATTTCTGATTTTTATTCTTTAATTAGTTACATTACTTTCTAATTTTATTAAAGAGTTGTAATTAAGATAGTTTCTAATTTGCTTTCCAAGTTTGATTAGGAATCTTAGTCCTTAAGTTTTCTTTATTTTTATATGGCATTGTAGAGATGGAATTCTCAAACTTTTTGATGATTGATAGAATTCAAGTGGGTTTTAACCCTCAGAGGTGCATCCTCGCGTTATCATCTCTACGGAGACCTCTTATTCTGCTATGGCACCGAAGATCCAAACCCTAACCCATCAGCCACCTCCATCATCATCGTCGTCATCGCCGCCTCCATCTTCTCAGTCCAACCGCGGTTCGCCATTGCCCTCCTCCATTGAAACCACAAGCTCCACCTCTCTTCTTCACAAAGCAGGGGAAAGGGACAAGGGCGTCGACCCTTTTTCTTCTCCTTCCAGGTGCTAAAATCGAAGAAACAAGACTCCACATGTGCCCTCTCTTGTGACATGTGCCTAGGCCTGGTTTCTAGATCCAGGTCACAGTTCAGGTCAGATCCGAACCAATAGCAAGTTTAAAATAAATAAATAAATAAACAAAGAAGCAGCAACAGAAGGGCTGACGTTATTAGGCTAACATTAGCAGAGCTCAATCAAAATTTAATCGACGGCCAGAGATAATGTTTGCGATTGCAAAGGCATATGGAGTCAGATTTCATATCTATTTTTGCCTATACATTCGTGGAGACTAGATCTACATACCAGGTCAATCGATTTATTTTAATTGCATAGAAAAAAGGTCTCATAAGAAGAATACATATGTGGAGCCTTCATCTACATCCAATGAGGAACTAGCTAGAGTCATTGCTCAATTATCCACGACATCACTCAGATCCAAGCAGCTCTTGCAAGGATGAAAATCAGACCTGCCATTTTAGCAAATGATCGCCAACAGAATAATAATTCAAATGATGGAGAATATTCGGATTCAACAAACTCAATTGGCAATCAATGTTGATCATGATTTAGGGATTAAACTCATGATTTCCGAATATGATAATAACGTAAAACCAAAGGAGTTCATGGATTGGTCACTGAGCATCAAAAACATTTTTGCACACAAGCCAATGACCAAGGGCCATAAAGTTACCTTACTAGCAACTCGATTACGTAATCATTCAGCAACATGGTGGGCCGAGTTGCAAAAGAAAAGGAGGCAGCAAAATTATGGATCTTGTTGAGACGTGGATTGAAATGCGGAACCATTTGAAACAAAAGTTCGTACCAAAATATTACCTGAGGATTTATTTTCAAGATTTCATGATTTAAAACAAAGATCCCGGTCGATTGTCGAGTATTAGGAAGAGTTCATGACAATGCAAGCTAGGTGTGATACAAATGAAAACAAGGAAGCTTTTATTGATGGATATTTTCATGGTTTGAGAATTGATATCCAACACATAATTGCATTCCAACATTTTGATAGCATTAATGAAGTGATCCAACACGCTATCAAGGCCTAGGAAATTGCAAATTATCAAATCAAAAAATTTAGAGCATCTAAATGGGTTGCATAAAAGACTCCATCTAAGACGGATCCTAATCCAAGTGGAAGCTCAACAAATAATGTTCTTTCCAAACCTGCAGGTCAGTGTACGTTCACATGTTTCAATTGTCATCAACAGGGGCATCGATCATTTGAATGTCCAAAATGAATAAACTTCATAGAAGATGAAGGTGATGTGTCGAATACACCAGATGATAAGGGTAAAGAGATGGAGGGAGTAGAGGACATAAATCTCTATGATGATTAGACTCTTGACTATGATGGACTTCAAACTCTCATAGTCCTCAAGGAGACTACACCTACTGTTGAGAAGAAATGGTTGCGGAAAAATATTTTTCAATGACAGGATGTTGTAAATGGACAAGCATACACAGTTGTGGTTGATGAAGTTGAGAAAATCATATCTCAAGCTCTTGTTAATCACTTGAAATTGAAGATATAAAAGCAATATCGTCCCTATTTTGTCTGATGGTTAACGACAGGCGATGAAGTACAAGTGTGACACACATGTCAAGTTTCCATTGGTGGGGATTACATAGATACGGTGCAGCGCAATGTGCTACCAATGGATAGTGGTGATATACTATTGGGACAATCGTGGATGTACGACGAGACCGGGACCCATGAAATGAGGGAAAATACATACATGTTTGTTCACGGTGGAAAGCACGTCACACTACATCCTATAAAGCCAAAACCACCAAAGAAAGGATCAAGGACCGATGTCACCAAATAAGCACTTCAAGCACACCATGTCTACAAATGCAATGTCCATAAAAACCGAGTTTGAGGCTAAACTTTTTTGCCACCTGGGGGAAATGATATGGCAACACCAACAAGTCATTCAGGAAGGCCAGTGGCCCATGTGTGGGACCACCCAAGATTATTTAAATATTATTGTTTCTGATTTTTATTCTTTAATTAGTTGCTTTACTTTATAATTTTATTAAAGAGTTGTAATTAGGATAGTTTCTAATTTTCTTTCCTAGTTTGATTAGAAATCCAAGGATGGAATTCTCAAACTTTTGATGATTGATAGAATTTGAGTGGGTTTTATCCCTTGGAGGTGCATTCTCGTGTTATCGTCTCAGTGGAGACCTCTTATTGTGCTGTGGCACCTAGCCACCTACAATCCAAAATCCAAATCCTAACCCATGGATTTGCATCATCTGGGCAAGCTTGCAACCAAAATTGGAAAAAAAATATAAGAAAAAGAAAAATCCAAACCTAATAAATCAAAAGGAAAGTCATACCAGTATTTAAAAACACCCTACTTACAGCCCATGACTTTTATTTTATCACAAAAACATATCATCTTGTATCTCTTATTCCATCAAAATCAAGAAAACCGAAACTCGTGACTTATCCTTCAAAAAAATATCCATAAAATACGAAACATATCATACCTATTTCCCTAAAAGTTCAACCCAATTTTTGAAAAAAATATATATATGTATTCGATCACCATTGAAAGAAAAAAAAAAAAAAAAAAAACCTTATAGATAGGGCAACTATGCTGGTGTATTCCCTGGACAATCTACACAATTCGATTGTGCAGCTTGACTGTGCTGGTTGCACAGTCCTATGTTTCGAAGCAGTAACTGCTCCTGATCTATTGCTATGATACCAACTTGAATGTCGAGCAAGCTAGTAAGAAAGGAATAATTAATTAAGGGAAGAAAGAAGATGAGGAGAAGAAGAAGCAACAGCCCTTTATTTATTGCTGCTCTGAAACTACAATATCAAGGTAAGTGAGGAAGGAAGAATTAAGAGGACAAGGAGGAAGAAGAAGAAGGAAGGAAATAAAGTAAGACAGTGTGAGAGAACGTGTGTCGAAGACTGCACTTCTGTCATAACTTAAGTGAACAGTCATAAGATTACAAACAGCCATCACAATAGTCACCCTTAATAAATAAAAAACTATATACTTCTAGAGCTTTGACCATTATCTTTTTACCGTAGATATTGACAAATTAACTGCAGCAATTCAAGATGAAGTTCCGAGGTATATGACGTCTTCAAACATTTTGACGCTAACTACTGGAACAAGAAATCAAAGAAGCAACAAGCTGGAATTTAACAGAATTTTTTTTTTTTTTTTTTTTTTGAGGAAAATTATTTAAAATTAGCATAATAAAGACAAGACATAACATGTGCAAGTTACATGGATCTAAGAGCAGTCAATAAAGCACTTAACTGAATGCCACAATGACATAGAATCAGATATGTAAGTGTAACTATGAAAATTTAATAATTTGATCACAATACCGCAAATAGGATCAGCGCAAAGCGGGCAAAGGGAGACGACCAGAAAAATATACCGAGGTTGAAACAGAACACCGAAAATGTTTGATATATCTTCAAAGAATTACCAGATTTGCACAAATCCATAGAAGTGGAGGGTGCAAATGAAAACCAAGCATCATGACATGTTGACATTGATTAAGAACAGGGAACGAATACATGTAGCTGAGATGTAGGTATCTGGGGGTATGAATTGCTAGATGGGTGAGCCCAATTGAAGAGAAAATCAATCAATCGAATGTTAGAAGGTTTGGGCACACAAGCACAACCCAAGAAACAGCCCCATTACAGCAAATTATAAGTATTACAATTCTAAAAACCATCAGACTTCCATTTCCATAGAGATGATGATTAACAAAAACTACCTCCAAGAGAGGATACCGCAAAGACATCAAATTCAGCATCATGTGAGTCTCCTCCGTATCAGGAGCAAAAGCCAAATACTCCCCTGTTGCCAACAACAGCTCAAGTATACTGTCGAAACTCGGAGAGATTTCGCTCTTCCCCACCTCAACAAACAACCCCTTCTTTATATACCTGAAATCCACAAAATTCCCAACACCCCCATTCATTCATTTGCCAAGAAATCACAGTCACAAAAGAAAGAATCAATGGAAAAGAAGAACAAAAATATCAATTTGAGCGAAGAGCTTGTACGGTTGAGAGGGGTGGATTCGGGTATCGACCCGCGTCCTTACTGCTATCAGCATGAGCATGACGATGGTCGGGAGAAGAATCTGCAAAAAGAAAGAAGCAGTAGAGAATTGAGAGAGAGAAATTGAGAGTTCGGTTGAGATTTCCAGGATTTTGAAGGGATGGATAGGAGGAGAGAGAGAGACTGGCCTCGGCGCAAGTGGCATAGGGATTGCGGGTTTTGAGGAGCCAGTTCTTGCGGAGCATGGCTTTCAGTTGACGACGAAACGCCCCCATCTTCTTCTTCTTCAATTCTCTCTTTCTCGATCTTTGCTTGGTTTGATTTGGTTTTCTGAGAGAATTGAGAGAGAGAGAGGAATGGGAGAGAGGAATGGATGAGTGGGAAGGGGGAAAAGAATCTGATAGCTAAGGGCAAATGAGGCGTTTGGTGGAAAGAGTAAGAGAAACGCCGCCCAGAAACCAACGACAAATGGTAAATGGGGGCCACTAACCCCACCAAAAGTCTTTGCCGAAGTGAACAACAAAACCCCTCTACAGCCTTCCCTACCAAACAAACAAACTCAAAGAACGGGTTTCTCTCTCTCTCACTTTCGAATGGGAGTTGGTGGCGTTTCGTGAGAAATCAGTTTCTCGCATTCACGAGGTGAAAGGGAGAAGACTATGATCCTCCATCCCATGTTTATTATTGTACATTACTGGACTTCGGAAAGAGAGACCATCAATTTCAAAAGAGAGAAAGCATCAATGATGCAACTTAGATCATGTTACTGTTGATGAATGCAGATTCTGTATGGGTCTCCTTTCCAAGACCAGTGCAGCTTCACTGTGGGCCTACTTATTGGAAGTTAATATAGTTCAAAATAAATATTCTTCTCTCTCTCTCCCTCTCCCTCTCACTGTCTCACATAAATGTTCAGAGATTGAATCCTCAGTCTTCATGTCGCACGGAAGGTGGCTGTTTTGAGCAGTTTAGATTTTTAAATAGATGACAATCCAACTAAAGCATCCTGTGAGAGAGAGCCTTAGAGGACTCGGACCCAATCCCAAATAAATAGTTTTGGTTTTTTTTTTTTTAATCTTTTAGGTTTGAAGCCCCCACTCAAACTAGAAGCCAAACTCAAATGTTTTAAATCTAATTTGATTTTAGGTTTTCAATAGGATAGTTTAATGATTGGACCGAAGCAACAACCCTAATGGCATAAACCATAAGAATGTGCAAAAGTGTCTTACCTCTTATGAGTTTAAAACAATGAACCCTATGGCCGATAGTTTAGTCAAACAGGGGGTGGAGAGGTTGTCTCGTTGAGAATGAATGTTTTTTTATTACTATTCCTCTTATAATTTAATAGGTCACTCAGGCCTTCTTCGAGCAATAGGTCGCCAAAGTCATGGCTGGCAGCTTAACAAACAATGGCCCAAATCTTGGTTGGACAAGTCACAAGTCTCATCATGGTGGTCCAAGCTTTGGTTGGGCTACTTTCTCCTACACTTTACTCCAAGGTGTAAAAAAAAAAAAAAACTAGTCAACTTAACTTATGGCTTGGTTGAGTCACCTTATTTTGGACAAGGGGCACCAAGGGCTGACCCAGTAAATTCAACTTGGGGGGGTCCATGTAAAAGAAATATTAGGGCAAAGGGCAATTGTAAAAATAATAATAATAATAATAATTTTTAAAGGTGTTATGACCTTTACCAAGGGAAAAGTACTCGATCAGACTGGCTGCCCAAGATTTGAATCCTAGGTACTTTTCCCACTTATGTAGGCTTTCTTTTTGTTTGTGCAAGCTTCTTTCACACTTGTGTGAGCCTTCTTTTAACTTTGTGCGGACTGTCTTTTCGTGTGTGTGGGCTCTCTCTTAGGTCCCAGCCCCCTTGGTTGGGTTACCCAAAAATAAAAAAACCCACTTCATATGGATGTGGGTCACGCTTAATACTGTAATTTTTCTTTAAAATATTTTAATACAAATCAAACCATTCACGATTTTTTGTTTATAATGAGAATTTGGACTTACAAAGTACGACCCTCTAGCCTCAATTACTTTCCACCACAGTGCAGAAAGTTTTGTATCAAAATTAATTAGAAGCTCTATAAAATATAGTTCAACCTTGACATAATCTATAAGTTCACAATGTCATACATGTCTCGGACTTAAAAAATTATCATTACCAAATCTGCTACTTATAGAATCAAATTAAAGTGGGTCACCCATTTAACCCATCCCACTGCCTTACTGCTTTGGATCTAAGCTCAGGCTCATTTGAATCTGAATGTGGTTGGTTCCGACCTGACCTGCTGCTGTGTACCACCCATGACCCAACCCATATCCGATGCATTTTCACCCACAAAAGGATAAATCATTTATGTGGATATGTACATGCCAACAGCATCATCTTGTAGACTTGTACTAGTCGTTTCAGGAACTGTCTCTTTAAAGCAACGGACCCGCACCAGCTTCTGTGTGCTTTAATCTACTATCACGTGTAGTTGGAGCTGTGGCAGATGATGCTTCGCCGTACACTTTTAATAACTTTACACAAAGGTTGTTGCCTTGTTGGTGTACAATTGGCTACAAAAGGATTGCACAAGTGCAACAGCATATATGAGGCTTTTCTCCACCTTGATCGTGAGTGGATCAATCACCGGCTTTTGTGAGGCTAAAGATTGACATTAAGTGTGAATAAGTCTAACACAGACTACTTCAAAATTGGACCTACAGGTTAGGACCAAGTGTCGATCTTGGGCCTTAAAAACGATCATAATCCAGTCCAATGTGGGCTATTCAAGTCAGGCTCAAATTGGCTCAGCGCATGAGCACCCCCTATTGTACAAGTTGTAAACATCAGACTCACTAGGGTTTGTTTGGTAAAAATACTTGTAGTGTGAAGTAAAGCGAAGTGAAGATTGAAGGGAAAATAAAATATTACGGGGTAAATTTTACTTTTGATGTAAAAAGTGATGGACTTTTGTCTTTTAGTGGCTTGAGAATATTCTTGTTTTACTTATTAATGATGGAGGGAAATTTGAGATTTTATACTTTTGATATGATTCCGGGTCCTTTCCTTGTGTGGTGAAATGAGGCTTTACTTCACTCCACCTTACCAGTGAAATAGCCAAATAAGAGGAAATCTGGTATAAGACCTACCTTTTAGGAATTACAATACGGGTCCAAACCTTATAAACCATGATGAGTGTGCGAGAGGGAGATTGAGGGCATTTGTATCGTTAAAAAATATTTTAAGGGTTATTTTCATCTAAAATACTTATAGTTTTTTAAGCATCCACCTCCTTCCATTTAGCCAAAAAGCTATATTAAAAAAGGTGTTAACTTGTGTTTTTAGAGGCCAAAGCCCTCTTTCTAATAAAATGTAAAATACGATTAGAGGTTTATCACACACTCTAATAATAAATAAGCTATAAACTAGAAAATAAAAACTCATTTTTAGAGTTCCCAAACCACCCAACTGGATGATGGGGAATAATATGGTTGTGCTTTTGTCACATGATTGTTATCATATTTAGATGGAAGCAATGTACAAGACGAAAAGGGTGGATTAGTTTGCAGTGGAAGGTTTGATCAGGTTTGACCAATTGATCTATCTTGGCTCAGTTGTGTTCGAAGAACAACTTAAAAAATAATAAAATCACTTCAATATAATTAATGATGGTCCCATTGGCTCAAACGATTGTCTTTTATCAATTCTAACTGGTTTTGCTAGATTTTCTATCATTTTCCTGATTTTTCCCTACACCCCAATAATTATCTAATCCTTTTCCTGACGTTTACCGATATCCCAAAATTTATCTAACCTCTCTGGCAAAGAAGGAGAAGTAGAAGGAACCTTAACTTTCGTATGTTTTTTTTTTTTTAATTACTTGGGGATGAGTTGCTATTCATTTTTCTTCTCTGCTTAATTCATGGTTCATTGGAAGGGGGATTATTTAATGGTAAGTTTTGAACATTTGCCTTTGTTTCTTCACTTTCCACCACTAAAATACAAGTCTTAGAATTCTATAAATTTCAATTACACTAATTAAGTGGGCTCTTAAAATTTAACCGCCACATATTTGTGCAAAATCATTGTGATAAAATATCATGGTGACTAATGATAAAATATCAAACTGTTTTGTTCCTCCTTTTTTTTAATGAATGAATTTCTTTTTATCAAAAAAATAATAATAATGATGATGATGGTATTAGCATCACAGTGAGAATGATATCATTCCAAAATGGGTAGGCGTTTTTGAAGGCATTGCACTGAGTGGGCTTCATTTGAGCATAGATCAAGAGCATCTAGGGCATTTAAAGAATTTACCTTGCCCTCTTTGTGGTTTTTTTCTCTGTGGTTGCTGTTATAGAAATGGCAAATAAATCCCTCCTCAGGGAGACATTGAGAATCCTAGCTTGTGTTTTTCCTTTAATATACAAATATAGCAACAGAGTTATTGTTGTTAAGATACATTGGCACTGTGGGTTGTTCCCTGTCCTTGATAATATCACCACAATTGAATACACGTATCACACCAACATTTTATATCATTAAGAAAGCAAAGCAAATCAACAACAAAAGAACATCAGCGAGAAAAGTAATTTTAGGGCTTATTTGTTTGAATGAATTGTGAGAATTTTAGGAATTCTACAAATGTTCAAATCTCTCTAACATTTGGAATGCGGAAATTCTAAAAATTCAAAATATTCAAAATGCATTTTTACGTGAGTTGGAATTTTAAATTCTTACATCAAATAAAGTATTTAAAATGCTCAAGAGACAAAAAGGGGAAAGGATGTTGGAAATTCTCATAAGCTCAATTCCTAGTTTTTTTGGCAACCCCACGCAAGCAAAAAAAAGATGACTACTAGTTCAAACTCTGAACAATCATGTAAGTACCAATGCTCCTTATATCCCGGGCACACTCGGGCTCCTACCAGCTCAATTGCCAGTTAGAGAGGCCTTTAACCAAGTGTGTGTGAAATATGAATGATAGTACTCCAGCAGACTACCAAATGACCCAACTCGCGAGAAATTGCTTTCTTCCCTGAAACCCCCCATCCGGGAAATTGAATGTTCCCGGCCTCTCCGATTCATCGCCTGCATAATGTGGTGGTGGCCCACATGCCCACAGCCTTTTCTTTTCAAGCGAATATTTCCAAGAATTGAAATAGTAAAGTCCCTTTTATAATCTTATCTTTGACGACTAAACTATTGTCGGCTTATAAAAATCATGGGTTAAAAAAACAAAACATTCTCCATCCTCACCACCTTTTGAAATAGCGAAATGAGCAAGTCTATCCCTTGGGACCATCATGGCAAGCCCACCTTTACCAATGATGGATGGTCCGGCAGGAATGATCAATATTGCCATGAGGTTGTTTGGTAAATGTAATTGAATAGATAAGATTTAAAATTGAAGAATCAAATGTGAATTTTTAAAAAAAATTATTAAATTTTCTTCCATTTAATGTAAAATTAATCCGGAGAGGTGGGAAATTAACACTCAACTACTACCCTAAAACTTCAAATCATAGAAAAGTGAGGGTTAGTTATAAATCAATATCATACATCTTATGCCCCTTACCTTATATCTTTCACACCTCATGTGTTCAATAATCTTTCGTTTAACCTTAAATCTCTATGTATTCTATACAAACAAATATATAGTAAATTTCAATTTAGTCGTAGGATCAACTAATCATAACCATTGATTAGGATCTCGAATGATTTGGATAAAACCGGTCTATAAACTAATTTAGCCTACCCAAATGGGTATGTATTAAACCCCCTTCTTATCAAACCATAGAGCAATGGATAATCAAATTAAGTGAGCACAAGAGCTGCCAACACACTCATAGTTGAGTAGTGCTGGCATCTCGATATCACACATGTATAAGGATTAATTATTGGGTCTCCGTATTGATAGTATCACACCTAGCCGGTAGGCTAACCTAAGAAAAAAATCAAGCAGTGAGCACCAAAGACCTAACTAGGGGCCCTCTAAAATGTCTGAAGGCCCTTTCTTATGCTAAGGCAGGGCCTCTTTTGATAAATTATATGGCTAGGTGGCCCCTCAAAGGGGAAAAAAGGAAAAAATACTTGCTGTGAGCACCAAAAGATAACATGGAGTACAATATTGGCTTTGCCTATCGGATTTGAACATGTGATTACAAAGTGCTTTGCATATGTCATCTGGATTTAATGGACTAGTGGTAGGGTCAGTGACTAAGAATATAATTAAAAAATGTTTATCTACCAAGTGATTGCGAAGAATGTTAGGTTCTTGACTTAGGGTTGGGCCCTGACTTAGCTGATGCGACTCAACTCAGAAGGCGCCAACTCGGCTTAATCAAAGATGCTCACTTAGCTGAGTCGGATTTTATAAAAATGGGGTTAGGTGTATGAACATGATGTGTGTGTGTGTGTGGGGGGGGGGGGGGGGGGGGATGCTCCTCTGAGAGCATCTCTCACCTTACTATGAGAGATAAGGCGGGGGCCCTCACGTTTAAGTTGTTGGCATTGGATATGGATTTGAGGGCCCTCACCTTATCTCTTATAGTAATGTGAGAGCATCTCTCATAGGAACATTTCCCTATATATATATATATAAACACACACCGAGCTAAGAACATAATATGTACACATTGCTTAAGTTTTCAGTTTGTACTTTTAAAAAGTATGCTCTTCACATGATATTGAGCCCATTCTGGATAACTAACGTAAAAAAGTCTTTATTTCTATTTCTAAAATATAATTGCTGGTGTAATTTGGGTTGTGGTTTTATGGGCATTTATGGTTTGTTGAAATTAGTTTCAAGTTGAAGTTTGACTTAAGATAATAAATTGCTGTGAATACTGCTTAACGCTCCGCAACTGTGGAAGTGCTATATATATAATAATAATAATAATAAAAGGTATTACGAAGGATAAGAAGAAGATACAGAAGAATAGGATATGGTAAGAGCTACATGTTATTGTTAGCTTGAACTTAGCCGACTGTTATTATTGAACCGAACAGAGAGTTGACTCTTTCTCCTTAACATGCCCCCTCAAGCGAGACAATTCTTGAACTGTGAGCTTGCTATGGAGGGACGAGAATCTAGGAGAGCGTAGAGGCTTTGAAAAAATGTTCGTTAGTTGATTAGCAGTGGAGGGGTATCAGACTTGAAGTCGTTGTTTTGCAACAAGATCCCGAACAAAATGGACATCAACCTTGATGTGTTCAATGCAACCGTGGAAGACGGGATCGGCAAAGAGATAGATAGCTCCAATGTTATCACACCAAATGATTGCAAGGCAATGAAGAGAATAACCAAGTTCAATAATAGAGATTGAACCCAAAGAAGCTCGCAAGATGTAAGAGAAACACCACGATACTCAACCTCGGTGCTTGACCGTGCAACAGTAACCTGTTTCTTGTTACTCTAGCTGAGAAGCTTGTGGCCAAGAAAAATGCCATACCCACTGGTGGATTTGAGATCATCGAGGCATCCGGCCCAGTCAGCATCTGTAAAGGCATAAAGTTGCAAGCAACTAATAGGTTGGAGAAGTAGACCATAACTGATTGTATGCTTTAGATAACATAAGATGCGTTTCACAACAGCCCAGTGTTCATCAGTTGGTGATTGCATAAACAAAATACTTTGATGACAAAGTACGCAATGTCCGGATGCGTACTGGTAAGGTATTGCAGGCACCCACTGTATTGCGATATAAAAATGGGTTGGAGAAGGTGGAGCTGGAAAAATGACTAAGTTGATTGCTTGTAACCATAGGTGAGGTCACAGGCTTGGCACTATCCATTTTGGTTTTGATGAGTAGGTTACGGATATATTTACTTTGAGACAACAACAAGCTTGAATTTCGACGTACAATTTCTATGCCAAGAAAGAAATGTAAAGAGACAGTCTTTAATGGCGAATTCTGTGGCCAACACCTGTAAGAGGGCAGAAATGTGATGCATATTGCTCCCAGTAACAATGATATCATCTACATATATGAGAAGAAGTATAATAGAGATGCTGGTGCTTTTGAAAAAGAGAGATGTATCAGAGTGCGAATTGACAAAACCAATCATTAAGAGAAAAGAGCTAAGTCGGTGATACCAAGTCCGAAGGGCCTGTTTGAGGCCATATAAAGCTTTTTGCAATTTGCACACATGAGTAGGGAAGCGACTATCTAAAAAACTAGGGGGCTGAACCATGTAAACCTCCTCATTGGGAAACCCATGAAGGAAAGCATTTTGTATGTCAAGTTAACGTAATGGCTAATTGAATATGATTGCCAAACTCAAAATTAGACGAATGCTAGTGGGCTTAGTCACAGGACTGAAGGTTTCTGTAAAATCAACTCCCATTTGTTGTTGAAACCCTTTTGGCACTAACCTTGTTTTATAATGGTCGATGGAGCCATCTGCCTTCCTTTTAATTCGAAACACCCACTTGCAACCAATTAAATTCATATGGGGAAGATAGGGAACTAGGTGCCAAGTACCATTACGCATGAGCGCATTAAATTCATCGTCCATGGCAACTCTCCATTTTGGGTCCTTATTAGCTTAAGTGAAACAGGTAGGCTCAATGTTGGTTGGCGTGCAATGTGTAACAAGTCCATGTGGTAATGGGTAGTGGGAGCTAACAAAGTTTGGGAACTGCTTAGATTGTCTTGTATTGTCCTTTGTTCTAGTGACCATAGGGTGTGTAGTTAAAGGTTAAATAGGAAGTGCTAAATTGGTGTGAAAAGTGGCAGAGACATCACTTGTGGTATAGATATCATTAGAAACAGGAATAATACTAGGAGCAGGGACCATAGGTGAACGTAAGACAATTTGATTGGAAGACTGGGAGGGAGCATGTGGGCACATCACCCCCTCAGTGAAAGGAGAGTAAGCATTGGGAAAAGAAGAAATCAATAAAGGAAAGGCCATGGGTGAGGGAAGGGAGGCAGCAAGAAGAGAAAAGGGGTTACCAGTGTCATTAAAAACAACATCCAGATAAATATAGAGGCAGCCTGTCTCTTTATGAAGACACTTGTATCCCTTATGAATATTGGAGTTGCCCATGAAAACACAACGGAGGGATCGAGGCTGAAGCTTATTTGTATTGTAAGGTCGAAGATGGGGTTAAGATGCACTCCCAAAGACTCTAAGAAAAGAATAATCAGGAAGCTTGTTAAAAAGTCTTTCATGAGGTGAGGCATTAGATAAAACAGGTGTGGACATGCGGTTAATAAGATAAGCAGTGGTAGTAAATGCACGAACCCAATATGGGAATGGAATGGAGGCACGGGCTAAGAGAGTCAAGCCAGTTTCTATAAGGTGGAGATGCTTGCGTTCAACAAGTCCATTTTGAGAATGGGTATGAGGACAAGAAAAAGTGTGTGTAATGCCATGAGAGGCAAGAAAATTTATAAACTTTATGTATTCACCCCCACCATTAGTATGCGATTGTTTAATTAGCAAACCAAGTAATTTTTCAACATGCAGTTTGAAAGAAATAAAAACTGATAATGCATCCGATTTTTTATGTAAAGGAAACAACGACATAAAGCGACTAAAATGATCAATAAAATATATGTAAAAACGATGGCCACCATTAGTAATATCTGGAGAAGGACCCCAGATATCAGAATGTATTAATTTAAGAGGATAACTACAATTAGAAAAATAAGAAACAAAAGGTAATTGTTTACTTTTATTACAATGACAGGCATCACACAAAAAAAAAAAAAAAAGGAAAAAAAGAGTAGAAGATGAAAATGGTACCTTGTACTAATTGCGAACTATGGCAACAACTTTATTAGATGGGTGTCCGAGGTGGCCATGCCAAATATCTGCAGAGGTGCGCTCTCCTATAAGTGTAGTCGGAGGAATAGAGTCCAAATTGTCAAAAACATAGAGACCATCCTTAATTGTCCCGCGAAGAAGAATTAGGCCGCTCACTTGATCCTTAACATAGCAACACGAAGGGTGAAATTCTAAAATAACATTATTATCTTTGGTGAATTGTGTTAGAATTTTATGTTGGCTAAATTCATGGGTTGGACAAAACTCTAGGGGTCCATTGAGTTGTATTTCGTATTTAGAAAAGGACTTTGAAGATAGAAAACTGGAAGAATTAGAAGAAGAAAGCTGGGAGAAAACTCGCTGAAATTCCGAATCATATAGTATGTGATTCGCTCGAGCGACCAATGCATTCGCTCGAGTGAACCCAGACAGAATGTGTTTCGCTCGACTCACCTTTATGATCGCACGAGCGATAGTCTGATACGCGAAGACAGTGGCTTGTCTGCTCGAGCGGACTCCCTGGTCGCTCGAGCGGGCCTGGGCGAAATTTTAGAAACTTCCCTGTTTCCTTTTTTGATTTATTTCAAAGTTGTGTTGCTAATTCCTAATCATATTATTACACATAAGGCACGAATCCAAGGCTATTTAAAGGATTCAAATGCTATTCTAAAAGGATCCCCTCACCTCTCAAGTTCTGATTTGGAGATTTAAGTGAGAGAATTCCTCTCTAGAGTTTTATTAAGGAGTTGTGCTGTCAAGTTCTCTAGAGCCAGTTTCTTCTTCATCTTTTGTAGAAGATGATCTTCTTGCGAGAAGAATTACGAGTCAAGTGCTGGATTGAGTTTGTTGCAATCAAAGGTGTGAAGTCGTTGAAGCGTGAAGCAACACAAGGTAACTTCAGTCCTTAGGTAGGGGATATTTGGGGAGGAAATATAAGTTTCTTGTAATTGCGAGATTCATAGTGCTTGATTAGATTCAGTTTGGATCCATGATTTTTCACCCGGTTAGGGTTTTGCACGTAAAAATCTGGTGTCCTTGTGGTGTATGCTTATGATTTTATTTCCGCTGCATATTTTCTGATTTTACACACTTTTTGGATTGATTTATTGAGTGGACCAATTTAGAGATCTCGTACCTTAAACTTTTAAATTGGTAGACAAATAATAAGTTCTTCGTAATAGACGGTACGCGCAACAAATTGTTTCAACAAAAAGATTTGGAAGGAGTTTTCATAATGGAAGAACCAACATGCGTGATAGGAAGAACATTACCATTTCCAACTTGGACTTGGTCATGACCATGATATTCATAATGGGTGGATAGATTAGCCATGTCAACTGTAAGATGGTGCGTTGCGCCAAAGTCTGGATACCAACATTGCCAGGACCCATAGGAGAAGCTGCCATCATCGTTGTAGGAGAGGGATGAGCACATTCAAATTCTGGATCATATCTGTGATAGCAATAAACAACTGTGTGACCTTGTTTGTTGCAGACTTGACAAAAAGAATGAGATCTGCTAGAGTCCTTGTAATCATAGGTGTTGTTACGACCATGGCTACAACCACGGTCACGGTTAGGTCCTGATTGAAACCGCCCTCAATCCTCTAGATGAACTAGGGTTGTGAGTTATAAGATTGGCAGAAGGCAAGTCGACTGAAATAGAGTTTTCTTCTAGGCGAGCTTCCAATGAAAGAAGAAAAGCAATTATGCCATCAGGAGAAATAGGTTCTATGCGAGTGGTCATAGAAGTGATAAAGGCCTCATAGTCAGAACTAAGGCCACTAAAAAGACTGGATGTCAAATCTAAATAAGAAACTGGCTAAGCCATTGCAGCAAGATTATTAGCAATGGACTTCCTCTTTTGCACATATTCAGCTATTGGAAGTGACCCTTTTTTTAGGGCATCTAGCTGATACTTCAAAGACAAAATTTTATCTCGAGATTGAGCAAAATACGTCTTCTCAAAAGACTTCCAAAAGTCCCTGGCAGTAGATAAACCAACCGCTTGAGCAAGCACAGGTTCAGCCAGGGAGGAGATGAACTAGCTTAGAAGAGTCCAGTCTTGAGTTTGGCACTTAAGAAACTTTTGATTATCAACATCAGTTTGGTTCCCCTGCTTGTCAAGGACAAATTGGGATGGACAGGGGTGGGAACCATCAACATAGCATATTGCATTATGCAATCTCAAAATGGGTAGGGACTGAGAAAGCCATAGAAGAAAGTTATTTCTATCGAGTTTAACAGGGAGGACATGAGAGACATTATGCACAAAAATAGGACTAGTGGAAATGGAGGATGGAGATGGTGAGACTGGAACTATTGTCGATGAAGAGAAAGCAGCAGTGCCCGTCATATTAGTTCCGTAGACAAAGGTCTTGACAAAGCTCTAATACCAACTTAAGATAATAAATTGTTGTGAATACTGCTTAACACTCCACAATTGTGGAAGTGTTACATATATAATAAAAGATATTACAAAGGAGAATACGAAGATACAGAAGAATATGAAAGGATAAGAGCTAGCTATTATTGTTAGCTTGACTTGAGCCAGCTATTATTGTTCAGCCAAATAGACAGTTGACTCTTTCTCCTTAACAGTTTGAACATCAATGTATGCACAACAATGTGGGAGTCTGGGTTTACGAGGTGATAAGGTGGTTTAACTTGTATTTATAGTCTGATAGATCTTGATTTTATATAGTTCATGAATAAAAAACAGTTCTTCTTCCCTGCCTCCCTCGTCTTTGTTTATCTCAAGACTTCAGGGGCGGCTCAACCATAAGGCGAGAAAAGCCCTTGCTTTAGTCCCCAAAAAAATAAGGTCTCATAGTATCATATACTATTAAAGTCATATTTTCACATTCTAGAAAAAACATTAAAGCAATTGTTATAGTTTTTTTTTCTCTCCAAAATATAAGGCCCCATAATAGTAATTAGTATTACATCTCACTAAAGTAATCTTTTCACATTCCAAAAAAGCATTAAAGCAACTATCATCCTTCTTTTTCGTTGCATAGCATCTTTTTAAATCCCTATAAGTCTTAACCTCCCTGTCACCTTAGTAGTGAGGTTTTTCAAATGAACATCTTTCTTGCCATATTAAAATATTTACACCAAAAGTTCAATCTCCACCAACGTTTTTCCATGTTAGGTACTCTTAACTCTCCCACCTTCTCTTTTTCTCTTATAGATTGCTAACTACTTTTTTTTATTATTTCTAAAGCAATCTTCTTTAAGGAATTACTGATTTGATTTTGTCTTTTCTTAATAATATATGTGGATATGTTTTGATAATATATGTGGATAATTTTGATAATATATGTTAATAATAATTCACTAACTCAAATATAATCTTTTTTTTATATTGAAAATTTTGCATCAAATTCGAAACTCATTTGCATCTATAATCATTGTGGCCAATAATGATAAATCACTAAATCTGGTTCTATTGTTCTATGCTTTTAATATTTCTTTTAATTCCAAGCTTGTTTTGTATGTTTATTATAGTTAGTGCTCGTTTTATTTGTAAATATTATTAGTTATAATTTATAAATGATAAATTTGTCTATTAGAAAAAACGAATCTGAGTACTCAAAACTTTAAAAAGAAGAAGAAAAGAATAATAGATAATTCGAGCCTCATTTAGGATTGCCGCTTGAGGCTTGAAATTGTCTCGAGTCGGCCCTAAGCACATCCTTCCTCTTTCTTAGTTGCATAGCCATGTTCTCTCCCTACAGACATGAACAAGAACCTATCTCTCCCTTTCCCTTCTTGTGCACCACTTCCTAATCTCATTATTGCCACAATCTCAACATTATCCTATTTATATAGGATTAGTTATATGAGTTTTACTATTTATCAATTGTGGAGCAACCGTAACGGGTAGGGTGTAAAATTCCGAGCGAGACACCACCTTTTCGAGGTACCAGATGTGTGGTGCGCATACATACCGTGCGTCGGTGAAAATTATCCATCATTACATTACTTATCTTTCCAACTTTGGAGTGTGAATGTGAGGTTTGTTTTCGTGAATTAAGTGCACATAAGACTTGTTGGTGACAATGAGGAAAGGAATGCAATATTAAGAGGACAATAAAAAAGAGTATCGCTCTAAATGGATTTTCTATTGTCTTTCATCAAACATCCTAGAAAGCACAACAAGATATGGGGTATACTCTCTAAGTAAGAATTGTTAAGCATGATTTTTTCTTTTTCTTTTTCTTTTTTTACGGTTAAACGTAGACCTCTCAATTTTCATTGAGGGATCATGAGCGTATTAGAGTCGTGTCATTTTCTCATCTAATTAAGATTAGAGTTTAGGAGTTTGCTTTTCCACTTGACCTTGTTTGAAGCGATGCTCTCTATAACTACTAGGAGTTTGCTTTTCCACCTGGCCTTGTTTGAAGTTGCTTTTCCACTTGACCTTATTTGAAGCAATGGTCTCTATAACTACTAACATGTCTTTCATGACCCCATAATTCAAGATCTATATTAGTCCTCTCCTCTAATTCCCTGCACTCATAACCCTTCATTATGTTTCCATATTTGATTTTGACATTTTTATGTACATGATCAAACATCCCAAATTTATTTTTGATTTATTCTCTATAGAATCTATTTGTAGGTTCTCACTTATTACTCATTTCTCATTCCTTATAACTCCATGCATCGATTTTAGCACGTGCATCTCAATGACATGGTGCCTGACATTCATTTGGATACAACAATGCAAGCCTAAATGCCATCATTTAGCCCCATTCAGCAGTGTCGGCCTAATGTCATCGCATAGCAAATGTTTACTTCATTGAAGTGGTAGTCGATGTTTGCATGATGCTAATCCTAACTTGTCTTATTTTGCCCATTACTACTAAATGAGTTTTCCATATCCAACTCAAATCCTTCGTCTTGTTCTATAGTTGGTTCAAGATATTGAAACCAATCATTACTAGCTTATTCTCAATTTTTATCATCGGTTCTTTTATACTAATTGTCACAATCATCATTGCCTTATCCCATCAATTTTGTGTGAGCTTAATAAGTTTTACCAATTAGTTATAAAAAAAGATGTCATCTTACATCTTAGAACTACAACATATGAGAGTGAGGATGTGCGCCCGTGGCGCGGTGTCTTCTGGTGTGGGAATGTCCTTTTTGTGAGGAAGAGTGTGTGACTTAATGGTAGCTTTGGAATCTTAGTACTCAAGTAAGGCAAAAAGAAAACACTCCACAAGAACATGCTCATGTCCTACAACATGCATTGCTCCGCTTGTCATTTAAGTCTTAATTCCTTCTTGTTTCCCTCTTCCTTTGATATTTTTTTCATTAATTGCCTAAGTGGAAAGATGGCTTCTATAGTTGACCGTGGCAGGAAACTAAGTTGATTTTCAAATATCTTGGTCTTTTGTTTAGATCTTTGTTCCATTGCTCTTTCTAAATAGCTTCATAGTGTGGCTCATAAGTTTAATTCCGTGATAGTTGGTGCAACTTTGTATATTTCCTTTTGTTCTTGTATATAGGTACTATGATGATAGTTATCTTTTTATTTTTTTTTATCCAATTGGCTGGAACATTCTGGTATTGGCCTTGGGCGAAGGGGAATGCCTAAAAAAAAATTTCGATCTGTTTCGATTGTTCCGGCTTATTCCGACCATTTTCCAATCATAATTTCGACTCAAATTTCAGACCAATTCCACCCCATTCTGACCCATGCTTAATACTATAGAAAATGTTCAATTTCAATTTGTAGAGTGTAGCTTAATCCAGGTGATGTAAGCATAAATTTTTAGTATTGTTCTAGAATTCAACTTTTTTTTTTCAATTTTAAGTATTCTTTTATAGATATTTTATTTTTTAATCGTGTCTTTTTTGAAATGAAACACCGGAATTGACTAGACTATTGAAATGTTCCACTACTGGGTCAAACCGGAATTACAAGTGGAACTGAATTGACAACTATGACTACAACACTTCTTTTCTATTCATCCGACATTTTCTTTGTCCTTCAATATCGCATTGAGAGCCTAGTTAACAAAATCCATCCAATTTCTCTTAATCATTTCCAAGCCCCTCTATCAGGACGCCATTTGATGCAGTCACTTTTCCTGTCTTTACTAATGTCAATGCTTTGTTCATATTTTATCCTAATTCTACTATAGAATGCATGTTTTGCTAATGAAGTATCTTCTCTTGTCTGCAAGCTTTTTATAGAATCTTCATTTAAAAGTTTGTAAAAGCATTCTCTCCACCTTTTTTTTAATAAAAGATCATGGTCCTTCACTAAAACTTTTTGTTTGATGCTCGTTAAGCATCTGACAAGATTTATGTCATTACTTCCCTTCCATCATTCTTGCTAATTTGAAAATATCTCGCTCCTTCTCTTATTCACAACTTATTAAACATGTCTTCTTATGCTCTGGATGTTGTATCATATCTACTCTCTCATGTTGGCAAATAAGATAAGCATTCTAACTAAGCAATGATAGAGATTCAATCAATTCAAAAGATAGACCCAAAGAAGGAATTAAATGTTTGAATACATGATTTTCTCCTGATATTCAGGATCTGTATCTTATCAACATCAGTCCTCATCCTTGTAAAGTTATTTTATATATACAATATAGAAATCCTCTGAAAAATACACATGAGAGAGAGAGAGAGAGAGAGAGATTACAACAGTTAATATTTACTCAAATTACATGTTATCAAAGCTTCTTGACTCACGTCCCAGTCCCTGGACTTCTTCTTCATGGTTGATTCTTTTCTCCACATGTGCTTCTTCTCGCACTATTCACAGCATCTGTGTTCTCTCAGCGACACCAGGTCCTCAGATCTATCTCCATGTGTACCTGTGCATTCACCAGACCAGCACCTCTTTTTCAATGGCTGAATTAGGTACTTCCAGTGCTAGCACTACTCCTTCATTTGTCATATCAAACATATCAAATCTTGTATCGATTAAAGTGGACCGCCATAACTATCTATTGTGGCGCGCCCAATTTGAACCACTGCTTATGAGTCATGATTTAATGGGTTTCGTTGATGGCTCCAATCCTTGCCCGGAAAAATATCAACGTGACAAGGATGAGAAGGTTATTTCAATGATTGATCCTGCAATCCTGAATTGGAATCGACAAGATCAGAACTTGCTTAGTTGGATCCATGCCACTCTCTCTGAGCACGTATTGTCTCAAGTGGTTAGTCTCCGCACTTCTCATGCTGTTTGGACTGCCATTGAACGACACTTTGCATCCCTTTATCTGGTTCACACCATTGAGTTGAAACGTCAACTGCAAAGCCTGCAAAAAGGGAGTCTCTCTATCACAAATTATCTATTAAAACATAAAATCACTGTCGATGAACTCTCAGCTATTGGACATTTTGTTGATGAGTCTGATCAAGTAACTCATATATTGGATGGTCTTCTTGAGGAATATGATCCAGTGGTCATCAATGTTACTGATCAAACTGATCATGTCTCAGTAGCCTATGTCCATGGACTTCTCCTAATTATGGAGATGTGAATTGCGCGTCATCGGTCCTCCACCTCTAGACATTCGGAACAAACTACCACTACCCTCTTTACTCCAAAAAGTGGAAATACTAATCATTCTAGGCGCAATGGAGGCCATTTCTCTAACTATGGTCGTGGCCATAATGGCCACAATGGAGGATGTAGCTCCAACAATTCAAACAAAAATGCTAATTCTACTGGTACTAGCTCCATGCCTACACGTGGGCCTCCTCGCATATCCAATCAAATTTGCAGTCGGATTGGGCACTCTGCAATAGGTTGATATCATCACATGGATTATGCACATCAAGGACGCAACCCTCCATCAAGGCTTACTGCTATGGTTGCCTCCAATCAACTCTCCCGTGACCATACTTGGTATACAAATACTGGTGCAACTGATACATCACATCTGACGTCAACAACCTCACTCTTCGGTTTGATTTTCATGGATCTGACTAGGTTTCAGTCGGCAACGGTGCAGGTTTGAGTATCTCTCACATTGGCTCAAGTTCTATTTCTACACCTACTGCTCATTTTCACCTTTCTCATATGTTACATGTTCCTCATATGTCTACCAATCTTATTTCTATAAATTGCTTTGCCACTGATCATAATTGTGTCTTTGGGTTTGATGCCTCCAATTTTTGTGTTAAGAACAAGGCTGCGGGGAAGATGCTTTTCCACGGGTAGAGTGACAATGGTCTATTTATTTCCGATTCGTAGGATTTCTACTTAAATAAAGCTAGTCCTGCTGCACTCATTGGTGAAAAAGTCTCCACGTCTATGTGGCATTCACGGTTAGGACATCCAGCATCCACTGTATTGCATTGCCTTCTTTCAACTTTCCAGTTACCACTTCATGGGTCTTCAAAATTTACTTGTGTTTGTTGTACTAAATGTCAAATGGGTAAAGTAAAACGCTACCCTTTTTAGCTTTAGCTTCTTTGTCATCTATGCCATTGGAATTAGTACATTGTGACCTTTGGGGTTCTTCCCCAGAACAGTCCGTTTGTGGGTTTAATTATTACATATCTTTTAATGATGACTGTACTAAATATATTTGGTTATATCCCTTGTCTGCTAAGTGCTAGGCTTTTACTACAATTGTGAAATTCAAATCTTATGTTGAGAACATGTTGTCATTAAAAATTAAATCATTTAAATCCGATGGCGGCGGCGAATTCACGAGTCATCGCTTCAAAGAATTTTTGGAGATTAATGGCATCAACCATCGAATCTCATGTCCCCACCCTCCAGAACAAAATGGAGCTGTGGAACGGAAACACAGGTATATAACAGAAATGGGACTTACTCTCTTGGCCCAAGCTCATATGCCATTATGTTATTAGGTCGAAGCTTTTAATGCTGCTATTTTTCTTATAAATCGTCTTTCTTCAAAAAATTTACAAGGTCGCTCCCCATCGGAATGTCTTTTTCAATGCCCACCAGATTATAATTTTTGCGATGCTTTGGATGTCTTTGTTTTCCTTGGCTATGACCTTATAACAAAAATAAGTTGGAATTTCACTCTCGGCCATGTGTTTTTATTGGTTACAGTTTAAATCATCATGGGTATCAATGTCTTGACTTAGACACTGGCCGTGCTTTTCTTTCTCGTTACGTGGTATTCAATGAACAGGTCTTTCCTTTCAAGGTTATAGCATCATCGTCCACCAACTCTACCCCGGAAAGCACTGCTCTAGTGGTCTTGCTTCAACAAAATCCAGGTATCTATAAATTGCCCACAAACAATGGCTCGTCAATCCATCCCACCAACCCACAGCAGCCTAGCATTCTTGGCCCAATCCCATTGCCTAACCCAATTCTATAATCTAATCCCACTGTATCACAAAGCCATTGTCTTGCATAGCCTGCACCAGTCCCAGACTCCATTATTCCAACTGCACTTGATATTCCAACACCAAGTTCAACTACAAGCAGCTTCTCTACTACACAAATCCAAGAGGAGCATCTTCAAGAGCTTCCCACTTCTGGCCCTCTTGAAAAATTGATTCCAATGTAGCAACTACATGGCATTGATTCTTCTACACATGAGTCCACTGCAATTGATCCACCACCAACAACAACTAACCCAACTGGTGAGCAATCTGTAAATAATTTGGGAGCCCAGACGGTGGCACCAACACATGCTGCCACATGCTCTTCTACTATTGCAACAAATCAAGTAGATCGGCATCAACGAATAATGTGCATTCTATGGTGACCAGAAACAAGGATGGCACACATAGGCCTAAGGTTCTTTCTATAACTTGTCATCCTCTACCTATTGCCCTTCATGCAATAATATATATGACAAAACCAACTTGCTTTAGTATGGCGGTCAAGGGCCCAGAATGGCGGGCTGCCATGGCTCTTGAATTTGATATTTTTCAATATAATGGAACATGGTCCTTAGTTCCAGCCCTTAAAAATATGAACATTGTTGGGTGTAAATGGGTATACAAATTAAAACAAAAGGTTGATGGATCAATTGAACATTACACGGGCCAATTGGTGGCAAAGGGTTTTCATCAACAAGCTGGTGTTGATTTCACTAAAACATTCAGCCCCGTTGCCAAACCAACTACCATTCACATTGTTTTATCTCTTGCAATCCGATTCAATTGGCCAATTAGACAACTTTATGTCAATAATGCCTTTCTTAATAGTGAACTACACAGGAGGTTTATATGCAACAACCCAAAGGATTTGTGGACCAGCAACATCCAGACTAAATTTGTCGATTACACAAATCATTATATGGACTCAAGCAAGTTCCTCTGGCCTTGTTCGAAAGATTCACAAACCATTTGTTTTCTATTGCGTTTGAGGCATCTTCCGCGGCCCATCATTATTTGTGTGACATTATTCCAATATCTTTATCATCTTGTTATTATTTTAACGGGCAATAACCCATCCTCAGTTCAAGCTCTAATTCGAGAGAAGGGCTCGGCTTTTGCCATGAAAGATCTTGGCCCAATACATTATTTTTTGGGCCTTGAGGTGCATTGTTCCAGTGACAAGTTATTTCTCTCCCAAACAAAATATGTCGTTGATTTACTATGAATGTACAAGATGGATGGTGCTAAACCTTATACTTCTCCTGTGATGACTGGTAACAAATTAAGTGCATTCGTTGGAGATCTTCTTCCAGACCCATTTGAATATAGTAGTGTAGTTGGGGCACAGCAGTATCTAACATGGACCCGGTTGGACATTACCTTTGCAGTTAACCAAATGTGCCAATTTATGAGTACTTCGACCACTACACATTGGACAGCTGTTAAACGAATTTTGAGGTATATTAAGGAGATCATGGTCTTTTGTTCCAAAAACCTGCCAACTTCGCATTAACATGTTTTTCAGATGTCGATTGGGCTGGACATCTCGATGATTGTCGCTCAACTTCCGGATAGTGTGTGTTTCTTGGTAACAATCTAATTTCATGGAGTGTAAAGAAACAACCCACAGCTGCTAAGTCTAGCACCAAGTCAGAGTATCGCTCTCTAGCACATTCTGCGACTGAGTTGTCTTGGATATTGTACATACTCTGAGATTTGAACATTCCTATGAGTCAAACTCCAATCATATGGTCTGACAATATTGGTGCGATCTCATTAACTTCTAATCCCATTTTTCATGCAAGGACGAAGCACATCGAAGTTGATTATCACTATATTAGGGAAAAAGTGTTGCGAAAAGAACTTATTGTTTGCTTTATTTCTACCATTGATCAATTAGCAGACATCTTCACAAAAGGACTTATATCACACCATTTTTCCTTGCTTCGAGACAAGCTCATGGTTTGTTCACGACCTATTAGCTTTAGGGGCAGTGTTGGCACACAAGATAAGCATTCCAACCAAGCAATGTATAGAGATTCAATCAATTCAAAAGATAGACCCAAAGAAGGAGTTAAATGTTTGAATACATGATTTTCTCTTGATATTCAAGATCTGTATTTTATCAACATTAGTCCTCATCCTTGTAAAGTAGTTATTATATATATACAATATAGAAATCCTCTCAAAAATACACATGAGAGAGAGAGAGATTACAACAATTAATATTTACTCAAATTACATCTCATACCCTCTATTATCTTTTCTTTGTTGCCTATTTATGTCCTCTACCATTATGGATAATTTAAAAAATCTCTTTTTAATAGTCTTTAATAAGGGCCAAATGCGTGGGCATTGTTAGGCCAAAAAAAAAAGAAAGGGCTTTGAACTAAAATAAATTCTCGGATTAAGACACATGGCATCTTGGTTAGGTTAACTCTAAGAATTAATTTTATTGGACACTTCTGTTCATCTATTCTAAGAAAATAAGAAAGATTGTGTATATAAATTATTTTAACTATCTATTTCATCACTGTAGACTAAAACTTCGATATGTCAAATAAAATATATCTATGGTAGGCATCTATCATAAGCCTACTTCTAAGGCCCTTACCAAGATGTTATGCGTTCCAGAATTCATATCATGTCCACCGTTTTCATCTTATATATATATATATATTACAACAGAGAGCAAAATCTATTGCAAAGTTAACAGGAGTCATGTTATATTTAATGTTCCCAAAATGGTAAGGCCATATTTTTTTTCTGATGGGAATATGCACAAAGGGGTGGTGTGGAGTTTTTGGTTGCCATTATTTACAAAAGAAGACTCCATTGAATCACAAATACTCATTGAAAATATCCCACACAACTTTGGTGCGGGATAACCGTAGGAGAAAATCCTCACAAGGATGGCATGGGATTTTCAATTTCCACTGTCCACAAAAGCAAGACCCTGAATTAAAAGAGCCAAAGTGAAAATCCTGCAAACCAACTGTATTTCTCTATCTAGGCCTGGACCTAATAGATCAGCCGAATAAATAATTGGACTGATACTCTAGGGCCTATTCTTATACCTTAAAGTTGAAAAATATTTGGGAAAAAAACCTTATTCTCTATCCTCCTTGAGCCATGCAAGTAGCTTCATGCACCTCAGCACAAATCCTTTTTGCATCGGTTGAGGGAGAAACATACCTCTTTCTCTACCTCTGAGACCTTTTAGAAAGGAAATGCCTCTATTCGTGAAACGTCTCTACTTAACCTCATTCCATCAAAGCCCGATTAGATTCTCATGCAATTAAGAAATATATTTTGTCATCTCATTAAATATGGAGTTACAACTACTGTTATGGCAATTCCTCTATACTAGCCACACTTCTTCTTCTTTAAAAAAAGGAATGAAGCGAAGAAGGTTGATTTCTATATTGACTCTAAAAACTACATTTCAGAGGAAACACCGTATTTGGTAAAACAGTAAGAAGTAAAGACAATTGGAAATAAATCTCTCTATGCAACACGAGAGAGAATGGTATAATGAAGGACTATTTATCATTTTTTACATCATCTAAACATAGTATGATATGCTGTATAGGATATTGTTACATAGTATTGATAGGTACGGCTATGCATGGTATGGGTTGGCAATGATCTCTCCAAGATAGGCAACTAATTCACGTGGATGAGAGAATGTGGGAGGTTATCCATCCCAATTGTATCATACGATAATCTTAGGTGGGTCATGGTTGTTACTTAGATGAGGATTGGTACTCTCTCTAATTCTCTTTGCATTTTAGAAGATAAGTTACCTGGATGAGGGTTGATTTTGCCATACTAGTATGAGGATCAGTGCTCTCTCTGCCTTTTAGAAGACAAGTTACTTGGATGAGGATTTTTTTTCTTTTTTATTTTGATTTTGTAATAGTTGCCTTCATTTTTTAGTGTTTTGTTGAGATTGGTGTTCTTCATTTGGATTTGTCGGGGATTTTCAATTGCTTTTTTAATGGATTGATGTGATTCATTTTTTGGATGAGAGAAAACTATCAATTGCTTTAACTCATCTGGAATTGGATGTAGGTAATGTGGATTTCAGTTATCTAGAAATATGCATTTTCCCTACATTGTTCGGTGTGAGGATCATATTTGGCCTTAATTTAAATTGTTTACTATCTTAGTTAGCATATGTGGATTTTCTTTATGCAAAACTCACGTTTTCCCCTACTCTACTAGTTTAATTTAAATTGCATAATTGAGTTTCTGGCTTAGTTGGCACATGTGGATTAGGATTTGATGTTGTTTCAGGCTAACACATTTTGCAAAGGCATTATAAGTTCCTTCAATGTTTTTTTTTTTTTTGGATGTTTAGATAAATGATTTAAGCTTGATCAGGAAAGTTAATTCAAGGGTATAGTTTTGTAGAATTTGGAGTTGAATTAATTTTTCCTTCCTTTCTTTTATATTTAAATTGGGGAAATTAGACATTTAGTACAATGTGAGCGAGTGCATACTTTTGTGGGCTTGAGTTTTGGGAAGCAATAACTCTTGCGATAACATAAAGAATTTGATTTATTTTATACTTTTTTAGTTTTTCTTTTGGTTTTTTGGGTTCTTTCTTTGGTTTTTGATGCCTTTGATGGTTTGTGCATGAGAAAAGACATCATAGTTTTTACTGTGCAAAAAATGATCCCTGCTAGTGTTAATCTCTTTATTTACCTTTTTAGACTGACTGACGATCGTCACTCATTTCAGTTGTCACTCATGACTTTCTCTTCCTTCCTTTCTTCCTTCTCTCCCTCCTCTTTCTCCATCTCTCCCCACGCAACACCCACAATGTCAATGCCTCCAGTCCCATTCTATAATCCATTCTATGTGGGCATTGTCTCCGAATCCTATCCTTAAATCCAAACGGCAGATGAAAATGTAAAACAATACATTGTACACAGTTGACCGTATATGTTTGCTAAGGGCCAGCTTTACCATAAAAGCAAGAATAGCCCTTGCTTTAGGCCACCCCAAAAAACTAAGGCTCCAAAAGTAGCAACTGCCATCTTTTTTCCAAAAGATAAGGCCCCATAATGGTCAAATTCCAAAAAAAAAAAAAAAAAAAACAACTACATTCCTTCTGTTTCTTCCCAAAAATATCTTTTCACATTCCAATATGCACTTGCTTCGGCCCATACCGAGACGATATCTTACTGAGATATCGGTCTGGGTATCATATCAACCCGTATCACCAAAATATCAGCTGCCACGGCTGATATTTTCGAAGTATTAGTCGTAACGATCGATACGACCGAAAAAAAAAAAAAAGGGACAGAGAGGGGGAGGAAAGGAAAACAAAGAACACCATTACAAAGGAGAAAAATGGAAAAGTTTAATTGTAGATGCATTTGTGGTTGTTGCAAAAAAAAAAAGAAAAAAAAAAAAACAAAGGGGGAAAAGACAAAGAAACAGAGAGAGAGAGAGAGAGAGAGAGAGAGGAGGAGGAGGAGGAGGACGGTACTTGCTGGATTGGAGCTCCACCGACGTGCACAATATCGTCATCGGAGCTGCAGCCGTCAATGGAGTTGCAGCCACCCTCTGTTTCCCCTTTTCTTCTTCTTCTTCTTCCTCCTCTACTTCTTATTTCCTTTTCTTCTTCCTCTCATCTTTTCCTTTCCACCTCTCCTTGTTTCCTCTTCTTCTTCCTCTCCTCTCTTCTTCCCTCTTTCCCTTTTTTGTTTCCCCTCACCATTTTTCTATTTCTCTACAAAGGAGTGAGAAGTGAGGACGGTGGAAAAATCACCCTTTTAGGGTTTCATCTTTCATTCTCTATATATAGATTTTAAAATGTGGGCCAAGTTTGATTAGTTGGGCCAAGTTTCAATCTAGGTTTAAACTTTAAAACCTGGGCCAACATACTCATAGAATTAAATGCTATTTTTATGGAATGGTTTGGATATCAATAGTGCTCCACAACACTATTTAAATTATATGCCCCTTATTAAATGGGTCGTCAAGAATTTTAATCAAATTAGACTTAAGCTATGATTTGATTAATCACCGAAAAGAATAAAATTTTAAGAAAGGGCCAATTGCATACTGGCCAATCCAATATGTGGTAAGTCTTATTTGAGTTATGGTCTCGTCAAATTGATAGTTATTTAAAGTGGTTTGTATTTTATATATGAAGTACTACATTAATTGATTTATAAAACTACATAGATGGGACCAAATATTATACACTAAACTTAATATAATTATTTTTTAAAATTAAATTGCGATACAGGATTTCATGACTTAGGAGCACCGATATTTTGATTTATTATTGTTACTAATGAAAAAAAAAACATTGTTTTCCAGCATTTTCTAAAACTTTGGATTTTTTGGATTCTTTGCGAATGTTTTTGGATTAAAAAAAAAATTCACATCGTGACGACCACGACGGACCGATGACTGCCACTGTATCGATATCATATCGGTTTTCCGGCCTGGTTGATACCTTGACCGAAACCGCGATTTTAAATCATGCTTTTTACATTCCAAAACATTGAAGCAGCTTTTTACTGTTGAGAAGTTATTGCCATTAAAAGAAAAAAAGAAAACCCCAAAATTAAAGCAAGCAAGAAATCCCTTTTCTGTTATGAAAATCCTCCAATTTGCACATTTTCCCCCTGTTATGCTTGGAATCCAAAGAAGACAATCTCCCTATATTCTACTTCGATCACTTCAATCCAAGGGATTTTCTTCATACTCTCGTCTCACTGCACTCTAGAAGTCCTTCCTACTTGCGCTTCTACAATTGTTGTCAGGTGGCTTCAAGAAGAGGAACTGCTATTGATGAAGGCTCTATCAATGAAGCCAGAAGCCAGGCATGCATTTTATATGTTTTTCAAAATTTTGGAGTTTTCCTAGGATAGATATGATGAGAAAATAGTAGATGATATATAAATAGATAATGAATACAAAGTACAGCCAACACAATTTCACACTTTTACAAAAAAAAAAAGACTTTTTTGACGAGATTTTCTCATTTTTATTGTGATAAATTTTTTTTTGCGTTAACATTTTTATTCTGATATTGCCATGTTTGACTCTTGCAATATTATATTTGGAGAATATTGTGACATTATTAAGATGATAGAATTTCAAATATATTTTGCAATACGGTTGGGCAGTGTGCTCCTTCATTTACTGATAATGGGTCCCGACACTCTTCCATCCAAACTGTTCAATTTGAAACAACCCCATGATAAGATGGGCCACCACATCAATGCAATCTAAAAACGCATACATGGTTTCCACACGATTAATTTCCATTTCAATTGCAATTAGTGTGGCAAGTCTTGCCTTACCCATCAATCAGCTTACAGTAACTATGGATTGGAAAGACTGACGGTTTGGATGGATGATTGGTGGGCCATCACTAGGAGATGATTGGTGGGCCATCACTAGAAGATGCCCTTTATTAGTTCTCACTCATCTGCTCTCCTACACAGCCTCTGCCCATATGGCCTTTGTACACTTCATTCCCAACCGCTCAAATCATGGGCCCCACCATGGATGGGACATAATCAAATAATCTCTCATCATCATACGATGTGCCCCTCTTGAAGTAGATGCCATGTGATGTGACATGTTAATTTGATTTCTGATTTCTATCCTATTATCACTGATGGATGAAATCATTTTATTTCCGGTTTCTATCTTTGCTGTACAACTGAATTAATATTCAATTTTCAAAAATTGGCCGGTGACTTGTTGGGATTATTGACCATCTTGATACAAGTTAAATTTATTCAGTATGGGGTGGCCATGATGGATGAAGTTATGAGTTATCCCAACTTATTTGATTTATTCAGTAGTGGGCCCTTATGGATGAATGCTCTCAATTGAAAAATACATGTTAAGAAAACCTGAATATAAGAACTTCCTGATTTTACGATAAAAAGTGAGAAAAATATATTTTAAATAAAATACTTATAGTAATATTAAATAATTAAAAAAAATCTAATTTAGAATTATCACTTTAGACCTCAAATTGTATCGAGCCCGCTTTGCTTTTGCTTCTTTAACCCATGGCTTTTAACCAGTACGCGTGGGTTGTTAGTGAGTGTGTGGATCATTTACATGACATGAGCACCATTTTCAAGAAGAAGAATTTATAACCACACACGCTTGCTTGACGTTTCCAACGTTGAACTGAGCTACGAAGAATTTAATATTTATCATCCGATGAGGAATTCATTGATGTGAAGAGTTGTCTTTCTTTAAAAGTATGGAACTTTGGCGGTTGCCATGGTGTCAGTGAAGTTTGCCTTTCTTTGAAAATCTGGAACTTCATTTCTTTGAAATGAAACATTTCAACCTGGTGTAGAATTTGTCACGAACAAGAAGGCAAAGATGAAGGCTATTTTTTCAATTTTTTCATTGAGAGAGAGAGAGAGAGATATGGGGTTTTCATTTTCAACTCTAGTAAATGATATTCACAAAATATTTCCAACGGCCCCCCCCCAACCTGGTGTAGAATTTGTCACGAACAAGAAGACAAAGATGAAGGCTATTTTTTCAATTTTTTCATTGAGAGAGAGAGAGAGATGGGGTTTTCATTTTCAACTCTAGTAAATGATATTCACAAATTATTTCCAACCCCCCCCCCCCCCCCCGGGGACAAAGCCTAACACCACAATCTCCAAAAACCCCATCTTCATAGACCATCTTCACCACAATTTTCAAAAAAGAAAATAAAAAATCTCAAACCAATAACAAAACAAAGCCCAGAAAAATACTATCCTTTTATGGAGGTATTGTGGGTGGTGGGTTGGGTAAGAAATAGAGTGGAAAGATATGGAGAAAGAAAAGAGAGAAAAGGAAGAAAAAGAAAGAAGAAATGAATGACAACATGGTAAATGAGTTATGATATCGTTGGCTCAGTTTAAAAAAAAGAGAAAAAAGGAGGTTAAAAGTTAAAACCGGCAGGAGGGCCTTTTTTGTACACTAGAAACTACGAGGTCTTTTTTCGTGCATGGGCCATATGATGAGTTTTTTCCCGTAAAAGCCTGTGGTATATTTCAAGAAATGAATATCATATTTTTATGGATTTTGTTGGTTTTTTTTTTTTAGTACTTTAAAATTCTTGGGTTATTTTAGACCTTAATATCACATTCAGTCATTTGGTTGCTTGTTTTATAATCAAAGCTTCTTCTTTTAGGAGACAAATATCTCATCTTTTTGGTTTGTTGGTTTTTTTTATTTTTATTTTTTATTTAAACCGTGCATTGCACAGGCCTTACTGCTAGTGTTTTCATAAAGACAGGATAGACGTGGCTCTTCTGAACAATTTCAACACATACAAGTGTAACAAGTTATTTATGTCTAAGGCCTGTGCCTGAACTTTAGACTGTTGGTCTTCACTCGTGTCTGCATATTATGAAAACTGGTTGGTAGGTGTGTTCATGGTCAGACCGGGCCAAAGCTTATCCAAACATGGTCCGCATTCATTGGGCCTGAAACTCAGGACTGTTCCAACCCATTTTCAGACTTTCACCCAAGTAGGGTTCGGAGCGGGTTCAAGTTTTGGTTGCATATTATTAAAGGAGCGGGTTCAGTCAGGTGAGAACTGCCGCTTAATAATATTACTTTGTGCCCTTTTTTTTTTATTATAAAATAGAAAAACAACAAGGACATCAAACCAAAACAAAGACAATAAGACCTAACTCCCCCCAATTGATGTACTTGTTTAGCACAAAGTTGCAGATACCTTGCAAGAGAATCAGGTCATGTGGTTTGAGCCTGTCCCTCTACCAGACAGTGATTCCTTTTCTTTTTCTAAAATAAAAAAAGAAATTGACAGTATGAACTATGAAACCTGACCCAACCCAAACTCATCACGGGTTGGGTTTGGTATTACAAACCATAAACATGTCATGATTTGGGTTAAGTACAATGCGGGGCATGCATCAGTCAGGTCGGGTCGGGTCACATTCGGGTTTTTGCCAACCGGTTTCCATTCCCAAGGCAAGAAAATTAGGACCTGGCACATTCCATGGGCCTAGGAAAATGAGCACAACCCAGCCCAATATGTGTTGGGCTCAGGAAGGGCTTAGGCTGTCTCGCCCACTAGTACCCTACTGGCTGGGTTCAGAAAAGCCAACTGCAATGCTAGGCAAAGGCTAAGTAAGCTATACATATCCAGAAGAAATCACATGCAAAAGAGGAAATTGATAAAGCATAAGATCACATTTGGCAATAGGTGAGAAATCTGCCGATGTAAGGATTCCTCACTAGTCCTGGAACAGCGCTTGATTCCTTAAAAACCAAATATTTCCAAAATGCATGCTCACAACAAAGAAGAGAAATAGAGAGATTGTTCAGTTTACTTTATTGAGAAGTTGCAGTTGAAAGCAAGAACTAGATTGGCGCGCGAAAATGAGAGCATGCCTTACCATTGCGCTACACACTGGTTCAAAAATGTTCATTTGAACATGCCAAATGAAGGATTCGCGACGGTGAAACCCCCATCAATGACAAGGTTGTGCCCGCTCACATACTTCGAATCATCGCTCCCTAAGTAAAGAACTGCCTGTGCAACATCCTCTCCTTCAAGACTAACACCTTTCAGGTTAGCACATGACCTCATGGCCTTGTCAAAATCTTCATCATCCAGTCCAACAAAGCCCCTAGACAATGGGGTTGGGACGACGTAGGGCGATACACAATTTACTCTAATACCATATTTCCCAAGCTCAATGGAGGCGTTCTTAGTGAGTCCGGCCACCGCATGTTTCGAGCATGTGTAGGCATGAGAAGCCGCCGCTCCAATCACTGAGCTAACACTGGCTGTGGAGATTATGCTACCATGACCAGCTGGGATCATCACACGGGCAGCATGCTTTGTCCCTAGGAATGCACCTGTTATGTTGGTTCTGAGGACCCGCTCGAAGTCGGCCACATCATTCTCAAGAATGGACCGTTTCCTTGGATCACTGATGCCTGCATTGTTGAACATGATGTCCAGCTTTCCATGGGTGGTGATGGTGTAGTCGACGGCGTTCTGAACGTCGGTTTCGTTGGTGACATCGCAGTGGATGAAGGAGGCAACTGAAGTGCCCAAGTCCTTACATACAGAGTGGCCAAGTTCATCTTGTATGTCTGCAATTACAACTTTCGCGCCATGGAGGGAGAATAGCTTGGCAGTGTACTCACCAATGCCACTGGCACCCCCTGTGATCAATGCTACCTTGCCTTCCAATCTACATGCAATAGTCATGATTAGGTGTGGAATGAGGACAATTTAATATGGAGAAATGATACTTATATGCAAGAGAAGCATATGAAATGCTTTCATAAAAGTAGTTAATGTATAATTCAGAGGGAGTTCTCTCTTGAGGCTTGATGTTAAAGGCACCAATGCATTGTTTGGATTAGATGGAAGTTCTAGTTGTAGATGAAGTTTGACTAAAAAAAAAATCCTCATCAAATGACAAAATCCATCAATTTAAGGGCCATGAGATTTGAATATAAAGTATGGGTGCTTCAATCCAATGGTAATTGACATTCTAATCAGAATCAAATTTGGCCCAAACCACTCTTAGCTCAGTGGCAAGGACCCCGTCTTATAGTAACCCCGGGGATTGATCCTTGGTCCTCACGTTGAAAGTACCAATCCTGCAAAAAAGAAAGAACGAGAGAAGAGACTCAACCATCCACCCTATCAGATAGTTGACTCTTTGACCTGGACCTAATGATTGTCCAACCCATTCAGTTTTCAGTTGTAGTATTTCGAAGGACTAGGACTAAATAGGCTTAGTTTTGTTGAATTTGGCCCAGATCAGATCCTGAGCACTCTGCCCGTAGCTCTAGTTACAGTAACTGGTTACTACAAAAGCTAGACTGGCTAGTCAAGTTAGCTGAACGCTCTAACCTATTTGTGTGTAAATCAAGTTATCTATACTCAGTCTACAAAGATCCTAAAGACCCAAATCGTTTCCAATCCTATAGCCCATTTAGTCATCTAGCCCACTTTATTAGCATTGAATTTGTCATAGGATTGTGAAGACCACCATCATTTAGTTATCAGGCATAATAGTTAGCCTGAACCTATATGTAACCCTGTCCACATAGCGCTGGATATGGGATATTTCTTAGGCCCATGGGGTGGGCCCATGACAAATTTTCTTGTTCAATATTTAATCTGGATGGATCTGTGCCAATATATGCTTACAGGTCCCATCCAATGTATTTAGCTGGACGTTAACTAAACCAGATGGTCCATGAATTCTTCTAGTTTTGGCATACATAGGCCCCATCAGTTTTGAACTGCTGAGGATCAACCACAGTCCATAAACCAAAATCTTGATTGATTGAGCAATACTAGTAGTGAAATCGAAAGGCATTAAAAGGACACTAAGTAGAAAAGAAAAAGAAAAGTTCTAGTTGATTTATTTCATTGCTTTAGATCGAACAACCATCAATATGTGTTAATTGCAAATTATGGATTGACATGGGCTGATACAGCCTAGCTATTATTTGATATATCTCCGTACCAGGAATATCTGTTGGTTTTTTGGTGGGCCTTTATGGGTCTGACACTAGGATTGAATAGGGGTGTCAAAGGGCAGGCCGGGCCCTGACGGGCCAAAGCCCTCAGAGGGCCCACACTACTTAGGCCATTACCCTACCCTCAAGGGTTAGGGCCTGGCCAGGGCAAGGCTCAGGGCCTCAAAAGGAAAAAACTATTTTTTTTTACATTGTCACTTAGTGTCGAGCATCAACCGAGCGCTATCTTATCTAGCCCCTAATGCGAAGGGATCACTAAGAAAATATCTAGAGAATTGAAGCTCTCTCTAAAAACTTTCTTTTATTGGAGAAAAGCATATATGCTTTGGCGACTTGGGTTCTAGGCTTATTTCTTTATTGTCAGAGAAAGAAAATGGCTAAAGAGTTTGTTTTATCTCACAGGTTTCACAAAATCCTCCTGTACACAAAATTTCCATGTGCCAAATCATTCCAATAGAGTATTATCTTAGAGAAATTTCAATCATTTACACTCGTCTACCTTTTATGAATTGACATTACTTTCAGTTTTATCCTGATATGACTATTAAATGTTCTTGGCAGTCACAAAAATAAATGCACTTCAGAAATTACTATTATTTTACAGTTTAAAAAATTGAGAATTATAAATATCTAATTAAAATGATGTTTGGATCACCCCATGTCCTTGGAATTCCATGCACATGCAAACTACCTTTATAAGCTGGTTGACATCCCAAATCACTATATTGAGGAAAATATAAAAATAGTCTGGAAAAACCTAAATAAGAAATAATAAAACTAGAAGAAATGGATAAAGATAGGGCTGCACAAAAAATCCGGTATCACCACAAAACTGAACCGAACCGACCAAACCGGGCGGTTCGGATCAGTTTATAGTTGATCGGTTCAGTTAACGGTTTGGAAAAAATAAAAACCGCTTACATCGGTTCAGTTAATAGTTTGGATATCATAAAAACCACTTAAACTGAACCGTCCGTGTACATTAACTTAAGTATTGTTTTTTTTATTGTTGTGAGTCCACTGTATATAAATTTTTGTGCATCCCACTGTGGATTAATTATGGTTTGAAAGGGATTTGATGCACTTATTAGACTAAGATAACCGAATTGGTAGGTGAGGAAACTTCAATGGATGGTTCTGATTAGATGGGTGTTAACATCATAAGTGGGTCCCTTGAAGTGGACATCCATTATGAGAGATTGATGCATAGATAGTACTTGAAGCAACTTCCATTATGAGAGATTAATACATAGATAGTACTGGAAGCAACTTCCATCATAAGTGGATCACTGGAATGTTAGATTTTTATGTTTTGCACTAAACATTGGAATAAAAGCAAAGGATGGGGTCTCATCATTTTGAAATTTGCAATGTCTGATTTAAAAAAAAAAATAACGATTTAACCGACCAAACTGAACCGAACTGTTTGGTTCGGTTCGGTTCGATTTGAGTCCTCTCCATCGGTCGGATCGGATCGGTTAATTAAAAAACCGACAGGTTCGGTTTGGTTATTGGTTTTAGTGTTAAACCGATCCGAACCGCCCATGTGCAGCCCTAGATAGAGAGTAACCATACAACACTTATTGCTTATACATTGAGTATAATACAAAACTTTAATAATTAAATGGAGAAGAAATGAACCAAGCATGTGTGTATTAGTTTTTTGAGCATCATGTAATGGGAACGAGGCTATGAAATTACAATTATATCCTCATTTTTTTATTTCTGCTAAGTGACTGTTGTAAGGGTATTTTAGTATATATTTACATATATAAAATGAAGAAAAGCAGGAGGGTCAGGGCATGGGCCGGGGTCAGGCCGGGCTAGTACTGTCCAATCTCAGCCCTTAAATTTAAGGGCCCATAAAAAATTGTCCAAGCTCGGCCCTAGGGCTTTTCCTTAGAAACAGAAGCCCTCGTTTTAAGGGCTTTTTGAGGGGTCAGGCCCCCTTATCTCATGGCTAAATTGAAAGGCTTAAGATTGAAGCCATATTATCAACTCTCATGAGTTGAAAACAACTTATGTATATATGTGGGTGGACCCCACTCACAAAGAGACACCCCTCACAAAGAGTCTCGATGGTGATAGAAATAAGAATAGTTTGGGTTTAATCTAAATCTCTATTCTTATCGTATTTCTATTCAAATTCAAACTGAAAGAGTTTGATGATCCAACTCTCTATTCTTATCATCTCTTAATTCGAATATGAATAGAGATCTTATCACCCATTAGCCAAAAGGCTATATTAGATATGGGAGATAACAGTTTTAAATAAATCTCAAATAGAGCATCCCTAATACTAGATCACCCTCTTCCTTTCACTATATCTAAACTTGTCCATCATCATATTCCATATCTAAGGTGTTCATCCTTGCCCTTTGATCTCGAAAAGTGAATCTTACGTTGACTGATCTCTTGTAGAAAGTCACAGATCTCCACAACTAGTCTCTGATTCAAGCCGATGCAATCCTTATCACGTTTGTAGCCGTCGGCTCACTTAGATCCATGTTTCCGCAGCATCTACAGCCTTCAATACCTTTGGGAGAGGGGGGTAATATATCTAAGGGTGGAGTTTCTTACTGTCGGAGCAAATATTATCTTTCTAGGATGGGGTCTCTAATATGGATCTTTGCCGCTTTGATTGGATGAAAAAAGATAAAACTCTCATGAGTCCAAAACTAAAACCATTTTTTAAAAGATTAGAACAGTAAACACAGGACTGTTTTCACATATATGCATACCTTCTTGCCATTGGAGGGCGAGGTGAGTTGCTGCTGTTGCTTTCCATGGTTGAGGCAGGCCTGAGTACTGAGTCCACTTTGTGAGAAAGAAGTCATCGTTTCTCTTCTTAAACAAAGCATTTTGAGGAATCTTTAATTTCATTACAAATCAGCCAGCCATCTAATTGCTGTCACTATTTGTCTCTTTCTCCATCATAGGAGATTTGGATAGGAACCTTAATCCTATTTTTAACAGTGATATTAACTCCGAGTCCTCTTTACCCAAAAAGTTAAAAAACTCCGAGTCCAGTTGCTTTAATTCACCTGAGTCACTAAACTCTGTGCCCATGATATCTGGCCTCATAAAAGAAAGCCAGTGAACCGATATCAACCCGTGATATTTGGCCTCATAAAAGAAAGCTAGTGAACTGATATTAATAAAATAGGAAGATACTGTTTCATTCAATCAATATTCGTCAGCTATATAAAATCTTCGCGAGCTATATGAAATCTCTTCTTTCATTTTTTCATTACAAGAAAGCAATTGAGAGGGTGAATTGGGGAGATTTTATATAGCCCGCGAATGTTGATCAGATGAAACAGAATATGATGAAACAGGGGGTCTGGATTCACAACATAAATGATAGATCTCAATTTGATTCAATTGCTATTTTTACATAATCTAGAGCATGCATATATATGAACGGCAGTGACTGATATTTTTAACCTTCTCTTTGGATGCCCCCTAAAATGATTATGAGTTAGGATGATCATCAAACAAGGATAAGCCTGTAATAATGCACAATCTATATAAAGCTCTTTCAATCCAACCATCAAATACATATATATTATCCCCACTAGGCCCCACAAGAAAGGTGACCCAGAGGTTGGTCTTATCACTTCTTAAACATTTGTGATTTTTGGGGACAGCTGATCAAGACAGTGGGCCCCACAGATTCATTTGTGGCACATCCACACGTGTGCCTCACTTGATGAATATGGACAACTACACTCCCTTCAAGATACTGTTTGTTATATGTACATGATATCACTGTTGGTGTAATTTATGTTGATTTCATTAATAAAATCTTGTATGATTTGACTAAAATATATAAAAAAAAATACTAAATTTCCATGCATTTGTTTCCATTTATTAATAATCAAATTAAAACAGAGGCCATGTCTCTATTCTTTCTTCCCCTCTTGCATTGACCACCAATTAAAATACAATCAAAACGTCATTACCATGTCACTAACCACGCCACATGTCAAAAACCCATGGCTATCTTATTAATAGTCTTCATATAAAAGGAAAAAGAGTTGACCATATTGTTATTTGTTATTTGATATTGTAATTGAATATAGCCTAAATTAGTTCGGCCACATACATAGAATATTAGAAATGGCCTTTGTACTATAAATTTAAAAATGACTGAAAAAATATGTTTTTCACTGTTCCTCTAGAAATAACTTCCCCTTCGTAAAGTTTGAATATTTCTCAATAGCTACAATTATAATATTTTTGGACTTAAATATCCAATAGTGTGGGCTATAACATAAGAAAATTGCATTTTGTGAATGAGTTTGGAATTTTGGCAAACTTATATGATTTAAATGAGAAAGTATATAGTGTTATTATATAATTGAGGAGTGTGATTTAACACGTATTTTCTTATATTCGTTTGGATCCTAGGCATGTTTATATATGTACTGAATAAAATAGTTCTACATTTAAATACTAGCAAAACAAGATATTACATAATAAAATATTATAATATTGTAGTATTGTTGTTGTTTGGCAGTTTCCAAAAACTTAAATAGATTTTAGATTAAGTTGTTTGACGGTTATCCCATATTATAATGTACATTAAATTCAAGAGTTATATCAGTTTTTAAATCAAAGAAATGATCTATAACTTTATGATCTTATTTCAATATTTATTAAAATGACAAGACAACAACAATATTTCCTAGGAATTGAATTCCATGAAAATAAAAAATATCCAATTATATCTCCAAGATAAGGATTCAAGGTAAAGTGGGTTTCTTTGTTTTTCTAAGAACTCTATTCATGCAAATAAACATGTTATACATTTCAAGATAAGGGAATTCATGGTAAAATGAGTTCCTTTGAATTCAATTTCTTGTGAACAGATAGGTCCTATCTTTCATGGCATAATGAGTTCCTTTGAGTTTTTAGAAATTTAGATCCATATTAATTGACTGGCCCAATCATATTTAACGAAAATTAATTCATTCATTAAATTATCAAGAACCCAGTTACATGCAGATAAACAGGCCATGTTATATATTTAGGATAAGAAATTAGTGGCAAAGTAGTTCTTATAATTTCTAAAAAGTATTTTAATGCAATCAAATCAACCTTAATCAAGGCCGGCAACTAAAATTTCATGAGTTTTCCATCTGCGCCATTTGACCCATAAAATGTACTTTCAGATCCTGAACAAAAAACCCATTTTTAAAATTTTTTTGGAGAAATACTTAATTTATCTCATTCAAGGCCCACCTTTCATTATTCAAAGCTGGTCATATGAACAACCATTCCCAAATCCCATTGCATTCATTGTATTAGATTTCACTTCAATATATGAACGTGGATTGTTCACAAAAAGGTGGGCAGCACAGGTCACCATAACCCAAGGTCTGGTAAAGGAAGATGAAAATAGAAATTATATCAAGAGTGAAAAAAGGAAAATGCAAGGAATGGAGGTGCCTCGAGAAAACAAGATCTAGGTAGTTTTGTCTCATTTCCCTTGGTATGGAGGAGGTCCAAGGAAAATGACACTTTTTGGGAAGGGGAAGGGGAAAGTCATCTCTAAAGGTACGCTATGGGAAAATACCTCCTCAAAAAAGTAAAGGATCAACAATAATTATAACTAAAATAGTGAAGAAAGTTAGAAAACTGAGTAGTTTTGGAAGTGATTTCAAATAGAGTTAAGTTGAGAACTTAATGTTTCCATTCTTTCCTAAGTAATGATCATCAAGGGTCTCGTGTGCTTATTCATACAAATAAGAGAGGGACATGTTTGTGAGACGAGAGGATTGTACAAAAGAGAAAAAGTGTTCTAATTTTCTATGAAACTTTCCTTTTATTTGAATTTTTCTTCTGGACATTGCATTTGATGATATGGACAAAGTTGGGGATTGTCAGATGTGTTAGAGGCCCACATGACAAAATGCCTCCTATGATGTATGAAGACTAAGGAAGTTCAAGCAATTTAAGTGTTATATTTTATCTATCAGTTGAAGTTTAAATCTGTTTACGACTTCCTTGTACTCTCTAACAATTGTTCCCCTTGGAAAATGGAAAAAAAAAAAACGAAAATGATGATAGTCGACATCAATTGATTAGAGGTTGAAGATTGAACATGCAGTATCTCCCAACTTCATTTGTCTTTCTGGGGTGTACATGGGCCAGGCTGAGATAGGCTAAAAGTTAGTCCAACAACAATATTACTTGGTTAGTTAGTAGTTATGATGCCTAATATGCAGGCCCAGGCCTAGTCTTTGGGCAGTAAAGCCAAGACCATCATTGAAACATTGGGCCCATTCATATTGCATTTGTTTCCTTGTCAGGCCCTGGACTCCTATATATCTATATCTATATATATATATTTATATATGTATTCCATTTCTATGTATTTTATACGAATAAACACTTCCTCACTTGCCAGTGTAGCTGGTAATAGACACCAAAGTCTTCTTCAACTAGTTTTTTTTTTTCTTAATGGTAAGCAGTATTCATTAAAAAAGAAGCAAATATATGGCAAGACATGATCATCCGGTAAAGAACCTCCAAAGGGACATCCCCCGTTGAACAATCAAAAGATAAGGGCTAAAAGTACAAAAAATAGGTCAAAGAAAATAACTTTAAAATAGGCCATAAATGATTACAAATGAATTTTTATAAGATGAAATTATATGAGAAATCCTCTCTTGAAAAGTTCTTTTTTCCTTCTACTGTCCACCATGCTGATAGGATGAAGAGGTAGATGCAGGTTTCCCTTCAATTAGAGGTAGTAAGCTAGGTTCAAACTCCTGTTAAAAAAAGAAAACTTAAGCATCATGAGCGAGCAAGGTACACCTAGCTAATTTCATGCATGATGATGTTATGAGTGGCCGGTAACAACCTCATCTTCTCAGCCTTTGTAGCTAGCTAAAAGTCCAAATGATTACGAAGTTGCTCATTTTATATACATTAACATTTCTACCCATGTACTATGCACAATTAAAAAAATATGATCATAAACACATTTTTTTAAACACATCCACCAAAGGGGACCATCATATCTACATTTATATATCTATGGACTTCTACCAAGGGGACCATTAGTTTAAGTCTCCTCCCTCTTCCATCTCTGCTATCACATCCACTACCAATCTTTTTTAGCTTACTCTCTCATCTTCTTTCCAAACCCCAATGTCGCCTGAGCTTAAAAGAACCACTTCCAAGACTAGTTGGAAGATTGTAAGGTTTTCTAGATCAGTAGTTGCACCCACATCCTCTCCTGCAAACTCCCCCCAATCACTCATCCCAAAACAACTCACCACCACCCCATTCCCAAAACAAAGAAAAGCCTTCACCCTGAACACTATTGTACACTCCCTCCTGTCCATGGTCTCAATCCCATCCTCCATAATTCCCACATGTGGGTGGCTGACCGTCCGTCTCTTCGCCCCTTCGGTGGGCCGACGAGTGGTCGGCACGCTCTTCGGCCGCAAGCACAGCCATGCGAGCCTCGCGATTCAGCTCGACCCACGATCAGATCCAGTACTTCTCTTGGAGCTGGCCATCTCGACGTTCTCCTTGGCCAGGGAGATGGCGTCGGGGATGGCCAGGATCGCGCTCCAGTGTGAGAGAGGTGCGACCTCAAGGGTGCAATTGGTCCAGGAGCCATTGTGGACCATGTATTGCAATGGAAAGCGGTGTGGATATGCGGTGTCCCGCACGTGTGGGGAGTCTGATTGGCATGTGTTGAGGGCCGTTGAGAGGGTGTCTGTGGGTGCTGGGGTGCTGCCGGCGGAGGAGAAGGGCCGGGGGCAGGTCATGTACATGAGGTCCAGGTTTGAGAGGGTGGTGGGAAGTAAGGAATCTGAGGCATTTTATATGTTGAACCTTGATGAAGGAAATGGAGGGCCAGAGCTAACAATCTTTCTGCTGAGGATATGAAGATTGATTGCATGCTGTAATACATAGATGCTGTAATACTTAGATCTTTGTTTTGATGGTTTTGAGTCCATTGAACTTGTAATATCTGTAAAATTTAGCGTTGAGTAGTAGTTATAAAAGAACTTATTTAGAGCGGCACTCATTGATTTAATTGACTCAAGGGCATTGAGTTTTACTGAGTGTGTTTTTTTATTTTTTTAATTTTTTTTATAGAGGAGTTTTACTGAGCTTTAGCCAAGATCATGATCAAATCACCTGAACTAAGAAGCGGGATCCTCTGAATCCTCGCTCACGCTTCCCATGTCCATGAGTGAAACTCCGAAATGAAGCTCACTTATTAAAATTAATTCAAGCACCTAAAAAAATGAATGAACTCTCTTTGGATGGGATATTATCAAATTTTACTCCAATAAAAGTTAGTATTACCATTAGATTGTTCACAGAATCAAAGACGTGATCAACAAGATCTCATCATAGAGTAATCTAAACCTGCCAACACACCTATCCCCTTGAATTGACTCCCATTCCAATTTGAAATGGATCCTACCATAAATTGATGTTGGATTTGTCCCAGTAAAAATGCACTTAAAAGAACTTTGTACTTTGATCACTTAAATCAAGAGTCATGATTATATAATTAGAGTTATATGTGGCGAAGCCCTAACCCACACCTTAACCCCTCCCCTCCCTTTGTGTGTGTGACTTGAACTCATGCACTCTCACCCTCCAAGAAGGATGTTTGGTGTCCCTAACCAGCTGACCACAACTTGAGGCCATACCATACAATAAGTTTTATTCCCTTGACTCTTGTGATTGACATGCAACTAGGTGGTCTCCTTTGAACATGCTCAGAGAATATAGGTTTGATTTAGCGTTCCTTTTAATCTATACAAATAATAGATGTATATCATATAGTGAAGTGGGCCTTGAATGATGCTCCATGCAAGCAATTAAGGACATGCTTCCTTACAAGAATTTCATATAAGAATTTGTTATGTTGGGGCTTTTTGGACATGATGTGGCATCCCGTCCTCTGGTATTTGCAAATGTCATGTGTATTCACAAGCATTTCAAATTTTCATTCACCTAAAATGTCTCAAATGACCATAGAGATTCTAGAAATTCCAGCCCCTTTTCATTTTGGTGGAATTTATGGATGTTCAAGTATAAGAGAGCATTTAGAAATTCCATTACATATGATAATTTCAAAATTCTCTAGACAGGAATTCCATGAATTCCTGCAAAGAAACAGGCCCAAGCACACTTGTCATTTGTTAGACAGAGTTTACAGTTTCTCTCTTTATTTCTAGATTTTAGGAAATTTCTTCTTTAAAAAAAAATTAAAATCTTGCTGGTTCTCTTTGTTTTTCATTTTTTTCTTTTTATGAAAAGAAAATTTTTAGAAGAACTTTTTTTATCAGAAGATTCCTTCAATTCTAGAATTTTTAAAGTTTTAGACGAAATTGAGTTTGTTTCATGATTCTTTCTATAGAAAGTTTTTTGAAAAATGTTAAATTTTGACATTTTCACTACACAACTAATATACATTTTTAGAGTTTTCAATGTGATACTATAATTGCTGATTTTGATAATTCACTTTGGATATGATAAGAAACCGAATCTTAGTTGAACTTAGGTTTCATAGTTTTCCTGTGTGGTTTTTAGAATTCCTAACAAGAATTTGTTATGTTAGGGTTTTTGGGACATGATATGACATTTTGTTTCTTGGCGTTTGAAATGCCATGAATCTTTTCCAGAATATCAAATTTCAGCCACCTAAAAAGTTTCAAATGACCTTTTAGAATTCCTGAAATTTCATTTTCTATGCATTTGGTTGGAATTTTAAATGCTCCACTAAGAAAAGGGATTTGAAGTTCCAGAGGAGAAAACTTTTGTAGAAGTTGAAATTCTACGTACGGAACATGCCAAACAGCATGGACTATATGACCTGAGGATGTAACTATAATTTTACATTGTTTTGATTTTAGCTATTGTTATAAATCTTTGTTTGTTTTCACAGTCCCTTGGTATTTGGGACAATTACCGTACGGGCGGTGTTAAAGCTGGCAATAGCCCCAGAACAACCCAAGAATATATATTTGCTGAAGAGCTGTTCGGTCTGTAGGATATCGCAGCTTGCGATATTCTAGGGATGTCGGATATCTCACAATCAAAAGAGGAAAGACTTGAACAGTCCTTTTTTTTCTTTATTTTCTTGACTGTAGGACTACCAAACCCCCATCCAAAACCGTTGGATAGCTGTATGAATGTAAGAACTAATATCGCACCAAATTTGTACCGTTAATATATCACTGTTATTGAAAAATTTGCAAAAAAGTCACGTTGTTTTGCAAATTTTATGAACAAATTATAAGCCGCATTCTTTTTGCAAATTTCTCGATAACCGTGATAGATCAACGGCTCAAATTTGGTGCGATATTAGTTCTTACACTCATACGACTAACTAACGGTTTTGGATGGTGGTTTGGTGGTCCCACAGTCAAGGAAAAAAAAAAACGGATTGTTCAAGTGATTGTGGGATATCCTACATTCCTAGGATATCACAGCTCGCGATATCCTATGGATCGAACACCTATGCGGTAAATTTACATTTTTGGGTTGTTCTGGGGCTATTGTCAACTTTAACACTGTCCGTACGGTAATTGTATTTTAAGATCTACATTTACACCACTTCAAAATGGGTCCCACCTGATGAATATATGATTCGGATAAAAAAACCTTGTATTCTATTCGATCATATTTAAGGACCACATAGCACAATAATGGTTCAAAACTTTGATAGTGATTCGGATGAAAAAACCTTGTATTCCAATTGATCGTAGTTAAGACCCAAATAGTCACAATATTTGTTCTAAAAATCTGAAACATATGCCCTCTAGAAAACCAAACCATTCTCACAAAAATCTTTTTATGAAGAAAATGTGCGTAGGTATTTCTCATGGTAAAAGTGAAAATAAAGGCGCTCACTAAATGTCCACATGTGGATGTTTCATAGGGGAAGATTCACGCCCCGAATGTCCACATGTGGATGTTTCATAGGAGAAACTCCATGCCCACCCCCCCGCTTGAATTATTTTACTGCCGTTAATGTGCACCACCTTGAATTATTTCACTGTGTCTAAGCTAAAATTTTGCACACCAAGTTAACTATAACCACTTTTAGGTACATTTCTCGAAGGTTTAGGATGATTGGACAAAGTAAAGTGGGGCTCTTTCAATTATCCCTCCACCTTAGTGCCCAAAGTCTCTCTTGAGTGTGTAGTTATCCACCAGACCACCATTCCCCACCAGACCACAATTCTACACTCATCAGATGTGCATTCATCAAGCATGACTTGTTTATTTTCATGGAATTGAAAGCAGGTACCAGCAAAGGATTATTAAAAAAGTGAAGAGTAAAGGATATAAAACAGTGATGTAGATAGGACCTCGAGCTTGAGTTTCCTCAGATCTGATTTACAAGTGATGGCTGGACATCCATTTCTCATCTGCCCTTCCTTTATTTCCTAGGGCCTCCCCATTTGCATAGAATACATATGAATTAATGTGCATATGACCTCCAATGAAGATTATTACAGAGATGCGGGTTGAAGGATATAAGGCACCATGTAGATGCCTTTGACTTTGCTAAGATTTTTCGAATTTCTGTGGTGATGACTGGGTATTAATGTCTACCTCTCATTCTTCAATTTTAATGACATACAAAGCCTTAGATTTCTTAGGAATTTATTGTCTAGGGCCCCATAGGAGTGCCCGTACGACTTTGTTTCTTTGCCTTTATTGGCATACCCAAAACGCGTTAAGTTAGATAAACGCTAGGTCCCCTATATTAACCAGTATTTAGACACTCACGTGAGCGATGTGGGACTTCACAAAAATAAAGCCTAAACCATGTATGAATAAAAAAGGGAGCTGCTATTGGCGCACAATTTTTTTTCCTTCCCACACATGTACTTAAAAAAAAAAAAAACAACTGCGAAATTACCTTTTTGCCCACCCTCTCCCTCTCTCTCTCCCCACTTCCCCTTTCACCTCCAGCTCCGGCTAGGATCGGCCGGCGCCAATCCCTCTCCTCCCCTCCCTCCCCACTGTTTTCTCTCTCTCCTTCCCTTTCTCTCCTCCCACCCTCTCCCTCTCCACTATTTCTCCCTCCCCATCTCTCTCCCTTTCCTTCTTTCTCTCCCTTCTCCCCGTCTTTCCCTCTCCCTTCTTTTCCCCGGCTGGCGGCAGATCGGGCAACCTGGCGATCACCTGGGGAAAGGAAGGGAGAGGGAGAGACGTGCGGGGAGAAGGGAGAGAAAGAAGGAGAGGGAGGGAGATGGGGAGGGAGAAACAATGGGGAGGGAGAGGATGGGGGGAGAGAAAGGGAGGAGAGAGAGAAAACAGTGGGTAGGGAGGGGAAGAGGGAAAGAGGGAAAGAACAAAAGAGCGAGGGAGGAAGAGGGAGAGAAGAGGAGGAGAGGGATTGGCCGGCGCTCGCCGATCCCGGTGGAGCCGGAGGTGAAGGGGAAGGTGGGGGGAGAGAAAGGGAGGAGGAAAGAGAGAAATCAGTGGGGGAGGGAGAGGAAGGGAGAGAGGGAAGGAGAGACAGAAAACAGTGGGGAGGGAGGAGAGGGAGAGAGAGAAGGGGAGGAGAGGGATCGGCGCCGGTCAATCCTGGCAGGAGCCAGAGGTGAAAGGGGGAGTGGGGAGAGAGAAAGGGAAAGGGTGGGCAAAAAAGTAATTTCACAGGGATTTAAAAAAAAAAAAGAGTGCTGCTACCTGCACACTGCGTTTTGCTCTCCACACACTGCATCTCTTTACACAGTGGTCTTCAGTGAAGAATATTTCAAGTTTTCCTCTCTAGACTCTGTAATTTCCTTAAAACACCCATTCTACCTACACACTGGGCGAAGATACACACTGCATTTTCCCTCCCATTTCACTCTTTGAACCGCCGTTTCACTGCACCCTCCACGTCGAAGGCGATCTCGAGGAGCTCCCCCACCTGGACGTGAACGCCGCACCTCCTCCTGTTCAGCCATCTCTCTGTGCTCTTCTTGCCTTCTTCTTCAAACGGCATTACTGTGAATTGTCGACTTTCCAACCTTTGTGAGTGATTTTGATACCTTTTGCTTGATTAGAAATGCTTGTAGTATTATTTTAAGATCAAAGATCTATTTTATGCATATTTGTTTTCCATCCTTATGCGCGTTTGTCTCCCCCATTTCTCCAGCCATTGTCATCATTTTTACTGTGTCTGTGACGATCTTGTTCGGCTCTGTGGGTCAGAAAGAAGACATTCTATTCGAACTCCACGATCCGTAAAAAACCAAAACCCTCGGCAGTATGGGTCCGAGTAAAAAACATTGTGTCGGCATTGTGGGTTCGAGTAGAAAATCGTTTCTCGGCACTGTAACGCCGATACCATAATATCCACACGGATATTCAGGGCCAAACAGGATAACTCAGTGGTCAACTATGTACTAATGATTTTTTTCCAGGTATATGGATGTGCCGAGTACCTCTAAGACCTCTAGGATTTGACCCACATCGTCGAATAGGAGACTCTGTCGGAGATTTGTTGCTGATGTGTCTGACGATGACAAATAAGTAGTTGAAGAACAACCCGAAGCCCAAGTGGAGACCGTAGTCTCCGAACAGGCAGAAGAAGTACGTGAACAAACTTCAACTGCTGCTATTAATAGTACTGGAGAAATTCTTGGCCTACAAGTTTGGGCCTGCTACCTAGTTTCCGAATGCATATTGCTGCAAGTATTTGGCTGCAATGGGTTTGTGAATGATCTCGGTGAACATGTTTTAAATATTTATTACCTTCAATAATTTGTTGTTTATTTCGTTTTGCAGGAGAAACCGCCACTTAAATGCATAAGCCATGGCAAAAAAATCAATGAATGGGCATGGAATTCAGAAGGAATGCAGAATACCGTTTTTAGTTGTCTCATTGGCCATTCAGGTTTGGCTCCATTGGTGACGACATCCTATCATTCCATCAACAGGAGCATGGTGTCAGCCTTTGTGGAAAGAAGGCAGCTTGAGACAAACACATTCCACATGCCTTTCGGTGAAATGACGATTACTCTTGATGACGTGAGCAGCATTCTAGGGATCCTTGTCACTGGAAAAGTTATATCAGTGGAGCAACTGTCATTTGAGCGATCAAAGACACTTGTAGAGCATGGTCTTGGGGTCACATCCCAGCAGGCACACGAAGAGTTAGTAGGTGTGCGGGGCTCGTCGGTTAGACGGGAGTGGCTGAGGGACCTTCTTGGAGACGTGACCGATGCGGATCCAGAAGAGCACATTAGGCATCCCGCCAGAGCATATCTATTGTATATCTTGGGCTGTACACTCTTCACAGACAAGAGTGGCACGGGGGTCCCAGTGCTCTATCTAAGGCTGCTAATGAACTTCGATCAGGCACGCACATATGCTTGGGGAGCTGCCGCGCTTGCGCACCTATACCGACAGTTGGGGTTTGCTACTCGGAGAGGAGTCAGGCAGATTGCAGGATATCTGACTCTACTAGAGGCATGTATTTACGAGCATTTCCCCAGGTGTAGGCCTCACCAAAACCGCGCATACACAGAAAATTTACCGCGGGTGTATCACTGGGTGCCACGAAGAGAGTCTGGAGACCAAATGTCCAACCTGCAGTCATTACGAGAGGCACTTGATGATCTTGGTGCACCCATGAGGTAATGTCTTATAAGTTATATATAAAAAAATTTGAGTACATGAGTACAGTATAATTTAATCAATGCATTTGTTGATTAATGTTGTAGGTGGTGTGGGACCCCTACCGAGAGCACAGGCCAGATCACCCCTTTAGCGAGGTTGCCTTTTATATTGGCTGTCTTAAGTGCATGAACATCGTTGAACCATATCATCCTGATCGGGTGCTTAGGCAGTTTGGTAGGGTCCAACGCATTCCCCCCACTCCACTAGCTCCACAGCACGCCACTAGGGGTGCCACTGCAAATCAGTATCAGATCGCTTACAATTACTTAGATCAAATATGGGAGAGGTGGCATAACCACCTCCTGTCTCTGATGGAGCGCGGTCAGCCTACGGCGCACCCATGGGACTGTGCACCCAATTATATGGAATGGTTCCTCCGAGTGTCGCACCCAATCATTCAGAACCCTGCACATCGCTCCACGTTCAATCTGCGTGTTCAAGATTCTCAAAGTAGCTCTTCTATAGACTCACGATTGGTATGATGCCTAACAACTAAACTATTATATTATGTATAACCAATTGAGCAAACTAACTAATTTGTGCATTTTGTGATCAATTAACAACGCATCGTGAATGCCCAAAGTATTATTCAGCCTATTCTAAGGAGAGGGCATAGTCTAAGTGTCCGAGATCCTGATGCCTTGTATGCCGCCCTTGAGGACGTCAACAGGGTCTTAGATGGAGCCTATCCGGAAGATCTTGTTCGTAGACCGCCACGAAGTGAGACACGCACTTACAGCTGCAGGGGGAGACGTGGGGTCTAGGATGTGGACTTAGCATTTGATCTGTATTTTTTTTGTGGTTCTGGTTGAAGTACTTCATTTGAAAGATTGTAATATGAGTTTATGCAATTTTTTTAGGTAACAAAGATGGTACATGTAAAACTTTTGAATGACATTGGCCTCTTTATGGATAGCTTTTTTAATGTTGCAGTTTGTATTGAAGTAAAATGATAAACTCTTTTTATTTGTATAGCATTTAGATGAAATGGATAATGTAGTTTTGTAAACTGGTATTGTCCAAGTTGTCAATGCAGGACCCAAATATTGAAAATGTGTTCGGCGTAACAGGTCCAACACCATTGAAATTGCTTGGTGTCTGAGGGCCGTGCAAATTGTGATTTCTCGGTTCTACAGTGCCGTGAAAGATGTTGGATCCTGGTTATATAGGGCCGTGCAAACTTTGATTTATCGGTTGTACAGGGCCGAGCAGCCTATTATTTTCCGTAATATCAAGACCATTCAGTTAGCAAGTATCCTATCGGTTGCTAATTGTCATCCACAGTTAGCAAAAGTGATGTTCTATGAACCATGAAGATATATGGAATGTTTCTTTTATTAACAAAAAAAAAAGTACTAAAAAAATTACAACAGGCTCTATTTCATTGAGTTCTTAAAAAAGTGCAATCCTTGTACATCCTTATAAAATATAACAATCATTCCAAATCGATAGTTTCGTATGTGGCAATTGATGGACTGATAATTTCTCTGAAATGTTGGATCCGAGATTGATAAACTGTATCCCAGCCATCTGCAGAAGGGTGATGGTGACGAATCCAGTTAGTAGCAATGGGTGGAATTGGATGACCTTGTACGAGGAAAACCTTCACATAACACGTCAAGTGAGTCATGGCATTTCAGGCAAAATAAGAAATGTGAATCTATGCATTTACTATTATCACCTGAATAAAGTGATTCTGATTGACAAAACCGATTGCGATCTCCCACCTAGCAGCAGTAGGAATAAGCACCGATCAAAGAGGAAGAAAAGTCAGGCACTGCTCAATGGACAAGTGATATAGGACAACGTTATAGTGTGAGGCAATTAGATGTCCCATGTCCGGCATCGTCATCCATCGATCATATGGAGGACAATCCATTTGGTACGATATGATGTGGAGAAGTTCATCAACCCTTTGGTGTGATCCATATAATTGTCTGTAGTGTTCGGCATGAGTCACCAACTCTCTAGAAAGATCTCTCCGTACCTGTTGCCACGAATCCTCACCAAGTCCCATCAACCCTGCAACGACTCTAAAGCCACAATTGCCATCCGCATTGACATCTTTCACATGATGAATATAAGGCCTTAAACCAGTTGGGAGTGTGTTAATATAAGAAACAGGTTTACAATTTCGCGTGTGATTGACCTTTTGCGTAGGCACTAGCCTCTTCACGGGCACCAAAAAGGCCCCACTACTGACAATAGTCTCTTCCATCTTCAAGACAGGATAGTAACTATCCTGAGCTGATTCGACATATTCAAAGGAAGAGGGTTCACGTTTAGTAGAATTATGTAATTTCAATTTGGGGCGCCCCCTACACTGTGATTTAGAAGCTGGCTCGATCAGTGAGGTCGTCTCAGGCTTTGCAAGCTCCCTAAGCTTATCCAAGATCTGTAACTTCTTTCTCGAATCATAGCCCCTGAACTGTTCAACAATTAATTCTATCTTTGGCATGCAATCCAGATTGACACTCGAGTCCTGGACAGAATTGGTAGATAGCAAGTCAAGCTTGCGGCAATGCATATGCGTGCAATCTAGAGGAATAGGGCGCCTAGCACTTACGTATTCTGCGCACTCATGAGCACAAGGTAGGCCATGTGTGTGTTAAAGTACACAGCCACAAGCATCTCTATCAATACCAACTGACAAGGCTCGTCTCGTCTCCGCCAAGATTTTCTCTAATGCACTTATAGAAATATTCCCATGAAGTTCTATGAATTCGGAAGGCTTGAAATTGTGTTGCACAACCGTCTTACTTTTTTCAAATGATGCTTTTATATCTGTATATTGTAGCAGCAATAGGTTGTGAATCTTCATCCAAGAGTCTTTGAAAGTCCCCTGATTTGATCCAAGCTGCCGCTTCAGCTGTGCATGTGAACTCTCCACCCTGTTTGTAGTAGTGTTCCCAAGATGCATGACCTAGTCCATCCATGCAGCCACAAATCTGTCCTTGTACGCATCTAACCAAGACGATCTAACGTACTGAAGTGCTGCCGGATAGGTGATGAACTCCTTGAGAAATAAGTTGAATTGCACATTGTAATGTTCCTCTGTGGATGAGGAGACCAACATGTTCTAGCTCATTATAAACCGGTCCCATTTTTCCTTTGTCTCAAACAACTTCCTGCATTTAGCCAAAATATTTCTATTGGTATGCCATTTGCATAAAAGATGTTTAGCGCCGGGGAAAACAATAGATATGGCGTTCATTAAAGTCATTTCTCTGTCAGTGACGATAACGCTAGGAAGAACACCCTCGCCAATAACTTTGTGCAAAATACCTAATGCCCATGAGTAGCAGTCTTCACGTTCATTCTGGAGATATACAATGCAAACCGAAAAAGTCTTCTTTGTGGATGTAACCCCAACAATCTCCAATAAGGGCATTCGATACCGATTGGTCTTGTAGGTGCAGTCCATTATCAACACATGAGGAAATGCACTCAAGAGGTCTATGCTGGTAGGGTGTGTGAAGAACAAGTCAATGACAGTATGTGTTGCAGGACAATTCCTATGCCACTCAATGTAACCATGCTTTGCCAATAATTTCAACAGTTGCTGCATCTGACTCTGTCCAACCCTCTCCGCAACTTTATGCCTTTGACGAGTATTGTAAATGGTTTTCATTGTACTTACATTTAACTCATTTTTTTGTTTTAGTGTCACCAAGATATCCTTTGGCTGAACCATATTCTTGGACATGTCAGCCAGCAATGAAGTTTCCTCCTTTGTTAATCCCTCTGCAAATGAGTGCCCTTCTAGAAAGTCTGCAGCAGGATGATTATGCACACCACACACTACATGCAACATCCATTCCTCATTTGAGCCAACCACTTTGCCTTGTAATGTGAATGGGCATCCACATTTTTTCGAACAAGTTTGCCTCAATCTCTTCCCAACGGTCTCATCTTTAGTTGTCTTCGTGTCTCTATAAGACCCACTCCTCTCACACCCAAGGGTCAGCCTTGGTTTTTTACCTCTCCTGTTCGGTGCTGCTGATGTTTTAATCACGACAATGAAACCATTTCTCCTCCCAACCTCATGAGCTCAGTTAATTAGGGCTTTTCGGCTAATGAATATCTGCACATAACCAAACAAAATTACATTGAACAAAGTGACTACATCAATTTAAATATCAAATGATTCATCTCGATTAATTATCTCTTGAGTGATCAACTCATTACTATAGTCGACCACACATTCTGAGCCAACCTTGCTGCATTCGGTAGGTGCACGAAATTGCAATGGAACCAATTTTGTTAGGGTATGTACATGACTCAATTGCACGGCTCTGAATATCCGGACAAAATTAAATTGTTCGGTCAAGCATGTCCGCACATGTTCCTTAATTTCGGTCATTCATGTCCGTATATTTTGGTTCTTCTCGGCACTGCAATGCCGTTCAATAGGGCATCTCTCAGTATTAACATGCCGCGCAAAGGACCTATAGTAGGCCATTTAGGGCCGCGCAAAGGACATTCGGTCATACATGCAGGGCCGAACGATTCGTCTTTGCCCAATACACAAGTCGGGATGATTATGCTTACCTCGTCGCTCCTAGAATGATCGAGTGTGATCATCTGCTTGTCCTTTCACTCGTCCATTGATTAAGAATGCTAGCAAAGCGGGTATTAACTTTGAATGAAATCAAGATTAATTAGTGGCGACATCCTATCCCAAGGCTTTAAACCGAGAGAGAAGATGAAAGAAGGGGGAAGTAGAGGGCAGTAAATGCAGGAAGAAGTAAAAACCTTGTCTTCATTTCATAATGCATGGAACATACTGAAAAGGAGGGAAACAAGTGGAGAGGAGTGACGGATGCTCGATGTAGAACCCTTCCCATATTTTTATTTAGAGGGAAAAAACGCAGTGTGTAGACAGCAGTAGAAATCAATTCAAGTAGACTCTGGGAGGGGTGAAGTTTAGATATTTTGGTAAATTTACAAGTGGGCATTTTAGTCACAATTTATTACAATACGTGGAGAGCAAAATGCAGTGTGCAGGTAGACTCTCTAAAAAAAAAGTACACGTGTGAAGGGAGAAAATTTGTGTCCCAATAGCACAGCTCTGAACTCATGGCTTGGTTTGTTTGAGTTTGGTAGAGGCATAAAAACAAACAGATAGTGTAGAGTAGTAGACTAAAAGTGGAAGGAGAAGGAGAAGGAGAGAGATGAGTTCTTTGAGTTGGATTGGGAAGCGGTTGGGGGAGATGGGGTTCAACGCGGGCGGAGGGGTCATCAACTGGTTCCCAGGACACATGGCCGCTGCCACTCGCGCCATTCGCGACCGCCTCAAGCTCGCCGACCTTGTCATCGAAGTTCGAGATGCTAGGGTGGGTTTTTTTCTCCTTTTCTCTCTCTCTCTCTCTCTATATATATATATATATATCTTTCTGTAGGCGGTTGTCTAACTTCGTCATTACGGCGTTTTACCCACACACTTTCCTTTCTCATTCGTTTTCATCTTCAACCAGAATGATAGAAAGGAATGTGATTGGACCCTTGTGTGGATTGTTTGTAATAATCACTCCATTATACTGATGGGATTGCTTATGGTATTGGGTACAATCAAAGACGAACAAAGAACCCATATAGTATCCAATTGCATCGCACCCAAATAAACAAAAATTACACTCAACCCCAAGCGCTCAATTGAATTTGAATTCGTTTGGACATGGCACGATGGGTTCCAACAAGGGATTATTAAGGAGGTACCCCATTGCATCACACCCAAATAAACAAAAAATTACTCTCAGCCTGAGGTGCTCATTTGTTTGCATGGAATTGAATTCCTTTAGTAATGCACAATGGGTGCCAACAAAGGATTATAAAGGAGGTACCCCATTGCATCACACCCAAATAAACAAAAAAAATACTCTAAACCTGAATGCTGATTTGTTTGCATGGAATTGAATTCCTTTGGTAATTCACAATGGGTTCCAACAAAGGATTATGAAGGAGGTACCCCATTGCATCATACCCAAATAAACAAAAAAATACTCTCAACCTGAAGCGCTCATTTGTTTGCATAGAATTGAATTCCTTTGGTAATGCACAATGGGTTTCAACAAAGGATTATAAAGGAGGTACCCCATTGCATCACACCCAAATAAACAAAAATTACTCTCAGCCCAAAGCGCTCATTTGTTTGCATGGAATTGAATTTGAATTCATTTGGTCATGGCACAATGGGTTCCAACAAAGGATTATTAAGGAGGTGAGCGTTGAAGGATATAAGTTGGAGATGCAAATGTTGGAGATGTAGATGGAACCTGACTATCCTAGGGTTTGAATTACTAGGGTGATGGCTGGTTTTTTTTTCTCCATCTCCCCTTTATTTATTTTTATTAAAGAGGAGATTATTTGATTGCCTTTTATGGAACTTAACTTTTGTTTCTTCAATTTTAACTACTTGAAGAAATACGTTTTTTTTACAATTCCTAGGAATTATATCACATGCAAACATATGCCCCGAAGTAAATCATCGAACTTTTGGGCCTGGAACTCAAAAAGCTGTTTACTCTAGCTGGTTTTCGGACTATTTAGTTTAAATCACATTTCCTCCGCCATATCAATTTTGGGTTGCAGATAAAAATATAGTCGTCAAGTGAGTGGTGATAAAAGCTTTATAATCATTGTTTATAGTGAATGCTAATGAAAGTTGGTTCTGTATTATAAATTTATTAAGTACAATTGAAATTTGGTTTTTTGCATCTTAACTTTTTTTCTTCTTTTTTCCTGCAGATTCCATTATCTTCTGTGAATGAGGACCTTCAAAGTGCACTTTCTGGCAAAAGGCGTGTGATTGCTCTGAATAAGAAGGACTTGGCGAATCCTAATATAATGCGTGTAAGTTCTGGTTGCGATCTTTCATACATTTGAGTAATTTACTTTATACCCTTTTACTTCGGTGATCCTGTGGCGAGGTCGAATGTATTTTTTGCACTTAATTACAACTAAAAATGTATTTTTTTTTTCCTTTTTTCTTCATATGAAAAAGTCAACATTTTGATGGCTAAATAAGGTTGTGGTTTTTCTCCTACATGCTAGTGAATGTTGCTCCTGAGGTAACTTAAAATATTGGTTGAGCACAATTTTCTTCTGAGGTTGGCTGAGTATTCTTGTTATCAACGAAGGAAGTGAAGTGAAGTGAAGTGATGTGCTTGCTTGGAAATGATAAACAAATTGCATTTGCTGAGTGAGAAGCATCCAACATCTTACTGGGCCACATGGGTGAATGATGAATCCATTACCATGACAAAGTGATGCTCACATCCTAGTCTGTCAAAAATGATTGTAGAACTGAAAGGGTCATAACAAGTAGGACATCAACATCTACCCGTTCACCTTCAATAAAAAACTTTTTGAGTTAAAGCCTATGGAGCTGGTGCCTCCAAAGAAGAAAGGAATCTATAGCAAACCAGTATTGTCATATCAATGTAACACAATGAAACAAATAAACGATGATGAAAGGGAACAAATGAAGAGGTCTAGTTGAAAGACAAAGGCAAGGATGGAAAACTGCAAGATGCATGTTTTTTTTTTTTTTTCCTTTTCACTAGAGCCATTTTGTCCAACCACTTCTTCAAATTATGACATGAATCTGATTCATGTGATGGTTTGAGATCCATCTTAGCCTGAAAGGATTCTCCCCTAGTCATGATGATTAGTGAGGGAGATCCATCCATCCCTTCCCAGTTGTAGTTGGAGGATGATGGATGTTGACAAAATACAAATGATGGACAACTCAAGATTTTTTTACCTATTTGACGGTTAGAATTAAACTGTTGGACCTGTGTTCTGTTGGCTTTCTTAAGCAAACATGAACAATCAGAACATGTTGTGCCTCTATTCTACATGGGGAACCAACTAAATAGTTTATCCAAGTGGGGACATGCGCAAGCTAATCAATCATTCAATTTCAATCATGTATGGTGGATCATTCATCCAAGTGGGTACTGCTTGCAAATCAGGGTAGAGTGCTAGCGAGGATGATGTGGTTCACATGCTTGGAGAATCCAAGACTGGGCCCACATGTGATGCACAGGATTTACTAGTGCGACATTAACAGGAAAGTTGTCTTGTGCAGAAAACTTGGTTGAAGAAGCTATCTTGAGCAAAAATATTGGTCAGAGATGTTTTGAAAAAAAATCTTTGTCGATTTTTTTCTTCCAGTTTTAAGTTCTAATTTGTTCTGCCAGTCAAATCTTTATTTGATGGGGTTTCCTTCATAGTAGTTAGGAGTCTTATATGTTAAGAGCCCAAGTTGTTATGCAATTGCTATTATTAGTTGGGAAGTCAAGATATGCTGATATTAGGTTTAGCATCAAAAGAATCTTGGCTGGATATCAAATGGATTAGGAGTTCTAATCATAGCTGTCAATGTCATTTCGTTCTGGATAGATTGTTCCATCTCACAGCGAGTCCATTCCTTCCTGTTTATGTTGTTCTGGCCTGTTGCGACTGGAGCATGGCTCATTCCAGTCTTTTCGGCCTTGTTTCAGGAAAAAAAGAAGCAATTTTGCAGTTGTTTTTTTCACCGTTGCTCCTTACTTTGGGGGTTGAAATTAGGGGCATAAGAGTGTATGAGCTTCCCAATCAAATTGGAGGACTTAAAAGAGACAATGTGTATGAATGTGATCTTATCATTCCTATATGTGTGCTTAAGCATGTGTTATTGATTGATCTTTTTTCGTTTATTCTGTGACTGAGATGCATGAGATTGCCATAATTGGCATCAAGAAGTAGCTATTTTCAGTTTATTTTGTTACATGAAGTAAAATATACTTTGTTAAGTGTTATTTTAACTTTATACTGTTTTTATCTTTTTTTTTTCTAATTTTATTTATTTTTCCTTTTTATATCACATCTTTTACAGAATGGAAGGCTGTAATGGCAGGTAGACCAGAGTGTTCCATTTTAGGGACAATCCGGAACAATGACTGAAACAAAATTGACAACTATGTACCTACTCCCTTGATGCTGCAATTGCAAATATTCCTTATAAATGCAATGTTTGAGCATTCCATGGAATAATAACATACAATTTTCAGCTGTTCTTTTAGGAGTATATCCATCTGTCCTATGATGTGACTCCATGCACATCTTGGTGCGAAGCTGAGGATCCTTACGAGTGAATTCTGGGTTAATGTGGTTTGACGGTCTAAGTGCAGCTCTGATATCTGAAGGCAACATCAAATGATAAATTTATGATTATGTTTAGAAAGTCTTCGTGTCACTGCTATCTTTATTTGAAAGTATTGGATAGTGTCTCATGAGCGAAGACTATGATATTCTAATGTGTTTTTTTAATATTAGTATAAGCTGATGTAACAATGTTCTTCGTGGTTGATTGAAGTTAGAAAATTCTCTCTCATGCTGCTTGACATATGCTTGTGATGTTCACATCTTTGGTTTCTTAATCTGTGGTTTTGTTTGGAAGAATATTCACAGTTTAGATATAACATACTTGCTTCCTTGCCTTTATTTTCTTGTATTTTATAATATAATACTGTCTTCTTTATTCCTGGCAGCGATGGATTCAACATTTTGATTCATGCCAGCAAGAATGTCTTTTAATAAATGCACACAATAAAAGTTCTGTCCAGAAGGTAAGTGGTGTTTGTGATTAACTCAATTAATTTATTTCTTAATAATTTAGGTGTCTGTGATTAACTCAATTAATTTATTTCTTCATAATTTATTCACATAAAGTTAACTGAGCTTAAAAATGTCTTGCTTGCTGGACATATCTTCCTCTGTCTTTTAAATACTCCTTTTTGGAAAATAGACCATCATTCTGGTGATACCTCTTTCTTTTATTGAAGCAGCTAAGTAGTGTGGACTATGGACAACGACATTTTTTACTTTTAGATCCAAAGAGTTAAGAACTTAGGTGTGATGACCTTTCTTTCTTTGCTATTACACGAGAGGAATTGTAAATTACCCTAGCCCTAAACTAGCCTAATCTATCAGCCCAAGGTTGGAATACTCCATACCTTTGTTGTCTCCACTCCACCAGAGTGCTCTGCTCGAATTCTTTGTGCTCCGTGCCCCACCACACAACATGTTCCACTGTTCTCTGCTGGGCTATCCCACGTTCTCAGGTGAGCTGGGAAGCCTTACCACTGGGCTATCCCACCTTCTCAGGTGCGATGGCTTATACAACCCTTTAATTTGTCCAATGGTATATTTAAACAGTAATATTGATAAAAAAACAGTGACTTTTTTTGTTGGTAAAAAAAAAAAAAAACCCATTAAGGTAAGAAATAAAACATTTATGTAGGCTAGACCAGCAAGAAACGTAAAAAGAGAGAAAAAAAAAAAAAAAGAAGAAAGGAAAAAAGAGAAGAAGGAGAAGAAAAGAAACTCATAATAAAGTTCATGTTAACCTTGAGGAAAGCATAAATCTGGAGGATTTGTGACTTATTGCGTTAGTTAACTCTTCTTGATGAAATTCTTTCAAAAATTCTGAAGATGAAGAGAGAAAAGATTTAGAAATTTAGAAAAGTACAAAATGAGAGAGATGAAAAAGCAAAAAGTTTTAGAAAATTTAATTTGACCAAATAAACAACAACTCAAGCTTTAGCCAAGAAAGACAACAGGATTCCTGCCACACAAATGGCAGCAGGTCAACCATGGTTCAAACAAAGGTTGTAGTAACAATATGAGTTTCTGCTATAGCAGAAACAGTGAAGCGGGATCTCAGACCCTGAAAGTGGCAGCAAAATGGTGTAGTAGGGGTGCTGCAAGCTGCCATAAAACTCATGAGAAACAACGCAACATTGGAGTTGAATTTTTTCCAAGTTTGCAATACTCTAGATCAAATCTTCCTAGGTCTTTTGACCTCTGTAAGAACCACAGTTCTAGAACATTTAATACAATGTTTAATGATAAAGAAAAAATCTAATTGAGCTTCACCCTAACTCAATCTAGCATTCAACTTTAGAAATTTCAACTAATATAATGTAAGCTATTAGAATCAAAGAAAACAAGAGCGGCTGTCCATCTTTGGTCAAGCAATCTCTTTAGGCGGGCTAGGCATTTTCTGGTGTCATGTCTTTTCATTGCGTCTTGTCCTCTAAAGATGGGCCATGGATTCATGGATTAAGGGCTGCATCAGCTATGCAGTCATTTGTCTCGAACAAAGTAGGATTCACTGGGAAGATATTTTATGTTAGTTGTTATAAGCTATAATGCCTAGATGTGGATGCAGATATGAACACAAATGCAGGGATTGAGGATAAAATTCTTCACTTTTGGAAATCCAGGACATCGATATGGATATGTCTATCCAATTCAAAACATGAAATTTCTTGTTTTGATTAAAGTTTTTTATACGAAGTAATAATTTTCTCCTCTAGAGCATCTGTAAATTTGAAGTAGTCATTGATTTGCTGATTCAAATAAAAAAAAATATGTATATATATAGTCATTGATTCACTGTTGACATTCCTTTCTAACACTTTTATGTTGAAAAGTAAGAACACTAATAGAATTTTATAAAATAATGGACTTAGTATAGTAGGACATGCTACACTTGTACCTAGAAGTACCGGTGCAGTATTGAGCACCAATAAAGGGTATTATTGTATTTGTTTGACATGGGTATGTTAGGCACGTACAAGTATCCTAGTACCATAGGTTTTAAGTCTCCTATTCTTGCATTCTTTAGTGTAATCTTTATTCTGTATTAGATTTCATGTTAGTTACATGTTATTTTATTTTATTTATACACTATCACTGATTTGTGGTTTATGGAGCAAAGCTCCTTGCACATGTGGAGCTTAAATTGAAGGAGGTGATTTCAAGGGAACCCACTCTCCTTGTTATGGTGGTTGGTGTTCCTAATGTTGGGAAGTCAACTCTTATCAATTCAATCCATCAGATAGCAGCAGCTCGCTTCCCTGGTAACATCCCATTGTGTTTTCGGTTATGGTATTATGATGCTTTTACAAACTGAAGAGCCATTTTCTCCTGTGGGAGTCTATAAGATAAACCCTGTGTGAAATCCAATGTCCGACTTTAATCTAGGAGGCCCCCCTTTGTATTAAGGGCAGAGATTAGATGTCACACATGGGGTGTCATGTGGACTTCCATAGGAGAAAATTCGTCATAGCCTGAATATCTGAAGTATCTATTGAGCATGATTCTTTGGTCCATTTTGTAGTACAGGAAAAGAAGAAGCGAGCTACTGTTGGACCTTTGCCAGGTGTCACTCAAGATATTGCAGGATATAAGGTTAAGTGCATTGACGATTTCTTTGTTGAAAGTTGACATATTACTGAACTGCTAAGGGAATTGATAAATGTACTCAGTGCTTTGTACTTCTGGTATTGAAATATAACATTGAGATATTAAAATGTGGAAAGAATGTGCTTTAGTAAGGAGCTGTGTATATTATTTCCCTTTATCAGGAGAATATTTTCTTCGTAAGTTGTAGGAGTGTTGTATTTTATGTTCGTCACTGAGTTCCTTTTCCTCTCTCTAGTGAGTTAAGCGAGGCCAGTTTATTTAATTCATTAAATGTTATGAATAATCTCTCCATCTAGCTAGATGATAATAACACAGTGGACAAAATTGCTTAACAATCTACAGTTATATGTGCAAAATGAGCACTTTTCATAATCATAGGCCAACCTTGGAGTGATCCACAAGATAAACAGTGCTGATTTGTACTCACTCATCCATGTTCTCCTCAGGCTCTGCCACTTTGGTTGCTTTCATACAAAGCAAAGCATAATGGAATATCAGAAGAAAATATCAAAAAGGAAAGAAGCAAAAAGGTGAATCCAAGTGGTGAAAACAAAGGGAGATGAATGAGTTGTAGGGAATCACAGCCTCAAAGAGAGAGAATCAAAGAGTCTATATGATCATCACACAGAAAATACAATATGGATTTCTCATATGTAAGTGAAACAAAAGGAAGAAGATGGATAGAGAAAGCTGGGAGAGAGGGATTGAAGATTGCCTTCACCTTTTAGGTCATTGCATAGTGAGGAGGTCTGGCTGATTGTCACAGAGAGAGGAGGGAGAGTGGACGGTGATGAAGCCTGGGAGGAGTGAGAGAGAGGATGTTGATGAGGTCTTCTTGCTATGTTGTACTACCTCTCCTATGGCATTATAGAAATAAAATAAAGATAAGGGGCTCTTTTGATGAAAGAAATTTTGGTGACGGTAATGTAAATGAAGCGCGGGGATCCCGGGGAGGCTTTTAACTGCATTTTAAGACCTCATCAGCTCATCTCCCTCTTTTTGCGATGTATTCATAGAAAATAGAAATCAATAAACTTCTTCGTAAGTTTCCATTGAAAGCTAAGCTTCTTTTGTTTCTTAGAAATGCTATACCGTCTGTGGTCTGCTTCATGGTGTTAGTTTCTAAATTCCTTCTTGTTGCTAAATCCAAGTTCCAAATTGACATAATATTTTCTTAATGGTTTGTTTATTAGTAAAAATAATTCTCAAATTTTTTTGTATGTTCTTTTACAGTCTTCTCAGATACTGAACTTGATGACTTGATGCACAGATTGCACATCGGCCTAGCATCTATGTTCTAGATACACCGGGTGTATTGGTTCCTAGCATTCCAGATATAGAGACAGGGTTAAAGCTAGCTCTCACAGGTTTGGCTGAATGTCTCCTGCTATAGCCTTATTTGATTGGGCAGTTCTTCTTATGCTATATTTTCTTACTATGGCTATGATCTGAGATAGAATTACCATGTATTTTAAATAGTTTGCTAATAAATATAACAACCTGGAATCTGGGGCCCTTCGAATTCCTTGCCGAGACTCGGAAGCATCACTCACATAGGTTAAATCAAAGATCACATGAAGATTTAGGCATTTATCCACTTAAACCAACTTGTATTAAAACCCAAGTATAATAATCAAATGTAACATTGTCCAATAAAAATAAAATAACTGCAATTTCTTTAAAATGAAATAATCTAAACAATCTAATTCTTCTTCATTTATGTGGCTGCGATGCTAAAGTACACATCCCAAAATATATCTTCCGGTCACCAAGATTTTCTTGAGTCGCTAAGTCCTGGTTACCTGGATTGGGGCAAATCCACAAAGGATAAGTACAAATGAGTGAATAGATATTCTAATCTATTTGTGCATTTAAACATATACTTAGATAAGATTACACAACAAATTAAAGTAACATCCAAGAGTCTCACTCAAGCCAGGGTTGGAAACGGGTTAAACAAATGACAAACTCCTAACCACCTAATAGCACAAGCCCAAAGTTCATGTTTCACAAAGATATCACATTTACAAAGAGTTCCCAAAACTCTTCCTGCACATCTCAAAATCATCCTTTTCTGTCCCAAAATAAAATCGACCACCAAGGTCCAAAACTAGCAAACTGGTACCACTAAATTGACCTTTTCCAAAAAGGTCCAACATCAACAATCCTCACAAAATTGGCCATTTGTATGGGGACGCCATCCCATATTGTGCTGGTGGTCTAGGGGTAGGGCTGTCAATCGTGTCGTGTTAACGAATTTGGGTTACGGGTTAACGAATTCGTGTTAAAATCATCTCAACCCGTACATGACCCGTTAACTTAACAGGTAAAAAAATCCAACCCGAACACGACCCGTTAATTTAACGGGTTACACGACCCAACCCGTTAAACCGTTAAGTAATTAAGTCATTTCGAAAATTAAAAGAAAATCCATACAAAAATATATAAGGAGAAAAATATATAAGCCACACGAAACTGTTAGTGAGGATCTCTAGTGGATCCCACCTAAAACCCCACTGTAAAACAATAAATTTTAATTTATTCTTTATAATATAAATTAATTTTAGTTACACTTAGGAACTAAAAAAAAATTAACGGGTTAAGCGGGTTGTTAACTGGTTAATGGTTTAATTCGTACACGACCTGTTAACTTAACCTGTTAACAGGTTGGACCCATTAACGACCCGAACCCGTTAATATCTTGTTGGTTCGTGTCATGTTAACGTGTCGTGTGGCATTTTGACAGCCCTATCTAGGGGTCTAAAAGGTTCCTCCAATCAAACAAAGTCATCGTATCTCAGTTTTCCAATTCAAATAGCAAATATATGTCTTCAAAAAACTGATATTTAGCATGTCCTCAACATTTGCAATGGACAAATTCCATAATCAACCCCTTCTCAATTTATGTGGATTTAATCTGCCCAGTCCGAATCAAAATTGGTGTCCGAGGTGAGAGAGGTCAATTACATAACTCACCCTTTACAGTTTTGAGGGAGTTACTCGATTACCAACTTAACCACAACATATACATATACAAACCACGCAAGCTGCCATGAGATCCCCAAATAACAAAGACATAAGCATATTAATCCACATACATATATCAAGTCACCATTAATTGAATTAACAGGGTCCAAAAGTGCAGATTTAACAAATCAAGAACTAAAGGAAACAACTCAAACAATTTGCAAATGATAACAATGAATAAAAAGTCTTTGTTTGTAATTTCAGAAAACTTATGTCTCATGAATTAAATAAAACTGATTCAGATATGAAAACGAAGGGTGCCAGGCCCTTATTGTAATTTACGGAACCTTGGAACTCAACTATAAAATGCCCAGTTGTGATTACTATAATTATCAGGGGCTTTATTTGAATCTTCAGAACAGGTATAGAATTCAAAGAAGTAAAGGAGAGGGGCCAAAGTGCGATTTCTGAATTCCTATGGTGTCCATTTGTAAAATGGTATCATCCAGCCCCAAAACACTCATCGTAACTCGGAAGTCAACACTCACAGAGATGGGTCTCACGCTTCCTAACCTTGAGTCATCCGGATGATGTGCCAGGTGGGGCCCACTCCACATGGGTCCTCCACCACTATGGTCACCTCTGGGTCCCGTAGCAGATGACTGGATCTGATCTCTGATCAGGTGGGCCAGGGGGTCCCACTAGGGCATGTCGACATTCAGCCCAAAAATCTGCAAGACTGCCGCTCCTTCCATCAAGGAAACTGGATGAGGGCCCAGATGGGACCCACTTCACATGGGTGCACTGCCCTAGGGGTCGCCCATGGGCCCCCCTTCGGATCCCTGGACCAGATCTCTCATCAAGTGGGCCATGTGGTCCCACAACCTCAAATTAGTGCTTTGACGACCTGAACCTGGCAAGTTCCAATTTCTGTTTTATATCTCTATTGGATTTGGTTCTCTCTGCAGGAAAACATCCTCTAGGCATCATCTTAATCATAATAAACCTAATCGTCCAATCTCACCCCAACCATAGGTCATTCTTTATTGTCAAAACAGAGCCTAGGCTTGTCGACACTGCCTGATTAATTCTGAAACATAAAATCTGTTATGGGAAGTCAGATTTATCACCATGGAAAACATTCAATAGTGTAGGGAAAACAATTAGTGCAGTCATACAGGATCTACAACAATTGAATTGAATCACTATATTCACATATGGAAGAGCATCACAATGTGTGTACGAAGAAATCTACTCAACAATCAATTAGCTATCAACATCAACACAAAATGCACATGAAGAATTTCACTCACTTTAAAATAGAGGAATAAAAAATAAACAAGGGCAAAGCCAGAAATTCTGATCTTCAGAACCATTCAATTAGATCAGAATTTCTACTCACCTGTTATTGCTAACTAGAACTGGTTCTTCCTCCTATTTTCTTCGAGGTTAATACTAAACTAGGCTTTGGCTTGATGGAAAAGAAAGTGGAAAAGAGAGAGAATGGCGTGAGAGAGGCTTGGGGTCGATCAATATATCTAAAAGCTAAAGTTAGAATCCTTCCCAAAGTCCTCTTCCTAATTTTATTATTTCCTTCTCACATGCCAATCCTATTCCTAACATTACTAGGAGTCTATGGTATAACCAACACAAGTCCCACTCGAAATCCTCCATCAAACTATGGGTCCCAATACTTCTAAGAAAAAAAATCAAGAGAATTAAATATAAAATACCTGAAAAATAATCTGGCCCCTGTAACTGGGCCCGGGGTATTACAATAAACAGAAAGTATTGTAGGTTGTTGATGTGTTAGACATTAGTAATCAGATTTCTCATGTGTTAATCTAAGTGTTTCAGTTGATTACTAGTCATTTGACAAAAGCATATGTCATCCATTTTATTATTTATCATTCCATTTTATTAAGAGGATAATATTAGTATGATTGGTATACCATTTACTAGTCTTGCCTTCTAAGAATGAAACATTAGTATCACCATCATGATCATATCAAGATCTTATCAAATCTATTTGTGGTCTGCTTTGCTATTTCCACATTTCCACTCAACTCATTTCTCAACGTAAAAGTCATATTTCAGTGTGGCAAGTTTTTACGGCCAACTGCTTGTCTGACACTAACCTTTCTCTGGGAGTAGAAATGGAATAACAAGATTACTACAGTTTGGTGGATTTTTGCAAATGTGTCGATCAACTAAGATCTATAACTTGTAGGCCAATTCATTGATGCAAGTTGGCGGACTTTTCTTTTTGACAATACTACTGTTCTGTTCTCTCTTTCATTTGGGGTTTTATTTTTCTTAGAAGTCTCTCTCTCTCTCTCCCCTCTCCATACAGTCCATACTTTTTCTTTGTCCTCATTGACTCATTCCCTCTTCTTCTCACCCCTTTTGTTCTTCTTTCTTGCTTACTACATTCAAACTCGCTATGGCATCAGAAAAGTTAGGGGCTGCTTGGATGTGATGAAAGAAGTTGGAACTTTCTACTAAGTGCGGCAATGAGAAAAAGTGAAGGTGAAGGTGGAGGAAGGAGAAGATTTTTATGTGCATTTTTTTCATAACAAAAATCCATCATGAAGAATGTAACTACAAATGAATACAGTGTAAGATGAATATATTGTGCATTCAAGTAAACAAAAATCGCATATTAATCCAGCAAAAACACTTGATTTAAAATACCAACCGGTATGTACTGTTATCAGTCCATGCTGAAATGATAAACTGACACTAATTATTCCCCTCCCCCACCCCCCCCCCCCCCCCCAACACACACACACACACACACAAACAATAACAACAACAACAACAAAAAAGAAAAAGAAAATGGAGATATTGGTCTATATTGGCCGATATCTTGAAAATATTGGTCAAAATCAATATGTTGTTTGATATGATCCTTCAAATGTATTTTCTTTTACTTCTTTCCCATTTTTATAGAAAAAGGAGAAACAAAGGGCATCCTTTTCCATTCTCATATAGAACATAAGAGAAACTGAGCAAACAAGGGTCTATGTAGCAAAATAATGTGGAATGGAATAGAGTTGCGGGGTGGGTAGGATAGGGATGGTGAGAAAAGGGGGATATGTCAGGCTTTCACTTGAAAATTGGCCTCACCCCAAACTCCAATGCAGGAGGCAAAAAGGGATCTTAGAGAGAATCAAAGAAGAGAGCTTGGGGAAGATCCTAAAAACACTCAAATTTTTTTCTTTCGTCATAATCTTATTAGCATCTAAGCTAAGAGGCTTTACATCATTATTTAGGAAAAGAAATAACGTGGATGTAATCCGGACCATCCAAACACATTGATGGCCAGGATTAAAACATCTAGCTAATAAAATATAGACTTGCGGGCCACACACATGGGGCCCAAGACAGTTTAGAATTTTTATTATTCCCCTAATAAATTGTTAGTGGCTTTCTAACTTCGTTTAATGTGTTGTATTTAAGATAGAATCTAAAGTGCTTAACTTTCCTAGTTTGATTATGATTCTTAGACCCTAAGATTTCTTTTTCCTATTCATAGGGTATTGTAGAGATGAGAATTCTCAGAATTGATGATTAATAGATTTGTATGTTTATCCCTGAGGTGTATCCTCATTTGTAGTCTATGCGGAGACCTTTATCATGTGTTGACAGTTGACACTTGTGATGCAGGACCTATGGGGACCATGGGTTTGTTTTGCATGTTCTTCTCCCCGTCTTGGAGAGAACTTGACCTTGAGTTCTGTCGATGTCCTCCAGGATCGAAAATCCAACATACAAGTTTTCGATGCTTTTATTGATCTACATACTCTTTGCATTGGCTCAAAACTTGACACATTCTTTTATTGCAAGTAGACTTTTGGTTTTGCTTTGTGTGGCGTCTAGATCTTGATGGGATGCGTGCTTGAACACACTGGTTCGTCAAGTTTTGAATTTGTATGAGCTACTCACAATCTTAGAATGTCAATTGTTTACCCCGAAGATGAAATCAATGTAGGGAACCTCAATTACTTGTTCTTCGTTTGCAATATCCTGATGAGTAGCTAGTTGTTCTGTAAGTGGGTTTACAATTAGATCCATTGGTTTTTCAGCGGGCTTGCTAACCATTTCCAGTCATTGAATGCTCATGTTTTTTCCTTTCACTGCCTGCACTTGTTGATCAACATTGTTTGAAGAAGAAAATTTGGAATTGTCTTCGCATCCTACTGCAGTTTCATTCGTATTAGGAGTTCCACTGGCTGTTTCATCTGAATTTACAGTTTGTGACTTCTTTTCGCAATCTTGTTTCTCGATGTCTGATTTGATATCTTCTTTCATGGGTTCAACAACTTCTTCTGTTATTTGCTAAGACTTGCTTTTTGCATGCAATACCATTTTGAGCAAGTACTCAACACGGATTGCTTCCCTATATCCTTCAAAAATATCTTTGCATTCTTTCATATTCTTAAATATGCTTGGTCGCAAACCTTTTAGAAAGCAATCGTAATCATGGTTCTCGCTCCAGTTTACACAAATCTTGCAGCCTTGAGAATTCTTCGATATATTCATCCACGGTCAATTTTCTGTCTCAAATTGAGAAATTGTTAAAAGTAGACTTCATTATCATAATAGCAGTTTTCATATTGACGTGCATATTTCATTCTTTGAATTCCATTGTTTATTTCAACGAGTTGCAATTCTATGTTGATTTGAAATTCCATATTGACTTGGAGGTAGGGATTGTAAATGTAATGCTCTTCAAAATTAAACTGAAAATTGCAGACGCTGGCACAATGACTGGAACTTGCAGACGTTGTTGCTGACCTGGAACTTAATGATGGGCTGTTGAGCTGCGGATGGGTCCACCTAACCCATATTGACTTGGCCTGACCTGGGCCATCTTGGGTTCAAAATAGGCCCAGAATGCTGCTGTTGAAAAAAAAAATGACATAGGCTTTCTTTGTTTCTGCCTTGGACTGAAAAAAGAAAAAAGACAAACGTTACCAATTTTTATATGAATATGGGAAAATGATGGTCAAAGTAGTTACCTGGCATGTGGTGAAAATAAATGATCATTACCTAAGCATACATGGGAGAGGGCATTTACCAAGATATATTGATTCTGCAGTTGAAAAAGGGTTATTTTAGTTGCATTTTATGTTTGTTTAATATGATTTCTTATGGTTTAGGTAGTGCTAGAGTAAGTGTGCATTTTAGAATATATTGCAATGTACATGATGTTTAATCCTAGGAGAGAGTTTGACCACGCAACATAGGCTAGTAGTTTTAGATATTTGCATTAGAATTAGAAAGAGAGGGGTACTAAGTAAAATGTGCCCTAAACCAAGGTGGAGAGATTTGAAAGGACAAAGAGTGACAATATTTAAGGACAAAGTGATAGGTGAGGGAGAATGAAAATTTGAAGGAGAAACTACAGCGATGTGGAATCAAATGGCTAACTGTGTTAGGAAGGTTTCTAAAGAGGTGCTTGGAGAGTCGAAAGGGAAGAGACATGATAATAAAGAAACCTGGTGGTGAAGTGTAAAGGTTCAAGAAGCTATTCGAGAGAAGAGACGCTACAATGTTTGGCAGGATACTAGGAATATGGAAAGGGTGATTCTGAACGCACCATGGGTTTTCCTGAACACACCCACAATTAAATTTTTTTGAATTACCAAAATGCCCTTAAGTGAAAGGACGAAATTGCCCTCTTCGCCATCAACCTCCTCTCCTCTTCCTTTGGTTCTTCTGCAGTGGAGCTTTCCGGTTTTTCTACTCTCGACTCATCTTCTTCTTCATTCTCCCTTTTATCCATTGTTTCGTACTGCTCCTCTGCACTCCTTCCTCCTCATTCATGTTCATCTCCTTCTTCATCATCTTCTTCAACTCTTGGAAGTATCCTCAAGTCTCCTCCATTTCTTTAACGATCTTGGAAGTACTCATCTCCCTGCACCACATTGTGTATTGAAAGTAGGCATTTCCAATATGTACAAGCAGTTTACGATCTACCAAGAGGAGGATACGTTTTGACTTCGTTTCTTTTGTTTTTTTTTTTTTTTTTCTCGTCCTGCTTGGGATTCTAGAACCGTGCCGCTAAAGATATGCTCGTCTGGTGAAGACCAATCATAGTTATATTGCACGGCACTATAATGCCGGACAAAGTATTATTGAACGGCCGCATGAAACTGAGCATATATATGAATGACCTATATAAACCATGCAGTAATGACCTATATAAACCGTGCAGTATATTACTGCACGGTTGTAAAGGCTCGTGCATTGATAAACTAAGAATTTCTAATCATATTTTCAAGAGATTGATTCAACCGGTGCCAGTGAGTGCGTTTTGGATTTTACTAATGTCTTCACCACTGACACGATATTCAGAAGCCGAGAGGGCCTAATCCAATGGACAAGGGATGTTGGAAAGAAACATGGCTTGGTAATTGTAATCAAAACTTTAGATGCTGGTGGAGATGGTAGGATGCTGAGAATAGTTTTTTCTTGTGAAAGAAGTGGTAGTTACAGGGTTCCATCGAAGGTCTTCGAAAAGAAAATTCTTAATAATGCAACGGGAACGAAGAAGTGTAGTTGCCCTTTTGCTTTGAAGGGCCGAAAGTTGGCAACTGACGATGATTGGATGGTAACAGTTGTTTGTGGGGTGCACAGTCATCCAAACGCACAACATATCGAGGGGCACTTGTTTGTTGGGAGGCTTTTTGAGGAAGAAATCAACGTTTAGATTGATATGTTTAAGAGTTTGGTGAAGCCGAGGAAGATCCTTCGAACATTGCAGGAAAAGGGATGTGCACAACACCACTACAATGAAGAGTATCTACAATACTCGTCACAAGTTTAGGGTGACAGAGATGGCCGGTCGATTATAGATGTAGCAACTCATGGTGCATTTGGAGGAGAACAACTACATTGAGTATCACACTAGCAATGACGCAACATATTTTATTATGGACCTATTCTGGGCACATCCATCATCTGCTTAGTTATTACATGCATTCCAGAAGTTTTGGTAATGAATTCCACATACAAGACTAATAGATATCGACTTCCCTTGCTTGAGATTGTTAGTGTCACATCTACTTAACTGACGTTCTCCGTTGCTTTTGCGTACCTTGAATAAGAGGGTGCAGAGTTATAGTTGGGCTTTGGAGATGCTTAAGGAATTAATGGATGGATGCATTCTGCCCCGTGTGATTGTCACAGACAAAGAGTTAGCGCTGATGAATGCAATCAATGTTGTTTTTCCGAATGTAGCAAACTAATTATGCAGTTGGCATATTTCTAGGAACATCTTGGCAAATTGTAAGAAGTTTTTGAGACCAACGACATATGGGATGCATTTATTTCTTGTTGGAACATGTTGGTAGTCTCTCCCACTGGGAATGACTACATGCAACTTCTAAGTGCATTGGAACGGAATTACTGTGGGTATCCACATGCTGTTGATTATGTGAAGAAGTCGTGGTTGATTAAGCATAAGGAGCAATTGGTGGCTGCTTGGATGGATCGGCATATGCACGTTGGGAACGTCACTACGAACAGGGTTGAGAGTGCACATGCAAAATTAAAGAGAAACCTAGGCACATCGAACTGTGGCTTTGATTCGTACTAGCAGGTTATCCATGCATTTCTTGAGTTGCTCTTTGCGGAGATAAAGCCTTATTTTGAAAAGAGTTTGAACACCGCGCAACATAAGTTCAAACCGGCACTGTTTCGTGAGTTGAGAAGATTTCTAACAAGAAATGCTTTGGATATAGTGTTAAATGAGTTGATAAGAGCTGGTAATATTGGTCCAGACTCGGCGGCGTGTGGGTACGTAATTCAACAGACCCATGATTTACCATGTGCACACGAAATTGCTAAGTACATAAGGGAAGGCTCTCAAATACCACTGAGCTGTGTACACCACTATTGGTGAAAGCTCAATTTAGAGGCCACTATAGTGAACTAAACCCCTGAGTTGACCACAACTTCCGAGTTCGAGGTGATCGCTAAGAAATTCCAGAGTAGTGATCAGAAGGGTAAAATACAAATATTGAAAAAACTTAGAGAATCGGGGAATCCTTCATCTACTTCTCTTCTTGAACTGGATGTTAAATTGAATACTCGCGGTTGGTCATCATTGAAAAAGAAGTTGGATCGGTCTATGCTTCGGGAGCCATTTGCTTTCAAGTATGCACTATCGATGAAAGATAGTGTTCCAGCTAGATTAAGCAGTACTGGTGTAATAAGAAGGAGAAACTGAGTGTCCGTCGCAGTCGGTCATGCACGTTTCTGCATTTGCTTCCTTAGTCTCTAGGACCATATATCTAGACTGTTAAGGATGTTGCAGCTGATGGTAATTGTAGATTCAGAGCTATAGCTGGTCTTCTGGGCATGGGTGAGGATAGTTGGATGTAGGTTAGAATGGATTTGAGTAGGGAATTGCAAAGGTATCAAAATTATTATTCATTGGTATATGGAGGAGAGGAAAGGGTTAGGGAGCTGTATTACGCATTGTCGTACTATGAAAGGAATCCTTCGTTTGATCAGTGGATGACAATGCCGGACATGGGTCACTTGATATCTTCATATTCTAACGTTGTATTGGTCTACTTTTCATTGCAGCAGTGCCTTACTTTCCTGCCTTTGAGATAATCCCCGATTCCATCATGTTCTCGCACATTTATTCTGATTGGTTTCATCAATGGAAACAATTTTGTTTAGGTCTTCATGACACCCAGGGCTCCGATGCCTCCCATTGCCACAAATTGGCTTAGACACCACCATCCTAATGCAGACGGATGGCAACTCCTATATGCTAAGAGCATTGAGCAATTTAGAGATATAATTGGAGATAGTGTCGCAAGACAGGAGTCGGTTAATCTTGACAGCGATTGAATATTTATATCCAATTTGATGTAAACAAACACAATACATGTTTTTTTAACGGTTGGCCGATGAAATGGATGCAAAATTTATGTTATTATGTTATGTGATTTTTTTTAGACCCCTGCTTGGATTAACAATGCCGTGCAAAAGACAAACTGCACGGGGAAAAAGTACTATGCAGCTTGCTTTTGCACGGTTATATTATGCCATGCAGTGTTTATTTGCCTTGCATTACAGTGCCGTGCAATTTGCTATACCATCAGAACATGTTGGCCGTGTAGTCTTATATTATAACATACAAAAATAATGACCATAGCAATTTCATTCCATTTTGATCAAAATCATATTAGTACACCAACATTCATAAAAAAAAGACCCATCCAACATTCATAAAAAGAAGACCCATCCAACATTCATCAAAAAAAGACTAGACATATCAACTGGTTCCTATAAATCCTCAAAATATACACCCATCCACAGTCCACATCTCATGACTAATCATGGCTGCGTACGTTGTCGATACGTCACCGGCAAGCCATCCAGGATCTTGAGGGTGGTCTATAATGCCCGGTAATAGAAATCAGCTAGATGCTCCGTTCGCACAATCGTGGCACGAAGATGGTTCTTCACTCGAAGGATCTATAACAAACAATAAAATGTGTCAATACTTAAGATAGGTTGGAAAAATGGATACATAATGTTTGGAAAAAAGTGTACACCCTCACCGTTCTTGGAGTCGGGTCATCTCTACCCTCATTAGGGTCATAGTGGGAATGATGGTTGGGGTTCTGTACTCGAGGGTGTGAAATCCTACAAAGCCACTTGAGGTAGTCGGATGCACACTCCCATGCATGTTGCACTCGATGGCCGCGGTGCGCTATAGATAAGATATGATCCTCCCACGTAACCCAGTACTGGTCTAGAAATCTGTAGGAGACGTAATATTTTCCAGCAGTAGATCCTTGAGATGCACGAATGGGGGCGAGCGGTGTGAGTGGGATGGTCTGTACAAAGCCAAACTGTTGGAGAACCCTATGTGGGTGGTAGGGTTCAATGACATCTAGCGATCTCAAGCAACCATAAAAGAAAGATATCTGATGGAATGGATGCTGAGCCCTGGCAGCAGTGTATGGATCCCAAGCCACTTGTGAGAAGTAAATGAAACAATACATTAATATATTAAAAAGTAATAGTAAAAAATATAAATGAACACCTCTATTGGTTGCTCACCTCACTCGAATGTAGGGCGTCCAACCTCTCACGCATCAGCTGTATGTTCTCCCTTGCAATCCTGAAATCTTGGTTCGGAATCCTGATCCCTGACCAAGATTCCAGCGGCTCGCTAGAGGCATTCCAGCAATATATCCAAACTGTGCAGGAGGACGGGCAAATGGGAGGTGCTCGTACACCTAAGCCTGCAAATGATACCAATTATTAATTATACAATTTAAAGGATCAATTAGGAGGGAACCTGTGTATGTATATATAAAGTGTACACCTTTTGTTGGAAATAGGTGGGCCTTTAGGATAGGTTTTCAAAACTTTTGACCCACTTGACTCAGGGATCAACTATCCAGAAGGCTACAAAACCCAATCCAGGATCCATGTCCTCAATCTCAGCCATCATGATTGGTAAATAAACCTATCAAGAAGATAGAACAGCAGCCAACAAGCATCCATAAAAATCTACAACATGTAAGGAAGTAGATTATACCTTTGGAGCTCGGTTGTGCTCTAATGGAGAAGTTGCGTCTTTCTTTGATGATGAAACTCTTTCACAAACCGAATTAGAATCTCCAAAACCCAATCGTCTTCCACGCTATGACCCGTATCAGATTCTCTTTTCTCAAGATGGGTGGGATCTCCAAGAGAAAGCCCTTAAGGAAACTAGAAGAGAACTAGAAGAGGGAAGAAAGGAGGAGCATGTGCAACTCTTGCACAAACTAGTCTTGGGCGTGAATCCCTAGGTGGGATTGAGCATGTGGACTTCCAAAGCCTTTTCCTCTCTATATTTATAGCCACCAAGCCGCCACCTCTTTCTAATTGAAATAGAAGTCTCACTTCTCTAACAATTAGTAACTCTCTTCTTACTAATTTAAATAGAAGTCTCACTTCCATTATAATTAGTAACTTACTATTACCACTATTAGAAGTCTCACTTAAAATAGAAATAGTAACTTTCTATTTCCTTTTAGAGTGCTACTAGAATTAGTATCTTTCCAATAACTTGGGCTAGCGTGGGGACCACTAGGGATTCCTCAAAAAGCTGGCTCCAACTAAGACTCACGACCCCACATCTAATGTGCAATCCGGGCCCACAGTTAATTGCAAATAACTCTACTATATAAATGCAATTGAACTCCAGTCTTAAGAATAAATTACATGAAGATCCTAAATTTCCCTATCACCACAAGTAGGCCCCTCCATCAATATCCATGGATCAATTGGACCTGTCTTCCAAACTAGATCCATATCTTATTATCCTTAAGCCCCAATTAATTATAATGATCATAGGTACCTTTCCAATGAACTTTTAATCGGAATGGGTGCGCACTTACCAATGATAAATCCATTAATTGGCATAAGGGGATATTAAAGATAGATTCCATCTTGACCATCGAATGTTTCCATAGCTCTACTATCACGTACCCAAATCACCGAGGTGTTAACCTACAATTGGCCTCACTCATTGGTGACTCAAAGCAAATGAATAGATGGAAACTTGAGTTCATTAATGTCTCAGGATTGAGAGCCTATTGCTAGGGAATTATGAGAGCATATCTTAAAGTAAAGACAGTATTCATAAGGTGCTTCTCATGGTCTTTCAATACATCCAATGTACCACTACTATGATCCAGAATCTTACATTCTGATGATCGAGACAAATCGTACTATCTCATAGTAATCAAAGTACTGCAACCTTGTCAGATGAGATGTCCAGTCATCATCACTGGTTGTGAAGATATTCAAGTATAAGATTTGCTATACATGTCTCCCGTATGTGGATCTCATCCATACACATGTATTGCATCTAGGATACTTATGGACTCCGGTTCATCTCATGAACCATCATGCATTTGTATTGGTTATGTGCAAGTATATAATAAAACACCATTCATCTCATGATAAGAAAGCATGAATATATTGATAAATAAAGAAATTAATCAATTTATTTCATCAATCTTATGGATTGAGACCATAAGACTAACACCTTTACCATGACCAATGTCAGATATCCAGCAATTTGTCACACATCTGCCGTCGTGGCGGTCCCCAACTGGCGATTCAGATATGCCAGTGCGGTTGCCCCCCTGTGTAATGACGGACCCGTCCCAAGTCCATTAGTAAAGATTGGTAGTAGATGGGTACTCTAGTCGATGACTTATTGGTGAAGAGTGTGCAACCTAACAAATATAGAAGATAGCCTCTTGCTGCACACTCTACCTGCTCGACAGATAATGCAGGAGTCACATTGCCGCACACTCGTTTGATCGACCCCATCCTAACTTCCCCACCACGCGCCACTCTCAACTCAGCTGAAGTAGATGCCCTATCCACACCTAGTCCATGCTCAAGTAAATCTACTTGATCGGTAAATCCCATACTTGTTGATGCGCGGACAGGCGTACCCGTTACTAGGATGCCGAGGATAGTGCCGACATCATCTAAGGAGATCGCCATCTCACCAAATGGCATGTGGAAAGTATTTGTCTTAGGCTGCCATCTCTCTACAAAGCTCGATACCAAAGGGCAGGAGATATATCGGTAGGAGAAACGCTTCAGGTTTGCCAATCCAGACTCTTCAATAATAGTACAAAACCGAGGAACATGAAGATCATCCCCGTGCAGAGGTATGAACCACTCCTTTAGCTTATACCAATGATTGATACATTTGTGTGGGTCACGTTCCTGCACATTATAAGTAAAATATTCATTAATATTTGTTATTATAGACTTCAACACATCTTATTTGAAAAACGATTAATTAAAACATAATAAGAATGCAAGTGTACCTCCCTGTTCCAGATCGACAAAGCTACGTGCGTCCTAACACTGATAAGGACAGATAGGTCCTCCGGACCACCGGGAATAGGACCTCTGAGAGCCTCTCCTGCTACCGCTTGAGGACTGGAAGGTTGTGCCTCATCGTCTGTGGAATCATCCTCTGAAGAAGGTACATCCTCTACCGGATCCGGTAGTGGATCCTGCTGCAATCGACTTCTTCGCTCAGACGCTGTTGGCCGTTGACGGCCGGCGGTCGAAGAACTCGCATACACGCCTCGGCCGCGCGACCTTGCAACACCAATCTTGGTCTGCAAGGTCGATGCCTGGCTAGCAGAACTACTCCGACCACCTGTCGTCAAAGAACTACCACGGCAAGCTGGCCTTCTCGGGATTCCTTCAAAATAGTTAACAATGAAAATCATTAAGAGGAACAAAAGGAGGCCCAACAATTCTCCCTGCTCGGTTCAAAAGGACAGTGCAAACTGTTTTTGCATGGCGCAATGAAACAGTGCGTTTTCTACTTGCACGGTTTGATGGAACCGTGCAAATCTTATATGCACGGTGAAAAAAGGCCGTTCACATATAACCTGGACTGAATCCTACTGCTATGCAAAGTAAACCTTGCACGGTTTTGGATTGCCGAGTAGATCGCGAAGTTCAGTCGAGTTTTTTTTCTGGGTTTTCAACTTCGGACAGGGTTTATGCTTCCTCCCTACCATCCATCTCATTCAATTAGGCTCGTAAACTTCCCTATCTGTTGCAAACGTCCATACACTCTATATGCATACATTACAACCTAAATTTCTAACAAATATATGAAACAGATAAATTTGATAGGAGGAAGAAGAAGAAGAAGAAGAAGAAGAAGAGCTTACCTAACACCTACAAGATTCCGAATGATAATGGTGACGAGAGGCACACGAGAATTGCAGTGGAAAAGCGGAGAAGAGGAGGAAGACGACTACTCTACTGTCACTGCGTTTTGGGCGGGCTAACGAGATGGTTTGAACGAGTGATTTGTGCTTTTAGGTGTGGTAAGGGTGATTTGGGTATTATGGTGCGTGGGCTCACCAAAACCTTGACAAATAAAAGAATGGGTGTGGTGAGCTCAGCAAGTGGGTGTGTTCAATAATAGATGTGGGTGCATATAGAATTTCCTATATGGAAAACTATGAGATGTACAAGAAGGCAAAGAAAGAAGCTAAGAAAGTAGTAAGTGATGTAAAGTGCACAGCATAAGATGACCTATATAATAGGTTGGGAACAAGAGAAGGAGAGAAGGATATTCTTAAGCTTGCAAAAATAAGATAAGGAAAAGTAGGGAGTTACATCATGTCATACGTATTAAGAGCAATGACCAAAAGGTTTTAGTGAAGGGCAAAGATATCAAGAAAGGTGGGGGGAATATTTTAACGTACTTTTAAATGAAGACTATATAGGAGACATAAGAACAAAAGATTATATTCAGTAGCAAAGCATACTTTTTTTTTCGTAGAATTAGGGTGGTGGAAGTGAGGAAAGCATTAAAACAAATGAAGACAGGAAAGGCTATGGGCCCAAATGACATCCCCGATTGAGGCTTGGAAATGCTTAGGAGAAGTTGGGGAGATTTGGCTAACTAGACTTTTCAATAAGATATTATTGACAAAGAAAATGCCGGATGAATGGAGAAGAAGTGTTGTAGTACCTATATATATATATATATATATATATGAACAAGGGAGATATACAAAACTATATCAACTATTGTGGGATTAAACTTATAAGTCATACTATGAAGCTATGGTAAAGCGTAATGGAGCAAAGACTTAGACAGAAGACCAAAATATCTGAAAATTTGGTTTTATGCGAGGGAGGTTAACGATGGAAGCTATCTTCTCACTTAGGAAATTAATGGAAAAATATCGGGCAAAGAGGAAAAATCTGCATATGGTCTTCATCGATCTAGAAAAAGTGTACGAGCGGGTACCGAGAGATTAATTTGGTGGGTTTTAAATAAAAGGAATGTTCCTAGAAGTTATATTGAAATTATTAGAGACATGTATGAGGGAGTAGTAATGAGTGTGAGAACTACTTGTGGAGAGACATGGGAGTTCCCAGTGACCATAGGTTTGCATTAGGGGTCAGCCCTAAGCCCTTATCTCTTTGCACTGATTATGGATGAGTTAACTGCTCATATTCAAGAAGAGGTGCCTTGGTGCATACTATTTGCAGATGATATTGTGTTGGTAGATGAATCAAGAGCTGGTGTGAATGCAAAACTCAAGAGATGGCGGGAGGCTTTAGAATCCAAAGGCTTTAAAATAAGTCGTACGAAGGCAGAATATATGGATTGTAACTTCGTTGGACATATGGAAAGAGCTGAAACTATTATGAGAATTGAGGACCAGGAGATACCACAAAGTGATTCTTTCCGCTACTTTGGCTCTATAATTAGTAATGATGGGGAGATTGATGAAGATGTCGAACATAGGATAAAAGCGGGATGGTTGAAGTAGAGACTTGCTTCTGGAGTTCTTTAGATGAATGCCAACAAGATTGAAGATTTATTTTAAAAGACAGTGATTAGATCAACTATGACCTAAGGTGCAGAATGTTGGCCAATCAAGAGGCAGCATATGCATAAAATGGATGTAGGAGAGATGAGAATGTTGAGGCGGATGTGTGGTAAAACTAGGAAGGATAAAATTAAAAATGAGCGCTTTCGAGAAAATTTAAGGGTAGCAACAATAGGGGGTAAAATTAGAGAAACTTGTTTGAGATGGTTTGGGCATGTCCAACGTAGGCCGGTAAGAAAAAGTTTGGCCATGAAGGTTGATGGCCCACCAAAGGGAAGGGGTAGGCCAAAGAGGACATGGATGGAGGTGGTAAAAATGGATTTCAGGAAGTGTAACTTATTTGAGAATTTGGCTCAAGATAGATGGGAATGGAGAAATAGAATACATGTAGCCAACCTCAAAATATTTGGGACAAGGCTTTGATGATGATGATGATGTTTAATGAGGTGGTCTATCTAAGCTCCATAGGGGAGGTTGAAATTTGTCGAATGCAGCACACTTGCAGGCTTTATGGCATCTGTAGCACAAAACTCGCGAGGGTGCATGTATCTGATAACTTGAACCTCCCAGGGTTGATACCTGTGCTCCCACCTGCCTAATTGGGCATTTTAATGTCCTAATAATGGATCAAAATAGTACCGGCCGCTCTGATAAAGGTAAAATCATGCCGCTGTCATTTGTATTGGGGCGTATTGGTTGTTATTTTCTCGTAGCAGCCAATATGCACTGATACACATATTTATCAGCTTTGACATAAGTTAAAGAAGAAAGAAAGAATAAAAAAGGCAAAAGAAACCATACCCCTGTTCATTTGTTCAACTGGTGGAAGAACTAAAAAGAAAGAAAAATTAAAAATTAAAGTTCTTGTCTTCCTTTCCCTCTTTCTTTACATTTCTTGACCCTTAAGACAAAAAGAAGAAGTGCAGGCAAATGCCCTTAACAGTCCGGATTCCCCGAGTGGTCTGTTAGACGCTTCTTGTGGGCGGAATGTGTGCGGTGGGCCTGCGTACTGATGATCCAAACTAGCCAATATTTTACAATATTAATAACAGGATGGTGCAACCTTATACATTATTAATCCTAGGAAGATTTTCTCCTGTGCACCTGCATTTGGTGCCATTTGTCACATTGGACCCTAAGAAATTCAGGGGGGCCTCACCTTTGGTGACGGTCCAGATGCGTGCTCATGCAGGAACATGTGCAGGATAAAATTTTCGATTAATGCTATGCATTAATCACTTCAATAGAAAATGGGCCTTAATTAAATTTCACTCAAACTGAAAATAGGCCTAGCCAAATTTGACTCTAATTGAAATTATGGCCTAGCCAAATTTGACTCCAATACCTCACTCTAATAGAAAAATAAGGTCCTAGCTGAATTTCACCTTAATAGGAAATAATTTCACTCTATCAAGAAATAGGGCCCTAGCAAATTTCACTCTAATAGAATGGAAAATTTCATCCTTAATAATAAAAATAAAAAAAAACGAAGCCCTAGCCAAATTACTCTAATAGGAAATACAACCCCAGCCAAATTTCACTCTAATAAGAAATGAGCCTTAAAGAAATTTCACTCTAATACTAAAAAGAGCTGTAACCAAATTTCGCTTGAATAGTAAAAGGAGCCCTGACCAAATTTTACTCTAATATGTTGTGTGCAATTGTGGCTTACTTGAATTTAGAAATGCATAATAGTGATGAGATTTTTATGACGTGATTTGATTATACGTATTTATTAATTTCTTGTACCATAACTAATCAACATTTTCACAAAAAAAAAAAAAAAAAAAAAAAAAAAAAAAAAAAAAAAAAATCATGAATATCTGTAGACAAATAGATCTATACCGGCACTGATATAGGACCTCTATGCAATGAGAGGACTGTTACGCCCATGGCCTCCTATGGTAGTTACTAATGAAAGTAATATTAAATTCTAGCATTTTCCAATCTTTTGACTTATATAATTATTTTGGATTTTTAACCACATTTTCAATTCACACTGCTATGTCTGTACATAGTGTTTTGGCCATTGACCTTTTTACATTTTACATTAAATATAGACTGCAGCTCTGTTCTCATTAAGTTTGGAGATTTTCCATAATATGTTTTGATTTTTAGATTGATGAGGTATTTTTGGCACTAACCCATCTTCTGTGTGCCTTGCTGTGTTTAGAAACTAAATCCATGATGACACTCGGGCTTTGGTTTATATAATGCCTCAACAGAAATATCTGTTTTGTCTTCAGCTTCTACTTGTTAGAACAATGTATTTTGTTCTTTTTTTTTTCCCTCCTTTTTGGTTGATATCAATAAGAGGTGCCAGTGTCCAATTAGCTGTATGTTTAGAGGGTATTGCGTTTTTTACCTATACATTTTTTTGCAGGGGGCGTGAAAGACTCAGTTGTGGGTGAGGAACGTCTTGCTCAATATTTGCTAGCAACTTTGAACATACGAGGCACACCACTCCACTGGAGGCACTCATATAATAAAAGAATTGAGGAACCTGAAAATGAATTTGTTGGAGAAAAAGAAGGCTTCCTTAGAAATTCTTTGCTGAAGAGGAAAATGGCGAATAGATCTGATGTTCGGTATATTGAGGTAAAGAACTACTTGGTCATTCCTTTCTGACAACATCCTAACAAAACAAAACAATATTCTAGTAGTTCCAAAGTGCATACGCCAAGTTGATTTATGGGATCCTATTTATCTTATCCTGCCCAAATTCTATTTTATAGTGGATTCCTCAAAAATCATTTTCTGAATTACCCATTGAAGGAAGATGATTGGAAATTTTTGCAACACCAATTCAACATTGGAATCTTCATTAGATATCAACAATGAGAATATCAACTTTCTTTAGTTCCACATGCTATCTATGAATTCATGATACCAGCTCCATATTTGAGAATTAATTTCATATGATTTTCAGATAGACTTATATTTAACCTGGCCCTTTATTTACACACTGTAATTTTTTTTTTCTGGTAAAATACACACTGCAAAATGTTGGCATTAAAAGTTGTCATGCTTGATAGAAAGTGAAAGTCAATCCATATTGTCCACTCCTTTGTCCTTTGTTCATTGGGAGAAAAATAACCTCATGTATTCCTTTGCAGCCAAATGCCTCTTTGGCCATTCTTGAAATTCTTCCGGCAGTTTATAAATGCACTCCATCAGTAATGGGCTTTTCTACATCTCTTCATTTAGATTACAAACTTCCGAGAAAAAAACTTTCAATTTCCTTTGATTTGATTCTTAAGTCAATTTTCAAGCTGTTAATCGTCTAACTGGCAATATAGTTTATTTTCCTTTTTCCGCTTGCCATCCAATGAAAAATTTGGTATTGCTTTCACCTTGTTCATAAAAAATTGTTTCAGATCCATGTTGCCAAGAACACACATAATACCCTCACTTGTGTTATATCATTTGTCTGTAATCCTGTTTTTTTCTTTATTTTGTTTTTTCCCCATATTTTCGTTTTTTTTTATGTTGCGGATGCATGACATGGTTTCGTATGCTTGAGCTATCAATCTTTGAAATAAATCTTTAGATTCTACTTTTCTAAGTTGTCCCATGAAAGGGGTTCTCTGTTTCTGACAGGATCTTGCGACTGAAGTCCAGCAGGCCCTCTATGTTACGTGCTCAGAATTTGATGGCAATCTGGAGGAAGAGAATGACTTAGAGAGTCTTATAGAGAACCAGTTTCTGGCATTACAAAAAGCATTCAAAATACCTCACAAAGCAGGTGATGAGGCTCGTACCATGGTGTCAAAAAAGTTGCTAACTCTATTTAGGATAGGCAAACTTGGCCCCTTCACCCTTGACACTATTCCATATCTCAAAAATCCCACCCCTTAAAACATTCTGGTGCATGTCCATGTAAATATACAGGGACCCCTTTGTTTAATCTGTACAAATTCCTTGGATTTCTAAGCAGTGCTATCTATCAAAAGCTAATAGTGAAGGATTAAAGGCAGAGAGATCCACATAGGGCTGTCAAAATAATTCTCTTTGGTAGGAAATGGTTGCTCACTCATAACTGTAGCAAGTTATATTCTAAGGAAGTTACGGTCCCATCTAGATCTCTACCACTGACTCTCTACTCCTTTACTCTTCAATGATTGTTTGATAAAGCCTTCTTTACTTGCTATGTAGCCCGAAGGAAATGAGATGCTATGAATAGAGTTGTCATAATGTTGAAGTTCCTGGTGTATCTTTCATTGTATCATTTTTATGTTGAAAGTTGCAGCTGTCCTTTGCAACCGAGTTGGCTGTAATGTAGTGCTTCTTCATGGTGTTGATACCACCTTTTCAGAACCTCTAAATTTTGTTCCAATTTGCAAGCAGCTTTTGTTAATGTCGCACAAAAATGCAACGGTCAAGATCATCCATTTTTATCACAAATCTTCACAATTATTGATGTTATGCTTGTTACCGACTGACATTGTTACGACAGTCCAATGCCAAGAGAAAGGAGTGTGAGTTCAAGCTCTTTCAAGATTATTGTACTCTTTTTTTTTTGGGTCATTGTCGAATGTTCTTTGCCTATTTATTTTGTGATATAACTTTTTTCATTGAATATAATTTATGGACGAAAGTATGAAATATGGTTAGTTTTGGGTGTGCAAACTAGTTGTCTACTATTTGAAATGATGACCCATTTTTTTTTAGGGTGATCAGGTCTCAATTTGGCTAGTACCGAACCCTGTGAGGGCCACCTAGATGCATTGAAAATCAAGGGGAAGCTGGGGGATGGAAGTTATATATGTGGGGTAGCATGTAGACCAAGTTTGGTCTATGGGTGATCTTGCTAACCTTTATTTGTGGGTTACTTGTCCAACAGTTTTCAACACTTCCGTTTAGCACCCAAAAAAAAAAAAAAGAAGTATTCGCCCTTCCACAATGATGTGCCAAATCTAGCACTGCCAATTCATTTCAGGAAGGAGTGGTCTGCGGTCCCGATCCTCGGTGGCTGACTCATCCTTCAGTCAGCGAGAACAGTGGAGCTCCACAGTGGGGGCTGCCCACTGAACCGCTAAAAATGCATGCCTTCCTCTTTTATGGGGTGTGGTCAAAGTTTACTCCAATAGGAGTTGGATTGGGTTCCTCTATAAGAATGAGCATTCAATTTATATTATAATGTATACATTATCTAAATTGCTCAATAAATATCCCCTCTCCAATGGACCATTGCCAATTTTCTCTTTGATGGGTCATCGTATGATAGATCACGCATGAACAACATTCTTTTTGTAATAGTTTGTTTAAGTGTGTTATAGTTGATAAATTTTTGCAATGCACTTGAAACATATTTAGATTGAAGTTTTGTTATAGGATAAAACACATGGATTTTTCTGTAGATTTTATTTAGGTGTATTAAACTTGATAAATTTCACTGTGGGGCCAAAAACGTATTAGGGTGAAACTCTACCATATGATCTAGGGTTACCAATGGGATGGGCTGGAATGGGCCTGATCCAGGCCTATCATATTCTGGGCCACTTTTCGATGTAAAATCTAAGTCCATTTGATTTTTTGGCCAGGCTTAGATTCAGTGATAGGAACCCAAAGCCTCATATGGCCCAGCCTGAATAATGAGTGCTTGTAATTAAGTGATGATTTGTCCAAATAGTTCCTAGAAAGCCCATACAACTTCTAGAAAGCCCAATTTGGCAAGGTCTGTTTGCCTAATGAGCCGGCTTGGGAATGACACAATGCCAAATTAAACTATATGCTCATTTTGAGGGCCCCACAAGGGCAGGAATCTACAAACAGGCCCTAGACATTTTCTTGAAAACAAGTAGGGGGTATTGTTAAAGCTGCATCACTCATTTCCCCAAACAAATACCAACTGCTAATTTACACTACTGGGATTTCAAATGGAGTACTACAGCCCCATTATTATTTCAAGAGGGAGGATCAACAACTAGAAAACTATCAAGACGACTGAAATAACAAAAGCTGTTCTATAATTCTCTAACACTTTAAAAAGTTGAAAATGACATTAGTCGTCTGATAGAGCACTCAAAATCAAAGGAATCTTGGAGTCAGGGTTCAAAGTAAGTTAGGGTTTAGTTGTCCCACTTCCCAGCTCCGCCCTGGTCACTAGTACTTCACACATTCTAATAACTATAACAAGTATAGCTTGTGCAGTGCAGTTGGCAAAGAACATGAAAAAAGAGTTCCAAGTCATGGATATTCAGTAATGGTTTTTGAGTGGTTTATTTAAAAAAATGGGTGGGCCTACTTTTTGACCTAGCACAGTGTAGTAAAGGAATGAACTCAACTGGTCAGTGGACCCTCATGAGAGGATGAAAACTGGAGGATGAATTCAGATTCAAAACAGGCTGCATTGTGGGCTACCCTTGACTTTGTTCTCTGGCAATTGCTAAATGGGCTGGCCCTGTATGTAATTGTAAAGGCTTGGTGACAAGTCCTCCCTCAAGCCAAAATTTAGCACTAAATAGAAATATTGCACACCAAACCCTGCTGGTGTGCAATACCCAGGGCCAAAAGGATACCCATGTTATGGTTACAGTAATGGATACAGTGATGTGACTTGGCAAGTTACGACCCCAAGTCTTATCTTGTCATATTTTTGTGTGATCTAATCCTAATCTCACATGGACCCCTTTTACCTGTTGAATTGATGATGTGTAGAAATTACTTCTACATTTACATGTGATTGATTCCATGTTTCATATCACTAACCGAAGTGAAAAACTTGGAAAGATGGCATGTCCTTATCCTATGAACGGATTTGCTCATAATAACACAGTTAAAGCAGCCAACTGGCCTAAAAAACTGGTAAAAGCTACCTAAAGATAACAATCAGGGCCCTTGTAGGGTTCGATGACAGATGAATTAGATTTTTCATAGTGGCCAGAATACAAATACCATGCAAATAAGAGTCAACTGCTTTGGTTATATATAAACACACTCTCTCAGTCCTTCTCCATGCATATTCAATTGAGGTTTTGAGAGGAGAAGAAAAATGATGAATGAAAATCTCATCTTCTTTTTCTGGTTCTTGTTCTTATGCATTGCTGCATTGACATGTGAATGCAAAGAATGTGAAAAATATCGACCACCAATGCGGTTTCCATGTTCAAAATGTGGAATTAGCTCAAGCTCTCATTGCACAGGAGGGACCGAAGGCGACCAATGAGATCCAAAGGTTACCGGGGCAGCCCAACAATGTCAATATCACACAGTATGGTGGTTATGTGACCGTTGATGGACAGGCCGGTAGAGCACTCTTCTATTACTTTGCTGGAGTCAATGGTGCTGATCCTTCCTCTAAGCCTCGGTTCTATGGCTTAATGGAGGTAATAATCTTCATGATCATGGATCACTTATTTGTGTTATTGCAATTTACATGCATGAAGAGGTATTGGATCATCTTAACAACGGTCCAATAGCAATCCCAACTCGTTCGTCCTCAAAACTGATTCAACTCAAATGACTCGGATTGAGAATTGGAATTAATGATTCTGTGTTTTCTCTCTTCAGATTGATTCATTTCATGCCTTATGTCCTCATAGTAGCTCCCTAGCTGGTAAGTTCAGCCTAGGATTGCAATTAGGGCCAGATCAGGCTGAGATCTAAGTCCAACAACCTGCTTGGTTATTGGGTGAACTATAAGGTCAGAATCCAGCTTATTAGACTGAGTCAGGCCCAGGCCCAGTTTCTTTGCAATAGATAAGAGTTGCTTCGCTGTCAAGCTCATAGGGTGACATTGGACTGCTCTCTTCTTTTGGGCCCAAAATCATGATCATCATCATCGAAACCTTATCCATCGCTTGATCTTATTCCAACCCGGTAGGCAGGCCCAGCTCATTTGCAATCCTTGATAAGCCTTTAATATAAAAAAAAAATCACAAAATCATCATCAGCTTAACCTTACCCCACAAATTACGGGGTATGCTTAAAGAGATCTTGTATTTGGTGGGATGGTAAATTTTTTTTTTTTGGTACCCCAGCAGAGGGGGTTGGGATCCAAGAGACGCTCGTATACATACGGAAAAGCAGCCCACTCAAGTGGAAAGGAAGCTTGCACATGCGGAAAGAAAGCCCACACAAGTGGGAAAGAAGCCCGCACAAGTGGGAAGGGGTGACATACCCGGGGTTTGAACCTGAGTAGCCATTAAGAACTGATGGTTCTTACCACTGGTATTTGTGATGGTCGTCTTCACAGGGCCTGGTTGTTCTTCTGTTAGGAATTGGAGCATTTAGAGAGGTGGGACCATTTTGAGTACACAGTGATGGCAAAACACTCCATGAAAACATATTTACATGAAACAAAGGTATTGTATGATCTAGGGTTGTAAATGGGTTGGTTCCGGTCCGGATCCATGGTGGACCCGAAACTAGAACTGTTAAGGAGAAGGTGGAACCGGATCCGGACCCGGAACCGTTTCAGAACCGGTTTTTTGGCTCCGAAACTGGAATCAGAACCATTTATGGGAGGGGCCTGGATCCGGGTTCGGGTCTAGGTAGAGAATAATATTAAAAAAATATAGTTTTTAGGAGAGATTTTCAAAAATTGAGGTAATATGTCGGGTCTTGGGTCCACAGGTCCTAACCAAGGTGGACCTGGACTCATTTACTTATTGGGGCCTAAATAAGGATCCAGACCCCATTTTTAACGGGTTGGAACCTTCTGGTAATCGGAGAATCGGAAACCTATTTACATCCTTAGTATGATCCCTCTCTATTTTTCCTTCTTCCCTCAACTTTATGATTTGGGGTTCTTTTATCCTTCTTTTTCATTGTTTTTCTGCTACTGATATTGAAACTTCATTTTTTCTTTGTTTCTTAAGTTGCAAATGTGCTCTTCTTGGAATCACCTTCCGGAGTTGGATTCTCTTATTCAAACACTACCTCCGATTATGATAAAAGTGGAGACAATACAACTGCCATAGATAATTATGTTTTCTTGGTGAATTGGTTGGAGATGTATCCATAATACAAGAGGAGGGATTTCTACTTGGTTGGGGAGAGCTATGCAGGGCATTATGTGCCTCAGCTTGCACATACCATTATCAAACACAACCAGTTGGCAAATAAAACCATCATCAATCTCAAAGGAATCCTGGTAATGGGTTCCTTCTCCTTAACGTCTTATTCTTCTTCTTTTGTTTTTCATTTCATGATCTAGTTTCCTTACCTCTGTGTAAGGGGCCTAAAAGTTTAACAGTTGTAATTGCACTTATAAAACCTTTAAGTTTGAGAACTTTATGAATAGATAGTGGTGATCATCTTATGATGACAATAACACAATATTTTTTAGCCAGGTTTGTTTACATGGAATTGAATTTCAAATGTCATCATAAAAGTGGCTAAAACTGAAGAAACAAAGGTGAAGATTCATCTATGGTCTTCCCTATGGAAAATGAATTAAAGGAGGGAATGAAAATTACTATTCAGCCATCACCCCAGTAAATCAATTACAAAGAAAAGGCTATCATGTACATCATCATCTTACATCCTTCACACTCACCTCTCTAATAATCCTTGCAAACCAATTTATCATGAGTTCCAAGGAATTCAATATCATCAAAACAGGCCCTCTTGGGATGTCTTAATGTTATACCGCCATGATTGAATTGATTTATAGTTAGAAATGCATTTATTGTGATATTATTACAATAAAATTGCTAAAAAAAAAAAAGAAAGCATGATGTATATATTTTTTAAAATTAAAGCATATATTTCTAGTTTCTTGTTTTTTATTTTTTATTTCTTAATATTTAAGTTCTTGGGGATTTGACCGTATAGGTTATAAAATACCCTGTATTCCTTAAAATGGCGTTGATCAAAACTATATCCCAAAGATGGGCATCGTACATAGAGCCTCTCTCTCTCTCTCTCTCTCTCTCTCTCTCTCTCTCTCTCTCTCTCTCTCTCTAATTTTACCCTTTTTGCGCGATAAGTTGCTTGTTTTCCCTCCCGTTTTTCCTTTGTTCGCAGCAGAAAGCAGGTCGTTTTCCCTCATTGTTTTTCTGTGACTGTCTCCATCATTAGAGGAGGTTCTCAAGAGGATTAAGCGATCGCTCTTTCATTTCTCCAAAAGCATACGAAGGTTTCTCCACTACTTCTCTTCCTTTTTCTCTTCCATTTGTTTACTTCTTTGTTGTAATGAATTTAGCTTGAACAAGGGATAGAAGATGTCAATAATTTGTGGGATTTTGCTGTCAATGTGTCCTTGTTGGGAACTACTTCTCATGAAACCATCATCATCTGATGAGATGAGGAAATCACTAGTTGCATTCCGTTCACCTCTGTGCCAAAAATAAGAAAGAACAAAAAAACATGGGTTTTTTTTATTGTCTTTTTGTTTGTTCTTTTGTTTTTGTCATACCTTATTTTAATTTATCTCCTTTCTTTTTTTTTTTTTTTGTTATATTCCGTTTACCTTTGGTCTTTATTTCAATAATACTTGTAAAGCTTCTTAGATTATTAGAATGCCTTCATGATATGTTCTTTTGTAAATGCCCGAGTCACAAAGTTTCCACAAAAGCAAGGCCAATTTGGTCATGGAGATACTTTGGTGAACTCCAATTCTATAAAAAATGTCTTAGAATGCTACTCTTCAATTTTCTGACATTTGATCTAATTTTGAACTTCTTTGTTATTACAGGAAGTCCGAAAATGAAATATGTTTGGATTTGGATATTGATAATCTAAACCCAGTATACATGGGTGGTGAGCAGAGAATCATATTCGTGGATAACAACATAAGTTATAATGCAGTAGTTGAACAAATAATCACAGAGACGAATTGGGATAAAGAAGATGAGTATCCATTGATGCCATACATGTGTTATATCAATAGGATATTCACATTGGTCGATCTAAAAGGCGATGGAGATATGCGGAGTGTGCTCAGATTAAACCATGAATGAATTGACCCCATATTGTTGTATCTCTATAGAAGTTCGGAAATTATAGAAAGAACTAAGAAACCCACTACTCGGTATGCATTAATTTGTTTTATACATTTTTATTAATGAGTCCTAATTTTCCTCTTATTCATGAATTTCTTCCTATTGTTCATTTTGAAGTTGTTCATGTCGCACATCTCCGAGGGCACGCACAAGTTGCAGAATATTTACGGAAGTTGGCAATGACAGAGTTGCTCTTGAAGCAACGGTTTGTTCCCATAGGTATGCTATGGCTAACACCATTGAGATCTATTTCGAAATAATTTTATAGAAAAAGGATTGCTCAATTAATTATGTAGGAATAATCTTCCAGTGACGCCATCAATTCAGATAGACTCGAATAGATCATCACCGTTTGATGATCATCAAAATGAAACAACATGCATAAATGGTGATAGAGCACAAACATTTTCTTATGGTGATGGCCATAAATCAATTTTTCAAGAAGATTGTCGCAATGATCCATTTAACTTGATTGACTTGAATATGAATATGCATCTTCCTCAACAACCAGAAATAGTTTCTATTTGACAAGAGATTATTAGAGAGCCATGTAATGCAACTCTAAATTTGAATCTAGTAGACACATTGGTACCTGATTCCTTTGTTCTGGGAGATGATCAGAATATTAACTCCATGCATGAGATGTGGAAGGGAAGAAAATTTTCAAACCGTGATTCTTTTAGAGAAGCACTTGCAAAAGCTGCAATGTACAACAATTTTGCAATGAAACACTTGAGAACATCTCTAACGGAAGTTACAACATGGTGCAGTGAAAGTAACTATCCTTGGCATATCCACACAACACTTGTTAACTCCGGCCCAGAATTTCAGGTCAGGACATATAATGATGCTCATACTTGTTTTGAAGCCAATGATGGGGCTTGGACATGGGGAAGCAACATTTAGATTCATTGCAATGTGGATCATAGACAGATTACATATCCATGAGTCATATACACCCAAAGAAATTATAACTGACTTTTCAAAGGAGTTTGGGGTTCAACTTTGCTATAAGAAGGCATGGAAGGCGAGAGAGATAGCACTCGATGAGATATGGGGTCCATATGAACAACCATTCAGCATATTACCAGATTATAGCCATGAATTGAGAAGGACTAATCCTGGCATTGTGACGTATGTGATCCAAGAAGAGGGTTCAACATTCTGCAGATTTTTCTTTTCTTTGGGTTCAAGTATAGAATCATTTCGTTCCATGTTGAGGCCATTAATTACAGTTGATGGGACACACCTCCGTGGAAAACATCCTGGTGTGCTACTCATTGCTGTGACTTATGATGAAGATCATGGGATATTTCCAATAGCATTCGGTATCGCGGAGATTGAGAATTTCAAAACTTGGGAGTGGTTTTTGGCCGCCTTTTTACTAGCATTGCGGCCGCCCCATAACCTAACAATTGTATCTAATAGAATGAAAGGACTCACAAAGGCTGCTGCAGAACGCTTTCCAGATGCCAACCATTGTTACTGTGTGCGTCATATTTCAGAGAACATTAGTGAAAGATTCAAAGATGATGGTATTTGTCGCAATTAGTTTTGGAATGCCGCTCATGCGTTTAGACCATGTGAGTGTGAACGTTATATGAATGACCTTAGAACAATTAATGAGAGGGCATATAAATACATTGAAGATATTGGAAAACAGCATTGGGCTAATGCTTTTGTATTAGGCAAGCGATATGACATGCTCACGAGAAATTGTGCCGAGGCCACAAACAGTTTGCTCAAGGGGATGAGAGAATTCCTCATAACTAAAATGGTCGAGGCAATTCGTTCTAAACTCATGGAATTTTTTGAGCTTTGTCTGCAAAAGTCTCATGTTCTTAATTCCAAGCTAACTCGTTCTACTGAGTCTATATTGAGCAAAGAGAGTGAACATGCTCGTAGACTGGGTGTTCGTGCAGCCAGTCCAACTGAAATCGAGGTCCACTCCAGTGAGTATGTAGACGTTGTTCACTTGGACTGTCATTCCTGTACTTGTCGTGGATGGGAATTGCTTGGAACTCCTTGCTCGCACACTGTAGCGGCACTTAAGATAAGAGGTCTTGGTCCATATGACAACTGTGAGCAATGGTTTACCTTTGATATGTACAGAAGGACTTATAGCTTTGTTATACATGGTACAAGAGATATGAACCAATGGGATGTGTAAACCGGTTCACATGTGCTTCCTCCTCATGGAAAGAGACAAGCTGGGAGACTCAAGAAGAATAGAATACGTATAGAGGATCGTGGAAGGAATAAAGTCACTTGCTCCAGATGTAAGCAGAAGGGCCATAGCCATCGTACATGTCCGCAATCCACCTACTTTGAGGTGTGATGACGTGAATTGGGGTCATGGTAGAATGGGAAGAATATATGGAACATATGAGTTGATGTATGCGGGTTTGGTGATAATCCATAAACGCCATCGCGTGATCCAACTGGGGTGTTGGGTGATGGACTTCTCACATCCTGTAAGAAAATCATAAACAAGCTTTATCTTATAGACATGAAAGTAAACGGAAACATTTTTTTATAAATTAAATGACATACTAAGCGCCTTTCCTTCACCATCAAAAGTAGAGTTAATGCAATTTTCTACGTTAAAGCTAACAAAACCTAATGACCATGTTTTTTTAAACATTTCGACCTTCCTCTTCATACTCTTGATGAAGCTATTCATTTGAGAGGGGTCTGCTATCTTCTCCAACTTCTAAAAACTCTCCAGCTGCCAGTCAAGGAATCTGTCAACCTGTGGACACAATTAATGAATCCAATCATAAGCATGGTGTTCACCAATACTAACAACAAAATTAAAGCCTACTCATCATACCTTTTGTTGGGTGGAGTAGTCTTGATCCAAATATACTCTTTGCAATGCTCGACTGATTTAGTTTCTTGTAATTCTTCTATACCATTGAAGGTACTGATTCCGGTGGCAGCCGTTAACTTCATCATTTTTGGCATTTATAACATTCATGGCCCTATTGTTCCAATCTGCTATTGGTTGTGCAGATTTTCTCTCATAGTTTATAGCCCTCTTGGATAATTTTTTCTCCACCCTCACAGTTGGATGAAATGGAGGAGGGACACGTTGCTTTAACCCAAATTGCTTAAGCACACGGTCAACATTATGTCTCTCGATGATCATATAATTAACAATTGTCATTGCAGATCGAAAGAGCGATCTATCCCCTTCATTTACACAATCTTCCAACTCATTGTTGTACCAGTCATACGGCAGCTAATCAAACTGTAAGTTATAAAGAACATTTAATGAAGGTTAGACAGGTTATATGTACAAGAATGAAAAATGAATAACTTTGAGAAATAACCAACTTACGCTGTCAACATTTTGTGTGTCAAGTTGCCTCCAAACCTCTCTCACATTTGCGAGAATGTGATGATCCTTCAGTCTTTCTTCCCACATCTTAAACAATGGGAATTCTAATTGAATATCCTCCATGTTTTTTGATATTGAGCGTCCGATCGGCCTCCTCAAATATGCCCATAATCTGCGATGAAAGAAAGATATAGTTAAAATGAAAGCAACAACAACTCAATGACATATATCGATATAATGTGATGATTAGGAAATATGTTTAGTTACTTGTAATAGTTGAAGCAACCCTCTGATTGTCTTTACTTGATCTTTGATTCTCGATGCCCGGGTCAAGCTCCTATATAGATTTGCTAGGCAAGTAGGCCCCCAAGCATATGTTTTGAAATCTTCAAAAAGCTCGATCAAGTAAGCATTACCCCTTGAGCCAGAAGTGTTTGTACAGATCTGAGATGAAGCAAGATGATACAGATATGCACGTGTATGCCTGATCTCAGCTGCTTGAGACAGTCTTTTCGGTAGGTCTTTGAAGTTGTTATGGAACCATGTCAAGTTTATTTGCCCTCCTTGGAATTCAGATGGGTCGGGGGCAACACCCAATAGGTCAAGAAAATTTTCCTCTAAAATCATCCAATGGGACCAAACGCGGCTTGTAATAGCAGGCCCATCTATAGGAAGGCTGTATATATGCCACCTCCTCCAATGTGACCGTAACCTCACCCCTAAGAAAGTGGAAGGTGTTTGTTTCTGGTCTCCATCTTTCGATAAGACCAATGATTAAGGAATGGTCTATCTTCATCTTTTCGATCTCAGAGAAATGATGTAGACCTATTCTTCTTTTTTATTGTCACATTCTTGTATTCAATGTCAAAGAATCACTCTTAGGATCCCAAGGAATGCAATGTACTATTTCTGGCTCCTATGAAATACAAGAAAAAGAACCATACAACAATAGTTAAAAAAATATGACTAAACATTGAGTAATCAAATAAAACAGGATGTTCACCTTCTCATCCCATACTTCCTTCGAAATGTGGTTCTCCTATTCAAACAATATAGACTTGTCTTTGGGGCCAGGAATAAAATCTTGCATCTTTATAACTTAGTATAGAGCTGCACTTCATTATTAAAAAATATTGATGCTTAGAATTTCAACATGTTAAATGAAATAAATGGAAATAGAAAAAATAATTCATAATCAGAATGAGGCCGAACTGTTGAAAATCCAAGACACTCAAAATCAACCAAAGTTAATGAACCAACCATGTAATAGCTAGTCTTTCAGGATTGAGGTGGTGACTTTCCATATTAGTATAAACTGGTGCATGTACAAATGGTGTGGGGGAGAAATATGTAAATTTAAAGACCACAAAAGCATAGGAACATATGACACATCACATCACGTGGTGGCCCACTCGAGAACCTAACTATATATTGCCAGCCATTTTCCTGCTTAGTCCTAATTGAATTTAGCATAAAACAAAGTATTCCAAGGCTATTGTAACAAATATATAAACCCTCTTAAATGTTTCTTCTAATTATAATTGCAAAAGAAAATATTAATTGAAAAATGTACATCCCATATATGTGGTCCCGAGGGTCCACACAGAGGGACCTTTTGAGCTCCTTTGTCACAGGGTTCTCAATACTTATGAAAGGGAAATTGATGGGGCACAGAGAAGTTAAAGGGATGGCAGTATCTCTCCACTAAACAAGCATAGCATTTATTCCTTCAATCACTATTCAAAAGCTAAGAGAAAGCTACAATTATCTTTTCTTGATAGCACTTCTTCCTTCAGCCACTATTCAAAAGCTACGGGCTATCTTTTCTTGTAAGAACTAAAGCAAAGATGGATGGTCGTCCATACCTTAAGTACTACAATAAAGAATTATAGTTCTTTTTCTTTACCACCTCAAAAGTGTACACTTTACTCAATTACCCACTACCTTATATGTGGGGGGGCCAATGTTTATTAATCTAGACCATTTATCTAATGGGTCTTATCGTTGGCAGCCCTCTGCTAAAAGTTTTATTCAGTAGCCTTTGAGCATTGGACTCATTAATGGATGGTTAAGCAGAGAGTAGAACTGTTCCAGGATGTACAGTAGGGCCATTACATTTATGTTAGAGATAAAAAAAAAAAGAAGGAAAGGATGGTATCAAATATGGATAGAAATGGGAAAACACAGGGTCCTGATTTTCAAGAAAGAATCTGGATGGTCCCACCTTGGAAAGGAGGCTTTCCATAATTAAAATTGCAAGATCAGAGCCATCCCTTCGTTTTGCCCTTTATGGGTTGTAGCTTATCTATTTTTATACTACAAACATAAGTTTATAATTTCCATGCTCTAAGGAACAGTTGGGTTGTGGGTGATAGGGTGTTTGGTCATAGAGAAAATGCCAAAGCAGTGCTCTTTGGGCTACTTAAAATAAGCTCGCTAGGTCAACGGAATCGGGGTACTTTGAAATAAGTGGAGGAAGCTGGAAGATAATGAGGACAAAACGATGTGCCCAACAACAGGTTCCTGAAATTTAAGAATTCATTCAAGAAAAATAACTCAAAAACCAAAAAGCAAGTTTGTTAAATATGCAAACACCATTGTAGCACCCTATGTGAAGCAAACTGGGAGATAAGAAAGACAAATGCATGTTGCATTGCCTACTATAGACTGGGAGAGAAGAAAGAAGGAAAGAAGGGACTCAGGAAAGGTTGGCGGAATGTTGAAGACGAACTCCCCTTGTGCGATATCGAGATGGAATGGAAAGAAGATGATAAGCCTCAATGTAGACGGACGAAGGAAGATGAAGACCGTAGTTTCACCCAAACCAGTGAAGGGAATAATCGAAGAAAGCTTTGGCAATGGCTAAACTTAGGGTTTTTATCTTTTACCTTTTACTAAGGGCAAAACTGGAACAAAAATTAGGGGCCCACTGTACATTACCACATTTGGGAAAAATTCTCAATCAACACCGTTTTCAAAAATACAGGGTATTTTGTAACCTGTACGGTCAAATCCCCTTAATTCTTTTCTAATTGGTATTTGTTTGTGTATTATTTAATTAAGAACCACAAATATAAAATTATCTTGGTATCGTCTTAGGTTTTTAATGATAGTTGCAACCAACCATTCATGGTTGCATTTCTTCTGAGATTGGCCCATCAAGATGGCAGCTATGCAATTTCATAGCCCCCCAATGGTCGATCAGCTGCATAAAAATCGCTACAATGGATTAATTTTAGCCGTCTGATGACTGACCTTTGATCAAACACCATCTTTTTGTGATGCAGATCAGCAATGCTGCCATCAATAATGAAACTGATGTATTTGGCATGCATGAGTATTTATGGACTCATGCACTTATTTCAGATGAAACCTGGTACAGCATTTCCAAGTACTGTGATTTCATGGGTGCCCGCAATGAGGTTGGCTTAGGTCTTAAGACATTGATATCTTCAATATCTATGGCCCCTTCTGTCATTTTACCAGTCTCACTACCAAACCCAACAGAGTTTTGGTAAATTATCATCTAAGTTCTTTTGAGTTTTATTTTTTCATGTTCATAGATCAAAGAGATATTTTACAAACTACTCAATAATATTAACTTACATTCTGTAGAATGGTAATTTGGGTTGCATTGTCTTAGGGAGATCATGAAAGTGTTCTTTATTTTGGATTGTGTTTGGACTGCAAATCATGAATTTTGATCCATGTTCCAATCGCTATGTAGATGCATATCTCAATCTTCCTGAAGTCCAAGAGGCTCTCCATGCTAATGTGACCAGGCTTGGATATGACTAGGAGGTCTGCAGGTAAAAATGAGACCTCCTTTTCAATGGTATCATCATCATCATCATCATCAAGTGTTTAAATCTCACCCAACTCCCTTCGACGAAGTTTAAGTTGATGCCTTGAAAAACCAACTATGTCTCATTAGTCATCTTGATGTTCTGACTCAGGCAAGTTGAGTTTTACAAGGCTGCTCACAAGTTCAGATAATGATTCTTAGATCAGTGGACTCTGTTAGACTTTGTAGATTAACTCAACTAGGGAAGAAAAACCAAGGACTCGCTGCGAACACTTTAACAAAAAATTTTTAGAAAGGAAAACTACTAGAACTTTTTTTTATTATATATATATATATATTTTACTATGCTTCTGAGTCTTTAACTAATGATTTGCATTTCTGGGCATTTATCTCAAAGCTAGCTCCAAGATTCTTCCTGGCTTAAGTTGGAACTAATTGATTTTCAATGGGTCCAAAAATGAGGGTCTATATCTAGATTTTTCTTATTGAGTCAACAAGATAACTGGTAAAATATTGCAGATAAAAAAAAAGATACCTGTGTAATTAGAGAGGTTGACTATCATCTCAACATGTATATATCGACTTGGAGTATCATTGCAGAGATATACAATGGAATGACACACCTTGGAGCGTCATGAACCTCTTTAGCGAGTTCTTTGCCTAGGGAATTCGAGTCTGGGTGTACAGGTGAATCTCTATTTCATGCTTATATTAGAAGAATCAATCATATATGTGGGCATCACCCACAATAAGCTGTTTTAAAACATGCCTGAGTTCCTCACAACTTGGCTCAGTGAGTCGAGTTTTAGAACCATGAAGAGAGAGGACTAATTGGTTTTCTGTTTTATGAGATGCAGTGGTGATAATGATGGAAGGGTGCCTACTGCATCAACCAAATATTCCTTGAAACTGCTTGAACTTGAAGTAAAGAGTCCATGGAGACCTTGGTACAACACAAAAAAAGAGGTAGTCAGTTCCATCACTTGAACTCATAGCCACATTTCTTTCTTACCTTTCAAGTTTTAGACCATGGATTGGAGGGGTCAGAGTTATTCCTCTGTAGATTTTAGGACCATGTTTTGAACCTTTTCTACAGTTGGGTCTGGGTTCGGGCTTAGGTCTACTGAGACAGGAAAAAAAAATTGGGTCGGGTACAATCCCGTAAGGTCTATTCCAATGGACTCTAGCATGGTAGTAAATGGATTAGGGCTAGACCTATTGATAAATTCGAGTTCTACTTCTTCATTCAAGCAACATTTGCTGTCATTTTTCATTTCATTATTTTACCAAAAGGATCCATGTATATTGTATAATGCTTTTGTTAGGTTGGAAGATGCACTGAGGAATACAAGGGCAACCTAACGTTGGTCATAGTGAGAGGAGTAGGCCATGAGGTGTCAAGCTATCAGCCAGCTCGAGCGCTCGCACCCATCGACTTCTTCCTCAAAGGGCTCCTCTTCCCTCCATGTCTACCTTTAACTAGCCTCAACGTCTTCTCATTAATCTCTCTTCTTCCTCAATACTTTACTAATCTACTATCAAATCTTGTTGGCTAATGAGCACATAAAAAATCTTCTTATAGTGACAATTGGCTACGCATTATTAATATAATAAAAGTGGGATGTTGCTCATTTGCAATGTTGGTTCTTTCCATATTGTTTTTGTGGCATGGACAGCATCTCAGTATGGTTTGGGATGCATTAGTGATGAGTACATAATGCAAACTGACTAGTAAAGTCTTGTACTGTGAATGCATAAGCAAGATGTGGATGGGTTAAGCTAACAAGAAAGTAAGAACCCTTAAAAAGGGTAGAGCAAGGCATAGTGGAAATGAAATAATCAAACAGTGTGGCAAATGGAAAAGGCAATCAAGGTACAACACAAGTCCCGCTTGCTTTGGGCCACTGCCATAAGAAAATAAGTAAATGATTGCATATAAGTGATACACCCAATTCATCGAAAATCAAAATTCCCTCCTATATTTTGAGGATCTTAATTAACTTGTAGGGAGAACCATTGTTATAGAAGTCCTCCAATTCATAATTTTAATATTAGAATAATAATCTTAAGTTTAAAATTAGAATAATCAAATGGTATTGAAAAGATGTCAATATGAAGGGGTTGATTTCCTTTTATACATAAGATATGAAAATGGGTTTTACATATGTCAATGTAACATACGCAAATGTTGAAACACATTACATGTTTGTCAAAATCGCCAATTTCAAATGAGTAAATGAGAACATTCAATGGTTTTATGGTTTTACATGTGTTTGGATTTTATAGATGTCTTGTAAAAATTTCCCAGATCTAATTTAAGAAATGAAATTAAACATCTTGATGCTTATTATAAATATGAGAATATTGAATGGTTTGGATTATGAATTGGGGTCCCACAAAAGTGCAAAAAAATAGACCTATAGGTTGGGGGTTTTGGAAGTTTTTTCATGAATTTCTCAAAATATATGAAGATTTAAAATATTAAATAAAGAAACTTAGGGGTTTTAGCCCTTTAAAAAGATGGCCGCCTTGGATCATGAATTTGGAGCCTACATAAGTATTTTAACTTCTACTTTTTTACTAGTAAGGGGAGTTTTCAAAAAATTATATAATTTTTTACCCATTTTTAAAAAAGCATGTGAAGAATTGGATATTTCAAAATGTATAAGGTTTTCTATATTTCTTTCAATCAAGTCCTCTCTAGAGAAAATATTAAAAAATGGAAAAATTACCTTTATCACTAGTTTTTCTTTTTCCTATAATTTTCCTTGTTTCCTCCCCAAAACCCACCACCTTTCTTCTTTCTCCTTCCTCTTCCAAAATGTTAGAAAGAAAGAAGTCGTTATGTGAAACCTGCTAATGTGGTATGCTCGCATCCCAAAAAAGCAAGAAGCCCGTTGTGATCGTGAAGTGGGCTGGGGCTCACTTCCTTAAAACATGGGTTTTAGATTTTCTATTGAGAAAACCTTGTTAAAAATGAAATTACCAAAAGGAGTACTTTAAAGAGCTTTTGATCTTTACCAAAGAAAAAAAATCCCCAAAAGCCCTTTTTCCGAGCCCAACCAAACATGGTCTAAGTTCGATTAGAGGCTAAGTGAGTCTGATTTACTGGTAGGATTTTATTTTCTAAGATCCCAATGACTATGCTATAATTACCAAAAATTTGTTCTATTCCTTTTTTTAGATGGGGACACTTCTCTTGAACTCACTTTGCTCTTATTTCCCCCCCTCATCTTTTCCTTTCTCATTTTCCCATTTCCACCTTGTTATAAGTGAAGATCAAGGACTTCCCAAGTGCTATCGCCCATCTTATCTTCTTCTTCAAGCATCTTCAGGCACACCCACCCCGTTTCTCAAGCTTCTCCCCATTTCTACAACCATATGTAAATGATTTTCATTGTAGAACCTAGGGTTTGTTGTTAATCTAACTAGAACTGTGATCTTATGGCCCAATAGCCTTTTTTTCCTTTAGTTTGTTTGTAGAATCTTAGATTTTGTTGGAGTTTCCCAAGAAAAAGTTTGAGTTAGGGTTTTGTTTTTTCAGTTCTCTACAACCAAGGCAAGTGTAAATACATTAAATGCTATGTATATGTATGATTTATTGATTGACTCTAGCTCTGATTACGCTCTAGAAACCTTGAGCTCATTTATGTTTATTTTAATGTCTCACATGCTATAATAGATTGGTATTTAGATGGACTTGAATGGAGGTTGTGGGAGGGTAGTTTAAGGTCTATTGGAGAGGGGTTGACCCATTTTTATTGTATTGATATTAGGTGTATGGATGAGGGGTTGAATCCCCCAGTTTCTAAACAGAAATAGATTTCGGGATTTCATTTTTTGAAGCATTACAGTCAACCGTAAGAGGTCTCATGGTCAATTGTGGAACCTGGAACTTGAAACCCCTGAGTTATAGTCTGGCCGACAGACTGACATACAACCGAATTTGTGTGTTCATTGTTGACTGAGGATACCTCACGGTCAACTGTGAACACTGCACCCCGACCGCAGGCATTCCGCATTGAATCCACGATTGCTTGACCTAGTAGCATGTATTTTTGACAAAATGGACCACGGCCAGTCGTGGGTACCCCGCAGTCAATAGTGGATACACCGTTTCTTATAAAAGGGGACTTCACCTTAGATCTTTTGGGCTTAGTTTTGGGACACTTGGCACCACATTTTAAGGACTAATTGGGAGACCGTTAGTAAAGGATGTTTGAGCTGACATACCCTTATAGATTGTCTGGATAACGTATAAGGTACGACCTATATCGGACTAGGAAGTAGTGTGGCGAGGGGATATCCACTATTATATTATGCACCAAGGTGAATTGATAGGATATGGAGGACCTAATTTCATCCTAGGACCGAATAGTGATATCTGGTACGAAGAAGGCTATCATTGGCCTAGGATTTGACTACAACTCTCCCTTGACAATTGTGTAATTGGAGATTGACTTGTATACCTTATTATTGATGTCCACATGCCTCCAGCATGTGCCTTAGCTTTGTAATTGTGTTTTTTGGGATCACATTGAGAAGTTAGATGGATTTGACCTAAGATCCCATCTTCATTATTGTTATTGGAATTTTGTACATGTTATCATTTAGTATTGATCGAGGTGTTGAGGTTGGGTGACTTTGATTGTGAAGGCTTTGAGAGGACTATTTGTATTGGTATTGTATTGGAAATTAGTTGATTGATAGAGAAGTAGTTCCTTTTTCGTTTAATGAATCTTGTTTATGCAAGATTAGTCTAACCCCTCATTGGTTGTATTATAGGATTCTTTGAGTCAGACACCACTTAGCTGTTATCGTCTGACACGACTGGGGCATCACTGTGGGAGAACCTATGATTGATTGAGGTTGTAGATCGATGTTGAGATGGATGTACACCATTGGGTACCAAGAAAAGGCGAAGTTTTGATTGTAGCCACCTCCGCTATCATTTTGATTGATTGATTGGTCGGGCTATGCTCCTATTGCATATTCTCTACCACAAACGGTTCAAGATGGAAGAGCAGTGATAATAACCCTTGGTAATTAGCCTACATGGACTACCTATTTTGTTACGATACTGTCATTAGAATATTATCTTAGCCAACTCATTGTTTATTGTTATTCAAGCATTACGCTTAGACTTGTATGACTAAATTTCACATCACGTTGTTTTCACTTCGATTTGATATTGTATATCTATTGTTAATATGTATATCCACCTGCCGGCTATTCGTAGTCTAATGATGCTACGCTTGATGAGGAGGACGAACCCATCTAATATGTATAGGTACCGAGCCCATCTACCTTGAGGAGGACGAGAAAGAGGAACCGTTTCAGGCGGTTCACCTTGATGACGACGAGTGGTGTGTAGACAACATATTCTGAGTTGTTATGGCCCTTACACGGATGCCTCCACATATTATTTTGGGATAGACTTTTTGTATATCTTTTTGTTGGCCTAGGTTTCTGATAGAGGCCATGTAATTAAAAATGATTTTGTTATATTTTCTCAAACTTCAACTTTATCAATTAAATGATTTGCTTTGCTCTTAAATATTTAATTTGTTACCATTTGCTTATTTTGAGGCTTCTGCTATGTTATCAGTGAACTGAGGAAATGTTCTTACCTCACCATAGACTTCGATCTTGTGGGACCATGATTGGGGGTCACATGTACTTTAATTATGAGAAAATTTTTAATTGGCCCCTATTCTCATGCATAATCTCCATGCTCATTAGCGAGGGCATGACAATAACCAAACACACTTTTTTAGACCTTTGGGCTTTGAAAAATCAAAAAGCCTTAAATGTGCTTTTAACAAGCCAGCGGAGCCAAGCGCCCCTTAGTCCTTTTCCAAAAGTAACATTCCATACTCTATCACCCAACCCCTCTCTTTACGCATTCTTTGATCAAATCCTTTTAGAACTTCAAATTATGTAAACTCTTTGATATCTTGAAGTTAGTCTAATATCAAGAATCCAAACTTCTAGAAATAGAACGTGACATCAATCTCCAATAAGAATCTTTAATTTCTAGCCAAATCCCAACCTTGCAACTAGGGCTGTCAATTCAGCCCTTTGACGAGGGGGCTCGGCCCACAAAACCCCTCAAAGCAAGGGCTTCCTTTTTGGTCCTAAAGCCCAAGGGTAGGGTAGGGTCCTATTTTGAACAGGCCGCAATCTTGAGAGTTAAGCCAGGTCTTGACTCATCCGGCCTGGGCCATATGTGAATTTTTTAAGAGTGTTTGTGAAGATACTTTAAATTTTTGGAAGTATGTACCCATCTATTCAGTTATTTTTACTAGAAGTGATTCGAATATATAGTTTATTGGTACAAAAGTTAGATAATATGTGTAGATATCTTTTATAAAAAGATGGCGTGAAAAATGAAGGAAATTTTTGATAAATATTGAGAGCAGTATAATAAAGTTTTTGAAATGGCCAAACTCCTTGATCCCGAACGTAAGCTGTTATATTTAGAGTATGCTTTAAGAAAGTTATATGGATCAAGTGAAGATATAAGTATTCGTCAAGATGATACTCTCAGTCTCCTTAGAAATCTTTATAAGGAGTATAGTGTTATTTATGACATTATCAAATGTGGATATAGTTGATTTAGTAAAAAAATAGCTACTAAGTTTGAAGATGATTTTTTAATGTTTGATGAACAAATTACTCAAACTACTCTTGTAGAGGGAAAATTTGAATTAGATTGCTACTTGGAGAAGCCAAGGGACAAATCTACAAATCCTAATATATTGGATTGGTGGGAAGTTAATTAAGCAAAATATCTAGTTATTTCAAAAATGACTTCTGACATTTTAGCAATTTCAGTCTCTATAGTTGCTTCTGAAGACGTTTAGTATAGGAGGAAGAGTACCTGGCCAGTATAGGAGTTGTTTAAAATTTGAAACTTGGTATAAATCTTAATTTGTGAACAAAATTGGATATGTTTGCACCAACACAATGATAAAAATGCATTACATGATACTTTAGATATTCTAAAAGTAAATTGAATAATTAAATAAAAAATTATTTATTTTATATGTATTATCATTTATAGAATTATTGTTATATACTTCATGTTTCACATTAGAAAAATTATTTTATCCCACCACCAGCCTTCCAATAAAAAAAAGGTTTTTAACGCTGCCATGTTGTCTTTTACATTGCATTGCCGATCCCCGGCCTAGACAAAGGAGGAGGGTTAGCATTAAGTTGGAAGTAAGTGGTGGCATAGGAAAGATTAATTTGTCTTTAAGAAAAAGAATCATTCTTTCTCTTGCCCTAGCCCGGAATTGACCCTTTGAGGGTAGGGTAAGGGCCTAAAAATTTTAGGCCCACTGTAAAAGTCGAGGGCTTTTGCTCATTTAGGCCAGGCCCAAACATGTGAGGGTAGGATAAGGGCTTACCTTGGCCCGGGCCAGCCCTTTGACAGCCCTACTTGCAACTAACATCCATACATGCAAAATATCATTCCACACCATTGACCTACTTCTGCTTCTAGTTCTACCTTCCCTCCTCTCATACCATCTTGTATCCCTTTCCCCATGCTATAAAGCAATTGCTTTTCTCACCAACCATCCCTTTCTAGCCCAAATCTCCAACTCTGTTTTAATAAGTGTGCCTATTTTTATTTTTATTTTCAAGATATAGACTTAGCCAAACCCCTGAACTTCAGTCTTCCAATTTATATACCACCTCCCTCCACCCACCCACCCCAAACAAGTTTCTTAGCTGCATTTTGAAATTTAAGAAAGAAAAAACTCTCCAATTATGGTCCTTCAGCATATGTTTTAAATCTTCCAGTACATCCTGACATTCAGAACGTTAAAATTTAGAGAATTCTAAAGGCCAAAAATGACACTTCAAAAGGTAGATTTTTTGGAACTCTAGGCTATTGATGAAAGAATTCTAAATGTCATATGGATGAAAACTACCGGCACAGTCCCATTATAAAGACCCAACAGCTGGAAAACAATCAGGACAACTGAAATAACAAAGGTTGTTTCTGTAATCATCCAATACTTAAAAAGTTGAAAATGACATTAGAGGTACCATGAAATAAGCAAAATCAGTGGAAAATTGAAGTCAGGGCTCAGAGTGAATTAGGGTTTAGTTGTCCCACTTCCCAGCCCTGCCTTGGTTGTAAGTACTATACATATTTTAATAACTATAACAAGTATAACTTGTGTAGTGCAGTTGGCAAATAAAGGCCATATAGAAAAGAGTTCAAGTAATGATTATGGATATTCAGTATTTTTTTGAGCGGTTTATTTAAACTATGGGTAGACCTACTTTTTGATGGACCACAGTCAAATAAAGGAATGAACTCAACTTGTTAGTGGGCCCTCATGTCATATTAGTGGATGATGAAAATTAGACAGTAAGGATTAAGGAAGGATTCAAATTCAAAACAGGCTGAATTTTGGGATGCCTTGGGCTTTTTTCTTGGTCAATAGCAAAATGGGGTGGCCCTGTGTCCAAGTATGCATAAAGGTCTGGCAATACTTCCTCCTCTGGCCCAATATTTAGCATTAATGGACATGAAATATTGCACAGCAAACCATGCCTAGCTCTATATTTAGGACCACATGCTGGACCCAAGACAGAATGGGCTGTGATTGGGCCAGGATATGGCAGCAGCGGGTTGGGTTAATTAAGTGAACCCTATCAGGAGTAGGTTCAGTAGTATGCTTGTTGGGTTTGGGGTGAGTAGGGGATTTTAGAATTTTCACCTGAGTTGGGTTCGGGGTAGGTTGATGTTTAGGCTGTCTCAACCTGCACTAACCTGCCTATGATGAACTTATACAGTACCTAAGTAAATATGATATCTGGTGGGCATTAGCAAAGGTAGATGGTCATATCTGAGGCTTTACCCGATGGTGACCGTGGATGGACCAATCACGGTCCACCACGTCACCGGCACTGCGGGCAGCTTGCCATGCACGTGGGCAGATGTCGTGGACCGTAATTGGTCCGCCCACGGTCACCATGGGTCAAATTTCTCTGGGTACCCCGGACTCCAATTCAGGTAGATGTGATAAATTGTAGGTTCTAGTGGACCCCACCAATGTGGCACTTTATAAAACCTCTTTAAATTGTAGAATCGTGTTTGCTATATAAATGGACGTACATGAGCACATCGTCTAAAACATCTCCCTATTGCGCAACTTTCTTTATGTTTTCTAAACTTGGAAAAGGAGAAACAGAAAGCCTTGCTATTCGAAGAGCTACATGAGCTCCTTTGAATATCAGAGGCAAAAAGATACCCATGTTACGATTACACCAGACATTGATTGATGTTACCTGTGATCAATTCGGTATTCATAATCAAATCACTAACTGAAGTGAAAAACTTTCATATTAAAGGATTTGATCATAATTACACAGCTTGAGGAGCCAACCGAACTAAAAAAAAAAAAATGGTAAAAGCTAACTAAAGCTAACGATAAGAGTCCTACGGGGGTTAGAGATGCTTGATGAATTAGATTTCACAATTACCAGGTGCATGCTTTGCAAGTAAGACCCAAATGCCTAAACTATATAAACACACACACTCTTAGTCCTCCATGCACATTCAATTGAGGTTTTGAGAGAAGAAAATGGTGAAAAGATATCTCTTCTTCTCCTTGTTCTTGTTCTCATGCATTGCTGCATTGACATGTGATGCGCGTCAAGGAGACCATCTGACGCGTCTCATGCAGGCAAAGAAGGCAAAGAAGATTGACAACAAAAGTGGTTTCCATGTTCAAGCTGTGGAATTAGCTGAAGCTCTTATTCCACAGGAGGGATCGAAGGCGATCGATAAGATCCAGCGGTTACCGGGGCAGCTCAGCAATGTCAATTTCACACAGTATGGAGGTTATGTGACCATTGATGAACAAGCTGGTAGAGCGCTCTACTATTACTTTGCTGAGGTTGATGGTGCAGATCCTTCATCCAAACCTCTTGTGTTATGGCTTAATGGAGGTAATAATCTTCATGATCATGAACTGTATTGTACAATTGACTTGCGGTTTGAAATCTATATACATTTAAGAGGTTTTTTCTTCTTTTTTATTTTCAAGGCTGTTAGGATTATGTTATTGGCTCATCTCAACATGGGTCCATAGCAACAACTAGGGGTTGCTGTCACCCGGTGGCCCCAAGACTGATCCCTGGGTATGCCATTTTTGCAACCGTGTGGGCTTTCTTTCCCATGGTGTGGCCTTCCTCTTCCCACTTGTGTTGGCCCTCTTGGGGCGTCCCAGTCCCCTAGCTGGGGTAACTTGATCACCCCGATTCAACTCGACTCGGTCGAGTATTGAAATTAATGATTATACACTCTCATTCATCTGATGAACTCATTTCATGCCTTATTTTCTTATAGTAGTTCGTCAAGTCAGCCAACAATTGCAATTGATCCATGCAAAAGCCTAACTCCAGCCCATTTAAATACTGACCTCAGAGTGTGGCCCAAGCCCAGTTATCTCACATATCTCGGTTGGCTATAAGAGCTTTACATTACCACTCAACCCTATTCTAATCACCTCCCATGGGCCTATAAACTTGGCGCAGATCCATCCCAAAGTAGGCTAAATGCACGCCGGACCCAAGCTGTCCCAGCTCATTTGCAACCCTGGATCAGCCTTCAGTATCCAAAAATTATCACAAAACCACCAACACCATCAGCTTAACCTTACCCCACAAATTGTGGGGTGTGATCAAACAGGTCATTTATTTGGAGGGAATGGTAATTGTGATTGTCTTCTTCTTTCAGGACCTGGTTGTTCTTCCCTTGGGATTGGAGCATTTACAGAACTTGGACCATTTCGAGTACATAGTGGTGGCAAAACACTCTATGAAAACAGATTTGCATGGAACAAAGGTATGAATATACACCACTCACTATTTTCCCTTCTTCCCTCAACAAAAAGATCCTGGGTTCTTTGTTTTTCTGGGACTGATGATTGAAACTATATTATTCTTAATTTCTTCTCTCTCTCTCTCTCTCTCTCTCTCTCTCTCTCAAGTTGCAAATGTGCTGTTCTTGGAGTCGCCTGCTGGGGTTGGATTCTCTTATTCAAACACAACCTCTGATTACAGTCATAGTGGAGACAATAGAACTGCCATAGATAATTATGTTTTCTTGGTGAATTGGTTGGAGAGGTATTCAGAATACAAGAGCAGGGAATTCTACTTGGCTGGGGAGAGCTATGCAGGGCATTACGTACCTCAGCTTGCACATACCATTCTCAAACAAAACGAGTTGGCAAATAAAACCATCATCAATCTCAAAGGAATCATGGTAATATGTCCCTTCTCCTCACCTTTTTTATTTTATTTTATTTTCATTTCCTTATCTAATTTCCGTACCTCTGCTCAAGGGGCCTGAAAGTTTAATAGTTGTAAATGAAGTTACGAAACCTTTAAGTTTTGGGGGACTTTAAATAGATAGTTGTGATCATCTAATGATGATATGCCACCCTCCTCTAGTCCACATCAAAATGTTCAAATCCCACCTGCCATTGTGATTGGCATACAGACACAGCCGCACTCACTCGCTCACTCATGGGGCTATTTTTAAAATAAACGTGTGCACAAACACACACATTTAAGTATTTTTAAAATAAAAGCATAGATCTCTAGTTTCTTGATTTTTATTTCTCAATTATAATTGTTTGAATATTATTTAGATAACAACCACAAACTTGAAATTATCTTGATATCATCTTAGATTGGTATTATCCCAATACTGATAATTGCAACCATTCATGGTTGCATTTCTTCTGGGATTGACCCATCAAGATGGTGGTCATGTAACTACATGGCCCTGCAATGGTTAATCAACGGCACATAAATGACAACTATGGAACAATCCTATCCCTCTGGTCATTGATCAAACACCTCCTGTTTGTGATGCAGATCGGAAATGCTGTCATCAACGACGAAACAGATGAAATTGGCATGTATGATTTTCTCTGGACTCATGCTCTTATTTCAGATGAAACCCTGTACAAGATTCACAAGTACTGTAATTTCTCTCCCAATGCCTCTCAGCCACCCCAACCTGAATGCTATGATGCCAGCGATGAAGTTGGCTCAGATATTCAAGACATTGATATCTATAATATCTATGCACCCTTGTGTCTCTCTGACAATCTCACACCGACCCCCAAGAGAGTTTCGGTAAATTATCATCTAAACTCTTGCGTGTTTCATTGTTCATAGATCAGAAAGATATTTCACAGCAAACCATTCAATTAGTATTTACCAATTATACTATATTAAAGCCAAGGGTTTTAAAACCAATTTTGATCATAACTACTGATTTTGATCTTGATTTGGAGTTACAATTAACCAAGTCAAAACAGTTTTGAAACTTCGAGGTTTATTTGGTAGCAATAAAGAACTAATTAAGTAGCATTCTGTGAAACTGGAATTTGGGTTGCATTTGGCTCCCTCTATGTTCATAAAAAAACATGTATTTTATCTTCAAAATGCAAAAATTAAAGGTGTTTGGATACTTTTATTTTAATGTAGCTATGGTGAGTGGATATTTCTTTGTTTCATAATAGGGTGATATGGGTGAGATATTATGATTGTAAACATACTTTACTTACATGTAATTTATCAGCTACATTTCTATGAAAATGTATGTAACTTTATAGAGCCAGAACTCAGTTGACTCAGCCAAGACTTGGTTTAAAAAAAAAAAATCATAGTCCAAATGAAGTCTTGACATTCTGACTTCGTAAAGGCTAGGCGAGTCTAAATTAACTCCACTGTGTACCTTTCTGAGTCCAGCCTTGTTGACGAGCTTGTTGAACTATGCAAGAAAAGGGACTCGGACGAACAAATCCTAGCCAACTCGAGCTGACCTTAAGCCAGGCCTTCTAGGGATAGAGAAAGCTGATTTTGCTAGTAGAATTAATTGAAATGAAATGTTTGGGTTGCTTGGGGAGATCTGAAATGTTCTTTTGTTTTGAACTACGTTTGGAATGCAGATCAAGAATTTCGATCCATGTTCCGGTATCTATGTACACACATATTTGAACCTTCCTGAAGTCCAAGAGGCTCTCCATGCTGTGACCAGGCTTGAATCCTGGACCCCCTGCAGGTAAAGTGTGGCCCACCTTTTCAATTTTCCCATCATCACCATGATCAAGTGTCTAAAACTCACCCAACTCCCTTGGACTCAGTTTCAAGTTGATGTCCTTCTGACATGCGATTTGAATTTTAGAAGACTGCTCACAACAGTTTAGACAATAATTCTAAAAATCAGTGGGACTATGTAAAACTGGGCAGATTAACTCAATTTGTAAGAAAAACCAAGAACTCAGTGGAAAACACTTCAACAAAATGTTTTAGGAAAGAAAACTATTACAATTTTTAATAATTTTGTTTTACTTGTATATTTAGACAAACTCAATGACAAACTCATGATCACAGAAAAGAGTTTTAGAATGCTCTTGAAAATGTATTAATTTGTGTGTGTTTCTCTGGAGATTGTCCATCAATATATAGGTATTTTACATGGCTTTAATCTAGGCTCTAAGAAAGGAAAACCAACTAATTATATCAGTCACTAATCTAAGTTAAGAAAGCAACTAATTACAACAATTGTTATTCTAAGTAAGGAAGGCTACAGTTGTCTGAATGTTGACCAAAATCAATTCCACGTGAGATATAACATTGGTCTGATTACTGATGGGCCTTGGGCCTGTTTAACACCCCCCCTTAAATTGATGCGGGAGAAGCATCAATTTGTCAACCAAGAACTGATGGCGTGGTTGTGGAAGGCCTTTGGTGAGAATATCAGCAAGTTGAAGTTCAGTGGAGACATGTGACAAGCTGATGACATCACGTTTAAACTCATTGCGGATGAAGTGACAATCAACCTCAATGTGTTTAGTACGTTCATGAAAAATCGGATTTTCAGTAATTCGAATGGCACTTGTATTATCCGCATAGAGGGGGGTAGCTCCTTCCGCTAGAAAACCAATGTCAGAAAGTAAACAACGGAGCCAAAGAATTTCGGAGCATGCAGCAGACATGGCTCGGTACTCTGTCTCGGTAGAGGATTTGGAAACTTTTTCATGTTTCTTGCATTTCCAAGAAATGAGACTATCACCCAAAAACATGCACCATCCCGTCGTCGACTTGCGAGTATTCGGACAACCAGCCCAATCAACATCTGAATAAGCTTTGAGAGATAGAGGATTGTTGGATGGAAAAAACAACCCACGAGTCTGTGTGCGAATAAGGTACCGAATGATGCGGCGAACAGCGCTAGATGAAGGTGACGAGGAGCAGTCATGAACTGACTCATCAAGTTGATTGCATAAGAGATATCAGGATGAGTGATCGTGAGGTAGATCAAGCTGCCAACTAACTGGCGATAGGCTGTTGGATCGGAAAGAAGATCACCCTCTTCGCGACTAAGTTTGACATTCAGTTCGACTGGCGTATCTACAGGAGCTGAAGCAGTAAGACCAGCCAAGTCAATGAGATCAACAGTGTATTTGAGCTAATTGAGAACTATACATCGAGGCGATTGATGAACCTCAAGACCGAGGAAATAGTGTAGGGGGCCTAGATCCTTCATGTGAAATGTCTCACAAAGAGATGCCTGGAGCTTCTGAATTATTTCAGCATTAGGACCCGTAATGACGATGTCATCAACATAGACAAGGAGTACGGTGATCCCGGATGGAGCACGATGTAAAAACATAGAAGGATCATACGGGCTTGGATGAAAATCCAAGCGGAGAAGAGCAGCTTGAAATTTCTCAAACCATGCACGAGGAGCTTGTTTCAGACCATAGAGGGAGCGACGAAGTTTGGCAACCATACCCTTCCGAGATGAGCATCCCTGAGGCAAGCGCATATAAATATCTTCTTTGAGATCACCATGGAGAAACACATTTTTGACATCCATCTGATAGAGAGGCCAAGACCGAGATGTAGCAGCAGCAAGAATAGTGCGGACAGTGGTCATCTTGGCAACCGGAGCAAAAGTTTCATCATAATCAATCCCATATTCCTGCCGATTTCCAAGAGCGACAAGACGCGCCTTATACCGATCTAAAGTGCCATCAGAGTGTAACTTGAGAGAAAAAACCCACTTACGGCCAATAGGTTTGACACCCACAGGAGATGGGACAATATCCCACGTATGATTTTTCGCTAACACATCCAATTCATCTTGTATAGCCTTGTTCCAACATGGGTCCGACACAGCCTGAAAATAGGATTGGGGAATGGAAGAGGAAGACAAAGTAGCCATTAAGGAAGTATGTGAGAACCCATAACGGGTTGGTGGTACCGAAATACTAGTGGAGCGACGCAGTGAAGAGTGGCTAGATGGATCAAGTGCCGGTGTTGGACCAGGCATCGGAGGAAGATCAAGAGGGGGATCCATGGTAGGCGTTGCGCTGTTCCGTCTGTGATACACAAATTGAGGATTAAATCGAACAACTAACGGGTCGTCAGAAAAACCAGGTAAAGACACGAAAGAGGAGTCAGGAGGATCAATGTGTTTTTGAAAAAAAATAATGTTGTTCAAAGAAAACGACATTCCTAGAGGTACGTAAACGACAAATGTGAGAATCATAACAAATGAACCCTTTCTGGAAGGGTGCATAACCTAAAAACACACACTGAGCTGATTGTGCCGTTAGTTTTGTCCGCTCAGAAGGAGGCAAGTGCACAAAACAAATGGAGCCAAAAACATGAAGATCATCATAGGATGGAGAGGTCTTGTATAATCGAAAATATGGGCTTTGATTCTCAATGGAGGTTGATGGCATTCGATTGATAAGATGAGCTGCCGTAGCCAATGCCTCAACCCAAAAATGAGAAGGAACCGATGATTCAAGAAGAAGGGAATGAGTGACATCAAGGAGATGTCTATTTTTCCTTTCAGCGATTCCATTCTACTGGGAGTATAAGGACAAGTTCGTTGGGAAATAATGCCTTTGTGTTACAAAAACTGTTGAAAATCTGAGAACACATATTCCCTGCTTGAATCAAATCGCAATATTTTAATGCAAGTGGAAAATTGGTTCTCAACATAGGCTAAAAAGATTTTAAAAACATGAAAAACATTAGATTTTGAATGCAGAAAGTAAACCCATGTGAACCGATTGAAATCATCAATAAAACTCACAAAATATTTATAGTGAGCGTGGGAAAGAGCTGGGGAAAGAGCTGGAGCAATTCCCCATATATCACTATGAACTAAATCAAAACACTGAGAAGTGTGTGAAGTGGAATGAGGAAACGAAAGAGTTTTGCTCTTTCCCATTTTACAAGTAGCACAATCAAAAGGTAGACAAGAAGATAAACCAATAGATTTATTTAATAAACCAGAATTTAACATAAGGGACAAAGCCTTGGAATTAGGATGTCCGAGTCTATTATGCCACAACCGGCAATTATCGCGAAGAGAAAAACAAAACACATTATTGTAAAAATGATTCATAGAAATTTTAGAAAAATCCAGCGGAAACAAGCGTCCACACTTAGGCCCCCTCGCGATCTCCTTCCTGGACATTTGGTCCTGCACAACACAACCAGAAGAAGAAAAAGAGATGTTACAATTATTTTCAACAAGTTGCCCGACTGACAATAGGTTTGAAGTTAAATTAGGACAAAGGTAAACATTTCTCAATGGGAGAGGACCAGGGATATCTCCAATGGCAGTAATGGGAACATGTCCGCCGTCGGCAGTTTGTATTTGAAGATGGCCATTGTAACTTGTCATATTGGAGAGAGGGGTGTGGGAATACGTCATATGATTAGACGCCCCGGAATCAAGGAACCAAGTGGAAGATGAAGGTGACTTACCTGATATACCAAAAGCAGAGAGGGCATTGATAATCATTTATTGAACCAATTCAGGAGTGAGAGATGAGGAGGGCCCAAGCTGTGGGGGTGCAGATGTAAGAACATGCATAACCGAGGAAGCCACATAAGTATGCGGAGTCTAAGACTGTGGATTCTGATACTGCGAAGTCGGATACTGTGGAGTCTGATACTGTGTCGACTGACGTGGTGGACGGTGGCGACATTCAGAGATGATATGTCCTGACTTTTTACAGTAACTGCAGACTTTCTGTTTGCATTGAGATGCAAGATGCCTAAATTTCTGACAACTGTAGCATTGAGTTTTGCTCAGGTCTCGAGGTGGAGGCTGAGAGGTTTTATTTGCAGAGAAAGCGACTCAATAGGTTTCAGTCTTTTGTTGAGCAATATGAGCCGAGGTCGTAAGGCGCTGTTCTTCGCGTAAGAGCTCATTCAAGCATACATCCAATGAAGGTAAGGGCGTCCGATTCATCAGAGCAGATCGGACACTTTCAAATTCATTCCGCAATTTCATCAAAAATTGATCTCGCTGACTAGATGCTTGAAGGTCTTGAATTACTGCAACACATTGTCAGCCACATCCGCATACTTAATACTATCGTATTCCGACCATAGTGTACGGAAACCTGAATAGTAATCTTGTACCGACAAAGTCCCTTGGTTATATTCAGCAATAGCACATTCAAGATGGAACTATCACGCGGAGTTATCTTGATGGTATACTTTCTTCAAATACCCCCACATGGCTTTAGAAGTGGGGTAAGGCTTGAGATTCATTATCAGATGAGGCTCAACGGATCCCAGGATCTAGGATTTGATTTTGGCATCTTTTGTATGCCAAGAGGAGATCTTCTTCTCATCCTCAGTGGGTTTAGGATTCGTGCCAGAAACAAATCCCCACAATTCCTTAGCTTCGAGGTATATTTGAAATTGGAAAGACCAGGCAGGGTAATTTTTTTCCGTAAATTTAATCAACGTGACCTCAGATTTTTCCACTGTAACCAAATTGGAAATAAATCGAATTGAACGGAGAAAGAACTAGCCACAAACAAGAGAAAATATGTAGGATGTCTTCCCTGTGTGTAGGAACTACAATCCAACCAAGCAGAGAGAGGTAATACCCAATCAGCAATAAATTGCTAAAAAAAAAACAGCCCAGATGAACTGGACAGGGGCTGTTTTTCCACTACGTGGGCCCCACTTAAGGATCTATCCCCAGATGAGACAATAGATCTATGATACCCCTCTATTCTGGCTTCTAATGAACCAAGTTTGAACTGATTCTACTGAGTATCCAAAATTTTAGACGGTCTTGATGAAAACAATATAAATTTCTGGAAAATCTTGAGACTGAGTAAAACACCAACCTTGAGTCTCTGAAAAGTTCTGAAAAAATCACCAATATACTTAGGAATATGGGGCGACCATGAGTGGGTGATTTCTGAAGTGGATCTGATTGATCAAGAGTGGGCCACCAACAGTACGTTGCTGTCACAGGAAGAAGATGTTGTTGGCACTGTCGTTGAAAATTTCTTGAAAATAGATCCTGGATCTATTTGCTGCACGAGAGAGACTGATTCTCTCTATCTCTATTCCCTTAAAACTTTGGAAGATGTCTAAGATCAAGATTGCCTTGATAGCTTTGATACCATGACAAACTCATGATCACAGAAAAGAGTTTTAGAATGCTCTTGAGAATGTATTAATTTGTGTGTGTTTCTCTGGAGATTGTCCATCAATATATAGGTATTTTACATGCCTTTAATCTAGGCTCTAAGAAAGGAAAACCAACTAATTATATCAATCACTAATCTAAGTTAAGAAAGCAACTAATTACAACAATTGTTATTCTAAGTAAGGAAGGCTACAGCTGTCTGAATGTTGACCAAAATCAATTCCATGTGAGATATAACATTGGTCCGATTACTGATGGGCCTTGGGCCTGTTTAACAATTTAGACAAACTAAAAATCAACTCGGTCAGGTAGCTTTTTGAGTCAAGCTGTGTTTTCTGAGTCTTTGAGTAATGGTCTGGATTTCTGGACAATTACTTCAAAGCTCCAAAATTCTTCCCGGCTCATATTTGCACTTTGACCAAGACTATTTTCAAACAGGTCCAAAAAGGAGGGTCTAAACCCAGTGTTTTTCTAATCTGAGTCACTCAGAAACCTACATCATAAGAGAGGCCGATTAACATCTCAACATATCTATCTAATGGAGATTTGGAATTCGAATGCAGCCAGGGTACGGACTGGGATGACAGCCCTTGGAGTGTCCTCAACCTCTTTAGCGAGTTCTTCGCCCAGGGAATTCGAGTCTGGGTATACAGGTGAGTCTCTAAATCTTCAAATTTCATTTCATGCTAATAATAGAATAATCAATCATGTACATTTCCATCTCAACAAGCATGTTTTAAGAAAAAAGTTAACTCGGTGAGTCAAGTTAATTTTTAGAAACATGAAGAGAGAGTACTAATTGGTTTTATGTTTGATGAAATGCAGTGGTGATACTGATGGAATCGTTCCTGTTACATCAACCAGATCTTCCTTGAATCTGCTTAAACTAGAAGTGAAGAGTCCATGGAGGCCTTGGTACAACAGACTGAACAGAGAAAAAGAGGTAGTGTTATCACTTGAACTTCTAGCCACATTTCTTTCTTTCCTTTCAAGATGTGGACAAGAATTGAAGGGTCAGAGTTATTCCACTGTAAAAATTAGGACCTTTGTTTTGAACCTCTTTTACATTCTGGTCCACTGAGATGGAAAAAAAAAAAAAGAAAACTTTTGGTTAGGTATGGGCTCATATGGTCTATAACTGTGAAGTAAAATGGGTTGGGCCTAGACCTGTTCATTGATCAAGTTCTACTTCACTCAACCCTATTTGTAACCATGTTGTAATTCAACAGTAATAAAAAAGAGACATGGATATTGTATTTGTTAGGTTGGAGGATACACTGAAGAGTACAAGGGCGATTCAACATTAGTTACAGTGAGAGGAGCAGGCCATGAGGTGCCAAGCTACCAGCCACCTCGAGCGCTCACACTCATTGACTTCTTCCTCAAAGGGGAGGCTCTTCCCTCGGCCTCTGCCTTTAACAAGAACTAAACATCTCATTAATCTCTTCTTTTTCCTTAGTATTTTGCTACTTCCCCTCCATCAGATCTTGTTATAGTTACTGTTGGTTATGGATTATTAGTACATCAAAATCTTCTTATAGTTACTATTGGCTATGGATTATTAATAAAAGCAGGATGCTGCTCGTTTGCAATATTGGTTCTCTACATATTGTTTATGTTGCATTGAAGGTATCTCAGTATGGTTTGCAATGTATTGGTTATGAGTACACAACTTAGCTTGACTAATTAAGTCTCGTACTATAAATGCACAAGCAAGTATAGAGTAGAGGGATTAAGTTATCAAGAAAGTAAAAATCATCATCACCGCCATCACCACTACCATCATCATCAAAGCCTCATCCAAACTCTATTGGAGTCAGCTACATGAATTTTGTTTCCTCATAATTCATGTTTGGGTTATGACAAAAGTTTTATGTGGGTTCTCAATTGGAAATGGTGGTCAGTGCCCAACACAAGTCCAGGTTGCTTTTGGGTAGACCTGTGGGGATATACATCGGTTTTTGAGCTTGCTACAAGAAAATTGGCCTAAAACCATGATTATCATCGAAATCTTATTTCATTTTGCATAAGATTGGTTTTGTTGGTTTTCAACTTTCACACGTCTATGTTTGGGGCTTAATTCTTCATTCCATAGTCTATTGTTGATGACAGTTGTCGTTGTTGTCACCGCTGCCATTATCAACCCTAAAGCCTCATTCTATCTACTTCAAGTCCACTTTGTTGGGTGTAATTCTTCATTTAGGCTAAGCTATAGCACTCCAAAATCCAATGTATCGCTTTAATTCTTCATTTAGGCTAAGCTATAGCACTCCAAAATCCAATGTATCGCTTCAAACTACCATTCACCATGTTCACCAACCTTGCAGGTTTTTTTTGAAATGACTAAGATGTTCCACAAGCAACAATGATATAAGTAATTATATTTGGTCAATGGTATTTTAGAAGTGATGAAAATGTTAAATAATCAAGCAATCTCTAAGGAGAGGGATACTTGGGAGTTTAAGCTACTTAATTTACATTTGAGTAGAAAAATCTCAAAATAGTTGGAATAGGTTTTCTAAATACAAGTTAACTATGTATCTGCCTGTGGACAACACTTCGAGTCTCTACTCACTGGGCTCATATCTTCCTTTCCGAAGTTGGTAACAATGAGTAACAGCAGAAATTGTATAAGTTTTGGCCTTCTATGGATACACTCTCCCCACACTGCATGTTCTGTTGTTTTAAGTTAAAAAAAAAAAACAAAAAGCACGAAGTTAAAAAGATGCAAAGATTAGCAATCAAATGAATACATTACCACTACAATTAGGCATATACAATAGAAAATAAATAAATAACTTTTTTTTTATGATGAGAGCTTCATGATAAGTGCTTAATTGGTTACAATCTAAGCCCTAATATTTGAATTATCTTATGCTAGTCATGTTTATTTTATTTGATTTTACATATTCTTTTTTAATTTGTATGCAAAGGTAAAAAGGAGAAAAAAGAGAAGATTTCATGAAGAGTGATGGGCGTAAATCATCAAGTAGGGCCAAGGTGGGTCCCATCCAAGTTATGTCAGATTTCAAGACTACTTTCTAATTCTTTGGACAACTTATAATTCTAATCAAAGAAGAAAAGTAAAAGAAAGAAGAAACCCAATCAAGGGTTATACGCCAAAAAGGGGGCCCACAGCCATTGCAAAAGTGAAATTTCAGAAATTAGAAAGTCTTCTTCAAGTACAAGTGGAGCTCAAGAATGGAGAAGAAAAAGGAGAAAAATAAGGAAAGTTTAAAGGAAGAGTCCAAGCCAAGTTAGAAGTTCAAGAAGGGGATCCCACAATCATTGTACATGCATCATATGGGCCCACCTTTATTATAAAAGGTTCAGATTTAATCTCTTGCAATTAATCTCAGAATTGTGGGTCCATGTGAGGAACTTTCTATAAAATACAAGTAAGATCAGATTTCGAAGGTCTTGTTATTAAGAAAGAAGACTCCTATTTCATTCTAACTAAGAAGCCTACTTGTAAAGAAAGTTGGGGATCTATTTCCACAAGAGAACTACTTGCTAAAAGGGGCTGTTGCAAGACTTATAAAAGGACAAGGACAAGAAGAAGTGGTCATCCAGCATATATATCCCATATAAAACCCTAGCCACGTCCATAAGAATACCAACCACTATTTCAGCACCCTATCATCACAAAAATCAGCCATCATCATCCCAAAACCCCTAGTTACTGTACAGCCACCTTTGGAGCATTCTTTGGAGCATCTTGGAGAGCTTTTGGAGTAAGGAAAAGGAGAAAAAGCTGCTGGACAACTTTTTCTTCTTCTTCAATATTCAGATTTTTTCTTATGGCTCTATTTTCTATTTTGTTTTCAATTCTAGACGTGAGTAGCTAAACTTTTTAGGGCTAGGGTGTAGTTGAAACCCTAGCCTAGTTCTATGTAGTCTCTTTTGGCATCTTTTAATTCAAATTTCAGTTTTATTAGTTGAGATTCTAAACCATGTTTTCAATTGATGAGTTGTGTATATGCCATGCCAACCATGCCATGTTCAATTAATTTTAAGACTAGCTAACTTAATTTTGATTGATCTTGATGTTAAGCATCTAGGGTTTAGAACCATGAATAATCTAAGTGTATGCCATGCTTAGACTCATGTATTTATCATTCCCATTGTTTTTATGCATTATGTGTGTTTTGACTAGGACATATGCCATGCTTAGTTTTTGCATCATAATGAACAATTCATGTAGTATGCCACTCATGAATTAGGTTTAGGGGAATAGTAATCTAGACGCATATGCCATGGTCTAGGTTGATAGATGTCACTAATAATTCTGATTTTTTATTAAAGGATAATAAGGGACATGCATAGGGTTGGTTAGGGGAGTAGATGAAACCCTAGTTCATTCATTATTACTAGTTTTCAATTTTAATACTGGTTGTGTGTTTTAGATTATTTTCCATTTAGCTTTTAATAGTTTAATTTACTGTTTTTAGTAGTTTAATTCAACCTGTCATCATTTAAATTGTTCTTTTAATATTTTGATTTTTAGTTGTTTTTGACATTATTTTATCACAAGTCTTCGTGGGATCGACCTCGTACTTACAATTCACTACACTACATAGTGATCTTGTGCGCTTGCGAGTTTTAATTGTGTGCATACTAGTAGCCTATTTCTAGGTTGCTTAGTGCATACCACTTCCCAGTGGTATATAACCTGAAAGGACTATTCCCCCGGGAACACGCATAACTACATTAGTGCATAAGAAATTTACTAGATTCATCATAAATCAAAATCCCTTCCTATAGTTTGAGGTCTTAAATAACTTACGTGCAGAACCAGTGTTACAGAAGTCTTCTGATTCGCTATTTGAATATGAGAATAATCAAATATTATCAAAATACTTAAATCCTAACCTTGAATCCCCTTCTAAGAATCATATGACTGAATCTCATAGTTTTTATGATACTCAAATCTTGTGACTCCTAAAACAAATTCAGATTTAGCTGTTCCCATCTTTGCAAATGGGCCTTTTCTACTATCCAGGGTCCCGGAATGTGATAGGGCTACATCAATTGTGGGAAGCTTTATCCCAACAAGATCAGCTAATCTACAAGGTGCGGTGGAGCCAATCCTTGAGCCCATGTTATTGCCTCTTTATAAAGTCATGCTCAATTAATTACTGTCCCCCACAAGAAAGCAAGAACAACCTTTCAAGTCTGATTGTTCAAAACTCAGCTCTAATTGAATCTCCAACATCATATGGGCCTGAAAAGGCAAGGAGCCAAAGGACAGTGCCGTCACCTTATGTTGCATCCCCTGTTGAGGGACCGGCTTTGCCAAGAAAACTACATCCATATTTAATCACCATTGGCTTGGTAAAGGCTGATCTCTAACATTCACCCTTATGTAGTGGGTAACCTTCAGTGACCACCTACCATCCTCTTTCCAAGTCTACTAAGGATATCTTCATGAAGTCCTTTACATTAAGACCTCAATGACAACCATAACTTCAATTTAGACATCTTCCTTAAGGGCCCGTTTGTTTGCATAAAATACATAGTAATTCATGATGAAATGAGCTCCACCAAATGATTATTAAAGAGGTAAGGGGTGAAGGATATAAGGTGGAGATGTAGATGGGAGCTAGACTTTCTCAGGTATTATTATTATTTATTGTTTTGGAAAATTGTAAGTGTATATATATTTCCAAATGAAATACAAAGAAAGGTATTGAATTACTAAGGTGATGCTTGGGTATTCATTTCCCATCTTCCATTGATTCAATAATTTCCATTAAAGAGGAGGTTATTTGATGGTCATTTTTGGATATTCACATTTGATTCTTCATTTTTAATTACTTATAGAAATCCTATCTTAGGTATTTAATTAACTGAAACAAACAGGCGCCGAAAGATACTCCTTTGCTTCCAAATACACCATGCAATTCCCAAAGGTGACATTCTCAAAACATTACTCCTCTCTTAAAAAATAAACAGAAAAAAAAGGAAGGAATGATAGAAACAAGCAATCAACACTAAGAAACAATTCAAAAAGAATTTTAAAAAATGAAGATAAGTTTCAATGAAGGAAAAGACGATTACCATCGGATGGCTGATGTAAGAAGAAAGATCAATTATGTTGGAACGATTAGAAGATGAAATATTATGCTTCATAAACCAGTAGAGATCAAGGAGGAAATTGCTCGCTTCTTTGAAAGTTTATACTCGAAGAATGATTTCGTTAGACTGACATTGGACGGGATTGACTTTTCCATGATTCAAGAGGACCATAACAGTTCGCTAGAAAGGGATTTTGGCGAAGATGAAATCAGTGAAGCCTAATCAGATTTTGTGGGTGACAAAGCTCCAAGACATGATGGTTTCAACTTTGGTTTTCTCAGGACCTGATGGTTTCAACTTTAGTTTTATAAAAGATTTTCGGGATGTACTAAAAGAGGATTTTTGTCGTATGTTGTTAGAATTTCATTCAAGGGGTAAATTGAACGAGGAGATTAATGCTACTTTTATATGCCTAGTTCCAAAAGTTCCAATTCCAATGGTTTTGTAGGACTTCAGACCTATTAGTTTGGTACGGAGTATTTATAAGTTGTTGTCAAGGATTTTGGCTAACAGACTAAAAAGGGTTCTTCCTCTCATCATCTCATCATCAATCCATAACAAGGGCCATTTGTTCATAAAAGACAAATTCTGGATGATATTCTAATTGGTAATGAACTCATAGATTCAAGGAAGAAGGACAATAAGGGGGGGGGGGGGGGGGGGTGGTGGTGGGGTGCTATCTTCAAAATTGACTTGGAAAAAGCCTATGATCACGTGGATTGAGATTTTGTAGATCATATGTGATGCAGATGGATTTGATGATCAAGTGGTTAAGTAGGCTATGACATTCATGGAAGCATTTGATCGAACACATGGGGTCGGAACCAATGTGTAGAAGCTGCACTTCATATGACAGTGCACTAAAAGGGTCTCGTGTGGGTTGTTTGGGGTGGATAATTGAAGGTTCAGATGTGCCCAAACCCAACTGCAACCAGCACACCGATGGTCGCCCATGAGTGTACGGCCAGCTGGCAGTGCCCACTTCTCCATCAGATGGGCCATGTGGGTCCCATGATCAATCTCGTGGAAAGTGTTTGAAACGACACCCATTTTAGAAATCTGCTCGAATCCTTCAATTTCTTGCTAATTAGTAGTTGCTTTCCCTCCATCATGCTAATAGGAATTACTAATTATTGCCTGGAGGCAGAATCTTTGGATATTATTGCTTGTGATTAGGTGATTTTGGCTAAATAATGTTGTTGGGGTCGACTGCCTCACCTTTTCATAGTCGATATCTTCGAGATAAGAATAACGGTAAGGTTATTTGTTATTGTTCAGTATATTGATGATTTGGCCTACTAAGTGAATTGACCATCACCCTCTTGCATTATCTTCGTCCAAAGAGACTCGGCAGCCACTGTCTACTGTTGTAGCAGCGGTATTGGTGGTTGGATACGCTGTCACAGGTTTCAGTTAATACTGTGACTACATTAGGTGGTATTAGAGTCATCGCTTCAGCCTGCCGTCAACACTTAATACCTTCTATTGTGGTAGAAGTCTTTGATCCAATGATGAATGGCAGAGGGAGAGGTTGAGGCCATGGACACCATTGACAATAGATTTGGGGAGATAGAGGAACAAAAGTGAGTGATCACCCAGCAACTCACAGATCTAGGGGCGAGGAGAGCTCCTACGTATTATAGCAAAGAGGTTTCAAATGAAAGTGCGGTTAACCCATTTCATTGGCGAATCCTGAAGGATGATTAGCATGGGCAAAGAAGACGGGAGTACTGGGGTAATGATCTTAACCTCAAAATTGAAATCCCCGAGTACAACGGTAGCGTCCGTGGTGATGACTTCATCGAGTGGAAAGCCATCGATTGTATCTTCGAGTATCGAATGATACCAGATGATCACAGAGTCAAGATAGTGGCCATGCGATTGCGAGGCTGAGCTTCAGCTTGGTGGGAACAGATGAAAGCCACGACGGAGAGGTGCGGGAAGCACAAGGTAACTTCACGGGAGAAGATGAAGTCCCTAATGCGTGAGGCCTTTTAACCGATTCACTATGCGCAGTCCTTGTTCCACCGACTGAAGCACATTCGACAGGGAGACTGGTCAGTTGAGGAATATGTGGAGCAATTTCACTAGCTTGTTGCCCGCAACGCTTAAATGGGGTGGAAGAACAGTTGGCAGCACGTTTCACCGATGGACTTAAGTCCGTCATCGCTGATATGATGGTTTGGCACCAATCTTCATGGTCGCAGAGGCAACCTAGCCTTGCCGAGAACCGACTCAAGAAGCAGCAGTCACGGAAATCCTTTCGCAAGCCAATCAAAGGTGGGAGGCAACTCCTCTAAGTTGTGTCAACACAACACGACCATCCGGTGGGAGTTGGGTGGGACCAACCAGGGCGGAGCCTGGATTTCATCCCTTTTATTCATAAAATCATTTAGCATTAGCAATAACTTCAATTAGATTGTCAGATTTAAATAGAGCTACCACAGAAAAATACAATAATAGGGCCATATTTCGGCAGAAATTCTACCCGTGCATCAAAATAAAAAACAAAAAAAAAAATAAAATAGAGAAGACAAGTATCAATGACATCAAAATCTATATCTTTTTAGTGCATTAGAATAAAAAAAACAAAATAAAAATAAAAATACAAGAACAGTGCATCAGAATCAAAGAGAAAAAAAAAAGAAAAGAAAAAGATCCCTAAAACCATAATCAAATGCTGCACAATCAAATAACAAGCATCAATGATATCAAAATCTACATTACGAATAGTACATTGCTGCACATTCGAACATCTCAAAACCTTGTGTGGGGGGTGGGGGGCATTTTAGTGCTTTTAAAGGGTTTTCCAAAGCCTGGGGGGGCCCAGGCCTCAGTGTAGTTCCGCCCCTCCTTGCAACAATGGGGCAGCCGTACGTTGTTATCAGTGAAGCGAAATTGGTCATATCTCCTCGTAGTGTCGCACACGGCAAAAAACTTTAGTGGACACTTTCAAGGGGAAGAGCATTATGGCAGAATCTGAAGGCGAAGCCAACTATGAAAGGATTGATGATGTTGAGAATGATGACAGTGACGAAGGAATCATAGGGGATGGAGTGGAAACTCTAGTAATATGAAAAAGCCTCATGACACCAAAGAAGCATAAAGAGGTTGGTTGGTTTCGCAATTATATTTTTTATACCTCATGTACCATTAAGGGAAGTGTTTGTGGGGTGATTGTTGATTGTGGTAGCTATGAGAACTTCATCTCTAAGGAAGATGTTGACGAGCTTCAACTCAAGACCGAGAAGCACCCTTCGCTGTACAAACTCTCTCGGTGCAAAAATGGAAACGAGGTAACCGTTCGTTGCCGTTGTTTAGTTTCATTTTCTATTGGAGGGGTTTATTTTGATAATGTCATGTGTGATGTGGTGCCCTAAATGGATGTATGTCACGTTCTATTTGACCAACCATGGCAATATGATAAAAGGATTGTTCGTGATGATACCATAACAAGTATACATTTTGGAAGGACAAAAAGAAATTTGTACTTAAGCCTATGTGTGAGCGAATTCCATTCAAATTAGAACCCGGCAAAGGTGATGCTAACCTTTTGACTCGGCCAAATTTGTGGAGGAGGGTAAGGGGAATGAACTCTTTTATGTGTTGATTGGAAAGGAATTAAATGGGGGAGTGCCAATTCCGAAACTACTCAAGCAATTGATTGAGGGATATTCAGACATTTTAATTGATGAGTTACCTGATGGGTTGCCACTGATGTGGAATTTTTAACATTGTATTGATTTAATTCCTGGGGCTAGTCTCCTAAATCGCCCAGCGTATAGAATGAGCCCCAAGGAGGATGAGGAAATTCGTAGGCAAGTAATAGAGTTAATTGCGAGGGGCCTTATCAGGGAAAGTATGAGGTCATATGTAGTACTGGCCTTACTAGCTCCAAAGAAAAGATGGATCATGGCGTATGTGCATTGATAGTCGAGCCATAAATAAAATCACAATTAAATACCGTTTTTCAATACCACAATTGGATGATACGTTGGACATGTTGGCGGGCACTATGGTCTTTTCAAAAATAGACTTAAGGAGCGGTTATCATCATATTAGGGTTTGTCAAGGAGATGAATGGAAAATGCCATTTAAAACCCGTGATGGATTGTATGAGTGGTTGGTCATGCCTTTTGGCCTATCCAACGCCCCAAGTACTTTTATTTGAGTCATGACTCAAATACCAAGACCACTCATAGGAAAATTCGTGGTTGTCTACTTTTATGAGAGCCCTGTTTGGCAAATCTTATTTGTTTGAAATAGATCTGGCTCAAACAGATCTGCGAGAAATAGATTTGAGAGATATAGATTCTTTTCAAATAGATCGTGTGGTAACACATACAATATATCTAATTTAAATGAATCTATTTGAAAAAATATGTTTGGTAAACTTTCAAATAAGAGTTTATTACAGTGACATTTTTTGTCTTTAAAAAAAAAAGGTAATTTATAATAGAAATTCAGCTTGACATCCATTATAAACACGTGCTCCGCCATATATAGGACCTCCACCTCTATGCTTTGTCAGTGCCAGTGTAGATCCTATTTCACCAGTTGGGCTGTCTCATGGTTCTCTCCCAAATCAAACATTTGATAGGCCACTTGATAATGCAAAATCTGGGGTTGCACCAAATCGACAAAAACATAAGCTCTTTATTTCCTCACATAAACAAGATTTCTCCCTTTGTGGACATTTGATAATACACCAATGTAAGATTCTCTAGATACTTTTTCATTGATATTAACCTAAGTTTTCTCCTTCTAAACCTATTTGACTAAACCAACCATGTGGGTAGAGATGCAGCTCTCGTTGATACTCTAATCAAATTAAAAAGAAAAGAAAAAGTTCAACTATGCATCATTAACACTCGACAGAAAATTTCTCATTTTGTAAAAAAAATTAAAAAATTAACTTGTTACAATGTGCCTATGACATTAGTGTACCATAAGTCAAGTATATATGGAGGAAAGAATAGGATTGCATTAGCTGATGTCACTCATGTATACACATACATGCTTGTGGTTTTGCATTGGTACACTGCATGTCTCTTGCATTTATGCCTGCTACCCAACGGGCACTTTATGCTTTAAGATTCTTTCAACCCCACGTCTCTCTCTCTCTCTAAACAAAAATAAGTTTCAAGGACTAAGGTAATGGATCTTTATTGTTTTTCCTTTCCAAGATGCGGCAAGTGTAGGCCACAAATCAATCTCACCAAAAAGCTTAGACTATGCCATAAAATAATAGGCACAGATGACTCCAAGTGAAAGTTCTATAATTAAATAACTCATGCATTCATATACCAAACACGTCCAATCGATAACGATGTATTATTTCTATGGAAGGGAGGGCCTCCTTGTCGGGCTTGCTTAATACCCCACGTTCTATCATGTTTTGAGGGATGGAAATATTCCATGGAGAATGGTGGATAAGCTGCATGTGATTTTGAAGCTTGAATGGCATCAGTTGCATGTGATCTGTGTTGACCTGGCGGAAGTTATCTTCGAAAAATAAAGCAGGCCTGGTACCATTTTTCAGGCCAGGTAACGAAAATTTTCTTACTGCAGCATAATGCATATAAAAGTAAAACCCAAGTTCATGGCATAATTGAAATTTCCCCATATCCAAATATAAAATATTTATGGGGTTTTGTTTCAAATGAGAGCCCTAAAACCCTAACATGTCATTATATTTTTAGATGAAACCTCATCATGATAACGCAAAAATCCCTAAATCCCCACAAATATCAAATGGAGAGAGAAACAAATATCAAATAGAGAGAGAGAGAGAGAGAGAGAGAGAGAGAGAGACTCACCGGCTTAAGATATGGTGGAAAAGCCCGGTGGTGGTTGAAGTGGGGTAGGTAGGGCAGTGATGAAGTTCGAAGGAGAAAACCCTTTGATGGAACGAGAGTTTTTTCTTTGTTGGTGTGGGAAGACATGACAATGGAAAGAACATTCCTTATATATATGGGTAAACTTGTCGTTAAGCAAATAAGATGAGGGCATGTCCAAATATTTTAATGCAATGTCTTTCCGCTTCAGACAAAATTCTCTAATTCAATTCTCATAGTTTTTGGCATTTTCTGAAATAGAGAACATCTCTCTTAACATCAATCCATACATGCATACCTAAATACGTATCCAAACAACCTAAAAGCTGTTTCAACTAGTTTTAAGTGAAATAGAGGCTCCAAATAGACTTGCCAAACTGAACCTTAGTATACAACCTGGATTAGAAAACCCAAATGGACCATTTGAGACAAGTGTTTAACACGCTTCGATGGGAGCAATTGTTTGCTAATTCGAAGAAGTACGTTTTTTGAACTCGTAGAGTGATATCTCTTGGTAATGTGGTGAGTGCAGAAGGCTGCAGGTAGATGAAGAAAAGATTAAAGCAATTCAAGAATGGCCCATACTGCAAAATGTGCATGAAGTGCAAATTTTCCTTGGACTATCGGCAGTTCATTCGAAAATTTAGAACTTTGGCAGCATCTTTGACTGATTGTTTGAAGAAAGGAGCATTTAAGTGGATAGTGGCAGCCAATGAACGTTTTAAAAATTTTGAAGGAAAAAAGTAAACCAAAACACCAATTTTAGCCCTCCCGGATTTTGAAAAGGTTTTTCAAGTTGATTGTCACGCGTCGCATGTGGAAATTGGTGCAGGCCTTAGCCAAGAAGGAAGACCCATTAAATATTATAGTGAAAAGCTAAATGGTCAATGGTCATTGCTTTGGTGCAATGGTAAAAGTCTCGGGTGCACGCATGATACTGCACATTCGAGACCTGCTCGCAGCCACATTATGCAAAATTGCCAAAGGTTAGGTCTGTCTTTAGTTTGGACCCTCCTAGGACCCTTCTTCAGCGGGACCGTGCTGGGTGATGACCTTTTTTAGTGAAAGGCTAAATGGCAAGAAACTTTGTTATTCTACTTCTAAAGTCAAGTTTTATGCCATTGTACAAGCATTAAGGCATTGGAGACACTATTTGGTGCAAAGAGAATTTGTGTTCTATTCTGACAAGGAAGCACTACTATAGGGGCAGAATAAGTTGATTGACAGACATACTAAGTGGGAGGCATACCGTCAAGAACTTACCTTTTCTATTCGACATATGGCTAGGACTCACAGTAAGGTCACCGATGCTTTAAGTAAAAAGGTGGTGTTATTGTCTACTTTGAGGGTAGAAGTGGCGGGTTTTGGCAATTTTCCCAGCTTATATGCTGAAGACAAGGACCTTGGTCATATTTGGGTTGGATTGGTAACGGGGCAGCCTAGAGAGTATGCCTTACAGGATCATTTTCTATTCCATGGGCCTCTCCTATTCATACCAGAATCTTCACTTCACGAAAACTTATTACTCAAGTACACATGCCGACTCATGTGCAGGTCATGGTGGTATAGACAAAACTATGGCATTACTAAGAGAAGTTCTATTGGCCAAGAATGCACCAGGATGTAGCTCGGTATGTGGCTTGTTGCCAAGCTTGTCAGATAGCCACGGGCAGAATTCAGAATAGTGGATTATATACACCCCTACCAATCCCATGTGCACCATGGGAAGTATAGATTTTGTGTTGCGTTTGCCTTGAACAGAACGAGGAAATGATTTTATTTTTATGGTCGTAGACTGATTTGAAAAAAAAAATGGTGTGTTTTATACCATGTAAGAAGACTTTTGATGCATCTAACATTGCCATGGTTTATTTTAAGGAGGTTATCAAGCTACATGGGGTGCCAAAAAGTATTACCTCTGACAGGGATACCAAGTTCTTTAGTGGATGAAGCTTTGGGTGGGCTACTTATAAAGAAGGAAGATGCACTTATTGAAGTGGAAAGAAGGGAAGGGGCGGTCGGGGAGGGTGGGGGGGTCGGATTGGTTTAGTCTTAGGAGATTTGGACCTTAAAAATTGGTCCCTATTTGCTAAATGGTGGAGATATGGAGAATAGAGAGAGGCATTGTGGAAGAGGGTAATGCTAAGTATGAGGCGGACATATGGGGGTGGGTGCCAAAAAGAGTCCCTCAGCATAAGTTATCTGCCTTTTGGGTTGTCATTTCTAGTTTTGGGGACGGGTCAAATGTCAGGGAGGTCTTTGTTAAAGGTTTAGGTTTATATGTCGGGAGGGGGAAACTGCCCCTTTTTGGTATAATGATTGGGTGGGTGTTGGTCCTTTATGCCCTTCGTTCCCTAGATTGTTTAGAGTTGTGTCAAAAAAAGAGACTTCAGTTGAAGAGTGTTTTGTTTGGGATGGAAACGTGGTGTCTTGAAGTAATAGTTTTAGGAGGGCCCACCATCAGTCAGAGGTGGAGGACATTAAGGCATTGTCCAATCTTCTTTCTAATGATTTCTTATGTAGGGATGCAAGCGACTTTCGTATTAATTTAGAAGCCTTTTTCAAAGGGTTTGTTCTCCTCAAGGTCATTCTATAAGGAGATTGATCCTTTTAGAGCAGTATCCTTTTAGGTTTGGAACTTTCTACTAAGTGCGGCAATGAGAAAAAGTGAAGGTGAAGGTGGAAGAATGATAAGATTTTTATGTGCATTTTTTTCATAACAAAAATCCATGAAGAAGAATGTAACTACAAATGAATACAGTGTAAGATGAATATAATGTGCATTCAAGAAAACAAAAATCGCATATTAATCCTGCAAAAACACTTGATTTAAAATACCAGCCGGTATGTATTGGTATCAATCCATACCGAAATGATAAATTGACACTAAAATCAATATGTTGTTTGATACGACCCTTTAAACGTATTTTCTTTTACTGCTTTCCCATTTTTATAGGAAAAAGGAGAAACAGATGGCATCCTTTTCCATTCTCATGTAGAACATAAGAGAAACTGAGCAAACAAGGGTCTATGTAGCAAAATAATGTGGAATGGAATAGAGTTGCGGGGCGGGTAGGATAGGGATGGAGAGATAAGGGGGATATGTCAGGCTTTCACCTGAAAATTGGCTTCACCTTGAAGTCTAATGCAGGAGGCAAAAAGGGATCTCAGAAAGAATCGAAGAAGATAACTTGGGGAAGATCCTAAAAACACTCAATTTTTTTTTCTTTCATCATAATCTTATTAGCATCTACGCCAAGAGAATTTACATCATTATATAGGAAAAAAAATAACGTATATCTAATCTGGACCATCCAAACGCATTGATGGCCAGAATTAAAACATCTAGCTGTTAAAATATAGACTTGCGGGCCACACACATGGGGCCCAAGACAGTTTAGGAATTTTATTATTCCCCTAATAAATTGTTAGTGGCTTTCTAATTTCGTTTAATGAGTTGTATTTAAGATAGAATTTAAATTGCTTAAATTTCCTAGTTTGATTAGGATTCTTAGACCCTAAGATTTCTTTTTCCTATTTATAGGGTACTGTAGAGACGAGAATTATTAGAATTGATGATTAATAGATTTTTATGTTTATCCCCGAGGTGTGTCCTCATGTGTAGTCTTTGCTGAGACCTTTTCCATGTGTTGACACTTGTGATGTAGGACCTATGGGGACCATGGGTTTGTTCTACATGTTCTTCTCCCCATCTTGGATAGAACTCGACCTTGAGTTCTGTCGATGTCCTCCAGGATCGAAAATCCAACATACAAATTTTGATGGTTTTATCGATCTACATACTCTTTGCATTGGCTCAAAACTTGACACGTTCTCTTATTCCAAGTAAATTTTTGGCTTTTCTTTATGTGACGTCTAGATCTTGATAGTATGCGTGCTTGTACGAACTCTTTCTTCAAGCCTTGAATTTGTATAAGCTACTCACAATCTTCAAATGTCAATTGTTTATGCCCGAAGATGAAATCAATGTAGGGAACCTCAATTACTTGTTCTTCTTTTGCAATACCCTGATGAGTAGTTAGTTGTTCAGTAAGTGGGTTTACAATTAAATCCATTAGTTTTTCAGTGGGCTTGCTAACCATTTCCAATCATTGAATGCTCATGTTTTTTCCTTTTGCTGCTTGCACTTGCTGATCAACATTGTTTGAAGAAGAAAATTCGGAATTGTCTTCACATCTTATTGAAGTTTCATTCGTATTAGGAGTTCCACTGGCTGTTTCATCTGAATTTGCAGTGACTTACTTCTTTTCGCAATCTTATTTCGCAATGTCTGATTTTGTAGCTTCTTTCATGGGTTCAACTTCTTCTGTTATTTGTTAAGACTTGCTTTTCGCATGCAATACCATTTTGAGCAAGTACTCAACACGGATTGCTTCCCTATATCCTTAAAAAATATCTTTGCATTCTTTCATATTCTTAAATATGCTTGGTTGCAAACCTCTGAGAAAGCAATCATAATCATGGTTCTCGCTCCAGTTTACACAAATCTTGCAGCCTTGAGAATTCTTTGATATATTCATCCACGGTCAATTTTCTATCTCAAATTGAGAAGTTGTTAAAAGTAGACTTCATTGTCATAATACCATTTTTCATATTGACATGCATATCTCATTCTTTGAATTCCATTGTTGATTTCAATGAGTTGTAATTCTTATATGTTGACTTGAAATTCCATATTGACTTGGAGGTAGCAGGTAGGGATTGTAAATGTAATGCTCTTCAAAATTAAACCGAAAATTGCAGACGTTGGAATAATGGCTGGAACTCACTACAAGAATGTGCACTTTTTCCGGCGTTTAGTAAAGGTCCATAAAAAGCCGGGAAAAACTATTCCCGGCGATTTCTCTTGCGCAGGTAATGCGCTTGGAAAACTACGCCTGTAATAACATTTTCCGGCAAAAAGGAGGCAGCGTCGGTAAAAGCCTATACATTGCTGGTATTTTATTTCGCCAGGAAAAGAGGTTTATTTTTTTAAAAATAAATTTTAGAAAAAATTTTGCTGGCGTTATTTTAAGCCTGGAAAAGTTGTTTATTTTTTAAAAAATAAATTTTGAAAAACTTTCGCCAGTTTTTTTAAGCACCGGTAAAAGTGGTTTATTTTTCAAAAATAAATTGCCAGCGTTATTTTGCTTTAGGAAAAGTGGTTTATGTTTCAAAAATAAATTTTGAAAAAACTTTCGCCGGCATTATTTTGCGCTAGAAATAGCATTACAATTTACGAAAATTATTTTTTCAAATTTTTTTGCCGGCATTTTTTCTTGCTGGGAATAATTTTTTTTAAACATAATTTTTTTAATTTGTTTGATTTTTAATTTTCTTTTCCTGTGTTATATGAATAAATTGAAATTGCTAATTCCATTATCCAAGATCAAATCTACTACACCCAACATCCATTTCCATTCCAAAATCATCAAAAAATAAAACAAGAAAATTCATTCCACTTCATATTAATATTTAAACATCATTTCAACATTGAAAGCACTTTACCATTACCATTACAAAATTAAAACAAATGGTAACATTCTACACTGTACCAATATTCAAATGCCAATGAAAATTTACGTTTTCATATATGATCTTTTCATTGTTGCACCATTCCAACACTGCACCATTGTTTTAAAAAACTTCATGCATCCCCTTTTAGCATATAGCAATCTATTACTCTGCATACTTGGCCTTCATGTTGGCTGCATCCTAGCTGCATGGGCTCTTTCAACAAAATTTGTTTTTCAATTTTCATTCAATCTGCATAAAAAAAAAATAGCAAGATTAACTTACAATTAAGAATGTCATATGCTTAACTTTTAGTGAAACTATATATAAACAAAGCAACTGAAACTGATTTCAGAGCCTCCTTCCTAAGATAAGGAAACGTGCAAGTTTGAAGAGCACCTCCAGTTTTCATATATCTGCCTCAGCTTTTGCCTTCTGCAAGTTTTCCCATGCAGTTATCTTGGCTTGCTCTCTTTTAAACCTGCAAGGAGTATGATGGTATGTATGTACTATGTAAGGAACATGATAAGATTCTTGGATTTCTCATTGTGCAGGGTTGGGAAATTCAGGGCATGAAGGAAATTGGGATAGTGTGAGTAATTTTATGTTTCTTAGACTAATTTGAAAGGGAACCTAGGTCAAGGACTATTGTGGCCACAAAAATCAATATTTACTAGGGAGGTATCATCCAAAACAAACCTCATTTTTCGCTTCTAACAAAGAAGAGAACTAGTATATAAGACTAGAATGGCAGAAATTAATAAACAGGTTGGGCTCAAGTTGGTAACATACACATTGCTCAAGGAGGTCTCCCAGACTGTTTAGCTTTGGAACCTATTAAAAGAAAAAAAAACCCCAAAACTTTGAAAATCTCCCCTAGCTGTTGATCAATTTGGGTATCTTCTCCATGAATCTAATTCTTCTATGCAACTCAGATCTCAGCATTCATGAATCTTACCCCACACCCATATGATACGCATGTTTTTCACAATCAATCTATACATTTTTTTATTCAATCCCTTCAAATAATTTCCCATCTATAATCAAAAGAAACAATTTTTCTTTCAAACAGAGGAATTAAGATTCAGATGAGATACCTGTGCTAGGTTTGAAAAGGTACTAGCTCAGATCAGCCAAAATGATCTACTTGCATGGCGCAGTGATGCATTAGATCTAGTTGAATTTCCCTCTTGAATGAAAACAAGCTTTTAAAGCTATGGTCCATAGTTGCCGTCTTTGAGCCTGCAGGTGCAGTAACAGGGATCCCCATCAAACTCCCCTTAAAATTAGTGGGCTTCTCTCCATCAAACTCCCCTTATCTATCTAGTTTATCAGATAATAACAAAGAAAAACAAAAGGGGTAAAAAAGAAACACATTATATAACATTCTAGCAGGAATCTCTATAGCCCCAATTGGTGATATTCAGAATTTAAATGAATCATGAAATTGGGTGTGATCAATTCCGATTCCATTGAAAACCACTTCATTCCATTAAGAAAAGACATCAAGTATTAGAAGAATCACTGAAATTTTGCTTAGCTTAGAAAAAAAAATAGTTGGTAGCACATGAATCACTTTGTTTCTCAAATGGGCAGTAGATAAATCACTTTATTTCATATAAAATGCAAAACACTTTAGTCTAGACCCATAAAAAGAAGAAGAAGAACGAGATAAATGGGGTAGGGGTGGAGTTAGAAAACACGTACCGAATCTGTGAACTTGGGGATTGGGTTTGGAAATACATACTCCGCTGCCTGCAAAGCTGCTTTTTGTGTAAAGAGAAAGGAAAGGAAGGCTGTGTTGGTGGGGGAAGTAAAAGGGTAAACAGAGAGACGAGAAGAACGAGAAAAGGAAGTGCTGGCACAGAGATGACAGAGATGAGGAGGAAATGAAGAAAACGAATAACAATAGCACTCAAAATGATAGTATACCTTTTCTACCAAAATTTTGAAATTGATTACCAGAATGGGTACATTTAAATGCACCCTAAAACACCATCAGAAGAATAAAATAGAATACATTCAAACTCCACACACACACAAAAGAAAGAAGAGGAAAAAGAAAATCCCAAATGCACTGAATCTAATGGTTTGAAAAGACAAAACCCAAAACCCAGAAAGAAACAAAGCAACTGTGAGAGCTTTTTCTTTATTTCTGTGTGTGTGAAATGCAAAAGGATAAAGCAAACACAAACCGGAAACAAAAAGGGAAGAAAAATGGAAAGATAAATGCTTACCCAGTGGAGCCTCTGCCACTGTTACCGGAACAGGTGAAATGGGATGAAGCGATCTCGGACCTCGAGGGTTGGAGAAATGAGAACGAAGAGGAGAGAGTCTTCTCTAACAATGGCGAGAAGCTCAAACGGCAGCGACGGTCAGAAAACAGATCAGAAATCCCAAGCCAACGATGGAGATCTAAGAAAACCTAGGATTTCTGAGAAAGAGAGGGGATTTCTATGTTCTGCAATCGATCTCCAACTCGTTAAACCCTAGGATTTCAACGCCTGAGAGATGGAGGAGAGGGGGGGTTCTGCGCCTGGGAGAGGAGATGGCTTGCGTGAGAGTGGCAGAGGGAGATGAGGGATGGAGGCGAGATGGGAGTTACAAAGGGTTTGGGTATTAGTAGCAACAATACCGGCACAAATAGTGCACCAGCTGTGTGGATAAAACACCGTAATGACGAAGTTAAGCAAATATTACAGCTAAACTCGCCGAACACCTCAGCCTTTGCGGTGGAAGCTCGTTAGCTCGGCAGCTCGGTCAATAGCTCGTTAGCTCGGTAGCTCGGTCAGTAGCTCGGTAGCTCAGCACCGCGGTTCGGCAGCTCGGCATAAATGCCAGCTCAGCGCAAAGGCACGCCACGGCCAAGCCGTCCTTGGTCTCATACCACAGTACTAGAGTCAGAGTGGGCCGCCACCTTCCTCCTGGAAATACGGCGCGCCCAGAGAGAGATGAGCAAACATTTATGACGATAGGATCACTCATTTATGGCGATAATAGGTGCACTTTATTAACCCTGTACGCCAACTGGCTGAAGGCGTGGAAAGAGAGGGAGGGGTGTTGTCCATTCTACCTACTGCCGCCAGTCAGGGTAAGAATCGATGGGACCTCACCTCACCTACCCCCACTCACAGAGAGAATGAACGAGGAACGCTCACTTATATACACATGGGATCAGTCCCATGAGAGGTACGCAATACACAACTCACAATACTCCACATCGTTTCATTCCCCTCCTCCTCCTCCTGTTTAGTTTTCTCAGAACTAACTCAGGCATTGGAGTGGCTTCGGCTCACGGCAGCTAGGGGCTCTGACTCTAGCCTTTCTCTTTCCTTTTCAGGTTCTTGGCGTTCAGCATTCCCCGTCCTAAGAAGTTTACCTCGATCTCATCTCAATCTAAGTAGGTGACGTTTTTACCGCCTACAGTTTGGCGCCGTCTGTGGGAAGGACTGAACAAAAAGTTTGTAAAACACCATGCCTCCAAAAACCAGAAATGGCGAAGGACCCTCTAAAGGCAAGGCTTTGTCTATACAGCCTACGCTGGCACAGAACCTTCTACCTCCGCCCCCTCAGCAAAGGAGGTCTGGGGGGAGGTCTCCCACGGTCCAGACACAGTCGCGGTCTAGGGGAGTGACCATGCTCTCCCTTCGCGACGTCCCACCTCCGGAGCAGCCCTGCCATAGTCATAAGCGAGCCATGCAAGGCGACAAGTCAGTCACCAAGCCACACGAGAAGTCAACGCGGGCTGGATCACAGTCACACCATCAAGCCAGCCTCGATCAAAACGAGGACCCCCGCCTGGATGACATCAGAGCACAGAACTGCCTCATCCAGGAACAGCATGAGCTTATCCAACGGCTCAGACAACAGCTCGATGACAAGAAGGATCAGAGCCCGCCGCCCAGGCGCCTGGGCCACGGGCGAGACCTGAGGCACGTCCTCAACAGTAAGAGGCGCGACCGAGACCAAGGGGAAGAAGGCTCCAGCAACAGTCACATGCACGAAGGGCCGAAGAAGCAACGCCAGGTTTCGGAGGATGAAAAGCTGAAGCAGTGGATCGACCAGCAGGTGAAGCAAACGATCCGCCAGAATATGGAGACTGCTGGTATCGACCGAGACCAGTATACCGCCTTTGAAGCTGAGGACACTGGCGCGTCTCCTTTCTCTAGGGAGATAAGAAAATACACACTCCCCGAGAAGTTCAGCGTCCCGAGGTTCACCCTGTATGACGGAACCTCGGACCCTGCTGCCCACCTCCGACATTACGTCTAGAGGATGTCGGTCTGGGGGGATGACGATTCCCTAAACTGTCGAGTTTTTTCCTCCAGTTTGGCGGATCTCCCCCTGCGGTGGTTTTGCTCGCTTCCTGAAGATTCCATCTCCAGTTGGCGGCAGCTCCGGACCTCCTTCCTGGGAAAATTCCAGGCTCATCGCGTCATCCCAAAGACCGATGCTGACCTGATGGCCCTCCGAATGCAGGAGAACGAGAACGTCACCCAGTTCGCTCGCCGGTTCTGGACTGTCTACAGCCAGATCGAGTGCGCTTTTGAGGAGCTAGCAGTGAGGTCCTTCCAGCTGGCTCTGCAGCCAGGCATCCCGCTTTGGGCACAGCTGGTCATGTACCCCGTGACCACCATGAAGGAGCTAATGACCCGAGCAAATCGGTTCATCCTGGCAGAAGAAGACGAGGTGCGAGGTCGAGAGAACTTCGGCCTCACTAAGAAGAGCCAACCGGCCAAGGGAGACAGCAGGTCCTCCCGGAGGGAGGATCGTCGCAGAGATCCATCCCCGGATCGACGCATGGCCCGGTCCTCAGAGCAGCGCCGAACCCCCTCTACTTCGGCGGCGAGATCGGGGAACGGCAGAAGGTCAGGCCACGGGCCGACCTCCTACGTGGCAGTAAATACCATATTTAAGGGGCCGATCTATAGGCTCCTCAACAAAATAAAAGAGCAGCCTTTCTTCAAATGGCCGCGGCCAATGACGACAGACCCCTCCTCCCGGGACCAGAGTAAGTTCTGTGCCTACCACAAGCAAAATGGGCACAGGACCGACGAATGTAGGAGCTACAAGTTTCACCTGGAAAACCTCGTGAAGGAGGGGCACCTCAGGGAGTACATCAAGCAGGAAGGCCGAGGTGATGACCGACCTCCGCGGCGGGACGCTGACAACCAGGACAGCGAGCCAGAAGGCATCATCAACGTCATTCACCTCGCCGCCCCACCTAAGAAGAGCTCTCAGGGTCGCGCCGAAGCCAGGCGCGCCTCCCATCAGAAACAGGTGCTGACCGCGGCACCAAAGCCGGCAGCGAAGAAAGCCAAAACGGAGGGGGTCAGAATATGGTTTTCTAACAAGGACTTGGAAGACGTCGAGCTCCCACACAACGACGCTCTAGTGCTCACCCTGAAGCTGCAGAACTTCTTGGTTCAGAGAGCCCTTGTCGATCCTGGCAGTTCGTCCGAAGTCCTCTACTACGACTGCTTCAAGAAGTTAAAACTGAAGGACGAGGACCTCCAGGCGGCCCGTACCCCTCTGGTCGGCTTCAGCTCCGAGCCTGTTTATCCCAAGGGTAAGATCTCCCTCAGAGTCCAGGTGGGTGGCGCCTGCAGGCAAGTTGAATTCCTAGTAGTCGATGTCCCATCCCCATACAATGTCATAATGGGAAGGACATGGCTGCATAGCATGGAGGCAGTGCCCTCCACCCGACATCAGAAACTCAAGTTCCCTTTGGAAAACCGGTCGGGCCGAACAGATGTGATCACCGTTAGAGGCGACCAGCACATGCCCAGGCAATGCCTGCTGGCCGTGCTGCCTGGCGAGGCTGAGCCATCCCAAGTCAATGTGGCCGAGCTGGATAGAGAGGCCGAGCTCGGGGACGTCGGCAGGGCTCCGGCGCAGAAAAGCATCGAGGACCTCACCAAGGTCAACATTGATCCCGCCGACCCTGACAGATTCTTTCTCGTGGGAAGCCAGCTCCCCGAGTCCGAGAAGACAGAACTGCTCGACCTCCTCGTGGAGAATAAGGCGGTCTTTGCCTGGACACCCTATGAGATGCCCGGCATCGACCCGGCAGTCATCTACCACGAACTGAAGGTGGATCCCAACCATACGCCCGTGCTTCAAAAACCGCGCCGGACTGGGGTCCCGCAGACTGAGGCCGTGGTTGAGGAAGTTCAGAAACTCCTTGAGGCAGGCGCAATAAAAGAGGTCCACTATCCGTAGTGGCTAGCCAACACCGTGGTGGTCAAAAAGAAGACGGGAAAATGGAGGGTCTGCGTGGACTTCACCGACCTCAATAAGGCCTGTCCCAAAGACAACTTCCCTCTTCCGAAGATCGACCAGCTCATCGATGCCACTGCCGGACATGACCGGATGAGTTTCCTGGATGCCTACCGAGGGTACCATCAGATCCCCCTGTATGCCGCAGACCAGGAGAAGACAGCTTTCATCATTCCCAGGGGCACCTATTGCTATAAGGTAATGCCCTTCGGGCTAAAGAATGCGGGAGTGACGTACCAGCGGTTGGTGACGAAGATGTTCCAGGCCAAGCTCGGGAAGACGGTGGAAGTCTACATCGATGATATGGTCGTCAAATCCAAGAAGTCGCAGGACCACTTGACCGACCTCCGCCAGATTTTTGGCATCCTTCACCAGTACCAGTTGAAGCTGAATGCATCCAAGTGCACCTTTGGTGTCGGTTCCGGTAAGTTCCTAGGGAGCCTGGTGACAAGAAGGGGGATCGAAGCGAACCCTGACCAGATCACCGCGATCCAAGAGCTCCAGTGTCCGACCTCGGCAAAACAAGTTCAGCGGCTGACCGGAATGGCTGCCGCCCTAAACTGATTTATCAGCCGAGCTTCGGACAAGTGCAGACCTTTCTTCCAACTCTTGCTCAAGGGCTCCAAGTTCCAGTGGACATTGGACTGCTCTCAGGCGCTGCAACAGCTAAAACAATACCTATCTTCTCCACCGCTGCTCTCCACCCCGACCTTTGGAGAGGCACTGTTCTTGTACCTGTCAGTCTCGGACCATGCAGTGAGCTCGGTGCTCGTCAGAGAGGACAACGGCCAGCAAAGGCCTATCTATTACACGAGCAAAACCCTGCTGGACGCCGAGACCCGGTATTTGCAGCTCGAAAAGCTCGCCTTGGCGCTCGTTAGCGCCTCTCAAAAGCTCTCCCACTACTTCCAAACCTTCACAATAGTGGTCGTAACAGAATACCCACTAAAGGCTCTCCTCCGGAAGGCAGATTTCTCCAGACGGATCTCCAAATGGGCTGTCGAACTGGGGCAGTATGACATCAACTATCAGCCCAGGACGGCCATCAAAGCTCAAGTCCTAGCGGACTTCATTGTGGAGTTTACTCCTCAGAGTTCGGCGCCGACCACGCTCGACACCGAACTGGGGGGCGATAGGGGTGCAGAGGTTGTCACCGAGACTAAGCAAGAACAGCCCTGGAGAGAACTCCTAGACTCATCCTGGAAAGTCTTTGTCGACGGATCCTCAACATCCAAAAGAGCTGGCGCTGGCATAGTTCTTCAGTCTCCCGAAGGCCTCGTCATCAAACAAGCTCTGACACTTGGTTTCAAGGCATCTAATAACGAGGCCGAATATGAAGCGCTCATTGCCGGACTTATCAGTGCCAAAATCTTGGAAGCCCGGTCCGTTGTGGTTTTCAGCGATTCCCAACTGGTGACAAGCCAGCTCAGCGGAGACTACCAAGCTCGGGATGAGAGGATGGCAGCCTACCTTGCCCACGCCCGGGGACTTCTCTCCCAGTTCGTAAGGGCCGAGGTCCGGCAGATCGGCAGAGAATCCAACTCCCATGCAGACGCCCTCGCCAGCCTCGCCTCGGCTGTGGAAGCCGGTGAAAAGAGAACCATCGAAGTAGAAACATTGCGGGAGCCCAGCATCGACCTCCAGCAACCCCGGCAGCTCATGTGCCTTGATCTCGGCCCGAGCTGGATGGACCCCATCATTGCATACCTGAAGGACGATCAGCTACCCGAGGACAGGACTGAAGCTCGAAAGGTCAGATTGAAGGCGACCTGGTTCTGGCTCTCCCCAAACAGCAAGCTCTACAGAAAATCGTTCACAGGGCCCTACCTCCAGTGCGTTCACCCCAGCAAAGTCGACGATTTCCTCTACGAAATTCACGAAGGAATCTGCGGCAGTCATATAGGAGGTCGGTCTCTTGCTTACCGGGCTATCAGCCAGGGTTACTGGTGGCCCTACATGCAAAAGGACGCCCAACTCTATGCCAGAAAATGCGAGAAGTGCCAGAAGTTCTCTCACTCTCTCCACCAGCCAGCCCAGGACCTGAGCCCCCTCTCCAGTCCGTGGCCTTTCGCCCAGTGGGGCCTGGACATCGTCGGACCGCTTCACCGAACTCCAGGGAACAAAAGGTGGTTGATGGTGGCCACGGACTACTTCACGAAATGGGTCGAAGCTGAACCCTTGTCCTCCATCACCGAATTAGACACGAAGAACTTTGTGTGGAAAAATATCATCACGAGATTTGGAATTCCCCGTACTCTCATTTCCGACAACGGAACGCAGTTCGATTCCAACCTCTTCAAAAGCTTCTGCCAAGAGTACGACATTCGCAATATCTACTCCACCCCGGCGTATCCCCAGAGCAACGGTCAGGCCGAGATCTCGAACAAAGTACTCCTCGACGGAATTAAAAAGAGACTCGACCAAGCCAAAGGTCGATGGGCAGAGGAGCTGCCGAGTGTTCTATGGGCCTACCGGACTACTCCAAGGCGTTCCACCTCGGCTACCCCGTTCTCCTTTGCCTACGGCATGGAAGCAGTCATTCCCCTTGAGGTCGGCCTTCCGACCTTGAGGTCGGAACTCTGCGAACAGGGTCTGAACGATCTGAACGTGGCACGGGAGCTGGACTTGGCTGAAGAGCGAAGAGAGGCGGCAGCTATCCGCCTGGCCGCCTACCAACAACAGTTGGCCAGGGGATACAACCCGAAGGTCAAGGAAAGAAGATTCGCGATAGGAGAGTTGGTCTTAAAGAAAACCCTTCCTGGCGACCGAGATCCAAACGATGGCAAGCTGGCGCCCAACTGGCAGGGACCATTCAGAATAACCTCTACAGCCGGGAGATTTGCCTACCGACTCGAAGATATGGAGGGGAAGGCACTCCCGCGACCATGGAATGAGTCGCATCTCAAAAAATTCTACTTCTGAAAAATGTATTAAAGAAATCAAAGATCAATAAAAGGCAATTTTTCTGGAATGAGTTTTTGCATTGCTTCAAGATTCACGGCGGCTCGAACCCTCTGTTCGGAGTATCAACTGTCAGCTCGGCGCCATCGCCAGCTTCGACAGAACCATACACATCAGGGTTCGGTAACAGTACCACCCTCGCGGCTCGGCTCCTCTGTTCAGAGGGCCAACCGCCCTCAGCTCGGTGCCTACACCAGCCTGGGCGGCACAGCCATATGCACATCAGGGTCCGGTAACAGTACCACCCTCGCGGCTCGGCGCCTCTGTTCAGAGGGTCAACCGCCCTCAGCTCGGTGCCTGCACCAGCCTGGGCGGCACAGCCATATGCACATCAGGGTCCGGTAACAGTACCACCCTCGCGGCTCGGCGCCTCTGTTCAGAGGGCCAACCGCCCTCAGCTCGGTGCCTCCACCAGCCTGGGCGGCACAGCCATATGCACATCAGGGTCCGGTAACAGTACCACCCTCACGGCTCGACGCCTCTGTTCAGAGGGCCAACCGCCCTCAGCTCGGTGCCTGCACCAGCCTGGGCGGCACAGCCATATGCACATCAGGGTCCGGTAACAGTACCACCCTCGCAGCTCGGCGCCTCTGTTCAGAGGGTCAATCGCCCTCAGCTCGGTGCCTGCACCAGCCTGGGCGGCACAGCCATATGCACATCAGGGTCCGGTAACAGTACCACCCTCGCGGCTCGGCGCCTCTGTTCAGAGGGCCAACCGCCCTCAGCTCGGTGCCTCCACCAGCCTGGGCGGCACAGCCATATGCACATCAGGGTCCGGTAACAGTACCACCCTCACGGCTCGACGCCTCTGTTCAGAGGGCCAACCGCCCTCAGCTCGGTGCCTGCACCAGCCTGGGCGGCACAGCCATATGCACATCAGGGTCCGGTAACAGTACCACTCTCGCGGCTCGGCGCCTCTGTTCAGAGGGCCAACCGCCCTCAGCTCGGTGCCTGTACCAGCCTGGGCGGCACAACCATATGCACATCAGGGTCCGGTATCAGTACCACCCTCACGGCTCGGCCCCTCTGTTCAGAGGGCCAACCGCCCTCAGCTCGGTGCATGCACCAGCCTGGGCGGCACAACCATATGCACATCAGGGTCCGGTATCAGTACCACCCTCGCGGCTCGGCCCCTCTGTTCAGAGGGCCAACCGCCCTCGCTCGGTGCCTGCACCAGCCTGGGCGGCACAACCATATGCACATCAGGGTCCGGTATCAGTACCACCCTCGCGGCTCGGCCCCTCTGTTCAGAGGGCCAACCGCCCTCAGCTCGGTGCCTGCACCAGCCTGGGCGGCACAACCATATGCACATCAGGGTCCGGTAACAGTACCACCCTCGCGGCTCGGCGCCTCTGTTCAGAGGGCCAACCGCCCTCAGCTCGGTGCCTCCACCAGCCTGGCGGTACAGCCATATGCACATCAGGGTCCGGTATCAGTACCACCCTCACGGCTCGGCGCCTCTGTTCAGAGGGCCAACCGCCCTCAGCTCGGTGCCTGCACCAGCCTGGGCGGCACAACCAAAAGCATCAGGGTTCGGTACCGGTACCACCCTCGCGGCTCGGCTCCTCTGTTCAGAGGGTCAACCGCCCTCGCTTAAGTACCTATTATACTACTCGGCAGACTACTTGTGTCGATACTCATTCCACCACAAACAAGACAAGGATTATGCACAGAACATGTGGAAAAAAAATGTTGTTTTATTATGAAAAGATCTGCCTGAATACAATGTATGGAAAAAGAAAAAAGAAAACTACAAAATTCAGGGAGCTGCAGCTTCCTTATTACACTCGGTTTCGGTAGCGCTCTCGTTGGGAACGGCCGAGGTGGTCTCCGGAGTCACCAGGGGAGCAGGAGGGACTTCCAGTGCGGAGGATGCTGGGGCGACCTCCGAGGCGGAGGGAACTGGGACGTATTGCGAGACGGCACGCAACTCCGAGTCCGAGCGAGGGAACCTGGGCGAATTCTTGAAAAGGGGGCTTTCCATAGAAGCCCCAACCCTTTTTAAGGCCGCCTTCCACCCAAGTATCCATCCCCGATCTCGGATTCCTAGCAGCTGCGCCTTATAGTCAGCTGTCAGTCTCCCGATCTCCTCGTTCATCACGGCGTCGTGCTCGGCTCGATACTCTTCCTTGAGTTTGGCTTCCTGCCCTCTCAGAGCCAGCTCGAGCTCGGTCGCCTTCCCCTCCAGAGCCATCTCTAGTTTTCTTTCAGCGAGCTCTCTCTCGGAAGTAAGTCTCTTATTCGTCCCCCGCAGCATCTGCATATCTTCCTCCTGCCGCGATGACGCGAGCCGGACCTCGTCTAGCTCCCAGGAAAAGTGTGCGTTTTGATCCGCCGCCTCCTTTGCTTCCTCTTTGAGGTGCTCGGCCAAGACCCGTGCTGCGTTGAGCTCGGCAGAAAGATCCGCAGTCTTACTCGCCTCCTCCTCCAGGGTCGCATCCTTTGCCGCCAGGGACTTCAGCAGCTCCTCTTTCTCCGCCGCCCAGACCGCTGCCCTAGCCTCGGCTGCGTCCAGCCTCCCCATGCCAGTTTGGCACTTTTGCAAGAGCTGCAGTAAGAACAGAGTGTCGGCTAAAGAAACGCAGCAGAAAAAGAGAGGAACATGAAGAATAAGTGTACATACCGCTACCAACGACCGCATTGAAGAAAGCAGCAGCGACTCGTTGTCCATCTGCGCCCACCTTTCCATGTCCTGGGGAAGGGCGCAAGCTCGTCCCAGAGCGGCAACCACTTCGGGGTTGACCGCTCTGTCCGACTCGGCTAGTTGCCTCCCCAGCACTCCCTCGATGTCCGGTCTCCAAGGGACAAAATCAGAGGGAGTGGCGGAACCCCCGACCGACACAGGAGGCTCCGGGGCAGGTGGGAGTTCGACCCTCGGCCTCTTCTCCAGCCTGCGCGCCTCGACGACCACGGCAGGACCCTCTCTGCCTGAGTCGGAGGGCGACTCGTCAACGACTATGGCCGGAGGATCAGCGCCGACCTCGACCGCGGCAGGAGGGCCGGATTGGGCCCCGTCAATGGCTTCTGGTCCCGTCTCGGCCGCGGGAGCAAGCACCTCTGCAGCAGCCATGGGCGTCGTAGTCGGGGCGACGCTGGCTCCCCGAAAAGGGTCCGAGGTCTCCCCCCCTATGTCCCCAAAGGCTGCCGCGGACAGGTCCTCGGCCACGAAGCGCTGGCGAAGACTGCGCAACATCTCGACTTCAGATTCTTCCGAGCTGGATGAGCTCCGGGACTCGCTGGAAACGACAAATTTCTGCCTCTGCCGCTTGCGCCCGGTCTCAACTCTCTTGGTCGCCGCTGGTTCACGGACAGGAGACTGTTCGCCCGATCCTACCAGAACCCCGCTGGGAATCGCGACAGTCACCGTTTCCGAGATGGGGACCTTCGTCTGTACGGTGTTCGGGCCGATGTTTTCCCCGTGCAGCACGGAGTCAATCACGGTCACCCGTCTCTGGGTGATGAAAGACTTGTAGTGGGGCGTGTACCCCAGGAGCGAGAACGTGGCTCGGCAGTGATGGCCGCAGTACTTCTGCACCTTCTTGTGCCAGTCTTTGTTCACCCTCCACCGGTTCCTTCTGGCGAACTCCCTTCTCTGCCGAAAACCTGCAGTGACAGAGCGATGTTAACAGAAGGAAAGAGACAAGACTAAAACTACAAAACCCAAGGGGCCTCGGTTTTTTACTTGGGGGGACTCCTATTCTTCGTGGGATCCGAGCTGTGGTGCTGGACTCCGCCTCGCCGAACTCCCATGCCCCTCGGACGAAGACACGGTCCTCCCCCGCGTATTTGTTGGAATCTTCCAGCGCGGTCACAAAGGCAGTTCGGTGGACCCTTAGCCGGAGGTAATACGTATTCCCTTATGCGGATTTGCAGAGGTCATATGCCTCCTCGATGTCCGGAACACCGAGGTTGATTTGGAGAATCTCGTTTAGCCGCACTACTCCCATGATGATTTTATACCAATTGGGAAGTAGCTGGCAGGGGCTTAACTCCCACTCCCGGAGACAATCCCTGAGGAGTGGGTGAAAGGGGAACCGGATTCCTCCCTCCACGACGGACACAAGCCAAAACGGCATCCAGCCGTCGCTGTATGTGATACCGTCGTCAGGGCCGTCTGGCCTAACCTCTACGTTCGCAGGGACCTTGTATGCCTCCCTGAACAAACCTATGGACAGTGGGTCACCCAGCCAGTGCCTGTAAATGCAGATTTTCTACCCTAGACGGAGAACTACCTACTAGAAAGGGAGAAGACAGAGGGAAGAGATCCTACGATGAAAGGCTGTGCAAACGAGAGTGCTCGCAGGTAGTACTGTTCTTCAGCAGAGTGCAACAAGGATTCTGAGGATCGAAAAGAGGGAAGATGGAGGAGGTGCCCTAATTTATAAGGGATGGAGGCGCCGTTTCAGATTTCGAGAGAAGCCTTTAATGTGGCCCTACCTCGAATAGCCCTAACGTCGTCTCGGGCAGCCCAGGCCTCCTGCAGATATGATTGCGTGCCCTTCGAAGAGGCGACACGTGGCATCGGCGCCGCATTTCCAGAGGGCTATTAAATGCCGCGACATACGAGAGGATAAATGCCTCGACAGACGAACGGGCAAACTCCTCGACAGACGAACGGGCAAATGCCTCGACAGACGAGCGGGCAAATGCCTCGACTGGCGAAGAGAATTCAATGAGGCACTCCACGTCAGCAAAAGGTGATAAGGAGGAACCCCCCCAAACCGAGACTCCGCCATCTCGGCAATGCATCACAAACCAGGAACTCTTAAAAGATTAGCGGCAGTCCCGGCCTGACAAAGCCACTCAGCTTCCGACCTGCTCCAAGGAGCTCACAGGTCAAAAGTTAGGGGGGAGATTATGGGTACACAGCAGACCGAGACCACGGTTCATGCACAGGGTCTCGGTCATTGGCGGATCTCTCAATTCTGAGAATGGCCAGGACTTCGGCTATCCGGACCAACAACTCAAACAGAGAAAAGTATTGCGACATAAGGTCGACCACACCTTTTTCATCAGAGACAAGGAGAAAGGAAGCCAGAATGCGAGCAAAGTTTTCATTAATCAAAGCTCATGATTACAAGATGAATGGAGATACGATAAAAGAAAAAATTACAAAAAGCCTCAGAGGGCTGCAGCTTCCACATTGCAGTCAATCTCTGGAGGGACCTCGGCCACGACCGCGCTGGCCTCGGGAGCGGTCGGGGTAGCTTCAGGAACGGCCGCGCCCGCTTTAGGAGCACGAGCCTCGGGGGCGACAGCTTCAGGAGGGGCCTCGACGACTGCAGCCACTTGGTAGCCCTCGGGATCAGCGCTGGCAGCTGGAGCCTCTTGAGGCGCCCCGGGAGCGGCGTTCGCCTCCGGACACGCTGGCGAAGGAAGGTTAGAAACCCGAGACACGGCCGCTAGTCCCGAGTCCGAGCAGGAGAAATTTGGGGAATTTAGGAAAAGAGGGCTATCCTCGGGGACCCCAGCCTTGTGCAAGGCTGCCTTCCACCCAAGCTCCCAGGCTCGGTCCCGGATCCCTGGCAGCTGAGCCTTGTAATCAGCAGACAGCCTGCCGACCTCCTCCCCCATGATGGAGTCGTGCTCGGCGAAGAACTCCTCCTTGAGCCTGGCCTCTTGTTTTGCCAGGGCAGACTCAATCTCAGCCGCCTTCCCCCTCAGCGCCATCTCCAGGGAACCTTGCGCCTGGTTCCGCTGAGAGAGGAGCCTCCTGTTTGTCCCCTTCGCGCTCTCCAGGTCGTCTTCCAGCCGCTTTGTAGCAATCCGGAGATCGTCGAGCTCAAAGGCGAGGTGGAGGTTCTGGCTCTTCTCGTCCTCCAGCTCGTCCTTGAGGCGCTCGACCTCGACCTTTGACTCCTCGAAATCAAAGACGAGGCCGGCGTTCCTGGCCGCCACCTCTGCCAGCGTCGCGTCCTTGGACGCCAAGGACGCCCACAGCTCGTCCCTCTCAACGACCCATTCCGCCTCCCGCGCCTCGGCCGCATCGAGCCTCTCAATGCCCGTTTGGCACCTCTGCAACAGCTGCAAGATGAGAACCCGAAGTCAATAAAACGACACCGGACTAAAAGCTGAGGGAAAAATACTGCACTTACCGACACCAGGGATCGCATCGAGGAGAGCAGGAGTGACTCGTTGTCCATCTCGGCCCACCTAGCCATATCTTGAGGAAGGGCGCAGGCTCGTCCTAACGCTGCGACCACTTGGGGATCGGTGGCGCGGTCTGTCTCGGCCAGCGGCCTCCCCAGAACCTCCTCGATGGCCGGCCTCCACGGAGCCGGAGGAGGAGGCAGGATCGTCCCCCCAGCAGGCGGAGGCAAGGAGGGGCCAGGCGAGGCCTCGACCCTCGCCCTCTTCTCGGGTCGCCCGCCCTCAGCGACCTCGGTAGGGCGAGCCCGACCTCCGGCCCCCACGGCACGATCAGAGGGTGAGTCATCCGCGACCACGGCCGAAGGCGGAGCTAAGACGACCTCAGCCTTGTCGGGCCGAGCAGCCCCAATCGCGGCAGTACCAACCGTCTCGGCGTCTGGGGCAGGAGTGCCACCCGGGAATACCGGAGGCATCGCAGCCACTGCCTGAGGAGGATCTCGGACCCCGCTTCTGATGTCCCCGAAAGCCGCCGCGGACAGGTCTTCCGCAGCGTAGCGTCGCCCGCGCTGGCATAACATTTCCTCTTCCTCTTCCTCTTCCTCCGAGCTGGAAGCTACTAGCCTACTTCGGGAAGGCCGGGGTTTGGCTCTCAAAGTCCCGACAGGCTCCGCGGCGGAGACCGCTGGAGCACGGTCTACCGGCTCAACCAAACATCCGGAGGGAATCGCAACGGTCACCACCGCCAAGCCAGGCGCCGCGGTCGTCGCTGTTCCTTGACTAACGCCTTCCCCGCTTAGCACGGAGTCTATTCCCGATACCTTTCTGGAGGTGTTGAAGGACCTGTAGTGGGGCACGTACCCCAGGAGAGACCACGCAGCACGACAGTTGTGGCCGCGGTAGTTCCTCACCTGTTCGTGCCACGCGCTGTTCACCTTCCAGCGGTTCCTCCTCGCAAGCTCCCTCTTTTCGCGGAAATCTGCATAGGCAAAATCGTGTCAGGAGCCAGACAGAGAAGGAAAGGGAAGAACTGCAAATCGAAAGAACTTCGGTCTTTACTTGGAGGAATTCCTATTTTTCGAGGGACCCGGACCGTGGTGGCAGGCTCTGCTTCACCGAACTCCCATCCTCCTCTGACGAGTACTCGGTCTTCACCCGCGTACCTATTGGAGTCCTCTAGCGCGGTCACGAACCCAGTCCGGCGGACCCTCAGCTGGAGGTAGTAAGTGTCCCCTTCTGCGGATTTGCAGAGGTCATACGTGTCCTCGATGTCCGGGACACCGAGGCCGATTTTTAGGATCTGGTTGAGCCGCACTACCCCCATTATGATTTTGTATCCGTTGGGGAGTAGCTGGCATGGGCACAACCTCCACTCCCAGAGGCAATCCCGGACCAATGGGTGCAGGGGGAAGCGGACCCCCCCTTCCACTACAGAGACCAGCCAGAACGGCATCCAGCCATCACGATAGGTAAGGCCGTCATCAGGGTCATCCGGTCTGACCTCCACATTGGAGGGGACCTTGTATAAATCCCTAAAATGGTCTATGGAACCTGGGTCTCCTAACAAATGTCTATAGACGGTTCTCGACTCAGGCGAGGACCTATCTAAAAGAAAAGACGAGGAAAACGGAGAGGAGTCCTACGAATAGGGACTGCACAGTCAGGATCGTCGGAAGTCCGCAGGCGCCGGAGAAAGTTCTCTTGCAAAGCGCATTAGAAATCTGAAGAAAGCAGAGGAAAGTGAAGACGAAGGGGGTGCCCTGATTTATAAGGCCTGGGGGCGTCGATTCGACTTTCGAGGAGAGCCTTTAAGAGGCGTCCCCTCAATCAGCCCTAATGTCCCATCTCGCAGCCCTAACGTCTCCTCGAAGTAATTGCAAGACAGCCAAAAGAAGCGACACGTGTCACCACTAGCGCGATATCTGAGGGCTATTGAGTATCCAGGACAGGCGAAGAGACATCTCGAAGGGGACCGCACGATAGCAGCCACCTCCAGGCCCAAGGGGACCCTCCTGATCCGAAGCTCCCTCGTCCTGGTACTACCCTCATATGACTATAACCCTCACTTGAGCCCGGTAGCGGAGCCAGCTGTACGGTCACCAAGCTTCTGACCTCCTCGAGCTGGGAGGCTCTCAGAAGTCAAAAGCTAGGGGGCAATTGTGTGGGTAAAACACCGTAATGACGAAGTTAAGCAAAGATTACAGCTAAACTCGCCGAACACGGTCAGTAGCTCGGTAGCTCAGCACCGCGGTTCGGCAGCTCGGCATAAATGTCAGCTCAGCGCAAAGGCACGCCACGGCCAAGCCGTCCTTGGTCTCATACCACAGTACTAGAGTCAGAGTGGGCCGCCACCTTTCTCCTGGAAATACGGCGCGCCCAGAGAGAGATGAGCAAACATTTATGACGATAGGATCGCTCATTTATGGCGATAAGAGGTGCACTTTATCAACCCTGTACGCCAACTGGCTGAAGGCGTGGAAAGAGAGGGAGGGGTGTTGTCCATTCTACCTACTGTCGCCAGTCAGGGTAAGAATCGATGGGACCTCACCTCACCTACCCCCACTCACAGAGAGAATGAACGAGGAACGCTCACTTATATACACATGGGATCAGTCCCATGAGAGGTACGCAATACACAACTCACAATACTCCACATCGTTTCATTCCCCTCCTCCTCCTCCTGTTTAGTTTTCTCAGAACTAACTCAGGCATCGGAGTGGCTTCGGCTCACGGCAGCCAGGGGCTCTGACTCTAGCCTTTCTCCTTCCTTTTCAGGTTCTTGGCGTTCAGCATTCCCCGTCCTAAGAAGTTTACCTCGATCTCATCTCAATCTAAGTAGGTGACGTTTTTACCGCCTACACCAGCATAAATATTTTTGAAAATATATTGGCTTAAAACAATGCCCGACGCAATTTGATCGCAAGGCAAAAGAAAAATAAAGGCGCGATCGTTTGGCGGGGACGGAAGGTGTAATTTTCCTTTGAGCTTTCCGGACGAAAACAGTAAAATGCAGGGAAAACACCTTTGCCGGCGAATAAAACAAAACGCTGGAAAACTTGACCTTTGCCGGCGAAAAAAGAAAATCATCGGTAAAAACCTAACATTTACGGTAGAAAATATGTTGCCGGGAAAACTCTATTTTTTTCCGGCGAAAGAAGCATTTTCGCCGGTAAAAGTTATACTTTCCCCGGCATTTAATGATTGCGCTGTGAAAAAATGCTAGTAAAAGTGTAAATTGTTATGGTGACTTGAAGACGTCGTTGATGATTAGGAACGTAATGATGGGCTGTTGAGCTGCAGATGGGTCCACTTAACCCATATTGAGCTGGCCTGACCTGGGCCATCTTGGGTTCAAATGGGCCCAAAACGCTGCTGCTAAAAAAAAAAATGACAAAGGCTGACTTTGTTTCTGCCTTGGGCTGATAAAAGAAAAATGACAAACGCTACCATTGTTTATATGAATATGGGGAAATGATGGTCAAAGTAGTTGCCTCGCAAGTGGTGAAAATAAATAATCATTACCTAAGCAAACATGGGAGAGGGCATTTACCAAAATTTATTGATTCTGCAGTTGAAAAAGGGTCATTTTAGTCGGATTTTATGTTTGTTTAATATGATTTCTTATGGTACGTTTAGGTAGTGCTAGGGTAAGTGTGCATTTTAGAATGTATTACAATGTACATGATGTTTAATCCTAGGACAGAGTTTGACCACACAACATAAGTAGTAGTTTTAGATATGTTTGCATTAGAAGTAGAAAAAGAGGGGTAGTAAATAAAATGTGCCCTAAAACAAGGTGGAGAGATTTGAAAGGACAAAGAGCGACAAATTTTAAGGACAGAGTGATAGATGACGAAGAATGGAATTTTGAAGGAGAAACTACAGTGCTTTGGAATCAAATGACTAACTGTATTAGGAAGGTTTCTAAAAAGGTGCTTGGAGAGTCGAAAGGAAAGAGATACGATGTAAGACCCCAACTCCTAATTTCTGTGTTTAGTGTTGTCTTAGTTGCGGATTAGTTTTTTTTTAAAGTAAGATTAGAGGTTGTTTGGTTACGTTTGTGAGTTTGACTAGATTTTTCATAGCTTTGGCGAATTTTGAGAACGTTGAGTCAGGTTTGATCGGGCCCGGAGTGACCCGTGTGACTCGTGTGTTCGTGTCGAAATTTAACCTTGATTTCGAAAAGTATTGACTTCATTATTTTTGGATTTGTTATTTTAATTCCAACAACTTTTGTATTTGCTCTATTTGAATTCAAAACCCAGAAATCGTGTTTTTCGAGAAAAAGGGGCAAAATGGACTTTTCACACCCAAATATGTGTATAATTTTTTATATTTGAAAATCATGAGGAAAATATACTTTTTGAAAACTAGATTTTTTGACAATCACTTTTCCCTTCTTCGTCGACTTCATCCAAGAACCACATATAGGAGTTTTAAGCACTTGAAACTTTAGGGGCAGTGGGCCCACAACTCAACCCATTTATATAAGAAACCCAGGTTCTACTGTTCTTCATTTTCGTTCTCTGCTGCAACCGAACCCAAAGAAACTCCTTCTTCTTCTTGTCTTCTCTCTCCTCTTGCATGTCCATGAAATATAACCCAAGATGGAAATCTGAGCTCACCATTTTCTTTCCCCATCTCTAAGCTTCTCAAAGATACTAGTTTTAAAGAAATCCCTACTGGACAACCACCTCTTCCAAGCCCTTCTTCTTGTTTGGAAATCATAGAGGTTAGCTATGGTTTTCCTCTTTTTCCATTAGGTTTATTTGATCTCTTAGAGTTGTCCTTTCATGCATGCAAGGAGTCTCTTGGAGAGCTCCTTTGTTTTCCAAAATTTTGTGGATTTTGAATGGGTTTTCATGGGATGCTTATGTAGATTGAAGGCTGAGCTGAGAAGAGAGTTTCTTGGAGTGATTAGGACCCAACCTCAGCTGAGGCAAGTGAATAATCAGATATTGGGATGCATGCAGCTGAACTTGTATTTCTTTTTCAAAGTTTGATGTGAAACTTCGATTTCATCGATTCATTTTCTTTGGCTATGCAAGGTGGATTTCTTGCAGTTTTTGTGTTCATGTAATGTCAGATTTCTGCAATGTTTTAATGAGTTCAGCAGCGTTAAAATTATACATTTCTGCAGGTTTTAGTGTTCTATTCATGTGCATAATTTTCTGCAGATTTTGGGTTCATTTTGTGTACAGAATCTCTACAGGTTTTGAGTTCTTTTCTGTGCAAAATTTCTGTCGGTTCTGTGTTTAATTTGTGTGCAGGATTTCTACAAAAATGCTTTAATGTTCAGCTAAGTTCAGATTTCCGCAATGTGTTTTAATGTCCAGCTATGTGCAGGATTTTACATTATTTTGGTGTTCAGCTATGTTAGATTTTCTGCAGGGTTTTATGTCTATTATAGCAGGGATAATCATGGTTTTGATGACTTTATCAGAATGTAAATTTGATTTGTTAAAAATCCTGCAATTTCACTCACACTGAATTCTAAATTTTTGTTGCAAATGATTTTGGGAATGAGGTTGATTTTTGTGGTTGAAATGATGTGGTTGGATACTGTCACGACCCGGGCCCGAGTTACGATAATCCGGGGCCGTGAACCATACATACTCCCGTGAATTCTGAATTAACCTAAGTTAAAACAGAATCCACAAGGGATAACATTCATTCATACGTACCTGTCAATTGTATAATTTACAGAAATACACATTGACAATTAATTCAAAATGTACATGTATACAAAATGAAGTTCTTTATACATGTATCGTTCTTTTGCTTCCTTTCATCAACTCAAGCATATCTAAACACTATGCAAGTTGACAATTGTTCAAGTTCTCAAAATACTACATTTCCAAAATGGATTTCAACTATTACAAAAGAATTCTCAAAAGAATTTCCCAAAATATCCATAGTCCACTTTGCGTACTCGAACAACCATGTCAAATGGTGTTCCGACCGTCCCATTCAATTAATCCTCCTGGAGGAACCGCAACGGTCTCCTCCGCTGCCGCCGGGGCCGCTGCAGGGCCGGCATGGGCAATCGGGCCTGTAATGCCATCAATAACATTAATGAACAAGACGGCTCAACAATGTATAAACAAAACTTGTAATAGCACATGTTAGTATATTTACTGAATTCATTTAATATATTTAATGAAAAGTTCCAATTCTAGACAATGGAGGAGCATAATAAGTCAATCGATAAACATGTATAAGATGGCAACTACCATAGCTCTCATTTCCATTCATTTCATTTCATTTCATGTCCTTTCATGTTATTTACCATATTCCCTCAAATGAAGGATTCATCTTCTGAATGGAAGACATCAATCAGTACCCGTAAATACGATCGGAATTTGTGGGACTTACCAGTGTTCGGGCAAGGGACACTAGCATCACCACGGAGCTCCGGAACGCCCCCAAATCCATCTACTGCAGTAGGAATAGTCATTTGGCTCAGGGCGGAAGGGTGCACCATTCATGGCCCCGACCTCATGAACATAATCAATTATTAATTCATTTAGAATTTAATACAATAGCTAGGTAGTGCCAGACTCAAGGGTCAATGCATTTCATTATCAATCCATTATGGATTCAATTCTATACAGTGATTCCATTCTTAACAATGGAAACAAATAACCAATGACATCAATCTTGTGAGATTGGAATAAAGTGATAAAAATACAATGGCATGAGAGAATCACTGACTACACGATTCTACTTATTTCTATCCCAGTTCCTACCCACCATTTAGGTGTAACCGTTGGTTATCCAATGTACGTGTTATTCTCGATGGACATCACATTTGTATTTATATGTACATTGGAGTCCCCGTGATTAACACTTATGGAGGTATAGTCCATGATCAATTAACAATTAACCCATTATTAATCCAAGGGTTCGATTCTTAAAGTTTCTATCTCATTGTTCACAATCCTCACCAATCTCTATTTGCATTAATTAGCCACAAAGCTAATTTAGAGGACGTATAAATGTCCAAAAAGCATCCATGTTTCCTACGAAATCTAAAACCAACTGGAGCGGCCTCAATCAATGCCTTATCCAGTATCAGGTTCGCTCGAGCGGACCCAGACAGAGAAGTGGTCGCTCGACCATACCCTTGTCCGCTCGAGCGCCTTCATTCAGAGAGCCGGTCGCTCGAGCGAACCCAAAGTTCGCTCGAGCGAACGCTTCAGAAAACCAGTCCGGATTTCTGCAACTCTCTCTCTTCCTCCTTCCCCTTCTCCATTTATTTCACAACAACCTGCAATAAATGTTGGACCTCCTGTCCACTCCTCATTCACACCATTAGCACATTAATAACATCTTCAATCCATTCCATCAATCCATAAATAAACCATTCTAAATCAATGGAAATATACACAAATCCAAAATCAATAAAATCTCCATTAACATCTATAATACTAACACATTCACAAGCAATATTTATACTTGCCTCCTTTTAAGCTCCTAGAATAAAAAGCCCTCTTTCTTTGGCTAGGCTTGGCACAAATCTCTCCCAATGAACTCCAAGCTCTCAACAATGGAGTAATCCCAATGGAGAAGATGAAGATGATGATGCTTCCACCCAAAATCACTTGGAATCCTCCCCAATCTCCACTCTTGGTGTAGAAAATGGAAAAGAAAGGAAGAAAGTTGCCTAGGGTTTGCTAAAGTGGAAAATGAGCCATCTCTTAGCTTATATAAGCTAACTTTTCCTCTTAAGCCCTCTTCCACTTCCTCTATTTACATTTTGGGTCAAATGAAGGCCCATTTGATCAACTTAGATCAAATGAAACCAAGTGTATTATGAAAGTCGACGTACTCTTCGAGATACACACGTTGGTATCAAGAATTTCCGTATTTGACAAAATACGTGAAAACTCGTATTCACAAAAAGGTCCTTAGTTTACCTTGGTTGAGTTTAAACTCTTTTTAATCAACTCAATCCCTTTTATGTTCACTTCATTAAGCTTAATTAAATCATTTGAGACTAACCCAACTCATTTTGTTCACTAATCACAATTAGCATAATTAATCATGCTTAAGTAACTAATTAGGATTAATTAGTCTTAATTACGATTAGTCTGGGGCGGGGCCTAACAGATACTAAGAAGTTTCAGAATATCGTTGAATGGAAGGTGGGAGTGTAAATGAAGAAAACAAAAGGGAGAACATGCAGGAAGAAGGAGCAAAAATTTGCACATGAAATGGGTAGGCAGAAGCCCAGCCCGCTCGAGCGAGCTTGGGCTCGCTCCAGCGCGACTGGTTTCTATGACAGCCCGCTCGAACAAGCCTGGGCCCGCTCAAGGGGGCCTGGGATCTGACCCAGATTTATTTCTTGTGCATTTTAAGGCTCATTTGTGTATTCTGTGGCCCTATTTGAGTATGAAAATCCCCTAATGACTTATGAATCATCGCATCGAATTACTTCGTTTGATTAAAATTAATGGAGAAAGTTTAGCATTTGGATTACCGGGGATTTTATATAAGTCTCTATATACACTTTGTGCCCTCAATTGTCAGAGACCTTTACTTCTTCATTTATAAACCGGCATGGAGACATTAAGTGTGTATCGAGACGGCCCGGTAAGCCCATCAAACACCACTGATCATCTCATTCCAAGTTAGACAAAATTCTATGTTTTCTCATAAATTGATTTGAAATGAAATTGAGTGGCTCGCCAGGTCTGAAAAACATTGATAAGGCTACTCACCTGATCTGTTCTGAAATTTGTCCGACTAATTTGATATCGAGTAGTCCTTTCATCTGTTTGAATTATGATTAGTAAATTGAATTATATCGTTTTGAATTTTGAATCGGCACCACTAAGCTTGGGTCTTTGTCGGATTGATCACCTGGCTTAGGATCTTTAAATATTTGCCAACTGCAGTTGGACCTCTGTCTGTTTGCTCCGGCCATGGCGACAGTTTCTGTCTGTTTTGGCCATTTTGCATGGCAACGATTTTGCTCCGGCTATTTTGCATGGCAACGGTTTTGTTCCGGCAATTTTGCATGGCAGCGGTTATTTGTTTGTTCCGGCCATTTTGTATGGCAACAATTATCTGTTTATTTGCTCTCTCTTGCTACTTCTGTAATAGGAGAATATAGTTTGATGTGGGTTGCCAATATTTTGATTAATTATCAGTCAGTTTGAATTGTTTTTAATGTGAATCTCTTTTATACAGAAATTGCTCATTTGTTTATCAGTTAGTTTGAAATGTTTTGATGAGAATTTCTTTTATACAGAGACTGCTTATTTTGATTCGTCTTTATATAAGTTTCGTTTTAAATGCATCCTATAATTTTAAATATGATTCGATAAACTTTTGTATACCTTATCTGGTTTATTCACTTGCTAGACCGTCTTGTCCGATATTCTATTTGTTGGTGCCATAGGTAGCAGGTCCTTCGTTCTGAGTTGGAGTGCGTGCAACGAATTTGGAGCCTTATATTTTGGTAGGTTGGTTACGCTGACGATGTCATGTAGACGTCGAGTTTGGTATGGGAGTTCGTCGCATATTTGGGTAGCAGTTGGTTGAGTTAGTCATCTTGGATGGATTTTGTTAGCACTTTTTCTTTGGGTGATTAATTAATGGACTTGTATAATTTGTAACTTGAACATATGTGGGAAATGAATTATACTGTTACTGTCAGCTCTGTTTACTTTAATTTCATGTTTGTTTCAGTCTGGGTATGAATATTGTTATGATAGCTTTGTGCGGACAGGTTGAGTGCAATATGGAATCCGATGGCCACGGGCTCCGGTCGCAACACCAAGTAAGCTTCCGCGAAATGTTCTGGTTGTGATGAAAATTTGTTATCCTCACACACGTAGATCCTGGGGAAGATAAAATTTTTAACTTACCCCAAAATCACGCTCCTCGAGGTTGGATTACTGCAGGAGTCTAGTTTCGGGGCGTGACACACGATAATAAATAAACCTAGTGGTGGAGTGTAAAGGTTTAGGAAGCTGTTTGGGAGAAGAGACGTTACAAAGTTTGGCAGGGTACTAGGAATATGGAAAACTATAAAATGTACAAGAAGGCAAAGAAAGAAGTTAAGGAAGAAGTAAGTGATGCAAAGTGCAAAGCATATGATGACCTATAAAATAGGTTGGGAACAAGAGAAGGAAAGAAGGATGTTCTTAAGCTTGCAAAAATAAGAGAAGGAAAAGTAGGGACTTAGATCATGTCAAACATATTAAGAGCAATGACCAAAAGGTTCTAGTGAAGGGCAACTATGTCAAAGAAAGGTGGGGGGAATATTTTAACATACTTTGAAATGAAGACTATATAGGAGATATAAGAACAAAATGTGATATTTTAGTAGCAAAGCGTACCAATTTTTTTTTGTAGAATTATGGTGGTGGAAGTGAGGAAAGCATTAAAACAAATGAAGACGGGAAAGGCTACGGGCCCAGATGACAACCCTGATTGAGGCTTGGAAATGCTTCGGAGAAGTTGGGGAGATTTGGCTAACTAGACTTTTCAATAAGATATTAATGACAAAGAAAAATGCCGGATGAATGGAGAAGTATTGTAGTACCTATATATAAGAACAAGGGAGGTATATAAAGCTGTAACAACTATCGTGGGATTAAACTTATAAGTCATACTATGAAGCTATTGGAGAGAGTAATGGAGCAAAGACTTAAACAAAAGACCAAACTTTCAGAAAATATAGTTTTATGCCAAGGAGGTCAGCGATGGAAGCTATTTTCTCACTCAGGCAATTAATGGAAAAATATGGAGCAAAGAGGAAAAATCTGCATACTGTCTTCATCGATCTAGTAAAGGCCTACAACAGGGTATTGAGAGATTGGTGGGTTTTAAATAAAAGGAATATTTCAAGAGGTTATATTGAGATTATTAAAGACGTGTATGAAGAAGTAGTAATGAGTGTAAGAACTACTTATGGAGAGACATGAGAGTTCCCAGTGACTATAGGTTTGCATCAGGGGTCAGCCCTAAGGCCTTATCTCTTTGCATTGATTATCGATGAGTTAACTGCTCATATTCAAGAAGAGGTACCTTGGTGCATGTTATTTGTAGATGATACTGTGTTGGTAGATGAATCAAGAGCCAATGTGAATGCAAAACTCAAGAGATAGTTGGAGGCTTTAGAATCCAAAGGCTTTACAATAAGCTGTACGAAGACGGAATATATGGATTGTAACTTCAGTAGCATATAGAAAGAGCTAAAACTACTATGAGAATTGGAGACCATGAGATATCACAAAGTGATTCTTTCCACTACCTTAGCTCTATAATTAGTAATGATGGGAAGATTGATGAAGATGTTGAACATATGATAAAAGCAGGATGGCTGAAGTGGAGACATGCTTCTGGAGTTCTTTGTGATTGACGAATGCCAACAAGATTAAAGGAAAATTTTTATAGGACAGTGATTAAACAAGCTATGACCTAAGGAGCAAAATGTTGGCCAATCAAGAATTAACATATGTATAAAATGGATGTAGCAGAGATGAGAATGTTGAGGTGAATGTGGTAAAACAAGGAACGATAAAAATTAGAAATGAGCACTTTCGAGAAAATTTAGGGGTAGCATAGGGGATAAAATTAGATAAACCTGTTCGAGCTGATTTGAGCATGTCCAACGTCGTTTGGTAACGACACCGGTAAGAAAAAGTCTGGCCATGAAGGTTGATGGCCCACTAAGGGGAAGGGGTAGGCCAGAGAGGACGTGGCTGAAGGTGGTAAAAATGGATATGAGAAAGTGTAATTTATCTGAGAATTTGAATCAAGATAGATCGGAATGAAGAAACATAATTCATGTAGCCAACCCCAATATAGTTGGGACAATGCTTTGGTGATGATGTTGTACATGATGTTTTATGAGGTGGTCTATCTAAGCTCCATAGGGGAGGCTGAAATTTGTCGAATGCAGCACACTTGTAGGCTCTATGGCATCTGTATCACAAAATTCGCCAGGGTGCATGATTCTGATAACTTGAACCTCCCAGGGCTGATACCTATGCTCCCACCCACCTAATTGGGACATTTTATTGTCCTAATAATGGATCAAAATAGAATGTAGCAGCCGCATTATTGACTATAGGGGCCGAGACTGCTCTAATAAAAGTAAAATCATGCCGTTGTCAATTGTATTGGGGCGTATCGGTTGTTATTTTCTCGTAGCAGCCAATATGCACTGATACGCATATGTATCAGCCACGACATAAGTTAAAGAAGAAAGAAAGAATAAAAAAGGCAAAAGAAACCAAACCCCTGATCATTCGTTCAGCTGGTGGGAGAACTAAAAAGAAAGAAAAATAAAAAATAAAAGTTCTATTCCTTTCCCTCTTTCTTTACAATTGTTGACCCTTAAGACAAAAAGAAGAAGAGCAAGCAAATGCCCTTAATAGTCCGGATTCCCTGAGTGGTCTCTTAGACGCTTCTTGTGGGTGGAATGTGTGCGGTGGGCCTGGATGCTGATGATCCAAACTAGCCAATATTTTACAATATTAATAATAGGATTAATGCAACCTTATACATTATTAATCCTACGAAGATTTTCTCCTGTGCACTTGCATTTGGTGCCATTTTTCACATGGTACCCTATGAAATTCAGGGGGGCTCACCTTTAGTGACGGTCTGGATGCGTGCTCATGCAGGAACATGTGCACGGGATAAAATTTTCCATTAATGTTATGCTGTCGCTACACTGGACTGAGATCCGGGCCCGCGAATGGATGATGAGTGATGATACAATAATCTAGCAATGAACATCTATTTGAATATACACACACTTAATTTCCCACAGGTTTCCGTAGTGAGGATTTCACACATACTCACAAAACATTTACTTTGGTGCGGAAGCGTGTAGCAAATCAAATCGGTAACTCATTCCACAAAGCATGATTGATAAATACAAGTAACTGACATGATGTCAAAGTGAGCAGTGATCTCATTGGCATTCCCGAAATGTAAAGTTAGAAGTTTAAACAAGAGATTAGTTAATTAACATTCCCCAAAAAATAATGGCCAAGAAAGGCCAGTACAACCAAAAGTATAAATTACAAGTCATCCTATAAGTTCCCCAAAAATGTTGCCCAACTCGTAGCTCAAGCCAATGTCTACATGACATTGTCAGCTTGTCACTCTACTAAACGTTGCAGCTCACTGACCGCCTCCTCCTACTCCTCCTCAAAGGCAATAAAGGGGACTGGACCTGAGTACCACAAAAATGGGTCAGACACGACAGTCTGGCAGGTGGGCGAATAGATAATACAATTTAAGAAAATAAAACATAACTTAAAAACATAATGAAATCATAATAAAACAGTGATTGTCATAAACCGGATGCATTATGTATATAAGGTACAAATGTAAGGTAAATCATGAAGGTAACCAAAGAAAAGGAACTGACAAGATGGCAACCACACTTAAGCTAAATCCTCCATCACTAATGTGATGAGAGCACACTAAAGGCGTTGATCTCGGAGCACACGAGGTTACGAGAAACAACTATATACATATAATATACTGAGCAAAATCACGGCCGTGGAACCGGGTGACAAACAGAATAGAATTCAGACCGCAGCTGACAGAAGCTAAAGGAGGACCCCAAGTCCGTGGATCAAACCAACAAGGTCGTCCAAGCTTAGTGGTGCCGACTCATAGGTTAAAACACATTCAAAATATATACAAATCTAAAGAAGTGTATAACACTCAAAACAAACTGAACTGAGGCTCGTAAGCGCATATGGCACAATAATATCTTATCAAAATGCATAAGGCTGATCAAATATTCAAATTACAGATTTCAGTGGTTTTGAAATGCCACTTGTACTAATATGCAAAAACACTATGGACACCCACATATTTCCGGACCATACATTAAGGTTTCAGGATTTAAACAATAGGTATAAGGGTCTCGTATGTCGATTTAAGTTGATGGCATGGTACTCCGGAAGGTTTAAGACATCCCGGGATCCCTATACAAGTTGTTGAGTCCATTAATCTTAATAAATTTTCGGAATTGGGGTTCTCTTCCAAATCAGTCTCCATGAAACACCTCTTATTTCTCCACATCATATTAGGGCTCCAAACCAACTTTACTGGACCTTGAAACAACCTTTTAAGCATGTTTGGAAACAACCCAGTAATTCTGTGTAGTTCGCTTAAGCGAACTGAAAGGTTCGTTCGAGCGAACAACATTCTGGGAGGGGTTCTCTCGACCGAATATAAGTTCGCTCGAGCGGATTACTTCGAATCAGAAAAGGTCGAGTGAAGAAAGGGGGAGGCTTGAGCGACCAAGGTTCTGTGAGGGGTTTGCTCGAGCGATGAATAGGTCGCTTGAGCAAACTGCTCCGAAACAGGAAGGCTCGAGCGAAGAAGATGTTTAGCTTAAGTGACTGAAGTTCTGTGAAGGGTTCGCTCGAGCGAACTGCTTCAGAATTATTCCGCTTCAGCAGTCCGAACCCCCACTTCTCTTCTCTTCAAACTTCATTAAGGCCAACACTTAGTACAATATTTATGGCACTCTTGCCACCCACTTCCATTCCATTCAAGTCCTCCAACAATCATCCAATAAACCCAAAATCACATCCATTCCTCCATCAATTCACATTCAATGCAAAAGTACCCAAATTAATGACAACTACATATGATCCGAAAACCAACGTTTATAAAACATGATGCATGTACATTCTTCTAAAGTTCCAATGAGAGAAATAACTTAACAAGGTGCACAATTCAAAAATCATTAATAACTATGGTACATAATAGAAGATGTATAAAGAAAATCCATAAATTCTCCTTAAAACATGAAATCATTCAAGAAAGCTATTCATCCACTTGCCTTGGTCTCCAATTAAGCTAAACAAGCTTTAAGCACTTCTCTCAAGCTCAAATCAAGATCTACACAAAAGCCCCCAAAATAACATTCATTTCAAACCCTAAAATGACAAAACAAGAAATAGGGAGAGAGAGAGCTTCCCAAAATGGAAATGAAGACTCTCTAAGGCTAGAAGAACACAAATCTAAGAGATAAGAGGGAGAGCTTACATGGAAGATTCTCTAATGGCAAGAACTTGTTCAAAGTGTAGCTTGAAATGGAGGATTCTCTCCACAAATGGTATCAAGAAGAAGCTCTCATGGAGGGAAAGAAGATGGCGACCTCCATTTATCCTTTAGCAATAGCTTGAGAGAGATTGAGAGATGAAGAAGCAAAAAGTAAGGGCAAGAAAACCCTAGGGCCGGAACTCTCTATGCTCTCAAGGGAAAGTTGCAAGAAAAAGGGAAAGTGAAGAAGACTCTTCTTTTATGCAAAGTGGGAATGGGTCCCACTACTAAAGGATCTAATTGGGCTTAAAACATCATTTTCTGAGCTTCGGATGGACTTGATGAAGAAGAAAGAATTGTTCGTCGAAATTTCTAGTTTCCAAAAAGTATATATTTTACGAGTTTCGAAGACATTAAAAATAGTGTCCAGATTTTGTGCAAAAAGACTGATTTACCCCTATCATTAGCAAAGTATGGCCTAGAGGTCTCGAATGGAAACGGGACAAATACGAAAGTTGACGGGAATAATAAAATAGGTCAAATGGGGCAAAATACAGATTTTTTCAATTATCACACAAATCTCAAAATCACTCAAAACACGCTAAAGGAACCCCCAAAGGGTCCCACTAAATCAACAGAGTTCCCAAAATAATCCAAAGCTATGAAAAACTATTCTAATCCACACTTAATCAAATTCCACTAATCTCACTTGTAACTAAAGCATGTCTTAATTAACACTAATCGGAAACTCTCGGGGTGGGGTCTTATATATGCACTAATCACTTCAATAGAAAATGGGCCTTAATTCAATTTCACTCAAACTGAGAATACGCCTAGCCAAATTTGACTCTAATTGAAATTATGGCCCTAGCCAAATTTGACTCCAATATCTCACTCTAATAGAAAAAGAAGGTCATAGCCGAATTTCACCTTAATAGGAAATAATTTCACTCTAATAAGAAATAGGGCCCTAGTAAATTTCACTCTAATAGAATGGAAAATTTCATCCTTAATAATAATAATAATAAAAACCAAAGCCCTAGCCAAACTACTTTAATAGGAAATACAACCACAACCAAATTTCACTCTAATATGAAATGAGCCTTAAAGAAATTTCACTCGATCTAATAGTAAAATGAGCTGTAACCAAATTTCGCCCGAATAGTAAAAGGAGCCCTAACCAAATTTTACTCTAATATGTTGTGTGCAATTGTGGCTTACTTGAATTTAGAAATGCATAACAGTGATGAGATTTTTATGACGTTATTTGATTATACATATTTATTAATTTCTTGTTCCATAACTAATCAACATTTTCCAAAAAAAAGAAAAAAAAACATCATGAATATCTGTAGACAAATAGATCTATGCCGGCACCGATATTGGATGTTACACCCCAGCCCCAAATCAAGCTTAATTAGTACTAATTAATTGATTTTTAGTTAATTTAATTGTACTTAGCTTCTATTTGGTGTAAATAATATTTATTAGTCCCTTATAGGTGAGTTAGAAGTCATTGGAGTCTCAAATGGGTGAGTTGAACCGATTTGACTCAGTTGGGTAGAGTCGAGGGCTTTTTCGTAATCATTGATTTTTGAATCTTGCATCATTCGCACATCATATTGGCATCATCGAGTGTATTTCGTCAAGCTCATCGATTTTCGTATATAACCTTACTTCATTTGACCAACCGTTGAAGTGGACCTTCATTTGGCCCAAATTGGGAATAGACAACTTATATGGGTTTTCTTACAAAAAGGGACCAAACCCATCCCTTATAAGACCTTGCCCATGTTTATTAGCAAAAACCCCCTTTCTCCTTCCCTCTTTCTCACTACTTTTCCCATCTTCTCCTCCCAATCATCCTTAGAGAGAGTTGCTTGTGGATTGAGTGTGAGAGGAGGAATCATCATCTTCATCTCCCCCATCACCTTCTTCTTCTTCTTCTTCTACTCTTGGTGCAAGATCCATTTCTCTCCTCTACATCATTTTCAGATTCCTTGCTAGAGGTAAGAATCAAACTCCCTCTTTCTTGTATTTTTGAGTTAAAATAGAGTCAAGGGACTCTCATGTACTCATGCTTGCATATTCATTACATTTTCATGTGGATTACTTGATTAGGGTTTGAGTATTTGGGGGTTTGGGTTTCTTTTGAGCCAAAGAGAGAAGAGGCTTGTTAAGCTTGATTAGAGGCAAGTATAAGCTTAAATTTGGAATTATATCTTGTTCATACATTGATTGTTCACAAATCCCCTAAATGATTTGGTTTCTTAATGTATTAAAGATGAGTTTTATTTGATTTGTTTAGTCTTTTGATGGAGAAATGTATGTGTTGTTATAAGTGGAAATGGGGGAGCAAGGAGGCTCATTTGTTGCAGGTGTTGTATTGGAAGAAGTTGTGGAAAATGGATGGAAGAAGAAAGGGAAGAAAGAACCATGGAAATCTCGGCCCTGCAGTTTTGGAGCGTCCGCTCGAGCGCACAACATTCTGGAAGGGTCCGCTCGAGCGCACCCCCTCTCTGAAATGTCCGCTTGAGCGGACCTGAAGCCGAGACTGGGGGTCCCTTTTGACCCCTCAAAGGAGTAAAATGCCACTCCCAACCCTATAAAACCCTCCATGATCCTCTCTAATGGAGATTTATGAGTTTTACACTTAATTACTTAGGACTTAGGACACCGAAGCCCTTTATGTCTATAAAAATGGAATCCTAAAACCATACCCTTTGGTCTAACGGAGAATTGGTAGTCTAAGAATATGCCATGAAGGTTAATTAAGGGATTCAATGTGTTTTTCTTAATAAGTGACACTACAACAAAAATCATTTTTCACGGCAAATATTCCACAACGTTTATAAATTTTGTCACCAAATGTTGTTTTTCTTGACAAAATATTTATCTCATCGCCGAGAAAGAAAAAATAAATTTTTTAGCGACAATAATTTTCAGTTGTCGCTCAATATTGCCGTGAAAAGTTTGGTGCAAAAGAATGGAGTTGGCCCCATCAAGTGGTAAAGTTTTCCCGACGAAACTGTTTATTTGGCGACATATTATTTTCGTTGGTAAATCTTTTACACCATATTTTATAAAAAAAATTTCGCAATGAAATATGTTGTTGCAGAATTTCTTAAAAATAACCCACGACGAAATTATTTCGTCGCGTAATGCATAAAAAATTTAGGTCTGGCGCGATCCGTGTTCACAGTTTATTTTTGAGGAAATGAAATGAAGAGCGACGAAATGAAAAACTCCCCCACGGCAAACTCCTCTTCTCTCTCAACTAGTTTTTTTGCAGAGCATTTCTTCTTCTTCTTCAAATCTCAAAATCCGAAGAAGGTACTCTCTCTCTCTCTCTCTCTCTCTTCTTTCTTCTATTCTTCTCATCTACCGATCTCTTGCTTCCCATCTCTCATCAACGAAACCCCATAAAAGGGGCTTTTCATTCATTTGCTGCAATTTGATTCTCTGTTGAAATCTCGTTGTATATTGCAACAGCTGAAGTTGTTTTCGATTTTCAAATGTAAAGGAAGCATGGAGTTTTTTAGATTGAAAGAGAAAGTCCTTAGGGCATCTTTGTGGATGCTAGTTTTCTGTGGCACTTTCGTTTTGATCCTCTTTCCCTCTCCCTATTTATCTGTTTTCTGTTTTTGATCGGGATCGTTTGATCTGTTTCTCCAACGAATCTATCCTTTTAGATTGAACCCTTCGTTTCCTGCTGAGATTTAGTGAAGTTGATGATTTTTGCTGTTTTTGATGTGTTTTAGCCATAGATTTGAAAATCTGGGTTCAATTTAGTGAAGGACGACGAGGACTTTTCGCCGAGGCAGCAGAGAAGGCAGTTCGGGTCCCAAGATGGTTCTTCTCAATTGGGAAAGAGGGGAGGGAAAGATTCTGGTTTGAGCCATAGTAGTAGAGAAGGTGGCGGAAAACCAAACAGAGTGGGGAGGGAATCTGAAATACAGGCTCTTCGGATTTCAAACATTGATGATGATGAAGAAGATGAGGATGATGATGAGAAGGACTTGTCGGGTTTCGAAGATAGCGGTGAAGACGATGATGTAGAGGTGTTTAAGAGAGCGAGTAAATCATCTGAATCAGCAAAGGCAGAAATCTCACGGCCAACATTGAAATCTTCTACAGAAGGATCTGGTTCTTATCTGAGCCAGACAAGGTATGGTTTCCATATTATTTTGTAAATGGCTTGTATAAATGTAAAGATTGCAAAAAAATTTTTTTACATAAACTTGATAGTGGTTCTGATAGTTAAAGTTCCCACAGAGTGGAAATCAATGGCCACTGTGTTTCTCCAATTAGAAAAGTGTTGGTTTTTCCTTGATCTAGTTATCTAACTTAGATTTCAGTTAGTTGTCTGTTTCACATGTTTCTTAAGATGAACTGACCTAATATATCTGATCACTACTTTTCTTGAGATAGCTTTTTTTTCTTTTAAATGTGTTCAAGTCATGAAAGCATGATGAAAACATGCTTCATTCATGAATTTGAACTTTGTTTCATGAATATTTCTTGTGCTTAATTGTTTTTCTTTAATTATGCATTTCTGCTATTGCATTATTTTACTTTTAAACATTATAATGTGTAAAAATATGATTTATGTAAATAATCACATAACCTCAGTTCCATGGATTTGGTACTTGACGTGTATTCGTTTTTTATTTATTTATTAATGATGTTTATAATTGATATATGATCCTATAATTAGTTAGATGAAGTGATGGATGCAATGGTAGAAAAGCATCTAAAAAACTGATTCTAATACAACTAAATTATTAAATTTGTGCATTTATAGATTTTGTCTTTACCATATTAAATGCAGTTCCTTTTTGTTTTTGTATGTTTGGACTTCTTTATATTTTGTTTGTGCCATAGTTTGAAAACTTGGTTCATCCAAGTGACTTAAACTGGCATCAAGTCAAGTAACTCAGGGAGTCTAAGAGAGAACTTGGTCCACTTGGTTTACTTGCTGCTCTTCGAGTCAGTTTGTTTGCTTGAGCCAGGGCAAGCAGAGCTTTTGAAACTGGTCTGTGCTGGTTCAGGCCAAGTCGGGGACAACACTAGTCTTCTGTTCCTTCCCTCTAGTTTTCCCATTTGGTTTTGTCTATAACTTGGCATGATCACTCTAATTACTTGGATATTTTGCAGTTTTGACCAATGTTCCATCTCTCCCTCATCATTGAAAGGCATAAAGGCTGCTGGATATGAGAATTTTGTTTTTGATGGGTTTTCTGTTTGAAATCAAGAGTTCTTTAGATTTGAAAACTTTGTTGTAGTTTTCGTTTGGATAAATGTTCGAATCTAGATGTTCGAATTTAGTTTGCTTTCTTTGGTTCCTTCAGTTGGATTTGTTTGTTAATGTTTTGTGCCTATACGTTAGAATTATTCTCTTACTGTTTTCATTCTCTGTTAACTGTGATGTGCTCCATGTTGATTGTTGAAGGCTGTGCAAATGTTTTTGATTTATTATTTTTCTTTTTTGGATTCTGCATTATGGACATTATTTTAGAAAAGAGTATTTTATAGAGGTGTAGTAGTAACTGCTAGTTAAATGATGGACGGTCCAGATCACATGATCAACTGGATATAAATTGGATCATTATAGAGATATATAGTAGAGAAGGGAGAGAATGGAGAGAATCATGAATCACCTCTACAAGCTATCTTCCACCGATTTGAACTCTCCAATAGATAGAGTAGAAATCCAAGGAGTTTCTCTAAATTGTCTCCATCCAATAAGAACTCCTGCTTGTGTTATTTATGAAAGATGATTTGAAATCTCAATCTACTCTCCCTTTCCCAATTGAGCAAGATTTAATAGAAAATCTCACACCATGATGGGTATGGGGTAGGCCTATGTGCCTACATGGCCCACAACCGAAAGTCCAACAGTTTGTGAATATCAAAGCCATGTTTTGGGTTTATGTTTGTTTCCTTTGGGATCTTTTTCTTAAGATATTTTGGACACCTAGATTATATGCCATATTGCTTTCATGGTTAATAACATGTAATCACATCAAAGATTCCAATTTTGTAAGGGGAAATCTTTTTTTCTACTTGTTATTGTCTTTGCATCTCCTTTGCTTTTGAAGTTTTAGTGCATTTTATAGCTTTACATGAAATATTCATCTCTTGCATTCAAATGAAGAATCCAATTCTCTAAAGATGAAAAGACTCAAAATGTAAGTCGTCTCTTTTACTATTTATTCATCTTCAAATTTCCTGATCTTTTGGGTAGATCAAGAAATTGTTCTTCTTCCCTATTTATCTAATGAATTGTTTATTTGTTTGTTTATTTTCTACACTTATTGAAGTTTGATCTCGCAACTTCTTTTGAATTATTTGGACTTGTGCTAGTCTAGAAAATCATCTCCTTTTCTGTTAAGCTTCAAATGTTCTCAGACGAGGCAATTATTTATGTATTTATGCTGAATGCTCATGCTTATCCATCTTGGAATAACTAAAAGTTTCCATTGGATTATGTATAAAATCCCTATCTTGTGGAGGAAGGCTTGGGGAATGGCACCACATCTCTGGGAATACACCTTTTGAATTTCCACATCAGTGTGTTGATTCTTCTTTTTATTTCTACGCGTGTTTAACGTGGGATGCCCCTTGAAGGAATGCCACTAGCCGGTCTATAAATAATTGCCACCATTGTTCTTTAACCTCTTCCATTCTACAAGAGGTTGTTTAGTTTCTTCTCTTTGTCGTTCTTTTTTTGGCATTTTAAGACAGTTATAAATCATTTGTGAATGAATGCTAACAAGATTGTGAATGAACGTTTCATCAGGAGTAGCCATATCGAATAAAACACGGATCAGATGGACTCAAGATCTTCATGAGCGTTTTGTTGAATCTGTAGAACAACTAGGAGGAGCAGATAGTAAGTTATTCTATTTGAAGATATATATGAGAGATTGATCTCTGTATATATTCTATTCACACATTGGTTTTTTTTCACCTACTTCATAGTTACAGGGAGATGTTAGTTTCAACTAATTATGAAACTTGAGGCATTCGCACTTGGTCAAGATCATGGTGCATCATCAGTTTCAACTTTCTTGCTTATACTTCAATCAAAAGATAGGTTGTTTGATTAAAATAAGGAATTAATAAGTATGCATCAGATTTTTAAAATCACCAAAAAAGCTGAAAGAGATAGTGTAGCAGGAGTGGGACAGTATTTGTCTACATTTGGTTCTGTAGCTTGGTAGAGGTATCTAAGTTTCTTGTCTTCTAAGGCTTTCTAGCTTAGAATGATACATGAAAGTAGTAGGTTTTTTTTTTTTTTTTTCGTGTTAGACTAATTTCAAACATTGAGTTGATTTGGTTATGGTGATATTGAAGAAACAGATTGTAAATTTAGAAATAGACTTTTGCGTTGCTACTTTATTTTTTGAATTTATTTCTCATGTCTGTACATTTTTTTTTTCTAAATTGATTTTCATTTGTTCCTGCAACAGTAATTCTGATCAATGATTTTATTTTTTTCCAAGTAGTTTTTTTCTCTGAGATGTTCATATTAGAGATGTAAAAATTTGAAACTCTTTCAACACTTATGACTGCTTTGTCTAATTGTTCTTATGGTAACGGATTTACCACTTTTCATAGAAAATATGTACTTCTGTAGTAGAACAAGGAAGCCACATAACATGTATCAGGCCATGGTTGGTTAGGGTGCCATCTCTAAAATGTGGGCCCTAAAGTTTTCACATAAAAACCCTCCTCCCTTCTGAAACTGAATCCACGCAATGTGTGGAAAGTTTCATCACCCTTTTTGCTCCACCCCTCAACACCATGTACCCTTGTCCAACTACTCCCATTAAAATCCCTATTGCAGACAAATGTACCTTAGTTCTTGACGATTCAGTCCACTTATATGGTTATAAATTGGCTGAAGATGCAGTCATGAAATTTATTTAGAATCTCGTAATGTATAGCTTCCAAGTTTATTCTAACATTTCATCTCATGCATTGTTCTGTTTGAGGAAAGCAGACACTACCTGAAGCTACAGTTGAGATTGAGATATCTGAAGATACGGAGTTGGTGCACTTCAACTTTAATGGGTACTGATACTTGTGTACTCTTTTTCAAAAGAAATTTAATTGTCATGTTGAAGAAAAATATTAAAACTCTCTTTGACCAATAGGGGATAAAAATCTCTTGGTTTAATTATTGACTACTATGATCTTATGCTGCTTGGACTATAGAATGAATGGCAATGTTTTTTTCCCTTTCTGATAATGTGCTTTTCCATATGATTTGTTTGTGTATGAAAGCTGAATGAGGCTTCGTACTTGCAATTGATTATTTGTTCTCCCTCTGTTGAGCATCTCCCATTGGATTGAAATTCTCTAAGGTGGATTTTTGCTATCAACGGTAAGCAAGTGGGTCTCAAAGAGGAGCTTCCCACCTTATTATAACATTCATCCATCCATATGTGGAATGTTTGACAATTACAATCCCCTCTGATTGGGTAATTTACATCTAATCACCTACTAATTATGTGTTGTGCAAATCAGAGAATCCTACCTAACCGATCCTTACCTCTGACAACGATATGGATTAATGTGGATGGATATGGATCCATGCTTGTGTCTTATTAGGTTGGCCAGGTTGACCCATATTCTGAACCGGACCGGATTGACCTGGGTTGACCCATATTCTGAACCGGATCGGATTGACCTGGGTTGACCCATATCTTTTGACATGCTTTCCATTTGTGCAGTTCCGTCTTCAAAATCCTCCCTGAAAACTATTTTAATGGTGATGTTGGTGTACTTCTTCATCAAATTGTGGTTGTTCACTTATATAATGTGAACCAATTTAATGGAAGTGGGGACTTTTGACTGTTAAATATATATTATTTTATTTTTTTGGCATGCATGTGTTGAAATCATTCCTTTAAAACTGAGTCATCGAAATCCATGCTTGTGTTGATTTGTCATCATGTGGAGAATATTGTCTTAACTTTCCTAGAAATTTACTACAGAAGTGGTGCACTTGCCCGACTAACATGGCATAGGGAACTATTTGGTTTGCCAGTTGATCATCATCATTCTAGAGGAATTTGTTTGAACTTTAAACCAAAATAAATTACCCCATTATTTTGTGCCAGAAGGGTCTTTTAAGTTTTACTGCCTTTTAGTTCTTTACTCTGGAGTTACTTCTCAAGCCTGTCATGTTATGGAAAGGGGGATCAACAGTACACACTTGGACAGCACAATGCAACTGTTTTATGTGCAGTGAAAGAATGATGAACTTCTTCCGAATGAGAATCTCTATCCCTTTGTTTTGAAATGTAGGTTACTCCAGCTATGACATGATATAGAACCTTCCCAACTTTGAGTTACAGCTAGCTGGAAGTTCATTGTGACAGTTATTTTTCCATTTAAAAGGCGTGCCTCCCTATGTAATTGTGTGCATCTCAAAATGAATATATATGTGATATGGACATGATGGTGATATGGATATGGACATGATGGTGATAGTAAAAAGTAGCCCTTTTAATATTTGTGGAAAAAAAATGTAGCATACTTCTTTCACTGTGATGAATCTTCTAATGATGCCCTATTGCTTGACTATGAAATGCATAAGACCTAAATTGTCTCGCTTACTTTGCTTTTGATTCCCATGTTTAATTCCTAACATTTTATTTTTTGTACCACAGATTGGGACTGGAGATCAATGTAACAGAGGACAATTGCTTGAAGATCTCTTTGTTTTTCATAAGAAAACTGTACTTACACTATTTTGGATGCTACATTTTTACTTGAAATAGTAACGACGACGTGGCTAAACTTGTGGGTTGGATTTAATAGTTATATGTTTCCTAATATGTTGATGATGGACCCGTCTTTTTCTTTCTTGCCTTCCTCTGTCCTGGGTCCGCCGGGGTGCGGCGGGGCGAAGAGAAAAAAAAGAGCAAGCATCAACATTTTTTTTTTGTACGGGTGTGCCAGATTTTCTATTATTCTTGGAATTTGAAATGGTGATCCGGAGATTCACCTTCACAAGTAGAAAGGAAATCAAACTTTTTTTCTAACTTTCCATTGCACATATATTTTAAAGAAAGAAACAGATTTAGAATGCCATGAAAGGTGATTTTTTTTTAGTTTGCCATGAAAGGCGATTTTATAAATCTTATCAATAGTGAAAGACAAGAATTCTGATTTTTCTTTTGTCTCTTTAAAAAAATACAAAATAAAATAGAAAGGGAAGAAAGAGGGATTTGACTTCTCAAGCGATTGTGGGGACTTGTTCATATCGACGGTCGCGAGTCATGTATGGACTCCGCCATCGTCCTTCAGATTAGAACACTTGATGCTTTAGTTCACTTGACTTGGCTTGGATCCCAGATTTTTAGAGGATAAAGACCAAGGGAAGGTCCTATATCAAATAAAAAAACGGGTAGACCGGCTGAAAAGCCGCATTTAAGCCATGTTGGATAGAAGAAGAGGGTGAAACCTGGGGGGCGGGTGGCCCCTCAAGGGACTTTGATCACCTTGTAGTTCTTGCAGCAGGGTTTCTTCAAGGCAGGAGAGCTTCTTTGTGCAGAGAATTCTTCAAGATAGTTTTCAGACAATTTTTTCAGGACAGTTTTCAGACAATTTTTCTAGACCCCTTCCCTTTGGAATGACCGTCTAGTTATAGACTTTTGGTGGTCATTAGGAGGGTTTTATGAGCATTAATGGTATTAATGCTCCATGATGGGAGGAGTTACAAGTATTAATTTCAGAATTTTGTAACTCATTTTTCTTGGATTTTGATTGGCCGATGGAGAATAATGGGCATTTAATCTCCATGATGATGGGAGTTTCATGGTTAATTACCATGATTAATCTCCATAATGATAGGAGTTACATGGTTAATTGTCATGATTAATTGGACTTATAACTCCCATTTGCTTGCTTCTGATTGGGCCGTTCAAAATAATGAGTTAATGACCCTTAATAAGTTGTCATAAAAAGGTCATTTAACTTCATTAATTGGCCGCCGCGTCGCTTGAAGAGTCGCGGGTCGCGCCGCGTCTTTTGGAATTCTTCTTGCGATGATCATCGATGGATCCACACGTTGTTTGATGTCGGATGACAATGCAAATTTCAGACATTGGTTGACACCAATGGGCCGGCAACATCTGTCCAGTCAATTTCACGATCGGTCGGGCAGAAAGTGTGCTTTCTTGGTCGGCCGGTTGGCGATTTTGGAGTATCCAATGATGATTGAATGATTTCGACGTCGGATCCTTGATGTTGATGAAGATCGACGGATATCATGCCTCAAAAATCAGATTTTAAGAAAATCACATGGGCCAAACTTCGCGAAATGCGAAAAGAATCAGAAAAACGGGCGTTTCGGCAAAAATCCTGCGACCTGGATTTCCAGGGTCGCCGGCGACCATGCACCCATGGTCGCCGGTGACCATGGGCCAAGGTCGCCGGCGACCTTGGACTTCGGTCTATTTTTCGGTCGCCTTCCAGTCGCCGTTTCTCTGGCATTTTCGCTTCTGTTTTCTCCTGTATTTTTCTTGACATTTCTTCTCATTTATTAGCTTGATTCCACTGAAGAAAACCCATCCAAAGCCAAAAACTTGTCGTGATTTTAAATTCAATCCTTTAATACTGCAAGTGCACAGTTGTCTTGTTGAGACAATGTCAATTACAAGTCGATCCCACAGGGAGCACTACTAAGTTAAAATTTAAAATCTGATTTTTTTTTTATCAATGATAATGACAAGAGAGATAATAAGAAACAATAATAAAATTAAGAAAATTCTAGATCTAAAGTGCAGAAATAAGATATAATAAAAAGCAGATCAGAATATCATGAATCCATTAAGTAGTCCCACCATCATTCTATGCAATTGATAAAATAAATTTATCCCAAAAATCCTTCAAATCAGAAACAAATCAATGTTTCTGATTCAGATAATTTATCTATCAAAGAGCACAATTTTCCACAATTTATTTAAGGCAAAAATCTCCTTCACCTAATGAAATTATGAACTTAACTAAATATCACATATTAATCAAAGATAGATTATCAAAGAATTTCAATCTAAGAATAATCTATTAAGAAAACATACATGATTAAAGCATTATTCAAATAAAAAAATTATATAGCATAGGTTGTCAATGACAGAAGGCAGATTGATTATTATAATTAATACGCAAGAGACGAAAATATCACATAAATTAATGATAAGAAACACTTAACTTCATCTGATACTCTGATCCAGGGATCTACTCATCCATTGCAAAAGATGTGATTTTCATTGAGAACTTCATGGCAATTACAATCTTCTCTCACACTCTTCTAACCTAGTTCTGGAACAGGGCTCCAGAATACCCAAAAATAACTCTAATTCTATTAATTAGGAAAAGAAGAGAGAGAGAGAAGAGAGAGAATGTAGTGGACGTCCAAGTGGGGGTGAGTATCTCCCGTATGCTTTCTTTTGGTTCCTTTTATAATTCCCGGTTATCTTACAGATACATTGAATCCGGACACCTTCTCTGCAGATTTGGTTTATCTTCATTGATAAGGTATATCTCTTTATCCTTTTTGAATTTGAATGAGATGGAAGCTTTTGGAAACCTCTGGATGGCTTGGCTAATCTTCAGATGGGGTCCCACAAGGGATATGCAGCAATGGATTATCAACGGTGTGGATTTTAGTGCAATCCCGTCTAAAAATGAATATGAAAATCTCCGGGCCCATAACTTTGTTGATTTAGCTCTGATTTGCACAATCTTGGGCTCCACGGACATCTACTCTGAATAAGCTTTCCAACAGTAGGTAAATTACATCGATCCGACGGTCGGATTGAAAGTTATAGTCATTTGAAGATGAGTTATCCTGAGAAAAACGGGATTAACTTTTAAATTTTGATTTGCAATGAACTCTATCTCTGCACAACTTTCATTTTTGAAAGGATATCAGATGTGGATGATTCAAACTCTTCTTCTTTTATTCCAATCAAACTTTTACTCTTTGAATTATCCATTAATAGTTTCAAGTCTGCAACAACTGCGGACCCTGCCATGTGGGACATTTAATCTGCTTGAACAGTGGGCCCTATGAGAAGTCTTCTACTGTAGTTAGGACTCTTCAATTGACATGATGAGTGGACCCCTCCTTTCATTGATTTGCACATGGCTTGTATGTGGGGTCCACGTGGTGAATTATTCAATTTACTTCCTTTTAAGCTTCAATTTAGCAATGTAGGGCCCAGGATGACTATGTATGCTTGAAAGTAGTTCCGTGACAGAGGCCTGCAATTCTCATTTTCTGCACATTCTAATTCAACACATCAAACACTAAAGAGCCCATATTGAAGTGGGACCCATCCGGATAGAGTTTTACTCCAACTGGGACTCTTCAAAGAAAAATTGCATAATGTTCTAAGTTAATGCAGAAAATATATGAAAAATATAAAAGTTCAAGTTTCTAGGTGAAAATGCATGAGATGATGGAATTAAATGAATAATGATGAAATTCACCAAATAAAACCCCTAAGTCATCCTAAAATAATGCATAAATATGCAAATTCATGAACTTAACACACCCCCCAACTAGCATTTTGCTAGTCCCTTAGCAAAAGTTGCGAGCAAAAAGATTTGAAGTTCTTTGACTGAATCTAAGAAAAAAAAGTAAATATGGAAATAAAACCACTTTCGTTGGTACTCTCGGTTGCATTTAGCGTATGCAACAAGCCCTTAAACCCCTAGGTTCCCCCTAGTGGACGAGTTGTGCCTCGTGAGGGTTTGCAGTGAATTTACCCACAAAATTCCTTTCTTTTTTATTTTTATTTTTATTTTTTATTTTTATTTTTTATTTTATTTTTTGAAAAAAAATGATTAAAACCTAACAAAATCCAAGGAAACTTCTTCTAAGAGAAAATTTATAGACACCGACTATTCTCAGTTCTCGGAATTTTCAAAGACAAATCTTAAATTCGGTTCACCAATCCCATCTTTTGGTCAGAAATTCTCGAAATCATGCTAAATTGATCGTGCACGGTGTTAAGTATGTATACGTAATAAGCATCAAATGATCCACCAAGAATTTCCGTGAAAATAATTTATTTATTTTTTATTTTGGGCCGCCTAACTTTAGCAAAGAAAAATAGTCTTCTTCTCAAGGTGATAATGACGGCTTTCGCACTACTGTTTTTTCAAAGGCCGCAAAATTTTTTTTTTTTTTTCAAATACACACATTTGACTGTGCTATGCCTAAGTCCCTTAAGCTTTCTAATTAACCCATGTAATGAGCATTAGGCCAATGACTCCCAAACTAGATGGCTTTAGGGCACTAGGTATACAAATACCCCTACGGACTTACTGGCTCGGGTTAAAAAGGCTACGAACCCAAGCTAGTCACAAACTTTTTATTCTTTTCAAGACTTCTAACTTTTTTTTTTCTTTTTTTCTTTTCTCTTCTTTTTTTTTTTTTTTTTACGCAAACCCCAACAATAGGCAGCCTTTTCCATGTATCCACCCGTTGAACTGTAGCACTAAGGGTTGGGGTCGATTTTCCTTCTTTTTTTTTTTTTCTTTTTCTCAATTATCAAAGAAAAACGGTAATCATAGCTTCACATTCAAAACCTTAAAAACGTATACATCCTGTGTAAAAGTGAGGGATCAAAATTCAGCACTTTTCCAAAAATCCTTTCCATAAATAAAATAGTGAACCATTGTTTTCTTTTGCCCAAAATAAATATCTTCAGTCAAAAAATTTCTCTCGAAAGTTTCCCTCTACCCTAACAATAGCAAAGTTTTTTTTTTTTTCTTTTTTTTTTTTTTAAATCTCCTAGAAACCTAAAAAAATAAAGCGAAAAAGAAAAATGTAGAATGAAAATTGAACAACTGATCACATGTCAAGTTCTAACTCACACCCCCAAACCTAAATCCAACATTGTCCTCAATGTTATGAATGCATATGTAATGTGAAAATGAACAATAAGGAAAATTGGAACGTCTTACCAGGTGGGGTGATTGCAAAAGAGTGTGATCAACCAGCTCAATTACCTTCCAAAATTGGGTTGCCTCCCAAACAGCGCTAAGTTTAATGTCGTCAGCCCGACTTGACAAAAATGATTAGTCCTGGTAAATTGGGTCTTCCAGAAGGATTTCCTCAATGTTTTTATCCTTCAGTTCCAGAAAAGGTTTCAGCCATTGACCATTAACCTTGAAAATTTCCCCCTTTTTGGGGTTCTCAATTCCCACTGCCCCATGAGGATAAACAGTATGCACAATAAATGGGCCAGACCATCGAGATCTCAATTTCCCTGGAAATAGGTGTAACCGGGAATTGTAGAGGAGAACTTTCATGCCAGGTTCGAATGACTTCCTAAGGATTGATTTGTCATGGTTCAACTTCATCCGTTCCTTGTAAATTTTGGCATTTTCATAAGCATCATTTCACAATTCCTCAAGCTCATTGAGTTGCAATTTACGATGGTTACCTGTCAAGGGCAAATAAAAATTGAAAGTTTTGATGGCCCAGTAAGCTCTATGTTCTAACTCAACAGGCAGATGACAAGCCTTACCATAGACCAACCTATAAGGGGACATCCCAATAGGAGTCTTGTATGCGGTTCGATAGGCCCATAATGCATCCAATAGTCGCAAAGACCAGTCTTTCCGATTTAGATTGACCGTCTTCTCCAAAATTTGTTTGATCTGCCTATTCGAAACTTCTACTTGGCCACTGGTTTGTGGGTGGTAGGGCGTAGCAACCTTATGAGTAACATAGTACTTTTTCATCAGATGGTTAAAGGTGCCATTACAAAAATGGGTTCCATCATCACTGATAATTGCCCTGGGTGTACCAAACCTAGAAAATATGTATTCCTTCACAAATTTGATCACCACATGGCGATCATTCTTTCTGGTCGGTATTGCTTCCACCCATTTTGAAACATAGTCCACTGCAAGTAAAATATACAAATTTCCAAAGGAACTTGGGAATGGTCCCATAAAATCGATCCCCCACACATCAAAGATTTCCACTATCAAGATTGGGTTCAAGGGCATCATATTCCTACGATTGATTTTTCCAAGCTTTGGACACCTATCGCAACTCAAACAAAATACATGACAATCCTTAAAGATTGTGGGCCAATAGAAACCACACTGCAAAACTTTTGCAGCAGTCTTTTTGGAGCTAAAATGGCCCCCACATGCATGATCATGACAGAATGAAATGACACTTTGATGGTCCTCATCAGGAATGCACCTCCTGATTATTTGGTCTGGACAGTACTTAAAAAGATATGGGTCATCCCAGAAAAAATACTTGACCTCAGCTAGAAATTTTGATCGATCTTGTTTGGACCAATGGTTGGGCATCTCCCCTGTAACAAGGTAATTAATTATATCTGCAAACCAGGGGATTTGAGAAATACCGAGCAATTGTTCATCAGGAAAATTTTCATTTAGTGGGACCTCATCTAATGGCTCTAAGGGTAACCTCGAAAGATGGTCTGCTACAACATTCTCACATCCTTTTTTATCTTTTATTTCCAAATCAAACTCTTGTAGCAGAAGGATCCACCGGATCAATCGGGCTTTTGCATCCTTTTTAGATAGAAGGTATCTCAGAGCTGCATGATCCGTATAGACGATGACTTTAGACCTTATCAAGTAGGACCGAAATTTCTCCAAGGCAAAAATCACAGTAGCAATTCTTTTTCAGTGGTTGTGTAATTTAGTTGGGTATCATTGAGGGTCCTACTTGCATAGTAAATCACATGAGGTAACTTCCCAACCCGTTGACCCAAAACAGCTCCAATAGCAGTATCTGATGCATCACACATTAGCTCAAATGGAATGGTCCAGTCATGTGGCTGGATTATAGGGGCTGAAGTTAGTTCCTTTTTCAGTCTCTCAAAAGCCTTTAGACACTTCTCATCAAATTCAAACGGGGCCTCTTTTGTCAACAATTGGCACAAAGGTTTAGCAATTTTACTAAAATCCTTGATGAATCTACGATAAAAACCAGCATGGCCGAGGAATGATCGAATCTGCTTAACTGATTTTGGTGGTGGTAATTTGGAGATCAAATCAATTTTTGCTTTGTCCACCTCAATTCCTTGTTGAGAGATAATGTGTCCTAGGACTATCCCTCTCTTCACCATGAAATGACATTTCTCCCAATTTAAGACTAGATTCTTTTCTTTGCATCTTTCAAGCACAAGGGACAAATGATATAAGCACTCCTCAAAAGAATTACCAAAGACCGAAAAATCATCCATGAAAACCTCAATGAATCTTTCTACCATGTCAGAAAATATGCTCAACATGCACCTTTGAAAGGTGGCCGGTGCATTGCATAGCCCAAAGGGCATGCGTCTGTAAGCAAATGTACCAAAAGGACAAGTGAAGGTGGTCTTTTCCTGATCTTCAGGTGCAATTGGAATTTGATTGTAGCTGGAATAACCATCAAGAAAACAATAATATGCATGACCGGCTAGCCTGTCGAGCATTTGATCCATGAATGGGAGGGGAAAATGATCTTTCCGAGTGACTGAGTTCAACTTCCTATAATCAATGCATACCCTCCATCCAGTCTGTATCCGAGTGGGTACCAATTCATTGCCCTCATTTTGAACCACTGTTATTTCGGATTTCTTTGGTACCACTTGAACTGGGCTCACCCATGCACTATCAGATATGGGGTAAAGCACCCCTGCATCAAGTAATTTCAAGACTTCCGACCTAATCACTTCCTTCATTGCTGGGTTCAGTCGCCTCTGTGGTTCACGAGAAGTTTTTGCATTTTCTTCTAAATGGATTCTATGTTGGACCACAGATGGGCTTATTCCTTTAATATCTGCGATGGACCATCCAATAGCTTCCTTGTGTTCATCCAAAATTTTTATGAGTTTTTCCTCTTGGACAGGGTCCAAGTCTGAAGTTATAATCACTGGAAGGGTTTCTAGTGGGCCTAAAAACACATATTTCAAGGTATCTGGCAATGCCTTGAGTTCTAACTTTGGGGGCTTTACAATCGATGGAACAGGTGGGGAAGCAGATGGAGTCAGAATCTCCTGCTTCGGTTGCCATTTGGAGCAGTCCATGGATGGGGTGGAGTCTAACAGTGCACTGACTTCCTCAATATGTCCATTTACATCAAAATCACTTCCAAAGTGGGCCAGACAAGCCTCTAGTGGATCTTCAAGTTTCAATTGGGGTAAGTGATTTTCCACCAATTCATGAATGTAACTAATTTCTAAAACTCCATCATCATCATCAGGAGGTTGCTTACTGACATTAAAAATGTTCACTTGAACTGTCATGGTCCCAAAAGAAATTTGCATCACTCAATTCCTACAATTGATCAAGGCATTTGAGGTTGCTAGAAATGGTCTCCCCAAGATTACTGGAATTTTGGGTTCAACCCCAGATGTGTGCTTGGTATCCAAGACAACAAAATCAACAGGAAATACAAAGTCTCTGACTTTGATCAAAACGTCTTCGACTACCCCTTTGGGGTATCGAATTGATGCATCTGCCAATTGCAAGGTCACATGTGTCCTTTTCAACTCTCCCAAACCTAATTCTTCATAAACAGAGTACGGAATAAGGTTCACACTTGCACCCAAATCTAGCAAAGCTTTCTCTATGTGATGGTCCCCTATTTGACAAGAAATTGTAGGACACCCCGGGTCCTTGTATTTGATCGGGGTTGGACAGGAAATGATCGAGCTAGCTTATTGTGCTAGAAATGCCTTCTTGGGCACATTGGTAGTCCTTTTGAAAGTGCAAAGGTCTTTTAGAAATTTTGCATAGGCCGGAATCTGTTGGATAGCATCAAGTAGTGGGATATTGATCCTCACTTGTTTGAATACTTCTAGCATTTTATCCAGTTGAACGTTTGATTTTGCTGGGCCTAGCCTTTGTGGGTATGGTGCCTTTGGAACATAAGTCTTAGGAGATGGCTCACTAGGTGATGGGTCAGTTTTGACTGGGTTTTCATTGACTGGCTCAGGTTCTACCATAGGTTCGACATTTACAATTTGTTCATCACTTTCCACATCCTCACTTGGTGTTTTCTTAGATTCTTTGGGGAGTTCAACATTGTTATCAATTTGTGTACCCGACCTAAGAGTAATGATGGATTTAACTTGTTCTGGGCCTTTTCCTTTTATATCATGAACGACTTGACCCTTGGGATTGGGTTCAGGTTGACTAGGAAATGTTCCCTTGTCTCTAGCACTCAATGAATTGGCCAGTTGGCCCATTTGGTATTCCAATTTTGCAAGGGTTTGAGTGTGGCCATTTAAAAGTTGAGTAGTGGTCTGCTGGAATTGAGCAGTACTCTGAGACAATTGGGGCCGTGGTTTGAGACATGAGTTTCATGGCCTCTTCTAAAGAATCTACCCTCTGGGTTAATGGACTAGGATTGAAGTTGGGTTTTTGGAAACCGGGTGGGGCATTGACTTGAGATTGATTGGGTTGAAACTGAGTGGACTGAGATGGGCCACCCTGAGTTGGGCCTTTGGTCCAAGAAAAGTTCGGATTATCCCTCCAACCTGGATTGTATGTGTTGGAGTATGGGTCATACCTTTGGCGATTATCAAAACGAGTGTTTTGATATAGTGCATTAACCTCCTCAACAGATTCGGCCTGACCCAAAGTTGTTGGGTCGATCCCTCCATTCATGGCCTGGTTATATTTCAATGACTCCAAAGTTTTTGGAGTGGGCTTTTGGTTTAACTCTAAGGCCTCTATTCTTCTCATCAGTGTGGCCATTTTGGCTTCTGCCTCAATTTTGGGTTCAACCTTGAACATCCCCCCTTTTTCAGGAGTGGTGGTTTTAGTGGGCTCCCTCTTGATAGGGGCCCACTGCAATGTATTCTCAGCGGTATCTTCCAAAAATGTCCAAGCTTCTTCCGCTGTTTTCTGTGTAAATTTTCCACTACAGAAAGATTCCACCATTTGTTTGGTTGGGTAATCCATGCCTTCATACACAATTTGGACTAATCGGATTTTTTCAAATCCATGGTGGGGACACTGGATTAAGAGGTCCTTGAAACGTTCCAAATAACTATAAAGTGTCTCCCCTTCCATTTGATGGAATCCATTTATGGCCTGCCTAATGGAAGTGGTTTTCTGCTTAGAGTAGAACATTTTGTAAAATTCTTCGACTAGATTGGCCCATGTAGTGATGGACCCGGCCTGTAAGGCATAAAGCCAAGCTTTAGCCTTTTCTTTTAGGGAGAAAGGAAAAAATCTAAGTTTAAGTGCCTCCTCAGTCATGTGATTGATTCTCATGGTCCCACAAATGTCCTCAAATTCTCTAACATGTTGATATGGATTTTCTTGGTCTAGCCCACGGAATACTGGGAGCATCTGGATCATACCAGATTTCAGCTCAAATGTGGCATTGGTATGAGGCAGGGTGATGCAGGACGGTTGAGTTGTCCTGGTGGGGTATATGTAATCCTTCAAAGTCATGGGTGGGTCTTCTTGATCAGCCATCCTAACAATTTCTTCAAAGATGGAAGACTTTCCTACAATGTTTAAGGGTAATTCGGGTTCTATCCTTACTAACCTTTTACTCTTGCGTACCCACAATTTTTCTCTCTCAGGTCTAGAGCGCATGCATCGGGTTCAACCTTAAAGAAATGCAAGCCTAATCTATATACAGGGCCCTAATGGTCTTACTAGATGATGCACAAGCAGTCAAGCACAAAGATTGAGCACAAGAAATTATCCTAGGGTTAACTTAACTCACTAGATAGCTCCTAACTGGTTTGAAGAGTGCACTAAGGCCTCCAATCCGGTCTTATGAAGCCAAATCGACCAGGTAAGTCCCCAGGATGAGTGGTGGGGTCACAATGCACTTGGCAAGGGTCCCGCTTAAGAACCCAAACTCCTAGAACAGAGACTGCCACCCTTTGGAGGGACAGGACTTACCTAGACATCGACTTGACCAAAGAGCGCAATTGGTGCAACCTTTTGTGGTCTTCGTCCTAATGATCTCAAGCCCTATGGTCTCGTTTCTACTTGATTTTAATTAATGGTTAGGTTACTATGTGAGAGGTGGTTAAACCTAATTGGGCAAGGATCTGGTGATGAGATCCAGTCCTTATCTTATTGGGGTCAATTGCCCTCAACTAAGTGTGTGGGTCCAATTAATTGGTGTGTCAAGCAAGCAGTCACACTTTGTAAAAATTAAATCACCCAAGCCCCACTTGCAAGTAAAAGATTCGTGGGGTAAAGTTTAGAAACTCTTACAATGGGTCCACGCTAACATTTAAACTGTGCAAGCTTAACCTGTACTTTTTTTATAGCAATTTTGCAATTCTGAGAGCAATTTGTTTTAAGCAATTCTGAGAGCAACTTGTTTGCTTAAGAGCAAATCCACGCAGTTTCCTGTTTTTGTGCAACTCTCCTCCTAGCAAGGTCACCTATCCAGAAGAAACTCTTGTTAGTAAATCCTAAGTTAACAAACCAACTCAAATTCTTATCCTATCCGAAAAATTCTGTCTTATCCTAATTTCAAACAAAAGACATCCAAGTTAATCAATACTTTATCCAAAGTGGACTCTAAGTTATTGAAACAAATAAAAAAAACTCTATCTAAAAAAAAAAATTCAGAAATTCTAAATTATCCAAACATGTGTCTAGATATGGTTAGAGTTTTCAAAAAGTTTCAAATTATCAGAAATCCAATCTTATCTAATTCAAATTTCAGATTTTAAAACTCCAAGTAATCTAAACAACTCAAGGGATAGAATTTTAAAATTTCTAACTACCTAATTTCAGAATTTAAAAGTTAGTTATTAATCAAAACAACCTAATCCTAAATATTTTAAACTCTACCTTACCAATCCTAATCTAATCCAAGCAACATATTAGTAAAACCAATCTAAAATAAATTTTCTTTTTGTTTTAATTTACTGAAATTCGGAATTAAAGAAATCCTTCAAAAAAAGATTTTTTTTTTTTGGTTTTTTTTAATTATTAATTAATTAATCCTAAAATTCAATTAATTATATAAAAAATATCAGAAATATCCAAAAAATCAGAAAAATCAGTAAAGTGAAATAATAACTAATACTAATTGCAAATAACACTACTGATGCAAATTAGATGACTAAACAACTAATGCAACCTAAATATGAGCATGCATATTAATCTAATAAAAAAAATTCAGATTTCTAACAAAAACTCAGATTTGGCTCCCCGGCAACGGCGCCAAAAACTTGTCGTGATTTTAAATTCAATCCTTTAATACTGCAAGTGCACAGTTGTCTTGTTGAGACAGTGTCAATTACAGGTCGATCCCACTGGGAACACTACTAAGTTAAAATTTAAAATCTGATTTTTTTTTTATCAATGATAATGACAAGAGAGATAATAAGAAACAATAATAAAATTAAGAAAATTCTAGATCTAAAGTGCAGAAATAAGATATAATAAAAAGCAGATCAGAATATCATGAATCCATTAAGTAGTCCCACCATCATTCTATGCAATTGATAAAATAAATTTATCCCAAAAATCCTTCAAATCAGAAACAAATCAATGTTTCTGATTCAGATAATTTATCTATCAAAGAGCACAATTTTCCACAATTTATTTAAGGCAAAAATCTCCTTCACCTAATGAAATTATGAACTTAACTAAATATCACATATTAATCAAAGATAGATTATCAAAGAATTTCAATCTAAGAATAATCTATTAAGAAAACATACATGATTAAAGCATTATTCAAATAAAAAAATTATATAGCATAGGTTGTCAATGACAGAAGGCAGATTGATTATTATAATTAATACGCAAGAGACGAAAATATCACATAAATTAATGATAAGAAACACTTAACTTCATCTGATACTCTGATCCAGGGATCTACTCATCCATTGCAAAAGATGTGATTTTCATTGAGAACTTCATGGCAATTACAATCTTCTCTCACACTCTTCTAACCTAGTTCTGGAACAGGGCTCCAGAATACCCAAAAATAACTCTAATTCTATTAATTAGGAAAAGAAGAGAGAGAGAGAAGAGAGAGAATGTAGTGGACGTCCAAGTGGGGGTGAGTATCTCCCGTATGCTTTCTTTTGGTTCCTTTTATAATTCCCGGTTATCTTACAGATACATTGAATCCGGACACATTCTCTGCAGATTTGGTTTATCTTCATTGATAAGGTATATCTCTTTATCCTTTTTGAATTTGAATGAGATGGAAGCTTTTGGAAACCTCTGGATGGCTTGGCTAATCTTCAGATGGGGTCCCACAAGGGATATGCAGCAATGGATTATCAACGGTGTGGATTTTAGTGCAATCCCGTCTAAAAATGAATATGAAAATCTCCGGGCCCATAACTTTGTTGATTTAGCTCTGATTTGCACAATCTTGGGCTCCACGGACATCTACTCTGAATAAGCTTTCCAACAGTAGATAAATTACATCGATCCGACGGTCGGATTGAAAGTTATAGTCATTTGAAGATGAGTTATCCTGAGAAAAACGGGATTAACTTTTAAATTTTGATTTGCAATGAACTCTATCTCTGCACAACTTTCATTTTTGAAAGGATATCAGATGTGGATGATTCAAACTCTTCTTCTTTTATTCCAATCAAACTTTTACTCTTTGAATTATCCATTAATAGTTTCAAGTCTGCAACAACTGCGGACCCTGCCATGTGGGACATTTCATCTGCTTGAACAGTGGGCCCTATGAGAAGTCTTCTACTGTAGTTAGGACTCTTCAATTGACATGATGAGTAGACCCCTCCTTTCATTGATTTGCACATGGCTTGTATGTGGGGTCCACGTGGTGAATTATTCAATTTACTTCTTTTTAAGCTTCAATTTAGCAATGTAGGGCCCAGGATGACTATGTATGCTTGAAAGTAGTTCCGTGACAGAGGCCTGCAATTCTCATTTTCTGCACATTCTAATTCAACACATCAAACACTAAAGAGCCCATATTGAAGTGGGACCCATCCGGATAGAGTTTTACTCCAACTGGGACTCTTCAAAGAAAAATTGCATAATGTTCTAAGTTAATGCAGAAAATATATGAAAAATATAAAAGTTCAAGTTTCTAGGTGAAAATGCATGAGATGATGGAATTAAATGAATAATGATGAAATTCACCAAATAAAACCCCTAATTCATCCTAAAATAATGCATAAATATGCAAATTCATGAACTTAACAAAAGGCTTTGTAAATCAGAGCACAAAGTTTCCTATTTTTGGAAAAGCCGAAGACTCCGTAGCCGATTTTCCGCCAAGAGTTGAAACTAAGTCAAACGATGTCGGAATGACCAGAAATTTGAGGTGAAGCTTCTTGGGCATTAGATAGGACCAACCATGGGCTTTTATTTGAGTTCTGAAGCCGTTTGGGGTCTCGTCGATGCTTGACTTGATTTCACCGTGCGGAAGATGTCGAGCTTTGATGTACTGTCATTCGATGTCCGATTGGCCTGAAATTTGACAGGGAGCCTATTGGAGTCATTTTGAGATGATCCATTAGCTTCGATTTGGATGCCATGGTCCCGGGGAGTTTCACCGCCGATAGGTTTGATTTTGCTTTGGAGCGTCAAAACCAGGTCAAACGTTGTCGGAATGACCTGAAATTTGACGTGAGGCCTTTTGGAAGCATGTAAAAGATACTCATGTGTTTTGTTTGATGAGTGGCAGCATCGGAGGTTCTCGCCGCCGGGAGGCTTGATTTCGCCGTTCGAGAGTTGATGGAGGGTCAAACGGTGTCGGTTTGACTTGAAATTCGACGTGGAACCTTTTGGAGGTATTTTGAGACCATCAATAGGCTCTGATCGAAGATTTGATATATTTGACACTGTCGCCGCCGGGAGCTCCTGCTCAGCTGTTGGAGGATTGAAGTTAGGCCAAATGGTGTCGAAATGGCCCGAGACTTCATGTGTACTTTTCTTTTGGCTATTTTGAAGGATCTTGCAGTTTTTTGTTTGATTTTGACAAGATCTGATGCTTGAAGCAGCTTTGTCTATTTTTAGTAGGATGCGGCTCCGTGTAGCTTTTGATGTTGAGGAGGCAAAGTGACATTTTTGGTGTCAACAAATGCCCCCTCGAGGTACAGCGACGAATTGGATAGCTTCTGCAGTCGATGTGCTTTGAAGAAAATTTTGAAGGAGAACTTATGACTTGACCAAGAGTCTCTGAGCATTTTTCTTGATAGAGTAGCCTTTTGAGTTTCCAAGGGGATTTTATAGTAGTGAGAGAGATCACGTACCATCTCAAGGCAAAATTTTGAAAATGACATTTGGATTAGGTTTTTGGGTTTTGGATTTTCTTTTTGACCTTGTGAACCTAAAGGCTTTGTGTGGCGATCAGGCGGTTAGGAAGGGTTTTTGGTTTTTGACCTTGTGACCTAACAAGTTGTATGTGGCAGGTTAGGGGGTCGGAGTTTGGATTTTGATTTTTGGTCTTGTGACCTAACAAGCTGTATGTGACAAGTTAGGGGATCGGGAGTTGGTTTTGGTTTTGGTCTTGTATCCCAACAAGCTGTATGTGGCAAGTTAGGGGACCATGGTTTGGATTTTGGTCACTCTTTGGGACAATTTTGGGTCCATTGGAGTGGTTTGGGTTTTTGTGGAATGTCAATTTCAAGGTTTTGGCTTAATTTGGTTCATGAGGTGGGATGGTTTGGATTTTTGGAAACTCATGAGGCTTGAATTTTTTTTGTATGGTCCAATCAACTCAAAGGAGGCATGGAACCATTTTTGTATGCTCTTGGTAAGAGAGATTTTGACTAAAAGCCACTTTTCGTACCTAAGTGGTCAAACCTGGCTCATGTGGGGCTAGCCTATGGGACCTTAAGCTTTAAAGATGACTTAGATCTCATGTGATGTCATTTTTGTAAAGAATATCTAAAAATATCTCTTTTTGGTGGAGAATATCTAAAAATATTCTTACTTGGAGAGAATCTCTCAGGTTTCCTTGATTTTGGGAGAGATTTTCTCAAAATATCTTTCTTTGGGAGAAAGTTTCTCATAATCCCTATCTTTTTGGAGAGAATTTCTCAAAAGATCTCCTCATTGGGAAAGAATATCCCATGATCCCTTTCTTTTAGGAAGTTTGCTAATTTGTAGCACTTACCTCCTTTCTTTTCTCCTTCTTTCCTCTTTTGGTTTGCTTTCTTCTATATAAGCAAAGGGGAGGTTGGATCTCTTGCTCCTATTGCCTTCTTTTTGCAAAAGTATTCAAGAGTGCTCCAAGGTCAAGGATTCTCCTTCTTCTTCAAGGATCTTCTAGTTCTTCCTCTTTCTCAATGGCTTCAAGTAAGTTTCTTTTTCTTAAGAAACCCCATGTAGAAAATAGAAAAAAGTTTTCATTCTTTCCTTTTCTTTTCTTTTTCTTTCTTTTCTTTTTTTCTCTGTTTTTTTTCTTTTTCTTACACGGTTTTCTCTCTGTGCTTTTTTACCGCATTTTTTTTTTTGTGGCCTGTGGGCATTTTTTCTTCTTCTTTTTTTTTTCTTTTCTTTTTTTTTCTTCTTTCTTTTTTTTGGAAATCTTTTCGCAGCAATGTTGAGCCCTTTCTTGGTCTTGCGGGGATTTTTGAGGAGCTTTGCAAGTTTTGGATTCTGGAGCTCGCAGCAATGTTGAGCTCTTTTCCAATCTTGCGGATATTCGAGAAGCTTTGGTTTGATCTTGCAGCAATGTTTGAGTTCAAACCTTCTTCGAGAATTTTCCATTGATTATGAGCTTGCAGCGATGTTGAGCCCATCTTCAAGATCCTTATTTCTTTCGGGGTGTTTCCCTTTTCTTCGGAATTGCCCCGGAACCGTGCCAAAATTTCGCTAGAATTTCTTAGCAAAATTCTGTCATTTTGATGATTGATTTTTCTCTCTTTCCATCCTTTGCAGGTGGTTCCTCCAGAACAAGCAAGGGTAAGGAGCCCGTCACCGATGTGCCTCGTCGTTCTACCAGATCCTCTAATGTGGCCGTACAACAGGCCTGGGAAGAGGGTCAGTATGTTGAAAGAAACTTGGAAGAGTGTGACTCTCTCAACCGAGATGAGATGAAGCAACGTTTGATTGCCCTCAAGGATGATGAGTATTATAAAATCATGGTAAGCAACCGTCCCTGGGTTACGGACGATCAGAGGATTGTGCCCAAGCCTACCTTCTTCTTTGGTGATGCCGTCCCCGACGATTCAACATACGAAAGGAGATGTTTTCAGTTCTCTTTCACAGTTGACGGTGAAAAGAGAACTGTTTCTACCCGGTCGACCTTCGATCGGACTATCTTGATCATGAGTCTTTCCTCTACATGCTCAAAGAGGGAAGATCCTCCAAGCTGGGTGAAGAGGACAAATGTGATCAAGACCGGGGTTTTTGTTGGCAGCCCTTCTGGTTTTGCAGAGAAGTCGCCTGCCCCTATGGACATTTTGATGCTGGCCAACGGCTACCAAGGTTTAGACCATCCTTCGGTCGATTTGAGACTGGTGGGCCTTGGCATTTTCAAGGGCAATGGCAGCAATTGGGTGAAGCCTTTTCAACTTCGTGGCCGTTTCAGCGCTGACTCGAGCTGGGAGTCGTGGACTGATCATATCCTGCAGGTTGGCGGTGCCATTCTGAAGGAGGCCGAGATTTTTGTCGCGGTTCGCGCTTTTCGGCAAACCATGGTTTTCTCCGATGAGGCCTTCATGGCCATGCTGGAGTCGTTTCTTCCATAAACCAACACCTTCGTTGTCACAAATAGTGAGATTGGTTTTTCTTTAAATGAACTGAGCGCCATCACTGGGCTGCCTATCCTCGGCAATCTCTATGAGGAGTTTATGCCTATTGACAGCGTCCTTGAGGAGCAGTCTGAGGAGTTTAGGCTTTTGTACTTTTGGCTCGTCGCCTTCTACGATTTTTTGAAGGAGAAGGAGGGCTCGAAAGTCCGATGTAGCAGTTGGAGGAGTGGTAGCCTTTTGTCTTCCAACTTCTTTGACAGCGGGGAGTATTCCGAGAGTACAACCCAGGAAGCCAGGGCTAAGAACCCGTATTCGAAGAAGATCTCCGTCATGCGAGAGAATTTGAGGGTATTCTTCGCAAGCACAGACGCCATTCATTCTGACATTGCGCTGCGGAGAGATCTCGCTGTCTTCCTCACTTATTGGCTGGGTGAGGCCGTTTTTGCTGGAGGAGATGGAACGCACATCAGGCCGCACTGCATTTTTCCGGTTTGTCAGATGGCGTTTGAAGAGCGGCTTGCTTTGGTGCCTGCTCTTTACTCCTATTTATGCACCGAACTGAAAGCTGCTGCTTTTCTGGTTCGGCTTGGGCTTCCCATGAATATGGTATTTTCTGCCCACATTTTCTATTCGTGGTATGTATACCACTGTCCTAGTTTCCACCGATTGGGTGCTGCTCAGGACGATGACCCTTTCATGATTCGGTTGGTTAGAGGGAAGCCTGTTTCCGAATCTCTTTTATCTGCCCGCTTGAGGATCCGACGATTCTGGGACGTCGAGATGGGGCAGTCTTTAGTGGCGCTTTCTCCCGGTTTGAGGAAGAAGTCTTTTGATTTTGGTGTCTCCCGTGATTCGACCAGGGCAGGGTCGGAGAGACACTATTCTTTGCCAAACACAGAGAGCAGTTGGCTATTTAACATACGTGTAGGCACGATGGTGTACCGCAGACATCTTTTTGTCGACATCCAGCCATATGTTCCTTCGCATTTTACTATGCAGTTGGGCTTCTCTCAAGGCGTTGTTAGAGCGCCTTCGAGCAAGGTGAAGCGTTTTGGAGGTCTATAGGATGGGAGAAATGCATGGGCCTTTTATAGCGCGGAAGACACTACTGCCCTGATTTCTTATCCTAAGTTGCCTACTTTCCGGACTGCTGTCTTCACAAAATGGTTTGTGGTGAGCTTTTCGGCATATCGGGGGCTTTCCAAGAAAGAGCTTGATGTAAAGCAGTCTTCCGGGAAGGGCCTTGGGAAGTCAGATGGCGTCCGCCGAGAAGAAGTTCTGGCTTTCCTTTCTGGAGAAAAGCACAGAACGAGTTTTCTCGAGAACCAGGACGTCATCAGATCGGGAGCTGCACAAGAGATTCCATATGAGGTCTTGGAACAGCTTGCCGAGGAGGAGGCTGAGGTCGCTGCTTGGATACAAGCAGAGCGAGCAAAGGCTTCCATGGAGTCTGCTGGCAAGAGCATACCATCTATTGAGGACTCTGGCGAGACGCCCGATTTCAATGGTGGGGAGGGTACTTCCAGCAATTCGTCCCGCAGGAGCAAAAGGACAGCGTTGAAGTCAGAGGCGGCACGAAAGCTCTCCTGATTTGGAAATTCCTTCCACCATTGTTGAGGAGGCATCAGGGGATGATGACGAGCCTCCAAAGAAGAGAAGCCGAGGGGAAGAGACAATTGATGATGGTATGCTTTTCCCTTTTCTCTTTCCGTTTCTTTTCTTTCATGAGAGCTTTTGTTTTGATCTACTACTTTCTTTCTTTTGGCAGAAGATGATGATTTGGTGATGCCTAAGATTCCGGTCGATGAGGCGATGACGGATCCGATTGTGGCATATGAGGAAGAAGCCAGAGATTCTGAAGTAGATCCAGAATCTCCTCCTGGTATGACTTCTTTTCTTCTATTTTTTTTCTTTACCGCCATTTGCTGACATATTTTTTTTGCCAGCTGACTTGCCAGAGGATTCCGATGACTTTGAGCCATCCATGGATGCAACTTTTGATGATGCTTCGGATGAGCTCATGGAGGCAGAAAGCATTCCGCCAGTCGTCAAAGAAGGTACTTTGTAGTGATAATCTTGATATTTTGATTTTTGACAAGATCATATTCATACCTTTTTCATCTTTCATTGGCAGGTTGTGAGGTGACAGAAGAAATTCCTCTATCTTTTTCAGAACCAGAGCAGGGGGCACTTGTGACCGATCCAGGAGTAGGGGCTTCTTCCACTAGTTTTGATGAGGCAGAGGTGAGTCCGCCTACTGATATTCCTTCCCCAGCGGCTCCGGTTGGAAAGAGCTTCTTGATTACTTTTCCAACAATGCCTAACACGGGCAGTCGACCAACGGAGCATGGCGAGTCTTCATTTGAGCCATCCCGTCAGTTTGCGAGGAAGGTGTTGAAGAGAGTCTTGAGCTCTTGGGTTGAGACTCTTTCTTCTGGCCATTTGGAGGCTGGTTTTGGCATGGTGAAGCATGTGCAGGACATTCTTGCTGATAGCGAAGAAGTCGGTCTGGACATTACAGATGCCAAGGCTTTTGTTGATGAAGTCATCGCTCTAGGTAACAAGTGGACTAAGACCAAGAGCTTTCCAAATGATGACTTCTTTAATGAGATGTTTTTGAAGCCTTTCAGCGAGGTCAAATCTGAACTGAATGAGATCTCGCGGACTCGGAAGCAGCTTGTTTGGGAGAGGAACGTCACCGAGTTGGCTATTATTGAGCTGACACAGGACTAGCACCGTCTTGATAGGGAGGTCACCGAAGCCAGACAGCACCTTGAGCAATTGGAAGAACAAGCCGCTGCCAAGTGGACTGCCACTTTGAAAGCTCGCGATAGAGAAAGGACTCTCATTCGTCAAGTTGAGGAGGTCGAAAGCAATCTCCGGAGGAAGATTCAAGAATATGAACAATGGCAGATTCTCTGGGAAGAGCTTCCTCGTGCTGAGGATGGATCGCGACAGCCTACTGCTCTTTATGGGAAGATTCTGAAGAAACGCGGCCTGGAAGCTTTTGAGGCTAAGGCCAAGAGTTTGCTTGAGGAGTTAAGCCTTTTGCTGAAGACCATGTCGGACTAGCCTCCTGATTTGTAACAAACTTTTTCTTCTTTTATTTTGGTACCTCCATGTATAAACATTTTTGGCACTCTTTTTTTTTTTTGTGTCCCCTTATTTCACTTAAATTCACTTTTGATGAAAACATAAGCAAAAATTGAATGGGAATGGTTTGTTTGAAAATTTTATCAAAAGGTTGTCATTTTGTGAAAATCTTTTGTCAAAAGTTTTTTTTGGGCATGAAAGTCAAATTTTGTGGCAAAAAGCCTGGTTTTTTTGCATGTGAGCCGATTTTTGTGGCGTGAAAGCCAAAATTTTGTTTGTGGCATGGAAGCCAGTTTTTGTGGCATAGGAGCAGGTTTTTTTTTATGGCTTGAAAGTCGAATTTTAGATGGCGTGAAAGCCGAATTTTGATTGTGTGGCATGAGAGCCAAAAATTTTGTGGCATGGGAGCCAAATTTTGTTTGTGGCATGGAAGCCGGTTTTTGTGGCATAGAAGCCGATTTTTGTTTGTTTGGCATGAAAGCCAGATTTTGTGGCATAGAAGCCGAGTTTTTTGAAAACCAAGTTTGTTTTGTTGGCATAGAAGCCGTATTTTTTATTTTTGGCATGAAAGCTAGGTTTTTGTTTTGTTGGCGTGGAAGCCAAATTTTTGGTTTTTGGCAAGAAAACCAGGTTTTCGGCATGAAAGCCGGGGTTTTTTGTTTTCAAAATGCAAGTATCAACTAAGAGTCGCTTCCCTGCTGAATGGTATTGCGAGTATCGATGGAATGTCTCTTCCTTACTCATCTGGTTACGAGTATCGATGGAATATCGCTTCCTCGCGGATTTGGGTGCAAGTATCGACTGAATGTCGCTTCCGCTTTTTTCTCAAAAATTTGGTTTTATGGGTATCGATGGAATGTCGCCTCCCCACGATTTTTGAATTTGGAGGTTTTTTCGAACCTTTGTTTTTGTTTTGAGATTTGGGTTGTGGATATCAACTGAAGCGTTGTGTCTCCATGATTTTTTTTGGAATTTTGCAAGTATCGATGAGGTGTTGCTTTCTTGCGATTTTGAGGTTTTGGAAGTATCGAATGGGGTTCGCATCCTTCTGATTTTTGGGTTTTGTGTGAGTATTAACTAAACGTCGCTTTCCCACGGTTTTTTGAAAAACCATTTTTTTGTTTAAAGACACGAGGGTCATAAATTTTGACTCAAAACCATTTTTGGTGGTAAAAGTTGGGGTGGACTAGGTTGGAAATTCCTGAGTCCTGATTTTTGTTTCAAACCATGAATTTTGGGTTCAAGGATCGAAAGTTTTGGTCAAGTTAGGGAAGAGGCTCCTAAACTTGGATTTTGGGTTTGGCTTTGTTTTTTTGTTTTTTTGAACAATGAAACATTGAAAGTAAGCATTGTTTTGGGTTTTTAAAAATTTCAACATAGGGATAAAAACTCTAAAAGGGATGGGTTTGACGAGCAAGTACCTAGGAATAGGCTTTGGCCATGTAGGCATCGCTCTGACCCGATGCAGGAAGTCTTCAAGGGTAGTACCGCTTTAAGAACTCGTCATTGATGGGCAGCATACATCTGTCACCCTCCATGTTTAGAAGAGCATATGCGCCATTGGAGAAGACTTTGTCGATGACGAAGGGTCCCTCCCATTTTGGTTCGAATTTGCCTTTGGATTTGTGGGAAAAAACCATTGGCCTTTTCACAGCAAGAACCAAGTCACCTTTTTTGTGGGCGCGTTGCCTGACCTTTTTGTCGAAAGATCCTGCCATGCATGCTTGGTAAAGCTCAACGCTTTGTAGAGCTTCGAGCCGTCTTTCATCGAGATTATCCAGTTCTTGGAGTCTCAATTTGACGTTGCTTTCTTGCGCCATTTCATTTTGTAGAGATAACCTTAAAGAAGGAATTTGTACCTCTATGGGGACAACTGCTTCACATCCATAGACCAAGGAGAATGGTGTGCTATGGGTTGGTCCTCGAACGGTAGTCCGGTAGGCCCATAAAGCTTCAGGCAGTTTGTCTCTCCAGTCTCTTTTGTGACTGTTGACACCAAAAATGTCACTTTGCCTCATCAACATAAAAAACTATATGGAGCCGCATCCTACTATAAACAGGCAAAGCTGCTTCAAGCATCAGATCTTGACAAAACCAAACAAAAACTACAAGATCTTTCAAAGTAGCCAAAAAGAAGGGTACACATGAAGTTTCGGGCCATTTCGACACCATTTGGCCTAACTTCAATCCTCCAACAGCTGAGGGGGAGCTCCCGACGGCGACAATGTCAAATACATCAAATCTTCGATCAGAGTCAATGGATGGTCTCGAAATACCTCCAAAAGGCTCCATGTCGAATTTCAAATCAAACCGACACCGTTTGACCCTCCATCAACTCTCGAACAACGAAATCAAGCCTCCCGGCGGCGAGAACCTCTAATGCCGTCATTCATCAAACAAAACACATGAGTAGCTTCTGCATGCTTCCAAAGGGCTGCACGTCAAATTTCAGGTCATTCCGACAACGTTTGACCAGGTTTAGATGCTCCGAAGCAAAATCAAGCCTACCGGCGTCGGAGCTCCCCGGGACCATGGCACCCAAATCGGAGCTAATGGATCATCTCAAAATGACTCCAATAGGCTCTCCGTCAAATTTCAGGTCAATCGGACATCGGATGACCGTACATCAAAGCTCGACATCTTCCGCACGGTGAAATCAAGTCAAGCATCGACGGGACCCCAAACGGCTTCAAAACTTAAATAAAAGTCTATGGTTGGTCCTATCTAAGGCCTAAGAAGCTTCACCTCAAATTTCAGGTCATTCCGACATCGTTTGACCCAGTTTCAACTCTTGGCGGAAAATCGGCTACGGAGTCTTCGGCTTTTCCAAAAAATAGGAAACTTTGTGCTCTGATTTGCACAGCCTTTCGACAGGTTTTCTTCAAAGAAATTAAGCCAATAAATGAGGAGAAATATCAAAGAAAAATACAGGAGAAAACAGAAGCGAAAAAGCCCAAGAAACGACCAAGAAACGGCGACCAGAAGGCGACTGGAAAGTAGACCAAAGTCCAAGGTCGACGGCGACCTTGGCCCATGGTCGCCGGCGACCCTGGAAATCCGGGTCGCCGGATTTCCGCCAAAAGTGTCGTTTTTCGTTCTTTTTCGCGTTTCGCGATGTTTGGCCCTTGTGATTTTCTTAAAATCTGATTTTTGAGGCATGATATCCGTCGATCTTTGTCAACATCACGGATCCGCCATCGAAATCATTTGATCATCATCGGACACTCCGAAACTGCCAACTGGCCGACCAAGAAAGAACACTTTCTGCCCTACCGATCAAGAAATCGACTAGACAGATGTTGCCGGCTTATTAGTGGCAACCAATGTCTGAATTTTCATCGTCATCCGACATCAAGAAACGTACGGATCCATTGATGATCATCGCAAGAAGAATTCCAAAAGACGCGGCGTGGCCCGCGACTCTTTAAGCGACTCGGCAGCCAATTAATGAAGTTAAATGACCCTTTTATGGCAATTTATTAAGGTCATTAACTCATTATTTTGAACGGCCCAATCAGAAGCCAAGAAATGGGAGTTACAAGTCCAATTAATCATAACAATTAACCATGTAACTCCTATCATTATGGAGATTAATCATGGTAATTAATCATGAAACTCCCATCATCATGGAGATTAAATGCCCATTATTCTCCATCGGCCAATCAAAATCCAAAAAAAAAGAGTAACAATATAAATAATTAAATACTTGTAACTCCTCCCATCATGGAGCATTAAAACCATTAATGCCCATAAAACCCTCCTAATGGCCACCAAAAGCCTATAAATAGACGGTCATTCCAAAGGGAAAAGGCCGGAAGAAAAAATCATCTGAAGGATCCTGAAAAATTGTCTGAAAACTATCCTGAAGAATTCTCTGCAAAAAGAAGCTCTCTCACTTTGAAGAAACTCTGCTGCAAATTCTACAAGGTGATCGAAGTCCCTTGGGGGGCCACCCCCCCAAGATCTCCTCTCTTCTTCTATCCAACATGGCCTAGATGCGGCTTTTCAGCCCGTCTACTTGGTTTTTTATTTGATATAAGACCTTCACTTGGTCTTTGTCCTCTAAAAATCCGAGGTCCAAGCCAAGTCAAGTGAACTAAAGCATCAAGTGTTCTCATCTGAAGGACGATGGCGGAGTCCATACATGACTCGCGACCGTCGATTTGAATGAGTCCCCACAATCGCTTGAGAAGTCAGTTCCCTTTTTCTTTCTTCTCTATTGTATTTTATATTTTAAAAAGAGACAAAAATCACAATTCTTGTCTTTCATCATTGATAAGATTTGTAAATCGCCTTCCATGGTAAAATCGCCTTCTACGGCACAAAACTGCCTTTCACAGCAAACTAAACAAAATCGCCTCTCACGACATTTTAAAATCTTGTCTCTTTCTTTAAATATGTATGCAATAGAAAGTTAGAAAAAAAGTTTCATTTCCTTTCTACTTGTGAAGGTGAATCTCCGGATCACCACTTCAGATTCCAAGTAGAATAGAAAATCTGGCATACCCGTACAAAAAGAAAAAAATGTTGATGCTCGCCTCTTTTTTTCTTCACCCCGCCGCACCCCGGTGGACCTGGGACGGAGGAAGGCAGAGAGAGAAAAAGACAGGTCCATCAAGTTGGCATACCCGGTGGGACTTGTTCAATTGAGAACGCGATGCTTAGAATCCTTGGCTCCCTTCTAGTTGGTGGCTTATGTTGGATCTTGTATCTAAAAGAAAAAAAACATGAGATGGGATTCTTTGGAAACTTCTTTCTTTGAACTTGTTTCCATTCTTTCTTTTCTCAACAAAAAAAAAGAAGGGTTTTCTCTCTTTTGGATTCAAATTGGAGAAAACTTTGGATCTTTCCTTTTCGTACAATGGCTCGCAGAAATGTTTGAGCCAACGTTCGGATTGGGAGGGACCATTTTCCTCTCTTTGATGGGTCCATTGGAGATCTTTCAAAAAAAAAAAAAAAAAAGTTAAAATTTTTTTTTTCAAATTTCTCTCTTTTGGATTCAAATTGGAGAAAACTTTGGTTCTTTCCTTTTCGTACAATGGCTCACATAAATGTTTGAGCCAACGTTCGGATTGGGAGGGGCCATTTTCCTCTCTTTGATGGGTCCATTGGAGATCTTTCAAAAAAAAAAAAAAAAGTTCAAACTTTTTTTTTTCAAATTTCTCTCTTTTGGATTCAAATTAGAGAAACTTTGGTTCTTTTCTTTTCTACAATGGCTCGCAGAAATGTTTGAGCCAACGTTCGGATTAGGAGGGGCCATTTTCCTCTCTTTGATGGGTCCATTGGAGATCTTTCAAAAAAAAAAAAAAGTGAAAAAAAAAACTTTTTAAATTTCTCTCTTTTGGATTCAAATTAGAGAAACTTTGGTTCTTTCCTTTTCGTACAATGGCTCGCAGAAATGTTTGAGCCAACGTTCGGATGGGGAGGGGCCATTTCCCCTCTCTTTGATGGGTCCATTGGAGATCTTTAAAAAAAAACAAAAGAAAAGTTCAAAAAAAAAAAAACCTTTTCAAATTTCTCTCTTTTGGATTCAAATTAGAGAAACTTTGGTTCTTTCCTTTTCGTACAATGGCTCGCAGAAATGTTTGAGCTAACGTTCGGATGGGGAGGGGCCATTTCCCTCTCTTTGATGGGTCCATCGGAGATCTTTAAAAAAAAAAGGAAAAGTTCAAAAAAAACTTTTCAAATTTCTCTCTTTTGGATTCAAATTAGAGAAACTTTGGTTCTTTCATTTTCATACAATGGCTCACAGAAATGTTTGAGCCAACGTTCGGATGGGGAGAGGCCATTTCCCTCTCTTTGATGGGTCCATCGGAGATCTTTCAAAACAAAAAAAAAAAATTAAAAAAAAAAACTTTTCAAATTTCTCTCTTTTGGATTCAAGTTAGAGAAACTTTGGTTCTTTCCTTTTCGTACAATGGCTCGCAGAAATGTTTGAGCCAACGTTCGGATGGGGAGGGGCCATTTCCCTCTCTTTGATGGGTCCATTGGAGATCTTTCAAAAAAAAAAAAAAATCTTTTCAAATTTCTCTCTTTTGGATTCAAATTAGAGAAACTTTGGTTCTTTTCCTTTCGTACAATGGCTCGCAGAAATGCTTGAGCTAACGTTCGGATGGGGAGGGACCATTTCCCTCTTTTTGATGGGTCCATCGAAGATCTTTCAAAAAAAAAGAGAGCATTAAGGTTGCACCAATTTCGTTCTTTGACCAAAGTGGATCTAAGAAAAGCCTTGTCCAGAGTGTGGAGGCAGCTAGACTGTTCGAGGTAAGGATCCTTCAAACAGGTTCATTAAGTAATCCTACCCTTACCTGGGGGCTAATCTATCCACTAAGGTTTCATAAGACCGAATTGGAAGACCTATGTGCACTCTTCAAAAAAAAAAAAAAAACTTCTGTCACTATTGTGCTCAAATTGGAGGAATTTTGGTTTTTTCCTTTTTCGGATATAGGCTCTCAGAAATGTTTGAACCTGTATTCGGATTGGAATACCATTTGCCCTCTTTTTATGGATTCAATCTTAACTTTTCAAAAAAAAACTCTCGTCACTATTGGATTCAAATTTGGGAAATCATGGTTCTTTCCTTTTTTGGATATAGGCTCGCAGAAATGTTTGAACCTGTATTCGGATTGGAATACTATTTGCTCTCTTTTGAGAATCCAATCTTGACATTCCAAAAAATCCCATCTTGTGTCCTTCAAGGATGCGATTTACAATATTTGTGTCTGGCGGTGCTAGTACGCCCTTTCGGGTCTACTGTATTCTCGACCGACACATTTGTATCTCTAACCTTATATCATTTTACCTCGTATGAGCTTCGCTTCTCGGTAATTTGAATTAAGGTTTACAATTGCTTCTAGCGGTCCCTGGAACGCTCATTTCGAGCCGACCATACTTGCGTTTAGAACAATTGTACCATCTATGGCTTTTGGCCTTCTTCATTACGCTCAGAACGGGCCATGCCCCTGAGCGATTTGAAAAGACAAAACCATAGTATAGCCCATTTATGATCACCATATTCTTGTGATTACTAATGGATGTGGTCTTGTTTCAGAAAAGTTTTTCAAAACTAACAATGGCAGCTTCGTTGACCATCACCTTCGATGAGAACAAGTACCAAGTCATGCTTCAAGAGAAGCGAAGCAAGGGCACTTTCAAGCGCCCCGTCAGCTGCAGAAGCATCACCTCCCTCGGCAACTCCCAAAACACCAGGTCGACCTCCACTCCCCGGACCATCGTCTTCGGGTCACTGGGACCATTCCCACTACCCGCAGAAAAGACGATGCCTGCTAAGAAGCAGAATACCGCCCCCCAATGTGTCACTACCCCGACACCAAAGGCGGTCACCAAGAAACCTAAGGCTCGTGGCAATCCCATGAGGCCTCAACCTACAAAAAACCAAGTCTATCCCAAGACTTGGTCCCCACAATCTTCACCAAAACAAAGAAGGTCCCGGACATCTGCAAAGCCAGCATACCTGGCTCCTGTCAAGGAGAACCGGTTTTATCCTCTTGCTTACATCAAAGGAGAGAAACCTACCCTCCACCGAACTACAAAAACTACTCAGCACGAGCCGGCTTGCTTATACAAGCCCAAAATCAAATCGTGCATTACAAGGCCTCAACAAGAACTTGCCAGGGCCTGCTCTCCTACAACTCGACCCTTCATCTCAACAGGGGACGAGCTTGCAAAATTTAAAGCTTCGCTGCGACAGGCTAAGGACCGCGTCCAAATCCTGTCCATGCCAGTCTTCAAGGAAGACAAGCTCGGTTGTTGCGCACGAGGAACCACGTCCTTCATTGCCAGAGCACAGCCCGAGCTAATCGATGCTTAAATTGCTTGTCGCATACGTCGCCGCGCGGCATATCGACAAAAGAGATTAGAGAAGCAAAGAACCCAGCATTCTGAGCTTCAAATCTCCCAAAAATGGGTCGAAAAAGAAAGACCCGACCAAGTTGCTGATGTCCACATGGTTGGCAAAACCAAAAGACGCCAGAAGTCAGCGACGAAAATACATGTCAGACAACCGGTGACACGCAGCGTCTCCCGGACGAGAAGACATCAGGAAGACTCTCCCACTCCTTCAAGCCAGGGACATCGGAGTGATCATTCCCCGGGCTCTTCATATAAAAGAATGAGCTCCAGCTCAGTCACTAAGACAGTATCCTCTTTCGACTCACGAAGGATGAATGTCTTGGTCACAAACTCTGAGCAACCTCCACCACATGACGACATGGCTTTACGAATTCAGCAGCTAGAGCAAGGATAGCAGAGAATAGAGGTTCTGATGGAAAACCTCCTTCTCACTCTCCAGCGTCCACCAAACAATGAGGAAGTTCCTCCACAAGATGAGGCAAACGGTGGAGAAGATGAGTCACGCGCCCTTACTAAAAAGGACGTGGACAATATCCTCGCCAAAGCAAAAGAAGGGGATACACTGAAGGAGCATGGGATCAAGCCACCATATCCCTTATGGACGGACTCGGTTCCATTTCCCCCAAAGTTTAAACAACCTCTTCTCCAAACATATACGGGGAAAGGTTCAGCCAGATGGCATGTCATCCACTTCAAGTTCCTGACAGGAACGATTGCGGATCAAGATGCACTCAAGATCCGGCTCTTTGCAAGTACCCTAAAAGGTACGGCCTTTGATTGGTATTCCACTCTGCCAGAGGACTCCATTCAAAATTGGACCATGCTAGAGACACGGATCATTCTGTTACTATGGCTCAGCTCTGCAGCCTTAAACAGGGAGAGAATGAGTCGACATACGACTTCATTCACAAGTGGAAAGCAATGGCATACAAATGCTCAGATGTGCTGCCACAAGCGTCGCTAGTCGACATTTGCCGAAACAACATGAGAGCAAGGATCCGCTCCATGATCATTGGCAACAAATCAAAAAACTTGGGAGAACTCCTAGAAGCGTCTATGGAGGCTGAAACGGTGATCAAAGACCTCAACAGTCAGAAGTCATCAAAGAAGGAGCAAACCGCCATTCCGACCTCCAAGCCAAAGAAAAAGGAGGTTCTCAATGTGCAAACCAAGTCAGCTCCTCAGCTCTCTGATGCCTTCAAAGAACGAGTAGAAAAGAAATACCCGTTCGATGAAGATGTTGAAGAAATATTTGGGGCTCTCTTGGCAAATGGCAAACTCACCTTGCCTGACCCCAAAAGACCGGGAGATGTTGGCAAAACCAACGATCCCCGATATTGTCCATACCACCAAATGGTCTCGCATCCTCTCAACCAATGTTTCGTTGTGAGAGAGAAAATCAACGAGATGTGGAAAAACGGAGTCATCACCTTTGACAAAAACTATGGGTCTGCCTCCGTTAACATGGTGTCATATGGACAAACATCCAAATCATCAAAGGAAAAAGTCACTACTTCCTTCAAGGTAATAAAAAAGACCCAAACGTCCCAAGAGCTGGTGCCTTACCCAACACCAGAGGGACAACCCATATGGGTACATCCCGATCTCCTAGAAGATGAAAATCGGGAGATCGTCAAAAGAGACAACTCCACAAGCTCAAACAGCAGGAAAAGGCTCAAACAAAACAAGAGGTCCCTGAAAAAGCAGAAACCTCCTCTACCCCTTCACTGGGGGCAACAGATGGGTCTCTCCCCAAAGTTCCAAGAGTGATAAGAAAATTCACTCTCAGTGATTTCATGCCACCACGGCTCAGAGATGAGACTACGCAGGGGGTATCATACTCTTGTAACTCGGTAGTTGGATTCTCTATGAATGGATACGAGTCCAGTGACACTGCCAGTGACACCGATGAGTGGGAGGAATCCCTTGAAACCGGAGAATATCTCTCCGACGGAGAATGGATCCCGGAATCCCACCTTATGCCAGTAATCTGGTATAACCCCTTCCAGCCACAAGGATCCTGGTCTGATGATGATGAAGACCAAGAGGCTGCCCAAAATGCTGTTAACACAGCACAAACAAATGCTCTAGTGGATTCCAACCAGGTCGAACCACAAGGGGCAGATGAAGAAGAAGATCTGGCTCATATGCCCGATCTTAAAGAATATGCGAGGATCTTGCAGCGTCTAGCCATAGAGCAGGAGCAGGATCGCATCAACCAACTTTATCAAAATCCAGAACCGGAAGTCCCGGAAAATCTACAAGCATCCCCTCCAGTGACTCCGGAAAATGAAGAAAGTTGCTGGATTGATGATCCTCTTACATCGGAAGATGAGTCTGATTCCCAACGGTCCATTATGGAGGCATCTTCTATCAAAGTTGCCTGTAATGTGATAGTTCAGGATGATAGTGCCTCTGAAGCTCCATCTGCTGAGGCCACGGACTCTCAAACTGTATCCGGTAGCATATCTTCTAGAGCTACATATTTCGGGTGACTTCCACTGAGATAGCACCTTCTCAGCCATCATCTCTTGAAACAGTGACATCAGAATTCAAGCCTTTTCCGACTGATCACCATGAAGAAGGTCTGGCTGATGAAGTCTTCAAAGAAAACCCAGTCAATTGGTCCCAGGTACCCAACCTCATAGGAGATGTCTAGACCGATGAAATACTGGACAAAGAAGAAAAGTTGTTGGAAGCTGTTCAGGACTTGTTCCCTAAAAATGCTCCATGCAATGCAATAACTGAAGACGGCAATGCTGCTACAGAAGCGTTTTCAGCAAATCAGGAGGATCAGCCCCTTGAGCCCGAAGGGGGTCTTCTGAAAGAAGAACCGCCTCTAGAAGCTTTTGAAGTTGGGAAAGGTACCCGCTCTGGCCGGGATTACCACAAAAACTATAACCAACCTTTTTCTTCTTCTTATGTAAATCATTCGGGAAAACAAGCTGTAAATGCCCCAAGTGGCGGTGATAATGAAAATGCAGGCCTAAAGGAGGCTTTCAAGTATGACTTGATCGAGCACTTCAAACACATACATGCATGACTGCACATCCTAGACTTATTACGAATGTCACCACAAACTCGTGATAGTCTCATTTCAGAACTGCAAAGGCTGAATTTGGATGTCGACAAACATGCCCCGCAAATCCTGCAAATTGAAATGGACTATAGGGTCACAAAATCAAAAACCTCCTCAAAGGGAGAAAAGAAAGAAGCTGGAGGACCTTGCACTGAATGCCACTCAGTCCAAAAGGCCTCAAGTGCTACCATCGCCTTCAATAAAGAAGACCTCCTGCTAGGCGAGACGAAGCACAACCGACCCTTGTACTTCATAGGGTACATCAAAGAGATGTCGATACACAGAGTCCAGATCGACCCAGGTTCTGCACTCAACCTCATCTCTACTTCGGCACTCGAAGAGCTGGGTATCCCACCTAGCAAACTAAGCCACACATCTGTGTCCATCTTTGGATACGATGGGAGTGCTCAAAGGCCCATTGGCAAAATCCGGTTCAGGTTGCAAATCGGCGATCTTATCTCTGAGGTCACCGTACATGCAATAAAAACCCCTTCATGCTACAACATCCTTCTTGGACGCCCTTGGATACACGAGAACGGTGTCGTTCCTTCGACTCTACATCAGTGCATCAAGTTTGTTGGCGACAACGGCTTGATACATCGAGTGTTTGCAGACAAAAAGCCCTTCAAAGGCAAGGAAGTCCATTTTGCAGACTCACAGATGTACAAGGATGAAAAAGAAGAAAAGGAGGAGAAAACAACATCCTTTGCCGGCAATCTCCAAAAAGATAAAGGCAAGGCTCCTCAGCAATCATCGGAAGAAAACAAACCTTCCGGCAAACTCAAAGAGACCAATCAGTCTCCCTTCGTCATCTCCTTCAAATCTTCCAAACCTTTGGTAATCACTACTAAAGCAAAGAAGACAAAGCAAAAGACAGGGGGCAAGTTTGCTGTCTCCTTCGTGTCTATCATACAAGACACGGATTCGGATTCAGAGACTGAAGACGATACATCGTCAAGCCAAGCTGATATTTAGCAAGTTCGGCCTGCTCTCACTCCATTGGAGACCCCTGCTGACGTAGAAAATCCTGCGTCTGCTACCTTTGTCGTTCCGAAAACGTCGGCAGAAGATAAACCAATCTTCTTCCATAGATCAAACGCTTCTTCATCAAACTGCCTGCTTGAGCCTTTCCAAAATGAAGGTATGCCTCAACTATCCTTGTATAGTCCAATGGCACAAGCTATCATGAAGAAAATGGGCTATGACGCTCAAAATCCAATTGCTTTGGGAGGTGGCCGTGGTATTCTCACACCATTGGGACCCACCCTGACCAAAAGTTAGCTGGAAGATTGGAAACTCCACCGTCGTATAGACAAGTCTTCATACGGATTCGGGTATGATCCTGACACTCCGATGAGACAGCTGACACAAAGGCTGCAGAGTCGTTTTGCCGACCAAGCCTCAACATCTCATGTCAATGAAGACATCAATCTCCCTAGATATCTCTTTGAAGAGTTACCCGACAAGGACCCAGGAAGCTCATCAAATTGGTATGATTTCTCTGATGATGAAGAGGAATTGTCCGATGACACAGACACACGGTTCTCTAATTCAGAAGAGCCATCGTCTCCAAAAGAAGTGCCTTACTTCGACCCAGTTTCAGCTGGTGATTGGGATCATCTCATAGCAAGTCTTGAGAAGAATACCGATCAAGAAGATTTATGGACAGAAACGGAGCCATGGTCTAAAAACGCCCTTGGAAATCCAGAAGGTCTTGTTGAGCCGGAAGCCTCCGAAAATATTGTGGAGGAACCACCTTCAAACCTTCCGACAGAAGATTCTGTTCAAAAGATAGACTTGGGAACACCAGATAACCCACGTCCTGTATTCATAAGCAAGAATATAAAGGATGAGGAGTTACCCGAGTATGTCTCTTTTCTTCATGAGTTTGTTGATTGTTTTGCATGGTCTTACGCTGAAATGCCTGGCTTAGATCCCAAAATAGCAGTTCACAAACTCAACCTGCAAGAAAATGTCAGGCCTGTAAAACAAGGCCAAAGAAGATTTCGTCCTGATGTGATGGACAAATTTGAACAAGAAGTTCAGAAACTCAAAAACGTTGGCTTCATCTGCGAGGAACAGCATCCTGAATGGTTGGCCAACATCGTCCCTGTGACAAAGAAAAATGGGCAAATTAGAGTCTGTATTGACTATAGAGACCTAAATAATACATGCCCCAAAGATGAATTCCCGCTCCCCATACCGGAGGTAATGATTTATAACACTTGTGGGTTTGAGCGAATGACTTTCATGGACAGCTTCTCTGGCTACAACCAGATAAAGATGCATCCCGAAGATGAAAGACATACATCCTTTTGGACCCCATTTGGCGTGTATTGCAACACTGTCATGCCATTTGGTCTGAAAAATGCTGGTGCAACATTATCAAAGGGCTATGATGAAGATATTCCAAGATATGCAGCACAAGACGGTCGAATGTTATGTTGATGACCTCGCCGTCAAAAGCAAAAGGAAAGAAGACCATCTCCAAGATCTTCGAGAAGTCTTCCTCCGGCTTCGCAAACACAAACTGCGAATGAATCCCCTCAAATGCTTCTTCGGTGTCTCATTGGGTAAGTTCCTCGGATTCATAGTTCGGAAAGCTGGAATAGAACTTGACCCCATCAAAGTCAAGGCAATTCTAGAAATGCCATCTCCAAGGACCCTAAGAGAACTAAAAGGGCTTCAAGGAAGATTGGCATACATCCGACGGTTCATTTCCAATCTATCAGGAAAATGCCGTCCATTTTCTCACCTGATGAAGAAAGGTGTAGACTTTGTTTGGGATGCTAAATGAGAAGCTGCATTTCAAGACATCAAGTCATACCTGACCAAGCCTCCGATGTTGGCTGTTCTCACAACCGGAAAACCATTCATCTTGTACACAAGAGCTCTTTACTATTCTTTGGGCGCTCTACTTGCACAAGAAAATGATGGAGGAAAAGAAGCTACTCTATACTACCTCATTTGCATGTTGGTAGGTGCAGAGCATCGCTACTCTCCAGTCGAAAAAGAATGCTTGGCAGTGATGTTCGCCATACAAAAGCTGCGTCACTATTTGCTGTCAAACACAGTATACTTGATATCGAGGATCAATCTCTTAAAGGTCCTTGTCACAAAAGCAGGTTCTCTCAATGCCCGGCTGGCAAAATGGTCCATCCTTCTGTCACAATTTGATATTAGGTATGTACCACAGAAAGCAATTAAAGGTCAAGCTCTGCCAGACTTTCTCGCAGAGCATTCACTGCCTAAGGATTCTTCGCTCAGGGATGATCTCCCAGACGAACCTGTCTACAGCGTGGAGACTTCCTCACCAAATTCCTCCCGGAACATGTACTTCGATGGTACAACCATGACAAATGAAAAAGGAAAGCTGATATCGGGAATTGGCATTCTCTTTGTTAGCCCCGATAAATACATGATTCCACACGCATTTTCGCTACTGGAACCATGTTCAAATAATGCAGCTGAGTACCAAGCTCTGATTATAGGATTGGAACTCGCCCTTGAATCTGGCATCACCATGCTGGAAGCATTTGGGGATTCTCAACTGATCGTCAACCAGATGAATCAGGAATATGAAATCAGGAAGCCTGATATGTTGCCTTACTACAACAAGGCGCAATCGCTTCGTCAAAACTTTGACATCTGTTACATCACCCACATCCGCAGAGGTGAAAACATCCGTGCAGATGCCCTGGCTGGACTTGCTGCATCCATGGCGACCCAAGAAGGGGAAAACATGCAACTTACAGTGTGTCAATGAAGGATTCTCCCTCCTCTCAACACACACCAAGCAGTTGCTGAATGCCACCGAGTGGTCGGAGGTCGGATTTCCATCCTTAAACCTCCGATAGGCGACTGGAGGGATCCGTTCATTGATTATATTATGTTCGGAATCCTACCTGAAGATCCAAAAGAGCGGGTAAGTATCCAAAGACGAGCCCCAAACTTTCATTTGGATATTCCCTCCAAAATGCTTTACAGAAAATCCTTCAATGGAGTACTTCTACGCTGCTTGTCACAACAAGAGGCGGAAGAGACTCTAAAAGAAGTTCATGCTGGTCTTTGTGGAGCCCATCAGGCTGGTCCCAAGCTCTACGATCAGATAAAAAGGTTAGGTTATTATTGGCCTACCATGGTAGCTGACGCAATACAATTTGCTAAACGTTGCCAACAATGCCAAGTTCATGGAGATTATGTACACATGCCTCCAGAATGGCTACATCCTACAGCGATCTCATGGCCCTTCAAAGCCTAGGGTATGGATATCATAGGTCCTATCTCTCCCCCGTCAAGCAAAGGTCATCATCGCTTCATCTTCGCCGCTACAGATTATTTCTTCAAGTGGTCAGAAGCATTTGCGTTTAGTGAAATGAAGACCTTGTCAGTCATTCAATTCTTACGAACCAACATCATTTGTCGCTTTGGCATACCTAAAAGATTCGTCCATGATAACGGACCACAATTCCGGGATCACAGATTCTACAGGTTCTGCGACAAATACAAAATCCAAAGTTGTCCTTCGACTCCGTATATCCCGGCAATGAATGGACTAACAGAAGCCTTCAACAAGACACTCTGCAAAATTCTCAAGAAAATGGTCTCTACTCACAAAAGAGACTGGAGCGACAAACTGCCTGAAGCTTTATGGGCCTACCGGACTACTGTTCGAGGACCAACCCATAGCACACCATTCTCCTTGGTCTATGGATGTGAAGCAGTTGTCCCCCTAGAGGTACAAATTCCTTCTTTAAGGGTATCTCTACAAAATGAAATGACGCAATAAAGCAACGTCAAATTGAGACTCCAAGAACTGGATAATCTCGATGAAAGACGACTCGAAGCTCTACAAAGTGTTGAGCTTTACCAAGCACACATGGCAGGATCTTTTGACAAAAGGGTCAGGCAACGCACCCACAAAAAGGGTGACTTGGTTTTTGCGGTGAAAAGGCCAATGGTTTTTACCCACAAATCCAAAGGCAAATTCGAACCAAAATACGAGGGACCCTTCGTCATCGACAAAGTCTTCTCCAATGGAGCATATGCTCTTCTAAACATGGAAGGTGATAGATGTATGCTGCCCATCAATGGCAAGTTCTTGAAGCGGTACTACCCTTGAAGACTTCTTACATCGGGTCAGAGTGATGCCTGCATGGCCAAAGCCTATTCCTAGGTACTTGCTCGTCAAACCCACCCCTTTTAGAGTTTTCATCCCTATGTTGAAATTTCTAAAAAGCCAAAAACAATGCTTACTTTCAATGTTTCATTGTTCAAAAAAAAAAAAAAAAAACAAAACCAAACCCGAAATCCAAGTTTAGGAGCCTCTTCCCTAACTTGACCAAAACTTTCAATCCTTGAACCCAAAATTCATGGTTTGAAACAAAAATCAGGACTTAGGAATTTCCACCCTAGTCCACCCTGACTTTTACCACCAAAGATGGTTTTGATTCAAAATTTACGACCCTCGTGTCTTTAAACAAAAAATGGTTTTTAAAAAAAAAACCGTGGGGAAGTGACGTTTAGTCGATACTCACACAAAACCCAAGAATCGGAAGGATGCGAACCCCATTCAATACTTCCAAAACCTCAAATTCGCAAGAAAGCGACACCTCGTCGATACTTGTAAAATTTCAAAAAAATCGTGGAGATACAACGTTTCAGTTGATATCCACAGCCCAAATTTCAAAACAAAAAAACAAAGGTTCGAAAAAACCTCAAATTTCAAAAATCGTGGGGAGGCGACATTCCATCAATACCCACAAAACCAAATTTTTGAGAAAAAAGCAAGGAGCCGACATTCAGTCGATACTTGCACCCAAATCTGCGAGGAAGCGCCATTCCATTGATACTCGCAACCGAATGAGCAAGGAAGCGACATTCCATCGATACTTGCAATACCATTCAGCAGGGAGGCGACTCTTAGTCGATACTTGCATTTTTGAAAACCAAAAACCTGGCTTTCACGCCAAAACCCGGCTTTCATGCCAAAACCCGGCTTTTATACCAAAAACCTGGCTTTCATGCCAAAAACCAAAATCTGGCTTCCATGCCAACAAAACAAAAACATGGCTTTCATGCCAAAAATAAAAAAAATCCGGCTTCCATGCCAACAAAACAAAACTTGATTTTCAAAAAACTTGGCTTCTATGCCACAAAATCTGGCTTTCACGCCAAACAAACAAAAATCGGCTTCCAAGCCACAAAACAAAACTTGGCTTTCACGCCACAAAAATCGGCTCTCATGCCAAAAACCGGCTTTCATGCCAAACAAAACTTGGCTTTTACGCCACAAAATTCGGCTCTCATGCCAAAAACTGGCTTTCATGCCAAACAAAATTTTGGCTTTCACGCTATCCAAAATTCGGCTTTCAAGCCATAAAAAAACCAGGCTTTTTGCCACAAAATCTGGCTTTCATGCCTAAAAACAACCATTTGACAAAAGATTTTCACAAAATGACAACCTTTTGATCAAATTTTCAAACAAACCATTCCCATTCAATTTTTGCTTATGTTTTCATCAAAAGTGAATTTAAGTGAAATAAGGGGATATAAAAAAAGAAGTGCCAAAAATGTTTATACATGGAGGTACCAAAAGAAAAGAAGAAAAAGTTTGTTACAAATCAGGAGGCTAGTCCGACATGGTCTTCAGCCATAGGCTTAACTCCTCAAGCAAACACTTGGCCTTAGCCTCCAAAGCTTCCAGGCCGCGTTTCTTCAGAATCTTCCCATAAAAAGCAGTAGGCCGTCGCAATCCATCCTCAGCACGAGGAAGCTCTTCCCAAAGAATCTGCCATTGTCCATATTCTTGAGTCTTCCTCTGGAGATTGCTTTTGACCTCCTCAACTTGGCGAATGAGAGTCCTCTCTCTATCGTGAGCTTTCAAAGTGGCAGTCCACTTGGCAGCGGCTTGTTCTTCCAATAGCTCAAGGCGTTGTTTGGCTTCTGTGACCTCCCTATCAGGGCGGTGCTGGTCCTGTGTCAGCTCAATAATAGCCAACTCGGTGACATTCCTCTCCCGAACGAGCTGCTTCCGAGTCCGCGAGATCTCATTCAAATCAGATTTGACCTCGCTGAAAGGCTTCAAAAACATCTCATTGAAGAAATCATCATTCGGAAAGCTCTTGGTCTCAGTCCACTTGTTGCCTAGAGCGATGACTTCATCAACAAAAGCCTTGGCATCTGTAATGTCCAGACCGACTTCTTCGCTATCGGCAAGAATGTCCTGCGCATGCCTCACCATGCCAAAACCAGCCTCCAAATGGCCAGAAGAAAGAGTCTCGACCCATGAGCTCAAGACTCTCTTCAACACCTTCCTCGCAAACTGACGGGATGGCTCAGACGAAGACTCGCCATGCTCCGTTGGTCGACTACCCGTGTCAGGCACCGTTGGAAGAGTAATCAAGAAGCTCTTTCCAATCGGAGCCGCTGGGGAAGGAATATCAGTAGGCGGACCCGCCTCTGCCTCATCAAAATTGGTGGAAGAAGCCGCTACTCCTGGATCGGTCACAGGTACCCCCTGTTCTGGTTCTGAAAAAGATAGAGGAACTTCTTCTGTCACCTCACAACCTGCCAATGAAAAATGAAAAAGGTATGAATATGATCTTATCAAAAATCAAAATATCAAGATTATCATTACAAAGTACCTTCTTCAACGACTGGTGGAATGCTTTCTGCCTCCATGAGCTCATCCGAAACATCCTCAAAAGTTGTGTCCATGGATGGCTCAAAGTCGTCGGAATCCTCTGGCAAGTCAGCTGGCAAAAAAATATATATATGTAAGCAAGTGGCGGTAAAGAAAAAAAAAAGAAGAAAAAAATCATACCAGGAGGAGATTCTGGATCTACTTCAGAATCTTTGGGTTCTTCCTCAGATGCCACGATAGGATCCGTCACCGCCTCATCAGTCGGAACCTCGGGTATCATCAAACCATCATCTTCTACCAAAAGAACGAAAGCAGTAGATCAAAACAAAAGCTCTCATGAAAGAAAAGAAACGGAAAGAGAAAAGGGAAAAGCATACCATCATCAATGGTCTCTTCCCCTCGGCTTCTCTTCTCTGGAGGCTCGTCATCATCCCCTGATGCCTCCTCAACAATGGTGGAAGGAATTTCCAGATCAGGAGAACTTTCGTGCCGCCTCTGACTTCAGCGGTGTCCCATTCTCCTCTTGCTCCTATGGGACGAACTGCTGGAAGCACCCTCCCCACCATCAAAATCAGGCCTCTCGCCAGAGTCCTCACTGGACGGTCTGCTCTTGCTAGTAGACTCCATGGAAGCCTTTGATCGTTCTGCTTGTATCCAAGCAGCAACCTCAGCCTCCTCCTCGGCAAGCTGTTCCAAGACCTCACCAGGTATCTCTTGTGCAGCTCCCGATCTGATGACGTCCTGTTCCTCGAGAAAACCTGTTATGTGCCTTTCTCCCGAAAGGAAAGTCAGAACTTTTTCTCGTCAGACGCCGTCTGACTTCCCAAGGCTCTTCCTGGAAGACTGCTTTACATCAAGCTCTTTCTTGGAAAGCCCCCGGTATGCTGAAAAGCTCTCCACAAACCATTTTGTGAAGCCAGCCGTCCGGAAAGTAGGCAACTCAGGATAAGAAATCATGGCAGTAGTGTCTTCCGCGCTATAAAAGGCCCATGCATTTCTCCTGTCCTGCAGACCTCCAAAACGCTTCACCTTGCTCGAAGGCTCTCCAACAACGCCTTGAGAGAAGCCCAACTGCATGGCAAAACGCGAGGGAACATACGGCTGGATGTCGACGAAAAGATGTCTGCGGTACACCATCGTGGCGACACGTATGTTAAAAAGCCAACTCTTCTCTGCATTTGTCAAAGAATAGTGTCTCCCAGACCCTGCCCTGGTCGAATCACGGGAGACACCGAAATCAAAAGCCTTCTTCCTCAATCCCGGAGAAAGCTTCACTGAAGACTGCCCCATCTCGACACCCAAGAATCGTCGGATCCTCAAGCGGGCAGATAAAAGAGATTCGGAAACAGGCTTCCCTTTAGCCAGTCGAATCATAAACGGGTCATTGTCCTGAGTAGCACCCAATCAGTGGAAACTGGGACAGTGGTATACATACCACGAATAGAAAATGTGGGCTGAAAATACCCTGTTCATGGGAAGCCAAAGCCGAACCAGGAAAGCAGCAGCCTGCAGTTCGGTACACAAATAGGAGTAAAGAGCAGGCACCAAAGCAAGCCGCTCTCCGAAAGCCATCCGACAAGCCGGAAAAATGCAATGCGGCCTGATGTGCTTTCCCTCTCCTCCAGCAAAAACAGCCTCACCCAGCCAATAAGTGAGGTAGACAGCAAGATCTCTCCGCAGCGCAATGTCAGAATGAATGGCGTCTATGCTTGCGAAGAATACCCTCAAATTCTCTCGCATGACGGAGATCTTCTTCGAATCCGGGTTCTTAGCCCTGGCTTCCTGGGTCGTACTCTCAGAAGACTCCCCGCTGTCAAAGAAGTTGGACGACAAAACGCTACCACTCCTCCAACTGCTACACCGGACTTTCGAGCCCTCCTTCTCCTTAAAAAAATCATAGAAGGCGACGAGCTGAAAGTACAAAAGCCTGAACTCCCCAGACTGCTCCTCAAGGACGCTGTCGATAGGCATAAACTCCTCATAGAGATTGCCGAGGATAGGCAGCCCAGTGATGGCACTCAGTTCCTTTAAAGAAAAACCAATCTCACCATTCGTGACAACGAAGGTGTTGGTTTGTGGAAGGAACGACTCCAGCATGGCCATAAAGGCCTCATCGGAGAAAACCACGGTTTGCCGAAAAGCGCGAACCGCATCAAAAATCTCGGCTTCCTGCAGGATGTGATCAGTCCACGACTCCTAGCTCGAGTCAGCACTGAAACGGCCACAAAGTCGAAAAGGCTTCACCCAATTGTTTCCATCGCCCTTGAAAATGCCAAGGTCCACCGGTCTCAAATCGACCGAAGAATGGTCTAAACCTTGGTAGCCGCTGGCCGGCATCAAAATGTCCATACGGGCAGGCGACTTCTCTGCAAAACCAGAAGGGCCGCCAACAAAAACCCCGGTCTTGATCACATTTGTCCTCTTCACCCAACTTGGAGGATCTTCCCTCTTCGAGCATGTGGAGGAAAGGCTCATGATCGAGATTGTCCGATCGAAGGACGACCGGGTAGAAACAATTCTCTTCTCACCATCAACTGTGAAAGAGAACTGAAAACATCTCCTTTGGTATGTTGAATCATCGGGGACGGCATCACCAAAGAAGAAGGTAGGCTTGGGCACAATGCTCTGATCGTCCGTGACCCAGGGACGGTTGCTTACCATAATCTTATAATACTCCTCACCCTTGAGGGCAATCAAACGTTGCCTCATCTCATCTCGGTTGAGTGAGTCACACTCTTCCAAGTTCCTTTCAACATACTGAACCTCCTCCCAGGCCTGCTGTACGGCCGCATTAGAGGATCTGGTAGAACGGCGAGGTGCATCAGTGACCGGCTCGTTACCCTTGTTCGTTCTGGAGGAACTACCTGCAAAGGATGGAAAGAAAAAAAAATCAATCATCAAAATGACAGAATTTTGCTAAAAAATTTCTAGTGAAATTTTGGCATGGTTCCGGGGCAATTCCAAAGAAAAGGGAAACACCCCGAAAGAAATAGGAGCTTGAAGATGGGCTCAACATTGCTGCAAGCCCATAATCATGGAAAATTCTCGAAGAAGGCTCGAACTCAAACATTGTTGCGAGATCAAGCCAAAGCTTCTCAAATATCCGCAAGATCGGAAAAGGGCTCAACATTGCTGCGAGCTCCAGAATCCAAAACTTGCAAAGCTCCTCAGAAAATCCCCGCAAGACAAAGAAAGGGCTCAACATTGCTGCGAGCTCCAAATTCCAAGACTTGCGAAAAGATTTCCAGGTGTGCACTATCATACTTCCAATTCCATTTTCTAAAAAAAATGCATAGAAGGAAAGTCGTTATGCATGCGCATCTCATAATTAAAAAAAAAAGAAGAAAATCTCTTTAAAAAAAAAAAAAATTTGCCCATAGGCCACGTGGCCGTACGGTCTTGTCTGTACGGCCACACAAAAAAAAAGATAAAAAAAAAGAAAAAAAAAACACACCAATAAAAAAAAAAAAGAGAAACCGTGAGAAAAAAAAAAAAAGAGCCACGGTAAAAAAAAATAGAGAGAGAAAACCGTGTAAGAAAAAGAAAAAAAAAAGAAAAAGAAGAAAGAAAAAAAAAAGAGAAAGAAAGAAAAAAAAACTGAAGAGAAAGAAAAAGAAAAGAAAAAAAAAGGAAAGAATGAAAACCTTTTTCTATTCCTACATGGGGTTTCTTAAGAAAAAAAGAAACTTACTTGAAGCCACTGATGGAGAAGAAGAAGAAAAAGCTAGAAGATCCTTGAAGAAGAAGAATTCTTGATCTTGGAGCACTCTTGAAGGTTCTTGCAAAAAGAAAGCAATAGCAACAAGAGATCCAATCCCCTTGCTTTTATAGAAGAGAGCAAACCAAAAAAAGAAAGGAGGAGAAAAGAAAGGAGGTAAGTGCTACAAATTAGCAAACTTCCTAAAAGAAAGGAATTATGGAATATTCTTTCCCAATGAGGAGATCTTTTGAGAAATTCTCTCCAAAAAGAGAGGGATTATGAGAAACTTTCTTCCAAAGAAAGATACTTTGAGAAAATCTCTCCCAAAATCAAAGAAACTTGAGAGATTCTCTCCAAGTAAGAATATTTTTAGATATTCTCTACCAAAAAGAGATACTTTTAGATATTCTTAACAAAATGACACCTCATGAGATCTAAGTCATCTTTAAAGCTTAAGGTCCCGTGGGTTAGCCCACATGAGCCAGGTTTGACCACCTAGGCACTAAAAGTGGCTTTTAGTCAAAATTCCTCTTACCAAGAGCATACAAAAATGGTTCCATGCCTCCTTTGAGTTGATTGGACCATACAAAAATTCCAAGCCTCATGAGTTTCCAAAAATCCAAACCATCCCACCCCATGAACCAAATTAAGCCAAAACCTTGAAATTGACATTCCACAAAAACCCAAACCGCTCCAACGGACCCAAAGTTGTCCCAAAGAGTGACCATAATCCAAACCGTGGTCTCCTAACTCGCCACATACAGCTTGTTGAGTCGCAAGGCCAAAACCAAAACCAAATCCCGGTCCCCTAACTTGCCACATACAGCTTGTTAAGTCACAAGACCAAAATCAAAATTCAAAACCCGGCCCCCTAACCTGCCACATACAGCTTGTTAGGTCACAATGTCAAAAACCAAAAACCTTCTTGACCGCCTGATGCGCAACACAAAGCCTTTAGGTTCACAAGGTCAAAAAGAAAATCCAAAACCTAAAAACCCAATCCAAATGTCATTTTCAAAATTTTGCTTTGAGATGGTACGTGATGTCTCTCACTGCCATAAAATTCCCTTGGAAACTCAAGAGGCTATACTATCAAGAAAAATGCTCAGAGACTCTTGGTCAAGTCAGAAGTTCTCCTTCAAAGTTTTCTTCAAGGCACATCGACTGCAAAAGCTATCCAATTCGTCGTTGTACCTCAAGGGGGCATTTGTTGACGCCAAAAATGTCACTTTGCCTCATCACCATCAAAAACTATATGGAGCCGCATCCTACTACAAACAGGCAAAGCTGCTTCAAGCATCAGATCTTGACAAAACCAAACAAAAACTACAAGATCTTTCAAAGTAGCCAAAAAAAGGGTACACATGAAGTTTCGGGCCATTTCGACACCATTTGGCCTAACTTCAATCCTCCAACAGCTGAGCGGGAGCTCCCGACGGCGACAATGTCAAATACATCAAATCTTCGATCAAAGTCAATGGATGGTCTCAAAATACCTCCAAAAGGCTCCATGTTGAATTTCAAATCAAACCGACACCGTTTGACCCTCCATCAACTCTCGAACAACGAAATCAAGCCTCCTGGCGGCGAGAGCCTCTGATGCCGGCACTCATCAAACAAAACACATGAGTAGCTTCTGCATGCTTCCAAAGGGCTGCACGTCAAATTTCAGGTCATTCCGACAACGTTTGACCAGGTTTTGATGCTCCGAAGCAAAATCAAGCCTACCGGCGTCGGAGCTCCCCGGGACCATGGCACCTGAATCGGAGCTAATGGATCATCTCAAAATGACTCCAATAGGCTCCCCGTCAAATTTCAGGTCAATCGGACATCGGATGACCGTACATCAAAGCTCGACATCTTCCGCACGGTGAAATCAAGTCAAGCATCGACGGGACCCCAAACGGCTTCAAAACTCAAATAAAAGCCCATGGTTGGTCCTATCTAATGCCTAAGAAGCTTCACCTCAAATTTCAAGTCATTCCGACATCGTTTGACCCAGTTTCAACTCTTGGCGGAAAATTGGATATGGAGTCTTCGGCTTTTCCAAAAAATAGGAAACTTTGTGCTCTAATTTGCACAGCCTTTCGACTGGTTTTCTTCAGAGGAATTAAGCCAAGAAATGAGGAGAAATGTCAAATAAAAATACAGGAGAAAACAGAAGCGAAAAAGGGCGAGAAACGACCAAGATACAGCGACCAGAAAGCGACCGGAAAGTGGACCAAAGTCCAAGGTCGCCAGCCCCATGGTCGCCTGGAAATCCGGGTCGCCAGATTTCCACCAAAAGTGCCGTTTTTCCGTTCTTTTTCCCGTTTCGCAATGTTTGGCCCCTGTGATTTTCTTAAAATCTGATTTTTGAGGCATGATATCCGTCGATCTTCGTCAACATCACGGATCCGCCATCGAAATCATTTGATCATCATCGGACACTCCGAAACTGCCAACTGGCCGACGAAGATGTCGGATGTGAATTTTGACCCCCCCCCGAGAGGGGAATCGCCATTCAACAGTGTGAGATAAAAAAATACATCGAAAATGAGGATTCCGACTACCCTCAAAATCGACGGATCACGATCACCAGTTACGGACTCGGCCGTAACTCCGTCCTTCGACGAAAGCCGAAAGAATGTGGGGGGAAAATGGGGTGGGTTCTTCTCTCGTCTAATGTGCCGCCGGCGGCACACGACGGTTGTCTCGTCACTTAATTTGGGTCTTTCAATTCGGGTCGAACTTGGGTCAAGGGTCAAATTACGGGCTTCAAGATGGGACCATAATGAACTAGGCAGGGGAAATCAACATCCAGGGTTGAAAAGACTAATTAAAGTTAAATCCAAGTATTCTAGGGGATAAGCGAATTAAAATGAAAATAAACTAAGAAAATAAGGGGAAAGGTGCCAAATATTTAGAAGATGATCAACCCCATTCCTGGGTACCCTCTTCGATGTCCTTTGACGACCTAGGGTTTAAAGGCTGATTCTTCGAATCGAAAGAATGATGCAGACGAAACTTCGAGTTGTGATTTCTGTGGGTTTGCGTGCGATACGCAGGTGATAAAAGTGAATGGCCGATGATGGGCCAGAAGTAAGATAAAAATGGCCGATGTTGGGCCGGGATTGATTGAGGGTGGCCAATGATGGGCCGATAATAAATAAACTGATATTGGGGTGTGTGAAATCACTCGTCTTGTTTCGTCATTCTCATTAATTCAGGTTCTCGGAATCAGCCTCTATTCCCTTTAATCATTGAGTTCAGATAAATATTTGGCACCGGGGGTGGAGGAAAAGAGAATAAAATATTTTTGGGATTGGTTTTGTTGGTTTTATAGTTTTTTTGGATTTTAATAATTGGGGCTAGAATGGCCTAATTAGGGGAGTTCATACTTGGATTCAATCTAACTGTTCAATTTCCCTAATGAATCTCTACCCTATCCTAAGGTCCTAACCGCCCACATCCGCTCTCCCGGTCCCTTAGCGGGGCCCGGAGAGATAGTGGGACCTAATCAGTTGGGATTAATGAAACTAGGGTAGTCTAATCTGGCTAGGGGGAGACCTAGATCTAGGTCCGGGGTCTGACCTAATCAGTTTAGACTACTATCTAATTTCTAACTCCAATTTATTAATATTTTGGTTTTTTTATTATCTTTTACTTTGTTTTTGGTCTTTTGGGTTTTTATTGTTTTTATTTGTTTTTATGTTTATTAATAGGGCCTAAAATCCTAAATTGATTTATCCTAATGAAATGGGAAGGGGGAAAGAGAATGAATTTCTAATTTTTAATTTAATTAATTTATTTGAAATTTCCTAAATAATATTTCCTAATCCTAATGAGAGAGGAAGGGAGAAAAGAACTTAATTATTAAATTTAGCCTAATTATCCTAATTAATAGGATAGCTAAAATTCTATTTTTAATCTTTACTTTTTATTTTATTATTTGTTTTCTTTTCGTGTTTTTGGTTTTTATTCTAATTTTTATATAGAGAATAACATGAACAGATAAAGGGAATGCAGTCTCAATTTTTATAAAGAGGATAAACTAAAGAAACAAGATGTAATACGATTATAATGCACGGGCATGTTAAATGCATGTTGACATACAGATTAAGGCTAATTTAAAAAATAATAAGAATAAAAATGGCCTAAAACACTAATCTGAATCTAAATGCATGGCATATTAGATGCATGAAGAACAAAAGACGGACTACAGTGAATGAAGAATTAAATGCGGAAAATAGATAGCGGAGTGAAACTGGGCTGTGCATGCATGGGGTGGATTGGTAACTGAGTTGGTTTGGGTAAGTGGGCTAGGCTTGGGATAGATGGATTGGCTCGGACAAGTGGATTGGGCTTAGATAAGTAAGTGGGCTGTTGTGCTAGGTTCGGTGGGTATAGCTGAGTTTGATAAAGTGAGCTAGCAGGTGGGTCAGGTTGGATAGATGTGGCATGTTGGGTCTAATGGGTTATGGGCCGTGTTTTTTTTGCAATTTGTTTTGGGTTGACAGGCGCGGGGGCTGTGTAGGTGAGTTTGTGGGTCAATGGCATTTAGGGTCCACTGATCGGGTAGATGAGGGAGATGGTCGTTGGGCCATGTTTGATTAGAAGTTGTGGTAGCCAATGTCTTCTGGGTTATGTGATGGTGATGACCCTAGTGTTTATAATTTATTTTTGTAGGATTTGAGAATGATGGTGGTAGGAATGATCCTATAAAGGGTTGCAATCTATATGACAGAAAAATGAGGGAAAATAATGATGATGATGATTACAGCAATATATTGTTGCTCTATATGCCCGGATGTGATTAACTTGGATATTGCACTAACAGAATGATGAATGATTGGAGATGGTGGAATGATGCAGTCTCAACCTAACAGGAATCCCTTCTTATTTTATATGTGTATACTACTATGATACTAATCAGAGTTTAAATGCAATAATAATAATAAAGAAAAAGAACTTTAATAATGCATGGAGCATAGGTTAACATGCATGAGACAAACAGATAATAAAACCAAGCTATTTAAATGCATGAGTGGGTTATCAATCTGAGCAGAAGAGGGGGTCGGACTGAACACACCATGAGTTGTTCCTAAGTCTTCATAGGGGTCTTCATAGGCCAACTTCTGCAACTCTTCTTTTCATGTGCACTGTTAAATTTGGCTACTTCTTTCCTGGTGTTGGTCGGTCTCTTCTCTCTCTCTGTCTCGGTGTGAGGCTTTCCCTGAGTTCTGCTCAAATGGCTTCCTCTCCTTCCCCTGCGTTCCGCGTGAATGGGGGCGCTGCCTCAATGGGTTCTGTGAATGGAGATGATGGTGGCGGCTGCCTGAGGGTGGAGAAGATGAGCTGCAACGGCTGGGCTTGAGAGGGATCTGAGGGCGAGGGCACGATGAGCTGTGATAGAGTGGGTTCTAGGCAGGTTGGTAGGAGATGAAGGAGAGAGCTGGCTGGCGTGAGAAAGGAATGGTGACGAAGAGGTCCGCGCCTAGGGAAGAAGATGGAGCTCGGGAGGAGATGGGTTGGATGGAGGATGATGGGCGCAGAGATGGGAGAGGAGAGAATGAGAGAGAGGGAGAGGAAGAGAGTAGGGGAGAGAACAGAGGGATGGGGAGCGAGAGAGAGGGAGGAAGGTGGCTGCGCGGGTGGCAAAGGAGTGGAAGAAGAGGAAGGAGAGGGAGATAGGAGAACAGGGAAGAGGGAGAGAGAGGGAGGAAGGTGGCAGAGGAGTGGAAGAAGAGGAAGGAGAGGGAGATAGGAGAACAGGGAAGAGGGAGAGAGGAAAAGCAGGAAAGAAGGGGGAGAGGGTGGTGCGCGTGAAGAGGGTGAAGGAGAGAGGGTATAGAGAGCAGGGGCTGGCGCTGGGAAGAGAGGAAGAAGGAGCAGGGGAGACAGAGAGGATGAGCAGGTGGGTGCAGGGGAGAGACAGAGCAAGGGGGAGAGGGAGACAGAGAGGGAACAGGGAAAGAGAAAACAAAGGGCAGACCGAGCAGAGAGGGAGAGAGAGAGAGAGATGGAAGTGGTGCGTGTGGGTGTGGGTGTAAGGTAGTGCAGAGAGGGGAAGAGGGGCGTACCTGGTGAGGAGGTCTCCAGCGGCGCTGCGTGCAGGGGAGGACGGAGAGGCGCTGTGGAAGACGAAGATGGGTGCTAGCGTGGAGGTTCGGGCTTCCGCGGTGTCTCTGCGCAGGGAGATGATGGAGGGTGTGAAGGGGCGCGGGGCTACTGCGGCGGACGACGGTGCTGCTGCATGAGAGGGGCTTTGAAGAAGGGAAGTTGATGGTGGCGTGTAAGAAGGGTCTGGGATGGAGGGGAAGATGAGGTGGGATGCAGGTGGGTGTGGTTTCTGGGAGCGTGGGTTTTGCGAGGGAGATGGGATGCGCCCGATGAAGTGGGTGATGGGATGAAGGTGATGGGTAGTGAAGATGGTGGGTTCTGATGGTGCAGGGGGACGTGAGAGATCGGAGAGGTGCCGAGATGGAGGCGCGTGGGTTAGAGAGGGGAAGAGGATGATGGGGGAAGATGGTGATGGTGGTTTGGAGAGGGAGATGGAGTTGCTGCGACAATGAAGAAGAGAGGGAGATGGGTGCTACGAGAGATCTGGAATGGAGGGGAAGATCAGGAGGGGAGAGAGGAGTTTTTGTGTGAAGATGGAGATGGAGTGATGGGTTTCGGTAGGTAGATTGAGAGGGATAAGGCTTGGGTTTTTGAAATCGAGAGGGATAAGGCTTGGGTTTTTGAAATCGAGAGGGATAAAGAGATATCAGGGGGAAAGGAGAGAGATGTACATCTCGGATGGGCCACGGGGGAAGATGTGCGTCTAGGATGAGAACCATGGGGGGATAGAGATTGGCTCCAGGGAGTTGGAGATGACGAGGGAGAGAGAGATCCCAAGAGAGAGTGGAGAGTCCAGATCTCGTGGACTGTCCTCTCCCATGCAGCTAATGGGCCGAGTTGGGTCAAGTCAAGTTCACGTATGGGTTGGGTTTGGTGAGCTAGGTCTGATAGGTTTGGATCCGGGTTCATTGGGTCAGGTTCAGCTTGGGCTGGAGCTCATTGGGCCAGGCCTGGTGGGTTTGGATTTAAAAGAAACTAATTCAGGTCTAAAAAGTAGAGTTCGATGGAGATTAGTCGGGTTGTCATTACCGGGGCCCAAGTTTCGTAGATTTCAATCTGCTCGTCGGATTTCGACGTTCTACATATTGACGGAAAGCTCTCGGCGAGTAGGTCACGATGAACCAATTTTTAGGAAAATCAGAGGTCCAAAAATGATAGGTGATTTTTCACGCGTGCGCCGCGGGGTGTGGGACCCGCTGTCATGATTTTTGATCCGCCCGTCAGATCTTGGAGTTCTATATATGGGCGGAAAGCTCTCGATGAATAGATCAAGATGTGCCAATTCCCTGGGTAATCAGAGGTCTAGAAATGATAGGTGATTTTTCACGTGGGCTCCGCAGGGTGTGGGACCCGCTGTCATGATTTTTAATCCGCCCGTCAGATCTTGGAGTTCTATATATGGGCGGAAAGCTCTCGATGAGTAGATCATGATGAGCCAACTCCCGGGGCGATCAGAGGTCTAGAAACGATTGGTGACTTTTGACTCGGGGCCTAATCAGGACATCATTAAATAAGGTGGACCGAATTGCCCCTCATAGGGTGCCAAAACGAGGTGTCTACACAAGAAAGCACACTTTCTGCCCGACCGATCAAGAAATCGACTGGACAGATGTTGCCGGCCCATTAGTGGCAAGCAATGTCTGAATTTTTATCGTCATCCGACATCAAGCAACGTACGGATCCATCGATGATCATCGCAAGAAGAATTCCAGAAGACGCGGCGCGGCCCGCGACTCTTTAAGCGACTCGGCAGCCAATTAATGAAGTTAAATGACCCTTTTATGGCAATTTATTAAGGTCATTAACTCATTATTTTGAACGGCCCAATGAGAAGCCAAGAAATGGGAGTTACAAGTCCAATTAATCATGACAATTAACCATGTAACTCCTATCATTATGGAGATTAATCATGGTAATTAATCATGAAACTCCCATCATCATGGAGATTAAATGCCCATTATTCTCCATCGGCCAATCAAAATCCAAAAAAAAGGAGTAACAATATAAATAATTAAATACTTGTAACTCCTCCCATCATGGAGCATTAAAACCATTCATGCCCATAAAACCCTCCTAATGGCCACCAAAAGCCTATAAATAGACGGTCATTCCAAAGGGAAAAGGCCGGAAGAAAAAATCATCTGAAGGATCCTGAAAAATTGTCTGAAAACTATCCTGAAGAATTCTCTGCAAAAAGAAGCTCTCTCACTTTGAAGAAACTCTGCTGCAAATTCTACAAGGTGATCGAAGTCCCTTGGGGGGCCACCCCCCCAAGATCTCCTCTTTTCTTCTATCCAACATGGCCTAGATGCGGCTTTTCAGCCCGTCTACTTGGCTTTTTATTGGATATAAGACCTTCCCTTAGCCTTTGTCTTCTAAAAATCCGAGGTCCAAGCCAAGCCAAGTGAACTAAAGCATCAAATGTTCCCATCTGAAGGACGATGGCGGAGTCCATACATGACTCGCGACCGTCGATTTGAATGAGTCCCCACAATCGCTTGAGAAGTCAGATCCCTTTTTCTTTCTTCTCTATTGTATTTTATATTTTTAAAAGAGACAAAAATCACAATTCTTGTCTTTCAACATTGATAAGATTTGTAAATCACCTTCCATGGCAAAATTGCCTTCTACGGCACAAAACTGCCTTTCACGGCAAACTAAACAAAATCGCCTCTCACGGCATTTTAAAATCTTGTCTCTTTCTTTAAATATGTATGCAATAGAAAGTTAGAAAAAAAGTTTGATTTCCTTTCTACTTGTGAAGGTGAATCTCCGGATCACCACTTCAGATTCCAAGTAGAATAGAAACTCTGGCATACCCGTACAAAAAGAAAAAAATGTTGATGCTCGCATCTTTTTTTTCTTCACCCCGCCGCACCCCCGCGGACCCAGGACAGAGGAAGGTAGAGAGAGAAAAAGATGGGTCCATCAGTGACTAGAGACCATTTTCTTGAGAATTTTACAGAATGTCTTGTTGAAGGCTTCTGCTAGTCCATTCGCTGCCAGGTTATACGGAGTTGAAGGGCAACTTTGGATTTTGTATTTGTCGCAGAACCTGTAAAATCTGTGGTCCCGGAATTGTGGTCCGTTATCATGGACAAATCTTTTAGGTATGCCAAAGTGACAAATGATGTTGGTTCGTAAGAATTGAAGGACCGACGAGGTCTTCATTTCATTGAACGCAAATACTTCTGACCACTTGGAGAAATAATCCGTAGCGGCGAAGATGAAGCGATGACCCTTGCTTGACGGGGGAGAGATAGGACCTATGATGTCCATACCCCAGGCTACGAAGGGCCATGAGATCGCTATAGGATGTAGCCATTCTGGAGGCATGTGTACATAATCTCCACGAACTTAGCATTGTTGGCAACGTTTAGCAAATTGCATCGCGTCAGCTACCATGGTAGGCCAATAATAACCTAACATTTTTATCTGATCGTAGAGCTTGGGACAAGCCTGATGGGCTCCACAAAGACCAGCATGAACTTCTTTTAGAGTCTCTTTCGCCTCTTGTTGTGACAAGCAGCGTAGAAGCACTCCATTGAAGGATTTTCTGTAAAGTATTTTGGAGGGATTATCCAAATGAAAGTTTGGGGCTCGTCTTTGAATGCTCACCCACTCTTTTGGATCTTCAGGTAGGATTCCGAACATAATGTAATCAATGAACGGATCACTCCAGTCGCCAATTGGAGGTTTAAGGATGGAAATCTGACTTCCAACCACTCGGTGGCATTCAGCAACTGCTTGGTGTGTGTTGAGAGGAGGGAGAATCCTTCTTTGACACACTGTAATTTTCATGTTTTCCCCTTCTTGGATTGCCATGGATGCAGCAAGTCCAGCCAGGGCATCTGCACGGATGTTTTCACCTCTGCGGATGTAGGTGATGTGACAGATGTCAAACTTTTGACGAAGCGATTGTGACTTGTTGTAGTAAGGCAACAGATCAAGCTTCCTGATTTCATATTTTTGATTCATCTGGTTGACGATCAGTTGAGAGTCCCCAAATGCTTCCAGCTTGGTGATGCCGGATTCGAGGGCGAGTTCGAATCCTAAGATCAGGGCTTGGTACTCAGCTGCATTGTTTGAACATGGTTCCAGTAGCGAAAATGCGTGAGGAATCATGTATTTATCGGGGCTAACAAAGAGAATGCCAATTCCTGATATCGGCTTTTCTTTTTCATTTGTCTTGGTTGCACCATCAAAGTACATGTTCCAGGAGGCATTTGATAAGGAGGTCTCCACGCTGTAGACAGGCTCGTCTGGGAGATCATCCCTGAGTGGAGAATCCTTAGGCAGTGGATGCTCTGCGAGAAAATCTGCCAGAGCTTGACCTTTGATTGCTTTTTGTGGTACATACCTAATATCAAATTGTGACAGAAGGATGGACTATTTTGCCAGCCGGGCATTAAGAGAACCTGCTTTTGTAACAAGGACCTTTAGGAGATTGATCCTCGAAATCAGGTATACTGTGTTTGACAGCAAATAGTGACGTAGCTTTTGTACGGCGAACAGCACTGCCAAGCATTCTTTTTCAACTGGAGAGTAGCGATGCTTTGTACCTACCAACATGCGACTGAGATAGTATAGAGCAGCTTCTTTTCCTCCATCGTTTTCTTGTGCATGTAGAGCACCCAAAGAATAGTCGAGAGCTCTTGTATACAAGATGAATGGTTTTCCGGTTATGGGAGCAACCAACACCGGAGGTTTGGTCAGGTATGACTTGATGTCTTGAAATGCAGCTTCACATTCTGCATCCCAAACAAAGTCTCCACCTTTTTCATTAGGTGAGAAAATGGACGGCACTTCCCTGATAGGTTGGAAATGAACCGTCGGATGTACGCCAACCTTCCTTGAAGCCTTTTCAGTTCTCTCAGGGTTCTTGGAGATGGCATTTCTAGGATAGCCTTGACTTTGATGGGGTCAAGCTCTATATCCAGCTTTCCGAACTATGAATTTGAGGAACTTACCCGACGAGACACCGAAGAAGCATTTAAGGGGATTCATTCGCAGTTTGTGTTTGCGAAGCCGGAGGAAGACTTCTCGAAGATCTTGGAGATGGTCTTCTTTTCTTTTGCTTTTGACGGCGAGGTCATCAACGTAACATTCGACCGTCTTGTGCTGCATATCTTGGAATATTTTCATCATAGCCCTCTGATATGTTGCACCGGCATTTTTGAGACAAAATGGCATGACAGTGTAGCAATACAGGCCAAATGGGGTCCGAAATGATGTATGCCTTTCATCTTCGGGATGCATCTTTATCTGGTTGTAGCCAGAGAAGCCGTCCATGAAAGTCATTCGCTCAAACCCGCAGGTGTTGTCAATCATTACCTCCGGTATGGGGAGCGGGAATTCATCTTTGGGGCAAGCATTATTCAGGTCTCTATAGTCAATACAGACTCTGATTTGCCCATTTTTCTTTGTCACAGGGACGATGTTGGCCAACCATTCAGGATGCTGTTCATTGCGGATGAAGCCAACGTTTTTGAGTTTCTGAACTTCTTGTTCAATCTTGTCCATCACATCAGGACGGAATCTTCTTTGGCCTTGTTTTACAGGCTTGACATTTTCTTGCAAGTTGAGTTTGTGAACTGCTATTTTGGGATCTAAGCCAGGCATTTCAGCAAAAGACCATGCAAAACAATCAATGAACTCACGAAGAAAAGAGACATACTCGGGTAACTCATCATCCTTTATATTCTTGCTTATGAATACAAGACGTGGGTTATCTGGTGTTCCCAAGTCTATCTTTTGAACAGAATCTTCTGTTGGAAGGTTTGAAGGTGGTCCTCCACAATATTTTCGAAGGATTCCAGCTCAACAAGACCTTCTGGATTTCCAAGGGCATTTTCAGACCATGGTTCCGCTTCTGTCCATAAATCTTCTTGATCGGTATTCTTCTCAAAACTTGCTATGAGATGATCCCAATCACCTGTTGAAACTGGGTCAAAGTAAGGCACTTCTTTTGGAGACGATGACTCTTCTGAATCAGAGAATCGTGCGTCTGTGTCATTGATGGGCCCGTCTTTTTTTTTCTTGCCTTCCTCTGTCCTGGGTCCGCCGGGGTACGGCGGGGCGAAGAGAAAAAAAGAGCAAGCATCAACATTTCTTTTTGTACGGGTATGCCAGATTTTCTATTCTACTTGGAATCTGAAGTGGTGATCCGGAGATTCACCTTCACAAGTAGAAAAGGAAATCAACTTTTTTCTAACTTTCCATTACACATATATTTTAAAGAAAAAGATAATTTTTTAATGCCGTGAAAGGCGATTTTCATTTGTTTGTCGTGAAAGGCGGTTTTGCCGTGACAGGCGATTTTGTGCCGTAGAAGGCAGTTTACAAATCTCATCAAAATGTAAAGACAAGAAATGTGATTTTTATGTCTCTTTTAAAAAAATACACAATACAACAGAAAAGTAAGAAAAGGAATCTGACTTCTCAAGAGATCGTGAGGACTCGTTCAGATCGACGGTCGGGAGTCATGTATGGGCTCCACCATCGTCCTTCAGATGAGAACACTTGATGCTTTGATTCACTTGGCTTGGCTTGGACCTCAGATTTTTAGAGGACAAAGACCAAGGGAAGGTCTTATATCCAATAAAAAACCAAGTAGATGGGCTGAAAAGCCACATCTAGGCCATGTTGGATAGAAGAAGAGAGGAGATCTTTGGGGGGTGGCCCCCCAAGGAACTTCGATCACCTTGTAGTGCTTGCAGCAGAGTTTCTTCAAGGCAAGAGAGCTTCTTTTTGTGTAGAGATTTCTAGGACAATTTCTTCAGAACTCTTTAGATGATTTTTTCGGACAATTTTCAGGACCACTTCAGACAATTTTTCTGGACCACTTCTGACAATTTTTCTGGACCCTTTCTCCTTGGAATGACTGCCTATTTATAGGCTTTTGGTGGCCATTAGGAGGGTTTTATGGGCATTAATGCTATTAATGCTCCATGATGGGAGGAGTTACAAGATTTAATTCTTTATATTGTAACTCCTTTTTCTTGGATTTTGATTGGCCGATGGAGAATAATGGGCATTTAATCTCCATGATGATGGGAGTTTCATGATTAATTACCATTATTAATCTCCATAATGATAGGAGTTACATGGTTAATTGTCATGATTAATTGAACTTGTAACTCCCATTTCTTGGCTTCTGATTGGGCCGTTCAAAATAATGAGTTAATGACCCTAATAAATTGCCATAAAAGGGTCATTTAACCTCATTAATTGGCTGCCGAGTCGCTTGAAGAGTCGCGGGCCGCGCCGCGTCTTTTGGAATTCTTCTTGCGATGATCATCGATGGATCCGTACGTTGCTTGATGTCGGATGACGATGAAAATTCAGACATTGGTTGCCACTAATGGGCCGGCAACATCTGTCCAGTCGATTTCTTGATGGGTCGGGCAGAAAGTGTGCTTTCTTGGTCGGCCAGTTGGCAGTTTCGGAGTGTCCGATGATGATCAAATGATTTCGATGGCGGATCCGTGATGTTGACGAAGATCGACGGATATCATGCCTCAAAAATCAGATTTTAAGAAAATCACAGGGGCCAAACATCGCGAAACGCGAAAAAGAACAGAAAAACGACACTTTTGGTGGAAATCCGACGACCTGGATTTCTCGGGTGGCCGGCGACCATGTACACATGGTCGCCGGCGACCATGGGCCAAGGTCGCCGGCGACCATGGGCCAAGGTCGCCGGCGACCTTGGACTTTGGCCCATTTTCCGGTAGCCTTCCGGTCGCCGTTTCTTGGTCGTTTCTCGGGCTTTTTCGCTTCTGTTTTCTCCTGTATTTTTCTTTGACATTTCTCCTTATTTATTGGGTTAATTCCTCTGAAGAAAACCTGTCGAAAGGCTGTGCAAATCAAAGCACAAAGTTTCCTATTTTTTGGAGAAGCCGAAGACTCTATAGCCGATTTTCCACCAAGAGTTGAAACTGGGCCAAACGATGTCGGAATGACCTGAAATTTGAGGTGAAGCTTCTTGGGCATTAGATAGGACCAACCATGGGATTTTATTTGAGTTTTAAAGCCATTTGGGGTCCCGTCGATGCTTGATTTGATTTCACCGTACGGAAGATGTCGAGCTTTGATGTACGGTCATCCGATGTCCGATTGACCTGAAATTTGACGGGGAGCCTATTGGAGCCATTTTGAGATGATCCATTAGCTCCGATTTGGGTGCCATGGTCCCGGGGAGCTTCGCCGCCGGTAGGCTTGATTTCGCTTCGGAGTATCAAAACCGGGTCAAACGTTGTCGGAATGACCTGAAATTTGACGTGCAGCCCTTTAGAAGCATGCAGAAGCTACTCATGTATTTTGTTTGATGAGTGGCGGCATCAGAGATTCTCGCCGCCGGGAGGCTTGATTTCGTCGTTTGAGAGCTGATGGAGGGTCAAACGGTGTCGGTTTAACTTGAAATTCGACATGGAGCCTTTTGGAGGTATTTTGAGACCATCCATAGGCTCTGATCGAAGATTTGATGTTTTTGACACTGTCGCCGTCGGGAGCTCCGGCTCAGCTGTTGGAGGATTGAAGTTAGGCCAAATAGTGTCGAAATGGCCCGAAACTTCATGTGTACCCTTCTTTTGGCTACTTTGAAAGATCTTGTAGTTTTTGTTTGGTTTTGTCAAGATCTGATGCTTGAAGCAGCTTTGCCTGTTTGTAGTAGGATGCGGCTCCATATAGCTTTTGATGTTGATGAGGCAAAGTGACATTTTTAGTGTCAACAGTCATCGGACAAATCCTCTTCATCATTAGAGAAATCATACCAATTTGATGAGCTTCCTGGGTCCTTGTCGAGTAACTCTTCGAAGAGATATCCAGGAAGATCGATGTCTTCATTAACACGAGATGTCGAGGCCTGGTCAGCAAAACGACTTTACAGCCTTTGTGTCAGCTGTCTCATCGGAGTGTCAGGATTATACCCCAACCTGTATGAAGACTTGTCTATGCGACGGTAGAGTTTTCAATCTTCCAGCTGACTTTTGGTCAGGGTGGGTTCCAATGGTATAAGGATACCACGGCCTCGTCCCAAACCAATTGGATTTTGAGCGTCATAGCCCATTTTCTTCATGATAGCTTGTGCCATTGGACTATACAAGGATAGTTGAGGCATACCTTCATTTTGGAAAGGCTCAAGCAGGGAGTTTGATGAAGAAGCGTCCGATCTATGAAAGAAGATTTGTTTCTCTTCTGCCGATGTTGCCGGAACGATAAAGGTAGCGGACGTAGGATCTTCTACATCAGCAAAAGGCTGAACTTCCAGAGTATCAGCTTGGCTTGGCGATGTATCGTCTTCAGTCTTTGAATCCAAATCCGTGTCTTGTATGATAGACACGAAGGAGACAGCAAACTTGCCCCCAGTCTTTTGCTTTGTCTTCTTTGCCTTATTAGTAATTACCAAGGGTTTGGAAGATTTGAAAGAGACAACGAAGGGAGATGGATTGCTCTCTCCGGATTTGCCGGAAGGTTTGTTTTCTTCCGATGATTGCTGAGGAGCCTTGCCTTTGTCTTTTTGGAGATTGTCGGCCAAGGATGCTATTTTCTCCTCCTCCATCTCTTTCTCATCCTTGTACATCTGAGAGTCTGCAAAATGGACTTCTTTGCCTTTCAAGGGCTTTTTGTCTGCAAACACTCAATGTATCAAGCCGTCGTTGCCAACAAACTTAATGCACTGATGTAGAGTTGAAGGGATAACACCGTTCTCGTGTATCCAACGGCGTCCGAGAAGGATGTTGTAGCAAGAAGGGGTTTTTATTGCATATACGGTGACCTCGGAGATAAGATCACCGATTTGCAACCTGAACCAAATTTTGCCAATGGGTATTTGAGCACTCCCATCGTATCCAAAGATGGACACAGATGTATGGCTTAGTTTGCTGGGTGGGATACCCAGCTCTTCGAGTGCCTTAGTAGAGATGAGGTTAAGTGCAGAACCTGGGTCGATCTGGACTCTATGTATTGGCATCTCTTTGATGTACCCTGTGAAGTACAAAGGTTGGTTGTGCTTTGTCTCGCCTAACAGGAGGTCTTCCTTATTGAAGGCGATGGTAGCACTTGGGCTTTTTGGACCGAGAGGCATTCAGTGTAAGGTCCTCTAGCTTCTTTCTTTTCTCCCTTTGAGGAGGTTTTTGATTTTTTGACCCTATAGCCCATCTCAATTTGTAGGACTTGTGGGGCATGTTTGTCAACATCCAGATTCAGCCTTTGCAGTTCTGAAATGAGACTATCACGAGTTTGTGGTGACATTCGTAATAAGTCTAGGATGTGCAGTCGTGCAGGTATGTGTTTGAAGTGCTCGACCAAGTCATACTTGAAAGCCTCCTTTGGGCCTACATTTTCATCATGATCGCCGCTTGGGGCATTTACAACTTGTTTTCCCGAATGATTTACATAAGAAGAAGAAGAAGGTTGGTTGTAGTTTTTGTGGTAATCCCAGCCATAGCGGGTACCTTTCCCAACTTCAAAAGCTTCTAGAGGTGGCTCTTCTTTCGGAAGACCCCCTTCGGGCTCAAGAGGCCGATCCTCCCCATTTGCTGAAAACGCCTCTGTAGTAGCATTGCCGTCTTCAGTTATTGCGTTGCATGGAGCATTTTCCGGGAACAAGTCTTGAACAGCTTCTAAGAACTTTTCTTCTTTGTCCAGTATTTCATTGGTCCAGACATCTCCAATGAGGTTGGGTACCTGAGACTAATTGACTGGGTTTTCTTTGAAGACTTCGTCAGCCAGAGCTTCTTCATGGTGATCAGTCGGAAGAGGCTTGAATTCTGAAGTCACTGTTTCAAGAGACGATGGCTGAGAAGGTACTATCTCAGTGGAAGTCACCCGAGAATATGTAGCTCCAGAAGATATGCTGCCGGATGCATTTTGAGAGTCTGTGGCCTCAGCAGATGAAGCTTCAGAGGCATTATCATCCTGAACTATCACATTGCAGGCAACTTTGATAGAAGATGCCTCCACGATGGACTGTTGGGAATTAGACTCATCCTCCGATGTAAGAGGATCATCAATCCAGCAACTTTCTTCATTTTCCGGAGTCACTGGAGGAGATGCTTGTAGATTCTCAGGGACTTCCGGTTCTGGATTTTGATGAAGCTGGTTGATATGATCCTACTCCTGCTCTATGGCGAGACGCTGCAAGATCCTCGCATATTCTTCGAGATAGGGCATAGGAGCCAGATCTTCTTCTTCATCTGCTCTTTGTGGTTCAACCTGATTGGGATCCACTAGAGCATTTGTTTGTGCTGTGTTAACAGCATTTTGAGCAGCCTCTTGGTCTTCATCATCATCAGACCAGGATCATTGTGGCTGGAAGGGGTTATACCAAATTACTGGCATAAGGTGGGATTCCGGAATCCATTCTTCATCGGAGAGATATTCTCCAGTTTCAAGGGATTCCTCCCACTCATCTATGTCACTGGCAGTGTCACTGGACTCGTATCCATTTATGGAGAATCCAACTACCGAGTTAAAGAGTATGATGCCCCCTGCGTAGTCTCATCCCTGAGCCGTGGTGGCATGAAATCACTGAGAGTGAATTTTCTTATCACTCTTGGAGCTTTGGGGAGGGACTCCTCTGTTGCCCCCAGTGAAGCGGTAGAGGAGGTTTCTGCCTTTTCAAGGACCTCTTGTTTTGTTTGAGCCTTCTCCTACTGTTTGAGCTTGCGGAGTTGTCTCTTGGCTTGGCTTCGCTGTTGAGTGGTCGGCTTTGTTTTGACGATCTCCCAATTTTCATCTTCTAGGAGATCGGGATGTACCCATATGGGCTGTCCATCTGGTGTTGGATAAGGCACCAGCTCTTGGGACGTCTGGGTCATTTTTATCACCTTGAAGGAAGTAGTGATTTTTCCTTTGGTGATTTGGATGTTTGTCCGTATGACACCATGTTAACGGAGGCAGACCCGTAGTTTTTGTCAAAGGTAATGACTCCATTTTTTCACATCTTGTTAATCTTCTCTCTCACAACGAAACATTGGTTGGGAGGATGCGAGACCATTTGGTGGTATGGACAATATCGGGGATCGTTGGTTTTGCCAACATCTCCCGGTCTTTTGGGGTCAGGCAAGGTGAGTTTCCCATTTGCCAAGAGAGCCCCAAATATTTCTTCAACATCTTCATTGAACGGGTATTTCTTCTCTACCCGTTCTTTGAAGGCATCAGAGAGTTCAGGTCTCTTACCTGCAGCTTTGTTTTCAGCTTTCTTTGGCGGCTGAGGGGCTGACTTGGTTTGCACATTGAGAACCTCCTTTTTCTTTGGCTTGGAGGTCAGAATGGCGGTCAGCTCCTTCTTTGATGACTTCTGACTGTTGAGGTCTTTGATCACCGTTTCAGCCTCCATAGATGCTTCTAGGAGTTCTCCCAAGTTCTTTGATTTGTTGCCGATGATCATGGAGCGGATCCTTGCTCTCATGTTGTTTCGGCAAATGTCGACTAGCGACACTTGTGGCAGCACATCTGAGCATTTGTATGCCATTGCTTTCCACTTGTGAATGAAGTCATATGCTGACTCATTCTCTCCCTGTTTAAGGCTGCAGAGTTGAGCCATAGTAACAGGATGATCCTCACCTTTGAAGTAGGTTAGGAAACGTGTCTCTAGCATGGTCCAATTTTGAATGGAGTCCTCTGGCAAAGTGGAGTACCAATCAAAGGCTGTACCTTTTAGGGTACTTGCAAAGAGACGGATCTTGAGAGCATCTTGATCCGCAATCGTTCCTGTCAGGATCTTGAAGTGGATGACGTGCTGTCTAGCTGAACCTTTCCCCGTTTATGTTTAGAGAAGAGGTTGTTTGAACTTTGGAGGGAACGGAACCGAGTCCTTTCATAAGGGATATGGCGGCTTGATTCCATGCTCCTTCAGTGTATCCTCTTCTTTTGCTTTGGCAAGGATATTGTCAACGTCCTTTTTAGTGAGGGCGCGTGACTCATCTTCTCCACCGTTTGCCTCATCTTGTGGAGGAACTTCATCATTGTTTGGTGGACGCTGGAGAGTGAGAAGGAGGTTTTCCATCATAACCTCTATTCTCTGCTGTCCTTGCTCTAGCTGCTGAATGCGTAGAGCCATGTCATCATGTGGTGGAGGTTGCTCAGAGTTTGTGACCAAGACATTCATCCTTCGTGAGTCGAAAGAGGATACTGTCTTAGTGACTGAGCTGGAGCTCATTCTTTTAGATGAAGAGCCCGAGGAATGATCACTCTGGTGTCCTTGGCTCGAAGGAGTGGGAGAGTCTTCCTGATGTCTTCTCGTCCAGGAGACGCTGCGAGTCACCGGTCGTCAGACATGTATTTTTGTTGCTGATTTCTGCCTTCTTTTGGTTTTGCCAACCATGTGAACATCAGCAACTTGGTCGGGTCTTTCTTTTTCGACCCATTTTTGGGAGATTTGAAGCTCAGAATGTTGAGTTCTTTGCTTCTCTAATCTCTTTTGTCGATATGCCGCGCGGCGATGTATGCGACGAGCAATTTGAGCTTCGGTTAGCTCGGGCTGTGCTCTGGCAATGAAGGACGTGGTCCCTCGTGCGCAGCAACCAAGCTTGTCTTCCTTGAAGACTGGCATGGACAGGATATGGACGCGGTCCTTGGCCTATCGCAGCGAAGCTTTAAAACTTTCAAGCCCGGCCCCTGTTGAGATGAAGGGTCGAGTTGCAGTAGAGCAGGCCCTGGCAGGTTCTTGTCGAGGCCTTGTGATGCACGACTTGATTTTGGGCTTGTATGAACAAGCCGGCTCGTGCTGAGTTATTTTGGTAGTTCGGTGGAGGGTAGGTTTCTCTCCTTTGATGTAAACAAGAGGATAGAACCTATTCTCCTTGAGAGGAGCCAGGTATGCTGGCTTTGCAGATGTCCGGGACCTTCTTTGTTTTGGTGAAGATCGCAGGGACCAAGTCTTGGGGCAGACCTGGTTTTTTGTAGGTTGAGGCTTTGTGGGATTGCCACGGGCCTCAGGTTTCTTGGCGACCGCCTTTGGTGTCGGGGCAGCAACACGTTGAGGGGCGGTCTTCTGCTTCTTAGCAATCACCGTCTCTTCTGCGGGTAGTGGGAATGGTCCCAGTGACCCGAAGACGATGGTCTGGGGAGTGGAGGTCGACCCGGTGTTTTGAGAGTTGCCGAGGGAGGTGACGCTTCGGCAGCTGGCGGGGCGCTTGAAAGTGCCCTTGCTTTGCTTCTCTTGAAGCATGACTTGGTACTTGTTTTCGTCGAAGGTGATGGTCAATGAGGCTACCATTGTTAGTTTTGGAAAAACTTCTGAAACAAGACCACATCCATTAGTAATCACAAAAATATGGTGATCATAAATGGGCTATACTACGGTTTTGTCTTTTCAAATCGCTCAGGGGCATGGCCCGTTCTGAGCGTAATGAAGAAGGCAAAAAGCCATAGATGGTACAATTATTCTGAACGCAAGTATGGTCAGCTCGAAATGAGCGTTCCAGTGACTGCTAGAAGCAATTGTAAACCTTGATTCAAGTTACCGAGAAGCGAAGCTCACTCGAGGTAAAATGATATAAGGTTGGAGATACAAATGTGTCGGTTGCGAATACAGTAGACCCGAAAGGGAGTACTAGCACCGCTAGGCACAAATGTTGTAAATCGCATCCTTGAAAAAGGACACGAGATGAGATTTTTTTTTTGAAATGTCAAGATTGAATTCTCAAAAGAGAGCAAATGGTATTCCAATCCGAATACAGGCTCAAACATTTCTGCGAGCCTAAATCCGAAAAAGGAAAGAACCAGGATTTTTCAAATTTGAATCCAATAATGACGGAAGTTTTTTTTCTGAAAAGTCAAGATTGAATTCATAAAAGAGAGCAAATGGTATTCCAATCCGAATACATGCTCAAACATTTCTGCGAGCTTAAATCCGAAAAGGGAAAGAACTAGGATTTCTCATATTTGAACACAATAGTGACAGAAGTTTTTTTTTTTTTTAAGAGTTTTTTTTTTTAAGAGTGCACATAGGTCTTCCAATTCGGTCTTATGAAACCTTAGTGGATAGATTAGCCCCCAGGTAAGGGTATGATTACTTAATGAACCCGTTTGAAGGACCCTTACCTCGAATAGTCTAGCTGCCTCCACACTCTGGACCAGGCTTTTCTTATATCCACTTTGGTCAAAGAACGCAATTGGTGCAACCTTGGTGTTTTTTTTTTTTTAAAGATCTCCAATGGACCCATCAAAGAGAGAGAAATGGCTCCTCCCAATCTGAACGTTGGCTCAAACATTTCTGTGAGCCATTGTACGAAAAGGAAAGAACCAAAGTTTCTCCAATTTGAATCCAAAAGAGAGAAATTTGAAAAGTTTTTTTTTTTTAACTTTTTTTTTTTTTTTGAAAGAATTCCAATGGACACATCAAAGAGAGGAAAATGGCCCCTCCCAGTCAGAACGCTGGCTCGAACATTTCTGCGAGCCATTGTACGAAAAGGAAAGAACCAAAGTTTCTCCAATTTGAATCCAAAAGAGAGAAATTTGAAATTTTTTATTTTTAACTTTTTTTTTTTTTTGAAAGAATTCCAATGGACCCATCAAAGAGAGGAAAATGACCCCTCCCAATCCGAACGTTGGCTCAAACATTTCTGCGAGCCATTGTACGAAAAGGAAAGAACCAAAGTTTCTCCAATTTGAATCCAATGAAAGGAATTTGAAAATCTTTTTTTTTTTACCTTTTTTTTTGAAAGAATTCCAATGGACCTATCAAAGAGAGGAAAATGGCCCCTCCCAATCCAAACGTTGGCTCAAACATTTCTGCGAGCCATTGTACGAAAAGGAAAGAACCAAAGTTTCTCCAATTTGAATCCAAAAGAGAGAAATTTGAAAAGGTTTTTTTTTTAACTTTTTTTTTTTTTGAAAGAATTCCAATGGACACATCAAAAAGAGGAAAATGGCCCCTCCCAGTCTGAACGCTGGCTCAAACATTTCTGCGAGCCATTGTACGAAAAGGAAAGAACCAAAGTTTCTCCAATTTGAATCCAAAAGAGAGAAATTTGAAATTTTTTTTTTAAACTTTTTTTTTTTTTTGAAAGAATTCCAATGGACCCATCAAAGAGAGGAAAATGGCCCCTCCCAATCCGAACGTTGGCTCAAACATTTCTGCGAGCCATTGTACGAAAAGGAAAGAACCAAAGTTTCTCCAATTTGGATCCAATGAAAGGAATTTGAAAAGCTTTTTTTTTTAACTTTTTTTTTTGAAAGAATTCCAATGGACCCATCAAAGAGAGGAAAATGGCCCTCCCAATCCGAACGTTGGCTCAAACATTTCTGCGAGCCATTGTACGAAAAGGAAAGAACCAAAGTTTCTCCAATTTGAATCCAAAAGAGAGAAATTTGAAAAAAAAAAAATTTAACTTTTTTTTTTTTTGAAAGAATTCCAATGGACCCATCAAAGAGAGGAAAATGGCCCCTCCCAATCCGAACGTTGGCTCAAACATTTCTGCGAGCCATTGAATGAAAAGGAAAGAACCAAAGTTTCTCCAATTTGAATCCAAAAGAAAAAAAAAAAAAATTTCTTTTTTGGTTGAGAAAAAAAAGAGTGGAAACAAGTTCAAAGAAAGAAGTTTCCAAAGAATCCCATCTCATGGTTTTTTTTTTAGATACAAGATCCAACATAGGCCACCAACTAGGAATGAGCCAAGGATTCTAAGCATCGTGTTCTCAAATGAACGAGTCCCACCGGGTATGCCAACTAGATGGACCCGTCTTTTTCTTTCTTGCCTTCCTCCGTCCCGGGTCCGCCGAGGTGCGGCGGGGCGAAGAGAAAAAAAAGAGCAAGCATCAACATTTTTTTTTTGTACGGGTTTTCCAGATTTTCTATTCTACTTGGAATTTGAAATGGTGATCCGGAGATTCACCTTCACAAGTAGAAAGGAAATCAAACTTTTTTTCTAACTTTCCATTGCACATATATTTTAAAGAAAGAGACAGATTTAGAATGCCGTGAAAGGCAATTTTTTTTAGTTTGCCATGAAAGGCAGTTTTGTGCCGTAGAAGGCGATTTTGCCATGGAAGGCGATTTTACAAATCTTATCAATAGTGAAAGACAAGAATTGTGATTTTTTTTTTGTCTCTAAAAAAATACAAAATAAAATAGAATGGGGAGAAAGAGGGATCTGACTTCTCAAGCGATTGTGGGGACTCGTTCAGATGGACGGTCGGGAGTCATGTGTGGACTCCGCCATCGTCCTTCAAATGAGAACACTTGATGCTTTAGTTCACTTGGCTTGGCTTGGACCCTAGATTTTTAGAGGACAAAGACCAAGGGAAGGTCCTATATCCAATAAAAAAAACGGGTAGACGGGCTGAAAAGCCGCATCTAAGCCATGTTGGATAGAAGAAGAGGGTGAAACCTTGGGGGGGGTGGCCCCCCAAGGGACTTTGATCACCTTGGTTAATTGTAGTGTCCAATGATGATCGAATAATTTTGACGTCGGATCCGTGATGTTGACGAAGATCGACGGATATGATGCCTCAAAAATCAAATTTTAAGAAAATCACAGTGGCCAAACTTCGCGAAACGCGAAAAGAATAGGAAAAACGGGCGTTTCGGCAAAAATCCGGCGGCCCGGATTTCCAGGGTCGCCGGCGACCATGGGCCAAGGTCGCCGGCGACCTTGGAATTTAGTCCATTTTCCGGTCGCCTTCCGGTCGCTGTTTCTCGGGCTTTTTCCCTTCTGTTTTCTCATGTATTTTTCTTGACATTTCTTCTCATTTATTAGCTTGATTCCACTGAAGAAAACCCATCGAAAGGCTGTGAAAATCAGAGTACAAAGTTTCCTATTTTTGGAAAAGCCGAAGACTCCGTAGCCGATTTTCCGCCAAGAGTTGAAACTAGGCCAAACGATGTCGGAATGACCTGAAATTTGAGGTGAAGCTTCTTGGGCATTAGATAGGACCAACCATGGGCTTTTATTTGAGTTCTGAAGCTGTTTGGGGTCCCGTCGATGCTTGACTTGATTTCACCGTGTGGAAGATGTCGAGCTTTGATGTACGGTCATTCGATGTCCAATTGACCTGAAATTTGATAGGGAGCCTATTGGAGTCATTTTGAGGTGATCCATTAGCTCCGATTTGGATGCCATGGTCCCAGGGAGTTTCGCCGCCGGTAGGCTTGATTTTGCTTCGGAGCGTCAAAACCAGGTCAAACGTTGTCGGAATGACCTGAAAGTTGACGTGCGGCCTTTTGGAAGCATGTAGAAGCTACTCATGTTTTTTATTTGATGAGTGGCGGCATCGGAGGTTCTCGCCGCCGGAAGGCTTGATTTCACCGTTCGAGAGTTGATGGAGGGTCAAACGATGTCGGTTTGACTTGAAATTCGACGTGGAACCTTTTGGAGGTATTTTGAGACCATCCATAGGCTCTGATCGAAGATTTGATGTATTTGACACTGTCGCCGCCGGGAGCTTCCGCTCAGCTGTTGGAGGATTGAAGTTAGGCCAAATGGTGTCGAAATGGCCCGAAACTTCATGTGTACCTTTCTTTTAGCTATTTTGAAGGATCTTGCAGTTTTTTGTTTGATTTTGACAAGATCTGATGTTTGAAGCAGCTTTGTCTATTTGTAGTAGGATGCGGCTCCATGTAGCTTTTGATGTTGAGGAGGCAGAGTGACATTTTTGGTGTCAACAGTTGAAGGAGCAGGTTTTGTACATTTTTTATTAGTTAAATGAGTAGACTTTATTGTACATTTTATTTTAGTTGAATGAGCATGTTTTATAGTACATTTTATTTGAGTTGAAGGGGTAGGTTTTATTATACATTTTATTTGAGTTGAATGAGCATGTTTTATTGTATATTTTATTTTTGTTGAATGGGAAGGTTTTATTATACATTTTATTTTTGTTGAATGAGCAGGTTTTATTATATTCAGCGTAAAGGAGATTTTTGAGGTGGCAGGCAATAATTTATAAAATAAATCTATTATTTTTAGCGACAAATTTTATTTGTCGTCTAATAAGAATAAATATATCTTTGTATATTATCCCCGACGTATATAATTTGTCGCCTAAGGGAATTTGTGTCAAGGTTAAATATTGGGCGATGAATTAAGGTCGTTGCCTAATGTCTACAAACTATGCGCGACAAAACTAATTCGTCGCCTATTATAACTCATGGCAATTCATGCACTATTTAGCGACAATATAGTTTTGTCAGTAAAAGATATAATTCGGCGACGATTCCATTTTGTCGCCAAATTCCTTTTCACCATTTTTCATTCATTTTTTTACAATGAATTATAGGTATTTGGCGACAAAAAATATCCTTTTTGCCGACATAACGTGTTGTCACAGAAAATTGATATTTGGCGACGAAAACGTGTTGTCGCAAAAAATTTCATTTGGCAACGATAACGTGTTGTCGCAGAAAATTGATATTTGGCGATGATTAGTTGTGATTGTTGGCAAAAATATTCACTGACGCCTAATAAGCGACGAACTGGCGACTAAAATGGCTTCGTCGCAGAATATATTGGGCGACGATTTTGTGATTTTCTGAGATAAATATTTGCGTCGCGAAAAATGATTTTTATTGTAGTGTGACACTCTAAAAGAGAGTAGTAAGTTGGCTTTCTCAATCTACCTTGTATTGGACAATTAATGACTATATGTGATAAATTAGGATTGGTTAGGAATAAATTTTGATTCGTTAATTCTATTGCATTTCATATTGAGGTTATATCTCTCCATTGGCTATCAATCGGGGCTAATTATCCCTTGCATTATGATTCCAATATTCATTCCCCTAGTTCAATATTCCGTTGTAATATACATAATTATTTGGTATTTGATGAGATTTGGAATTGAGTAAGCATTCGTAAGCATATTATACTATTCGTTTTGATTATGAAATTATGTGTAAACTTACTCAAATTCGATTATTATTCGATTCGATCGAGTTGGCATTACTTGGCTTCGACCTTGTGATACCCGACGGAGATAAACTTGGTTTAGTATTCGAGACTACTGTAGTAAGTTGCCTGGAGCACCGGAACTCCAGACCTGGGTAGCCAGCTAGCCTTTGGCCGGGCCGCTGGTGACATTCCAACTAGATTCGCTCTCTTTGAGATGATGAGCTAAATGTAATAGCCACATTGTATGTTTTACTATTTATTTGATTCGTAAAGCATAAATTTATTCAATATTGCACGACTGCCTTGGATTCCTTGATATTGACATTTTATGATCACTTATCATTTAAATTCGATTGATACATTATGTATTTCCTTATTAATGCTTATACTTGTCAATTCGTCGTATTTGAGGTACTATTCTTGTGTCACAAAAGCAGGTGCAGCTCCCGGCCTTGAAGAGGCCCATGAGGGAGAGGAGGATGCCCAATCCAAGACTAGAAGAGTGGGCCGGCAATGGGCCTACGTAGTCCGAGATCATGGAGGGCGATGTGATTACTTCTTTTGGGATTAAACAATAGAGTGTGGCTAGCCCTTTTTGTGTGGGCCACACTATTTTTAATATTTGTCATTCTTTTGTAATACGATGTTGGGTGATTTTTGTAGTTCCCACTTTATTTGAATGTGTAATTATATTTTGTGTAAACTTAACACTCAGTTTTAAATGGGACTATGCAATGGTTCAAGTGATTATTGTTGTTATGCTTCCGCTGTTTGATTATGATTGGAATGTGGAAAAGAGAAATTTTATCCTTTGTATTACTGTATTTGACTCGAGGCTGGTATAGTGACGTGGGATTATGAGTGTCACACCTCGGGGATTACCCTAGGCTAGGGTGATTCGGGACCGGGATGTGACAGACCTCTATGCTGTTACGCCCATGGCCCCCTACTGTAATTACTAATGAAAGTAATATTAAATTCTAGCATTTTCCAATCTTTTGACTTGTATAATTATTTTGGATTTTTAACCACATTTCCAATTCACACCACTGCATCTGTACATAGTGTTTTGGCCATTGACCTTTTTACATTTTACATTAAATAAAGACTGCAGCTCTGTTCTCATTAAGTATGGAGATTTTCCATTATATGTTTTGATTTTTAGATTGATGAGGTTTTTTGGCACTAACCCATCTTCCGTGTGCGTTGCTGTGTTTAGAAACTAAATCCATGACGACACTCGGGCTTTGGTTTATATAATGCCTCAACAGAAATATCTGTTTTGTCTTCTGCTTCTACTTGTTAGAACAATGTATTTTGTTTTTCCTTTTTTCCCCCCTCTTTCTTGGTTGATATCAATAAGAGGTGCTAGTGTCCGATTAGAGGTTATTGCATTTTTAACCTATACATTTTTTTTGCAGGGGGCGTGAAAGACTGATTTGTGGGTGAGGAACGTCTTGCTCAATATTTGCTAGCAACTTTGAACATACGAGGCACACCACTCCACTGGAGGCACTCGTATAATAAAAGAATTGAGGAACCTGAAAATGAATTTGTTGGAGAAAAAGAAGGCTTCCTTAGAAATTCTTTGCTGAAGAGGAAAATGGCGAATAGATCCGATGTTCGGTATATTGAGGTAAAGAACTACTTAGTCATTCCTTTCTGACAACATCCTAATAGAACAAAACAATATTCTAGTAGTTCCAAAGTGCATACACCAAGTTGATTTATGCGATCCTATTTATCTTATCCTGCCCAAATTCTATTTTATAGTGGATTCCTCAAAAATCATTTTCTGAATTACCCATTGAAGGAAGATGATTGGAAATTTTTGCAACACCAATTCAACATTGGAATCTTCATTAGATGTCAACAATGAGAATATCAACTTTCTTTAGTTCCACATGCTATCTATGAATTCATGATACCAGCTCCATATTTGAGAATTAATTTCATATGATTTTCAGATAGACTTATATTTAACCTGGCCCTTTATTTACACACTGTAAATTTTTTTTTTTTTTTTTTTTTGGTAACATACACACTGCAAAATGTTGGCATTAAAAGTTGTCATGCTTGATAGAAAGTGAAAGTCAATCCATATTGCCCACTCTGTCCTTTGTTCATTGGGAGAAAAATAACCTCATGTATTCCTTTGCAGCCAAATGCCTCTTTGACCATTCTTGAAATTCTTCCGGCAGTTTATAAATGCACTCCATCAGTAATCGGCCTTTCTGCATCTCTTCATTTAGATTACAAACTTCCGAGAAAAAAACTTTCAATTTCTTTGATTTGATTCTTCAGTCAATTTTCAAGCTGTTAATCGTCTAACTGGCAATATAGTTTATTTTCCTTTTTCCGCTTGCCATCCAATGAAAAATTTGGTATTGCTTTCACCTTGTTCATAAAAAATTGTTTCAGATCCATGTTGCCAAGCACACACATAATACCCTCACTTGTGTTATATCATTTGTCTGTAATCCTCTTTTTTTCTTTATTTTGTTTTATCCCCATATTTTCGTTTTTTTATGTTGCGGATGCATGACATGGCTTCGTATGCTTGAGCTATCAATCTTTGAAATAAATCTATGATGACAATACCACAATATTTTTACGCAGGTTTGTTTACATGGAATTGAGTTTCAAATGTCATCATAAAAGTGGCTAAAACTGAAGAAACAAAGGTGAAGATTCATAGATGGCCTTCCCTATGGAAAATGAATTAAAGGAGGGAATGAAAATTACTAGTCAGCCATCACCCCAGTAAATCAATTACAAAGAAAAGGTTGTCATGTACATCATCATCTTACATCCTTCACACTCACCTCTCTAATAATCCTTGCAACCCAATTTATCATGAGTTCCAAGGAATTCGATTTCATGAAAACAGGCCCTTTTGGGATGTCTTAATGTTATACTGTCATGATTGAATTGATTTATAGTTACAAATGCATTTATTGTGATATTATTACAATACAATTGCTAAAAAACCTCAGCATGATGTATATATTTTTTAAAATGAAAGCATAGATTTCTAGTTTCTTGTTTTTCTTATTTTTATTTCTTAATATTTAGTTTTTTTTCTCATTGGTATTTGATTGACAACCGCAAATATAAATTTAGCTTGTTATCATCTTTGTTTGTTAATGATATTTGCAACCATTCATGGTTGCATTTCTTCTGAGATTGGCCATCAAGATAGCAGCTATGCAATTTCATGGCCCCCCAATGGTCGATTAGCCGCATAAAAAATCACTACAATGGAGCAATTCTAGCCGTCTGATGACTGACCTTTGATCAAACACCATCTTTTTGTGATGCAGATTGGCAATGCTGCCATCAACAATGAAACAAATGTATTTGGCAAGTATGAGTTTGTCTGGACTCATGCACTTATTTCAGATGAAACCTGGTACAACATTTTCAAGTACTGGGATTTCTCTCCTAGTGTCACATACTAGCCACCAGAATGTATCGGTACCCACAATGAAGTTGGCTCAGGTCTTCAAGACATTGATATCTTCAATATCTATTGCTCCTTTTGTCATTTTACCAATCTCACTACCAGACCCAACAGAGTTTTGATAAATTATCATCTAAGTTCCTTTGAGTTTTATTTTTTTATGTTCATAGATCCAAGAGAAATTTTACAAACTACTCAATAATATTATCTAACATTCTGTAAAATGGAAATTTGGGTTGCATTGGCTTAGGGAGATCATGAAAGTATTCTTTATTTCGGATTGTGTTTGTACTGCAGATCATGGATTTTGATCCATGTTCCGATCGCTATGTAGATGCATATTTTAATCTTCCTGAAGTCCAAGAGGCATGGATATGACTGGAAGTTCTGCAGGTAAAAATGTGACCCACATTTTCAATGGTATCATCATCACCATCATCATCAACTGTTTAAATCTCACCCAACTCCCTTCGACTAAGTTTAAGTTGATGCCCTGAAAAACCAACTATGACTCGTTAGTCAACTTGATGTCTTGACTCATGCGAGCTGAGTTTTACAGGATTGGTCACAAGTTCAGACAATGGTTCTTAGCTTAGTGGACTCTGTTAAACTTTGCAAATTAACTCAACTAGGTAAGAAAAACCAAGGACTCGCTGCGAACACTTTCGCTAAAAATCTTTTAGAAAAGAAAACTACTAGAATTTATATTTATATATATATATATATTACTGTGTTTTTGAGTTTTTAACTAATGATCTGCATTCCTGGGCATTTATCTCAAAGCTCCAAGATTCTTCCTGGCTTAAGTTTGAACTAATTGATTTTCAATGGGTCCAAAATGAGGGTCTATATCCAGATTTTTCTAATGGAGTCAATACGATACCTGCCTAAGAAATTACAGATAAAAAAAAAAAAAAAGATACGTGCGTAATTAGAGAGGTTGATTATCATCTCAACATGTCTATCTAATAGAGACTTGGAAGATATACAAAATGGAATGACACACCTTGGAGCATCATGAACCTCTTTAGCGAGTTCTTCGGCCAGGGAATTCGAGTTTGGGTGTATAGGTGAATCTCTATTTCTTGTTATTTCATTTCATGCTTATATTAGAATAATCAGTAACATATGTGGGCACCACCCACAATAAGCATGTTTTAAAACATGCCTGAGTTCCTCACAGCCCGGCTTAGTGAGTTGATTGAGTATTAGAACCATGAAGAGAGAGGACTAATTGGTTTTTTGTTTTATGAGATGCAGTGGTGATAATGATGGAAGGGTGCCTACTGCATCAACCAAATATTACTTGAAACTCCTTGAACTTGAAGTGAAGAGTCCATGGAGACCTTGGTACGACATGAAAAAAGAGGTAGGTAGTTCCATCACTTGAACTCATATTCACATTTCTTTCTTAACCTTTCAAGTTTCAGACCGTGGATTGGAGGGGTCAGAGTTATTCCTCTGTAGATTTTAGGACCATGTTTAAAACCTCTTTTATAGTTGGGTCCGGGTCCGGGTCCACCGAGACAAGAAAAAAAAATAGATCGGGTACAAGCCCGCAAGTCCTATACCCATGGACTTTAGCATGGTAGTAAATGGATTAGGGCTAGACCTCTTGATAAATTCGAGTTCTACTTTTTCACTCAAACAACATTTGCTGTCATTTTTCATTTCATTATTTTACTAAAAGGATACATGTATAATGCATTTGTTAGGTTGGAGGATATACTGAGGAATACAGGGGCGATCTAACGCTAGTCACAGTAAAAGGAGTAGGCCACGAGGTGCCAAGCTGTCAACCAGCTCGAGCGCTCACACTCATAGACTTCTTCCTCAAAGGGAGTCCTCTTCCCTCCGTGTCTACCTTTAACTAGGCCTCGATGTCTTCTAATTAATCTCTCTTCTTCCTTAGTACGTTACTAATCTACTATCAATTCTTGTTGGATAATGAGCACATAAAAAATCTTCTTATAGTGACAATTGGCTACAGATTACTAATATAATAAAAGAAAAATGTTGCTCATTTGCAATGTTGGTTCTTTCCATATTGTTTGTGTAGCATGGATGGCATCTCAGAATGGTTTGGGATGTACTCGTGATGAGTACTACATCATGCAGACTGACTGGTAAAGTCTTGTACTATATATGAATGCATAAGCAAGATGTGGATGGGTTAAGCTATCAAGAAAGTAAGAACCCTTAAAAAAGCCTAGAGCAAGGTACAGTGGAAACGAAATGATCAATTAGTGTGGCAAGTGGAAAAGGCGATCAAGGTCCAGCACAAGTCCCGCTTGCTTTGGGCCACTGCCATAAGGCATATAATAGAAAATAAGTAAATAAGTGCATATAAGCGATACACCCGATTCATCGAAAATCAAAATTCCCTCCTATATTTTGAGGATCTTAATTAACTTGTAGGGAGAACCATTATTATAGAAGTCCTCCAATTCATAATTTTAATATTAGAATAATCATCTTAAGTTTAAAATTAGAATAATCAAATGGTATTGAAAAGATTTCAATATGAAGGGGTCGTTTGCCTTTTACGCATAAGATATGAAAATGGGTTTTACATATGTCAATGTAACATACGCAAATGTTGAAACACATTACCTTGTTTGTCAAAATCGCCAATTTCAAATGATCAAATGAGTAAATGAGAATATTGAATGGTTTTACATGTGTTTGGATTTTATAGATGCATTTTAAAAATTTCTCAGGATATAATTTTGCAAAATGAAACTAAACATCTTGATGCTTATTATTAATATGAGAATATTGAATGGTTTGGATTATAAAATTGGGGTCCCACAAAAGTGAAAAAAGTTAGATCTATAGGTTGGGATTTTTGGAAGTTTTTTCATGAATTTCTAAAAATATATGAAGATTTAAGATATCAAATAAAGCACCTTAGGGGTTTAAGCCCTATAAAAAAGATGGGCGGCTTGGATCATGAATTTGGAGCCTACAAAAGTATTTTAACTACTTTTTACTATAGTAAGGGGAGTTTTCAAAAAATTATATAATTTCTTGCCCATTTTTAAATAAGCATGTGAAAATTTGGATATTTCAAAATGTATAAGGTTTTCTATATTTCTTTCAATCAAGTCCTCTCTATAGAAAATATTAAAAAATGGAAAAATCACCTGTATCACTAGTTTTTCTTTTTCCTTTTCCTTATTTCCTCCCCAAAAGCCACCACCTTTCTTCTTTCTCCTTCCTCCTCCAAACGTAAGGAAGAAATAAGAAGTCGTTATGTGAAACTTGTTGCTATGGTATGCTCGCATCCCACAAAAGCAAGAAGCCCGTTGTGATCGTGAAGTAGGCTGGGGCTCACTTCCTTAAAATATGGGTTTTAGATTTCCCATTGAGAAGACCCTGTTAAAAATGAAATTACCAAAAGGGGTACTCTAAAGAGCTTTTGAGCTTTACCAAAGAAAAAAAGCCCTAAAAGCCCTTTTTTCGAGCCCAACCAAACATGGCCTAAGTACGATTAGAGGCTAAGCGAGTCTGATTTACTGGTAGGATTGTGCGTGGAAAGATCCCAAGGACTATGCTATAATTACGAAAATTTTGTTTTATTCCCTTTTTTAGGTGGGGATGCTTCTCTTGAACTAACTTTTCCGGCTCTTATTTTTCCTCCTCATCTTTTCCTTTCTCCTTTTCCCATTTCCACCTTGTTATAAGTGAAGATCAAGGACCTCCCAAGTGCTATGAATCATCTTGTCTTCTTCCTCAAGCATCTTCAAGCACATCCACCCCATTTCTCAAGCTTCTCACCATTTCTACAACCATAGGTAAATGGTTTTCATTGTAGAAGCTAGGGTTTATTGTTAATCTAACTAGAACTGTGATCTTATAGCCCAATAGCCTTTTTCCTTTAGTTTGTTTGTGAATCTTAGATTTTGTTGGAGTTTCCCAATAGTGGGTTTGAGTTAGGGTTTGTTTTTTCAGTTCTCTACAACCATAGCAAGTGTATATACATTAAATGCGTATATGTATGATTTATTGATTGACTCTGGCTTTTATTACACTCTAGAAACCTTGAGCTCATTTAAGTTTATTTTAATGTTTCACATGCAATAATAGATTGGTATTTGGATGGACTTGAATGGAGGTATTTAGAGCTTAGTTTAAGGTCTATTGGAGAGGGATTAACCCATTTTTATTGTATTGATATTAGGTGTATGGATGAGGGGTTGAATCCCCCAGTTTCTGAGCAGAAACAGATTCCAGGATTTCATTTTTTGAATCATTATGGTCGACTGTGAGAGGTTTCATGGTCAACCGTGGAACCTAGAACTTGAAACCCTTGAGTTACAGTCTGGCCGGCAGATTGGCATGCAACCGAGTTTGTGTGTTCACGGTCGACTATGGATACCTCACGGTCAACTGTGAACACTACACCCCTACCCCAAGCATTCCACAATGAATCCACGATTGCTTGAGCCAGTAGCATGTATTTTTGACAAAATAGACCACGGATAGTCGTGGGTACCCCGCAGTCAATGGTGGATGCACAGTTTCTTGTGAAAGGGGACTTCACCTTAGATCTTTTGGGCTTAGTTTTGGGACCCTTGGTACCATATTTTAAGGACTAATTGGGAGACCATTAGTAAAGGATGTTTGAGTTGAGATACCCTTATGGATTGTCTAGATAACGTACGAGGTACAACCTATATCAGACTAGGAAGTAGTGTGGTGAGGGGATATCCACTATTATATTATGCACCAAGGTGAATTGATAGGATATAGAGGACCTAATTTCCTCCTAGGACTGAATAATGATATTTTATACGAAGAACGCTATCATTGGCCTAGGATTTGACTGCAACTCTCCCTTTACAATTGTGTGATTAGAGATTGACTTGTAGACCTTGTTATTGATGTCCACATGCCTTGAGCATTTTCCTTAGCTTTGTAATTTTGTTTTTCGGGATCACATTGAGAACTTAGATGGACCGGACCTAAGATCCCCTCTTCGTTATTTTTATTGGAATTGTGTACATGTTATCACTTAGTATTGATCAAGGTGTTGAGGTTGGGCAGCTTTGATTGTGAAGGCTTTGAGCGGACTATTTGTATTGGTATTGTACTGGAAATTAGTTGATTGATTGAGAAGTAGTTCCTTTTTCGTTTAATGAATCTTGTTTACACAAGATAAGTCTAACCCCTCATTGATTGTATCATAGGACTCTTTGAGTCAGGCACCATTCAGCTGTTATCGTCTGACACGACTAGGGCATCACTGTGGGAGAACCATGGTTCAAAATTGTGATTCACGGTCATCAAGGGCCCATTGCGGAGCGAATTTTTATTTGACCCCAAAGAAATCCGAAAAAAATATCCAAAAAATCCGGAATATTACAAAATGATAGAAAATAATATTTTTTTTCCATTGGTTTACACTTTAAAGCAAAATAATGGTCCCCTCAAGTCATAACATCATGTATCATTGCTGTATCGATGTATATACTAAAATAAGCTGAAATACAACAAATTTGACATAATGCAACCATAATTTTAGGCAAACTAATAGTGCTAAACATTTAAAATCTACAATCTAGCAATAAATACTAATAGGGTTAGTGCATGTGCAGTGCCAGTACTTAAAAGTCAAGACTCAACTCAATAACTTAGTCATCAAGGTGTGCTCACCAGCCCCACCTTTAAGTTTCAAATTTATAGTAACATTCACCACATCAAAATGAATTAACTTGCTAACTTAAAGTAGTGGAGTTTGGAGTTTGGTGTTTGCAACTTACCTTTGCTTGATAGCCTAATGCCAGAACGTGTGGCGTCCTGCCTCGATATTATCATCATCATCATTATTTCTTGAAGGGTAGAAATAGGCACCAAATTGTTATATTACACAGCCTCCACTCCCATAGTGCCCATAAGGTTGTTGTGCCTGTGGATGCGGTTCAGGAACGAAGATTGCTTCATAAAGTGAGGCCGAGTCATTAGTAGATTGAGATGACTGAGGGTAGTCTTGGTGTTGCCAATAAAATTTTTGGGGACGGTCAAGGTGCTGATGTAGATGTGATACATAGTAGTCACCATACATGACTTGTTGGTGGCCGACATCACCACCACTAGTACACTCTCCCCCGCCATATCCACCTGTATGTGATGATTCAGTTGGTGGGACAATCCTCTAGTACCCATGGGTCGGGTCTATGTTACCAGAAGAAGGAAAATGTTCTACTGTCTCTATCATGAGGGGTGGTACCTCACCACCATCACCACTGCCATCCCCATCAGAATCATGTGGCACATCTGAAGATGAGCTATTGCTGCTGAGGCTAGTGTCCTCATCATCATCAACCTCATCTTGCATCTCCTGAGGGACAACCCCATGCCTTCGTTGATGGATAGGATTTATCTCACGTGGTGCTCGGCAGCTCTCATTGGCTCAGGCCTTTCCCCAGTCAAATCCTAGACCATATTACCAATCTCTTCATCATGATCTAGCACTGGTTCTTCTACCTCTTCTATCCATTGTGCCAACACATCATCATTCTCTGAAAAAATATAATTTTGATTGATTGGATAGAAGTAATCTATTTGGTCCTCAAACTCTCTCCTTCTTCTTTGTCTATGGCAGAGCTTAATGTTGTAATGTATATACACCAATTTATTCAAATTTTGCATCGTCGGCCGATTTCTCACTTAAGTGTGAATGCATGAAAAGGTGATCCAATTCCTCTCACAATTTGATGATGTAGTTGTTTGACTAAGGACTTTTATTGCTATTTTCCTTAGTATTGGAGCACTTTCTCCATAGTTTAACCACCACTCAACTGAAAATAAAATGGAAGTATATTTATTAATCAAATCATACATGATTCAACTTTTAAACTTACGTAGAATGAATGAAACTACCATGATCTTTACCTGGAAATGACTTCATGATAGATCGTCTGGTGGTCAGTGTCCCAAAACTACCAAAGGCTTCATTGTATATATCAATTTGGGATATACCATAAATAAAATAAGGATGAACTAACTCTTTATGCTCTTTCAAAAAGAAAAAAAGTACCTATTAGTCCATTACACTTACTTGGTTCATAGCCTCAAATGCGTCATCCTCATTTTCTACAAGTTTTTCAATAACATCTTTGAGACCTACACGTATCTCATCTGTTACTGTCTTTATTTTCATTGTATCGATACTGTAGGTTGAAGAAATAACCTGCATAGTATATTAATTTAGAGAGATAAAATCACAGTTTAACAATACTTAAAAGTTACGATAGTTAGAAATGCAGTATGTGATTCTTTACCTGCAGCGTGTAAGTCAGGATGGACTTGGTTTTCCCAACGTTTGTCGATGATCTCTGAGGGCTATCTCTAAATATCCTCTAAAGGCTGTAAAAAAATAAATCTTTGGGGGCCAAGAAAAACCCCTCTCCTTGATCATGGGATTCATCAACAGGAACTAAACCCTTTGTAAGTTGGAGTAGCACTCCAACCTTATCATTTTTGCACTTCCCTTGATTGTTTTGCAATATTTGGGTAGGTTTTTACTATTTTAAGGAATGTAACGCTGGAGCCTTGCCCTTCAAAATAATATATATAGCAAGAAACCATGTTGAACCATGACAGCATCTCACTCGATTTTAGGGAAGAAGAAGAAAATGAAAATCATGAATTATCACTACTGGGTTAAAACCTGTGTGTTCGTAATTTTAGACAAAAAGCAATCACAATTTCATGCCCCATCATTGATTACAATCCATCTCATTTTGTAGTCCCTCCCCAAAAAGTAGCAACTAAATCCCAATAAAACAGAAATCTCATCAATGTTGGGACCATTGCAAATTCTCACGCAAGAGCCTCGGTGTCTCTTTTCAGCTTCTCAATTGGTTGGCAACTTAGTGGTCGCTGAGCCCACAGAGAGGGTTGGTGTCATTTTTGTTGATGAGTGGTAAGTTGTGTTATACTACCATTTTGACAAGGATAATCAACGAACCCATTGCTTGGGTTGATCACTAGCGAAGCTACGAAGGTGAGTTTGACAACTTTGGTCTGATCATCGGTTTGAGGATGGTAGGCCGAACTTGTCCGTTGGTGGGTACCCTGTAACGTAAAAGACTCTGATATATGATCCATAAACATTGACTCGATCTTTATCACTAACAATTGAAGTTGGCATTCCATGCAACTTTGATATATGATCTACAAAAGCATGAGACGCTATGGCAGCTATATAAGGGTGTGACAACAAACAATGCAATAAAACGGCCATATTTGCTCAGTCGATCAACTAAGTACCAAAATAACACTTTTCCCATGAGAATTAGGCAATCCTTCTATAATGTTTATGAATATTACAATCCATATCCTTTGCAGAATTGGCAATGGTTGCAATAGCTCAATAGCTTAGGTGAAGCTAATGTTTTAAGGGTGGCGTCAATAGGGGATAAAATTAGAGAAATTAGTTTGAAATGGTTTTGGCATGTCCAATGCAGGCCGGCAATGACGTTAGTAAAACCAAGAAAAATGGATAGGCCAAAGAGGACAGGGATAGAGGTACTAAAAATACATTTGACGATGTGCGATTTACCTAAGGATTTGACTCCGTATAGATTGAAAGATTTGGAAGCGAAAATAATTGTTGATTGATTTGATGAATGGCTGTTTGGGATGTGTGATATCATACCTTCTCTATGATTCATTGGGCGTACAATGTCGTACCTCTTTTTTCTTAAAAGAAGATACCAAATACTACAGTAAATTATATCTAACTTTTAAGTAATTAATGTACAAAAAGGTTATTAAAAAAAGGTAGAATAGAACAAAAGCAACATTGACATTTATAGAGCATTCCGAAGTAACCAAAACCACTTTGTCTCCCATTTGATTGTCATCATCACACTTGGTCAGCCCATCCTACAATCACAAGTTGGCATAAATTCGGAGGGCATATATGTTCAGTTCGGATTGTCTAGGCATGAGTCATTGACTTAGGGAACATTTATGCGTGCCTGCGGAAAATCAGTTCCATGAAAAGAGTTTCCATTTTTTATGATAAATCTTTTCGGACTTTCCCCCTTTGAAAATGATTTTTCACAAATTTGTAGAAAAAGTTGGGTCATTTTTCTGACTTTCCTTGAGGAAAACTGATCGCACAAAATATGTAATTTTAAATATTAAAAAAAGCTTTTCCACTTTCCATGTCTTTTCTATGGAAAAATGACTGCACAAACATGCCCTTATTAGAGAATCTCTAAATCTCAAGAGTGAAACTCCACAATGGGCAACCAATGAAAATTCCAGCTGCTAAATATCTATGTCCTCACCATACATCGGACGTCTTGCACATTTTACTCCAATAGATATTCGCTCCACTAAAGATTGACCATATAAGGAATAAAGTGATCAACATAATCTTATGTATTAATAATGTTATTTAACTTAAGGTCAATCATACAAAGAGCCAGACCAACTTATATTAGAGTAAAATTTGAGAAAATACTAGATACAGTCAAGGCGTTCATTTTGAATGACACTAACTTTCAATAGGTGAGCTTCATCATGGAGTTCCCCTCCTTGAACTTAGAAATTCTCACATTTGTTTGATTGTCTATGTTTATTTAAGCGAGCCCCACTAATAGATAATAATAGGCATCGATGATTGAATGTCACTGGGTAATGGTTCGCTGACATAAGGTGTGGGTTTTCTCTTCAGGATTTTCAGAGAACAGTCTTATCGGGTAAAAATTCTGCAACCATGAATCTAGATCCCTTGTTTCAAAGGAACAGAGAAATACTATTTCAACCTATCCCTAGGCGACAATACCCATATAAAAAGAAAATCTTATTGATTTCTTTATTCTCCTTTTGAAAGTGTTGACATAACTCACATGACATTTTATACAGGTGTCGCTTGGTGAAAGGCCAAAACAGTATTTTCAAGACTCCTCGACGACACCCACGTATTAAAAAAAAAAAAGAAAAGAAAAAAAGAAAAGAAATAAGAAAAAAGAAGTGCAGGTCAGTAACTTGGGAAGCAAGAGAAGTTAAAAAAAAAAAAAAAACAAGAAAACCATCGTAAAACACATGACAAGAGGGAAGAGACCAAAACCCCAACCGCCAACGGCTGTACCCAATGCCAACTCGCCACGCCGCGTGTGGGAAGTTCTTGGATACTGAGTAAGTAGAGGGAGTTCGTGGTCCCTATCGACTGTCGCGCACACAAGGATGTGTTATTTTATTTTTATTTTTATTATGATTGTTAGTTTGAAAGAAGGATGACGTTATGTGAATGCCCCTCCCTCCTCCCTCCTCCCTCCTCCCGCTTAATGCTACGCTTTCCATTCCAACATCATCTGATTCTGAACGCTACGCTTTCCATTCCAACAACACCGATATCTGCCACTTCCCACCCTTCCTGTTTCCTGACAAGGATTTCCATGTGGAAATAACTGTTGCTGCCGCGCCAAATCTAATCTATCCTCAAGATCGATCTACAAAGTACTCTCTCTTTTCCCCTCCTCTTATTGTTTATGAATTCTTTCTGGATTGCATTATATGGATTTTAAATTTTCATCATGCATGCATATTAGTTATACTCCTCCTTTTGCTAATGCTAAAATGTTTGTTCGGATACGGTCGATAACCCTTTTTTTTCGTGTTGAGTCCGAAACTAAGGTGAGAATCCATAAATGACTATCTTATCTATCCTTTGACTAGAAAAAAAATGAATGTCCGGCAATTACCCTAGTGAAATTAGATCGTGAGAAAGTCGGGGTTCCGTCTACATCTCCACCTTATAATATTTTTCACACTTTACCTCTTTAATAATCCCTTGTTGGAATCTATATTATTTTGAATTCTTAGGAACTCAATTCAATTCAAATAAACATGAATAAATGGAACCTTAAGAACGTATTGGAGCTCTTTTCTCGCAACCTCTATGTTCTATTTTGTTGTTTTATAAACGTAAATAAAAAATTAAATGAAAATTTGGAATTTTTTTATTTCTCAATTCTTTGTTTCACTAGGAAAATGCACACACATATTTGTTCTAATGCGCAGACAGTTCTTATTTTGAATATGTGTGTGTGTGTGTGTGTGTGTGTGTGTGTGTGTGTCGATTGGCCTATGTGTAAAGATTTTGCCTTTGGATGATATAGTGCTTAAGGCAGTATTTCAAACTGTCGTTTTTGTTATTGACTTCTTTCACTTTGACTTTTCAATTTATGATCTTCACTGGAGATTTTTTGTTGCATGGAGTTCTCGATGAGTTTTTAAATGTTGGGAAATTAATTAGATTATAGTTTCTTTGGATGGACATGGCATTCTAGGAGAAGATTTGTTTTATTTTGTTTTAGCTGAAATTGAATAAAAAGTTGGTTGTTCTTATGTTTAATCGATCTGGATTTGAGATTTTCTTGTATGTAGAGGTCTAGAATGGTGTTTCTTTCCTGAAAGTCTGTTTCTGTCTCAATTGCTAAATTAAAAATCGAAGTTCTCTACAAATACTACGAATATGGATGCTAATATTTTACAAATGTTGTGTAGGCTCCTTTACTTTTGGATTATTTTGCAAAGTACACTTGGATTATAAACGGTCCGTTGTGCGTCATGGCCCCACTATGATGCATGCCAATAGCAGATTAGGGTTGAAGTTGGAAGCTCTTTATATGGATTGAAGGTAAGCCAGATACAAGTACAATGATGTAACCGCCTATTTGAGAGCCTCAAAGCTAAGAATTTTTGTAAATGATTAAATGACCAGTTTGAGGCCCTTAAGTAGATCATAGATTCAAGCCAAATTTTTTTTTTACCCCTAATCCAAGTTAAGAGTTTTCAATCCCACCTAAGCTGGCAGTTGGCTTGCATCAAGATGGACCCCACAAAAGTTTGCAAGTTTCAAAGTTCGAGCATGGTCCATAGCCAGATTTTCCTCTTGTTTTGCTAACTTTTCATATTACATTTTGCCTTAAAGTGGTTTTAGTTCTTCGTTTTGTTTATTTTTGTCTCTATGAATATTATTATGATGTTTTACTGAGATTTTCTAATGTCACATGCTAATTATCAGTGTTAGCTAAGAAAAATATAATGTTTGAAGATCTGTAAACAATATTGAACCTTTCTGCTTCTTTCCCTAAATCTCACTAAGAAGCTCTCTCTCTTTTTCATGATTTTTTTTTTTTTTTTTTGCTGCTTTTGGGCACAAAAACACAATAATGTTGAGGTCAATAATACATTTATCAATGAAATTTGAGGCTTAACCCTTTTGTTAGTTTTGTTCCTTCAGGTGTGGTTGCATGTTCACAGTATAGTTTCTAATGGGTGTTCAAATTCTGATTTTATATTTGAAGAAATTTGGATTAAGATATGCTTCCATCTTTTCATATGTTTATTTCTTTCTATAACTACATCAAGCGTTGTCACCTTCCTTTCTTCCTTGTGACTTTTCAAATGAAAGTTTCTTCTTGTTGTGCGAAAGTGGCGCAGCGGAAGATACCTGCGATCGACGGCCTAGATGCAACATGCATGAACACATGCAATCAATCCATACACACAAGAGACACAGAGGATTTATGTGGTTCACCCATTTAGGTCTACATCTACGGGGAAGATAGGAAGTATATCACTACAGTGGAGGCACAGTACATATGAAATTATCTCAGTCCCTAATCCCATAGTACACCCCAGCACCTCAACACTCTCATCTCTCTGTGGTGTAGGGAACACCACCTTGCGGAGAGATTACATTGCATCTCTCTTCCTCTCTTTCTTCCACACTAATTCACAACAATAGAGGCCTCTATTTATAGCCTCCATAGGTATGGGAAGGCATACCGTTGCCCATGCTTTGCACCATGCCCAATGTCAGCTGGCCCATGTGTTGGTTCATGAGAAGGTCAACAATGACGGCTCCTATTGAGTCATCATGCTAATAAATCTCCACCTTGGCGAACATAGGAGTCGATCCTCATAGCACAGAATGCGTCTCACCGTCTCCACCTGCCCCTTACGGCACTTAGGTACTGAGCACACCGATCAAGTCCAAGTAGTGATTGAACTTGGTTGCTGGAATGTGTGTCAGTGAATGCACCAAATCGCTTGTACCACTGTCCATAAGGTTGCTTCAATCGGTATAATGATTTCTTCTAGCCGCATTCATGATTAGGAACTTGAAACTTTGCTCCACCTGCACCAGAAGTTCCTTCCATCTTCCCATAGATCCACTTGCATACGATGGCCTTGTTTTCCTCATCAAGAGACTCCATCTCTTTAGTCATACTTGTTGCCTGTTGACTACTTTCCAGTCCTTCCACTAGTTCAAGAGACTCAATCGTCAATGCGAGTGCAACCATATCATCACGGCTATTGTCTGGTGTCAACGCGTACGTCATCATATCCTTGAAATCGTATATGACTGGCGGTTTCCTTTCTTTCCGCAGTCTACCTATCTGCGGCATCTATTGCTCTATTTGCTGCATCTGCTGCACAGTCTGACCGTCCCCTATATCCGGGAGGAGACGATGCACTCTCCTTCCTCACTAGAACGTCCAACTCTTGGAGATGGTATCATCTTCGCTATAACAAACAAAAGTTTACATGACTTTCCTACAAACGGTCCACAATCACAATCTAAACGCATGTAGCCAGAGGTCCCTTTCAATTTCTCATACCTGAAATGTCTAATTTACTATTTCTTTAAATCATATCCCATGATTGGCGGGATATCACATTAATAATGGTCAACTACCATTTAATTGGCCACGAATAATGGAATCCCATTAATGAGATTTTTTTTCAAATAAATTCTAAAAACACACAAGTAAATTTCAAAATAACGCAAATAAATTTTAAAAAATGCAATAATTTCAAAAAATGAAATAAATTTAAAAGAAACAATAAATTTCAAAAGAACACAGATAAATTTAAAAAGATGCAAATAAGTTTCAAAAGATCCAAATAAATTTTAGAAAATGTAAATAAATTTCAAAAGACTTAAATAAATCTCACAAGATCCAAAGAAAATTCAAAAAATGCAAATAAATTTCAAAAGATGCAAATGAATTTCAAAAAATGCAAATAAAATTCTAAAACTCAAACACATTTGCCAAAACTAAGATAAATCAATTTTCCAAATTTCTGAAAAAATTGCCAAAAACTCAAGTATTTTTTCCAAAACTCAGTTAAATTTATTTTTAAAAAAAGTAAATAAATTTGAAAAGACACAAATAAATTTCAAAAGAAGCAAATAAAATTAGAAAACTCAAATAGATTTCAAAAAACCTAAATAAATTTTCTTAAAGCCTTAGATAAATTTTTAAAAAACTCAGATAAATTTGTCAAAAACACAGAGAAATATGACAGAAGACAGATAAGTTTGATAAAAACTCAGATAAATTTAAAAAAAAACACAGATAAATTTGCGTGGACTGGATCATCTTGACCTGACTTAGACCTGGAACAAAAGACCTAGTGTAATGCCCTAATTTCGAATACCGAAGTCACCGATAAGGTACCCGAATTTGGCGCGCTACTTCCCGAAAAATCCGAGAACTTCCAAGATCATAATCCGTAGTGAGGCCAAATTTTAAAAAAATTTTGAACAATAAGATGATCGACAGTTAAATTGTGGAAGCATAAAAAAAGATAGCGTAAGCAATATGTATCATATAAAATGAATCAAGTAAAGCAGGGCTATAGTCCAACATAAATCTCAAAGTGAGAATTAAAAGTTTATACATAATAGTCTAATTCCCGCTCTCTACATATCCACTCAAAACCCAAAACAACTGCACTCAACCACCTTGTGCGGGCACTCTGTCCTCCTGTTTAACCACCCGGTCAACCGGTCCCTGCTCAAAATCACCGGCTATAGGTGCCTCGATGTACGCATCACCCGAGCGGTCATAGTCAAAACCTTACCGCCAAAGATGGGTCAAATCCAAGGATCTGGCAAGGCACCAGGATGTGTTTATGGTCAAGACGGGTACAGCCATCAGGATGTGTTTTTCATTGTCTCAAGATGATAGAGGTGAATGGGTTTTATGGTGATGACAGGCAAACGCAAATGGTTAATTCCTTGTAGTTCACTTTTATTTTTTAATTTTCCCAAGCTTTTATTTTGTCTCACTTACTTTGCTTTTGATTCCCATGTTTAATTCTTGACAAAAAAAATCTTTGTACCACAGATTGGGAGTGGAGATCAATGTAATAGAGGCCAATTGCTTGAACATCTTTTTGTTTTTCATAAGAATATTGTACTTACACTATTTTGGATGCTACATTTTTATTTAAATTAGTAACGATGACGTGGCTAAACTTTTGGGTTGGAATTAATAGTTATATGTCTCCTAATATGTTGAAGGAGCAGGTTTTGTACATTTTTTATTAGTTAAATGAGCAGACTTTATTGTACATTTTATTTTAGTTGAATGAGCAGGTTTTATTGTACATTTTATTTGAGTTGAATGGGTAGGTTTTATTGTAAATTTTATTTGAGTTGAATGGGCATGTTTTATTGTACATTTTATTTTTGTTGAATGAGCATGTTTTTATTATATTCAGCGCACAGGGGATTTTTTAGGTGGCAGGCAGTAATTTATAAAATAAATATATTATTTTTAGTGACGAATTTTATTTGTTGCCTAATAAGAATAAATATATCTTTGTATATTATCCCCGACGTAGATAATTTGTCGCCTAAGAGAATTTGTGGCAAGGTTAAATATTGGGTGACGAATTAAGGTGGTCGCCTAATGTCTACAAACAAGGCGCGACAAAACTAATTCATCACCTATTATAACTCATAGCAATTCATACACTACTTAGCGACAAACGACATTTTGTCGGTAAAAGATATAATTCAACGACGACTTCATTTTGTCGCCAAATTCCTTTTCACCATTTTTTATCCATTTTTTTACAATGAATTATAGATATTTGGCAACAAAAAATATCTTTTTTCCCGACATAACTTGTTGTCGCAGAAAATTGATATTTGGCGACGATAACGTGTTGTTGCAAAAAATTTCATTTAGCGACAATAACGTGTTGTCGTAGAAAATTGATATTTAGCGACGATTAGTTGTGATCGTCGGCAAAAATATTCACCGACGCCTAACGGGCGATGAACTGGTGAAAAAAATGGTTTCGTTGCAGAATATATTGGGCAACGATTTTTGGATTTTCTGTGACAAATATTTGTGTCGTAAAAAATGATTTTTGTTGTAGTGAGATAACACAGGATGTATATATCAAAGAGAATAGAGACGATCATAAAATCATAAGAATAACAATGAAACATAAACGGTAAGACCCTGACCCCACATAATTGTGATTAGTGCCTAATTAATCTTGATTAAGTGCCTAATATTTGTTTTGGATGATGTTGTGATGGATTTAGGTAGATTAGTGGGGGTTCTGACCGTGTCTGGTAGTACCTTGACCTTCTGAATAATTTAGGGTCGCACATATATTTATAGTTTTTATAGGTTTTCGTGTGCATTGCATAGAGCATTTCATCCCGAGTCATCTTCATGTTTGGACCTAGATCATTTGAGCCCAACTTGACCCATACCCAAGCCCTTTTCCCAAACTTTCTCAAAATGCATGGACTTGCATGCAACCAGCCCAAAATATTCCTTTTAAAAGACCCAACTAGCCACGTTTTTTCCTTTCATTCGTTTCAACTGGTTGAGATTCCCTCTCCTTGCTCTTCTTCCTTCTTCTTCCTTTAACTTCTTTCATTTTCTCTTCCAATCAAGGGAAAGGGTATGGGAAAGTAAGATTTGAGAATCCCCTCTTCAGCTTCAACCATAGCTACAGCTCCTACTAGCAATCACACCCTCAAGATCACCTCCATTGACAAGCTTCTCACTCAATCATCTTCTCCTTGCTTCCAATCATGCTGATGAGGGCTGTGCATGTTGGATTAGAGCTGTGCATGTTGGATTAGAGCAGCTAGGGTTCATTACCCATCTCCAAGGACTTCATTTTCTTCACTTGCAAGCTTCCTCTCATCACCATCTTCTCTATTGGTAAGAACCCATCTTCTAAATGATATTCTAAGCCTATTAGGGACTATTTAGACTCATTTAAATTGCATGCATGTTAATTCATTTCCATTCATTACATTTCACCATTGTAGAGATTGAAGAGAGCTTGGATTGTTGGGGGTTTTAGCTTTACTTGAGTCAAAGAGGAGATTAGTATTGGAAAGCACCAAAAAGAGGCAAGTTAATAAGCAATTTGAGATATATGCATACTATGATTCTTTGATTGAATGTTATATTCCTTTTGGATATCAGAATTCAGCTATTTCATTTGAATGGAATTCATAATGTGATATGGGTTATGTATATATGTTAATGAAAAATGGAATGGATGTGGCTTGATGAGATAGCTTATACATGGAGCTTTGGAGGCTCAAATCATGTCTAACATGGTCTAAGGATGATTGGTAATTGAAATAGGAGAAGAATGGTTGAAATTGGACATTTTCAGACTCAGAAATTGCTCAGATTTGGGCCAGCCGAATTGGGCCCGCTCGAGCGGGTTGGCCCATTGGGCCCGGCAGTACCAACTTCGAACAGCCATAACTTTTTACCCGTATATCGGATTTTAGAGTTTCACATACCATTGGAAAGCTCTTCAAGTGTGGAATCTAGTGGTATACACCACTTAATGACTAGAAATTGGGAGAGAAAGTAAATATTTGGACCACTGAACCGGGCCTTATCTCTTTTGGAAAAAGGGACTTTAAATCTAGTTGGACTCCTAGGTTGGAACCATTGCCCACTAAGGGAGTTAATCCCACTTCAAAAAGCCTAAACTCTCCCTAATCAATTCCTGAGGATGATTGTGACATAAACACTATACCAATAAGGTTTTTAGGTTGTAAAGGATTGACCTTGTAGGTCCATAAAATGGTACCCATCACCGATTATCGTAGTCCAATGGAAATTGTAACACATGAGAAATCTTGGACTGAGACTATTCCATGTGCTTATCCATCTCATCTAGAACTTCGCCATGGGTGTTGATTTAGAGGAATTCGATGTACCTCACATATACACAAGTGACACCAATAAAATATAGCGCGTGTGTCAAATGACCTAAAACTACATTGAAATGGATGGTTAGAGACGGCGGATAATTAGATTAGGTTTGGCTAGTAAATCTCCTTGATTCTATTGATCAGATTGTATTCGCATATTGCTATTGACTTGTTTATTGCCCTCAAATATCTCAAGAATTGCGTATATGCATTTTTCGTATTACTTCTCAATTATTATTACAATTGTCTTACAAATGTATCGTCATTGATGTGAATAGCGGACTGAGTAAAAATTGCCAGTTTGATTGAAATGAATTGAACGAATAGAATGGAATCGAAAGATTCAAAATGAATTGAGTGTATAAGTCTTACTCAAGTCCTATTAATTGAATCAAATAAGTCGGCACTACTTAGCTTCGATAAGACGACGCTCGACGGGGTGGGTCTTGGTTTAGATTTGTGTTCCTCACTACAGTAGACAGCCTGGAGTACTAGAACTCCAGAACCCGGATAGCCAGGAGGACCTTTGGCTCCTGGTGACATCCCAAAACGCGTACTCTCTATTAAGGGAGGATTGAGTTGAGGTAGTAGCCAACTAGAATGTAAGTATTTGTTTTGTGATTCGATAAAGCATGATTTATTCTTATATGCACAATGTGCCTAGTTTTCCGATTATTTGACTTCTTTTAATCTTCTGTCAATAATTCAAATTTGGTATAACATGTGATTCATCTTAATTGCTCATACATTGTTGAATCGTCATATACATGGTGCTACACTTGGTGTCATAGGGCTCCAGGTTACCGAAGAGGATAATTGATAGTACTTCAGATTATAGACTTGATCGATAAAGTTAATGATTAGCTTTGACCATCGGAGTACGTACAAGTGTGGTAATTATAAATTGAGATTAGATAGTCAATCTTGCACTTAGTTTAAGTATGCATTGAAGGTTTAAAATATTAGCTTTGTTATAGACTAAGTATTATGTAACAGTTTGGTTTTTGGACTGCTCATGGCTTTGATATTAATGATATTGTATATGCTTCCGCAATTAAATGTTTATTGACAGGTGTCGGTGAGTAATCCTCACACGTGAAGTATCGAATTTTTTCCTTCGTGAATTCGGACTTGGTTCGGAACAGGTGTGAGTTCACGAGAGTATGTGTGTCACACTTTGGGAACCACCCTTATTAGGGGATTCTCGGGTCCGGGATGTGACATAAACTAGGCAATTAAGCAGTATATCACAGTTAGAATCAGAATAATAAGTCATCTAATCTAACAGATAACAATATAGCACATTCACACAAATTGGATACCGCGGGATATTATGTCGCGGCCCTCCTTTACTGTAAACAGTCGCGGCAGAGAAAAATAAGGTAACCATGCAAAGGATAACAACCATGCTAATAACAATATATATAAGACCAATCACACCCCTTTATCACATTAGACCGGACCTGGTATTACACCGTCCGTCTAGCCATAGCTCATCATGCTAATAATAATATATATAACACCAATCACACCCCTTTATCACATTAGACCAGACCTGGTATTACACCATCCGTCTAGCCATAACTCATCATGATAGTTCTAGTTATAACCAAATATAGCTCCTACCAGTGATGATCAATCAATAGGCTAAGCTTAGATCAACTGAGTAAATGTTTAGTGCCAACCCGGGGAAACAAATACAGGTCTGTGTCTGTCTAGGCTTGCCTTGCGCGAGCAAGGTTCTAACCAAGTCTCTAAGAGGTCCAAGTATAATATCATGAAACACAGTCCAAGTCCAAGTCCAATCATCATCGGATCCATACCGAGGCCCATAAATCATGGCCTTAGTCTAAAACAATAAAAGTACAATATCCACATTCATTCCATAAGTAATCAATTCATACTCATTCACAATGAGTTAACAATTCATCATAACTAACAATTCCATTCTAGGGTACCACACACCCAACTTAGGCCGTATGAGGTCCCGCCTAGCCACAAACACGGGTCATTTATTGCCGATTACATCGCCTGGTCACCACTACGTAGTCCTAGGATCAGGTCCTCCAATTTCCATTTAATTAACAGGATTATAACAATAACAAGGATATAAGATAAGCACAATGTGTAATAACTCCCAAGCAATAGAATCAAATGGAATAAGGCAAGGGTCCAACCTAGGTAATGGTCCACTCTCAGGTTCAGGGCCACGTCAGATAATTGGATCCCTAATTGTAGTCTCAGATGCCAAAATGTATTGTATTTGGTGCTGCTGAAGTTGCGGGCATCCTTAACTACGTTTAAGGGTCGAATTACCGACAATTCCAATCCCTAAAACTTACTTGGTGGTCCCCACAAGTCAAGGTTAAGCCACACCATTGACTCGTGCTTAACACATCAATGGAGGTTTATTTGGATGGTCGATGGGCCCCACAATCAATCATAATCTCAGAAAACTGAAGGCTCGAAAAATCACTGTACACAGTGTATCCAATCGACCGAGCACATGGTCCGATCGACCGGGTACACTGGGAAGTTAGGATGTTGACTCCCAGGTCGACCCACTATTTAGTGTGCCCTGTCGACCTCCTGGCCTGGTCGGTTGACCGCGCACACTGGGATCTACAGACAAGCACCTAGCAGGCTATTGCCTGATCACAGAATTCTCATGTGTGTCCAGTCGACCTCTTGGCCTGGGCGGTCGACCACACACTCTAAAAAGTTTGGCTAAATGTATGTCCCAGCTCTCAGTCTTTTCCAGAAATCCTTTGTGCCCAGTCGACCCGAAACATAGTTCGGTCGACCGCGCACTCTGAATCCTGGGTTTGAGGGAGAATTCCAGGTCCCAGTTAACACCTGAGTTTTCCTGTGTATCCGGTCGACCTAGAACAGGGCCCGGTCGACCGGGTACACTAGACTGAGTTTTTCTCAAAGATTTAACTAAGACTTGGTTTTCTTCCAAGTCAATGTCGCCGGTCGACCCCATTGCAGGCAGGTCGACCAGCACATGCGCCTGCAATAGAAAACCCAATTTCTGGATTTTTTTCTCTTCAATTCAATTTCCAATCAAACATCTTCCAATCCACACCATTCATCACATAAACATTTAAAATCACGAAAACACTTCAATACACATCCCACCATCCATCCTTGGACCATTGATCTTCCAAATGAGGTAAACCTATCCATCAATGGCGATAAACCATAAAACCAAGCTCAAAAGAAAGATCTAAACATATATATATCCATTAATTGAATTGAAACTGCAGAATCAAGAGAAAGAAATCATGCATTATGTGATACTAGCATAGGGTACTTGCCTTAGATCAATAGAAATGGAAAATTGAATATAAGAGAAAGATCCAAGTGGCTAATGTTGGGTTGAAGCTGCAGTTGGGGATGATCTTCTACTCTTCTTGTTGTTGGGAATTAGAGTTTTAGGGAAGATGGAAGATGAATGAGAGTGAATCAGGGTTGGGTTTACATTTCATTTGCAATAGTTAGTATATATAGGTTAGGGTTGGTGATTGATTACTAAAAGGCCCTAAGGGTTTAAATAAAGGAGAGGATAAGGACATGTGTGAATTGGTCCTTTGTAGGGATTCTAGAAGCTTCTCTAATACAACACCCCTCCTAATAAAACTAAATTACTAGTTAAGGCCTAATTTAACTAAAACTCTAATTATATTATAATGACCACCCTATATCTATAAACAAATATACAAGAGCCTAATCCTAAGACTTAGGAAAATATTAAACTAGTCTACTAAACCCTATTAAATAGCATATTAAGATAACTAATATTATATTTATATTAATTCAAATCAAATTGAGGGCCCATAAAGGGTGGGGCCTCACACCTAGAGAACTAGATTGTCTTCTTCACATTTTGGTTTTGGAATCAAAACCAGAACCAGTGCTCTTCTTTCTTCGGCCACGGCAGGGCGCGATAGAAGCAGACGAGGCTTCTCCGAAATCTTTAGATGGCGACGGCAGGAGCCTTCTTCCTCTATGACCCGCAATCCGGCAGACTCAATAATCCTCTCATCTCTGGTCTTCTTCTTCAGTCGAAACAGAACTCAGTTCTAGCCTGCATCTAGGCTCTTCTTCCTTTTCGACCACGCAGGTTGCGGCGGATCAAACTTCTGGTTATAACAAGAACCTTCTTCTCCTGCAAAGAAACCGTCGATCAGATCTGCTCTTGCAAACCGATCTGGAACCAGGGAACAATCCCTTCTTTTCTCTCCGATTTGTGTGGCCCATCGAGATCAGAACCAATCTCTTCTCTGCTTCAGCATGTGAATATCGCAGCCCCTCTTGTTGTCAAATCTTTTGCACAAAGTCTAAACCCAAGCTGAAGTCACAGTGACCCACCGGTTATCTTCTCTAATCAACCCTTTGAAATCCGATCTGTCGGATTTCTTATGATCATGCACAACGCTTTGATACCAGTTTGTTAGGAAGGATAGAGGAGCAAAGATCGAGAGGATTTAGGAAGGAGGGAGGACGGAAGATTTAAAATTTAAAATTTAAAAATTTTATGCTTAAAACCGTTAAAAGGACAAATCAATTTTGAAATATGTGATCGCATCAACGTACAAAATTCTGCCTGCAAATTCTGCCTGCAAATTGCCTAACTAATTGTACCAGATTCCTCAAAATAGAATTTGCGTGGACTAGTGGCAGGATAAATTCCACTTTAGGGCCCTTTCACTTATTTATTCTCTCCCCCACGTGCCTTTACATATCAACAAATGGGAAAATCACAAGACAAAATGGACCACTTTTCTTTATCACCTGTCAAGACAAAACGAGATCCCTTTTGTCTCCTTCAGTGTCTTCTTCCTTACAGGTTTTGGGTTCAACAACCAGAACTCCAAGACAGCCTTGCCTTGCTGCCTTCTTCCTTGAGCCCGGCGACGATGGAGGAACAGCTGCAATCGGCAGCACCGGCGACGATGGTGGTCCGGCAACTGCACGATGTAGAGAGCGTTCTTCTTCCTCTTCTCTTTTTTATTTTGATCTGCAACTCTTCCATGGCAATGGCGCAGCGGCGACGGACCTCCGATCCCGGTGAGACAGCGGTGGCGGAGGCGGAGAACCTAAGTGCTGCGATCTTCTGTAACCAGGGACTGATTTGTAAGTCACCTGTCCTCCGACAGACCGATCTCTGACTCTTCCCGTTCTCCGATCAATTTTGCAAATCCGGAGAAAATCCAGGAAATCCAGCCACGAGGCTCGGTTCGCCGCACTGCGAGAATTCCTGATAGTAGGATTCATCTAGTCTTTCATGTGTCCAAATTAAATAAAAAAATGGGGGAGGTCATCCAACCACAAGGTCAATTGCCACGGCTTGCTGAAGATGGATGGATGGTCCTCTGCACCCATTTCCAGAAGCCATATATTTTAGCAAGAAGGTTAGTTAAAAGAGGCAACTCAGCAGATGTAGAGGTCCTCATTCAATGGCATGGCTCTCCAGAATCTCAGATGCTACATGGGAGCGCTTCAAAGTCATTGAGGAAAAATTCCCAGACGTCAACCTTGTGGACAAGGTTTCTCTGACGGGGAAAGATTGATCACTCCTTAATTTTCTGTCACCTTTAAGGTTCTATCTTTAAGAAATTCCTTATAGGAATTGGAACAACCTTGCAATAGAATAGGTAGTCATTTGCACGTTGTAGTGTAGTTTGTTAAAAATAACTAGGCCAACTCTGTAGCTGTTATGTACGTTATAGCCGTTGGAGGCTAGAAGAGCATGTATTTATTGTAATCATTTGAAATGACATAAAGCAATGAATTATTCTTTATCAACTGAGTATGAGTATTATCAAGGTGCAATCTCCCACCTGAGATTGAGTCTCTCTTTTCTTGAACCTTCTCTGAGTAGTGAAACCAATTTTCAGTCACCATAGCTCGGGTGCGAAAGAAAAACCTTATCACGGATACGGTCGATGCCCTTTTTTTTTTTCGTGTTTAGTCCGAAACTAAGGAGAGGATCCATAAATGATTATCTTATCTGTCCTTTGACGAGAAAAAAAATGACTGTCTTATCTATCCTTTGATGAGAAAAAAAAAAAAATTTTGATTGTCCGGCAATTACCCTAGTGAAATCAGATCATTGGAAAGTCGGGATTCCATCTACATCTCCACCTCACCTCTTTAATAATCCCTTGTTGGAATCTATATTATTTTGAATTCTTAGGAATTCAATTCAATTCAAATAAACATGAACAAATGGAACCTTAAGAACGTATTGGAACTCTTTTCTCGTAACCTCTATGTACTATTTTGTTGTTTTATAAATGTAAATAAAAAAATAAATGAGAATTTGGATTTTTTTTTATTTGTCAATTCTTTGTTTCACTAGGAAAATGGACACACATATTTGTTCTAATGCGCAGACAGTGCTTACTTTGAATAAATATGTGTGCGTGTGTGTCTATTGGCCTTCGTGTAAAGATTCTGCCTTCGGCTGATATAGTGCTCGAGGCAGTATTTCAAACTGTAGTTTTTGTTATTGACTTCTTTCACTTTGATTTTTCAATTTATGATCTTCAATAGAGATTTTTTGTTGCATGGAGTTTTTGGTGATTTTTTAAATGTTGGGAAATTGATTAGATTATAGTTTCTTTGGATGGATGTGTCATTCTAGGAGAAGAATTGTTTTATTTTGTTTTCGCTGAAATTGAATAAAAAGTTGGCTGTTCTTATGTTTAATCGATCTGGATTTGAGATTTTATTGTATGTAGAGGTCTAGAATGGTGTTTCTTTCCTGAAAGTCTGTTTATGTCTCAATTTCTGAATTAAAAATCGAAGTTCTCTGCAAATGCTATGAATATGGGTGCTAATATTTTACAAATGTTGTGTTGGCTCTTTTACTTTTGGATTATTTTGCAAAGTAAACTTGGATTATAAACGGTTCGTTGTGGGTCATGGCCCTACTATGATGCGTGCCAATAGAAGATTAGGGTTGAAGTTGGAAGCACTTTATATGGATTGAAGGTAAGCCAGATGTAAGTACAATGATGTAACTGCCTATTTGAGAGCCTCGAAGTTAAGAATTTTTGTAAATGATTATATATATAACCAGCTTGAGGCCCTTAAGTAGATCATAGATTTGAGCCAATTTTGTTTTTACCCTAATCCAAGTGAAGAGCTTTCAATCCCACCTAAGCAGGCAGTTGGCTTGCATCAAGATGGACCCCGCAAAAGTTTGCAAGTTTCAAAGTTTGAGCATGGTCCATAGCCAGATTTTCCTCTTGTTTTGCTAGCTTTTCATATTACTTTTGCCTTATAGTGGTTTTAGTTCTTCGTTTTGTTTATTTTTGTCTCTGTGATTATTATGATGTTTTACTGAGATTTTCTAATGTCACATGTTGATTATCAGTGTTAGCTAAGAAAAATATAATGTTTGAAGATCTGTAAACAATATTGAACCTTTCTGCTTTTTTCCCTAAATCTCACTAAGAAGCTCTCTCCATTTTACATGATTTTTTATTTATTTATTTATTTATTTTGCTGTTTCTGGGCGCAAAAACACAATAATGTTGAGGTTAATAATACATTTATCAATGAAATTTGAGGCTTAACCCTCTTGTTAGTTTTGCTCCTTCAGATGTGGTTGCATGTTCACATTTTAGTTTCTAATGGGTGTTCTAATTCTGATTTTATATTTGAAGAAATTTGGATTAAGATATACTTCCATCATTTCATATGTTTATTTCCTTCTATAACTACATCAAGCGTTGTCACCTTCCTTTCTTCCTTGCGAATTTTCAAATGAAAGTTTCTTCTAATGATTTCTCTGCTCCTTACAGTGTTCTATGCTGAGTCCTTTTTATTTTACATAATTATAATGATCTTTCTATTTTCTTGTCTTCAGCAATGGATAATCCTAAAGCTCCATTTGAAGGGATTACAAGAGATGTCAAAGGAAGAGCAGCGTGCTATAAGCAAGACTGGAAGAATGGATTTCTTTCTGGATTCAGGTATTTCCTTGGATCATTCGATCATGCACTTGTTTCATTTTCTTCTAATAGGACTTCCTGATTTGTTGCCTTGTTCATCCCTTTCAGGATTTTGGCTCCCACTGCATATATCGTCTTTGCTTCTGCTCTTCCTGTTATTGCCTTTGGAGAGCAATTGAGTAGAGAAACAGGTTGGTATAGTACTTTCTTGGGGGACAGCTCAAGAAGGAGCTTCAAAGGATCCAAATTTATACTTTATCTACAAAAGATTGAAAACAGCTATATTTAACTTTCATCTTTTATAATTTGGAGTTTATTGAGTCATATAGAAGAGTTTGGAAAGTTTGTAATGGTGTACAATAAACATTTGTACAGATGAAAAGCTGAGCATGGTAGAAACTTTGGCCTCTACTGCTATTTGTGGCATCATACATTCAATTTTTGGTGGGCAGCCTTTGTTGATTGTGGGTGTTGCGGAGCCCACAATAATAATGTATACTTATTTGTATAGTTTTGCCAAAGCAACGAAAGCCGTGGGAGGTGATTTGTACTTGGCTTGGGCTGGATGGTAATAAGAATCAATCTTGCTCCTCTGTATTTTTATGAAATTTTCATTTTCATTTGATTTATTTTGATTTATACTTTTTATGTCCTCTTCTACAGGGTTTGTGTATGGACGGCTTTCCTGCTATTTGCTCTTGCAATATTCAATGCTTGTAATATTATTAGCAAATTTACAAGGATTTCAGGGGAGCTTTTTGGCATGTTGATTACAGTTCTTTTCTTTCAAGAGGCCATCAAGGTTAGTTTTTCAGTCAAAGAATTGAGAAAAAGAAATCATAAGAACTTAGCACACTCAACCATAAAGAAATTCTAACAATCTAGAACCATTTGAATCACAGGGAGTGGTGGGTGAATTTAGTGTATCTAAAGGTGAAGAACCGACTTCACCATTACACCAATTCAACTGGCTTTATACTAATGGCTTGTTAGGGGTCATATTTTCCTTTGGCCTACTGTGTACTGCACTAAAGAGCCGAAAGGCGAGGTCATGGCGATACAGCACAGGTTTGTGAGTTTATGAAACAATACAAACTTCTTTTGTTTCTCATCTGAACATCTGTAAATGTGAACCGCAACACATTTGCTTATTTTTCCAGGTTGGCTCAGAAGTTTTACTGCGGATTATGGGGTTCCACTGATGGTTGTGCTGTGGACAGCAATGTCATTTGCTATTCCAAGCAAAATTCCATCTGGAGTTCCTAGGAGGCTCTTTAGTCCTCTTCCTTGGGAACCTAGTTCCCTTTACCATTGGACAGTCATTAAGGTAACTAGATTATCTAATAGTAATAATTCTCTCTAATGGATTTTATATTTCTAGCCTCGGATTGACAATTTAATCCCATTTATGATAGTTGGTTCTCCTGAGGAATAGTAGTTTCATACAGAATATTTTTTCTTCAGTTGGTAAAATTCATAAAAAACCAGACATATCTATTTGCATGTGCAGAACATTTTAATCGATGATTTTTTTTTTGTTTTTTTTTTGTTTTTGGTGTTATTGTTAAGTTATAGGATTTATCAGGGATCCTTTTAGCGTGGATATGAAAAGACTCATTCTTCATATCATTATATTATAACTACTGGATTTAATTTGGTTCAAAAACTTCTTGAGCATTACAAAGAATTAGGTAGGGTATACTCTGCCATTTGGTTTGTTGGGATCTCTGGACCCTCCATTTCCATAATGCAACGAGAACATATGGATGTCTTGCTGAACATCCCCATGGTGATAACCCTTTCCTAGAAACGACGTATAACTAAATCAATTTCAATCCTTTGATGGAAAGGAGCAGGAAGAATCATGACCCTAGAGTACCAAAAAAAAAAAGAAACATGCACATCCTGATCTTTTGTATGTACGTTATTTTCACGTGTTTCAGAGACTTGTCACAGCTTTCTTGAATCTTATACTAAAGAATCTAGTTCATATGCTGAAACTGCAGGATATGGTGCGGGTTCCCCCACTATACATCTTGGCTGCTTTCCTACCAGCTTTGATGGTTGCAGGTCTTTATTTTTTTGACCACAGTGTTGCTTCACAGTTGGCACAACAAGGCGAATTTAATCTAAAACATCCATCAGCTTACCACTATGATATTTTGGTACTTGGTTTCATGGTAAATAGATGGCATTCATTTACAAAATGTATGCCTTCTTTTATTTCCATATTTATTGTATCAGTACATTTATGATTTGGATTTATAATTTTAGGTTTTGGTTTGTGGATTGATTGGTCTACCTCCTTCAAATGGGGTCCTTCCACAATCCCCCATGCACACTAAGAGCCTTGCTGTTCTGAAGAGGCAGGTGAGTTGGAAGGATTTAGAGGATAACCCCTCTTCCTTTTCTCTTCAAACTGAGTAATTTATATACCTCTATACCTCGTCTCTTCAAACTGAATAAGTTTATATCTATAAAACTCAAATATTCTTGAAGTTACTTCGCAAGAAGATGGCTAAAACTGCCAAGGAAAGCATGCAACAGCAAGCCAGCAGCTCAGAAATTTATGGAAAGATGCACCAAGTGTTTATTGAAATGGACAGAGCCCCATCTGTGAGTGTTCTTCTCCCTTCATTTTTCTTCTGAGAAACTGAAATTTAGCAAGTTCATCAAATTTGAAATTGATTATAATTAGTGCTTACTAGAAGCTACTTGTGGAAAAGCATAACTAAATATGTTTGGTAATTTGAACATCACCCCCTTCTCTAAGGAAGTTTCCAATGCTTGACTTTCCAAACTAAATTTGAAGTAGTTGTAAAATTCCCCAGAAATCACAACAATTAGGTATGATTGTTCAAAACTTATTTTATTTAAGCAACAAAACATGTGTTAGTTTTGACAACGTGACGGTTGAGAGCAGTTGTACTTCTAACAAATATTAGTTTCATAGAAAATCAAGGTGTTGAATGGAATTTAAGAAAATGAAAGTTCCTTAAAGGTAACCTTGTGTGTGTGTGTGTGTGTGTGTGTGTGTGAGAGAGAGAGAGAGAGAGAGAGAGAGAGAGAGAGAGAGAGGCAAGTCAAGAAAAAGTCAGAAGCTCCCCACGTTTGTGGCCAAGGGTTGCTCAACTGCTCATGGGTGCGGCCGACCAGAGCCTTGCCTACACTTGGCTGGATATGGGTTCTGATTTTAAGCCCATGGGCTAGAGTGAGGACATGTCGTCCGTATGGATAGTTAAATGGGCCACCATTGCATGCTTAAAGGCCAGCCTGGTCTGACATATTGAGGGCAAAGGCATATACAAAGATTTTGCAAATGGACAGGGTCTGGTCCTTCGGCCTGTGGACTGGATACAGGCCTGAATGTTAGGTCCAACAAGTAAATAGGCTGGGCTTGGATGAGCTTCAGCCCGGCCCATGAGCCCACCATTACTTGTGGAGGCCGTTTCCCTTTTCAGGTTTGTTACACTATTTTTGAAAGTCCGGGTGGTTTATCATGAGTTCTGCCGGGGAGATTTCTCATTGTATGCCTTTGAGTTTGAAATATACAGTACTATTATAGTAATCTAAATTCAAGCTACCCTTATTTAGCCTTCTATAACAGTTATAAGGATTCTGAATTGCAGACTCACTCAGTAGATAAAGAACTGAAAAACTTGAGGGATGCAGTTATGAACAGTGATGGTGGGAAGGACAAAGCCTCATTTGATCCTGACAAGCACATAGAGGCCCACCTGCCAGTGCGCGTAAATGAGCAGAGACTGAGCAACTTCTTACAATCTCTTCTAGTAGCTGCCTGTATAGCTGCTATGCCTGCCATCAAGCTGATCCCCACATCAGTCCTATGGGGATACTTTGCCTATATGGCCGTTGACAGCCTACCAGGTAACCAGTTCTGGGAAAGGATATTGTTGCTCTTCATCACTCCTGGACGCCAATATAAGTAAGTTTATTATCTTTCTTTTGGCTAGTGATTGTTTATATATATATAGTATTGTTTATTATATTTCTTTTGGATAGTGATTGTCACATTCTTTCCATTACCTACTTCCAATGTATGTATTTGAGTATTTTACCAACGTTTTTTCTCCCCACACATTGTTTTTCTTGTGACTATCCTCTCAGGGTACTAGAAGGGGATCATGCTTCCTTTGTGGAATCAGTGCCTTTCAAGTCCATTGCTCTCTTTACAATCTTCCAGTTCCTGTACCTTTTGCTTTGTTTTGGGGTGACATGGATACCAATAGCAGGAATACTATTCCCACTGCCATTCTTCATCCTTATACCCATAAGACAGCATGTCATGCCCAAATGGTTTAATCCAAAGCATCTCAAGGAATTGGATTCGGCTGAGTACGAGGAAGTTCCTGGAGCCCCACAACATGATCACGGTCACTCGATCAGGGTATGCAATCTGGCCATGCACACACATTTAGTTTTCTGTTATTGTCCATGGATTTTTAATCTTAATCTAAATGTATGTTGATAACATACTGTAATCAGATGAACTTTGTATAGCTACGTTGACGAACATAATAGGCCTAAAATTGTAGCCGAATAGTCAGCCTTTGTGTGCTTAAAGGCCCCAATCAGAACAACATATTTAGTGAAAAGGCACGTATAGATTTTGTTATTGAGATGGGCCTGAGATGGATCCAGGTCTGGATGTGAGACGCAAATAAACAAGACAGGCTTTGACAAGATTCAGCCCAACCTATGAACACCCCTTAGTAAGGGGCTTATACCCGGGTGGCCGGGTCTGGACGGGCCTCAACTTTTGCTGGGGACTTGGGGCCTGGTAAATAATTTGCTGGTTTTGAAAACCATACTCAGATCCAAGCGATGGCCCGAACCTGAAACGGAGCGGGAGGCCCAATGGCCAAATGGACCAGGAGCCGAGCCGAGCCGAGCTGAGCTAAGCCCATTTGGTCATCTGTATGTCATGGTTTGAAAATTCCACATGGCCAGGAGTTCTGCCACTCGATATTTGGTTTGACCTAATTTAGTCCGCTTCCATTGACTAGATCACCAAGTTGTTTTTGTTATTTTGTTTGTTGTGATAAAGGGGCGTTTTGGGGGGTGGATTTAGATCCATATAGCTCACATTTCTGCTATATGAAGTGCTGATGAATGATGGCTCTGTGTCTGCAGGAACACTCGGCTGGTGAAGAGAGCACTATGGAAGTGTGTGATGCTGAGATATTGGATGAGTACACAACCCACAGAGGAGAACTCAAGCTTAGAACAGCATCGACCTTCAGCGATGATAGACGTTATCAGGTAAGATATCTGCATCCCCGTCATTTTTTCTCATGTCGTTCATGCCCCACTATTCAAAGTGTTTGTTACGTGTGTCACTATGGTTGCCCTGATGATAAGTTAAAGTTGACACTGGGTGCGAAAAAGCAGCACTACTATGCAAAGAGGGTTTGTCGGATTAATTATCTTTAAAGAGTAAGCCTAATCTTACTTGCAATTCGATCAAAGGGATAGTTGAGAGCAAACATGGAACCCCAGCACCGCTTGGAATCATTGGTTTCAAATAAATGACTAACAGTGTTCAATGAGACCGACTATTAATACATAAACAACTTATCAAATCCTCTTTTATATGATGGGGCTACTGGAAGTCTGGAACCCATTTGGCATATGATGTGTTGGATTGTTATTTTGGTAAATACTAGAAGTCCCGAGTTTATGATAACCCGGTTAGTTTTATTTTTAAAGCATACTTAATCCATACATAGAACTTCCTCATAGGCTTATCATATGCTTTTGCTGGATAAGAAGTTTTTTACATGTTTGCATTTGAAAAGGGTTGTGCATACTGATAGATGGTTTCATCTGATGTTTGTTTGTGCAGGTTCACTCAGAGGAGGAAGGCAGGCCCTAAATATGATACAGTGAAAGTCTTTTATTTGTCCTTCATGTATCCAAACCAATGTTTAATTTACATATGCAAGTGGAGATTAGTGATGATCCAAAAATCATTCTAATTATCAGATTAGAATAACAAGAATTTTGAGGTTGGAGACACGTAACAGTGTAGAGGAGGAGGTTACTCAATACGTGATGAATGTTGCTTGCTGATCAAAATGGCCATTGCCAGATCATCTTGGGGCACTTTTCTTGCCTTAAAATAGATGTATCTAGTGATTTGATTAGCCCGTTCTTTCATTATTAGCAAATCCACGTTGATATCTTCCCATCCCTATGATTACTGGCAGTCCAAAGCGAGCCTCATGGAGGTGATTATGTTGATCTTTTGCCACCATAAGCTTCCCAAATTGAGACTCGACCAACAGTCAATTACCATTAGACTTTTAGCACAGAAAGATCCATCTTTTCCAAAACATTTCAATAACATCAAACATTAAGGCCCATAGATTGTCAGCAACACTATCCCCACTCTGTTCCTATGTCCCCTCGTCTCTCTACAGTCATCTGCCTCACTTCAGGAGGCCTTAAAAAAGTGGAGCATTGAGAAGACACGAGCCTGATCATGTTGCCACCACCATTGCCCCTAGAGGCTTGGCTGCCCATAAACTACCTCATATAGTGTCATTTTTGTTGATGAGTGGTGAGTTGTGTTATACCACAATTTCAACAAGGATAACCAACGAACCCATTGCTTGGGTTGGTCACTAGCGAAGCTCCTGAGGTGAGTTTGACAACTTTGGTCTTTATCATCGGTTTGAGGATGGCAAGCCGAACTTGTCCGTTGGCAGGTACCCTGTAACCTAAAAGACTCTGAAATATGGTGGTCAAGGCCCAACACAAATCCAGGTTGCTTGGGGTATACCTGTGGGGATATATATCGGTTTTTGGGCTTGCTACAAGAAAATTGGCCTAAAACCATGATTATCATCGAAATCTAGTTTCATTTGCACAAGATTGGCTATGTTAGTTTTTAACTTTCACACGTCTATGTTTGGGGCTTAATTCTTCATTCCATAGTCTATTGTTGATGACAGTCGTCATTGTCGTCATCGCCGCCATTATCATCCCTAAAGCCTCATTCTATCTACTTCAAGTCCACTTTGTTGGGTGTAATTCTTCATTTAGGCTATAAGCTAATGCACTCCTGTTAGGGGTGTACGCGGATTGGATTGGTGCGGATTGGGCCAAATCCGTCACCAATCCATTGCCTACGGATTGACGGATTTGTAATCCGTCACCAATCCGTTACTGTTCAAATCCGATTCGATCCGATCCGTGGAGAAACGGATCGGATCGGATTAATCCGTTCAATCCATTCCTGTACATTACATGAAAAAAAAAAAGAAGAAAAAACCTATGAATTTTGAAGCCATTGAATTAAAGGGGCATGAGTTGAGAGTTGTATGCCTATTCTACTCATAAGGTTAGTGACTCCTTACATTTTTTTTTCTTATTTTATATATATATATATATATTTTATATTTAATGACAACGGATCTGATCGGATTGAATCTGTGGATTAAGGGTGAAATCCGCCACTGATCCGCTGCTAACGAATTACACAATTTCAAATCTATATCACCAATCCGTTGGCCTTCGGATCGGATCGGATCGACAGATTGATGGATTTTTTGCACACCCCTAGCACTCCACAATCCAATGTATCGCTTCAAACTACTATTCACCATGTTCGCCAAACTTGCAGGTCTTTTTTAAAATGACTAAGATGTTCCACAAGCAACAATGATATAAGTAATTATATTTGGTCATTTGTATTTTAGAAAGATGAAAATGTTAAATAATCAAGTAATCTCTAAGGAGAGGGATACTTGGGAGTTTAAGCTACTTAATTTACATTTGAGTAGAAAAATCTCAAGATTGTTGTAATAGGTTTTCTAAATACAAGTTAACTATGTATCTGCCTATTGACAACACTTCGAGTCTCTTCTCACTGGGCTCATATCTTCCTTTCCGAAGTTGGTAACGGTGAGTAACAGCAGAAATTGTATAAGTTTGGCCTTCTATGGATACACTCTCCCCACACTGCATGTTCTGTTGTTTGAAATAAAAAAAAAAAGGCACGAAGTTAAAAAGATGCAAAGATCAGCAATCAAATGAATATATTACCACTAAAATTAGGCATATACAATAGAAAATAAATAAATTACTTCATTTTTATGATTAGAGTTTCCCCGTGGTATATAACCCGAAAGGACTGTTCCCCTGGGCATAGGCATAACTACATAAGTGCATAAGAAATATACCAGATTCATCATAAATCAAAATCCCTTCCTATAGTTTGAGGTCTTAAATAACTTATGTGCAGAACCAGTGTTACATCAATTGTGGGAAGCTCTATCTCAACAAGATCAGCTAATCTACAAGGTGCGGTGGAGCCAATCCTTGAGCCCATGTTATTGCCTCTTTATAAAGTCATGCTCAATTAATTACTGTCATCCACAAGAAAGCAAGAACAACCTTCCAAGTTTGATTGTTCAAAACTCAGCTCTAACTGAATCTCCAACATCATAAAGGCCTGGAAAGGCAAGGAGTCAAAGGACAGTGCCGTCACCTTATGTTGCATACCTTATTGAGGGACCGGCTTTGCCAAGAAAACTACATCCATATTTAATCACCATTGGCTTGGTAAAGGCCGATCTCTAACATTCACCCTCATGTAGTAGGTAACCTTCAGTGACCACCTACCATCCTCTTTCCAAGTCTATTAACGATATCTTCATGAAGTCCTTTATATTTAGACCTCAATGACAACCATAACTTCAATTTAGTAAGCAACGTCTTCCTTAGGGGCTTATTTGTTTGCATAAAATACATAGGAATTCATGATGAAATGAGCTCCACCAAATGATTATTAAAGAGGTGGGGTGAATGATATAAGGTGGAGATGTAGATGAGAGCTAGACTTTCCTAGGTATTATTATTATTTATTTTTTTGGAAAATGGTAATTGTATATATATTTCCAAATGAAATACAAAGAAAGGTATTGAATTACTAAGGCAATGCTTGGGTATTCATTTCCCATCTTCCATTGACTCAATTTCCATTAAAGAGGAGGTTATTTGATGGTCATTTTTGGATATTGATATTTGATTATTCATTTTTAACTACTTATAGAAATTCAATCTTAGGTATTTAATTAACTGAAACAAACAGGCTCCGAAAGATACTCCTTTGCTTCCAAATACACCAGCAATTCCCAAAGGTGATATTTTCAAAATATTATTCCTCTCTTAAAAAGATAAACAGAAAAAGAGGAAGGGATGATAGGAACAGGCAATCAACAACAAGAAACAATTCAAAAAGAATTTTAAAAAAGGAAGTTAAGTTGCAATGAAGGAAAAGACAATTACCATCGGATGGCTGATCGATGTAAGAAGAAAGATCAATTATGTTGGAAAGATTAGAAGATGAAATACTATGCTTCATAAACCAGCAGAGATCAAGGAGGAAATCACTCGCTTCTTTGAAAGCTTATACTCGAAGAATGATTTCGTTAGACCGACATTGGACGGGATTGACTTTTCCATGATTCAAGAGGACCATAAGAGTTGGCTAGAAAGGGATTCTGGCGAAGATGAAATCAGTGAAGCTTTATCAGATTGTGTGAGTGACAAAGCTCCAAGACATGATGGTTTCAACTTTAGTTTTCTCCAAGACTTGATGGTTTCAACTCTAGTTTTATAAAAGATTTTTGGGATGTACTTGAAGAGGATTTTTGTCGAATGTTGTCAGAATTTCATTCAAGGGGTAAATTGAACAAGGAGATTAATGCTACTTTTATATGCCTCGTTCCAAAAGTTCCAAATCCAATGGTTTTGCAGGACTTCAGACCTATTAGTTTGGTACGGAGTATTTATAAGTTGTTGTCAAAGATTTTGCCTAACAGACTAAAAAGGGCTCTTCTTCTCATCATCAATCCATAACAAGGGCCATTTGTTTATAAAAGACAAATTCTGGATGATATTCTAATTGGTAATGAACTCATAGATTCAAGGAAGAAGGACATTAAAGGGGGTGCTATCTTCAAAATTGACTTGGAAAAAGCCTATGATCATGTGGACTGGGAGTTCGTAGCTTATACGTGATGCAGATGCATTTGATGATCAAGTGGTTAAGCAGGCTATGAGATTCATGGAAGCATTCGAATGAACACATGGGGCCGGAACCAACGTGTAGAATACCCAACTGCATTATGGAGCCAAGAAATCCTACAATTTCAAAGTTATGCACTTGCAGGGGCTGTTTAATAAATTTGTTTAAGCAAATATGAATAGAAGCTACACTTCATGACAGTGCACTAAAAGGGTCTCGTGTGGGTAAAGGGTCTCGTGTGGGTTGTTTGGGGTGGACAATTGAAGGTTCAGATGGGCCCAAACCCAACTGCAACCAGCACACCGATGGTCGCCCATGAGCGTACAGCCAGCAGGCAGGGCCCACTTCTCCATCAGATGGACCGTGTGGGTCCCATGATCAACCTCATGGAAAGTGTTTGAAACGACACCCATTTTAGAAATCTGCTGGAATCCTTCAATTTCTTGCTAATTGGTAGTTGCTTTCCTTCCCTTATGCTATTAGAAATTACTAATTATTGTCTGGAGGCAGAATCTTGGGATATTATTGCTTGTAATTTGGTGATTTTGGCTAAATAGTGTAGTCAGGGTCAACTGCCTCACTAGTTCCAGTCGATATCTTCAAGCCAGAGTAATGGTAAGGTTATTTGTTATTGTTCAGTATCTTGGTACCTTTTCTCTTTGCATTTACCCATTTCGTCTTGAGTGTATATTGATGATTTGGCCTACTAAGTGAATTGACCATCACTCTCTTGCATTATCTTCGTCCAAAGAGACTCGGCAGCCATTGTTTACTGCTGTAAAAGCGGTATTGGTGGTTGGATACGCTATCACAGGTTTCAGTTAATACCGTGACTACATCAGGTGGTATTAGAGTCATCGCTTCAGCCCGCCGTCGACACTTAATACCTACTATTGTGGTAGAAGTCTTTGATCCAATGATGAATCGCAGAGGGAGTGTCACGCCCCCAAAAGTGAAACCGGGGTTATGCGTGAAATTAAGGCCAATTAAAATTTTTCCAACATTAATCAAATGCAACCTGGCCCCAATCATTTCCCATAGGATCGAAGTCCGAGGTGAGATATAAATATTTCCTCGATAAAACACAACGGAACATCATAATAAACAAATGGTACAATATAACATTTCAGAGTATACACATCAAAGAGAATAAATACGAACTAACCAAAGTATAAAGGCACTCATGTGCTGGTCACGACGACAATACTGTCGACACACAACTCATACTCACCGTCAGGCTAAATTGCCTGAAGCGTCGCCTCCACTTTCTCAAAGATAGATGTACCCGGTACCTATACACCAAGCGCAGCATCAGACACGACAGTCGGCAGGCAGATATAAATATAAAACATCAACAGATATGCAAAACAAATCAGAGTAGACGATAGTCACGATCATACAAAATGCAAAGCATCAGAATAAACAACAAGCTAACATAAGCATCTATCAAAATAGGCGATCCACATAGGCTAATAGTTGGGATCATACCCCTTCAATCAAAGTCGATTCCCCATTGGCATCTATGAGTTCAATCTAGTACTGAGTCAGAGGCACAGCTTAACTCATACTTTTGGTGTCCATTACACCAATCCGAACTGCAAACAATCCTCTTCGGCGCATGTGGCTTGCGCCCCGTGGGCTCTGGCCCAATCTTGCCTCAAGGTTCTCTTTGGCTCATGTGGCTCGGGCCTCGTGAGCTCTGGCCCAATCTTGCCTCAAGGTTCTCTTTTCAAAATCCTCACACAAGTGGTGCCCCAGCTATGTTGATCGTTAACAGCTGAGTGGTGCCTGACACAAAGAGTCCTAAACAAACAATGGTGAAGGACTAGACTCTCTTGCGTGAACAAGATTCATCAATAATAGAAAAGCTACCTTTCCATCATCAAATCAAAACCCAAAACCATCAAACTTCTTCAAAACATCATCATCATAGGTAGTTCTCAACAAGCGTTTACAATCAAAGCTGCCTAACCTCAACTGTCACGGCCCAACTCGGTCCAGCACAATATTGTCCGCTTTAAGTCAAAGGCACTAGCTCGGCCCGCACGGATTTGTTTCTAACACACCCACGTCCATAAGTGAGCGTCAAAATGCGTCCTGCTAGTAACACACCCACATCCATGAGTGAGCGTCAAAACGTGTCATGCTAGATAAATAGGACCGGACTCCTTTTAACCTTCACTTTAGACACCCACAAATGATGTGGGATGTAACATCAACACTTCAATCAAACTTAGAAACAAATGGAACATCAAAAGGGATCTTAAGTTCATCATCTAGGTTCTTCATATAATCCCAATCAAAACAAAGTAAACAAGGCGAAGGAACATGTTCGTGACATGTAGATAAAGTACCAAACGGTACAATTCAGAATCATAAGCGATAGACAATCCAAACCTAAGCATAGTATTATTCCGAAGCATCGTACAATCATACTCAGTCTACGAAAGGAATTAGGGTTCGTGATACCCAAACAAATAGTCTTCGTGCATAGATAAAAAGGAGGTATCCCGTTATCCTATGCCGTTCAAGATTGAGATAGGTTGAATCGCGATACAACCAGAATAACTATGAGAAAACGTCGGCTCAACATTCTCACGCATGGTCAAATGAGTCATCAAAAGAGGTAGCCAAGGTCCCACCTAAGTCCATCCAGTTCTAAGTCAAAGAGGCCCTTAAAAAAGAACCTCAGTTCATCCGGTCGACCGACCCTGTCCTTCATAACTGGTCGACGTCTGGTCGACCGGGTATACAGTCAATGTTAAAACATAAATGGGAATTGGCTAAGTTGTAGGCTTCAGGAAGCCTAACTATAAACCAATGTTACCGGTTGACCGGGTGACCCCACTCGGTCAACCGCGTGGCTTCAAAAAACAGAATCAAGCTTCTGTAACTGAATTGAGTTGGGGAGAAACTCCCTCTTCATCCACACCTACAGACAAACACAAGAATAGGGCCTAGCCCTCTCCACATACATCCAATACCGCCTCTCATCAAGTCCATTCAAACTAACATCCAATCCAACCAAAGTAACCATCCAATTAAGAATCCATTTTATTAAACATATAAACATAATTATCATGTTTTCAAACATCTAAGGTATCAATGAGCATGTGGTCATATAAATCATTATCAATCATCAAATCAAGGAGAGACAAACATATCAAAGCATATATATAAATATCTACTTGCCTTTAGTTGAAATTGCCCAAATCCATAAGCACTAGCTCAAAGCCCATCAAACCAAACCTAAATGATAAATAGAAAAATAAAACTAAATTAAATATAAAATCAAAGGAGGAGAAGAGATGGGTGGATGGAGTGGTGGCTTGCAAGTTAGAGATGGATGAGCTCGTGGGGTCCATGCGAAGATTATGATCACCATGGTGGATGGTGGGGCTGCCCTTGCAGTCCATTTCCATCAAGGTGGGTGAGAGAGATTGAGAAAGAGGGAAAAAGAATTGAAATTGACATGGGGAGGTTGTGGGGCCCACTTGGTTGGTGGCCCACTAAAATAGTGATGATGGAGCTCATGGTCCACTGGGCAAGAGAAAGGGTGAAAACAGAAAGAAAGGAAGGAAGAGAGAGAGAGAGAGAATGGGGGGGGGGGGGTTGTGGTTGTGTTTTACCTCACGTTGGCAGCAAGGACTGTGAGAGAGAGAGATGGTGGAATGGGTGAGGAAGGGGTTGATCCATGTGGCCAGTGAGTGGAGAGAGAGGAAAGGAAATAAAGAATGAGAAGCAAGAGAGGAAAACAGAGAAAGGAAGAGAGAAACCGTGGGAGAGAGAGAGAGAGAAACAGGGGAGGGAAAGAAAGAGAGAAATGGAAAATGGGGGAAATAGAGAGAGAAATAGAGTGGGCTGGGGGTCCATCTGAGATGGGGGAGCTAGGCGGTGATGGTGGCGATCGCCGACGGCGACAAGGAGGCTCTGGGACAGTGGGGCAGCATGGCTGGGTGAGGGAGAGATGAGTGAGAGAAGTGAGAGATGGAAGATGAGATGAGAGAGTGGAGAATAGAGGGGAGGTGAGTACGCCGGAGATGATGGTGGCTGGCGGCGCGGCAGTTTGCTTGTTGTCCAGCGGCGGTGAGGCAGCAAGCCGGGAGGGAAGGGGAGTGGAGAACGAGAGAGACGAGAGAAAAGGGGGTTGCTGTGTTGAGTGGAATGAGAAGGGAGGGGGAGGTGGGGTTTGACCTAATAACATGGAATGGGGATTAGGGGAGGTGGGTCTCACGTGGGAGGTAAAGTTCAGGCGGGAGGTGGGGTCCGGTTTGCACGTGGGTTAAGGGGGTGGGGTATGATGGGAATGAGGTGGTCCGGTTTGCACATGGGTTAAGGGGGATGGGGTATGATGGGAATGAGGTGGGAAAAGGAGAAATGGGATGGGGTTAAGGGGGGGTGGGGTATGATGGGAATGAGGTGGGAAAAAGAGAAATGGGATGGGGTTTTACTTTGGGAAATTAATAAGATAAGATAAGTTTAGGTGGGTTTGGATCACATCAGGTTTTGGGTCGGGTTTGAGAGTCCGGATCAGGATGCAACAGAAGGACAAAGTCTGGAAAATTAAGTAATCTACCCAATGGTGCAAAAATCTTGAAAATCGAAAAATACTAAAAGGCTCTCGGAACTTTCCAGAAATAGTGACACACACCCCTACTGCACCCAAATGAGCTCGGATCTCAACCCAACTTCGCACGCACGATCCTACTGATTAATCGGACCTGTTTGGCTTACAAACGAACTTAATTATCTAAAAGCACAATTAACTAAACTAATTACAACCTTGGAATTCCGAAATGTTACGGGGAGAGGTCGAGGCCATGGACACCATTGACAACAGATTTGGGGAGATAGAGGAACAAAAGCGAGTGATCACCCAGCAACTCATAGATCTAGGCGCGAGGAGAGCTCCTACGTATTCTAACAAAGAGGTTTCAAATGAAAGTACGGTTAACCCATTTCATTGGCTAAACCTGAGGGACAATCACCGTGGGCAAAGAAGACGGGAGGACTGGGGTGATGATTTCAACCTCAAAATTGAGATCCTGGAGTACAACGGTAGCATCCGTGGTGATGACTTCATTGAGTGGAAAGCCATCGAGCGTATATTCGAGTATCGAATGATACCAGATGATTGCAGAGTCAAGATAGCGGCCATGCGATTGCGAGGTTGAGCTTAAGCTTGGTGGGAACAGACGAAAGCCACGACGGAGAGGTGGGGGAAGCGCAAGGTAACTTCGTGGGAGAAGATGAAGTCCCTAATGCGTGAGGCCTTTTAACCGATTGACTATGAGTGGTCCTTGTTCCACCGACTACAACATATTCAATAGGGAGACTGTTCAGTTGAGGAATATGTGGAGGAATTTCACCAGCTTGTTGCCCGCAACGCTTAAATGGGGTGGAAGATCAATAGGCGGCACGTTTCACCGATGGGCTTAAGTCCGTCATTGCTAGTATGATGGGTTTGGCACCAATCTTCATGGTCGCAAAGGCATGTCGGCGAGCTAGCCTTGCCGAGAGCCAACTCAAGAAGCAACAGAGTCACAGAAATCTATTCGCAAACCAATCAAAGGTGGGGGGCAGCTATTATAAGTTGTGTCAACACAACATGACCATCCAATGCGAGTTGGGCACCTAAATCTAAGGCATGCAACAATGGGGCAGCCATATGTTGTTATAAGCGAAACGAAATTGGTCATATCTCCTCATAGTGTCGCACACGGCAAAACGCTTTAGTGGACACTTTCAAGTGGAAGAGCATTGTGGCAGAATTTGAAGGCGAATCCAACTATGAAAGGTTTGATGATGTTGAATATGATGACGGTGACGAAGGAATCATAGGGGGTGGAGTGGAAACTCTAGTGATCTGAAAGAACCTCATGACATCAAAGCCGTAGAAAGAGGTCAGTTGGTTACGCAATGATATTTTTTATACCTCATGTACCATTAAGGGAAGGGTTTGTAGGGTGCTTGTTGATGGTGGTAGCTATGAGAACTTCATCTCTAAGGAAGATGTTGACAAGCTTCAACTCAAGACCGAGAAGCATCCTTCGCCGTATAAACTCTCTTGGTGCAAAAAGGGAAACGAGGTAATCGTTCATCGCAGTTGTTTAGTTTCATTTTCTATTGGAGGGGTTTATTTTGATAATGTCATGTGTGATTTGGTGCCCGAAATGGATGCATGTCACATTCTATTTGACCGACCATGGCAATATGATAAAAGGACCGTTCATGATGATACCATAACACGTATACATTTTGGAAGGACAAAAAGAAATCTGTACCTAAGCCTATGTGTGAGCGAATTCCATTCGAATTAGAACTCGACAAAGGTGATGTTAACCTATTGACTCGGCCAAATTTGTGGAGGAGGCTAAGGGGAATGAACTCTTTTATGTGTTGATTGGAAAGGAATTAAATGGAGGAGTGCCAATTCCGAAACTCCTCAAGCCATTGATTGAGGGATATTGAGACATTTTAACTGATGAGTTACCCGTTGGGTTGCCTAAGATTTCTTTTTCCTATTTATAGGGTATTGTAGAGATGAGAATTATCAGAATTGATGATTAATAGATTTGTATGTTTGTCCCTGAGGTGTGTCCTCATGTGTAGTCTATGCACAAACCTTTATCATGCGTTGACACTAGTGATGCAGGACCTATGGGGACCATGGCTTTGTTCTGCATGTTCTTCTCCTCGTCTTGGAGAGAACTCAGCCGTGAGTTCTGTCGCTGTACTCCACGATAAAAAATCCAACATATAATTTTTTGATGCTTTTATTGATCTACATACTCTTTGCATTGGCTCAAAACTTGACACATTCTTTTATTCCAAATAAACTTTTGCTTCGCTTTGCATGACATCTAGATCTTGATGGGATGCGTGCTTGAACGAACTGTTTCTTCAAGTCTTGAGTTTGTATAAGCTACTTACAATCTCCGAATGTCAATTGTTTATCCCCGAAGATGAATTTAATGTAGGGAACCTTAATTACTTTTTTTTCTTTTGCAATACCCTGATGAGTAGTTAGTTGTTTAGCAAGTGGGCTTACAATTAGATCTATTGGTTTTCAGTGGGCTTGCTAACCATTTCCAATCATTGAATGCTCATGTTTTTTCCTTTTGCTACCTGCACTTGCTAATCAACATTGTTTGAAGAAGAAAAATTGGAATTATCTTCACATCCTACTGAAGTTTTATTCGTATTAGGAGTTCCACTGGCCGTTTCATTTGAATTTGCAGTGATTTACTTCTTTTAGTAAGCTTGTTTCTCAATGTCGGATTTGATATCTTCTTTCATGGGTTCAACTTCTTCTGTTATTCGCTAAGACCTGCCTTTTGCATGCAATACCGTTTTGAGCAAGTACTCAACCACTACAATAGTTTACACATTCAGCGACGAAATTTTTCATCGCCAAAGGTTAAAAAAACGTCGTTGAAGGCCTTTACCGACGAAAATATTTTCGTCGGCCAGACATCGGTAAAAACACGTGCACAGAACATTTTACCGACGAAATATTATTCCATCAGCAAAAAATAAATTCTCACCAACGATTATAGACATTTTACCGACGTTTTCTTTTCGTCGGCAAAAGATTAAAGAAAAATAAAAATAATTTTACCAATTTTTTTTTTCGTTGGTAAAAGGAAAAAAGAAAATAAAAAAATAAAAAAGACTTTCAATGAAGTTTTTTTTTTTGTCGGTAAAATAAAAAGAAAATTAAAAAAATTAAAAAGACTTTCACCGACTTTTTTTTTCGTTGGTAAAAGTAACAAAGAAAATTAAAAAATTAAAAAGACTTTCACCGACATTTTTACTTTGTCAGTGAAAGTAAAAAACAAAATAAAAAAAATAAAAATACTTTCACATACGTTTTTTATTCGTTGGTAAAATTTAAAATAAAATTAAAAAGACTTTCACCGACTTTTTTTTGCTCAGTAAAAGTAAAAAAAAATAAAAAAATTAAAAAGACTTTCACCGACAAAACTGTTTATACACTTGTATCACACCTGTATCAAAAAATAAACATGTTCGTGTACCTATATTCAATATTAAAAATGCATGCAAACAAATGTCACTAAATAAACAACCAACCATCGTCATTTTTCATCAAATCATTGATCTCATTAATCAAATATTACATTAATCAATAATGATACAGTCCCATAAAAATGTCCAATATACGAATACAAATAAACTAAAAAGAATAAAACACCTGGAAAATATACAACCGATCCCAAAACATCCATCAATATGCAATGACAAAAACAACATTAGAATATTTTCAATAAATTAAATTATAAATGAAAGATATGCATGTATATACATAAATTATAAATTAGAATCTTTTTAGTCCATTTTCGGCTCAAACTTCTTAACCGGGAGTCCTATTTGCGAGCCGTCAGTTCCTACAGGTTACTCTACCCTCGAGCGAAGTGCCTGTACTGGTTTCGAATTTTTCCGGTTGCCGGTTCCCATTCCGGACCCCCGGCGGGCTGTTTTCTAGCCAAAGTGTCGGAAAAGCGTCCATTCGTGGCTCAAACTCCCTAACCAGGAGTCCTATTTGCGAGCCGTCAGTTCTTACAGGTTACTTTACCCTCGAGCAAAGTGCCCGTGCCGGTTTCGGATTTTTCCGGTCACCAGTTCCCGTTCCGGACCCCTGGCGGGCGGTTTTCGAGCCAAAGTGTCGAAAAAGCGTCCATTGTAGCTTCAAACTCCCTAACCGAGAGTCTTATTTGCGGGCCGTCAGTTTCTACAAGTTACTCTACCCTCGAGCGAAGTGCCAGTTGCGCAACCATCCTCATCTGGGAACAATGATTGCAAACGTTTTTCTAGCTGATATGTGATTCTTGATTGATCAATTGCTTGCCTTCTACAATGGTATTAGACAAAGTACCTAGGTTTTCCTATTACAAAACCCAACCCAATCCTAACACTAATTGGAATTACAGAAGCGCCATGTAAATCCCTTTCGTATCCCTTTGGATACTCCATGCTTAACTGTTAGTTAAGGTGTTGATCACTGACAATTGGGACCTATGACACGGTGATCTAAATGTTATTCTGATTAGAGTTGCTCATCAATCAGGAATCATGATCTCCAAAAACCACCCCATCCTATTTGTCACACCCCCACCCCCCAAAGAACAGATTGTAAGATGATATACTGGACTGTGAAAGTACACATCTTTCTAACAAAAATAGAAGGAGAATTTCACTACAAATGCCAATAAAAAAACCAAAATAAGTATCACTCTGGGGCAACCTGATGGAAAGGGCGTGCAAAAGATGAGGAATGCAGACATACAACTAGGAAAGAAGTATAAAATAAATAAATAAATAAAATGCAGGAGTGAACTTTAGCATACAAAACTTGGAGCCCTTTCTTGCGCCTACTCATGCTGCAATGCAAGTGATGTTGATAGTGAAGCATGAAGAGTGGATAGAGAAAGCAATTCTCTGGCTCGGCGGACATGAGACCTTATAGATCTGTCATCATACAATGCTGAAAATGTGCATCCCCATCAGGGCCACAATTTACTGACAAATCATGCTAAATAAAGGTATTAATCACGCTAATTGGATAGGTTGAACATACCAGCTACCATCTCCAAGGAGCAACCACCAACATTAATATCTGCAACTTCAGAAATTTCCTTGTAGTCCTCTAGATGATGAACTGAACCATCTTTGGCATGCAGTATCAAATCATAACACGAAAAGAAACACGTCTCCGGAGCTTCGAGAAGGAACTGCCTCAAATTCATAACAGAATCTCCTGGATTTAACTGCAAATTCCAAACCAGTCTATACATTTCAGCAGAAGCACATGGCCTTTACCATACATACAATGGAGAAAATGAAAAAGAAGACAGACAAAGAAAGTATTCCAAAAAGTTTTACTTAACATGAAACAAACAAGTTCTATATCAATTTCAAGTTTTAAACACACACACATATATAAATATATATAGGGAAATATTCAAGTGAGAACTAGTTCTCACCTACTATATGAGAACTTTTTTACAGGGACCAACTAGCAACTCATCCAAACATAGCAACCAATAAGAAACCCCCTGATAGTCACTAATTCCAAGGATTGGCACACATCCGAATGAACTAAACCGTTGGATCAAGGGTTGAATATTTTTTTGAATATGAAGCCATTAAACTTGTGGGCCACGGATGAAGCGGTTAAGGGCATGATTTTGGGGCCAAACTTGATACTTGGGGTGGTCTTACATTGATCTTTCCATCCCCCCAGGTCCCATCCCCAAATGGGGCCCACAATTGGGCCCCACAAAAAAGTTATCACATAATATGTGAGAACAGTTCCCACCTGAATATTACCCATATATATATATAGTTTCTAGTTAGTACAGTCCAGATAAATTTTACCAAACCAAAAAGACTTCAGAACATAACAAATCTATTTCCGCTACACCATGTTATGAAATCAACATTGCCATTAATCACATAGAACCAACCTGTAACTCTAGCTTTTCCCCAGATTTAGTCTTGACAGATATAGGATAGAGACCAAGATCGCCTGTTACTCGAAAGAAAAAGAAGGATTTAAAATAAAAATAAAAATAAAAACTGTCAGAAGTCGCTATTGATATAGTATTCCCTAAATTAACTTTTTTTCCACTCTTTACCATCGGCTTGTTTAGGTCCAATGCTTGACAGCGCACTTGTATGATCCAACGCCTCCTTGGTTGACTCATCCATGCTAGAAAGCTTAACATCTAAATTTGAGTTTTGTGCTCCATTAGCATCAACCTTTGAGGATTCTACAGCCTTGGAGTTACCATTGGATGTTGCAGATGAATCAACAGAGCTCACAGGCTCTAACGACCTCGAAGAGTTTGTCCCTCTTCCTCTGTTTTTCCCTCTGTTGGATTTCCCAGCCATTTTGTCCCTATCTACAAAGACCAAAAAAATAGATCATATGTTAAGGAAAGTGTGTGGGTAAAACACCGTAATGACGAAGTTAAGCAAAGATTACAGCTAGACTCGCCGATCACCTCGGCCTTTGTGGTAATAGCCCGTCAGCTCGGCAGGTCGGTCAATAGCTCGATAGCTCGGCACCATGGTTCGGTTGCTCGGCATAAATGCCAGCTCAATACAAAAGCACACCACAGCCAAGCCATCCTTGGTCTCGGACCAGAATGCTAAAGTCAGAGTGGGCCACCACCTTCCTCCTGGAAATACGGCGCGCTCAGACAGATATGAGCATTCATTTATGACGATAGAATCGCTCATTTATGGCGATAAGAAGTTTGCTTTATCAGCCCTGTACGTCAACTGACTGAAGGCATGGAAAGTGAGGATGGGATGTTACCCATTTTACCTACTGCTGCCAGTCAGGGTAAGGATCGATGGGACCTCACCTCACCTACCCCCACTCACAGAGAGAATGGACGAGGAATGCTCACTTATATATACACATGGGATCAGTCCCATGAAAGGTACGCAATACACAACTCACAATACTCAACATCGTCTCATTCCCTTCTTCCTCCTCCTGTTTAGTTTTCTCAGAACTAACTCAGGCATCGGAGTGCCTTCGGCTCACGGCTGCCAGGGGCTCTGACTCTAGCCTTTTTCCTTCCTTTTCAGGTTCTTGGCGTTCAGCATTCCCCGTCTTAAGAAGTTTACCTCGACCTCATCTCAATCTAAGTAGGTGTCATTTTTGCCGCCTACAGTTTGGCACCGTCTGTAGGAAACTGAACAAAAAGCTTGTAAACACCATGCCTCCAAAAACCAGAAATGGCGAAGGACCCTCCAAAGGCAAGGCTTTGTCCATACAGCCTACGTTGGCGCAGAATCTTCCACCTCCACCCCCTCAACAAAGGAGGTCAGGGGGGAGGTCTCCCACGGTCCAGACACAGTCACGATCTAGGGGAGTGACCATGCTTTCCCTTCGCGACGTCCCACCTTCGGAACGGCCCCCCAGGCAAGGCGACAAATCGGTCACCAAACAACGCAAGAAGTCAGCACGGGCTGGATCGCAGTCACACCATCAAGCCAGCCTTGATCAAAATGAAGACCCCCGCCTGGATGACATCAGGGCTTAGAACCGCCTCATCCAGGAGCAGCATGAGCTTATCCAGCAGCTCAAGCTACAGCTCGACGACAAAAAGGGTCAGAGTCCGCCACCCAGGCGCCTGGGCTACGGGCGAGACCTGAGGCACGTCCTCGATAACAAAAGGCACGACTGAGACCACGGGGAAGAAGGCTCCAGCAGCAGTCACATGCATGAAGGGCCGAAGAAGCGGCACCAGGTTTCGGAGGATGAAGAGCTAAAGCAGTGGATCGACTAACGGGTGAAGCAGACGATCCGCCAAAATATGGAGACTGCTGGTATCGTCCGAGACCAGTTTAGCGCCTTCGAAGCCGAGGACACTGGCTCGTCTCCTTTCTCTAGGGAGACAAGAAAATACACACTCCCCGAGAAGTTCAGCGTCCCGAGGTTCGCCTTGTATAATGGAACCTCGGACCCTGCGGCTCATCTCCGACCTTACGTCCAGAGGATGTCGGTCTGGGGGGATGACGACTCCCTAAACTGTCGAGTTTTCTCCTCCAGTTTGGCGGATCTCCCCCTGCGGTGGTTTTGCTCGCTTCCTGAAGACTCCATCTCCAGTTGGCGACAGCTCCGGACCTCCTTCCTGGGAAAATTCCAGGCGCATCGCGTCGTCCCAAAGACCGATGCTGACCTAATGGCCCTCCGGATGCAGGAGGATAAGAGCGTCACCCAGTTCGCTCGTCGGTTCTGGACTGTCTACAGCCAGATCGAGTGCGCTTCTGAAGAGTTAGCAGTGAAGTCCTTCCAGCTGGCTCTTCGGCCGGGCATCCAACTTCGGGCACAGTTGGTCATGTACCCCGTGACCACCATGAAAGAGCTGATGACCCGAGCGAATCGGTTCATACTGGCGGAAGAAGACGAGGTGCGAGGTCACGAAAACTTCGGCCTCACCAAGAAGAACCAACCAGCCAAGGCAGATAGCAGGTCCTCCAGGAGGGAGGATCGTCGCAGAGATCCGTCCCCGGACCGGCGCAAGGCCCAGTCCTCGGAGCAGCGCCGAACCCCCTCTACTTCGGCAACGGGATCGGGGAACGGCAGAAGGTCAGGCCGCGAGCCAGCCTCCCACGTGGCAGTAAATACCATCTTTAAGGAGCCAATCTATAGGCTCCTCAATAAAATAAAAGCGCAGCCTTTCTTCAAGTGGCCGCGGCCGATGACGACTGACCCCTCCTCTCGGGACCAGAGTAAGTTCTGTGCATACCACAAGCAAAATGGGCACAGAACCGACGAATGCAGGAGCTACAAATTCCACCTGGAGAACCTCGTGAAGGAGGGGCACCTCAGGGATTACATCAAGGAGGAGGGCCGAGGTGGTGACCGACCTCCGCGGTGAGACGCTGACAACCAGGACAGCGATCCAGAAGGCATCATCAACGTCATTCACCTCGCCGCCCCACCAAAGAAGAGCTCTCAGGCTCGCGCCGAGGCCAGGCGCACCTCCCATCAGAAGCAGGTGCTGACCGCGGCACCAGAGCCGACCGCGAAGAAAGCCAGAACAGAGGGGGTCAGAATATGGTTCTCTGACAAGGACTTGGAAGAGGTCGAGCTCCCACATAACGACGCTCTAGTGCTCACCTTGAAGCGGCAGAACTTCTTGGTTCAGAGAGCCCTTGTCGACCCTTGCAGTTCGTCCGAAGTCCTGTACTACGATTGCTTCAAGAAGTTGAAACTTAAGGACGAGGACCTCCAGGTTACCCGTACCCCTCTGGTCGGCTTCAGCTCCAAGCCTGTTTATCCCAAGGGTAAGATCTCCCTCAGAGTCCAAGTGGGTGGCGCCTGCAGGCAAGTAGACTTCCTAGTAGTCGATGTCCCCTCCCCATACAATGTTATAATGGGAAGGACGTGGCTACATAGCATGGAGGCGGTGCCTTCCACCCGGCATCAGAAGCTCAAGTTCCCTTTGGAAAACCGGTCGGGCCGAACGGATGTGATCACCGTCAGAGGCGACCAGCACATGGCCAGGCAATGCCTGCTGGCCGTGCTGCCTGGCGAGGTCGAGCCATCCCAAGTCAGTGTGGCCGAACTGGATAGAGAGGCCGAGCTCGGGGACGTCGGCAGGGCTCCGGCGCAGAAAAGCATCGAGGACCTCACCAAGGTCAACATTGATCCCGCCGACCCCGACAGATTCTTCCTCGTTGGAAGCCAGCTCCCCGAGTCCGAGAAGACAGAACTGCTTGACCTCCTCGTGGAGAATAAGGCGGTCTTCGCCTGGACACCCTATGAGATGCCCGGCATTGACCCGACAGTCATCTGCCATAAACTAAAGGTGGATCCCAACCATAAGCCCATGCTTCAAAAACCGCGCCGGACTGGGGTCCCGCAAACCGAAGCCGTGGTTGAGGAAGTTCAGAAACTCCTCGAGGCAGGCGCAATAAAGGAGGTCCACTATCCACAGTGGCTAGCCAACACAGTGGTGGTTAAAAAGAAGACGGGAAAATGGAGGGTCTGCGTGGATTTCACCGACCTCAATAAGGCTTGTCCTAAAGACAGCTTCCCTCTTCCAAAGATAGACCAGCTCATCGACGCCACTGCCGGACACGACCGAATGAGTTTCCTGGATGCCTACTGGGGGTACCATCAGATCCCCCTGTATGCAGTAGACCAGGACAAGACAGCTTTCATCACTCCCAGGGGCACCTATTGTTACAAGGTGATGCCCTTCGGGTTAAAGAATGCGGGAGCGACGTACCAGCGGTTGGTGACGAAGATGTTCCAGGCCCAGCTCGGCAAGACGGTGGAGGTCTACATCGATGATATGGTCGTCAAATCCAAAAGGTCGCAGGACCACTTGACCGACCTCCGCCAGATTTTTGACATCCTTCGCCAGTTCCAGTTGAAGCTGAATGCATCCAAGTGCGCCTTTGGTGTCGGTTCCGACAAGTTCCTAGGGAGCCTGGTCAGAAGAAGGGGGATCGAAGCGAACCCTGACCAGATCACCGCGATCCAGGAACTCCAGTGTCCGACCTCGGCAAAACAAGTTCAGCGGCTGACCGGAATGGCTGCCGCCCTGAACCGATTTATCAGCCGAGCTTAGGACAAGTGCAGACCTTTCTTCCAACTCTTGCGAAAGGGCTCCAAGTTCCAATGGACGTCGGATTGTTCTGAGGCGCTGCAACAGCTTAAACACTACCTTTCTTCTCCACCGCTGCTGTCAACCTCGACTATTGGAGAGGCACTGTTCTTGTACCGTCGGTCTCAGACCATGCAGTGAGCTCGGTGCTCATCAGAGAAGACAACGGCCAACAAAGGCCTATCTATTACACGAGCAAAACCCTGCTGGACGCCGAGACCCGGTACTTGCAACTCGAAAAGCTCGCCTTGGCGCTCGTTAGCGCCTCTCGAAAGCTCTCCCACTACTTCCAAACCTTCACAATAGTGGTCGTAACAGAATACTCACTGAAGGCTCTCCTTCGGAAGGCAGATTTCTCCGGACGGATCTCCAAGTGGGCTGTTGAACTGGGGAAATATGACATCAGCTATCAGCCCAGAACGGCCATCAAAGCTCAAGTCCTAGCGGACTTCATTGTGGAATTTACTCCTCAGAGTTCGGCACCGACCTCGCTCGACACCGAACTAGGGGGCGATAGGGGTGCAGAGGTTGTCACCGAGACCGAGCAAGAACAGTCCTCGAGAGAGCTCCTAGACTCATCTTGGAAAGTCTTTGTCGACGAATCCTCAACGTCCAAAAGAGCTGGCGCTGGCATAGTCCTCCAGTCTCCAAAAGGCCTCGTCATGGAACAAGCTCTGACACTCGGTTTCAAGGCATCTAATAACGAGGCCGAGTATGAAGCGCTCATTGCCGGACTTAACAGTGCCAAAATCTTGGAAGCTCGATCCATAGTGATTTTCAACGATTCTCAGCTAGTGACGAGCCAGCTCAACGGAGACTACCAAGCTCGGGACGACAGGATGGCGGCCTACCTTGCCCACGCCAAGGGACTTCTCTCCCAGTTCGAAAGGGCCGAGGTCCGGCAGATTGGCAGAGAATCCAACTCCCATGCAGATGCCCTCGCCAGCCTCGCCTCGGCGGTCGAAGCCGGTAATAAAAGAACTATTGAAGTAGAAACGCTGCGGGAGACCAGCATCGACCTCCAGCAACCTCGGCAGCTCATGTGCCTTGATCTCGGCCCGAGCTGGATGGACCCCATAGTTGCATACCTGAAGGACGACCAGCTACCCGAGGACATGACTGAAGCTCGTAAGGTCAGGTTGAAGGCAACCCGGTTCTGGCTCTCCCCAGACGGCAAGCTCTACAGGAAGTCATTCACAGGGCCCTACCTCCAGTGCGTTCACCCCAGCAAAGTCGACGATTTCCTCTACGAGATTCACGAAGGAGTCTGCGGCAGTCATATAGGAGGTCGGTCTCTTGCGTACCGGGCTATCAGCCAAGGTTACTGGTGGCCGTACATGCAAAAGGACGCCCAGCTCTATGCCAGAAAATGCGAAAAGTGCCAGAAGTTCTCTCACTCTCTCCACCAGCCAGCCCGGGACCTGAGTCCCCTCTCCAGTCCGTGGCCTTTCGCCCAGTGGGGCCTGGACATCGTCGGACCACTTCACCGAACTCCAGGAAACAAAAGATGGTTGATAGTGGCCACGGAATACTTCACAAAATGGGTCGAAGCTGAACCCTTGTCCTCCATCACCGAATTAGACACGAAGAACTTTGTGTGGAGGAACATCATCACAAGATTTGGAATTCCCCGTACTCTCATTTCCGACAACGTAATGCAGTTCGATTCCAACTTCTTCAAAAGCTTCTGCCAAGAGTACGGCATTCGAAATGTCTACTCCACCCCGGCGTATCCTCAAAGCAACGGTCAGGCCGATATCTCGAACAAAGTGCTCCTCGACGGAATTAAAAAGAGACTCGACCGAGCCAAAGGTCGATGGGCAGAGGAGCTGTCAAGTGTTCTATGGGCCTACTGAACTACTCCAAGGCGTTCCACCTCGGCTACCCCGTTCTCTCTTGCCTACAGCATGGAAGCAGTTATTCCCCTTGAGGTCGGCCTCCCGACCTTGAGGTCGGAACTTTGAGACCAGGGCCTGAATGATCTGAACGTAGCACGAGAGCTGGACTTGGCTGAAGAAAGAAGAGAGGCAGCAGCTATCCGCCTGGCCGCCTATCAACAACAGTTGGCCAGGGGATACAACCCGAAGGTCAAGGAAAGAAAATTCGCGATGGGAGAGTTGGTCTTAAAGAAAACACTTCCCGGCGACCGAGATCCAAACGAAGGCAAGCTGGCGCCCAACTGGCAGAGACCGTTCAGAATAACCTCAACAGCTAGGAGATCTGCCTACCGACTTGAAGACATGGAGGGGAAGGCGCTCCCGCGACCATGGAATGCGATGCATCTCAAAAAGTTCTACTTCTGAAAAATGTATTAAAGAATTCAAATATCAATAAAAGGCGATTTTTCTGGAATGAGTCTTTACATTGCTTCAAGATTCCCTGCGGCTCGACGCCTCTGTTCGGAGTATCAACTATCAGCTCGGTGCCATCGCCAGCTTCGACAGAACCATAAACATAAGGGTCCGATACCAGTACCACCCTCGCGGCTCGGCGCCTCTATTCAGAGGGCCAACCGCCCTCAGCTCGGTGCCAGCACCAGCCTAGGCGGCACAGCCATATGCACATCAGGGTCCGGTACCAGTACCACCCTCGCGGCTCGGCGCCTCTATTCAAAGGGCCAACCGCCCTCAGCTCGGTGCATTCACCAGCCGGGGCGGCGCTCCCAAAAGCACATCAGGGTCCGGTACCAGTACCACTCTCGCGGCTCGGCGCCTCTGTTCAGAGGGCCAACCGCCCTCAGCTCGGTGCCTACACCAACCTGGGCGGCACAGCCATACGCACATCATGTTCCGGTACCAGTACCACCCTCGCGGCTCGGCGCCTCTGTTCAGAGGGCCAACCGCCCTTAGCTCGGTGCCTACACCAACCTGGGCGGCACAGCCATATGCACATCATGTTCCGGTACCAGTACCACCCTCGCGGCTCGGCGCCTCTGTTCAGAGGGCCAACCGCCCTTAGCTCGGTGCATGCACCAGCCTGGGCGGCACAGCCAAAAGCACATCAGGGTCCGGTACCAGTACCACCCTCGCGGCTCGGCGCCTCTGTTCAGAGGGCCAACCGCCCTCAGCTCAATGCCTGCACCAGCCTGGGCGGCACAACCATATGCACATCAGGGTTCGGTACCAGTACCAACCTCGCGGCTCGGCGCCTCAGTTCAGAGGGCCAACCGCCCTCAGCTCGGTGCATGCACCAGCCGGGGCGGCGCAGCCAAAAGCACATCAGGGTCCGGTACCAGTACCACCCTCGCGGCTCGGCGCCTCTGTTCAGAAGGCCAACCGCCCTCAGCTCGGTACCTGCACCAGCCTAGGCGGCACAGCCATATGCACATCAGGGTCCGGTACCAGTACCACCCTCGCGGCTCGACGCCTCTGTTCAGAGGGCCAACCGCCCTCAGCTCGGTGCATGCACCAGCCGGGGCGGCACAGCCAAAAGCACATCAGGGTCCGGTACCAGTACCACCATCGCGGCTCGGTGCCTCTGTTCAGAGGGCTAACCGCCCTCAGCTCGGTGCCTGCACCAGCCTAGGCGGCACAGCCATATGCACATCAGGGTCCGGTACCAGTACCACCCTCGCGGCTCGACGCCTCTGTTCAGAGGGCCAACCGCCCTCAGCTCAGTGCATGCACCAGCCGGGGCGGCACAACCAAAAGCATATCAGGGTCCGGTACCAGTACCACCATCGCGGCTCGGTGCCTCTGTTCAGAGGGCCAACCGCCCTCAGCTTGGTGCCTGCACCAGCCTGGGCGACGCAGCCAAAAGCACATCAGGGTCCGGTAGCAGTACCACCCTCGCGGCTCGGCGCCTCTGTTCAGAGGGCCAACCGCCCTCAGCTCGGTGCCTACACCAGCTTGGGCGGCACGGCCAAAAGCACATCAGGGTCCACTACCAGTACCACCCTCGCGGCTCGGCGCCTCTGTTTAGAAGGTCAACCGCCCTCAGCTCGGTGCATGCACCAGCCTGGGCGGCACGGCCAAAAGCACATCAGGGTCCGGTACCAGTACCACCCTCACGGCTCGGTGCCTCTGTTCAGAGGGCCAACCGCCCTCAGCTCGGTGCCTGCACCAGCCTGGGCGGCACAGCCATATGCACATGAGGGTCCGGTAGCAGTACCACCCTCGCGGCTCAGCGCCTCTGTTTAGAGGGCCAACCGCCCTCAGTTAGTACCTATTAAACTACTTGGCAAACTACTTGTGTCGACACCCATTCCACTACAAACAAGACAAATCATACACAGGAGAACATGTGGAAAGAATGCTGTTTTATTACATAAGAACCTACCAGAATACAATGTAAAACGGAAAGTACAAAACTTAGGGAGCTGCAGCTTCCTTATTACAATCGGTCCCAGTAGCGCTCTCTCTGGGAACGGCCGAAGCAGTCTCGGTAACTACTAGGGGAGCGGGGGCAACTTCCATTGCGGAGGGAGTCGGGGCGAATTCCGAGACGGCACGCAGCTCCGAGTCTGAGCGAGGGAACCTGGGCGGATTCCAGAAAATGGGGCTGTCCATAGGAACCCCAACCCTTTTTAAGGCCGCCTTCCACCCAAGTGTCCATGCCCGATCTCGGATTCCTGGCAACTGCGCCTTATAGTCAGTTGCCAGTTTGCCGACCTCTTCGTTCATCACGGTGTCGTGCTCGGCTTGGTACTCTTCCTTGAGTTTGGCTTCCTGCCCTCTCAGAGCCAGCTCAAGCTCGGCCGCCTTCCCCTCCAGAGCCATCTCCAGCTTTCTTTCAGCTAGCCTTCTCTCGAAGGTGAGCCTCTTGTTCGTCCCTCGCAGCATCTACATATCTTCCTCCTGCCGCGACAAGGTGAGCCTCTTGTTCGTCCCTAGCTCATAGGAAAGGTGGGCGTTCTGGTCCGCCTCCTCCTTTGCTTTCTCTTCGAGGTGCTCGGCCAAGGCCCGCGCTGCGTCGAGCTCCGCAAAAAGATCGGCATTCCTACTCGCCTCCTCCGCCAGCGCCGCATCCTTTGCCGCCAGGGACTTCAGCAGCTCCCCTTTCTCCGCCGCCCAGACAGCTGCCCTGGCCTCGGCTGCGTCCAGCCTCCCCTTGCCAGTTTGACACTTTTGCAAAAGCTGCAGTAAGAACAGAATGTCAGCTGAAAGAACGCAGCAGAAAAAGAGAGGAATATGAAGAATAAGGTTACATACCGCTACCAACGACCGTATTGAGGAGAGCAGCAGCGACTCATTGTCCATCCGCGCCCACCTCGCCATGTCCTGGGGAAGGGCGCAAGCTCGTCCCAGTGCGGCAACCACTTCAGGGTTGACCGCTCGGTCCGACTCTGCTAACTGCCTCCCCAGCACGCCCTCGATGTCCGGTCTCCAAGGGACAAACTCGGAAGGAGTGGCGGATTCCCCGACCGACATAGGCGGTTCAGGGGTAGGTGGGAGATCGACCCTCGCCCTCTTTTCCAGCCTGCGCGCCTCGACGACCTCAGCAGGACCCTCTCTGCCTACTGAGTCGGAGGGCGATTCGTCAACGACTATGGCCAGAAGATCAGTGCCGACCTTGACCACGGCGGGAGGTCCAGCCTCGGCCCCGTCAGCGGCACCGGGACTCGTCTTGGCCGCGGGAGCGAGAACCTCTGCAGCTGCCGCGGGCGTCGTAGTCGGGGCGACGCCGGTGGCCCGAAGTGGGTCCGAGGTCTCGCCCCCTATGTCCCCGAAGGCTGCGGCGGACAGGTCCTCGGCCACGAAGCGCTGGCCACGACTGCGCAACATCTCAACTTCGGATTCTTCCGAGCTGGATGAGCTCCGAGACGCGCTGGAAACGACAAATTTCTGCCTCTGCCGCTTGCGCCCAATCTCGGCTCTCACAGTCCCCGCAGGTTCACGGCCTGGAGACTGTTCCCCCGATTCTGCCGGAATCCCGCTGGGAATCGCGACAGTCATCGTCTCCGAGATGGGGACCTCGGCCTGTACGGTGTTTGAACTGAAGTTTTCTCCGGGCAGCACGGAGTCAATCCCGGTCACCCGCCTCGAGGTGGTGAAAGACTTGTAATGAGGCGTATACCCTAGAAGCGAGAACGCGGCTCGGCAGTGATGGCCGCGGTACTTTCGCACCTTCTCGTGCCAATCTCTGTTCACCTTCCACTGGTTTCTTCTGGCCAAGTCCCTTCTCTGCCGAAAACCTGTAGAAACAGAGCAATGTTAACAGAAGGAAAGAAACATAATGTTGAACTACAAAACCCAAGGGGCCTCGGTTTTTACTTGGGGGGACTCCTATTCTTCGTGGGATCCGGGCTGTGGTGTTGGACTCCGCCTCGCCGAACTCCCATGCCCCTCTGACAAAGACACGGTCCTCCCCTGTGTATTTATTGGAATCTTCCAGCGCGGTCACGAAGGCAGTTCGGTGGACCCGTAGCCAGAGGTAATAGTTATGCCCTTCTGCGGATTTGCAGAGGTCATACGCCTCCTCGATGTCTGGGACACCGAGGTTGATTGACAGTATCTCATTCAGCCGCACTACTCCCATGATGATTTTATACCCATTTGGAAGTAGCTGGCAGGGGCTTAACTCCCACTCCCGGAGACAGTCCCTAAGGTGTGGGTTAAGGGGGAACCGGACCCCTCCCTCCACGATGGACACTAACCAAAATGGCATCCAGCCGTCGCTGTATGAGATGCCATCGTCAGGGCCGTCTGGCCTAACTTCTACGTTCGCAGGGATCTTGTATGCCTCCCTGAACAAGCCTATGGACAGTGGGTCCCCCAGCCAGTGCCTGTAAATGCCCATTCTCTACCCTAAACGAAGAACTGCCTACTAGAAAGGGAGAAGATGGAAGGAAGAAGTCCTACGATGGAAGGCCATGGACACAGAAACGCTCACAGGCAGTACTGTTTTTCAGCAGAATGCAACAGAAGCTCCGGAAAATCGAAAAGAAGGAAGACAGAGAAGGTGCCCTAATTTATAAGGGTTGGGGGCGCCGTTTCAAATTTCAAGAGAAGCCTTTAATGAGGCATTACCTCGAATAGCCCTAACGCCGTCTCGGGCAGCCCAGGCGTCCTACAGGTGTGATTGCGTGCCCTTCAGAGAAGCGACACGTGGCACCGGCGCCGCACTTCCAGAGGATTATTAAATGCCTCGACAGACGAAAGGGCAAAAGCCTCGACTGGCGAAGAGAACTCAATGAGGCACTCCACGTCAGCAAAAGGTGATAAGGAGGAGCCCTCCCTGAACTGAGACTCCGCCGTCTCGGTAATGCTTCACACTCCGGGTACTCTTAAAGATCAGCGGTAGTGCCGGCCTGACAAAGCCACTCAGCTTCCGACCTACTCGAATGAGCTCATAGGTCAAAAGCTCGGGGGGAGATTGCGGGTGCACCGCAGACCGAGACCACGGTTCATACACCGGGTCTCGGTCATGGGCGGATGTCCCAATTTTGAGAATGGCCAGGAGTTCGGCTATCCGGACCAACAACTCAAACAGAGAAAAGCATTGCGACATAAGGTCGACCACACCCATTTCATCAGAAACAAGGAGAAAGGAAGCCAGAATGCGAAGAAAGTTTTTCATTAATCGAAGGTCCTGATTACAAGATAAATGGAGATACATTAAAAGAAAAATTACAAAAAGCCTCAGAGGACTGCAGCTTCCACATTGCAGTCAATCTCTGGAGGGACCTCAGGAGGGACCTCGGCCACGACCGCGCTGGCCTCGGGAGCGGTCGGGGTAGCTTCAGAAACAACCGCGCTCGCTTCAGGAACACTAGCCTCGGGAGCGACAGCTTCAGGAGGGGCCTCGACGACCGCGGGCAGTTGGGAGCCCTCGGGATCAGCGCTGGCAGCTGGAGCCTCTTGAGGCGCCCCGGGGGCGGCGCTCGCCTCCAGACAGGCTTGCGAAGGAGGGTTAGAAGAAACCCGAGACACGGCCGCGAGTTCCGAGTCCGAGCAGGATAATTTTGGGGGATTTAGGAAGAGAGGGCTATCCTTGGGGACCCCAGCCTTGTTCAAGGCTGCTTTCCACCCAAGCTCCCAGGCTCGATCCCGGATCCCCGACAGCTGAGCCTTGTAGTCAGCGGACAGCCTGCCGACCTCCTCCCCCATGATGGAGTTTTGCTCAGCGAGGAACTCCTCCTTGAGCCTGGCCTCTTGTTTTGCCAGAGCAGACTCAATCTCGGCCGCCTTCCCCCTCAGCGTCATCTCCAGGGAACCTTGCGCCTGGTTCCGCTGAGAGAGGAGCCTCCTGTTTGTCCCCTTCGCACTCTGCAGGTCGTCTTCCAGTCGCTTTGCCGCAATCCGGAGATCGTCAAGCTCAGAGGCAAGGTGGAGGTTCTGGGTCTTCTCGTCCGCCAGCTCGTCCTTGAGGCGCTCGACCTCGACCTTTGACTCCTCGAAATCCAAGATGAGGCCGGCGTTCCTGGCCACCTCCTCTGCCAGCATCGCGTCCTTAGACGCCAAGGACGCCCACAGCTCGTCCCTCTCGACCACCCATTCCTCCTCTCACGCCTCGGCTACATCGAGCCTCTCAATGCCCATTTGGCACCTCTGCAACAGCTGCAAGATGAGAACCCGAAGTCAATAAAACGACACCGGACTAAAAGCTGAGGGAAGAATATTGCACTTACCGACACCAGAGATCGCATCGAGGAGAGCAGGAGTGACTCGTTGTCCATCCCGGCACACCTCGCCATGTCTTGAGGAAGGGCGCAGGCTCGTCCCAGTGCTGCGACCACTTGGGGATCGGTTGCGCGGTCTGTCTCGGCCAGCTGCCTCCCCAGAACCTCCTCGATGGCCGGCCTCCACGGAGCCAGAGGAGGAGGCAAGATCGTCCCGCCAGCAGGCGGAAGAGGGGAGGGGCCATGCGAGGCCTCAACCCTTGCCCTCTTCTCGAGTCGCCCGCCCTCAGCGACCTCGGCGGAGCGAGCCCGACCTCCAGCCCCCATAGCATGTTCAGGGGGTGGGTCATCCACGACGACGGCCGGAGGCGGAGTTGAGACGACCTCTGCCTCGTAGGGCCGAGCAGCCCGGTCGTGGCGATACAGACCGTCTCGGCGTCTGGGGCAGGAGTGCCACCCGCAAATGCCGGGGGCGTCGCAGCCACTGCCTGAGGGGGATCCCGGACCTCGCCTCCGATGTCTCCGAAGGCCGCCGCGGACAGGTCTTCTGCAGCGTAGCGTCGCCCGCGCTGGCGTAGCATCTCCTCTTCCTCTTCCTCTTCCTCTTCCTCTTCCTCCGAGCTGGAAGCTACTAGCCTCCTTCGGGAAGGCCGGGGCTCGGCTCTTGAGGTCCCAACAGGCCCCGCGGCGGAGATTGCTGGAGCACGGTCTCCCGACTCAATCAGACGTCCGGTAGGAATCGCGATGGTCACCGCCGCCGAGCCGGGCACCGCGGTCGTTGTTGTTCCTTGACTGACACCTTCCCCGCTCAGCACGGAGTCTATTCCCAATACCTTTCTGGAGGTGTTGAAGGACCTGTAGTGGGGCACGTACCCCAGGAGAGACCACACAGCACGACAGTTGTGGCCGCGGTAGTTTCTCACCTGCTCGTGCCACGCGCTGTTCACCCTCCAGCGGTTCCTCCTCTCAAGCTCCCTCTTTTCGCGGAAATCTGCATAGACAAAACCGTGTCAGGAGCCGGACGGAGAAAGAAAGGAAAGAACTGCAAACCGAAAGGACTTCGGTCTTTACTTGGAGGAGTTCCTATTTTTCGAGGAACCCGGACCGTGGTCGCAGGCTCCGCTTCACCAAACTCCCATCCTCCTCTGACGAGTACTCGGTCTTCGCCCGCGTACTTATTGGAGTCCTTCAGCGCGGTCACGAACCCAGTCCGGCGAACCCTCAGCCGGAGGTAATAAGTGTCCCCTTCTGCGGATTTGCAGAGGTCATACGTGTCCTCGATGTCCGGGACACCGAGGCCGATTTTCAGAATCTGGTTGAGCCGCACTACTCCCATTATGATTTTGTATCCATTGGGAAGTAGTTGGCATGGGCACAACCTCCACTCCCAGAGGCAGTCCCGGACCAGTGGGTGCAGGGGCAAGCGGATCCCCCCTTCCACTACAGAGACCAGCCAGAACGGCATCCAGCCATCACGATAGGTAAGGCCGTCATCAGGGCCATCCGGTCTGACCTCCACATTGGCGGGGACCTTGTATAAATCCCTAAAATGATCTATGGAACCTGGGTCTCCTAACAGATGTCTATAGACCCCCATTCTCAACTCAGACGAGGGCCTATCTAAAAGAAAAGATGAGGAAAACGGAAAGGAGTCCTACGAAAGGGGACTGCACAAGCAGGATCGTCGGAAGTTCGCAGGCGCCGGAGAAGTTCTCTTGCAGAGCGCAGTAGAAATTTGAAGAAAGCAGAGGAAAGTGAAGACGAAGGAGGCACCCTGATTTATAAGGCCTAGGGGCGTCGATTCGACTTTCGAGGAGAGCCTTTAAGAGGTGTCCCCTCAATCAGCCCTAACGTCCCATCTCGCAGCCCTAATGTCTCCTCGAAGTAATTGCGAGACAGCCAAAAGAGGGGACACGTGCCACCATTAGCGCGATATCCGAGGGCTATTAAATGTCCAGGACAGGCGAAGGGACATCTCAAAGGGGACCCTCCTGATCCGAAGCTCCCTCGTCCCGATATTTCCCTCATATGACAGTAACCCTCACTCGAGCTCGGTAGCGGAGCCAGCTATACGGTCATCAAGCTTCTGACCTCCTCGAGCTGGAAGGCTCTTAGAAGTCAAAAGCTAGGGGGCAATTGTGTGGGTAAAACACCGTAATGACGAAGTTAAGCAAAGATTACAGCTACACTCGCCGATCACCTCGGCCTCTGTGGTAATAGCCCATCAGCTCGGTAGCTCGGTCAATAGCTCGATAGCTCGGCACCACGGTTCGGCAGCTCGGCATAAATGTCAGCTCAGTACAAAAGCACACCACGGCCAAGCCATCCTTGGTCTCGGACCAGAATGCTAGAGTCAGAGTGGGCCGCCACCTTCCTCCTAGAAATATGGCGCGCTCAGACAGATATGAGCATTCATTTATGGCGATAAGATCGCTCATTTATGGCGATAAGAAGTTTGCTTTATCAGCCCTGTACGTCAACTGACTGAAGGCATGGAAAGTGAGGATGGGATGTTGCCCATTTTACCTACTGCTGCCAGTCAGGGTAAGGATCGATGGGACCTCACCTCACCTACCCCCACTCACAGAGAGAATGGACGAGGAACACTCACTTATATATACACATGGGATCAGTCCCATGAAAGGTACGCAACACACAACTCACAATACTCAACATCGTCTCATTCCCTTCTTCCTCCTCCTGTTTAGTTTTCTCGGAACTAACTCAGGCATCGGAGTGCCTTCGGCTCACGACAGCCAGGGGCTCTGACTCTAGCCTTTTTCCTTCCTTTTCAGGTTCTTGGCGTTCAGCATTCCCCGTCCTAAGAAATTTACCTCGACCTCATCTCAATCTAAGTAGGTGTAGTTTTTACCGCCTACAGAAAGTTTGTTTAAAAAATGAGAAAACAGAATCCATGGAAACTGATTGCTTTGAATAAAGACTTGTGGATAGAAGCAGAACTGAGCTCAGAATGCACGTGATAGCTATAGGCAACAGCTAAGAACTCAACAACGCCGAGGGAGTAAAAAATAGAGCAGTGAGCAATGAAACGAGATTCTACGATTTCTACGAAAACATGGTAGAACTTAAGTTTGTAAAATATGTGACACATACCAAATGAATTCACAACAAATGCTAAATTCTTTTTTTTTTTTTTTTTTTTTTTTTTTTTTTGTTGTGCTTTTGCTGGAAAAACTCTGATCCATTTAACTTGCCTGTACTCCTATCTATTTAAGACGTTTTGGCCACAATAGATGACTTGGCCGACTTGGTCTGAATGGACCTGTGTTGGGATGGCTTAATTGAATTCAATCCAGATTCAGATCCTTACTCATTAAATGGGTGCTCAGTCACATTGCTAGGAAGCGTGAATGAGGAGGAAATAAAGAAAGGAAGAAAGAGAGAAACGAAAATCAGATGGGAGATGAGATGAATCAGTGGAGAAGGGAGAGGGAAATGAGAGAGGGGGCTGCTGAGAGCGTGGAATGAGAAAGGGGAAAGGGAGATAAGGGAGAAGGATAAGGAAGAAAGAAAGAAGAGGAGGAGGAAAAGGCGGCTGCGCAGGGCAGATAAGAGGAGAGGAACTGGGGAGGAAGAAGAGAAGAGAGGAAGAGAGAGAGAACCAAGGGAGAGAGGGAGTGGTCTGCAGGTGGGTGTAGGGCGGAACAGAGGAGGAAGCAGGGGAGAGGGAGAGGGAGAGGAAGAGGGGAGGAAGAAGAGAGGGGAGGGAGAGAGAGAGAGAACCAAGGGAGAGAGGGAGCGGTTTCCGGTGCGCACTGCAGCAAGCACAGGCGAGGGGAGACAGGGGAGGAAGAAGAAGAGAGGAAGGGAGGGAGGAGAGCAGGCAGGAAACATAGAGATGGGGAACGAGGGAGAGAGAGAACAGAGAAGAAAGAAAGAGGAGAGGGGGAATGGTGATCGGTGTGTGTGGAGTGCAGGAAGAGGGAGGGGTGTACCAGGTGCAGGGGAGGCGTCCGGCGGCGCGAGGAGGAAGATGAAGGCTCTGCGGGCATCCGGGGGCTGCTGCTGCGGTCGTCTGGCGGAGGAAAGTGAAGTGGGTCGTGTGCTTGGGAGAGGTCTGGAGAGGGTTTTTCCGTAGATGAGAAAGGGATGAGAGGAGATGGGTTTTGGACGACGATGGGTTCTAGAGGTTCTGGGCGATTCACTCGGGCTGAGGGGGAGAGAAAGAAGTGAGTGAGGGAAAATAGGGCTTCGAGAGGGAAGAGGGGGATGTTGGAGGCGGGAGAGGGAAAAATCATGTTTACCGACGTTTATATTTTCATCGGTAACAATTTTTTTTATTTTTCTTAACCTTTTTAACGTCGTTAATACATTTTCTGACGCTATTTTTCGTCAGTAAAAAAAAAAATCATCGGTAAAGGTCTCTATTTTTAATTTTCCTAAAAATAAAATTAAACTTTACCAACGTTTTACCAAAAAACGTCGCTTTGTTCATTTTACCAACTTCATAAAATTTGTCTAATAGTCTTTGATATTTATTTTCCCTAAAAATGAAATTAATAATGAAATTGAACTTTGCCGACGGTTTTCAAGGAAACGTTGCTTAAAGTCAATTTTACCGACGTTTTATAATTCTTTTATTTTTTACCGACGTTTATTTTTCTTCGCGAAAAAGAGGGAGCTTTTTACCTATGTTTATTTTTCGTCGTGAAAAAGTATTTTATTATTATTATTTAAAAACAAGTAAAAAATGTTATTTTACCTACGAATTAAAAAACATCAGTAATAATCTGACCGGGTAAGGCTTGTGTTGGGTAGGGTGTTTGGTGATGTCTTCGTAGATTATTCTCACTCCATGTGGTGGGGCATGACCATTTTTGAATGAGGGAAAATATCTCATAGAATGCACAAATCCTTTAAATTTCCCAGAGTTTCCTAAAGATATCATGGTTTTTTTAACCATTATAGAGCTTACTTTATTATTTATGTATCTCACTTTAGCAATTTTCAAACTTAGAAATAACAACCTTGGCCCCTCTTCATCAACACATTACATGTCCTGAAAGAGTTTCTACCATTATAGAGCACATTTGGTAAACTCTTCCCTCCATCTCCTAGAACCAAGATATCATCACAGAGGATTTTCGAAGAGAGTTTTAGGTTTGGTAACTAGGGAGGATTCCTACCATCTAACTTTTTGAAAGTTTCTCAAAATACTTAAAAAATCACGACCTCAGCTTGCACTCCTTTTTTGTGGAAAATCGTATGGGGAATTTGAATGGTTTTGATCATACAAAAGGGGCCCAAAAAATAAAAAGAATTAATATTTTAGGGCATGGATTTTTCTACAAATATCTCAAATTTTAGGAAGGATCAACGGAGGATGTTTGAATTTCTAGGTAGTGTTTGGCCTTTCAGAAATTATGTACGGCTCAGATCATGATTTTAGGGCTCATAGGAGTCAAAAACTTGAAAAAAGTACTACGAGATAATCACATTTTTTACACCGTGGAAGATAAATGATCTAGAGTTTTTTCACAATTTTCTCACGATCCATGATGAATCACACTGCCAAAACTGTCTGTACAGTCGGTTTAGACATTCTGAAGAGTTTTAGCGGTTTGGATTTTGCAAAAAAGGACCACAGATTTCTAGAAATTGAGATCCAACAGTGTGAATTCTTTTTTGCAAATATCTAAAAGTCTATGAGTAACCAATGTTTGAGATTTTATCACATTGTCGTTTTGGGCCTTTTAAACATGATTAACGACTTCGATCTTAGTTGTGGGATCCAAAAATTAGGTTTCCAAATACAAAACCGCTAACCTCTAAGTTACAGTGAAATGTTACAGTAGATCCGCTTTGTACCGTTGGATAACTTGTGCCCTTTGTACCGTCGGCAAAAGTTATTTTATTTTTATTATTTAAAAAAAAGTAAAAAGTGCTGATTTTACCGAATTAAAAATCGTCTAGCGACGTTTTTTAATTTGTGGATAATAATCTTTGACTTTTTTCTTTTCTTAGAAAATAAATTAATTTTAATATTGAACTTTTGCCGACGTTTTTTTGAAAAACGTCGGTAAAAGTGACCCTTTTGCCGACGTTTTATATAAAACGTTGGTAAAAGTAGAATTTTATCACCGTTTTTTTAATTCGTCGGTAATAATATTTGATTTTTACTTCAGTTAGAATATAAATTAATTTTACGATTGAATTTTTCCAACATTTTTTCTAAAAGAAACGTCTGTAAAAGTCTAACTTTTGCCGATGTTTTATATAAAATGTCAGTAAAAGTAGGATTTTAACTATGTTTTTTAATTCGTCGGTAATAATATTTGATTTTAAACATAAATTAATTTTATGATTGAACTTTGCCGACGTTTTTTTTTTTTTATAAAAACGTCTATAAAAGTCTGACTTTTTGGCCACGAAATTTTATACGTAGGTAGAAGCCTACTTTTACCGATGAATTTATAAAAACATCGCTAAAGGTGCAAGTTGTTGTAGTGAACATGGATTGCTTCCCTATATCCTTAAAAAATATCTTTGCATTCTTTCATATTCTTAAATATGCTTGGTCACAAACCTTTGAGAAAGCAATCGTAATCTTGGCTCTCGCTCCAGTTTATACAAATCTTGCAGCCTTGAGAATTCTTCGATATATTCATCAACGGTTAATTTTCTATCTCAAATTGAGAAGTTGTTAAAAGTAGACTTCATTATCATAATACCATTTTTCATATTGACGTGCATATTTCATTCTTTGAATTCCATTGTTGATTTCAACGAGTTGCAATTCTATGTTGACTTGAAATTCCATATTGACTTGGAGGTAGGGATTGTAAATGTAATGCTCTTCAAAATTAAACTTAAAATTGCAGATGTTGGCACAGTGACTGGAACTTGCAAACGTTGTTGCTGATCTGGAATTAATGATGGGTTGTTGAGCTGCAGATGGGTCCACCTAACCCATATTGACTTGGCCTGACCTGGGCCATCTTGGTTTCAAAATAGGCCCAGGACGCTGCTGCTGAACAAAAAATTGACAAAGGCTGTCCTTGTTTCTGCCTTGGGCTGAAAAAAGAAAAAAGACAAACGCTACCATTGTTTATATGAATATGGGAAATGATGGTCAAAGTAGTTACCTCGCAAGTGGTGAAAATAAATGATCATTACCTAAGCATACATGGGAGAGGGCATTTACCAAAATATATTGATTCTGCAGTTGAGAAAGGGTCATTTTAGTTGGATTTTATGTTTGTTTAATATGATTTCTTATGGTTTAGGCAGTGCTAGAGTAAGTATGCATTTTAGAATATATTGCAATGTACATGATGTATAATTCTAAGAGAGAGTTTGACCACGCAACATAGGCTAGTAGTTTTAGATATATTTGCATTAGAAGTAGAAAGAGAGGGGTACTAAATAAAATGTGCACTAAAACAAGGTGGAGAGATTTGAAAGGACAAAGAGTGACAATATTTAAGGACAAAGTGATAGATGAGGGAGAATAAAATTTTGAATGAGAAACTACAACAATTTGGAATCAAATGACTAACTGTATTAAGAAGGTTTCTAAAAAGGTGCTTGGAGAGTTGAAAGGGAACAGACACGATAATAAAGAAACCTGGTGGTGGAGTGAAAGGTTCAAGAAGTTGTTCTGGAGAAGAGACGTTACAAAGTTTGGCAAGGTACTAGGAATATGGAAAACTATGAGTTGAACAAGAAGGCAAAGAAAGAAGTTAAGAAAGTAGTAAGTGATGCAAAGTGCAATGCAAATGATGACCTATAAAATAGGTTGGGAACAAGAGAAGGAGAGAAGGATACTCTTAAGCTTGCAAAAATAAGAGAAGGAAAAGTAGGGACTTAGATCATGTCAAACGTATTAAGAGCAATGACCAAAAGGTTCTAGTGAAGGGCAATGATATCAAAGAGAGGTGGGCGGAATATTTTAACATACTTTTAAATGAAGACTATATATGAGACGTAAGAACAAAAGATGATATTTCAGTAGCAAAGTATACTTTTTTTGTAGAATTAGGGTGGTGGAAGTGAGGAAAGCATTAAAACAAATGAAGACAGGAAAGGCTATGGGCCCAGATTAAATCCTTGATTGAGGCTTGGAAATGCTTCGGAGAAGTTGGGAGATTTGGCTAACTAGATTTTTCAATAAGATATTAATGACAAAGAAAATGCTGGATGAATGCAGAAGTGTTGTAGTTCCTATATATAAGAACAAGGGAGATATATCAAACTCTACCAATTAACTATCGCGAGATTAAACTTATAAGTCATACTATGAAGCTATGGGAGAAAGTGATGGAGCAAAGACTTAGGCGGAAGACCCAAATATTAGAAAATTTGGTGTTATGCCAAGAAGGTCAACGATGAGAAATATCGAGCAAAGAGGAAAAATCTGCATATGGTCTTCATTGATCTAGTAAAGGCCTACAACAAGGTACTGAGAGATTAATTTGGTGTGTTTTAAATAAAATGGATGTTCCAAGAAGTTATATTGAAATTATTAAAGACATGTATGAAGTTGTAGTAATGAGCGTGAGAACTACCTGTGGAGAGACATGGGAGTTCCCAGTGACCATAGGTTTGCATCAGGGATCAGCCCTAAGCCCTTATCTCTTTACACTGCTTATGAATTAGTTAATTGCTCATATTGAAGAAGAGGTACCTTGGTGCATATATATTTGCAGATGATATTGTGTTGGTAGATGAATCAAGAGTTGGTGTGAATGCAAAACTCAAGAGATGGTGGGAGGCTTTAGAATCCAAAGGCTTTAGAATAAGCTGTACGAAGACGGAATATATAGATTGTTACTTCAGTGCACATATAGAGAGAGCTGAAACTACTGTGAGAATTGAAGACCAGGAAATACTACAAAGTGATTCTTTCCGCTATCTTGGCTCTATAATTAGTAATGATGGGGAGATGATAAAGATGTCAAACATAGGATAAAAACAGGATGGTTGAAGAAGAGACTTTCTTTTAGAGTTCTTTATGACCGACAAATGCCAACAAGATTGAAGATTTTACAAGACAGTTATTAGACTAGCTATGGCCTAAGGAGCAGAATGTTGGCCAATCAAGAAGCGGCATATGCATAAAATGGATATAGGAGAGATGAGAATGTTGAGGCGAATGTGTGGTAAGACTAGGAAAGATAAAATTAGAAATGAGCGCTTTCTAGAAAATTTAGGGGTAGCAACAATAGGGGGTAAAATTAAAGAAACTTGTTTGAGATGGTTTGGGCATGTCCAATATAGACCGGTAAGAAAAAGTTTGGCTAAAAAGGTTGATGGCCCATCAAGGGGAAAGGGTAGGCCAAAGAAAACATGGATGGTGGTTGTAAAAATGGATATGAGAAAGTGTAACTTATCTAAGAGTTTGGCTCAAAATAGATCGTAATGGAGAAATAGAATTCATATAGCCAACCCCATAATATTTGGAACAAGGCTTTGATGATGATGAGGCTGATGATGTTTTATGAGGTGGTCAGCACACTTGTAGGCTCTATGGCATTTGTATCACAAAACTCGCGAGGGTGCATGTATCTGATAACTTAGTGGATACCTGTGCTCCCACCAGTTGGGGCATTTTAATGTCCTAATAATGGATCAAAATAGTATGTAGCTCGGCCGCTTTGATAAAAGTAAAATCATGCTGCTGTCATCTATATTGGGGCGTATCAGTTATTATTTTCTCGTAGCAGCCAATTTGCACTGATACGAATATGTATTAGCCGCGACATAAGTTAAAGAAGGAAGAAAGAATAAAAAAGGCAAAAGAAACCATACCCCTGTTCATTCATTCAACTAGTGGAAGAGCTAAAAAGAAAGAAAAATAAAAAATTAAAGTTCTTGTCTTCATTTCCCTCTTTCTTTACATTTCTTGACCCTTAAGACAAAAGGAAGAAGTGCAGGCAAATGCCCTTAACAGTTCGGATTCCCTGAGTGGTCTGTTAGACACTTCTTGTGGGCAGAATGTGTGTGGTGGGCCTGCATACTGATGATCCAGACTAGCCAATATTTTCAATATTAATAATAGGATGGTGCAACCTTATACATTATTAATCCTAGAAAGATTTTCTCCTATGCACCTAACTTTGGTGCCATTTGTCACATGGGACCCTATGAAATTCAGGGGGCCCTCACCTTTGGTGACGGTCCAGATGCGTGCTCATGCAGGAACATGTGCAGGATAAAATTTTCCATTAATGCTATGCATTAATCACTTCAATAGAAAATGGACCTTAATTAAATTTCACTCAAACTGAAAAAAGGCCTAGCCAAATTTGACTCTAATTGAAATTATGGCCTAGCCAAATTTGACTCCAATACCTCACTCTAATAGAAAAATAAGTAGCTAGCAGAATTTCACCTTAATAGGAAATAATTTCACTCTAATAAGAAATAGGACCCTAGCAAATTTCACTCTTAGAAAGGAAAATTTCATCCTTAATAATAATAATAACGAAGCCCTAGCCAAATTACTCTAATAGGAAATACAGCCCTAGCCAAATTTCATTCCACTATGAAATAAGCCTTAATTTCACTCTAATAGCAAAAAGTGCTGTAACCAAATTTCGCTCAAATAGTAAAAGGAGCATTGACCAAATTTTACTCTAATATGTTGTGTGCAATTGTGGCTTACTTGAATTTAGAAATGCATAATAATGACGAAATTTTTATGACGTTATTTGATTATACATATTTATTAATTTCTTGTACCATAACTAATCAACATTTTCAAAAAAAAAAAAAAAACAAAAAAAAAATCATGGATATCTGTAGAAAAATAGATCTATACCGGCACTGATACATGACCTCTATGCAATGATTGGACTATTACGCCCATGGCCCCCTATGGTAGTTAATAATGAAAGTAATATTAAATTCTAGCATTTTCCAATCTTTTGACTTGTATAATTATTTTGGATTTTTAACCACATTTTCAATTCACACCGCTACATCTGTACATAGTGTTTTGGCCATTGGCCTTTTACATGTTATATTAAATTTAGAATGCAGCTCTGTTCTCATTAAGTTTGGAGATTTTCCATAATATGTTTTGATTTTTAGATTGATGAGGTATTTTTGGCACTAACCCATCTTCCATGTGCCTTGCTGTGTTTAGAAACTAAATCCATGAAGACACTCAGGCTTTGGTTTGTATAATGCCTCAACAGAAATATATGTTTTGTCTTCTGCTTTTACTTGTTAGAACATTGTATTTTGTTCTCTTTGTTTTTCCCTCTTTTTTGGTTGATATCAATAAGAGGTGCCGGTGTCTAATTAGCTTTGTGTTTAGAGGTTATTTCATTTTTTACCTATACATTTCTTTTGCAGGGGGCATGAGATGTTAGATTATATGGTCTCAATCTAGTAGATGATGTAATAAATTGATTTATTTCAATATAATCACGCTTTCCTTTCAGGAGATGAATGGTGTTTTACTACTTAGTTGCACACAACCAATACGAATGATATGAATGTTCATGAGATGAACTAGAGCCCTCAAGTATATTAGATGTAATACATGCATGTGGATGAGATCCACATCAGGAGACATGTGTTACAAATCTTATACTTAAAATTGATTCACAACCAGTGATGAGATCGGGCATCTCATCTGATAAGGTTGTAGTATTATGATTACTTTCAGGTATGGAATGCACCTTTCCAAAGATCAGTGTCTTAAGACACCTCAGGAAAAGGAGTAGATGAGAGAAGTGTCATACGCTTTGGCTGTTGGCAGCCTCATGTATGCTATGCTTTGTACTAGACCGGATATCTGTCACGCAGTGGGCTTAATCAGCAAATATCAGTCTAACTCAGGTCCTGACCATTGGACTGCTGTGAAATGTATTCTTAAATGCTTGAGAAGAACTAAAGATTACTTGTTGATTTACGGCAGTGATGAGTTGATTCCAGTCGGATACACGGATTCTGACTTCATGTCAGATAAGGATTCCAGGAAATCAACCTCTGAGTATATGTTTATGCTTGGCGGTGGAGCTATCAGCCGGAGGAATATTAAACAGGAATGTACCGCTGATTCCACCTTGAAGGCTGAATATGTCGAGGCTTGTGAAGTAGCTAAGGAAGCCGTTTGGCTCAAAAGATTCCTTATGGAACTTGGAGTGGTACCTTTGGCGCGACAGCCGCTCACAGTTTACTGTGACAGCAATGGGGCAATCGCATAGTCCTAGGAACCCAGAAGCCATAAAAGCCAAAAGCATGTACAGAGGAAATATCACTTGGTTGGAGAGATTGTGCAGAGAGGTGACATTGCCATTACCAATATAACATCTGCGGATAATCTTGCTAATCCCTTTACTAAGCCATTGACCACCAAGGTCTTTGAGCAACATGTAGATGGGGTGGGCATGAGATACAACTCTTACTGGCATTGAGTCCAAGTGGGAGATTGTTAGATTATATGGTCTCAATCCAGTAGATGATGTAACAAATTGATTTATTTCAATATAATCATGCTTTCCTTTCATGAGATGAATGGTGTTTCATTACTTAGTCGCACACAACCAATCGAATGACATGAAGTTTCATGAGATGAACCGGAGCCCACAAGTATATTAGATGTAATACATGTGTGTGGATGAGATCCACATACATGAGATATGTGTTACAAATCTTCACTACACAAAAAACAACAAATAGGAAGTGTTAAAAACCGTTTCTAATTAAAATTGGAACAGTTCAAAACCGCTTCCAATAGCCATGTTCCTAAGAAATTGGAACGGTTTCAACCGTTCCAAATGAAAATTTTTGGAGCAGTCTAAAACCGTTCCAATATTTTTTGATCCGTTCCAAATTTTGAATTTTGAAACGGTTCTAAACACTACCAGATTTCAATTTACAGTTCCAGATTCAAATATTTGGAACTGCTCTAGTCCTTTTTGGAACGGTTATTAACACTTCCAAATTTCCTAAAACTGTTCCAAATTTAAGTGGCTATTGGAATTTAGTATTTATTTTGGAATAGTTTTAAACACTTCCAAATTTTTTAAAACCGTTTCAGATTCTAATTTTTGGAATGGTTACCTATTGTTCCATATTTTTATATTAGAACGGTTTTTACTGTGTTAAATGAAAGTTTGAACCATCTCTAATTTAAATATCAATATTTTTTAAAATAATTTCCCTGTAATTTTTTTATTTTCCATTAAATTCAATTTTTAAAATCACAAAAAACCATTTTAACCCATAAATTGTAGCATTCTCATCTACACATTAATATCACACATCATCAGTTTATTTAAAAAATTCAATATACTAGCTTGGATTTAAATGTACAATTTACAATATTTAAAAATACATAAGAATATAGCAAAAAAATCAAAAGCAAACACAAATGGGGGTTGTTTTGAATGTGAACCCCTGAACTTGGTTGTTTCTTAACCACACCAAAACTCCCATTCAACCAACTGAACTGACTAATGTGAAAACTGAAAACCCCATCTTTGCAACATGATCATGACTTCGAGGTCCATTTCAGACAGTCTGTCCAATTTTCCTTCTCTTGGGAATTGGTTCTAGGCTTGTATGAGCATTTGTACATGGCCTAACTGTTATTTCATCAGTTTTATAGCTCAAGCATGCAGCAACATCCAGCACCTCAATTGGGCTCTGTGGCACAGATGAGACTGATCCACTAGCACTTTTAAAGGGCCTACTACCGATCAACTCCATCTGCTGAATGAGTTCATAACACCTCAGAACTTTCTCCTGCAACCCAGGTCAGATGAACACAATTCATCAAATGAATAAAGTTTAAATGAACCACAGATTATAAAAGACAGGTTAATCACATTCTTAGACGAGGTCTTCTTAAGTAGGGATGGTGATAAAATAAACATAAAAATCTTCTTTTGAGTTTCACTATTATTTTACCTTTTCTACGTGGACACAACTAGAAACAGCCTTGTTGAAACCTACTGTTTTTATTTCTTCAGTTACAGATATGGCCACTACAGCAGCAACCTCAAAAAGCCTGAATCCAAGGAATTGAATCCTTGCATTTGTTTTAACCCACAATTAAATTATACAATCATTTAGCTTTCACTTTTCCAACTTGTTTCTTCAAGAGTCCTACATTTTGAAAAGGCAGCAGGAAGCTCAAGCATGAAAGCAAGAAGTACAGACCTCTAATTGTGCCAAAGATAAGCATGCTATTGCTAACAATTGCATCATCCAAGACTTCCCTTGCTACAAATACCAGACAATATAAAATGTATCACTATACAAGATTCAACATCCATAAAACACAAACAATAATTTTAATCTTTACATTAAAAGGGGAAAAATGAATGAGAAAAAGAAGAGGCTTAAAATGTAATTCCACCAACTTACAGGAACTTCATAGGCTGATAGAAACCGATCCAAATAATATATTGATAAATATTCACAGAGAGGGCCAAAATTATAATAGGCACGAACCTGTCAAACCCAATGCAGTGATATCAGTTACAGAAGGAGAAAGAAAAAGAAAAGGAGGGAATAGCTGAAATTACAATCAAAGGTTTTACATAGTTAACACAGTTTAGGTCAACAATACCAAGTGAAGTGATTCTATTGTATCCACAACAGTACATATAGTTGTAAAAGCTTCATTGCCATTATTATATACTCAGTGATAGCAAGAAACAAAAAACATATCTCTTTTTGTTGCCTCTTTCCCTTTCTGGAATAAAAGCTATCTTTTCAAAAGGAAAAAAGAGAATTTTCTACTAAACATTCCATGATTGTGTACCCTGTTGGGACTGCTCTGCATTATACAAAATTTCTATGCTTAATAATCTCTCTGATGAAGCTGAAAAAGGAAATCATAAATTAAGCTGCCCAAACACAACAGAGACACTCAATGGACACGGCAAAGACATGGATTTGATATAATTCAAATGCAGATCCTACCCACCTACCCATCTCTCTCTCTCTATATATATATATACATACACTGCCAAAAACAGTACCGACATGGCAAATGTTGAGATATTTTTCTCATGACCAAAACAGCTTTTTCATTCGCCACTTCTTGGATTCGAATTTATGCACATCCTACAATCTGACTCTTCAGATTGTGTACTTGAAGATCCCAGCCAAGTAATCACTGGCCTGAACATAGAAGGCTATATAAAGAAATTCAGCAATAGTTAGAAGCATCAATCATTGTGGACGCACTCAATGATGAATCACATTGGATTCACATAGATGATAGAAGCATGGCTTTCCACCTAGAGCCAAGTGGACTTACCTAATGAAGATACAATTGAGCCCACTCAAAGATGGTGAAGCCCATCAAACAATGAAAAACATGGCGGGCCCCATCAATTGACTTTCTCATCATTTGTTGTCTTCATATTTCAATAGTTAGATCGGGACACCAAGATTCTTTTCTTTGGTAAGGTCACAATATTTCCATCATGAAACGGCCCCACCATGCTTTCTTGGCTAACATTTTCATCATAGGATAGCAGTACCATGCCTTTGATTTAAACACTGAGTTTCCATCTTTTGATGCCACCTCAACTATCCACAGCCTCTATAGTTGCTGGCTCGCTGCTGCTGTTGATAGTGTTTTTGTTGTTACTATAAATTTATTCCATGGCATCCTAAGCATTACATGGGTTATTTTCTATTTTTGAAGCTCAAGATATAGGTGAAACACTTGAGATATTTAGCAAGGTGGGGAAAAAAACTCCTGCATATTTAGCAAGGTGGTAAAAAATACCCTGCACAGTTGATAAAAGCTTGACTTTCAAATGCAACATTGCAGACTAAAATTGAAGATAATATTTTTTTCAAAGCAACAATTTTAAATAAGCTTAATTTAGATAACTGTACCTGATCTGTAAATGAACCAGTTCAATCCCATCCTTTATCAGCCTTAAACTTGGTGCAACTTCAATTTCCACCCAGCCATCTGGAGATGGGGCATGATGCACTATATTTAGCAAGAATTCTGCTAAAACTTGTTGAAGTCTAATTCGATCACCATATAAAGACTATCGTTTTTGTTTCTTCTGAAATCTCAAAATTTAATTAATTAAAAAAGGAGAAAAAAAGAATTGGATCTTAAGATGTAGTTAATTTCAGGACAATTGATGTCCATGATAGGGCCCCTATCAGTTCAATGGTCTGCATCACTAAATCAAGGGCACACATATACAAACCCAAGCCTCAAGGCTAATAATCCTGTTCATCTAATGAACTTCTTGGATTCGAATTTACGCACATCCTACAATCTGACTCTTCAGATTGTGTACTTGAAGATCCCAGCCAAGTAATCACTAGCCTGAACATAAAAGGCTATATAAAGAAATTCAGCAACAGTCTAGAACATAAAGCCAATGGGTGATCCATGGCACTTGGAATGGGGAGATTTTCTGGGGCATCCTAAATAAAAGGTGGGACCCAATCGCACAATAGTGTGGATCACAGAATCATGGATCTTTGGTTGATAATTCTTTATCAATAAAACATTTAACAGAAAATATAATAATAATCCCCCAATGAACAGCAACCAAACAATCCATGTATTGAGCAAATAAATGAAATTCCAGGCTCTTTATTAAGGGATCAACGAAAAGTTAAGACATTATTAATGGAATAACCACTGATTTTTTTTTTTATTCAACTCAACTAAGCTGAATTCTAAAAGACCATTCAGTTCAGCTAACATGTCTCTGGAAAGCATGCAGCTGCAATGAAAGATAACTCTTTTTGCCTACTAACCACCAAGACCAACATCTATGATACAACTCCACTCTCCACAGCGAATTTTTTCCAACAAAATGAGCACATTCAGGTGACACCAAAAGTAGAATTGGGCATGCCAGCAAGGAATGGCAGATTGCCACAAGTGTTTGTTGAGAGATACATACATGGAAAATCTTTTCAAATAGCAGTACGTCTCCTCTTCAATACTTCCCTTTGAAGACAGGATTTGCACGGCAGATGCTTCCACCATACTCTTCATATTCTGCTTTCGTATGGCAAGCCTGCATGAAAGATTATAATTAATTAAGAATTTTCTTCCAAAGCCAATCGCATCAGATCGGTCAGTAGCTTACAAGCTCAGCACCACAGTTCAGCAGCTCGGTATGGGCGTCAGCCCGGTACAAGGGCGCGCCACGGCCAAGTCATCCTTAGTCCCAGACCGCAGCACTAGAATCAGAGTGGGCCGCCACCTTCCTCCTGGAAATACGGCGCACCCTGACAGATATGGGCGGTCATTTATGGCGATAGGATTGCTCATTTATGGTGATAAGAGGTGTGCTTTATCACCCCTGTACGCTAGCTGGCTGAAGGCGTGGAAAGTGAGGTAGGGGTGTTGTCCGTTTCACCTACTGCTGCCTGTCAGGGTAAGGAACGATGGGACCTCACCTCACCTACCCCCACTCACAGAGAGAATGAACGAGGAACACTCGCCTATATATACATGGGATCAATCCCATAAGAGGTACGCAATATCCAACGCACAACCCTCAATACTACACACTCTCTCATTCCTCTCTTCCTCCTCCTGTTTAGTTTTCTCAGAGCTAACTCAGGCATCGGAGTGCCTTCGGCTCACGGCAGCCAGGGCCTCTGACCCTAGTCTTTCTCCTTCCCTTTCAGGTTCTCGGAGTTCAGCATTCCCCCTCCTAAGAAGTTTAACCCCGATCTCATCTCTAACTAAGTAGGTGTCGTTTTTACCGCCTACAGTTTGGCGCCGTCTGTGGGAAACTGAACAAAAAGCTTGTAAACACGATGCCTCCAAAATCCAGAAATGGCGAAGGACCCTCCAAGGGCAAGGCTGTGTCCACGCAGCCTACGCTGGCGCAAAACCTCCCACCTCCACCCCCTCAGCAAAGGAGGTCTGGCGGGAGGTCTCCCACGGTCCAAACACAGTCGCAGTCTAGGGGAGTGACCATGCTCTCCCTTCGCGACGTTCCACCTCCAGAACAACCCCACCATAGCCATAAGCGGACGGTGCAAGGCGACAAGTCGGTCACCAAGCCGCACGAGAAATCAGCCCGGGCTGGATCGCGGTCACACCATTAGGCCAGCCTTGATCAAGACGAAAACCCCCGCCTGGAGGACATCAGAGCACAAAACCGCCTCATCCAGGAACAGCGTGAGCTTATCGAACGGCTCACGCAACAGCTCGAAGGCAAGCTGGAGCCCAACTGGCAGGGACCGTTCAGAATAACTTCTACAGCCGGGAGATCTGCCTACCGACTCGAAGATATGGAAGGGAAGCCGCTCCCACGACCATGGAACGCGGCGCATCTCAAAAAATTCTACTTCTGAAAAATATATTCAAGAAATCAAATATTAATAAAAGGCAACTTTTCTGGAATAAAAGGCAACTTTTCTGGAAAGAGTCTTTGCATTGCTTCAAGGTTCGCGGCGGTTCAACCCCTCTATTCGGGATATCAACTGTCAGCTCGGCGCCATCGCCAGCTTCGACATATACATCAGGGTCCGGTAACAGTACCACCCTCGCGGCTAGGCGCCTCTGTTCAGAGGGCCAACCGTCCCGAGCTCGGTGCCTTCACCAGCTCTGGCGGCACAGCTATAAGCACATCAGGGTCCGGTAACAGTACCACCCTCGCGGCTCGGCGCCTCTGTTCAGAGGGCCAACCGTCCTGAGCTCGGTGCCTTCACCAGCTCTGGCGGCACAGCCATAAGCATCAGGGTCCGGTAACAGTACCACCCTCGCGGCTCGGCGCCTCTGTTCAGAGGGCCAACCGTCCTGAGCTCGGTGCCTTCACCAGCTCTGGCGGCACAGCCATAAGCACATCAGGGTCCGGTAACAGTACCACCCTCGCGGCTCGGCGCCTCTGTTCAGAGGGCCAACCGTCCCGAGCTCGGTGCCTTCACCAGCTCTGGCGGCACAGCCATAAGCACATCAGGGTCTGGTAACAGTACCACCCTCGCGGCTCGGCGCCTCTGTTCAGAGGGCCAACCGTCCTGAGCTCGGTGCCTTCACCAGCTCTGGCGGCACAGCCATAAGCATCAGGGTCCGGTAACAGTACCACCCTCGCGGCTCGGCGCCTCTGTTCAGAGGGCCAACCGTCCTGAGCTCGGTGCCTTCACCAGCTCTGGCGGCACAGCCATAAGCACATCAGGGTCCGGTAGCAGTACCACCCCCGCGGCTCGGCGCCTCTTTTCAGAGGGCCAACCGTCCTGAGCTCGGTGCCTTCACCAGCTCTGGCGGCACAGCCATAAGCACATCAGGGTCCGGTAGCAGTACCACCCCCGCGGCTCGGCGCCTCTGTTCAGAGGGCCAACAGTCCTGAGCTCGGCGCCTTCACCAGCTCTGGCGGCACAGCCATAAGCACATCAGGGTCCGGTAGCAGTACCACCCTCGCGGCTCGGCGCTTCTGTTCAGAGGGCCAACCGTCCTGAGCTCGGTGCCTTCACCAGCTCTGACGGCACAGCCATAAGCACATCGGGGTCCGGTAACAGTACCACCCTCGCGGCTCGGCGCCTCTGTTCAGAGGGCCAACCGTCCTGAGCTCGGTGCCTTCACCAGCTCAGGCGGCACAGCTAACAGCATCATGGTCCGGTATCGGTACCACCCTCGTGGGTCGGCTCCTCTGTTCAGAGGGCCAACCGCCCTCACCTAGTACCTATCAAACTACTCGGCAAACTGCTTGTATCGATACGCATTCCACCACAAACAAGACCATTCACAGAACAAGTGGCAAAAAAAAATGTTGTTTTATTATGAGAAGATCAGCTTGAATACAATGTATGGCAAAACAAAAAAAATTACATTGTTCAGGGAGCTGCTGCTCCCTTATTACAGTTAGTCCCGGCAGCACTCTCGCTAGGTACGGCTGGGGCAGCTTCGGGAACCACTGGAGGAGCGGGGGCGGCTGGAGCTGGAGGGACCTCCGAGGCTGAAGGAACGGGGGCGATTCCCGAGACGGCTCGCAACTCCGAATCCGAGCGAGGAAACCTAGGGGAATTCTGAAAGATAGGGCTGTCCGGAGGGACACCAACCCTCCGTAAGGCCGCCTTCCACCCAAGTGCCCACGCCTTCTCTCGGATTCCTAGCAGTTGAGCCTTATAGTCAGCTGCCAGTTTGCTGACCTCCTCGTTCATCACGGACTCGTGCTCGGCGAGGTACTCTTCCTTGAGTTTAGCTTCTTGATCCTTCAGAGCCCGCGCGAGCTCGGTCGCCTTCCCGTCCAGAGCCATCTCTAGCTTTCTCTCAGCCAGCTTCCTCTCAGAGATAAGCCTACTGTTGGTCCCCCGCAGCATCTTCATGTCTTCCTCCCTCCGCGACGACGCAAGGCGGACCTCGTCTAGCTTCCAGGACAGTTGGACGTTTTGATCCACCGCCTGCTTTGCTTCCTCTTTGAGGTGCTCGGCTAAGGCCCGCGCTGCGTCGAGCTCGGCAAGAAGATCTTCCTTTTTCCTCGCCTCCTCCTCCAGGGTCGCGTCCCTTGCCGCCAGGGACTTAAGCAGCTCCTCTTTTTCGGTTGCCCAATCTGCTGCCCTGGCTTCGGCTGCATCCAGCCTTCCCATGCCGGTTTGGCACTTTTGCAAGAGCTGCAGTGAGAACAGAATTGTCACGACATGAAATAAAGCAGAAAAAGAAAAGAGAACATGAGTCAAGCGTGTACATACCGCTACCAATGACCGCATTGAGGACATCAGCAGGGATTCGTTGTCCATCTGCGCCCACCTTGCCATGTCCTGGGGAAGGGCGCACGCTCGTCCCAGAGCGACAACCACTTCGGGGCTGACCGCTCGGTCCGACTCGGCTAGTTGCCTCCCCAGCACCCCCTCGATGTCCGGTCTCCAGGGGATGAAATCCGAGGGAGCAGCGGACCCCCCGACCGACATGGCAGGTTCCGGGGCAGATGGGGCTTCGACCCTGGGCCTCTTCTCCGGCCTGCGCTCCTCAACAACCTCGGCAGTATCCCCTCTGCCTAGGTCGGAGTGCGATTCTTCAAAGACGATTGCCGGAGGGCTCGCCCCGACCTCGGCTGCAGCAGGTATTCCTGATTGAGCACCGTCGGTAGCTTCCGGAACCGTCTCGGTCTCGAGAGCAGGGACCTCTGCAGCAGCCGCCGCCGACGTGCTTCGGGTGACGTCGGCACCTCGGGAGGGGACCGAGCTCTCGCCCATGTCTCCAAATGCAGCGGCGGCAAGGTCTTCCGCGACGAAGCGCTTGCGACGGCCGCGCAGCATCTCGACCTCGGACTCTTCCGAGCTGGATGTGCTCCGGGACTCGCTGGAGACAACAAACTTCTGCCTTTGCCGCCTGCGCCCGGTCTCGGCTCTCTTGGTCGCTGCTGGTTCACGGACAGGAGACTGTCCGCCCGACTCTACCGGAATGCCGCTGGGAATCGCGACAGTAACAGTCTCCGAAACAGGAGCCTCAGTCTGTTCGGTGCCCGGTCCGGTGCCTTTCCCGTGAAGCACGGAGTCGATCCCGGTCACCCGCCTCTGAGCGATGAAAGACTTGTAGTGCGGCCTGTACCCAAGAAGCGAATACGCGGCTCGGCAGTGATGGCCGCGGTACTTCCGCACCTTCTCGTGCCAATCACTATTCACCCTCCACCGGTTCCTCCTGGCAAGCTCCCTCCTCTGTCGAAAATCTGCAGAAAACGGAACCATGTCAACAAAAGGGAAGAGACATGAATAAAATACAAAATCCAGGGGGCCTCGGTTTTTACTTGAGGGGACTCCTATTTTGCGTGGTATCCGGGCCGTGGTGCTGGGTTCCGCCTTGCCGAACTCCCATGCCCCGCGAACGAAGACACGGTCCTCCCCCGCGTATTTATACGAGTCTTCCAGCGCGGTCACGAAGGCAGTCCGGTGGAGCCTTAGCCGAAGATAGTACGTATGCCCCTCTGCGGATTTGCAGAGGTCATACACCTCCTCGATGTCCGAGACACCGAGGTTGATGGACAAGATCTCGTTGAGCCGCACTGCTCCCATGATGATCTTGTACCCGTTGGGAAGCAGCTGGCAGGGGCTCAACCCCCACTCCCGGAGACAGTCCCTGAGGAGTGGGTGGAGGGGGAATCGGACTCCTCCCTCTACGACGGACACCAGCCAAAACGGCATCCAGCCGTCGCTGTATGTGAAACCGTCGTCAGGGCCGTCTGGCCTAACCTCTACGGTCGCAGGGAGCTTGTATTCCTTCCTAAATAGGCTTATGGACAGTGCGTCCCCTAGCCAGTGCCTGTGCACACCCATTCTCTACCCTAGACGGAGGACTACCCACCGGAAAGGAAGAAGACAGGGGGGAGAAGTCCTACGATGAAAGACTCTGCGAGCAGAATGGTCGCAGGCAACAGGAACAGTACTATTCTTCAGCAGGTTGCAGCAGGGGTTCTGAGGATCGAAAAGAAGGAAGACGGAGAAAGGAGCCCTAATTTATAAGGGATGGAGGCGCCGTTTCAGATTTCGAGAAAAGCCTTCAATGTGGCCCTACCTCGAGTAGCCCTAGAGTCGTCTCGGGCAGCCCAGTCGTCCTGCAGATTTGATTGCGCGCCCTCAAAAAGGCGACACGTGGCACCGGCGCCGCATCCCCAGAGGACTATTCAATGCCTCGACAGGCGAAAGGGCAATCGCCTCGACTGACGGAAAGAAATTAATGCAGCTCTCCACGTCAGCGCAAGAACTTATTGCAGCTCTCCACGTCAGCGCAAGAACTTATTGCAGCACTCCACATCAGCAAAAGACGATGGGGAGTCCCCACCAAACCGAGACCCCACCGTTTCGAAAGTACAGCACAACCGGCACTGTCAAAAGATTAGCGGCAGTACCGGCCTGACTAAACCACTCAGCTTCCGACCTGCTCCAAGGAGCCCACAGGTCAAAAGCTGGGGGGGAGATAATGGGTACGGAACAGCAGACGGAGACCACGGTCATGCACCGGGTCTCGGTCATTGGCCGATGTCTCAATCCAAAGAATAGCAAGGAGTTTGGTTGTCCGAACCGACAACTCAAAACAGAAAAGCGATGCAGCATTTCATCAACCACAAACATTTCACCAAAAACAAGGAAGAGCCAGAATGCGAGCAAAATTTCAAAGTTTTTATTAATCAAAGCTCCTGATTACAAGATGAATGGAAATACAATCAAAGAAAGAAAAAAATTACAAAAACCCTCAGAGGACTGCAGCTTCCACATTGCAGTCGATCTCCGGAGGGACCTCGGCCGCGACCGCACTGGCCTCGGGAGCAGTTGGGGCAGCTTCAGGGACGACCACGGCAGCTTCAGGAGGGACCTCGACGACTGCTGCCACTTGGCAGCCTTCGGGATCAGCACTGGCAGCAAGAGCCTCCTGAGGCGCCCCAGGCGCGGCGTTCGCCTCTGGACACGATTGCGAGGAAGGGTCAGAGGAGACCTGAGACACGGCTGAGAGTCCCGGGTCCGAGCAGGAAAATCTTGGGGCATTTAGGAACAAAGGGCTATCCTCGGGGACCCCAGCCTTGTGCAAGGCTGCCTTCCACCCGAGCTCCCAGGCTCGGTCCCGGATCCCCGGCAGCTGAGCCTTGTAATCAGCAGACAGCTTGCCGACCTCCTCCTCCATGATGGAGTCATGCTCGGCGAGGAACTCCTCCTTGAGCCTGGCCTCCTGTTTGGCCAGGGCAGACTCGATCTCGGCCGCCTTCCCCCTCAGCGCCATCTCCAGGGAACCTTGCGCCTGGTTCCGCTGAGAGAGGAGTCTCCTATTCGTCCCCTTCGCATTCTCCAGGTCATCCTCGAGTCGCTTCGTCGCAACCCGGAGATCGTCGAGCTCGGAAGAAAGGTGCTGGTTCTGGACCTTCTCGTCCTCCAGCTCATCTTTGAGGCGCTGGACCTCAACCTTTGACTCTTCGAAATCAACGACGAGGTCGGCGTTCTTGGCCGTCACCTCTGCCAGCGTCGCATCCTTGGACGCCAAGGACGCCCGCAGCTCGTCCCTTTCAACTACCCACTCAGCTGCCCGCGCCTCGGCTGCGTCCAGCCTCTCAATGCCCACCTGGCACTTCTGCAACAGCTGCAAGACGAAAACCCGAAGTCAATAAAACGACACGAGACTAAAAGCCAAGGGAGAGACACTGCACTTACCAGCACAATGGATCGCATCGAGGAGAGCAGGAGAGACTCATTGTCCATCTCCGCCCACCTTGCCATGTCTTGAGGGAGGGCGCAGGCTCGCCCTAGCGCCGCGACCACTTGGGGATCGGTCGCGTGGTCTGTTTCAGCCAGCGGCCTCCCCAGAACCTCCTCGATGGCCGGCCTCCACGGAGCCAGAGGAGGAGGCAGGATCGTCCCACCAGCAGACGAAGGCGAAGAAGGGCCAGGCGAGGCCTCGACCCTTGCCCTCTTCTCGGGTCGTCCGCCCTCGACAACCTCGGCGGGGCGAGCCCGACGTCCAGCCCCCGCGGCATGATCCGAGGGTGGGACGACTGCAGTCACGGCCGGAGGCGGAGCTATGACAACCTCTGCCTCGTCAGGCCGAGCAGCCGCGACCACGGCAGGTCCAACCGCCTCGGCATCCGGGGCAGGAATGCCACCTGGGGATGCCGGAGGCGCCGCGGCCACTGCCTGTGGAGGATCCCGGACCTCGCTTCCGATGTCTCCGAAAGCCGCCGCGGACAGATCCTCCGCGGCATAGCGTCGCCCGCGCTGGCGCAGCATTTCCTCTTCCTCTTCCTCTTCCTCCAAACTGGACGCTACTAGCCTCGTTCGGGAAGACAGGGGCTTGGCCCTCGAAGTTCCGGCGGGCTCTGCGGCAGAGACTGCTGGAGCACGTTCTGCCAACTCAACCAGACGACCGGCGGGAATCGCAACGGCCACCACAGCCGTGCTCGGCACCCCGGTCGTCTCTGTTCTCTGACTCTCTCCTTCCCCGCTCAAGACGGAGTCTATTCCCGACACCTTTCTGGAGGTGTTGAAGGATCTGTAGTGAGGCACGTACCCCAGAAGAGACCACGCAGCTCGACAGTTGTGGCCGCGGTAGTTCCTCACCAGCTCGTGCCAGGCGCTGTTCACTTTCCAGCGATTCCTCCTCGCGAGCTCCCTCTTTTCGCGAAAATCTGCATAGACAAAATCGTGTCAGAAGCCAGATAAGGAGAAAGAAAAGAACTGCAAACCGAAAGAACTTCGGCCTTTACTTGGAGGAATCCCTATTTTTCGAGGGACCCGGACTGTGGTAGCAGGCTCTACTCCACCGAACTCCCATCCACCTCTGACGAGCACTTTGTCTTCGCCAGCGTACCTATTGGAGTCCTCTAGCGCGGTCACGAACGCAGTCCGGCGGACCCTCAACCGGAGATAGTAAGTGTCCCCCTCTGCGGATTTGCAGAGGTCATATGTGTCCTCGATGTCCGGGACACCGAGGCTAATCCCCAGGATCTGGTTGAGCCGCACTACCCCCATTATGATTTTGTACCCGTTGGGAAGTAGTTGGCATGGGCACAACCTCCATTCCCAGAGGCAGTCACGGACCAGTGGATGCAAGGGAAAGCGGACTCCCCCTTCCACTACAGATACTAACCAGAATGGCATCCAGCCGTCACGATAGGTGAGGCCGTCATCGGGGCCATCCGGTCTGACCTCCACGTTGGAGGGGACCTTGTATAAACCCCTAAAGTGGTCTATGGAACTCGGGTCTCCTAACAAGTGCCTATAGACTCCCATTCTCGACTCAGACAGACCTATCTAAAGAAGACAAAGAAAACGGAGAAGACTCCCACGAATAGGGACTGCGCAATCAGGGACGACGGAAATCTGCATGCGCCGGAGAAAGCTCTCTTGCAAAACGCAGTAGAAATCTGAAGAAAGCAGAGGAAAGTGAAGACGAAGGGGTCGCCCTGATTTATAAGGCCTGGGGGCGTCGATTCGACTTTCGAGGAGAGCCTTTAAGAGGCGTCTCCTCAATCAGCCCTAACGTCCCATCTCGCAACCCTAACGTCTCCTCGAAGTAATTGCAAGACAGCTAAAGGAAGCGACACGTGTCGCCACTAGCGCGATATCCAAAGACTATTTAATATCCAGGACAGGCGAAAAGACACCTCCAAGGGGCCCGCGCGATAGCAGCGACCCCCAGACCCAAGGGGGCCCTCTTGATCCGAAGCTCCCTCGTCCCGGTACTACCCTCATGACGATCACCCTCACTTGAGCTCGGTAGCAGAACCAGCTATACGGTCATCAAGCTTCTGACCCCTTTGAGCTAGGAGGCTCTCAGAAGTCAAAAGCTAGGGGGCAATTGTGTGGGTAAAAAACCGTAATGACGAAGTTAAACAAGGATCACGGCTAAACTCGCCGAGCTCCTCAGCCTCTGCGGTAGAAGATCGTCAGCTCGGCAGCTCGGTCAATACCTTGGCAGCTTGACAGATCGGTCAGTAGCTTACAAGCTTAGCACCACAGTTCGGCAGCTCGGTATGGGCGTCAGCCCGGTACAAGGGCGCGCCACGGCCAAGCCATCCTTAGTCCCAGACCGCAGCACTATAATCAGAGTGGGCCGCCACCTTCCTCCTGGAAATACGGCGCACCCTGACAGATATGGGCGGTCATTTATGGCGATAGGATTGCTCATTTATGGTGATAAGAGGTGTGCTTTATCACCCCTGTACGCTAGCTGGCTGAAGGCGTGGAAAGTGAGGTAGGGGTGTTGTCCGTTTCACCTACTGCTGCCTGTCAGGGTAAGGAACGATGGGACCTCACCTCACCTAACCCCACTCACAGAGAGAATGAACGAGGAACACTCGCCTATATATGCATGGGATCAGTCCCATAAGAGGTACGCAATATCCAACGCACAACCCTCAATACTACACACTCTCTCATTCCTCTCTTCCTCCTCCTGTTTAGTTTTCTCAGAGCTAACTCAGGCATCGGAGTGCCTTCGGCTCACGGCAGCCAGGGCCTCTGACCCTAGTCTTTCTCCTTCCCTTTCAGGTTCTCGGAGTTCAGCATTCCCCCTCCTAAGAAGTTTAACCCCGATCTCATCTCTAACTAAGTAGGTGTCGTTTTTACCGCCTACAGGTAATATGACTTGAACTTGAACCTTGTGGTTGCTAAAATGAACATCCTCCACCTGTTCTAAATGACCTTGTTCATAACATATTCTTTCACTGTTCTATAACCTCCGGTCTAATCATGTCATTCTTTCGATCAATGACCTTGTTTAGAACATATTCTTTCACCAAGATATGCATGTGCCTATCTCAATTAATTAAGCTAAAACTGTGATTGTAAATGCATAAACTAAAATAGAAGTGCAATAAGAGTAAAAAAAATATCATGCCAATAATGTTCTTCACTTTTCTTTTGTTGTTTTCGCTTTTCATTTGATAACGGTTTGCTATGTTTGGATAATCGTGGCTTCGGGATTTCATTGATTCCAGAGACATATTAGTAGAAAAAGTGTTCCCTGCTTCTGTTGGAAGTGGGTGGACCTCTTGGATAGGTTTCAAAAACTTTTCACCAACTAGAAGTGATGAAGACCTATCCAAAAGCCATCAAAACCCAATCCAGGATGCATGTCCTCAAACTCAGCCATCATGATCAGCAAACAAACCTATTAAAAGGATGGAAACAGCACTAAACATGCAACCACGAAATTCCACAACATGCAAGGAGTAGAAAATACCTATAAAGCTTGGTTGTGCTCTAATGGAGAACTTGATTCAACTCTTTGATGAAGAGCTCTTCTAAGATCAGAATCTCCAATGCCCAATCGTCTTCCACGCTATGACCCGCTTCAGATCTCTTTCCACAAGAGAGATGGTGGAATCTCCAAGAGAAAGACTATCTAGAATCTCCAAGGAAACTAGAAGGGAGCTAGAAGAGAGAGAGGGGAAGAAGAATGCAACTCTTGCAAACTCAAGAGGAGGTGGGCGTGCACAACTCCTTGGAATAGGGCATGGACGTCCAAGGGTGCTCCCTCCTCTTCCTTTTATAGCTTTTCAACATTCTCTCTTAGTGTATTATTAGAAGTCCAACTTCCATTACACTTAGTAACCCTTTGCTCTACTATTACCACTATTAGAAGTCTCACTTCAAATAGAAATAGTAGCTTTCATTTTTTAGTTCAAATAGAATTAGAAAAGATCCAATCTTGGGCTAGCGTGGGGACCACTAGGGATTCCATAGAAAGCTGGCTCCAACTGGGACACCGCGCCCCCACATCTCATGTGCAATCCGGGCCCACAGTTAATTGCAAATAACTCCACTATATAAATGCAATTAAACTCCAGTCTTAGGAATAAATTACATGAAGACCCTAAACTTCCCTATCACTACAAGTGAGCCCCTCTATCATTATCCATGGATCAATTGGACAGATTGTCCTACCAATTTTGATCCATATCTTATTATCTTTGAGACCCAATTAATTATAGTAATCATTAGTACCATCCAATTAATTCTTAATTGAGATGGGTGTACACTTACCAATGATAAATCCACTAATTGGTACAAGGGGATAATAGAGATAGATTCCATCTTAAGCATTACATGTTCCCACAGTCCTACTACCACGTACCCAAGACACCGAGATGTTGACCTACAGTTGGCCTCACTTATTGGTGACTCAAAGTAAATGAATAAATAAAAACTTGAGTTCATAAATGTCTCAGGATTAAGAGCCTATTGCTAGGGAATTATGAGAGCAAACCTTAAAGTAAAGATAGTGTTCCTAAGGTGCTTCTCATGGTCCTTTCAATACATCCAATGTACCAGTATGATGATCCAGAATCTTGCATTCTGATGATCGAGACAGATCACACTATCTCATAGTGATCATAATACTGCAACCTTGTCAGATGAGATGCCCAATCTCATCACTGGTTGTGAATCAATTCAAGTATAAGATTTGCGACACATGTCTCTTGTATGTGGATCTCATCCACACACATGTGTTACATCTAATATACTTATGGACTCCGGTTCATCTCATGAGCCAGTATGTCATTTGTATTGGTTATGTGCTTTAAAGCAATAAAATACCATTCATTTCATGAAAGGAAAAATATGAATATAATGATAAATAAAGAAATTAATCAATTTATTACATCAATCTTAATGGATTAAGACTTTAAAACTATCAGCTTCATACCAAAAACAAAGCCCGGAGAGATTGGGAGAAAATTTCCTCTGCCCCCCAAAATGACAAGGTGACAATGCGGCTTTGAACAAAAAGGAAGTGAAAAGGAATCGCATATTCACATGATCCTCTGACTAGAACATGCTTCACATCCTTGGGCCTTGAGTGCAAAGAAGTGTCACTCATATTTTTTTCAACCAGAGTGTTGATCCGATAAGCCCCACCTACAGCAAGACGTTGCCATCAGGTCTCACATATGGGGCAAGCGTACCCATCCATATCACCGCAGGCAAATAGACGGTTTAGAAAGAGATGAAAATGGGACACGATAGACAATTTGACATATTATATGGATCTCCCAATCAGAGTTTAGTGTACAGTGTATCTACGGTAGGCCCATTACATCACAATCTGGATCACTTAACGAAGAACCACACATAAAAACCTATGATCTGAGGACGCTAAGGAAATCCTTGAATGAGGATCATTTGTTTATGTGCAACAAAAAGATAAGATTTCAAATTTCACAAACAAAACGATGCGGCAACAGAGTTTTCTAAAACTTGGGATCTCAAGCTTTAAGTGATTCATTCTATAGAGCTTTGGGTTCGCCAAACGTGGTTCGCTTTCCACGTGTTAAAGTTTGGATGGCTCTTGGTTTTCCTGCAGTCGAGGCCCATTGTTGTCTATGGCAGGCACGATATTGACAGCAGATAATTAAAACAGAAGTGGCTTGTCTTTTTTAGAACTGTGTTGTTTATGTGATAGAGAGATGGAAATAATAGATTATTTATTTCTCCCTTGTGATTTTGCATCCTCCCTTTGGGTCTTTTCCTAAAAAAATGTAGTGTGGCATGGTGCTTGCCAGGTTCACTAGCTAATTTGGTCAACTCTCGGAAGATACCTCTTTTGGTTTGTGGGTTGGTGCTATGGAGGCCCATTCCCTTATCCTTTAGTATTGATACTTGTATATACACTACACCAAAAACGGGAAATTGGAACGGATTTCCGTTCCTGATTCGCCCGTTCCTAATCTGTTAAACCGTTCCAAAACCGTTCCAATTTCCTATTTTTGGAACGGATTAACGGATTAGGAACGGAAAACAGGAAATTGGAACGCATTACCGTTCCTAATCCGTCCGTTCCTAATCCGTTAAACCGTTCCAAAAGCGTTCCAAATTTCCGTTTTTGGTGTAGTGATAATATTTTAGAATATCATTATATTTCAGTAGTTAGTCAAGTCTAGCCACTGGACTTGAAATTTGAGTACAGGATTTTTCAGAAAGAAGACCCCTTATCTAACTATTCAATTATCTGTCTAGCATATTCCACTCTTTCTTTTATCTGAAGAACTTGAGCTTCAAAGGTGAAACTTTATTCTAAAACAAGTAACAACAGCAACGGCAACACCTAATGGTAAAACGGAACTAAACCGCATCGCAAGATCTAAATCTAATCACTCAGAAAACCGGATTCACTGAAAATCATATGGCAAATTCTTCCAATTTAATACATACTTGTTCATCAACAATTCGTGTAGATAATGATTCTCCAAACTGATCTATATGCTGTAGTAGTCCAACTCGAATAGCTCGGTCATTGGAGGGAAAAAGTTTCACAATAGTTGGAAGTAACTGCAAATATAGCAGAAACAATGCATCAAGATGCTTAAACTTCGTTGAATGTAAATACTGATCCAAATCCACATACTGATCAAGATGCTCCATTGCCATTATTATATACTCAATGAGAGCAAGAAACAAAAAGTATACCTGAATTTCTGCTTCTCTAGCATCTTTGGTGATCAAACTTTCCAACTTAAAAAACAAGGGCTTCAAGTAAGATACAAAATTGATGACAACTACCACAATAATAACTACTTATAATGGCACAACAGATAATGGTTTCTTTTATTTTAAAGAAAAAAGAAGGAATTTTAAAGAATTAAGTTTAAAAGGTGACTGACAGGTTTACCATCATTGAGACATAGAACGCAAAGGAAGCAGGAGAGAGTCTATTTGATTTAGCCCAAGTTAAGTTTCCAAGCAAAAATCATCCATTTCGGAATATGGAGGGTGCTCCAGACAAGGGAGTCTGAGCTGACCAGATTCCAAGCTGATTTGAAAGACAAAATTTCAGCCCAGCTGCTTATTATAGAGACTAAAATAAATCTAATCATGGACCACTACTCAAATCAATCTAATGAGTCTGTTATACTGACCAAATCGTTCATGGACACTATTATCCAAATGCCCCTTTAACAAGCAGAAAGAGACATCATTTAAAGGGGAGAGTACCATGGCTGCAAAAGATTAATTCCATGTCTGAGTAAGTTTTCTCAGGGACTGGCCTAAGAATTATACTATTAGTAAAGAATTTTTGAAGTTCTGAAAATGCTTTAACTGCTTAAATAAGCACAGATGAACAATGCAAAAGAATAGATCAATCAAATATCAAGTTGTGAGAACTTCTACCCTCTGTGATACTAGCGGGTACTTATCCAATGCATCTTCTGTCGTCAATGATGGGTCAGATATACCATTTCCAAGACGCTCGGTGGCAGAAGTTGCTAGCAAAGTCTGTACAACAGCCCCTATGTCCTTGAACAAAACCAAATACTTAATGTCAGTTCTTATGAAATCGATTAAAATGGATTCTAACAAAATGGATGACAACATTATTACTTTCATTAAAGCTGTGTTTTCCATCACATGGACATCAAGGGCTACAGCAGTCGAAGGAAAAGCTGTAGCTGAACTGACTTCAGCACTATGCTGGATAACGCCATCAGATCCCCCAACATGAGTTGTGGCAGCAAGGAGGATTAGTTTTTCTGACAAAATCTGCACCTTTAAAAGTTCCAGGTCAGGTTTAAAAAAAAAAAAAAAAAAACCAGAGAGGGAGAGAGACCTGGTATCCTGTCAACTGCACATGGCAGAGTCCAGGTGCAGTGAAAAACACTTTGGAAGAAGAGACGGAAGACAAATTGTAGAAATGATAACTGCTACACATATCAGGAAATCATCAGATGAAGTAGCAATTTTCCAATTTTTGATGGACACCTGCGAGACATTAGAGAGAGAGAGAGAGAGAGAGAGAGAGAGAGAGATGAAGCTCATGGAAACATAGAATGCATTGGCAGATTGTCTTTGTAACAAATACATATCAATCTACAGATGTCAAAAATTGCAATGCTACCATTGTTTCATTCACTCTCTCTGATTTTTCTTTTTTTCTCTTTTTTTGTTGCAAGAGCAGAGAGCTTAAACAAAAGAAAAAAAGGAAAAGTAGCATGTCGTGCCCATTCCAAGTATAAGTAACATGCCATGTATAAGTAAACCATAAATCTGAAGACAAGTATATTTAACTCTAAATCATAAATCTGAAGACAAGTATAAGTAACATGGAATAAATCATGTTGGGCCCATTCCAATTGTGTGTAACTGTACATCCATTCACCATTTCAATGTTCGAAGACAAAAGTAGCATAAACAAAAGTAGCAAAATGAGTTTCCAAGATAAACCTAATCCAACACATTGAACTTGTTACCAACTGGGATTTACAAAAAAGATCTAAGAGATATTTGATCAGCCTAATCCGTGAATATGGTAAAACCCTCAGGCCATGCTACAAAAGATCCATTCCCAACCTCGCCTAAAGTAGAATGAAATCCATCTGGATAAGGCAATTCGACTTCTGCTTTTCAATGACGTCAATAGAAACCTTATAGTAACCTGCTGGAAAAGATTTTGAGTGAATCTGCTAGGGCCCATTCTCAATATAAGCTCTGCCAAGAGCGACCACCTCTTGCCGCCAAGACATCATTTTGCATGGCCGCAATGTCTATGGAGATTGATCGTTCCGTATGGTGTTGGAAACCGCAACTGGCTCTTTGTTCTTATGTGGAAGTGTTGCACATGATTGTGATCCTGAAGTCATGCTATGCTACAATAATATTCCAATGCATGTGTTATTCATTAAGTAAATGTAGAAAAAATCTGATATTATGAAACCTTATATAAATAAAGAAAAATCCATAAAAGCATTAATACCTCAATCAACTGTTTGAGACCCTTATATTCTTCCATTAGGCCTTTTTGTTCTACCCTTATGCAGTCTACTTGGGACACCAAATTTTTAACCATTGACGACTGCTTGGTTACTTCCTTATCCTTCATTGCTAGTTTTTCTAGAGCTGGCGAGGACGATATAATTTGAGATCTTGATACGATGTTCCCAACACCCCGAACACGCCCCCTCTTATCAATGCCAAATACTTTAGTCAAAGGATCATTTCGGATGTCTTGGGAATCAACTTCTTGGCTGCAAAGTAAGTCTTGTACTCTTTCCTGTCAAATTAAATAATCATCACATAAGTAAACTTTGTAAGTATTTTTTTTATCCCAACGACTTAACTGTAAGATGATGAACTCGCCATGTGTGAAGACACATCAATGGGGATAGAACCATCCTTTCTTTTATGTGCTTCGATCCACACTTCAACACTAGTAATTGGGGGGGCATCTTCATTTCTTTGGCGCTTCTATATTTGCAACAACAACACATTATTAGCTTTTGTGGAATAAAATAATCAATGTTTTCATGTTACATAAAAATCCAATACTTACCATCTTCTCCTCTAGTCTCGCGTGGCCATGCCTGCCACTCGTATGATAAATTTTCATTTTCATCCTGATCTCCGTATTTTTTTCACATTGTTTTATACTGTTTGGATCCGCATTATGTTTAATGAATGCCTCCCAATCTTCAGGCCTAACTCCTGGAGGACGATTGTTCAGTTTTTCTTCTTGAGTTTTGTAGGAATCGAGGTATTGCATTCTCAATTTGGTCTTGTATTTCCTCATGCTTTCAGCCATGCTTCTAAGGCATTTGTCTTTGTATGACTGAGAAACATCAAAATCTTCCTTTAAAAAAAAAAAAGAGGTTGTTTAGGCTCAACAACTAAAATGAGAACAAGTTAAATATCAAGCCATTTCAAAGATGTACAAGGTAAGAATTTCATACTAGGAGGAGCTTCCAAAGTTCATCTTTTTTCTCATTTGGCACTGCACACCAATCCTTGTATGAGATAGAGATAATGGTGCGAACCAGTTGTCCACATCTAGATGAAAACTTGGTTTAATTATCTCCCACTAGTAGGCCATGAGCATTTAAGGTAATCACCATTCTTTGTTTTGGCGGCATGGAAGATCCTGAAACATAAATTGAATGTTAAATAAAATTAATACCATTTAAAACATGAGTACAAAACTGTATCTATTGTGATGAAATGAATTTCTTCTAACCTGCATTCAAATAACTTGTCCCTTGCTCAGCCATCAGAACACCTGTGTCTCAAAGGACATAATGACACACAAGTCACATGAATGCGTGAAATAAAATCAACATATTCAACTACTTGAAAATTCATATCGAGGCACCATAAGCACAAGCATAAGCATAAAGTGCATATTTTATAATCAAGGCACATTCATAATCAAGGCACATTCATAAGCATAAAGTGCATATTTCACATATTCAACTACTTGAAAATCCCACAACTATAAAAATAGTTAAATCAAAGTAAACATGTCCAGTGCTACAATTCATAGTTAATTTCTTTTAGAACATTTTCTAAATCTTCAGCTGCACTAACAATGGAAGAAAAGAGACACGGATCTTCAAGTGTGTCTACATCTTTTGTCAATCTCTTTGAGGCGAGCAGAACAACAGCCCATCTAGGTCTAGTTTGATGTTTGGAGTAAAAAACTTGACTTGCTTAAGATGCTAATATGAATGGCTCGTCTCCTTCCTTATCTTTTCCTTTCAATTTTTCCATGTTCACCATTGTCAAATTTGTATCGGAATCAACAATGCACCCATTAGTCTTGTCCTCTACTTTGAACCAATCACAATAAAATACTGTTTGACGAAAATCAATGTAATCCAACTCAATTATCTATTTCACAACTCCATAATAGGTGGCCTCAACTTCCTTATACTTTTTATCTTTAACGCTTGCCCTGTATAATGTGAACACTTTCATTGAGACCCCGCTATTTTGTGTTGATTTGTTAGTCTCGTAATCAATTGGAGAGAATACATGCCCATTGACACGGTATTTGTTATAGCATTTGGCCTTGAACATTGGCCCAACTGCTAGTCGTTTGAGTATCGGCTCTCCCTCAACATATTCCATCTGCACATTAAGAAAAAGGATTAAAGAGTACTCGGCAATTATTATCATGTATATCAAATAGTTAGAATTAAATAAACAAATTCTTAATTACCTCCTGTCGCAACCAATTGATAAAATATGCTCAATGTTCTTAGACACACCGCCCTTCTTTTTTGGACCCTTGGGAGTGGTTGTACTTAAATATGTCTTATACTTCCTGTATCAATGAAAGACACATTACTTTGTATGATTGTGTACGTGTTATCGAATTACAGCACCTTATATATGTTAATTTAGGACATTTGTCAACTCACATATGCCATTCCGCAATTCCCCGATAGTAGTCCAAAACCCATCTACGTACTTGTTGATGTTGAATGTTAGTTAGGAATACATTCCGGCCTTTATCCAAGGGCTCCTCATCACACTCACCGTCATCGTCCAAAAACCTCTGATGTGTTCTCTTGTGACTACCTCTATCACCATCTAGCATGTACTCTATACAATACAAAATAGATTCCTCTATAATGTAGCGCTCTGCAATGCACCCTTTAGGGTGTGCCATGTTCTTCACGTATCCTTTATAAGTTTTCATTAACCTATAAAGAAATGTCCAATCAGCACTATACTTTACTATACCAAAGACGACTTTGAAGTTAGAATTTTACCGTTCAAAAGGATACATCCATCGAAATCTAACCAGACCGCAAGCTAATGCTTCATCAGCCAAATGCACCATGAGGTGAACGCTAATAACCAAAAATGATGGTGGAAAGAACTTCTCCAAAACGCACATTGCCACGATTAGTCGTTGTTTTACACCAATTATATTATCTGCACTAATCGTCTTTGAGCACAAGACATTAAAGAAGTTACAAATTTCTTGAATAGCAGCTTTCAATGGCTTATGCCTTGAGAATGCGTGCTGTAACAAAACAGGTAATAACTGTTGCATTATAACATGATAGTCGTGTGATTTGAGCCCCTTTATTTCAAGGGTTTGCATGTTCACGAGATGTTTAAATCTTGAACTTTACCCTGTTGGAACCTTCAATTCATGCAAATTATGACAGAATAATTCCTTTTCCTTACAACTTAGAACAAATGGTGCCTTCAGTTTAATAGTTCTCCCATCTTATTCTTGTAACCATAGCTCTTTTCTAATGTTCATTCTTTTCAAATCCTCCTGTGCACTTGTGCCATCCTTTGTTTTATCTTTGACATATAGGATTGTTGACAAAAGGTGGTCACCAACATTCTTCACAACATGCATCACATCAAGGTTGTGGCGAATTGGCAAATCCTGTCAAAGCATTAAAACAAAGTAAATTTCTACTTGTCTGTTTATTAAAATACAAGAATATGGAATGTAGTACCAAATTGAGAAAACCACCTTCCAGTATGGTAGGTTGAAAAGAATCGATCTCTTGTACCAAGCAGTTATATTATCAGCCGACTCATCATCATAACTTTTTCGTTTCTTTCCCTTCGATTTTCCAATATCCATCTGAATACCGGCCACCTTGTCTTCAACCTCTAAACCACTCAATCGACGAGGAGCTCTTCTTTCTTCCTTTTTATTGTTGAAAGTCGCCTTTTGAGTCCTAAAAACGTGATTAACAGGAAGGAATCTTCAATGACTTTGATAAGAGTACTTTTTCCCACTATTAAGACGTTTGGAAATGGTTCCTTCGGCGCAAACAGGGCAAGCGAATTGGGCATGTGTTACACAACCCGATAAACTCCCATATGCGGGAAAATCATGAATTCCCCACATCAACATAGTTTTCAGATTAAAAATTTTCTTCAAATGAGAATCATACGTTGACACTCCATTAAGCCATAGCTCTTTCAACTCGTCAACCAATGGTTGTAGGTAAAGATCAATGTCTTTACTCGGTCCTTTTGGACCTGGTATCAATATTGTCAACATTGAAAATTCTCTTTTCATGCATAATGAGGGGGGGTGGGGGTGGGGTGGGGGTTAGATTGTAGGGCACTATAATGACAGGCAAACAACTATAGACGCTACTGAGATGTCCAAAAGGGTTGAACCCATTGGTCGCAAGTCCTAAACGAACATTTCGATGTTCCTCAGAAAAACTTGGCCACTTGGTATTTACGACCACCCAACTTGATGAATCAGATGGATGCCGCATAACACCACCATTCTCTTTTGGTTGAGCATGCCAAGTCATTTGCTTTGCTATCCATGGCACACTACATAGCAATGTAAAAATAATAATTAGTTATTAAAATTAGGAATCAAAGGCAAATAGAATGACCTATGGAATCTATCATTAACCTTGAAATCTAACTTGTAAAGCCTCTGTAGCCTTGGTGTCAATGGAAAATACCTCAAAACCTTTAATGGAACTCTAACACTTTTGTTTTTGGCCAAGTAATCTAACCTCCATCGGGATGTATGACATATTGGACAACTTTGTCTATCTTTGTACTCTTTCTAATAAAGAATACAATCATTTGGGCATGCATGTATGGAATCGTAGGTCATTCCCAACGAGTTGATCATCTTCTTAGCTTCATATGTGCTTTCTGGTAACGTGTTTCCTTCCGGAAGCCACTTCTTCACCAATTAAAGAAGATCATTTAAACTATTGTCCGACCAACCTTTTTGTGCCTTTAAACTGTATAACTCAACAGTAGCTGACAATTTTGTGAGTTCCCTAGGACAAGAAGGATATAAAGATTGTCTTGCATCATCAAATAAAGACTAATATCTTCTTTCTTCTCCTTCGTCTTTGCCTTGAAACTCTTGGGAGCCTTCATGAATATCTCTGTTCCTTATGAGATCATCCATGAGAGCATCAACATTTTCACCAATTCTTCCAAATGCATCATTAATGAGTTCCTCCATTCTAGGATACATATTATTGGGTTGTTCATTAGGATTTGATCTTGTTGTTTTCTCATTGGTTGTTGCAACACATTCTCCATGTAGAATCCAATGTGTATATGACTCATCAATACCGTTAATGAGTAAGTTCTCATGAATTATATTAAGGGCAATCATCCATGCTTTGTTGCCCGAGGACGACATTCTGCAACAACTTACCTCACATAAGTTAAATGGATCTAGCAAAGATAACCTCAGATAAGTCAAATAGATAGCACATAAATAAATGATGGTATCATTTAAGTAAGGAAAAAAAAAAAAAAAACAATGTTTAAGTGTGCATAAGGACGCATCCACATTCCACAATCCAGAGTGTGGGTGTATCCTGGACTTATGCCACAATGAAATTAGCCTTGCTAAGTTTAAGAAAAAAAAATTTTTGCGGAAACAAAAAAAATGGATCCCACAGTCAGTCCAACCTATAAAAGGATCCACTTGTTACCACAAATTGATGGAAATTATGCCACTTTCAGAGTATTGGGCATATAGGTTTAACATTGCCCATGAATTGATAGAAATTATGCCACTTTCAAAATAGAAACGGCCACAAGCCGTTTCAATCCACCATTTCAAATTTCAATTTTTGGTGTATTGATATGTTGATAATATGTTGCTTTTCCATGGTATTTAGGGATAAATGTATTTTTTGCTTTCCCTTTCTTTAAGGATGTAAGCGCTCGTTGAAGCTCCTGGTTGATATAAATGTAGTGTTGCAGTTGATGGACAATAACCACATCTATTATCTAAATTATATTTCCTAGAAATTAAACTAGTAATAGCATTCAGATGATACTAATTATAACAAGAAGTAAAGCTAATCTAGATTAGATGTCTCAAAAAGATATGCATGATAATCCCTACACTCGCTAAAAATGTGGAGACCCAACAGTTGATTGATGACTGATCAAGATATAGCCCAAGGATTGAGGATGGATTCTGAGGTCAGGACTTACAGATTCTCACCCCATACCTATTGTCAAATTGTCATAAACCCATCGGTAGGGCTTATCTTCAAAATTCATATCAAAAAATTCATTGTCCCACCTTTACCTATCACTACTTCAATTAAAGTTATGCCCACCCTAAGATTGATCATGTATAAATTACATGACTGAAAGAAGAAAAGAAAGAGTGTAAGCCACATGTTCAATGGGTCATCAATATGCATTGGGCATAACTTTTATTACAACAAATTTTTACTTCATGACAGGAAAAGGCAGGAATGGTAGTTTTTAGCATAACGAAGCATGAGTCAGGCAGGACACAGGAGAGAAAAATGCAGATTGCATTTTATCAATGACCATTTTTGAAACCTCTATATTACATCATGTTTAATCAAATTCTAATGCATAAGAGTTAATTGAAAAGGTACATGAAAATCCAGGTCTTTGTTTCCAAAGAAAAGTGTAATGCATATTCAACCAAACACAAATGTCAATATCATATACTAAATGTCAAAATCCAGGTCTTTGTTTCCAATGCATGTGTTATTAGCACGAGTCACCTATTCTGATTTGGGGCAAAAAAATTAGAAAAATAAGCATCTCTACTCTCTAGTTGTGATATCTGATTACTGTGCTACTTGAAGTACACAGCAAAAAGGATAACCATTTTGTTCTACGAAATAGAGAAACTGATTGCCATTTGTGGTACATCTAAATGTAGACACACCCTTAACATCTAAGCCACTTCTGAATTTCTTGGGCTTGATTGGTACCCAAAGAATTAGTATCTCTCCAAATGTGATTTCCAATTCTTGTGCCACCCGTAGGACACTGAAAAGGATAACCATTTTTTCCTGAAAAAGGTAGATGCTGATTGCAATTTGGGGTACATCCAAATGCACTCTAACACGTCACATAATCTACATGCATAATTGCCAAATCTTTTGAATCAAGACACAATCCCAACCCAAAACTATTTGTTGCGGCAGGTCAATAAAACAACTGGGGGCATTAGTTCAAATAGAAACTCATATGATGATGCAGGGTGAGGGATTCTTCTACTTTAATACTGCTAATTGCCAATGAGTTTTATCGGAGAACAAATTTTAAACAAAGCTCATAAATCAAGCCCAGCTCATCCCGATGAATTGATGATGATCATTGATCAAAATTGATCAATCCTAGTGGATACTACTGCCGTAACCCAACGGCAGACTCATTCATGGTCACCCTTAAGCCCTAGAAGTCTAGAACACCTAGCCCACTAGCCAGAAAGAAGTAAAGGATGGATGTCAAAATTCATATTGATAACACATTACACCTTTATTTCTTTTCCCTTTTCAATTCAAAAAGTGCACCATGCACCCACATTTTGGGTAGTGCGTAGCCTCCATTTTCTCTGTACCAAGGAGTTGGAAGTTGGAACATTTACCAAATATGTTTATCATTCAAACCCAGAGGCATATGTGCAAATGTATAATGCAATAGAGATTAAAGAAGAAACACAAAACGAAATGGACAACCTTGGAAAAAGTAGAGATGAGTCCAACAGCTTGTTTTAGATAGATCAAAGGAAGGGGATAAGTTTGATACATAGTGTAGATGGTAAAAATTTCATTATTCTTATTGCATGGCAGATAAATATCAATAGGAAAAGATGAAAAAGAGATAGAGAGAGAGAGAGGTACCTAGGGTTTTGAGGGAGTTGGATTGCTGTTGAGAAAGTAGACAAAGATTGAGAGAGATCCTAAGAGAACAGAGAGCATGGAAAAGGTTGAGGCACCAGAGATATTGTCTGAGTTCTAGCCACAGAGATTGGAGGATGGCAGACAATACACCCTAGATGGCACGGCAAAGAAGATTAAAAAAACCCTTGAACTAAGGCCCTATAAAAATTGCAGATGAGGTGTGGATGTGTTTACCTTCTTGGAGAGCTCTGCCGAGGACGTGAAATGGAAATGGTGGGAGATTCACTCATGACACAGGTGGATTCAGTCAAGCCACACCTTAAATTGAAATTTAACAATAGCACACAAGCTTTGCCCTAGCAAGTAGTCACAGAAGACAACTGCAAACCCTTAGAACGGTATATGTTTAAGTAACGGATTCCAGTTTTTGCAAATAGAACAAGCAAAAACATAGAGAGAAGAAAATTTGAAATTGCACACAGAGAAGAAATCCATCGCCAACGAACTCATATTCAATATTCAACATACATTATTCAAGCCGAGCATTTGCTTCAATAATCAAAGATGAGAATAGAAAGAGAATAAGATGATAAAACCAAATCACCTGTCGATGGGTGACAACGATTGCATTGCGAAACTACACAGAAGGATATGAGGAAGATGATGAAGTCATTGAGCCAGAGAGGCAGAGGCCGAGGCAGAGGATTGAGAAACTTGCCTTCGAAAAAGGATACCAGGATCGATCGCTTTCAGTTAGTGTGGAATCTGTGGCTTAGAAGAATGGAATGGATTGGAAAGAAAATAACTGACACACATACTCATGTAGGATTTGAGAGTGTAGAATTCAGAGAAAGCTTGGGAGAAGGAAGAAGAGGATTTCAGGAGCGCTTGGGTGTGGATCGTTGGAGGATGTATTGCTTGCAATTTTCTGAACGTCTCTAGGGTTTCATTTCATTCTCTCCCAGATTCCATGGATCTTTCTTACAAATACATACAGTAATCGATCGAGCTAAGACCTTGGAAGAAGCTCGGCAAGAAGATGAAGAAGAAACCAGAGAATCTAGCGATGCTATCGGGTTCGCATGATATTGGCGCCAAGGGTATTTGGGGGCGAAGGTAATGGGAATGTTTTAGAAGTTGGCGCCAAGAGACAAAAATAAAGAGGGAACGAGTCCTGGCTTATTAGAATGGGTTTTTTTTTTTTCTTATGAAACGGCTGTTTTCTCTTCAAACGGTTTGAGACCGCCTCAAATTACAAACGGCTATAAGCCGTCCCAGTCCAGCGTTCCTAATTTTGATTTTTGGTGTAGTGCTTATACTTAAAATTGATCCATAGATAATTATGTTTTCTTGGTGAATTGGTTGGAGAGGTGTCCATAATACTAGAACAGGGATTTATACTTGGTTTGGGAGAGCTATGTAGGGCATTATGTGCCTCAACTTGCACATACCATTATCAAACACAACCAGTTGGCAAATAAACCATCATCAGTCTCAAAGGAATCATGGTAATGGGTTCCTTCTCCTTAACTTCTTCTTCTTCTTTTGTTTCTCATTTCATGATCTAATTTCCTCACCTATCTTTAAGGGGCCTAAAAGTTTAACAATTGTACATGCACTTATAAAACCTTTAATTTTGAGGGCTTTATAAATAGATGGTGGTGATTGTGTTATGATGATGTTTGTCCCACCTCTAATCAACAATAAAATCTTGAAATTCCTGCTGCCTTTGTGACTAGCACATTCATTGAAGTGGGCAAATATCTCAATATATTGAATTTATGATGACAATACCACAATATTTTTAGGTAGGTTTGTTTACATGGAATTGAATTTCAAATGTCATCATAAAAGTGGCTAAAACTAAAGAAACAAAGGTGAAGATTCATAGATGGCCTTTCCTACGGAAAATGAATTAAAGGAGGGAATGAAAATTACTACTCAACCGTCACCCCAGTAAATCAATTACAAAGAATAGGTTGTCATGTACATCATCATCTTACATCCTTCACACTCACCTCTCTAATAATCCTTGCAACCCAATTATCATGAGTTCCAAGGAATTCAATTTCATGAAAACAGGCCCTGTTGGGATGCTTAATGTTATACTGTCATGCTTGAATTGATTTATAATTACAAATGCATTTATTGTGATATTATTACAATAAAATTGCTAAAAAACCTCAGCATGATGTATATATTTTTAAAATTAAAGCATAGATTTCTAGTTTCTTGTTTTTTTTATTTTTATTTCTTAATATTTTTTTTCTCATTGGTATTTGATTAACAACTACAAATATAAAATTATCTTGGTATCATCTTTGGTTGTTAATGATATTTGCAACCATTCATGGTTGCATTTCTTCTGAGATTGGCCATCAAGATAGCAGCTATGCAATTTCGTGGCCACCCAATGGTCGATTAGCCGCATAAAAAATCACTACAATGGAGCAATTCTAGCTATCTAATGACTGACCTTTGATCAAACACCATCTTTTTGTAATGCAGATTGGCAATGCTGCCATCAACAATGAAACAGATGTATTTGGCGAGTATGAGTATGTTTGGACTCATGCACTTATTTCAGATGAAATCGGATACAACATTTCCAAGTACTGTGATTTCTCTCCCAACATCACATACTAGCCACCAGAATGCATGGGTGCCCACAATGAAGTTGGCTCAGGTCTTCAAGAGATTGATATCTTCAATATCTATGGCACCTTTTGTCATTTTACCAATCTCACTACCAAACCCAATAGAGTTTCGGTAAATTATCATCAAAGTTCTTTTGGGTTTTATTTTTTATGTTCATAGATCAAAGAGATATTTTACAAACTACTCAATAATATTAACTAACATTCTGTAAAATGGAAATTTGGGTTGCATTGGCTTAGGGAGATCATGAAAGTGTTCTTTATTTTGGATTGTGTTTGTACTGCAGATCATGAATTTTGATCCATGTTCCGATCGCTATGTAGATGCATATGTCAATCTTCTGAAGTCTAAGAGGCTCGGATATGACTGGAAGTTCTGCAGGTAAAAATGTGACCCACATTTTCAATGGTATCATCATCAAGTGTTTAAATCTCACCCAACTCCCTTCGACTAAGTTTAAGTTAATGCCCTGAAAAACCAACTATGACTCATTAGTCAACTTGATGTTCTAACTCATGCGAGTTGAGTTTTACAAGACTACTCACAAGTTCAGACAATGGTTCTTAGCTCAGTGGACTCTATTAAACTTTGCAGATTAACTCAACTAGGTAAGAAAAACCAAGGACTCGCTGCAAACACTTTCGCAAAAAATCTTTTAGAAAAGAAAACTACTAGAATTTATATATATATATATTACTGTGTTTCTGAGTTTTTAACTAATGATCTGCATTTCTGGGCATTTTACTCAAAGCTCCAAGATTCTTCCTGGCTTAAGTTGGAACTAATTGATTTTCAATAGGTCCAAAATGAGGGTCTCTATATCTAGATTTTTCCAATGGAGTCAATAAGATACCTGCCTAACAAATTGCAGATAAAAAAAAAGATACGTGCGTAATTAGAGATCTTAATTATCATCTCAACATGTCTATCTAATAGAGACTTGGAAGATATACAATATGGCATGACACACCTTGGAGCATCATTAATCTCTTTAGTGAGTTATTCGGCCACAGAATTCGAGTTTGGGTGTACAGGTGAATCTCTAATTATTGTTATTTCATTTCATGCTTATATTAGAATAATCAATCACATATGTGGGCACCACCTGCAATAAGCATGTTTTAAAACATGCCTGAGTTCCTCACAGCCTGGCTCAGTGAGTTGAGTTTTAGAACCATGAAGAGAGAGGATTAATTGGTTTTCTGTTTTATGAGATGCAGTGGTGATAATGATGGAAGGGTGCCTACTGCATCAACCAAATATTCCTTGAAACTGCTTGAACTTGAAGTGAAGAGTCCATGGAGACCTTGGTACAACACGAAAAAAGAGGAAGGCGGTTCCATCACTTGAACTCATAGCCACATTTCTTTCTTACCTTTCAAGTTTCAGACCATGGATTGGAGGGGTCAAAGTTATTCCTCTGTAGATTTTAGGACCATGTTTAGAACCTCTTTTACAGTTCGGTCCAGGTCCGAGTTTGGTCCACTGAGACAGGAAAAATAATTAGGTCGGGTACAAGCCCGCGAGGTCTATACCCATGGACTCTAGCATGGTAGTAAATGGATTAAAACTAGACCTATTGATAAATTCGAGTTCTACTTTTTCACTCAAACAACATTTGCTGTCATTTTTCGTTTCATTATTTTACTAAAAGGATACATGTATAATGCATTTGTTAGGTTGGAGGATACATTAAGGAATACAAGGGTGATCTAACGCTGGTCACAGTAAGAGGAGTAGGCCATGAGGTACCAAGCTATCAGCCATCTCGAGCGCTCACACTCATAGACTTCTTCCTTAAAGGGACTCCTCTTCCCTTCATGTCTACCTTTCACTAGGCCTTGATGTCTTCTCATTTATCTCTCTTCTTCCTTAGTACTTTACTAATCTACTATCAATTATTGTTAGATAATGAGCACATCAAAAATCTTCTTATAGTGACAATTGGCTACAGATTATCAATATAATAAAAGCAGGATGTTGCTCATTTGCAGTGTTGGTTCTTTCCATATTGTTTCTGTAGCATGGATGGCATCTCATAATGGTTTGGGATGTATTGGTGATGAGTACTACATAATGTAGACTGACTAGTAAAGTCTTGTACTATATATGAATAAATAAGCAAGATGTGGATGGGTTAAGCTATCAAGAAAGTAAGAACCCTTAAAAAGGCTAGAGCAAGGCACAATGGAAATGAAATAATCAATTAGTGTGGCAAGTGGAAAAGGCGATCAAGGTCTAACACAAGTCCTGCTTGCTTTGGGCCACTGCCATAAGACATATAATAGAAAATAAGCAAATAAGTTCATATAAGTGATGCACCCGATTCATCGAAAATCAAAATTCCCTCTAATATTTTGAGGATCTTAATTAACTTGTAGGGAGAACCATTGTTATGGAAGTCCTCCAATTCATAATTTTAATATTAGAATAATCATCTTAAGTTTAAAATTAGAATAATCAAATGGTATTGAAAAGATTTCAATATGAAGGGGTCGTTTGCTTTTTACGCATAAGATATGAAAATGGGTTTTACATATGTCAATGTTGTTAGAATAGGGGCTTCCGCTAGGAACCCTAGATATTGCATACAGACCACTACGGAAATAATTGTAAACGGAGATGATAAAAAACCATACCTGCGAGATCTCTCTGATTTGAACTCGGTCTTTATGATTTGATCTTGGTCTTACAGCAACCCAAAAATCTCAAGATCTTCTATTGTATTCTTCTATGCTCGAATTCGCACCAGGGAGTGGGTCTCTTCTGCGAATTCTCTCTGCTCTTCAAAACAAGATTTCTCTTGTTATTTTACCTAGAGAGCAATAGCGCATATTAATAGGCTACAATAGAGACCTTAAAAAGTAAATAAGGATAGGCTCCTTATGGAAGCGGGAAACCCTAATTCGACCCAAATTAGTATCCTAGTTTCATAAATTACAATTCAGTCCACTAGAGAATTATAATTGCACTCCTGTCCTTATTCTCAAAATTATATTTCGAGCTTCATGTTATTAAATGCTTATTAATCTCCCTACATTAAGATTTCAGATATCCATCGATTAAATAATTACTGACATCTATATTTAATCGATATCTTAATAATTCCTTAATACCTTACACTTAACTTATTTGATGTATCAGACACAAAGTCCACCTGCAGGGGTTGACATAATCAAATCTTAAAAGCTTCATCAAGCGGATATCATCAATCCCTATTACAAGACGTGGATTCCGTCAATAAAGTAATATGCACCGTACATGCAATGTAGTCATCCAATTCACTGAGATTAATGACCCATAAAAAATCTCACTCCTTCGTAAATCAAAATGCCAAACACTAAATGTATGTATCTATTATTTATGTCGGGATTAAGAGTACAAGCATTCATAATAACCATTTGGATGTTAATCATCTTATATAGTCAGTATCGAGACAATGAACCCAAAAGCGGTCATGTTCAATACACACAAAGCATACTAGTATAACGAGTCGAGACTATACAGTTTCCCGCAGTCAAGACAAGCCTGCTGAAACATCATGCTACAATTGTATCGATGGTGTGTCCAAATCCATCTAGATTGTGAACAACGACTTATATTCTATAAGAACCGACAAATAAGTCATCCGTGTATAAGTAGAACTCTATACACCAACTTACCTACTTTATAGAATAAAAGACACACACATGCATAATAATAAATAATGCAACAATTTGCCCATACAAAATCTCATTTTGATGAAAAGACAAATATACTAATTAATGAATTAGTCAAAGGCAAATACATAAAAGTATTCTTTTAGTATAAATTTCCAACAAATGTAACATACGCCAATGTTGAAATACATTACCTTGTTTGTCAAAATCGCCAATTTCAAATAAGTAAATGAGAATATTCAATGGTTTTACATGTGTTTAGATTTTAAAGATGCATTTTAAAAATTTCTCAGGATCTAATTTTGCAAAATGAAACTAAACATCTTGATGCTTATTATTAATATGAGAATATTGAATGGTTTGGATTATGAATTGGGGTCCCACAAAAGTTTAAAAAAAAAAATAGATCAATAGGTTGGGATTTTTGGAAGTTTTTTTCATGCATTTCTCAAAATATATGAAGATTTAAGATATCAAATAAAGCAACTTAGGGGTTTAAGCCCTATAAAAGAATGGGCTGCTTGGATCATGAATTTGGAGCCTACAAAAGTATTTTAACTACTTTTTTACTATAGAAAGGGGAGCTTTCAAAAAATTATATAATTTTTTCCCATTTTTAAATATGCATGTGAAGATTTGGATATTTCAAAATGTATAAGGTTTTCTATATTTCTTTCAATCAAGTCCTCTCTATAGAAAATATTTAAAAAATGGAAAAATTACCTGTATCACTAGTTTTTCTTTTTCCTTTTCCTTCTTTACTCCCCAAAACCCACCACCTTTCTTCTTTCTCCTTCCTCCTCCAAATGTAAGGAAGAAAGAAGAAGTCTTTATGTTAAACTTACTGCTATGGTATACTCACATCCCACAAACACAAGAAGCCCGTTGTGATCGTGAAGTAGGCTGGGGGTCACTTCCTTAAAATATGGGTCTTAGATTTTCCATTGAGAAAACCTTGTTAAGAATGAAATTACCAAAAGGGGTACTTTAAAGAGCTTTTGAGCTTTACCAAAGAAAAAAAGCCCCAAAAGCCCTTTTTGCGAGCCCAACCAAACATGGCCTAAGTACGATTAGAGGCTAAGCAAGTCTGATTTATTGGTAGGATTGTGTGTGCGAAGATCCCAAGGACTATGCTATAATTACCAAAAATTTGTTCTATTCCTCTTTTTAGATGGGGACGCTTCTCTTGAACTAACTTTTCAGCTCTTATTTTTCCTCCTCATCTTTTCCTTCCTCCCTTTCCCATTTCCACCTCGTTATAAGTGAAGATCATGGACCTTCCAAGTGCTATCACTCATCTTATCTTCTTCCTCAAGCATCTTCAAGCACACCCACCCCATTTCTCAAGCTTCTCACCATTTCTACAACCATAGTTAAATGGTTTTCATTGTAGAAGCTAGGGTTTGTTGTTAATCTAACTGGAACTATGATCTTATAGCCCAATAGCCTTTTCCTTTAGTTTGTTTGGAGAATCTTAGATTTTGTTGGATTTTCCCAAGAGTGGGTTTGAGTTAGGGTTTTGTTTTTTCAGTTCTCTACAATCAAGGCAAGTGTATATACATTAAAAGCTATGTATATGTATGATTTATTGATTGACTCTGGCTTTGATTACACTTTAGAAACCTTGAGCTCATTTATGTTTATTTTAATGTTTCACATGCTATAATAGATTGGTATTTGGATGGACTTGAATGGAGGTTGTTGGAGCTTAGTTTAAGGTCTATTGGAGAGGGATTAAACCATTTTTATTGTATTCATATTAGGTGTATGGATGAGGGTTGAATCCCCCAGTTTCTGAGTAGAAACAAATTTCAGGATTTCATTTTCTGAATCATTATGGTCGACCATGAGAGGTCTCATGGTCAACCATGGAACCTAGAACTTGAAACCCTTGAGTTACGGTCTGGCCGGCAGACTGACATACAACCGAATGGGTGTTCACGGTCAACCGTGGATACCTCACGGTCAACTGTTAACACTGCACCCCGACCCCAGGCATTTAACAACTAATCCACGATTGCTTGAGCCATTAGCATCTATTTTTGACAAAATAGACCGCGGACAGTCGTGGGTACCCCGCAATCAATGGTGGATGCACAGTTTCTTGTGAAAGGGGACTTCACCTTAGATCTTTTGGGCTTAGTTTTGGGACCCTTGGCACCGCATTTTAAGGACTAATTGGGAAACCATTAGTAAAGGATGTTTGAGCTCACGTACCCTTATGGATTGTCTGGATAACGTATGAGGTACAACCTATATCAAACTAGGAAGTAGTGTGGCGAGGGGATGTCCACTATTATATTATGCACCAAGGTGGATTGATAGGATATGGAGGACCTAATTTCCTCCTAGGACCGAATAGTGATATCTTGTACAAAGAAGGCTATCATTGGCCTAGGATTTGATTGCAACTCTCCCTTTACAATTGTGTGATTAGAGATTGACTTGTATACCTTGTTATTGATGTCCACATGCCTTGAGCATTTTCATTAGCTTTGTAATTGTTTTTTTCGGGATCACATTGAGAACTTAGATGGATTGGACCTAAGATCCCTTCTTTGTTATTGTTATTGGAATTGTGTACATGTTATCACTTAGTATTGATCGAGGTGTTGAGGTTGGGCGGCTTTGATTGTGAAGGCTTTGAGAGGACTATTTGTATTGGTATTGTATTGGAAATTAGTTGATTGATTGAGAAGCAGTTCCTTTCTTGTTTAATGAATCTTGTTGAGGCAAGATAAGTCTAACCCCTCATTGATTGTATCATAGGATTCTTTGAGTCAAGCACCATTCAGCTATTATCGTCTGACACGACTGGGGCATCACTGTGGGAGAACCATGGTTCAAAATTGTGATTCGCGGTAATCGCGTCGAGGCTCGCAGTCATCACATCGCAGTTGCAATCATCGCAGCCCATCGCGGAGCGAATTTTTATTTGACCCTAAAAAAATCTGAAAAGAAATCCAAAAAATACGGAATATTATAAAATGATAGAAAATAGTTCTTGTTCCGTTAGTGCACACTTTAAAGCAAAATAATGGTCCCCTCAAGTCATAACATCCTTTATCATTGCTGTATCGATGTATATACTAAAATAAGCTGAAATATCATAAATTTGACATAATGCAACCATAATTTTCGGCAAACTAATAGTATTAAACATTTAAAGTCTACAATGTAGCAATAAATACTAACAGAGTTAGTGCAAGTGCGGTGCCAGTTCTCAAGAGTCAAAACTCAACTCAATAACTTGGTCATCAAGGTGTGCTCACCAGCCCCACCTTCAAGTTTCAAATTTAAAGTAACATTCACCACATCAAAATGAATTAACTTGCTAACTTAAAGTAGTGGAGTTTGGAGTTTGGTGTTTAGATAATTGCAACTTACATTCGCTTGATAGCCTAATGCCAAAACAAGTGGCGTCCTAGCTCTATATTATCATCATCAACATTATTTCTTGAAGGGTAGAAATAGGCACCAAATTGTTGTGTTACACAGCCTTCACTCCCATAGTGCCTATAAGGTTGTTGTGCTTATGGATGCGGATGAGGAACGAAGATTGCTTCATAAAGTGAGTCCGAGTCATTAGTAGGCTGAGATGACTGAGGGTAGTCTTGGTGATGCCGATAAAATTCGTGGGGAAGGTCCAAGTACTGATGTGGATGTGATACATAGTAGTCACCATACATGACTTGTTGGTGGCCAACATCACCACCGCTAGTACCCTCTCTCTCGCCATATCCACCTACATGTGATGAATCGGTTGGTGGGACAATTCTCTGGTACCCAAGGGCCAGGTCTATGTTACCATAAGAAGGAAAATGTTCTACTGTCTCCATCATATGGGGTGGTACCTCACCACCATCACCACCGCTATCAATACCGCCATCCCCATCAGAATCATGCGACACATCTGAAGATGAGCTACTACTGCCGAGGCTAGTGTCCTCATCATTATCAACCTCATCTCGCATCTCTTGAGGGGTCAACCCCACGCCTTCCTTGATGGGTAAGATTTATCTCGCATAGGCACTTGGCAGCTCTCATTGGCTCAGGCCTTTCCCGAGTCAAATCCTGGACCATATTACCAATCTCTTCATCATGATCTAGCACTAGCTCTTCTACCTCTTCTATTCATTGTGCCAACACATCATCATTCTCTAAAAAAATATAATTTAGATTGATTGAACAGAAGTAATCTATTTGGTCCTCAAACTCTCTCCTTCTTCTTTCTCTATGACAGAGCTTCATGTTGTAATGTATATACACCAATTTATTCAACTTTTGCATCTTCAGCCGATTTCTCACTTGAGTGTGAATGGATGAAAAGGTGCTCCAATTCCTCTCACAATTTGATGATGTAGTTGTTTGACTAAGGACTTTTATTGCTATTTTCCTTAGTATTGGAGCACTTTCTCCGTAGTTTAACCACCACTCAGCTAAAAATAAAATGGAAGTATATTTATTAATCAAATCATACATGATTCAACTTTTAAACTTACGTAGAATGAATGAAACTACCATGATCTTTACCTGGAAATGACTTCATGATAGTTCGTTTGGTGGTCAGTGTCCCAAAACTACCAAAGGCTTCATAGTATATATCAATTTGAGATATACCATAAATAAAATAAGGATGAACTAACTCTTTCTGCTCTTTCAAAACAAAAAAAAAAAAAAAAAAAAAAGTACCCATTAGTCCATTACACTTACTTGGTTAATAGCCTCACATGCATCATCCTCATTTGCTGCAAGTTTTCAATAACATTTTTGAGACCTACACGTATCTCATCTATTAAGCTTTTGTATTCATTTTCATTGTATCGATACTGTAGGTTGAAGAAATAACCTGCATAGTATATTAATTTAGAGATATAAAATCACAATTTAACAATACTTAAAAGTTACGACAGTTAGAAATGCAGTTTGTGATTCTTTACCTGTAGCATGCAAGTCATGATGGAGTTGGTTTTGCCAACATTTGTCGATGACCTCTAAGGGTTGTCTCTAAGTGGTCTCTGAAGGCTGTAAAAAAATCAATCTTTGGGGGCCAAGAAAAAGCCCTCTCCTTGATCATGGGATTCATCAACGGGAACCAAACCCCTTGTAAGTTGGAGTAGCACTCCAACCTTATCATTTTTGCACTTCCCTTAATTGTTTTACAATATTCGGGTGGGTTTTTACTATTTTAAGGAATGTAATGCTGGAGCCTTGCCCTTCAGAATAATATATATAGCAAGAAACCATGTTGAGCAATGACAACATCTGACTTGATTTTAGGGAAGAAGAAGAAAATGAAAATCATGAATTATCACTACTGGGTCAAAATCTATGTGTTCGTAATTTTAGACAAAAAGCAATCACAATTTCATGCCCCATCAATGATTACAATCCATCCCATTTTGTAATCCCTCCCCAAGAAGTAGCAACTAAATCCCAATAAAACAGAAAATTCTCACGCAAGAGCCTCGGTGTCTCTTTTCGGCTTCTTAATTGGTTGGCAACTTAGTGGTCGCTGAGCCCATAGAGAGGGTTGGTGGTGGCTGCCCATAAACTACCTCATATAGTGTCATTTTTTGTTGATGAGTGGTGAGTTGTGTTATACTACCATTTCGACAAGGAAAACCAATGAACCCATTGCTTGGGTTGATCACTAGCGAAGCTACGGAGGTGAGTTTGACAACTTTGGTATGATCATCGGTTTGAGGATGGTAGGCCGAACTTGTTCGTTGGTGGGTACCCTGTAACCTAAAAGACTCTAATATATGATCCTGAAACACTAACTGGATCTTTATCACTTACAATTGAAGTTGGCATTCCATGCAACTTTGACATATGACCTACAAAAGCATGAGACGCTATGGAAGCTATATAAGGGTGTGACAACAGACATTGCAATAAAATGGCTATATTTGCTCAGTCAGTCAATTAAGTACCAGAATAACACTTTTTCCGTGAGAATTCGACAATCCTTCTATAATGTCTATATCCTTTGCAGAATTGGCAATGGTTGCAATGGTTGCAATAGCTCAATAGCTCGGGTGAAGCTACTGTTTTAAGGGTGGCATCAATAGGGGATAAAATTAGAGAAATTCGTTTGAAATGATTTGGGCATATCCAAGCAAGCCGGCAATGACGTCAGTAAAACCAGGGAAAATGGATAGGCCAAAGAGGATAGCGATAGAGGTACTAAAAATACATATGACGATGTGCAATTTACCTAAAGATTTGACTCTGGATAGATTGGAACATTTGGGAGTGAAAATAATTGTTGGTTGATTTGACGAATGGTTGTTTGGGATGTGTGATATCAAACCTTATCTATGATTCATTGGGTGTGCAATGCCGTACCTCTTTTTGCTTTAAAGAAGATACCAAATACTACAATAAATTATATATAACTTTTAAGTAATTAATGTACAAAAAGGTTATTAAAAAAAGGTAGAACAGAACAGAAGCAAAGTTGACATTTATAGAGCATTCCGAAGTAACCAAAACCACTTTGTCTCCCATTTGACTGTCATCATCACACCTAGTCAACCCATCCTATAATCACAAGTTGGCATAAATTCGAAGGGCATATATGTTCAGTCCGGATCGTCTAAGCACGAGTCACTGACTTAGGGCACATTTATGTTTCCCTGCGGGAAATCAGTTCCATGAAAAGAGTTTCCATTTTTTATGATAAATCTTTTCGGACTTTCCCCCCTTTGAAAGTGATTTTTCACAAATTTGTAGAAAAAGTTGGGTCATTTTTCTGACTTTCCTTGACGAAAATCGATCGCACAAAATATGTAATTTTAAATATTAAAAAAAGCTTTTCCACTTTCCATGTCTTTTCTATGGAAAAATGACCGCACAAACGTGCCCTTATTAGAGAATCTCTGAATCTCAAGAGTGAAACTCCACAATGGGCCACCATTGAAAATTCCAACTGCTTGATATCAATGTCCTCACCATACATAGGACGTCCTGCACATTTTACTCCAACAGAGATTCGCTCCACTAAAGATTGACCATATAAGGAACAAAGTGATCAACATAATCTTATGTATTAATAATGTTATTTAACATAAGGTCAATCATACAAAGAGTCGGACCAACTCATATTAAAGTAAAATTTGAGAAAATACTAGATACAGTCAAGGCGTTCATTTTGATTGACACAGACTTTCAATGGGTAAGATTCATCGTGGAGTTCCCCTCCTTGAACTTAGAAACTCTCACATTTGTTTGATTGTCTATGTTTATTTAAGCTGGCCCCACTAATAGATAATAATAAGCATCGATGATTATATGTCACTGGGTAATGGTTCGCTGACATAAGGTGTGGATTTTCTCTTCAGAATTTTCAAAGAATAGTCTTATCGGGTAAAAATTCCGCAACCACAAATCTAAATCCCTTGTTTCAAAGGAACAGAGAGATGCTGTTTCAACCTACTCCCATGCGACAATATCCATATAAACAGAAAATCTTATTGATTTCTTTATTCTCCTTTTGAAAGTGGTGACCTAACTCGCATGACATTTCTTACAGGTGTCGCTTGGGAAAAGGCTAAAACAGTATTTTCCGGACTCCTCGATGGCACCAACGTATTTAAAAAAAATAAAAAAAGAAAAGAAATAAGGGGAAAAAAAAAAAAAAGTGCAAACAGTCAGTAACTCGGGAAGCGAGAGAAGGAAAAAAAAAAACCACCACAAAACACATGGCAAGCGGGAAGAGACCAAAACCCCAACCGCCAACGGCTTTACCAAATGCCAACTCGCCACGCCGCGTGTGGGAAGTTCTTGGATACTGCGTAAGCAGAGGGAGTTCGTGGTCCCTATCGATTGTCGCGCGCGCGAGGAGGTGTTGTTTTGTTTTTATTTTTATTATGATTGTTAGTTTGAAAGAAGGAAGACGTTATGTGAATGCCCCTCCCTCCTCCCTCCTCCTGCTTAATGCTACGCTTTCCATTCCAACAACACCATCTGATTCTGAACGCTACGCTTTCCATTCCAACTTCCCACCCTTCCTGTTTCCTGACAAGAATTCCCAAGTGGAAATAAATGTTGCTGCTGCTTCGAATCTAATCTATCCTCAAGATCGATCTACAAAGTACTCTCTCTTGTCCCCTGCTCTTACTGTTCATGAATTCCTTCTGCATTGCATTGTATGGATTTCAAATTTTCATCATGCATGCATCTGAGTTATACTACTTCTTTTGCTAATGCTAAAATGTTTGTTTCGGATACGTTCGATACCCTTTCTTTTTTTTTTTGATGTTTAGTCCGAAACTAAGGTGAGGATCCATAAATGATTATCTTATCTATACTTTTCGAGAAAAAAATGAATGTCCGGCAATTACCCTAGTGAAATTAGATCTTTAGAAAGTCGGGGTTTCATCTACATCTCCACCTTATAATATTTTTCACACTCCACCTCTTTAATAATCCCTTGTTGGAATCTATATTATTTTGAATTCTTAGGAATTCAACTCAATTCAATTAAACATGAATAAATGGAACCTTAAGAACGTATCGGAGCTCTTCTCTCGCAACCTCTGTGTTCTATTTTGTTGTTTTATAAATGTAACTAAAAAAAATAAATGAAAATTTGGATCTTTTTTATTTGTCAATTCTTTGTTTCACGAGGAAAATGCTGTGCGTGCGTGTGTGTGTGTGTCTATTGGCCTATGTGTAAAGATTCTGCCTTTGGCTGATATAGTGCTTGAGGCAATGTTTCAAACTGTCGTTTTTGTTATCGACTTCTTTCACTTTGATTTTTCAATTTATGATCTTCAATGGAGATTTTTTGTTGAATTAAGTTTTCAATTAGTTTTTAAATGTTGGGAAATTTATTGGATTATAGTTTCTTTGGATGGACCTGTCATTCTAGGAGAAGATTTGTTTTATTTTGTTATAGCTGAAATTGAATAAAAAGTTGGTTCTTCTTATGTTTAATCGATCTGGATTTGAGATTTTCTTGTATGTAGAGGTCTAGAATGGTGTTTCTTTCCAGAAAGTCTGTTTTTATCTCAATTGCAGAATTAAAAATTGAAGTTCTCTACAAATGCAAGGAATATGGATGCTAATATTTTACAAATGTTGTGTTGGCTCTTTTACTTTTGGATTATTTTTCAAAGTAAACTTGGATTATAAATGGTCCGCTATAGGTCATGGCCCCACTATGACGCATGCCGATAGCGGATTAGGGTTGAAGTTGGAAGCTCTTTAGATGGATTGAAGGTAAGCCAGATACAAGTCCAATGATGTAACCACCTATTTGAGAGCCTCAAAGTTAAGAATTTTTGTAAATGATTATATAACCAGTTTCAGGCCCTTATGTAGATCATAGATTTGAGCCAATTTTGTTTTTACCCCTAATCCAAGTTAAGAGCTTTCAATCTCACCTAAGCCGGCAGTTGGCTTGCATCAAGATGGACCCCGCAAAAGTTTGCAAGTTTCAAAGTTCGAGCATGCTCCATAGCCAGATTTTCCTCTTGTTTTGCTAACTTTTCATAATGTCAAATGTTGATTATCAGTGTTAGCTAAGAAAAATATAATGTTTGAAGATCTGTAAACAATATTGAACCTTTCTGCTTTTCTCCCTAAGTCTCACTAAGAAGCTCTCTCTTTTTTTCATGATTTTTTTTTTTTTTGCTACTTCTGGGCGCAAGAACACAATAATGCTGAGGTTAATAATACATTTATCAATGAAACTTGAGGCTTAATACACTCATATGTTTATCTTTTTCTATAACTACATCAAGCGTTGTCACCTTCCTTTCTTCCTTGCGAATTTTCAAATGAAAGTTTCTTCTAATGATTTCTCTGCTCCTTACAGTGTTCTATTGTGAGTCCTTTTTCTTTTACATAATTATAATGATCTTTCTATTTTCTTGTCTTAAGCAATGGATCATCCTAAAGCTCCATTTGAAGGGATTACAAGAGATGTCAAAGGAAGAGCAGCGTGCTATAAGCAAGACTGGAAGAACGGATTTCTTTCTGGCTTCAGGTATTTCCTTGGATCATTCGATCATGAACTTGTTTCATTTTCTTTTAATAGGACTTCCTGATTTGTTGCCTTGTTCATCCCTTTCAGGATTTTGGCTCCCACTGCATATATCTTCTTTGCTTCTGCTCTACCTGTTATTGCCTTTGGAGAGCAATTGAGTAGAGAAACAGGTTGGTGTAGTACTTTCTTGTGGGACAGCTCAAGAAGGAGCTTCAAAGGATCCAAAATTATATTTCATCTAGAAAAGATTGAAAACAACAATATGTAACTTTCATCTTTTATAATTTGGAGTTTATTGAGTCATATGGAAGAGTTTGGAAAGTTTGTAATGGTGTACAATTAACATTTGTGCAGATGAAAAGCTGAGCATGGTAGAAACTTTGGCCTCTACTGCTATTTGTGGCATCATACATTCAGTTTTTGGTGGGCAGCCTTTGTTGATTGTGGGTGTTGCGGAGCCTACAGTAATAATGTATAGTTATTTGTATAGTTTTGCCAAATCAACGAAAGCCGTGGGAGGTGATTTGTACTTGGCTTGGGCTGGATGGTAATAAGAATCAATCTTGTCCCTCTGTATTTTTATGAAATTTTCATTTGATTTTTTATTTATTTTGATTTATACTTTTTATGTCCTCTTCTACAGGGTTTGTGTATGGACGGCTTTCCTGCTATTTGTTCTTGCAATATTCAATGCTTGTAATATTATTAGCAAATTTACTAGGATTTCAGGGGAGCTTTTTGGCATGTTGATTACAGTTCTTTTCTTTCAAGAGGCCATCAAGGTTTGTTTTTCAGTCAAAGAATTGAGAAAAAGAAATCATAAGAACTTAGCACACTCAACCATAAAGAAATTCTAACAATCTAGAACCATTTGAATCACAGGGAGTGGTGGGTGAATTTAGAGTATCTAAAGGTGAAGAACCGACTTCACCATTACACCAATTCAACTGGCTTTATACTAATGGCTTGTTAGGGGTCATATTTTCCTTTGGCCTACTGTGTACTGCACTAAAGAGCCGAAAGGCGAGGTCATGGCGATACAGCACAGGTTTGTGAGTTAATGAAACAATACAAACTTCTTTTCTTTCTCATCTGAACATCTGTAAATGTGAAGCATAACACTTTTGCTTATTTTTCCAGGTTGGCTCAGAAGTTTTATTGCGGATTATGGGGTTCCACTGATGGTTGTGCTGTGGACAGCAATGTCATTTGCTATTCCAAGCAAAATTCCATCTGGAGTTCCTAGGAGGCTCTTTAGTCCTCTTCCTTGGGAACCTAATTCACTTTACCATTGGACAGTCATCAAGGTAACTAGATTATCTAATGGTAATAATTCTCTCTAATAGATTTTATATTTCTAGCCGCGGATTGACAATTTAATCCCATTTATGATGGTTCTCCTGAGGAATAGTAGTTTCATACAGAATATTTTTTCTTCAGTTATAACTACTGGATTTAATTTGGTTCAAATCCTTCTTGAGCATTACAAAGAATTAGGTAGGGTATACTCTGCCATTTGGTGTGTTGGGATCTCTGGACCCTCCATTTCTATAATGCAACAAGAACATATGGATGTCTCGCTGAACACCCCCATGGTGATACCCTTTCCTAGAAACGATGTTTAACTAAATCAATTTCAATCCTCTGATGGAAAGGAGCAGGAAGAATCATGACCCTAGAGTACCAAAAAAAAAAAAAAAAAAACATGTACATCCTGATCTTTTGTATGTATGTTATTTTCACATCTCATAAGTGTTTCAGAGACTTGTCATAGCTTTCTTGAATCTTATACTAAAGAATCTAGTACATATGCTGAAACTGCAGGATATGTTGCGGGTTCCGCCACTATACATCTTGGCTGCTTTCCTACCAGCTTTGATGGTTGCAGGTCTTTATTTTTTTGACCACAGTGTTGCTTCACAGTTGGCACAACAAGGCGAATTTAATCTAAAACATCCATCAGCTTACCACTATGACATTTTGGTACTTGGTTTCATGGTAAATAGATGGCATTCATTTACAAATTGTGTGCCTTTTTTTATTTCCATATTATTGTATCATACATTTATGATTTGGATTTATAATTTTAGGTTTTGGTTTGTGGATTGATTGGGCTACCTCCTTCAAATGGGGTCCTTCCACAATCCCCCATGCACACTAAGAGCCTTGCTGTTCTGAAGAGGCAGGTGAGCTGGAAGGATTTAGAGGATAACCCCTCTTCATTTTCTCTTCAAACTGAGTAATTTATATACCTCTATACCTTGTCTCTTCAAACTGAATAAATTTATCTCTATAAAACTCAAATATTCTTGAAGTTACTTCGCAAGAAGATGGCTAAAACTGCCAAGGAAAGCATGCAACAGCAAGCCAGCAGCTCTGAAATTTATGGAAAGATGCACCAAGTGTTTATTGAAATGGACAGAGCCCCATCTGTGAGTGTTCTTCTCCCCTCATTTTTCTTTTGAGAAACTGAAATTTAGCAAGTTCATCAAATTTGAAATTGATTATAATTAGTGCTTACTAGAAGCTACTTGTGGAAAAGCATAACTAAATATGTTTGGTAATTTGAACATCACCCCCTTCTCTAAGGAAGTTTCCAATGCTTGACTTTCCAAACTAAATTTGAAGTACTGGTAAAATTCCCTAGAAATCACAACAATTAGGTATGATTGTTCAAAACTTATTTTATTTAAGCAACAAAACATGTGTTAGTTTTGACAAGGTGACGACTGAGAGCAGTCAGACTTCTAACAAATATTAGTTTCATAGAAATCAAGGTGTTGAATGGCATTTAAGAAAATGAAAGTACCTTAAAGCTAACCTTGTGTGTGTGACGATTGGGCGCGGCCAACCGGAGCCTTGCCTACACTGTGGACTGGATACAGGCCGGAATGTTAGGTCCAACAAGTAAATAGGCTGGGCTTGAATAAGCTTCAGCCCAGCCCATGAGCCAACCATTACTTGTGGAGGCTGTTTCCCTTTTCAGGTTTGTAACACTATTTTTGAAAGTCCTGGTGGTTTATCATGAATTCTGCCAGGGAGATTTCTCATTGTATGCCTTTTTGTTTGATATATACAGTACTGTTATAGTAATCTAAATTCAAGCTACCCTTATTTAGCCTTCTATAACAGTTATAAGGATTCTGAATTGCAGACTCACTCAGTAGATAAAGAACTGAAAAACTTGAGGGATGCAGTTATGAACAGTGATGGTGGGAAGGACAAAGCCTCATTTGATCCTGACAAGCACATAGAGGCCCACCTGCCAGTGCGCGTAAATGAGCAGAGACTGAGCAACTTCTTACAATCTCTTCTAGTAGCTGCCTGTATAGCTGCTATGCCTGCCATCAAGCTGATCCCCACATCAGTCCTATGGGGATACTTTGCCTATATGGCCATTGACAGTCTACCAGGTAACCAGTTCTGGGAAAGGATATTGTTGCTCTTCATCACTCCTGGACGCCAATATAAGTAAGTTTATTATCTTTCTTTTGGCTAGTGATTGTTTATTTATATATATATATATAGATATATACTCATACATATATATATTAATAGTATTGTTTATTATATTTCTTTTGGATATTGATTGTCACATTCTTTCCATTACCTACTTCCCATGTATGTATTTGAGAATTTTACCAACGTTTTTCTCCCCACACATTGTTTTTCTTGTGACTATCCTTTCAGGGTACTAGAAGGGGATCATGCTTCCTTTGTGGAATCAGTGCCTTTCAAGTCCATTGCCCTCTTTACAATCTTCCAGTTCCTGTACCTTTTGCTTTGTTTTGGGGTGACATGGATACCAATAGCAGGAATACTGTTCCCATTGCCATTCTTCATCCTTATACCCATAAGACAGCATGTCATGCCCAAATGGTTTAATCCAAAGCATCTCAAGGAATTGGATTCGGCTGAGTACGAGGAAGTTCCTGGAGCCCCACAACATGATCACGGTCGCTCGATCAGGGTATGCAATCTGGCCATGCACACACATTTAGTTATCTGTTATTGTCCATGGATTTTTAATCTTAATCTAAATGTATGTTGATAACATACTGTAATCAGATGAACTTTGTATAGCTACGTTGACGAACATAATAGGCCTAAAATTGTAGCCGAATAGTCAGCCTTTGTGTACTTAAAGGCCCCAATCAGAACAACATATTTAGTGAAGAGGCACATATAGATTTTGTTATTGAGATGGGCCTGAGATGGATCCAAGTCTGGATGTGAGACCCAAATAAACAAGCCAGGCTTTGACAAGATTCAGCCTAACCTATGAACACCCCTTAGTAAGGGGCTTATACCCCGGTCTGGGCGGGCCTCAACTTTTGCTGGGGACTTGGGGCCTGGTAAATAATTTGCTGGTTTTGCAAAACCACGATCAGATCCAAGCCATGGCCCTAGCCTGAAACGGAGCGGGAGGCCCAATGGCCAAATGGACCAGGAGCCGAGCCGAGCCGAGCGAAGCCCATTTGGTAATCTGTATGTCATGGTTTGAAAATTCCACATGGCCAGGAGTTCTGCCACTCGATTTTTGGTTTGACCTAATTTAGTCCACTTCTTTTGACTAGATCACCAAGTCCTTTTTGTTATTTTGTTTGTTGTGATAAAGGGATGTTTTGGGGGGTGGATTTAGGTCCATATAGCTCACATTTCTGCTATATGAAGTGATGATGAATGATGGCTCCGTGTCTGCAGGAACATTCGGATGGTGAAGAGAGCACTATGGAAGTGTGTGATGCTGAGATATTGGATGAGTACACAACCCACAGAGGAGAACTCAAGCTTAGAACAGCATCGACCTTCAGTGATGATAGACGTTATCAGGTAAGATATCTGCTTCCCTGTCATTTTTTCTCATATCATTCATGCCCCACTATTCAAAGTGTTTGTTATGTGTGTCGCTATGGTTGCCCTGATGATATGTTAAAGTTGACACTGGCTTGAAATGCGGAAAAGCAGTACTACCATGCAAAGAGGGTTTGTCGGATTAGTTATCTTTAAAGAGTAAGCCTAATCTTACTTGCAATTCGATCGAAGGGATAGTTGAGAGCAAACATGGCCCCAGCACCGCTTGGAATCATTGGTTTCAAATAAATGACTAACAGTGTTCAATGAGACCAACTATTAATATATAGACAACTTATCAAACCCTCTTTTATATAATGGGGCTACTGGAAGTCTGGAACCCGTTTGGCATATGATGTGTTGGATTGTTATTTTGGTAAATAATAGAAGTCCTGAGTTTATGATAACCCGGTAAGTTTTATTTTTAAAGCATACTTAATCCATACATAGAACTTCCTCATAGGCTTATCATATGCTTTTGCTGCATAAGAAGTTTTTAACATGTTTGCATTTGAAAAGGCTTGTGCATACTGATAGATGGTTTCATCTGATGTTTGTTTGTGCAGGTTCACCCAGAGGAGGAAAGCAGGCCCTAAATATGAATGAGGGCCGAGTTTATTGAGGTGAAATTCGAAGAGTCGTGATATACCTTTTTTGAAGGTTGAGAATGGATGGAAGAACCGTCTCCCTTGACAATTTCCCATGAAATATCAATTGATCATTGCAATAATATATAAATTGGTTTCCAGAGAAAGAAATGCAAGGGCACTCTTGCCTTGTAATCCATTTTGCTAGCTTAATTTTTGCAAGAAATGCAAGGGCACTCTTGCCTTGTAATCCATTTTGCTAGCTTAATGTTTGCATAAGGAATTTAATGACTTGGCAATTATATTTTATCTCATCTTTCTATCCATTCCCATATGATACAGTGAAAGTTTTTCATTTGTCCTTCATGTTTCCAAACCAATGTTTAATTTATATATGCAAGCAGAGATTAGTGATGATCCAAAAATCATTCTAATTATCAGATTAGAATAACAAGAATTTTGAGGTTGGAGACATGTAACAGTGTAGAGGAGGAGGTTACTCAATACGCGCTGAATGTTGCTTGCTGATAAAAATGGCCATTGCCAGATCATCTTGGGGCACTTTTCTTGCCTTAAAATAGATGTATATAGTGATTTGATTAGCCTGTTCTTTCATTATTAGCAAATCCACGTCGATATCTTCCCATCCCTATGATTACTGGCAGTCCAAAGCGAGCCTCATGGAGGTGATTATGTTGATCTTTTGCCACCATAAGCTTCCCAAATTGAGACTCGACCAACAGTCAATTACCATTGGACTTTTAGCACAGAAAGATCCATCTTTTCCAAAACATTTCAATAACATCAAACATTAAGGCCCATAGATTGTCAGCAACACTATCTCTACTCTGTTCCTTTGTCCCCTCGTCTCTCTACATCGTTCTAGGAAAACACTGCTCTCACCTCCTCACTCATCTGCTTCACTTCAGACGGCCTTTAAAAAGTGGAGCATTGAAAAGACACGAGCCTGATCATGTTACCACCACCATTGCCCCTAGAGGCTTGGCTGCCCATAAGCTACCTCGTATAGTGTCATTTTTGTTGATGAGTGGTGATTTGTGTTATACCACCATTTCGACAAGGATAACCAACGAACCCATTGCTGCTTGAGTTGGTCACTATCGAAGCTCCTGAGGTGAGTTTGACAACTTTGGTCTGATCATCGGTTTGAGGATGGTAGGCCGAACTTGTCCGTTGGCGGGTACCCTATACCCTAAAAGACTCTGACATATGGTGGTCAGGGCCCAACACAAGTCCAGGTTGCTTTGGGTAGACCTGTGGGGATATACATGGGTTTTTGGGCTTGCTACAAGAAAATTGGCCTAAAACCATGATTATCATCGAAATCTTATTTCATTTGCATAAGATTAGTTTTGTTAGTTTTTAACTTTCACACATCTATGTTTGGGGCTTAATTCTTCATTTCATAGTCTTTTGTTGATGACAGTCATCGTTGTCGTCACCGCCGCCATTATCATCCCTAAACCCTCATTCTATCCACTTCAAGTCCACTTTGTTGGGTGTAATTCTTCATTTAGGCTATAAGCTATAGCACTCCACAATCCAATGTATCACTTCAAACTACTATTCACCATGTTTGCCAACCTTGCAGGTCTTTTTTGAAATGACTAAGATGTTCCACAAGCAACAATGATATAAGTAATTATATTTGGTCAATGGTATTTTAGAAATGATGAAAATGTTAAATAATCAAGCAATCTCTAAGGAGAGGGATACTTGGGAGTTTAAGCTACTTAATTTACATTTGAGTAGAAAAATCTCAAGATTGTTGTAATAGGTTTTCTAAATACAAGTTAACTATGTATCTGCCTGTGGACAGCACTTCGAGTCTCTTCTCACTGGGCTCATATCTTCCTTTCCGAAGTTGGTAACGGTGAGTAACAGCAGAAATTGTATAAGTTTGGCCTTCTATGGATACACTCTCCCCACACTGCATGTTCTGTTTGAAATTCAAAAAAAAAGGCACGAAGTTAAAAAGATGCAAAGATCAGCAATCAAATGAATATATTACCACTACAATTAGGCATATACAATAGAAAATAAATAAATAACATTTTTTTATGATGAGAGTTTCCCAATGGTATATAACCCGAAAGGACTATTCCTCGGGGCACACACATAACTACATAAGTGCATAAGAAATTTACTAGATTCATCATAAATCAAAATCCCTTCCTATAGTTTGAGGTCTTAAATAACTTGTGTGCAGAACCAGTGTTACAGAAGTTTTCTGATTCGCAATTTGAATATGAGAATAATCAAATATTATCGAAATACTTAAATCCTAACCTTGAAGCCCCTTCTAAGAATCATGACTGAATCTCATAGTTTTATGATACTCAAATCTTGTGACTCCTAAAACAAATTCAGAGTTAGCTGCTCCCATCTTTGCAAATGGGCCTTTTTTCTACTATCCAGTCTCCCAGAATGTGACAGGGTTACATCAATTGTGGGAAGCTTTATCTCAACAAGATCAGCTAATCTACAAGGTACGGTGGAGCCAAATCTCAAGCCCATGTTATTGCCTCTTTATAAAGTCATGCTCAATTAATTACTGTCCCTCCAGAAGAAAGCAAGAACAACCTTCCAAGTCTGGTTGTTCAAAACTCAGCTCTAATTTAATCTCCAACATCATATGGGCCTGAGAAGGCAAGGACCCAAAGGACAGTGCCGTCATCTTATGTTACATCCCCTATTGAGGGACCGGCTTTGCCAAGAAAACTACATCCATATTTAATCACCATTGGCTTGGTAAAGGCTGATCTCTAACATTCACCCTCATGTAGTGGGTAACCTTCAGTGACCACCTACCATCCTCTTTCCAAGTCTATTAAGGATATCTTCATGAAGTCCTTTACATTTAGACCTCAATGACAACCACAACTTCAATTTAGTACGCAACATCTTCCTTAGGGGCCTGTTTTTTTGCAAAAAATACATAGAAATTCATGATGAAATGAGCTCCACCAAATGATTATTAAAGAGGTGAGGGTGAAGGATATAAGGTGGAGATGTAGATGGGAGCTAGACTTTCCTAGGTATTATTATTATTTATTTTTTTGGAAAATGGTAAGTGAATATATATTTCCAAATGAAATACAAAGAAAGGTATTGAATTACTAAGGCAATGCCTGAGTATTCATTTCCCATCTTCCATTGATTCAATCTCCATTAAAGAGGAGGTTATTTGATGGTTTAATGGAAGAGGTTATCTGATGGTCATTTTCGGATATTCACATTTGATTCTTCATTTTTAACTACTTATAGAAATCCAATCTTAGGTATTTAATTAACTGAAACAAACAGGCGCCGAAAGATACTCCTTTGCTTCCAAATACACCATGCAATTCCCAAAGGTGACATTTTCAAAATATTAGTCCTCTCTTAAAAAATAAACAGAAAAAGAGGAAGGAATGATAGGAACAAGCAATCAACAACAAGAAACAACTCAAAAAAGAATTTTAAAAAATGAAGATAAGTTGCAATGAAGGAAAAGACAATTACCATCGGATGGCTGATGTAAGAAGAAAGATCAATTATATTGGAAAGATTAGAAGAGGAAATACTATGCTTCATAAACCAGCAGAGATCAAGGAGGAAATTGCTCGCTTCTTTGAAAGTCTATACTCGAAGAATGATTTCGTTAGACCGACATTGGACGGGATTGACTTTTCCATGATTCAGGAGGACCATAAGAGTTGGTTAGAAAGGGATTTTGGCGAAGATGAAATCAGTGAAGCTTTATCAGATTCTGCGGGTGACAAAGCTCCAAGACATGATAGTTTCAACTTTAGTTTTCTCCAAGACCTGATGGTTTCAACTTTAGTTTTATAAAAGATTTTCGGGATGTACTTAAAGAGGATTTTTGTAGTATGTTGTCAGAATTTAATTCAAGGGGTAGATTGAACAAGGAGATTAATGCTACTTTTATATGCCTCGTTCCAAAAGTTCCAAATCCAACGGTTTTGCACTTCAGACCTATTAGTTTGGTGCAGAGTATTTATAAGTTGTTGTCAAAGATTTTGGCTAACAAACTAAAAAGGGTTCTTCCTCTCATCATCAGTCCATAACAAGGGCCATTTGTTCATAAAAGACAAATTCTGGATGATATTCTAATTGCTAATGAACTCATAGATTCAAGGAAGAGGGACAATAAGGAGGGTACTATCTTCAAAACTGACTTGGAAAAGGCCTATGATCATATGGATTGAGATTTTGTAGATTATATGTGATGCGGATGGATTTGATGGTCAAGTGGCTAAGCAGGCTATGACATTCATATGGAAGCATTCGATCGAACACGTGGTCGGAGCCAATGTGTAGAATACCCAACTGCATTATGGAGCCAAAAAAGCCTACAATTTCAAAGTTGAGCACTCGCAGGGGCTGTTTAATAAATCACATAAATTACAGGGCTGTTTATGCAAATATGAATAGAAGCTGCACTTCATGACAGTGCACTAAAAGGGTCTCGTGTGGGTTGTTTGGGGTGGATAATTGAAGGTTCAGATGGGCCCAAACCCAACTGCAACCAGCACACCGACGGTCGCCCATGAGTGTACGGCCAGCAGGCAGGGCCCACTTCTCCATCAGATGGACCATGTGGGACCCATGAACAACCTCGTGAAAAGTGTTTGAAATGACACCCATTTTAGAAATCTGCCGGAATCCTTCAATTTCTTGCTAATTAGTAGTTGCTTTCCTTCCATTATGCTATTAGGAATTACTAATTATCGTCTGGAAGCATAATCTTTGGATATTATTGCTTGTAATTAGGTGATTTTGGCTAAATAGTGTTGTCAGGGTCGACTGCGTCACCAGTTCACACTCGATATCTTCAAGACAGAATAACGGTAAGGTAGTCTGTTATTGTTCAGTATCGTTGTGCCTTTTTCTTTGCATTTGCCCCTTTGTTCTTGAGTGTATATTGATGATTTGGCCTACTAAGTGAATTGACCATCACTCTCTTGCATTATCTTCGTCCAAAGAGATTTGGCAGCCACTGTTTACTGCTGTAGCAGCGGTATTGGTGGTTGGATACGCTGTCACAGGTTTCAGTTAATACCGTGACTACGTCAATATGTTGGGCAGATTTGGTTTTGGGGCTACATGGAGAGAGTGAATGAGAGAGTGCATTTCTTCCGCATCTTTCTCAGTCTTAGTGAATGGTTCTCCTACATGGCTTTTTCGGGCCTCGCGAGGTCTAAGACAGGGAAATCCATTATCCCCCTTTTTGTTCACCTCAGTGGATGAAGCTTTGGGTGGGCTACTTACAAAAGCGAAAAATATGGGTTTGATCAGTGGTTTTGAAGCAGGTGGGTGGGGAGTCATCACACACCTTCAATTTGCAGATGACACGAGTTTGTTCTCTTCTACAAGTTGGGACGAAATTGTGACCTTCAACGAATTTTGAGATGCTTTCAGTTAGTTTTGGGATCGAAGGTTAATTTATCAAAAAGTTCTTCGGTAAGGGTAGGATGCTCGGAGGCGGATATTCAAATATTGGCAGACAGATAACATTGTAGAAAGGGGAGTCTTACTTTCTATTATCTTGGTTTGCCTATTGGGGTAAGCCCTCGGTCAATTGCTTTTTGAGATCCGGTGGTAGAAAAGCTTGAGAAGAAACTATCTACATGGAAAAGACAATATCTTTCTTTAGGAGGGAGAATTACTCTTATAAAATCTTCTTTGTCCAACTTACCAGTATACTACATGTCACTTTATAGGATACTTATTGAAGTGGAAAGAAGGGAAGGGGCGGTGTGTGTGTGTTGGTTTAGGCTTGGGAAATTTGGACCTTAAAAATTGGTCTCTATTAGCTAAATGGTGGAGATATGGAGAAGAGAAAGAGGCATTGTAGAAGAGGGTAATAGTATCTAAGTATGAGGCGGACGTATGGAGGTGGGTGCCAGAAAGAGTCCCTCAGCATAAGTTGTCTGGCATTTGGGTTGTCATTTCTAGTTTTGGGGACCGGTCAAATGTCAGGGAGGTCTTTGTTAAAGGTTCAGGTTTATATGTCGGGGAGGGGGAAACTATCCGTTTTTGGTATAATGATTGGGTGGGTGTTGGTCCTTTATGCCCTTTGTTCCCTAGCCTGTTAGAGTTGTGTCCAAAAAAAGAGACTTAAGTTAAAGAGTGTTTTGTTTGGGATGGAAACGTGGTGTCTTGGAATATTAGTTTTAGGAGGGCCCTCCATTAGTCAGAGGCGGAGGACATTAAGGATTGTCCAATCTTCTTTCTAACAATTTCTTATGCAGGGATGCAAGCGACTTTTGTATTTAGAAGCCTCTTTCTAAGGGTTTGTTCTCCTCAAGGTCATTCTATAAGTAGATTGATTGATCCTTTTAGGGCAGTATCGTCTCCTTGTGCAGCAGTGGGGACAAGGCTTGTTCCACCTAGAGTGGAGGCTTTTTGCTAGTTGACAATGGCGGGCAAAATTTCAACAACATATGTTCTGAGAAGAATGGGGCTCGTGACTAATAATATTTCTGATATGTGTTGCCTTTGTGGGAGGGAGATGGAGTCGATAGTTCACTTATTCATTCATTGTGGCGTCGCTTCATTTATTTGGGGGTTTTTCCTCGAACAATGTGAAGTGAGTTGGCGTTTTCCAGGTTCATTACCAATGGTGTTTGAAGGTTGGAAGAGAGCCCTAATGGTTGGAAATGGTACGATCTTATGGAGGATTATTCCTTCTTCCATTCTTTCAATCTAGAAAGAGAGGAAATATAGAATCTTCAACGGGAAAGAACCTACTTAGGAGGATCTAACATAAGTCGTGCTATCGAGGATCGCTAAATGGGTTTTGTGCTACAAAAGAATTTTCAGAAATTAAGATAGATAACATTATGCAAAATTGGGGAGCTTATTTGAAGACAGGTGATAAGTCCTCAAAATTGCATTCTTATATGAATAATTTGGAACACTTTAAGGACTTATTCATTCTAAATTGCATCAATTAGGGGAAAATAATGATTTATGCATTTAGAAAATCATTGTAGTGTTTTAATGCATAATTTTCCCAAAATTAACATGTTTTGCATAGAATCATGAAAATGCATTTCTTTTTTCTTTTTTTTGAATGATAACTTTCATTGAATAAATAAATCAGTACAGGAGACATATACTAACCTCAAAACAAACAAAACACAGCAAGACAAAATAACAAGAAACCCAAAAGTCAAAAGAGCATAAAGAAGAGCAAAAACACTTGATTACACCGCGACCCCTAGTTCCTTCCAATTGTACATGATTTGATCACTAGGGTACTCATTGAATATAGGATTGATCTTCACCCACTAAGCAACAAAGAATTTTATCTTGTCACGTAAGACCTCGTCTTTTGTTATTGTCCCTTCAAAGCATCTAGCATTCCTCTCCTTCCATATATGCCAAATGACAGATAAAAACAACAGCTTCCACAATTCCTTTCCTTTCGAAGACCCAATTGGGATTTTCCACGCCTCGAAATGGTGTTGGAGAGACCTCGGCAGCACCCACTTGCAATCGAACCAGTTGATAACAGAGTCCCATATTTTCACAGCATATCTACATCTGAGGAGAAGGTGGTCTACAATTTCCTCGTCTTCCAAACACATTGGACAACATTTACAACAATTTTTCCTCTTTTCCTGAGAATATCTACGGTTAGAATTCTTCTCCGGAGGGCAATCCATCCAAAAACCACAACCCTGGGTGGGGCCTTTTATCTCCATAAACTTGCCAATCCACTTCTTCCCGCCATTTATGAAAATGCATTTCTGAAACCCTAGTTTTTGAAAATCTTTGGCAAGCCCTGATTTCTCATGAAATGATCTGGATTCTCATCATCATTAGTTAGTTCAAGACAAATCATATCCAATGATGTCATTTTATGCTATCATTTCATGTGCAACGGATCTGCATTCATGCATTTGTGACTTTAGGGGTAAAAATGTCATTTCACATAAAAATGACACATTTTTTCTGCATGAAATCACTCAATTCATCATTAAGTGCATTCTTACGGGTATCATCTTTCAGTAATCAAAATTTCGAGAAATCCTAGTTTGATCGAGACTCTTCACTTGGAATCCCAATTGCACTAGAATTCTACTCTCAGTCAAATTCCTTTCATTTCTGCAAGTAACGCAAAAACTGGGACCTACATAACTTAGTCGAAAAAAGAAGTCCCAGTCGGATTAGGAGCCATACTGGCATCTAGACTCTTGCCAATGACCCACTCATAAGCACAGAAGATCAAAGTTGGGCACCACAATGAAGAACAGAAGCTGAAAATGAAAAGAAATGAAGAGAAAAGAGAAGAATTGAAGAGGACCCACCATGTGACCCACCGCCTTGGGTGCAAATTCCATGGTGGGAGGGGCAGCCAAGGTGGGGTCCACATAGTTTCAAAAAATCAGAAATCTATTCGTTTTTGGTGAGAAGATTTTGACTACTCAAATTTGAAATTAAAGATCAAGAAAGGAAGGATTTGAAGATGTCTTGGAGGCAAGAAGATAGAGAAGGAAAGAAGAAAAGGAAAGAAAAATCCAACGGAAAAAGATATTGCACAAGAGGCAAGCACGTCCAAGCATGGTCTCCTCCAAGTGTTGCACGCCCATTGTGGGGCCCACCCCATTCCAAGTTGCAAGTTGCAACGATTCGAATTTCTCAGATTTGAATACTATTCAAGCGGACCCAAGTAAGAAGAGTTGCACAAGGAAGAAGAGTTCCAAAAATAGAAAATTCTTGGTGCCAAATTCAAGTTGGAAACAAACTCAAACAAGTCCAAGATCCTTGCACACTAATCTCCAAAGATTATCTCCAACTTGGACTCCAAGCTTTTCAAAGATTTTAGAAAGTTTCAAACCAAGAAAATGCCAGGGGTCCCACTTCTCTTTATTTGAAGGATTTTTGATGAATTTTGAGGGTCCCATCTTGTGCAAGGATTTTCTCTTTAAAAGTGGGCCCTATTGTGAAGATATTTTCAAGATAAAAGAGAGTGCGCAAAGAAATCCAAAAGAGAAAATTTTCATCTCATCTTTTCCTAACCCCACTCAAATTGGTTGGCAAAGGATAGAACTATCTCTCACTTAAGATAAAGAGAGCCAAACTAGGAGTGCCAAAAAGCATAAATACCCCCTAGGGGGACGTCCAAACCCATCAAGAAATTGAAAACCCCCCTCTCTAGTTTCTCTCTCTACCCCATGCCCATCTCTTCTCTCACCATCATGCCATCTCTCTCTTCAAGGAGGCTAGTCCAAGTTGAAGACCAAAAACTAGAAGAGGCTTCTTCATCCTAGCATGTGTATGTTCTTTGATTTTGTTTTTCTCATTATCTTATAAAAAGGACATCAATGTTAGTAAAGTTCTTTTTTTCTTTTTATCCTCTTATTTTCATGCTCGTATGCTTTTGATTTTTAAATTTACAAATCTTTTTTAGGGGTTAATTAGTTGTGCACTGTGGTAAGGTTAGCAGAAGGATGTCTTACCCCAAATGGCCTGACTTAGTACCCTCCAACGTGTGCATTAGACCTTGAATCCTTTGCATGTACAAGAGGCAATGCAAGTCAGAGTGCCAAAGCGAAAGTTTTAGTTATCTTATGAAAAGGACATCAATGTTAGTAAAGTTCTTTTTTTCTTTTTATACTCTTCTTTTCATGCTCGTATGCTTTTGATTTGTAAATTTACAAATCTTTTTTAGGGGTTAATTAGTTGTGCACTGTGGTAAGGTTAGCAGAAGGATGTCTTACCCCGAATGGCCTGACTTAGTACCCTCCAACGTGTGCATTAGACCTTGAATCCTTTGCATGTACGAGAGGCAATGCAAGTCAGAGTGCCAAAGCGAAAGTTTTAGTGCCTTAACATGTTTATGAGCCCCCCTCCTTGAAACCTTGTGCCCTTTGCACACTAGTTTAGAGTTCACACTTGGCCTGACAACCCAAGTTGTAGAACAACGACCTAGGTTTGTGATTTTTGAGAGTCTTTGGCCCAAGTTGAAAAAAAGAAAATAAAGGAACTTGAACTCACCTCATTTACTTTTACTGCGATTTTCACCACGTTTAAATTCATGTCAGTTTCACCACATTTACTTTTCTTGCAAGATTCACCACATTTAAATTTCTGCACTTCTTGTTCTATTATTTATGTTTTCTTCATTCTCTAGTTTAGTTTATGCATAATTTTATGGCTGAGTGTTATCATTACATGCATCATTCATATTAGATGTAATTTTTGCATGTTTAAGTTGCTGAAAAGTTAAAGATTTAGATCTGAAAATTCGAGTTATAGCAACTTGAATCAGAATTTCAGCAACCCGTTCATGAAATCTGCACAGAATTTCAGCAGATTCGGCATGGTTTTTGGACAAAAGTACGCAATTCAAAACCCAGGCAAATCTAATTATTTTCGCTTTAAATTTGCGGGACTTAGACTTTGCTGGGGTACTCTTTCAAACCCCAGAATTTTAGTTTCAAAAGATTTCAGGAAGTGGGTTTTCCAGAGGCCTAAACAAGGTGGCTCAGTCCACCTGAGTGCAGAAATTCTGGGCAGAAATTAGTCAACTAAGTAACTTTAGGCATTCATAACTTTTTCATCTTAATTCCTTTTTCGGTTCCCTTTTTTTTTTTTCATGCATCATCGGAGTTTCTGTTCCAGCCATAAAATTTAGTTTTAGATCATATTAGGTTGAACGTACAGTCCATCAAAGTTTGGCCAGAATCACAGTTTTTCCAGACTGGGAATTTTTCAGCAGGCATACATTATGCTGTTTAGATTTTAGTTCATTCATTGTAGTTTTCATCTTTGCATTAGATTAGACTTTAGAATTGAGATTTAGGACTGATTAAGAATTTAGGAAGAATTAATTGCATTTTAGTTTAATCAATTAAAATTTTAATTAGATTAGGATACCAACATGCATAGCTTTAGTTTTTTAGGAAACCTGCATGTAGGAGTTTTAATTTTTACTTTCACTAACTTTTAGGATAATTTCAGAGTTTGACTTCTTTATTATTGTGATTAAAGATAAGATCTAAAGATTGGAAAGTATTCGAAATCTGGATAATTTTAGGTTCAGAATAGTTTGAGGTAAGTTAGAATTCTTAATTTTGATAACTTAAGAGTTTTTTCCTCAATTTGAATTGTTTTGAAATATCCAGGATAATTGAGAAGTTTCTAGAATTAGAGAGTCCGAGTTTAGTTTTAACTTAGAGTAATATTTTGTTTGAAGTGATAACTTGGTTTTAATTTATTATTAGTGGTAGATTCTTAAATTTTTATTTTTATCTTAGGTACAATTTCAAGTTGGAAAGGGCTTTCAATTCAAATTGCTTCCTAAGGATCGATCCCGTACTCACCAGGTTACTAAACTACAATCGAAGCTTTGTACTTGGGGCACGCGATTATAACATTGAACAACAGGTGCTTTAAAGAAGAAAAGGGTTAGTATCTTGGTGTTCTCCACCATGCGGAGTCTTAAAATTCAATGTTGATGGAGAAACAAAAGGAAACCCGGGTTTTGTTTATGTTCTCTAAATATGTGGGGATCAAAGACTCTAATGAAGCAGAAGTTGTGGCAATCTTGGAAGCTCTTCATATTTTTCATACCTCATTTCGTCATTAATCATTATCTTATTGCGGAGAGTGTTTCGGCTAACACAATTTCTTGGGTGAAATCATTGAGGGGGCCATGGAAAATGCAATTTCTCTTTAACGAAATTAGTCATTTAATTTCTGACTTGCCGGTTATGTTTCAATAGATCTGCAAACGAGATGGTAGACTGTTTAGCAAAGCAAGGGGTAGATAGATCTTGTAATTTAAGCGCCTATATTATGTAGTGTGTGGCTGGTTCATTCCTCTTGTACCGGTTCTACCATGGACGGTCTTTTTCAAGCTGAGTTGTACTTCTTTCTTAAATGAAGTTTATTGTTACCGATCAAAAATTAAAATTCCTCCAAAAAAAAAATACAAAAGAAAATATTAGGCAACAAGACAAACTAAAAGCACTTGGGATTAACCAAAGATCAGATTTTACAAGAAAAAGGCATCCAACAAAATGCAATAACCCTTGGCAGAACCAAGTTGCTCTAGGTTATTACAGACAGGAAGTGAGCCAAGTTAAGAAAATGAAGCAAACAGTTGCCAGATAAATAGCCCCAAGAGATCTAGTCTCCTATGATGCCCAGATATGGCACAGATACTTCATGGATACACCATAGACACAGCAAGGACACGGATTTTACATGTAAAAAGTGAAGTATCGGATACGATACAACACGATACATTGCTCATTTTGATGTTTCCGTGCATCATAACTATCCTAGCCTTCCTATTTTCCCCTTCCCCTTAAAACCTCCATTAGACTATCTAACATTCGATTTTCAAAAACTCTTCATTCTGTTCCAAAAGTAACATTGCATACTCTTATCCCCAGCTTCTCTATTCAATGCATTCTTTGGTTAAATCCTTTTACAATTTAAAATCACATTAATTCTTCCATATCCTGAAGCAAACCTAATATCAAAAATCCAAACATATGAAAGCGAATGTTTTTTTTTTTTTTTTTTTTTGAATAGTTAAATTCATTATGTATATGAAAGCGAATGTTGCACCCATCATCCAATAAGAATCTTTTAACTTTTGGCCGTTAAACCTTATAACATCCATAGTTTCAAAATATCATTCCAGATCTTCGACCAACTCTACTTGTATTTCTACCTTCCCTTCTCTCCTACCACCCTCTATCCTTTTTCCCACACTTTAAAGCAGTTATCTTTCTCACAAGGCCTCCCTTTCCACCCCAAACCTCCACCTCAATTTTGATAACAGTGCCCAGTTATTTTCCAAGATATTTATTGAATAAGGGAAACCCCTCATTTTTCTTAGAAAATTTCAGTCTTCCAATTTATAAGATACCCCCCCAACACACACACTTCCATAAAATATCCCTTTGGATTTTTTTTTAGTTTCTTAGCCGCACTTTTGAAGTTTGAGAGAGAGAGAGAGAGAGAGAGAGAGAGAGAGAGAGAGATGATAAACCAGAAGGCATAGGGCCTATTTGTTGGAATTTAGAGAATCCCTCCTCTGCAGGTTTCCCAAATCCTCTAGCACATCAAAACATTCAGAATACTGGAATTAGAGAATTTGAAAGGCCACAAGTGAATATAGGGAAATACAAATTTGACTCGTTGGTGGGTAGTAACATCAATAACCCGACTCAAGATAAGGATCATTTCAATACCAGTTCCCATTCCCACCTATTCACCAATTCAATGGGAATTCAATTGCCCTCAATTCAGCATTGTGAAGTCTCTCCTTTACCAAACCATCACTTTACTTAACCGTATGGTTCTCAACCAATTCTAGCTGCAACCCTTTGACATAACTTTCCTTTCCCAAACTATAAATACAAACTTAATTGCTGGGTATTGACATTTTGTAGATTTCACTCCCCTCTGCATATCATATTTTACTTGATTTACCAAGATCGAGAAACCCAGTTCGCATATAGATCAAAATCGACATTTCGAACTAATTAAAAAACAACCCATTTCGTGTATAGGTCAAAATCGAGTTTCTAAACCAATGCAGTTGAAAAACCCAAGAGGTTGTAATCGGAAATTGGCTTACAGAGGGGAAGCAGCGAATGCCGAGATTTTTGGGCGGAGGCGTGATTTCAATGACTTTGTAGGGGTGACGATCGCTTTCTCTTTCTCTGTCTCTCCTCTTACAGAAAATCTGAAGCCCAGATCCCTGAAAAAATTAAACTTTAAGATCAAGGTTAGAAAGAAAGACAACCCCAGAAAGATTGAAAGAAGAAAGATTGGAGAAAAAAAAATCTTCATTCATTGAAAGAGCAATTTGCCTTTATACCTTCTGAAATGTAACCAGGTTCGTCGCCATTGCTTCTCTCTCTCTCTCTCTCTCTGTACCAAACAAGAAGCTGAGAAAATCGTTGTTGGGGGTGGGAGCGTTTGATGATTTTCTGGTAGGCACGTAGAGGCAGCAGATATTGTTTGGAAATGGGATCCGTTGCCACAAATATAATAATTCCACAACTGGAAATTTTCACATGCACCCCTGGAAGTTTTTATTTTGTTTTAGGAGCTCCATCAACTTTTTGAGTTTTTATAATAAACTCTCCTGACTTTGTGACATTTTTGTATGTACACCCTCAGCAATTTAGGCAAGGGTTTTTTTTTTTTTTTACTTTTGGCTATAAGAGGGTTCTCAACCCTTTGAGCTGGACTAAACCCTCTGGGCCTCGAGAGAAAACGGATAAATTCCCCTGTAACACTAGTGTGGTAGTGCAATTCCGAACCTACAACCTCCGGATGCAAACCGTGGTTCTAAGCCAACTAAGCTACCCCTTGGGCAGAGGTGGTATGCTTGTGATTCAAGGTTCTAGTTGACCCCCTTTTCTTTAGGCTAATGCGGGGGTTCGGCCTCTTCAAGATCCAATCATTTTCTAGGGACATGAAGTCCCTGCCTCACCCACGTATCAGTTAACTCAGGCTTTTGCGACGGGGGGAGGGGGGGTTTTGGATTTGGGGGTTAAGACTTTTTTTATTTTGATTTTGGGGCTCATTTCATTTTTAGTGAATGAATTGGATTTGGGTTGAGTCCATTTTTGTTATTTGACTGGCCAACTTGACTTGACTGATAAGTGGTTTAGCTTTGGGTTGAGTCTAAAGCCCTATATGTTAGCCACATTGCTCAACTTGATGCCAACTTGAAATGGCCTTATCAAGTGCCAACCATGACTCAGTGTCATGGCTATAAAAGTTGACTCACAAAGTGACCCAGAACCCAGAAAGGCATGGATTCAAGTATCCCAGGGCAGTTTTTTTTTTTTTTTTTTTTTTTTTTTTTGTTTTTTTCCCCTGTACCTAGTTAGATTCAATTGAGTCGCTGCCTTTTAAGGCGAGCCCACTAGATTGAACTGAAACTATCTTCATGATGCTAGTTCAACAATTTGGGGTCGAAGTTTATGAGCATTGCCATTGCCGTAATATTGAACATGTGACATGAAATGTGGTCTAAGTGAGCCACAATGAGAAAGAGGATTTGATAAATTAGCTTTGTATTAAAAGAAGCCTCATGAGGTATTACTATCCATCTCAAAAAAAGGAAAAATGAAAAAAAGTAAACGTAAATGTGGAAGCAATTAATTTTTCCAAATTACTGCCTCTGACTCAAGGATGGGGGCAGGATTTTTCCATGATCGGCCATCTTGCTAAGAAAAATAAGTAATGGAGAGACCTTACTCATCGATGACTTCTTCTTTTTTTTCTTTTTTTTTTCTTTTTTTAATATCAATGACTTAAGTTAGAAACTATATCGGGCTTTCCGGAGGCAGGGATATCCTCATTTGATAAGTAGAGAATCCATCTTTACTTATCTAATCCAATCTTTTTCTATAAAAAAATCAAATCATTTTACATATCTCTTATTTATGAGTTTCAGCTCAAATTTTACTTTAATGAAAGTGTCATGTACCATTAGATTAATCATGTGTAAAACACATATTTATATTTTACACACGTCAATTTAAAGTTGTTTATGGCTCAAATGTCCTTAGAAATTTGCCTATAGCTTTTCTTTTCATTATTAAAAAGTATAACAATTAAAGTAAAGGTCTACATGAATTACAATCCCGCCACCCCTTTAATAATTTTTTTTGTAGAGTTCATTCCAACATGAATTCCCATGTAGTTAGTTCCTTTGTATTTTAATGCGAACAAAAACAACTTGGTCTTCATGTTTGCTAGAAGAGTTAATATTTTCTATTTGGCTTTGTGGAAGTGAGGGCTCGGTTTGGAATCTGGGGTTCCAAATGAGATGGGGCTTATAAAGATTTTTTCTAGGCTTGTTTGGATGTATGGTGGATTGAAGTATGGTGAAGTGAAGCATCAAATCAAGAGAAAATAAAATATAAGGAGTTATGATGGTATTTTGTTTTTAATTATTTGGTATAAAATCTTTTTTATTTTTCTGTTTAAAAAAGTGGAGTTTTTTTGTCTTTTAGTGGAGAATAGGGGTTGGTTTTTTTTTTTACTTTTTTTGAGAATTTTGGAGGGAATTTTGAAATTGTATACTTTTGATATAACCCCTTTATCATTTCTTGTCTAGATTCACTTTACTTTAACTTAACTAGTTAATTGCCAAACACGCCCAAGGATAATAAATGTTGTTGGTGTTATATTGGCTACAAGTGAGAAGTTTTGGACTTTTGGGTTTGTCTTCAGTGTTGAAAGTTTTCAATGGGAAGATATTTAGTGAAAAAAAGGAATACTAAGGCAACAACAATCACAACATCAAATGATCTTGGTCATGACTCCTACTTTAATGCAAATACAAATGGTCAAAAGTGGGAGCACTAAATTGCAGGAACATAATTAAAGAGCCCAAGCATCAAATGTATCTAAAGGTCGTTTGTCTTTTACGCATGAGATATGTAAATACAATCTACACATATAAATGATAAATATTCAAATTTTAAGTATGTAACGTTTGCACATGCTTTGTTTTTTTTTTTTTTTTTTTTTTTTTTTTTTTTCTTTTTTAACACTTGTCTAATAACACCATTTTCGCATCATTTACAAAAGTGATTTATTTTAACATGTTTGTTTCAATGATATGTGTAAATATATTAGATGATTTTGTAAATGATACTTATTATCCATTAAATTAAATTCTACTATAATGATTTGGAAAGGAGACAAAAAGGTCCATTTTATATCAAAGCTTTCATTTGCATTTTAGATCCTTTAAAAGGAACATTGTCTTTCAACATGAAATACACTTTTGAAAAATATACATTTCTATCAATGATCACCTTCACAAAAATGCATTCCAACATGTTTGGTTAAGCAAATATGAATTATATTCTGATGGTTATGCAACTGTATTATTATTAATAATTTTATTAATTAATATTTAATTCAATATTGATCTTAATTCATTATTCAATTTGCATAAAACTTAACCCATGCATCTTATGCTAATATTAATCAATTATTGAAAGTTCTTAAAATTAGTATTTTGTAGCTAAGTTCAATCATATTAAAAGTGTCACCAATTTGTTATGGTTAGGCAAAATTGCATTTATACATGATTTTTGAATGATCCCATAATGCTATATAAAATACATTCTTCCTTCTCTCTTACATTCATATATACATGTTTAAAGATTTTTGAAGTATTGCAATAATAAATAACTTAAGAGAAATCATTGAGATATTGGAAGAAAACTGAAATAATAAGGTAATTAAATAATTAAAAGTTTCTATTTTATAAATTGTTCCTTAAGATTCTTACTATCAATATGTTTTTTTGTCTTACAGATTTTGTCTCTTAAAATCATTGGAGCCACTTTCATTTTCTAATATGTTTTTTTGTCTTACAAATTTTGTCCCTTAAAATCATTGGAGACACTTTCATTTTCTAATATATATTTTTGTCTTACAGATTTTGTCCCTTAAAATCATTGGAGTCACATTCATCTTCTAATACGTTTTTTTATCTTATAGATTTTGTCCCTTAAAATGATTCATCATGAGCTGATGATGTTGTGCATGAGGTATGCGTTATTGTCCTTAGGCAGTTTACAATGGTGCGTTCAGATAAACCAGTGCCGACATTTCCAATTCGTTCCTCCAAAGCCAACAGTTCCTGCATTTGCAATAAAAACTTTAAAAATAGCAAATACGAAATAATAATCACAATTTTGCTAATGTATCCCATCAATCTCCATTAGACCTCCATTTACAGATATAAAAATTATTGTGCCTATCATCTGACCCAAATTGGTGCTCATCCCAAAATTGGACCCACTAAAAGTGGACTGGTGGAGGGAGCGCCACATTTGCTTTAGGCAGCATCTTGTAAAAGGTGATCTTAACTAAAGAAGAACATCAAAGAAAGAATAAAACTCATCTTAGTCTCCAATACACATCCTTTTATGAAGAACTAAAGGTTCTAGTAAGTTTAATAAGTTTCAGATCAGGGATTTGTTTTCCACATGAACGAGATTCCCTCATACAAAGGTCTCAATTCCAATTCTGATTGCCCCCATCCATCCATCCATCCATCAGAGATCATCTTTAAGCTCATTCGCTTCATCACATTTTCTCACTATTTTTGATCTTTTGCACCTCTCAAGAGCATTTTCCACACTCTCTCCTTATCATAATCATCAAGTTCTTATAAAGTTCACACCCATTTTCTATTAATCTTCATCTTCATGTATATATCACATCTCTATTTCTCCACAACAAGAAGAGTGACTTTTAGTGACACTTAAATAGCAGCTGTTTTAATTTTCAGCCGCTAAACATGGTCATCAGCAACTGATATTATAATCCGTCGCAAAAGGCAAAAAACATATTCGGGTACCAACGGCGGATGATATTTTCCGCCGTTAAAAGGTTTAAATTCTCGCCCCTATAGGCAGTCCCCACTTTTTATGTCTCTAAACTCCCCACGCATTTGAATCCTGAAAGCCCTAGAAACCTCTCAAGCGATTTGAAGATCCGTTGCTTCTTCAACCGAGACGCAAGAGGGAGCTGCTTCTTCAAAAATCCGTTGAAGAATCGCACCAGAAGCTGCGATTTGAAGCGGCAGCATTTCGCTTCTTCTTCTTCAAAAATCCGTTGATCTCTCTCTGCGCCTTTCACACTCCAAACCCTAATCTCTCTCTGCAAAAATCCTCCAGGCTTCTCGAATGCTCGATCTCTCCATTTTCGTAACTTTCGTTTCCAAAAGGGAGAAATCTTAACGACGGAGTTGCGATTGCGTGCTCCAGATCCAACCCTTATATCGCGAAGAAGAAAGAGGAAAAAAAAAGGCGAAAGAAGAGAAAAACGAACATTATAATCTCAAAATCGAAAGCCAAAAAAGAGGAGAGGGAAAGAAAGGAAAACCAAAAACCCTAGGTTTTTACGGGGGTTTGAACACCAGATGATCTTTGAGGGTTTTTTGAACACAAGGAGATGAGAAATCATGTCTAGAACGGAAGATCCGAACGCTAACTGGACCACTTGGGAGGAGCTTTTGCTCCCCTTCGCCGTCAATCGACACAGTACCAAGAGCTGGGATTCGATCGCCATAGAAACTCAAAATCGCACATCGTCTTCTCTCCTTCTCACTGCGAATAACTGTAAACAAAAATACCACGAACTTCAGCGCCGATTCAAGGCCGTAGATGACAAAACTAACGGTGTGGATGATGAATCTGACAACTGTGACGATAAGATCCAAACGGTTAGATTCGAATCATCTCAGCTATTTCTCTTTGTGCATGTTCTTCCGATCAAGTCTGCTGCGTGCAGGAATTCTAGATCGGAGGGCTTCGAATTCTGATTTCCGGTTCTGTGCTTGTGCAGAAGAACGGATTTTGGTGTTGTGTTGATACCTTCTCTCTTCTGTTTTTTTTTTTTCATGATTTGGTGCAGAGAAGAGCAATTTTCTTAGAAGTTGGTTTCAAGGTTTGATTTCTGTTCTAGATCAGTAGAGATGAAGATTAATTTGATTTTACTTTGTGTTGTTCTGATTGTGTGTTTGTATATATGTATTAGGCTTCTGATTTATGTATTAGGATCTGTCTTCTTTGGTTGAAATTTATTGGTTTTCAGTCATCACCATTATCAGTACCACTGTATCTATTTCTCTAAAGAAGAAAGAAATGAATAGAAGAAGTGAGAAAGAAACGGTGGCCCCTGTAGTGATTGTCATTTGTCAACTGAATTACTGAACCAAAGATGACATGTGATCTCATATTGAGTTTCGGTTCAAGGTTTATGATGTTCTCAGTTTTGGGAATGAACTGGATGCACTGTAGTGTTGATTAATGGTAGTTAATAGGGAGTTCTATAGCTGTTCTTCATGTTCCTTTCTATGTCTTTATATATATATATATATATATATATAAAAGCCCTCTAACAGAGCATGCTCATTATTGCTGCTTTATGCTAGAAATTCTGGTGTTTCTGCTCATCGTTTACTGTGGTTATGTATTCGAGAAATTCAGATCTGAATTGGTAGGTTGCAATGTGTTAGTCATTACAATATGTTAATTTGGTGGTTATGTATGCCTGTTTTTGTGTAATTGAATCAATTACTCATTTACTCCTTGTGTCATACAAAATAAGATTTCAGTATATGTAATTGATTGATCGCCTTGCTTTGTCAAATTTATTATAAGCTTGCCAGGCTTGAAGAAATCTCTGGGAGCCCATTTCAGTTTGAAAACCCTGTACTGCACAAAATTCATAAGTCATAACTCATAACAAATGGTTACCTGTTCCCATTTCACAAACACTTGAATCTGGATAAGTTTGGTTTTCATCAAAGGCAGTCAGAGGGATGATAGATTGGAGTTATAGCTATTTTCAGAAGCTGTTGTACTTAACTCTCTGATTTGAATTCAAAATATATGAAAATGCATCCATCCTGGAAGAAAGCCTTTCCATCACCATGCCTCTCTTGTCATCTTGCATTCAAGTGGGCCCCACTAAAAGTTACTTGAGCTAGTAAGATTTGTGATCGGGGTTGAGCTAGTAAAACTTATTGGATTAACCCCCTTTATGATGACATTGGTTGTCAAAATTTTGAGTTGTGTGTTAGCTTTGGTTGATGTATTGTTTCTCTAGAATGGGTTGTCATTCTTTAAAACTGTGTTGTTTTATCCAAGTTATTATTGTCATTCTTCAACATTAAATATAATTTCATTGGTGCACGTGCTAAGTGACTATTATTGAATATAAATTCATTGAATTTACTAAGTGACTATTATTGAATATAAGTTCATTGAATTTACTAAGTTATTAGAATTTTAATGTTATGGCTAATCACTATAGAGTCAACCGGACCTAATTAAATATAAACTGGTTGGAGTTAAGAATACAAGTTTGGGACCTAGACTAGATTTATTGACACGCCCACCCTTTTCAGTCCTAATAAACAAGTAAAAACTCTTGTTCTCAGGAATTTATGGTATTAAGAAAAAGTTGAGATACTTCCAGATTCTGGGTTTCTGGAGATGTTTAGATTATTTTAGTTAGGATCATGCAAAGAGTAAAAGCCAGCCTCAGTTAACCCAGTCAGGCTCAAACTCAGTTGAAGCTCAACATCCATCTTTGGTTGCAATCAATTCTGAAGGCTTGAAGAACTGACTTTGTCAAATGCTTCTCTATCGTCTCTGTTCACTATCTTCTTTGATATTTCTGCTTCTATTTTATTCCGTTTCTATTTCCTTATAGATAGCTGAGTTGTAATAGAAACACAATATAAATATAATATCTGTGAGCTCTCAACTCTCATGCTCAGGGAGTATGAATTATTTTCTTACACTGAATTGCTTTTATGGTATTAGAGCTGACCAATTGCAAGTTTGAGTCCCGGGTAGAACAATTCGGCGCTAAAAAGGATGTGCGCCACCAGGTTCCACCCATGGATTAGTGTTAAAAAAAATTGGGTTCCATCCGAGGGGGAGAATTTAAAAGTATTTTCACTACCTCCAACTAACGCCTTGAGATCTTGGTAGGAATGTTTTGCTTTCATATAATACAGAAGATTAATCTTTCTCTCTCTAACTTCTTAAAATGTGTTTATTTTGGATACTAGACAGCCAAACCCAGTGCACATCCAGCAACTTCCAGAGCGCTGCTATGAGCTGACGGTTCGACATCCTCTGATGGTCGTTGGCACTGCTGATCGAAATCTGGTTGTTTTTAACTTGCAAAATCCTCAGGTAATTGCTATAATTTATCTCATGATGAAGTGTCTAAAGTGATTTCTTGATCAATCAAACAGTTGGCAGTAGCCCATCTCAGCCAATGACTAGGACATTCAAGCCACATGCTTTATAGTCTCAACCATTTGGTTGCCATTATTTGTTGACTTCTGTCTTCTTTTTGCTCGCTTTCTGTATATATACAAACTACACACTCTATTTATACTCTCTCTCCATATATATAAATATCATATATTAATATATATTGATGCTATCGCTTGTCTTAGCTTCATGTTTAGCTATTTACAAGTTCTAAAATTTCAAAGAATGCTTATACTTTTCACCTATACTTTTCCAACTAAGCCATCTTTTTTCCATATCTTCTTTATGATGTACAAATGTTCAATGAAATTTTGTCACTTGCAGGCACTTAACATGAGCATAACATCAGTTTTTATCTCACAAACATGAGCACTTAACATGTGTCTATGTGACTCTTTGTTACTACAAAATTCAAACCTTCCATAGCCTAATCATACTGTAAACTTAATTGGGTCTCTTTTATATCATACATGTTTGCTTTTTATTTTATTTTTTTGTTTTTGTTTTCATAAGTAAACAATAAAGTGATTTATTCAAATCATATATTTACTTCTACATTTTTCCATTGGCCAATAATACAGTAAAATTCAACCGGGTCTCTTCTACTTTTGCTGAGATGGCTGGTTTTGTATTGATTATGGTGGTGCAGGTACGTATATTACAGGATTCATTTACTTCACAGGCGCCAATCTAGCTCTGACCCTGTTTGCTTCAGTTCTCTGTGTGGTGTTTGCACCAACTGCATCTGGACCAGGCATTCCAGAAAGTGTACAAAATTTTCTCCTCAGTACAGGTGCTGAAAACTTTTTTTTTTTTATTTAATATTTATTACTCGAACATTTTCATCTTTTTGCATTTTGCATTTGGCAGGATGGATGGATATCCACATTGAGCTGGGACAGTGCAGGAATTGTGTTGAACAGATTAGGTGATGGTGTGTTTCTGCATCTCCTTCCCTTATCAATGGCAATTTTCAACCTTGTGGGAAGTCAGGAAAACACCATCAAACCTAATTTGATTTTCCGATTCTTACACTGCTCCAATGAACGGTCTCCATCTTGCCAATAGCTTTGTGTCTGTACACTCCCATTAAAGTAAAAACTAACCATTACTGCTTGCAGTCCAAGTGCTGGCTACTCGCCTACTGCTCCGGGATACTCTCCATCATCCACTGGTCAATACACTCCACAACTTAGCAACAGGGACAAGGATGAGGACAAGAATGGCTGATGTTTGAAAAGTAGCATCTTGGCTTAAGCAGATGCAGGCTTCAGGAGATGCATTTGATCAAGCATCAACTAGCAGCACTTCTCGATGTGAAAAATAACAGACTTGGGATAGTTTTGTGTTTTAAGTTAGTAGCTTTACGTATGCACTCCAAGTGCTGGCTACTCCCTGTTGCTGAGGTCCTTGTCATTTGTGCCTTGAGGGAGACCTTGCCTTCATTGTAATTTAACTCGTAAGCTTTTTAAAAATTTTCCCTCTACTACGGAGTACTGGTGGGAACACTACAGTGAGAGCTAAATGCCGGGATCATCGATCCCTGGGCGGTGATGTCTCTTTGCTGTAATGTAACTTGTAAGTGTCTTCACCCCTGAAAAGAAAAAAACTTGTAAGTTATTGATGAACAAGCTTAAAACTTGCTTTTTTAAGTCTTGGTTGCCCATTTCTTTTTTTCTTTCTTTATTTTTTGGCTAGATGGTGATTGCACTGGCAAACTACTTTTGAATCACAGTGACTATGCTTTTATTTACACTGGTGAACTTCTTTTGAATTACAGTGACTATGTATGGGTATGTCTTTTGCAGTGAATTTTATACAGAAAAAGAAAACATATTTTGTTTGGGATATGTGGCTGGAGGCACCTTGGGCTGGGCCAGACTTTAAACTTGCAAGTGTGAGCCTGTATGGAACTGCAATTTGGGTTGTGCTTGTTTGGGTTTAATATGGATCAGGTCTTGATTTTGAAGCTCTATATTATTTTAGGTCAGGTTTGAGTTTGGACCATAGTAGCTACTGAATTGGGGTTTAGTGTTTAAATTGAATAAATAATGCTAATTTATTCAAATGCTAATGTTATCTAATGGCATATATTCTCCTATAGGCAGACTGTTCCAACTTTAAGGGGCTCACTGGGTCACACCTTTCATCAGTGCAGCCTCTTTGGTCATCTCATGATCTGATGTTAGGCCAAGTTCACAAAATGTTCATTCACTCAATATGTTGACCCATTCATCCAAAGGTTCTCTCATATAAGGAGTAAGACATGGGCCCAAGCAAACACAACTAGGATTTAGTTAATTTGTACTATAATAACATTATTCAAATTCTATTGGCACATCACAAGCATGGGTTAAATTAAAGCATTTACGAATATTGTATATAATAGAGGTTAAAATACATTTTTTGCAAAAAAAAAAAAAAAAGAGCTTTTAGCGGCGGATAAAAAAAACCGCCGCTAATGTTCCATTTGTGGCGGTTTTTATCAGCCACTGTAGGAATCAGCGACCCATACATTTAGCGGCGGCCAGAGCGGCGGCCATTTTTTGTCGGTAATACCTATAGCGGCGGAAATCAGATTTATAGCGGCGGTTTTTGACCGCCGCTAAAAGTAAAAATTGCTGTAGTGCTCCCACCCATGTGTGTATACATATGAACCATTCAATGCCAAGAGAATTGTATAAAAAAGAGGGAAGATATATGGGCAGGGATGCCCCCAAACACAAGTCTCACGGACCAACCATCCATAATTAGTGCTACCGAAAACCCAACTATATATACTGTATACAGTATCCAATCCCAAAATAGAGAGCAACACAAACGAAACAAAAGTGGGTTTGGAATAAATGAAAAAAAAAAAATTACACGGTTTGTGTTGATGGAGGCCTAACTCTCAAAAAAGTCAGTAGGCAACAAAGAGATGAACTTCTAAATGGCATCATATATTTTTCATGATCCACCTAAATTCTCAATGCTTCTAATTTCACTGAAACAAAAAAGTTGCAACTTACAAGTGGTACCACAACTTTGTTTACCTCATAAGATGCATCATTTGTGTGCGGCTGCATGCTTGGAAATTCTAGTACTGCGACTTCCTACATGAACCAGAAGAGAAGTTACAAAGACATATAATAGAATTGATATTATTGAATTAAAGCTCACTATTCATTTAAGTCACCATTGCTAACCCATGACTCTGAAACCACTCTTACAGTTCTTACACTGTAGGTTGGTTGACAAATGTTTGGGGATGATTTGTGAACAAATGTAGTTTTGTATCTAGAAAAGTATGCATCTTTGTATACACAAATTCAACTTTACTAATAATCTACCATTTCGAAAGCACCTGTCCGGTGCCATCCATCACCATCGAGACTCCAAACACCATTCAACATCATATAAAGTCAACCCTCCCATTTTAAATTTCTATCTACAGTTGTGTAAAATCGTAAAATGAACAAAGTCAACCCAATCCCCGATAGATGAGATGAGGCTTTAATGACAAGAATGATGATGGAGAACAAGAAGGTACTTAAGAAGAATACTCAGTTTCTATAAACCCTTTTCTACAACCCCCAATCAATGAAAATTAGAATTATGAGTACACAAATTAATAATATGTCTAACTCTTATCTACACCGAACGTGGAGAATGGCCTTTGTTTTCCGCCTATTGAACACCCTTTCAAACAAAAGAAAAACTTTATAAACATATTCGTGTATTTACATCATCCCAGTTCACAAGAAGCCCACTTGTTGATTACAAATGAAAAGAAAATATAGGAGAAAAGATGTCACCTCTGATGGTAGAGTCCTTAGAAGTCCAGTGATCTCTATAGGAGCATACTGAGATAATGTTGAGGTCAACGTCCACCCTAACTCCTGAGCGGTCATAATTATGGTCGAGCCATCGCCCTCACCATAAAACTATTGTTGTGCCGTTTCCTATCACCAATTGGTTTTGGGATAAGTGGTATCTCAATGGGGTGTAAGATCCTACAAGTGATATCAGAGCCTGGTAGGTCGGGTGTTCGAATTAAGGGACACGCATTGTACGAGTTACGCAGCAGGAGTCACGGCGAGTGTGCCGTTGAGGGAGGGATTGTTGAGGTCAACGTCCACCCTCGCTCCTGAGCGGTCATAATTGTGGTCAAGCCCGAGCCCTCGCCCTCACCATAAAACTATTATTGTGCCGTTTGATACCCTCCTTCGAGGCCTGTAAATATGTTGTGGGTATGTAGACGCTGACTCTCGATTATCGCCTCCTATTCCTCACGTTGCGGTGATGGAAATTTTCATTCATAGAGTGCCTATAGAAAGGTGCTGGCATTTTGATGTCCATGGATGCCTTGCACCAGTGGAGGACAGTGGTAGTTGTGGTAATGAATGGAATAAGGATGCAAGATAATTACAAAATTATTGCTGGACATGGTGTTCCGATATTCGTGTTCAGCTATACGTCCATTCTCAGGACTGCCTCCACTGACACTTCTTCCTGAATCAAAAAAAGGAGATCATGATAAAGACGAGCATTCATAATGAGCTCAAAATCACATAAAACTTTGTAGAAATACTAGAGATATTAGATTGTACCAATTTTCAAAAGGAAATGAATTAGTTTCTTTGTAAGTTGGCTACCCCCAGCATTTATAAGTAACTCAAAACATTTGGTAAAACACTATTAGTATTAAGAAAGTTATATACAAATAGAAGGTTATGATTCAAAACAATTCTACATTTAAGAAGATAAATGCGGCAGATAGGTTGTTCTCTACGTATATTTGGGGCAGTGTGGAAATTCAAACTCGTAATGAATGAAAGACAAACATCATCTATCAAATCAAATATAGTCATCTATAAGAATGAAGAAAATGATTTTATGAAGAAATCAGACAAAGGAAAAGAAAGCAAAAAAAAAAAAAAAAAATGATTTTCCCCATTTTGGGTTAACAACTAATCAATTTCATAGATTCAAATAATAACAACTCCGCTATAGTAAGAAAGAACAAGAAAAGTAGAAAAAAAAAATAAAGAAGGCTATAAGTAAAGTTTTCAAAAATATTTTTCGCCACTTGTTGAGGATGAAATTGACATATATCACACGTAGTCAGCATCATGAGTTCATGACCAAAACTAGGCATCTTCACTTGGCTGCGATTAAATGGATTATTCAGTATCTACTTGGGATAGAATGCATAATAAGCGCTGTTGCGGACCACCGTATTTGTAAGACATATAATAATTTTTAGAGTTCGAGCTGGCCCCATAACGGGTATTATTGCTATTGATTTGTTGTGAATGGAATAAGCAAATGTTGCATATTCTGAAAGCAAGAAGTTGCTCTTGAGATATCAAAATAACACTAAAAATACATGAATGAAGAAATTCTAGTGTGGGTTCTTTCATATGTTCTCACAGAGGGTATTTATAATTGCACAAAGCCAAGTTCTTAGTAACAATGTCAAGAAACAAGAGATCTTAGTATACATGGATGAACTACAAGACATCAATATAAACAACAAAGTTTTTAGGCATGCATGATTTCCTTCCACTAAAAAAAAAGACTTTGTGAAAAAAGAACAAAAAAATCAATAGCCTAACCTTGTAAATAAGGCATATGAGGCTTGTAACTCAAATTGAAACTGCTAGGATCACCACCGACAACCATTTCCATAAAACAAATTGGAATCATGATTTCCAAATAACAGATATAGATTCAGATTTTCAGCACTTCCCAAAGATGACAACATTGGATGAATACTTGGGTATGCAGGACCAGTAGTGTCACGCAAAAAAATGTGATGTTCTTGACAAAGGGTACTTTGGCCTGGATCTATTACTAAACCAAGCATCTGGCTGTCGAATAGCATATTCCTCTGTCCCATGTTTGATGGGTAACTTGGGCCGGTCCTAACATCGATAGTAATAATTGTTCCTAGCCTTCCAAAGTCGCAATACTCTGAATCCTAACACACAGAAATGAAAGTTGAAGTCAAAAGAAGAAGAGTTCAAAATAAAAAGAAAATTACATGAATTTTGCTATTACAACTCATTACAATATAATTAAATGTGCATTCTCACACACTACTTTAACTAAGAACTAAACGAAGTTGAAGTCAACAAACACTAAAGGTCAGCATTGGAATCACGCCTGCATGTAAAAACAGGAGTTCATCGTTTAGTGAGTGGAAACAAATACCCATATGAAAATAAATGACAAAGTAAAATACATACATGCATAGGTATTTCAAGAAAACATGCTTTTAATTATTAAGTGCTTGAAAGACATTTCAAAATGCAAGGTAATGTTAAAAACTGATGTAGTCAATTAATATTTTTAGTTTATAAAAGTGTTACGTATCAATAGATTGATCAGATGTAAAACATGTATTTATATTTTACACACGTCAATCCAAAGGTGTTCATGGCTCAAATGTCCATAGGAACTGACTTATGCTTTATTCTTTCATTATAAAACATATATAATAATTAAATTAAAGGTCCACATGAATCATGAGCACGCCACCCCTTTAATAATTTTTGGTAGAGTTCATTTCAACATGAATTCCTATGTATTCAAGTCCTTTGTAATTTAGTACAAAATAACAAACCTTGGTCTTTATGTTTGGTGGAAGAGGGGTTTTTTTTTTTTTTTCTTTTTTGGTTCTCAATTTGGCTTTGTGGATGTGAGGGCTCGGATAGGAATATGGTGCTCCGAAGGAGATGGGGCTTATAAAGATTTATTCCTAAAGGGTAATAAATATTGTTGGTATTAAATTGGCTACAAGTGAGAAGTTCTAGACTTTTGGGTTTGTCTTTTAGAGCTGAGAGTTTTTTCAAATGAGAAATATGTTTAGTTAAAATAGAGTACTAAGGCAACGACATTCACAACATTAAATGGTCTTGGTCCTTACTCCTTGCAATGCAGATGCAAATGGTCAGAAGGAGGAAGGGCTACATTGCAGGAACATAAGGAAGCCGAGCATCAAATACATCTAATGAGCACAAGAAAGGCAACCAAAGTTGGTACCACCGTAAGACGATCAATCTTACGGTGACACCAATGGGTCCCACACTGAAACCAACTTTGAATGCATGTGCGCGGGACGCGGGCCAATGGGTCCCACACATCCCCCATCAAATTAGAACAATATAAATGGGCCAATGGGTCCCATCATCAAATTTAAGAAAATAGTGTACACCTCTGCAGCCCATCTACGAAATCTAAACCGCTAAAAATCACTATCTTCTCATGATTTATTTTTAAAATACAAGAAATTTTAAAAATAACTCCAATCTGGCTAATGTCCCGTTCAGAGGATCACTAGGAGTCGGGGATGTAAAATGGGCTAATGTGCCATTGCCGATGCCTGGCAAAACAACCCCAAACAGTCATAAAACAGCTAGGGGGCTTTTTGACCATTTCACCCCACTAGGGGTGTTCATGGACTGGGCCAACCCAAGCCTGAGCCCAGCCCAGCCCGGTTTGGCCTTAAGGTTTTGTCATCAAGTCGGGCTTGGGTTATTTATTTAGGCCCGTTTAATAAATGGACAGGGGTTGTTTTCATTGGTAGAGAGCCCAAGCTCAGCCTGACCTAGTTCTAAAAGTAGTTGTACACAAATTAATATTCCCAAACTAGCTGAGCCAAAACTAAGGACTGTGTATGGAAGCTCTTTTTCTACATTATAATGTAAACCGGGCTCGGCTTGGGCTTAATATTCTTTAGGAGAGCAGGGTTCGGGCCAGCTAGTTATGGCCTAAGTTGAGCTCAGGCAGGGCTTAAGGCTACAGTTTACCACGAACACCCCCTCCAAATTTCTCAATACTCATATACTCTCTCTCTCTCTCTCTCTCTCTCTCTCTATATATATATATATATATGGCTCTTAAAACATTATGCATGATACAAGGGTACCACATGTCTAATTTAAAATTTTGGGCATCTCCGCAGCCCATCTATGAAATCTAAACCGCTAAAAATCACTATCTTCCCATTATTTAAAAAGTTGCCCCAATCTGGCTTATGTCCAGTTCATAGGATCATTGAGTGTCATGATTCTCTGGCCTGGGCCAGCACTTCCCAGGCACGGACTGTGCTGGGCTAGGGGAGCCACGGCCTGACACAACCCGATAGAAAAAAACGGAAAAGAAAAAAGCCCCAACCAAAACAGGCAATTAGAGTTTTTTTACCGTTTTACTCCCCGACAGCCAAAAAAACTGTCATTTTTAAGGGCACCCCCGGGGGTCTTCATGGCTTGGGCCAGCCTGAGCATGAGCCCATAAAAGTCCGGTAGCGCTAGGATTTAGTGGTAGAGAGCTCGGGTTCAATGGGTCCCACCATCAAATTAAAAAATGGATTTTTACAAAAAATTAAGCATAAACCTTAAATAAATGATTTTATGAAGAAAAATCATAAAATGACAAGATAATTGTTCGTACATATTTTTTGGACAAAATTACCCTTAGTGGTGTTCATTAACCAGATATTCCTCAGCCTTAAGGCCACGGTTTGAAGTTTAGCCGGGCCCAGATATTCCTCAGCCCAGCCCAACCCAACCCGGCCCATGAACAACCCTAAATACTAAACCCTTCTTTTTTTTTCAATTTGGCTTTGGGGAAGTGAGGGCTCAGTTAGGAACATGATAGGGCTCTAAAGGAGATGGGGCTTTTAAAGATTTGTCCCTGAAGGACAATAAACGGTGTTGGTATTAAATTGGCTTCAAGTGAGAAATTTTGGGCTTTTTTTTATTTTAGAGTGGAGAGTTTTTCAATGAGAAGATGTGTAGTAAAAAAAGAGTACTAAGGCAATAACATTCACGACATAAAATGGTCTTGGTCCCAACTCCTGCCCACAATACAGATACAAATGCTCTAAAGGGGGATAAATTGCAAGAACATAAAAGAAACCAAGCATCAAATACATCTAATGAGCACAAGAAAGGCCACCAAAGTTGGTACCACAGTAAGACTACCAATAATCTTACGGTGACACCAAAGTGCATTGGAATAAAATTAATAATATCCCATATACTATACTACCGGGCATTTATTTTGACCACCTCAGATTTTCAATAGGTGGCCACCGTTATAGAGCTCCGCTTCTATAAAGTCATAAGCACCTATTAGCATGGTATGCCCATGCCCTGTCAGAAGAATTTAGAAAGGGAAATGCATGTGTTTGAAAAATTCAAATGATAAGACCATATTCTTGAGCGTTGAAGTTTTAAGGAAGTTAAACTCTATATTTAAATCACTAAGACAGTAAGATCCCTAAGTTTTTATTTTATCTCATTAAAATCTCAAACTTTTTAAGTTGATAGAAAATGCAACATTGTTGTAGCAAACACTCACCATAACATAAAATTAACAACTGCAGGCATTAACTACCATGGTTAATATAGCCATAGTCTTTCAGCATCCAAATGGCAGATAAAGAGCTGGTCCATGGAGTCTTGTGAAATTTTTGGTGCCTGCATTTGGCTAATTATGCCAGATTTTGGCCCATCGTCTTCCATTCAGAATGTTAGGAACATGAAATAGGCTTAATCGTTGTGTCAGAAATTAATTATAATAGTGATTAGTGAACTCAGGGTGTTTTTGAAGGAATCTGAAAAGCTTAAGAGGTTCCTTCTAGAAAAGGCAAAAATCAAGGGGTACAATTGAGTTCAGTCTCAAGTAGTAACCAAACTCATACATTACACAATCAATCACTCCAAGAAGTAATTAAAACTCAAGTACAGTCCAAAGACCTGAAAATAGAGCCCAAATCCAACCCAACGTCAGTCAGCTTCAGGTTGGGCTTCAGTTAGGGAGGACCATGAAGCAAGCCCAACCTTAATTAGTTCACATGCATTTTGCTTAACTATGCAGATTTGAAGGGTTAGGTGGAATTACATTTGACTCATTTAATTAATTTCAGGTTAAATTAGAGGATCAAGTCAACCAAGCGCAATCCAAAAGGGATGGCGCAACCAGGCACAAAGTGAAGGCTTCGCTTTTGTATCCTAAAGAGGGATTGAGAAATGCCGTAGAAACTCCCTAAAGCAGACAAAAAATGAATTCACAACTATATTGATAGTCTCTTTTTGCAACAAAACAGTAAAAATACAAATTGGTATGTGTATTAGTCTCAACTTTCATTATTGTCCATGGAAAATGCGGGCCTTTTGCACATTGGACATAAATTCTTTAAAAGCAGCCATTGTTTGATACAGTCTACATGGTATTCCTGTCCACATCCCAAAATCCCAATGTTGTCATTCTCCTCATACTCAGCCTGAAACACCAAATTATAACAAGTTAGAAGTAAAATAAACTTTTAAGCAGACAATTCCACCTGGTCCCCTAATTGCAATTATAAAAAAAAAAAAAAAAAAAAGAAAAAAAAAAGACTTCACCCACATCATATTTCTACTTACTACCTAAGCTTTCTAGTGCGGAATACATATTTCATTTCTATCAGTGGGTTTTTTAGATGATTGCACTTTCCTTTTTTTTTTTCTTTGATTCAATTTGGTGATTGCATTTTCTGAAGAATAAGTAGCTGAAAGGGTTTTTCTTACTTTTATATAAAAAGAAAAAACCGTAAACACAATTGATTCAAGGTGATGCCAAGGTGTCTCTATTGTATATACCTGGCATACAACGCAAATTGAGTTCTGATCCATTTCTGATGACTCATCATGATCTGATGATGTTGTGCATGAGGTATGAGTTCTTGTCTGTAGACAGTTTATGATGGTGCGCTCAGATAGACCCGTGTTAACATTTCCAATTCGTTCCTCCAAAGCCAACAGTTCCTGCATTTGCAATCAAAACTTTAAAAAGATAGCAAATAAATAATAATAATCACACTTTTTCTAATATATCTCATCTATCTCCATTAAACCTCCATTTGCAGATCCAAAAACTATTGTGCCTATCATCTGACCCAAATTGATGCTCATCCCAAAATGGACCACAATTGTCCACTAAAAGTGAACTGGTGGAGAGAGGGCCACATTTTCTTTAGAAAACATTTTGTAAAAGGTGATCAATAGCAAAGATCATCAAAGAAAGTGTAAAACTCATCCTAGTCTCTAATATACAACGTTTTGTGAAGAACAACAGTTCTAATAAGTTTAATAAGGTTTCAGATCAGGGATTTTTTTACACAAGAACCACATTCCCTTATACAAAGGTCTAAATTCCACTGCCTATTGCCCCCAGCCATCCATAAAAAATCGTCTTTAAGCCCATTCCCTTCATCTCATTTTCTCACTACTTTTGGCCTTCCACACTTCTCAAGAGCATTTCTACCCTCTCCTTATCATAATCATCAGGTTCTTATAGAGTTCCCAACTAGTTTCTATTAATTTTCATCTTCATGTATATCACATCTCCCTCTCTCCCACCCATGTGTGTATACTACATAGAAACCATTTAATGGAAACATAATTGTACAAAAAAGAGGGAAGATATATGGGCAGCGATGCCCCCAAACACAAGTCTCAAGGACTAGCTATACATAATTAGTGCAACCAAAAACGGAACAATATTGCATACAGTATGCAATCCCAAAATAGAGAGCAACCCAAAAGAAACAAAAATGGGTTTGGAATAAACAAAAAAAAAAAGTTACATGGTATGTGTTGATGGAGGCCAAACTCTCAAAATAATCATTAGGCTACAAAGAGATGAACCTCTAAATGGCCTCCTATATTTTGCCATGATCCTTCTAAATTTTCAATGATTCTAATTTCACTAAAACAAAAAAGTTGCAATTTACAAGTGGTACCACAACTTTGTTTACCTCATAAGATGCATCATTTGTGTACGGCTGCATGCTTGGAAATTCTAGTACTGCAACTTCCTACATAAACCATAAGAGAAGTTACATTACAGTTACAATGACATATAATAGAATCGATATTATTGACTGAAAGAGCATAATCCATTTAAGCCACAATTTCAATTAACCCATGGCCTTGAAATCACTCTTACAGTCCTTACAGTACAAGTTAGTTGACAAAGGTTTTGACATGATTTTTGAACAAATGAAGTTCTATATCTATGAAAGCATGCATCTTTGTATACACATATTCAACTTTACTAACAATCTACCATTGCGGGAGCACCTGTCCGGTGCCGTCCATCACCATCTACACTCCAAACACCATTCAACCCCATATAAAGCCCACTCTCCCGTTTTAACTTTCTATCTATAGTTGAGCAAAATCTTAAAATAAACAAAGTCAACCCAATCCCTGATAGAATAGATGAGGCTTTGATGATGAGAATGATGATGGAGAACAAGAAGGTAATTAAGGAGAATACTCAGTGCTTCCATAAACCCCAGTTCTACAAACCCCAATCAGTGAAAACTAGAATAATAAGTACAAAAATTAATACTATGCCTAATTCTTATCTACATTGAACGTGGAGAATTGCCTTTGTTTTGCTCCTATTGAGCATCCTTTCAAACAAAAGAAAAACTCTCACAATATATTCATGAATTTACATCATCCTGTTCACAAGAAGCCTACTTGTTGATTTCAAATAAATAAAAATATAAGAGAAAAAAAAGTCACCTCTGATGGTAGAATCCTTATACGTCCAGAGATCTCTACAGGAGCATACTGAGATACCCTCCTTTGAGGCCTGTAAAAATGTCGCGGGTATGAAGACAGAGACTCTCGTCCATCCCATGTATTCCTTACGGTGAGGTGATGGAAATGGTGATTCATATGGTGCCTGTAGAAAGGTGCTGCCATTTGATGATGAAAATGATAATTAAGACCTTGAATGCCTTGCACCAATGGAGGATAGTGGAAGTTGTAGTAATGAATGGGAGGATGCAAGAGAATTGTGGAATTATTGCTGAATGTGGTGTTCTGATATTCCTGTTCACCTCTACTTCCAGTCTCAAGACTGCCTGCACTAACACTACTTCCTGAGGCAAAAAAGAAAAGGGAGAAAATGATAAAGATGAGCATTCATAGTGAGCTCAAAATCACAAAATTTGGTGAAAATACTAGAGATTTTAGATGGTACCAATTAGCAAAAAGAAATGAATTAGTTTGTTTTCAAGTTGGCTAGCACCACCAGCATTAAGTTACTCAAAACATTTGTTAAAAGTTAAAACACTATTAGTATTAAGAAAATTTTATAGAAATAGAAGGTTCTGATTCAAAAAAATTCTATATTTAAAAAGATAAATGCGGCAGAGAGGTTGTTCTCTACATAAATTTGAGGCAGTGTGGAAATTCAAAACCGTGATAAATATAAGACAAATGACATTTATCAAATCAAATATAGTCATCTATAAGAATGAAGAAAATGGTTTTATGAAGAAATCATATAAAAGGCGAAGCAAGCAAAATAAAATATATATTTTCTCCATTTTGGGTTAAATACTAATCAATTTCATGGATTCAAATAATACAACTCTGCAATAGTAAGAAAGAACAAAAAAAGTAAAAAAAAAAAAAAAAAGAACTAAAAGAATGCATACAGCCTTATAAATAACATTTTCCATAATAATTTTGGCGGCTTGTTGAGGACCACTGTATTTGTAAGACATATATAATAAATAATCATTAGAGTTCAGGGTGGCCCCAGTTAATGGGTATTATTGCTATATACTTGTTGTAAATGGAATAAGCTAATGTTATAAGAGAGGTCCGATCACATTGATCGACCCACAATTCATTCATCTTCTTGTTTCTCTCTTTTTCTCAGTTTATCAGATTGAACCTTTTATTTTACATGAAACCCCAAAACCATTTGAAGAGTAATGATTGATGTCAATGATAATCATCTAAATCTTTTGGCATGCATATTTTAAAAGCAAGAAGTTGTACTTTTGATATCAAAATAACACTAAAAATACATGAATGAAGAAATTCTCGTGTGGGTTCTTCATAGGTGCTCAAAAAGGTCATTAATAATTGCGCAAAGCCAAGTTCTTACTAACTAGGTTAAGAAACAAGAGATTTTAGTATACATGGATGAAATACAAGACATCAATATAGACAACAACATTTTTAGGCATGCATGATTTCCTTCCACTTAAAAAAATTTGATGAAAAAAGAAAAAAAAATAAATCGACTAACCTTGAAAATAAGGCATATGAGGCATGTAACTCCAATTGAAACTGCTAGGATCACCACCGACATGATAATGATGTCCATAAAACATATTGGAATCATGATTTCCAAATAACGGATATAGATTCAGATTTGCAGCGCTTCCCAAAGATGACAACAATGGATGAATACTTGGGTATGCAGGACCATTAGTGTCACGCAGAAAAATGTGATGTTCTTGATGAAGGGTACTTTGGCCTGGATCTATTACTAAACCAAGCATTTGACTGTTGAATAGCATATTTCTCTGTCCCATGTCTGATGGGTAACTTTGGCTGGTCCTAATCATCGATAGTAATAATTGTTCCTAGCCTCCCAAAGTTGCAAAACTCTGAATCCTAACACACATAGCAATGAAAGTTTAAGTCAAGAGAAGAATAGTTCAAAACAAAAAGAAAATTACATGAGTTTTGTTATTACAACTCAATATGGCATAATTAAATGTGCATTCTCACAAACAACTTTGATTAAGATCTAGATGGAGTTGAGGTCAACCAACACTGAAGATTAACAATGGAATCACGTTTGCATGTAAAAACAAAAAGAGTTCATCATTTAGTGAGTGGAAAGTGGAAGCAAACAACCTTTGAAAATAAATGACACACAGTAACATACATAGATAGGCATTTCCAGAATACATGCTTTTAAAGAGAAACACTATTTCAATTATTTAAGCACTTGAAAGACATTTCAAAATGCAAGATAATGTTAAAATCTGATTTTGGGTAATGTGAGTAAATTGGAAACATTCATGTAGCCAATTTGGAAAGTATTTAATCCATCTCATAACTGAAGGCAAAACAAATGTAAAAAAATTCATTGAAAAACCAAAGGTTCATTTTAATGAACTCTTATGAGGGGCGCTTCACATCCAAGTCCTTCGCTTGGATGAAAAAACATATATTTGGTCTTAGTTTCCACCCCCAGACTAATTTTAAACTTCCAACCAAAATGCATGCATTAACTTGGTAAAGGTAGAATTAATAATGTGCACCAAGGAATTAGGGTTCTTGATAGGGCTAATTTGACTCTAACAATTAAAACTCCAACAGATACTTGAAAGTAGAAGTTTCCTATAAAGACTCCAAGTTTAGGGCATAGTAAATTATCTCTAATAGGTAGATAAATACATGCACATGCATATATCAATATATACATTAATGCATATCCATAAGCTTCGCAGATACATATCTGCACACCATCTGTCACTGAATCAGTTAAGTTGATTGGTTTCTGTCAACAATTTGAACCAAGCTGTATAAAATACAACTTGTACCATTTGGTTAAAATGGATTTTATAGAAATAAGCTAGAGATACCACCAACCATCCTTGAAAGTATGTAATCAGTAATAACCTGAAATTTGTAAGCATTCCGGCCACTACTTCATCCAATAACTTGAAAATGCTCATTTTCTACAACAAGAAAATTCCATTTCGATACAAGTTTTCATTTCCTAGGACAAGAAAAAAGAACTTATATAGAAACCCCATTTTCTATGGCAGAAACTTCTATCTTTTACTAACACTTTCATTCATAGTACTAAACCCCAATATTTTAAATGGACAGAATCTGACTTTTTATGCCGATGTATCAATGACAAAATTGAACAACAATTTCTCAACTATGGTTTTCCATGAATGTTTAAAAATTTACATAAACAAAAGAGAACTACTGCTACAGATGCTTTATGCATGTAAAGGTCCATATATTAGGTGGGGAGCAGAAGAACTAGAAGCAGATAGATCCCTATGGATTGCCTCAAACTGCATTTGCATTTGAGAAATATAGCGTCTTATCTTGCCTTTATATTTCCTCATTTAATGAATTGCCGCTTTACACTGGAGTTTTGTTCATGTTAGAAAATCTAAAGCTATCATAGAGAAACCCACAAAAAGGAAATCATCAAATGTGTTAATATGAAGCCAACGATTATTAGCAGGAGAAGAAATGAGGTTTTTCTGCTCATTGAATCCAAATATAGCTTTGGCATGAGTAAGAGATTGAAATTATGCTCTATCAATACATCAACAAAAATTAAGCAACAAACAACCAAAGTGCCAACAACCAAAAGAAAGAAAGAAAAAAATTAGGGAGAGAGAGAGAGAGAGAGAGAAATAAAGAAAAAAATAAGGTAAAAGAAAGCAATGGTTTCCTCTTGAAGCAGTAAACAATCAACATGTCGTCGATTGATTGAAAAAAAAGAGTGCTACTTCTAGCACGTTCTTTTATATAATATTGTTTCAGAAACTAACTTAGAAAGTAGCAGCTATATTAACTAAGAAAGGAAAAAAGGATCTAAATTCTATATTGTTCCTATAGTAGGACAGTGTCATCAACAACATCGTGAACAGGGCCTTATCCCATCAATATGGGGTCAGCAAGAAGAGTTCTACTTTTACTCAAACACTAATAAAGTAGAGAGTAAGGTGCTCAGCCTCTCACGCTCTGACACATACACAAAATCCCCACCGATGTAAAGATTGTAAAATAATGTCACTCAGGAATTATGCACTATATTGCAAGTTTTAAGAACTATCTGAATTGTAGGAGCATTCACTAATCAAAACACCACCCATGATATTATAATCTGGCTAGGATTGATAAAGTTAAATCCTCATCCATTAGACTATAACTTGCAATATATATGGAAGAAGCAAAAACTACACAAACAATTCCAGATGTTAATGAGTTTTATAATCCAAATAATGAGTAATAACTGAAACAATAAAGCATGACTACAAAGTTCTTTCAGTATGAAACATAATGACATCAATTACTTTTAACATCTCAACAACGTATGAAAATGTACCCATGTAACATACCAACTATTGAACTCGCTAAAATGATCATCTATTTCAATCCAGACCATGCAGTTAAATACCAGTGAATAGTACTCACCGCAGCCTAAATAAGCAACTCCCGATCGGAATCTCGTCCAAAGTCATTGACAGATACAACATCAAGAAGAAGGTGTGGCAAAAGAGTTTTTTCAAATGATACTGTATGAAGCATTTAATAAGGCCTTCCCTCCAAACCACTAGGCCTTTGCAATGGCAGTGAGAGTCTCCCCGCATAATTGAATGCCTGAAGATATGAATGTCACTTGAGTATGCTGTAGCAGCAACCTCATGGATGTATTTGTTCATAGAAATAAAGAAACCACGTGGATATAACCTCCTCAAACAGATTTGGAATCCCTGAGTACAGCAAATGTACTTAAACAGGTATATTGAAGTACAACTATTAAACAACATGCATTTGATGAATGAGTAATAACTATCCATACTTCATACCCTATCCGTGGTGGGCGAGTAGAGCTCTGCTCTAACTCAAACACTAATAAACTTTGTTCAATCTAAGACCACAGAACCCACTTATATACTACAAACTAGTAAGGCATCTCTCTCTCTCTCTCTCTCTCTCTCTCTCTCTCTCTCTCTCTCTCTCTCTCTCTCTCTCTCTCTCTCTCTCTCTCTCTCACACACACACACTGTCACAATGTGTGCGCGTGCAAGCGCGTGTGTAAGAATGAGAAAATCATCTATCCTAGCATATGATAAGTGTTAAGTAACTCATGTATAACTTCTATTTTAGAATTCGCCCATGCATTATATTGCAAGTTTTAAGAACTATCTGAATCGTAATAGCATTCACTCCTCAAAACACCACCCATGATATTGAAATCTGGCTAGGATTGATAAATTTAATATTGATACCCATCCATTAGATTATAACTTGCGAACTATATGGAAGAAGGAAGAAATTCCACCAACAATTCCAGATGTTCAGGAGTTTTATGATACAAATAATGTATAATAACTGAAACAATAAAGCATGACTGCAAAGTTCTTTCACTATGAAAGGTAATGAAATCAACCACTTTAACATCTAAAACAACGTATGAAAATGTACCCAAGTAAAATACCAACTATTGAAATCACAAAAACGAACATCTATTTCAATCACCATGCACTTAAATACCAGTGATCAGCACTCTCTGCGGCCTTAATAAGCAACTCCTGAACGGAATCTCATCCAAAGTCATTGACAGATACAACATCAAGAAGGGGTGGCAAAAGAGTTTTTTTCAAATGATATTGTACGAAGCATTTACAAAGGCCTTCCCTCCAAACTACTAGGCCTTTGCAATGGCAGTGAGAACCTCCCCACATAATTGAATCCCTGAAGATATGAAAGTCAATTGAGTACGTCGTAGCAGCAACGTCACAGATGTCTTTGTTCATAGAAATAAAGAAACTTTGTGGATATAACCTCCTCAAACATAATTGGAATCCCTGAGTACATCAAATGTAGTTAAACAAGTATTTTGAAGTAGAACTATTCAACAACATGCCTTTGACGACCACGCTTGATGATAGAACCAATATCAATATAATACATCATCATTATGTGCAAGCCAAAGGAGAGCCACAGAACTTGCAATCGGATGAGAGACCATGAAACAAACCCCAAATATTACAAAAATCACTTTATTGGAACTCTGCCCGAATATCTAATCCATGTCGAGACAAAAGAAGATCCACAAAATTGGCCATCACACAAACATAGAATATCCCCCGAATGCTGAAATAAGTTTTCTGTATGCCGTAACTCCATTCCATTAGATTGAAACACCAACATATAAGCCATAGGAAAGGACCACATAGGCATATTATCCTGTCCTGCAGCACCATCTCAAATTCAGTATAAATGGAGAAGAAAGTAAAGGAAATTTACCCTTCCATTGGCACGACATCACATGCATGAACTAACACCTTTCGACATTACAAAACTGTCACAATAGATCTATCTAACATAAATGACATGAAATAAACTTCACCACGTGGGACAAAAAGTGAAAAGAGACCATACATATCATCAATGAGGTGAAAGAAGGTTCAAATGGAGCTGAACAAGCACACGGTGCTGTAAAGCTAGGGAATAAAATCTTAAGGCAATACAAAGGCATATAAAGTGAGGGCCCCATGCAATCGAAAGTGTTGTAACAGAAATATACTGGCCTATATCATCATATTCACCCTAACAATATGACTCTTATTCGTCTTATAATCAGTTTGCCTTTACAGTTCATTCTGTATTGAATTCCCTTTTTTTTTTTAAGAAAAAAAAAAATAAAGAAAACCCAGGAAGACTGTAAAGCTACAAAGACTGTAAAGCTACAGCATGTCATCATCTAGATTTTGATGCGTATTTGTGGTGTCAGGTTGCTGGGATTACGCACTCCATTCTCAGAGGTTCTGGTTTTGCAGTGCTCCCATCCAGAGACTCTGAAAGATGGCTTTTGCCAAATTTTCATAAAGAAAGTTAAGCAAATGTGTGGAGGAAGGTCCTTGAGAGACCCATCCTGATTCCTGACTTGCAAATATTATGGAGAGATCCCGGATGGGATTTGTTTATGTGTCGCCTTATTCCTTTTACAATCAGTTTCCATCTACTATTTGTTGTGCCTTCAATTCCCTCTTTTCAATTTTACAAATAATAATGAAGAAAAAAAAAACCCCAAGATCCTGGGGTTGGGTTTTGACATGTTAGAATTCAACTAAAAGGCATTGTAGTTACATCTACAAGAGATACAGGTATAAAACTGAAACTTGTATGAAAATAAAAGAGAATGCTAAAATCATTGACAGAGAAAGCAAACCAACCCAATTGAAATCAAACAAACGCCCAAAACCCTAATGCAGAATAACACAAAAGAACAGACATGAGAAGAAAGAAATAAAAAAAACTGCATGCAAACAAATAAAAAACGGGGGGTTTCTTTCAGCAATGATTCTTGTCGTCAAAACACCAAAAGCCCGAATTGACAGAGCAGCAAATATAATTGCAACGAGGATCAAAGTAAGTAACAATAAAACATCCAATCAATTAACAGAGAAAGAAAGGGACTCAAACGAATTGAAATCAAATGAAGCATATTGGTTCTTGCGATCAAAACACGCAAAACCCGAAGACAGATTAACACAAAAGAACAAAAAAAATAAAAATAAATTCAAGGAACAATTTCGAGAATCAATAACTCATAAACAGAAACATCAATAATCTTCAAGAAGCTAAAGAAAAGTGAGAGATTTCAGTCGAGGCCGAGAGAGTACTAACCACCGATGCTTTGAGTTGAAGTCTTTTGAATTGTTGCAGAGAGAGAGAGAGAGAGAGTGAAAGAGCTACGAGAAGAGAGAGTGAGAGACGTTGCACTTGCAGAGAGAGAGAGAGAATAAGCTTCCTGTAGGCGGTAAAAACGACACCTACTTAGTTAGAGATGAGATCAGGGTTGAACTTCTTAGGAGGGGGAATGCTGAACTCCGTGAACCTGAAAAGGGAAGGAGAAAGACTTGGGTCAGAGGCCCTGGCTGCCGTGAGCCGAAGGCACTCCGATGCCTGAGTTAGCTCTGAGAAAACTAAACAGGAGGAGGAAGAGAGGAATGGGAGCGTATAGTATTGAGGGTTTGTGTGTTGCGTATTGCGTACCTCTCATGGGACTGATCCCATGCATATATAGGCAAATGTTTCTCGTTCATTCTCTCTGTGAGTGGGGGTAGGTGAGGTGAGGTCCCATCGCTCCATACCCTGATAGGCAGTAGTAGGTGGAACGGACTACACCCCTACCTCACTTTCTACGCCTTCAGCCAGCTAGCGTACAGGGATGATAAAGCACACATCTTATCACCATAAATGAGCGATCCTATCGCCATAAATGACCGCCCATACCTGTCAGGGCGCGCCGTATTTCCAGAAGGTAGATGGCGGCCCATTGGCGGCCTACTCTTACTCCAGTGCTGTGGCCTGGGGATGCTGTGGCCTGGGACCAAGGATGGCGTGCCCGTGGCGCGCCCTTGTACCGGGCTGACGCCTATACCGAGATGCCGAACTGTGGTGCTGAGCTTGTAAGCTGCCGACCGATCTACCGAGCTGCCAGTGTGTTGACCGAGCTGCCGAGCTGACGATCTTCTACCGCAGAAGCTGAGGAGCCCGGCGAGTCTAGCCGTGATCCTTGTCTAACTTCGTCATTACGGCGTTTTACCCACACAATTGCCCCCTAGCTTTTGACTTCTGAGAGCCTCCTTGCTCGAAGGGGTCAGAAGTTTGATGACCGCATAGCTGGTTCTGCTATCGAGCTCAAGTGAGGGTGATCGTCACGAAGGTAGTACCGGGACGAGGGAGCTTTGGATCAAGAGGGCCCCCCTGGGTCTGGGGGTCGCTGCTATTGTGCGGGCCCCTTGGAGGTGTCTTTTCGCCTGTCCTGGATATTAAATAGTCTTCGGATATCGCGCTAGTGGTGACACGTGTCGCTTCCTTTAGCTGTCTTGCCATTACTTCGAGGAGACGTTAGGGCTGCCAGATGGGACGTTAGGGCTGATTGAGGAGACGCCTCTTAAAGGCTCTTCTCGAAAGTCGAATCGACGCCCCCCTGCCTTATAAAGCAGGGCGCCCCCTTCGTCTTCACTTTCCTCTGCTTTCTTCAGATTTCCACTGCGTCCTTCGAGAGATTTTCTCTGGTGCTTACGTCCTTCCGGTGTCTTTATTTGGGCAATCTCCATCAGTAGGAGTCTTCTCCATCTTCTTCTTCTTCTTCGTCTTCTTTCTTTAGCCAGGTCTCTGTCTGAGTCGAGAATGGGAGTCTATAGACACCTGCTAGGAGACTCAGACTCCATAGTCCATTTTAGGGATTTATACAAGGTCCCCTCCAATGTGGAGGTCAGACCGGATACCCCCGACGACGGCCTCACCTATCGTGACGGCTGGATGCCATTCTGGTTAGTATCTGTAGTGGAAGGGGGAGTTCGTTTTCCCCTGCATCCACTGGTCCGGGACTGCCTCTGGGAGTGGAGGTTGTGCCCTTGCCAGCTACTCCCCAATGTATACAAAATCATAATGGGGGTAGTGCGGCTCAACCAGATTCTGGGAATTGGCCTTGGCGTCCCAGATATTGAGGATACTTATGACCTCTGCAAATCCGCAGAGGGGGATACTTATTACCTCCGGCTGCGGGTCCGCCGGACGGGGTTCGTAACCGCGCTAGAGGACTCCAATCGGTATGCTGGCGAAGACAAAGTGCTTGTCAGGGGTGGATGGGAGTTCGGCGAAGTAGAGCCTGCTACCACGGTCCGGGTCCCTCGAAAAAAAGGGATTCCTCCAAGTAAAGGCCGAAGTTCTTTCGGTTTGCAGTTCTTTTCTTTCTTCCTGTGTCTGGCTTTTGATGCGATTTCGTCTCTGCAGATTTTCGCGAAAGGAGGGAGCTCGCGAGGAGGAATCGCTGGAAGGTGAACAGCGCCTGGCACGAGCTGGTGAGGAATTACCGTGGCCACAGCTGCCGCGCTGCCTGGTGCCTTTTGGGGTACGTGCCCCACTATCGGTCCTTCAATACCTCCAGAAAGGTGTCGGGGATAGACTCCGTCCTTAGCGGCGAAGGTGCGAGTCAAGGAACAGAGGCGGCCGTGGTACCGAGCTCGGCTACAGTGACCGTTTCAATTCCCGCCAGTCGCCTGGTCGAATTGGCAGAACGTGCTCCAGCAGTCTCTGCCGCAGAGTCCGCCAGACCCTCGAGGGCCAAGCCCCCGTCTTCCCGAACGAGGCTAGTAGCGTCCAGTTCGGAGGAAGAGGAAGAGGAAGAGGAAATGCTGCGCCAGCGCGGGCGACGCTATGCCGCGGAGGACCTGTCCGCGGCGGCCTTCGGAGACATCGGAGGCGAGGTCCGGGATCCTCCGCAGGCAGTGGCCGCGGCGCCTCCGGCATCCCCAGGTGGCATTCCTGCCCCGGATGTCGAGGCGGTTAGTCCTGCCGTGGTCGCGGCTGCTCGGCCTGACGAGGCAGGGGTCGTCACAGCTCCGCCTCCGGCCGTGACCACAGTCGTCCCACCCTCGGATCATGCCGCTGGGGCTGGACGTCGGGCCCGTTCGGCCGAGGCTGTCGAGGGCGGACGACCCGAGAAGAGGGCAAGGGTCGAGGCCTCGCCTGGCCCTTCGACTTCGTCTGCTGGTGGGACGATCCTGCCCCCTCCTCCGGCTCCGTGGAGGCCGGCCATCGAGGGGTCTCTGGGGAGGCCGCTGGCCGAAACAGACCGCGCGACCAATCCCCAAGTGGTCGCAGCGCTAGGGCGAGCCTGCGCCCTCCCTCAGGACATGGCGAGGTGGGCGGAGATGGACAACGAGTCTCTCCTGCTTTCCTCGATGCAATCTGTTGTGCAGGTAGGTGCAATTGTCTTTCCCTCAGCTTTTAGTCCCTGTCGTCTTATTGACTTCGGGTTTCCGTCTTGCAGCTGTTGCAGAAGTGCCAGGTGGGCATTGAGAGGCTGGACGCGGCCGAGGCGCGGGCAGCTGAGTGGGTGGTCGAAAGGGACGAGCTGCGGGCGTCCTTGGCGTCCAAGGATGCGACGCTGGCGGAGGTGACGGCCAAGAACGCCGGCCTCGTCGTTGATTTCGAAGAGTCGAAGGTTGAGGTCCAGCGCCTCAAAGATGAGCTGGAGGACGAGAAGGTCCAGAACCAGCACCTTTCCTCCGAGCTCGATGATCTCCGGTCTGCGGCGAAACAGCTGGAGGACGAACTGAAGAGCACAAAGGGGACAAACAAGAGACTCCTCTCCCAGCGGAACCAGGCGCAAAGTTCCCTGGAGAAGGCGCTGAGGGGGAAGGCGGCCGAGGTCGAGTCTGCCCTGGCCAAACAGAAGGCCAGGCTCAAGGAGGAGTTCCTCGCCGAGCATGACTCCATCATGGAGGAGGAGGTTGGCAAGCTGGCTGCTGATTACAAGGCTCAGCTGCCGGGGATCCGGGACCGAGCCTGGGAGCTCGGGTGGAAGGCAGCCTTGCACAAGGCTGGGGTCCCCGAGGATAGCCCACTCTTCCTGAGTCTCCCAAGTTTTTCCTGCCCGGACTCTGGGCCTCTCGCAGCCGTGTCCCAGGTCTCCTCCGACCCTCCTTCGCAGTCGCGCCCGGAGGCGGACGCTGCTCCCGAGGTGCCTCAAGAGGCTCCGGTTGTCAGTGCTGATCCCGGGGGCTGCCAAGTGGCGGCAGTCGTCGAAGTCCCTCCTGAAGCCGCCGTGGTTTGCCCTGAAACTGCCCCAACTGCTACCGAGGCCAGCACGGTCGCAGCCGAGGTCCCTCCAGAGATCGACTGCAATGTGGAAGCTGCAGCCCTCTGAGGGTTTTTGTAATTTTTTCTTTTTGGTTGTATCTCCATTCATCTTGTAACCAGGAGCTGTGATTAATAAAAACTTAGAAAATTTGCTCGTACTCTGGCTCTTCCTTGTTTTTGATGAAATGTTGCACCGTTTCTGTTTTGAGTTGTAGTTCCGGATAGCCGAACTCCTTGCTGTTCTTTAGATTGAGACGTTAGCCAATGACCGAGACCCGGTGCATGACCGTTGTCTCCGTCTGCTGTTCCGTACCCATTATCTCCCCCCCAGCTTTTGACCTGTGGGCTCCTTGGAGCAGGTCGGAAGCTGAGTGGTTTTAGTTAGGCCGGTACTGCCGCTAATCTGTTGACGGTGCCCGTTGTGCCGTACTGCCGGGGTCTCGGTCCTATGGGGTCTCCTCATCGTCTTTTGCTGACGGAGTGCTGCATTAAGTTCCTGTGCTGACGTGGAGTGCTGTATTAATTTCTTTCCGTCAGTCGAGGCGGTTGCCCTTTCGCCTGTCGAAGCATTGAATAGCCCGCTGGGGATGCGGCGCCGTGCCACGTGTCGCCTTTTCTGAGGGCGCGCAGTCAAATCTGCAGGACGACTGGGGTGCCCGAGGCGACTCTAGGGCTACTCGAGGTAGGGCCATATTGAAGGCTTCTCTCGAAATCTGAAACGGCGCCTCCATCCCTTATAAATTAGGGCTCCTTCTCCGTCTTCCTTCTTTTCGATCCTCAGAACTCTTGCTGCAACCTGCTGAAGAACAGCGATTTTTCCTGTCGCCTGCGACCATTCTGCTTGCAGAGACTTTCGTCGTAGGACTTCTCCCCCCTATCTTCTTCCTTTCCGGTTGTTAGCCCTCCATCTAGAGTAGAGAATGGGTGTGCATAGACATTGGCTAGGGGACGCACTGTCCATAAGTCTGTTTAGGAAGGAATACAAAGTCCCTGCGACTGTAGAGATTAGACCAGACTGCCCCGACGACGGTTTCACATACAGCGACGGCTGGATGCCGTTCTGGCTGGTGGCCGTCGTGGAGGGAGGAGTCCGGTTCCCCCTCCACCCACTCCTTAGGGAATGTCTCCGGGAGTGGGGGTTGAGCCCCTGCCAGCTGCTTCCCAACGGATACAAGATTATCATGGGGACAGTGCGGCTCAACGAGGTCTTGTCCATCAACCTCGGTGTCTCGGACATCGAGGAGGCGTATGACCTCTGCAAATCCGCAGAGGGGCATACGTACTATCTGCGGTTAAGGCTCCACCGGACTGCCTTCGTGACCGCGCTGGAGGATTCGTATAAATACGCGGGGGAGGATCGTGTCTTCGTTCGCGGGGCGTGGGAGTTCGGCGAGGCGGAACCCAGCACCATGGCCCGGATACCACGCAAAATTGGAGTCCCCCCAAGTAAAAACCGAGGCCCCTGGATTTTGTATTTTTATCATCTCTTTCCCTTGCTGACACTGTTCTGTGCCTGCAGGTTTTCGGCAGAGGAGGGAGCTTGCCCGAAGGAACCGGTGGAGGGTGAACAGTGATTGGCACGAGAAGGTGCGTAAGTACCGCGGCCATCACTGCCGAGCTGCGTATTCGCTGCTGGGGTACACGCCGCACTACAAGTCCTTCCTCGCTCCGAGGCGGGTGACCGGGATCGACTCCGTGCTTCACGGGGAGGACACCGGACCGGGCACCGAACGTACTCAGGCTCCTGTTCCGGAGACCGTAACTGTCGCAATCCCCAGCGGCATTCCGGTAGAGTTGGGAGGACAGTCCCCTGTCCGTGAAGCAGCTGCGACCAAGAGAGCCGAGACCGGGCGCAGGCGGCTAAGGCAGAAGTTTGTTGTCTCCAGCGAGTCCCCGAGCACATCCAGCTCGGAAGAGTCCGAGGTCGAGATGTTGCGCGGTCGTCGCAAGCGCTTTGTCGCGGAAGACCTCTCCGCCGCTGCGTTTGGAGACACGGGCGAAAGCTCGGTTCCCTCCCGAGGTGCCGACATCGCCCGAAATATGTCGGCGGCGGATGCTGCTGAGGTAACCGCGCCCAGGACCGAGACGGTTCCGGAAGCTAACGACGATGCTCAGTCGGGAATGCCTGCTGCAGCAGAGGTCGGCTCGAGCACTCCGCCAGTCATTTCTGAAGAATCTCACTCCGACCTAGGCAGAGGGGATACTGCCGAGGTCGTCGAGGAGCGCAGGCCAGAGAAGAGGCCCCGGGTCGAAGCCCCGTCTGCCCCTGAGCCTGCCATGTCGGTTGGGGGGTCCGCCGCTCCTTCCGACTTCATCCCCTGGAGACCGGACATCAAGGGGGTGCTGGGGAGGGAACTAGCCGAGTCGGACCGAGCGGTCAGCCCCGAAGTGGTTGTCGCTCTGGGACGAGCGTGCGCCCTTCCCCAGGACATGGCCAGGTGGGCGCAGATGGACAACAAGTCCCTGCTGATGTCCTCAATGCGGTCTCTGGTAACGGTATGTACACTGACTCATGTTCTCTTTTTTCTTTTTATGCCGTGTTTCATTCTGTGACAATTCTGTTTCCTTTGCAGGTCTTGCAAAAGTGCCAGACTGGCATGGGGAGGCTGGATGCAGCCGAAGCCAGGGCAGCAGATTGGGCGAGCGAAAAAGAGGAGCTGCTTAAGTCCCTGGCGGCAGGGGACGCGGCCCGGGAGGAGGAGGCGAGGAAGAAGGAAGATCTTCTTGCCGAGCTCGACGCAGAGCGGGCCTTGGCCGAGCACCTCAAAGAGGAAGCCAAACAGGCGGTGGATCAAAACGTCCAACTGTCCTGGAAGCTAGACGAGGTCCGGCTTGCGTCGTCGCGGAGGGAGGAAGACATGAAGATACTGCGGGGGACCAACAGTAGGCTTATCTCTGAGAGGAAGCTGGCAGAGAGGAAGCTAGAGATGGCTCTGGACGGGAAGGCGGCCGAGCTCGCGCGGGCTCTGAGAGATCAAGAAGCTAGACTCAAGGAAGAGTACGTCGCCGAGCACGAGTCCGTGATGAACGAGGAGGTCAGCAAACTGGCAGCTGACTACAAGGCTCAACTGCCAGGAATCAGAGAGAAGGCGTGGGCACTTGGGTGGAAGGCGGCCTTACGGAGGGTTGGTGTCCCTCCGGACAGCCCCATCTTTCGGAATTCCCCCAGGTTTCCTCGCTCGGACTCGGAGTTGCGAGCCGTCTCGGGAATCGCCCCCGCTCCTTTAGCCTCGGAGGTCCCTCCAGCAACAGTCGCCCCTGCTCCTCCAGTGGTTCCCGAAGCTGCCCCAGCCGTACCTAGCAAGAGTGCTGCCGGGACTAACTGTAATAAGGGAGCAACAGCTCCCTGAGCTATGTAATTTTTTTTGTTTCGCTATACATTGTATTTAAGCTGATCTTATAATAAAACAACATTCTTTGCATATTCTGTGTCGTCTGTCTTGCTTGTGGTGGAATGCGTAGCGTATCGATACAAGTAACCTGCCGAGTAAATTGATAGGTACTAAGCGAGGGCAGTTGGTCCTCTGAACAGAGGAGCCGAGCCGCGAGGGTGGTACCGGGACCGGACCACGATTCCGTTGGCTGTGCCGCCAGAGCTGGTGAAGGCACCGAGCTCAGGACGGTTGGCCCTCTGAACAGAGGTGCCGAGCCGCGAGGGTGGTACTGTTACCGGACCCTGATTTGCTTATGGCTGTGCCGTCAGAGCTGGTGGAGGCACCGAGCTCAGGACGGTTGGCCCTCTGAACAGAGGTGCCGAGCCGCGAGGGTGGTACTGTTACCGGACCCTGATTTGCTTATGGCTGTGCCGTCAGAGCTGGTGGAGGCACCGAGCTCAGGACGGTTGGCCCTCTGAACAGAGGTGCCGAGCCGCGAGGGTGGTACTGTTACCGGACCCTGATTTGCATCTGGCTGTGCCGCCCGAGCTGGTGAAGGCACCGAGCTGCGGGCGGTTGGCCCTCTGAAAGGAGGCGCTGAGCCGCGAGGGTGGTACTGTTACCGGACCCTGATATGTATGCCGAAGCTGGCGATGACGCCGAGCTGGCAGTTGGTATCACTTGGAGCAATGCAAAGACTCATTCGGAAAAAGTTGCCTTTTATTGATATTTGATTTCTCGAAATACACTCAGAAGTAGAATTTTTTTAGATGCGCCGCGTTCCATGGTCGCGGGAGCGGCTTCCCTTCCATATCTTTGAGTCGGTAGGCAGATCTGCCGGCTGTAGCAGTGATTCTGAATGGTCCCTGCCAGTTGGGTGCCAGCTTGCCTTCGTTGGGATCTCGGTCGCCAGGAAGTGTTTTCTTCAAGACCAACTCTCCTATCGCGAATCTTCTCTCTTTGACCTTTGGGTTGTACCCCCTGGCCAACTGCTGCTGATAGGCGGCCAGGCGGATAGCTGCCGCCTCTCTTCGTTCTTCAGCCAAGTCCAGCTCCCGTGCTACATTCAGATCGTTTAGACCCTGGTCACAGAGTTCGGACCTCAAGGTCGGGAGGCCGACCTCAAGGGGAATGACTGCTTCCATGCCGTAGGCAAGGGAGAACGGGGTAGCCGAGGTGGAACGTCTTGGCGTAGTTCGGTAGGCCCATAGGACGCTTGGCAGCTCCTCCGCCCATCGACCTTTGGCTCGGTCGAGTCTCTTTTTTATTCCGTCGAGCAGTACTTTGTTCGAGATCTCGGCCTGACCGTTGCTCTGGGGATATGCCGGGGTGGAGTAGATATTGCGAATGCCGTACTCCTGGCAGAAGCTCTTGAAGAGGTTGGAATCGAACTGCGTACAGTTGTCCGAAATGAGAGTGCGGGGAATTCCGAACCTCGTGATGATATTCCTCCACACAAAGTTCTTCGTGTCTAGCTCGGTGATGGAGGACAAAGGTTCAGCTTCGACCCACTTCGTGAAGTAATCCGTGGCCACAATCAACCATCTTTTGTTCCCTGGAGTTCGGTGAAGTGGTCCGACGATGTCGAGGCCCCACTGGGCGAAAGGCCACGGACTGGAGAGAGGACTCAGGTCCTGGGCTGGCTGGTGGAGAGAATGGGAGAACTTCTGGCACTTCTCGCACTTCCGGGCATAGAGCTGGGCATCCTTCTGCATGTACGGCCACCAGTAACCCTGGCTGATAGCCCGGTACGCAAGTGACCGACCTCCTATGTGACTGCCGCAGACTCCTTCGTGGATCTCGTAGAGGAAATCGTCGACTTTGCCGGGGTGAACGCACTGGAGGTAGGGCCCTGTGAATGATTTTCTGTAGAGCTTGCCGTCCGGGGACAGCCAGAACCGAGCTGCCTTCAATCTGATCTTTCGAGCTTCAGTCCGGTCCTCGGGTGACTGGTCATCTTTCAGAAATGCGATGATAGGGTCCATCCAGCTCGGGCCGAGATCGAGACACATGAGCTGCCGAGGCTGCTGTAGGTTGATGCTGGGCTCCTGCAGTGTCTCTACTTCGACAGTTCTCTTATTACCGGCCTCCACAGCCGAGGCGAGGCTGGCGAGGGCGTCCGCATGGGAGTTGGATTCTCTGCCGATCTGCCGGACCTCAGCCTTTTCGAACTGGGAGAGAAGTCCTCGGGCATGGGCGAGGTAGGCGGCCATCCGGTCATCCCGAGCCTGGTAGTCTCCGCTGAGCTGGCTCGTTACTAGTTGGGAATCGCTGAAAACCACCACTGACCGGGCTTCCAGGATTTTGGCGCTGTTAAGTCCAGCAATGAGAGCTTCATATTCTGCTTCGTTGTTAGACGCCTTGAAACCAAGTGTCACAGCTTGCTCGATGACGAGGCCTTCGGGAGACTGGAGGACTATGCCCGCGCCAGCTCTCTTGGATGTCGAGGATCCGTCGACGAAGACTTTCCAGGACGAGTCGAGGAGTTCTCTCCAGGAATGCTCTTGCTCCGTCTCGGTGACGACCTCCGTACCCCTATCGCCCCCCAGTTCGGTGTCGAGCGCGGTCGGTGCCGAACTCGGAGGGGTAAATTCCACAATGAAGTCCGCCAGGACCTGAGCCTTGATGGCCGTTCTAGGTTGATAGCTGATGTCATATTGCCCCAGTTCGACAGCCCATTTAGAGATCCGTCCGGAGAAATCAGCCTTCCGGAAGAGAGCCTTCAGTGGGTACTCTGTAACGACCACTATCGTGAAGGTTTGGAAGTAGTGGGAGAGCTTTCGAGAGGCGCTAACCAGCGCCAAGGCAAGTTTTTCGAGCTGCAAATACCGGGTCTCGGCGTCCAGCAGGGTTTTGCTTGTGTAATAGATAGGCCTTTGCTGGCCGTTGTCTTCTCTGATGAGCACCGAGCTCACCGCATGGTCCGAGACTGCCAGGTACAGGAACAGTGCTTCTCCAAAAGTTGGGGTCGACAGCAGTGGTGGAGAAGAAAGATATTGTTTCAGCTGGTGCAGCGCCTGAGCACAGTCCGTCGTCCATTGGAACCTGGAGCCCTTCCGCAGGAGCTGGAAGAAAGGTCTGCACTTGTCTGAAGCCCGGCTGATGAATCGGTTCAGGGCGGCAGCCATTCCGGTCAGCCGCTGAACTTGTTTAGCCGAGGCAGGACACTGGAGTTCCTGGATCGCGGTGATTTGGTCGGGGTTCGCTTCGATCCCCCTTCTTGTGACCAGGCTTCCCAGAAACTTGCCGGAACCGACCCCAAAGGCGCACTTGGACGCATTCAGCTTCAACTGGAACTGGTGAAGGATGTCGAAAATTTGGCGGAGGTCGGTTAGGTGGTCCTGCGACCTCTTGGACTTGACGACCATATCGTCGATGTAGACCTCCACCGTTTTGCCGAGCTGGGACTGGAACATCTTCGTCACCAACCGCTGGTAGGTCGCTCCCGCGTTTTTTAACCCGAAGGGCATCACCTTGTAACAATAGGTGCCCCGGGGAGTGATGAAAGCTGTTTTTTCCTGGTCTGCCGCGTACAGGGGGATCTGATGGTATCCCCGGTAGGCATCCAGGAAGCTCATCCGGTCGTGTCCGGCAGTGGCGTCGATAAGCTGGTCGATCTTTGGGAGAGGGAAGCTGTCCTTTGGACAGGCTTTATTGAGGTCGGTGAAGTCCACGCAGACCCTCCATTTTCCTGTTTTCTTTTTGACCACCACGGTGTTAGCTAGCCACTGCGGATAGTGGACCTCTCTTATTGCACCTGCCTCGAGGAGTTTCTGAACTTCCTCAGCCACGGCCTCAGTTTGCGGGACCCCAGTCCGGCGCGGTTTTTGAAGCACGGGCTTATGGTTGGGATCCACCTTCAGTTCGTGGCAGATGACTGCGGGGTCAATGCCAGGCATCTCATAGGGTGTCCAGGCAAAGACCGCCTTATTTTCCTCGAGGAGGTTGAGCAACTCTGTCCTCTCGGTCTCGGGGAGCTGGCTTCCCACGAGAAAGAACCTGTCGGGGTCAGCGGGATCAATATTGACCTTGGTGAGGTCTTCAATGCTTTTCTGTGCCGGAGCCCTGCCGACGTCCCCGAGCTCGGCTTCTCTTTCCAGCTCGGTAACATTGACTTGGGAGGGTCCAGCCTCGTCAGACAGCACGGCCAGCAGGCACTGTCTGGCCATGTGCTGGTCGCCTCTAACGGTGATGACCTCCGTTCGGCCCGACTGGTTTTCCAAGGGAAATTTGAGTTTCTGATGTCGGGTGGAGGGCACTGCCTCCATGCTATGCAGCCATGTCCTCCCCATTATTACATTGTACGGGGAGGGGACATCGACCACTAGGAAGTCGACCTGCCTGCAGGCGCCACCTACTTGGACTCGAAGGGAGATTTTGCCCTTGGGATAGACAGGTTTAGAGCTGAAGCCTACCAGAGGGGTGCGGGCTGCCTGGAGGTCCTCGTCTTTTAGTCCCAACTTCTTGAAGCAGTCGTAGTAAAGGACCTCAGATGAGCTGCCAGGGTCGACGAGGGCTCTCTGAACCAAGAAGGTTTGTAGCTTCAAGGTGAGCACTAGGGCGTCGTTGTGCGGTAGCTCGACGTCGTCCAGGTCCCTGTCAGAGAACCATATTCTCACCCCCTCTGTTTTGGCCTTCTTCGCGGCCTGCTCTGGCGCCGCGGTCAGCACTTGTTTTTGGTGGGAGGCGCGCCTGGCCTCGGCGCGGGCCTGGGAGCTCTTCTTAGGTGGGGCGGCGAGGTGGATGACGTGGATGATGCCTTCCGGCTCGCTGTCCTGGTTATCAGCCTCCCTCCGTGGAGGTCGGTCATCACCTCGGCCCTCCTGCTTGATGTACTCCCGTAGGTGCCCCTCCTTCACAAGGTCTTCCAGGTGGAACTTGAAGCTCTTGCATTCGTCGGTCCTGTGCCCGTTCTGCTTGTGGTAGGCACAGAACCTGGTCTGATCCCGGGAGGAGGGGTCGGATATCATTGGGCGCGGCCATTTGAAGAACGGCTGCGCCTTTATTTTGTTGAGGAGCCTATAGATCGGCTCCTTGAAGATGGTGTTCACTGCCACGTAGGAGGTCGGCTCGTGGCCGGACCTTCTGCTGCTGCGTGATCCTGACGTCGAGGCGGAGGGGGTTCGGCGCTGCTCCGAGGACCGGGCTTTGCTCCGATCCGGGGATGGATCCCTGCGGCGATCCTCCTTCTTGGAGGGCCTGTTGTCTCCCTTGGCCGGTTGGCTTCTCTTGGTGAGGCCAAAGTTCTCCCGACCTCGCGCCTCGTCTTCTTCTGCCAAGATGAACCGGTTGGCCTTGGTCATCAGCTCCTTCATGGTGGTCACGGGATACATGACCAGCTGGGCCCGAAGTGGGATACCTGGCTGCAGGGCCAGTTGGAAGGACCTCACTGCTAGCTCCTCAGAAGCGCTCTCGATCTGGCTGTAAACAGTCCAGAACCGGCGGGCGAACTGGGTGACGTTTTCGTTCTCCTGCATCCGGAGAGCCATCAGGTCGGCATCGGTCTTTGGAATGACGCGATGAGCCTGGAATTTTCCCAGGAAGGAGGCCCGGAGCTGTCGCCAGCTGGAGATGGACTCTTCGGGAAGCGAGCAGAACCATCGCAGGGGGAGATCCGCCAAACTGGAGGAAAACACTCGACAGTTCAGGGAATCGTCATCCCCCCAGACCGACATCCTTTGGATGTAGTGTCGGAGGTGGGCAGCAGGGTCCGAGGTCCCGTCATATAGGGTGAATCTTGGGACGCTGAACTTCTCGGGCAGCGTGTATCTTCTTATCTCCCTAGAGAAGGGAGACGCGCCGGTATCTTCAGCTTCAAAGGTGGCATACTGGTCCCGGTCGATACCAGCAGTCTCCAGATTCTGGCGGATAGTCTGCTTCACCTGCTGGTCGATCCACTTCTTCAGTTCATCGTCTTCCAACCCCTGGCATTGCTTCTTTGGCCCTTCATGTATGTGGCTGCTGCTGGAGCCTTCTTCTTTTTGGTCCCGGTCACGCCTCTTATTGTTGAGGACGTGCCTCAGGTCTTGTCCGTGGCCCGGACGCCTGGGCGGCGGGCTCTGATCCTTCTTGCCTTCGAGCCGTTGCGTGAGCCGTTCGATAAGCTCACGCTGTTCCTGGATGAGGAGGTTTTGTGCTCTGATATCCGCCAGGCGGGGGTCTTCGTTGTGCTCAAGGATGGCCTGATGATGAGACTGCGATCTAGCCCGGGCCGACTTCTCGTGCGGCTTGGTGACCGACTTGTCGCCCTGCACCGTCCGCCTATGGCTATGATGGAGTTGTTCTGGAGGTGGAACGTCGCGAAGGGAGAGCATGGTTACTTCCCTGGATTGTGACGCTGTTTGGACCGTGGCAGACCTTCCGCCAGACCTCCTTTGCTGAGGGGGTGGAGGTGGAAGGTTCTGCGCCAATGTAGGTTGTATGGACAATGCCTTGCCCTTGGAAGGTCCTTCGCCATTCCTGGTTTTCGGAGGCATGGTGTTTACAAGCTTTTTGTTCAGTTTCCCACAGACGGCGCCAAACTGTAGGCGGTAAAAACGACACCTACTTAGTTAGAGATGAGATCAGGGTTGAACTTCTTAGGAGGGGGAATGCTGAACTCCGTGAACCTGAAAAGGGAAGGAGAAAGACTTGGGTCAGAGGCCCTGGCTGCCGTGAGCCGAAGGCACTCCGATGCCTGAGTTAGCTCTGAGAAAACTAAACAGGAGGAGGAAGAGAGGAATGGGAGCGTATAGTATTGAGGGTTTGTGTGTTGCGTATTGCGTACCTCTCATGGGACTGATCCCATGCATATATAGGCAAATGTTTCTCGTTCATTCTCTCTGTGAGTGGGGGTAGGTGAGGTGAGGTCCCATCGCTCCATACCCTGATAGGCAGTAGTAGGTGGAACGGACTACACCCCTACCTCACTTTCTACGCCTTCAGCCAGCTAGCGTACAGGGATGATAAAGCACACCTCTTATCACCATAAATGAGCGATCCTATCGCCATAAATGACCGCCCATACCTGTCAGGGCGCGCCGTATTTCCAGAAGGTAGATGGCGGCCCATTGGCGGCCTACTCTTACTCCAGTGCTGTGGCCTGGGGATGCTGTGGCCTGGGACCAAGGATGGCGTGCCCGTGGCGCGCCCTTGTACCGGGCTGACGCCTATACCGAGATGCCGAACTGTGGTGCTGAGCTTGTAAGCTGCCGACCGATCTACCGAGCTGCCAGTGTGTTGACCGAGCTGCCGAGCTGACGATCTTCTACCGCAGAAGCTGAGGAGCCCGGCGAGTCTAGCCGTGATCCTTGTCTAACTTCGTCATTACGGCGTTTTACCCACACACTTCCTATTCTTCAAGACAAGAAGGAATGAGATGAGCGAGAGTGAAATGAAGACCTGAAAGCTGAAACAGATGTATATATAGATTACTGAGTAACGGATTTTGAATGCGCGTGCGCGGGACACGGGCCAAAGGGGTCCCACCATCAAATTAAAACATTATAGATGGGCCGATGGGTCCCACCATAAAAACTTAAAAAATAAAAATATTGAACTTCACTATCTTCCCATCTATGAAATCCAAACCGTTAAAAAATAATCACTATTTCCCATATTTATTTAAATTTTTTGAAAAAAAAAAAGTAAAAATATAGATCCACTCCGGCTTATGTCCCGTCGTTTTGATCCCTAGGATCACTAGGTGTCGGGATGTAAAATGGGCCAACGCCCCCTTACCGCACCTCCCCCCCCCCCCCCCCCCACTAAAAGTCAAGTTGAGAATGGATATTAGCCCCGCCCCGCCCGTGAACACCCCGAAATAACCCCCACTCATCTACACTCTCCCCCTCTCAGTAAGCTCTCCGCTCTCTACCATGTTTGGAACTACCAGTCTATTTCTTAAAGACCATTCAATATAGACCTATATAAAAAAAGGCCATAGAAAAAAGAGGCTAAAATAAAAAGAATTCTTTGGTAATGCAAGGGTTTATGCTAAATAGACATTTTTATATCATTGGTTGAGGGTTTTTCTACATATTTCTTGAGATTCACAGGGTATTAGGCCATGAAAATTGACCATAAGGACATGCTCAGCCTTCCAAAGAGATCTCACGGCTTGGATCTTGTGTTTGGGGCCCACATAATCCATAAAATTATACTTGATGGCTCACTTTTTTGCACATATCTAGAGATTGGTGATGATCCAATGGTTAGAATTTGGTCTCATGATTATATTTGATATTATGAACATTACTAACGGTTTAGATCTTATTTTAAGCTCCTCTAAATAATAATAAAAACTAAAGCAGTTTACTACTCATGGACAAATGCAATTTTGAGCATAATACATCAATAGTTATTTTTATTCTGCACATATCTCGAGATTCACAAGGTATTATGTGATCAAAATTGACCACAGAGCCGTTTTCAGCCTCCCAAACATATCCAACGGTTTGATCTAGTGTTTGGGGCCCACAGATCATAAAAAATTATATCATATGGCTCACGGTTTGTGGCACGTATCTCAAGATTGGTGATGATTCAACGGCTGAAATTTTGATACATGGCCATGTTTGACCTTGTGAACATTTTCAACAGTTTGGATCTTAATTGGGACTCTCAGATTTGGAGAACAATTGAAAAAAGGGGACTGGGTGTTCTCTCTCTTCAATAAAAAATTAGACCTCTCAAAGTTCTCTCTCTTCAAGGTATTTAAATCTCAGGTTTTATTTACTATATACATAATAATATTATATATAAGTAAGTCTCATCTTCTACAAATATAAAATATGACAACAAATACATCAGATATTTATATATAATTTTCTAATTTATTTTTATAGACTTAGTTTTTTGAAAAATGGCTACAGCATCATAAGAATACAGATTTTACTGTAGCATAAATGACTCAATTATGCAAATTTGGAAGAAAAAAAAAAAGGGAGCATGATATTGAGGTAGAAAGCAATAAGACCCAAGGCCAAACCAACTATGAAAAAAGAAAATAAAAGAAAAGAAAATTAACTTTTACAATTATGAAGGATTTCGATAGAGTTAACGTACCATTGGAAACTGGGAGCTAAAGTCCTCGTGCAAATATTGTAGTAAGTAATATAGTTGCAAGTCTATAGATGGCACTGGCCACCTTAATAGACACATAAAGAAATGTGTCCCCAAAAATACTGGAGGTGAGAGGCGTGGGTCCAACGGTAGGGGGGATAGAGGGACTTAAACTTAGCTTTCTCAAAGTTCTTCCGGCAGCATAGGAGTTTTTAGTTTATAAAAGTGTTATGTATCATTAGATTGATCATATGTAAACATGTATCTATATTTTACACACGTGAATCTAAAGGTTATTATGGCTCAAATGTCCATAGGAACTAACTTATTCTTTATTCTTTCATTATAAAAATATCTAATTATATATAATAAACCAGCAGCCCTATTCCTAAAAGAGCGACAGCTGGTGTGCTCTAATTTCAAGAAGTTTTTAATACTCTCCGGTACTCTCCTACAAACCACCTAAAATATCTCAATGCAAATAAGGATATTTTTTAAATAGGATGCATACTAAGTCCTTTTACTTGCCTACAAGAAACTAGAGGTCGCAGACGGGTCGGGTTAGGCTAAATGGGTCAGACCCGTTTATTAAACGGGTTAGATGCTCCTAACTTATATACAACCCTTTTCTTAAACGAGTTAGAAACCCCAAATCCACATCGCTCTGGGTTAACAACCCACACTAACCCTTATAACCCTTGGGGATTAGTGCAGATCGAATTTACCCGCATAACTTGCACCCAAACCTAAATTTATTAAAAATCTTTTAAGGTATTAACCATAACCAAAGTTTAAATTAAACTCAAATCGACAACTTGATTTATAAAAATAAGATAAAATCTAAAAGAACAGTCCATAACTTTCTAAATCTTATCAATGCAATTTAAAACCTATCATGATAGGCAATATGTACAAGCTCTATTTGTCTTAAGATATGTCTATTGTTAATTTGTTTCATATAGGTTCTTAAATTAAACTTAGGCTCAACTGATGTTGGGCTGAGAATTTAGGCATAGGCATGGGTCATGATGCCATAATTCACCATTCTCTTTAGCTTATGCTAGCGTAAGGAGAAAATAGTGTGGAAACTTAACATAAACTCGGCTATTACTTCTTTTTTTTTGATATCTTGTCCGTTGTATTTTAAATAGTGACTATAAAGATAGAATAACAAAATCAATAGAAATAAAATAAAATTTTCATAAAAATAAAAAAACATCATATCAAATAAAAGGATGCACTTCATAGAATTAAGTATGAGTATAAGTTTTAACTGCAATAAAAAAAAAAAGAAAAAAACAAACAAATGGATTGTGCGGGTTAAACGATCAAACCCTAACCCGACCCGGTTCCGAATGCTTGACCCGCAACCAACCCGTATATTATGTGGGTCGGGTTGTGCGTGTCATATCCGGGTAGGGTTGGGCTGGATTGGTGGGTCGGTTGGCTTTTGCCAGGTCTACAAGAAACTCCACAAGATAGATTTTCACTAGTGATTGGGTTCTTTTTTCAATATTTCTGTCCATATCAATATCATGCTAATGTAGGGCCCCACCCGGGCTCAACCAAAATATCTGCATCATGATTTCGAGTTCTCAAATGTCAGACTACATAGGAAGATCCATCCAGAAGATGGGCAATTTGGATCGAGCAAATCAGTGATTCCAAAGGGCCCAACCTAAGAAAAATATACTTCCACAATGCCAAGCGTTCGTAGGTTTGGAAGCCTCATAAAACAGCAAAGTCACTTTACATCTAATTAGTTTGATCTAATTCATTTTGTCCTGTAAATTTTCTTGCACCTTTTATCTAAATCTTAGAGTGAATATCCATTGCTTTCGTTTTATAGAAAAACATATATCGGGTCTTTTTTGGCTTTTTGTTATTTTTAAGGGCCCTTTTGCATAACTTTTATGGATTTCTTCAAATTGAGATCAATGTAATTCTACTTTGACATACCATCTTTAGTACAAATATGCTTTTGCATCTTGATTTGACTGTAACTATATTATTTAATAACTATTATGGTTTTTTCATTTTTTTTTTTAATGCTTTAACATGCCTACTTAAATTATGGGTGTTTCATAATGACATTGGATAATTTGAGAGGTTTACTTTTGTTGTTTGGTTTGATTAAACAATAAGGACTCTATTTTTTTTTCTTTTTTCTAGTTTTGATGTTATTTTATTTCGGTATTTTTTGGTTTTTGATGTGTATTTCTGTATACTGTATGCCCATTATAATTCCAACTTATCAATTTTCTTCATAGTGAAACAGTTTGCACATCGGACTATTTCCATCTGAACTTTTAACCATAAATGATTTTTTTTCTTGAGTTGAGTTTATGGATTGAAGAAAATGATATAATTTTTTTGTAAATATTCTAATGAAAGTCTACAGGTAGATTATATTTCTTTTTCAATTTAGTTCTTAGTTTTCCAAATTGTATCTTTTCAATTTACTAATATGATATTTAGTTTTTTATATGGCATTTAAATATTTTTCTCAAATTAAACTCCTTTTTTGGCCTGTGTTTTACTTTCTAATTTAGTGTTTTAATGTTTTTTTTTCCTTTTCTGGCCCGTGTTGGGCATGGACCTCTGACACTAGTAATTAAATTAAAGGTCCACATGAATCATGAGCACGCCACTCCTTTAATAATATCTGGTAGAGTTCATTTCAACATGAATTCCTATGTATTCAGTTTCTTTGTAATTTTGTACAAAATAACTTACCTTAGTCTTCATTTTTGTTGGAAGAGGTTTTTTTTTTTTTTTTTTTTTCCTTTTCAATTTGGCTTTGTGGAAGTGAGGGCTCGGATAGGAATATGGGATTATGAAGGAGATGGGGCTTATAAAGATTTAAATGTTGTCGGTATTAAATTGGCTACAAGTGAGAAGTTCTGGACTTTTGGGTCTGTCTTTTAGAGTTGAGAGTTTTTTAAGTGGGAAGATGTTTAGTTAAAAAAGAGTGCTTAGGCAACATCATTCACAACCTTAAATGGTCCTGGTCCTAACTCACAAATGGTCAAAAGGAGGAAGGGCTAAATTGCAGGAATGTAAGGAAACTGAGCATCAAATACATCTAATGAGCACAAGAAAGGCAACCAAAGTTTGTACCACAGTAAGACGAGACCGGTCTTATGGCGACACCGAAGTGCATTGGAACAAAATTAAGAATATCTTACATACTATACGAGTGGACATTTATTTTAACCATCTCAGATTTTCAATAAGTGATCACTATTATAGAGTTCCGGTTCTTTAAAGTCAAAGCCCTACTAGCATGGAATGCTCATGCCAAGTCGGAAGAATTTAGGAAGGGAAATGTGTTTAAGAATTTCAAATGATGAAGCCATTTTCATAAGCCCCGAAGTTTCAAGGAAATTAAACTCTATATTTAAATCAGTAAAACCCCAAACTCTATATTCATATGATGAGACTCTATATCAAAGTTGGACACCATTAAAAGTTCTCTTGCTTAAATTCATTCTTTTTACTCTAGTTTATATAAGTTAGTTATATACTTTAGATGCGCATCAAATTTGCATCATGAGAGCGCGGAAAGCGGTTGGATTGATCATACAAGGAACAGGTGGGCCTCGCCACAGGCCATGCCCTTCCTTACTTGTGGAGGACTTCCCTTCTTTGAAAATTTTTCTTCATTTTCCTTTGAATTATAGGGGTGGCAAATTGGTTGGCGCAGCTCTAAACTGCTTGGATTGAGACAAGAGAATTGTGGCTTCAATCTCAAGCAGCAACCAAACTCATTCATTAAATGGGTAGCATAACATGTTTGCGATTAGTCTTTTCTCTCTCTTTCTAGGGAGAAAAGGTGCAATGGTATGTGTCGACTCGAGCTTTCACATTAATTAGTGGCTCCACACTAATAATATCAAGAAATTAATAATATTACCATGCACATTTAACAATCAATCACTCGTTATTATCCACAGAAATGCTGCCCTTTTGCACATTGGGCAAACATTCTTCAAAAAGCATCCATTATTTGTTACAGTGCACATGCTAGTCGGGTTCACATCCCAAAATCCCAATCTTGTCATTCTCCTCATAAACAACCAATTATCTCAAGTTAAACGTAAAATAAACTTTTTAAGTAAACAATATCACTTGATCCCCTTATTGACATTATAAAACAACTCAAAGTACTTCACCCACAGCTTATTTCTACTTACTACCATAGTTGTTGTAACACATGTCCTGAGTTAATCAAGATTAACTCTAATTAATTGAAATCAATGCTAATTAACCATGTTTAATTGGGCTAATTATGTTGAGGACCAAATTGAATTGAATTTGTCTCAAATGATTAATTTGAGCTTAATGAGATGGTAATGAATGTTATTAAGTAAGTTGAATTGATTTTTGACTTAACCCATGTAGGACAAGGACTTTTCCGTAAATACAAATTTTCGTGTATCTCGTCGAATACGGTAACTCTTGATACCAACACTTGTATCTCAAAGAGTTCGTTGTTTTCCATAATAGACTTGAACTCGTTCGGCGAGAATTGGATCAAATGACCTTTCATTTGACTCAATATGTAAATGATGGAAAAGAAGGGGGTTTTATGAAAAAAAATCTGAGCTTTAAGATGATGATGAATTCCTTTGAGTTCATTCATCCATTCCCAGCACAACCAGCCTAGGCTCTTTTCTCTCCTTCTTTCTTCCATTTTTCTCTCCATCTAGTGGCAAGATTTGGAGCTTTGCATGTGGATTGAAGAGAACACTTCATCTTCTTGATCTTCCCCATCCTCTTCTTGGTTTGTTTGGAGTTAGAGCTTTAAGAAAAACTCAAAGATTCTCTTCAAGAGGATACAAGTAAGTGCTTGGGTTAGTTATAAAACTTTCAAGTTCTATTCAATGATATAGAGTATTTTCTAGCACAAGGAACTCATTTCATTTGTGAATGTGGTTTTGGTTTTAGGTTCAAAAGAGGGTTTCAATTGGAGATTTCATCCCAAGGATCAAGCTATCAAAGAGGGATTTTTGCTAGTTAATCACCAAACAAGGCAAGTATACTCACCTCTTATGATTTAAGATCTTATTGAATTTGTTTGAGCTCAAAGGACTCAAAAGCGAAAATTTTCAGTTCAGAAATCTCTAAACTTCTGGGAACATTCAGTCAGCCGACAGGCTGACCGACAGCTAACTGGCTCTTTCTGGACTGAATTTCATATAAAAAATCTAACTTCTGAAAAGCTGACAAAACTCGCATTTCGGTTAACCGACAGGTTGACCAAACTGACGACTGAGCTTGTCTGGGTGACCGATTCGATGACCGAGCTCGTCTGGAGCTCGGTGGATAGCGAACCGAGGGTTAACCGAACATACCATGAGTTCGGTCGACCGACAAGGTAACCGAATTCCCTTGTGAGATATCAGAAATTGCATCAGAAGAAAATGAGCTTCTAGAAAGTTGACCTTGAACTGACCGACATCATTCAGTTAGCCGAATTTATGAATTCGGTAACCGACAGGTGACCGAACTTATGGAAAATCTCAAATTAAGGTCTGATTTTTCTGAAATGGAAGCCAATGTCTAAGGCTTGTATTGATTGTGTTTTTACCTAAACCTTCATTGGTGTTAGCTAAGGTTATGCTAATGTAAATATCACTTAAAGTGATGTCATCGAGAATAACACATAAATTAGATAACAAACGTTTCACTAGAATGTTGGTTTAGGGAATTGAATCGAGTTTATTGATCTGGTTTGATTAGATTTATGTGTCTGGCAATACATAATAAGTTCTTAAGCTCATTATGGAACTAAAATGACTTAATGAAATGAATTAATAAAATGAATTAATGAAATGAATGAAATGCATTAATGAATAATCCTACTGTAGTAGATGGAATGGAGTGTTCTGGAGCTCCGTGGTGATGCCAGTGATCTCTGATCAAGACACTGGTAAATCCCACACATTTGATAAGCCACTTAATAAAGTGTAACTATTGAAATAACTGAATGAATACTTTCTTAAGGCCTGGGTTATGAATGGTGCGCCCTTCCGCCCTGTGCCAATGAGGACACTGACACTGAATGCTTCCTTTCAGAAGAACTGAATGAATGAATGTTATTGTAAATGTTATTGATTTGAATTGTCCAGGGTTATTAATTATAGAATTGATAGACAAGTTATTAGCATGTACTATCATAGACTTGCGTATATATTGTTGAACCGTCGTGTTCATAGTATTATAGATGACATTACATGCCAAGTTGCCCGTGCTGGTAATCCAGAGGCTGTGCCGCCTGCGGAGGAGGCCAATCAGGTTCCTCCAGGAGAATTGATAGAATTGGACATGAATCGGAGTGCGCATGAACAGTGAATAGATTTTGATTGTTTGGAAATACTTTTATTATTCATTTTGAGATGTAAATAGTTGTCACCTGCATTGTATTTTAATATGCAGTTGTTGACATAGTTAGATAAAGCAGATGTGTATATCGAACTTTACTTTTAGGTAAAGAACTTGAATTGTTTTCATAGTTTTGTCAATGTATATATGTTTTCACAAAAATGTACATTTGGAAGGTATGAACGTATGTTATCCCTTGTGGATTCCGTTTTAACTTCGGTTAATTTGGAGTTTACGAGAGTAAGTATGATAATCGCGACTCGGGGTTTAGCCGAAGTAATCCTAATCTCGGGCCCAAGTCGTGACAGTTGTTTAGTACAGAAAATACATTTAATTTATATAAGTGTGTTTTTAAGATTATTGCACTGTTTTTAAAATTATTGCACTTTTCTTTACTTTGATTCATTTGGTGACTGCATTTTCTAATGAATAAATCCCTGAAAGTGGCTTTTTTATTTTTGTATAAGAAGAAAAAATCATAAATACGATTGATTTAAGGTGAGGCAAAGGTGTCTCAATTGTATATACCTGGCATACAAAGTAGATCGAGTTCTGGTCCATTTCTAATGACTTCTCATGAGTTAATGTTATGCATGAGATATGAGTTCTTGGCCCATTTGACACTTTATTAGAATAGTAAAAATCAAGTAAAGCCTTCATTTTTCCGACAAGAGGTCACATCAAAAGCACTTTAATTCAAAATTTCCTTCATCTTTTTCAAAAAAAATAAAAAAACAACCACCTTTGTCCACTAAAAAAGAAAACCCTACTTTTCTATACAAAAATAAAAAAGATTTCATACCAAACAACTAAAAACAAAATACTATCATAACCTACTTATATTATATTCTCTCTCTTTACTTCACTTCATTTCACTTGATTTTAAAAGTAAAATTACCAAACGGCAAGAGTTTATGATGGTGCATTCAGGTAAACCGATGTTTACATTTTCAACCTATTCCTCCAAAGCCAATAGTTCGTACAATAGCAATCTTCAAGAAGCTAAAGACAACTGAGAAATTTCAAGAGAGAACTGACCGATACTTTGAGTTGAAGTATTTTGAATTGTTACATAGAGAGAGAGAGAGAGATGCGGAGAGAAAATAAGCCACCAATTCAAATCAAGAAGCAATCAGCAGGACTAGAAGAACCAAAACATGGATATTTAGGCAAAGAAAGTAACGGCTATTGAAAGCGGGATTCAGCCCAAGGGGTTCCACCATCAAATTAAAACATAATGCATGGGCCAATCAGTCCCACCATCAAAATTTAAAAAAGGTACATCTCCAACAGCCCGTCTATGAAATCTAACCCATTAAAAATCACTATCTTCCCTTGTTATATTTCTTAAAAGAAAGAAAAGAAAAGAAAAAATAGCTCCGATCTAGATTATGTACTGTGCACACAACACACAGAACTCTATGGTAGCACTAGGGTTGTGAAAGGGCCAAGACAAGGTAAGCCCTTACTCTATCCTAACATATGTGGGCCAGTCCTAGGCCAAGCAAATGCTCTCGACACCCTAAGCAAGGCTATAATATTTAGACCTTTACCCTACACTCAAAGGCCGAATGGAAAGATTTTTTTTTTCATTGAATTGATGCAAAAATACCCTTGGTTTGAAATGAAAATAATTAATTTGAAGTACTCAACCCAAAAAGAAGGAAAAAAGGAAGATTGAGAAGTAGAATGTAATGGGAAAGGGTTTGTTAATTGCAAACAATTAATAGACATCATTTCTCATTGTATCTTTTTTGTTCTTTTTTAACCACATAAATGTCGTGAAAATTTCACAATTTTTTAAAATAATATTGCCCAAAGAAAAATTATTTATTTATATCTAGTAAATGTTGTCTATGCACATGTTATTATTACAGGCACATTGTGAGTATTTTGTAACTATAATGTAATTAAAGTTGGTTTATAGTTGTTCAGTCGTCCATTGTGAATAGATTGAGCGCAACATCACCATGTATCACCATTCCAAGATCTAGTTTGAAAGTTAGAGATGAGCATAATACAACATACGAGTCATTGATAAAGACATTATATTTGGATAATTCTCTAAAATACCCCACTCTAAAAACACACATTTTACACCTCTCTTTTGTTTTATTTTAGGAATGGGGCCCAACTTGAGCCAATCAAGCCTTTTCACGCAGTAAAACCCCCCTCCCACTATGAATAGTCACAATTCTAAATTTGGCACTCATCTAACTTTTCTTCAACGTTTGATTAAAATTATAAGAAAATGATGCTTCTAAAACCATTAAATTTTAGGCCCATGGACTAAAGGGATATGATGATCTTATGAAGTCTAAATTTTTGCATATAAGTAGGTCTGACATAGATTTTTTCCATCCAACAGACTTCCATGATCATTATGCATCCCAGTGGGTCCTACTAAGAGAGGTGTTTTTCTCCTAAAAAATGCCAGAAAGTTTTCTAGTGTGGCCCTTTATACATTATGTATCATACAAAATCATATATAAAAATAGATAACAAGGGAACTCTACAGTGTGGCAAAGACTCAAAGGGCCAAGACGAGGCTACCTAGGGTTGATCCCTTAGGATATCCCTCTTTCCACGTTGTTGGCTTCCACTTCCCATTGGAAGCACACGCGACCAAAGTTTGATCCCTGATTGGTTGGCAGCTCCACAACCCTGCATGTCATTTGGCTATCCAAAGTTTGATCCGGGATTAATGTTCTTTTACCTAAACCAAGGCCTCTAGCTTACATTTGTCTACCGTAGAAGATCTCGCCCTAGCTCGACTTGAACAAATATTTTTAGATATATCAATGTAATATATTATTATATATAATAATATTAATGTAATTGTAATATATGATTCCCGCATCTTATGTACCAAAATGTTTTAAGAGATAACTAGCTCCCTATTTTTTAAGATAAAGAAACTTTCAAAGGGGCCTATCAATGATGGATTTTTGATAAAGGCCTTTTTCCTATATGATTTGGCACATCCTAATCCGCCCCTCATTAAGAATTATTGGATTAGAAAAACCACTTATCTAATAAAAGTCATCAATCGAAGTAAAGGATGATTTGATTGGGACAATTATCATCCAATACCCATCTTTCACTTGCCAAATGATTGATTTGCATCTATGTTAGCCTCATACAAATCTCTCTCTCTCTCTCTCTCTCTCTCTCTCTCTCTCTCTCTCTCTCTCTCTCTCTTCCTTCTTTGCAAAATATTTCTCACTACAGAAAATAAATTATATAAAATTATACATTGTATGCTCAAGTAGGACTTTTTTCTTTTTGGTACCTATAGGCTCAAGTAGGATTTGGACATGAATTATGTTATTAATCATATGCTCAACTTAAGGTAGGAGTGTAGGACCAGCTCCTACTGGAGTAAATTTTAAAAAAGTCCCATTAGAAGGGTTTTCGTTTTGAGGCGATTCAAATTTTCATTAGGAAAGGCCCCACAATGAATTTCCATTCTCTCCAATTATTTCTCCATCAGATCGATATCCTAATAATAAAGAGGATATATATATATATATGTGAACCCATTCTCATCCAAGACCTTCTAAATGCACCCCATTTCTCTTTGCACACCCTCTTTCTCTCTATACCCACCACTAAACTTAAAGATTACAAAATTTATTATCTATACCCCCATAATACCTAAATTACCCCAACATCAACTCCCTCTTTTCTCTCTATACCCCTTCTTCCCCTCACTCTACTCCCCTTCACTCTCTTCTCACTCACGGTATGCACTCTCTCCCACTTCTTCTCTTATGTTTTGATGTTGTTTTTTAGATTTTTTTTTTTTTTGTTATTGGAGGCATTCTATGGGGGTTGGGTTGGCCTCAAAATGGGTTGAAGGGGCTTAAGGGGTCAGATAGAGGCCTTCTCTATCCCTCTCTCTCTTAACCCCCATTTTTTTTTTATTTCGTGTCCGTGCGGCTTTGAAAAGCCAAACAAATTAAATTGTTTGGCAACTCAAGGCTGAATAGATCGCGACGCAACTGCTTCAAAGTGATGAAAAACCTTTCCTAAATGTACCTTCTCGCTGCAAAAATGATGACAAACCATGATTTGTTTGTCCATTGCTGAAAAATGATAGATGAGTGAGTATGAGAGATGAATGGGATGAAGAGTGAGAGATGAATGCGAAGAAAACTGAGAGCCGAATATTGAGAGTACTAGTGACTAAAAGGGAGAATGATTTTTGAAAATTGGAGGGAGAGTTGAGAGTTTAAGGGGTGGTGGATGTAAAAAGAAATTGGGAGAGTTGAGAGTTTATTAATTGTCCTTTTAATAATTTACCATAAAAATGTATTGGTAATAAAATTAAGAGGATTTAACCAGAAAAAACACTTAATGCGCACATGTTACGCATTCAAGCACTTTAGCACTTGGGGCACCAATTCGAGCAATTGGGCCCGATTTCCATTTTTTTTTTATATATATTTGGCACATCGTCGACGCTGACCTTATTTACATTAAATAAGGTCAGTGATGATGCTGTCCTCGAAGCCCATATAATCCGATTTTGAGCTTCATTTTTCCCACTTCTCCAAAATCACAAAGAGTCTGTTTTCTTCCTTTAGAGAAAGGTGTTTGCGACTAGTGTGTTTTCCCACCCATGATTGTCCCACTAATTTTCGATCAATCTCCTCTTGCTGTTGGGTCTACACAAAGGAGGTAATGAAAACTTTTCTCTTCACATTATGGAACCCTAGAAATCAATTTCCTCTTTTTATTGACAACGTATCATGCATATAGTATCATTTAATGCATGGACAAATAATTCTTGGGCAGAATACATTTTCTCTTTCATCGTATGCTATTTATTGTTTGTTGCATTGAATATGGTATATGTTGCACAAGATATCCACAATGTAATACATAATAGTATTTACCCCTTTGGAATCCACAATGTAATACATAATACTACATTGACTTAAATGTCAACAACCAAAGTAGTTTATACATAATTAGTTTCTAATAAGTAGTAAACCATTCACAGATTTAATTAAATCTAAACCCCATGCATTATTGGTTGAGAAGGATGGGTCAACTAATTTATCAATTTTACGATGTTCTAATAGCATGTTAGACGTTGAGCACCTAATAATTTTTTACTATGATAGTGAGTTTGGATTTGAGCTTAATCGTCCTCAATACAAGGGTAGAAAGCAGAAGATGAGATATCTCTCGAGCAATGTCATGTTCAACGAGTTGTACAAAATTGCTTTGGAAGCTTCGAGTTGGGCAACAATTTCCGATCTGATAACTTTAAAGTATCTTCTACACAATGGCAAATTTTTTTCGATGATAAATATTGATGATGACAATGATATCAATGGTTTGTTCAAATCGTCAAAAAGCGAAGCAAAATGGATATTATTATTTGTTTTAAGAAGGCTATGCAATGAAGGCACTTTCCAACACAATCATGGCAATAGGTATGTTCTGAAGTTAAAACTATATTTCAAACCATGGCAATATGTATGTTCTGAAGTAATTTTTTTTTGTCATAACTCCATATTGCAGATCTGTATAGGATTAAAGAAACGAAACCATTCGAGAAGCTCTGAGCATTTGAAAGCCTGATATTAAATTAAAGGCCGTGCTACCACCGTCACCTCCACCTTTTAAAGATTTTCCCACGATTGCTATACAGGAGGATGATGACACCAGATTCCCAACAACATTCTCCTATTTTGCGGATGATGATGAGTCCATGTTCGAAGAAATCAATGTAGAACTGCTTGATGTGAGTGGAAGCGAAAGTATGCGCAGTACTCCCATAACTAATGTGGATGTGAATGGAAGTTTAGCAGCTGCTCAACTAATTAATTCAGGTGTCGAAAGAGATACTACAAGCAGAAGTGAAGAAGACAGATTTTCAAAATCTCCCTTCGTAGACACCATGATCCCTGAAGATGTCGTGCCCGAAGAAGGGACCGGTTCAACTAGGGAGATGTGGCTAGGTAGGGAGTTTCTTGATCGCGAGGCTTTTAGAAGAGCTATAGCAAAGTACGCAATATACAACAACTTCACCTGGAAACATGAGAGGACTAAAATGAAGATGGTTACAACGAGTTGTAAACGAGCCGACTGTCCCTGGCGTATACATGCCTCCATGACAGATTCTGGTCCACACTTCAGAGTTCGAAAGTATAATTCCACACACTGTTGCTCCAAACCACTTATCGGAAGACATGCGGTGATGTCATTCATGCCACCCGTGATAGAAAGCAATGGGAACAGCACATTGTAACCTTGAGAGTTCTCCCTCCATCGGCTAGCAAGCAACCTAGTCGACCAAAGAAGAACAGGATCGGAGTTGAAGATTGACATCGACAATAAAGAGTGGTAACTTGTTCGTGTTGTGGAGAGAGGGGTCACAACCATGGGAGCTACAAAAATCCGCTAGTTCAACAATGACGTTGATGGGTTTTGTGTTTTGGTTCCGTTCATGTAATCTTTTTTTTTTTTTTTTGCCTTTTGATACTTTATGTTGTATGTATGTTTGTGGGAAGTTTATTAATTAAAATGGCAGTAATGGTTTTTGAATTTTTGGAATTTTTGTATAAATTATCATTTATTTTGAAAAGATATGTGGAACCCATTAGTTTCTTGTGGAAGATAATGTATGCTTGTACGTAACGTAAGGAATCTGCATGGAATTTATATTTCATGCACGTGGAAAGTTTTCATTACAGGGTCGGTGATGACCTTATCCGTGTTAAATAACGTCACCACCGACGCAGATTTCCAATTTTTCTGACCAAAGTTGTAACTTTTCCTAGGATCATCAATTACAGGGCTGGTGATGACTTTAGCTGTGTAAAACAAGGTCACCACCGACACAGGTTGCCAATTTTTTTTAGCAAAAGTTGTAGCGTTTCCAACCTTCTTCTGGAAAAAATCTTAAGTATAGGTCGGTGATGATCTTAGCTGTGTAAAATAAGGTCACCACCGACACAGGTTATGCATTTTTTTTTTTAGCAGAAGTCGTAATTTTCTTCAAGCAATGAAGGGATAAAAAACAAAGACACGGTTGATGATGACCTCAGCTGTGTAAAATAAGGTCACGACCGATGCAGGTTATGTATTTCTTTTAGCAAAAGTTGGAATTTTTCAGGCAACGAAGGGGAAAAAAACAAAGACAAGGTTGGTGATGACCTTAGCTGTGTAAAATAAGGTCATCACCGACGCGTGTTATCTATTTTTTTTAGCAAAAATTGTAACTTTCCAAGGCAATGAAGGGGAAAAAAAATAAAGACACAGTCGGTGATGACCTTAGCTGTGTAAATCACTCCAATCTCACCTCTAACATTAGACCAATCAACGCTAAAAACCATCTAATATGTAGTATTCATAAATAATAGCTATAGAATAATTTTAAAAACATTGTATTTACTGATTAGGTCAATAATAATCTGAGAATGTTTTCCTTATTAAACTTTACTATATTTTTAGTTAAGTTTGCTACAAAGTCTAAAAATAATTTTTAGTTTCTTTCTCTAACTAATCTAATGAGGAAAATCAGTTGTTAAATGAACAATGAGATAGAAATCAAAACCAAAACGGAAACCTAAGAACCAAACCAATATAGAAAAATATCAATCATGCCATACCAGAACATCAAACACATCTAGTTGCGCATCGAACGTCCGTAATTGATACCATCAAAACCAGATACATCCGGTATAACATGAATGAAAAAAATATATCCTTCCAGCTCATAAACCCAATTGAGATCAAGCCATATCAAAGCATAATCCTAAAAGAACGTAACAAAAGAGAGATATCAAATACAATGCCACATGAAAACCAAAATTAGATCCAATTTAACCCTACAGAATCCAAAAAGAAAAAAAGAAATCGCATCATTCCACATAAGGAAAGGAAGCTAATTCATACATTCCATGAGATCTAGAGGGATATAAAATATTTTAGTAATAAAGCAATTGATTTGGAAGACAAGTTACCAATAGGGCTCCCTAATACTTTGAATATATTATTCTTGTATAAGAATAATATTATCATTTGCTATCAATATTTATAACAAAATCATTGAAAACAATATGCAACAAAAGCCACGTGATAAGAATTTATTATCATTTTTGGGTCCACATTGTATAAACTTGAAAATGAGTAGGTTTTAGGGGTAATCCCATTATAGTAGTACGTTAAAGCCCGTGCTAACATTTTAAATCATTTTTAAAATAATATGTTTTTCTATCCTTTATTTCTTCACGGGTGGTTCTGTCCAATAATCAGCAACATCAAATCTCTCTTCTACCGTAGAATCACTAACATGGAATCAAACTCGAGAGTTAAAAATAGAAAATAAAAGAATAATTTAATCAATATTAGGGGTTCAGGAACATAATTGCACTTTCATAATAAAGAATAAAAAAGTCCCCAAATGCTACATATCGAGATGAACTTGCACTATTAATTTGATTAAAACACATTTACAAAGTTTAATAGATTATCCATATTGATTGGAGTGTGGTGATATGGTTTTCAAGAGGGAAGACAATCAATTCAATAGTAAAATAAAACTCAAAATGACTAATTAAAAACACACACACAGAGAGAGAGAGAGAGAGAGAGAGATTATCAAAAGAGGGAAGAGGAGTTTGACACCTAAACCATTAATGCAGGAAATAGGAAAAGACAGACCTCAAAAAAAAAAAAAAAAAAATTGTAATCCAACGCCCTTTAGTTGCCAGTGTAAAGCTAAGGGCTACCAAGTCGATGCTTGAGATGAAAATGAGGTTGCCCTTCGATGATCAGCGACATGACTTCATATGATTAAATATAGAGGTTAAACTTGTTTTAAAGACTGACATTGGATTCTAACCCTCCATAAAAACTACCCAATATTGAAGACCGGGGCATAGATAATTATGCCCATTGATCCATGCATGGGACAAATGATCAATATAGAAAGCAAACCATAAACTTAATATGGTGGAGGCCCGAGGGTGTGTCGGAGGCCATATGAAGTACTTGAGTCAATATGATGCTTGGAGAAGTTCCCGAGCCTCCTCTCAAATTGGGATCTCAGTGCCCTTTTCTGATGGTGTTAGTTGCACCTCTCAAATTGGGATCTCATGCCCTTTTTGATGATGTATATGTATATTGATTCGTGGCCATATGACATATAGAACAGCATGAAAGGTCTGATTTTATAAACGCCTTCAATGGAAGAATAAATAAATGATAAATTGATGATTACGATTGAAAATTAGGAGATAGTTTAGGAAACCATGTATACTCAAGATAGAGAGAAGTTAGGAAGAGAGATTTTAGGGGAAGTTTAGTAATGACTCAGGGAATTTTTTGAGAGAGATTTGTAGGACGTACAAAATTAAAATAGGAATTTGACTAGACTAAATCTTTAGAGTGTGATTTGGCTTGATGACGGATTTCGAATTTTATTAGATTAAATCTTTGATCGGATATTAGAGTGTGATTTTGCTTGATGGCGGATTTCTAGGGCATGATGGCATTTTTGTAGGACGTGATTAATGATAGATATAGATATTCTGCTTTATGAGACTCAAGTAAGACTGGTCTTACCTTATGTAACAATTAATTAGTTACATGCAAATTTAATATTTACGTAGTGACATAGTTAGCTGCAATCATTTAGGCCGTTGTCAGTTTTATCTTATGACTGATGAATGACTCGGTTTTTTAGAAAGTCTTTTTTTAGATTTTGAAAAGTTTATTTTGGGGTAGAATGATAGATTTTAGGAGAAAAGAAAAAAATGAATGACTTAATGATAGAATGAGGGGTTTTAGGAAAAATATTTTGGAAGGAGACTTAATTATAGAATGAGAGATTTTAGGAAAAATGTCATGGAAGGAGCATGTGGGATTCTGGAATGCCACGTGTTTTCTAGAGTGCTTACTGGGCACCACGGAAAAAAAGATAAACGCAAGTCAATGACGTGGCGCACTCCACGACAGGGCTCCCCAATTGCTTTAATATATAAATTGCAACAAAAGCCCGTGCTGAGCCCAGGCCAATAATAATAATAATAATAATCTATTTAACTTTACTATTTTTTAAAATATTATCAATAAAAATAAATTAAAATGGATAATATATTATTTGTCAAGCTAATTTATTTTATAATAATTAGATTGAAATACTTATGCTATTTAGCTTTGAAATTGCTACGAAGGAATTACAAAAAAGAGAACGATGATGATGATTAGAAAAGATCCTACTTAGGAAAAAACAATGGAGAAAAAAATGATGATATCATACAAACGTCATTCCTCCATGTCAAATGTCCAAAAAGAAAAAGATCACAATAAATGCATCTCTAGAATTTGTTACAAATATGCACACAATAAATTACCAAAATTAACTGGGAAGCTTCTTTTTCATAATCTAAAATAATGAAACAACAGCTTTCATTCTTGAAGTTGCTTGATTGCCTGAAATAGAGAACAAAAGTCTCCAACTTCAGAAACCATTCGTCATAAAAAAAAAAAAAAACAAAATATATATAAAAAAGGAACGACAACAACACATCTAGATAAAATGACATTTTTAGGCATCTTCTATAACATTGTTCTTGAATAAGCAAGGCAATGCATTAATACGGTTTTAGTTGTCCTCCTTTTGAAAAGCAATAGCAAGAATATTGCTCAATCTTTATTAAAAATTCATTTAGATATCCCAAAAATATTACTTCTTTGATAGGATACTTCTCCAACAAAATCAATTATCGAGACATTTCATATCCACGCAAGAACTCATTTCGCACTTTATGTATTCCATTACAAATGCCAGACATCACTTGCTAAAGATGGCTCTGATCTAGCTTATAAAGTAATAAAACAAATTAACACACCTTGCAAAGAAATAAGGAAACCTTAGTAAAAGAAAAACCCGTATATGCGCTTGTGAAGATGGATAACATGTATGTAAGTATACACGTCAGACTACCAAGAGCATTGACATTTGGTCTGTGAGAGAATTTCTGTGCTTCAAAGCCTATTGATCAACATAAAAGAAATTAGATCACTAGTATACAAACAAAGCATATAAAAAGAGAACAACATGTAAATAGATTCTTTGTTAAAGGGAGATCACATAGAAGAAAATGTAAATGGAGATTATATGAGAGAGAGAGAGAGAGGCACGTTAAGAAAGAGATCTTTCAATAAGGGAGAGGTATTAAATAGGTATTAAATGGGAGATGAACAATTATCTTATATGATAATTGGAGAGGTGAGATTTAGATTTTTGTTGAGACGGTTAAAGAGAGGGGGAGCGAGACTTGGAATAAGAGTGGGAGAGATAGATTTAGAGTGATTTTAGAGATGAAGAGATAATGGTGATTAGAGATAAAGAAAGACTAATGATGGGATAGATTTTAGGGACAAGATTAAAATGGTAAGTTCAAAAAAAAAAAAAAAAAAAAATCAATACCTTCCTCTTCCTGCCCCTTTGTCTATTCAATTTCATCCCACCCGGTTCACATTAGTGGAGAGTGTGGGCCCCATAGTAGTTAAAGCTGGATAAATGTGCGCGGCCCAATTATTCAAGTGGGCACCTTGATTAGGTCTAAGTAAATGACTCCCCTTTGTCTAGGTTCTTTAATTAATAAAATCAGGGTCTTGAGCCCACGAAAAATCAACACCAATTTGATTTCAAAAATCATGTGTGGGTCCCGCTTGATGTGTCCCAGATGACTGATGCGATAAATCCTCACCATTAAAGGGCAACCCTAAAAGATCACATATAAATGAACCAATTTAGATCACTTATTTGTATAATTGAACAAATTAATTCTTCTTAGATGATATTTTTTAGGGATAGTAATGAGGAAATTAAGGGAGAGAGATTTTAGGGGATGGAAATCAATATAAATGGAAAGTTGGAAGGAAGGAAGAAAGTTGAGGTGGCGATTATTGGGGCGATGACGTGGCAAACATCTCACCATTCGTCAAGGCCAAACCATCTAATGTTTTCTTTTGCATTTCTCTGAAAGGAGAGATTTTTCAGGGGTGAGGTGGCACCCCTCACAGTCCACCTCCTCCTTTGCTTTAATATATATAACTAGCAGCAAAGCCCCGTGCTAAGTCCGGGGCCAAAATTGAAAATATACAAAAATATAAGAGTTTTTAAATATAATTAATGAAAAGTAAATCTAAAATAATATATTATAAAGAATTGATGAAAGGAATTATATTATGATGGATTATAAAATCCACTAAAAATAATATCTTTATTTTTTAAAAGAAAATCATATTAACAGAAAGAAAAACCATATGCTAGTGGCTTTGGGAAAAAACCCCTAACAAATTAATAAAAATAAGATCTTGCTCTCCTTGGAAAGAAAATGTATAAAAAAACCCCAATGAAATTCGCAAAATGTGATTATAATCTCTTTGAAAAACAAAATCCAAAAAATTCAAAGGAATGAAAATGCCCAATGTTATGGATAATAATATGATTTCCACGTCTTAGAAAAAAAAAAAAAACTAACAAAGCCCACAAACATTATCTAAGATCTTACGTACAATCTCAGTTGTATTGTACCCACCTTGGATTGAATTTTGATTCTTACATAATAATTAGTTGCGATGATTTGATAAGACTTTTTTGACCTTTAATTTCTACTTATAAATTCAAAATTTGTTCGAATCTGTAGTGGCAAACATTTATTGGATTTTGTATCAAGTAGTGTAGCTTTGCATGTGTGTTAATGGTGTGGGTGGCGTGGGGGTTGCTTGGCATCACCTACAAAAGAGGGTATCTAGTTTGTAAATGGTGGGCTTGACCAGGGCCTCAGTTTCAGGCATGTGAACTGTCCTAGGATGAATATTAGCCGCCCCACAAACTAAATTAACCGAGCGTAGCCTTAGATATATTTCAAGCTTCTTGTTTTAATAGTTACGTTCCTTCTTGTGAGAGATCAAGAAAAAAGTTAGGATAATATAGATGGAGTGACAAGGTTTCACAACTATTGAGATATGGGCCCTATTGAGTAGTTATTCAATCCTATTAAGAGGATGAGAGATTTCAGGAAGTATTAGAATGAGATGTTTTAGGAGGATGAGAGATTTTAGGGAAGTATTATTAGAGGGAGAGATTTGGAGTAGCCCACATTAAACTCAAAGCTCTGTGTGTTTTTATTAATATTTTTCTGAAAGGAGAGACTTTCTAGAGATGACGTGGCACCCCTCATAGCCCACCTCTCCCTTTGCTTTAATATATATAATTAGTGCAATAGGTCTGCGCCCAACGCGGGCCATAATTAAAAAACCATTAAAATTTCTAATTAGAGATATTTTTAAATATTTAAATAAGTTATAAATGAATATTAATAACTAATTTATAATAAAAATGGATTTTTGATTTTGGAATTAATGGAAAAAATGTCTATAATGGGCCCCACAGATTAATCTTGCTAAATATTGAAAAGAAAATAAGGAGAAAAAGTAGCAGAATATAGCCTATGAAAGTGGCCCCCGCTCTCATATAAAAAAAGTTCTTCATGTGTTAGTATAAAAAAAAAAAGTGGCCCTCGTAAATTGTGTGTTTGGAAATAAAGAATACTTGGATTTCATAATGGGACTCATAGATTTATTTGGTTAAATTAGTAAATATAAATGATAATAAAAAAAATCTTGATAAAGATGGAGACTCATGAGAGAGAATTTATATAAATGATTATTTATTAAGTGTGGATTTTGAAATTAACTGGCTTCCACAATTGTCCATATGGATTAACTATACCAAATACTGAAAGAAAAAATAGAAAAAAAAGTACCAAAATGCTGCCTACGAAAGTGCCCCAAATTTTCGAAACTTGGATGTGACATGAGGGTCCCACAAATTGATATGCAACAACATTTAATACATATATATATATATTCACCGATCACTAAAATCATAGTCAAAGAGCCTTTATTCTTTTTTTTTTTTTTAGTTTAATAATACGTGGGGCCATTAAAAATAGCTAAAGAGAAGTTATTATTGTATGCTATGTTTTAGGGAAGAGAGAAGTATCTTATTGAAGAATATCTTAGATTTGTATTGAGATATTTTAGGTGATGAGATTAGATAAGAAGGGCAATTCCGGAATGTGGCATTGTAAAAAGTTTGAGAATGCGCCACGTGTCGCTCTCTTAGGGATTCTCATGCCGTCACATGTCGCTCTCCTAGAGAATCACCTGCTGTCTTTTATTATATAATGTATAAGAGTAATTTTCAGGGATGGGCAAGTCATCCCTGCTCATTGAATTACTTGGTTTATGAGGCCCACCTAGAAGCATAACAATCAATGTGGGCTGGGGTTTGAAAGGTCTCCTTTGACAATGGTAACCATTTGATCTAGGAAGTACACTTTTCAGCTGTGTTGGGCAAAAAATAGGTCGAGTTGACCATAGGTTTCTATTGGTTGAGACCCAACTGGTGGCCCACCTGTTTTAGAAACAGGTTAGGTAATCCCAACCTCCACTCAATGTGGGTCCACCCAATCTAACCAGTACAAACTCCATCCATGTGGGTTAACCCATTTAACACATATCTAACTAACCCCTAGAAGTTTGGTCCAAGTCCAATCGATTTCAAATAAAGTTAAAAATTAAGGTCAATTAAAAGCTAGAAAAGCCCCATGCAAGTTCAGCTCATTCCACTTAATATAAACTATTCTAGGAATCAAAATGATCGATCTCCAGACCATTGAAGTGGATTTAGAAATGCGGGTCAACCATAACCTAACCCATTTAAACGGGTTATTTTGTTTATGCAAGTTGACCCAAAGACAACTTGGTTACTAGGTCAACTGATCAGGTTTTGCTACCCATAGTTTTGAGGGGCCTCGAGGTTATTAAATCGTACCTTGATTAAGTTTCGATGGCCAATTTGCATGCAATCCAATGGCCTCCCTGCCGGTTGGATTGGCTTTTTGAGTAGCTGAGATTTGTCACAGGTTGAGGCCAGGTTGTTCCATGCAGGGGTGGCGAGGAGTTAGGCCAGGTTGAGAACATGTGAGATTTACTGGGTTGGCATCTCATAATGCAATTACTTGGGCTCAGTCAGGTTTAGACTAGTCAAGCATCGCCACCACCCGTCCCTGGGTGGTTTGGGTAATTCACATGTAAAGTGAATTACCCAAGAGTGCTTCTAAATACACAGCGAATTGAACCATTCACACACAGATTCTATCCACACACAGTAGAAAAAATTTAAAATATGGATTTTCCTTTCCACACACACACAAAACATACCTAAAATGCCCAAATTCCCTTTCTCTCTAGACTCAGATTGTTTGAAGCCTCTCTTGCCATTGTCGACAGACGTTTGGAGCCCTTCTTCTTCCAATCGGTAATATCTCTTATCCTCCATTTCTTCTTCTTCCTTTCTATCTGTCTTGGGAGTTACTCCTCCATCCATTCCCCCTTCTCCTACTTGTATACCGTTGTGGCTTCTAGTCCGCGATCACCTTTTACACCTTCTGATTGCATCTTTTGTTTATCATGACGGCCAACAGTCCTTCGTTATTGCATGCCATCATTTCTGATGCATTTTATCCTTCTGATGATCATGTTATGCCAATAGTCCCTTTGAATCTCGTTATTGCATTTTATATACAGGAGATGTATCCATGTTGAGGCTCAAAAAGACATGGAGCCCCACAAAAGACAAAATAAATAAAAATGTAGATTGCATGATAGCTACAAGCAGGAGGTTTAGTCAACAATAACACCCAAATGAAAATGATGGTCGAATCACTCTGTTCAGGCTCTCGGGGCTGAACAGAACCACTCTGTTCTGCCCTAATAAACTAAACAAGTATAATACGCTCAGCCTCTTGGGGCTGAACAAATCCACTGTGTTAAGCCCTAATAGACTGAACAAATCCACTGTGTTCAGCCCTAATAGACTAAACAAACCCAGTATGTTCAGCCTCTCAGGAACGAACATAGTGGATCTGTTTCACAGTGCAAATTTCTTTTTTGGTATTAAATGTTTAATTTATTTTTCTTAATGGTTGACGCTATATTTCAGATATGGATAAGGGCAATGGACCTAGAGTTCGACCAACAGCTTCTAACAGGAGGCGTCTTGCAAGAAGAGTTGATGATATTTCCGAAGAACCGGATGTCCCGAACGCTCAAATGGAAGAGGGACATGAGGATGCAAGTTTTAATGAAAGTGCTGCAGAAGAGATGACTCGACCAATTCCTAGCGGTCCAGCAGACACTTTATTGTTGTCTAGGCGCCCCCGTTTCACATCAGTTACTTACACACGCAGAGACAATAGGCGTAGTAGTAGAAATTGAAGGGTTGAATTTTGTTAAAAGGTGGATGGATTTTGTAGGGTGGATATATTTTGAAGGGTGGATTATATTTTGTAAGCAATTGGATGATGAATGGTTTCAATTTAATACAATTTTAAATTAGTTGAAATTTCCATGGATGTTGTCTATTGGATATACAGATTCTAGACCCAACTGGATCCTATCTTGGACCACCTTCCATGAGTGGGGCTCACCTTTCCATTACTTAATTTGACCCCATTTGGTAAGATGGTGGGCCACCATATTAAGTTTCTTAGGAATGTAAAAAGTTTCCACAGACTAAAAAAAAGCTGCAAGTCTGGATATCTGTGGATCCTTCAATCAAAAACTCCACTAAAGCTTTTACAATTTCCAAAGCATCCATGCACAAAAGAATTCTTGAAAGCCCGCATCCTCTTACCGCCTTTAGTGAGAAAAGGGCAACCTCGTTTCAGCCTCTTTAGCGGAGAAGGTTCTTGGCCCTTTGGCGGCACCTACAGCAACAAGAGAACCATTATGAAACATTACAAAACCAAATGCCGACGGACGAGAAGAGGGGTTATAAGCTGTGTCACTAAACAAAATAGTTGCATTCTCAAAATCTCATTCCCCATATTGAGGAAGATGGTTTAGAACATGAGACATGTTCTCACCACCAAAATTTCTTGTAAATATCCCTTCCAAAGCCACTAAGACTTTCTTAGGAAGCCTCAACACCAACATATTATACACCCGTAAGGCTGAAGTAACATATTTGGTGAGAGTGCTTCTACGACCGAGAAAAAAGTGAGGATTGAGAAAGAAGTGGGGACCGCCAACTTTTGAATTTGCTCCACTTTATTGCTAAGGGGCTCAAAGGACTTGATCTTAATGTTTTCATTGAGAAGAGGGTTACCAAGATACTTTTCATTATTATTCAAGGATCTAACTCCCAAGACCAATGCAATAGCTTTACATCTTTTCTTGTAGGCTCCTTTACTGAAGGTGTAACGCCCCGTACCTTAACCCCGTATTAATTATAATTAATTGCTTGATTAGTTAGTAAGTGTGTTTAAAGTCTTAGCGAGTCGGGTTTGGTGTGTGGATTGCGCGTGCGAAGTCTCACGCGAGTCCAAAAACGTTTGGATAGAGTAGGGGGTTGGTTTGCAAATTGGGGAAGTTTTCAGGGGTTTTTATGAGATTATGTGTTTTTGTGAGTTTGGGTGCATCGGGTAGGTCTCGTCATTTCATAAACTTTAGTCTTCTACCGCGTTTCAATTCGACCCGTTAAAGAGGCCCGGATATCCACATTTAGCACACCAAGGACTAAACCCAAATTTTCAATGTATCCTAACCTAATTATGAAGCCTCAAACGGATGACTCATTCCCCACCCTTCTTCATCTCTTAGCTTATTTCACTGTGCCATCTCCAAGCTTCTTCTCTTCTCACTACCTCCTTGCCAACGACGACCGCCGGAGCTCCATCTTCTCTGGCCAAGCCTCCCATCTTTTTCCTTAAGCTTCCAAGAACTCAACCATCCATTTTTCTAAGCTTTTCATCAACAACCCATTACAAGGTAAGCTCTCCAAGCTACTAGACCTAGTTACTCTTCTTCCTTTTGATTAGAAATGGACTAGGGAGACTCATAGCAACCCTTTGCATTCTTTGTGTAGAGAGATTTTGGGTTGTGAGGCTTTCCTCCAACTTTGAGCTAAAAGTGAGATTATCCCTAATTTTCTTTTGGGTTTTTACTTAAGCTCTCCATCAAGGCAAGTTAATGTATATGTTTATGACTTAGTACGTTTTGTTTCTCTTTTGATTGATGATTGATAAGGTTTAGATGACCGATTGCTCATTTGATTCGTTTTGAATGGAAACATGATAATTAGGCCTAATTGTACCTTGGATTGGATTTTGATTTAGATAGATAGATTGACTTGATTGTGGGATTTGAAAGGGAGAGGCTTTTACTTTTCATATGCTTGATTCAGGTTACAGGGACCGGAATTGGGTTTTCACCCTTTCACTTCAGTTACAGAACCTCGGTTCTGTAACTGTAGTGTACCCGGTCGACCGGCCTGGGGGCCCGGTCGACCGGCCACACTGCGTCAGGTGTAAGGCACCTAATGAAAACACTGTTGTCCCCTTTTCACTTACAACTGCCGGTCGACCGGACCTTGACTAGGTCGACCGGCCAAGAGCCAGGTCGACCGGGTCAACTGTGAGAACCTTTTTCAAAGGTTCTTTTCACCATGTTTTAGAGGACTTTAGGCGGAACTTTGGCTACCTTTTTAGGACTCATTTGACTATATGTGAGGATGTTTTGAGCCGATGTTCTTCACTATTACTCCGGTTGCCTCGGGTACTAATCTTATTCAATCTTGAATGGTACGGGACAACGGGATACCTTCTCTATATCTATGCACAAAGACTATACATTCAGGTATCGCGAACCCTAAACCCTTTCGTTGACTGAGTAAAATTGTACGATGCTTCGGGTTTAACAATTGACTTAGGATGTGATTGTTTATTGCCTTTGACTCTGAATTGTATCGTTTGGTACTGTTTACATGAAATGTTCATGTTCATTAGCTCCATTTATTTGCTTTGTTTTGGGATCACTTTGAGAACTTAGATGATGGACTTAGGATCCCCTTTGATGTTCCGTTTGTTTCGAAGTTTGATGATGTGTTGAGGTTAGGTGGCTTTGATTGCAGAAGCTAGTTGAGAACTACCTATGATGAGGTTTTTAAAGAAGTTTGATGTTTGATGCTTTGATTTGATGATAGAAAGGTAGTTTCTCTTTGACTAATGAATCTTGTTCACATAAGAAAGTTTAGCCCTTCACTATCATTTGTTTAGGACTCTTTGTGTCAGGCACCACTCAACTGTTAACGCCCAACACAGATGGGGCACCATTCTGTGTGAAGACTTTGGATTGAACGTCTGCACAGTACGACTTTTTACATTTTGATGGATATACACTATCGGATACATATTGAACGCTTGACTTGGATGACTCATGGCCTTTTGGTATCCCTTTTGCTTGCTTGCTTGTCGGGTTTCATCCCGTACCACTCTACCACAGCTCTTATGTTGAGCAAGGAGGGTCATATGAAACTATCCCGTGGAATATTAGTTTATGTGGGTTGCCTATTTGTTAGATGTTTATATTAGATTGATTTTGACTCGAATGCTATGAATTTTTTACGATCAAGATGCTACGCATGTATGATAATCTTGTATATCACCTATTTTGATTCGTTCTACATATTTGGATGATTTATATATATTGCTTGCCGACCTTCGTATCTGATGATGCTTCTCTTGGTGCATAGGTACCGAGCTCTTCTTTACCGAGGAGGAGATGACAGAAGAAGTTCAGGCGGATCAGCCTGATGACTTCCTAGATTATAGTATGGATGACATCGTATAGCCATAACGACCCCGTACATGAGAGCCTTCACGTTTTATTTGTTTAGCTTCATCTTTTGGTTTCTTTATCTTTTGTTTAGGCCCGAGTTTTGGGTGTGGCCTATTGTTGTAAATAATACTTTTGTTTAACTGTTTCAAACTTAAACTCTAGTTAATATATATTTCAGTCTTTGCTTTTAACCATACCTCAAGATACCATTTGTACTATGAAGCTTCCGCTCTATGTATTATGTATTCGAGGAAATGTTTATACCTCACAGCGATCTTCGATCCATATTGGGACATGATTGGGGCCAAGCGTTGTTATTAATGTTGAAAATTTTTAATTGGCACTAATCTCACGCATAAACCCCAGTTTTACGATCGGGGGTGTGACAGAAGGTGATGGCTGATTTGCCCCGGCATATAACAATACCCCTCTAGCACATCTCTCACCTCCCTAGCTTCTGAGCTGTGGGGCTGTAGTGAAAATGAAACTATCATCAGCGAAAAAGAGGTGAGAGATATTTGGTGAATATCTCGCTGTTTTAACTCCCTGAAAATTGCCTTCACATTCAGCCCTTCCCATAATCCTCGACAGGATTTCAGCCCCTAGAATGAAAAGGCAGGAAGATAGGGGGTTCCCTTGCCTCAATCCTCTTGAAGGAGTGAAATTACCAAAATGAGATTCATTTAAGAGAGTAGAATAGGTGACAGATTGCATGCATTCTCTAACTATTTGGATAAAATCTTGAAGGAATCCAAAAGCACCTAACGTTTCACAAGAGAAGTCTCATTATATTCCATACGATCATATGCTTTTTACATGTCTAATTTTAAACCCATAAATTTTACCCTCGTCTTCTTTTAAAAGAATGGAGGATTTCATGTGTAATAATGTAATTATCTGCAATTTGTCGGCCTTTAATGACAACGCTCTGGAAAAGGATAATAAAGTATCACTTTTAATCTAATAGCCACCACTTTGGAAATAATTTTATATATTACATTGAGGGCTACTTTTCTTAGGAACAAGGACAATGAAGGTTTTGTTTATCCTGTTTAAGGGGAATTTATGTCTAAAAAGTTCTTTAACCAACAAGATTATATCTGGGCCTATAGTATGCCACATTTGTTGGTAGAAACCAGCCGGATAGCCATCCAGGCCCGGGGCTTTAAAATGGGCATTTCTAACTTAAACTGCCACCTCTAACAACCCATTGTTATCATATAAAATATTGCTCCAGTCAGTGAGATTCAGATGACCCCCATTGGATCGACTACATCTTGAACAAATGGGTAACTTCCTTATTTTATCTTTTTGGGAAAAGGAATGGACAAGATCATGTGTAAAACACAGTGATCAATCTAACAATTAGCCTGTTGAAATTGACTTCAACTATTTAGATAAAAGTAAATACCATGGGTTCTAGAGTTATATCAACAACGATTTGGATTATCAAAAGGTGGGTCCCACTTGAAACTTTAAGGGTTCATTTTCAAACTATCAACTAGTCTAAAAAGAGCTAGTTAAATTAGGTCTTAAAGTAAATAGATCCCAATGTTTCCCAGGTTGTGTTTGATCAAACTGGCCTGAAGCAATCATATTGGCCCTACGACAGACACAGTACATACCTGTGAAACAGGGGCTGCAATGCCAAAAAAGAGAGTGATTGGCTAAGGTTAACCTACCTTAGGTGCAAATCAAATTCGTGCGATTAAGGGCTACCTTTCGAAGATCTAAACTGTTCAAACAATGAGCCTGCTTAGGTAGATGGCTCATAAAAGAAATTACCGCTGGGGTACGGAGTTTTTTTCCAAAATGTGTGATAAAATATTATACCTGATAATTCTTATTAAGAAAATCAAATTTTCTTAATCATTGATTATTATTTTTATTTAAAATTGAGATTTTTACAGTTTTCTAATAATATTCAAAGAAAATTCCTACATTTGAAAAACACTCTACTGCAGTACTGGTTGTTTATGTTTCACATAGGAATGCAATTCTATATTGTTCTTATCTTTGTCTTAACAAGTAGACAATTTGTGTGTTAAAGGTTTGAGCAGAGCAATCCCAGTCTTTTTTTTTTTTCTGCAAACAGTTTTAGAATGCTGTTGAAACAGATTTTTTAATGCCCAAATACTACAAGTTTTGACCATGACCAAATTGATACTTTGATTAATATCGTGTTTGAGGCAAAGAGAGATTTAATCCAATGGTTTCGTTTTGGAAAGAGGACACATTGTTAGTTGTTTTTAACAATTTAGATTCATCATGTTCTCTCAAACACACAAGTGATTAACTTGAAGGACAAGAGATATCAGTGAACCCATATGAGATGCGATAACACATCTTATGTCGTCTAAAAAGTCCACAATCAATTCCTTTTCATCAAACTGCTCAACAAACACATAGATTATCTTCGACCAATAATGTCGTATCAATTATAACTTAATTTTCAAAATTCTGTAACCAACAGATACAATTTAGACCATCTTATTTGGTGAAAACTCTCTCAAACTTGCAATTATACTCTCTGAGCTTAAGAATAAATCTCGATGTCGAGAACAAATTTTTGAGCTTGCAACTGAATCATGTTTCAGTTATTTCTATATTCTGAAATGAGAGAATTGTTGAAAAGATCCATAGTTTTGGAGCTAATTCTCATTAAATTGTAGTCAAAGTAGAGTTAGTTTATGACATTATTGGACTAGATAAAAGATATGAATGAATATGGGTTTGGGAGAACATCTACTCATTGTAATGAATTGTGCCATAAATCTTTGTTCAGTTCTAGTCCTGTTTACCTTAAATGTTGGACACTTCCACAATATTCAACAATGAAATTTTGTTTTACATCTATGGCATGTGTTTAAAGCTTATGACTGATCATTCAATACATTTTTTCAGTTCTCCAATATATGGAAACAACTGGAAACAAATAATGGGATGTTACCTGAAACAAAACTTGCGAGTTCACGATCCTGATACCTTCAACCAGCGAAATATCTCTCTATGTAGTAATTAACACTTGGTTTGTAACTAAACCTTCTAAATATATCAGTCATATTCAGCGATAGTATGGCAAATTGGTACACAAAATATTCCTACAAATGGATAAGCGGGTGAATACAATAATACATTTCCAAGGGGATTGCCTGCCATCCAAATTTGCACATTTTAGGACCATTTGATTAAAAAATAAATTAAAAAGAAGGCACTATACACCGTGACAGCTTGTGTGAGATCTTGGGCGAGATGACTTTTACCATGGTCCCAAAGACGAAAGCTGTGGTCACAAATGTCACAGCTACCCACAGGGACACAAATGTCACAACTGCCACATGGTCCTAAGACAGCTTGTGTGCGATATTGCGTAGCTTCACTTTCAATGTGGAACAGTCCAAGATAAATATACCTGCACCCAAGCATCACATTTGCAGCCATATAAGAAAGGGTGAAAAAGGGTTCATGAGGAAATTCAGGTTACTGTCAAGTTCATTGCACCACTAGGTGCTTTTACTCATTTACAACATTGCATCAATAGATCATTGGACTCCCATCAGATGTACAAGGTACAAACTACAAAAAATGTTCATATCATAAAATCAACAAACAAGTCCTTTCACAATTTCAATCCTTGATCTATTTTTGCTAGTTAATGGAGTACAATTAAATTTAGGAGCTATGTAGACATAATGGATAGATTGGAATTGGGAAAGGGAATTTTCATGTACCCGACCCCAATGTAGTTGGGACAAAGTTTTTATGATGGTGGTGGTGATATGTAGCAGAAGAATATACCTTCTATGGTGCCGTACTATTGGCACAGCATGAACTTCTCCATTTCTCTGGATTCATCCCTTTTTCCTGTGCATCTGATTAGAATAGAATGCATAAGAATTTTTTTTTTGTCCATTTGATTAGAATAGAATGTTCCTTGGTTTCACGAGCATTGTTTTCTCTTTGCAACGTTTGGGCTTCGTTAGTTCTGACCTTGAACATGCCGTCTTAAGAAAGGACGGATCTGGATAATCTTTCAAACAAATATTGACACCGTCATTGTCAAACCTGTAAAGTAAAATCAAAAGGTTTTTAGTATCCCCACATCTTCCACGAAGAATAATAAGAAATTCAATAGTTCTTGCTTGTCAAGTAAGAACAAACGGGGGAATGACGACATTCTTGATAAGATTCCATAATAAACTATGGAGCATCATTGTGGACAAGCTAATTCTGTTTGGTACCAATGTTAGGAAGCCAATCTAAACCTGTAGAGCAACCATTCTGTATCAAAGAATTGAATTGTGAAATAGATAAAATTTTACAAAATGGTATCACGATAGCTTTCTACAAAACCTAAGCTGAATTCCACAAGCCATTCGAGAATCGCAAAAAAAAAAATCTAAACATCTTCAATTACCAAACCTTACCAAGGTGAGGTCATATTCGATTTAGAACCTACCAAAATTAGCATCCCATCCAAATAAATAAATGGCCCTCCTGATTTTCATCCCCACCCATTGAGTACTATCAAATTTATTGCCGTCAAGAACCAACTTGCGTGCATGTTCACCATCTCAAAACCCAATCAGAATGGGTGCATCCACTTTCCTAAGTAAGAAAATAAATGAAAAATAATGACAGAGAATAATAGGCTAGAAGTATTCAAATATCATCTTGCAACTGAATGGTCATGCTTATGAAATTGTAGACAAACATAAAATTGATGAAGACAACACAAAATATATTTAACCATTCAACTTATAAGATGAGACTTGCGAGAGTAGATATACTGATATAGCCTTCGTAATAAAAAGAAAAGTAATTATCACTTCCAATAACTGTGATACACAAAGTACAGGAGCAAAAAAGATGCCAGCACTTAAGTTCTTAAATGACCTAAAAGATAAAATGATGAAATGTGAAAGCTACTGCTTGCAGTTAATGAATTTAAAGCAATAAAGAACTGAAACTACTAATCATTTTGACCGATTCAATGAAGTTCTAATTAATAAAATCCCATTATCTCTCAAAGACTAGAAAAAGACCACACTCATACTAACATTTTTTTTTTTTTTTAATGGTCACTCATACTAACATTCCTTTCTTAATATAGACTTGACATAACTAAATAAAGCAGTAGGAGGTTTTGACCTGGAGCTTACCTCTAAAATTGGCTTTTCCCTCTCCCTTAACAAAATCCCTAATTTTCCTTGAGACCTTCTCCATGTTAGGGGAAATGAAAAAATTGCCCAAATTTGTATGGAATGTTTTGAAAATCTTGAATGCCTTTTTTTTTTTTATTACTTCCACACACTTCATGTGAGTGGGATGTATAGAACTCCGTCATGGGATGTGGTTGTTTATGCAATGGTTTATATGATGTGGTGGTTTATGTATAAATTTAATCAATGTTTCTTTGATATGTGACATAGTGTAGTATAAGTTCGATGTAATATGAGAAGTTTGATAGTGTTTTTAAATATGGAATTAGTGAATTTAGGGGTTGGTTTGTAGAGAAGGTCAAGTGTTTGATGAAATGCTCCTAGTTAAAGACTAGTTAGTTTCTTACATTCGATACGGGTTGATTTTTTTTATTAAATACAGAAATTTGAATGAACATGTTTTTAGTGTTTATAATAACTCCTTAAAGTATGTGAATTATAAGACTGTTTTGTAATCAAAGGCCCCTAACGGGGTTAGCGAGGCAAAATGGAATTGGAGTAGACAACTATACTAGATAAACTCGAAGGAATTGGCTGGGTATACATATGGATGACTGGAATTTTATTTTATTTTTTGAAAAAATGTGACAAAAGAGATCCATAATCATTTTATCTTTCAAGCAAGTATTCACTTGTCCAATTTGGTTTCCAAACAAGAAATTATAAACAATCTAGTGTGGAGAGGTCATATGCTGAAACTTAGCACAATCAATGTTTTTATGCAAAGTGTAAGCCTCTGAGAAATAAAGTTAGAAAAATAATAATGACTTGGGTTTTAGCACTTTAAAAGTAGGGAACTTTTTACTTCCAAAAAAATCTGGAACCATCTGATCTGCATTATATCAAAGGAGTAGTGACTCTATGAAATGGGTTGTCTGACTCTAAAATTCTGTTGCATCAGAATCTCTTGTTATGGGTTCCAAGTTTAAGAGGTGGGTTCTATAAGTTAGGAATTTTCTTTTACTTCCAAACTTTTCAGAACTGAAATATGGTATTTGGAGTATGTAATCCATGTGGAATGAAGTGAAAAGCATTTCTGAAAAAAAAGAAAAAAAAAAGAGCAAAACAAAGGGAAGAACAACGAAAAAACTAAATATAAAAAGAAATATGAAGCCGAAAGACTCCTTCCCTGGCAAGAAAAAAGCATTTTTTAATTGTGAAAACTAAAGTGGGAAAACAGGTACTATGTTGTCTAATGGATCTGAAAATAATCACCATGTTCTAAGACATAAAACATAGATAGATTTTGTTACATGACTGCTTATTTGCAATTTTGGTAGACAGTGGTTGCTTCAAGGGTAGCCAACCTCCTTAGTCAGTTTGAGTAACACAAGGAAAACAAATGCATTATCTGAATAAATAAATAAAAACAGACATTAATTATACCATCCATCACTTCCTACAAGTTAGCAACAGCCCATGACTCTTCACACCACCAGTAATAGCAGTAGCCAACATGTTGGCAACAGGCCAAACAGCTCACCCACTAATAACTACACAAACACAAACATGGAAAAATCACACCATAACTACATAACAAATAGAATCACAACTTTCCTAACCAAATAGAACAAAAACAGAACATGGATTAAGCACCGGTGGTACGTAAAAAAAATTCCTCTTGCATATACAAAACCAACAACTTATTCATGCTCCCCTGTGCTTTGTATGTGTCCAAACCAGAAAAGATATGCAGAAAATGTCACAACGCAATTATTATAAATAAAATAAAAAAAAAATACAAATCTTATCCACGTGATTGGGCAACAACACAGTTTAAATAGTCATAGTATCCTATAAATGGTAATCCTTATCTATAACAAATGAGAAACACACATTCAGTCATATTGCAAGAGAAAACTAGTACTCAAAGCCGTACTGATGGGGAAGATATTTACACTCAATATCATCTCAACAGATCTTCTGTTCTTTTTTTTGTCTTTTTTTTTTTTTACAGAACTCATTTCCTTTGCAACATGTTGTAGATAGAATAGAAGAATGCCCTACAAAGGCCACCCATACCATATGGACTTCTTTTTTTTTTTATGCACATAAATTTCACCCTAAGATGTGAACAAGATGGTTCAAGTCCACCTCAGACATATAGGTCATAACAAAACCACTTCACTCATAAAAGGAAAACAGATGGCATCTAAATTGGACCTTAAACAAGAGACCTTTCCAATTTGGTTGAAAATTGAAATATCATATAGAAGGGCAACAAGGCTCTACCAAATATTTCTCTAGACATTCTAGTTGAATAGGAACTTGGTTTTGTACAACTATTTCCTAAATTAAAAATTAAAAAAAAAAAATAGCAATGACAATAATAATAGCAATAGACAAGCGAGAACAAAAACCTCTCAATGAAAAAGTGATGGTGCTGTGAACTTACCTTTTGGAAATTGGGCCACTCAAGCTCATCTTACAAATAGCCTATGCAAGTCGAAAGCCCAATCAAATAGGCTCCTTTATTCATTATACAAACACTTGCACACACAGAAAGAAATAGATCAGGTTTCTTACATTCGGGATATATTTTAAACATAATATAAACCATGATAAAGCTCTTGAGCAAATTTATTGTCAAAGAAAGATTCCATATGAATGTGATTTTTCATAGACTTATAGATGAAGCTAAATTGAGCATGATAAATTATGGGGAAATTTCCAAGCATACAAACAATAGGAAACATTTTTTTCAAAAGAAAGAAAAGGAACAAGAACTTTAGCCGTAGTGAGAACAATAGTTTCTAAACTTGTAACAGAGATGTAACAAAAAGCCCACTTAAGGGGACAAGCATATTGCAAAAAAGATGAACTGGTTGAGACATTTCATCAAACACTTGGTGGGCATATGAGATTGAATTCAGACTTATCCAACAAAGACAATAGTTTTTTTTTTTGGGCTTGCATATCAATAAACAAAGGGAGATCATCATCTCTTTGTTTGAGATTTTAAGTTACCCTCTAGACTGAGTCCATGCCTGTGATTCTGTGTTCTAAGCAACCCATTAATGAAAAACAAAAACAAAAAAACACGTAGTGCTTATTTCAAAGAAATTTCAAAAGAAGTATTGAAGACGAAGAAGAAAAGAGATGTAAAAGAATTGAAGAAATGTAAAGAGATATTTACCTGTTCGATGTAGCTTATGACAGTGTCATCCTTGTGCTTGTTTACTATTTCCTCTGGTTTCAAAGCTTGCATTCATTGTATGGTCCAAATTCAAGACAGGCAGCAACACTTTTTCATCATCTACCATGGTGATTCAGAGAAAAAAGGTTGGAGTCGTTGCTTGATGTCATTGTCTTCCCACTCCAATGCCTCCCACCATAAACTCCGTCCTTCAATCACCTTTAGCGCAGGTGTTACAATATTGGTGCCATTGGAGAGGAAGGAGAGACTCTTCAACTTGGGACATCCACTAATTCCAATAGTTTCTAGTGATGGCCATTCGAAATTAGAAAGCCCTCGCCAAACACTAACCAATTCCGGAAGAGACCCGAGAAAAATTTTCTTGATATTAGGGAGGATGAGACTATCATTATTATAACTTATAACATTATGGGTATCGCTTGCGACAGACATTGACATCTCCTCCTCTTCAATTTCTATTATCTCTTCCATCGTCCCACAATTAACAACACAGAGGGATTCTAAACTACAAAGTTGTCGAATAATACCCAATTGGAAAACCTTCTTCAAGTTTTTACAACTAGATAAATGTAGATCTCTTAGTTTGGAGAGGCTTCCGGGCAAAAAAGGACCATCGCATAACCTCCTCAATTCAGGAAGATTCTCAAGCGTAAGAATCTTCAAGTTGGGTAGTAGTGCACAATTCTCTTGTTGCTCATCTCCATCAAAGAGAGTTTCCAATTTATCACAGCCAATTACCCAACATATTTTCAACCCATTCATGTTTGCCAGGCCCAACTCTAATAGCTTTCTTGCGGTGCTGTGCTCCTGTAGATGAAAAAAGGAAGAACGAGCAAGAGTCTCCATAATGGCGGCATGTGACATCCCGAGGCCACCTTTATATACCAAACATCTTTCCCATTCTTGACCAAAACCATAACAACGAGACGATCTATCCCTTATCTCAATGCCAACGCGAAACTGGAATCTCCTAAACCAGGAGATTGCTTTCACCGATTTGCTATGACGTAGAAAATGCTCGAGACACTCCACTTTTGGAAAGTATGCATCGAGATAAGCAAGATGTTCCAGCCTGCATAATTCTTCAACCATGACTTCCATGCTTTCATCACCCCATTGTTCCTTTTCAACAGACAGTGGTTTAAGGTCAAAAGAATCTACTTCAGAAGTATACACATACAAGCTCAGTTCTTCTAAATATGGAAGCTTTGGAATTATTTCAGTTGGAACTCTCAACTTCATGTTCCATTCTTTAGTGCCCATGCCAATTTGCCAACATTTTTTAAACCCCACTGTCAAACGTTTCAAACGAGTTAGTTCCCCAACCTCTCTAGTTAGATATTTAATTGCTGTGGAGCCTCCCAAATGAAGCACCACTAGTTCCCTGAGCACTCCTACTTGGTAGGGAAGTTCTTCTGATTTACGACAATTCCTCAGATAAAGACCGCGGAGATTAACCAAGTTCCACAAGGAAGACGGCAAGGACTTTATTTCTGTCCGACCCAAGTCTAGAATACATAGAGAATGCATACATTCAAAGAAGGGATCAGGGATCATTGTTAGCATATCATTATCTTGCAACAATAATGTGGACAAAGTACTACAGTTTGGTCTCTCCAGAAAACAGCCCAAACTACATCCCATTAATGATATCTTTTGTGATTGCAACCATTCCTTCTCGCCTGGTGGATGCTTTACATGCTTACCAGTTTTTACTAAGAACCCTGAAGCTTCTTTCAATGCAAAATCCCTTATAATGTCATGCATTTTGACATGCTCTTCATTATAACCTCTCTCCAACAATGATGCATCGACAAGATTCATTACCATGTGGCGACCATCATCCCGTGCCTCTTCGATGCTATCAACTCCTTGAATGTAGCCCTCCAACCAATAATACTCTGCCAATTCATCTATCAATATTTGACAGTCTTCTGGGTACAAAGAGCAGTACAAAAACAAGTTCCTTTCATAGCCTTCATTTGGTAACCGATCATAACTAATTCTCAAGCAGGAGAACACTTCCTTTTCCATGCCTTTAATTTGAGACGTAGATGGTAATTGCAGTTTCCTTAGCGTGTTCCTCCACACACCAACATAACTAATCTTTCTCAATGATGAACCAATAACGATGATGGCAAGTGGTAAACCACTACATTTTTTTTATGATGTCTCTAGCAATTGGTTCGATACAAGGAGACAAAGCAACATCTCCAGCTTTTTCATTGAAGAGGCTCCATGCCTCCTCTTCAGATAGTTTCTCCATTTGTATTTCCACATCTATTTCCATCTGCCGACATACGCCACAGTCTCGAGTGGTCAACAAGACCTTACATCCATTATCTTGATTTAGAATTGGGATCCCAACATCAGACAAATCTATTCTTTCCCAAATATCATCTAAAATCATCAAGAACTTCTTCCCACTTAAATGGTGATATATGTTTTCTTTGAGCCAATCGTCAGACATATCTATTGCAGTACATTTCAAACGTTTTGCAATATCATTTTGCACATTACTTCGACTTCCTTCTTTTGAGATAGTTACCCAGATGACGATGTCAAACATGTGGGATTCTACTAGTCGATTGTTCAGCAATTTTAGAGTTCTTGTCTTGCCAATGCTGCCCATCCCCCAAATCCCAATCTTTTGGATTCCGGCATCTTCTATAAGCCCCATTATGCTGTGCAATCTAGGCTCGGAGTCGGTTGATGAATTGATTTCTACAATTTGTGGCTCAACTTTCTCCAATGGTGCATTAGAAAACTCATTTCCCTTCAACTTTGGTCGTTTATTATTAAGATCAATGATTTCCTCGATAACATCACCTACACGTTTGCCCAATGTCGGCTTCAAGAAAACATTAGAACACCGCATATGCACGCCTTTAATGGACTGCACCTCAACTTCTAACCTTTTCACATCTTCAAGCCACAATTTACTTTCGCTTGTTGCCACATTTGGTGATTCTCTAGTTATTTTTTCCAAATCATCCCTCCGGGCAAATAAATGCTGTGCATTTTTGTCCAGTTGTTCCATTTTCTTTTCAGGATTTGTAATGTAAACAATTTGGTTACCAAAAATATCATAAACTAGCTTCCCAGTTTCTAAAACTGATTTAGTTGTATCCTTGCCTGTTAAGAAACTACAAGACAATTAGCAAAAGATGAAAAATAGCATCAATACCATCCAGATTATGTAATACTCACAAACACATGTAATGGTTTGGATATTCAAAATGACAAGTGTCAAGCAACTGTGAAAGAAAATAGTACTTGATATGAAGATTTTGCTATATATATTGAAATTCCCAAACGAGTGATGTTGCTCTTTGGATATATGTGTGGACTTTATCTATATATACAAGTAATACAGTCTTTTAGTATATCAGTCAACCACCTTAATTGACGGTCAAACCTATCTTTTTACGTCAAATCCAACTAGCATATTTATAAAGGACACAAATGTTGTTACCTTATACCTCTTTGCAGCAGACACTATTTGAAATTAAAGTAACTTTAACCAAAATGTTTTACAATATTCACCTTCATCTAAATAGAGTTAGCATGGTATTCTTACCATAGTTTCCTTTTCAGGGTTTTTTGTTTTTTTTTGGGTAAAAGTTTCCTTTCCAAGGTTAGAGTTCAAAAATTACAGTATTGCAGGAGGTATTAACAGAAACCCAAAAAAATCGGGGGGTTGGGGGGTGGGGGGGGAGGATGAACAGAAACCAACATATTAACTAGAAGAGTCACATAGTTCTAAGAAAATAGAAGGAGAAAAATGTGACGCCCACCATTGAAATAATCATACATGTGCTGGCAAATCAAGTGGATCACTATAAAGCTGCAGTAAAATTTTAGTCTTAAGGCCTGCTACGATTGACTTTATGGTCAGACTATAGTCAATATAAGTGATTTCTAAGTCTAAATGAGCTGTTTGGACTTTTTGAAAATTTTAAAATATTCTATCACAAGTTTCTGAGAATTTTAAATGATATTCTATCAAAAATTTTGAAACTTTTAAATGATATATAATTGCATATTCAACGCTTTCAAGGGATTCATTAATTCAAAAATACATAGAGCTAAAAATTTGACTGATACTTGAATCTATGGGTGTGGTTAGAGATCATGAGGACCACTCGTTATATGTGTGCTAGCGAAAAGAAACATTGATAGAAAGGAGAAAATCTAAAATCTAGGATCAAGAATATATGAGGGTCAAAACCAATAATCTAGAAAGTATCATAATTTGTTTAAAATCAATTGTAAATTTCAGCTTCAATTTTTTTAAAAGCAAGATATTCTTTCAATGGGCACATCAAATTTTCAGATATTCTTATAGTTTTTTATTGATTTATTTCGGTGGATCTCATATTTTGTAATAATTGTTTAAATTAGTTTTTAATGTTTTGATTTGGTTCTGTCATGAATAAAATTTTAAAAAATAAAATAATGCGAAATTTACTCGACAAAATCACCCTTGAGGGCCCCTAAACCTTTGAAACTGGAGTGCTCCCCTGGGGTCTCTCTCTCTCTCTATATATATATATATGGAGATGTTCTTATGAGAGAAATCTCTCACCTTAAATGAGCGATTGGGTGGGGACCCTCACATACATATCCAATGCCAACAACTTAAATGTGAATGCCCCCACCCCTATCTCTCATAGATATCTCTCATAAGAGCATCTCCCATATATATATATATATCGTGGCTCATCTGCACACTACAATGGGCGCGAAACCCATTTTTCCTTTAAAAAAAAAACAGCTCAATCCCCTTTTTATTTCTTCGCAATCTTGTAGGCCTCAGTCCATGATCCAAATCTTGTCTCTACCTAGAATGCACTGTTTATTTTTAGTATAGTTTTGGGGTCCAGGAACCCACTAAATTATACAGAAACCAGAAATCATCTCTTCTTTCGCTTCCCACCTCATATATTATATATACACATCTAGTTTAAACAAATGTAGTACAATGAATGACTAATGAGAATGATATGAAGTTTGTGTTTGCAGTAACACATCGTTATGTTTCAATATTTAAAACTTAATATGTAAATCCTCATTTAAACTCAACCCATTGCCATCCCTAATTACTATAGTAAATTTTTAGTGGGAGGGAGTAATCCTACATAAATCCATTTTTATCAATACGAGGCCCATTTCATTAAATCTAAATCAATCACAAAGACAATCAACACTTGTCCTTATAAATGGTTATAATGGACCCAATCCATGCACAACCCCCTATTTGTTGACACGGAAAAATGTCACTTATGCCTCTTCATACATTTTAAACATCAAAGAAGTCGCATGAAGCTGCATCAGGCCACATAGAATGAGCAAAGGTACTTCAAGCATCAAATCCTCTCAAAACCATATGAAAACTCCAAGATCCTTCAATACAGCCCAAAAGAGTGTACACATCAAGTTCTGGGCCATTTCAACATCATTGGCCTGACTTCACCCCTTCATCACTCCTTCAGCAGCCAAACAGGAGCTCCCGACAACAGTAAAGTTGGAGACCTTGTTTCACAAGACAGAGGATACAGTTGGTCTCAAAACACCACCATAATGCTCTACATCAAATTTCAGGCCATTCTGTAATCGTTTGGCCCGAAATGCAAAAGTTGTATTCTCCTAACGACAAAGTTAGCCTTTCCGGCGACAATAGCATAGGAGACATCAAATTGTTAATCAGAACTTGTAGATGGTCTTAAAACACTCCCAAGAGGCTCTATGTCAAATTTTAGGTCAATTCAACACCGTTTGACTTAACATCAATTTTCAAGCAGCAAAACCAGGCCTCTCGGTGACGGAGACAACCGAAATCATTACTCTTCAAACAAGGCATATGAATGGTCCCAAAATACTCCCAAGGGGCTGTATATCAAGTTTCATGTCAATTCAACGTCATTTGACCCAACTTTGGCCCCCGGTAACTAAAATAGGTGTCCAGGCGACAGAGCCCCTCGGGACCATGATTTGCAAATAAGAGTTGATGGATCATCTTAAAGCGATCCCACGAGGCTCCTTGTTAAATTTCAGGTTAATTGGACGTCGTTTGACCATACATTAAAGCGCGACATATCCCTCGCGATGAAATTGAATCTACTGGCGACAAGACCCCTAACGACTTCAAAATTCAAACAAAAGACTAGAGCTGGTCTTATTTCTTACTCATGAAGATTCACCTAGGTTCTCATGTCACTCCGACATTGTTTGGCCTAATTTTGGCTTCTGTGACAAATCAACACCCATGAGCGACAAATTTTTTGGCTTTCTCGAAAAATCAGAGTCTTCGCCCCTCATTTTGCGCGGCTTCTCATCAAAATTTATGTAGGAAAATCATGCCGAGAAATGTACAAAAATACCATAAAAAAATATGCCAAAAAGAGAAAAAATAAGAAAAAGGTCGAAATAGTGATCAAACGGGCACAAAAGGCCGCCGGCGACCACGAAAATCCGAGGTCGCCGGATTTATGCAAAAACCCATTTTCGGGTCCCTTTTTCATTTTTTAGCCATCTGGCCTCTATGATTTTTTGAAAATCTGATTTTTGGGGCACGAAATCCGTCGATCTTTATCAACATCACGGATTCGCCATCAAAATCATGGGGGTTCATCATTGGATACCTCAAAATCATCATCCGGCCAACCGAAAAAGCATGCTTTCTACGCGATCGATCGAGAAATTAAGAGGATGGATGGTATTGGCCCAACGGAAAAATCAATGTTTGAAATTCCATGATCATCTAACAACAATTAATGTGAGAAATTCATCAACGATCAAGACTTCTTACGTCGCGGGTAGAATTCCAAAAGTCACAACATGGCTCGAGACTCTTCAAATGCTTTGGCGGCCACTTACTGCGGTTAATGATCTATTTTTATGACAATTTAATGCAGTTAATTGCCCATTATCATTGAGGACTCAATTAGAATCAAAGAAACAGTTACAAGTCAAAGCAATTATGGTATTAAACCCTGTAACTCCTTTCATGGTGAAGATTAAAAGCGAATAATGGCCCATTATTCTCCAACAGCAATAGAATTCAAGAAAAATGAGTTACAAAAGGAGATGCAAAACCATAAATCCAAAGCATATAACTCCTCCCATCATGGAGCGTTAATTCATTTAAAGCCCAAAACTCTCCACATGCCCACCAAAAGCCTATAAAAGGAGGCCATTTCCACCATTCCAATGTATGATTCTACATTGTTGCTACTAGCTCCTACGACGGTTTCTCCCTCGCTGAAGAAGTTCTGCAATAACCACCATTATGAGGTGATTGAAGACCCAGCCCTTTCCTTCTCTCTCCATGGCTTAGACGTGGCTCCTAACTCGTCCACTTGGATTTTTATTGAATAATATAGAATCTCTATTCGATCCTTTTTCTCTAAAAATCTGAGGATCAAGCCTTACCAAAGAATCAAAAGCATCCTCTGTTATCATTAGAAGGATGACGGAGAAGCCCAAATAAGTTTTGCAACCGTCAATATGAATGAGTCCTCACAATCTCCTAAGAAGTTAGACTCCTTTGTAGTTTTAAAGAGACACAAAAAAGAACTAGTCTTGTCTTTTTCGATGAGAATTGTAAATCCCCTCTCATGGCAACAAAAATCACCTCTCACGGTAAACACAAAATCGCCTTTCACGGCAAAAACATCGCCTTTCACGCAAACAAATGAAATTCGCCTTTCACGGCATTCAAAAATTCAAACTATTTCTCTTTTTTAACACATGTGCAATGAAAGTTAGAAAAAAAAAGTTTATTTTCTTTTCAAAATGAAAAGGTTGATTTACCGATCATCGCTTGTTATTTTCAAGTAGAATAGAAAATTTGGGATACTTGTACAGAAACGAAAAGCCGGTGTTCGCTCATCTCGTGTCACAAAAGGGTTAGCCGCCACGAATTCTCACATCCGTTGACCTTGGTAGTCCCGGAACAAACATGAACACTATTAGATTGATGAGAGCTTCAAATACATCATTAGGCTTTATGTGCATGGGAGAATTTGAGAGAGACAACTGGGACATGGGATAAAATAATGATATATTTATCTTTCTTTAATGAATGAAGTGTAAAGTTATCATTTTCATGAAAAAAAATCAACACAACTTGTTTGGTGGTCGCCTATTCTCATTATGACTTGTGATTTTGGGGATACGTGTCGGATGTGAATTTTGATCCCCCAAGGACATGGCTTGAGAAATCTCAATTCATTAATATATATGCTATTTAAATTTTACATTAAAAATAAAGATTTCGACTACCCTCAAAATCGATGAATCACGATCGCCAGCTACAGCCTATGGTAATGGCCGTAACACCATTCTTCGACGAAAGTCAAAGAAAAATGGGAGAAAATAAAGTGGGTGGGTTCTTCCTCTTGTCTAATGTGCTGCAGGAAATACACGACGGTTATCTTGTTGCATTGACTTAGGTCTCTCTAATATTGGGTCAATTCAGGGTCATGAGTAAGGTCCAAATAAGGGTTAATCCTCACATAGCTTAACCATATTAGATCCAAGTAAAACACTAACTAAAGTAAAGAAAATAAGAAAGGGGGGAGGTGCCAAAATTTTAGAAGAGGATCGGCCACATTCCCGGGTACCCTCTTTAAATCCCCTTGGCTAAATAGGGTTAAAAGGCTGATTTTTCAAACCAAAATGATGATGCAGGTGAGATTTCGATTAGTGATTTATGTGTTTTTGTTTGCGATACACAGGTGATAAAAATTGAAAGGGAAATGGGCCGAAATTGATTGATTGGGTGGCCGATGGGCTGAGATTGATTAAAGGTGGCCGTTTGATTGAGGGTGGCTGATGGGCCGTGATTGATTAAAAGTGTGTGTGTGAAATCACTCATCTCATTGGTTTTGTAGTTTTTATTGATTTTTGATAATGGGGCTAGAAGGGCCTAACTTGGGGTTTTTACTTTGATTTACGTGATTAGTGCTTTATTACTGATCATTGGATTAATCCTAACCTAAAGTCCTAGACTGCCCACATCAGCTTTCCCAGTCTCCTAACCAAAAATGAAAAGTGATTTGACATAGCCTAATGCTCTAAGCTACCTAATGGAGAAATCCAATCTAATCCTAGGGTGTAAATGACCCAAGTTCGATGGTTTCAGCGCCTAAATGACTTGTTAAGTGTGACTTATGTCGGTTTGATTTTTTTTAAGATATTGTTCGATTAAAAGTTGGATTAAGGATGGATTAGGGATGGATTAGGGTTTTGTTTTATCTGCTCAGGGTTATGGAGTTTCAGGTTTTAGTTCGGGAATCAGAATAATGTCGAAATCAGCAAGATGGGGTCAACAGGGAGGTTGGGCACACTCATAGTGGCGCCGAAGTGGCTTTTGATGACTTGGGAGTACCTGCAGTGGCACCCAAGTAGCTGGTTCTGTACGATTCGACCACTGATGATGATATCGACTTTATTTCTGAATTTCAAAGAGTTTTGGTTGATGAAGGTTTCTATTTTTAGTGTTGTTTTAGGTCTGAATTGATTTTACTTCAATGTTTTAAGTTCGGGACTTGAAACTCAGCTGGAATTCTAAACTTGGGGCAGACAGTGGACTTGAGCACACCTGTGGGCGCCTAAGTGGTTTTGTACACTTGGATGCACTAGCAGCGGCGCCCAAGTGGTGGTTTGACACTCTTCGGATGTCCGGCTCTAATACAGGGTTCCAGAAGGGTTTGACTTGGTTGAATATTTAATTTCAGGGCTGTTTTGGATTACGTGATGTAGATTTGGGCCGAATTTCAAGACAAAACTCAAACTCCAATTCCAAGGGTTAAAACAGGACTTGGGCACACCTGTGGGGGTGCCTAAGTGTCTTTGGGTGACTTGGGCGCACCTATAGTGGCGCCCAAGTGGTATTTTTTGGATTTTCAGTAATTTCTGAGGTTGTTTTGTTAGGACTTGAAAGGTCTAAGTGTTTTTTTGGTTGAGGGATGTTTTGATTCTTTGATTGTGACTAATTAATTGTTCTAATTAGGTTTTAATTAGGGTCTTGATTAAAGATTGGAAATTAGGATGTTAATTAGGGTTTAATTATGTGTTTTGATTATGTTTTAATAATTAGGACTGATTAATTAGGGTTTTATTTAATTATAGTTTGTTAATTAGGTCTTGCTGAATTAGGGTTTTGATTTAGAGTTTGATTAATTAAGGTTTATTTAAGATTTGATTAGGGCTTATTAGATTAGAGTCTATTAAATTAGAGTTTATTAAATAGGATGATTTATTTAGGATTTGGTTGAAAGAGGGATTTGAATTAGATTTTTTTTATTAATTAAGGTTTGATTAATTTTAATTTTATTAATTAGGAATTTTAATTAAGATTTGTTAATTAGGGCTTTGATTGGGTGTTTTAATAAGATATTTTAATTAAGTGTTTTTAATTATGTGTTTTAATGAAGTGTTTTTAATTAAGTGTTTTAATGAAGTGTTTTTATTAGGTGTTTTTAATTAAGATTTAGGGGTTTTTAATGATTTTGTGATTTTTTAAGTGAATTAATTGTTATGTTTGGATTATCTCAGTTGATTTCAGTGTTTAGTGCACTTAGGCGAGAATATTGAGAATTATTTTATCTACCTAATAGTTAGGGCTTTTAGTGATCTCTTTTAATTTGTTTTTGGTTCTCTTCTCTGACTTCTTAAAAAGCAAGATGAGAGAAATTGTGGTATTTATGTCTTATGATTATTTTGATGTTTTTATGGTTATAGTTTTTATTTTATTTTATTTTTTATGATCCTAAAATTCCTAATGTGATGTGTGTGACAAACTGGCAGTTTAGAGTGCACCAATCAACCAAGTTTATCACCGCAAGCATAATATCTAGCTAAATGCAACGCGGAGGGTCACAGACTAGCGCCGAGATACAAAAAGGAGACCTGGACGCACTAGCAGTGCCGCCCAAGTGTTTCAGGCTACTTGGGCGCATACATAGTGGTGCCCAAGTCACTCAGGGCATTTGGGAGGGCCAGCAGTGGTGCCTAAGTCACTTTCTGTGGGGTCTTCAGCAAGGTTCAGTGTATCGCAATGTGTTTCAGCAATTCTTGGCGTTGTTTTCAACTTCCAACAGTTAATGCGAATGCCTAGTATGAAATACAAATAACATAGTTTTCAGATCTGAAAACTATCAACACAAGAATTGAGATTCGAAGGGCAGATCCCAATTACAAAGGACTTGGGCGCACCTGCAGTGGCGCCCAAATGGCAATCTAGTACTTTTCAGGCTTTTTCAAAGTATTCCGATTTATTTCAGTATTTGTAGCTCGGTTTTTGACACACGATCACATATCCAAGTGCCTTGATATTGTTGCAAATGATAGAGGTTTCGGATCTGAAAACGATCAACATGGAAATCGAGATCTGGGGCCCAAGTGCTTCTTTACTATTTTTTTATTTATTTTCAGATCCGGATTTCTAAAAGTAATGGCTACCCTAATGATGGATGCAAGATCTAATGCAAGCTACGAATTAACATATGCATATCTACATGATGCAAAGTTCCTAAGCATGTTTCTATATGCAATATACGATGAACAATAATTAGAAAAAAAAAGGGATCTAGGGTTACCATTGTGTAGATTCGTCCCTTACTGTTCTAAGTTGGAGCTTCTTTGAGATCCATAGTCTTTCTTCTCCAAAAGCTTCCTCCTCCCTCTCTCTAGATCTAGGGTTCTTGGCTCTTCAAAGAAGAGGAGGCTATCCCTAATGCTCTCTCTTGAAATAATGGAGGCTCCCTTGAAAAAGAAGGCTAACGATAGCTTATATAGAGGTTTAGGGTGTCCAAGAGGGTTTAGGGCTTTTGTTTGCATGAACTTCTAAAGGTTTAACGCATTCCAAGGCGGTTTAATGTGTCATTTCTCAAATTAGGGTTTTTGGGTGATGTGTGGGCGCCCAAGTGGCATTGTAGGTGTTGGGCGCGCGCACAGATGCTCCTATGTGTAACTCACTAAGTTTTAGGGGTCCCGCATTGAAAACATGACTTGGGCGCATCCATAGTGGTGCCCAAGTGATCTTTTAAGGTTTCAGAAGCATGGGTTCAGTTCGGGGTTGGTTTCAGAAACAGTGGAAGTTGGGCTTGGGCGCACTTGTTGGGGGGCCTATGTGGTTTCGGGGGGGGGGGGGGGGGGGTGTGCAGGTGTTGGGGGGTGGTCGCAGATCACTTGGGCGCAAATGTGGGGCGCCCAAGTGGAATTCACAACCTGGGCAGTGGCATCTCAGCACAGTTATGGGGCGAACTTCGAATGGCCATATCTTTTGATCCGTTGGTCGGATTTTGACATTCTATATACCGTCAGAAAGCTCTCGGAATGTAGAATCCAAAGGCCCATACATCCTAATGATCACAAGTCAAGAAAAGGAAGGGACATTTGGAATAAGGGTTTTAGCCTCCTAACTTAAGGTAATCGGGCCAAAACCAGGGTTGGACACATCTGTGGGAGCGCCCATGTGGATTTCCAGGGGAACTAAGGACATGGGCGCACCTGTGGGGGCGTCCAAGTGGTTTTTCAGCGGGGTCCTGGGGCGAACTTCCGACGGCCATATCTTATGACCCGTTCATCGGATTTGGACATTCTACATATCGTCGAAAAGCTCTCGAAACGTAGAATCTACTGGTCCATACAATCTAATGATCAAAGGTCTAAAAGAGGAAAGGTTATTTGGATGAATGATTCTCGCCTCCTAACTCATGCTAATAGTATCGTACTTAGGCAAAACAAGTGTAATCTTTCTAGGATCAACCTAAATGTGTTCTAAGTGGTTGGAAAAAGGTTTGAATAGTGTCGTGATCCTCTCCTTGTGTGAATAGTGGGTTAGACTCGATGTCTCGCCGCGATTCGTCTTTTCTCTCACGAATTTCTAAAAATCGTTGAACTAAGTCCAAAATCAACAACAAGCATCTTCATCGTCGTTAATTAATATGAATTACGCAATTGATCATTTAATTATGGGTGAAATGGGGACATCACAATATGCGACAAGTATTTAAGGCTATCATAGGGGGCCAAATGAGGTGTCGACAATATGGAAGGTATTAAAATGAAAAGCCAGGGGTGTAAATGCGAATATTGAAACCATATGGGCCTATTTACAAATTCTATCAACCCTAGGGGGGTGTATACAAAAAAATCTATTTTATAAAAGCCAAAAATACTGTTACCTCTTGTTTGCAGCAAACAATGTCTGAAATTAAAAGAACTTTAACCAAAATGTTTTACAATATTCACCTTGATCTAAATAGAGCTAGCATGGTATTCCTACCATAGTTTATTTTCCAAGGTTAAACTTCAGAAATTACAGTATTGAAGGGGGTATTTTTTGTCCTCTTAAGTATGCTTCAATATGAGTAGGATCAAGTCGGGTTGGGTTGAGGCCAATGTGAGCCCAAACCCTACACAATCCCAACACAACTTGAACCCAAACCTGACTTTTAAACTGACCTCTCAGCCCGAGCAACAATCTAGGTTCAATTGATGTAACCCAACTCAATCAGCCCTCATATCTTTTAACCCCTGCCAAAAACCCTTGAGCCAAATACCCTTGGCTTCATGGATAATAGGCAGAAACCTGAAGCCCACAACGTAATCACTGTACTACTAAAATAACCCAGGAAAAACCAAAAGCAGATGAGCAGAATCCAACATATAAAATGGAACATTCACATAGTTTGAAGAAAATAGATGGGGAAAAATGAGAGCCCCATACTGAAATAATCATAGATGTGCTGGCAAATCGAGTGGATCAGCTATAAAGTTACCTTAAACTTTTAATCTTATGGTCAGACTATAGTCAATATAAGCGATTTCTGAATTCTAAGTCTATATGAGTTGTTTGGATTGTGAGGTGTGGCTTTTACTCACAGATTCAGGTGGTGAATTCATGACTTTCTATATTTTGTAATCACTAACGACCCTTTCGTCTATTTAAATTACGGCTTGATCAAGAGAAATGGGCTAAATCAGAAACTGGACGGTCAAGAAGGGCTCAAAACAGATTCCAATATTAGTTATATATGTGTAGAATAAAAAGAGAAGCAAAAACAACACCCTAATGCCCCAATTGGTTCATCCCATGAACCCCATTCAAGCTTCAAAAGGTCCAACAGCCCACAAATGTGCAGACATGCAGCTGGTCCTATAGATGCATACATGCATGGGGCCCACAGATTCTGTACCCCAAGTTGCTAAAATGAAGTTGTGCTGATGTGCACAGACCTCTTTCGTGTTTCCTTCCTCCAGATTTTAATTTCTTTCAATTTTTTTTAAAAATTTTTTAAGAGTAGTATACATATGTAACAGGGGCACCTCAACTAAATCACAAGACAGGAAGAGGGCCAAAAATATACGGAAAAGAAAGAAAGCCAAAAGGAAAACTATGAACCCACAAAACAAGTCAGCTGTAACTAGGGCCTAGGGGAACTCTTTTACGTTCAAGTTTTTTTTTCTTTTTTTTTTTTTGGTAGGTCTGAAGATTCTTGTAATTAATATTTTTATGGTTTAAGATTCTGTAAGTCTTATGTATGCTTTGTAATGGAGGATCATTTTCTGCTTTGGATATTTTCTCCTACTTTGAATAACTGGGCTCTGTCCCAAAGATTCAACATCCTTGTTAGTAGAATTAGCGATCATCGGTAAGAGCCTGATTGGAAAGATCTCCGAGTCGACTGTTGACTCTCTCGAGTTATCTCATTTTGATGGAGAACCGAGTCAAATATAGGGAAGACTCAGCCGAGTCATCCCATCTTAATAAGTTGTTTTCATTTTGAACTATTTTAATTGATATATCTAATTTTGAACAATTAATGTTTATTTTTAAGTATTTATGCACGTGATTTGTAGTCAGTAACTTAAAAAATGATGTCTTGAATGTAATTTGAAACTTTATTTTTTCTTTTACAATCAATATTTGGACTAACAAATTATGTAATATGCAATATTTTTTCTTTTTTTTTTCCTTATTATATAGTACTTTTCTTGCATATATAAATTTATTGATTTACATTGATTATCATGAATGAATGCAAACAAAAGTATATTTCTGTTTTTATAAGTAACAGGTTCATTTCTAAATATTTTTAAAATTATTTTACAAGAAACATGACTTTCCCGAGTCTCCGCATTGACTCTATCCGAGTCGGTTTTTTTGCATTGGACAAGTCGAGTCGGAGTCACGAGTTTTTCAATCTTGGGTGAGAGATCCACTGCTTCTCTCATTGTTTTGGTGTTAGTTTTTCTGTTCAATTGAAGATATTAGAGTTTTGGGCTGTCATATATGAGTAAATTGATTTCAAAAATGGAAAAAGAAGAACATAAGTTCTGACATCATAATTAGCAACAAATAAAAAGATATAAGAGATTTGAGATAGTGGCAGTACCTGATCAATGCTCGGCAGCTGAAAAACAGAAGATTGATGAAAATGGAGGTGAGATTAAGTGGTCTTGTTATTATGATAGGAAGCTGAGATTGCTCATATAGCTAGAGGTCAATGTTAAGTCTTGGATGGTTGAGATTAACTGGGCACCTTGAAGGGCTGAGATGCAAGGATCACTAAAAAAAACATGTCCTGTCGGCCATAAGGAAATGACTTTTTCCCTCTTCTTTCTAATAAACAAAGTTTTAAAAAGAAAAGTAGTGGGTAGAGTCCATGTCATACTCAATAATGTGGTAATTAAAAATTAAAAGGTCATTTTACATTATAAAAGAAACCCTTTCTTTTCGTCGAGAAAAATCATTAATTATAAATAAAGATCCTTTCATTTTGTTGAATTGTGTAAATAAAGCCCTTTAAGTGTGGAATCAAGCTTTTTTATCCTACTGGTTTCAAGTAAACTTTGGCGGCTATTAATTTTAAAGTGCCCTTATTTTGTTTTACATGTTAGATTTGCGTAAATAAACCCCTTAAGTGTGGAATCAAGCGTTTTTCTCCTACTGGTTTCAAGTAAACTTTGGCAGCTATTAATTTTAAAGTGCCCTTATTTTGTTTTACATGTTAGATTTGTGTAAATAAAGCCCGTAAGTGTGGAATCAAGCATTTTTCTCCTACTAGTTTCAAGAAAATTTTGGCAGCATTTTTCTCCACTGTGTATTGATTCTCTTTGATTATGGTACATACATAATACACTTACAACGTATGGGAGATAAGACTTACAAGTCATTAGATCCTATCTCATTCTATATACAGAAAGTATATACAATATAATTCAACAGCAGTAAGAGCAAGGGACCAATATTCTGACTTAGCGCTGGATTTAGATACTGTTTGTTGTTTATTAGTATTCCAAATAATTACCCAATAACATCATGTGGTAGTTTCTTAATTGTTGTTTACGTAGACAATTTTAATTTGTTGCTACTAGCCAAGACCCATCAATCACATGCACAACATAGCACCTCTGACCCATTCGAATAACCAACACATCTCCACCACTCGGTCTGCTTCATTAGATAAGACCCATCCATCACTGCACCTTGCGTCATCCAAACTCACCCAAGCCTGCATACACCATCTTCACATTCCCATTTCACACTGCAGCATCAATGTCTTCATTCAAACTCTCTCCATGGCTCGAGGTTAGTTCAAACATTTCATCGAACTCGTTGAGTACCAGTTACCCCATTTCACATTTGCTCGAGTTTAACCTTAATTATTTCGTAAAAATCCCTGGGTGCAAAGAAGACAGCATAACCTAAGGTAGATCTCCGATCATCAAAATCTCGTGCCCAGTAATGGGTCAATCGCCAATTGCAAAAGCGAAGACTATGGGTGATAGTTCCTTTTAAGAATTCTTAGAATTCTTTTGACAAATCACCAAGTGAGCAGTTATTGGTTCATGCGTGTGTATATATATACACTCACAGGCTTGGTTAACTGCGAACGCAATGATAGGCCATGTCAAAGTAACATATTGAAGAGCTCCAACCATACTGCGATATTCATATATGGTGGGTAAAAGATCTCTAGAGAACTTTGAGAGTTTGTAGCCAGAATCAACCAGTGATTTTATTGGCTTGGCATCTTGCATATTTGCTTGTTGTGGCAAATCCCAAATATATTTTATCTGTGTCAGATTCAACTCTAATGTAATCCTACGTGCTTCAATTCCAAGAAAATAATGCAGGGGCCCATATCTTTCATCACAAATAGGCAGCCCAAACAATAACTTTGGTAAAGCAGCAAAATTATTGCTGGTCACAACAATATCATCAACATAAATTAGTAGAACAATAAACTCACCGCCAAAGTTTCGAACAAACAATGAGGTGTTCAGCATGGGAACAAATGAAGCCAAGGCTCTGAAGATAACTTGTGAGATGAAGATACTAAGCCCGCGATGCTTGTTTGAGCCTGTAAATCGCTTGTTGATTTGTCTAAATAAAGCCCTTAAGTGTGGGATCAAGTGTTTTTACCTACTAGTTTCAAGTAAATTTTGGCTGCGATTAATTTTAAAGTGTCCTCATTGTTTTACAAAGTAAGGGTCTTTTTCTTTTCTTTTTTTTGAAAGAAAAGGCTTTTTGTGATAAATTATTTAGAAGTCCATATTCTTTTGGGTGGGGCCCACTCAGATAATTGAAGGTGTGACGGAGCCAACCGCATCTAATGATGAAAGTTTGGTGGGATCCTCAAGTAATCGAAAAATGGTAGGTCCCAACCAAATGGTGACAGAATGATTTAAAAAACCAGATAATATCTTCAACAAAGGTTTTTCTTGCTTGCTTTTACTGTAGTCCCTCCTTGTGGTTATAACTCACAGGTATTTTAAATCCATGGCAAAAAAAAAAAGAAAAAGTTGAAACTTTCTTAAAATGATAGGCTGGATGGGTTCTCCACAGATGTAAATCTTTGCGATGTACGATTTTGATGGCTATAATTGAGCAGACTCTCCTAAATTCCCCAGTTTAGAGTTTTATAATTCCTACTTAAAAGATCGATTGAAATTGTAGGCTGTTTTGAAGATCTTTGAAGGCTCCATGTTGTTTTGCAGGTTCCGTTCTTTGGTTTTCTGTGCTGAGAAAAAAGGAGAGATTTGCTATGTCATATATGTTGATTTCTGTTGGTATGTGGGTGATATGGCTCACACAAGATGGCCACGATGAACCTTAAAAAGGCTTATTGATTTTTAGTCAACAGTAAGTGGGGATCCGGTTCCCGGAAACCCCACAGCCAGCCTGCTCGATTTAGATCGGGAGAATCGTATGGATTTTATGAAACCATGTGCTATGGCTCGTCAATCCTATTTCCGATAGGAGCAGTTGACAATTGAATCCAATTTTTCCATTCTTTTCGTATCCGTAATAGTGCGAAAAGAAGTCCCGGCTCCGAGTTGTTCAGGAATAGTGGCGTTGAGTTTCTCGACCCTTTGCCTTAGGATTAGTCAGTTCTATTTCTCGATGGGGGCAGGGACGTTGGAAGATCTGTATATAAGACCATTTCTCAAGTTGAAAATGCACAGAATACAAAGTGACGAGAAAGATGCAATGCTCTGCAAATACTGAGGATTTTCCTGTGTTGACCAGCGTCAGGGCATTGTCCCCATTTTCACTGCTTGTAATTCTTCAATTTCTTAGGAAGAAAAATGGTCCGAAGCACCTATTGTGTTCCCCAAGCCTTATGCTAATAAACCAGCTGCAGAGACCTTGATTGTATTAGAGTGCGAGAATTTGAGTTCTTAAGATAGTGGGAAAAAAGAAACTAGTTAATCCCATAATTAAAGTACTGGGAAAACGTCATCTAAGCAACAAAAAGGAACAAAATAATCTCAAATACCTTTGATTTGTTTTCTTAGTATCTTGGAGAGTTATCCTCATGAAAATATTAGCAGAAATCCTTGACTCAAGACTTCAGGTGTGTAATGGGAGGATTTCGTGGTTTGTGGATTTCTGTTTTCACCAGAAAGAGAAATTCTGCATTCCTACACATCCCGTAAGAAATTGAAATCCTTTATATCTAAAAATTAGTTTTTTATTTTTTGAGCAATAATCAATGTCACATCAATCACTCCTTGGGCCCGTTTGGTAATTTTACTTTTAAAATCAAGTAAAATGAAGTGAAGTAAAGCACCAAATTAAGAGGGAATAAAATATAAGTGGGTCGTGATAGTATTTTATTTTTAGTTGTTTGATATGGAAATTTTTTAGCTTTTGTATAGAAAAGTGGAGTTTTTCCTGTCTTTTAGTTGATAAATGTGGATGCTTTTTTACAGTTTTTGAAAAAGATGAAGGGAATTTTGAAATAAAGTGCTTTTTTTTTTTTAAAAGATGGAGGGAATTGATGTGACCTCCTGTCTGTAGAATGGATATTTTACTTGACTTTTACTATCCTAGTAAAGTGTCAGATGGGTGTAATCCTCTTGTTACACAAATGTGCCATGAACATCCCTTGATGCACGACCCTTTTTGAGGTTATGGGTCCACCTTGGTTTGAGCCGGCTCACATATGGGTTGGGTCAGCCCTTAGCAGAGGTTGGACTTGAATCCTTCTTTATCATAATTGTCACCATAAGCAAGAACCGTGATTTCCAGCAATAGGGAGGAATATTGACCGGTTGATTGGATACTTCTAAATTGAGACGGTGAAATAATTTTTGTCCAATCCAATGGTTACTCTTTCTTTAAGTACATTAAAATTTTACATGATTATAGAATACAAAATTTCTGATATCTGGATTCAATCAGTAAAAAATCGGCCCCACTATTCAACAAATAGTTTTGTTAATTTTTTTTGGAGATTTAATAATGGTTTTTTTTTTTTTTAAATATAATGATACATTTTTTTTTTGGTTTGATGAAGTGGTTGAGTCCAGGGTTACTTGATTATCAGATCGCAGCTTTCAGTTCATAATCTAAGATGTAGGTCTAAGATTTGCAAATGGGGCTGCGGCTTAGGTCAAGATTTCAAGCCGTTTGGTACAAGAGGCTCATTTTTGTTTCTGATGCAATTGCAACATGGATCTTAGGTTATGTACAGTTGGGTCAAAATCCAAGAGGACTAGATTTTAAGCAATCAACAAACTGAAAGTTAAACTGGTTCATATAAGACTGTACTGCAACCCAAACAGACTTGACTCATGATCAGGTACATTATGATCAAGATTACAACTTAATCACATGGTAAAGTTAATTTTTATCTTTAAACTACCTTCTCTCAAAAGTAATAAAGCAGGACATCTTTGAAATTTGGTTGCCAAAACAGACAGGGAATAGGCGCTATTGGATCCTTGGTAAGTAAGTTTGCCTGCAATATTGGTTATGGGAAAAAGAATAAATGTCTGAAAACTCTGTTTACATGTGAACTGAATCACCCACACTCACAGATCCTTATTTTGGGTCATTTGACAATGACAGATAAAGCTAGAGATGAAGATAACAATTTGACCATCTCAAACTGAAGTTTGTTCAGATAAATTCTGTGCATCCAATAGATATATCACAGCCTGTGTCTCGGGATCACGGACGGCAAACACAAATTGCTTCGTCTGGTCAGGGATCGAAAGCCCATGAACCAATCCATCTGAAGCTTTCAAGTCCCCATCAGTTTTGCGTATAGAAAATGGCCACAAATCCTGCAACCAGGACAGCATTGCATAAGCCATGACCAAAAACATTAGAAACCGAGTATCAAACACTACTAATGGCCACTTCTCTGCAGCAGAATCTGCATGAAATCAACAGAAACAACAATATAATCAATGCACAATTCTACAAAAGCACATCGAAACTATCAAACAGAACTCTTCAAAAAATAATAGTAAAAAAAAGGAAATGTTTTAGGATAAATCTGGATCCAAAACAAAACACAATCAATTCAGATAATCATTCCATAATTTAAACCCAAAGCCCAAATCCCAAATCCCAAATCCGCATATAACCTATGTATCACTCCCCTGAAACTGAAATCTCTCTGCAGTTATTCCATTTTATTATCTTCCAAAGATTTTCAAAGGAGCAGAAGTAAAATGAGCGAATGTACTGGATATGTAAACCTGTGCTTTAGAGATATGTATCAAACTCCCTCAGACAAGAATCCCATTAGATGGGCCATTGTTTTCAAACATTCTAACCCTGGGAATGTCTGTCCACCTGACATTCCCACACCCACATACACACAAACGAATTTTTCCGCGAATTGTTAATTCTGACGTTAGGTGCAAGGAATATGGCACTTAAAAAATGATTTTTTCCATGGATCTCTGCATCACTACACCAAACAGAAATAGTAAATTCCACAGCTTGTAGAACCCACACCACATATCTAATTACCAAACCTGATGGCTGCAAACGATTCCAATCAATTCCATTCAGAAACTAAAAGAAATAACAACAAAAGCAAAACACCCCACAGTTCGAACAATCAAGAAAAACGAAACCTTGGTTCATGGAAAACCCAAATACGAATTTGGTGGAATTGCGAATAAGGTAACTATTGTATCCAGTCGGGCCCTAAACTCATACCTACATAAGAAAAATGAAAATAGAAAAAGTAGGGATTCTGTCAAAGAAAATGGGAGATTGAACAATCAAACATCCAAACACAACTTGGTTACAAGGTCGAGTGATCAGGTTTTGCCACCTGTTGTTTTGAGGGTCCTCGAGGTTATTAAATGGTAGCTAGATTAAGTTCCGATGGCCAATTTGCATGATCAATCCAATGGCCTCCCGGTTGGATTGGCTTTTTGAGTGGCTGAGATTTATCACAAGGTGAGGCCAGGCTGTTCCATGCAGGGGTGGTTATGAGTCAGGCCAGGTTAAGCAGAGGACTATGTACGATTTATTGGGGTTGGCATCCCATAATGCAATTAGTTGGGCTGGGTCAGGTTCAGATCAGTCAAGTATCGCCACCACCCGTCTCTGAAAGTATTATATATTGTACAATTGGGTATACAGATTCTAGACCCAACTGGACCCAATCCTGGACCACCTTTCCATGAGTGGGGCTTACCTTTCTATTCAAAGTATCAACTAGTGTGAACAGAGCTCCCAACTAATTGTGTGATTAAATATCATAGTTGATAATTCCTATTAAGAAAATCAAAATTTCTTAATCATTGATTATTATTATTTAAAATTGAGATTATTATAGTTTTCTAATAATATTCAGAGAAAAATCCTAAATTTGAAAAATACTCTACTGCAGTACTGGTTGTTTATATTTCACATACGAATGCAATTCTATATTGTTCTTAGCCTTGACAAGTAGACAGTTTGTGTGTTAAAGGATTGAGCTGAGCAATCCAAGACTTTTTCTTGCAAGCAGGTTTAGAAGGTTGTTGAAACAGATTTTGTATTGCTAGAGTACTACAAGTTTTGACCATGGCCAAATTGATACTTTGATTAATATCATGTTTGAGGCAAAGAGAGATTTCATTCCATTGTTTGGTTCTGGAAAGGCGAGGCTGCATTGTATATAATTTAGTAGCTGTTTTTAACAAATTAGATGCATCATGTTCTCTCAAACACGCAAGTGATTAACTTCAGGGATAAGAGATAGCAGTGGCAACACATCTCATGTCTAAAAAGTGCACAGTCAATTCCTTTTCATCAAACTATTCAACAAACATAGAGATTATCTTCAACCAAAAATGTCATATCAATTATAACTCAAATTTAAAAATTTTGTATCCAACTGATGCAACTTACACCATCTTATTTGGTGAAATTTTCAACAATAATATAGCAAATTGGTGTACAAAATATCCATACAACTGGATAAGCCAGTGAATACAAGAATACATTGCCAAGGGGATTGCCTGCCGTCCAGATTTGCACATTGAAGGACCATTTGATTAAAAAAAAAAAACAAAAATAACCAAAAAAAAAAAAAAAAAACAGACGCTATACACCATGATAGCTTGTGTGAGATCTTATGCGAGATGACTTTTAGAATGGTCCCAAAGACGAAAGATATGGTCACAGACGTCACAGCTACTGACATGGACACAAACGTCACAACTACCCACATCATATGGTCCCAAGACAACTTGTGTGCGATATTGCGCAGCTTCAATTTCAATGTTGAACGGTCCAAGATAAATGTACCTGCACCTCAAGCATCACATTCGCGGCCATTTAAGAAATGGGGAAAAAGGGTTCATGACAAAATTCAGGCTACTGTTAAGTTCATTGCACCAGTAGGTGCTTTTACTCATTTACATCATTGCATATCAATGAATCATCGGACCCCCATCAGTTGTAAAAGGTAAAAACTACAAACATGTTCTTATCATAAAAATAGATTGAAATGGTGAAATAGCAGTCATTTACCCGACCCTACAAAGTTGGGACAAAGCTTTAATGCTGGTGATGCTGATGATGTAGTATAAGAATATACCTTCTATGGTGCAGTAATATTTACATAACATGAACTTCTCCACTCCTCTGAATTCATCCCTTTTTCCTGTCCATTTGTTTAGAATAGAATGCATAAGACCCTTTATTTTTTCTTCTGTCCATTTCATTAGAATAGAACTAGCAAAACCCCGTGCTATGCACGGACCAAGCAAAATCCTTTCTTCTATTTTTTTTTATTTTACCCTTTAACCTAACACTGATTTTTTATATTAGTATTTTTTTTTATTCCAGACCCTTGAAGTACACCTTCAAATTTCATTTTAATGTAGTCCTCCTTTTTTTTTTTTTATTCTTTAGATTTGTACCATTTTTTTTTCATGTTTTTTATTTTTTTTCTAGTCATTGTTTTATATGCCCAAAGCCCACCTTGATGTAGAATTGTTCACTTTGGGCCTCGGTCTAAATATATGATAGTTCTACATCCTTATCCTCGGTCATAGAGATTTTTCAGGAAATGTGCTTTTTTAAAAGGAAAAATATATTAAACAAAGAATTTGGAAATATAATTTACTGGGCCTAATATCATGCCTAGGTCCCTAATTAATCATTGGCTTGCAGTTAGACCTAGTACCCAATTCTTTAAGTTCTTTAAGCTGAAAAGCCATTAAATCCTAAACTATTGAAATTGTTTCAGGAAATGTGTTATATAAGATTTTGGACCCTTTTATTTTGCTTAATTTTTTATTTTTTCTTATTTTTTCCTCTTTTTTTTTTCATTGTTTTTATCTGCCCAAAGCTCACCCTGCATGTGGAATTGGTCTTCTAAGACAGGTGGATTGATGGGTTTAAAGTAGGATTTAGATATTGATAAAATATTTTTAAATATTAAGCAATGTAAATTGCATGGCCTAAGCCATTATAGAAGTCCCACTAATATTATATTTATTCTCTTTTTTTCTTAAGTAAAAATTAACTTAAAAAATGCAGGCCATTTGGGATTTGGAGCAAGAGTCCCAAATACTTCTTAAAATATCTCAAAATCACATTCCCACAGTCATATTTTAGTGCCATAATCCCTACTATATCTTTTTTATTTTGTCAATTTATTAACATAATTTTACTATTTATAACACCTTCAAACACAGTAAAATATGGTAAGATCTATAGCCTTATTTAAGAATTTTAAGACATTGACAGTAAAGTTCGAAGATCAATTGGGTCTGTGCGGAGCACAGGATTCCGCTAATTGTTATTATTTTTTGTTTTTGGGCTATTAAACCTGACACTAATATTAAAATATATATATATATATTAGACCCTTGAAGTACAGCTCCAAATGTCATTTTAATTTTTTTCTTTTTCTTTTTTTATTCTTTAACTTTGGAACCTTTTATTGGGTTTTTTTTATTTTGTTAAATGTTGTTTGTGTATTTGAGGCCTTTTTTAAATTGCTCAAGCATCTTTTTAGTAATTTTAAAACCTTGTAATTTTTTAAAACTGTGGTTCACCTACATATATGGCAATTAAGGATACCTTTGTTAATATTGTGTTAGCCCTCTTTTTTTTTTTTTTTTTTTTTTGTTTTTTATTTGACCTTGGACACTGGATTTGTCTCCTTTTATTTTCTTTATCTTGTTTTTTGGATATGGTCTCTTTTTTTTATGTTCATTTTTTATATTGTCACACCACACCCCACCCCCCCCCCCCCCCCCCCCACCCCCCGCCCCCCCCCACACCAAACCAAAACCTGATAGCTCTTTTTTTGGATGGAGGGGTAGGCCTCAGTGCAAGATCAATTTGCTCAAATGGTGAGTAGTTTTTTTATTACTATAGTGCCACTGTCCCTATAGATAGAATCTAGCCACTCATCTGTTGGGTCCACATCGAACGGTGGCGTGAATTTCAATAGCTGGTGATTGGTTGACTAATATGGGAATCTTTTGTGGACCCATTGTTGGAATTTCGGGTGCAACGGATCAACAGTGTAGATTGTTGGATCGGTTGGCCTCAGTTTTATTTATTTATTTATTTATTTTATTAAAACTCCACAAACAAATCAAGTTCCAACAACAATCAACAATCAACCTCTCCAAAAATAAAACAAAACAGAGAATAATAAAGGTTATGGAATGTACTGGAGAAGTTTATCAATATCGGAGAAGAAGGTTCTGTGATTCAATTGCAATGCTTTCCCTGAAGCTTTCAACGATTTCCTCTACTTTAATTTGATTTTTTTTCCTATTTTGTGTGTTTGGATTAGGATATTGGGGAGAGAGAGAGAGAGAGAGAGAGAGAGAGCAGTTTCAAAATCAGTTAGAGAGAGCAGTTTCAGAAAGGGTAGTAGAGAGAGACGATAGTGGGGAGAGAGTAGACTGGAGAGAGAGAAGAGTGGATAGGTGTTGACAGCTGTCCTCATGTATCTTAGAAATTCAGGATCTCTGTTTTGGAGGCTTGTCGTTCACCCAAGGCTTCCCACATCCCTTTAGATATATAGATAGATAGATAGATTGTGTTAGCCCTTTTTTTTTTTTTATTTGACCTTGGACACTGGATTTGTCTCCTTTTATTTTCTTTATCTTGTTTTTTGGATATGGTCTCTTTTTTTTATGTTCATTTTTTTATATTGTCCCACTCCCCCCCCCCCCCCCCCCCCCAACCCAAGGCTTCCCACATCCCTTTAGATATATAGATAGATAGATAGATTGTGTTAGCCGTTTTTTTTTTTATTTATTTGACCTTGGACACTGGATTTGTCTCCTTTTATTTTCTTTATCTTGTTTTTTGGATATGGACTCTTTTTTTTATGTTCATTTTTTTATATTGTCACCCCCCCACCCCACCCACCTCCCCTCCAAATCAAAACCTGATAGCTCTTTTTTTGGATGGAGGGGTAGGCCTCAGTGCAAGATCAATTTGCTCAAATGGTGAGTAGTTTTTTTATTACTATAGTGCCACTGTCCCTATAGATAGAATCTAGCCGTTCATCTGTTGGGTCCAGATCAGACGGTGGCGTGAATTTCAATAGCTGGTGATTGGTTGACTAATATGGGAATCTTTTGTGGACCCATTGTTAGAATTTCGGGTGCAACGGATCAACAGTGTAGATTGTTGGATCGTTGGCCTCAATTTTATTTATTTATTTATTTATTTATTTGTTAAAACTCCACAAACAAATCAAGTTCCAACAACAATCGACAATCAACCTCTCCCAAAATAAAACAAAACAGAGAATAATAAAGTTTATGGAATGTACTAGAGAAGTTTATCAATACCGGAGAAGAAGGTTCTGTGATTCAATTGCAATGCTTTCCCTGAAGCTTTCAACGATTTCCTCTACTTTGGTTTGAGTCTTTTTTTTTCCTATTTTGTGTATTTGGATTAGGATATTGGAGAGAGAGAGAGAGAGCAGTTTCAAAATCAGTTAGAGAGAGCAGTTTCAGAAAGGGTAGTAGAGAGAGACGATAGTGGAGAGAGAGTAGATTGGAGAGAGAGGAGAGTGGATAAGTGTTGACAGTTGTCCTCATGTATCTTAGAAATTCAGGATCTCTGTTTTGGAGGCTTGTCGTTCACCTAAGGCTTCCCACATCCCTTTAGATATATAGATGTACCTTGCATTTGTGAGCATTGTTTTCTCTTTGAAATCTTTTTGCTTCATTAGTTCTGACCTCGAACATGCCATCTTAAAAAAGGATGGATCCAAATATCTTTTAAAACAAGTACCGGCACCATTATTGTCAAACCTGCAAAGTAAAATCAAAAGCTTTTTAATATCCCCACATCTTCCAGGAAGATAATAAGAAACTCAATAGTTCTTACTTGTCTACTACGAACAAACGTGGGGGATGACGGCATTCTCCATAGGATTCCATGATAAGCCATGAAGCATCATTGTAGACAAGGTGACTCTATTTAGTATGAAGGTTCGGATGCGAATCTGAACCTGTAAAGTAACCGCTCTGTATCAAAGAATTGAATTGTGCAATAGAAAGAATTTTACAAAATTGTATCATGATAGGTTTCTACAAAACCTAAGCTGAATTCCACAAGCCATTGGAAAATCGCCAAAAACTAAACCTAAACATCTCCAATTACCAAATCTTACCAAGTTGAGGTCATATTTGATTTAGCACCTACCAAAGTTAGCATCCCATCCAAATACATAAATGGCCCTGCTTCTGGTTTTCATCTCCACCCATTGAGCACCGTCATATTTACTTCCATCGAGAACTAACCTGCATGCGTGTTCACCATCTCAGAATCCAAACAAAATGGGTGCATCCACTTTCCCGAGTAAGAAAATAAATGGATAATAAAGAGGCTAGAAGTATTCAAATGTCATCTGGTAATGTTCATGTAATTATAGACAAACATAAAATGATGAAGACAAAACATAATATATTTATAACTGTTCAATTTATATCATGCGACTAGTGAGAATAGACATAGCCGCAAAAAAAGAAAAAGTAATGATCACTTCTAATAACTGTGATATACAAAATATAGGAGCAAAAAAGATGCCAGCATATAAGTTCTCAAATGATCTAAAAGATAAAATGTTAAAATGTTAAAGCAAGTGCTTGCAATTACAGAGTTTAAAGCAGTAAAGAACTGAAACTAGTAATCATTTTGACCGATTCAATGAAGTTCTAATAAAACCACATTATCTCTCAAAAACTAGAAAAAGACCACACATACTAACTTTTTTTTTTTTTGAATGGTCACTCATACTAACATTCCTTTCTCAATATAGACTTGACAAAACTAAATAAAGCAGTAAACATCCAAACTAAATATGAAAAGACATTTTCCCCTGGGAGATTTAGGGCCTGTTTGGAAGCACAATGCAAGTTAAATTACAATGTAAGTGTAGGACAAAACAAGAATTTATAAATAGGGAAGTATGATATCAACTTCAACACATACAAAACCAACAACTTAAGAGTAAAGGCATAGATAAATTTTGTTACGTGACTGCTGCTTCTTTGTAATTTTGGGAGACAGTGGCTACTTTTGGGGGTAGCTAACCTCTTTAGTTTGAGTAACACATGGAAAGCAAATGCATTATCTATTAGACATTAAATATACTATCCATCACTTCCTGCAGTAGCTAATATTTTGGCAACAGGCCAAACAACTCGCTCACTAATACTGCACAAACACAAACATTGACAACTCACACCATAACAAACAGAAATGCAACTTTCCTAACCAAACAAAATAGAAACAAAACCTGGGATCAAGCACTGGTGGTATGTAACAAAGTTCCTTTTGCATATACAAGAACCAACAACTTAATCATGTTCCCATGTGCTTTGTGTGTGTCCAAACCAGAGAAGATATGCAGAATGTCACAATGCAATTTTTATAAATAAAAAAATTAAAACAAATACAAATTCTATCCATGTGATTGAGCAACAACACAGTTTAGATAATCATAGTATCCTATAAATGGCACCCTTTATCTATAACAAATGAGAGAGACACATTCAACAGTATTGCAAGAGAAAACTAGTACTCAAAGCTGATTGTAAATGGATGAGATAAGATTCGATTATGATTAGAAATATAGGGAAGATATTTCCACTCAATATCATCTCAACATATATTTTTTTCTTTTTTCTGTTAACAGAACTCATTTCCTTTACGACATGTTGCAGACAAAATAGAACAGGGCCCTACAAAGGCCACCTATACTAAAAATACTTCTTTTTTATGCACATATATTTCACCCTAAGATGTGAATAACATGGCTCAAGTTCACCTTAGACATATTGGTCATAAGAAAGCCACTTCACTCATAAAAGGAAAAACAGATGACATCCAAACGAGACCTTAAACAAGAGACCTTTCCAATTTGGTTGAAATATCCTATAGAAGGGTAACAAGGCTCCACCAATTATTTCTCCAGACATTTTAGTAGATTAGGAACTTGGTTTTACACAACTATTTTCCAAATTAAAAATAAGAATAATAAGAATAACAACGATAATAATAACAGCAGAAAGGGAGAACAAAAACCAATCAATGAAAGAGTGGTGGTGTTGTGAAATTACCTTTTGTAAATTGGTCCACTTAAGCTCTTTTTACGATCTTGCAAATAGCCAACGCAAATCGAAAGTCCAACCAAATATGTCCCTCCATCCATTATACAAACACTTCACACACAGAAAGAAATAGATCAGGTTTCTTGCATTCTTAGGGGATATATTTTAAACAAAATATAAACCATGACAAACTTCTTGAGCAAATTTATTGTCAAAGAAAAATTCCATGTGAATGTGATTTCTTATAGACAGATTAAATGATTGCATAACCTTAAAGATGAAGCTAAATTGAGTATGATAAATTATGGCAGAATTTCAAATGCAAGCATATAAACAATAGGGAACATTTAAAAAAAAAAAAGTCTTAGAAGGTCAAGCATGAACTTTAGCTGTAGCGAGAACAATAGTTTCTAAACTTGCAAAAGAGAGGTGACAGAACGCCCATTCAAGTGGCCAAGCATCTTTCAAAAAGGATGAACTGGTTGAGACATGTCATCAAACACTTTGTGGCCAGATGAGATTGAATTCCATCTTATGCAACAAAGACAAAAGGATGTGGGGTTTTTGTGTTCAATCTCTATCCCTCTTTTTGGCCTTGCATATCATTAAACAAAGTGAGACATCATCTCTTTTTTGAGTTTGTAAGTCAACTTCCAGACTGAGTCTACGCCTGTGATTCTGTGTTCTAAGCACCTCATTAATTAAAAGAACAAAATAACACAGTGCATATTTCAAAGAGATTTCAAAGGAAGTATTGCAGACGAAGAAGAAAAGGGAAGTGAAGAATTTAAGAATCTAAAGAGATTTTTACATGTTTTTTATCCAGCTGATGATTGTCTCATCTGTGTGCAGAGATCATTAACAAGAGGTAGAGAGAGATTAAGGAAAATGTCATGAAATTACACAGCTAGTTGGATTTTCACTGTGAAAAGGTTGGAGTCGTTGCTTGATGTCATTGTCTTCCCACTCCAATGCTTCCCACTGTTCACTCTGTCCTTCAATCTTCTTTAGTGCTGGTGCTACAATATTGGTGCCATTGGAGAGGAAGGACAGACTCTTCAACTTGAGACATTCACAGTGAAAATTGGTGTTTGGTCAAGTTTAACCTAGAGGCTTGAACATAAATTTCTGGGAAGGGTATCATGCATCATGATGACTAGTAATTTTAAGGATGAGAAGGCCATTGGTGTTATATTTAATTTATTTTGAATTAATGTGAAACAAAGATGATTAATATAAATTAATGCAAGTTAAATTACAATGCAAATGCAGGACAAAACAAGAATTTATAAATAGGGAAGTATGATATCAACTTCAACACATACAAAACCATCAACTTAAGAGTAAAGGCATAGATTAATTTTGTTACGTGACTGCTGCTTCTTTGCAATTTTGGGAGACAGTGGCTACTTTAGGGGTAGCTAACCTATTTAGTTTGAGTAACACAAGGAAAGCAGATGCTTTGTCTATTAAAAATAGACATTAAATATAGTATCCATCAGTTCCTGCAGTAGCTAATATTTTGGCAACAGGCCAAACAACTCACTCATACCTGCAAAAACACAAACATTGACAACTCACACCATAACAAACAAAAATGCAACTTTCCTAACCAAACAAAACAGAAACAGAGCATGGGATCAAGCACTGGTGGTATGTAACAAAGTTCCTCATGCATATACAAGACCAACAACTTATTCATGTTCCTATGTGCTTTATATGCGTCCAAGCCAGAGAAGATACGCAGAAAATGTCAAAATGAAATTTTTATAAACAAAACAATTAAAAAAATACAAGTTCTATCCATGTGATTGGGCAACAACATAGTACAACATAGTTTAAATAGTCATACTATCCAATGAATGACCCTCTTTATCTATAACAAATGAGAGAGACACATTCAACCATATTGCAAGAGAAAACTAGTACACCAAGCCTATCATAAATGGATGAAATAAGACTTGATGATGATTAGAAGAATATCCACTCAGTATCATCTCAACATATATTCTTTTTTTTTCTTTTTTTGTTGTCTGTTTTTTTAACAAAACTCATTTCCTTTACAACATGTTGCATACATAATAGAACAAGGCCCTATAGAGGCCACCTACACCAAACAAACTTCCTTTCTTCATGTACATATATTTCATCCTAAGATGTCAACAAGATGGCATAAGTCCATCTCAGACATGCTGGTCATAACAAAACCACTTCGCTCGTAAAAGAAAAAATAGATGGCAACCAAAAAACAGGAGCTTTTAAACAAGACTACAAGTGACCTTTCCAATTTGGTTGAAATATCATATAGAAGGGTAATAAGGCTCCACCAATTATTTCTCGAGACATTTTAGTTGATTAGGAACTTGGTTTTGCACAACTATTTCACAAATTATAATGACAATAATAATAACAGTAGAAAAGGGAGAACAAAAACCAATCAATGAAAGAGTGGTGGTGCAGTGAACTTACCTTTTGTAAATTGGTCTGTAAGATTTTAATTGAATTAAATAATATTGCAAAAAAACAGATGCATATTTTACACAAAATAGTTATATGGAGAATGTATTTCTCAACTTTCGTCAAGATGTGGATTTTTGTAGATAATGGTGACCTAAGTGAGGGAAAACACCTTCATTCTATTATGTGGTTTCAACTTTCAAGATGTCCCACACTTCTTTAACCCTCACAAGGCAGGCTTCTTTGAGTTCTTCCTTCTATGGTTCATTTAATAACATAGTTTCAAGCTATCCCACGCATCGAGAACCGCCTCATATTTGACCGTTCAACCCGACCTGTATTTTATTATGAGCCAAGGTGGCTAACCCACCAAAAAAAGGGCCAAATTTACCTACCCTGTTTTTTTTTTTTTTTTTATTGGGTTGGCCTGCTGGATATAAGTGATGTAATCAACTTGAAAACCCAATGATCAATCTAGGGGATATGTGTGATAATTGATACTAAAGTGCCAACACCTGTGTGTTGGTGGGTACCAAATTTCTAACTTTTCATGATTTCCTCGGCTTTTCATCATGTTTGGATAATTCACCTGCAGAGTGAATTGAAATGAAGGCTCGGTTTAAGAAAGGTGAAAATAATGGTCAAATCAAAAGAGAATAAAGGTGAAGATAATGTTTGGATAAATGTGTCGAGAACTGCCTCTTACCTTACTAGTAAGAGGCGGTAAATCATACCTGGCTGCCTAGGGTTCATGTTCCTTCACCAGAGGACTTTGTCACGTCACCCGAGAGCTCCATCATCTCACCCGAGGTCTACTATCCTCATCCGATGGGGTCCCAACCCCCTATAACTGGGGTACCCAAAAAAAAGGAAGGATATCCCACGCGTTCATTAACCCGGACCACATAGGCTCCTTTGTGCTACGGTTCGTTCAATTATGGGTTTCAAGATGCCCCCACACGTATTTGCTCATACAACGTTGGCTCCTCCCTACTATGGTCCATTCAATTATGTGGTTTCTTACCTTTTCTATTGAAAAGATTCGATTAATTAATTTCTTTTATTAACTTCAAGGAAAAGAGATATCAATAAACCCACTGGCAATGTGACAACACATATCATGTCATTTGAAAAGTGCACCTTCAATTCCTTTTCATCAAACTGTTCAATCAATCCATTTTCACCAAACTTTTCAACAAACACAGAGTAACTTCAACTTAATTTTGAAAATTTTTTACCCAACAGGTGCAACTTAGACCATTTTATTTGGTGAAAACTTAACTCTCAAACTCGTCAGTACATTCTCAAGCTCAAGAATAAACCTCGACATCTAGAAAATTGTTTTAGACATTATCGGTCTCCAAGGAAAATGAATCAATATGGTTTTGGGAGAATGTTTATTCATTGTAATCAATATGTTTCATCAGATTGTCGCCATTATTCTTTCTTTAGTTCTAGCCTGTATCCCTTTAATGTTAGACCCTTCAACAATGAAATATTATTTTACATCAATGGAGTGTGTTTAAAGCTTATGATCGATCCTTCAATACATTATTTAAGTTCCCCAATATATGAAAACAACTGGAAACAAATAATGGGATGTTAATGGAAACAAAATAAACTTTCATATCAGTCGTATTTAAGAACAGTAAGGCAAATTGGCGTACAAAATATTCCTACAAATGGATAAGAAGGTGAATACAAGAATACATTTCCAAGGGGATTGCCTGCCATCCAAATTTGCACATTGAGGAACCACTTGATTAAAAAATTAAAACTAAATAAGTTTAAGCGCATCACACTATACACCATGACAGCTTGTGTGAGATCTTGTGCGAGACGACTTTTAGCATGATCACAAAGGCAAAAGCCGTGGTCACAGACACCACAGCTACCAACTTGGACACCAATGTCACAGCTACCCACATGGCCCCAAGACACCTTGTGCAGCTTCAATTTCAATGTCGAACAATTCAAGATAAATGTAGCTGCACCTAAGCTTCACATTTGCAGCCATATAAGAAAGGGTACAAAAGGGTCCATGAGGAAATTCAGGTTGCTATCAAGTTCATTGCACTAGTAGGTGCTTTTGCTCATTTACACCATTGCATCAATGCATCATTGGATCCCCATCAATTGTACAAGGTACAAACTACAAGCATGCTCTTATCATAAAATCAACAAACAATTCCTTTAACACATTCAATCCTCAATCTATTTTGCTAGTTAATGGAATACAATTAAATTTAGGAGCTATGTAGAAAGAATGGATAGATTGAAATGAGGAATAAAAGTTCATATACCCGACGCCAATGTAGTTAGGACAATGCATTGATGATGGTGGTGATGATAATGTGGTAGAAGAAAATAGCTTCTATGGTGCCATAATATTGACAAAACATGAACTTCTCCACTCCTCTGAATTCATTTCTTTTCCCGTCCATTTGATTAGAATAGAATGCATAAGAAATCTTTTTTTCTATCCACTTGATTAGAATAGAATGTACCTTGCTTTTGTGAGCATTGTTTTCTCTTTGCAAATTTCCGGGTTCATTAGTTCTGACTTGAACATGCCATCTTAAAAACAAGATGGATCCAAAAGTCTTTTCAAACAAGTACCAGCACCATCATTGTCAAACCTGCAAAGTAGAATCAAAAGTTTTTCAGTATCTCTAGAACTTCCGGGAAGAATAATAAGAAATTCAATAGTTCTAGCTTGTCAAGTAAGAACAAACGTGGGTGATGACCGCATTCTTCATAGGATTCCATAATAAACCTTGGAGCATCATTGTGGTAATAAGAAAATCAATAGTTCTTGCTTGTCAAATAAGAACAAACGTGGGGAATGACAACATTCTAGACAGGATTCCATAATAAACCATGGAGCATCATTGTGGACAGGGTGATTCTGTTTGATACGAATGTTAGGATGCCAACCTGTAAAGCAACCGTTCTGTATCAAGGAATTTAATTGTATAAAAGATAGAATCTTACAAAATTGGATCATGATAAGTTTCTACAAAACCTAAGCTGAATTCCACAAGGCATTGGAGAATTGCCAAAAATAAAACCTAAACATCTCCAATTACCAAACCTTACAAGGTGAGGTCATTTTTTATTTAGCACTTACCAAAGTTAGCAACCCATCCAAATGAATAAATGGCCATGCTGCTGATTTTCATACCCACCCATTGAGTACAACAAGATTTAATGCCAATGAGAACAAACCTGCATGCATGTTCACCATGGGTGCATCCACTTTCCCGAGTAAGAAAATAAATGAAAAATAAGGACAGAGAATAAGTTGCTAGAAGTATTCAAATGTCATCTTGCAACTAGATAGTCATGCTCATTAAATTATAGAAAAACATATATGACGAAAACAACACGTAATATATTTAACTGTTCAACTTATATGATGAGACCAGTGAGAATAGACATAAGCCTCTGCAATAAGAAGTAAAGTAATGATCACTTCTACTAACTGTGATATACAAAGTACAAGAGCAAAAAAGATGTCAGCATAAAGTTCTCAAATGACTTAAAAGATAAAATGTCCAAATGCTAAATCAAGTGCTTGCAGTTACATAATTTAAAGCAGTAAAGAACTAAAACCACAAAATTTGGACCGATTCAATGAAGTTCTAATGAAATTCCATTATCTCTCAAAAACTAGAAAAGGCCCACACTCAAATAACAATTTTTTTCTTTTGAATGGTCACTCATACTGACACTTCTTTCTTAATATAGACTAGACAAAACTAAAAAAAGCAATAAACATCCTAACTAAATATGAGAAGACTTTTTTTCCCTGGGAGATAAGGGCCTGTTTGGGAGCACAACGCAAGTTAAATTGAAATGCAGGTGCAAGACAACAAGAAACTATAAACAAGTATGGAAGTACGAAATCAACCTCAACACATACAAAACCAACAACTTATTGCAAAGGCATACATAAATTTTGTTACGTGATTGCTTCTTCTATGCAATTTTGGCGAACTGGCTACTTCGAAGGTAGCCAACGTCCTCAGTCAGTTTGAGTAACACGAGGAAAACGAATGCATTATCAATTGAAAAACAGACATTAATATACCATCCATCACTTGCTACAAGTTAGCAACAGCACACAACTCTTCACACCACCACTAACTGCAATAGCTAATATCTTGGCAACAGGCCGAACCACTCACCCACTAGTAACTGCATAAACACAAACATGGACAACCCCGCCATAACAAATAGAGTAATAGTAAGAAAATAAGAATGCATACCATACTCATTGATGTTTAATTTTCTTCACACTGTACATTGAGGACTTTATTGCTTCAAGTGTCTTTGCACTATTTGTGTGTCTCACTTCTTGAGAAGCTTGGTGTAGACTTTTAAGCCCACAACCCAAACAAGCAATTCTCGGGGCCACAGAAGCAGACTCAGCAGGACACTCAAAACCATCGCCATAAACCAACTAGCAACCCTGCACAAACACTGCAACCAAATGCATTCCATGGTGTAAACCAAATTGCCCGTCCTCACCGTCTTCCCATTATTTCATATAAAGTCGTTGGCATTATCTGGAAGCTAGTACACTTGACAGAGGCAATGACGCTGTGTGCCACCACAAGTATTTTTTCAGTAGAAGCAGCCACCTTTATAGCAGAGGTTTTGACACAAGAACTTGAGAGGCAAGGCACTACCATTTTTTATCGTCCAAGAACTTCAGTTGACGCAAGAGCAGCTGTTCTCTGTGTCTGTGCCAAACCAATTTTTACAAAAGCAGGGATCTTGTAAGTAATGAGCTACATGAATGTTGACATGGGAACAACTCTTAAAAGTGAGGATGCCCCTAGCATAGCTGATGCTCCTGCGCCAACCGCCCCCACCGGTTTGTCAGCTAGCAAAATCTCTAACATCTTTTTTCTCCACCATGTTACTGCTTCTCCATCATTTTCAAAACTAGTGAAATAGTGCTCCTGCATCCAAGCATCACGTCTGAAGCCATATCAAAAGGGTACAAAAGGGTTCAGGAGGAAATTCAGGCAGCTGTCAAGTTCATTGCACCAGTAGGTGCTTTTACTCATTTACGCCATTGCATCAATGCATCATTGTATCCCCATTCAGTTGTACAAGGTACAGATTACAAACATGCTCTTATCATAAAATCAATAGACAAGTGCTTTCACACATTCAATCCTCGATCTATTTTTTCTAGTTAATGGAATACAATTAAATATAGGAGCTATGTACAACGAAATTATAGATTGGAATGGGAAAAATAAATTCATGTACCCAACCCCAACGTAGTTGGGACAAAACTTTGATGATAGTTATGATGATGATGATGTAGTAGAAGAATATAGGTTCTATCGTGCCGTACTATTGACACAACCTGAACTTCTCCACTCCTCTGATTTCATCCCTCTTTCCTAATCATTTGATTAGAATAGAATGCATGAGATCCTTTTTTTTTTATGTCCATTTGATCATAATAGAATGTACCTTGGAGCATTGTTTTCTCTTTGAAAATTTCTGGCTTCATTAGTTCTGACCTTGAATGTGCCATCTTAAAAAAGGATGGATCTGGAAATCGTTGAAAACAAGTACCGGCACCATTATTGTCAAACCTGGAACGTAAAATCAAAAGTTTTTCAGCATCTTCATATCTTCCAAGAAGAAAAATAAGAAATTCAATAGTTCCTGGTTGTCAAGTAAGAACAAACATGGGGGATGACAGCATCTTCTTAGGATTCCAGAATAAACCTTGGAACATCATTGTGGTAATAAGAAATGCAAAAGTTCTTGCTCGTCAAGTAAGAACAAATGTGGGGGATGATGGCATTTTTCATGGGATTCCATAACAAAACACGGAGAGCATCATTATGTGTAACAAGGTGATTCTGTTTGATACAAAGTTAGGAAGCCAATCTGATCCTGTAAAGCAACCATTATGTATCCAATAATTGATTTGTGCAATAAATAGAATTTTACAAAATTGTATCGTGATAGGTTTCTGCAAAACCAAAAACAAAACCCAAAGATCTCCAATTGCCAAACCTTACCAAGGTGAGGTCATATTTGATTTAGAACTTACCGAAGTTAGCATCCCATCCAAAATAAATAAATGTTCCCGCTTCTGATTTTCATTCCCTCCCATCGAGTATTGTCAAATTTACTGCCATCGAGAACCAGCCAGCATGCATGTTCACCATCTCAAAACCCAATCAGAATGGGTGCATCCACCGTCCTGAGTAAGAAAATAAATGAAAAATACGAACAGAGAATTTGGGGCTAGAAATATATAATGTCATCTTGAAACTGGATAGTCATGCTCATGAGATTATATACAACTATAAAATGTTGAAGACAACACGTAATATATTTATCTGTTCAACTTATAAGATGAGGCTAGTGAGAATAGATATAGCCTCTGTGATAAAAAGTAAAGTAATGATCATTTATAATAACTGTGATAAATAGAGTACAGGAGCCAAAAAGATGCCAGCATAACAGTTCTCAAATGACCTAAAAGACAAAATGTCCAAATGCTAAAGCAAGTGCTTGCAATTACAGAATTTAAAGCAGTAAAGAACTGAAACTAATAACCATTTTGACCGATTCAATGAAGTTCTAATAAATCCCATTATCTCTCTAAAACTAGAAAAAGACCACACTCATGCTAACATTTTCTTTTTGAATGGTCACTCATAGTAACATTCCTTTCTTAATATAGACTTGACAAAACTAAATAATGCAATTGACACCCTAACTAATTACGAAAAGACTTTTTCCCCTGGGAGATTTAGGGCCTGTTTGGAAGCACAACACAAGTTAAATTGCAATGCAAGTGCAAGACAAAACAAGAATCTATAAATATGGAAGTACGAAATCAACTTCAGCACATATGAAACCAACAACTTGAAGTAAAGGTATACATAAACTTTGTTACGTGAATGCTGGTTCTTTGCAATTTTGGCACTCAGTGGCTACTTTGGGATTAGCCAAACACAAACATAGACAACTCACACCATAACTCCATAACAAACAAAAACGCAACTTTCCTAACCAAACAAAACAGAAACAGAAGGTGGGATCAAGCACTGGTGGTACATAACAAAGTTCGTCTTATGTATACATGACCAACAACTTATTCATGCTCCCATGTGCTTTGTATGTGTCCAAACCAGAGAAGATACGCAAAAAATGTCACAATGGAATTTTTATAAACAAAACAATAAAAAAAGAAATTTTTATAAACAAAACAGTAAAAAACGAAATTCTATCAATGTGATTGATAACGAAGGTTGCAAGTCGCCAAGTTCAAAACAGACTCAGCTCAGTTATCAAGATCCAACCCATTATAATCATGCCCAGCCCAACCATGTTGATCCCGCTCATCACTCAAATCCAACATATACAAGATCGCCCAGCTCAAGAGGATTATCTTCTCATATATTTTCTGCTAACTTGGAGATTGACAAGCAAATGGAAAGCATATCTTCACCACCCTACACAGACCACACGTCAAGAGTTATCTTGGGTGCTAGAAATGCCTTGTGGAAAGACCTCTGCCGACCTCATTGTATGAAATCAAAGAGGCTACACCATAGCATATCCCCCCCTTTTGGCAATTCTTGGACAAAATCCCCTAGAAAAATACAATTTGATCTACCCTAAAATAAAACCCAAAATACATTGAATTTTAAAATAAAAGAAATCAGCACTGTAGATCTTGTATAGCATTTGCTTGAACATGCAGCTCTTGAATTGCCTTGGCTTGTAAAGCTCCTACTAGCTCCATTCTTCTCCCCCTGCATTTGTCCATAATTGACAAACAAATATCATCATGCAGCTTCTATCAATCCGGATGCAGTAGCTCCCCCTCAATATTGACTCCCCCTCAATATGATCTTCGTATCAGCACTGGGGTGGGGGCTCAATCTTGTAGATCAGGGGTGATGAAGCTTAGGCACACACACTTGTGAATTGAAAATTTTCAGCATAGTGTGTACCAATACAGAAGAGAGGTCTTCTTTCTTGACCCAGACAGCTTTCGTATTCTTCTTTTTCAGCTCAGCCTTCTGCGTTTTCCATTGCTTTTGATTCGGTAAACTTCACAGCTTATTGCAATGGGGTCGAATGTGTCATTTGATTCCACAATGATGGCACGTGGGAATTCGTTCAGGACGTGACACATTTTGCTTCTTTGGAGCTTGTTTTGGAACACTAACAACAAGATCAATAACAATTGAATTTTTAACAAAATAATTTTTACCTTTGGCATTCGAAATGGATGCTCCGTCAGCGTAGCCAATGCCATGCTTGTCAGTGTGTGCCTTTTGACTGCACAGGATATCATCTAATGTTTTCGATCCAGTATTCATCCTATTCAATGAAGTCTTAGCAGTATTTAACTCAGATAGAACCATCTTGAGTCTTCCATTTAGATCAGAATTTTTTGTTTTCAAAGTCTTCATATCAGAATCAAGTATGTCACACTTTTGTGATTCTGCAGTCAATTTGTCAGCCAACTTATCATTTTCATCCTCCAACTTTTGTACTTTTGTAAGTGCTTCTGCAAGTTCAGCTTTCAATGAGGAATTATGCTCTTTAGACTCTTTCCACTTATTGGCCACTTTCTTATTCATCTTTAACATCTTCATGGTCTTTGCAAACAATATTTGATATTCAGCCTGCCAGTCATGCTCTGTTTCTGACTCACTATCATCATGATCAGTCCCATCATTAAAAGAAACTTGTGGAGTAATAAAACCAGAAGTTTCCATGAAAGCGATGTATTTCTCCTTGCTAGTGTCAGGCTTATCAGACTCAGGAGTTTCATCATTCTCATCAGAAGTTTCATCTTCCCAAGTAGTATTCAAAGCCTTCTTTTTAGATTTTTTGTTTCCGCAGTCATTAGCAATGTGTCCATAGCCTTGACACTCATAGCATTGAATCCCTTTAAAAGATTTCTTCTTTCTAGAATTTTTAGGGATCCTCACATTGGTTTTCTGCCCCTTCATAAAAAGTTTGAATTGCTTCATAAATTGTACAGCAACTTGGGGATCAATTTCCTCGGAATCTGAATCTGAATCACTTGCAGCTTTTTTGTATGATCCCTTGGACGCTTTCAAAGCAATACCTTTAGAGTGTGTCTTCCCATGAGACCTACGGGTTGCTTCAAAAGTTTGAAGGTTGTCAATCAACTCATCAACTTTGACAGTATTCAGATTTTTATTTTCCTCTATAGCCACAACCTTTGCATCAAACCTTTTTGGAGACCGCAAAATCTTTTTCACAATTCTATTTTCAGGAATTGGCTCTCCCAAAGTAAAGGTGTCATTCACAATTGCATTCAGCTTCGAATTAAACTCATCAAAAGTTTCATCATCTTCCATCTTTATGGTTTCGAAGGCTGTATACAATTTCTGAAGTTTCGATTGTTTGACAGTGTCAGTCCCTTCATGCACAGTCTGCAGAATATCCCAAGCCTCTTTTGCAGTAGTACATGTAGAAATTCTACAAAACTCAGACATGCTAACTCCATTATAAATAGCATTCAAAGCTCTAGAGTTGCAAGTGGCAGCCAACTCTTCTTCCTTAGTCCACATATCTTCAGGTTTGAGACTAGTTACCCCATCAGTAGAAACAATGGACAAGGAATAACCATTCACAGCAGATTTCCAAACTTTCAGATCTATGGCTTTCAAGAAAGCAACTATCATGGCTTTCCAATAAGCATAATTGCTACTATCCAACAGAATAGGCTTATTGGTTGAAGTGCCTTTGTGGTGAATATCCATTCTCAGCAAAAATAGGATCAACACAATAAAATAGTGTAACCCGCTTTGATACAATTGAGGATTTTACAGGACCCACTATAATGGATATTAGTTCTAATTTTAACCAATCAATGCAGCGGATGTAACCAATCACAAAATATAGAACTAGCAAATAAATCTACTAAGCAATCTCCACAAGAAGGCAGACACAAATTTAACGTGAAAACCCTTTCCAGGGAGAAAAACCATGATCTGGAAATCAAGATTTCACGAACAGTTTACAAGATATACTCACAGCTCCTTTATCTCAATCTGTACCTCGACCTAAGGACTGTAGTTGTTCTTGTACAGAATCCACTAACACGACTTCCACCATGCATCGTTCTCCTTACTTGATCTCCTCGTACCTTGTCAAAAAAGATGATCAATCTTCTACAAGAGAATAGAAGCAGCAAACAACTTCTAGAGCAACCCTTCAGAACAATCTCTCAATGACTCTAGAAAATAAACTCTCTCAAAGATATCTCTAACTCAAATTAATGAGAGTGGTGGTGTATTTTTAGGGTTGAGAGAAACACCCAATAAATAGCCTCAAGTTCGTGCATAAGGCTCCTAATCATAATCCACTCAGAATAGCAGTTTGGGTCAAACTTCACATAGGAGTCCGGATCAGACTCTTCTTCACCGTCCAGGTCTCGCTATAGCGAGCATTAGTCTCGCTATAACGAGACCTGCTACTGGAACGCGCAACATCACTCTCCATTCTTGCTCTAGCGAGACAGGTTCCTATCTCTATCTTCATCTCTGCCCCTTTTGTTGACTTTTTAGCCTTACAGCATACAACCCATTCCCTTGATATTTGGAGCAAATAAAGAAGAATATCCATTGGCCATCTCATCATTGATTGAGTCCACTATCAATTCATGAAGAGGATGAAACATCAAAGACGCCATTTAACAACGCTTGATTGATCCTTTCTCATTACACATTTGTAAAGAAAATCAAATGAAACATATATATACAAGAAAAAGAACTTGTCACCTGGAAAAAATATTCAAAAAAGGGGTGAAAGATTCTGTCTTATTTCATAGTTGGCCTTATATTTTTGAAAATTGAGAAATTCTTTAGTGATTAGGCAACAACATAGTTTAAATAGTCACACTATCCTATAAATGACCCTCTTTATCGATAACAAATGAGAGACAAACATTCAGCCATATTGCAAGAGAAAACTAGTACTCCAAGCCTATCATAAATGGATGAAATAAGATTCAATGTTGATTAGAAATATATTGATAAGGAAGAAATTTCCACTCAATATCATCTCAACATATCTTCTTTTCTTTTCTCTTGGTGTTTTTTTTAAAAAGAATTCATTTCCTTTACAACATGTTACAGACAGGATAGAACAAGGCCCTACAGAGGCCACCTATACCAAACATACCTCATTTTTTTCATGTACATATATTTCATCCTAAAATGTGAACAAGATGGTTCATGTCCATCTCAGACATTTTGGTCACAACAAAACCACGTCACTTGTAAAAGGAAAAACAAGAGACCTTTCCAATTTGGTTGAAATATCATCTATGTGTAGGGAATCCCATAACACCGAGGTTAAGCTAAGCCTCGGTAATGGTACCAGCTAATTTGTCTTGATCTCGGTCACTTGCGTCTCGGCAGTTCAGCAGCTCGGTAAGAGTGTCAGCTCGGCAAGGCCACTTCTGGTCTCGATAAGAGTACTGAGGGCCAGAAATGGGTCATCACACTCCTATGAGAAGTACGGACGTGCACTAACAGATAGGGTGGCGCGTGTTAAAGATAAGAAGTTAACTTTATCACCACATCACGTCAGCAGTCCTAAAGAGAATGGGAGCCGTCCGATGGGACGCTCCCTTTTCACCTACCACTCAGTGTCAGGGTAAGGCCCGATGGAACCTTAACCACACCTACCTCCACTCAGCAAAAAAGGATGACAGGACTTCCGCCTATATATCCACATGGGGTAGTCCCCCAGAGGTACATTCTCATGCTTACACATACAAACAACACTTGCACCCTCTTCTGTTCTCCACTCCACTTTTGCTTAGTTGCAGAACTAACTCAAGCATCGGAGTGCCTGATGTGATTTTAAATTCAATCCTTTAATACTGTAAGTGCACAGTTGTCTTGTTGAGACAGTGATAATTACAGATCGATCCCACAAGGAGCACTGCTAAGTTAAAATTTAAAATCTGATTTTTTTTATCAATGATAATGACAAGAGAGATAATAAGAAACAATAATAAAATTGAGAAAATTCTAGGTCTAAAGTGCATAAATAAGATATGAGAAAAAGCATATCAGAATATCATGAATCCATTAAGTAGTCCCACCATCATTCTATGCAATTGATAAAATAATTTTGTCCAAAAAATCCTCTAAATCAGAAACAAATCAATATTTCTTATTCAGATAATTTGTCTATCAAAGAGCACAATTTTTCACAATTTATTTAAGGTAAAAATCTCCTTCACCTAATGAAATTATGGACTTAACTAAATATCACATATTAATCAAAGATAGATTATCAAAAAATTTCAATCTAAGAATAATCTATTAAGAGAACATACATGATTAAAGCATTGTTCAAATAAAAAAATTAAATAACATAGGTTGTCAATGACAAAAGGCAGATTTATTATTATAATCAATACGCAAGAGACAAAAATATCACATAGATTAATGATAAGAAACACTTAACTTCATCTGATACTCTGATCCAGGGATCTATTCCTCCATTGCAAAAGATGTGATTTTCATTGAGAACTTCATGGCAATTACAATTTTCTCTCACACTCTTCTAACCTAGTTCTGGAACAGGGCTCCAGAATACCCAAAAATAACTCTAATTCTATTAATTAGGAAAAGAAGAGAAAGAGGAGAGAGAGAATGTAGTGGACGTCCAAGGGGGGGGAGTGTGTCTTGTATGCTTCCTTTTGGTTCCTTTTATAATTCCTGGTTATCTTACAGATACATTGAATCTGGACATCTTCTACTGTAGTTAGGACTATTTAATTGACATGATGAGTGGACCCCTCCTTTCATTGATTTGCACATGGCTTGTATGTGGGGTCCACGTGGTGAATTCTTCAATAACTTCTTTTCAAACTTCAATTTAGCAATATAGGGCCCAGGATGACTATGTATGCTTGAAAGTGGTTCCGTGACAGAGGCCTGCAATTCTCATTTTCTGCACATTCTAATTCAATACATCAAACACTAAAGAGCCCATATTGAAGCGGGACCCATCTGGATAGAGTTTTACTCTAACTGGGACTCTTCAGAGAAAAATTGTATAATATTCTAAGTTAATGCAGAAAATATATGAAAAATATGAACGTTCAGGTTTCTACGTGAAAATGCATGAAATGATGGAATTAAATGAATAATGATGCAATTCACCAAATAAAACCCCTAATTCATCCTAAAATGATGCATAAATATGCAAATTCATGAACTCAATAGTGACTTCGGCTGATACCAGCCAGGGTCTCTGACCTCTGCTTCTCTTCTTCCCTTTCAGGTCTCGGGCGTTCGGTCTTTCCCTAAAAGAAGATTCTTCATTCATCTAACTAAGTGAGTGTCGTTTTTGCCACCTACAGTTTGGCGCCGTCTATGGGAAGCAACTGAACAAAAATCTACAAACACCATACCTCCAAAGACCAGAAACGGCGAAGGATCGTCCAAGGGCCCGTCTCTACCACCCACGTTGTCAAAGAAACTGCCACCGCCGGTCCCTCGCCGGAGGAGGTCTAGGGGAAGGTTTGGCGCTACAAGCGTCGAAGAGTTTGTGACCCAATAGGGCTCCTCATCGAGGGGGTTGACAGCAACTTCCTGACGAGATATTCCACCACCAGGACAACCCCAGCAGAATGTTCCTTCATTGGAACACATCAGGCGAGATGAAACATCAACACCAGTCAAGTCACGTTCCCATCACCAGGCCAATGCTGATGGCGACGACGGCCCGCTCCTTGCGGATATCAAGGCCCAAAACCTTGTTATCTAAGAGAAGGACGAGCTCATTCGTCAACTTCGACAGCAACTCCAGGAGGGGAAGAAGGCTTCGAGCCCACCTCCTAGATGCAGCCACGCTCCTTCGGCTGAATGGGATCTAAGGCACGTCCTGAACAATAAGAGACGCGACCGAGTTTATAACAAAGGCTCGAGCAGCAGCCATCTGAATGAAGAATCTACGAAGCTGCGCCAAAAGCCTGGGGACAATGGCGACTTGAGGGAATGGCTTGACCATCAGATCAAGCAGACAATCCGGCAGAATATGGATTTTGTTGGCTTCACCCGAGATCGGTTCAATGCCTTCGACACAAAGGATCTTGGCGCGTCTCCCTTCTCTCAGGAGATCAGAAACTTTTCTCTTCCAGAAAAGTTTAATGTCCCGAGGTTCACTCTCTATAATGGGACCTCAGACCCTGCAGCACATCTCCGACACTTCATCCAGAGAATGTCGGTATAGGGCAACGTCGATCACCTAAACTATCGAGTCTTCTCCTCCAGTTTGGGAGACCTCCCCCTGAGGTGGTTCTGCGCGCTTCCGGAAGGCTCAATCTCAAGCTGGCGGCAGCTCCGGAATTCCTTCTTGGAGAAATTCCAGGCTCATAAGGTCATCCCTAAGATGGACGCAAACCTTATGACTCTCAGAATGCGGCAGACCGAGAACGTCACCCAATTCGCCAAAAGATTATCGACAATCTACAACTAGATCGAAGGAGCCTCTAACGAGGTGGCTGTCAAGTCCTTCCAGCAGGCTCTACTGCCAGGCAACGAGCTTCGGAAGGACCTGGTGCAGTTCCCCGTTGTCACAATGAAAGCATTGATAGCCCGGGCGAACCAGTTCATTGAAACAGAAGAAGATGAGGTTCGAGCCCAAGAGAGCTTTGGCCTCTACCAAGAAGAAAAGCCCTCCAAAAAAGACAAAAGATCGTCTCAGAGGGAGGAGGTGGACCAAAACAGGGTCTTGTCAAACTCGGCGCAGTGGCTTCGGTTCCCACCTCGGGGGGTGGCAAGAAATCCAAGCCAGAAACTACCTCCTACAAGGCTATAAACACAATCTTCAGAGAGCTGATCTACAAGCTCCTCAGCAAGATCAAGTCACAGCCCTTCTTCAAGTGGCCGTAGCCGATGAAGGGTGACCCGTCCACCCAAGATCAGAACAAGTTCTGTGCCTACCACAAGCAGAATGGGCATAGAATCGAAGACTGCAAGGCTTTCAAAGCTCACCTCGAAAAGCTCGTCAAGGACGGGCACTTGAGGGATTACATTAAGGAGGAGGGCAGAGACAACAGCCGAGCTCAGCGCCGAAATGATAATGATCAGGACAGCGACGAGCCAGAGGGCATCATCAACTTCACTCACCTCGCCCCTGCTCTAAAGGGGAGCAACCAAGCCCGTGCCGAGGCTAGGAGGGCCTCCCACCAAAAGTAAGTGATGACCACCGAGCTGGAACCTGCTACCAAGAAAGCTCGGATGGAAAGGCCCAAGATCTGGTTCTCAGACAAGGACCTAGATGGAGTTCAACCCCCCCATAATGATCCTCTAGTTCTCATCTTGAAGTTGAAGAACTTCTTGGTTCAGAGAGTCCTTATGGATCCTGGGAGTTCGTCGGAGATCCTCTACTACGATTGCTTTAAGAAGATGGGTCTCAAAGACGAGGATCTCAAGGCAGCACGCACCCCCCTGGTGGGTTTCAACTCAAAGTCCGTCTACCCCAAGGGCAGAATCTCCCTGAGAGTCTAGGTTGGAGACACCTCCATGCAAGCCGACTTCCTAGTGGTAAATGTACCATCCCTCTACAATGCAATAATGGGGAGAACTTGGCTGCATAGTGTGGAAGTCGTGCCCTCCATCCGTCACCAGAAACTCAAGTTCCCGTTGGAGAACGAGAACGGACGAGTTGAAGTGATTACGGTCAGGGGCAACCAACACATGGCCAAGCAGTGCCTGATGGCCGTGGTGCCTGGCGAAACCGAGTCAACACAGGTTCACATGGCCGAACTAGACAGAGAGGCCGAACTCGAAGATATCGGCCGAGCCCCTGAGCAGATGAGCATTGAAGACCTGACAGTAATCAGGATCGACCCTAGCGACCCCGAAAGATATTTCCTGCTGGGGACTCAGCTTCCTGAACCTAAGAAGACCAAGCTGCTAGACTTCTTGTTACAAAACAAGGAGGTCTTTGCATGGACTCCCTACGAAATGCCTGGCATCAGTCTTGAGGTCATATGCCACAAGCTAAACGTGGGCCTCAAACACAAGCCCGTGATCCAGAAGGCTCGCAGTATGGGGATCCCACAGACCGAGGCCATGATTGAGGAAGTCTAAAAGTTGTTAGAAGCCAAGGCGATCAGGGAAGTCCATTACCCGGAGTGGCTGGCCAACACGGTGGTGGTAAAAAAGAAAAGTGGGAAGTGGAGGGTCTGCGTGGACTTCACCGACCTCAACAAAGCCTGCCCTAAAGACAGCTTCCCCCTCCTGAAGATTGACCAGATGATTGACGCCACTGCCGAACACGACAGAATGAGTTTCCTCGATGCTTACCGAGGTTACCATCAGCTCCAATGTCCGGGCCTGACCAAGAGAAGACCGCATTCATAACACCTAGGGGCATTTACTGCTGCAAGGTCATGCCATTTGGGTTGAAGAACGAGGGAGCAACTTACCAGCGGCTAGTGACCAACATGTTTCAGGCCCAGCTCGGCAAAACAATGGAGGTCTACATTGACGACATGGTTGTCAAGTCTAAAAGGTCACAGGACCACTTGGTAGACCTAAGTCAAACATTTGGCATCCTCCGACAGTCCCAACTGAAGCTGAACGCGTTCAAGTGTGCATTCGGTGTCGGCTCCGATAAATTCCTAGGAAGCCTAGTCACCAAAAGAGGGATTGAAGCAAGCCCAAACGAGATCTCAGTGATCCAAGAGGTACAAAGCCCAACCTCGGCAAAACAAGTTCAGAGGCTCACCGGCATGGCTGCCGCACTCAATCGCTTCATCAGCTGAGCTTCTGACAAATGCCGACCCTTCTTTCAGCTTTTGAGGAAAAGCTCGAAGTTCCAATGGACCCCGGAGTGCGACCGAGCTCTGCAGGAACTCAAACATAACTTATTTTCACCACCCCTATTATCAACGCCAACGCAAGGAGAAGTGCTATACTTGTACCTGGCGGTCTCAGATCATGCAGTGAGCTCGGTACTTATTAAAGAAGAAAACGGGCAGCAAAGGCCTATTTATTATACAAGCAAGATCCTCCTCGATGCCGAGGCCAGGTATTTGCAGCTGGAAAAACTTGCACTAGCGCTCGTCATTGCTTTTCGCAAACTCTCCCACTACTTCCAGACATACACCATAGTGGTTGTTACAGAACATCCACTCAAGTCCCTTTTCAGAAAGACGGACAACTCTGGAAGGATCTCAAGATGGGCTATCGAACTAGGACAGTATGATATCAAGTATCAACCCAGAACTGCCATCAAAGCCCAAGTTTTGATAGATTTCATCGTAGAATTCATCTCTCTAAGTTAGGCATCGAACTAGCTCGATACCGAACTGGGGGGCAATAAGGAAAAGGAAAAAGTCACCGAGACAGAGCAAAAGCGGTCCTGGAAGCAGTTCCTTGACTCAGCTTGGAAGGTCTTCGTCGATGGATCCTCAACATCCAAAAGGGCTGGCGCTGGCATAGTCCTCAAATCTCCGGTGGGCCTTGTCATCTAACAAGCCCTGACACTTGGCTTCAAGGCATCTAACAACGAAGCTGAGTACGAAGCACTCATCGCAGGGCTGAACAGTGCCAAAATCCAGGAAGCTTGGCAACCGGTGGTCTTCAGCGACTCCTAACTGGTGACGAGCCAGCTTAGCAGAGACTACCAAGCTCGCAACAAAAGGATGGAGGCCTACCTGACTCATGCAAAACAGCTCCTCTCTTAGTTTGAAAGAGCCGAAGTCAAACAGATCGACAGATAGTCCAATTCTCATGCCGATGCCCTCGCCAACCTCGCCTCTGCTGTTGAGGCCGGGAATAAGAGAATTGTCGAGGTAAAGACACTAGAAAAACCAAGCATAGAGTTTCAGCCACTTCGGCAGGTTATGTGTGTTGATCTCGATCTGAGCTAGATGGACCCAATCATCGCCTACCTAAGAGACGACCAACTTCCTGAAAACAAGAACGAGGCTCATAAGATCAGGCTGAAGCAGCTCGGTTTTGGTTGTCCCCAGATGGCAGGCTCTATAGGAAGTCGTACACCGGCCCCTATCTCCAGTGTGTTCACCCGAGCAAAGTTGAAGACTTCCTTTATGAAATTCATGAGGGAATCTGTGAAAGCCACATTGGAGGTCGGTCACTGGCGTACCGAGCTATCAGCCAAGGCTACTGGTGGCCCTACATATAAAAGGACGCCCAGTTGTACGCCAAAAAATGAGAGAAGTGCCGAAGTTTTCACACTCCCTTCGCCAGCTAGCACAGGATTTGAGCCCACTCTCCAGTCCGTGGCCCTTCACTCAATGGGGCTTTAATATTGTAGGACCACTCCGCCAAACTCCAGGGAATAAGAGGTGGCTAATAGTAGCCACCGATTATTTCACCAAGTGGATCGAAGCCGAACCATTATCCTCCATCACCGAGTAGGACACGAAGAACTTTGTGTGGAAGAACATCATTACAAGATTTGGGATCCAGTGAACTTTGGTCTCGGACAACAGAACTCAATTTAATTCCAACTTCTTAAGAAACTTCTGCCAGGAGCTCGGCGTCAGGAATGTCTACTCCACCCAGGCGCACTCGTAGAGCAACGACCAAGCTGAAATCTCAAACAAGGTGGTCCTGATGCGCTCAAAAAGAGGCTCGACCGAGCTAAAAGGAGATGGACGAAAGAACTCCCGAGTGTCCTATGGGCATACAGGACAACTCCGAGACGCTCCACCTCGGCTACACCCTTCTCTTTGGCATACGGAATGGAAGCAATGATCCTGCTTGAGGTCGGCCTCCCGACCTTGAGGACCGAGCTCTGCAATCAAAACTAAACAATGTAAACCTAGCCTGAGAGCTGGACCTGGCCGAGGAAAGGAGAGAAGCAGCAGCTATTTGCCTAGCTGCCTATCAGCAACAATTGACTAGGGGCTACAATCAGAAGGTCAAATAAAGGAGATTCTCAGTTGGAGAGCTGGTCTTGAAGAAGACACTCCCCGAGGACAAAAACCCGAACGAAAGCAAGCTGGCACCAAACTGGCATGGGCCATTCAAAGTGCTCTCAGCTGCAGGGCGATCCGCATACAGACTTGAGGACATGGAGGATAAAGAGTTGCCACAGTCATGGAATGCGATGCACTTCAAGAAATATTATTTCTAAAATGTTTTCAAGTTTGGATATCAATGAAAGTCTTATTCTCAAAGGATCGCTCTCTTTAAGCTGTCCGGCTCGATAATAGTACTAGCCATATTTAGCTCGGTGACGGCACCAGCTACAGCTCGGCAAGAGTGCCAGCTATACTGCAGCTTGGTAATAGTACCAGCCATATTCAGCTCGATGACGGCACCAGCTACAGCTCGGCAAGAGTGCCAGCTATATTGCAGCTCGGTAATAGTACCAACCATATTCAGCTCGGTGACGGCACCAGCTACAGCTCGGCAAGAGTGCCAGCTATACTGCGGCTCGATAACAGTACCGGCCATATCCAGCTCAACGACAGCACCAGCCATATACAGCACGGCAGCAATGCCAACATTCGGAGGTACGCTTGTGATGTGATCAATATCAATCATAAAATACCGCAAGTGCACAGGTGTCTAGATGAGACAATGGCAAGAACGGGCCGAACCCATAAGGAGCTAATTAAAGAAACTTTTAGATTAAGAAAACTAATTAACTACAATCAAGGAAAGTTTTGAGTATTTAGATTAAAATCAAGCACTAATTTAGAAAGATGAAAAACTACAAATTAATGAAAGTGATTAGAGCATAGGAATCCAATAAGCATCCACAAATTATTTATAAAATAATCCTAATCTGTTCCAATTTTTACTTCAAATCAAAGGCAAATCAATGTTCTTAATTTGGAAAATCTAACTTTTAAAATCCCTTTTCAATCATAAATATTCAAAACTCAAGACTTCCTTCATCTCATAAAAGAATAAAAATAATTTAAGAACTACCCATCAAAAGTAAGCATAAACCATCAAAAGATCTAAATCCTAAGCATGGCCTATCAAACCTAAGCATAAATAGTAAAAACCAATTTTTATTTTTAGAATTCAAGAATGGAGATTTACCTAGGGCACGAAGACAAGCCTATTAATCATTAAGTACATAATCATGGAACACAAATTAGAATTACTAAATAAATAAAAAAAAGTTACTTACCTTCATCCATAGCTCCAATCAAGAAAATTAGCCCGCCATTGCAAAGAATGCTTCTTGATTTGTCATTAAAAATTGCATCTTTACAACTTCTCCTTCACAAAAGTTCTCCTTCAAAATAAATCCTTGGACATGGCCCAAGGCTACCAAAATAAAATAAAGAAAATACTAATGGAAAACAAGAAAGGAAGAAAAGAAATAAGGGAATTGGAGAGAGGGCTGGATGTGTGTTGCATCCTCCTTTTTGGGTTAGTTTTATAGATGTTGATGCCTCCTTTTTAGAAAAGAATCTCCTCTCTTTTAGGACTTATTTCCTTATTTGGAGGGAATTTGCTACTAAGTGTGGTCTCTTGGGCTCCAAGTCTTGGAAAATATGAACTCCTCAAAAGAATTCTAATGTTGCTAATTTTGAGAACGTTGTGCAATTCCTGTATAGAATTATATCAGATAACTTCCCGAGGTCATATCTCTCTCAATATAGCTCCGATTTATGCGATCTTGGACTCCACGGATATCTACTCGAAAAGAGCTTTCCAACGATAGGTAGATTGCACCAATCCAACAGACGGTTTAAGAGTTATGGTCATTTCAATTTACTGCCCCTGAAAAATCCGGGAATAATTTGCAATTAAGGAAACTTCTATGTTTGGCATGCTATGGGATGTGTGGGACCCATGTTGGACGTCCGTGGCATGCTTGGACTCTTCCTTTGCTTGCTTATTTGATTCCTTTTCCATCTTTGAGATTTTCCAATCTTTCCAACTCCACCTATATGTCAAGATATGTGGGCCCACCATGAAGCGTGTCCCGCCTTTTATCTCTCTCAAATTTCACCAATGCAGGTCTCACTCTTGATTTATCTTACAAAAATAAAATTAAATGATGTCAATAATAATCAAGTGTGAGGAATCTAGATGAACTATGCATGGGACCCTACATGCCTAATTAATGTACCAAAAAATATCCAACTTTTCAAAAATAACACATGGCGTCAAAATTAGAAGGTATGCATTAGTGAAGCCAAAAGAACTAATTCTTGGGTGATGAATGAGATGAAAATCCCTAATTTCACAAAAGTCATGCAATGTAATGAATTTTGACCAAATTTGACTAAGATTCCAACTTTGATGCTCAAATGCATGAAATCATGAAATTAAGTGTAATTCTATGCAATTAACCTAATTAAGGCCACAAATGCATATGAAATGATGAATGAAAACTACAATTTTGTGGACTTGTCAGCTTGGTTGTAGAACCAAGTACACTACCACAAAAAAAATACCTACCTAACTGCCAGGGGGCGCTAGGGAAACGAAGAAAAACCTTAAACATTTAAGGCATCGACCTCGGCATCCAAGAACATCTTAGGTTGCAAAACCAAGGTGAATATCTTGCGTCAGGTTAAAGATTTAGCCCAATTTGTCCCCCTAATGGTTATGGTTACAAGTTTCTGAGGTTCCGGTTATTGAACCGAGCTCGGTTACTTAAGCAAAATTCCTATCTTCAGTATATGGGGAGTTCGGTTAGAGAATCGAGACCAACTACTTAAGAGTCAAGCAGGGAAGGAAATGATATTTCATTGAATGAAAGATTCATTACAACATTGAAAAAACAAAAACAAAAAGAAAAATTCAAAAAGCAGCAGCTTCGGCGTTGCAGTCGATCTCCGTCTGTGCAACCTCGGCTTCCGGGCAAGCTTCAGGGTCGGCCTGTAAGGCGATGGCTTCAATCGCAGCATCTACCTCAGGAGGAGCTTTAGAGGACGGATCGGGGGCAGAGGACGGGCTGGGGACAGAGGACGAGACAGGGTCCGAGCTCTAGAACTTGGGAGGATACCTGAAAGCAGAATCATCCTCGGAGACTCCTGCCTTCTTCAAGGCAGCCCTCCACCTAAGCTCCCAGGCTTTATGGCGAATTCTGTGAATTTGCGCCTTATACTCCACAATCACCTCTTGAATCCCCTCATTATAGGAGACGTCAAACTCGGCCTCAGACTTTTCCTCAAGCTCGGCCTTCTGTTTCGCCAGAGCAAACTCGAGTTCAGCCTTCTTCTCTTCCAAGGCAGACTGAAACGCAGCCCTCTCTTGGTTCATTGTGGTGATGAGGTCGACTGCCAGCCTTGATTGTCTTTCCACCTCAACATCTAGCTTTTCGACCTCGGCTGACGCCTTTTCAAGGTCGGTGACAAGACCGGCATTCTTGCTCGCCTCTTCCCTTAGCTGCTAATCCTTGACGTCCAAAGCCGCCTGAAGACCCTCTTTTTCAGCCTCCAACCCGGCAATCTTGGAGTCGACGTCTCCCAGCCTCCCTAAGCCGACCTGGCATTTTTGCACCACCCGCAGGAGAAACAAGCGTCAGAAGACATAAACCAAAGTCAAATACTTTATGAAATTTTGTCAAAGACTTATCGAGATGGCTGACCGCATTGTTGAAACCAGCAATGTCGCGTTGTCCAGCCTCCCCCACTTCTCTATGTCCCGGAGTAAGGCACATGCTCACCCCAGGGCGGCCACCACGTAGGGACTGCTGGCTACGCAGTCCTCCACATTCGATGGCCTCCCAATGTCAGCTTCGAGGTCCAGCCTCCAAATAGCCGGCCAAGGGGACTGAGGTGCTACCTCATTGGATGACGGCTCGGCCAGGGAGCTGGGTGAGGCCTCAGTCCTGGGCCACTTATCTAGCTGACCCACCTCCTCCAAGATGACGATAGGGCACTCCCGATCTCCCACACTTGGAGAAATCACGGGGGCTGAACTGCTGGCAATGACGGCGGACGAAGAAGTAGGAACAGAGGTGGGAGCGACAGGAGCAGAAGCTGAAGGCGAGGAAGGAGCGTCGCCAGCAAGCTGGGGGGCATCTGGAACCTGATCCCCAAAAGCCAGGGCCTCCGGATCCTTAATCACAGCACGAGGATTACGCCTGCGCAACACCGCTTCTTCTTCTTCCTCTTCCAAGCTGATAGAGGCAGCAGCTCAACTCCTCAGCCACGAAGAAGTTTCGGCAACAGCCGTAGTGGTCTCGGCTGGCCCCGAGTCTGAGCGGGAGGGAGAAGCCCTATCACTCGACTCAATGGGACGACCGGCAGGGACTGCGAGGGTCACCTGCTCCCCACTCTCTTCTTCTCAAAAGACTTGGGACCCTCCCCCAGTTTCCTTCCTCTTGATGAAGGAGCGGTACTTCGGTTCGTACCCTAGGAGCTACCGAGCAACTCGGTTGTTATGTCTGTGGTAGTTCCTTACCAACCGAAGCCAAGTGTCATTTCTTACCCAGCCGATTCTCTTGGCCACCTGCCTTCTCTGACGAAAACCTATGCAGCAAACAAAGGATGTCAACTCGGCAGAAATAAAAGAAAGAAGACAAAAGAAAGCCGAAAGATTCCGGTCTTTACTTGGAGGGGTACCGAAGCCTCGAGGGATTCTGACTACTCTTGACGCCAAGGGCTCAGACTCGCCGAACTCCCAATCGCCCGAGACGAACAGGTAATCATCCCTTGTGTATCTATTGGAGTCCTCCAGGGCATTCACAAAACCAGACCGTTTCGCCCTCACCCGAAGGTAGTAGATGTCCCCGGATTTGCAGAGGTCATACACATCCTCAATGTCATGGACACTGAGGTTGATCCCTATAATCCTATTCAGTTCCTTTGTAATTTAGTACAAAATAACAGACCTTAGTCTTTATGTTTGTTGGAAGAGTTTTTTCTCTTTTTTTTCTCTCAATTTGGCTTTGTGGAGGTGAGGGCTTGGATAGGAATACAGTGCTCCGAAGGAGATGGGGCTTATAAAGATTTATTCCTAAAGGGTAATAAATATTGTTGGTATTAAATTGGCTACAAGTGAGAAGTTCTAGACTTTTGGGTTTGTCTTTTAGAGTTAAGAGTTTTTTTAAGTGAGAAATATGTATATAGTTAAAAAAGAGTACTAAGGCAACAACATTCACAACATTAAATGGTCTTGGTCCTGACTCCTTGCGATGCAAATACAAATGGTCAGAAGGAGGAAGGGCTAAATCGCATGAGCATAAGGAAGCCAAGCATCAAATACATTTAATGAGCACAAGAAAGGCAACAAAAGTTGGTACCACCAATCTTATGGTGACACCAATGGGTTCCACACTCAAACCAACTTTGAATGCATGTGCGCGGGACGTGGGCCAATGGGTCCCATCATCAAATTTAAGAAAATAGTGTACACCTCCATAGCCCATCTATGAAATCTAAACCATTAAAAATCACTATCTTCCCATAATTTATTTTTAAAATACAAGAAATTTTAAAAATAACTCCAATCAGGCTAATGTCCTGTTCAGAGGATCACTGGGTGTCGGGATGTAAAATGGGCTAACGTGCCATTGCTGATGCCCGGCAAAACAACCCCAAACAGTCATAGAATGGCTAGGGGGCTTTTTGACCATTTTACCTCCCTAGGCGTGTTCATGGACTGGGCCAACCCAAGCCTGAGCCCAGCCCAGCCCAGCCCGGTTTGGCCTTAAGGTTTTGTCATCAAGTTGGGCCTGGATTATTTATTTAGGCCCGTTTAATAAATGGGCAGGGCTTTTTTTCAATGGTAGAGAGAGCCCAGGCTCGGCCTGACCTAGTTCTAAAAATAATTGTACACAAATTAATATTCCCAGACTAGCTGAGCCAAAACTAAGGATTGTGTATGGAAGCTCTTTTCTACATTATAATGCAAACCGGGCTCAGCTTGGGCTTAATATTCTTCAGGTGAGCGGGGTTCGGGCCAACTAGTTATGGCCCGAGTCGAGCTCAGGCTGGGCTTAATGCTACACTTTACCAGGAACACCCCCTCCAAATTTCTCAATACTCATGTACACTCTCTCCCCCAATCGACCTCTGTCTCTCTCTCAATTCTCTTTCTCCCTCTCTACGACTCTTGAAACATTATGCATGATACGAGGGTACCACATGACTAATTTAAAATTTTGGGCATCTCCACAGCCCATCTATGAAATCTAAACCGCTAAAATTCACTATCTTCCCATGATTTAAAAAGTTGCCCCAATCTGGCTTATGTCCCATTCAGAGGATCACTGGGTGTCATGATACTATGGCCTGGGCCAGCAATTCCCAGGCATGGACTGTGCTGGGCTAGGGGATCCGCGGCCTAACACAACCCGATAGAAAAAAGAAAGGAAAAGAAAAGGCCCCCAACCAAAACAGGCAATTAGGGTTTTTATACCGTTTTACTCCCCAACAGCCAAAAAAACTGTCATTTTTAAGGGTACCCCTAGGGGTCTTCATGGCCTAGACCAACCTGAGCATGAGCCCAGACAAGTCCGGTAGGGCTAGGATTAAGTGGTAAAGAGCTCGGGTTCAATGGGTCCCACCATCAAATTAAAAAAGGAATATTTACAAAAAAAAAAAAAAGCATAAACCTTAAATAAACGATTTTGTGAAGAAAAATCATAAAATGACAAGATAATTGTTCGTACATATTTTTTGGACAAAATTACTCCAATTGACTATATCATCAACCCAGTTGACGATTTTGTCAACCTTCATCGCAAAAGACGGTATTTTACTCCATCTTCTTCTACGTAGTGATGGAAAGATTATGAAAATCATTGCATTTCGTACCCCAGTGGTCTTCCTTAAGTTGTCTCGGTAATCTTCCTTAGATGTGTGCGTTTCATGCTTAGTTTTTAAGCATTTGTCACCCTTTTCGCATGAGTTTTGAGAGTTTGTGTTTGGAATGAAAGTTGTTCAGTGAAATGCCTAAATGTGGGTTTTTTTGTCAATTTAGAGGTGGCTTTGAGTAAGGTTTGAGGGATGAATTTCAATATGCATTTGTGAACATTTAGAGTTTGAAGCCATTTTTTTGGGGGAATTTCGTAGGTCCTAATGTTTTTGAGCAATACGTAGAGAGCCATGTTTGGCAATCGTTGAGTAGTGAATGTGACGTTTTCTCCTAGTTATTGTATTATTTGTGTGGAGTTTTAGATTCCAAGGGTTTTTTTGTTTAGTTACTCCGGAATCTATGAACCAACTTTAACAATGCATTTGATAGTAGACAGATTAAACACACTTCATTATGTGATTTGTGAAAGACTTATCAAACCCTTCTTCTTTAATGCATCCATCACCTCCTTTTGGTTTTTCTGCATTAATATGAACGTCATCCAGGATCTTGTATCTGGCCCTAAAATCAGCCACGGTCCGTGGGGTTTCTAGCCAATGCCTGTAAATCCCTATTCCCAAAACTCGGAAGAAGACGGAGGAGGGAGAAAGAAAAGAACGGAAACCCTAAAAGAAGGATATGCAGAGGAGGATGACTTATAGGCAGGAAGGACTCGAAATCACGAGTTCGAACTCACAGGTTTGATCGCAGGCAAGTTTTCTCCTCCGGCAAAATCTCCCTTCTCTAAATGAATACGAAAATGAAAATCAGGGAGAAAGCGCCCTAATTTGTAATGGGAGGAGGTGCCGTTTCGATTTTTTAAGACGATCGTACGAGGCGTCACCTCGAGCACTCCTCCTGCCTCTTCGAAGCGATTGGACAGCTGCCCAAACAGTCACATGTGGCACCAACGGCACATTTCCCATAGGCTATTAAATGCCTCGGGCAGGCGAAAAGATACACCTCGATAAGGATCAGACGTCGGCCATCATTACCATGATAAGAAAGAGCATTTACTCCAAACTCATTACTCAGAGAGGCTCCACCATCACGGTGCTTAGCTTCCGTGCTTCGGTAACGGTACCAACATGACAATTAAAATTAGCTCGGTAACAGTACCAGCTCGGCAAGACCATTTAGCTTCCGATCTCAAAGAGTTGGGGAACTCCAAGAGATCAAAAGCTAGGGGGCAATTGTGTGGGGAATCCCATAACACCGAGGTTAAGCTAAGCCTCAGTAATGGTACCAGCTAATTTGTCTTGATCTTGGTCACCTACGTCTCGGCAGTTCGGCAGCTCGGTAAGAGTGTCAGCTCAGCAAGGCCACTTCTGGTCTCAGTAAGAGTACTGAGGGCCGGAAATGGGCCATCACACTCCTATGAGAAGTACGGACATACACTTACAGATAGGGTGGCACGTGATAGAGATAAGAAGTTGACTTTATCACCCCATCACGTCAGCAGTCCTAGGGAGAATGGAAGTCGTCCGATGGGACGCTCCCTTTTCACCTACCACTCAGTGTCAAGGTAAGGCCCGATTACCCCCACCTACCTCCACTAAACAAAAAGGGATGAGAGGACTTCCGCCTATATATCCACATGGGGTAGTCCCCTAGAGGTACGTTCTCACGCTTACACATACAAACAACACTTGCACCCTCTTCTTTTCTCCACTCCACCTTTGCTTAGTTGCAGAACTAACTCAGGCATCGGAGTGCCTTCGGCTGATAGCAGCCAGGGCCTCTGACCTTTGCTTCTCTCCTTCCCTTTCAGGTCTTGGGCGTTCGGTCTTTCCCTAAAAGAAGATTCTTCATTCATCTAGCTAAGTGGGTGTCGTTTTTGGCACCTACAATGTAGAAGGGTAATAAGGCTCCACCAATTATTTCTCTAGAGATTTTAGTTGATCAAGAACTTGGTTTTGCACAACTATTTCACAAATTAAAAATAAAAAAAATAGTAACGACGATAATAATAAAAGTAGAAAAGGGAGAACAAAAACCAATCAATTAAAGAGTGGTGGTGTTGTAAACTTACCTTTTGTAAATTGGTCCACTCAAGCTCTTTTTATGATCTTGCAAATAGCCTATGCAAATCGAAAGTCCAACCAAATAGGCCCCTTCATTCATTATACAAACACTTGCACACACACAAAGAAATAGATCAGGTTTCTTACATTCTTACTGGATATATTTAAAAAACAATATAAACCATGATAAACTTCTTGAGCAAATTTACTATCAGAAAAATTACATGTGAATGTGATTTCTTATAGACGAAACTAACCTAAGCATGATAAGTTATGAGAAAATTTCAAATGCAAGCGTAGAAACAATACGAAACATGATCGTTGGGATATTTGTTCGTTTCTTTTCTTTCGGCTTCTGATATATGCTCGTTGGGATGGTGCTCTCGATTCTAGTGTGATCTATGTGCATCCGAATTCATTTGGATCTCTCTCTCCAAAGTTCAAAGAGAGATGGCCTTCTTTCGATTTTTACAGAAAGACCCAAGATTCCAATGATCAAGATATCATCAGACAACCTACCAAGGAATGGAGGAGTTTGTACCTCAAATGGCGCAAAGTGAAGGAATGTAGAGCTACAAATTTATCCAAGTTTTTGATAAAATGTTCTCAACATGAATCGCTTGAAGTTGGAGATTACTTGAGAGCAATTGGACACCTGTGCTCAATGGAACTAGGATTTAAGGATATTCAGCCGTTTCTATTCACAAAAAATCAGAACGTGACGCTAAATTTGATTGGATTGCACTGTTCCTTGTTTTGCCTAAGAACACCGGGGATGATTGTCCATTATCTTTGTTCTTTAATGATCGATGTTCTAGTTAAAACTGATGGCTGAAGTATTCAAGAAACGCATTTTGAGCACATATTATCTGACCCATCCTCTACAAAGGACAATTAAATTAACAAAAAAAAAGAGAAACATTTAAAACAAACCAAAAAAAAAAAACCTTAGAAGATCAAGCAAGAACTTCATCAAACTTGCAACAGATAGGCAACAGAGCTATCATTCAAGGGGACAGGCAACTTTCAAAAAGGATGACCTCGTTGAGACATTACATGAAACACTTTGTGGGCATATGAGATTGAATTAAACTTATCCAACAAAGACAAAAAAAGATGTGGTGGTTTTGTCATGTTCAATCTATATCCCTTTTTGGGCCTTGCATATCATTAAACAAACGGAGATCATCATCTTTTTTCTTTGAGTTTTCTAAGCAATTGATTAATGAAAAACGAAAAAAAATAAATAGGCAGTGCTTATTTCAAAGAAATTTCAAAAGAAGTATAGCAGACGAAGAAGAAAAGAGATGTACAAGAATTGAAGAAATGTAAAGAGATATCTACCTGTTCGATCTAGCTTATGACAATGTCTTCCGTGTGCTTGTTTCCGTCTTGATAAGCAACGATATGAAAAATTGCATACGATGAAGAGAACTGAGGAGGTGGATGCAGAGATCATTTCCAAGGGTGAAAAAAAGGTTGGAGTCGTTGCTTGATGTCATTGTCTTCCCACTCCAATGCTTCCCACCATGAACTAGAGCCTCGAATCTCCTTTAGCGCAGGTGCTACAATATCGGTGCCAATGGAGAGGAAGGACTCTTCAACTTGGGACATGTACGAATATCAATTCTTTCTAGTGATGGCCATTCGAAATTACAAAACCCTCGGCAAATGCTAACAAATTCTGGAAGATACCTGAGATGAATTCCCTTGATATTAGGGAGGATGAGTCTATCATTATTATAACCTATAACATTATGGGTATGGCTTGCAACAGAGACATTGACATCTCCTCCTCTTCAATTTCTATTATCTCTTCCATCTTCAGACAAGACGAAACCGAGAGGGATTCTAAACCGCAGAGTTGCTTAATAATACCCAATTGGAAAACCTTCTTCAAGTTTATACAATCAAATAAATATAGATTTCTTAGTTTGGAGAGGCTTCCTTCCGGGCAACAATGGACCATCGCATAAGCTCCTCAATTCAGGAAGATTCTGAATCTTAAGAATCTCCAAGTTGGGTGGCAGTGCACAAGCCTTCTGCTTCTCATCTCCATCAAAGAGAGTTTCCATCTTTTCACAGCCTAAGACCCAACATTCTTTCAGCTCATTCATGTTTGCCAGGCCCAACTTTGATAGTTTTCTTTCTGTGCAGTTATCCTGTAGATGAAAATAAGAAGAATGAGCAAGAGTCTCCATAATGGCAGCATGTGACATCCCAAAACCACCTTTATATACCAAACATCTTTCCCATTCTCGATGGGAACAATAAGAAAGAGACATTCTATCCATTATCTCAGTGCCAACCCGGAACTGGAATCTCCTAAACTAGGAGGTTGCTTTCACCGTTTTGCTATGACGTAGAAAATGCTCGAGACACTCCACTTTTGGAAAGTAAGCATCGAGATAAGTAAGATGTTCCAACCTGCATAATTCTTCAACCACGACTTCCATGCTTTCATCATCCCACTGTTCCTTTTCAACATAGGCCGGTGGATTAGGAGCAAAACCTCCTACATTAACAGACACGTACGAGCTCAGTTCTTCTAAATATGGAAGCTTTGGAATTATTCCAGTTGGAACTCTCAACTTCATGTTCCATTCTTTAGTGTCCTCGCCATCATTTTGAGAACAACGACAATATTGAAATCGCACTATCAAACGAGTTAGTTCCCCGACCTCTCTAGGCAGATATCTAATTGTTGTGTAGCCTCCCAAATCAAGCACCTTGAGTTGCTTGAGCGCTCCAACTTGGGATGGAAGTTCTTCTAAATTATGACAATCCTTCAAATAAAGACCGTGGAGATTAACCAAGTTCCACAAGGAAGACGGCAAGGACTTTATTTCTGTCCCACTCAAGTCTAGAATAATAGAGAATGCATACATTCAAAGAAGGAATCGGGGATCATTGTTAGCTAACCATTATTTTGCAACAATAATGTGGACAAAGATCCGCAATTTGTCCTCTCCAATAAATTGCACAAATTTGACTTCATTAACGAAATCTTTTGCCTTTGCAACCATTCCTTCTCTTCTTGTGGATGCTTTATATTCATACCAACTCTGACTAAGAACCCAGAAGCTTCTCTCAATGCGAAATCCCTCACAACATCATGCATTTTGACATATCCCTCCTTATCACACTTCTCCGACAATGATGCATCTACGAGATTCGTAACCATGGTGTGACCCTCATCCCGTGCATCTTCAATGCTGCCAATTCCACGAATGTAGTCCTCTAACCAACAATATTCAACTAAATCATTTATAAATATCTCATAGCCTTCCGGGTACAATGAACAGTACAAAAACAACTTTTTTTTGCAATCATCTTGCAACATATCATAACTAGATCTCAAGCGGCGAGAGACTCGTTCTTCCGTATCTTCGTTTTGAGATGAAGTTGGTAACTGTTAACTGCCTTAATGTATACCTCTACCCAACAACATCATCATTATTTCGCAATGATGAACCAACTACATTGATGGCAAGTGGTAAGCCACCACACTCTTTGACGATACCTTCAGCAAACTACTTGATGTCAGAGGTCATGGCAACATCTCCAGCACTTTTAATGAATAGGTTCCATGCCTCATCTTCTGAAAGAGTCTCCACTTTGACATCCTTATTTGTTTTCATCTGTCGACATACCTGGTGAAAAATAAACAAATTCATAGCATGGAGTCGCGTGTCAGTGGGGTGTTATTGTTTGTGCTAAACCTCCATTCGCAGATACAAAAACTATTGTGCCTATCATCTTACCCAAAGTGATGCTCATCCCAAAATGGACCACGGTCCACACTTGTCCACTAAAAGTGGAGTGGTGGAGGGAGTGCCACATTTTCTTTAGACAACAAGTTGTAAAAGTTGATCATAAAACAAATAAGACAATCAAAGAAACCATAAAACTCATCTTAGTCTCTAACACACATCGTTTTGTGTAGAACAACAGGTTCTAATAAGCTAATAAGGTTTCAGATCAGTTATTTTTTTACACATGAACCAGAGTCCCCTGTACAGAGGTCCCAATTCCAGTGCCTATTTCCCCCGGTCATCCATCAGAGATTGTCTTCATCTCATTCGCTCACTATTTTCGGCATTCTGCACCTCTAGAGAGCCATGAGTTGTGGCATTCCCACCTTCTCTCCTTATCATAAGCATCAGGTTCTTATAAAGTCCCCACACATTTTCTGCTAATTTTCATCTAAATGTATATTACTTCTCCCCCTCCCAACCATGTGTGTATACATATGAACCACGTAATGACAAGAGAGTTATATAAAAAAAAAAGAGGGAAGATACATGGGCAAAGATGCCCCCAAACACAGCTAACCAGGACCAGCTATAAAGAATTAGTGAAACCCAAAACCCAACTACACAGTATGTATGCAATCCCAAAACAGAGAGCAACCCAAAAGAAACAAAAGAGGATTTGGAATAAATGGAAAAAAAAGTTACAAGGCATGTGTTGATGGAGGCCTAACTCCCAAAAAAATCATTAGGCAGCAAAGAGATGAACCTGTAAATGCCCTCCTATATTTTCCATGATCCTCCTAAATTTTCAATGCTTCTAATTTTAATCATATGAAACAGTTGCAACTTACAAGTGGTACCACAACTTTGTTTACCTCATAAGATGCGTCATTTGTGTGCGGCTGCATGCTTGGAAACTCTAGTACTGCGACTTCCTACATTAACCATAAGAGAAGTAAAGTTGCGGTTAAAATGACAAATAACAGAATCCATATTGTTGACTTAAAGAGCATAATTCATTTGAGCCGCCATTGCAATTAACGCATCACCTTGAAATCACTGTCACAGTTCTTACACTGCAAGCTAATTGACAAAGGTTTCTGCATTATGCACATCTTCAACTTCACTAACAATCTAATATTCTGCAATACAGCAGTCTGGTGCCATCCATCAGCATTTAGACTCCAAACAACATTCAACACCATATAAAGCCAACCCCCATTATTAACTTTCTATCTCTAGTTGTGCAAAATCTTAAAATGAACAAAGTCAAGCCCATCCCTGATAGGCGGGATAAGGCTTTGATGACGATAATGATGATGGAGAAATAGAAAGTACTCAAGGAGAATACTCAGTCAGACCCCAGTTCTACAACTCCCAATCAATGAAAATTAGAACTATGAGTACAAAATTAATAATATGTATATTTATTACCTACATGGAACGTGTAGAATGGCCTTATTCTGTGCCTACTGAACACCCTTTCAAACAAAAGAAAAACTCTCCAAATATATTCGTGTATTTTCATCCTCTTTGGTTCACAAGGAGCCCACCTGTTAATTAGAGATGAAAAGAAAATATAAGAGAAAGAAGTCACCTCTGATGGGAGAACCCTTAAACGTCCAGTGATCACTACAGAAGCATATAAAAATACCCTTCTTCAAGGCCTGTAGAAATGTCGTGGGTATGAAGACACAAACTCTCGACCATCCCTTGTATTTCTTACGGTGTGATGATGCAAATTGCCATTCATAGGGCGCCTGTAGAAAGGTGCTGGAATTTGAAGAAGAAAATGATAATTAAGACCTTGGATGCCATGCACCAATGGAGGAGAGTGGTAAGGAATGGAAGAAGGATGCAAGAGAATTGCGGAATTATAGCTGGACATGGTGTTACGATATTCATGTTCGCCTATACTCCCAGTCTCAAGACTGCCTCCACCGACACTTCTTCCTGAAGCGAACAAAGGAGAACATGATAAAGATGAGCATTCATAATGAGCTCACAAATAGCATTAAATTTTGTGGAAATACTAGAGACATTAGATGGTACCAATTAGCAAAAGGAAATGCATTAGGTTCTTTTCAAGTGGGCTAGCACCAACATTAACTAACCCAAAACATTTTGTAGAAAAAAATCAATATCAAGAAAATTATATAGAAATATAAGGTTCTGATTCAAAACATTGTTATATTTAAGAAGATAAATGTGGCAAATAGGTTGTTCGCTATGTAAATTTGAGGCAATGTGGAAACTGAAAATCGTAATGGATGCAAGACAAACGACTTCAATCAAATATCATAATCTAAAAGAATGAATAAATGGCTTTATGTAGAAATCATACAAGAGGCAATGCAAACAGAAAAAATATATATATATATTCTCCACTTCAGATAATCAACTAATCAATTTCATCAATTCAAATGATAACAACTCCATTATAGTAAGAGAGAATAAAAAAAGTAAAAAATAAATAAAAGAATGCATGAAGCTCTATAAATAATCTTAACCACTAATCCTGGGCACTATTATTTAGCAATTAAATAAAAACCTTAAAAGAAAATTTTTAAATGCCATGCATATTTTAAAAGCAAGAAGTTGTTCTTGCGATATCAAAATAACACTAAAAACACATGAATGAAGAAATTCTAGTTTGGGTTCCTTCATATGTGCTCACATAGGGTATTTATAATTGCACAGAGCCAACTTCCATGTAACTATGTCAAGAAACAAGAGATTTTAGTATACATGGATGAGCTACAAGACATCAATATAGGCATCAACATTTTTAGGCATGCATGATTTCCTTCCAATAAAAAAAGACTATATGAAAAAAGGAAAAAAAATCAATAGACTAACCTTGTAAATAAGGCATATGAGGCATGTAACTCCAAGTGGAACTGCTAGGATCACCACCGACATGATAAGGATTTCCATAAAATATATTGGAATCATGATGGCCATATAACGGATATAGATTAAGATTTGCAGCGCTTCCCAAAGATGACAACATTGGATGAATACTTGGGTATGTAGGACCATTAGCGTTGCGCAAAAAAATGTGATGTTCTCGATGAAGGTTACTTAGGCCAAGCTCTATTTCGAAATCAAGCATTTGACTGTGGAATAGCATGTTCCTCTGTGCCATGTTGGATGGGTAAATTGGCCTGGTCCTAATCATCAATAGTAATAATTGTTCCTAGCCTTCCAAACTTGAAAAACTCTGAATCCTAACACACAAAGTCAAGAGAAAAATAGTTCAAAAAAAAAAAAAAAAAAAAATTACATGAATTTTGGTTTTACAACTCAATCTGATATAATTAAATGTGCATTCTCACAAACTACTTTGATTCAGAACTAAATGAAGTTGAGGTCTACCAATGCATAAGATCAACAACAGAATCAGGTTTGCATGTAAAAACAAAAAGGGTTCATCATTTAGTGAGTGGAAACAAATAACAATTGAAAATAAATGACACAGAGCAACATACAAACACAGGCGTTTCCAGAAAACAAGCTTTTAAAGAAAAACGCTATATCAATTATTAAGTGCTTGAAAGATATTTCAAAATGCAAGGTAACGTTACAGCGAATTTTGGGTAATGTGAGTAAATTGGAAACATTCATGAAGCCAATTTGGAAAGTATGTAATCCTTGTCATAGCTGAAGGTGAAAAAAAAAATCATTGTAATTAAAAACAAAGGTTCACTTTGAGGAACTGCTATGAGGGGCCATTCACATCCAGCTACCCCATTGCATTGGTACTACTCGATTCCAGCATAACTGAATATTCATCACTGGATTAATACCAACAATTGTATTCATCTAACATGTATAAAGTTGTTAAACTTGGGGATCAAATTCAACTGTAATTTTTAGTTGGATAAGTGTGTTTTGACCCACTCTACTGCACATGAAGATCTTCCAATCCTCCTCTATGATGCCCAGATACAGCAGGGAAATGCCATGGACAAGGCAAGGACACGGATTTTACACATAAGAAGTGAACTATCGGATATGATACGACACGATACGCTGCCCATTATGAAGTATGCAGAATGCATGGACACCACCAAACAATTCTCATATTTGAAATTGTGAGATTGATATTGGTGATATAGTCAATCAACCAACCCACAAGCTAGAGTGTTAGCACAGTACAAACAAGAATAGGCGAATTGCATACTAAGTAGCAACCAATATTGACAAGGAATCATTTCCAACACATCGGATGAAGATATATCAATGATGAAACATCCTATGTAACCATAGTGCTTTACTAGGCTACAAATAGAATTTTTTTGTGGTGATTGGGGTGACTCCAAGAAAGTAAATGTTAATATTTACAAGGTACCTATTAAATATAATTAATTAAAGTTCAAAGGGAAGCGTTCCATGAAAGTTAAATCAAACTCCCAAGGCCAAAGTGCAGAGCTTCCTCTTCAATTTTAACTGATGAAGCTCCAAAGTTCCAATGTATTCCACTGCCACCCATGACAGGTGAAAGTCATTCAGGTCAGGCTTGATACAGGTTATCCTATACTCGCTTTCATTTAAAAATATTAAGATTTTTAAGAAAACTTTTGACAATAATGATAATAAAAAGACCAAACTTTTGGGAAGGACGCTTGTTCCATCGATCAGCCATTAGGGATTTATATAGTTAACAAGATGATGAGAAGAAAGGAACAACGGGATGTACAAATAACTTTTAGAGATAAATGCAATAACTGAAGATATAGGTCTGTAAGTATGCACCTTAACACTAAATGATACAATGTTCTTCATGATATAGCAGTCCGATACAATGGTCCATAGGATAATCAGAATACAGTGACTAGTTAACAACTTTGAATTATTAATTTGAGTCAGGCATCAGGCCAGCCACTAGGCCTGTCAATTTGGCCCTGAGAAAGTGGGCCCGGTCCTGCCCGGCCCTCAAAAAGCCCTTAAAATGAGGGCTTTTGTTTCTAATGAAAAGCCCTAGGGTCGGGCTTGGACAATTTTTTGCAGGCCCTGCGATTTGAGGGTCGGGCTTGGATAGTACTAGCCCGGCCCGGCCCTGGCCCTCTTACTTTTATTTATTTTATATATAATATACACATATATATGTAAATATATACTAGAACGCCCTTATCATAGGCACTTTGTAGTAGTATTGGAGATATGAAGGCAATTTCATAACCACTTAACCATTAAAAAATGTCCTAAAAGTCCATACATACTTGGTTCATTTCATTTATATTTAATTATTTATGTTATGTATTGTATTTAATACATAATCAATAAGTGTTGCATGGTTGCTCCTGATCCCTTTCTTTAGTTTTACTGCTCTTATTTAGGCATTTTATATTATTTTTATAAATCATTGTTAGTGCAAAAGTGGGTGTACTTATTTCTATTAATAATGAGATACTTTTTCCTCTATAGAGTTACTTAGGATGTCAACCAATTCATAAAGTTAGTTTGTATGTGGATGGAACTTTAAGGATATGGGGTGATCCAAACATTCTTTTAATTAGATAATTATAACTCGCAATTCTTAAAAGTTTAAACTAAGAGTATTTTTTTAAGTGCATTTATTTTTGCGACAGAAATCTAAGAATGCATAATAGTCAGATCAACGCTTAATAAAAAATAATGTCAATTGATAAAAAGGTATGTGATTGTAAATGGTTTAAAACTCTCACAGATAAGACACTAGTGTAATGATTTCATATGCGGAAATTCATATGAAAGTCATATTAAAGGTGTGAAACATATCATACTCTTTAACCATTTCCCTTCTTTGTCAAGATAAATAAAATCATATGTCCAAAACCCAACCCAAGTCACCAAAGCATTTACGACTTTATCCGATAAAAGAGAGTTTTTAGAGATGACTTATATTCTCCCAATGTTTTCTTAATGGTTCGTTTGCAATTGAGATTAGACAAGATAATTGATGTTTTCTTAATGGTTTTCTTGGCAATTGAGGTGAGACAAGATAACGCTCGATCACATTCAGATTTTGGTAACAATGTTAAAAAAAAAATAGTTTTGTTGTTTTAAAGCCCTGAGCCCTGCCCTGGCCCGGCCCTGACCCTTGACGGTAGGGTAAGGGCCTAGATAGCGAAGGCCCTCTGAGGGCTTTGGCTCGCTCAAGCCCGGCCCTGCATATATTGAGGGTAGGGCTAGTACAACCCCAGGCCCGGCCCGGCCCGGCCCTTTGACACCCCTACCAGCCACCCCAAACCCAACTCAGTCCAAACTAGGTTTGAAATCAATAAAACCATCACTCGAAACCTGTCAAAACGAATGAACCAAAGCTGCCTAAAAAGGACAGCTTGTGTTGGGTTGGTTCAAGGAAAAAAACTCAGGCTTGGGACCCAACTCAGTTAGTGCCGAGTCCAAGTCAACTCAGTCAAGTCGGACCAAGTCCCAAGTTCCCGCATAGAAAAAGTTAAAAAAACAAAAATAGTTGGCCGAGTCCCATGTGACCCGACTCATTTAGGGCCAAGTCCAATTTTTAATCCACGGACCTTGGGTTACCCACTTAACGCGACCCTCTGCAACCGCTATTAGAATCTATACTATACACAGAAGTTCATATTATCATCTCTCACATTGAGTATTTGAATGGAATCTTTAATTTATACTCAACCTTTGTTGCCTTCTGAGATTATTACTACGAGATAAAGTTTTTCTTCACTTTCTCACTAACTACACCTAATCTAGTTTAAATAATTGAATTAAATGCTTCTTTTTCATTTTATTGCTTATGATGTTAGGACTAGGATCCCGGTCAGGAGTGATACCAATAATTTGAAGACCCAGGGAGGCCAAAAATACTCAACATGAGTGAGCTGGCACTTCTCCAATTAAATTTGAAACGTCACCGGTAAGATCTAAACGTGAAAGACCATGAAATGCAGCAAACAAAATAGGCCCAGGACAATCTTAGGCCCTAATCCAAGTCATAGGCTAGTCTTCACAATAGCGCAGTGATTAACTTACAGAGGCTTGACAGGAAACAGCATCTATAACAACCTGACCTATCAATAAACAAAACTCCTGGAACCCAACTACAACAGTCATCTTTCTATCCATCCAAATTGTCTTCAAACAATCTCCTCTTTTTTTTTTGTTTTTTATAACTTTTCTGTTTACTGATAATAAACAAATTAGGAAAATGCCAAACCATGACCTCCAAATACCTTTCTGTCCTCATTGTCGCGACCCCGGAACGGGGTCCGCGCCCGTGCCCGTGAACGATAATTATGGTGTTGATGTATGGTTACAACATTGAATACTATGAATATACATCCACCTAATTTCCTACGGGTTTCCGCGGTGAGGATTTCACGCATACTCACAAAACATTTACATTGATGCAAAAGCGTGTAGCAAATCAAATTCTTAATTCATTCCCAACACAAGACTGATAAATACATGTAACTGACATGATGTCAGAGTGAGCAATGATCTCATTGGCATTCCCAAAATGTAAAGTTAGAAGTTGAAATAAAAGATCAATTAAATTAACATTCTCCAAAAATAATGGCCAACAAAGGCCAGTACAACCAAAAGTATCGATCAAAGTCATTCTATAAACTCCCCAAAATGTTACGCAGCTCAAAGCTAAATCAAATGTCTAAATGACATTGTCAGCCTGCCACTCCACTAATCGTTGTGGTTCGCCGACCACCTCCTCCGGCTCCTCCTCAAGGCGATAACGGGGACTGGACCTGAGTACCACAAAAATAGGTCAGACACGATGGTCTGGCAATTGGGTGAATAGATAACACAATAAGAGAAATCGAAAGATAAATTGAAAAGACATTGAAATTTGTCTAAACATTTATTTCCATAAAACAAGATATATCATTTGTCAAAATGCATATATAAGATAAAACATGCAAGATATCAAAAACAGGGAACTAGCAAGATGGCAACCACACTAATGCTAAATCCTCTCTATCACTAATGTGATGAGAGGACATTCAGTGCGCTGGGCTCGGACACGCGAAATGACGAGAATCAACAATATATACATATACATATAGCTAGACAAGACCACGGCCGCGGAATCGAGTAACTGGGCAGGACATGATCCAAGTTACAACTGGCGGAAGCACGAGGGGGAGGCCCAAGTCAGTTGATCAGACTGACAAGGACGTCCAAGCTTAGTGGTGCCAACTCATAGGTTACATGAGAAATCAAAACATGTACAAAACTATATCGATGTAAAACACTCAAGCATGCGGGGCATGGTGCTCATAGGCACACATTTCACATCATTATCTTTTCATGTATAAACAGGGCTGGCAGGACATGTCAAATGCATAAATCCATAGTATGAGACAAAGCTGATGATATTGGGAGAAATCAGGTTAGTACAAGTATAAACCGAGTAAAACAGTACGAGCATCCTTATACAATTACGGACTATGTATTGGGGCTTCCGTATTCATGCAATATATATAAAGATCTTGTATGTTTATTATTGCTCTTAGCAGGGTACTCGAATGATGATAGACATCCCAAGTTTCCTTATACAGTTTGATAACTCCACAATTTCCAATACATTTTCCGAAGTGTGATTTCTTTCCAAGTCAATCTCCTTATATCATCCCCTAGGTCTTTCCAAGGTGGTAGGGCATCAAAACAACCCGTCCAGACCTTAAAATACCATATCCGAAAACAATAGAAAAGACTCAGGAATTCTGTACAGTTCGCTCAAGTGGGCAGGAAGTTCGCTCGAGCGGACTGGTTCAGGTCAGGAGGGCTCAAGCAAAGAAAGAGGGAGGCTCGAGCAAACAAGGTTCTGTGAGGGGTTCACTCGAGCGAAGCTGAGTTCGCTCAAGCGAACTGCTCCGAGTCAGGAAGGTTCAAGCGAACTGGAAGAGTGGCTCAAGCGGAGGAGTCTCTGGAAGGGTGTCGCTCGAGCGTACAATGCGTCGCTCGAGCGACCTTACTTCTGGGAGGGTTGGCTCGAGCGAGCCTGGAGGTTTGCTCGAGCGAACCATGTTCTGAAAAGGGTTCGGCTCTAGCGAATGTGGGTTCGCTCGAGCGAACTGCTTCAAAACCTGCAGTTCTGTGCAGTCCGAGTTCCCTTCTTTTCCACTCCTCAAACCTCCTTCGTAACCATACTTTCCACAATCAATTGCTTCCCTTTTTGCCTTCCAACAACCACTCTTACACCTCCAACAACAAACCTCCAAACCATTAACTCCCATTCATTTCCAAGCTCATTTATTGCAAAAACATCCATCATTAATGAAGTCAATGACAAAACAACTTTAGCAAATAAAAGTATACATTCTAAAGAGAATATTCAAGAAGGAATAATCCAACCACATGCACATTCCAGAGACCTTATAAACCATATAAACATAAGAGAGGATTAAACCATAAAACCCATGTATTTCCATGAAATGAGAAAGCATTCAAATCAATCCATTCATCCACTTGCCTTGGCTCCAAATAGCTAATAAGCTCCTAATCACCACTTCCAAGCTCAAAATCAAAGATCTACACAAAAATCCCCAAAAATGACATTCATTACAAACCCTAAAAAGCCAAAACCAAGAAATAGGAAGAGAGAGCTTCCAATAATGGAGATGGAGCTTCTCAAAGGCCATAAAAACACATATCTAAGAGATGGAAAGAAACACTTACTTGGAAGGTTCTCAAATGGGAGAAGGTAGTTCAAATGAACTCTAGAGAAGGTGGATTTCTCCCAAAAATTGCATCAGTGGAAGGCTCTCAAGGTAAGGAAGAAGGTTGTAGTCTCCATTTTTCCTTTAGCAAGAGTTTGAAAGTGATTAGGAAATAGAGAAGCAAGAAGAAAAGAAGTAAACCCTAGGGCTGGAACTCTCCTCTATCTCATTGAGAAGTTGCAAGAAAAGGAAGAAGAGAATAAGACTCCTCCTTTTATAGAAAGTGGGGATGGGTCCCACAACTTAGTCAACTAATTGGCTAAAAACATCATTTTCCGGGTCTCGGATGGATTCAACGAAGAAGGAAGAATTGTTCGCCGAAATTTCTAGTTTTCAAAAAGTATATATTCCAAGGGTTTCGGAGATATTGAAAATTGTGTCAAGATTTTTTTGCAAAAGACTGTTTTACCCCTATCATTAGCAAAATAGGGTCTAGAGGTCTCGAACGGAAACGGGGCAAATACGAAAGTTGTCGGAAATAATAAAATAAATTAAACGGGGCAAAATACAAATTTTTCCGAGTATCAACTAAAACCCACAATCACATAAAACACGATAAAGGAACCCCCAAAGGATCCTACCAAATCAAAAGAGTTCCCAAAATAATCCAAAGCTATAAAAGAGCTATTCTAATCCAAACTTAACCAAAACTCACTAATCACACTTATAACTAAAACATGTCTTAATTAGCACTAATTGGAAACTCTCGGGGCAAAGTCTTACACTCATTGCCACTGCACTGCTGAGCTTTCAAATTGTCTTAAAACAATATCTTAAACCTCTCCTAAAACAATCCCAAAACTGTTCACACTACCAGCTTACAAACAACGTTGTTAAAAAATTATATTATGACAGCCCTTATTGGACCCTGAATTCTATCCCATAGAACCACCCATAACAGTCACCATTAGCCTTATCTCCCTAAAAGTTTGAGTTGAAATAGTGTCCTAAACCTGTCCTAAAACAAGCCCAAAAAATATTTGAATCCCCATCCTATTAATATGACTAAAGATGTTGACTAAAACTGGTTGATCTTTAAACTTCTACAAATTATCAGTTCTATTTGAGAGAATTCTGAGAATACTACAGTCAAGGTTATGGAATTATTCATCAAAATCATATGATATAAGTATTTCGTAACCAATGAATGGATATGGAGTAAGCCAAAGTCGCTTAATGAGTAAACCAACAATTTCAATTTCCAATATCTGTAGAAGACAGTTTGGCGAGCAAACAGCCAACTTAGATGGACAGCATAAGGCTATGATGACAGAGATGAAAAAAACCCTAAAATGTTGGTAATGGAACTACATTCTTTCCATCGCATGCAAATTCTCTAACCTTCTAACTTATATTTGGTCTTAGTTTCAACCGCAGACTAATTCTAAACTCCAACCAAAATGAATTCATTAACTAGGCAAAGGTAGAATTCATAATTTGCACCAAGGAATTAGGGTTCTTGATAGGGCAAAGCTCACTCTAACATTAAAACTCCAACAGATATTTAAAAGTAGAAGCTTTCTATAAAGATTCAAGTTTTTCCCAGATCAAACTATCAATAACAGGTAGATAAATGCATGTACACACACACACACACACACACACATATATATATATATATATTTATAAACATGAATGCATATCAACATACTTCACACATACGTATGAGCACACTATCAGTCACCGAATCCTTAAGTTGATTGGTTTCTGTCAACAATTTGAACCAAGCTGTATAAAAACTACCTTATATAGAAGCCCCATTTCCTATGGCAGAAACTTCTTTCTTTTACAAAGACTTCCATTCCTATAACTAAAGTCTAATATTTTAGATGGACAGAATCTGACTTTTTATACAGATGTATCCATGACAAACTGAACAACAATATCTCAACAATGGGTTGCCATGAATGTATTAAAAATTACACATGCAAAACAGAACTACTGCTACAGATGCTTTCTGCATGTAAAGCTCCATAAATTAGGAGGAAAGCAGAAGAATTAGACGCAGATCCCTAGGACTGCCTCAAACTGCATCTGCGTTTGAGAAATTTAGCATCTTGTCTTGCCTTTTTATTTCTTCAATTAATGGATTGCCCCTGTACACTGGAATCTTTGTTCATGTTAAAAAAAATTAAGCTATCGTAGAGAAACCCACAGAAAGGAGATCATCAAATGTGTTAAACTGAAGCCCATGATTATTAAAACGGAGGAGAAATGAGATTTTTTCTACTCATTGACTCCAAATATAGCTTTGGCATGAGTAAGAGATTGAAATTATGCTACATCACTACATCTACAAAATTAAGCAGCAAACAACCAAAGAGCCAACCAAAAGAAAAAAAGAAAAATTAGGGAGAGACAGAGATAGATAGAGAGACAGAAATAAATTTAAAAAAAAAATGGAAAAAGAAAGCAATGGTTCCCTCTTGAAGCAGTCAACAATCAACATGTTGTCGATTGATTGAAAAAAGAGTGGTACTTCTAGAACGCCCTTTTATATAATATTGTATCAGAAACCAACTTACAAAGTAGCAACTATATTAACTAAGAAAGGAAAAGAGGATCTAAATTATATAATGTTTCTGTAGTAGGTCACTGTCATCATCAACATCATAAACACTAATAATATGGGTTCAGCAAGAAGAGTTCTACTTTTACTCAAACACTAATAAACTAGAAAGTAAGGTGCTCTGCCTCTCACACTCACGCAAACACACAATCCCCATCTAAGTAGAGATTGTAAAATAACGTCACTCAGAAATTATGCATTATATTGCGAGTTTTAAGAACTGTCTGAATTGTAATGGCATTCACTCCTCAAAACACTACCCATGATATTGAAATCTGGCAAGGATTGATAAAGTTAAATCCTCATCCATTAGATTATAACTTGCAATATAGATGGCAGAAACAAAAAGTCCACTAACAATTCCAGATGTTAAGGAGCTTTATAATACAAATAATGTGGAATAATTGAAACTATAAAGCACGACTACAAAGTTCCTTCACTGTGAAAGATAATGACAACAACCACTATAGCATCTAAACAACGTACGAAATTGTACCCATGTAAAATACCAACTATTGAAATCACTAAAACGAACATCTATTTCAATCAAAACCATGTAGTTAAATACCAGTGATCAGCACTCTCTGCAGCCTTAAATAAGCAACTCCTGAACGGAATCTCATCCAACGTCGTGGATGGCTACAAAATCAAGAAGAAGGTGTGGCAAAAGAGTTTCAAATGATATTGTACAAAGCATTGACAAAGGCCTTCTTCCCTCCAAACCACTAGGCCTTCGCAATGGCAGTGAGAATCTCCCCACAAAAACGAATCCCAGAAGATATGAAAGTCACTTGAGTACATTGTTGCAGCAACCTCCTGTATGTGTTTGTTAATAGAAATAAAGAAACCACGTGGATATATTTGGAATCCCTGAGTACAGCAAATGTACTTTAACTAGTATTTTGAAGTACAACTATTCAACAACATGCATTTGATGACCACGCTCGATGATAGAACCAATATCAATATAATATACATCATCATTAAGTGCCAGCTAAAGGAGAGCCACCGAACTCGCAATCGGATGAGAGATCATGGAACAAAAACCCCAAATATTACAAAAATCACTTTATTGGAGGTTTGGAACTCTGCCCAGATATCTAATCCATATCGAGACTAAAGGAGATCCACAAAATTGGCCATCACACAAACATAGAATATCCCCCGAATGCTGAAATAAGTTTTCTGTATGCTATAACTCCATTCCAGTAGATTGAAACACCAGCACATACGCCATAGGAAAGGACCACATAGGAATATTATCCTGTCCTGCACCACCATCTCAAATTCAGTATAAATGGAGAAGAAAGTAAAGAAATCTAAAGCAGATTAACACAAAAGAACAGAAATAAATTATAAAAAAAAAAGACCTGCATGAAAACAAATAATGGGATCTTTCAGCAATGATTATTTTCATCGAAACACCAAAAGCCCAAATTGAAAGAGCAGAAAATATAATTGCAACAAGGATCAAAGTAAGTAACAATAAAACATCAAATCAACTAACCAAGAAAGGGATACAACCGAATTGAAATAAAATGAAGCATATTGGTTCTTGCGATCAAAATACCCAAAACCCTAGCACAGATTCACACAAAAGAACAGAAGATTCAAGAAACAGTTTCTTGAATCAATAACTAATAAACAGAAACATCAATAATCTTCAAGAAGTTAAAGAAAAATGAGAGATTTCAGTCGCAGCCGCGAGAGAACTAACCACCGATACTTTGAGTTGAAGTCTTTTGAATTGAGAGAGAGAGAGAGAGAGAGAGAGAGAGAGAGAGAGTGATAGACGTTGCAGTTGCAGAGAGAAAATAAGCTTCCGATTCTTCAATACAAGAGTGGGAATGAAATGATGACCTGAAATGAGAGACGCGCAAACTGGGGGGGTTGGTGAAGCCTGATTTAGATCTTATTTAATTACAGAGGTTTATCTGTAATGTGTCGGTTTAATCTGGACCATCTGTTATGAGGCCAGATCCGACGGTTGTGGTTGTCTAGAGGTTTAGGGTTTCATGTATTTATACTGGGTGGTGAGAGCATTGTTATTACGGTGAAAATTGAGAGAGAACGAGAGAGACAGTGAGTGCTTGTACTCTTGTGGGAATCTCCAATAATAGTGAACGGCGTGAATCTCCCGTGGATGTAGGCAATCTTGCCGAACCACGTAAATCTGTGTCTCGTGGATTGACTGTGTGATTGATTGATTGTTGTTCGTAGATCGTGCGTGTGTTCTTGCGATCCCTAACAACTGGTATCAGAGCCAGGGGTTTCGCGCACGATCAAGATCGAGATTGGAGAAGAGATCATCTTGATCTCTTGATTTGCAGCACAGTGGTGATCTTCAATCTCGGTGGGCCAAATCCATGCATAGAGGAACGTCCCAAAACAGTCTGGATTGGAACTCGCCGAAGTCTGCCGCTGCCCGCATTGTCGCCTCAGCCATCGCCGGACGCTACCATCTTCCGTCGCCGCCCGCCCAGCATCGTCGGAGAAGAGAGAAGCCACAGCTGCTGTTGTCGTCGGGAACGGAAGATAATCCAGACGATCCATCACAGTCGATCACCCTCTGTCCATCCCTGCACGATCGTCGTCGCCGCTGTTCCGTCGCCGTGCCGTCGTCGCCGCCTCGCAGTCTGGCTACCTGCCCGTTGTCGCCGCTGAAGAAGAAGAAAGCGACTGGGCTACAGCTCTGTTCTGAAACAGAGACAGTGAGGAAGAAGACCCAGTTGGGCCCGGGTTGGTTCAGGTCAGGTCCGACCTGACCCACTCCAGAAGCCCAGCAGTTCTTGGGTTAGCTTCCAGTCCAGGTCAGGTCTGACCCCGCCCAGTCCATGAAAGAGAAGCCCAGCAGCCAGCAGACGCTGACGTCATCCCGAAGCAGTACGGTCAACAATCCAGTTTGACCGGATTCAAGGGCTAGAATTGTTTCTTGATTTCTGAAGCCATCCGGACTCAGAATTGCGCTCCGTTTTTTTTTGTTGGATTCGTATCAACGAGATCTACAAGATAGACGGAACGGATTAACTGTTTGACCAGCAGAATTCATATCAAGTAGATTGAGCTTGATTTGAGTGGGAGCGATGACGGACGACATAAAGCTCACGATTGAGAAGTTTAATGGCACAAACTTCGCGTACTGGAAGATGCAGATTGAAGATCTCCTCTACCAGAAGAATTTCTACCTGCCGCTTGGGGGAAAAGCCAAGAAACCTACAACAATGTCAGATGCAGAGTGGGAGGTACTCGATAGGAAAGCCTTAGGTACTGTTTGTCTCTCTCTATCAAAGTCTGTTACATTCAATATATCTAAGGAGAAAACCACTAAAGATGTTATGGATGCCCTATCTCGAATGTATGAAAAACCTTCTGCCTCAAATAAAGTTTTCTTGATGATAAAGTTGTTTAACATGAAGATGGTTGAAGGTGGGGTTGTTGCTGAACACCTGAACGAGTTTAACACGGTCATGAGCCAGTTATCCTCTGTTAACGTACAATTCGAAGATGAAATTTGGGCTTTGTTGGTCTTGTCTGGTAAACTTGTCTTCTTTACCAGACAGCTGGAATGGTATGGTTACATCACTGAGTAATTCTTCAGGATCAACCAAACTGAAATTTGATGATGTTGTGAGTGCCATCCTCGATAAGGAAATTCGCAGGAAACCTTCAGGCGAATCATCAGGAAGTGTATTGAATGTGGGAAACAGAGGAAGGTCATCTGAGAGAGAGCAAAGTCATGGAAGATCAAAATCACGGAGTAAGTCAAAATCTTCAAAAGGCAAAATCGAGTGCTGAAATTGTGGCAAAAAGGGACATCTGAAAAAGGATTGCAGAGCTCCACCAAAGAAGAATAAGCAAAAGAACGGTAATAAGGATAACGAAGCTTCCGCAAATGTCGCAGGTGATGCTGTTCAAGATGCCTTAATTCTTGCTTTTGATTATAAGTCTGAATCTTGGGTTATAGATTCGGGTGCGTCCTTTCACGCCACTGCACATAAAGAATATCTCAAAAATTATGTACAAGGTGATTTTGGAAAAGTCTATCTTGGTGATGATGAACCTTGTGACATAATTGGCAAGGGAGATGTTCAGATTAAATTGCCAAATGGCAGTATATGGCAATTGAATGATGTCAGGCATGTACCTAGCCTGAAGAGAAACCTCATATCAGTTGGTCAGCTTGCTAGCTCTGGTCACGTAACTGTTTTTGCAGATGATTTCTGGAAAGTTACAAAAGGAAGTATGGTTGTTGCTCGCGGTAAGAAAGAAGGAACTCTTTATTTGACCAACAGCTCTACAAGTTCCATTGCAGTTGCAGATAAAGGCATTAACTCAAACACATGGCACTATAGACTCGGACACACGAGTGAGAAAGGGATGAAGATTCTTCATTCTAAAGGTAAGCTAGAAGGACTCAAGTCCTTGGACTTAGAGTTTTGTGAAGACTGTGTTTTCGGAAAGCAGAAGAAAGTTACATTCTCTAAAGTAGGCAGGCCACCGAAGTCAGAAAGATTGGAACTAGTACACACGGATGTGTGGGGACAAACTCAGGTACCTTCTCTTGGTGGATCTTCTTACTTTGTTACATTTATTGATGATGCTACCAAGAAATTATGGGTATATCCCATGAAACACAAGTCTGACGTGTTTGATGTTTTCAAAAAGTGGAAAGCTTTGGTTAAAAACGAAACAGGTTTGAAACTGAAATGCCTAAGGTCTGATAATGGGGGAGAGTACTGCAGCAAAGAATTTGAGGAGTATTGCGCAAAAAATGGCATTAAGCGAGAAAAAACCATTCCCAATACACCACAGCAAAAATGGTGTGGCTGAGCGCATGAACAGGACAATTGTTGAGCGTGCCAGAAGTATGAGGCTACATGCTGGATTGCCCAAGCAGTTTTGGGCGGAAGCAGTGAATGCTGCTGCATACTTGATCAATCGAGGGCCTTCAGTACCTTTGAATGGTGGACTACCAGAGGAAGCTTGGACCCGAAAAGAGGTAAACCTTTCACACTTAAAAGTATTTGGCTGTATCTCTTATGTTCATGTTGATGCTGAAAAAAGAGACAAACTAGATTCTAAATCTAGGAAATGCACTTTCATTGGATATGGTTCTGATGAGTTCGGTTACCGCTTCTGGGATGACGAAAATAGAAAAATCATTAGAAGCAGAAATGTTATATTCAATGAGAAAGTGATGCACAAAAACAAGGACAAGATGCATGAGGACAGCAATGAATATTTAGAACTGGATGACACTTCTGAAAATGATGTACCTGAAGTACATGGAAATGAAAACCCGCAGGTGGACCCTCAAACACCTGCTCCAGTAAGAAGGTCATCTAGAACTCCTAAGCCTACACAGCGCTATTCACCTTCTTTGTTTTACTTGTTGTTTACTAATGGTGGTGAGCCAGAATGTCATGAAGAAGCATTGCAGGTTGAAACTCGGGCAAGGTGGGAACAAGCCATGGAAGATGAGATGAAATCTTTATCATCAAATCAGACATGGGACTTAGTTCAGTTGCCTAAGGGAAAGAAAGCTTTGCACAACAAGTGGGTGTACAAATTGAAGGAAGAACATAATGGTTGCAAGCGATTCAAAGCCAGATTAGTTGCAAAAGGCTTCCAACAGAAGGCAGGTATTGATTACTCTGAGTTATTTTCTCCTGTGGTTAAATTGAACACAATCAGAAGTGTGTTGAGCATTGTGGTGGTAGAAAATTTACATCTTGAGCAATTAGATGTGAAAACTGCGTTTCTCCATGGTGACTTGGAAGAAGACATTTATATGCATCAGCCACAGGGATATGCTGTGCCAGGAAAGGAGGAAATGGTGTGTAAGCTCAAAAAGAGTTTATACGGTTTGAAGCAAGCCCCAAGACAATGGTATATTAAATTTGACAGTTTTATGTACAACACAGGTTACAAACGATGTCATGCAGACCATTGCTGTTATCTCAAAAGTTTTGATGACTGTTACATTATTCTACTCTTGTACGTAGATGATATGCTCGTTGCAGGTTCAAATATGCATGCAATAAATAATTTGAAGAAACAGTTGTCACAAGAATTTAAAATGAAGGATTTGGGTGCTGCAAATCAAATTCTTGGTATGAGAATTAGTAGAGACATGAAAAATCGCACATTGTAGTTGTCTCAGGCAGAATATGTTAAAAAGGTTCTAAACAAGTTCAACATGCATGGTGCTAAGCCAGTTAGCACTCCGCTAGCCAGCCACTTCAAACTCTCAAAAGAGTTGTCTCCTAAGACAGAACAGGAGAAGGAGAACATGTCCAAGGTCCCATATGCTTCAGCTGTTGGTAGCTTGATGTATGCTATGGTTTGCACCAGACCAGACATTGCTCATGCAGTAGGAGTTGTAAGCAGATTTATGAGTAACCCGGGAAAAATGCATTGGGAAGCAGTTAAGTGGATTCTCAGATATCTGAGAGGCACCACAAAGGCAGCATTGCATTTTGGAGGATCAGAGATTAAATTGCATGGCCATGTTGATTCGGACTTAGCAGGAGATCTTGATAGAAACAGAAGCACTACAGGATATGTCTTCACATTGGGTAGTGCAGCAGTCAGTTGGAAGTCTCAATTACAGGATGTCGTTGCACTTTCAACCACAGAAGCAGAGTATGTTGCCACTACAGAAGCTAGTAAAGAAATGATTTGGTTACAGGAGTTAATGGAAGAGTTGGGTAAGAAGCAAGAGTCTAGCAGACTTTACAGTGACAGTAAGAGTGCCATCCATCTTGCAAAGAATTCAGCTTTCATCCAAAAACCAAACACATTCAGATCAGATATCACTCCATACGATGGCCTCTGGAAGAAAAAGTGTTGAAACTGGAGAAGATTTTATCAAGTAAGAATCCTGCAGATATGTTCACTAAGGTGGTAACTACAGAGAAACTGAAGCTGTGCTCAGCTTTAGTTGGTTTTCAAGCATGAAGATGAGGTATCGAGATTCTTAGCCGTGTTCTGTTATTGTCAAAGCCATTCAGTATGATCAGTCTTCAAGTGGGAGATTGATGGGTTGGTGAAGCCTGATTTAGACCTTATTTAATTACAGAGGTTTATCTGTAATGTGTCGGTTTAATCTGGACCATCTGTTATGAGGCCAGATCCGACGGTTGTGGTTGTCTAGAGGTTTAGGGTTTCATGTATTTATACTGGGTGGTGAGAGCATTGTTATTACGGTGAAAATTGAGAGAGAACGAGAGAGACAGTGAGTGCTTGTACTCTTGTGGGAATCTCCAATAATAGTGAACGGCGTGAATCTCCCATGGATGTAGGCAATCTTGCCGAACCACATAAATCTGTATCTCGTGGATTGACTGTGTGATTGATTGATTGTTGTTCGTAGATCGTGCGTGTGTTCTTGCAATCCCTAACACAAACTGACTTAACGGATTTTGAATGCACGTGCGCGGGGCGCGGGCCAATGGGTCCCACACTCCCACCATCAAATTAAAACATTATACATGGGCCAATGGGTCCCACCATCAAATCTTTTCCTTTTCTTGTACGACGATGAACCCGCCAACCCTCCTTACAGTTGATTGTTGGTAAAACCCCGGATACACAACACCACCCACTAGTACCCACTAGTAATGTGTATCGGGTAAGGCGTCAAATGTTTTGAAGCCAAAACCTCTAGCTCAATACTGGACTTCTTAACCACTCGAACGATTTTAAGTGTATGTTAAAATAATATTGTACATCACTATCTTCCCATCTGTGAATTCCAACCTGTTGAAAATCACTATCTTTCCATATTTATTTATTTATTTATTTATTAAAAAAACAAAAATATAGATCCAATCTGGCTCGTGTCCCGTTCCGATCCGAGGAGCATTGGGTGTCGAGATGTAAAATGGGCCAACGTACCGTTACCAGACCCGGGCAAAAAACCGCACCCCCAACCCCTAAACGGTCATAAAACATCTAGTGGGCTTTTTTACCGTTTTATCCCCAAGGGGTGTTCGTGGACCGGGCCAAGCTTAAGCGCAACCCAGCTCAGTTTGTCCCGGGCTTGGGTCTTAAGATTTAGTGATCATGTCCGGTTATAAAAATAATTGTACACGAGTCTACCCAAACTAGCTGGGCTACAACTAAGGATTGTGTACAAAAGCTCTTTTTTTAAGTTTGTAATGTAAACTGGGCTCGGTACAGACTTGTTATTCTTCAGGGCTGGCCAGCTAGTTATAGCTCAGGTCGAACCTGGACTTTTAGTTTAAAAGTCGAGTCGAGCACGGATATTCCTTAGCCCAACCCAACCAACACTCATCTACACTCTCCCCCTCTACTAAGCTCTCCTTCTCTCTCTAGTGCTCTAACCCCTCTCTCTCTCTCTAAAGCTCTCAAAGTTCTCTCTTTTCCAGGTATTTATTTAAATCTCAAGTTTTATTTACTATATACATAATAATATTATATATAAGAAAGTCTTACTACCCTTTCTAATATAAAATATAACCAAAAAAAATATTTTAGATATTTATATGTAATTTTCTAATTTATTTTTATAGACTTAGTGTTTTGAAAAATGGCTGGAGGATCTTAAGAATATAGATTTTATTGTAACATAAATAACTCAATTGATGCAAATTTGAAAAAAACGGAGCATGATATCTATAACCCTTATAATAAAGGGAAGAAAGTGTCTTGCCTGCTTGACATGCTTAACCAAAATTCTCTACACAGCCACACCCACTACTTGTGGGCCCACTTAAGAAAGGAAGTTGCCAAATGGACTATAGAGTGATAAACACGAGTCTTCAATTTCTTCTCTCGATGCCCTGTTACTCTCTGGAACGCTCTGGACACAAGAGCGCGCTAGCAATGATTTTGATTTCCTCCACAGTATCTCCGGAAAAATAATATATCACTACTGTATTTCTTCTTCATCTCATTCTCTTTTGATTTTTTTTACTTGCTTCTTAGATTTTCTCCTTGATTTTCTGGAACCAAGCTAGATTCTCTTTTGATCAATAGCCTAAAATTACGAATGGGTTTCTGGATCCAGAGAAGATTCTTTGTTTTTTTTTCTTATTTCCTCCAAATCCTCACTTCTAGCACTCTCTGTTTTGTTTTTTTTTTTCCCCCTCGGATTCTTTCATCATCCCAGCGACTCAGATATTTCTCAGGTTCTTCATATCAGGTATGTATAGTATTTTCCTCTAAATTTTGGACTTGTGCAAAACTTTGTGAAATCTCACAAAGGACTGTCTGGTGTGTAGAAGTCTAATGCCTATTACTTGAATCCGTCCATTTACAAGTCTGGGTTTCAAAGACTTGCTCGGCTAGACGAGGAGTCACGCATTGGCTGTCAGGTTCTTGTTGAGGTAGTTTCCCTACAGGGATTTCGTTTTTTTTTTTGCTTTTGTGTTGTTTGGTGTATTTCATTTGATTAATTATATGTGCTTGCTTTGGAGTGTGAATGGTAGTTTACCTATTTTATCTAATTTCATTTGTTTCAACATTTTCCATTGATTGCTCTGTTGAAACTTTTCCGTGTTTTATATTCAATATTGTCATTGAGAGTGATGTTTTGAATTTTCTTGATAATGGATTAATTGAAAGTGGAAAGGGCTAATGATCTTTTCATCGATTTGCGATGTGTATTGCTTTTCTCATTTTGATGGTCGTTTAACATATTCAGAAGTTTATAGTTTTAAGGACTTTCAATTTCCTTATTCTCTTTTTTCTGTGAATTTGGCCCTAAATAAAGGATTTGTGCCTTTTAAATGTATGAGAACCAATAACTTCTTGCAATGTTTGGATGAAGGTAGTGCTTTAATAGTTCTCTGAAGATTAGTGAGAAGTGCAGTATCTACTCTTCTAAATCATGCTTTCATCCTCAATCAGGAGTTTATTCTTGTTATAGTAGATTTTCTATATGTATGGTCGTAGGCAGTAACATAATTTTACTTCATGTTTCAAATGATAAGATTATCTTCTTTTATAGGAAAGGCTTTGTATGAATAGGTAATGTTTCATTCACAAATTAGAAATATAGTTATTTCTTGGAACTTCATGAAAAATTTGCAATGTTACTTTTAATGCTGCCTTCTTGTTTCACAAGTATTTTTTTCCCATCATATTTTTGGGAGGCTTATATGTGCGGTTATCTTATGGTTCTTGTATTTGGAGGTTGGTTTTGAATATCTGACTCGTTTTTATTCTTTCATTGACAGTTACTTTGATGCAATATATTTCAATTATGTTTTACTTTAAAAGTTGTCTCTGATCTTCTTATCAGACATTATTTTCAAGGCCTTTTATTTTAACTGCTAGAACTTCAAATCAAGATAATGGCTTATTTGGCCAAAATAGTTTGTTGCTAGGAACTCAAACATTTAGGATTGACAAAATAAATGGAACGAGTTTGTCGCATTTGTTATTAAAGTACGAAGTTATTTTATAAACTGTTCTTATTGTCTATCAGGGCAATTTTTGAACCCTCAAGAATCATTTGCCTTAAAGTCAGATTACCTGTAACTCTGGTTATTGTTATTCATTATGACAGAATAAAACTGGGCAATTGAGGTTATCCAAACGCGTGAACCTTCATTACGTGTAAACCCAGTTGCCTGCAGTCAGTTTATGAGGATCCGAACAGGAACAAAAATTTTATTCATTGTGCCATCAGACCTGTCATTTGTGAAGCCTTCAAAGCATATTACAAATTACAAATTTGTTTTTAGCTTTCTCTGCTTATACTTTCATCAAAAGTCAATTATGGCCTATTATTTGTCCCTGATGTTGAACTTTAGCAAATCCACTATCCTTTGGCTATTTCCAAGGGGCTTATCCATATTTTTACTTGATTTTTTCCGTACTTATTTATTTTAGTTGGGGTGGTGTGGAGGCTTAAATATTGTTGAGTTTTCATTAAAGAAGAAACCAAAGATAGTGCATTTCAATCTGTATAAGAGGGGCGCAGTTAAGGGAACTTAGGATCTTTTGAAAACTCTAAAACAAAATTCTGATTTGATGATCTAGAGCTTATTTACATATTAGAGTGTTTGGTAAACTTCTAACAGTTAAGGGAACTTAGGGGTCGTCTGAAAACTCTAAAACAAAATTCTGATTTGATGATCTAGAGCTTATTTACATAATATTAGAGTGTTGAGCTTTTGTGGGTCCTCTGATAGAACTTGTTATTAGTTTGATCCAAGGTAAATAGACTCTTCTATTTACTTCTATGTATGTCCTACTTCTTGGAACATGCCATCTTATTTTTGGATGGATTTGGTGGTCAATTTTCCATATTTGGTGCAATGTTGGTGAATTAGTACTATGGATCATGGTAAATGTATTGATATTTTGTAATGGATACATTGACTTTTTTGGAAAGGAATTCCATAAAAGAGAATGGGGAATTTGTTTCAGTTGAGACTTTATATTTTGATAGTAGTATACATCTGCATCTTTACTATTTTATACTAGTTTGTAAAATTCTTCATGGAGACCTAAACTCTATATAGTTTTTAGGCATTGTAAGATGATAAACCTCTTCTCTGTCAATTGATGCCTAAAAAGTATATCTAAACTAGACAAAGTCTGTATGGTAATCATGTGTTTGGAGAACTCTAATGAATGTAAATCACAATTATTTTGTTCTTTAGGCTGAGTAGTTTGTTTATAAAGAGAGATTTAAAGGTGAGTTGACTGCTGAACAACTACATTTCAGACATCCAAATGGGCCTTTTGGAATGAATTCTCTGGTGTGGTGGGAGTTAGGCATACACAAAGCCAAATTCTAAAACTATTATTGTTACTCTTTCTTTGGAATGGATTCTCTATTTATGAAATCTCCACATTTAATATTCTTTGATCTCTACAATTTTTATTTCAAACTAAAGAAACACATTGCCAATGTTTGCTGCTCGTCCCCTTGGGTCACATTGCCAAGCCTCTCAATGGGTTTCAACTTAAAAACTTGATTCATTTTTTTTGGGAGTTCAGACTCCTCTATCTAGCTCATTGTATTTTTTTTTTATTTTTTTTTTTGGCTCCTTTCTCTTTTCCCTTTTGTTCTTCCACCTCTGCTGATCTCTTTGGGGACTTTTCTCTAAAAGTCTTTGTTCTGTTCTTTGCTTTTTTAATACAATTACCCTTTCAGGAAAATAAAAAAAGAAACACATTCCCGAGTCATTTCATATAATAATAAAAAAAATCAGATGCACTTTCAGGTTAGAAGGCAAAGAAGCAACACCTATATTTTTCTTTTTGGAAAGGAAGTGCCTACATTTGTGTAGTAAAATGATTTGCATTGTTTTCCTTTATAGTTTTCCTTTCTTGTCGATAAAAAAATCTCAATTATGAAAAGCTTTAAAACATGTATTCTATCCACGTTTTCAAAATTGCATTTAACAGCACATCGCATCACATCACATCACATTAGAGCTTTTATAGGGCCTTGTAATTAATAAATTATGGTATTATTTTTTAAAATTAGAAAGTAAGAATTGTCCAATTTTTTTTTTTTTTTTGAAAAATTGCAAATTCTTTTGTTCTAAGTACTTTCACACAAGGGTGAATTGCATTGGACATGGCACGCACCTTGCACGGGCAATTTCAACTAGTACTATTAACAAGGGATAAAGCCCACATAGGGTTTCTAACTTTCCTTTTAACACTAGACTCATTTCTAGTTGAGGTAAAAAGCAACAAGACCCGAGGCTAAACCAATTCTCCAAAAAAATAAGAAAGAAAATTAAAATTTACGGTTATGAAATGTTTCTATAGAGTTAATGTTAAAGATACCGTTGGAAACTGGGAGCTACAGTACCGGTGCAAATATTTTAAAGAATAATATAGTTGCAATAAATGGTTGGGGCTTGGATTCATTGTTAGAGAGCAAAATCCCAAAAAAAGTCTATGGTTTTTATACATTATCAGAGGGCTAACAACAAATACATGTGATATTTTTTATATAATTTTCTAATTTATTTTTGGGGAAACCACCCGAGAAATCCCCATAGCACGCCTTTAGTATGGAGAGGACCCAGCAAGAGTTTAGAGATGGGAGGGATCCTTTTTGCTGGGTTTCTGTATTTTTTTTTTTTTTTTTTTTTTTTTTTGTCGTTTAGCGATATTGTCGATATCGACAATATAATTGTATATATTGACCATTATGCGTAAACCATTTATACATGCCCCGTGTCTGCATTTCTTTGTCAAACCTTTTTCACCGACGGAAACATGTGCTCTAGCAAATTTCCTTCTCAGAAAACACTTAAAAAATTAGTCAAAGTGGTGGTTGAATTCAATTAAAAGGTTGGTACACACAATAAACACTTTCCTATATTGCATCATCTACCCTAAAATGTCATCAGCTTGATTCCTTTTCAGTACTGACTTGTTAGAAGCCCTAGAACTGTGGTCTGAACCCTAAAAAAGCCCTTTGAAACTGTACCATGTGTCCAATGTAAACGCATATCTATATGTAGCTTTGCATAAAGACTTCCATTTGTTGTAGTAAATATCATTTTTTTTTTTTGAGCTTGGTTAATATGATTTTCGTTTTGGCTTTTTTTTTTTTTTTGGTTGTTTTAAAAGGTGTTTCTTTTTTGTAGGCATTGTTTTTCTCTATTACATTCTTTCTATAAGTGGCACGGTGTATAGTTTTTTTTTATTTCCACATTACATAACTTTAATATGACTATAAACTTTTATTGTATGATCAAACATATTTTAGCATGGGGATTTTAACAGCGGCTAATAGCTTAGAAAAATGCACTTACTCAGTCTTACAAAATGTATGTATCTTTCATATTTCTCTAAATTATGTTCTTTTGATTTGATGATAGCATGTCAGTTAGCGAGGTGTTAATCATATTCCACTATGATGGTGACTTCCAATTCAATATAATCCGTCCGGTGTACAACAGAGAAAATAAAAAAATGAGATATTTACCAACGGACATAACCTATGAGTCACTGGTTAAAAAAGCAATTGAAGCATCTAATTGGGACTCATCCATCCAAAGATTAAGCATACAATACCTTTATCACAATGGACAGGCATTTTCAATGGCAAGAATTGACGACTTAAGCATACAATACCTTCATCACAATGGACGGGCATTTTCAATGGCAAGAATTGACGACGACAATGATGTGAAGAGAATGTTGAAAGCATCGGGGAATGATGTAAATGGGATATATTTATATGTCTTCAATTGTCTGAAGAACAAGCGATGTGTAGGAGGAGAACAATGGAGGTATGTGCATAGGTTGTATCGCTAAATCAATAGATTACCAAATACTAAATATGTCTTCCTACTTGCGTATTATTTTGTTGATGCATTGTATGTATGACAGGAATGTTCAAGTTCACAACTGTGCAGAAAAAGTGAGGACCTCGTCAAGAACTTGTATGGCAAAGCAAGCCATAGAGCCAACGCCTGCTCAAAAGCTGCCTGCCGTTGATCTCCATGAAGACAATGATATGCATTTCCCTTCTGTGCCTAGTGAATGCAGTCCACATCAGGCAGTAGGACAAGATATTGTTATTGATTATATTGACATTGGAACAAACAATCATGATCAGATTTAGACCGATGAACATCCTAACATCAGCCATATTCGTCGGATCCAAATTGTGAAGGTCGAAAGCAACGATGCCGAGGCCAATCTAGTTAACACTACAAATCATTCAAATGAAACCTCAATTGTTGATTTTGATGACAGAATGGCGCCTGAGGATCTAAATCTTTTTAAATCAACAATCTGTACATGGACTTTTTAATCTCTCTCTCTTTATGTATGTAAATGTATAACCGATCCAAAATATCTATATGCCAATAAAGGTGTGAAACCCAAATCTAGCAAACATTATCAACGTCTATGTGCCTTAAAGAGGTTTTGGAAAAAAAAGCCCTTTCTCAGTTAGTTATTAATGCCAGACAATCCCTTTTTTGTTCAAAAAAACACAATCAACAAACCTAATCGGACAAAATTCCTCTAAGTTCGTTTAATCTAGGGATTGGGTTTCATGTTTAAGAATAATGAGAAAAGAAAAAAAAAAAAACGAACTTGCAGTCTGTCTGACATGAAAAACACCGAAAGCTTTGTTTAAACCTAATGAAAACAAGAGAAAATGATTAAAATACCTCCATGTGCTTGCCACTTGTGTATAAGCTTTGAAAGAAGGCCCCAAATGATGCTTGGGACCACTGCCTAGGACCAACGAAAAGGAGAGGTGTCGACAAGGACTGTGGAAGAGGATAAGGGAAAAAGGAGGACGACGCAATGAGGGAAGAAGGGGGTTTTCTTGCAGTTATGGTATAACTGCAATATTGTCAATATGGACAATACCAATAAACATCTAAAAAAACCAAAAGGGGCCGAAAAGGCCCCTCCCGTCACTAAAATCCTACCGGGTCGTCCACTTACTCATGGCTCACTATGGAGATTTTTCCCGTAGTTTTCCCTTTATTTTTTATATACTTATTTTTTTGAAAAAAGGCTAGACCATCATATGAATACAACTTTAACGATACCCAAAATGACTCAATTGATGCAAATTTGGGAAAATTAGAGCATGATGTTGAGGTAGAAAGAAATAAGACCCAAGGACAAACCAATTCTCCAGAAAAAAAAAAGAAAATTAAATTTTACGGTTATAAGAGTTTTCAATAGATTTAATGTATCGTTGGAAATTAGAAGCTAAAGTCCCAGTCCAAATATTGTAGAGTAATATAGTTGTAGGTCTACATGTGGCACTGGCCACCTTAATAGACACGTGAAGAAATGTGTCCCCAAAAATACTAGGGGTGAAAGTCGTGGGTCCAATGGTACGGGGCAAAGGCACTCAAACTCAGCTTTCTCAAAGTTCTTCCGGTAGTGTAGGATTTTTAGTTTATAAAAGTGTATCTATCAATAGATTGATCATATGTAAAACATGTATTTATATTTTACACACGTCAATCCAAAGGTGTTTATGGCTCAAATGTCCATTGGAACTGACTTACGCTTTATTCTTTCTTTATAAAAAAAATATAATAATTAAATTAAAGGTCCACATGAATCATGAGCACGCCACCCCTTTAATAATTTCTGGTAGAGTTCATTTCAACATGAATTCCTATGTATTCAATTCCTTTATAATTTAGTACAAAATAACAGACCTTAGTCTTTATGTTTGTTGGAAGAGTTTTTTTTTTTTTTTTTTTCTCAATTTGGCTTTGTGGAGGTGAGGGCTCAAATAGGAACATGGTTCTCCAAAAGAGATGAGGCTTATAAAGATTTATTCCTAAAGGGTAATAAATATTGTTGGTTTTACATTGGCTACAAGTGAGAAGTACTAGACTTTTGGGTTTGTCTTTTAGAGTTAAGAGTTTTTTTAAGTGAGAAATATGTATAGTTAAAAAAGAGTACTAAGGCAACAACATTCACAACATTAAATGATCTTGGTCTTGACTCCTTGTGATGCAGATACAAATGGTCTGAAGGAGGAAGGGCTAAATTGCATGAACGTAAGGAAGTCGAGCATCAAATACATCTAATAAGCACAAGAAAGGCAACCAAAGTTGGTACCACCGTAAGACGACCAGTCTTATGATGACACCAATGGGTCCCACACTCAAACCAACTTTGAATGCATGTGCACGGGACGCAGGCCAATGGGTCCCACACTCAAACCAACTTTGAATGCATGTGCGTGGGACGCAGGCCAATGGGTCCCACACACCCCCCATCAAATTAAAACATTATAAATGGGCCAATGGGTCCCATCATCAAATTTAAGAAAATAGTGTACACTCTGCAGCCCATCTATGAAATCTAAACCGTTAAAAATCACTATCTTCCCATGATTTATTTTTAAAATACAAGAGATTTAAAAAATAACTCCAATCTAGCTAATGTCCCATTCAAAGGATCACTGGGTGTCGAGGATGTAAAATGGGCTAATCTAATGTGCCATTGCCGATGCCCGGCAAAACAACCCCAAACAGTCATAAAACGTCTAGGGGGCTTTTTGACCATTTCACCCCCCTAGGGTTGTTCATGGACTGGGCCAACCCATGCCTGAGCCCAGCCCAGCCCGGTTTGGCCTTAAGGTTTTGTCATCAAGTCGGGCTTGGGTTACTTATTTAGGCCCGTTTAATAAATGGAAAGGGCTTGTTTTCATTGGTAGAGAGCCCTAGGCTCAGCCTGACCTAGTTCTAAAAATAATTGTACACAAATTAATATTCCCAAACTAGCTGAGCCAAAATGAAGGGTTGTGTATGGAAGCTCTTTTTCTACATTATAATGTAAACTGGGCTCAGCTTGGGCTTAATATTCTTTAGGCGAGCGGGGTTCGGGCCAGCTAATTATGGCCCAAGTCGAGCTCAGGCTGGGCTTAAGGCTACAGTTTACCGCGAACACCCCCTCCAAATTTCTCAATACTCATGCACACACTCTCTCTCTCTCTCTCTCTCTCAATATTCTCTTTCTCCCTCTCTATGGCCCTTAAAACATTATGCATGATACAAGGGTACCACATGTCGAATTTAAAATTTTGGGCATCTCCGCAACCCATCTATGAAATCTAAACTGCTAAAAATCACTATCTTCCAATGGTTTAAAAAGTTGCCCCAATCTGGCTTATGTCCCATTCAGAGGATCACTGGGTGTCATGATATTGTGGCCTGGGCCAGCACTTCCCAGGCACGGACTGTGCTAGGCTAGGGGAGCCGCAGCCTGAAACAACCCGATGGAAAAAAAAAGGAAAAGAAAAAGGCCCCAACCAAAACAGCCAATTAAGGTTTTTTCCCCGTTTTACTCCCCGACAGCCAAAAAAACTATCATTTTTAAGGGTACCCCTGGGGGTCTACGTGGCCTGGGCCAGCCTGAGCATGAGCCCAGACAAGTCCAATAGGGCTAGGATTTAGTGGTAGAGAGCTCAGGTTCAATGGGTCCCACCATCAAATTTAAAAAAGGGATTTTTACAAAAAAAAGAAAAAAAAAAGCATAAACCTTAAATAAACGACTTTATGAAGAAAAATCATAAAATCAAAAGATAATTGTTCGTACATATTTTTTAGACAAAATTACTACAATTGACCATATCATCAACCCAGTTGACGATTTTGTCAACCTTCATTGCAAAAGACGGTATTTTGCTCCATCTTCTTCTACATAGTGATGGAAAGATTATGAAAATCATTGCATTTCGTATCCCAATGGTCTTCCTTAAGTGGTCTCGGTAATCTTCCTTAGGTGTGTGCGTCCCATGCTTAGTTTTTACCCATTTGTCACCCCTTTCGCATGAGTTTTGAGAGTTTGAGTTTGGAATGAAAGTTGTTCGGTGAAATGCCTAAATTTTGGTTTTTTTGTCGATTTAGAGGTGGCTTTGAGTAAGGTTTAAGGGGATGAATTTCAATATGCATTTGTGAACATTTAGAGTTTAAAACCGTTTGTTTTGGGGAATTTCGTAGGTCCTAATGTTTTTCAGCAATACGTAGAGAGCCATGTTTGGCAATCGTTGAGTAGTGAATGTGACGTTTTCTCCTAGTATTGTATTATTTGTGTGGAGTTTTAAATCCCAAGAGTTTTTTTGTTTAGTTACTCTAGAATCTATGAACCAACTTTAATAATGCATTTGTAGTAGACAAACTGAACACACTTCATTAAGCGATTTGTGAAAGACTTATCAAACCCTTCTTCTTTGATGCATTCATCACCTCCTTTCGATTTTTCTGTATTTCTTTGAAATGGATATTCATCTCCCACTGAGTTTCAGCATCATCGCCTCCAAATCCAAGACAATCAAGTGTGACAATTTCTAAAAAGAAGAAAAAGAAAAGTTGCAGGAGGTTGATGATATCCTCAACTTGGGTACTTTCGTCCAAAAATGATAGTACGAACAATTATCTTGTCATTTTATGCTTTTTTCTTCATAAAATCGCTTAATTATAGTTTAAGCTCAATTTTTTCATAAAAACCCCATTAAAAAAGATATGGTACATCTACGGCCCATCTATAAAATCTAAACCACAACAAACCATCCCACCCCCCCCCCCCCCCCCCCCCACCCCCCCCCCCCCCCACAACCAAAAAACAAGAAAGAGAAAAAAAAAAAAAAAAAGCTCAGCCACATCTATGGATTGTGTATGGAAGCACATTGTTTAATTTATATTGCCAATCGGGCTCCACTCAGGCTTGGGCCGGGCTTACGGTTTGAAGTTTGGCCGGGCCCGGATATGCCTCAGCCCAGCCCATGAACAACCCTAAATACTAAAACCCTTTTTTTTTTTTTTCAATTTGGCTTTCGAGAAGTGAGGGCTCGGTTAGGAACGTGATGGGGCTCTAAAGGAAATGGGGCTTATAAAGATTTGTCCCTGAAGGACAATAAATGTTGTTGGTATAAAATTGGCTACAAGTGAGAAATTTTGGACTTTTTTTCCTTTTTTAGTAAAAAAAAGTACTAAGGCAATGACATTCACAACATGAAATGGTCTTGGTCCCGACTCCTGCCCGCAATATAGATACAAATGCTCAAAAGTGGGAAAGGGTAAATTGCAAGTATAATGAAATTCCGTGCCGAGGCTCATAAGCATCACACACATATGTTAAATCAAAGATCACATAAAGATTCAGGCATATACGAGCTTAAACCAACTTGTATTAACTATCCAAATCTAATAAACAAATGTAACTTTGTCTAATAAAAATAAAATAGTTGCAATGTTTTTCAAATGAATTAATCTAAACAATTTATTAAATCTAATTCTTCTTCATCTATGTGGCTTCGGCGTTCAAGTACGCATCCCAAAGTTTATCTCTGAATCACCAAGGTTTTCCTGAGTCGCTAAGTTTTGGTTACCTAGATTGGGACAAATCCACAAAATATCAATAGAACTGAGTGAATAGATATTCTAATCTATTTGTGCAGTTAAACATACACTTAGATAAGATTACACAACAAATTAAAGTAATATCTCAAAGTCTCATTTAAGCCAAAGTTAGAATTGGGTCAAACAAACGACAACCTCCTAACCACCTGATAGCACCAGCCCAAGTTCATGTTCCACAAAGATATCACATGTACTTTTCTGTCCCAAAACAAAATCGACCACCAAGGTTAAAAATGAAATTGACCACCAGGGTCCAAAATGCAAACGACCACTAAGGTCCAAAATGAAACCGACCTCCTAGGTCCAACATGAAACCGACCACCATGGTCCAAAATGCAACCGACCACTAAGGTCCAAAATAAAACCGACCTCCAAGGTCGAAAATGAAATCGACCCCCAGGGTCCAAAACCAATAAACTAGTACCACAAAATCGACCTTCCCAAAAAGGTCCTCGCAAAATTGGCCATACATGCTCGTGGTCTAGGGGTGTCCAAAAGGTTCCTCCAAACTAACAAGGTCATCGTATCTCAGTTTTCCAATTCAAATAGCAAATATATGTTTCATCAAAATCTGATATTTAGCATGTCCTCAACATTAATAATGGGCAAATTCCATAATCAACCCTTTCTCAAATTATGTGGATTCAATCTGCCCCAGTCTGAATCAAAATTGGTGCACGAGGTGAGAGAGGTCAATTACATAATTCACCCTTCACATTTTGAGGGAAATATTCAATTACCAACTTAATCACAAAATATACATACACAAATCATGAAATCCCAAATAACAATGGCACATAACATGTATGGTAATCCAACATATGCATCGAATCATAATTACTCAATTTATGAAATAAACAAAACAACTCCAACAATAAATATAGCAATAACAATTGAACAGCCCTTATTTGTATATTCATAAAGTCTGAAATCCAAGGAATGGTCTCAAATTAATCAAAACAGGCCAGCTATGACAACAATAAATATCAGGCCCTTATTGTAATTTTCAAGACTTATAACAATATCCATAGTTCCCGGAAACAAGGGAGTCCACGCCTGGAACTATTGATGTATTGGTCAGTGGGTCCCACCGGCCCAATCCATGATGGGACCTGATCTCCAAGGTCTCCCAGGGCCCCACAACAGGCTCTATGGTTCTGATTTGGCATCAGGTAGCCCTACTGGGCCCCGCAGCCCCAACAAGTACAGAAAACTTCTTGAACAAGCCTCACGGTTCCCAGAATTTGAGTTTCTGGATGACTGGGCAGATGGGTCCCACTCCACATGAGACCACCACCAGGCAGGTCACCCCTGGGTCCCCTTCAAGATGTGGGGTCCTGATCTCTGATCAAGTCAAGCAGTGGGTCCCAGTAAGGGTGTCGACCAAACTGCCCTGTTCCTCCTTCAACCACGCCTCCTGGTTCTGAAGTGCATGGATGGTGGGCCAAAGGGGCCCACTTCGAATGGTTCCAGCACTACCATGGTCTACCATGGGTCCCCTTTCAGATCCCTGGCCCAGATTTCTGATCAGGTGGGCCATGTGGTCCCACAACCACAAACGACCCAAATTGGTTTTGTCGTGTTGGAACTGTAAAGTCCAGTTTTGTCCTTTCATCTTGTAAACATGGGTTTAAGGAGCATATTTATTATAGAAATCATCTCATCATATTACAACATCAGAGCATGAATTTTATTCCATCAAACATTCAATCCAGTGTCTGGCATCACCGAACAGTTGGTAGATTCAGATTTAGTAGTCATCTAATTCATAGTTTGGAAACGAAACAACATTGCAATAAGAATCTCTACTCACCTGTTATAGCTAATTCGAATTGGTTCTTCCTCCTCCTATTTTCTTCAAGGCTAATACTAAACTAGGCTTGGGGTCGATCAATATATAAAGGCTAGAAGTCAGAGTCTTTCCCAGAGTCCCCTCTCTAATTTTATTACTTCCTTCTCTTATACTTTCTAATTCTAATCCTAATTATAGTTACTATACAACGACTCCCGTTCCTAAAAATCCATTCACGTGGGACACTTCTACAAGCAAAATAGTTTAAACAACTAAAGCCCTACCTGGGCCAAACTATACCTGGAGCCCAGGTAACTCAGGATATTACAGCAAGAACATAACGAAGCAAAGAATCAAATACATCTAATGAGCACAAGTAAGACTATCAATCTCATGGTGACACTAAAGCGTATTGGAATAAAATTAATAATATCTTATATACTATATTACCAGGCATTTATTTTGACTAGCTCAAATTTTCAATAAGTGGCCACCATTATAAAGTTGGTACCACAGTAAGTCTACCAATCTTATAGTGACACCAAAGTGTATTGGAATAAAAATTTATACTATAACACCGGCCATTTATTTTGACCAGCTCATATTTTCAATTGGTGGCCACCATTATAGAGTTCCGCTTCTTTGAAGTCAAAAGCCCTATTAGCATGGCATGCCCATGCCATGTCAGAAGAATTTAGAAAGGGAAATGTGTTTGAGAAATTCAAATGATAAGGCCATATTCTTGAGCTTTGAATTTTTAAGGAAGTTAAAACTCTATATTTAAATCACTAAGACAGTAAGAACCCTAAGTTTTTATTTAACCTCATTAAAATCTCAAACTTTTCAAGTAGATACAAAATGCAACATTGTTGTTGCAAACACTCACCATAACATAAAATTGACAACTGCAGGCATTAACTACCATGGTTAATATAGCCATAGTCATTCAGCATCCAAATGGCAGATAAAGAGCTGGTCCATGGAGTCTTGTGAAACTTTTGGTGCTTGCATTTGGCTAATTATGCCAGATTTTGGTCCATCGTCTTCCATTCAGAATGTTAGAAACATGAAAAAGGTTTAATCGTTGTGTCAGAAATTAATTATAATAGTGATTAGTGAACTCAGGGTGTTTTTGAAGGAATCTGAAAAGCTTAAGAGGTTCCTTCTAGAAAAGGCAAAAATCAAGGGGTACAATTGAGTTCAGTCTCAAGTAGTAACCAAACTCATACATTAAACAATCAATCACTCCAAGAAATAATTAAAACTCAAGTACAGTCCAAAGACCTGAAAATAGAGCCCAAATCCAACCCAACGTCAGTCAGCTTCAGGTTGGGCTCCAGTTAGGGAGGACCATGAAGCAAGCCTAACCTTAATTAGTTCACATGCGTTTTGCTTAACTATGCAGATTTGAAGGGTTAGGTGGAATTACATTTGACTCATTTAATTAATTTCAGGTTAAATTAGAGGATCTAGTCAGCCAAGTGCATTCCAAAAAGGATGGCGCAACCAGGCACAAAGTGAAGGCTTCGCTTTTGTATCCTAAAGAGGGATTGAGAAATGCCGTAGAAACTCCCTAAAGCAGACAAAAAATGAATTCACAATTATATTGATAGTCTATTTTTGCAACAAAACAGTAAAAATACAAATCGGCATGTGTATTAGTCTCAACTTTCATTATTGTCCCTGGAAAATGCGGGCCTTTTGCACATTGGACATAAATTCTTCAAAAGCAACCATTGTTTGATACAGTCTACATGGTATTCGTGTCCACATCCCAAAATCCCAATGTTGTCATTCTCCTCATACTCAGCCTGAAACACCAAATTATAACAAGTTAGAAGTAAAATAAACTTTTAAGCAGACAATTCCACTTGGTCCCCTAATTGCAATTATAAAAGAAAAAAAAAAAAAAAGGACTTCACCCAAATCATATTTCTACTTACTACCTAAGCTTTCTAGTGCTGAATACACTTTTCATTTCTATCAGTGGGTTTTTTAGATGATTGCACTTTCCTCTTTTTTTTTCTTTGATTCAATTTGGTGATTGAATTTTCTGAAGAATAAGTAGCTGAAAGGGTTTTCCTTACGTTTATATAAAAAGAAAAAACCGTAAACACAATTGATTCAAGGTGAGGCCAAGGTGTCTCGATTGTATATACCTGGCATACAACGCAAATTGAGTTCTGATCCATTTCTGATGACTCATCATGATCTGATGATGTTGTGCATGAGGTATGAGTTCTTGTCTGTAGACAGTCTATGATGGTGCGTTCAGATAGACCTGTGTTGACATTTCCAATTCGTTCCTCCAAAGCCAACAGTTCCTGCATTTGCAATCAAAACTTTAAAAAGATAGCAAATAATTAATAATAATCACAATTTTTCTAATATATCTCATCAATCTCCTTTAACCGTCCATTTGCAGATCCAAAAACTAATGTGCCTATCATCTGACACAAATTGATGCTCATCCCAAAATGGACCACCCTTGTCCACTAAAAGTGAACTGATGGAGGGAGGGCCACATTTTCTTTAGAAAACATTTTGTAAAAGGTGATCAATAGGAAAGAAGATCATCAAAGAAAGCTTAAAACTCATCCTAGTCTCTAATATACAACTTTTTGTGAAGAACAACAGGTTCTAATAAGTTTAATAAGGTTTCAGATCAGGAATTTTTTTACACATGAACCACATTCCCTTATACAGAGGTCTCAATTCCACTGCCTATTGCTCCCAGCCATCATTAAAAGATCGTCTTTAAGCCCATTCCCTTCATCTCATTTTCTCACTACTTTTGGCCTTCCACACTTCTCAAGAGCATTTCTACCCTCTCCTTATCATAATCATCAGGTTCTTATAGAGTTCCCAACCATTTTCTATTAATTTTCATCTTCATGTATATCACATCTCCCTCTCTCCCTCCCATGTGTGTATACTACATAGAAACCGTTTAATGGGAACATAATTGAATAAAAAAGAGGGAAGATATATGGGCAGCGATGCCCCCGTACACAAGTCACAAGGACTAGCTATACATAATTAGTGCTACAGAAAACGGAACAATATTGTATACAGTATGCAATACCAAAATAGAGAGCAACCCAAAAGAAACAAAAATGGGTCTGGAATAAACAAAAAAAAAAAAAAAAGTTACATGGTATGTGTTGATGGAGGCCTAACTCTCAAAATAATCATTAGGCAACAAAGAGATGAACCTCTAAATGGCTTCCTACGTTTTGCCATGATCCTCCTAAATTTACAATGATTCTAATTTCACTAAAACCAAAAAGTTGCAACTTACAAGTGGTAGCACAACTTTGTTTACCTCATAAGATGCATCATTTGTGTACGGCTGCATGCTTGGAAATTCTAGTACTGCAACTTCCTACATAAACCATAAGGGAAGTTACATTACAGTTACAATGACATAAAATAAAATCGATATTATCGACATAAAGAGCAGAATCCATTTAAGCCACAATTACAATTAACCCATGGCCTTGAAATCACTCTTAAAGTTCTTACAGTACAAATTAGTTGACAAAGGTTTTGACATGATTTTTGAACAAATGAAGTTCTATATCTATGAAAGTCTGCATTTTTGCATACACATGTTCAACTTTACTAACAATCTACCATTGCGGGAGAACCTGTCCGGTGCCTTCCATCACCATCTACACTCCAAACACCATTCAACCCCATATAAAGCCAAGGCTCCCGTTTTAACTTTCTATCTATAGTTGAGCAAAATCTTAAAATAAACAAAGTCAACCCAATCCCTGATAGAAGAGATGAGGCTTTGATGATGAGAATGATGATGGAGAACAAGAAGGTAATTAAGGAGAATACTCAGTGTTTCCATAAACCCCGGTTCTACAACACCCAATCAGTGCAAATTAGAATAATAAGTACAAAAATTAATACTATGTCTAATTCTTATCTACATTGAACGTGGAGAATTGCCTTTGTTTTGCTCCTATTGAACATCCTTTCAAACAAAAGAAAAACTCTCAAAATATATTCATGAATTTACGTCATCCTGTTCACAAGAAGCCTACTTGTTGATTTCAAATAAAGAAAATATAAGGGAAAAAAAGTCACCTCTGATGGTAGAATGCTTATACGTCCAGAGATCTCTACAGGAGCATACTGAGATACCCTCCTTTGAGGCCCGTAAAAATGTTGCGGGTAGGAAGACAGAGACTCTCGTCCATCCCATGTATTCCTCATGGTGCGGTGATGGAAATGGTGATTCATATCGTGCCTGTAGAAAGGTGCTGGAATTGGATGATGAAAATGATAATTAAGACCTTGAATGCCTTGCACCAAAGGTGGATAGTGGAAGTTGTAGTAATGAATGGGAGGATGCAAGAGAATTGTGGAATTATTGCTGGACGTGTTGTTCTGATATTCCCGTTCACCTCTACTTCCAATCTCAAGACTGCCTGCACTAACACTACTTCCTGAAGCAAAAAAAAAGGGAGAAAATGAAAAAGATGAGCATTCATAGTGAGCACAAAATCACAAAATTTTGTGGAAATACTAGAGATTTTAGATGGCACCAATTAGCAAAAAGAAATGATTAGTTTGTTTTCAAGTTGGCTAGCACCACCAGCATTAAGTAACTCAAAACATTTGTTAAAAGTTAAAACACTATTAGTATTAAGAAAATTATATAGAAATAGAAGGTTCTGATTCAAAACAATTCTATATTTAAAAGGATAAATGCAGCAGATAGGTTGTTCTCTACATAAACTGAGGCAGTGTGGAAATTCAAAACCGTAATAAATGTAAGACAAATGACATATATCAAATCAAATGTAGTCATCTATAAGAATGAAGAAAATGGTTTTATGAAGAAATCATACAAAAGGAGAAGCGAGCAAATGAAAAAATATATTTTCTCCATTTTGGGTTAACTACTAATCAATTTCATAGACTCAAATAGTACAACTCTGCTATAGTAAGAAAGAACAAAAAAGGTAAAAAAAGAATTAAAAGAATGCATACAGCCCTATAAATAACGTTTTCCATAATATTTTTGGCAGTTTGTTGAGGACCACTGTATTTGTAAGACATATATATATATATATATGTTAATCTTTAGAGTTGGGGGTGGCCCCAGTTAATGGGTATTATTGCTATATACTTGTTTAAATGGAATAAGCTAATGTTATAAGAGAGGTCCGATCACATTGATTGACCCACAATTCATTCATCTTCTTGTTTCTCTCTTTTTCTCAGTTTATCAGATTGAACCTTTTATTTTACATGAAACCCTAAAACCATTTCAAGAGTAATGATTGATGTCAATGATAATCATCTAAATCTTTTGGCATGCATATTTTAAAAGCAAGAAGTTGTTCTTTCAATATCAAAATAACACTAAAAATACATGAATGAAGAAATTCTCGTGTGGGTTCTTCATAGGTGCTCACAAAGGTCATTAATAATTGCGCAAAGCCAAGTTCTTACTAACTATGTTAAGAAACAAGAGATTTTAGCATACATGGATGAACTACAAGACATCAATATAGACAACAACATTTTTAGGCATGTATGATTTCCTTCCACTTAAAAAAGACTTGATGAAAAAAGAAAAAAATCAATCGACTGACCTTGTAAATAAGGCATATGAGGCATGTAAGTCCAATTGAAACTGCTAGGATCACCACCAACATGATAACGATTTCCATAAAACATATTGGAATCATGATTTCCAAATAACGGATATAGGTTCAGATTTGCAGCGCTTCCCAAAGATGACAACATTGGATGAATACTCGGGTATGCAGGACCATTAGTGTCATGCAAAAAAATGTGATGTTCTTGATGAAGGGTACTTTGGCCTGGATCTATTACTAAACCAAGCATTTGACTGTTGAATAGCATATTCCTTTGTCCCATGTCTGATGGGTAACTTTGGCTGGTCCTAATCATCGATAGTAATAATTGTTCCTAGCCTCCCAAAGTTGCAAAACTCTGAATCCTAACACACATAGCAATGAAAGTTTAAGTCGAGAGAAGAATAGTTCAAAACAAAAAGAAAATTACATGAGTTTTGTTATTACAACTTAGTATGGCATAATTAAATGTGCACTCTCACACACTACTTTGATTAAGAACTAGATGGTGTTGAGGTCAACCAACACTTAAGATTAACAATGGAATCACGTTTGCATGTAAAAACAAAAAGAGTTCATCATTTAGTGAGGAAAGTGGAAACAAACAACCTTTGAAAATAAATGACACACAGTAACATACATAAATAGGCATTTCCAGAATGCATGCTTTTAAAGAGAAACACTATTTCAATTATTTAAGCACTTGAAAGACATTTCAAAATGCAAGATAATGTTAAAATCTTATTTTGGGTAATGTGAGTAAATTGGAAACATTCATGTAGCCAATTTGGAAAGTATTTAATCCATCTCATGACTGAAGGCAAAACAAATGCAAAAAAATTCATTGAAAAACCAAAGGTTCACTTTAAGGAACTCTTATGAGGGACGCTTCACATCGAAGTCCTTTGCTTGGATGAAAAAACATGTATTTGGTCTTAGTTTCCACCCCAGACTAATTTTAAACTTCCAACCAAAATGCATTCATTAACTTGGTAAAGGTTGAATTAATAATGTGCACCAAGGAATTAGGGCCTTTGATAGGGCTAATTTGACTCTAACAATTAAAACTCCAACAGATACTTGAAAGTAGAAGTTCCTATAAAGATTCCAAGTTTAGGGCATAGTAAATTATCTCTAATAGGTAGATAAATGCATGCACATGCATATATCAATATATACATTGATGCATATCCATATGCTTCGCACATACATATGTGCACACCATCTGTCACCGAATCGGTTAAGTTGATTGGTTTCTGTCAACAATTTGAACCAAGCTGTATAAAATACAACTTGTACCATTTGGCTAAAATGAATTTTATAGAAATAAGCTAGAGATACCACCAACCATCCTTGAAAGTATGTAATCAGTAATAACCTGAAATTTGTAAGCATTCCAGCCACTACTTCATCCAATAACTTGAAAATGCTCATTTTCTACAACAAGAAAATTCCTTTTTGATACAAGTTTTCATTTCCTAGAACAAGAAAAAAAAACGTATATAGAAACCCCATTTTCTATGGCAGAAACTTCTATCTTCTACTAACACAATCATTCATAGTACTAAACCCCAATATTTTAAATGCACAGAAACTGACTTTTTATGCAGATGTATCAATGACAAAATTGAACAACAATTTCTCAGCTATGGTTTTCCATGAATGTTTAAAAATTTACACAAACAAAAGAGAACTACTGCTACAGATGCTTTATGCATGTAAAGATCCATAAATTAGATGGGGAGCAGAAGAACTAGAAGCAGATAGATCCCTATGGATTGCCTCAAAACTGCATTTGCATTTGAGAAATATAGCGTCTTATCTTGCCTTTATATTTCCTCATTTAATGAATTGCCGCTTTACACTGGAGTTTTTGTTCATGTTAGAAAATCTAGAGCTATCATAGAGAAACCCACAAAAAGGAAATCCTCAAATGTGTTAATATGAAGCCAACGATTATTAGCAGGAGAAGAAATGAGGTTTTTCTGCTCATTGAATTCAAATATAGCTTTGGCATGAGTAAGAGATTGAAATTATGCTCTATCAATACATCAAAAAAAATTAAGCAACAAACAACCAAAGTGCCAACAACCAAAAGAAAGAAAGAGAGAGAGAGAGAGAGAGAGAGAGAGAGAGAGAGAGAGAGAAAAATAAGGTAAAAGAAAGCAATGGTTTCCTCTTGAAGCAGTAAACAATCAACATGTCGTCGATTGATTGAAAAAAAGAGTGCTACTTCTAGAATGTTATTTTATATAATAATGTTTCAGAAACTAACTTAGAAAGTAGCAGCTTTATTAACTAAGAAAGGAAAAAAGGATCTAAATTCTATATTGTTTCTATAATAGGACGGTGTCATCAACAACATCATGAACAGGGCCTCATCCAATCAATATGGGGTCAGCAAGAAGAGTTCTACTTTTACTCAAAACACTAATAAAGTAGAAAGTAAGGTGCTTAGCCTCTCACACTCTCACGCACTCAAAAAATCCCCACCAATGTAAAGATTGTAAAATAATGTCAATCTGGAATTATGCATTATATTGCAAGTTTTAAGAACTATCTGAATTGTAAGAGTATTCACTACTCAAAACACCACCCGTGATATTATAATCTGGCTAGGATTGATGAAGTTAAATCCTCATCCATTAGACTATAACTTGCAATATATATGGAAGAAGCAAAAACTCCACAAACAATTCCAGATGTTGAAGAGTTTTATAATCCAAATAATGAGTAATAACTGAAACAATAACGCATGACTACAAGTTCTTTCAGTATGAAACATAATGACATCAATTACTTTTAACATCTAAACAATGTATGAAAATGTACCCATGTAACATACCAACTATTGAACTCGCTAAAATGATCATCTATTTCAATCCAGACCATGCAGCTAAATACAAGTGAACAGTACTCTCAGCAGCCTAAATAAGCAACTCCCAAACGGAATCTCATCCAAACTCATTGACAGGTACAACATCAAGAAGATGGTGCGGCAAAAGAGTTTTTTTAAATGATATTGTATGAAGCATTTAATAAGGCCTTCCCTCCGAACCACTAGGCCTTTGCAATGGCAGTGAGAGTCTCCCCGCATAATTGAATGCCTGAAGATATGAATGTCACTTGAGTATGTTGTAGCAGCAACCTCATGGATGTATTTGTTCATAGAAATAAAGAAACCACGTGGATATAACCTCCTCAAACAGATTTGGAATCCTGAGTACAGCAAATGTACTTAAACAGGTATTTTGAAGTACAACTATTGAACAACATGCATTTGATGAATGAATAAGAACTATCCATACTTCATACCCTATCCGTGGTGGGCTAGTAGAGCTCTGCTCTAACTCAAACACTAATAAACTTTGTTCAATCTAAGACCACAGAACCCACTTATATACTACAAACTAGTAAGGCATCTCTCTCTCTCTCTCTCTCTCTCTCTCTCTCTCTCTCTCTCTCTCTCTCTCTCTCTCTCTCTCTCTCTCTCTCTCTCTCTCTCTCTCTCTCTCTCTCTCTCACACACACACACACACACACACACTGTGTCACAATGTGTGGGCGTGCAAGCGCATGTGTAAGAATGAGAAAATCGTCTATCCTAGCATATGATAAGTGTTATATAACTCATGTATAACTTCTATCTTAGAATTCACCCATTCATTATATTGCAAGTTTTAAGAACTATCTGAATCATAATAGCATTCACTCCTCAAAACACCACCCATGATATTGAAATCTGGCTAGGATTGATAAAGTTAATATTGATACTCATCCATTAGATTATAACTTGCGAAGAAGCAACAAATTCCACCAACAATTCCAGATGTTCCGGAGTTTTATGATACAAATAATGTATAATAACTGAAACAATAAAGCATGACTGCAAAGTTCTTTCACTATGAAAGGTAATGAAATCAACCACTTTAACATCTAAAACAACGTATGAAAATGTACCCAAGTAAAATACCAACTATTGAAATCACAAAAACGAACATCTATTTCAATCACCATGCACTTAAATACCAGTGATCAGCACTCTCTGCGGCCTTAATAAGCAACTCCTGAATGGAATCTCATCCAAAGTCATTGACAGATACAACATCAAGAAGGTGTGGCAAAAGAGTTTTTTTCAAATGATATTGTACGAAGCATTTACAAAGGCCTTCCCTCCAAACTACCAGGCCTTTGCAATGGCAGTGAGAACCTCCCCACATAATTGAATCCCTGAAGATATGAAAGTCAATTGAGTACGTCGTAGCAGCAACGTCACAGATGTCTTTGTTCATAGAAATAAAGAAACTTTGTGGATATAACCTCCTCAAACATAATTGGAATCCCTGACTACATCAAATGTAGTTAAACAAGTATTTTGAAGTAGAACTATTCAATAACATGCCTTCGATGACCACGCTTGATGATAGAACCAATATCAATATAATACATCATCATTATGTGCAAGCCAAAGGAGAGCCACAGAACTTGCAATCGGATGAGAGACCATGAAACAAACCCCAAATATTACAAAAATCACTTTATTGGAACTCTACCCGAACATCTAATCCATATCGAGACAAAAGAAGATCCACAAAATTGGCCATCACACAAACATAGAATATCCCCCGAATGCTGAAATAAGTTTTCTGTATGCTGTAACTCCATTCCATTAGATTGAAACACCAACACATAAGCCATAGGAAAGGACCACATAGGCATATTATCCTGTCCTGCAGCACCATCTCAAATTCAGTATAAATGGAGAAGAAAGTAAAGGAAATTTACCCTTCCATTGGCACGACATCACATGCATGAACTAACACCTTTCGACACTACTAAACTGTCACAATAGATCTATCTAACATAAATGACATGAAATAAACTTCACCACGTGGGACAAAAAGTGAAAAGAGACCATACATATCATCAATGGGGTGAAAGAAGGCTTGAATGGAGCTGAACAAGCACACGGTGCTGTAAAGCTAGGGAATAAAATCTTAAGGCAACACAAAGTGATGTAAAGTGAGGGCCCCATGCAATCGAAAGTGTTGTAACAGAAATATACTGGCCTATATCATCATATTCACCCTAACAATATGACTCTTATTCGTCTTATATAATCAGTTTGCCTTTACAGTTCATTGTGTATTGAATTCCCTTTTTTTTTTTTAAGAAAAAAAAATAAAGAAAACCCAGGAAGACTGTAAAGCTACAGCATGTCATCATCTAGATTTTGATGCGTATTTGTGGTGTCAGGTTGCTGGGATTACGCACTCCATTCTCAGAGGTTCTGGTTTTGCAGTGCTCCCATCCAGAGACTCTGAAAGATGGCTTTTGCCAAATTTTCATAAAGAAAGTTAAGCAAATGTGTGGAGGAAGGTCCTTGAGAGACCCATCCTGATTCCTGACTTGCAAATATTATGGAGAGATCCCGGATGGGATTTGTTTATGTGTCGCCTTATTCCTTTTACAATCAGTTTCCATCTACTATTTGTTGTGCCTTCAATTCCCTCATTTCAATTTTACAAATAATAATAAAGAAAAAAAAAACCCAAGATCCTGGGGTTGGGTTTTGACATGTTAGAATTCAACTAAAAGGCATTGTAGTTACATCTACAAGAGATGCAGGTATAAAACTGAAACTTGTATGAAAATAAAAGAGAATGCTAAAATCATTGACAGAGAAAGCAAACCAACCCAATTGAAATCAAACAAACGCCCAAAACCCTAATGCAGAATAACACAAAAGAACAGACATGAGAAGAAAGAAATAAAAAAAACTGCATGCAAACAAATAAAAAACGGGGGGTTTCTTTCAGCAATGATTCTTGTCATCAAAACACCAAAAGCCCGAATTGACAGGGCAGAAATTATAATTGCAACGAGGATCAAAGTAAGTAACAATAAAACATCCAATCAATTAACAGAGAAAGAAAGGGACTCAAACGAATTGAAATCAAATGAAGCATATTGGTTCTTGCGATCAAAACACGCAAAACCCGAAGACAGATTAACACAAAAGAACAAAAAAATAAAAATAAATTCAAGGAAAAATTTCGAGAATCAATAACTCATAAACAGAAACATCAATAATCTTCAAGAAGCTAAAGAAAAGTGAGAGATTTCAGTCGAGGCCGAGAGAGTACTAACCACCGATGCTTTGAGTTGAAGTCTTTTGAATTGTTGCAGAGAGAGAGAGAGAGAGAGTGAAAGAGCTACGAGAAGAGAGAGTGAGAGACGTTGCACTTGCAGAGAGAGAGAGAGAATAAGCTTCCTATTCTTCAAGACAAGAAGGAATGAGATGAGCGAGAGTGAAATGAAGACCTGAAAGCTGAAACAGATGTATATATAGATTACTGAGTAACGGATTTTGAATGCGCGTGCGCGGGACGCGGGCCAAAGGGGTCCCACCATCAAATTAAAACATTATAGATGGGCCGATGGGTCCCACCATAAAAACTTAAAAAATAAAAATATTGAACTCCACTATCTTCCCATCTATGAAATCCAAACCGTTAAAAAATAATCACTATTTCCCATATTTATTTAAATTTTTTGAAAAAAAAAAGTAAAAATATAGATCCACTCCGGCTTATGTCTCGTCGTTCTGATCCCTAGGATCACTAGGTGTCGAGATGTAAAATGGGCCAACACCCCCTTACCGCGCCTCCCCCCCCCCCCCCACTAAAAGTCAAGTTGAGAATGGATATTCCTCAGCCCAGCCCCGCCCCACCCCGCCCCGCCCTTGAACACCCCGAAATAACCCCCACTCATCTACACTCTCCCCCTCTCAGTAAGCTCTCCGCTCTCTACCATGTTTGGAACTACCAGTCTATTTCTTAAAGACCATTCAATATAGACCCATATAAAAAAAAAAAAGCCATAAAAAAAAGAGGCTAAAATAAAAAGAGTTCTTTGGTAATGCAAGGGTTTATGCTAAATAGACATTTTTATATCATTGGTTGAGGGTTTTTCTACATATTTCTTGAGATTCACAGGGTATTAGGCCATGAAAATTGACCATAAGAACATGCTCAGCCTTCCAAAGAGATCTCACGGCTTGGATCTTGTGTTTGGGGCCCACATAATCCATAAAATTATACTTGATGGCTCACTTTTTTGCACATATCTAGAGATTGGTGATGATCCAATGGTTGGAATTTGGTCTCATGATTATATTTGATATTATGAACATTACTAACGGTTTAGATCTTATTTTAAACTCCTCTAAATAATAATAAAAACTAAAGCAGTTTACTACTCATGGACAAATGCAATTTTGAGCATAATACATCAATAGTTATTTTTATTCTGCACATATCTCGAGATTCACAAGGTATTATGTGATCAAAATTGACCACAGAGCCGTTTTCAGCCTCCCAAACATATCCAACGGTTTGATCTAGTGTTTGGGGCCCACAGATCATAAAAAATTATATCATATGGCTCACGGTTTGTGGCACGTATCTCAAGATTGGTGATGATTCAACGGCTGAAATTTTGATACATGGCCATGTTTGACCTTGTGAACATTTTCAACAGTTTGGATCTTAATTGGGACTCTCAGATTTGGAGAACAATTGAAAAAAGGGGACTGGGTGTTCTCTCTCTTCAATAAAAAATTAGACCTCTCAAAGTTCTCTCTCTTCAAGGTATTTAAATCTCAGGTTTTATTTACTATATACATAATAATATTATATATAAGTAAGTCTCATCTTCTACAAATATAAAATATGACAACAAATACATCAGATATTTATATATAATTTTCTAATTTATTTTTATAGACTTAGTTTTTTGAAAAATGGCCACAGCATCATAAGAATACGGATTTTACTGTAGCATAAATGACTCAATTATGCAAATTTGGAAGAAAAAAAAAAAGGGAGCATGATATTGAGGTAGAAAGCAATAAGACCCAAGGCCAAACCAACTATGAAAAAAGAAAATAAAAGAAAAGAAAATTAACTTTTACAATTATGAAGGATTTCGATAGAGTTAACGTACCATTGGAAACTGGGAGCTAAAGTCCTCGTGCAAATATTGTAGTAAGTAATATAGTTGCAAGTCTATAGATGGCACTGGCCACCTTAATAGACACATAAAGAAATGTGTCCCCAAAAATACTGGAGGTGAGAGGCGTGGGTCCAACGGTAGGGGGGATAGAGGGACTTAAACTTAGCTTTCTCAAAGTTCTTCCGGCAGTATAGGAGTTTTTAGTTTATAAAAGTGTTATGTATCATTAGATTGATCATATGTAAACATGTATCTATATTTTACACACGTGAATCTAAAGGTTATTATGGCTCAAATGTCCATAGGAACTAACTTATGCTTTATTCTTTCATTATAAAAATATCTAATTATATATAATAAACCAGCAGCCCTATTCCTAAAAGAGCGACAGCTGGTGTGCTCTAATTTCAAGAAGTTTTTAATACTCTCCGGTACTCTCCTACAAACCACCTAAAATATCTCAATGCAAATAAGGATATTTTTTAAATAGGATGCATGCTAAGTCCTTTTACTTGCCTACAAGAAACTAGAGGTCGCAGACGGGTCGGGTTAGGCTAAATGGGTCAGACCCGTTTATTAAACGGGTTAGATGCTCCTAACTTATATACAACCCTTTTCTTAAACGAGTTAGAAACCCCAAATCCACATCGCTCTGGGTTAACAACCCACACTAACCCTTATAACCCTTGGGGATTAGTGCAGATCGGATTTACCCGCATAACTTGCACTCAAACCTAAATTTATTAAAAATCTTTTAAGGTATTAACCATACCCAAAGTTTAAATTAAACTCAAATCGATAACTTGATTTATAAAAATAAGATAAAATCTAAAAGAACAGTCCATAACTTTCTAAATCTTATCAATGCAATTTAAAACCTATCATGATAGGCAATATGTACAAGCTCTATTTGTCTTAAGATATGTCTATTGTTAATTTGTTTCATATAGGTTCTTAAATTAAACTTAGGCTCAACTGATGTTGGGCTGAGAATTTAGGCATAGGCATGGGTCATGATGCCATAATTCACCATTCTCTTTAGCTTATGCTAGCGTAAGGAGAAAATAGTGTGGAAACTTAACATAAACTCGGCTATTACTTTTTTTTTTTTATATCTTGTCCGTTGTATTTTAAATAATGACTATAAAGATAGAATAACAAAATCAATAGAAATAAAATAAAATTCTCATAAAAATAAAAAAACATCATATCAAATAAAAGGATGCACTTCATATAATTAAGTATGAGTATAAGTTTTAACTGCAATAAAAAAAAAAGAAAAAACAAACAAATGGATTGTGCGGGTTAAACGATCAAACCCTAACCCGACCTGGTTCCGAACGCTTGACCCGCAACCGACCCGTATGTTATGTGGGTCGGGTTGTGCGTGTCATATGCGGGTAGGGTTGGGCTGGATTGGTGGGTCAGTTGGCTTTTGCCAGGTCTACAAGAAACTCCACAAGATAGATTTTCACTAGTGATTGGGTTCTTTTTTCAATATTTCTGTCCATATCAATATCATGCTAATGTAGGGCCCCACCCGGGCTCAACCAAAATATCTGCATCATGATTTCGAGTTCTCAAATGTCAGACTGCATAGGAAGATCCATCCAGAAGATGGGCAATTTGGATCGAGCAAATCAGTGATTCCAAAGGGCCCAACCTAAGAAAAATATACTTCCACAATGCCAAGCGTTCGTAGGTTTGGAAGCCTCATAAAATAGCAAAGTCACTTTACATCTAATTAGTTTGATCTAATTCATTTTGTCCTGTAAATTTTCTTGCACCTTTTATCTAAATCTTAGAGTGAATATCCATTGCTTTCGTTTTATAGAAAAACATATATCGAGTCTTTTTTGGCTTTTTGTTATTTTTAAGGGCCCTTTTGCATAACTTTTATGGATTTCTTCAAATTGAGATCAATGTAATTCTACTTTGACATACCATCTTTAGTACAAATATGCTTTTGCATCTTGATTTGACTGTAACTATATTATTTAATAACTATTATGGTTTTTTCATTTTTTTTTAATGCTTTAACATGCCTACTTAAATTATGGGTGTTTCATAATGACATTGGATAATTTGAGAGGTTTACTTTTGTTGTTTGGTTTGATTAAACAATAAGGACTCTATTTTTTTTTCTTTTTTCTAGTTTTGATGTTATTTTATTTCGGTATTTTTTGGTTTTTGATGTGTATTTCTGTAAACTGTATGCCCATTCTAATTCCAACTTATCAATTTTCTTCATAGTGAAACGGTTTGCACATCGGACTATTTCCATCTGAACTTTTAACCATAAATGATTTTTTTTCTTGAGTTGAGTTTATGGATTGAAGAAAATGATATAATTTTTTTGTAAATATTCTAATGAAATTCTACAGGTAGATTATATTTCTTTTTCAATTTAGTTCTTAGTTTTCCAAATTGTATCTTTTCAATGTACTAATATGATATTTAGTTTTTTATATGGCATTTAAATATTTTTCTCAAATTAAACTCCTTTTTTGGCCTGTGTTTTACTTTCTAATTTAGTGTTTTAATGTTTTTTTTTCCTTTTTTGGCCCGTATTGGGCATGGACCTCTGACACTAGTAATTAAATTAAAGGTCCACATGAATCATGAGCACGCCACCCCTTTAATAATATCTGGTAGAGTTCATTTCAACATGAATTCCTATGTATTCAGTTTCTTTGTAATTTTGTACAAAATAACTTACCTTAGTCTTCATTTTTGTTGGAAGAGGTTTTTTTTTTTTTTTTTTTTCCTTTTCAATTTGGCTTTGTGGAAGTGAGGGCTCGGATAGGAATATGGGATTATGAAGGAGATGGGGCTTATAAAGATTTAAATGTTGTCGGTATTAAATTGGCTACAAGTGAGAAGTTCTGGACTTTTGGGTCTGTCTTTTAGAGTTGAGAGTTTTTTAAGTGGGAAGATGTTTAGTTAAAAAAGAGTACTTAGGCAACATCATTCACAACCTTAAATGGTCCTGGTCCTAACTCACAAATGGTCAAAAGGAGGAAGGGCTAAATTGCAGGAATGTAAGGAAACTGAGCATCAAATACATCTAATGAGCACAAGAAAGGCAACCAAAGTTTGTACCATAGTAAGACGAGACCGGTCTTATGGCGACACCAAAGTGCATTGGAACAAAATTAAGAATATCTTACATACTATACGAGTGGACATTTATTTTAACCATCTCAGATTTTCAATAAGTGATCACTATTATAGAGTTCCGGTTCTTTAAAGTCAAAGCCCTACTAGCATGGAATGCTCATGCCAAGTCGGAAGAATTTAGGAAGGGAAATGTGTTTAAGAATTTCAAATGATGAAGCCATTTTCATAAGCCCCAAAGTTTCAAGGAAATTAAACTCTATATTTAAATCAGTAAAACCCCAAACTCTATATTCAAATGATGAGACTCTATATCAAAGTTGGACACCATTAGAAGTTCTCTTGCTTAAATTCATTCTTTTTACTCTAGTTTATATAAGTTAGTTATATACTTTAGATGCGCATCAAATTTGCATCATGAGAGCGCGGAAAGTGGTTGGATTGATCATACAAGGATCAGGTGGGCCTCGCCACAGGCCATGCCCTTCCTTACTTGTGGAGGACTTCCCTTCTTTGAAAATTTTTCTTCATTTTCCTTTGAATTATAGGGGTGGCAAATTGGTTGGCGCAGCTCTAAACTGCTTGGATTGAGACGAGAATTGTGGCTTCAATCTCAAGCAGCAACCAAACTCATTCATTAAATGGGTAGCATAACATGTTTGCGATTAGTCTTTTCTCTCTCTTTCTAGGGAGAAAAGGTGCAATAGTATGTGTCGACTCGAGCTTTCACATTAATTAGTGGCTCCACACTAATAATATCAAGAAATTAATAATATTACCATGCACATTTAACAATCAATCACTCGTTATTATCCACAGAAATGCTGCTCTTTTGCACATTGGGCAAACATTCTTCAAAAAGCATCCATTATTTGTTACAGTGCACATGGTAGTCGGGTTCACATCCCAAAATCCCAATCTTGTCATTCTCCTCATAAACAACCAATTATCTCAAGTTAAATGTAAAATAAACTTTTTAAGTAAACAATTCCACTTGATCCCCTTATTGACATTATAAAACAACTCAAAGTACTTCACCCACAGCTTATTTCTACTTACTACCATAGTTGTTGTAACACATGTCTCGAGTTAATCAAGATTAACTCTAATTAATTGAAATCAATGCTAATTAACCATGTTTAATTGGGCTAATTATGGTTGAGGACCAAATTGAATTGAATTTGTCTCAAATGATTAATTTGAGCTTAATGAGATGGTAATGAATGTTATTAAGTAAGTTGAATTGATTTTTGACTTAACCCATTAGGACAAGGACTTTTCCGTAAATACAAATTTTCGTGTATTTCGTCGAATACGGTAACTCTTGATACCAACACTTGTATCTCAAAGAGTTTGTTGTTTTCCGTAATAGACTTGAACTCGTTCGGCGAGAATTTGATCAAATGACCTTTCATTTGACTTAATATGTAAATGATGGAAAAGAAGGGAGTTTTATGAAAAAAAATCTGGGCTTTAAGATGATGATGAATTCCTTTGAGTTCATTCATCCATTCCCAGCACAACCAGCCTAGGCTCTTTTCTCTCCTTCTTTCTTCCATTTTTCTCTCCATCTAGCGGCAAGATTTGGAGCTTTGCATGTGGATTGAAGAGAACACTTCATCTTCTTGATCTTCCCCATCCTCTTCTTGGTTTGTTTGGAGTTAGAGCTTTAAGAAAAACTCAAAGATTCTCTTCAAGAGGATACAAGTAAGTGCTTGGGTTAGTTATAAAACTTTCAAGTTCTATTCAATGATATAGAGTATTTTCTAGCACAAGGAACTCATTTCATTTGTGAATGTGGTTTTGGTTTTAGGTTCAAAAGAGGGTTTCAATTGGAGATTTCATCCCAGGGATCAAGCTATCAAAGAGGGATTTTTGCTAGTTAATCACCAAACAAGGTAAGTATACTCACCTCTTATGATTTAAGATGTTATTGAATTTGTTTGAGCTCAAAGGACTCAAAAGCGAAAATTTTCAGTTCAGAAATCTCTAAACTTCTGGGAACAGTTCAGTCAGCCGACAGGCTGACCGACAGCTAACCGACTCTTTCTAGACTGAATTTCATATAAAAAATCTAGCTTCTGGAAAGCTGACCGAACTCGCATTTCGGTTAACAGACAGGTTGACCGAACTGACGGCCGAGCTTGTCTGGGTGACCAATTCGATGACCGAGCTCGTTTGGAGCTCGGTGGTTAGCGAACCGAGGGTTAACCGAACATTCCGTGAGTTCGGTCAACCGACAAGGTGACCGAATTCCCTTGTGAGATATCAGAAATTGTATCAGAAGAAAATGAGCTTCTAGAAAGTTGACCTTGAACTAACCGACATCGTTCAGTTAGCCGAATTTATGAATTCGGTAACCAACAGGTGACCGAACTTATGAAAAATCTCAAATTAAGGTCTGATTTTTCTGAAATGGAAGCCAATGTCTAAGGCTTGTATTGATTGTGTTTTTACCTAAACCTTCATTGGTGTTAGCTAAGATTATGCTAATGTAAATATCACTTAAAGTGATGTCATCGAGAATAACACATACATTAGATAACAAACGTTTCACTAGAATGTTGGTTTAGGGAATTAAATCGAGTTTATTGATTTGGTTTGATTAGATTTATGTGTCTGGCAATACATAATAAGTTCTTAAGCTCATTATGGAACTAAAATGACTTAATGAAATGAATTAATAAAATGAATTAATGAAATGAATGAAATGCATTAATGAATAATCCTACTGCAGTAGATGGAATGGAGTGTTCCGGAGCTCCGTGGTGATGCCAGTGATCTTTGATCAAGACACTGGTAAATCCCACACATTTGATAAGCTACTTAATAAAGTGTAACTATTGAAATAACTGAATGAATACTTCCTTAAGGCCTGGGTTATGAATGGTGCGTCCTTCCGCCCTGTGCCAATGAGGACATTGACACTGAATGCTTCCTTTCAGAAGAACTGAATGAAATGAGTGTTATTGTAAATGTTATTGATTTGAATTGTCCAGGGTTATTGATTATAGAATTGATAGACAAGTTATTAGCATGTACTATCATAGACTTGCGTATATATTGTTGAACCGTCGCGTTCATAGTGTTATAGATGACATTACATGCCAAGTTGCCCGTGCTGGTAATCCAGAGGCTGCGCCGCCTGCGAAGGAGGCCAATCAGGTTCCTCCAGGAGAATTGATAGAATTGGACATGAATCGGAGTGAGCATGAACAGTGAATAGATTTTGATTGTTTGGAAATACTTTTATTATTCATTTTGAGATGTAAACAATTGTCACATGCATTGTATTTTAATATGCAGTGGTTGACATAGTTAGATAAAGCAGATGTGTATATCGAACTTTACTTTTAGGTAAAGAACTTGAACTGTTTTAATAGTTTTGTCAATGTATATATGTTTTTCACAAAAATGTACATTTGGAAGGTATGAACGTATGTTATCCCTTGTGGATTCCGTTTTAACTTCGGTTAATTTGGAGTTTACGAAAATAAGTATGATAATCGCGACTCGGGGTTTATTCGGAGTAATCCTAATCTCGGGCCCAGGTCGTGACAGTTGTTTAGTACAGAAAATACATTTAATTTATATAAGTGTGTTTTTAAGTTTATTGCACTGTTTTCAAAATTATTGCACTTTTCTTTACTTTGATTCATTTGGTGACTGCATTTTCTAATGAATAAATCCCTGAAAGGGGCTTTTTTATTTTTGTATAAGAAGAAAAAATCATAAATACAATTGATTTAAGGTGAGGCAAAGGTGTCTCAATTGTATATACCTGGCATACAAAGTAGATCGAGTTCTGGTCCATTTCTAATGACTTCTCATGAGTTAATGTTATGCATGAGGTATGAGTTCTTGGCCCATTTGACACTTTATTAGAATAGTAAAAATCAAGTAAAGCCTTCATTTTTCAGACAAGATGTCACATCAAAATCACTTTAATTCAAAATTTCCTTCATCTTTTTCAAAAAAAAATAAAAAAACAACCACCTTTGTCCACTAAAAAAGAAAACCCTACTTTTCTATACAAAAATAAAAAAGATTTCATACCAAACAACTAAAAACAAAATACTATCATAACCTACTTATATTATATTCTCTCTCTTTACTTCACTTCATTTCACTTGATTTTAAAAGTAAAATTACCAAACAGCAAGAGTTTATGATGGTGCATTCTGGTAAACCGATGTTTACATTTTCAACCTATTCCTCCAAAGCCAATAGTTCGTACATTAGCAATCTTCAAGAAGCTAAAGACAACTGAGAAATTTCAAGAGAGAACTGACCGATACTTTGAGTTGAAGTATTTTGAATTGTTACATATAGAGAGAGAGAGAGAGAGAGATGCGGAGAGGAAATAAGCCACCAATGCAAGTCAAGAGGCAATCAGCAGGACTAGAAGAACTAAAACATGGATATTTAGGCAAAGAAAGTAACGGCTATTGAAAGCGGGATTCAGCCCAAGGGGTTCCACCATCAAATTAAAACATAATGCATGGGCCAATCAGTCCCACCATCAAAATTTAAAAAAGGTACATCTCCAACAGCCCGTCTATGAAATCTAACCCATTAAAAATCACTATCTTCCCTTGTTATATTTCTTAAAAGAAAGAGAAGAAAAGAAAAAACAACTCCGATCTAGATTATGTCCTGTGCACACAAACACAGAACTCTACGGTAGCACTAGGGTTGTGAAAGGGCCAAGACAAGGTAAGCCCTTACTCTATCCTAACATATGTGGGCCAGTCCTAGGCCAAGCAAATGCTCTCGACACCCTAAGCAAGGCTATAATATTTAGACCTTTACCCTACACTCAAAGGCCGAATGGAAAGATTTTTCTTTTTCATTGAATTGATGCAAAAATACCCTTGGTTTGATATGAAAATAATTAATTTGAAGTACTCAACCCAAAAAGAAGGAAAAAAGGAAGATTGAGAAGTAGAATGTAATGGGAAAGGGTTTGTTAATTGCAAACAATTAATAGACATCATTTCTCATTGTATCTTTTTTGTTCTTTTTTAACCACATAAATGTCGTGAAAATTTTACAATTTTTTAAAATAATATTGCCCAAAGAAAAATTATTTAGTTATATCTAGTAAATGTTGTCTATGCACATGTTATTATTACAGGCACATTGTGAGTATTTTGTAACTATAATGTAATTAAAGTTGGTTTATAGTTGTTCAGTCGTCCATTGTGAATAGATTGAGTGCAACATCGCCATGTATCACCATTCCAAGATCTAGTTTGAAAGTTAGAGATGAGCATAATACAACATACGAGTCATTGATAAAGACATTATATTTGGATAATTCTCTGAAATACCCCACTCTAAAAACACACATTTTACACCTCTCTTTTGTTTTATTTTAGGAATGGGGCCCAACTTGAGCCAATCAAGCCTTTTCACGCAGTAAAACCCCCCTCCCACTATGAATAGTCACAATTCTAAATTTGGCACTCATCTAACTTTTCTTCAACGTTTGATTAAAATTATAAGAAAATGATGCTTCTAAAACCATTAAATTTTAGGCCCATGGACTAAAGGGATATGATGATCTTATGAAGTCTAAATTTTTGCATATAAGTAGGTCTGACATAGATTTTTTCCATCCAACAGACTTCCATGATCATTATGCATCCCAGTGGGTCCTACTAAGAGAGGTGTTTTTCTCCTAGAAAATGCCAGAAAGTTTTCTAGTGTGGCCCTTTATACATTATGTATCATACAAAATCATATATAAAAATAGATAACAAGGGAACTCTACAGTGTGGCAAAGACTCAAAGGGCCAAGACGAGGCTACCTAGGGTTGATCCCTAAGGATGTCCCTCTTTCCACATTGTTGGCTTCCACTTCCCATTGGAAGCACACGCGACCTGATTGGTTGGCAGCCCCACAACCCTGCATGTCATTTGGCTATCCAAAGTTTGATCCGGGATTAATGTTCTTTTACCTAAACCAAGGCCTCTAGCTTACATTTGTCTACTGTAGAAGATCTCGCCCTAGCTCGACTTGAACAAATATTTTTAGATATATCAATGTAATATATTATTATATATAATAATATTAATGTAATTGTAATATATGATTCTCGTATCTTATGTACCAAAATGTTTTAAGAGATAACTAGCTCCTTATTTTTTAAGATAAAGAAACTTTCAAAGGGGCCTATCAATGATGGATTTTTTATAAAGACCTTTTTCCTATATGATTTGGCACATCCTAATCCGCCCCTCATTAAGAATTATTGGATTAGGAAAACCACTTATCTAATAAAAGTCATCAATTGAAGTAAAGGATGATTTGATTGGGACAATTATCATCCAATACCCATCTTTCACTTGCCAAATGATTGATTTGCATCTATGTTAGCCTCATACAAATCTTTCTCTCTCTCTCTCTTCCTTCTTTACGAAATATTTCTCACTATAGAAAATAAATTATATAAAATTATACATTGTATGCTCAAGTAGGACTTTTTTCTTTTTGGTACCTATAGGCTCAAGTAGGATTTGGACATGAATTATGTTATTAATCATATGCTCAACTTAAGGTAGGAGTGTAGGACCAGCTCCTGCTAGAGTAAATTTTAAAAAAGTCCCATTAGAAGGGTTTCATTTTGAGGCGATTCAAATTTTCATTAGGAAAGGCCCCACAATGAATTTCCATTCTCTCCAATCATTTCTCCATCAGATCGATATCCTAATAATAAAGAGGATATATATATATATATATATATGTGAACCCATTCTCATCCAAGACCTTCTAAATGCACCCCATTTCTCTTTGCACACCCTCTTTCTCTCTATGCCCACCACTAAACTTAAAGATTACAAAATTTATTATCTATACCCCCATAATACCTAAATTACCTCAACATCAACTCCCTCCTTTCTCTCTATACCCCTTCCTCCCCCTCACTCTACTCCCCTTCACTCTCTTCTCACTCACGGTATGCACTCTCTCCCACTTCTTCTTTTATGTTTTGCTGTTGTTTTTTAGAATTTTTTTTTTTTTTTTTTTTTTTTTTGTTATTGGAGGCATTTTATGGGGGTTGGGTTGGCCTCAAAATGGGTTGAAGGGGCTTATGGGGTTAGATAGAGGCCTTCTCTATCCCTCTCTCTCTTAACCCCAATTTTTTTTTTATTTCGTGTCCGTGCGGCTTTGAAAAGCCAAACAAATTAAATTGTTTGGCAACTCAAGGCTGAATAGATCGCGACGCAACTGCTTCAAAGTGATGAAAAAACTTTCCTAAATGTACCTTCTCGCTGCAAAAATGATCACAAACCATGATTTGCATTTCCATTGCTAAAGAATGATAGATGAGTGAGTATGAGAGATGAATGGGATGAAGAGTGAGAGATGAATGCGAAGAAAAGTGAGAGATGAATATTGAGAGTACTAGTGACTAAAAGGGAGAATGATTTTCGAAAATTGGAGGGAGAGTTGAGAGTTTGAGGGGTGGTGGATGTAAAAAGAAATTGGGAGAGTTGAGAGTTTATTAATTGTCCTTTTAATAATTTACCACAAAAATGTATTGGTAATAAAATTAAGAGGATTTAACCAGAAAAGGCACTTAATGCGCACATGTTACGCATTCAAGCACTTTAGCACTTGGGGCACCAATTCGAGCAATTGGGCCCGATTTCCATTTTTTATATATATATATTTGGCACATCGTCGACGCTGACCTTATTTACATTAAATAAGGTCAGTGATGATGCTGTCCTCGAAGCCCATATAATCTGATTTCGGGCTTCATTTTTCCCACTTCTCCAAAATCACAAAGAGTCCGTTTTCTTCCTTCAAAGAAAGGTGTTTGCGACTAGTGTGTTTTTCCACCAATGATTGTCCCACTAATTTTCGATCAATCTCCTCTTGCTATTGGGTCTACACAAAGGAGGTAATGAAAACTTTTCTCTTCACATATGGAACCCTAGAAATCAATTTCCTCGTTTTATTGACAACGTACCATGCATATAGTATCATTTAATGCATGGACAAATAATTCTTGGGCATAATACATTTTCTCTTTCACCGTATGCTATTTATTGTTTGTTTCATTGAATATGGTATATGTTGCACAAGATATCCACAATGTAATACATAATACTATTTACCCCTTTGGAATCCACAATGTAATACATAATACTACATTGACTTAAATGTCAACAACCAAAGTAGTTTATACATAATTAGTTTCTAATAAGTAGTAAAACATTCACAAATTTAATTAAATCTAAACCCCATGCATTATTGGTTGAGAAGGATGGGTCAACTAATTTATCAATTTTACGATGTTCTAATAGCATGTTAGACGTTGAGCACCTAATAATTTTTTACTATGATAGTGAGTTTGAATTTGAGCTCAATCGTCATCAATACAAGGGTAGAAGGCAGAAGATGAGATATCTCTCGAGCAATGTCACGTTCAACGAGTTGTACAAAGTTGCTTTGGAAGCTTCGAGTTGAGCAACAATTTCCGATCTGATAACTTTAAAGTATCTTCTACATAATGGCAAATTTTTTTCGATGATAAATATTGACGATGACAATGATATCAATGGTTTGTTCAAATCGTCAAAAAACGAAGCAAAAGGGATATTATTATTCGTTTTAAGAAGGCTATGCGATGAAGGCACTTTCCAACACAATCATGGCAATAGGTATGTTCTGAAGTTAAAACTATATTTCAAACCATGGCAATATGTATGTTCTGAAGTAATTTTTTTTGTCATAACTCCATATTGCAGATCTGTATAGGATTAAAGAAACGAAACCATTCGAGAAGCTCTGAGCATTTGAAAGCCTGATATTAAATTAAAGGCCATGCTACCACCGTCACCTCCACCTTTTAAAGATTTTCCCACGACTGCTATACAGGAGGATGATGATACCAGATTCCCAACAACATTCTCCTATTTTGCGGATGATGATGAGTCCATGTTCGAAGAAATCAATAAAGAACTGCTTGATGTGAGTGGAAGCAAAAGTGTGCGCAATACTCTCGTAACTAATGTGGATGTGAATGGAAGTTTAGCAGCTGCTCAACTAATTAATTCAGGTGTCGAAAGAGATACTACAAGCAGAAGTGAAGAAGATGGCTTTTCAAAATCTCCCTTCGTAGACACCATGATCCCTGAAGATGTCGTGCCCGAAGAAGGGACCGGTTCAACTAGGGAGATGTGGCTAGGTAGGGAGTTTCTTGATCGCGAGGCTTTTAGAAGAGCTATAGCAAAGTACGCAATATACAACAACTTCACCTGGAAACATGAGAGGACTAAAATGAAGATGGTTACAACGAGTTGTAAAGGAGACGACTGTCCCTGGCGTATACATGCCTCCATGACAGATTCTGGTCCACACTTCAGAGTTCGAAAGTATAATTCCACACACTGTTGCTCCAAACCACTTATGGGAATTGCACATCGGCAAGCAACCGCAAAGCTAATAGCAGAGTTCATTGAAGATAAGATGCGATGCAATAACGATCTTAGGCCCAAGTAGATCATCAATGAATGTCAGATTGAGTTTGGGACCTGCATTACATATAGAAGAGAACATATGCCAAAGGAGCTTGCATTGTGCAAAGTGCGTGGATCGTACGAGGAGTCTTATGATTTTCCCGCTCTAGTGCAATGAGCTTCATAGAACCAACCCCGGTTCATACACTACGTTGGACATCAGGCCGGATGATCAATTTAGACGCTTCTTTTGGTCCTTCAGTCCATGCTTAAGGTCATTCCAAACCTCTCTAAGGCCATTGATAGCGGTGGATGGACCACACCTTTATGGCAAATATCCAGGAGTGCTGATGGTGGCCGTAACACATGATGGAAATCATCAACTGTTCCCCATTGCATTTGCCTTTGCCGAAGTGGAGCGACGTGATAGTTGGGAGTGGTTTCTTGCACACTTGTCCTTGTCGTTGGGTGAGCCAAAAAATTTCATAATTATATTCGACCGTCAAATAGGTTTGATTACTGCAATACAAGCAATGATGCCAAGTGCAAAGCATTGTTTTTGTTGAAATCATATAGCTGAAAACATAAAGGTGCATTTCAACGACCAAGGCATTATAAGAAAGTTTTGGAGCACAGCGAGGGCATACCGACCTTGTGAGTACGATGCTTGCGTGGACCACATAAAAAGTGTAGATGAGCGTGCATATAATTACATCCATGCGATCGGCCGTCAGTTCTAGGCAACGGCATTTGCTCATGGACGCAGGTATGACATGCTTACTAGCAATGCTGCAGAGTGCACAAATATTCTCCTAAAAGACACCCTAGTGCTCCCGATTACAAAGCAAGTGGAAGATATACGTGCAAAATTGATGGAATTCTTTCAGAGACGGTCAACTCAATTACATAGCATCACTTCAGTACTAACTCCATATTCAGAGAAGTACCTAGCCACAAAGATGGAAGAATCACGAAGGCTGATGGTACGGGTAGAGGCATTGAATGAATATTAAGTGCAATATGCAGAGTTTATTGATGTAGTTAATCTAGATCGCAAGTCATGCTCGTGCCATAAATGGGACGTAATTGGGGTCCCATGTTGCCATATTGTTGCCCCCATGAAAGCGCGAAATATAAATTCATATGACTATTGTGAGCACCGGTACCTCACAAGCACGTATCATAAGACATGCAGTGATGTCATTCATGCCACTCGTGATAGAAAGCAATGGGAACAGCACATTGTAACCTTGAGAGTTCTCCCTCTCTCCCTCCATTGGCTAGCAAGCAACTTGGTCGACCAAAGAAGAACATGATCGGAGTTGAAGATTGAGATCGACAACAAAGAGTGGTAACTTGTTCGTGCTATGGAGAGAGGGGTCACAATCGTGGGAGCTACAAAAATTCGCTAGTTCAACAATGATGTTGATGGATTTTGAGTTTTGGTTCCGTTCATGTAATCTTTTTTTTTTTTCTGCTTTTTGATACTTTATGTTGTATGTATGTTTGTGGGAAGTTTATTAAAATGGCAGTAATGGTTTTTGCATTTTTGGATGTTTGTGTATAAATTATCATTTATCTTGAAAAGATATGTGGAACCCATTATTTTCTTGTGGAAGATGATGTATGCTTGTACGTAACGTAAGGAATCTGCATGGAATTTATATTTCATGCACGTGGAAAGTTTTCATTACAGGGTCGGTGATGACCTTATCCGTGTTAAATAACGTCACCACCGACGCGGATTTCCAATTTTTCTGACCAAAGTTGTAACTTTTCCTAGGATCATCCATTACAGGGCTGGTGATGACTTTAGCTGTGTAAAACAAGGTCACCACCGACACAGGTTGCCAATTTTTTTTACCAAAAGTTGTAGCGTTTCCAACCGTCTTCTGGAAAAAATCTTAAGTATAGGTCGGTGATGACCTTAGCTGTGTAAAATAAGGTCACCACCGACGCAGGTTATGCATTTTTTTTAGCAAAAGTCGTAATTTTTTTCAAGCAATGAAGGGATAAAAAACAAAGACACGGTCGATGATGACCTTAGCTGTGTAAAATAAGGTCACAACCGACGCAGGTTATGTATTTTTTTTAGCAAAAGCTAGAACTTTTTCAGGCAACGAAGGGGAAAAAAACAAAGACAAGGTTGGTGATGACCTTAGCTGTGTAAAATAAGGTCACCACCGACGCATGTTATGTATTTTTTTAGCAAAAATTGTAACTTTCCAAGGCAATGAAGGGGAAAAAAAAATAAAGACACGGTCGGTGATGACCTTAGCTGTGTAAATCACTCCAATCTCACCTCTAACATTAGACCAATCAACGCTAAAAACCATCTAATGTGTAGTATTCATAAATAATAGCTACAGAATAATTTTAAAAACATTGTATTTACTGATTAGGTCAATAATAATCTGAGAATGTTTCCCTTGTTTCCCTTATTAAACTTTATTATATTTTTAGTTAAGTTTGCTACAAAGTCTAAAAATAATTTTTAGTTTCTTTCTCTAACTAATCTAATGAGGAAAATCAGTTGTTAAATGAACAATGAGATAGAAATCAAAACCAAAACGGAAACCTAAGGACCAAACCAATATAGAAAAATATCAATCATGCCATACCAGAACATCAAACACATCTAGTTGCGCATCGAACGTCAGTAATTGATACCATCAGAACCAGATACATCCGGTATAACATGAATGAAAAAAATATATCCTTCCAGCTCATAAACCCAATTGAGATCAAGCCATATCAAACCAAAATCCTAAAAGAACGTAACAAAAGAGAGATATCAAATACAATGCCACATGAAAACCAAAATTAGATCCAATTTAACCCTACAGAATCCAAAAAGAAAAAAAGAAATCGCATCATTCCACATAAGGAAAGGAAGCTAATTCATACATTCCATGAGATCTAGAGGGATATAAAATATTTTAGTAATAAAGCAATTGATTTGGAAGACAAGTTACCAATAGGGCTCCCTAGTACTTTGAATATATTATTCTTGTATAAGAATAATATTATCATTTGCTATCAATATTTATAACAAAATCATTGAAAACAATATGCAACAAAAGCCACGTGATAAGAATTTATTATCATTTTTGGGTCCACATTGTATAAACTTGAAAATGAGTAGGTTTTAGGGGTAATCCCATTATAGTAGTACGTTAAAGCCCGTGCTAACATTTTAAATCATTTTTAAAATAATATGTTTTTCTATCCTTTATTTCTTCACGGGTGGTTCTGTCCAATAATCAGCAACATCAAATCTCTCTTCTACCGTAGAATCACTAACATGGAATCAAACTTGAGAGTTAAAAATAGAAAATAAAAGAATAATTTAATCAATATTAGGGGTTTAGGAACATAATTGCACTTTCATAATAAAGAATAAAAAAGTCCCCAAATGCTACATATCGAGATGAACTTGCACTATTAATTTGATTAAAAAACATTTACAAAGTTTAATAGATTATCCATATTGATTGGAGTGTGGTGATATGGTTTTCAAGAGGGAAGACAATCAATTCAATAGTAAAATAAAACTCAAAATGACTAATTAAAAACACAGAGAGAAAGAGAGAGAGAGAGAGAGAGAGAGAGAGAGAGAGAGAGAGAGAGAGAGAGAGAGATTATCAAAAGAGGGAAGAGGAGTTTGACACCTAAACCTCTTAGGGTTATCTTGGCTTGAGAGCTGGTAGATGGCGCTACTGCTTTGAGCAATGGAAGTGAGGGTGGTAGGTGAAGTGAAAAATGAAGATATATTAAAATTAAAGATTTGTTTATTTATATAAATTAAGATTGTTTAGAAATATTATTTAAAAAACTGATTGTATCTGAATAAAAATTTTGAGAATCTTAGATATTTAAAAGAGAACGATCACATGTAAAGAAATTCACATTAAAAAATATCCATTGTAGAAAATTTCTTCATGAATATTAAGAAATCCTTCAAATAACATTTTCATTTGAAATAACCAAATAATCATCCATTAAAAATTTCACCTATAAGCATAACAAATAAAAAAGAAATCTAATTAGTGAAGCGTATCATTACATTGCTTGAATTCTAATTAACCAAGTCAAAGTAAATAACAAACACACAAATCACTTTTTCCATAAATAAAAAAAAATCATTTCCAAATTTCCAATAATTACATATGCAAACCATTAATGCAGGAAATAGGAAAAGACAGAACCTCCAAAAAAAAAAAAAAAAAAAAAAGTAATCCAACGCCATTTAGTTGCCAATGTAAAGCTAATGGCTACCAAGTGGATGCTTGAGATGAAAATGAGGTTGCCCTTAGATGATCAGCGACATGACTTCATATGATTAAATATAGAGGTTAAACTTGTTTTAAAGACTGACATTGGATTCTAACCCTCCATAAAAACTACCCTATATTGAAGACCGGGGCATAGATAATTATGCCCATTGATCCATGCATGGGACAAATGATCAATATAGAAAGCAAACCATAAACTTAATATGGTGGAGGCCCGAGGGTGTGTCGGAGGCCATATGAAGTATTTGATTCAATATGATGCTTGGAGAAGTTCCCGAGCTTCCTCTCAAATTGGGATCTCAGTGCCCTTTTCTGATGGTGTTAGTTGCACCTCTCAAATTGGGATCTCATGCCCTTTTTGATGATGTATATGTATATTGATTCGTGGCCATATGACATATAGAACAGCATGAAAGCCCTGATTTTATAAACGCCTTCAATGGAAGAATAAATAAATGATAAATTGATGATTACGATTGAAAATTAGGAGATATTTTAGGAAACCATGTATACTCAAGATAGAGAGTAGTTAGGAAGAGAGATTTTAGGGGAAGTTTAGTAATGACTCAGGGAATTTTTTGAGAGAGATTTGTAGGACGTACAAAATTAAAATAGGAATTTGACTAGACTAAATCTTTAGAGTGTGATTTGGCTTGATGACGGATTTCGAATTTGATTAGATTAAATCTTTGATCGGATATTTAGAGTGTGATTTTGCTTGATGGCGGATTTCTAGGGCATGATGGCATTTTTGTAGGTCGTGATTAATGATAGATATAGATATTCTGCTTTATGAGACTCAAGTAAGACTGGTCTTACCTTATGTAACAATTAATTAGTTACATGCAAATTTAATATTTACGTAGTGACATAATTAGCTGCAATCATTTAGGCCGTTGTTAGTTTTATCTTATGACTGATGAATGACTCGGTTTTTTAGAAAGTCTTTTTTTAGATTTTGAAAAGTTTCTTATGGGGTAGAATGATAGATTTTAGGAGAAAAGAAAAAATGAATGACTTAATGATAGAATCAGGGGTTTTAGGAATAATATTTTGGAAGGAGACTTAATTATAGAATGAGAGATTTTAGGAAATATGTCATGGAAGGAGCATGTGGGATTCTGGAATGCCACGTGTTTTCTAGAGTGCTTACTGGGCACCACGGAAAAAAAGATAAACTCAAGTCAATGACGTGGCGCACTCCACGACAGGGCTCCTCAATTGCTTTAATATATAAATTGCAACAAAAGCCCGTGCTGAGCCCAGGCCAATAATAATAATAATAATCTATTTAAGTTTACTATTTTTTAAAATATTATCAATAAAAATAAATTAAAATGGATAATATATTATTTGTCAAGCTAATTTATTTTATAATAATTAGATTGAAATACTTATGCTATTTAGCTTTGAGATTGCTACGAAGGAATTACAAAAAAGAGAACGATGATGATAATTAGAAAAGATCCTACTTAGGAAAAAACAATGGAGAAAAAAATGATGATATCATACAAACGTCATTCCTCCATGTCAAATGTCCAAAAAGAAAAAGATCACAATAAATGCATCTCTAGAATTTGTTACAAACATGCACACAATAAATTACCAAAATTAACTGGAAAGCTTCTTTTTCATAATCTAAAATAATGAAACAACAGCCTTCATCCTTGAAGTTGCTTGATTGCCTGAAATAGAGAACAAAAGTCTCCAACTTCAGAAACCATTCGTCATAAAAAAAAAATAAAACAAAATATATATAAAAAAGGAACGACAACAACACATCTAGAAAAAATGACATTTTCAGGCATCTTCTATAACATTGTTCTTGAATAAGCAAGGCAATGCATTAATACGGTTTTAGTTGTCCTCCTTTTGAAAAGCAACAGCAAGAATATTGCTCAATCTTTATTAAAAATTCATTTAGATACCCCAAAAATATTACTTCTTCGATAGGATACTTCTCCAACAAAATCAATTATCGAGACATTTCATATCCACGCAAGAACTCATTTCGCACTTTATGTATTCCATTACAAATGCCAGACATCACTTGCTAAAGATGGCTCTGATCTAGCTTATAAAGTAATAAAACAAATTAACACACCTTGCAAAGAAATAAGGAAACCTCAGTAAAAGAAAAACCCGTATATGCGCTTGTGAAGATGGATAACATGTATGTAAGTATACACGTCAGACTACCAAGAGCATTGACATTTGGTCCGTGAGAGAATTTCTGTGCTTCAAAGCCTATTGATCAACATAAAAGAAATTAGATCATTAGTATACAAGCAAAGCATATAAAAAGAGAACATGTAAATAGATTCTTTGTTAAAGGGAGATCACATAGAAGAAAATGTAAATGGAGATTATATAAGAGAGAGAGAGAGAGAGAGAGAGAGAGAGAGAGAGAGAGAGAGAGAGAGAGAGAGAGAGGCACGTTAAGAAAGAGATCTTTCAACAAGGGAGAGGTATTAAATAGGTATTAAATGGGAGATGAACAATTATCTTATATGATAATTGGAGAGGTGAGATTTAGATTTTTGTTGAGACGGTTAAAGAGAGGGGGAGCGAGACTTGGAATAAGAGTGGGAGAGATAGATTTAGAGTGATTTTAGAGATGAAGAGATAATGGTGATTAGAGATAAAGAAAGAATAATGATGGGATAGATTTTAGGGACAAGATTAAAATGGTAAGTTCAAAACAAAAAAAAAAAAAAAAATCAATACCTTCCTCTTCCTGCCCCTTTGTCTATTCAATTTCATCCCACCCGGTTCACATTAGTGGAGAGTGTGGGCCCCATAGTAGTTAAAGCTGGACAAATGTGCGAGGCCTAATTATTCAAGTGGGCACCTTGATTAGGTCTAAGTAAATGACTCCCCTTTGTCTAGGTTCTTTAATTAATAAAATCAGGGTCTTGAGCCCACGAACAATCAACACCAATTTGATTTCAAAAATCATGTGTGGGTCCCGCTTGATGTGACCCAGATGACTGATGCGATAAATCCTCACCATTAAAGGGCAACCCTAAAAGATCACATATAAATGAACCAATTTAGATCACTTATTTGTATAATTGAACAAATTAATTCTTCTTAGATGATATTTTTTAGGGATAGTAATGAGGAAATTAAGGGAGAGAGATTTTAGGGGATGGAAATCAATATAAATGGAAAGTTGGAAGGAAGAAAGCTGAGGTGGCGATTATTGGGGCGATGACGTGGCAAACATCTCACCGTTCGTCAAGGCCAAACCATCTAATGTTTTCTTTTGCATTTCTCTGAAAGGAGAGATTTTTCAGGGGTAAGGTGGCACCCCTCACAGTCCACCTCCCCCTTTGCTTTAATATATATAACTAGCAGCAAAGCCCCGTGCTAAGTCCGGGGCCAAAATTGAAAATATACAAAAATATAAGAGTTTTTAAATATAATTAATGAAAAGTAAATCTAAAATAATATATTATAAAGAATTGATGAAAGGAATTATATTATGATGGATTATAAAATCCACTAAAAATAATATCTTTATTTTTTAAAAGAAAATCCATATTAACAGAAAGAAAAACCATATGCTAGTGGCTTTGGGAAAAAACCCCTAACAAATTAATAAAAATAAGATCTTGCTCTCCTTGGAAAGAAAATGTATAAAAAAAGCCCAACGAAATTCGCAAAATGTGATTATAATCTCTTTGAAAAACAAAATCCAAAAAATTCAAAGGAATGAAAATGCCCAATGTTATGGATAATAATATGATTTCCACGTCTTAGAAAAAAAAAAAACTAACAAAGCCCACAAACATTATCTAAGATCTTACGTACAATCTCAGTTGTATTGTACCCACCTTGGATTGAATTTTGATTCTTACATAATAATTAGTTGCGATGATTTGATAAGACTTTTTTGACCTTTAATTTCTACTTATAAATTCAAAATTTGTTCGAATCTGTAGTGGCAAACATTTATTGGATTTTGTATTAAGTAGTGTAGCTTTGCATGTGTGTTAATGGTGTGGGTGGCGTGGGGGTTGCTTGGCATCACCTACAAAAGAGGGTATCTAGTTTGTAAATGGTGGGCTCGACCAGGGCCTCAGTTTCAGGCATGTGAACTGTCCTAGGATGAATATTAGCCCCCCCACAAACTAAATTAACCGAGCTTAGCCTTAGATATATTTCAAGCTTCTTGTTTTAATAGTTACGTTCCTTCTTGTGAGAGATCAAGAAAAAAGTTAGGAAAATATAGATGAAGTGACAAGGTTTCACAACTATTGAGATATGGGCCCTATTGAGTAGTTATTCAATCCTATTAAGAGGATGAGAGATTTCAGGAAGTATTAGAATGAGGTATTTTAGGAGGATGAGAGATTTTAGGGAAGTATTATTAGAGGGAGAGATTTGGAGTAGCCCACATTAAACTCAAAGCTCTGTGTGTTTTTATTAATATTTTTCTGAAAGGAGAGGCTTTCTAGAGATGACGTGGCACCCCTCATAGCCCACCTCTCTCATTGCTTTAATATATATAACTAGTGCAATAGGTCTGCGCCCAAAGCGGGCCATAATTAAAAAACCATTAAAATTTCTAATTAGACATATTTTTAAATATTTAAATAAGTTATAAATGAATATTAATAACTAATTTATAATAGAAATGGATTTTTGATTTTGGAATTAATGGAAAAAATGCCTATAATGGGCCCCACCGATTAATCTTGCTGAATATTGAAAAGAAAGTAAGGAGAAAAAGTAGCAGAATATAGCCTATGAAAGTGGCCCCCGCTCTCATATAAAAAAAGTTCTTCATGTGTTAGTATAAAAAAAAAAAAAAAGTGGCCCTCGTAAATTGTGTGTTTGGAAATAAAGAATACTTGGATTTCATAATGGGACTCATAGATTTATTTGGTTAAATTAGTAAATATAAATGATAATAAAAAAAAATCTTGATAAAGATGGAGACTCATGAGAGAGAATTTATATAGATGATTATTTATTAAGTGTGGATTTTGAAATTAACTGGCTTCCACAATTGTCCATATAGATTAACTATACCAAATACTGAAAGAAAAAATAGGAAAAAAAAGTACCAAAATGCTGCCTACGAAAGTGCCCCAAATTTATGAAACTTGGATGTGACATGAGGGTCCCACAAATTGATATGCAACAACATTTAATACATATATATTCACCGATCACTAAAATCATAGTCAAAGAGCCTTTATTCTTTTTTTTTTTTTTGTTAGTTTAATAATACGTGGGGCAATTAAAAATAGCTAAAGAGAAGTTATTATTATATGCTATGTTTTAGGGAAGGGAGAAGTATCTTATTGAAGAATATCTTAGATTTGTATTGAGATATTTTAGGTGATGAGATTAGATAAGAAGGGCAATTCCGGAATGTGGCATTGTAAAAAGTTTGAGAATGCGCCACGTGTCGCTCTCCAAGGGATTCTCATGCCGTCACGTGTCGCTCTCCTAGAGAATCACCTGCTGTCTTTTATTACATAATGTATAAGAGTAATTTTCAGGGATGGGCAGGTCATCCCTGCTCATTGAATTACTTGGTTTATGAGGCCCACCTAGAAACATAACAATCAATGTGGGCTGGGGTTTGAAAGGTCTCCTTTGACAATGGTAACCATTTGATCTAGGAAGTACACTTTTCAGCTGTGTTGGGCAAAAAATAGGTCGAGTTGACCATAGGTTTCTATTGGTTGAGACCCAACTGGTGGCCCACCTGTTTTAGAAATAGGTTAGGTAATCCCAACCTCCACTCAATGCGGGTCCACCCAATCTAACCAGTACAAACTCCATCCATGTGGGTTAACCCATTTAACACATATCTAACTAACCCCTAGAAGTTTGGTCCAAGTCCAATCCATTTCAAATAAGGTTAAAAATTAAGGTCAATTAAAAGCCAGAAAAGCCCCATGCAAGTTCAGCTCATTCCACTTAATATAAACTATTCTAGGAATCAAAATGATCGATCTCCAGACCATTGAAGTGGATTTAGAAATGCGGGTCAACCATAACTTAACCCATTTAAACGGGTTATTTTGTTTATGCAAGTTGACCCAAAGACAACTTGGTTACTAGGTCAACTGATCAGGTTTTGCTACCCATAGTTTTGAGGGGCCTCGAGGTTATTAAATCGTACATTGATTAAGTTTCGATGGCCAATTTGCATGCAATCCAATGGCCTCCCTGCCGGTTGGATTGGCTTTTTGAGTAGCTGAGATTTGTCACAGGTTGAGGCCAGGTTGTTCCATGCAGGGGTGGCGAGGAGTTAGGCCAGGTTGAGAACATGTGAGATTTACTGGGTTGGCATCTCATAATGCAATTACTTGGGCTCAGTCAGGTTTAGACTAGTCAAGCATCGCCACCACCCGTCCCTGGGTGGTTTGGGTAATTCACATGTAAAGTGAATTACCCAAGAGTGCTTCTAAATACACAACGAATTGAACCATTCACACACAGATTCTATCCACACACAATAGAAAAAATTTAAAATATGGATTTTCCTTTCCACACACACAAAACATACCTAAAATGCCCAAATTCCCTTTCTCTCTAGACTCAGATTATTTGAAGCCTCTCTTGCCATTGTCGACAGACGTTTGGAGCCCTTCTTCTTCCAATCGGTAATATCTCTTATCCTCCATTTCTTCTTCTTCCTTTCTATCTGTCTTGGGAGTTACTCCTCCATCCATTCCCCCTTCTCCTACTTGTATACCGTTGTGGCTTCTAGTCCGCGATCACCTTTTACACCTTCTGATTGCATCTTTTGTTTATCATGACGGCCAACAGTCCTTCGTTATTGCATGCCATCATTTCTGATGCATTTTATCCTTCTGATGATCATGCTATGCCAATAGTCCCTTTGAATCTCGTTATTGCATTTTATATACAGGAGATGTATCCATGTTGAGGCTCAAAGAGACATGGAGCCCCACAAAAGACAAAATAAATTAAAATGTAGATTGCATGATAGCTACAGGCAGGAGGTTTAGTCAACAATAACACCCAAATGAAAATGATGGTCGAATCACTCTGTTCAGGCTCTCAGGGCTGAACAGAACCACTCTGTTCTGCGCTAATAAACTGAACAAGTATAATACACTAAGCCTCTTGGGGCTGAACAAATCCACTGTGCTAAGCCCTAATAGACTGAACAAATCCACTGTGTTCAGCCCTAATAGACTAAACAAACCCAGTATGTTCAGCCTCTTAGGAACGAACATAGTGGATCTGTTTCACAGTGCAAATTTCTTTTTCGGTATTAAATGTTTAATTTATTTTTCTTAATGGCTAACGCTATATTTCAGATATGGATAAGGGCAATGGACCTAGAGTTCAACCGACAGCTTCTAACAGGAGGCGTCTTGCAAGAAGAGTTGATGATATTTCCGAAGAACCGGATGTCCCGAACGCTCAAATGGAAGAGGGACCTGAGGATGCAAGTTTTAATGAAAGTGCTGCAGAAGAGATGACTCGACCAATTCCTAGCGGTCCAGCAGACACTTCATTGTTGTCTAGGCGCCCCCGTTTCACATCAGTTACTTACACACGCAGAGACAATAGGCGTAGTAGTAGAAATTGAAGGGTTGAATTTTGTTAAAAGGTGGATGGATTTTGTACGGTGGATATATTTTGAAGGGTGGATTATATTTTGTAAGCAATTGGATGATGAATGGTTTCAATTTAATACAATTTTAAATTAGTTGAAATTTCCATGGATGTTGTATATTGGATATACAGATTCTAGACCCAACTGGATCCTATCTTGGACCACCTTCCATGAGTGGGGCTCACCTTTCCATTACTTAATTTGACCCCATTTGGTAAGATGGTGGGCCACCATATTAAGTTTCTTAGGAATGTAAAAAGTTTTCACAGACTAAAAAAAAGCTGCAAGTCTGGATATCTGTGGGTCCTCCAATCAAAAACTCCACCAAAGCTTTTACAATTTCCTAAGCATCCATGCACAAAAGAATTCTTGAAAGCCCGCATCCTCTTACCGCCTTTAGTGAGAAAAGGGCGACCTCGTTTCAGCCTCTTTAGCGGAGAAGGTTCTTGGCCCTTTGGCGGCACCTATAGCAACAAGAGAACCATTATGAAACATTACAAAACCAAATGCTGACGGACCAGAAGAGGGGTTATAAGCTGTGTCACTAAACAAAATAGTTGCATTCTCAAAATCTCATTCCCCATATTGAGGAAGATGGGTTAGAACATGAGACATGGATGGATATTTATCCATAGATGGGTGGCTATCCATTTTGGGCTGACTAATCATACTATTAGCAAGTGAAATAGCCCACATTAGATTTGGAGACCTAGCTTTGAATACATATTCGTTTCTCATTCTCCATATAGCCCACCATATGGCTATGGAAAAAGCTTGAGATTCTAGATCATCCTACAAGCCCATCCTTGGACCACCATTTCCACCATTCATCTATATTATTATGAGGGAACTTGTCAGCCAACGCACCAAAGTGTGATCCAAACCAAACAACTCAAGCGAATTCACACTGCATCATGATGTGCTCCACAGATTACTCTTTATTCTTACAAAGAGGGCAATTAGAAGGGAAATTTGGGTCCCCCATTTTTTTATTTAAGAGTGGATCTCACTGGAATTGCTTTCTTTAGACATTTCCATCCGACCAATAAAACTCTTGAAGTGCGAGGACACTTCTAGTAAGATTTCCAACTTATATTTGGGTCACTGTGATTAAACCTTCTTTTAAGAATGCATTTATAAACTGATTTAGTAGAAGGATCCCCGTTATTAGTAGCAGTCCATATTCTCCTATCCTCCTTCGTAGAATGAGAGAGGAATATTTTTGAGATGTCCTCCCTGTCTCTCTTTTCACTAAAGATGAGGTTGATCTTATGAAGATCCCAATTCCCATTGGAGTTCCTAAGATCCTTGACCATCAAGTCCGGTCCATTGACACAAGAGAAGGGTTTCCTTAGGCCTTCTGCACAAGAAATCTAATTACATTTCCACACTAATATCTTATTCTCATTCACAATAATCCATCCAATAAATTCATTAATAAAATTCAATGTTTCAACAAAACCTTTCCAAAACCATGAATTCCTCCCCCTACTTGAAGCCTCCCATGTCTTTATTTGTGCAATAATTATCTTTTAATATTTTAGTACAAAGAAGATCTGGTTTAGTTAGATAATTCTAACATGTTTTAGCAAGAAGAGCTATGTTGTTGATTCCCTAACCCCAAACCCCCATCTTCTATAGGTCTACATAATTCTTTCCATTTAATCAAATGCATTTTTTTCCTCCCGTCCTGACCTCACCACCAAAATTTCTTGTAAATATCCCTTCCAAAGCCACTAAGACTTTCTTAGGAAGCCTCAACACCAACATATTATACACCCGTAAGGCTGAAGCAACATATTTGGTGAGAGTGCTTCTACGACCGAGAAAAAAGTGGGGATTGAGAAAGAAGTGGGGACTGCCAACTTTTGAATTTGCTCCACTTTATTGATAAGGGGCTCAAAGGACTTGATCTTAATGTTTGCATTGAGAAGAGGGTTACCAAGATACTTTTCATTATTATTCAAGGATCTAACTCCCAAGACCAATGCAATAGCTTTACATCTTTTCTTGTAGGCTCCTTTACTGAAGGTGTAACGCCCCGTACCTTAACCCCGTATTAATTATAATTAATTGCTTGATTAGTTAGTAAGTGTGTTTAGAGTCTTAGCGAGTTGGGTTTGGTGTGTGGATTGCGCGTGCGAAGTCTCGTGCGAGTCCAAAAACGTTTGGATAGAGTAGGGGGTTGGTTTGCAAATTCGGGAAGTTTTCAGGGGTTTTTATGAGATTATGTGTTTTTGTGAGTTTGGGTGCATCGGGTAGGTCTCGTCATTTCATAAAATTTAGTCTTCTGCCGTGCTTCGATTCGACGCGTTGAAGAGGCCTGGATATCCACATTTAGCACACCAAGGACTAAACCCAAATTTTCAATGTATCCTAACCTAATTATAAAGCCTCAAATGGATGACTCATTCCCCACCCTTCTTCATCTCTTAGCTTATTTCACTGTGCCATCTCCAAGCTTCTTCTCTTCTCACTACCTCCTTGCCAACGACGACCGCCGGAGCTCCATCTTCTTTGGCCAAGCCTCCCATCTTCTTCCTTAAGCTTCCAAGAACTCAACCATCCATTTTTCTAAGCTTTTCATCAACAACCCATTACAAGGTAAGCTCTCCAAGCTACTAGACCTAGTTACTCTTCTTCCTTTTGATTAGAAATGGACTAGGGAGACTCATAGCAACCCTTTGCATTCTTTGTGTAGAGTGATTTTGGGTGTGAGGCTTTCCTCCAACTTTGAGCTAAAAGTGAGATTATCCCCAATTTTCTTTTGGGTTTTTACTTAAGCTCTCCATCAAGGCAAGTTAATGTATATGTTTATGACTTAGTACGTTTTGTTTCTCTTTTGATTGATGATTGATGAGGTTTAGATGACCGATTGCTCATTTGATTCGTTTTGAATGGAAACATGATAATTAGGCCTAATTGTACCTTGGATTGGATTTTGATTTAGATAGATAGATTGACTTGATTGTGGGATTTGAAAGGGAGAGGCTTTTACTTTTCATATGCTTGATTCAGGTTATAGGGACCGGAATTAGGTTTTCACCCTTTCACTTCAGTTACAGAACCTCGGTTCTGTAATTGTAGTGTATCAGGTCGACCGGCCAGGGGGGCCGGTCGACCGGCCACACTGTGTCAGGTGCAAGGCACCTAATAAAAACACTGTTGTCCCTTTTTCACTTACAACTGCCGGTCGACCGGACCTTGACTAGGTCGACCGGCCAAGAGCCAGGTCGACCAGGTCAACTATGAGAACCTTTTTCAAAGGTTCTTTTCACCATGTTTTGGAGGACTTTAGGCGGAACTTTGGCTACCTTTTTAGGACTCATTTGACTATATGTGAGGAAGTTTTGAGCCGATGTTCTTCACTGCTACTCCGGTTGCCTCGAGTACTAATCTTATTCAATCTTGAATGGTACGGGACAACGGGATACCTTCTCTATATCTATGCACAAAGACTATACATTCAGGTATCGCGAACCCTAAACCCTTTCGTTGACGGAGTAAGATTGTACGATGCTTCGGGTTTAACAATTGACTTAGGATGTGATTGTTTATTGCCTTTGACTCTGAATTGTATCGTTTGGTACTGTTTACATGAAATGTTCATGTTCATTAGCTCCATTTATTTGCTTTGTTTTGGGATCACTTTGAGAACTTAGATGATGGACTTAGGATCCCCTTTGATGTTCAATCTTACTAAAATTGAGTAAACCTTAGAATGTATTTTCCTCGGGCCTCGTCTATTCCACGCTCCAGAACATGGTGTTGAAACACTGGATAGGCCAACAAACCCTATGTTAACATACTGGCGAATACATAAGTTGTGCACCGATTGATAATTCTTACTTTTAAATTCCTTTCAGACCCATTTCTATAAAACAAGAAGTCAGAAAAAAAAATTAAGAATAACAACTTTGTTCATTTTTAAATGCTTTTAGGATGGTGATCTCTAGCTTGCCTTTGATGGTTGGAGTACTTTGTCTCAATCATCAAAGTCATGAGTTTGAGATATGGCAAGAACAATTAGGGCAAAGTCATGACCTGATGGTTGCGACCGAAGATTTTGACCATCCAGTCAAACTTGAGATTGGAGGATTTTCTGTCACGGTACTTCTTAAAAATCCTAAAAAAGAAAAAAATGAAAAAGGAACCAATCATTTTAAAGAAAGAATTACAATTAATGATCATATAGAGATGGAAATGGGTTACATGGAAAAGGTTGCTCAACAACGTGACCTGCTCCAATTAGGGGCGAGTATGGTACCGATATTTCCTTCGCCCACGTCCAAATTATGTCAACATGGAATCCAACCAATAGAGTCTGCATTGGATCTGGAGTCAAACCCAAACCAATAAACACCTTTCTATATTATATCATCTACCCTAAAGTGTCATCAGCTTGATTCCTTTTCAGTACTGACTTGTTAGAAGCCCTGGAACTGTGGTCTGAACCCTAAAAATGCCCTTTGAAACTGTACCAGGTGTCCAATGTAAACGCATATTTGTATGTAGCTTTGCGTAAAGACTACCATTTGTTGTAGTAAATATCATTTTTGTTTTGGGCTTGGTTAATATGATTTTCGTTTTGGTTTTTTTTTTTTTTTTTTTTTTTTTTTTTTTTTTTTTTTTTTTTTAAGGGTTTCTTTTTTGTAGGCATTGTTTTTCTCTATTACATTCTTTCTATAAGTGCCACTTTGTATAGTTTTTTTATTTCCACATTACATTACTTTAATATGACTATAAACTCTTATTGTATAATCAAACATATTTTAGCATGGGGATTTTAACAGTGGCTAATGGTTTAGAAAAATGCACTTACTTAGTCTTACAAAATGTATGTACCTTTCATATTTATCTAAATTATGTTCTTTTGATTTGATGATAGCATGTCAGTTAGCGAGGTGTTAATCATATTCCACTATGATGGTGACTTCCAGTGCAATATAATCAGTGCGGTGTACAACAGAGAAAATAAAAAAATGAGATATTTACCAACAGACATAACATATGAGTCACTGGTTAAAAAAGCAATTGAAGCATCTAATTATGACTCATCCATCCAGAGATTAAGCATACAATACCTTTATCACAATGGACAGGCATTTTCAATGGCAAGAATTGACGACTTAAGCATACAATACCTTCATCACAATGGACGGGCATTTTCAATGGCAAGAACTGACGACGACAATGATGTGAAGAGAATGTTGAAAGCATCAGGGAATGATGTAAATGGGATATATTTATATGTCTTCAACGGTCTGAAGAACAAGCAATGTGTAGGAGGAGAACAATGGAGGTATGTGCATAGGTTGTATCGCTAAATCAATAGATTACCAAATACTAAGAATGTCTTCCTACTTGCTTATTATTTTGTTGATGCATTGTATGTATGAAAGGAATGTTTAAGTTCACAACTGTGCAGAAAAAGTGAGGACCTCGTCAAGAACTTGTATGGCAAAGCAAGCCATAGAGCCAACGCCTGCTCAAAAGCTGCCTGCCGTTGATCTCCATGAAGACAATGATATGCATTTCCCTTCTGTGCCTAGTGAATGCAGTCCACATCAGGCAGTAGGACAAGATATTGTTATTGATTATATTGACATTGGAACAAACAATCATGATCAGATCTAGACCGATGAACATCCTAACATCTGCCATATTCGTCGGATCCTAATTGTGAAGGTCGAAAGCAACGGTGCCGAAGCCAATCTAGTTAACACTGCAAATCGTTCGAATGAAACCTCAATTGTTGATTTTGATAGAATGGCGCCTGAGGATCTAAATCTTTTTAAATCAACAATTTGTACATGGACTTTTTAATCTCTCTCTCTATATGTATGTAAATGTATAACCGATCCAAAATATCTATATGCCAATAAAGGTGTGAAACCCAAATCTAGCAAACATTATCAACGTCTCTGTGCCTTAAGAGGTTTTGGAAAAAAAAAACTCCTTCTCAGTTAGTTAATAATGCCAGACAATCCCTTTTTTGTTCAAAAAAACACAATCAACAAACCTAATCGGACAAAATTCCTCTAAGTTCGTTTAATCTAGGGATTGGGTTTCATGTTTAAGAATAATGAGAAAAAAAAAACGAACTTGCAGTCTGTCTGACATGAAAAACACCGAAAGCTTTGTTTAAACCTAATGAAAACAAGAGAAAATGATTAAAATACCTCCATGTGCTTGCCACCTGTGTATAAGCTTTGAAAGAACGCCCCAAATGATGCTTGGGACCACTGCCTAGGACCAACGAAAGGGAGAGGTGTCGACAGGAACTGTGGAAGAGGATAAGAGAAAAAGGGGGACGACACAATGAGGGAAGAAGGGGGTTTTCTTGCGGTTATGGTATAACCGCAATATTGTCAATATGAACAATACCAATAAACATCTAAAAAAAACGAAAAAGGCCGAAAGGGCCCCTCCCATCACTAAAATCCTACCGGGTCGTCCACTTACTCATGGCTCACTATGGGGATTTTTCCCGTAGTTTTCCCTTTATTTTTTATATACTTATTTTTTTGAAAAAAGGATGGACCATCATATGAATACAGCTTTTACTATACCCAAAATGACTCAATTGATGCAAATTTGGGAAAATTAGAGCATGATATTGAGGTAGAAAGAAATATGACCCAAGGCCAAACCAATTCTCCGGAAAAAAAAATGAAAATTAAATTTTACGGTTATAAGAGTTTTCAATAGATTTAATGTATCGTTGGAAACTAGAAGCTAAAGTCCCAGTCCAAATATTGTAGAGTAATATAGTTGTAGGTCTACATGTGGCACTGGCCACCTTAATAGACACATGAAGAAATGTGTCCCCAAAAACACTGGGGGTGAGACTCGTGGGTCCAATGGTATGGGGCAAAGGCACTCAAACTCAGATTTCTCAAAGTTGTTCCGGTAGTGTAGGATTTTTAGTTTATAAAAGTGTTATGTATCTATCAATAGATTGATCATATGTAAAACATGTATTTATATTTTACACACGTCAATCAAAAGGTGTTTATGGCTCAAATGTCCATAGGAACTAACTTACGCTTTATTCTTTCATTATAAAAAAATATAATAATTAAATTAAAGGTCCACATGAATCATGAGCACGCCACCCCTTTAATAATTTTTGGTAGAGTTCATTTTAACATGAATTCCTATGTATTCAATTCCTTTATAATTTAACAGACCTTAGTCTTTATGTTTGTTGGAAGATTTTATTTTATTTTTTTTTTTCTCAATTTGGCTTTGTGGAGGTGAGGGCTCAGATAGGAATATGGTGCTCCGAAGGAGATGGGGCTTATAAAGATTTATTCCTAAAGGGTAATAAAAATTGTTGGAATTAAAGTGGCTACAAGTGAGAAGTACTAGACTTTTGGGTTTGTCTTTCAGAGTTAAGAGTTTTTTTAAGTGAGAAATATGTATAGTTAAAAAAGAGTACTAAGGCAACAACATTCACAACATTAAATGGCCTTGGTCCTGACTCCTTGCGATGCAGATACAAATGGTTAGAAGGAGGAAGGGCTAAATTGCATGAACGTAAGGAAGTCGAGCATCAAATACATCTAATGAGCGCAAGAAAGGCAACCAAAGTTGGTACCACCGTAAGACGACCAGTCTTATGGTGACACCAATGGGTCCCACACTCAAACCAACTTTGAATGCATGTGCACGGGACGCGGGCCAATGGGTCCCACACACACCCCATCAAATTAAAACATTATAAATGGGCCAATGGGTCTCATCATCAAATTTAAGAAAATAGTGTACACTCTGCAGCCCATCTATGAAATCTAAACCATTAAAAATCACTATCTTCCCATGATTTATTTTTAAAATACAAGAAATTTAAAAAATAACTCCAATCTGGCTAATGTCCCGTTTAGAGGATCACTGGGTGTCGGTTATGTAAAATGGGCTAATGTGCCATTGCCGATGCCCGGCAAAACAACCCCAAACAGTCATAAGAAGTCTAGGGGGCTTTTTGACCATTTCACCCCCTAAGGGGTGTTCATGGACTGGGCCAACCCAAGCTTGAGCCCATCCCAACCCGGTTTGGCCTTAAGGTTTTATCATCAAGTCAGGCTTGGGTTATTTATTTAGGCCCGTTTAATAAATGGACAGGGCTTGTTTTCATTGGTAGAGAGCCGAGGCTCAGCCTGACTTAGTTCTAAAAATAATTGTACACAAATTAATATTCCCAAACTAGCTGAGCCAAAATTAAGGATTGTGTATGGAAGCTCTTTTTCTACATTATAATGTAAACCGGGCTCAGCTTGGGCTTAATATTCTTTAGGCAAGCGGGGTTTGGGCCAGCTAGTTATGGCCCAAGTCAAGCTCAGGCTGGGCTTAAGGCTACAGTTTACCACGAACACCCCCTCCAAATTTCCCAATACTCATATACACTCTCTCTCTCTCTCTCTCTCTCTCTCTCTCTCTCTCTCTCTCCATATTCTCTTTCTCCCTCTCTATGGCCCTTAAAACATTATGCATGATACAAGGGTACCACATGTCTAATTTAAAATTTTGGGCATCTCCGCAACCCATCTATGAAATCTAAACCGCTAGAAATCACTATCTTCCAATGGTTTAAAAAGTTGCCCCAATCTGGCTTATGTCTCGTTCAGAGGATCACTGGGTGTCATGATATTGTGGCCTAGGCCAGTACTTCCCAGGCACGGATTGTGCTAGGCTAGGGGAGCCGCGGCTTGAAACAACCCGATGGAAAAAAAAGGAAAAGAAAAAGGCCCCAACCAAAACAGCCAATTAGGGTTTTTTCCCCGTTTTACTACCCGACAGCCAAAAAAACTATCATTTTTAAGGGTACCCCTAGGGGTCTACATGGCCTAGGCCAGCCAGAACATGAGCCCAGACAAGTCCAATAGGGCTAGGATTTAGTGGTAGAGAGCTCGGGTTCAATGGGTCCCACCATCAAATTTAAAAAAGGGATTTTTACAAAAAAAAATAAGCATAAACCTTAAATAAATGACTTTATGAAGAAAAATCATAAAATGAAAAGATAATTGTTCATACATATTTTTTAGACAAAATTACTACAATTGACCATATCATCAACCCAGTTGACGATTTTGTCAACCTTTATTGCAAAAGACGGTATTTTACTCCATCTTCTTCTACGTAGTGATGGAAAGATTATGAAAATCATTGCATTTCGTATCCCAATGGTCTTCCTTAAGTGGTCTCGGTAATCTTCCTTAGGTGTGTGCGTCCCATGCTTAGTTTTTACACATTTGTCACCCCTTTCGCATGAGTTTTGAGAGTTTGAGTTAGGAATGAAAGTTGTTCGGTGAAATGCCTAAATTTTGGATTTTTTGTCGATTTAGAGGTGGCTTTGAGTAAGGTTTAAAGGGATGAATTTCGGTATGCATTTGTGAACATTTAGAGTTTAAAGCCGTTTGTTTTGGGGAATTTCGTAGGTCCTAATGTTTTTCAGCAATACGTAGAAAGCCATGTTTGGCAATCGTTGAGTAGTGAATGTGACGTTTTCTCCTAGTATTGTATTATTTGTATGGAGTTTTAGATCCCAAGAGCTTTTTTGTTTAGTTACTCCGGAATCTATGAACCAACTTTAATAATGCATTTGTAGTAGACAAACTGAACACACTTCATTATGCAATTTGTGAAAGACTTATCAAACCCTTCTTCTTTGATCCATTCATCACCTCCTTTCGATTTTTCTGCATTTCTTTGAAATGGATATTCATCTCCCACTGAGTTTCAGCATCATCCCCTCCAAATCCAAGACAATCAAGTGTGACAGTTTCTAAAAAGAAGAAAAAGAAAAGTTGCAGGAGGTTGATGATATCCTCAACTTGGGTACTTTTGTCCAAAAATGATAATACGAACAATTATCTTGTCATTTTATGCTTTTTTCTTCATAAAATTGCTTAATTATAGTTTAAGCTCAATTTTTTCATAAAAACCCCATTAAAAAAGATATGGTACATCTGCAGCCCATCTATAAAATCTAAACCCCAGCAACACCCCCCCCCCCCCCCCCCCCCCCCCCCCCCCCAAGCACACCACAAGCACACCACAACCAAAAAAAAAAAAAAGCTCAGCCGCATCTATGGATTGTGTATGGAAGCACATTGTTTAATTTATAATGCCAATCGGGCTCCACTCAGGCTTGGGCCGGGCTTACGGTTTGAAGTTTGGCCGAGCCCGGATATGCCTCAGCCCAGCCCATGAACAACCCTAAATACTAAAAGGCTTTTTTTTTTTCAATTTGGCTTTCGGGAAGTGAGGGCTCGGTTAGGAACATGATGGGGCTCTAAAGGAGATGGGGCTTATAAAGATTTGTCCCTGAAGGACAATAAATGTTGTTGGTATAAAATTGGCTACAAGTGAGAAATTTTGGACTTTTTTTCCTTTTTTAGTAAAAAAAGAGTACTAAGGCAATGACATTCACAACATGAAATGGTCTTGGTCCGACTTGTGCCCGCAATATAGATACAAATGCTCAAAAGTGGGAAAGGGTAAATTGCAAGTGTAACGAAATTCCGTGCCGAGACTCGTAAGCATCAAACACATGTTAAATAAAAAATCACATAAAGATTCAGGCATTTACGAGCTTAAACCAACTTGTATTAACAATCCAAATCTAATAAACAAACGATCCCTGGCCCAGATTTCTGATCAGGTAGGCCATGTGGTCCCACAACCACAAACGACCCAAATTAGTTTTGTCGTGTTGGAACTGTAAAGTCCAGTTTTGACTGATTTCTCCCTTGCTGATCCCACTCCTTTCATCTTGTAAACATGGGTTTAAGGAGCATATTAATTATAGAAATCATCTCGTCATATTACAACATCAGAGCATGAATTTTATTCCATCAAACATTCAATCCAATGTCTGACATGTATTAAAACATCACCGAACAGTTGGTAGATTCAGATTTAGCAGTCATCTAATTCATAGTTTGGAAACGAAACAACATTGCAATAAGAATCTCTACTCACCTGTTATAGCGAATTCGAATTGGTTCTTCCTCCTATTTTCTTCAAGGCTAATACTAAACTAGGCTTGGGGTCGATCAATATATAAAGGCTAGAAGTCAAAGTCTTTCCCAGAGGCCTCTCCCTAATTTTATTATTTCCTTCTCTTATACTTTCTAATTCTAATCCTAATTATAGTTACTATACAACGACTCCCCTTCCTAAAAATCCATTCACGTGGGACACTTCTACAAGCAAAATAGTTTAAACAACTAAAGCCCTACCTGGGCCAAACTATACCTGGAGCCCAGGTAACTCAGGATATTACAGCAAGAACATAACGAAGCAAAGAATCAAATACATCTAATGAGCACAAGTAAGACTATCAATCTCATGGTGACACTAAAGCGTATTGGAATAAAATTAATAATATCTTATATACTATATTACCAGGCATTTATTTTGACTAGCTCAAATTTTCAATAAGTGGCCACCATTATAAAGTTGGTACCACAGTAAGTCTACCAATCTTATAGTGACACCAAAGTGTATTGGAATAAAAATTTAATAATATCTCATATACTATAACACCAGACATTTATTTTGACCAGCTCATATTTTCAATAGGTGGCCACCATTATAGAGTTCCGCTTCTTTGAAGTCAAAAGCCTTATTAGCATGGCATGCCCATGCCATGTCAGAAGAATTTAAAAAGGGAAATGTGTTTGAGAAATTCAAACGATAAGACCATATTCTTGAGCTTTGAATTTTTAAGGAAGTTAAAACTCTATATTTAAATCACTAAGACAGTAAGAACCCAAAGTTTTTATTTAACCTCATTAAAATCTCAAACTTTTCAAGTAGATACAAAATGCAACATTGTTGTTGCAAACACTCACCATAACATAAAATTGACAACTGCAGGCATTAACTACGATGGTTAATATAGCCATAGTCATTCAGCATCCAAATGGCAGATAAAGAGCTGGTCCATGTTGTCTTGTGAAAATTTTGGTGCTTGCATTTGGCTAATTATGCCAGATTTTGGTCCATCGTCTTCCATTCAGAATGTTAGAAAAAAAAAAAAAAGGCTTAATCGTTGTGTCAGAAATTAATTATAACAGTGATTAGTGAACTCAGGGTGTTTTTGAAGGAATCTGAAAAGCTTAAGAGGTTCCTTCTAGAAAAGGCAAAAATCAAGGGGTACAATTGAGTTCAGTCTCAAGTACTAACCAAACTCATACATTAAACAATCAATCACTCCAAGAAATAATTAAAACTCAAGTTCAGTCCAAAGACCTGAAAATAGAGCCCAAATCCAACCCAACGTCAGTCAGCTTCAGGCTGGGCTCCAGTTAGGGAGGACCATGAAGCAAGCCTAACCTTAATTAGTTCACATGCGTTTTGCTTAACTATGCAGATTTGAAGGGGTAGGTGGAATTACATTTGACTCATTTAATTAATTTCAGGTTAAATTAGAGGATCTAGTCAGCCAAGCGCAATCCAAAAACGATGGCGCAACCAGGCACAAAGTGAAGGCTTCGCTTTTGTATCCTAAAGAGGGATTGAGAAATGCCGTAGAAACTCCCTAAAGCAGACAAAAAATGAATTCACAATTATATTGATAGTCTCTTTTTGCAACAAAACAGTAAAAATACAAATCGGCATGTGTATTAGTCTCAACTTTCATTATTGTCCCTGGAAAATGCGGGCCTTTTGCACATTGGACATAAATTCTTCAAAAGCAACCATTGTTTGATACAGTCTACATGGTATTCGTGTCCACATCCCAAAATCCCAATGTTGTCATTCTCCTCATACTCAGCCTGAAACACCAAATTATAACAAGTTAGAAGTAAAATAAACTTTTAAGCAGACAATTCCACTTGGTCCCCTAATTGCAATTATAAAAGAAAAAAAAAAGACTTCACCCACATCATATTTCTACTTACTACCTAAGCTTTCTAGTGCTGAATACACTTTTCATTTCTATTAGTGGGTTTTTTAGATGATTGCACTTTCCTTTTTTTTTTCTTTGATTCAATTTGGTGATTGAATTTTCTGAAGAATAAGTAGTTGAAAGGGTTTTCCTTACGTTTATATAAAAAGAAAAAACCGTAAACACAATTGATTCAAGGTGAGGCCAAGGTGTCTCGATTGTATATACCTGGCATACAACGCAAATTGACTTCTGATCCATTTCTGATGACTCATCATGATCTGATAATGTTGTGCATGAGGTATGAGTTCTTGTCCGAAGACAGTCTATGATGGTGCGTTCAGATAGACCTGTGTTGACATTTCCAATTCGTTCCTCCAAAGCCAACAGTTCCTGCATTTGCAATCAAAACTTTAAAAAGATAGCAAATAATTAATAATAATCACAATTTTTCTAATATATCTCATCAATCTCCTTTAACCATCCATTTGCAGATCCAAAAACTATTGTGCCTATCATCTGACACAAATTGATGCTCATCCCAAAATGGACCACCCTTGTCCACTAAAAGTGAACTGATGGAGGGAGGGCCACATTTTCTTTAGAAAACATTTTGTAAAAGGTGATCAAAAGGAAAGAAGATCATCAAAGAAAGCTTAAAACTCATCCTAATCTCTAATATACAACTTTTTGTGAAGAACAACAGGTTCTAATAAGTTTAATAAGGTTTCAGATCAGGGATTTTTTTACACATGAACCACATTCCCTTATACAGAGGTCTCAATTCCACTGCCTATTGCTCCCAGCCATCATTAAAAGATCGTCTTTAAGCCCATTCCCTTCATCTCATTTTCTCACTACTTTTGGCCTTCCACACTTCTCAAGAGCATTGCTACCCTCTCCTTATCATAATCATCAGGTTCTCATAGAGTTCCCAACCATTTCCTATTAATTTTCATCTTTATGTATATCACATCTCCCTCTCCCCCTCCCATGTGTGTATACTACATAGAAACCATTTAATGGGAACATAATTGAATAAAAAAGAGGGAAGATATATGGGCAGCGATGCCCCCATACACAAGTCACAAGGACTAGCTATACATAATTAGTGCTACTGAAAACGGAACAATATTGTATACAGTTTGCAATACCAAAATAGAGAGCAACCCAAAAGAAACAAAAATGGGTCTGGAATAAACAAAAAAAAAAAAAAGTTACATGGTATGTGTTGATGGAGGCCTAACTCTCAAAATAATCATTAGGCAACAAAGAGATGAACCTCTAAATGGCTTCCTATGTTTTGCCATGATCCTCCTAAATTTTCAATGATTCTAATTTCACTAAAACCAAAAAGTTGCAAGTTACAAGTGGTACCACAACTTTGTTTACCTCATAAGATGCATCATTTGTGTACGGCTGCATGCTTGGAAACTCTAGTACTGCAACTTCCTACATAAACCATAAGGGAAGTTACATTACAGTTACAATGACATAAAATAGAATCGATATTATCGACATAAAGAGCAGAATCCATTTAAGCCACAATTACAATTAACCCATGGCCTTGAAATCACTCTTACAGTTCTTACAGTACAAATTAGTTGACAAAGGTTTTGACATGATTTTTGAACAAATGAAGTTCTATATCTATGAAAGTCTGCATTTTTGCATACACATGTTCAACTTTACTAACAATCTACCATTGTGGGAGCACCTGTCCGGTGCCGTCCATCACCATCTACACTCCAAACACCATTCAACCCCATATAAAGCCAAGGCTCCCGTTTTAACTTTCTATCTATAGTTGAGCAAAATCTTAAAATAAACAAAGTCAACCCAATCCCTGATAGAAGAGATGAGGCTTTGATGATGAGAATGACGATGGAGAACAAGAAGGTAATTAAGGAGAATACTCAGTGTTTCCGTAAACCCCGGTTCTACAACACCCAATCAGTGCAAATTAGAATAATAAGTACAAAAATTAATACTATGTCTAATTCTTATCTACATTGAACGTGGAGAATTGCCTTTGTTTTGCTCCTATTGAACATCCTTTCAAACAAAAGAAAAACTCTCAAAATATATTCATGAATTTACGTCATCCTGTTCACAAGAAGCCTACTTGTTGATTTCAAATAAAGAAAATATAAGGGAAAAAAAGTCACCTCTGATGGTAGAATCCTTATACGTCCAGAGATCTCTACTGGAGCATACTGAGATACCCTCCTTTGAGGCCTGTAAAAATGTTGCGGGTAGGAAGACAGATACTCTCGTCCATCCCCTGTATTCCTCATGGTGCGGTGATGGAAATGGTGATTCATATGGTGCCTGTAGAAAGGTGCTGGAATTGGATGATGAAAATGATAATTAAGACCTTGAATGCCTTGCACCAAAGGTGGATAGTGGAAGTTGTAGTAATGAATGGGAGGATGCAAGAGAATTGTGGAATTATTGCTGGACGTGGTGTTCTGATATTCCCGTTCACCTCTACTTCCAATCTCAAGACTGCCTGCACTAACACTACTTCCTGAAGCAAAAAAAAAAAAAGGGAGAAAATGATAAAGATGAGCATTCATAGTGAACACAAAATCACAAAATTTTGTGGAAATACTAGAGATTTTAGATGGTACCAATTAGCAAAAAGAAATGAATTAGTTTGTTTTCAAGTTGGCTAGCGCCACCAGCATTAAGTAACTCAAAACATTTGTTAAAAGTTAAAACACTATTAGTATTAAGAAAATTATATAGAAATAGAAGGTTCTGATTCAAAACAATTCTATATTTAAAAGGATAAATGCAGCAGATAGGTTGTTCTCTACATAAATTTGAGGCAGTGTGGAAATTCAAAACCGTAGTAAATGTAAGACAAATGACATATATCAAATCAAATGTAGTCATCTATAAGAATGAAGAAAATGGTTTTATGAAGAAATCATACAAAAGGAGGAGCGAGCAAATGAAAAAATATATTTTCTCCACTTTGGGTTAACTACTAATCAATTTCATAGACTCAAATAGTACAACTCCACTATAGTAAGAAAGAACAAAAAAGGTAAAAAAAGAATTAAAAGAATGCATACAGCCCTATAAATAACGTTTTCCATAATAATTTTTGGCAGTTTGTTGAGGACCACTGTATTTGTAAGACATATATATATATGTGTTAATCTTTAGAGTTGGGGGTGGCCCCAGTTAACGGGTATTATTGCTATATACTTGTTTAAATGGAATAAGCTAATGTTATAAGAGAGGTCCGATCACATTGATCGACCCACAATTCATTCATCTTCTTGTTTCTCTCTTTTTCTCAGTTTATCAGATTGAACCTTTCATTTTACATGAAACCCCAAAACCATTTCAAGAGTAATGATTGATGTCAATGATAATCAAATAAAAAGGTTGGCATGCATATTTTAAAAGCAATAAGTTGTTCTTTCAATATCAAAATAACACTAAAAATACATGAATGAAGAAATTCTCGTGTGGGTTCTTCATAGGTGCTCACAAAGGTCATTAATAATTGCACAAAGCCAAGTTCTTACTAACTATGTTAAGAAACAAGAGATTTTAGCATACATGGATGAACTACAAGACATCAATATAGACAACAACATTTTTAGGCATGTATGATTTCCTTCCACTTAAAAAAGACTTGATGAAAAAAGAAAAAAATCAATCGACTGACCTTGTAAATAAGGCATATGAGGCATGTAAGTCCAATTGAAACTGCTAGGATCACCACCAACGTGATAACGATTTCCATAAAACATATTGGAATCATGATTTCCAAATAACGGATATAGGTTCAGATTTGCAGCGCTTCCCAAAGATGACAACATTGGATGAATACTCGGGTATGCAGGACCATTAGTGTCACGCAAAAAAATGTGATGTTCTTGATGAAGGTTACTTTGGCCTGGATCTATTACTAAACCAAGCATTTGACTGTTGAATAGCATATTCCTCTGTCCCATGTCTGATGGGTAACTTTGGCTGGTCCTAATCATCGATAGTAATAATTGTTCCTAGCCTCCCAAAGTTGCAAAACTCTGAATCCTAACACACATAGCAATGAAAGTTTAAGTCGAGAGAAGAATAGTTCAAAACAAAAACAAAATTACATGAGTTTTGTTATTACAACTTAGTATGGCATAATTAAATGTGCACTCTCACAAACTACTTTGATTAAGAACTAGATGGCGTTGAGGTCAACCAACACTTAAGATTAACAATGGAATCACATTTGCATGTAAAAACAAAAAGAGTTCATCATTTAGTGAGGAAAGTGGAAACAAACAACCTTTGAAAATAAATGACACACAGTAACATACATAAATAGGCATTTCCAGAATACATGCTTTTAAAGAGAAGCACTATTTCAATTATTTAAGCCCTTGAAAGACATTTCAAAATGCAAGATAATGTTAAAATCTTATTTTGGGTAATGTGAGTAAATTGGAAACATTCATGTTGCCAATTTGGAAAGTATTTAATCCATCTCATGACTGAAGGCAAAACAAATGCAAAAAAATTCATTGAAAAACCAAAGGTTCACTTTAAGGAACTCTTATGAGGGACGCTTCACATCGAAGTCCTTTGCTTGGATGAAAAAACATGTATTTGGTCTTAGTTTCCACCCCAGACTAATTTTAAACTTCCAACCAAAATGCATTCATTAACTTGGTAAAGGTTGAATTAATAATGTGCACCAAGGAATTAGGGCCTTTGATAGGGCTAATTTGACTCTAACAATTAAAACTCCAACAGATACTTGAAAGTAGAAGTTTCCTATAAAGATTCCAAGTTTAGGGCATAGTAAATTATCTCTAATAGGTAGATAAATGCATGCACATGCATATATCAATATATACATTGATGCATATCCATATGCTTCGCACATACATATGTGCACACCATCTGTCACCGAATCGGTTAAGTTGATTGGTTTCTGTCAACAATTTGAACCAAGCTGTATAAAATACAACTTGTACCATTTGGCTAAAATGAATTTTATAGAAATAAGCTAGAGATACCACCAACCATCCTTGAAAGTATGTAATCAGTAATAACCTGAAATTTGTAAGCATTCCAGCCACTACTTCATCCAATAACTTGAAAATGCTCATTTTCTACAACAAGAAAATTCCTTTTTGATACAAGTTTTCATTTCCTAGAACAAGAAAAAAAAACGTATATAGAAACCCCATTTTCTATGGCAGAAACTTCTATCTTCTACTAACACAATCATTCATAGTACTAAACCCCAATATTTTAAATGGACAGAAGCTGACTTTTTATGCAGATGTATCAATGACAAAATTGAACAACAATTTCTCAGCTATGGTTTTCCATGAATGTTTAAAAATTTACACAAACAAAAGAGAACTACTGCTACAGATGCTTTATGCATGTAAAGATCCATAAATTAGATGGGGAGCAGAAGAACTAGAAGCAGATAGATCCCTATGGATTGCCTCAAACTGCATTTGCATTTGAGAAATATAGCGTCTTATCTTGCCTTAATATTTCCTCATTTAATGAATTGCCGCTTTACACTGGAGTTTTTGTTCATGTTAGAAAATCTAGAGCTATCATAGAGAAACCCACAAAAAGGAAATCCTCAAATGTGTTAATATGAAGCCAACGATTATTAGCAGGAGAAGAAATGAGGTTTTTCTGCTCATTGAATTCAAATATAGCTTTGGCATGAGTAAGAGATTGAAATTATGCTCTATCAATACATCAACAAAAATTAAGCAACAAACAACCAAAAGAAAGAAAGAAAAAAATAGGGAGAGAGAGAGAGAGAGAGAGAGAGAGATAGAAAAAAATAAGGAAAAAGAAAGCAATGGTTTCCTCTTGAAGCAGTAAACAATCAACATGTCGTCGATTGATTGAAAAAAAGAGTGCTACTTCTAGAATGTTCTTTTATATAATAATGTTTCAGAAACTAACTTAGAAAGTAGCAGCTTTATTAACTAAGAAAGGAAAAAAGGATCTAAATTCTATATTGTTTCTATAGTAGGACGGTGTCATCAACAACATCATGAACAGGGCCTTTTCCAATCAATATGGGGTCAGCAAGAAGAGTTCTACTTTTACTCAAAACACTAATAAAGTAGAAAGTAGGGTGCTCAGCCTCTCACACTCTCACGCACTCAAAAAATCCCCACCAATGTAAAGATTGTAAAATAATGTCAATCTGGAATTATGCATTATATTGCAAGTTTTAAGAACTATCTGAATTGTAAGAGCATTCACTACTCAAAACACCACCCATGATATTATAATCTGGCTAGGATTGATGAAGTTAAATCCTCATCCATTAGACTATAACTTGCAATATATATGGAAGAAGCAAAAGCTCCACAAACAATTCCAGATGTTGAAGAGTTTTATAATCCAAATAATGAGTAATAACTGAAACAATAACGCATGACTACAAGTTCTTTCAGTATGAAACATAATGACATCAATTACTTTTAACATCTAAACAATGTATGAAAATGTACCCATGTAACATACCAACTATTTAACTCGCTAAAATGATCATCTATTTCAATCCAGACCATGCAGCTAAATACCAGTGAACAGTACTCTCAGCAGCCTAAATAAGCAACTCCCAAACGGAATCTCGTCCAAAGTCATTGACAGGTACAACATCAAGAAGAAGGTGCGGCAAAAGAGTTTTTTCAAATGATATTGTATGAAGCATTTAATAAGGCCTTCCCTCCGAACCACTAGGCCTTTGCAATGGCAGTGAGAGTCTCCCCGCATAATTGAATGCCTGAAGATATGAATGTCACTTGAGTATGTTGTAGCAGCAACCTCATGGATGTATTTGTTCATAGAAATAAAGAAACCACGTGGATATAACCTCCTCAAACAGATTTGGAATCCTGAGTACAGCAAATGTACTTAAACAGGTATTTTGAAGTACAACTATTGAACAACATGCATTTGATGAATGAGTAAGAACTATCCATACTTCATACCCTATCCGTGGTGGGCTAGTAGAGCTCTGCTCTAACTCAAACACTAATAAACTTTGTTCAATCTAAGACCACAGAACCCACTTATATACTACAAACTAGTAAGGCATCTCTCTCTCTCTCTCTCTCTCTCTCTCTCTCTCTCTCTCTCTCTCTCTCACACACACACACACACACACACTGTGTCACAATGTGTGCGCATGCAAGCGCACGTGTAAGAATGAGAAAATCGTCTATCCTAGCATATGATAAGTGTTATATAACTCATGTATAACTTCTATCTTAGAATTCGCCCATTCATTATATTGCAAGTTTTAAGAACTATCTGAATCATAATAGCATTCACTCCTCAAAACACTACCCATGATATTGAAATCTGGCTAGGATTGATAAAGTTAATATTGATACTCATCCATTAGATTATAACTTGCGAAGAAGCAACAAATTCCACCAACAATTCCAGATGTTCAGGAGTTTTATGATACAAATAATGTATAATAACTGAAACAATAAAGCATGACTGCAAAGTTCTTTCACCATGAAAGGTAAAGAAATCAACCACTTTAACATCTAAACAACGTATGAAAATGTACCCATGTAAAATACCAACTATTGAAATCACAAAAACGAACATCTATGTCAATCGCCATGCACTTAAATACCAGTGATCAGAACTCTGTGCGGCCTTAATAAGCAACTCCTGAACGGAATCTCACCCAAAGTCATTGACAGATACAACATCAAGAAGAAGGTGTGGCAAAAGAGTTTTTTCAAATGATATTGTACAAAGCATTTACAGAGGCCTTCCCTCCAAACTACTAGGCCTTTGCAATGGCAGTGAGAACCTCCCCACATAATTGAATCCCTGAAGATATGAAAGTCACTTGAGTATGTCGTAGCAGCAACGTCACGGATGTCTTTGTTCATAGAAATAAAGAAGCCATGTGGATATAACCTCCTCAAACATAATTGGAATCCCTGAGTACAGCAAATGTAGTCAAACAAGTATTTTGAAGTACAACTGTTCAACAACATCCCTTTGATGACCACACTTGATGATAGAAACAATATTAATATAATACATCATCATTATGTGCAAGCCGAAGGAGAGCCACAGAACTCGCAATCGGATGAGAGACCATGGAACAAACCCCAAATATTACAAAAATCACTTTATTGGAACTCTGCCCAAATTTCTAATCCATATCGAGACAAAAGAAGATCCACAAAATTGGCCATCACACAAACATAGAATATCCCCCGAATGCTGAAATAAGTTTTCTGTATGCTGTAACTCCATTCCATTAGATTGAAACACCAACACAAAAGCCATAGGAAAGGACCACATAGGTATATTATCCTGTCCTGCAGCACCATCTCAAATTCAGTATGAATGGAGAAGAAAGTAAAGGAAATCTGCCCTTCCATAGGCACCACATCACATGCATGAACTAAGATCTTTCTACATTACTAAACTATCACAATAGATCTATCTAACATAAATGACACGAGAAAAAATTCACCACAAGGGACAAAAAGTGAAAAGAGCCCACACATATCATCAATGGGGTGAAAGAAGGGTTGAATGGAGATGAACAAGCACGTAGTGCTGTAAATCTAGGGAAGAAAATCTTAAGGCGATACAAAGCGATATAAAGTGAGGGCTCCATCCAATCGAAAGTATTGTAACTGCAATAAACCTGCCTATATGATCATAGTTACCCTAACAATGTGACTCTTATTCATCTTATAATCAGTTTGCCTGTACAGTTCATTGTGTATTGAACTCCCGCTTTAAAAAAAAAAAAAAAAATTTAATAAAAAATAGGAACACCGTAAAGCTACAGCATGTGTAATCATCTGGATTATGATGCGTATTTGCGGTCTCAGGTTGTTGGGATTATACACTCCATTCTCGAAGGTTCTGTTTTTGCAGTGCTCCCATCCAGAAATGGTGTAAGATGACTTTTGCCAAATCTTCATAAAGAAAGTTAAGCAAATGTGTGGAGGAGGGTCCTTGAGATACCCATCCTGATTCATGACTTGCAAATATTACGGAGAGATCCCGAATGGGACCGTTTATGTGTCACCTTATTCCTTTTACAGTCAGTTTCCATTTACTATTTGTTGTGCCTTCAATTCCCTCATTTCAATTTTAGACGTAATAATAAAGAAAAAAACACCCAAGATCCTGGGGTTGGGTTTTGACATGTTAGAATTCAACTAAAAGGCATTGTAGTTACATCTACAAGAGATACAGGTATAAAACTGAAACTTGTATGAAAATAAAAGAGAATGCTAAAATCATTGACAGAGAAAGCGAACCAACCCAATTGAAATCAAACAAAAACCCAAAACCCTAATGCAGAATAACACAAAAGAACAGAAATGAGAAGAAAGAAATAAAAAAAACTGCATGCAAACAAATAAAGAACGGGGGGTTTCTTTCAGCAATGATTCTTGTCATCAAAACACCAAAAGCCCGAATTGACAGAGCGGCAAATATGATTGCAACGAGGATCAAAGTTAGTAACAATAAAACATCCAATCAATTAACAGAGAAAGAAAGGGACTCAAACGAATTGAAATCAAATGAAGCATATTGGTTCTTGCGATCAAAACACCCAAAACCCGAAGACAGATTAACACAAAAGAACAAAAAAATAAAAAAAATAAAAAAATTCAAGGAACAATTTCGAGAATCAATAACTCAAAAACAGAAACATCAATAATCTTCAAGAAGCTAAAGAAAAATGAGAGATTTCAGTCGAGGCCGAGAGAGTACTAACCACCGATGCTTTGAGTTGAAGTCTTTTGAATTGTTGCAGAGAGAGAGAGAGAGAGAGAGAGTGAAAGAGCTACGAGAAGAGAGAGTGAGAGACGTTGCACTTGCAGAGAGAGAGAGAATAAGCTTCCAATTCTTCAAGACAAGAAGGAATGAGATGAGCGAGAATGAAATGAAGACATGAAAGCTGAAACATATGTATATATAGATTACTGAGTAACGGATTTTGAATGCGCGTGCGCGGCACGCGGGCCAAAGGGGTCCCACCATCAAATTAAAACATTATAGATGGGCCGATGGGTCCCACCATCAAAACTTTAAAAAAAAAATATTGAACTTCACTATCTTCCCATCTATGAAATCCAAACCGTTAAAAATTAATCACTATCTTCCCATATTTGTTTAATTTTTTTGAAAAAAAATGAAAATATAGATCCAATCCGGCTTATGTCTCGTTCTGATCCCGAGGATCAATGGGTGTCGGGATGTAAAATGGGATGACGCTCTATTACCGCCCGCCCCCCATCCTTCCAAAATGGTCATAAACAGGTGCCTAAAAGTCAAGTTGAGCATGGATATTCCTCAGCCCAGCCCAGCCCCGCCCCACCATGAAGACCCTAAATAAACCCCACTCATCTACACTCTCCCCCTCACAGTAAGCTCTCCTTCTCAAGGCTCTAACCTCTCTCTCTCTCTCTCTTAAGCTCTCAAAGTTCTCTCTCTTCAAGGTATTTAAATCTAAGGTTTTATTTACTATATACATAATAATATTATATATAAGTAAGTCTCATCTTCTACAAATATAAAATATGACAACAAATACATCATATATTTATATATAATTTTCTAATTTATTTGTATAGATTTAGTTTTTTGAAAAATGGCTAGAGCATCATAAGAATACAGATTTTACTGTAGCATAAATGACTCAATTATGCAAATTTGGAAAAAAAAAAAAAAACGGAGCATGATATTGAGGTAGAAAGCAATAAGACCCGAGGCCAAACCAATTCTGCAAACAAAAAAAAAAAAAAAAATTTACAATTATGAAGGATTTCAATAGAGTTAATGTACCATTGGAAACTGGGAGCTAAAGTCCTAGTGCAAATATTGTAGTAAGTAATATAGTTGCAAGTCTACAGATGGCACTGGCCACCTTAATAGACACATAAAGACATGTGCCCTCAAAAATACTGGAGGTGAGGGGTGTGGGTCCTACGATAGGGGGTTAAACACAGCTTTCTCAAAGTTCTTCCGGCAGTATAAGAATTTTTAATTTATAAAAGTGTTATGTATCATTAGATTGATCATATGTAAACATGTATCTATAGTTTACACACGTGAATCCAAAGGTTTTTATGGCTCAAATGTCCATAGGAACTGACTTACGCTTTATTCTTTCATTATAAAAATATATAATTATATATAATAAACCAGCTACCCTATTCCTAAAAGAGCGACAGCTGGTGTGCTCTAATTTTAAGAAGTTTTTAATACTCTTCAATACTCTCCTATAAACCACCTAAAATATCTCAATGCAAATAAGGATATCTTTTAAATATGATGCATGCTAAGTCCTTTTACTTGCTTACAAGAAACTAGAGGTCGCAAGTAGGTCGAGTTAGGCTAAATGGGTTGGACCTGTTTATTAAACGGGTTAGATGCTCATAACTCATATACGACCCTTTTATTAAACGAGTTAGAAACCCCAAATCCACATCACTGCGGGTTAACGACCCACATTAACTCTCATAACCCTTGCGGATTAGTGCATATTGGATTTACCCACATAACTTGCACCCAAACCTAAATCTATTAAAAATCTTTTAAGGTATTAACCATACCCAAAGTTTAAATTAGACTCAAATCAATAAGTTGATTTATAAAAATGAGATAAAGTCTAAAAGAACAATCCACTTATTAATGCAATTTAAAAACTATCATGATAGGCAATATGTACAAGCTCTATTTGTGTTAAGATATGTCTATTGTTAATTTGTTTCATATAGGTTCTTAAATTAAACTTAGGCTCAACTAATGTTGGGTTGAGAATTTAGGCATAGGCCTAGGTCATGATGCCATAATTCACCATTCTCTCTAGCTTATTCTAGCGTAAGGAGAAAATAGTGTAGAAACTTAACATAAACTCAGCTATTACTTCTTTTTTTTTTTTTTTATATCATGTCCGTTGTATTTTAAATAGTGACTATAAAGATAGAACAACAAAATCAATAGAAATAAAATAAAATTTTCATAAAAATAAAAAAACATTATATCAAAATAAAAGGATCCACTTCATAGGTCTAAGTTTTAACTGTAATGAAAAAAAAAAAAAAAAAAAAAAACAGATTGTGCAGGTTAAACGAGCTAATCCTAACCCGACCCGTTTAAATGCGGTTCGAAAAGCTTGACCCGCAACCGATCCGTATATTTTGCGGGTCGGGTTGTGCGTATCATATGCGGGTAGGGTTGGGCTGGATTGGTGGATCGGTTGGCTTTTGCCAGGTCTACAAGAAACTCTACAGGATAGAGTTTCACCTGTGATTGGGTTCTTTTTTTAATATTTCTGTCCATATCAATATCATGCTAATGTAGGGCCCCACCCGGGCTCAACCACAATATCTGCATCATGATTTCGAGTTTTCAAATGTCAGACTGCATGGGAAGATCCATCCATAAGATGGGCACTTTCAAATCAGTGATTCCAAAGGGCCCAACCTATGAAAAATATACTTCCACAATGCCTAGTCATCGCGCGGCCCCCAGATTCATATGGTTTTTGGTATGAAATTTGAAGAGATCTGCCCTCGTAGGTTTGGAAGTCATTTTACATCTAATTAGTTTGATCTAATTCATTTTGTCCTGTAAATTTTCTTGCACCTTTTATCTAAATCTTAGAGTGAATATCCATTGCTTCCGTTTTATAGAAAAACATATATTGGGTCTTTTTCGGCTTTTTTGGCTTTTAAGGGCCCTTTTGCATAACTTTTATAGATTTCTTCAAATTGAGATCAATGTTATTCTACTTTGACATACCATCTTTAGTACAAATATGCTTTTGTATCTTGATTTGACTGTAACTATATTATTTAATAACTATTATGGGTTTTTCATTTTTTTAATGCTTTAACATGCCTACTTAAATTATGGGCGTTTCATAATGACATTGGATTATTTGAGAGGTTTACTTTTGTTCTTTGGTTTGATTAAACAATAAGGACTCTATTTTTTTTTTAGTTTCGATGTTATTTTATTTTGCTATTTTTTGGTTTTTGATGTGTATTTCTGTAAACTGTACACCCATTCTGATTCCAACTTATCAATTTTCTTCATAGTGAAAGGGTTTGCACATCGGACTATTTCCATCTGAATTTTTAACCATAAATGATTTTTTTTCTTGAGTTGAGTTTATGTATTGAAGAAAATGATATAATTTTTTTGTAAATATTCTAATGAAAGTCTACAGGTAGATTATATTTCTTTTTTAATTTAGTTCTTAGTTTTCCAAATTGTATCTTTTCAATTTACTAATATGATATTTAGTTTTTTATATGGCATTTAAATATTTTTCTCAAATTAAACTCCTTTTTTGGCCTGTGTTTTACTTTCTAATTTAGTGTTTTAATGTTTTTTTTTTTCTTTTCTAGCCCGTGTTGGGCATGGGCCTCTCACACTAGTAATTAAATCAAAGGTCCACATGAATCATGAGCACGCCACCCCTTTAATAATTGGCTACAAGGGAGAAGTTCTAGACTTTTGGGTTGGTCTTTTAGAGTTGAGAGTTTTTTAAGTGGGAAGATGTTTAGTAAAACAAGAGTACTAAGGCAACAACATTCACAACATTAAATGGTCTTGGTCCACACTCAGAAATGGTCAAAAGGAGGAAGGGCAAAATTGCGGGAATGTATGGAAGCCGAGAATCAAATACATCTAATGAGCACAAGAAAGGCAACCAAGGTTGGTACCATGGTAAGACGACCAGTCTTATGGCGACACCAAAGTGCATTGGAATAAAATCAAGAAAATCCTAAATACTATACTAGTGGGCATTTATTTTGACCATCTCAGATTTTCAATAAGTGGCCACCATTATAAAGTTCTGCTTCTTTAAAGTCAAGGCCCTACTAGCATGGCATGCCCATGCTTAGTAGGAAGAATGTAGGAAGGGAAATGTGTTTAAAATTTTCAAATGATGAAGCCATTTTCATGAGCCCCTAAGTTTCAAGGAAGTTAAACTCTATATTTAAATTAGGAAGAACCCAAACTCTATATTCAAATGATGAGACTCTATATCAAAGTTAGACGCCATTAAAAGTTCTCTCGATTAAATTCATTTTTTTACTTTAGTTTATAGAAGTTGGCTATACTTTATTTTCTTTTAGATAAATTATATATATATAATCTAAAATTGAGTAAAACTTCATATTCCAAACTTTTTGGGATTCACATGACATTATTTTTTTTTTTTTTAATTTTCTACATTTAAATATGAGATTACTGAGATTCATGTTTCTTCAATTTAAAAGTATTTTTATTCACTTTTCATTTAAATAAATCTATATTTTTTTTAATAATGGCAACACATATCAAAATTTATAAAATCTTAAAGAATATAACAATTTTTATATACATTTTTAAAATTTTATTTTATGATTTTATATTTTATTAACTTATTAAGAGATGAGATGAATGGTATTTTAGCTTAATATGTACTTATGCAACTATTTCTGCCTTAAAATTAATTCAAATATAATTGTAGCTTATATAATTTTACAACACTACTTACTTTTTGAATAAGTTCTTAAGTATAGGATTTTAAATACATATAAATCGAAAATATTCAAGTGAGTATTATATTAGAGTTTTTTGTGGGGCCCGCCTAGCAACCCATCCAAACCATGCACAAATAGGGATCCTCCTTGATAGTCACTTATTCCAAGGATTGGCACACATCCAAATGGACTTAACCATTGGATCGAGGGTTGAATTAGGACTAGTGATATTTCATTTGTTTATATAATTTTAATTATTGAAATTTAAATTCATGCCACAAGGGAGATGGGAGCTTGAGGTGTCCAACCATAAGTCACGAAGAGCGATAGTTATCACTAATTGCAAAAGGTGGCAACCATTGGATCACAGAAGCTAATGTTTTTAGGGCCTTAGGTGAAGCAAATTCTTTCCTTAAACATAAAGTTAGATGTGCGTCAAATTTGGCATCATGAGAGGGAGGAAGGAGTTGGATTGATCATACAGAGACCAAGTGGACCTCAGCAAAGGCCATGCCCTTCCATATTGTGGAGGACTTCCCTTCTTTGAAAATTTTTTCTCCATTTTCCTTTGAATTATAGGGGTGGCAAATTGGTTGGCTCAGCTCTAAACTGCTTGGATTGAGACAAGAGAATTGTGGGTTCAATCTCAAGCAGCAACCAAACTCATTCATTAAATGGGTAGCACAGCCTATTTAGCATAAGTCTTTTCTCTCTCTTTCTAGGGTGAAAAGGCGCAAAAGTATGTGTCAACTCGACAATTAGTGGCTCCACACTAATAATATCAAGAAATTAATAATATTACCATGCACATTTAACAATCAATCACTCTAAACAATGAGTAAATCTCAAGTACAGTCCACAAACCTGAAAATGGATCCCAAATCCAACCCAATTCCAGTCGGGTTCAAGTTGGGCTCCGGTTAGGCAGGATGATAAGCAAGCCTAACCTTAATTTATTCACATGGGATTGCTTATGTAGGTTTGAAGAGTTAGGTGGGATTACATCTGATTCATTTAATTGCAAGTCAATTAAGTAGATCAAATCAACTAAGCGCAATCTAAACAGGACGACGCAACCAGGCACAAATGAAATCTTCACTTTTGTATCCTAAAGAGGGATGATAATTTCTCATAGAAACTCCCAAAAGTAGATCAAAAATGAATTGACAATTACATTGATAGTCTTCTTTTACAAAAAAAAAAAGAAAAGTAAAATGGTATGTATATTAACCTTAATGTTCATTATTATCCATGGAAAATGCTGCTCTTTTGCCCATTGGACAAACATTCTTCAAAAAACATCCATTATTTGATGCAGTCTACATCGTATTCATGTCCACATCTCAAAATTCCAATATTGTCATTCCCCCATACTTGGCTTGAAACAGCCAATTATCGCAAGTTAGATGTAAAATAAACTTTTTTAAGGAAACAATTCCACTTGGTCCCCTTACTGAAATTATTAAACAACTCGAATCCCACTTAGGAAGTTGTTTTCGTTTTTCCAGCAGCCGTTGTTTTTATTGTTTATCGACGGCCCTAAGCCGTCGTTTATCGTAAATTTTGACATAGTGGCCACGTCTTATTTCTACTTACTACCATAGTTTTCTAGGGCAGAATAAACACTTCATTTCTATAAGTGGATTTTTAAGATGATTGCACTTTTTTTTTTCTTTTATTCAATTTGTGATTGCACTTTCTAATGAATAAGTTCCTAAAGGGGATTTTTTATTTTTGTATAAGAAGAAAAAGACGTAAATACAATTGATTCAAGGTGAGGTAAAGGTGTCTCAATTTTATATACCTGGCATACAATGTAGATCGAGTTCTGGTCCATTTCTAATGACTTTTCTTGAGTTGATATGGTGTATGAGGCTTGAGTTCTTATCTTTAACAGTTTATGATGATGCATTCAGATAAACCGACGTTGACATTTTCAACCTATTCCTCCAAATCCAATAATTCCTACATTAGCAATCTTCAAGAACCTAAAGAAAACTAAGGAATTTCAGGAGAGAACTAACCAATACTTTGAGTTGAAGTATTTTGAATTGTAACAGAGAGAGAGAGAGAGAGATGCAGAGAGAAAATAAAAGTCTGTTTGGCATCGTTTTCATGTTGTTCCAAATTTGTGCTGGGATCAGGTTGTGCTAAGATCGGGTTGTACTGAGACTATACTCTCAAGAACTTGTTTGGAAACATTATATTAAATTACTCTAAGGGGTCGTTTGTCTACACCCATTTACGTTTGGTTTTGGGGCAATTTCTCTCAAAGAGCTTCTGGGTTCGAAATCCCCTTCAACGCATTTAGAAAAATAATAATGAAAGAGGCATTTCCATCAAAGAGGTTCTGGGTTCGAAACACCCCTCCAACGCATTAACAAAATAATAATAAAGATGCGTCAAGACCGATGAAACCTATAAATAAAAACCCTCTCTGCATCTCATCCCCTTTTATGAAGGTAATATCTTTATTTCTCTCTCTTGCCTTGCTATAAAAAACAAAAAAAAAAAGAAAACACTTTATAAAATCTATTTCTATAATTGATTAATATTAATATAAAGCCGGTGAGGTGCATGGGTTAAGTTTTATGCAAATTGAATAATGAATTAAGATAATATTGAACTAAATATTAATTTATAAAAAAATTAATAATAATCCTATTTTCTTAACCATCAGACTATAAACTCATATTTCCTTAACCAAACATGTTGGAATGCATTTTTTTTAAGGTGATCATTGATAGAAATGTATATTTTTGATAAAATATATTTCATGTTGAAAGACATATTCTTTTTTAAGGATCTAAAATGCAAATGAAAACTTAGATATAAATTAGACCTTTTTTGTCTCTTTTTCATAGCATTATAGTAGAATATAATTTAACGATTAATAAGTATCATTTACAAAATCGTTTAATATCTATACACATATCATTGAAACAAACATAGAAAAATGAATCACGTGTGTAAATGACGTGGAAATACTGTTATTAGACAAACGTTGTAAAAAGAAATACATGTGTAAACGTTACATACTTAAAATTTGAATATTCATCATTTACATGTGTAAATTGAATTTACATATCCCACGCGTAAAAGACAAACGACCCCTAAAGAGAATATGTTGTACGAAACTTGTTTGGTAACATTATAAAAGTTTTGCTCTAATAAGTGGACATAAGATTTACAATGTGGACCCACCTTTTATTGTTTGTGGTACTCCATTATTATCGCACATGGGGCCCACTTATAGAGATTACAATGTGTTACCCAACTTTAAAAATTAGAATATGGAACCCATATTCATAGGATTTACAATGTGTGCCTATCTATATAAAAATTATAAGTTGGGGCTACCTTTTTATAAATGTAAATATGGGATCGACCTTCAGAAATTACAATCTGGTACCACTTATAGAAATTAGCATATGGGGCTCACATTCATAGGATTTACAATGTGGGTCCACCCTTTGTGATGGTGACCACATGACCCACATTTATGAATTACAAAGTGGATCCACATTTTTTGTGATTGTGGACATAGGGCCCACCTTTAAAAACTACAATGTGCTGCCCCACCTTTAAAAATTAGAACAAGAGTCCAGCGCATTAATAGGATTTACAATGTGGGTCGGGAATTATAATGTGGGCCATTCTTTTTGTTAATTATGAACACGGTACTCACCTTTAAAAAATAATAGCACCCACCTTTAGAAATTCGAACATGGAGTCACATTCACAGGATTCACAATGTGGGCCCACATTCATAGGATTTACAATGTGGCTCCACCTTTTGTGATTGTGACCATATGACCCACTTTTGAGAATTATAATAAAAAGTGTAGCCACCTTTTCTGTAATTGTGGACATAGAACCCACCTTTAAAAATTACAATGTCATTCCCACCTTTATAAATTAAAAGACAGGCCCACATTCATGGGATTTATAATGTGGTCCCACCATTATAATTTTATAATATATGCTCACCTTTCGTGATTGTGACCCTGTAACCCACTTTTAGAAATTACAACGTGATGCCCATCTTTAGAAATTGAAACATGGGGCCCACATCCATATAATTTATAATGTGGTCCCACCATTATAGGAATTATAATACGGGTCCCACCTTTTGTGATTGTGACCATATGACCCACCTTTAGGAATTACCAAGTAGGGCCACTTTATTTGAGATAAGTGAAAGGATTTGAAATATTCATATGTTATTTTTTAAAAGGGAAGAGATAAACATGAAACAATTGTGCCAGTGAGTTGTTTCTTAAAAGAAATAAAAATTTTCGTTTCAACTTTTCTATGCCAGCGGGTTAAGATTTCGAGACTCCTTCCAGTGAGACCAAATTTCGGAACAATGATTTACACATACCAAATATATTTTCTGCAACTTTATCTCGTGGGAACATGGGAACATCCGAATGACACAATGCCAAATGCACCATAAGCCACCAATTCAAGTCAAGAAGCAATGAGCAAGACTTAAAGAACTGAAACATGGATATTTAGGCAAAGAGAGTAATGGATATTGAAAGCGGGATGCGGGCCAAGGGTTCCCACCATCAAATTAGAACATAATGCAACGGCCAATAAGTCCCACCATCAAAATTTTAAAAAAGGTACATCTCCAACAACCCATCTATGAAATCTAACCCATTAAAAATCACTATCTTCCCTTGTTTTATTTCTTATAAAAAAAAAGAAAAAAGAAAGCTCCAATCTAGCTTATAACCTGTGCACAAAAACGGAACTCTACAGTGGCGCTGGGGCTGTGAAAGGGCCAAGACAAGTTAAGCTCCTACCCTATCCTAACATGTGCAGGCCAGTCCTAGGCCAAGCAAAAGCTCTTGACACCCTGAGCGGGCTTACAATATTTAGGCCTTTACCCTACACCCAAAGGCAAAATGGAAAGATTTTTTTTTAATTAATGCAAAAATACTCTTGGTTTGATATGAAAATAATTAATTGGAAGCACTCAACCCAAAAAGAAGGAAAAATTAAGAAGTAGAATGTAATGGGAAAGGGATTGTTAATTGCAAACAATTAATAGACATCATTTCTCTTTGTATCTTTTTTTTTCTTTTTTAGCCACATAAATGTCGTGAAATTTTCACAAATTTTTAAAATTATATTGCCCAAAGAAAGATTATTTAGTTATATCTAGTAAATGTTGTCTATGCACATGTTATTATTGCAGGTAGATTGTGAGTGTGTTGGAACTGTAATGTAATTAAAGTTAGTTTATAGCTATTTAGTCATCCATTGTGAATAGATCGAGCGCAACATCGCCATGTATCACCCGTCCAAGATCTAGCTTGAAAGTTAGAGATGAGCATAATATAACATCACGAGTCATTGATAAAGACATTATATATGGATAATTCTCCGAAATACCACACTTTAAAAACACACATTTTACACCTCTTGTTTTATTTTTGGGGATGGGGCCCAACTTGAGCCAATCAAGTCTTTTCACACGGTAAAACCCCCCTCCCCCTATGAATAGTCACAATTCTCAATTTGGCACTCATCCAACTTTACTTCATCATTTGATTAAAATCATAAGAAAATGATGCTTCTAAAATCATTAAGTTTTAGGCCATGGACCAAAGGGATATGATGATCTTATGAACTCTAGATTTTGGATATAGGTAGGTCTCACATAGATTTTTTCATCCAACAGACTTCCATAATCATTATGCATACCGGTGGGTCCTACTAAGAAGGGTGCTTTTCTCCTAGAAAATGCCAGAAAGTTTTCTAGTGTTGCCCTTTATACATTATTTATCATACAAAATCATATATAAAAATAGATAACAAGGGATCTCTACGGTGTGGCAAAGACTCAAAGGGCCAAGCCGAGGCTACCTAGGGTTTGATTCCTGAGGATGCCCCTCTTCCCACGTTGTTGGCTTCCACTTCCCATTGGAAGCATACGCGACCTAATTGGCTGGCAGCCCCAGAACCTGGCATGTCATTTGGCCATCCAAAGTTTGATCCGGGATTAATGTTCTTTTACCTAAACCAAGGCCTCTAGCTTACATTTGTCTACTGTAGAGGATCTCGCCCTAGCTCGACTTGAACAAATATTATTAGATATATCAATGTAATATATTATTATATATATAATAATATTAATGTATTTGTAATATATGATTTTCATATATTATGCTCCAAAATGTTTTAAGAAATAACTAGTTCTTTATTTTTTAAGATAAAGAGACTTTCAAAGGGGCCTATCAATGATGAGTTCTTGATAAAGGCCTTTTTCCTGTATGATTTGGCACATCCTAATTCGCCACTCATTAAGAATTATTGGATTAGAAAAACCACTTATCTAATAAAAGTCATCAAATCGAAGTAAAGGATGATTTGATTGGGACAATTATTGTCCAATACCCATCTTTCACTTGCCAAATGATTGATTTGCATCTACGTTAGCCTCATACAAATCTCTCTCTCTCTCTCTTCCTTCTTTGCAAAATATTTCTCACTATAGAAAGTAAATTATATGAAATTATACATTGTATGCTCAAGTAGGACTTTTTTCTTTTTGGTACCTATATGCTCAAGGTAGGATTTGGACATGAATTATATTATTAATCATATGCTCAATTTCAGGTAGGAGTGTTGGACCAGCCCCTACTAGAGTAAAATTTAACAAAGTCCCATTAGAAGGGTATTTCGTTTTTAGGGGATTCAAATGTTCATTAGGAAAGGCCCCACAATGAATTTCCATTCTCTCCAATAATTTCTCCAAAAGATCGATATCCAAATAATATATATGTGAACCCATTCTCATCCAAGAGCTTCTAAATGCACTCCATTTATCTTTGCACGACCTCTTTCTCTCTACACCCACCACTAAACTTAAAAATTATAAAATTTATTATCTATACCCCCATAATATCTAAATTACCCTAACCTCAACTCCCTCTTTTCTCCTTATACCCCTTCCTCCCCCTCACTCTCTTCTCATTCACGGGATGCACTCTCTCCCTCTCATTCTCTTATGTTTTGCCGTAGTTTTTTAGATTTTTTTTTGTTATTGGAGGCATTCTATGGTGGTCGGGTTGGCCTCAAAATGGGTTGAAGGGGCTAAAGCGGTCAAATAGAGGCATTCTATATCCCTCTCTCCCTTAACCCCAATTTTTTTTTTATTTCGTGTTTGTGCGGCTTTGAAAAGCCAAACAAAATTAAACTGTTCGGCAACCCAAGGCCGAATAAATCGCAACGCAACTGCTTCAAAGTGATGAAAAAACTTTCCTAAATGTACCTTCTCACTGCTAAAATTATCACAAACCACGATTTGCTTGCCCATTGCTCAAGAATGATAGATGAGTGAGTATAAGAGATGAATGGGATGAAGAGTAAGAGATGAATGAAAAGGAAAGTGAGCGATGAATATTGAGAGTACTAGTGAGTAAGTGTGAGAATGATTTTTGAAAACTGAGGGGAGAGTTGAGAGTTTGAGAGTTGGTGGGTGTAAAAAGAAATTGGGAGACTTGAGAGTTTATTAATTGTCCTCTTAGATAATTTACCACAAAGATTAATGGTAATAAAATAAAACTTAAAATGGTGGTTGTGTAAAGAGAAAGGGGGTGCATTTGTATCATGGGAGCTTCTAAATACACAACGAATTGGACTATTCACACACAAAAATTGTTTAAACTATTTTAATACATTTATATCCCTATATGGAAAAACCAAAAAAGGACAATCACTATCACAGTTGAACCTCTACTTTCTCTTTGCACACCCTCCCATTTCACTTTCACCCCCTCCCGGTTCACTTTCACCATTCCATTCCCATTACTCTTTTTCCTCCTATTCCACCGTCTCATTTATTCACTCTCATTCCCTTCTTCCTCCAATCTCATTCTTCCCTTCACATCACCATCTCTCCATTTATCACATTCTACTCTCCCAAAATTTTCCACCATTGTCAGACACTTTGACTTCTTAGTGAAACCTTATCATTTTTTTGTCTAATGGACGAGCAAACTAACAAGCAAAATGTAGTTTCCGAACATAATAGCAGTGAGAAGGTGAGTTTTTGTTGTTTTTTTTGGATTTCTGGCATTTTTCAAAGCATGTAAAGCCTTCTTTATTTTTTGTTGACGCGAAACATTCAGACTTTCAGTGCAGAACAAACTGCCAATGTTCAACCTCTTATAACTAAACATATCAATTTTGCTCAGTCGTATCTGGCTTAACAAAAAATTTATATTCAGCCGAATAGGGCCGAACGAAACGATTCTGTTCAGCCATATATTGTTGAACATAAAATGTTTGTTCAGCCAGATACTACCGAACAGTGGTAGTTTATTCTTAATTTAATACAAAATATGTTCCTCCATCCCCTCTAATCAATCAATGCTTTAATGTAGGATGTTGTGTCTACACAGTGTAGTCAAGTTAGCTCTGAATGCGTAGTGGACTATAGTCATGAATTTAACACTGAAGAGGTAAGAAATATAGTTGAATTATATTTAAAATGAACGTTATGAGTTATTATCATCTTATTTAATTCTATTATGTGCAGATATTCAACAGTCAGGAAGCATTAATCACGTGGGCTCGTGACGTTGGAAGAAGAAACGGATTTGTTATTGTCATTACGGTATCAAATGTGGGTGGGATTGGGAAAAAACCTAGAGTTATCCTTGCATGTGAAAGAAGTGGACACTATAGAAATTCGATGGCTAAGAAAGAGGGTCATGCTAAAAAGAAGATCAAGAAGATAGGTTCAAAGAAATGTGGATGCCCATATTCATTAAAGGCAAGAAGTTGGGCACACGTGATGATTGGATATTGGAAGTTATGTGTGGTGTGCATAATCATCCGGCTGCAGAATATCTAGAGGGACACTCATTTGCAGGGAGACTGTCAGAGGACGAAACAAAGAGCATGGTTCAACCAAAGGAGATTTTGATTACAATGAAGCAAAGAAATAATTTAAATGTAAGCACAATGAAGACTATCTACAATGCACATTATAAGCAAAAAATCGCCGAGTGGGGTGGGAGAAGTCAGATGCAACAACTCTTGGGAAAGTTAGCGGAGCATAATTACATTGAATGGCATAGGATGTGTGACAATAGTGAGACGGTTACTGATTTGTTTCGGATGCACCCTACTAGCTTAGACTTGTTGCGTGCTTTTCCGTATGTTTTGATAATGGATTGCACATACAAGACCAATTGGTACCGCATGCCCCTATTGGAGATTGTCGGAGTGACATCTATTTAAATGACTTTTTCGGTTTGCTTTGCATACCTTCAAGCATAATGCGGAGATAACTATGCATGGGCATTAGGTGTATTGCGTAGTATAATTGGTGATGGTCTTGTTCCTAATGTTATCGTCACAGACAAAGAGATGACACTTATGAAAGCTATAAATATGGTTTTTCCTGATGCTACAAATTTTTTATGCATATGGCACATCAGTAAAAATGTATTAGCGAGATGCAAGAAGTTGTTTGAAACTAAGGAAAAATGGGACAAGTTTAATATGTGTTGGAATATGTTGGTGTCTTCCTCTATAGAAGAAGAGTACATTCAACACCTTTTTAATGATGAATAACACTTTCAGCATTTATCCAGAAGCACTTCAGTACGTGAAATGCAGTTGGTTAGATACATACGGAGAAAGATTCGTGTCTGCATGGACTGATAGATATATCCATTTGGGGAATACTACAACGAACAGGTAACCGGAATACTTACTACAAATATTTAATAATAATAACTACCTGGTCAATTATTTATCCTTGTACCATATGTTTTCTTGATAGGGCCGAGACTGCACATGCACAATTGAAGAGGCAACTTGAATCAAGCCAAGGCAACTTTGAATCGAATTGGACAAAGATACACGATTTGCTTGAATTGCAGCATACAAGCATTAAAGCATCATTTGAGAAATGCAAGACAATTGTTCAACACAATTTTAAGCCATCAGAATTTAAAGAGCTTAGTGGTAACATATCTAGAAAAGTATTGGAGAAAATATTAGCATAAATGTAAGACCCCGACTCCTAATTTTCGGGATTAGTGTGTTTTTAGCCGTGGTTTAGTTTCTAAGTAAGATTTGAGCCTAATTGAGTTAGATTGTGGTTTAGAATGGTTTTCCATAGCTTTGGGGAATTTTGAGAGCGGTTGGACACGGTCTGACAGCTCGAGGATGCCTTGGGCTGTACGTGTAAGCGTAAGGATTGTTCTTGATTTTGAAAAATTACAATTTTGGTTTCTTCTGATAGGTCAAATTAGATCCAACAACTTTTGTGTTTAGACCTACCCCATTCGAAACTCAGAAAATCAGTTTTTCAACCCGAGGGGCAAAACAGTCTTTTCACATTTAAATCTGAGCCCAGATTTCGAAATTTCAGAACCATGCCAAAAATAAACTTTTTGAAAACTAGATTTTATAAGGATCATTTTAGTCTTCTTCGTCGATTTCATCCGAGGCACAGAAAGCCCAGTTCTAAGTCCATGAAGAGTTTTAAGTTGTGGGCCCCATGATTATCACTTTATATAAGCCCCACCTTCCATCTCTTCTCTCCATTCTCTTCCCCAACGAGAGTGAGTTGCAGGGGCTCCCAGCTGAGCCTTATTCCTCTCCTTCCTTGCTTCTCCCTCCACCAAATCAACCATGATTCATCACCGTTTGAAAATCCGATTTCGCCATTGTGTTCCCCACCTTCCAAGCTCTCCCTAGACCCCATTTTCGTGTGAAGAGAAGCTGGACAGCCCTTCGTTTGAGCAGTTCCTTGCTGGTTGGAGATGCTACAGGTAAGACCTCCCTTTCATTTCTTTATATGAGGTAGGGCAGCCCCTAGGGAGCCTTGATTTCAACATGCAAGCTCTAACTCTAACTCTTTCCTAGATTCCAAATTTTGAGCCACTTTTTGAGTATGTTTTGGGGGTCTTTGTTTCATAGGTGTGCTTGTGTCCAATTGGTGAGATTTCTGAGTAATCTTGGAGTGCTAGAGACAAAGGCAAGTGATCAACTTAGCTCTTCTTATGCATGCAATGTTTTAATGGGTTCAGCTGTGTTAAAAATTTAAATTTCTGCAGGTTTTAGTGTTCTATTCATGTGCAGATTTCGGCAATGTTTTAATGGGTTCAGCTGTGTTAAAAATTTAAATTTCTGCAGATTTTAGTGTTCTATTCATGTGCAGATTTCTGCAATGTTTTAATGGGTTCAGCTGTGTTAAAAATTTAAATTTCTGCAGGTTTTAGTGTTCTATTCATGTGCAGATTTCTGCAATGTTTTAATGGGTTCAGCTGTGTTAAAAATTTAAATTTCTGCAGGTTTTAGTGTTCTATTCATGTGCAGATTTCTGCAATGTTTTAATGGGTTCAGCTGTGTTAAAAATTTAAATTTCTGCAGGTTTTAGTGTTCTATTCATGTGCAGATTTCTGCAATGTTTTAATGGGTTCAGCTGTGTTAAAACTTTAAATTTCTGCAGGTTTTAGTGTTCTATTCATGTGCAGATTTCTGCAATGTTTTAATGGGTTCAGCTGTGTTAAAAATTTAAATTTCTGCAGGTTTTAGTGTTCTATTCATGTGCAGATTTCTGCAATGTTTTAATGGGTTCAGCTGTGTTAAAAATTTAAATTTCTGCAGGTTTTAGTGTTCTATTCATTTGCAGGTTTCTGCAATGTTTTAATGGGTTCAGCTGTGTTAAAATTTTAAATTTTTGCAGGTTCTAGTGTTCTATTCATGTGGAGATTTCTGCAATGTTTTAATGTTTCAGCTAGATTCAGAACTCTGCAATTGTTTTAATGTTTCAGCTAGACTCAGATTTCTGGAGTTGATTTAATGTTTCAGTTATGTGAAAAATTCTGCACTGCTGAAATTCAGAATTCTGCACTGCTGAAATTAGTTGTTTCCTGCATTGATCTATTGGATTCAAATCTGAACCTGTTTTCAAAAAAGAAATTCTGGTTTCAAATATGTTGTTTCCTGCAATTGCATTCAAATCTGAAATTGTTTTGTTGAAATTCTGATTTGAGATATGTTGTTTCCAGCATTGTTTTATTTGGTTATGAAAGTATGAATTCGAATAATTTTTGAAATTCTGTATTTTTCACTGGTGTTGAGTCTTAGATGTTATTTGTTAATGGATATTGGAGTTCTATATACCGTTGGAAAGCTCTCGAAGCAAGGAATCCAATGGTATACTATGCTTAATGATCAAAGGCTGACAAAGAAAGTGGATATTTTGATCAACGAAAAACTAGAATATGTTGAGGGGCTTTTGTCTTGATATTGTGTACTTGGAAATCTGAAATGTTGTTTACCTTCAGGGGCACCAATCCGCTTTTAATTTCAACATTTGGGTTTCAATTACACAAGAATCGAATGAAGGGCCTTAGCATATACTTGAAAGTCTGTTTTCAGAAACTTAGTCTTGACATGAAGAATATTACTTTGCACTTGTTTTGACTTACAAGCGTTGGTTTTGTCTTGGATCTCGTTTTGTACTTGCTTTGACTTACAAGCATTGGTTTCGTTCGGGTATTGTTTTGCACTTGTTTTGACTTGCAAGTATCAGTTTTGTTTTGGGTATTGCTTTGCACTTGTTTTGAGTTACAAGTATCAGCTTTGTTTCAAATTGTTTTAAGAACCCAAAAAGGGGACTACTTATTGTGCTTCGACATGCTTATAGCTTATGCTAACTTGTTTTGTCTTATGTGCACCGTCCACCCCGTGTGGTCGATGAGGGAAATGTGAGACCTTGGTTCGGGCGGCACCCTTAACCACGGGGCGTAGCGTGTCAACCACGGGCCTCAAACGGCGAGTCTCCATTAGTTTTGAGCATTCAAATACGAGAACTTGGTCCGGGCAGCACCCTTAACCACGGGGCGTAGCGTGTCAACCACGGGCCTCAAACGGCGAGTCTCCATTAGTTTTGTGCATTCATGAATTCCGTTGAATACCACTGAGCTTGGACTGCCCTCTCAGTCTGATCCACTAGTTAGGGGGTCCTTAAACATAAGGACTGTCTGCAGATAAGTCATGTATTTATACACATTTTTGTTTTGTTCCGGTTCCGCGGCGCCTTGTGTGGCTCGGGCTTTCGTTTCGTTTCGCCTGTCTTGCTTTGTCTTTGCTTGCTCTTGTCATCATGTATGACGGAGAAAGGATGAGCTCAATGTGGATTTACGAATCATGATGTTTTCTCATAATCATGCTAGCTTTGTCTTGCATTTTGTTGATGTACTATTTGAAAATTTATTAAATGTTTTAAACGCTAGACCACATGTACTCATGCTACTTTTGCCTCATATCTCGTCCGTGGACTTTTGTTTTCTTGAAGTGTATATCGTTCAAGCATCGTTTCAAGTTTGTAAACAGTTTTAAATTCAGTATATGGTTTCTTATAAATTTTAAATGATTCATACTCATGCTTAAATTGATCACCTGCCAGACCGTCGTGTCTGACCTTGTTTGTTTGGTGCCTTAGGTAGCAGGTTCACGCCTTGAGCTAGTACGTGTGCGGATGGCTGTAGAGCCACTAGTTTTGCTGGTTGTTGTTTCAGTGATGTCATACAGACGTCGTGCTTGACTCCGGAGATACATTATACACCTGGGTAGTATTTGTTCTTAGCTTGTTATTTTGTAAGGCTTTTGTTAGCCTTTTCTTTTGGGATTGTAATTAATGCACTTGTTAAATTATAACTTGAATATTCTTAGGTATTGATAATCCTATCACTGTCAGCTCTGTATATTTTGGTATCATGTTTTGTTCTAGTCTGAGTATGATTATGCTATGATAGCTTTATGCTGACGGGTTAAGTGCGACACGGAACCCGATGGCCACGGGCTTCGGGTCGCAATGCCACGTAAGCTTCCGCGAAATGTTCTTGATGTGTTTGGAAATTTTGCCTTCCTCACACACGCGGATCCCGAGGAGAAATATATTTATCACTTACTCCCCAATTCGCGTTCCCGAGGTCGGACCGCTGCAGGGATCCGGGTTCGGGGCCGCGACAATAAACAAATAGAGCCAATGTTGTTGGTATTGACCACAAAACATGTGGGTGCGTCATAAGATGCACACACGGTTTACCATGTGCACGTGAGATTGCATACTACATTATTGAAGGACGGCCAATTCCACTCAATTGTGTACATCCTCATGGTGCAAGCTTGATTTGTTGTCTATCTGTGCACCCAAAAGCATTGGTATGGAGTTGGATTGTAAGCCTGAATTAGAGTTATTTACCCAACGGTTCAATGAATATGATGATACAAGAAAGTTGCAACTTTTAAAGAAGTTGAGAGAGTTAGTAAGCCCAGACAACACATTCTTAATAGAACTAGAAGTTAAATCAAGAACTCGAGGTAGACCACCTCTAAAGGTTGATACTAGTACCAAACGTGAGCTGAGCCAAGTTCTTTTGAGTTGGTACAGTCTGCCAAAGATAGTAACTCTCCTATATCCACCTCACCATTGCCAGCTCTTGCTGCTTCAACATCTTTGGGATACAAACCAAAAAGAAAAGAAAAGGAGAAGGTGATTCGGGCTAGATCAACGAGGCCTGTTTCTCATATAGAATCATTTCCAGAGGGATTGAGGCCTTATATACGTCATATAAAGGATGCTGCAGCTGATGGTAATTGTGGCTTCAGAGCCATTGCAGGTTTGGTTGGACTCACTGAAGATGGATGGGCACAGGTTATGATAGATATACTAGACGAGTTGGTTGCTCATGAGGATCAATACAAGCAGTTATATGGGGCGGAGAGTAGGGTTCAAGAACTTATTAAGACATTATTATATTTAGAGGATCACCCACCCATCAGCATTGGATGACTATGCCGGACATGGGACATCTTATATTATCTCGTTATAATGTTGTTTTATACTACTTGAGCATGAAACAATGTCTTACTTTCTGCCACTCAGGTCAGTACCATTGCCATATGCCTTTCGCGGGGAGATTGCAATATGTTTTGTTAATGACAATCATTTTGTTGAGGTATTGCCCCTTTCTTTTTTCATTATACATTATTAGCTCAAAAATTATGTTATTTACTAACAAATTCTTTCTTTCTTTTTTTTTGGTATTCTTGGTCCCAAGTCATCATACTCCGCCGATTGCAAACAAGTGGCGACAGTTTCATCATTCCCGTGCCCAAGGATGGGAAACCACGTACTATTACCGGATACAACGTTTCAAAGAAATTGTCACTTCTGACGTAGCCACATGTGAGAGATGATAGAGTTGGAATGAGGCAATCACTTCTGATGTAGCCATTTGTATGGCGATCTTATTTTTGTTGTTAATGATGTAGCCATTTGTTTGGCGATCTTATTTTTACTTTTAATGATGTAGCCACCTGTATGGTGATGACATGTTGTATTAAACTCATCTTTTTTTGAATGGAAATCTTACTTTTCTTTTGATATACAAGCATCAAAATATATAACATCCGTGGAAGTTTCAACTACTTTAAACCGTATTAAATTGAAACATTTCATCATCCAATTGCTTATAAAATATAATCCACCCTACAAAATCCATCCACCTTTCAACAAAATTCAACCCTTCAATTTCTACTACCACGCCTATTGTCTCTGCGTGTGTAAGTAACCGATGTGAAACGGGGCTCCGAACGGTACGTTGGACTTCTTCTATGGAAGCTCTCCGCAACAATCTGCAAATCTGATCAATAGAAGTGTAAAGCATGTCCGGATCGTCGATGCACTCTTCATAACCCCTCTGAATGATTGAACCCGCAATAATTAGAGCATTCTCATTCCGCTGCATTTAGACATGTCAAAAGTAAATAAATTAAGAATAATTCATTTGTATGGAACAAGTGTACATTCATAAATGATTGAGATGAGGGATTAACCATACTAGCTGATAGTCGATGGATACTGAAAACTCTGAATCATGATCACGTGGAACAAAAGTAGAGCGATGAGCCGCATTTTGGACTATAATATGTGTAACTCGTGAGTACCATTCCATGTAACCGGGTATGCAATCAGCCGGATGTCTCACTAGCAGACCTCGCTCGCAGGGAGAAAGTACGTGATTGTGCCACCTCTCCCAAATTTGATCCAAATAACCATAAGCAATATGGTACTACGCTGCAGTTGGCTCTCATGTAGCACGGATCGGAGCTAAGGGTGCGGGTGGAATACTCTGAATCCTACCGAACTGCCACGATACCCTGTTCGGATGATACGGCTCGACGACATCCATACACTTTATGCACCCACTATAAAAGGCAACCTCATGAAATGGATGGTGGTGCATAATACGATTATATGGATCCCAAGTAACCTGCAAACATGAAAACAAGTGTACCATATTAATTAACATAATATGAAAACAATGAGAATAATAACAACATTTATTATTACACTATCAGTGCTCATCATGTCAATCTTCTCCCGTAATGTCTGCAAGGTTGACATTGCCACTCCAGACTCCCTGCGAGGAATCCAACGGTGCACTCGGGGCTGGCTCTCAGAATATTGGAGGTTGGGATTTGGTATAATATCTTCAAAATGCTCATAAACCCATGCTTCGAGTAGTGTCAAATAGCCAGTAATCTGACGGACTCCATAGCGGCTTGCTAATCCTAACTGGCAATACAAGTATGCCAATGCAGCAGCACCCCATGCATATGAGCAGACAATATCCAGGTCCATCAAAAGTGTAAGATAAATGATCGGAACTCGTACTGCACTCTTGTTCGTAAACAGTGTACAGCCTAATAAATACAACAAGTAAGCTCTGGTTGCACACATGACCATCTCCTCTAGATGTGCATCAGAAACGTCTGAAAATCTACTCCTTAGCCATTCCATCCTTACTGATTGACCCCGGGTTGAGACTAGTTCATCATGTGCCTCTTCCGGTTCAACTCCTAGTGCAGACACTAGTAATGACTGAGCATCAGCAAATGTCAATCTAGCATTATACGAAACAGACCAGCCTATGACTGGGATCCGAAGAATGGCTGCAACATCATCCAACGTAATGGTCATCTCTCCAAATGGTAAGTGAAATGTGTTTGTTTCAGGCTGCCGCCTTTCAACAAAACTTGCCACAACAATTTTACTCACATATTGATAAGATGAGGTCAATAGTGGAGTCAATCTAGATCTGGCGACCAACTCTTTAAATCTATAATTTTGCACTCCTTCAACATTCAATGCCCACAGACTCACTTTTCCACCATGACTCAAGCACCTAAGTGGGGGGCGCCCCTGCATTAACATATAAAATATGTTGAAAAAAATAATAATTAATTAATCATAATATAACCAATCTGACAAACCTCATCCTACCAAATATATGCAGCTATATGTGTATGGAAACTAGACAATAATGAAGTGTTTGCTAGATCGTCAGGAATTGGTTCAGTCATTCATTCTACAGCACTTTCATTACAACTTGCATCCTCATGTCCCTCTTCCATCTGGGGCGTCCAGGACATCTAGTTCTTTAGGAACATCATCAACTCTTCTTGCAAGACGCCTCCTGTTAGAAGCTGTCGGTCGAACTCTAGGTCCATTGCCCCTATCCATATCTGAAATATAGCGTCAACCATTAAGAACAATAAATTAAACATTTAATACAAAAAAAAAAAATTGCACTGTGTAACAGATCCACTTTGTTCATCCTTGAGAGGCTGAACAGACTGCTCAAGGATGAATAGACTGGGTTTGTTCAGCCCATTAGGGCTGAATGTATTAGACTTGTTCAGTCTATTAGGGCCGAACAGAGTGGTTCTGTTCAGCCCTAAGAGGCTGAACGGCGTGATCTGACCATCATTTGCATTTGGATGTTATTGTTGACTAAATATCCTGCCAGTAGCCATCATGCAATGTATATTTTATTTCTTTTACCTTTTGTTGGGCTCCATGTTTCTTTCAGCCTAAACATGGATACATCTCCGGTATATAAAATGCATAACGAGATTCAAAAGGACTATTGGCATAGCATGATCCTCAAAAGGATAAAATGCGTCAGAAATGATGGCAAGTAATAACGATGGACAGTTGGCCATCATGATCATTAGAAGATGAAAACAGAAGATGCAAAAGGCGATCACAGACTAGAAGCCACAAGGGTATTCTAGTAGAAGGGAGAAGGGATGGAGGAGTAACTCCCGATACAGATAGAAATGATGAAGAATAAATGGAGGAAAAGAGATATTACTGATTGGAAGGAGAAGGGCTCTAAACGTCCATCGACAATGGCAGGAGAGGCTCCAAACGTCCGTCGACAATGGCAGGAGAGGCTCCAAGCGTTCTGAGTGCAGAGAGAAAAGGAATTTGGGCATTTTAGATGTGTTTTGTGGGTGTGGAAAGGAAAATTCGAATTTTAAATTTTTTATACCGTGTGTGGATAGAATCCATGTGTGACTAGTCCAATTGGCTGTTTATTTAGAAGCTTGAAGCAAAAGACAAAAACATCCTCGTTAATTTGAGAATTTTACAATGGAACAAAAGGGGTAAAAGAAGGACACATAGAAATCGTATTTGTAGGTCTGCCCAAAGACCTTCTAGACAATTCGATAGATTGATATAGGCTTCTTCTGTCTTACAGTTTCGCTCTCATTCTGCCTCCTTTTCTCTCTCGGGCTTTCTTCCTCTTCCCCCCAAAATACAACAAAAGCAGTCATCTTTGCACAGAGAGAGTATAGAGAGGAGAGCAATGGCTGCGGCTGCAACTGCAAATGCAAGTGGTTCGGTGGTCCCTCGAAACCGAAACGGGCCGGGGGGGAGGAATGGTCCTGTGGACGACGACAGCCTGGTGTTCGAGACGAGCCCCGGCGTCGAAGCCGTAACGAGCTTCGACCAGATGGGGATCCGAGACGACCTCCTCCGCGGCATCTACGCCTATGGATTCGAGAAGCCCTCCGCCATCCAGCAGAGAGCCGTCATGCCCATCATCAATGGTCGAGATGTCATCGCCCAGGCACAGTCCGGCACCGGTAAAACCTCCATGATTGCTCTCACCGTCTGCCAGATGATCGACACCTCTACCCGAGAGTACTACGCTTCTCCCTTCTTTCTTTCTCTCTATCTGTCTTTGTATTCATATTCATGATGATGTGTTTTGTTTGTTTTACATCTGTCTATCTATCTCTCTCTCGGTTTGGGGGACATGAGAAACCCTCAAATCTCACCACCCAACTCCCTTAATTTTGGAGGTACTTAGCTTTTTGATTGAAATTAGGGTTTTGGGGTGTATTTGCTTGAACCCCAACTTTTATTTGACTTGATGATGTGTTCATTTTATATGTATATCTCTTGGGGGACATGAAAAACCCTCAAATTTCACCACCCACCTCCCTTATTTTGGATGCAATGAGATTTAAAAAAAAAAAAAAATTGAAATTAGGGTTTTGGTGGGTTTATTTGGTTGAGCCCAATCTTGTATTATCTTGTTTTGGGTTTGCTTTACGTTTTCATTGAAATTAGGGTTTTGGGGTGTATTTGGTTGAGCCCCAACTCGTATTATCTTGTTTTGGATGTGATTTGCATTTAAATTAGGGTTTTGGGGTTTATTTGGTTGCGCCCAGCTTGTATTATCTTGTTTCGGATGTGGTTTGCATTTTAATTAGGCTTTTGGGGTTTATTTGGTTGAGCCCCATCTTGTATTATCTTGTTTTGGTCGCGATTTGCTATTTGGTTGAGATTAGGGTTTTGGGATGTATCTGGTTGAACCCCAACTTGTATTTGACTCGATGATGTGTTTGTTTTACATGTATCTCTCTCTTGGGGGACATATCAAACCCTCAAAACTCATCATCCATCTCTCTTATTTTGGATGCAATTAGCTTTTATTATATTGGAATTAGGGTTTGTGGGTGTATTTGGTTGAGCCCCAACTTGTATCATCTTGTTTTGGATGTGATTAGCATTTTGATTGAAATTAGGGTTTTGGGGTGTATTTGGTTGTACCCCATCTTGTATTTGTATCCCTTGTAATTAGCTTGTTGATTGAAATTAGGTTTTTCCTTTTTCTGTGAATTCCTATCTGCAATAGATCATGATTATGATTCTCTAGGTCAACCTAATTATTTGTTTAGTGAGTCATTATGATTCTCCTATCAACCTGATTAGTTGTTCAGTGTGCTCGAGCCCGGCTCCTTTTGACCTCATTGGACCTAGACCTAACTCTATATCAGACAGACCAAAGTATGTTATAATTATACACTATACATTTTACTACATTATATAACTCTTTTCATGATATATATTTATATATAATATATGTAATTATACATTGAATACATTTTACACTCGGGTCAGTTCATTTGGGCCTCTTGGTAATTGGAGGGAACTCTATTTGAAGCATTTTTGGGCTTGTGCCTTGAGGCTTGCACCGGTCCAGGGCGTTCCGAAAAATGCCTTCCACCTCGTGCTTACCTTGAAGTCTTTAGGCCTGTGGAAAATTTCTCACCATATTGGGCATATTTGACGCATAAACCCAAAATGAAGAATGCATGCATTCTGTTATGCTCTATTCAGGGTCATATTCCCATTAGCACGTCTTGGTCTTAAGAAAATGGAGTGGCAGTCTGTAATTTTAAGAACTTAGTCTTTTCTTTCTGTTTTCTTTTCCAATTTTCTTCCAATTTAAGACTTTTGTGACTAGATTTAACTGAACTCAACACTAGTTAACTTATTGGAAGGCTTAAAACAGCCAAACCGGTACTATTTATATAATCCTTCCTTAATGTGATTATGCATTTAACTATTTATTGAAAAGGTGTGCTCAAGAAGCTTATCCATGCTTTGAACCTAACTCTTTTGGTAATTGTAACACGTAGCCTGATGCCTCAGCATTTTAAAACATTGATAATAGGTCCATTGACATCCCTAGAAACAAACATCCATTTTGTAGCTTTTCTTAAAGTGGAAAAAAAATGGACTGGGTGATGTTGCACTCCTGGAAAGGCCTAACGTCTATGATCTCCAGATGTGCAAGGATACAGAGGGACTGGTGTTTACGTAAAAATGATGTATCTGATACGAAGGAGATTTTCTCCTACAGGAATCCTGCATGGAAGCCGTGTTTGTGTGTGTGCGTGTTTATTTTTATTTTGGAGGGGAGGGCAATCCCACTTTGTGGATACTGGGGATTTAAAGTCCCGCCCCTCGTGGGGACACTAGTAGGTGGAAATTTGGCCCAAACATGATATGATATAGAGATGTTTCCAATTTTGAGGTATCCAGGTATCATATTTCAACATGATTGACATGGTCTCTGTAATTGATGAAACCATTATCCTCTTGTTCTAATACTTTTGAATTTTTTTTTAAAGAAGTATATATATCTTCTGCTGCTTGGTTCATTTCACTTTACTGCTTCTTTGAATCTTTTGCTTTTTTGTTTAACTACAGAAAGCCAGGTGACCTTTTGGTCCCTAGTGGTTGCTCACATTATTAATTTATTATTTCTAAATTTCGCTTTTGTAGGGTGCAGGCACTAATACTGTCACCTACGAGAGAACTTGCTTCACAAACTGAGAAAGTAATCCTAGCTATTGGTGATTTCATAAATGTGCAAGCTCATGCTTGCGTTGGTGGAAAGAGTATCGGAGAGGATATAAGGAAACTGGAGTATGGAGTTCATGTTGTGTCTGGAACTCCTGGTAGAGTTTGTGATATGATCAAGAGGAGAACATTGCGTACCAGAGCTATCAAATTACTTGTTCTTGTTAGTTCATATCCTCTCCTCTTTTATTTTATTTTATTAAGGGCATTTTTGGATGTATTGCAAAACCACATGGTGGAATAGTATGCATTCAATTGTTGCTGAATATTAAAATGACTGATTCTTGTGGTACTTCCGATATTATTAACGTGCTCATTAGAGGAGTTTTTCCATTATTGAGTAAGTTCATCTTTACCTTGACTTCATCATTCTGCAACAGGATGAATCTGATGAGATGTTGAGCCGAGGATTCAAGGATCAGATATATGATGTTTACAGATATCTGCCGCCAGAGCTTCAAGTATGTATTGAAATGCTAGAGATCAGGTTTAATAGTATGTTTTAATTGTTTATATGAAAAAATATATTTTAATTGATTGGTGGTGTGGTATCTCCCTATTCATAGAAACAACCTGGGATCAATCCCAGGCTTTGTTGGTCAGGGACTTGGGAAGGGTGTGTTAGTTAACCAGAGCAAAAAAACTGAAAAATTAGAAAATGATTGTATGTTAATTTATAGCGAAAACTGGTGTCATATTTGAGTCATCAATTCCTTCTAAATGTTAATATACCTAACTCAAAAAAGGTGTATACAGAGTTGTCTCATTGAGACCACTATATATATATCTGTGTATTGTGTGATTGAGTGCTGGGCACATGTATCAACATTGCTGGAAACCCTAGAAGTTCTCATGGCTGCATACTTACCGAAGTTGTCCTTGCTTTGCTTGCATCTCTCTATTACTCTTTTCTAACAATAAAAGGCTTCAATGACATTTTGATGACTTGGCTTTAACCTGCTATAAAATGGTTCTTCGTAGGCCCTGCTTCTATTTGCTGATTTACTGCTTTCTATGTCATTTTGTTGTATTGGTCTTTCTGCCATTGTCTCTGGGGGGAAAAACTGCAATGGTAGTGTGCTGTCCAAGTGACTGGTTTTGACATCATGAAGTTTTTATTTATTTATTTTTTTTTATTTTTGTTTTTTTTTATAGGTTGCGTTGATATCTGCCACCCTGCCTCATGAAATTTTGGAGATTACAAACAAGTTCATGACTGATCCAGTTAGGATACTTGTTAAGCGTGATGAATTGACGTTGGAGGTAATTTTTTCCCTCTTTCGACCTAATTCATACTTACTGGAACGAAACTTAACTATATATGCAATCTTCCTTATTCTGTGATCACAGGGCATCAAACAGTTCTTTGTTGCGGTTGAGAGAGAAGAATGGAAATTCGATACTCTGTGTGATCTTTATGATACGCTTACGATTACCCAAGCTGTTATTTTCTGCAACACGAAAAGAAAGGTGACTTGCTGCAACTCATCCCTTTGGTTTTCCAGTCATGCAGCTGATTCAGTTCTCTAAGAATGCACTTGAATAGTTTGGTCTTGTCCTTTTCTTTGAGAAGAAAATCTTTTGAACTGCCTAGCTAAGGGTGTCTAAATTTAAACTTGAGTGCAAGATATTCAAATTGCTTGGAAGGTGAGGATCAGAAATTACACATTGTGACTATTTTCTCCCATGTACGCTCTTATAATAATAATTTCCACTATAGAGCCTTGATTTGGCCTCTTTGAAATTTGTGAAAATAGTACCTCAGCTATTTAGATACCCAATTTTCACACTGCCCTAACATGCACTCGATTGTATCAAAATAACAAACATTCAAAAATTGCCACAAAATTTTATCTCCTCAACTAGGTTATCGATCCTTCTCTTATACCTCTGAGCTTCCTTGTAGGAATATACAACTAGGAAGTCCCTTCATCTTCGGGATTATCCTCAATATAGAAGTTTTATACAAAGATTGCAATGTAATTACACACACGTGGACTCCATCATATGTAGGTCCCAGATCACAGTTAATACCCCACCTCCCCCTCAAATTGATGATGTTGAATCAACCGGCATCAATTTGTCAACGAAGAATTGATGTCTGAGATGTGGAAGAGCTTTGGTGAAGATATCAATGATTTGAAGATCAGTAGTCACATGAGGAAGAGTAATGATCTTGTTACCAAAAGCTTCACAAATGTAATGACAGTCAACTTCAATATGCTTTTTTCTTTCCTGAAACACTAGATTCTCAACAATTCAAATAGAACTTGTGCTATCAACATGCTAAGTGGTAGCAATTTGTTGAGGGAAGCCGAGTTCATCTAGAAGACACCGTATCCAAACAACCTCAGAACAAGCCGACGACATAGAGTGATATTCTGCTTCAGTAGAGGATTTTGAAACTCTCCTATTTCTTATATTTCCAAGTGATGAGTTCATCTTCAAGATATACACACCATCTTGTTGTTGAACGACGAGTATCTAGGCATCCTGCCCAATTTGGGTGGGGAAAACCCAACGAAAGTATACTGGTGTATCAATGGAAAGTAGTTTGGTGGAGAAAACCAAGTTTTTAGTGTTGTTTTGGGTGTCCATCAACCCATCTTTTAAAGGGTACTCCCTAGATCAAATAGTGTATCAATGGAAAGAGCTGGCCTTCTTTTAAGCAGGCCTTAGGTGGTTGGTTTTGAGTTCTTGTATTTATTTTGGTTTCCTTTTCTCCTATTTCTCCTTGTCAGTAGTCATCTCTTGTACTGTTTGCTTTCATTAATCAAAGTAACCATTCAAAAAAAAGAAAAAAGAAAAAAAGTATTTGGACATCCTGCCCAATTTGAACCACAGTATGCCTTAAGGATTAAATTAGAATTAGCTGGAAAGAAAACTCCACGTTTCTGAGGCCCAAGTAGATAGCGAATGGTGCCCTTGACAGTTAAGATATGATGATGAAATGAGCTGAGTCATGAACTGACTGCCAAGATTAACAACATGCGAGATATTTGGTCTGGTGATTGTCAAGTCAATAAGACCGCCAACAAGTTTCCTGTAGATGGTAGATTATGCAAGAAGGTTTCCATCATCATTCCGGTATTTCACATTCAATTCTAATGGAGTATCAAGGGGAGTTGAATTTCACATTCAATTCATTCTGGTATTTGTGTAACCATCCATTGTGCCAATTATTTATCCCTTTGCGTACAGCAACACTTAAATTGGGTTTTGGTATTGTAAAACTTTTAGAAAGCGTTCTTATTTGAAATAGTTTCTGCTTCTTACTTATGGTTATCTAATTTTCTTCTTCTTCTTCTCCTTTTTTTTTTTGCTTGAAATGGTGACTCTATTCATTGCTCAAAATGAACTGTACAATATAAGAGAGAGATACTGAGCTCAAAAGAAGAAAAAAAAAACCCTCTAATTTTCTTCATTTGATCGACTTGAATATAGATTATCGATTCCTAAACATTTTCTTAAATTTGGGCAGGTGGATTGGTTGACAGAAAAGATGCGTAGCAATAATTTTACAGTCTCTTCCATGCATGGTGACATGCCTCAGAAAGAACGAGATGCAATAATGGCAGAGTTCCGATCGGGTACCACACGTGTTCTAATCACAACAGATGTGTGGGCAAGAGGTCTTGATGTTCAGCAGGCAAGTGACTTTAACCCCTGGGATAATAATGCACTTTGTTGTTTCTTTGGAGTATGCACATAGCTGAACTTTTCCTTTTGACATACTCGATGCAGTCAATAAATTTATTCTACCATGTGGGTTTGAGAAGATCTAGTCTCTGGTGAATTTTTCTTTGATAGACATGATTACATTAAAGGGATAAAAGCAAACCTTTTATCGCAGTTCCCTTTTGCCTCTCACTAGCGGATGAGTGATGGAAAATCTCTCTCTCTCTCTCTCTCTCTCTCTCTCTCTCTCTCTCTCTCTCTCTCTGTCCCTGTGTGTGTGTGTGTGTTGTGTGTGCGTGTGTGTGTGTTTCCTGATAAAGTTCTTGGAATCAAGAGAAAATTCTCCCCTACCAAAATTTGAGAAGATCAATCTATAACATTTGAGAAGTGGGTTTCTGCTGCTAGAATTCCCGAAGTATAGATAAAATTGTTTCTGCTGCCAAAAAGGGAAGAAAATAATGGTGCTGTTAGAAACTTCAGGCATTCTACTTGTAGAATTCCTGAAATCAGGAGAAAGTTTTCTTTGCTGTCCATGGTGTAGCCGGACCTGGGCCTTGGTCCAAGGTCAGGCATACAGTACAAATGCCCATTGCCATACTGGAAGGGGTATTTCCCAGGCTCATACCTGAACTCAGACTGTATATCCAAATCTGCATCAAGACCCAATTTAGATCCAAGTTCGTGCTATTTTTGTTTAGTGTACATTAAACATTTTGTATATACTTGAGGAATAAACCTTAAGCTGTTTCCTATAGTTGGTTTAGTTTGCAGTAAAGTATACATTTAGGCTCCTCCTTAAAAACACAATATAATAAATATATAAATGGGCAATGTTCTCATACGAGCGGACTGCATATTGCTTATTTGCAGTCCAGCTTGTGGGGCCCACTGCTGCAGGCCCTAGGGTTGGGGCTTCTTGGGGTTTCGGCTGTGACCAGTTGAGGGTTTTGAGGCGGTGGGGCTGGCTGCGAGTTGGAATAGGTGCCCACCTGGCTGCGATTCGGAATAGGTGATAGGATTGAGATGATGGGTTCGGTGGAGTGGAAGGTGGATTGGAAAGAGGCGATGAATGGATAGCAATTGGGTAGAATCCGATTAATCCGGCTATGGATTAATGGATAGGAATAGGTGCCCACCTGGCTGCGATTCGGAGTAGGTGATAGGATTGAGATGATGGGTTCGGTGGAGTGGAAGGTGGATTGGAAAGAGGCGATGAATGGATAGTAATTGGGTAGAATCCGATTAATCCGGCTATGGATCTTCAGCTTTGATACCAAGCTGATGCAGGCCCTATGGTTAGGACTTGCTTGGAAGTGCCGGAAAACAATAACGATACCGAAGCACATGTCCGCAAACACTATCACGACGCCTCCACAAAGACAAATCATTGAGGACGCACCTCAAAAGGGTTAAAACCCAATTCTATTAATCAATCAACTCTCTGAATATTTCATGTCTACAATGCCATATAAATAAGAAATCAATCTTAAGGGCTAAGAAACCTAAACAAACTAGAATCCTATCCTAATTACAACTCATTAAAATAGAACTAATAACTAATAACAATTAATTAGATAAAATAAGAAAATCCCTAAACTATCTTGGGCCCTACATGTGGCCTTTGAGGTCTATCCTGCATCACCCACTTAGACTTCTTATTAGTGGGGGTGGGGTACATGGAAAGGTCACCTTATGGATAAGGGTCAACAAAAATAATCAGCCCCATCAGATCATCATAATCCTTGATTTATTAGTTTTTATGTTTAGTGGTTTTTTAACCATAAGTGTCTTTGAGATTCAATCCATCGGTGGATAAAGGTTTGATGAGAGTGAAATTGGACCCGGGGCCAGGTCAAGGGCCTGCACTGTTTAGGTGTGCCAAGTAGGCCCCACAGAGGTGGACTGAATATGCTGTAGCTCATAGGAGAACAATTCTCATATATAAATATAATTGCTTTTAGGCCATTTGGGTATCAGGTTCCATGGCTATGAACCCCAAGGAGCCATATTGGGCCCCTGTCTATGGACCCAAGCATAAAATGGGTCCAAATCCTTTTCTCCAAGCCAGATCCTCCAGGTATTCTCGTAATTCTTTCTTCCCTAATGATATTTTAAATTTCTATCATCCCTGTTTTTGGAATTACTGCTATTTAGCCAAGTGGTGTAACTAGAAACTGTTTTCATTTATCTGCCTTATTGCTGGATGCAGAATTTAGCTTGGCTTGCCTTGTATGTATCTTAACTACTACATGTAAGAAAAGAAAAGCCAAATCTCGACCAAAGACGGTTTTTTGTAAATTTACAAACACCACCCTTATTGTTCACTTTTGTCTGAATGTTGCAATTTTGCTACTACTATTGAATGCTGTTTTCCTTGTTCCATTGCCTCAGGTGTCTCTGGTGATCAACTATGATCTTCCTAACAATCGAGAGCTTTACATTCATCGGATAGGTCGCTCTGGCCGTTTTGGGCGTAAGGTATATGAAAGATGTGGCTTGAATGTGAAATGAAAATATAAAGAAAATCGTCTTTCTCAATCAATCATCATATAACGGTATTTTGAAAATGTTGATCCCACCACCTTCTTTGTGAGAATTACATAAATACTTAATGTCCCTTATGATTCTTGCTATGATATTGACTTCCTATCACTTCCTGCAAAATCTAATTTCATATGCATGCCTTTTCACCTCAATATGGCCTGCTGGTATGTTTCCAAGAATTAGGATGAGGATTCAGGAATCTTCTCATTTTATTATGTGGAAGCAACGCAGCGTGCATTTCCCATCTTTAAAAGTTATCCAAGATGGTGATGGATGAGGAGAATACCTCTATACATCTCATTCCTTTCATGGATGGATCAACCATCCACATTTTTCGTTTCATGTAAACCGGCTGTTTGTTTTCACCTCATTTCAACGCTTAACACGGTCATCATCAATTTAAAGATGTTCTACCATTGTTCATCATAGAAGTGCTAAAAAATGAGTCTTCCCACTGTTGGTGAGATGACTCTGTTGTGATATTAAACTGACTCAAATCTTTTTTCTTTTTTTTTTTTCTATGGCTGATGGCTTGTAGGGTGTGGCAATCAACTTTGTGCGCAGTGATGATATCAGGATTCTAAGAGATATAGAACAGTATTACAGTACACAAATTGATGAAATGCCGATGAATGTAGCTGATCTTATATGAGATCCAATCGATGCTTTTCTTTTGGAAATGAGTTTGTTATTCAGCTGAGGCACGGAGAGCCCATGTGACGATGCTTTGAGCTTCTGGTGTGATATTTCACGTGAGATTTGACTGTGGACGCATATATATTCAGAGATTTGAAGGCTGCTGATTTTCTGTAGTGAAAAATGCTAGACTGACGTTTGCTGGGTCCTTGGAATGATGTCTTCTGAAGATTTAAACTGGGTTTCCTTGTTTGATATATTATCAGCCATAAGCTGGATGTTTCTGTTGCCATTGTTGCCTTTGAAAAATACTAACATGCTTTTGAAAATATTGTTATTTTAATTTGCGCAATTAATCTATGATAACCTGAATTGATTTGATGATAAGTAGATATACCCAGGTAAGACCCTCCAGGAGTGTAGTTACATCGATTTGAGGAGTTCAAATTAATGCAGTTGTACTTTTTGACGTGATGATTTCTGCAGTCAATGTTGACTGGGGAAGGATGCGCATGATATGAGGCAGTGGAAAGAAAAGGCAGCATTACCAGTTACCACTGCTTGGAGGAAATTAGAATTTGGCACATGTAGGACCTTATTAATCCTTGGTATCCAATAAGTTACTGTTTGCCTGGACCTAGCGCTGTCTTGACAGTTCTTATATGGTACTTTGAAATTTCCAGTTCATTTTGCATCTTGTTTTGGTGCGTTCATTCTTATCAGGGCCGACTGCAGCTGGATGGATGCTTCACGCTAGTCTCGTGATTACAATTTCAGAGCATTCCCATCATGTGGAATGCTAATAAAAATTCCAAACCAGATCTTTGATTATTAATTGCTTAAAATCCCAGTGCATTTTTGTTTGCATAAGAGTACATAGGCATTGAATACATAGGAGTGAGCTCCATCGAGAAATTATTATATGGGTGAGGTGTGTGATATGAGGTGATGGGGCATTGAATTATTGGAATTTAAGGTCAAATGAGATCCATCCAGAAATTATTATATGTGTGAGGTGTGAATGATATGAGGTGATTAGGCATGTCAATGGGATGGGCTGGGCTTGAGCATGGGTCGTCCAATTTTGTCCCGAATATTGGACGAGCCTGTCGGGATTGTCTAATCTTGGTTCTAAATTGAGCATCTCGTACCGGCTCGAGCTAGGCCTGGGCTTTGGCACTTTCATTAATGAAGACGTATTCTTTCTTCTTAATAGGTGAAGTTCTGTTACTATAGATCATAATGATGGCATAATGATGGGCGGACCGAGTTTTAGCTTGATCAAATTTCAAAAGCTCTAGATACTAGATATTAGATATTAGATATTAAGTTTTTAAAATGAAGGGTGATAAATCTATCAAAAATATCAAACCTAAACTCAATAGTGGATCTAGTCCCCGTATCAAATTGAGTCTACTTCCAATTCATCATGTGGGTTTTTGGTGTGGAGTGGAAGTGATTAAGTTCACAAGAAATGATGGATGGAAGAGACATTTTGGAGGGAGTTTTTGGAGGGTTTCCATTGAAATATAAAAAAATTAGTAAAATAACATTGCGGGTGGGTCGGGCTGGGCATGCTCTGCCCATTCCTAGTCCCATTTTGACCCGGCTTTCAAATAATTGTCAAAGCCCAGCCCGTTGGGCTCAATTTTTTTTAAACGCCCTATGTTTTTGGGCATGGGCCGGGCCGGGTACCCATTTCAACGGGCGAAATTGATAGGCCTAGAGGTGATGGGCGAAAGATATAAGGTGAGGATGTAGATACGACTTTGATTTTCTTATGATTTGAATTACTAGGTTGATTATTAAGAGTAGTCATTCCCTTCTTCCCTTAGATTCAGTTTCTGGTAGTCTTATTTGTGGCCATTAATATGAAATGAACAATTCTAGAGCTCCTGGACCCAACGGATGCAACGCAATGTTTTGTAAACCTTCTGCCAAACTTGTGTTGATGATTTGATTCGCATGGTCACAGGTTTTTTCAACATAATGCAGTCCCTCCAGATGTCACGCACACATTGTCCTTATCCCAAAATCAGAAAATGCAAAATGACTCCAATTATAGACCGATAAGCTTATGCAACGTGACATTCAAAATCATTGCCTAGATTTTAATTGTAGAGACTATGACCTATGATCCCATCACTCATATCACAAACCTAGAATGTGTTTGTATCAGGCAGACGAGCATCAGATCAATATATTTCATGGCATCAAAAGAAACCATGCATTTAATGTCACGACCATCTTGGAGAAAAACCCATTGCTGTGGTTAAGTGGACATAGTTAAGGCTTCAGATACACTGACTAGATTGGAAGTTTTTTGGCACAGTCCCTCAAGCTTTCGGATTTGATGACTTACTTTTAGTGTGAATCATAAACTGAAAATTGGCTGTCAGTCCACTCACACAAATCAGTTAATGCCTCACACAATGGACCACAAAACTGTAATTATATGCGGGAAGACGAATCCTAATTCAGCCGCACTATCCATCCCAAGTTTTTGGTTTTCCATGCAAGCACTGGCAACAAAGATATCAAAACTAAAGACATCAATAAACAATCGGTTCACATGGCTTTCAGTTTCTACTGCTTCCACTTCCAGGATACTTCAGGCTAGAATTTTCATGGTTAACACAATCCATACATTACTAATCATATGTATTAATAGTAAGCTCAATCCTGACGAGACCAACTTCTATTGTAATAAAACTTGCGGAGTTGATATACAACGGTAGAACAGCCCTGAATTTCAATGTATAGGCCCACTGTGGAGTTCCACTTATCTATTTAGAGAGAGCCTTAGTGAGGCACTCAAGGGGATTTGAATTCCGAGCTCGATCACTTGTATGCCCTCTGATAGGCATGCCATTTCGTGGGTGAATTCACGAGTTTAGATCTTTTGAGGCTTTGGGTTAGATCAATATTAAGTTGAAGGAGTGGAACTCCACAATGGGCACTTACTGAAAATTAGAGTAACTCAAAATAGATTATCATCAAGTCTATAGGGTATTATTTCATATTTGTAACATGTGTGGAGTAATAAAGAATAAAGTGGAGGTTAAATTACGGAAAAAGTAAAAAACTAAGGCGATAGAGTAAAAAGTGCCTTTTCTCGTAAGTTTATTTCATCATTAACCGGTACTTTTATTTCATCTTTACTAATCCTTTTGCATAAACAAATAGAATCAGATGGAAAGGTAAACGTGTGAAACTCCCGAAAGTGACCCAAAATAAATAGATATAGGCTGAGATGATGGTGATGATATCAATATTTTGTACCTTAGATCGTTTCCTTTTGGTCCCAATCATGCATGCACGAATTGAGAGAGGTCAATCTCAAACAACATTGTTGGAAAGATAGGAAACAGTGGGATAAGACAATGGTGGTGATGATGATGAAAGTTATATGGACCTAGAAGTTCAATATTATTTGTGATTTGATCCAATGGTGATCATTGTATAACTATGTCGAGTGCCAAATATCAAGGGAAGAGTGAATGTGTTCGTGAGCAAATTTTTCATAGATAGCTCCTCTTAATGGAATAAAAATGACCTACAAAACCTAGGATTGATGTAGTCTTAGCCCTTATTCTAACTCTTTTCAATCCAAATTCCAAAGACAAGATCTCAACGGAGCTTAGGGCTGGCCCATCTGAGCCCAACTCATGCCCGGTTCACATTTTGCCAGATTTGGAATATGTTTAGAGACATGTAGGCTGGATCCATAATTAAATCTCAAGCCAATTATCTTAATGGGTTAACCCATGTATGCTTAAAGACCCAGCCCAGCCCAACATTTTTAGCAGAAAATTATTTACTTGTTTATCACTGGGTCAAGGTTGGGCCTAGCTCTTAGGCCAATGGACTGGATCCAAGTAGGGTTACAAATGGAAGGGTTCCGGGTCGGAACCATATTGGATCCGGACCTATTTCTAAATAACAGTTCCAGTTTCGGGTCCAGTTTTGACTCGAAACCTATTTTGTTGTTTCCAAACCCAGTTCCGATAGGAAAACCCGGATCCAGTTTTGGAATCGAGTCCACCTAAAGGACTATAATATAATTTCAAAACCAGTTCTAATTTCTCTACATGTTTTTATTTTTTTCTTAAACTAAGAATATCACTCAACTTATAACAATGCATCAAGTCTACGACCTCCAATATTATATTTAAAATGTCCAAAAAAAAGTTAGTTTTGAGGTACAATTTGCAATATCAAAAACTCATATGCTGGATACTGGGTCCACGGGTTGGAACCTGTACAAACCCAGAATGGGACACATTTATCAATCGGAACCTAAATAGGGTTCCAGACCCGAATTTTTGCTTGCCGGGACTTCCGGGCAATTGGAAAATCGGATATCCGTTTGCAACCCTAGATCCAAGCCCGCATAACCCACAAGTAAATGCTCCAGTTTGAATAAGCTTGAGCCAAGCCTGCCCCATGAACACCCCTACTAAATTTACTTGTAACACCCAACTCTCTCTCTCTCTCTCTCTCTCTCTCTCTCTCTCTCTCTCTCTCTCATCCAAAACAGGTAAGAAAACGGCCCTCAAACTAAATATGGAAACTGGATTCAAGGACCTGCACTATTTCCAAATATAGAAGCATACACATTACCCCTCCACACCCTATTTTCAAACAAACTTTATTTAATAAACAACACTCCCCCTTTCCCTCCCTCCCTCCAAATATGGTATCTACCATCTCCCCACCGTCTGCTCTCCATAAAATTGCCCATGCATTTTCCATCCTCTTTGTCCTTTTCCATTTTGAGCAGTCTCTCTCTCTCTCTCTCTCTCTCTCTCTCTCTCTCTCTCTCTTCCTCTTTCTCCCCATTCTCCCCTCTAAATTTAGAGGCCTCTTTCTACCCAAGAATCTATTCTGGGTCTCATTCTCTTTTCCTTTCCTTCCTTTTTTTTCTACATACATAGGCCACTCTTCATCTTGTTTTCTTCCCAATTGGATGTGAGGAGAAACAGAGAAAGAGGGAGAGAAATGGGGAGAGGGAAGATTGAGATTAAGAGGATTGAGAATGCGACGAGCAGGCAGGTCACCTTCTCAAAGCGCCGAGTTGGGCTGCTTAAGAAGGCGCAGGAGCTATCTGTTCTCTGCGACGCTGAGGTTGCTCTAATTATCTTCTCCAGCACTGGGAAACTCTTTGAATTCTCCAGCGCAGGGTTGGTATCTCTATCTGGGCTGTTTTGATTGCTTCTTATTCGCAGTCTGCGCTTGCGCCTTTTGGGTGTTCTCTTTTATGTCCTGTCTGCATGTGGGCTTTTTTTTTTTTAGTATGTATTCTTGCATTTGAATTCATGGCTGTTGCTTCTTTTTTTTTTTTTTTTTTTCACTGACCTCCTTTTGGGCATGTGATTTTTCTTTTGGGTCTTTCAATGTCATTGGCTTCTATCCAATTAGGCCACTGTTGCATTTGAATTTTATGGTTGTATCTCTTTTTCTACCACTCCATTTGTTTCAGGCTTTTTATTTTGGGGGGGTCTGTAAATGTTATTTGTTTTAAATCCAATTTAGTACACTTCTGTATTTGAATCGATGGTTCTTGTCTTTTCTGTGTGCGCATTTGAGAGATTTTAAATGCAATCAAGAACTGGAATGGGAGAAGGTCTGAATTTTGGTTTTTCTTTTTTTCTTCTTTTATGGGGACATTGGAAGTGCGAGAAAGGTAAAGAAGGATGAAAAAGGCAGAAGTTACTGCGTTTGGATGAGTTCTTTCAGGATACTTTATTGGGAAATAGATTGGGGATGCCTTTGGATAATTGGCAGACCTGGTTTTTGCAGATGTTTTGAAAAAACAGGATTTTCCAAAATCTGATTTGCAAGTCATGTGGTTTTAAATCATAAGACTGAGTTTCTTGATATAAAACCTAGGTCTCTCTTGTTTGATCCTTCATGTTTCCTCTCTGTCTTCATCAAATGTTTGTTATATATGAGGCCCTGACTTAGCTGAATTGCCTGAGTCAACTCGGTCTGTTGTCGCCGGTTGAGTAAAACGATTATGGCTGAGAACTTAGCCAGATCCCCCTGAGTTGCTCTAACGGTGACCATACACAAGTCTGAGTTTCCAAGTTTTTAAACTACTTATTGAAGGCCCTGGCTTAGATGAACTAATACTACTACAAAGTTTAGAAAGCTTTTGAGATGACCCAAATGAGAAAATGTAGTAGCAAAATTATGGAAATACCAAAATCAATAAAATACTAAGATAATGAACTAAGAATTTTAAAATGGGATAAAAACCACAACAATGGGTTTTTTTTTTTTTTTAATCTTAAATAAGTATTACATAGATAAATACATTACTCCAAGAATAGTAACTTATTGATCTCACAAAAATAAAAAATATTCTATTAATAGAAAAAATACAGAGAAATAAAGAAATTCCCTTAAACTAACTAACAGAAGAAACTATTAAAGTAAGCTAATGCAGCTTCTAACACACAGGCACACAGCCCCTTACTACATGTTCAGCAGTTTTGCAGCTCAGAATATCAAATGTACATCAGATCATTAATGTAGAGAGCTAAAAAATAACAAACGTGACTCAATGAAAAAAGCTATTTAGTTTAAGGTCGTATAGGCGGGGACATAATATATCAATGAACTGCAAATCTCACAAGGATCCTTGTCAATAAAATATATTTCCATTGCTATCTGACTATCAGGCTATGATGAGCAGATACTTCAAAATGGGGCAGTGTATAGTGTCGTATCGTATCCGATATTTCACTTTTTATGTGTAAAATCTGTCTCCCTGCCTTGTCCATGGCATGTCCCTGCCGTATCCATGCCGTATCTGGGCATCATAGCTAGCAAGGCATTTAATTCACCATGCTTTTTTGAAGCAACATGGGTCAAATTCTAAATCTAATAAAATCCTAAGATATAACTTTCTAAATAAATCAATATCAATCCTTAATTGTTAGCTACTGCTTTATTCAAAATAAAGAGAAAGATATGAAATCCTTTTTAGTGGGTCTTCTACAAAAGATTTTGGGGCCTGTGGGCTGGGCCCAATGGGCTGGCCAAGCCTGCATCAGTTTTTGAGAACCTACAACCTCATTCCAAAGATTCCTTTCTATTACTTCTGCGCATTTAGCTTGTTTTATGACTTTTTTCTTTCAAAATAGCAAGTAAAATAGATTATAAGTATAAAATAAATTATGGTGAAAAAATTAGTGCATTTACCTAAAAGATAGTCAGGTTGAGAAGCATCATCATCAATGCAGTGAATTCATATGCTTAAAGGAAAAAGTGGAATTTTGCTTGTGATCTTAACTTTTAAGTAGCAATAGAAGTAACATAAAAATGAAATGTAAGAAAAGCTTTAGTTTATTGGTCTCCAAGAATATGCCATATAGCTAATGATCAAACCATGTACTATATTAACTATTAAGGAATGCCCGCATTCAATAGATTTGGTGATGGTGATTCTACATACATGCAAATGATTAGAGAAGAGAATATGCCATATAGCTACACAAGCAATAGTCAACATAACATTACAAGATATACAATGTATGTTGTTTCTCATACATGTGGTAATTTAAAAACTCAAGTGCCAGATCTAGTGGGTCCATATGAAAGAGAGGGATGGATAGGATGGTGTGATGAACAGCAGCATGATGGATGAGTGGATCTTTGTTGGTCTTAGATTCATAATAGGTGAATGTGTTGGGTTTATTGGTCCCACATAGATGGGTGGATTTTTGTGGATCATATATAGAGGGATGAAGGGATTGATAGTATGGATCTAGTGAGTTCCATTTTAGGAGTATGCATAGCTTAAATCTAACATATCTTAGATGCATTCCTATCTTCCATTTGGGAACTTTACTGGTCACCGATCAGAAAGAAAAATAAAAATTCAATCCAACAATGAGCAAAGTTTGAGTGTCGGGTTGGGTCTTGTGGCAACTCATGGGGAGTAGTGAGTATGAAGGAGGTAGATTGATCAAAGGTGGGCCCAAGTGGGTCCCAGAGATCTGGACTACAATGAACAATATATAGTCTACTTTCAGGTGGAAATTCATCACCATGTAATGCCACAAGTTAGTGTAACTCCCACTATTTGTTAATTGGAGTCAGTTAACTAGTCCTAACTAGATGTGACAATGCTTCTCTGATGTGCCATAAGATATTTTTAAGTTTTTTTATGCAGAATGATGTAATTATTTGGGCAAATCTAATGCAGCCTAGATTTGAAAATGAAAGCTTAATTAAGTATCTTGACTTTGGGTTTTTCTTCTGTTCTTTGTGAAGCATGAAGAGAACACTTTCAAGATACAGCAAGTGTGTAGATGGTTTTGAGCCTTCATTGGTTGAGTACGAGGTGGAGGTATTATATCACATTTCCCTTCACCGAAATTTGAAAAGTTCTACTGCTGTAATAGATTAAGGAATACAATTCTTGACTATTGATTTGTTAATGAACATAAACAATACTAGCTTCATTATCTTATACTGAACATGAGACAACAGTAATTTTCACCTGAGAGGTACCTCTCATGGTTTCTACAAGAGGAAACGATCTCAGCCCTTCTGTGGCTCACCTGAATTAATGCCAATAATGCCAAGGTAGGGTGATGAAAAGGTCTCATTGTAGATTAGATATTAGGGGAAAAAAACTTTGCCCAATTGGGATTTGATCATCCCTATCTTCAATTTAAGGGCCTCATATTTTTAATGGTTTCTTAAGTTCAATGTTTGAACTCCATGGGTCAGTGCCAAATGCAAATTCACAGTGATTATATATGTATGTCAACAGATTTTTAGCTTCACTTTAAAGATTGCTGTATGTGTTCCACTTTCTTAAAATCCAGAGCAGATCCATGGTGACAAATCCAAGCTGCTTATAGCACATGCACCCCTTGAATTGTCACTCGTCCAAATTTCAATCTTGTCTGCACAAAGCTGACTGTTGGATTGATCACTTGTAAAACACATGATTTACTCCAACTATACATTTCTTTTCTTAGAAGCTTCTTGTAGAACTAATAACATGCTTTCATGTGATCAAATCTTGTTGTGGGCATACTTCAATTGGAGATCTAGAGTGAAATATGGGGCAATGCCTATGCATACACAGGTGTGTCATTGAATCACTTGAATTCATGAATGGTGGGCTCATTGTATGGATCTTGAGAAAATGGATCATGCTCCACTTTTGCGAAGCAGACTATGCTAATGTAATGCAGAACGTGAATATGGTGGATGCTGGTCCAGTTACCTAAGGGTTGTGAACTTGTGATCCAAGCACCCATATTTTGCACAAATACATGCATGCATGTGTACATACATACAGACAAATATACTTCTCTATCAAGTTTTTTGTGTAAGATGAATAGAGGATGACTTATGCATCTCGCACATTTTTACCTTTTATTTTTTTGTTCTCTTCTTTCAATTGAAATAAACTTGTTTCTTTGTTTATATCCTTACATTTTGAGTAAAGTATTAAATCTCTAGTAACCCTTTTTTCCCACTTGAACAGAAGCGACAGGCTAAAGAGGTACACATTTTGAAAGATGAAATCGCAAATCTACAAATAGCACACCTGTATGACCTCTTGTATATTTATCATGTTAGTGCTTGGGTGCACTTCTTCTAATTATGCATTTCTTACCAACTTGTCTACTTTTTTCTTTAGTCAGATGATGGGTAAAGAACTTACAGGTCTGAGCTTGAAAGAACTGCAACACCTAGAGCATCAACTAACTGAAGGGATCTTATCTGTGAAGGATAGAAAGGTATTAACAAAATTCAAGAATCTCAACATATATGTTCAATTTTGCTACTTCATTTTCATTAAGCAGAAGCAAATAATTTGGCCCTTCAATTTAAACAATGCATTGGTTAAATTATTTGTAAAAATGCATTGATTTATTTTATTTTCTTGGGTTCTTTTGAGTTATGGTGAGCTCTAACTTAAAACATTGCTACAGGAGCAACTGTTACTGGAACAACTTGAGAAATCACGAGTTCAGGTACACTTCATGATTTGTTGATCCCTCACTGCACCATGGTTAGAAAGTTAGAAAGTAAAGACAGTTTTTCCTTTGTCATATAGTAGTACTCTATCCTTTTTATGGGAATTTACTTTTATCTATGTTTATTAGGAACAAAGAACTATTGTGGAGAATGAGAGTTTGCGGAAGCAGGCAAGCTGAATTTGATGCAATTGTGAAGTTCTCATTTAAAATCTATGATAAGCGATGTATCACAAATCTTATAATTTATCTTCTTCACCTTCTACCTTGCTATTTGTAGGTTGATGAACTTAGAGGCATACTGCCATCCACAGAACAGCCTATGCCACCATACGTCGAATTTCAACCCTTTGATAAGAAACATTCTCACATAAAGCATGATGTGATAGATTCCAATGCCATGTACAATTTTGGTTTTGAGAAGCTTGAAGATTCAGACACCTCCTTGCAATTGGGGTAATGCTGGTTTCTTTATTTGCAAGTCTAAACCCACCTTAGATGTATGCCAATCATGGGGTTTTCGTGGGATTGGGAAGATCTAATGATCAGCGATGGTCGCACTTACAAAACCATAAACTTTGGGGTCCTTAGTCATAGCCATCAGTTCATGCTGATATCGTGCGTACCTCTATTCCACATTAAGATATCCCAATTGCACATAAACCCGTGATTGGAATGAGCCCCACAATTGAAACTTGTGAACGTCAAGCTTTCCTCTTTTAGTATCAGATTCTGTGATCATCATTGCTTGTATTATTCACCTCTGAAAGTAGTGGCGACAATTCCTAACCCAACCTAAAGCCCACATGATCTGGTTGACATTTTTTACCTAATCAAAAAATGGACTGGCTTTGGGTGGAGTCCGATAGGGCTATTCCACCTGAGTCCAGACTACCCAACTAATTGCACTATGATCCACCAATCCAACCTGAACCCACCTGTAGATTAAGGAATTGGGATTACCCTTTCACCTTCCAGGTTTGTGTTGAGCCTATACATGCCACCCAAAGTTCTCAACAACCCGAATCCGATCCCCACCCAACCAATTGCCACTCATATCCTGAAGAGTAATTTTCTAAATGTCTTATACCTGTATGTCATTATTTTGCAGGTTGTCTGACTTTTATTGCAAGAGGAAAGCACAGGAGAGAGCATCATGTTCCAATGACTCTGAGATGGAAACAATTCCAGGGTGATTCTTCCACTGAGAAGTATCACTCTGCTCTCTTTTCTCTTCTTTTTATCCAAATGGGACATACTACTTGTTCATTTCAATGACTTTGCGTCTTTGTGGGTTTACTTCTCCATTATAGAATCTAAACATTTGACCATTATGTCGTTGAGTTCTACATGACTACCTTACTTCTGGCAAATATACACTCATCAGCAACATCTAGAAAAGCATATGTTGCAAGCTTTCATAGCTTGGGATTCTGGATGCTCTATGCAAATAGTGAAGATGTTGGTAGGAAAAACTGTTGTTATTTTGCTACCTGAGATTTGGAAAAAAACAAAATAGAAGAAGAAAGAAGGAAGGAAAAGAAAAGAAAAAATAAACTATTTCAAAACGCTGGTAGAAAAAAAGGTGTATCTCTCTGTATGAGTGTGTGTCTAGGCACCTCATGCTATTGTAAAACCTTATGGATAAACTCTAATTTCATATGAACCAGGGCAGAGAACACACATATAGGTTTTGTACTCGCATCAATTGACATCAAAAAATAAAATCTGAGTACTTAATTTTGCTTTTGGGAAATTTCAGGCAAGCTATTTTATGAAAGCATCTGCATGGTGTGAGTGTGAGAAATGACATTTCTGAAGGGACAGAAAAATTGTATAGACAACCAGACTTGGATTAAAAATAACTAGCAATTGAATTGTCTTGCTTAAACAAGTTTTGAAAACAAAAATGGCTTGAAAACAGAGATGCCTAGAAATTAAGGCCACTGTTAAACCTTACAGGAATTTATTTTATTGTTTCACATCAATCCAAGATTGAGGTAGACATATTTGACACATGGCTCATGTTTACTTTCCAAGACCATCAATCTTTTAAAATGTTAAACTTGGTCATAAAATTAATACTATCAAAAAGCCCATTGAGTTGCTTTTCCAAAAAAAAAAAAAAAAAATCCATCTGACTTCAAATTGACATGATATAGGACAAATAGTGCAACAACATGCTGCTGAAATTATTAGTACAAGACTGCAAGATTAGCACCAATCTTGAGAAAGACCAAGATTTAAGAGATTTGATGCATACTTTGTTAGATTTAATCCTACTTACACGATCATAGGATTGATCATCATGGATTTAAATATTAAAAATTCAAGTATAATGATCGATGTAAGTCTACACCTGAATCCATCATTTGATCTTCATCTTCTCGATCTCTGCCACCAAATGATCACGAGCATAATGGTGGGGCTTAGTGATCCAAGAAAAACCCTAGAAGTAAAGAGAGCCACCCCAAAGCCCTTTATTTACAGGCTTTCTATCACGGTTCCCTTCCCATTGTGGAACCTTTCCCCCTTTTGTAGGTCTCAATAAGTCCCACCATTAGCCAAATCAAGTCTTTAACAATTGGAAATTTAAACCCTTTCTAAAGTCTAAGTTTTAGGAAACCAAATCAAGAGGACTCTTTAATGCATTTGGCCATAGAAGTGGCCTCCACTCAAAGGAGGCATGTGGTCATGTGGCTCACATCCTCACACATCTAACAATCTCCCACTTGGTCTATGTGACTATAAGTAATATCCTCAAAGTTATTCATTTATTTGGAAAAAAAGAAAGTTCGTTCTACAAAACATCTCGAGTTTGGACTTAATGACTTGAAAAAAAAATTGACCAATCCACCTGATAACAAGCATATCCAATCATTCTATGTGTACAAATACATTCATACTTTGACTAAAGGAAACCACTAAAGCGAATTATGGCTGTTACACATGATCAATTTGAGATTCTCCCTTCCACCATCACAATCATCAGCACCTCCACTTAACCAAGGGAAATAGGATTTATCATGGCAATCGTATCTAGTGGGTGTCAATAATGTTTATTTCTTGCTTTATTCACATTAATCACATGTGCTCATAACATAAATCAACAACACTAGATCATTACCAGTTGATATCAACCATAGTTTTCAGCTTTATAGTGTTCATCACATGATTAATCCCATTAAGGCTATTCATTTAAACCTATATCTTGAATGACACCAATATCTTCAAAATAGATCTATAATCATGAGATCTGTAATGATCTCCATAAAAGACACAAGGTGACTCCAAAATCTTCACTGCAACATCAAGATCTTATCATGCTGGAATTATTGTTGTTTCAGTGAAAAAGACTAATGCAGCAATAATTTCTCAAAGATATAATAGTGGAGATTATGATGCCAAGTCCTGAGATAAGTCCTGCAACCTGATCACGATTATGCGGCCACACTATTTCCATCATGAAAGAGGTGATAAAATAAATGCTCTTCTTAGAAATTGCTTCTTCCACTGATGGAAAGATAAAAATTCACAGGGCATCCGGTAATATTACACTCTTAATATTCAGTCACCCTCTAGCTCTGTCTTTTCTATAGCATGCAGGTAGCTCTGTCTTTTCTACGTATCGAAAAAATTGTGTTAGCCACCTTCTAACCTTCCCATTATCTATCCCAAGATGATTTGCATACTAGTGTACCATACCAACTACAAATTAATGTCTAGTCATGTGTAGGTCTGACTATACACAAATTTCATGAACAGATTGCATACGAGTGGTCTTCCTAAAGTCAGTGTACATACATTGTTGTTTACTAAACTTATCTCCCTTCATTATAGGTAAACCCTGGTTGAACAATTATTCATATTATATCTTTTAAGGATAATTTAATATGGGCTTCAATGAAGATTCAAGTAATCCACGAGATTAGTGCAAAAAAATGTCTCAACATGGTTAAAAAAAAAAGTTGCCCACAACTTTCAGATCAAAATTCCTTTCAATCCTTGGCCTCAAGCACAATACCAAGGTCATTGCTAGCAAATGAAGAATCATCCACAAGCACAACTAAGCTTATAAACTAGTTCTCATCGTTCATATATATATATATATAATATAGAGCAGGGCTCTCCTAAGCTGAAGTTTAGCTTATCCTAAGCTGGAATAGTGTTGGTGCCACAAATCAAAGTTGATTGTATTTGTTTTTTGCAAAATGGAACCAGAAAATTCAGTTCTGATTGGATTTATCTTGATTTTGGAGATGAACATTATGCAAAACACAATGATAATCAACTTTGATTTGTGGTATATAGATATATATGTATATAATCTATGCACATACACAAAGGTTAGTAATATTTTAGCTAAGTCCAAAGGATGTGATAATATTATTAATATTTAAGCATCACTCTCTGGAAGCTTATTTTGATCTGTATATGGATTTCTTTATTTACATTTTAACCCCTTATTATCTTTTCTTCTAGATTCCCATTCAAGAATGCAGCCTTAACTAGTGGTGACAAACGGGTCGTATCTAGTCAAATTGGGTTAGGTTGGCAAGGGACATCTACGGATTGAAGTCCAACCCATATCTGGCCTGTTTTTAAAACGGGTCAAGTAACTTGTTACACCCTGACTCAAACTAATCATGATTAAGGCTAATTAATTAAGATTAATGCTAATTAAGCATGGTTAATTGAATTAATGATGGTTAATGACCAAAAAGAGAGAAATTAGTCTCAAAAGATGCATTAAGCATAATAGAATGTGTTTACATGAAACTAATTTAATCAAAATGAGTTTAGACTCAAACAAGGTAAACTAAGGACCTTTTTTGTAAATACGGGTTTTCACGTATTTCGTCAAATACGGAAATTCTTGATACCAACGCGTGTATCTCGAAGAGTACGTTAACTTTCATAATAGACTCGAGTGCGTTTGGCTTGAGATTGGTTAAATGAGCCTTCATTTGACTCAAAATGTAATTATGAGTAATGGGCGGGGGTTTTAGTGTGAGAATCCCTTATATTAGAATGAAATGAGTCCCATTCACTCATTCTTCATTGGAGCAAACCCTAGCGAGCACTTCTTGCCTCTTCTTCTTGCTTTCTTCCATTTTCCCTCATCAAGTGAGAAGATTGGGTGAGATTTTTGAAGAGATTCTCCATCTTCATCTTCTTCCTCAAGCCATCCTCCATTGTTGAAGAGCTTGGAACTTGAAAGAGAACCCAAACCATCTTCCCTTGGATTAAAAGTAAGTGATTGGTGTTTTTATAGGATTTTCAAGTTTTCTTGTGTACTAGGAGTAGATTTCTAGCATGAATAACTAATAGGAAGCCATTTGTCATGTTTTCTTGGAATAGGGTTTGGTTTTGGGGAAGATTTGTGTCAAACCAAGCCAAGCAAAAAGGGCTTTTGTTAAGAAGCTTCAATAGAGGCAAGTATAAACATGTGCTTGTGATTAATGTTAATTACCATAGATATTGCATTGATTTGGGTTTTGTGCCATTTTTATTATTATTAGAATGGAATTGTTTTGTGGGATGATGAGATGGATAGAAGGAGATATTAATGTATGAATGAGGTGTTAAATGAGGAGTGGACAGGAGGTCCAAGTTTTATGCAGGTTTAGAATGGAAAGAAGGAAAGATGAGAGAGAGAAAAATAGGTTTCTACACTGAAACTGGATTTTCGGTGCAGGTCCGGTTGATCGGACCTGATTGTCCGATCGATCGGACAGAGATTTAACTGAGGACAGTTTTCTGTCCGATCGATCGGACAGGGTGTTAACTGTGACGAAATTTTGGATTTTTATTTGGTTTAGGAGTGTTTCAAATGAGTATGAGCCCTCTCTAAATTAGTTTTAAGACTAATTATGGGGCAATTCAAGATTTGTTAAGAATTAAGAACAATAAAAGGAGGAATTATGATTAAACCATGAGAAGCCATTGTTCTCATAGTTAATTGATTATGGACTAAACCTCCATAGGTGATAATTATGGGGACTCCAATGTACATATAATATATAAATGTAATGTCCATCGAGAATAACAAGTACATTGAATAACCAATGATTACACCTAAATGGTTGGTTGGAACTAAAATAGAAATGAGTAGAATTATGTAATTAGTAATTCTCTCATTGTATTGTATTCCATATCATTGTGTTCCAATCTCATAAGATTGATGTTACTGTTTATTCCTTTCCGTTACTAAGAATGGAACTACTTAATTGAGTTGAATCCAAAAATGGATTAAATGTATTAACTCTTGAGTCTGGCACTACATAGCAATTGTATTAAAGCTTTAAAAGAGCTAAATGAAATAAAATGAATTAAAATGTAAATAAATGACTATTAGTACTGCAGTAGATGGATTTGGGGGCGTTTCGGAGCTCCGTGGTGATGCCAGTTGTCCCTGGCCCGAACACTGGTAAGTCCCACAAATTCCGATCGTATCTACGGGTATTGATTGATGCCTTCCATTTGAAAGATAAATCATTCCTTTGAGGGAAGATGGTAAATAAAATGAAATGCAATGAAATGAATTGAAAGGAATGCTATGGTAGTTGCCATTTTGTACATATCTATTGATTGACTTATTGTACTCAACCTATTGTCATTGTAAGAATTATCTAGACTTGTATAGAATTGGAACTGTTAACTAATAGCTTCAATGAAATTAGTATATGTATTAACATGTGCTATCACAAGTTCTGTTTATGCTTTGTTGAACCGTCGTGTTCACTAGTGTTATTGATGGCATTACAGGCCCGATTGCCAATGTCGGTTTGATAGTGATCCCAGCGGCAGCGGAGGAGACCGTTGCGGTTCCTTCAGGAGGACGGATAGAATGGAACGGATGGGATAACCTTTGAATGGTTATCCGAAGGCATAGTGGATCGGAAATTCTTTTGAGAATTCTTTTTGAAATAGTTGAAATTCATTTTTGAATGTAATGTTTTGAGAACTTGAATAGTTATCAATCTGCATTATATTTGAATATGCAGGAGTTGATGAAAGCAAATTAATGATAGAAATGATGCATGTATAAAGAACTTTATTTTTATATACATGTAACATCGTAAATTGATGATGTCAATTATAAATATTTCCGCAAAATTGTGTAATGGACAGGAAATTGTGAATGTTTATCCCTTGTGGATTCCGTTTTAACTTCGGTTAATCCAGAGTTTACGGGAGTAAGTATGAGATCACAGCTCGGGATTATTGTACTTCGGGCCCGGGTCATGACATAACTTCCACCTACACCCAATGCGAGTCAACCCCTTTAACCTGACCCAATATATATAATCTTGGCCCAAACCCAATCCATTCCAAATACTAAGGTTGTATTTGAGTTAAGTATTAGACTATAAAAGCCTAACACAAGCTCAGCTCATTCCAAATAAGTTGAAGAAGATTATTTTAAATAATAAAATGGTAAACCGCCAAATTGTTTAAATGGGTTTAGATATGCAGGTTGACTCTAAACCAACCTATTTAAACAGGTTATGTGAGTTATGCAGGTTGAGTGGGTTGACCCAAACCTGATCAATTTAAATGCAAGTCAGGAAGTCAGGTTTTGCTGACGTGTGACCTACCTATTTCTATTGTGGGCCGGATTATGTGGGTCTAGTCCAGGGTAGGTTAGCGGGTCAGGTCAAATTTTTCATCCCTAGACTTAATGTTCATGTGATGCAGTTTCACATTAAAATAAGCTACAAAGTCCATAAATGAATCCTTCTTTCAAATTTAAAGCTAAATCCTTCTTTCCAATTTAAAACTAGGTTTCAGATCCATTTACAATCAACGACTGTAAACCCCTCAGTAGTTTATTGAGATCCTAAACTTTGTTAACAACTATGAATTCCATATCATCTTTCATGGCGTCTATCCCTTTCTCAAAATCTACACATCTATGGCCACTTTGAATGTTTTCAGTTTTTAATATTTTGTCTTTTCTTTTTCTCACTTGGAAGGACTCAAACTCGCCCACTTTTGCACCCTACAAAGGCATTTGGTGTCCCTAATTAGCTGTAGGCTTTAACTATACTATCTTTGAAACTCTAATCATCATATGAGCACGGCCACTTACCTCACTGGTAAGTGGCGGCAGTTCTCACCTAGCTACCGAGGGTTCAAACCTTGGACACGCCACCTATCCCACTTGTGTATCATGGCCTTTTGATAAAACATTGTTATGTCGTTCACTAACAACTAGTATTTGATTTAATCTTTTTAGGTGAGAGGAGACACCCCTTTCTGCTGTGGTCTCTTGTGTTTCTCAGACTAGTATTTGATTTATTGCATCAATCCAAAACCACATATCAGCAGCTATTACATCCTGTATGAGAGATGCTCAGTGGCATATATAACAGCTATAGAAGGTGGTACTCTTGATCCAAGTTGGATTCTAGCAGTATGGCAACAATCGGATGCCAATTTTCAGTTTCCATCCGATGGGAGATATCAGATAGAATTCACCTTAAGAGGACAAACGCCTTTAAATCTAATCTAGTTCGAATTAAAACCCAGATGTTAGCAGTGGTTAATAATCTCTTCATATAAACGACCTGATTTTAATCAGAAATGAGATTAGATCTAAGAGAATTTTCATCCTTCTACAAAAGAAGTATCTGTTACATGTTGTCAATGGATTGAACATCAGCCTCTCTCTGACGCCAGCATGGTTTTTTGAGATTTTCGAATTAATAGATGAGCCATGATAAAAATAGAGAGGTGGTTGTCATTTTGAAAAAATTCCTTATAAAAGCAATACTTGCTATTCAACACAATAACAATGTTACACATGTAGACATCTTGGCCAAACCCACCAATTTTTTTTTTTTTTTTTTTTATTTCTTATTATCATTCCATGTTAAAAATACAAATACAGATACATATACAAACAAATTTAGAAAGGGGATGATAAATGTCAATCAAATCAAGAAGGGTCTTGATGCCATTCAATATCTAAGTGGCTGCAATCAACACAACCTTTGACTCTATTCAGAGCTGCTTCCCTGTGCTTTAACAGATGAAGTGATCCGGCACCATCATCTGCTCCAATCCCTGTGTCTTCAACTTCTTTTTTCCTGGGCAGTTTCTGGGAGAAACTCTTCCATTTTGATTCAAACATACAAGCTAGAGGCAGATTACAAAACCATAGAAAAGAAAGCTGCAAATCAGTGAGAATATTGTTGTAATGCAAATTAATAGCATGAAATAAGTGGTGCATTCACAACCCAAAATGAGGGCAATATCTTGATATCTTGAAAATATCACAGAATTGTCAGCAGATGGTATTTTTTCCAATAATATAACAATATTTTTCAAAATAATGGAAAAAGTGAATAAACCACCATATAACGGAAAAGAAATCATGATACTACTGGAATAAAATGGTAAACACAGAAAAGTCATATGAAACTTTAAATTTAACAGACATATTTGTGTGTTTTCTCTTTTCCTGTTTTTTCACACATTTTCCTGAAGATATCCTGATAGAAACTCAATTTATAAAAATATCCTAAGGCTTTCCTGAGATGATATTTCCTTCAGAACAATATTTTTGTGACCCTGCACACAAGGAGTCATAACATGAGGTCCGCCCATCACAAATCCATATCAATTGATCAAACCACTGTAATGTTGGGCAGCCCTAGGAGGAAACTAGGCACCCCAAACCAAACCCCACAAACAACCCCACCCCACCCCATATTGGAAGCACGAAAAAATTATGGTTTTACAATAAAAAAGTGAGCCTCATAAAAATTTGTACAATGGAGCTCATATACCATCAATATAAACTGAATAGTCAACCCATCTATCAAAGCAAACCACGATGGACCCTATCTATCAATTCCATACAAATTTCCAATTTCACTGTTCAATTGGACAAAGTTGTGTTCTAATCCATATGTTTTAATCCAATAATGATTATCACTCTGATGAACTTGTAGTTGGGGGCAGTTACTGATACAAGCAACATAGCTGGTTTGATATCTTATTTTGGATTTGTGATAGGTGCGTTTCAATTTATACAGATTTGAAAAGGAGACACATCTTTTCCCAAGGCGATCTGATACAACATTGGGAAAACAATGTGATGTAGCTGAAACAAACAGAATTTAGTCACAGCATAAGGCAGAAAATCCACTAGGATTGCGTCAAAATCTGACAGGAAGAATGAATAGAAGCATGTAAGAGAAAGAAGATCTCTGTCTTTTTTCCTTTTTTTTTTAGGTGCCTTGGCGGGCTGGGGAGTAGCATAATCTAACCCTCAAGAACCCAATCCAAAGGACCTCTCCCCTCCAAAGAGAGCATACCTTAAGACTGAGCCAGCCACTGGTTTGGTAACGCAGATCTCTGATTTCATAAGAAGGTAGTCGCAATGACCAATATAGTGGGGGTGTTGCCTACAATGATGGGTCTTAGATGTCTTTTGATTATTTGATCACACCTCCCGGTGATCCAATACAAGCACGTGATCATGAGTGGCAGAGCTCTGACCAACAGCCTTTCATGAAAGGCAAGATCCAATGCAAGGATGTTGCAGACCTATATCACAACTTGTAAAATGTAATCTATACAGATGTCCAGACATGATGATAAGAAATTACTATATACAGGTGATAGAAGCCTGAGCTGGTCCACCCCTCATCAAGATGTGTCATTGAAGCAAAATACACCTGTGTGACTTGCAACTGGACTGCTCAGCTACAACAGTGCCAGCCAATTATAGTTAAGTATCCATGCTCTACTCCCACATACTAAGTGAGTACCTACAACTGGTGAGCATAACATTATGGAAAGAACCAATGATATTCTGAATGAACAGTAGGGGCTAGTGAGAGTATAAATGAATGGCTCTAATGTGATACCGTTCACAGTATGAGAGGCTGTTGTTCATATGTAGTAAAACATCAAGACAATTTTCAAGGTGTACAAACTAAAAGGCAAAAGTAGTAACTATGTAATTTATTTAATTTTTTACAAAAAAAAAAAAAAAAAAGGGTTAAGACTTAAGAACAAAATTAAATGGAAAATTGAGTTTTGAACCAAGCTGATACCTTCGCTTTGATCTTTAAATCCCTGAACTATGCACGCACAAGTCCATGGCCTTCCAGCACGTGATGCTTTAGCTCCACCTTTGAGTTTGCCATTATGTTGTTTCAATCTATAGAAGAACAAAGGTTCAACAAAATACAACAGAAGCACAAAATCCAATATTGTATTTGTACAATTGTACTCATCTTAATGGTTCTAAATTTGAACATTTTTTTCATGGTAATGGAATTTATAAATACACACAAAAGCGCACACACATGTGCATCTGCACATGCACCACAGTCAAGCACATGCTCATACAATTCATGCACATGCACAGGAACAATAAATGGCTAAAGATTCAACTTCAAGCTGAATGGCTAAAGAGTCCCAAAAAATTCCCCTCCGCAAAAGAATCAATAAATATTTCAAAGGGAAATATTTACTGGGAGTTGTAAAGATGTATTTTTTATGTGATATATCAAGAATCCAAATTGAGATCAATCATGTCGATTATCAGCAAAGACCAAAGGTCTTCAAATACTTTACAGTTATAATTGCAGCCGATGAAACTATAGTACTATACTCTTCCTTGTCATATACTCATGTACCATATGCTTTCAAACTCTCTCACATGAGCAAGGGGAATGCCTTGCAAATGGGTATCTGTTCATGGCTACATTCATGAATATGGTCAGCAGTTATTATAGAAATTATTAATCGAGACATTCAATTATTCATTTCTCACGTGTTCTCCTGCATTCACTTTAGCCTAATGACTGTTCTGTTGTAGTTCCTGTTTCTCTATGGTTGTATTTTTCTCCTACAGAGGGTATATCGCTCTCATACCTTCTTTTTCCTAATCATTTGGGGTTGGGTTGCTTTTTTGTAGTTTTTTCTTTTTAATGAAAGTTTCTGTTATTGAAAAAAACTGAAAAAAAGAATCTTCCACCAAAGCCATTGTGCCTTGACCCACTTCTAAACTTAAAACAAGATCCACCATCAAGACTCCATCAAATGTCAACACCGCATTTAAGTCTCAGTTTGCTTAATTTTGAAATAGTAGCTTTTACAGGTAATAAATAAAGTTTCATTTTGTTCAGCGGGTTCAACTCCCTAACTATATGCTTAGACTGTATCTCAAGTTACTCTTTTTTACTAATTGATGCAAACCCTCTCACGTAAATCACAAATCCCTCATGTTTTCAATCTAAAGTAATTTCACTCCTCAATTAGATAAACCAGAGTTTCTCTAAAATGGATATCAGCTTAAATAAAATGAATTGCAAGATAACAAAGAAATAGAGAGAAAAAGTACAAGAAGATGGGTTTGTGTCAATCTAGAAAAGAAGAAGAAAAAAATAGAAGCTAGGAGGGTGTAGCATTTCAGCCTTCATGCAAAGCTTCCTAGATTGGATTGACAAGCATATTTTGGTGGTTTCCATTGAACGTGGCACAATGCACTCGGTCTAACCATCAATTGATCCCTTCCATGATAATACTAGACAGCTTCTTGGCGAATTAAAAGAAGACGGATTTCTTTTTCCCAAGAACCTCGTTTAAGGTGCTGCCAAAGCTGGCTTTGGACCACTGTCTGGTACTCTTGGAATTGGGAGTATCTCCCTTTTGTTGTGAATTGGCCTTGCTGGTGGTTAAAGGCTTCAAAGAGAGATTTTTTGGTTAGTTGAGAGAGAAACATGTCCATGGCCAGGCAGGATTTCGCACCAGCCAGAAGCTGAAGGGAATCAAGGCAAGGATTAGAGAATGGGTCCATGATCTCAATGGGGTTATTGAAGCAGTGAATAAGGCCATGTTAGAAAAATTCAGTCTATTGATAGAATGGAAGAGTTAGACCAGATTCCTAACTTCTTGAATATCAGAAGAAAGGAACTTTCAAAGTGTAAAATGAAAAATGGGTGAAGAGGAGATCAAATGTCAACGAATGCATTGGTTTACGGAAAGCAACAGGAATACCAAATTATTTCATGGAGTTGCTTCAGCCCGGCGGAAGGGTAACAAGATTTCCTCACTTACGGAAAGGGAATCTATAATAGAATCCAAGTAAGACATTATATCAGTAGTGGTGTCTTACTGTAGAAAACTTTACAATGTAGACAGGGAAGACGACAGGCTGGACAATTTAGAATTTGATGTTAGAGAATGAAAGAAGGCATGCTGACTGGAGAGAATGTTTAAGAAAGGTGAAAAGGGCAGTCAAAGAATAGGGGGAGACCAGGCTCAAGGTTAGGATTGGTTCCCATAAGTTTTGTTCCAAAGCTTTTGGGATGTGGTTATACGTCTTCAATAAGCTCTATGTAAGGAGCAAGTTAACGCAGAACCTCACTTGACGCAGAACCCAAGGGTTAGGGTTTGCGTGAAAAGTGCCAAAGCACAATAAAGGTCTCTGCAAAGACTTCACACGAGGATGCACCTCAAAGGAACAAAAATCACCCAAATATAATTAAACTTCAACTCTAAGATTGAATCTCTACAATGCAGATATAAATAAGGAAAAAAAAGACAACCTTAAGTGCTAAGACTCCTAACCAAATTAGGAAATTTAAGAAAATTAGAAAGTATCCTAATTACAACTCATACAAAATAGAAAATTTAATCATAATGAAAACTAAGTAGGGAAGTAAAATATTGCTGAACTCCCTTGGGTCCCACTGGCCACCGCCATCATATTTGGGTATATCTCTATGCATCGGTGCCGCCTCCAATGTCTAGTGAGATCTAGTGGTAGAGGATTGAATGCCAACTTCCGGTGTGAAGTCCAAGTACCTATCTTTGGAAGGTTGTTTTACTTCAATTAAACAAGCAAAAGCTAGCTTAAAAACAGGGTGCAATATGAGAACACTACCATTGTCATATTTGGGCATTCCTTTATGCATCTGTGCTGCCTCCAAGGCCTTGTGAGATCTGGGGGTTGAGAGGATTGAACACCATTGTCCGGTGTGAAGTACCTATCTTTAGAAGGTCGTGTTACTTCAATTAAAGCAGTGATGCCCAAGATCAAAACCAATATCTTTTGAATTGGTGTTCTCATGACTCATGATCCTCTAAAATAAAAAACATTGATTCCACTAATTAAGGTAATCTGGGTAGCAGGGATTTGCATATGCTTTAAAATGAAGAAAAAGGATCATATTGAGTTTGGGAGGAAGAATTACAATTCTTATAAACTCAGCTACCATTTGGGTAACCCCGAATTGCGTTTGTGTTTCGGACATTGAAACCAATCACCATCATCTCCCCATGAGACAATTTCAATTCTAATAAATTCAGATCTAATTTAGATGCCTTCTGAATTGGGTTTGTTTTGAACAAAGAAACCAACAACTATCATATCCCATGAGGCAACAATTCAAATTCTAACAAATTCAAATACAATTTGGATTGTCCTCTAAATTGGGTTTCTTTTAAACACCAAAACCACCTATTATCATCACTCGTTAGACAGTTTCAAATTTTAGTAAAATTCCGTTATCATATGGATACCCTCTACATTGGGCACATTGGGTTTGTCCAGAACATCGAAATCGAGCATTACCACCTCTCATCCACATCTGGGGCAGTGTCCTTTCCTGCAAAAACATCCAATTTCCGCCACAGAGTGCAAGCAGAGATCGAGAGAAGCCCCATCTTTCGTTTTCATCCAATCCCACGGTCAAATCTTTGCTTTGGAAAACACAAAAGCATCGGCCAAATGGCTCATTGGATGGAATTGCCATCTTTCTATTCAGGAAAAAACAGAAGCATGGAATATAGCAGGTATGATGAGGAAGATGTTGGTTGGGAATTACCGTCGAGAGAAGTCGTTGGTGGCACCAACGTATGTCTTTGGCAATTGGGAAGAGATGATAAGATAGACGGACCATGAAACCGTCTCACCCATTTTTTGGGATCGTCTCTTAGTTATTCTTCCTCTTCTTGCCTTGTTGGTGGTAGAGATATCGAATCTAGAAGGGGTCTTTGTTTTCCTTGCCATATGTGAGGGAGAAAACACAATATGAATAAAGAACTCATTCAATATGCCCCTTTTCCGTATGGTTGTTGATTTCATGCAAGTTTTTCTGCATCAACCAACTTCTATTTAAATAACTCGTAAAACCCACCTAGCAGACCCCGGACATTGGCAACTCAAACAAGGAATTAAGTTTTTGTCTTATTTTAAAAAAAAAGGACATAAATTCCAGAAAATTTTAAGTTAGTCCCTAAAATTTTCAGTAAATTTGTAATTAAGGACATCCAGCCATTTAAATATATTTTTTGGCGACTTTTCCTTTTTTAATGACTACCCAAATTTTCCTTCATTTAAAGACATGATATGGTTCCGGCAGCTATTATGTGATCGATCGTTGTAGGGATGCTGGATGTCATTGATCATCGTGAGGACGCTGGTGAAGGAAATTAGGAGAATGTAGAGGAAGTAAAAGAGAGTTCTACTTCAATGAAAGATAATTTAGGTATTTTAAAAAAAATGAGGGAAAAAAGTTGCTCTGATAATAGCTTTAAATGGACGGATGTCCTTAATTTAAAACCTCCTAAGAAACTTAGGGACTAATTTGAAAACTTTTAAAATTTGTGTCTTTTTTTTAAATAAGGCAAAAACTTAAAGCTTTTTTTGAAATTCTCAAAAAAAGAAAAAAACCAACTTCTATCCAACCTCCTTGTAACTTTTATTTTATACATGGGAAAGTGGTAAATTTTCTCATTCCTAAACTAACATAATATATCAGCTCAAGAGTCATTACCCCTCAAAATAAGCTCCCCTTTCGTCCTCCATTCCGCCTATGTTAGCCTCGACCTTTGTTCTCCACCCAAGTACACTTGGGTTACTAGTCGTCTCGAGTCTAAACCACTCAAAGTAATTGCCCCTCCAAATACAAATACTACTTCAAAAAAAGTTAGACCACTGCTAATTACAGTAAGAGTTTTATATATATATATATATATATATGGGGCTAGCTCTCCTAAGCTGAAGTTTATCTAATCCTAAGCTGAAACAGTACCGGTCCTACAAATCAAAGTCGATTGTCATTGTTTTTTGCATGATGATCGTCTCAAAATCAAAATAAATCCAATTAGAACTGGATTTTCCAGTTCCATCATGCAAAAAACAGATATAATCGACTTTGATTTGTGAGACCAGCACTATTCTAGCTTAGGATAAGGTAAGCTTCAGCTGAGGAGAGCCCTCCTATATATATATAATCACGTTTAAAAAAAAAAAGGTTTGTTAGATATTGGTTGTAGAAATGGGTTGGGTTTGGAAGAAGCTAGGGTTTTGCCTATTCCAATTTGCCATTCGCCATTTATAATTGGGAGTATGGATTTGAGTACTCTTATATGAAAAAAAGCGTATATGTTATCTTTTTGTATTTAATTATGTAAAATAAAAGGTTTTTTAGTATTAATGCCAACTCTTGAGTTGTATCTGTTGGCAATGACAGGTTTGATGTCATAAATTAGAAACTATAATGTGTCATCAAGGCTATCAAAGGGCCATGCCCGGGCTAGGCCATAGTACTAAGCCCTTAGCCTTCACTCATATATGCAACTAAGCCTAGGTCGAGTGAGAGTCATTGTCACCCTTTACAGGCCTATATACATAGGCCCTTATGCTACCCTTAAGGACCATGGTTGGGACATAGTTGAAAGAAAAAGAAAATTCCTTTTTTTTTTAAAGATAAGTTGGTCTTTCATTTTCTCTAGAGATCAAAATTTACACAAGGATAGCTTTCAAATTGAAAGTATCCATTGGGCATACCCCATTCAAACAAGATTACAAAAAATAGCCCACACTCAAGCTTCGACTCTATTGATCACCAATCATATTCAGTTCTGTTGAGGTGAAATGAGCTGAGATCAAAGTGACCCTTTTGATTTGCTTACTGAGAGTTATAGCATGTGGAGAAATAGGGTCATAGAATACCCCTAAAAATCCACTTTCCTTTCATCAAATTGATGTTTCCAATCAGACATCGATGGATTTCTTATATTTTTTATAAAGAGACTTTCCATCTTTAAATGGATCATATCGAGATCAGCTAGAATCAGTTGAATCAATGATTTCACTCGGTATATTTTATAATCGGAACAATGTGAGTAGATTCTGCATGGGCCTCTGAGTCCCAAAGAATACCAATGAGAGCTGGTTGAATACGAAAAACTCAAAATCTCCAACCTTTATAAATCTGATTAGAAAGTTTGTGAGTTTTCAAAGAAGTTGGGGGGTAGATTCCATAGGCTAGCAAGTGGGTCTAGCAATCTTACATCAAGGAAAACAATCCGACTGTGGACTTGCTTCAAGATAGTTTGAAAGATCTGTTCTGGTCCCTTAAACACTTTTGAAAAAATTTGAAATATTTTTTCCCTCCACAAGTGCCAAAACAAGCAATGCAAGAGTTCGAATGCCGGTATGATTTTGATCTGCCCTGTCAAGAATAGAGTTGATCATTTCATATGGAGACCCACAACTTACTGGTTGCAATAGGATTTTCTGAAGAAGCATTTGCCATATTACTTTTGCATATGGACACTGCAAGACTACATAATTCGTCGTCTCCCATATACAATCACAGAAGACACAGCAAGAATCACATTGCAAATTTCGTCGAAGAGGAAAGTCTTTACTCTTCAGACACCCCTGGAAAAGCATCCATGCACATAGAAAAAGTCTTTTGAAAATTTCTTTTTTTAGTTAATAAAAAAATCAATCTTGGTTAAATATCAAAATGACTATTTATAATTTGAGCGAAAAAAAAAAAGAAGAATTATAAAGTAGAATGTAATGAGAAGGGGATAATAAAGTATTAACAATCAACAATCAAAATTTTTTGGAGTTTTTTGTATATACCCCCTAAGGTTTCTAGAATTTGTAAATAGGTTTCTGTGGTTTTAGTATTTTTAAATAGACCCTTGCTTTTTATTTTTTATACCTTTCTTGTCCTCCAGATTTGTATATCTAACGAGAATGGATAACTACCATTAGGTTTATGTTGATTTTTTTATTTTTTTTATAAAAATAACAACTTTGCCTTTATTCTCATGCCTTTGCCAAAGTTGCAAGCTTATAAAAATTTAGTTCATACCTTACTCTCAAGCATTATAATAAGAAGAAAAGCCCTCATTTTTGCGGGCAACACTACTTCTCATAGTTCAAGTCAGGTTAAAAAAGCAGACAAGTGTAAGTTGAGGGTGAGTGCTGGCTTACTCAACCTGTTGGCATAGCCACTACAAAATATATAATATAATCTTCTATATTTATTATAATATTCTTTAAATAGTCTTTTGTATTTAGTATTTAGAATAAATAATTTCTAGTATCAAGAATATCAAACTCAACATGACCTTTCATTTTTATAGGGGCAGGTTTGTTATCACAATTCCCAAATTATAAATCCATCATTTTGATAAGTTGGGTCTTAAGAAATTGTGATATCAAACTTAACATGACTACATTTTGACAAGGACATGACTACATTTTGACAAGGACAAATTTGGTATCACAGCTCGTAAATCCATCACTTGGCATGGGTTGAGTTGGATATCGAACAAGGCAAATGTGAGTCAACATCGGTTTGAGTTTACTTGACCCATTGACATACCTATGTATTATAGTAAGTTAGTAACAAGAATTTAACATTCAATAGATAAAAATAAAGGAAAAGATAAACTTCCCATTTAACTTTCATTCTTATGGGCTTATACTAGACACAATCACAACTTATTTTCATAAGAGAAAATCTCTATCCCAATTTTGGGAACCATGATAATTATAAGAGGATTTAACTGAAAAAACACTTTACGTGGCCAATGGACCGAAACAAATACTTTAGTGAACTATGCACCAGATACGGCATTTCGCTCAAAAATCCATTTTTTTTACCATTTTTTCGAGGATCGACATTGACCCTCGCGAAAACTAGTAAGGGTTGACATCGACCTCCCTGCAACCTGAATAAAGAAAGAGAATTTTTACCCCATTCCATAAGAATGTATGAGTCCTTGACCGCGACTGCCACAACCTTTAGACATTCATTGCAAATGTTTGCTTATTGTCTTCTTCTTCGTCTGCTTTAACCAAATGAGGGAAAGCAAAAGATAATTACCAAATCCTACAAGTTCTTACATTCATAGAGAAGCAAACATGTATAAGTAGCAGCAATCCATTTTTCTACAGTAAATAAAGACATATAACAAAAGAGAAATAACAAAACCGTTCAGCTCAAAGTTACAAATTCAGAATCATCGAACTGCTTAAGTCCATTCAAAGTACCCACAGACCACAAATGGCTTGAATACTTTTGCAAAATGGATGGTAATACAATCCACTGTTGGTGTGCCACCTAAAGTAGAGAACATGTGAGGTGAGGTACTGGTTCCTAAATCTTCCACCTCCTACCCTTTTTTTTTTTGTTTTTTTTGTTTTTTGCAGTTAGGTAATAAAAACCACCACCAAAAGAACAGAGGTCTTAAAGGAAGATAACCAATGGATTGGAATCCGTCCTAACAGAATCTTAACAACTTAAGACATTGGGGGCCTGTCCAATGGTTGTCAATTTTGCTCTGGGCCCCATTACATTTTGGCCTAAAATGGAACAAAAGGACATTCTATTGTTCCAGGGTTTCGTTTTGGAAATGGGGAAAAAACAAAAAGAAAAAATTTACATCGTCGTTCATTCTCATTTTGAAATGCACTAGAATCATAATAAACATAAACCTGATGATACCCTAATAAAAAGTAATGCATTTTTGGGGAATCTGAGATTTGAGAGTTATCTAATGCCTGCATCTGTGGCTCTACCAAATTAGGGGAATCTGAGATTTGAGAGTTATCTAATGCATTGAGTCATTTCAATTTCTTGAAGATTAGGTTTTTTGGTTTAGTATGGGGAGAACTCTTGTGGCATTCAAAGAAGTTGAGGCATTGACTTGAGTCACATAGATTGGGTTATTAGACGAAAAATAAGAGTATTAATAGGTGGTAGAGAATGGAAGATGAGACCATGTTGGTGCATGATGTGCAAAACATGGTAAACGAGAACCCTTCAAAGGATCTCACATGCTATGAAATGGAGACCGATGAGAATAGATTGAGAAGTTTTAAAAAAGATGGGGATGTTTTCGCACTAGAAATCCACAGGCGAGGGTCGACGTCGACCCTGGCATTCGCAGAATGTCAATACTTGCATCACTATTGACCGTAGGAAAAAATGGTAAAAACAAAAGAGTTTTTAGGAAAAATGCCCCATTTAGTACATGGTTCGCTAAAGTGTTTGTTTCGGTCCACTGGCAATATAAAGTATTTTTTTGGGTAAAATCCTCGAATTATAAAGTACGAGCCGGATTTGACTTGATACAAAAATTTATTTTTCAAATCTTATAATGAAAACTTAAATTACATAATTTCTATTGCATACAAGTTGATTTCTCATTTTTAAGCCCCTCATGTGTCCCAACCAAACCCTTACCATCCACAGAGGTCCAATACCCCCAATATTATAAGAAGGAAAAAAAAAAATCAGAAAGACTTTAAAAAGAAATCACAATAGACTTATGTCTTTCTAACCCCACTTGCAGTTGATTTGCAAGCCACAAAGAACAAAGAAAACGCGTGATATATGAACATATTGGAATGATGAAAGCATATCATTTCATATTATTATCCTCATCTCATCTCATCCCCTCGTCGCTTCTCTTTTAATATAAACTGAGAAGGCAGCGTTCAAAGAAACTCAAGATCGAGTCAGCAGAGTGCGATTTGGGGCTACATCCAAACAGTCTTCGATCGATCGATCGAGCGAGAGAAAGAGAGAGAGAGGGGGATTAGATTACATTCATAGTCTTGTTGGTTGGTTATAGAAATGGCAGCTCCTCCTGCAAGAGCTCGCGCGGATTACGATTTCCTGATAAAGCTTCTACTCATCGGAGACAGCGGCAAGTTTTCAATTCCTCTCCTTTCTCTTCACTTCCAGGCGAAATTAGGGTTTTTTCTTTGATCATTTCAATGCATTAATAGCACGATTTGCATCTAATTTTACTATGCCTGTTGCCATATGCTTGGATTTGAGATTGATTTGAGGTTTTGAAGCTCTCTATCTCTCTTGATGTATCTATGGCTCCTTTCTTGGATTTGGGGCACTTGGTTTGATAATCTAGGGCGTGGGTTTGATGGGTCATCTGGAAATAAATTGTGCATGGTCACCAAATTTAGCCCTTTAGTCGGTGGCATGCAAATCTGACAGAAAACGCAGAAAGAGTTGGTCCATATTCGAAGGAGACAAGGGCAAAGCAATGGGTTTGCTAGATTCTTCCAGTTTTGGAGATTTTGGGGCATGATCCATTCAAGGTAGGGCTTGCCTGATAAAAATAAGGGATCCCAGAGTCATGGGGCCTGGTTATATTGACCTTGGGATTTGAGGATTATGAAGGTGACAATTTTATTTTTGGGGCATCATTTATCCAAATAAAATAGGAGAAAACTAAGTGGTAAGCATGTCTTTCCCATTGAATAGTAACCAATGTTGTAGGAAATGCACTGCATGGCTTTCAGAATTAGAGTTTTTTTAGCATATTAAAAACGCGTGATATGAAATGCAAATTCAATGAATGTTGAATGAAGAAAGTTTAACTTTTGAAGTGCTGCAGTCCAGTAGATGAAAATGCTTAAAGTGAGCCAATCATCTACTAACATCACCATTACACAGTAATGATGTCAAAAGCGAGTCTCATTATTTTTCTGATTATATTGAAAAGTTGTCGGGTTGGTTTTTAGAATATTTTATCATTTATGATGATTTTGTTCAACTTTTGAAGTCTTCAATATATGCCATTAGAAAGGTGGTATGTGAAAAAAACTATGGGATTACATACTTGTATTTTAAGACATTGCAGAGGAGTCATTTCCTATAGACTGGTTGTTATGGTTGATTTAGTGTCTTGTTATGCTGGTCTTGTTGTAGGTTTCCATGTGAAAACCCCCAATATTGCATGAATTGATTATTATGTTTGGGACTTTTTGATCATATATAAGGATTGTAAGCATAAAGAATAAAATGATTAATTATTTCTCTAGGATTGGTGCATGTATAAGGTCTGTGAGAGGAATGAATGTTCCTTTGTTGTGGTTTATGATTTTTTGGCCTCCCACTCAGCCAATATCACTCTTTTATGGTGTAGGATTGAAAGATCTGGCTGGGGTCCTCCTATGTACTAAAAATAATCCCATCTGATCATCCTAACACTTTCATAAACGACCCACAAGTATTCACTGTAAAAAATGGGTGCATAATCGATCCAATGGTTCAGTCCATTTGGATGGGTGCAAACCCATGGGTTCGGTGACTATCAAGAGCGTGTATATGATGCACTCGGATGGACCATCAGGTGGGCCCCATTATGAGGTGCGCATGAAAACAACCTGCCCACTGTGTGCATGAAATTTCCCATGCGCACCCTGTGCATGGGATAATTTCTATGTATATAAGAATGGGGCTATTTAGATATATATATATATATATATATAAGAATGGGGAATTTTCTCGACCTAGTATATAATACATACTATGGATTCTCATTTCTCACCCTCTAAGTTGTTAAGGATACACCTACTCATGGTCAACCTTGCGAAACTGGTGCAGGCCATGGGTCAAATGTATACTTAAAGAGTCATAAAATAGGCCAAGTAAACCAGGATAGGCCCGGTCCACTAAGTGGGCCCATAACTTAAGTGATTAATTAGTTACATTTTAAATCAGGCCATGGTGGTCATATCACATGCCAAATCTCATATTTTAAGAAATTCTTTCTTGAGAGAGCAACTCTATTGTAACTTGCTTAATTTTAGCAAGATGTGTAAGTTAATATCTTTAGAATCCTTGATAAAAAATCATAATCTATAATTAAGACTCTTATTGACTACTCTAATCAGAAGGTATAATCTCCAATGAAGATACCAAAAGAGATTATTCAGAAAAAAAAAAGAAGAAAAAAAAGAAATAAAAAGAAAGATACCAAAAGGGATGGCTACTAGTCTATCTAAGGGTTGTTAAAGATCCTCATTAAATCAATGAAGATCTTTCTCGATTCGTATCTTGAGTTGGTGGAAAACCCTCTTTAAGCCTTGTATGAAGACTCCTTGGCATCTCCAATGTGTGAAGATTCCTTGGTGTCTCCATTGTGTGAATACTTCATTGGCATGGCTTATGATGTGTATGAACTATGAAGACTCCACATCCATCCACTCTCCATTATTTTGTTATCAAAGCAAGAAGTTCCTTTGAGTTTCTTAATTTTTTTTCATATTCCAAAAAGTTATCTTGGGTAGTTTCCTTTAATTTTCCTTCAGTTTATTCATCAAAATAAATCTGACAAAAAGAGAGAGAGAGAAAGAGAGGAGGGGGGGGGGGGGGGGGGGCGGCGAGTGGTTCTGTTAGTTTCCCGTTTCTTCTTTCAATTCCATACAAGTTATTGTTGCTATTTGATTTTTGATTGGTCACTGCTGCTACTGCTATTATTGTGCCAGCTCCATAAGATTTGACCCACATTGAATCATAACCGGCCATCCAAAATCCTCACTTCTACACCATTTACCTTTTGGTTTTAATACCTACCTTAACTGTCCAGCATCAAACTTTGCAACTTTAGCTTGTTTTGGCAGCCATACAATAGTATGTAACACTGTTTCGTGAGTAATACAACACCATCCAAACTTATTTCAGTCCCCCTTTTAGTTTCATAAATCTTGTGTCTGTCGTTTCATTTGGCCCGTCAAATTTTGTTGATTGTACAACATTGCTCAAATATTTTTCTTTCATTCCATTTTGACAATTTACAGTCTTTTCAATTCTACTCGCTTCATATCTTTTGACTTTTTTGCCTTCGGAGATTCACAGTGACCATTAGAAGCTTGAGTCATTATTAAGGCAAGTTTACTGACGATGAATCCATTATCCTTGTCTTGGAGATATTGGACGACCTTCTAATTCATTGATAGTTTAATGGTGAGGCATCTCCTCTCCATAGAAACAACCACCACGGATAGATTCTTGATTGTAGCTCCATTGGGTAGGGACTTGGGTAGCATGTGGGTGCATGAGTATTTACCAGAGCCAAAATGAAAAGAAAAGAAAAGAAAAAGAAAAAGGTATTTGACGGCCTTAAAATGAGGTTTGAACTCCTCATTGAATTCCTGAAACATCTTAATCCTTAGTAGAAAATAACAACCCACTAATGGTGAGGGTGAGCAACCTCATCATGAACTGATGCAGGTCCATGAACACAAACCTAAGATGAAGGTTCTGAGATCATTAACAAATTAGATTATAAAATAACATTAAATTCAATCGAAGATTTGTCCAAGTTTCCAATTATTCAATAATTATAAAGAATGTTCACAATCCTACAATGCAAGTCCCCTTTGAATTTTGATTGAGGTTTCCAATGGAAGACTCAATCTCCACTAGCATAGGGATCACCTTTTACTCAATCAGATTGTTCTTGATTTTCGCTTAGGGTCTCAAGAATAGGATAGGCTCAAATTAGACAAACCAACAACTGATATAGATATTATTTGATGGGAATTCACATAGTTGGCATTAAGAAACGAGAAATATGTTCAAATACCTCAAATAACCCTCAAATAGGGTTCGGCCAAGTAGATGAAGGGGCTGGAAGGTGTTTACCAAAGGGTTTCCTGGATTATAGGTTCGGCTGATGGCTTTTGAGGGCTGGTGATGTTCATCTGATATGAAATAGGGCTAGGGCAGGTCCGCTGGCGTGGGAAGGGGTTTTGGGGGTTTGGCTATTATCAGTTTTGGGTTTTAGTGGTGCAGCAGTTGGTTTCTTGGGATTTGGGAATTTGGCCAATGGGATTTTGGGGTTGCGGTATTCGGCCACTTGGGTTTGGTGATTTGGATGGGGCAGCAATGGGATTTGGGTTTAGGGTTGGTCGACCACTTGGATTTTGACTTAGGATGGTGGTGTTGATGATCTTGGCTTTGAGGAATGTGATGGTTGTGGGTTGTGTAGGTTTGGTTATGGTTTGGATGCTTATGACTTCTTGATGGTTAAAAGATGTTTCAACTGGATGGGATGTGAAAGAACAGCTAAGTTTAAACCATTAACCAACAAATAATCTCAAACTGCAAAAACAAACCAAACATGAAAAAGAATTAAATACACACTCCTAAAGTGGGCATCCCCCCATGATGGGTACCTTTCAAAAAAAAAAAAAAAAAAATCCCCCTATGATGGGCTGGGCGTCCTATTACGTTGGGTCCAATGGGCCCAACTGGCTCCTATTAGCAGCCCATTTGCATCTTCCTAGGGTGGGGCCTTCCTGATGCTATGCATACAAGGTCTTCTAACTCTAATCATCCCACTGTGGGGCCTTCAACTAATGCTGGAGTTGTCGCTTGACATGATATGACTGTTGGTCCATGATGGAAGCATGATCCAATGATGGGTCTCCTCTGAACTCATAATCCAATAGTGGATCTCCTCTGAAATGATGATCTGATGGTGGATCCTCTCTGAAATCATGATCTTGACCCAAATAGGTTTCGTCCATTCATAAAGATATATGGACAGGGCCCTATTCTTCTGTCTTTGGTATGTTTTCCAATCAGATGCTTTGATGTCCTCATCATGAATGCAATGAAGATGCAAATAACATTACTAATGCTAGAGACAGAAACTATCCAAACCTTGAGGTGACTATTTTGTAAGTTTTAGAGAACCATAATGATGCTTCTCGTCTAGAGATGATCTCACCAAGAATGATCTCAAGCTGTCTTGAGGTGCCCAATTTTGATGTCAAGGTAAACCGACAGAGTTTTGTGATTGGAGCACCTCAAAATTTTGATGTCAAGGTGAACCTGACAGAGTTTTGTGATTGGAGCAGACTCTTTTGAAGACTTTTTTGGTTGGTACTCTATGCTAGATGATTGGCTGATCTAGTTTGTTAAGAAAAAGATGAAGTGTGGATTATAAAAGTGGCTTGAGTGGATTAGTTGCCCTGTTCACAATTGGGATAACATGGAGTTAAGGCTCCATGAGAGGTATCTTCCTCCAATTATGAGACAGCATTATTTGATTAGCTTGTAGCCCTTCACCAAGGAGCCTCTTTTGTTGAAGCATACATGGAAATTTAACGATCTAACTTTTAGATGCTATGCTCACGAAGATGATACTCAATGTTCTCTCCCAATTAAAAGCTGGTCTTCGTGCTATAAGATTCTTTGAGAAATGGAGCCAGTGTTGTGAAATTCGTTTCGGACTGCGTTTCGGTTTGGCCTCCAAACTGAATAATTTTGGTCGATTCGGAATTTCGGCAAAATGTTTTGGAAAAATATTAATATACACAAAAAAAAATTAAAAATAGTTAAATTTGGTAGGGATCTTTTCCTATTAGGGTGAAATCTAATTAAGACCCAATCATTAAAGTTATTTTAGGGCCCACATAAGGTTGGTTTATTTTAAATGGGTAGAGTATAATATAAGAGCCCTTAGGTTTCAGCCCACGAACCCGACCCATCTCCGTTTGTATTATTAAAAGGGCGAAAAGGGTTTCATTTCACCCCTTTTATTTGGACCGAATGAACGAAGGAAAGGAAATGAAAATTGAGATGGGAGGAGGAGAAAGAAGAAGATGAAATAACGAACAAAGAAGAAGATCGGAACAGCGGCGGCGTGAAATGGTAGCAAGATCAACGTCGACCAAGAGAAGCAGTGACACAGACCGATGGCCATTCTTCTTCTTCCTCTTTTGGTATTTTTCCCCTGTTGACGTATTCTTTTTTTGCCCGCTGTAACCTTCTTTTTCTTTTTCTGCTCTTCTTCTACTTTCAATCAAACAAAAGAAAGAGATTAGGGTTTTTTCCTTTTAAAAATTTAAGAGGGTGATGAAAGGGATTTAGGGTTTCCTTTTCTTTTCTTTTTTTTTTTTTTTTTTAAATGGCCGAACAGAGCATGTTTGCACCTATTCGGCGAAAATATAAGAATTCGGACGAAATGGCCGAATAGTTCTGAATTTTGGGCCAAAATTTTGTGGGGGGTTTGTTCGTTTCGGAATACTGTCGGAATCTTAATTATTCAGAAAATTCGTCCGAAACGAAACGAACTTCGTAACATTGGATGGAGCTTTTTATGCTTGAGCAACTTAAGGATGCACACCATATGACAATTAAGGTGGAAAGAAGGTGCATTGGCTCCCATGTTGGGTAGTCACATGATCAAACCAAGAAGCAAAGTGAGTTCCGCTCAGAGTTATTCCAATAACTCCCGTGCCTTTGGTCAGATCAATAATAACAACCCTTGCAACCTCGACAACCACGAAATAATGGAAAATATTTGTTAATGAGTTTCAACTACGTAGATTACATTAATACAAATTGTTTGAGATGCGTTCCCAAGGACATGTAGTTGTAGTATGGCCGAATAAGAGACTCCATTACTGTCAAAATGATGGAGAAAAGACAGAAGATACTATGATTAGTGAATCTTATAAAAGGAACTGAATCCTCTATTGGAGATGTTGACGCCAATTTTACCTCTTTTAGTGTTTTGACATCTACTCGCCACTAGGGCATGTTTGTTTGCATTAGGGGAGGAGTAGAAGATGAGTAGGATCACATTAGGTTAAAGTTAAAGAGGAGTGAGTTGAAATGAATGAGTAGATGAATTATTTTTTATGCGTTTGGATGGTTGGTGCAAAGCAAAAGGATTTAAATTTGCCTTTGGTTTGATGAAGAGAATGGGGTATGAGTTACTCCTTTTTTTTTTTTAAAATGAAAAAAGTAGATAAATTATGTGTGGTTGAGTTACTCCATCTTACTTTGTTATGGTATTTCTGAGTAACTATGGGAGATAAAAAGTTGGGTTGGGGTATCTGCCAGCAGCTGGGCAGACATATTTACTTTATTTATCTGGGCCAATGCAAACAAACACCTCATGGGGTAAAGAATTCAACCGTTGGGATTTATAATTTATTTCAACCCTCCTTTAATTTATTTCAACCCTCCTTCACAAACAAACAGGCCCTAAGAGAAGGAAGATTGGTTGCCCACAAACATATTCCATACCCTTGTTCAGTGTAATGATCGCCGTTGCATCCGGATTATGGATGGCGGTAGTGGAATAAATGTCATTTTGCAAGAGGCTATTGATAAATTGTAGTTGCAAGTGGAGAAGCACCCAAACCCATATTGAATTGCGTGGGTGAATGAGATGGCTATTCTAGTAAGGCAGTGACCAAAAGGTGCTTGGTGACTATTTGTGCCTATTCCTATGAAGATTCAATGTGGTGTGGTGCCATCCCAATGAAAGTTGGCCATATCTTATTGGGATGACCTTGGCTTTATGAAAGGGAAGGCCACAATAGCAAGAAGAAAACACTTGCAGATTTTTATTCAAAGGCAAAAGCACGTTTGGAGGCCCATGGAGGTTTCCCTGCACTATTAGAAGAAGAAAAGAGCAGCTAAAGATGTTAACATCCTTACCATGTGCCACTTTGAAGATGAAAGTAAGGACAAGGCATTATGTATGCGGCGGTGGCCAAGTTGTTGCAGAGCAAGATAAGCATAGGGAGGAGCATCCACTAGAAGTTAAGCTTGTAAAGGACTTTTCTGACTTGGTCCCTGAAGAGTTACCCAACTAGCTCTATTCAATGAGAGATATAGCATGCCATAAATCTTGTGCTTGGATCGGTCTTGCTGAACTTGCCATGTTATTGCATGAATCCTATGGAGCACGTTAAGCTTTAGAAGCAGGTGGAAGGTCTACTACAGAAAGAGTTTATTCATGAAAGCATATCACCTTGTGCTATACACAAAGAAAGACAAGAAGTTGTCATGTGCATATTGAATGTAGGGCCATCAACAAAATTACCGTGAAATATTGATTTTGATACCACCATTGGATGAAATGTTGGATATGGTGGCAAAATCTATGATCTTTTCAAAGATTGACTGAAGGAGCAAATACCATCAAATTAGGATCCGCAGCAGGAATGAGTGAAAAACTGCTTTTAAAATGCCTGATGGCTGATATGAATGGTTAGTCAAGCCATTTGGGCATGCACCTAGTACCTTCATGTGCCTAATGATGCAGATTTAAGGCCATATTTCAGGAAGATTGTTGTCGTCTGTTTTGTTGATATCTTAATCTACAGTATGAAACTATGAATTGAGAGAAGCATTTTGATAGCTACATCTTATTGGCACTTCATCAGAAGTTTCAGCACTACTATGGCACTGATTGTGGACAGCTTAAAACAAAGCATATTCACTTGGACAGAGGCTGATACAAAGGCCTTTGGGTGCGTCAAAGTCAGGATGGCAGAGACGCCAATTCTTAAACTTCCGGATCTTGACCGAAATCTTTGAAGTGGTATGGATCCTTTAGAAGTAGACATTGGTGGAGTATTGCGTCAAGAAGGTCATCCGATAGCCTTGTTTAGTAAGAGATTAAATGACACTTGATGCCGTATTCCACATATGATATAGAATTCTATGGTGGTGTTTGGACTTTACCGCATTGGAGGCACTATATTATCAGCAAGGAGTTCATTCTTTTTTCTAACAACCAAGCATTACGGTACTTGATTTCTCAAAAGAAGTTGAGTGCTGGACCTGCTAAATGGAGCACCTACCTCCACAAATAATCTTTTGTTCTAAAACAAATGTTAGGGGCCTGGAAATCAAGTTGCAAATGCATTGAGTCACTGGATGCATCTCATGACTACTTTGGCGACGTAAGCGATAGGATTTGGTTATATTAAACAAGATTATGCTGATGATGAGCATTTTGGCTCGGTATATGATGAACTACAACAAGGTCAACTACCATAGTTTTGAAAATCGGAATCGTAGAGCAAATCGTTCATACCCATGAATTGAATCGAAACGTGAATTGTATGATTTTTTATTTTTCTAATAAAAATGAAAAATAATTAAAAATTAAGAGAGAAAAAAAAGAAAAGTGTAGTTAGTCATAACCATCCGTTTTCCCATTTATAGTAGTATAAATGCAACGATAACAAATACCTCTATTATACAATTATGTCATGAACACCATGACATTTATTAATATATAATAAATGATATGTGTAAATAGTTAAATAAGTTTAAGGAATCAATATAATTCTTTTTTATTATCTTTAAATCAAAATATAAAAATAATAATAAAATCCAAACCATCAATCTTACTCAGTAGGATATCGCTTGAAGTTAAGAAAGTGTTCATCAAGAAAAAAACCAGAAAAGATTTAAAAAAGAAGAAGATATAAACAAGCTCCATATGTACAATCCATAGTTAGTTAGTTACCCACTTCGTTCATGAGGTCTTTGAACTCTGAATAGTTCATTTCGAACGAACCGAACTGTCATTGAACTAGTTTCATGTTGTTCTCTAAATTGAATCCGGTAAATCTAGTTGTAGTACCCACCTAAAAATCCAAGCAATTCAAAAGCATGGCGCCCCTAGCTATTGGCGCTAAACCGAATCTAACTCCAACCAAAGTGTCACCTTAAGATTGCTGACCAGTAAAACATGAAGTTTTACTTTGGTTTTTATTTTCACAATGTATTTTACACGCAATCAATTGATGTGGGCCCATCTCTAATTAGTGAAATCTCTCCATAGTAAATATAAAAGAACAATCATCTTCCGTGATTTGAATTTTAGATGTGGGCGCTAGTGATTGCCCAGGCATGCACACTAAGGGCACGTTTGTGTGACGGTGCTTTCTGTGGAAAATGGAAATTGCCACATCAGCAAAATCAGTGGTAATTAAATTCTGTAGAAAAGGAGTTCCAAGGAAGTTGGTAATCCATGTTTGGTGTAGAATTATTTTCTTTGGTGAAATGGTATTTTTCATGTTTGGTGCAAGTGTGGATTCTTCACCGATACTATTTTAATTATCAAACACAAATCAAACCATTTCACTCGACAACAAATCAAAATTAAATTTAGTAGACATCTAGCAATCCAATTAACAAAGCAAAATCAAATTCAAAATCCTACCAGCTCATGCAAAGAATGGCCGAAAATCTAATCAGACACATGCAGAGAATGGCCCACAATCTAATCATACACATGTAGAGAATGGCCCACCTCAAGTTGTGCGGTGATGATATCTCCGTGTGATCCAAGACACTACTAGCTCATTGTTCTCCAATGGAATTGGAAAAACCTAGAGAGACATGCCTGCAGGGATAGGTGGAAAAGAGAGATGATGGGTGGGGGGCAAGATGGCCAGGCGGGGTGTGGACGCTACGCGAGGTGGCTGGCTGCAGGGGGTTGGGGCGAACGGGGAGAAGAGAGGGGGGGTTGGGGTGAGATGTTGGGGGCGCCTAGGTAAAGGAGGGCAGTTTTCTTGTCCATGAAGGAGATGAGATGCTGGGGGCGCCTAGGGTTTTTGGATCAGAAATGGGTTGGAAATGAAGTTTACAAAGGCACCCCCACCCCCCCCACCCCCCCATGGGAAGTCTATTTCCATGGTAAGAGAGGAAAAGGCAGACATGGCAAAAAGTTTTTCCACGGAAAAATACCGCACCAAACTCATGAAAAGTAGGTTTTCCGCGGAATTGGCTACACAAACACGCCCTAATGAATTAGTTCATCGAGCTTGTTGAACTCGAACTGCAAACTAGATGAATTGAGATGTGAATCAAATGATCTTACTCCATCAAATTCATTGATCCAGCAAAGACTCTAATTTCAAATTACGAACTCGAATGCAAATTAATTGAATTGCGAACTAGGTAATTATGGTACAGTCGAACACTTTTATTCATTTCTAAAACCTTCCAAAAGCCGCAAAAATTCTTAAGAAGATTCGTTAACTACTAAATAACCTTTTAAATGTAAAAACACTTAAAGATAGAAAGAACAAAGAAAGAAAAAAGGTAAATTTTTTTTTTTTTGATAACTGTAAAAATTTTATTGCACCAAAAAAGAAGAAACAACAAGAAGCAAAGCTATGCCAGCCTCAAGAAAGAAAAACAACACACGGAACAAAAACTAACCATACAAGAAAGAATTAAACATCAAAAGAAAGAGAAGTGCGAAAAACTCCCTCCCTAGCAAGACTATCCGCCATGACATTTGCTTTTCTTTGAATATGATGAAATTGAACATCCAGCTTCTGAGAAATATCATGCACCTCCTCCACCCAAAAAAGGTAAAAGATGGTTAATATTAACTTATTGGTTGTAGTTTTTCTTGCTCGGCTGAATCGCTTGAATCGTAAGATTCGATGCAGTGAGGGTTCAGAAGACATTTTGAAATAAAGTAAAAAATGGAAAAAAATACAGCAAAGGGGGTCTTTTGTAAAATTTTTTAGCTTTTGCTGCCTTTTTGCAGCTGCTCTGCTGTGATTGCCAGTTTTTTGCTGCTGGCCAGCTCATCTTGCTCCTCATTGCCAGCCAGCTTTTTGCTTTTGCTGCTGCCTGCTTTTTGCTGCTGCATGCTTTTTTCTGCTGCTGCTCACGCTCACTGGCTGCTGCTGCTCATTAGCTGGTAGCTACATGTTACCCTACTGCTAGTGCTACTACCTGCAACATTGTTGCTCTGTTGACTAGTGATCGGTACACCTTTTCTTTCTTTTTTCTCTTCAAGCCTTTGTATAACTCTACATAGCAGCAGCAATCTTCCGACTCGAACTCGGCCCTGGGCGAGTAGGGTTCCGAGTTCGTTCTTTTAAACCATGGTAGTGAGTATTGAATCTTAAGATTCACACATGAATCCTAAGACTCATCAGTAAATGGGATTTGTTGCATAGACATGAATCGTTTTCCTTAGATTTGGGATACAAATCGGGATTTGGGATACGAATGGTAGGATTTTGATAATTATGACTACTACATCCAAAATATATCATGCAAGATGGGTATATCTTTAATGCCACATGCTTATGTATACCCTCAGCTTCTCCTCTAGAGTACATAGTATGGGAAATGCATGCCGCAGGATTTGGTGGTCATTTAGGACCTGACAAAGTGATTGCTATGCTCGAAGATATATTCTATTGGCTGGTTGTGTTCCCAGGTCGCTAACTTCAGAAATTTGCTAGTTGACTAGATGAGACAAAAGAACATTGAATTGTACTCTCCTTTGCCAATCCCTAGTAAGCCTTGCCATGACTTGAGTTTGGATTTTGTCTTGGCCTTTTCCATGACTTTAAGGAAAGCCAGTTCTATTGTAGTGATAGTAGATCGCTATTCCAAGATGGTGCACTTCATCCCATGCAACAAAACATATGATGTGGTAAAAGTAGCTTCCTTATTCTTAAGAATTAAGATAATTGTCAAATTACATGATGTGCCCAAAACCATTGTTTTTGATAGGGCCGTGATGTTTATGAGCTATTTTACGCTCATTATGGAAATTGATGAAAACTAAGTTGCAATTCTCTAGTGCATACCATCCACATCCCACATGCAGATGGTCAAATCAAGTTTGTCAACAGGAGCCTTGTAAATCTTATTATACGTAGCTTAGTGGGTGATAATGTCACAACATAAGATCTTATATTGACTATGGCTGAGTTTGCTTATAACAACTCAGTTAACTGATCTACAAGACGATCACCATTTGAAGGGATCATGGGAATTCAACTGTGCCGACCCATGTGAAGATGCTACTTTGTTGTTGCCTAATGATGCACCTTGTACCTTCATGCTCTTGGTTATTTTGAAAAATGATTTCTCATTGCTTCACCCAAGGTTTTTAATGGCATCCCTCTTCTACAGGTGCCTTACACAAGTAACCCTTTCATTTGTTTCATAAATGCAATTTATAGGTCTGGGTTTAGGGAAGTTGGAGTCGAAGAACTGGGCTCTGTTGGCTAAATGGTGGTGGAGGTCTATGGAAGAAAGGGACGCGCTTTGGAGGAGAGTTACTGTGGCAAAATATGGGGTGGATGAATGGGGTTGGATTCCTAGTCGAGTCCCTAGGTATAAGGTGTTGTGTTTGTGGAGGAAAATCTGGAGATTTAGGAATATGTTTTCTGTTTTAGAGGGTTTTCTCTTGGGACTGGGGTGGGTTTTAAAGTTGGAGAGAGGAGCCGTGCTTGTTTTTGGGTGGATGACTGTTTGGGTGTGGGTCATTTGTCTTTTATCTTTTCCTAGGTTTTTCGGAGTAGTTTCAACAAGTTATCTTTGGTTAAGGATTGTTATATTGGTGAGGGTGGCTTTGTGTCTTGGGTTGTGTCTTTTAGGAGTTTGTGTTAGTTGGAAGCACAAGAGTTTGGATCCCTATAACACCTTTCTAACGCTTTTTAATTCATGGGTGAGCCAGATGTTTGTATATGGAAACCTTACCCTTCAGGTGTTTTCTCTTCAAGATCCTTTCTTAATGTGATGGAGGTTTTGTAGACGGCTGGACCTAGTAGTTCTCTAGTTTGGTTGGATTTGATTTCTCCTGGAGTGGAGGTTTTTATTGGCTTGGTGTGTCTGGGATGGTGTCTACAGTGGACAATCTGGGCTTGTCATCGGAGCCTTTTTCCGACCTATGCGTGTTTTGTTGAAAGGAGATGGAGATGGTCAGTCATTTGTTCTTACATTCTGAGTTTTCCTTTTTCTTGTGGTGCCGTATGATTGGTCCTAGTTTTGTTTTGTGGTGCTCTCCTGAGTCCATCCCAAGTATGTTAGAGGCTTGGAGGATGGCTCCTTTCTTGAGGTGTGGTGTGGCTTGGTGCTTTGGAAGATTATTCCCTTTGCCATTTTCTGGTCTCTTTTGAAAGAGAGAAATGCTAGAGTCTTCAGAGGGTCTTCGATGCCTAGGATGTGCTTTTTTTTGGAAGAATTATTCCCTTTGCTTCTTGTTTTTTCTTCTTTTTTGGTGCAATAAATTTTTACAGTTATAAAAAAAAGGAGGATGTGCTTTTTTTTTTTGGTGGTTTTTGCATGTAGCAAAAAGTGGGCATTTGTGAGGGGGGAATTTGACTCTGTAAGAACTGATGGTATCTTTCACAATTGGGAACCCACTCTTCTTAGCACGAGGCATAAGAAGAGTAATAGGGTGGTGTGGGATCCTCCTTCGGGGGCTGCTTTGAAGTTTAATGTTGTTGGGGTTGCTAGAGGAAAGTTGGGGTTAGCGGGGGTTGGCAGGGTGCTTAAGAACGAGCTTGGGGTGGTGTTGGCATTGTTCTCTAAGAATATTGGGATTATGGAGTCTAATGAGGCAGGGCTAGTGGCTATTCTTGATGCCCTAAGGACTTTCTATTCGACTTGTTTCCAGGCTCCTCTGATTGTGGAAAGCGACTCTCTTAATGCTATTTCTTGGGTTTCTTCTTTGGCTCCGGTGCCTTGGAGGTTTCAATTTTACTTCAATGAGATTACGTCCATTTTGTCTTCACTCCAAGTTGGTGAAAAGGTCCTTCAATTTGCTTGCTTTCGCTGTGTTTTTTTCTTCTATTTTTTAATTTTTTTTATCAGCAATGGTGAAGTATATTGAGAAATAGTACAACCAACTTAAACAAAAACACCTCCCCTAGGTGTGCTGCTATAAGTGCTGTATATCGTACACCTACCATAGTTACATAACAAAAGCACTGAAATTACGAGAACGATCTACGCCTTGCTTTGCTAAAGAATCTGCGATTCCATCAGTGGACCTTCTAACGTGTTGAAACGATGCTCGATAATGGATCTCGTTAAGATAGATATCTTCTAAGGGCCTATGAATGATTTCGCCCAAGAAATGACATTAGAAGAGTCACTTTCCACAATATGATTACTTTGATATGAGGAACAAAAAATTCGAAGAGCTTCCAAAATGGCCAAAGCTATTGCTTCATTAGAGAATCTAAAACCTCAACATGTTTTGAAAATATATATAACACTTCTCCATTGTGATTTCTTAAAATGCTGTCAATCTTTGCCAACCCCGGCTTGCCACGTGCTGCTCCATCTACATTAAACTTAGGGACTCCAATCGAAGGAGAGCTCTAAGAACTCTCTTTCTTCTTAACAACTCAATCTCATACAAGTTCCCCAATTATATAAATTATTTTCCAACTTAAGATCTAGAAATTCCTTCCTTAGACTAGCCCACTTTGTGATCCTAAATGCTATAGATGCAAGAAGACTTTCCTATGATGGTTCCTTTCTACTAAAAATTCAGTCATTCTTCTCTTTCCAAGTCGACCAAAGAATGGAGAAGGGCATGACCCTCCACAAAAGCAAACCACACCCGACCAAAAGAACCCCTTCAAGCCTCAAATCAACTATTGAACCATGGAGACACCAATCCACACTACACTCTTTGAGGAAATGCCCCCAAATGATGATGCAACATTACAGTGAAGAAATAGATCATCAATTGACTCCCTCTCCCTCCCACAAAGAGAGCACATATCAGGCATAGTTTCCACCAACAACCCGCTCCGTAAATTGTCGACTATCGAAAACTTCCCCGCAATTGCCAACCAGAAAAAGTCCTCAACTCTAGGTGGAGCAAGACCCACCCAAATTAAGGGACATGGAGATCGCGCCTTGCCAAATGGATCCAACTTTCTATAGAATGACTTCGAAGACACGACCTAGAGGAATACGGCTTCCAAATACAAGTATCCGCTAAATCCTTGCATACAAAGATGTTAGTATGAAGACTCAACAAAGACTAAACTCTACTGACTTCGACTGATGAAGGACCCTCTTGAAACTCAGTTCCCAAGATGCTTTATCGCCATCCCAAACATAACATTCTTTGACTGAAGGCTCTTTTTTGGAGACCACCCTAAACAATCTAGGAAACAAATGCCTTAAAGGGACTCACTCCCACCCAATCATCAAACAAAAAATGAACATTCCCCACCTCCGCAACTTGAAAGCCCTGACCTTTATCAAAATCCAACCCTAGCATTGGACACATTCCCAGAACTTAAAATGACAGTCCATAACCCAAACAACCTATATACCTAGGGAGACCTTTTGGAACCAACCCCATTGTTCCTCTCCATACTTGGACACAATTACCCTCCATAATGTGATGCAGGAGAATATGGAACTAAGACTACTATGGTTTAAAAATTAACAATCCAATTAAAATTATAAATTATGCCATTCACACACAATCTAATATTAAGAATTCAGTGGAAAAGTATGTAATGACCCAAGGCGTTATCACAAGTCCTGCAATAATGACTCCTTGAGTAAGAATAGGTGGATCTATTGGAAGGTAGAACTTGCAAGTGCTTAGGGATGAGCCAACTCGAGCAGATTAGTTGCTTCTTCTCTGAGGATTTGATACAAAGCTTTGGTTCAGATTTTTTTTTTTTTGGGAAGGGTCAGAGTCTAATCAATATGTATTTAAGGAATAAAAGAAGAGTTAAGATCTGAAATTAAATTCCTGCAGCAATATCGGCACAAAGGTAAAAACTCAGATTTAGGGATTTGTGCCAAATCAAGGTTTGTGATGTGAGAATGGTGGAAAATAACAAAAATAGGGTGTATGCAGTTAGGCCAATGGCTGGATATGAGATGGATGGGTTTGGCTAGGGCTGATAGAGGGATTAGGTGGTTCAGCTGGGCTTAGATGATGGGGCTGGTGGTTCAGCCAAGTGGTTGATGGCTTGGAAAGATGTGCCAAGAGAAAGATACATCCTCGTCCAAGTTGACAATTTTTTCTCAAACTTTTCTACCACCAGATCCCACATAGATATCGACCTTTGGTTTGCCGGGCAAACCAAGGTCCTGAAAAGGGAGTTTACCTCATCTACAATGTAATCTATCGGCCGAACTCTGGATATTCTCCTCTGGGCATCCTACACCTACTATGAAGCTTTTTGACAAATTTATCTTCAAACTAGAAACTATCTAAAACCGTCTTAAGATCCTCTTTAGAGTTGCAACTTCTTCCCAATTCAATTATGTAAATAAAATCATATCATCTGTGGATTGGAGTTGTGTGTGACGACCTCTCCTCTTTGTAACTTTTTTTTTGGCTCTTGGTTGCTTTATTCTCTTTGGTATTGTTCTTTTATGCCATTGTTTTCCCCTATCATTTGTGATGATAGGGTTCTGTGCTCTGGTTGTATTCCTCTCCTTTTAATTCAATTTACTGTTACCAATAATGAAAAAAGTCTAAGCCTTCTGTAAATGTGCCCCTTCTCAAATGATGTTCTTGATTCTGTCATCTCAAGTGTAGTTATCCAAAATTTACTCTTAATGTACTTTTTTCTTAGTCCATTCTTTCTGGTACCCTGCAAATCCTTTTAAGCTGCGCGTTTTGGTCACATGAACTTTATCTTCTTTATTTTTCTTCATTGCCCAACATTCAACTTAAAACAAGATACTAGGCCAACTGTTATGAAAGAGTCCCTATAATCTTAAGGACACTTGTAAATCACAGAACACTGTATTAGCTTGTCTCCGCTTCATCCACTTTTCTACTTGTGATAGCTGATTCAGACCCTTTGCTTTGTTGTACAATAATTTCTAAGTAAAGAGATCTATCACACCGTTGTACTAGGTTGTTTTCAATTATGTTCTACTATTTGATGGTCATTTATAGTGCAAATGAAAAATTAAAAGAATTATAACATCTTGGTGGCAGTTTTGTCCATCTTGGAAGCTCTTCTTATCTATTGTAATTGATACTAGTAGGGTCTTATAGTGGAGAGTGACTCTCTTATTGCCATATCTTTGGTGAAATCAGCTAGATGTCCATTTTAGACAATGAGATAAATTATCTAGTATTTGTCTCAAGTTTCTTTTCAACGTATTAGTAGATCTGCAAATGGAATTGTGGATTGTCTAGCAAAAGAAGTGGTTGATTGTTTATGTTATTTGAATGTAGAGTGCATGCAATTATAAAGAATGGACTGCAGAGCGCATGAGTGTAGAAGAGAATTGTCCATACATATAATATGATATACAATGTAGAGAAATGTTCTACGAGCAACCTTATATGCAGGCCAGCTCCATGGGGCCCTGTTGGGCCTAACTTTAATCAGTGCAGTCCCTTCACACTCCAATCCCTCCAAGATCTTGCATTAGTCCCAATTTCACTCTCATCAAACCTTTATCCACCATTGAATTGAGTCTCTAAGAAATCTATGGTTAAAAGACCACTAAACTTCATGGCTATTAAATCAAGGGCCAGGATGATCTTACTGGTCTTATTTTTCTGTTGACCTGTATCCATAAGGAGGCCTTTCCATCCGCCCCCACCCCAACTGATTAGTAGTCATCTAAGTGGGCCCCAGCCATGAGTCGGACTGCATAAGTGAAGTATGCAGTATTGCAGTCTGCTCGTCGGAGAGCATTACCCAATGTATGTATGTGTAAGTTAAGGCCCTTAAATCAATGATTGCGATGTTTTGATTAAGATGATTTTTTTTACCGAAATCGTATCCACAATGAGACCTTTCCATCACTCTATTGCTCCATGATTGGCATGCAGCTAAGTGAGCCCCATAATGGGCTTAGTCTTTTAACCTGCTCAAGGCTTGTGTGATAGGTAACAATTTTAGCACATGGGACCCAACTAATAGTCCAACCCCCTCCCACTCACTACCGTCGCTCATGGATTGGCATGCACTCTTAAGTTGGCACTAATCTGAAATTATCCTCACTGTTGATTGAACTCCATAGAAAATGTTACTTAAGAAACTGTTAAACTGTCAGGTCCCTAAATCAATAGTTGTGATGATATGATTGAGGTGATTTTTTTCCCAAATCATGTTCGCAATTTGACCTTTCCATCTCTTAATCCCCACATGAATGGCATGCATCCAAGTGAGTCTCATAAGGGGCTTAGGTTTAACCCCAAGCAGGCAAGCACTGAGAGGTTTATGGATCTTCCATATGAAAGGTTTTTAGGGTGTTTTTGTTGTAAATAAATGCTTAATGACCAATACGACAGGTTGAAAATAGGGTTTCTATGGTGTTCCGTTGAAACTGTGAAGACCAAACGTTGGTAATGATGACTGCTGAAAGTAGTATGAAGCTGGTAAAATCATTACATAACGACTCCTATTATCACAATGGCTGATGTGATATCTCCTGATGGGACCAAGCTTGATATTTTTTTTCTCCCCATATAATTTCTTTAGTGCTAAAGTAGTTTCAATGATTGACTAGTACAAATTCATATTGAAATTGATCTCACGCTAAGGTTCTCAGCACTCTTTCAGGACAAGATATCCGTAACTACTGTAATCTTCATAGTTATGGCTGTAATGTTTTGCATTCTCTTATTATTATTACATTTATGTGCTTACCTAGCATTAGACACGGCTTAAGGAGCATTGGGTTGACCAACTTCCTCTTGTCATTATTAGTTTCATTGCAATTTATTTTTATTACTCTTTAACGACCTTGCAGGGGTTGGAAAAAGTTGCTTGCTGTTGCGTTTCTCTGATGATTCTTTTACCACCAGTTTTATTACCACAATAGGGTATGCTTTAAAAAATCTCTGTAATTGGACCACTCAGTATCATTTTATGGTGCTTACTCAGAATATTGGCTGTATATTAGGATTGACTTTAAGATTAGGACAATTGAGCTCGATGGGAAGCGTATCAAATTGCAAATTTGGGATACTGCTGGTCAAGAACGCTTCAGGACTATTACAACTGGTACTGAAATGTCTATGATGTTTCCCTTCATGTCTGGATTAAGTTTTGCAAACTGTTGTGTCCATTATCTCTTGAAATTATTCATGGATGAATGCCTTGGGCACTGTGCTTCATAATCTCAAGGTATTGATCGCATCTCTCCCATTGAGCCATTTTCACTGAGTTTTAGCATTTACTTTGTAGCTTACTATAGGGGAGCCATGGGCATATTGCTGGTGTATGATGTCACGGACGAGTCTTCTTTCAACAGTATCCATTTTTGTTATTTATCTGTGTTGCATCATTTTCTTTTGTATTACGTTTTGTGAGTCCTCATTCAAAACATCCCAGACATCCGAAACTGGATCCGAAACATTGAGCAACATGCTTCTGACAATGTTAACAAAATATTGGTGGGCAACAAGGCAGATATGGATGAGAGCAAGCGGGTAAGCATAGCTTGACAATCCATTTATATATTCTTCTGGATGCATTTCATTATGAGAATTCAATTTTTCCTGATTGTTGTAGGCTGTGCCGACATCAAGGGGCCAGGCTCTAGCTGATGAGTATGGCATCAAGTTTTTTGAGACGGTTAGTCAGAGTCACACGTCCCTTGAGTGTTAATTCTCAAATTTTGATTGAAATTAATTGTATCTTGATGATAATTCCTGGATTCTATGTGTAGAGTGCAAAAACCAACTTAAATGTGGAGCAGGTTTTCTTCTCCATTGCTAGAGATATTAAACAAAGACTTGCAGAGAGTGACTCGAAAGCTGAGGTATGTGTTTTACTTTTCTGAATATATCCAGATAAATGGTTATATATACACATTAAGGCCACGCTTGGGTATGGGGTTGAATATTTAAGCTTTTGTTTCATCCCTGAAAAGGAAAAAGTTGGAACTTTTTTTTTGTTGATGGCTACTACATACGGTGTGGTGTTTAGATATTTTGTGATATTATTAAGCTTTTCTTATTCATCAAATCATTTACCTGTTTTAAGTTTTGTTATTACTGCATGCAGCCCACAACCATCAAGATAGATAAACCAGACCCAAGTAAGGGTGCTGAAGGTGGACCAGTGAAATCTGCTTGCTGTGGTTCGTAGGAGTCGTATATACAAATGAGATCACTCTGAGTTTTGTCATGCCGGCACTCTGAGTTTTCTCTTGAGCATGTGACAGCTTTATAATTGGATAAATCAGAACTGGTTTCATGGCATTCTGGGTGGCACCTTTTCACACTGCATGTTGGACCTCAGGGCATTGTATGTTCTTGGTTTCGCAATATGCTGGGCTGTGGGTGAACTTAATACCAGTCACTTGTATCTGACAACCTTATCTTGTTGATCTCTTTTCGCTGTTTTCTTTCTTTCTTTCTTTCTTTCTTTCTTTATGGGGTTTAAATGCTCATTTATAACCCATTTGGTTTTAACTAGTTTTGACCATTCTCTGAAGCGAATCACATCTCTTGGTTTGCTGATTGGTGATGGTCGGTTGTACTATGTTTTCATTTTTCATGAGCAAGTGTACTGAGACTTATATAATATTCTGCTGAACTCCATTGTCCGTTCAATCTTATTTTTGCTTTTGTTAAAATTTTCTTTTTACCATTAATTTGCGAAGGAGAAAGAAGCCTTACATTGCGCACCCACAGAGGTTTTTTTTTTTTTCCACTTGAAATACCTGTGTCATCTTTAGAGACTCATTTCATTGCAAGTACATCTTTGCAAGAGGAGAAAAGGTGCTGAAAACTGTCTTTAGTTTAATTTTACACTGGAGGCAGTTTTCTCCACCCATTCTGTACATCTAAACTAGGCCTACAGGGTTGGCCTTCAACAGGAGCCGGATTCACTTACATCTCATGCTACAATAATTCCAGAACTACAAACGTACATCTCACCCCTTGATAATATATAGTCTTTCGGACTTATTGAGCTGAGATAATAAAAGAAAGAACCCCTCAACTGAAACCAATTATATAGTGAAGCGTGGGTTGAGATTATGCTGGTCACAGGTTTGTATGGAGCTTCTCTGCATGTGTAGTTCAAGTTCAGTGACCCTTTTTTTTTTTTTTCCTTCATTAATTGCAATTCTAATCCAATGGTTGCATTAGCATTGATACAAGTTTTTGGTTTTGGACGGTGACCCACAATCATAAAATCCGATAATTGCATGGTTAGATTAACCTATTAGGAATATATGCATTTGCTTTAAGGGCTGTCAAAGGGCCGGGGTAAGCCCTTACCGTTCCTCATATATGCAGCTTGGTCCTCGGCTTGGTCCTAGGCTGAGCTAAAGCCTTCGCAGCCCTCTGCGGGCCTACAAATACCTAAGCCCTTCAATGGCCAGGGTTGGGCCAATGTAGAAAGAAATGATTTTTTAAATTATATAATAATTTTTCTAGACCACGATGCTAACCCTCCTTTATTCGAGCTAAGGATTGATATATAATGCAAAAGTCAATCTTTTTATGCCACTTCTAAAAGAATGTATGGAACAAATTATTTTATCTTTATACAAAAATATTATTTGAGATTAAATAAAATAGGTTAATTTGATAGTATTGCGACATGAAATTAAGACATGGAAGACACTAGCACCCTATTACTAGTTATATAGTTTAAGTAATATGCCGAGCTTTGTTTGTCATTGGCTATTAGAAAGAATGTTTTAGTTGAGGTTTTTCTAGTTGTAGCTTTTTTTTATTAGTTCATTTACTACATTTTTTAATAAACCAATAATATAGACCATCAAAGCTTGTTTAACAAGTCTAATATATATAATTCAATTGGATATATTTCAAATAAGCAATAGACCTTTTTCAAATAAATTTTTTATTATGTGTGGTTTAAATAGACATTAGATAACTCTAAAATAGCATTAACCATAACTTGTAATTCAAACATCAGCATTGGATTTTATAAAATGGCAGTTAAACTTTAACTACTCAACGAAGATTATTTCAACTACCCATGGAAGTAAAGGGAGAAAGAAACTGAAATCAATCAATGGGTAGTGGCTCAAGGTCAACCCCCCTCAATGATGATATTGATGGCCATCCATCAAAATTCAGTAGTTTACATTAATGGTAAAAATCAGTCTAATCACTGACATTTTAAGAATTTCCTTTTTATTCATATGTCCGTGTGGGGCAAACTTAGAGCCAAAACAAACATAGGTGGTAATTTTGTGATCTATGTGGGGATATTCATAAAAAATACTTACCTAAGATTTGAATATTCTTGTTTGACAAAATATCAAGTCTCTATCATTAATTACTAATTAGAGAGGTTATTTATAATTTTTTGGTAAAAACTCCTATATATATATATATTATATTATACATACTATTTATTTTAGATATTAGGAACAGGCCCCCTCGGGCTGTCTAAGTCAATCTTTAGCTCGGCCCTCAAGATTACGGGCTTTTCAAAATTGGGCCCTACCCTACCCTTGGGCTTTAGGACAAAAAGAAAAGCCTTCTCTTTGTGGGCTGGGTCCCTTGACAAAGGACCGGATTGAGAATCTTATATGATATATTAAAAAAAAACATTGTTTTGAATTTATAATATTCTCTTTTACATCACTGTTGTATCACGTGATTCTAGGGACGAGAATAATACAATAACAATTATAATGTAAGCATCTTAGAAATAACACCGGCTTCCTAGCCAAATGATTTTAAAAGAAGAGCTATAAACAAAAATTAAGTGTTAATAAACAAGCTTGGAAAGAATAATGACGAGTATAGAAGTTATTAAGGTCGACTTAACTCTCGCTGAATTTCCATATCCACTGCCCTGGGCTGGTGGAGGCGGCGGCGGCGATGGTGACAGCGGCGGTGATGGTGACAGTGACGGAGGTGGAGGTGGAGGTGGTGGTGGAGGTGGAGGTGGTGGTGCAGGTGGTGGAGCCATAATTATACCTGTAAAATAAAAATGGAACTTAATGTTTAAGGCCCGAACCCATTTATTTACAATTGAGAAACCCCAACACTGTGTTCAGGGCTAACATGGACTAACCCTAGTAATAGAATCCAACCTCTCTCTGGGAAATGGACAACCCCAAGTCTACCCTTTTGAAATCTGTTAGTAAAATCAGATCCACAGCCGGGTCTTTAGGTGCAAGCCCAAATTTGTAAGAAATACGTTTATACATTACGTTTGTAGCTTATTAATCACCATTTTATCTAGTGTACATTTGGGATGTCTACAATAATGAACAACGCAAAATACATCAGACCTAATATCGAGGCTCTAGGCCCAGACCCAGCCCGTTAAGTGTTCCGGCCCATCTGACCCAGATGCATGTCCAGGCCCAACTAAATGGACCTTGATCTGGGATGGGTCCTTATTCACACCCAGTGATAGCCATATCATTAATCCTTTTATGATGTTGAATCCATGGAAATAAAATAAATTATGTGAAGTTTCTGTGAGTTTAAATGAGTGATACAAACCACAGTAGAGAAGGTTCTGAGGAGGAGGCATCTCTTTGGCAGGGTTGGGATCAGGGTCATAGACCCGTATGTAGATCTCTTGGCCCAAATACCAATTCTTTAGAGTTTGAGACCGCAGGTTCCACATTCCAGGATTGTCAAGGTATGCATATATTACACTCCATCCTTTTGGATAAACCTGCATTCACAAACATGAGTTTAGAATGTAACATGTGTGTACCATAAATAATTAGAGATGATACATCATGGCCTCTCAATCTCTAATATAACTTATTTTTTTATTTTATTTTATAACCTAGGTATCTCCCGCCTAGTCCAGCCGAGTAGGCTTTGCCTCTAAGCGCCTGAGGGACACTTGATTCTGAAAAGCCACGAACTAATCCCTAGGGGCACATGCAAACCTTCATATCTACATGCACCGGGTAAAACTATGGGATGTGGCTAACGGAGGTAGGTGTCAAACACAAGACCTTCGCATCCTAAGGCGCAGAGTCCTTGGCCAACTGAGCTGCCACTCCGGTTATAAAACTTACTGTTATTTGAGAATTATATATGACAATGGTAGTAACAACTGAAGAGAGAGATTACCTGAACAGTAGAGCGCTCCACCGGATCATAAAGGTTGTAGTGTAATCCGTGCTTCCATTCTTCAAAACCAAATCTAACACAAGGATTTATATTTATTAGATTTCTTTAACCAACTTCCATTGTCAAGAAATAGGTAGCAATATGTAAGGTCTACTGGACCCACAAAATACAAGAAGAAGGGTATGGTATGGATTCATCATCTATAAGAAAAGGACAACAACCGACAAAATATAGAGACTATAAGAAGAAGAAGAAGATGAACATGATTCTTACGCTACTGCAAAGAAGCTGAAACCGTCCAGATGCCATGTATCCATTACATCTAAGTCATTTTTCAAGACAATCTCAGCCCAACCCTTATGGACTCCGGTGACGACCGAAGTATTGAGTGAAGCTTTGGAATTAATGGATTTGACGGGGAATGCGTCGAGCTGGTACACGCCGGTGCCGTTCAAATAGTAGTCGGCGAGTTTCAATGGCGTTTCAGGAGTGAGGTAAGATACATTGTTAACCACATAATAAGGATTGTTACCAATCCTCCCCCTGGAGCCATGGAGGATAAAGGTTTGAGAGATGGTGACATTTGATACATTGAATGTGCCTTGTGGGTTAGGCCTAGCAGCCCCAGCACTAAGGTTCCACCTGCATTTACTCGCACATCATTTTAGTTGCAATACACTAAACATATATAAGTAATTAGAAATACCTAAAATGTTTGTGAATATTGCAATGTTTTTGTGAAAAAAGTGAAATACTTCATCATGATATTCAAAAAATTTCGAAAAAAAATGCGTAGCTCAATGTATTTCTCATCTGGAATGGATGGTTCACACTTTGCATAATTGCAAACTTTCTATTTTCTTTCAACCTGGTTCACCAATGATCCTTTGTCCAGTTAGTTGGAGCGCTAAAAATAATGATGCCTTTAAACCATTAAAACTTGAGTGCCAAAGATCAAGGAGTTAAGATGATGTGATTGGGCGGATTTTTCTTTCATCTCTTGACCCATCCATGGCTAGGTTCACACCCAAGGTGTGGAGTGGATCATTGCGTGTATTTTCAATTACATAATCTTGATGATCTTTACAATATAAGAATATTGTATTTTTCAATAATATAACTTCGGTTTGGCCCATTGAACTCAAAGACTTGTCGATTGAGCCCATTGTCAAACCTTATTGTGCCCTTGCGCTGGAGGGTACCCATATTGATTGTGTTACCTGATGGACTTGGCTTGATTAACCGAGAATTGGCGATCCAATGGGTCAGGCCCACTTGGTAAAGACCCATTTGCAGGAGTGGTGGAGTCAGAATAGTGTAGGATTCCTACACCCACGGTGTCTGGAAAGTCCTTGGTGTCAACTTGTGTGGGAGTTGCTACGATATAGTAATCTGCACTGGCTTCGTTTGCTGTAACAAGAACTGAGTAGGATTGACCCACATGCACATCCAAGGAATGCAACGTGATCTTGTTAGTGTAAGATCCCTCAGTCTCCACCAGTGCCATCTGATGGTTCTGAATACGAAAGTTGAGGCTCAATTCCCTTCCTACATTTGATATTCTAAATCTGTATGTCTTTCCTGCATGTATAAAAGAATAAGACAAAGATAACCCAAAAAATTAGGATGTTGATTGATCCATGCTACCTTTTTTTTATTTTAATAATGCAGCATATGTGGGCAGCACCTTTCACAAACAAACTAACTCATATCACTTGTCTTTCTACGTATAAGAAAGGACCTAAATTTGGATTTGGTTGAATTGATGCATCGTTGGACTAATCATGCATGAATCATATTCTTATGCATTTTAAAATGGTCAATCGGATGGTGAATTGCACTTATTGTGAGTGAAATTTGGTCCAATACCTGTATAGGTGGTTCGTGTGATATGAATATGTTTGATCATGGAAAGGTCATGACCCCCACCCCCACATCTCCCACCTAATGTTTAAGGGCTTCAAGGTGTAATAGCTTTATATTAGTGCAAATTCTTGCGGTTAAATCCGTTGATGAATAATGGCTAGTCCACTCTCAAATTAAGACCATTGACAATTAGTGGGGGCTTGCGGCTTTAGGGGCATGTAAAAGGATTTGATTAATCCAACAGTGGATAAAGTTCCTTTATTTTAGTGAAACTTTCTTGTGTTTAACCAACAGTAGATGATGGTTTGGTCTATCTAAAACTAGGACCATTGCTAATTAATGGGGGATACGGGTTAGGTGAAGTAAAGCGATTAGAATGATTAGAGTTGGGCGCCTCTTTAAAAGCAAAATACTTGGGAGGTGGGGCATTTTGAAGAATACTGTAATAGATAGATAAGGATGCAAGAATTTCTTAAAGTTGATACAAATTGGCAACTTAAGATCTCCCATGAGAGGTCCACCTATGGTTGTAGAAGAGGTCCTCTTATGGTCAATATAAACTTCTGACTCTCACACTTACCTATAACTTGTGAGTAATCATTTTTGCTCTCAAGCGACTCAATCACCTTGTTGGATTTAATCATTAAGACCTTTTGTCTTTGGGGCCATTAGAATAAGGATTAGGATCATTTGATAGTGATGGTTTTGCCCACACCCTTTATTCAAGTTGGGGCAAGGCCATTGTTTTCTTCTCATTATTATCATTATATAAAAATATCATTTTATATACATTGAAACCTTTTTTTCTCTTACAGACTCGATCGAGAAATAAGCTATAAGCTATAGGTGGATTATCTTGTTGGGGCACCTATGCTCAATGAAACCCCTCGCGCTCATTACCCTATTTGAGCTGGTAGTCCTCCCATATATATTCTAATTAGATAATTATTTATATTGTTAGAATAAAACACTTTGCTTTATATATATAGGGCAGTGTTACATAGCTAAAAAACGCCCCTCCTAGTTTGGCCCATTGGGATGCATGATGATCATGAAATCCTATTGGATGGAAAGATCCAGATGAGGCCCACCTACATGAAAAATTCTGAGCCGATAAGATCATCCTAACCTTGTGATCCATGGCATTGAAATTTAACGGTTTAGAGGCATTATTTTATTACGATTTCAATCCAACGGTGAGGAAAAGTTGGATGAATGTCAAACTTAGCTTTGTAACTATTCATTGGGGGCTAGTGTGTGGGAAAAGACTTGATTGACACAACATGGTCCCTATGACAAAAAAAAAAGAAGGGCGCAAAAAGGAGCGCTTTTAGAGTGGGGCGTATTTGAGAATTTCCTCATATATATGTGCTTAAAAGTCCATGTCAGGATTTAATCCTTATCTTGTTTTTTTATTCAAAATGTATAAAAGTTGCCATCTAGCTCCTAGATTGATGGGAATCCAAGTGGGCCTCACATGTGACCTACTTGTAAGAATCCGATTTTTAATTACTTCGATTAACGCTAGTTAATTATGTTTAGTGGTTAAGATGTGTCAGTAAAAGTTAATCGAGAGTTTCTTGGGATTAGAAGTAAGTCTGTTTTGGTTTTGGAGAGTTTCGAAGAGTTCTGCGAGAATTCGACTTTTCTGAGTTAAGTTAGAATTCCAAGGTTTTTCAGGGGTATCTTGGGAATTTTATAAAAATTTCTTCTTGAGCTCAAAATTTCAGTCTCGACCTGCCCAACATCTTTCATGTTAGTCCGAACTCATCCAAGGTCCAGAAAGTCCAATTTGAACCCTAGCACTCTTTTCGAGGCAAATACTGCAGTTTTGGAAATTGCAGATTCTATCACTGATCTTTAGAAACTCTAATTCTTCACTTATTGGTAAGCTCTTCCCTAGACCTATAATTCTTCTTCTTTGACTAAGTTCATCCGGAGACCCGAAGACCTTCGTTAAGGAGCCCCAAGTTCGGCTAAGGTGGTAGTAAACTCACAATTCAACTCTTGCAAAATATCCCAACCACTACCGCCAACCTCATTAATGTCTCACCTACCACCATTACAACTCATTTAACTCCTCATTTCCACAGGCCACATGCAATTGAGCAAGTTTTCTCTTCCTCTCTTCTTTTCTACCTCTCCTTTCTCCCCATGACATGGTGAAGAACTCCCCATCGGAGGCTTTCCTTGCAAGATCTAAACTAACCATCCTACTCCTTGTTATCTCTTTCGCAACATAGTTCGTTTTGTAACAAATCCAACGGTGTCAGCCCTTTCTTCCTCACCTTTCCCTTTTCTTGAGCTTCCAAGAGGTAAGCCTTTTTTCTCTTGAGTTAGAACCCATTCTTTTCACCATTATTGTATTGTTTTTGGTGTGGGTTTTTGACAGTTAGGGGGTTTTGATCTAGGAAGTTTTGGTGAGAGAACCCTAGACTTTTCTAGCTTGATTTGACTGTGTTTTGAAGTTGCATTTGTCCTTGGTTTGAGGCCTATTGATTAGCCAAGGTTGCATTACATTGTGTTTCTAAAATACCTTGTTAATCCTGCTTAAGTATTAATTAAATGGTGGATTTCATTCAAAGGTTTCATTGTGCTTATGTTAAGATCTTGAGATTTTACTATCTTGTGTTGGATGGATTTGTTAATTAGCATGTGAATAATCTGTTTAACTGGATCTTATTATTTTTCTCAACAAAAAGTCTATGCAGATCGATTTCGTTGCCCGACTTGCAGCCCGATTCGACGTGGAGTACAAGTGGCGCTGAGGTGGACCATTTCTGTTGACAAAATCTCAAAGCCCGCCAAAATGAAAATTTGGCTGAAATCAGAGGCTAGAATAGAAATTCCATTTTCATTAGAAATTCCATTTTCATTCTTCTCCTCTGGTTCTTCTCCCCTCCTAGCGTTCCTTGGTTTTGCCTCCCTGGATCTCATCTCTCTCTCTCTCTCTCTCGCGCGCGCACGCGGTTGCCCGGCGGTCCCTCGTTCATCTCTCTGTCGCGAGACTCTCCTCCTTGCCCATTGCTGCGCCTCGGCATTTGACGTGAATCACCACGTAGACCCCGTCCATCTCTTTCACACCAGTCCATCTCCCTTTCAATTTCGTAGGGGTGTACACGGATCGGATTGGTGCGGATTGGGCCAAATCCGTCACCAATCCGTTACTGTTGAAATCAGATCCGATCCGATCCATGGAGGAGCGAATTGGATCGGATTAATCCGTTCAATCCATTACTGTACGGATCGGATTAATCCATTCAGTCCGTTACTGTACATTACATGGAAAACGAAAGAAGAAGAAATCCATAAATTTTGAAGCCACTGAATTAAAGGGGCATGAGTTGAGAGCTGCATGCCTATTCTATTCATAAGGTTAGTGACTCCTTACATTTTTTTTTTCTTATTATATATATATTTATTCTTTAATTTATTTTTAATGACAACGGATTAGATCTGATTGAATCCGCGGATTAAGGGTGAAAATCCGCCACCGATCTGTTGCTAACGGATTACACAATTTCCAATCCGTCACCAATCCATTGGCCTTCGGATCGGATCAAAATCCGCAGATCGGATCGGATCGACGGATTGATGGATTTTTTGTACACCCCTACGATTTCGGCATACTACTTTTCTGCCTTTTTCACACTAAACATCAGTGCTGGCCACCAATACTGAGAGGTCAAAAGGTCTAAGATACAATAATCCACCTACATGATTCCTCATTTGCATGATGACATGAAATTGCAATGGAACAAAAATCCTTTCATATTCAAAACAATCTTGATTCAGGAACACCCAAAGACACCCTAGACTTAGCAGTGAAAACTTCACATGGTAGCTCAAGATTGGTTCAAATATTTGGTAGTCTTTTTACCATATAGAGAAGAACAACTGCCTTTGTTTCTCAGTTCAAAACATTCAGGATTCTGATAAAAATCAATTAAAGAAACATCCTAATTAACGTTTCAAACAACACAATAGTGATTTTGTAATATGTTCAGATAAAGCAATTTCAGAGGAAATAAAAAAATATCTAAAAAGGTAATGATATATTGATGAAATGAGTCTAAAAAATGTCATCCATCAAGAGACAGATTTGATGAAATAAAGCATACACATTTGAAGAATATGGGAATAGACTCATTGCATTGGATAAGTACACAAATAGCTCAAGTTTTTAAGGAAATAAAAAATAATAGATACTTCAGCAAACAAATAAATAAAAGGTAATCTTTCAAATGCTTCTTCAAGAAACAACAAGCTATTTTGCTCACCATGTATTGCTGTTTGAGTCTAGTATCTATTATTTATATATATATATATATTGTTCGCTGTAATTTGAGTTTTGATGTGACGGGCGTCATTATAGTACCTTCCTTGACCGGGTTAGACCACTAGGTTCTCAGTGGCAGGGCCTCTGATTTCCGAACGACCGTGACTGCAGGGTGAGTTATTGGGTACTCTCAATTAACTTAGTTGGGGCTAGTCGGTGCTTCTCGCTCCTTGAGTATCATGCCAAGTGGTTGCCAAATATTTAGTGATTTAAATTAATTTATGTTTATGATTCTGTAAATCATACTTTTTTACATCAGCTCGTCTTCGCTCCCAAACCGGACGTTGCGGCGATCCAACAGGATCCACCAGTTATTTAAGAGTGGGCAGCTGACGACATAGAGTATCGTCCAAAGCTGCAAAGCTCATGATATCACCTTTTGGTTTTTAGCTATTTTGGGAATTTCATCTTTGACTTGTAATTATTTGGTTAGTGTTTTTGTATGGCCTTATTTTGGGTTGTAATTAAATTAATCTTTTGTTAAACCTGAATGATAATTAAGGGAATGAATTCCTTTCTGCTATCCAGTCTGGTAATTGCCATCTTACTCCGATATTTATGCATGTTTGCTGAAATGACCCTTCACAAGCTTCCGCCATGAAAGGTTCTCGTGGATCGGGGATCCCTGCTGAATCTCACATAGCGGAATCCTGTAGGTGAAATTAAATGGCGCACGGATCGGGGTTGCACTAGTTCTCGTGTCCTGTGCGCCGTCGCGGCTCCATCTGCCGTGATCGCATCTTAATACAGAGATTAGCTCTTAGGAGAATCAAACCCTTTGTATACATACATAATGTATATGTATATGGGGAAACGATATAACGGGATGGTGCGGTATATATATGAGTAAATTCTATGGCAGTATATAAGCAAAACTTATAGGGCCCAACTAGATGTGTGCCAACAATTTTTGGTAGAGGGGATTGGAAGATCTTGATGGGGGTTAGGTATGTGGAAAGATATCTGCCTGTCCATAATCGTTTAATATGTTAAATAGGGTATCTTTATCTCAATCGTGTCTCCCATCATGGTTATCACACATCCAAGCGGGCCTAGTAAACTCTATTTACACACTACACCATCTCACCGGACAGTACACATGTATATGGAATCCTACTAACTTTCTCACATATGACCATGTTTCCATTTCTTTCCGATAGTCTCCAATGATTTGTCACGACCCAAATTATCATACTTAATGATATTCAACATAGGATTTGTATACATGAAAAGAAAAGAAGAGAGAATTCACTTGATTTAATCACAATTTTCTCTGATGTCCAATACTTCATTATACTTCTTACTTCTCATATATAAATAATTCAATGATTATGGTTAGATTCATTGTGGGCTCCTATGAATTTTGTAATGTACATGAATGTATTAATAAAAAATAACGGGGAAAGAACTTTTGAAAAGATTACCTTTTGTGATAGTGAAAGATTCATGTCTTCCTCCCCATGAGTTTTTATAAGGAGGTTTCCCATTGAAGAGTATATATTGAGGATTAATGTGTTTCTGTCCTGCTGTTATCCTTGAATCCTGTAACAGAACATCATGAATTTTATTATCATTGAATATAACTAGCCTCTAATAACCAGTGTTCTAAAATTAGTGGTCTCTACCAAGAAACAATAATTTGGAGATGGCGATGAGATGGGTCTTGTTCAAACTTAGGCAGATCCAAACTCGACTCGATTGGCATGTGCATCGCCCATACCTAACCCACTAGTGACATGTTTTATGGTTTGTGATGCTAAACTCTCCCCATGATAGGTACCAATGGTGAATTTGTTGCTGATGTTTTTATTTAAAAATACGAAAAAGATATTTGCATAAAATTTTAGAATCCATAACCTTGGGAGAATGTCACTACTACCTAGTACTGCATGTGCTAATTCAATATGCAGAACTTAGTGAGTAATATATAGAGTCATGACAAATGAGCGGGGTCAGTTAGGCATAGCCAAAACCATAACTAAACTTGACTAAGATCAGAGCTCGAAAAACCATATCCCATCAGAGCCCGACTAACAAACTAATAGCTCATCCTCAGTAGGATGGAATCAAGGCTTATATACTCAGCCCACTAAGAATAGAGATCAAAGGATGGAGTACCTTGTAGGATGTGTTGTACCAATCCCCTATAAGGAGGTCAAAGTCATCTTCTGGTTTGTCAAAGGGGATAGGAATCACTATTTGGTTATGAATTCGGATGGGTCCAAATCCTCCTGCGGCCTTTTGAAATCTGGTGGAAGGAAAGTAGATGAAACTACCAATCTGGTCTTTCATTTGGAACATATAGGTCCAATTCTTTCCTGGTTCAATAGGGCAATTGGTCCCGGACACTCCATCTTGCCATGAATCTAACCTTTGTTGGACACCATTCCTACACCACAACCAATTATAAAGCATCATCATCATCATCATCATCTTAGTAGAAGTAGGTTTGGCTTAGTTTGTTCTACTTAAGAGATAACTAAGATTACAAAAACTATCTTTCTACTAAAGTCTATCACAATTAAGATTGCAAATAGATATCTTACTATTAGAGTATTCGAAGTCTTGGGTTTAGAAACCAAGAAGATTTGAAACCTATTTTTCGATCCCAAAGAAATTTGGATCCCGAGAACAAGATCAAACATAAAGGATTCAGAACATTTGGATCTAAGTCTGAATTCTCATGTGTTTTGACTTGATGACCTTGATCCAAGATGATTATATGCTTAAGCAGTATTGGTATTGATGGATCTAATTAGCTTTAATTATTTACCTTTTTTAAAAAAACTTTCATGTACATTAAAAAGGATTTAACTTAAGTCTTTTTAACCAATTATACTAATGTATTCCACATCTTATTTTGAATTTGGGTCCTAAATCTGGATTCACTTTTTTTCAATTGATTGCAGATCTGGATCGGGTTCCTGGTCTAGATATATAGAAGTAGATTTAGGTTCGGACCCTGGATTCTACCTATTTGCATCCTTAATTAAAGTGATATCTCTTTAAATACCTATAATATGTTTCTTGGTTTTAAAAGAGCTTCTTTAAAAAAATATAATAGTCAAAATACATATTTAACTAACGGCATGGTTTAGAAACGGGTAGTGGCCTTTCTAATCCAAGCTGATATAATGCATTATGTAACATTGTAATGGTTATCGTACAATTTAACAGCTACTAGTCCTATCAAAATTATCTAAATCTTGTCGTTCTTAAGCTTGACATGGCTAAAGCTTACGATCGAATGGAGTGAAAATTCTTATTAGAGACTCTTTATGCTTTTGGTTTTAATGATGATTTTATTCAACTTGTTAAATAATGCATTTCATCTGTTTTCTACTCTATCTTACTGAATGAGTCCCCATTTAAAAATTCACACCTCTAGAGGGTTAAGTCAAAGAGACCCACTTCCCCATACCTGTTCATCTTAGGAGCTAAAGTTTTGTCTCGTATGGTCATTAAGGTGGAAGAGATGGGCTCCATTCAAGGGATTAGAGTAGCTAGAAACGCCCCTAGCATTTCACATTCTCTTTCGCTGATGATTACTTTATTTTTTGCAATGCTAAAAATTAGAGAAGCTAGTGAAATTAAAAGCTTGTTGGAGGACTATTGTGATATCTCAAGCCAACTAATAAACTTCCATAAATCCACTTTCTATTTTAGCAAGGACGCTTGCCAAAAAAGATGCAAATGTATTGCTTCAATTCTTGGTATAAAAATTATGGATAGGAATGAAAAATACCTTGGAAATCCCTAGACCATCAAGAAAAAGAAAAATATGATTTTTGAAGGGCTCATTAAGAAAAATAAAAGTAGAATTAGCTCATGGAAAATTCCCATACTATCCCAAGCAGGTAGGAATACCTTAATTAAGTCAGTGGCCTCGGCTATTCCTGTATCTAACATATCAGTTCTCCATCTCGCAAATAAAATCACGAACTATATTGATAAAATGGTTAGAGCATTTTGGTGGGATGGCAGTGGAGAATAAAGGAAGTTTCATACTATTAAACGGGCTGAATTATGTATGCCCATTTCCGAAGGAGGCCTAGGAGTAAGAGATACTAAAAGTAATAATTTAGCCCTCTTAGCCAAAATTTGCTAGAGATGTTTGGGTAATGAAGACCTCCTATGCTCCAAGATTTTAAAGGCTAAATATTGTCCCATATGTAACCTTTGGGAAGCAAAGTTCAAGAAAAGCAACTCCTGCTTTTGAATGGAGTTGATTTTATAAATGAGAAGGTTGATTGGATTATTGGTAACGAGAAAAATACTTTAGTTTGAGAGTAATTGGATTTTCTGCAAAAAAAAAGGGTTTGAAGAAGGCCTTTTCTTTTATATAACTCGGATCTCAAAGTTAAAGATCTATGGAATATGGATAAAAAGTGGGACACCGATGCCCTAAAAGCTCATTTTAACAACCCTGCTGATGTTGAGGCTAATTTTAAAATTTATATCTTTAGATCCTTTACCAAGGATGAAAGAGCTTGGCTCCTAAAAAAAAATGGCTAGCTTATTAAAGACTAATTTGTAGTAGAAATGATACTAACCTCGTTTCAATGGAAAATGGAAAGCTTTATGTAGACTTCTTATTCCTCAAAGATTTCTTATATTTTTGGAAATGTCTCCGAAATGTTGTTCACATAATAATCATTGTTAAATCTAAAATTGGCTCTTTAGATGATAAACGTCTTATGTGTGGAAAAGAGGAGGACGCGATTGGGCATGCTCTTATCCATTGTGATTGCATTAAAGCAAGTTGGTTTGGCTTCCAGTGGAGCCTTTTTTTTTATTCTATTTGTTCAACAAATTTAATAGAATGGTTGAAGAACTCGTGTGAGAATGGCCAACCGAATCCTCCTCTTGGGGATACCTGCTCTAGGATGGGGATTCTCTCCATGTGGTGGATAATTTGGAAAGGTAGAAATGACTTCATTTATAATGGTCAAACTTTAGACCCTCCCAAAATCATTAGTTTAGCCCAAAAGATTCTTGAGGATCCCATTAGTCTTGATAGGGACCTTTCCTTAAGAAAAGATGAGAATTTATCTAAGGTCCCTAAAGTCCCTATAGTGATTTCTAATAAGGAAGATAATCTTCTTAGATATAGCCTAAGTTTGAGGAGGGTTATGCTTCCTTTGGTTTTGTAATGATGTTAAATGGTATTATTGTGGATACAGGTGCTACACAAGGGCCCAAAGTTGCCTCTTCAAAGGAGGTTGAAGTGAGAGTGGTCTTAAATGTGTTGGAGAAGACAAAGAAAAATGGTTTTGTCAGGATTCACAGGAAGTGGTGCTAGAGTTTAAAGGGCGGCAACTATGATTGGTCCATTAATCCAATTATTTCATACATTAAAGCTTTAGTTCCTTGGTTTTTCTTTCTTTTCTTTTCTTTTGTAGACTTTGGCTATATTCTTAGGGGCTTCAATGGCCTTATGCATAGGCTTGCTAAGTTTGGTTACTCTTCTAGGCATGATGTAGATTAAGGTTTAGCTTCTAGTTTCCTTTTAAATAGGTGCTAAGATGTTTCTATTTTTTAGTTTTTTTTGTTGGTTTGTTCTTGGTTGTTTGTTTTTTCTCCTTTAATGGATGTTATTTTCTACCAAAAAAGGAAAATCTTGATCTGCATTAATAGTTTACCAAATGTTATAGTCATTAAAAAAGTTGAAAATGATATGATAAGCTGAAAACACGGTCTTAATAATATTTTGCTAAAATTCATCATGACCAAATAATGAAGAATTCTTTTGAGAAGAAACAAAATTCTAATATGCAAACTCAAACCACTCACACACATTTTTCATAAATTTTGGTATCATACCATGTCATGAGAAAAGGCTCATCAAGATTGTTGAAGATGTTGACATGAATCATATCATTGGTCATTGTGTTCAAGAGGGGTCCTGGAAACATGTCATTGATGGTGATCACCTGCATTCTCCAACCATTAGTTTATTACCAAACCATCTTAAGTGGAAATGATTTCATTATCCTAAGCATGGTTATGCAGTTCTTTCCCTTTTTCTTTGTACTAAAAGGGTCAAATATTAATATTAAGGGTGAGAGTCAAATCATAGAGTGGATGATCAATTTTCTATGTAAAATATATACTCTTTGACACTTCAGACATGATCCAACTCTTCCCTTTACGCATGAAAGAACAATAACATCTTAGTAGAACTCTTAGGGCATGCTTCTTTAGAGGTATTTTTTACAAGAATTTCAAATGTTAGGGGATTTCTTGCATTGACATGATCTGTCCCTTTGGAATTTCAAATGTTATGTTTTATATTTAGAACTTTAAATTTCAACCTATCTGAAAGTTACAAATAATTGAATTTCTTAGAATTCAACATTAGAAATGCTGGATGGGCCATTAAGATTTGAAATTCCAAGTGGGGGGTAGCATTTGGGAAATTTGATATTCTTCAATTGGAATTATTGCAAAAGAATAGGCATTTATAACTCCTATCTAGAGAACTTGAAATTGTCCAAATGTTGTCCCCACGTGAAATTCTAAATCCTCATGGCCCATCAGTTATTTGAAATGATGGAATTCCAAACCTTAGACATAAGACTCTCCCAATCCTCATAAAAGCCCGTCTCTCCCTCTCTATCTCTCTCAGACACACTCTTGCCTTTAAACCCCATTTAGGACTCATTCACAAGACTTGACACTGCACCATACTATGATGCAGCAACAAGCTACATCCAGTAGTTGTGTTCCACGCCATCAAAGCTTTAAAATCACGTTCTCATGTTTCGAGATGCATTTTTAGCCAACCTATATGTACCTGATTTCCAATAATGCCCATATCAATTCAACCTTAACATTTTTTCGAATGAGTTGCAAACATGGCCCTACCTTTTATGGGCCCACCTTCATAGCTTGTTGTACATGGAGCCCACTTTAGAAAAATTACAACATAACTCACATTTATGAACTATAACATGGAGCCAGCTTTTATAGGAATTAAAACATGGGCCTACCTATAGGAATTACATGGGCCTACTAAAAGAACTACGATAAGGGTCCAGGTAGGGATTGTTGTGCATTGAATCCATCTTTACAAATTACAATATAGACCTTTGTAAATGTAGATTCACCCTTCTAGAATTTACAAAGTGGAGCCATAGTATTGGGCACCTAAATTGTAATAAACACTTGGGCTCTTTGGAAACTCTAAAAATAAGATATTTTTTTTATAATTTAGAGCTTATCTACATAATAGAGCATTTGGTAAATTCATAATTGTATTTTATATTTTAAGGGATATATACAGATTCGAGTTTTGGCTTCCAAAAATATGTAGAGTTTTTTCTTTTAGCTAAAGTGGATGTTCATGGATAAAGCAAAGTTTATAATTTTTTTTTTAATAAAAATGAACTCATAAAATTTATTAAAATAGTGCAAATTGCGGGTTATATAATTATATACTTTAATTTCTTAAAAGGTGAGCCCCACTTACCATAATTTCAGAAGAAGGATTGGCTCACAATCACAAAAGATGGGCGTACATGGTAATTCATATAAAGGTGGGCCCACATTATACTTTCTATAAAGGTGGGCCCTGTATTATCATTTCAAATGGTGGGTCCCTTATTGTAATTTTGATAGATAATGGGCCCCATGTTTTAATTTTATAAATGTACATCTCATGTTGTAACTTTTAAAGCCAGGCTCTATAAACGGCAATTCTAGAAGGTAGACCCACGTTATAATCCTTAAAGGGCGGGTCTCATTTTTTAATTATAAAATGCGGGCCCATATCTCAGTTTCTATAAAGAGGAGGCCATGTTGATCACTTATAAAAGAAGCTAAAGATTAAATTTATAGGGCTATTATTGGAAATCAATTAAATCTACCATGGTTATAAATGCATTTTGAAACCAACAACGTGGTTTTAAAGTCCTACTTTAAAGCCTTGATAAGGAGGAATACAACTATTGGATGGAGCTTGTCGCTGCACCATAGTGACGCTGCATTGTAGTTGCGCCCCTCCAAACCATTCTCTACTATGTTCTACCCAACTCATCAAACCCCTTCAACCCACCTCCCAAACGATCCTCTGCTCATCCTCCGTTTTTCTCATAGCCAGCAAACCAAGACCAAACAAACATCGCCTTCCACCATCTCTCTCTGTCACATTTCCAATCCATTATCCACGGCCTTCACATCCATCCCCCACCATCATCTCTCCTTATCCCTCTAACCAAACAACCCCACAACGAGTATCCTCTCTGTTTCTTTATTCACCCATTCATCTTTGACCCATCTCCACATGCAACTTACTACACCAAATCAGCATCCATCTTCACCCACCAACATAGCCCAAACCAATCACCGATCGAGCTCATAAACCTGCGCTCCATATTCTAACCCATCTTTGCTTCAAGCCCACTTCAACAGATCCAAACCTACTGCGTCTTGCTTTGTTCTGGCCTGATACTTAGCCACCATGCCAATATTAGCCACAACATCAACCCGAGCCACCAAGGAAAACTCTGGCATCTCTACACCATAGTAACACACTTCATTGCAAATTTGTTATATACGTAGCTAATATGCCAAAAGCCCCTAGACTGATGGAATACGTCTTAAGTTTTATAACCGTTTAGGACCGTAACATACCACCACGCTTCCGTGGCCGACGTCCTCAGCGGCTCTTACTCTGGCGGCAGGTAGCCCTTTTCCCCTCTTAGGACGGCTTAGACTCTGCTCCAGGTAGCCCTCTCCGCGGTGGCTTTCATTTTGGCGGTAGGTAGCAATTTTCTCTATTTTTTAGATGGCTCTCATTCTACTCTATGTAGCCATTTCCATTTCTATGATTCGAACCCGAGACGTGAAGATTGGCTGTGATACCATACCAAATGTTATGTACCCAACCAATACGCCAAAAACCTCGGGACTGATGGAACGAGTCAAATTAAGTCTTATAACCATTTAGGACCGTAACAAAATATATACTCCTTGACACTTCAGACATGATCCAACTCTTCCCTTCACGCATGAAAGAACAATAACATCTTAGCAGAATTCTTAGGGCATGCTTCTTTAGAGGTATTTTTGACAAGAATTTCAAATGTTAGGGGATTTCTTGCATTGATATGATCTGTACCTTTGGAATTTCAAATGCTATGTTTTATAGTTAGAACTTCGAATTTCAACCTATCTGAAAGTTACAAATAATTGAATTTCTTAGAATTCAACGTTAGAAATGCCTGGATGGGCCATTAAGATTTGGAATTCCAAGTGGGGGGTAGCATTTGGGAAATTTGAAATTCCCCAATCGGAATTATTGCAAAAGAATAGGCATTTATAATTCCTATCTAGAGAACTTTGAAATTGTCCAAATATTGCCCCCATGTGAAATTCTAAATCCTCATGGCCCATCAGTTATTTGAAATGATGGAAATAGGAAAGAGGCTCCCATCTCCAAACCATTCTCTGCTATCTTCCTCCCAACTCGTCAAACCCCTTTCAACCCACCTCCCAACCTCTACTCATCCTCTATTTTTCTCATAGCCACCAGCAAACCAAGACCAAACAAAAAATCTCCTTCCACCATCTCTTTCTCACCCTCCCAATCCATTATCCTCGGCCTTCACAGCCATCCCCCACCATCACCTCTCCTCATCCCTCTAACCAAACAGCCCCACAGAGTATTGTCTCTGTTTCTTGCTTCACCCATTCATCTTTGACCCATCTCCACATGCAACTTACTACACCACTTACTGCACCAAATCAGCAACCATCTTCACCCACCATCACCAGCTGCGCTCCATATTCGAACCCATCTCTGCTCGAAACCCACTTCACCAGATCCGAACCTACTGCGTCTTGCTCTGTTCTGCTCTCTCTTTTTTTTCCTCCCATCCTTAGCAACTTAGCCATCTCTCCATCTCGGCCAGAATCTGCACGATCCCATCTCAATCATCTATCACCATCCGAGGAATACAACAATCCCGACTAACCTATGACCGACCAACTACTTAGCCACCATGCCATTAGCCACTGCATCATCCCGGGCCACCAAGGAAAACTCTGGCATCTCTAACACCTTAGCAGCCCACTTCACTGCAAATTCTTTTCTTCAATACATCCCATCTCAAAAACCTCCATACAAACACTACCCAACCAAGCGAATCGCACAGTCCCACTTGCCCAGACCCAGTCACCAAACGCCCTGCAAACAGCAGCCACACGACCTTTCTCAACTCTAACTTCATCATTGGAGCACCTTTCTCTTTCCTTTTCACATCTTTCTCTCAACTAAACATCAACCAACCCAGTCATGTTTTTTTAGTCCAACCTACAAATCCCACCAATCAGATTCCACATTGCCCGACCAAGAATTCATAATTTCAGTAAACAAAACCGACCAAGAATTCATAATTTCAGTAAACAAAACATTGCATTTGAAATTCCACAGGGACAACTCCTAAAGAAAGAATCAGACCCTAAAAAGTACAACAAACACATGCCTTCACAAAGGTGGTAGTTTCATGAAGATGTAAGTTTCAGTTCATACCGGTTGGTCGACGTTCACGGGCCTTATAGTTGAATCTAAGGAGACTTTCCATTCCAAATAAATGCCGTCGCCTATCACCCCGGCCGCCACCACCACCGAAAGCAGAAGTGTAGTCACACATATCATCAGCGATGAACGGTGGATATCGGTGCAATCCATCTTAACACAAATACAGCTGCTTCAAGAAGATCCACCACTCTTGGTTTGTTTGTAGAGATGAAGTATTCTACAACTCTTAGCTTGTTTGCAGAGAGGACAGGAAGGGGTATCTACATGGACAAGAAACGAGAGGTTCAAATAGCTGTAATAGAAATTCTACCTCTTGTTTGTATAACTGTAAGCCATTGTTATCATCAACGGGTTTGAATCTACAGAGACAAGAAACGAGAGGTTCAAATAGATGTAATAGAAATTCTACTTCTTGTTTGTATAACTGTAACCCATTGTTATCATCAACGGGTTTGAATTGAACCTCTAGTAGTTATCTAAACTAATACGTTGATCCTTGCAATCCACTAAATTCGCCGCTTAAAACATGCCCCCACAAGAATTCCTATATATATAGCTATCCATCTATACACATCTGAGGACCCACAAGTGATCATGACATCAGGCACTTTGTGCACTCGTGAATCACGATGAGAATATTTGGGAGGAGGATGTGTAATCCCAAGTGCATAAGAGAAATGCGAGGCTTTTCTTGATGTGGCCCACAAATGATCAAACCTTTACCATCCAAAATACCACATGAAAGGCCGTTTGTGTCAGCCCATTTACAGTTTCCATATGGGCTGGTTTTCAAACCAATTTTATGTCAAAACATATCCTAACCCATAGGTAAAGGTTGATTTATTATTATTATTATTATTTTACAACGGAGGCTGTCCCAGCCCTTTGGGCCAGAATAATCCATGTGGGCTCGGGAGGAGACGGGTAAATCCCTTGTCGCCCTAGTGTGGTTGTACAGTTTCAGACTCTCAACCTTCGGGTGTAAACCGTGGTCCTAGGCCAACTGAGCTACCCTTGTGGTAGTACATGTTGAGTTATAGATCCATTTTCTGCCTAGATTTGGACTTGTGTATTGATCCATTTAGATCCTTTTACAATTAGCTTTTCAGCTAATATTTCAGCCCAATTTCCATTAATACTAGAATTGTATTTCAACCCCGAATCTCTTTAGGCCTATTGTCAGATCTACTTCAAGTCGATATTTGGGTTGTATATATTCACCTTTTTTCAACCTGTATGTGGGCTATTTTTTGACCCCTGTTCAAATGGTCTCTTGGCTGAATTTTAGTTGAATATGTGTTGTATGATGAACGTTCTTTTTTAGATACATGGGCTCACTTCTTGAAATAATTTCTCTCTGCAACAGGTTTTATAGACAGAGTTAGTTGCATGAAATGGATTTACTCAATGGGTTCTTACATTGTTTTGACCCACTGTTGGTCTATATGTAGACTTTTTAAACTCCTACGTAGGCCCAATAGTTGTTTCCCACTTATTCTAAGGTGTATTTATAAGATGGACTTATTTTGGACTCTGTTTTTTTTTTTAACTCATTTAGATCCGCCATTTGGGAGGTAATTTCCAACAACCCAATTATTAAGGATGTTGCTTAGGCTGATTTTCAACCCATTTAGAGATAATCTGGGTTGATTTTCAGTCCATTTTAGCAAAACCAGTTTGGGTTGAATTTTAACTCATTTAGAGAAACCAGTTTGGGTTGGCATTTAAACCCATTTAGCAGCCCCTCCATAGACCAATGTGCAATCACGTTAGAGTCTAAATTGTCTCCGTTCAGGTTGGGTTCTGCAAACCGCCAAATTGTTTGGCTATGGATTCAACCCATTTGTTTTTTTTTTTTTTTGGTATGCTAATAGGAACTCGTAAAAACTTTCAAAAGCATTTTCATAAAATCACCGTAAGTTTATTATAAGAGAAAATCCCAATTTATAGAAAGGTAATACAAGCTAATTAAAACAAATTCATAACTATTCAAAGAAATTCAAACTAATCCCTATCTTATAAGGAAAGACTTAACTATCAGATATTCTCTAACAACTCACACATAATTCAAACTAATTAAAGCAAATCCTTAACTATTCAAACAAATTCAAACTAATCCTCATCTTCAAAAATAAGGAGAGTCCTAACTGATGATCAAATATTCTCTAACAACTAGGTCACCACAGTGAGAACGGGGGGCGGGGAGGGGGACGTGATGCAGCCCAGCCTATGTGCCTAGCCGAAGTCAGCCTAGTTGGAGCTAATGGGAAGTGATCCTATGAGGACGGTCCTCAAGGTCTTATAGTGAGTACCACCTAGTGGGGCTCACCTCATGGTGATCCGAACCGATTGTCTCATAAAGTGTTAAATTCAGCTTTATATATATAACCATTCAAAAATAAAAAAATCAATTGCAGGCCACATCGAAAAGAACTCTTACAACTTTTTTTTTTTTTATAAACTTGAGATATCATATCCCTCCTCGTTATCGCATGATTCAAATTTAGCTTACAAATTAATACAAACATAAGAAAAATTGATGAAATAAATTGCAGATAAATTTGAAATTCCAGTATACCTTTTTCTTGTGATACTCCTTCCTCTTCAATATACAATAATCGAACCAAATTTCCTCAGACAATAGGGCACAATGTAGTTTGATAAGTTTGGAGGGTAAGATCAGAAATCTCAAAACCGGCTTTGAGAAAATATCATGATTGCATCAGGAGTTCATACAGTGCCTGATCACTTGTGAGTCCTCACATGTGTATAGATTGATAGCCACATAAAAAAGAAGTCTCACATTCCTTTCATGCACTTTGAGATATCATGTCCCACTTTGGTATTGCATGATTCAAATTTGGCTTACAAATCAATACAAAGATTGAAAAAATGGATAAAATGAATTGCAGATAAATTTAAAACTCCAGCATACCTTTCTTTGTGACATCCCTTCTTCTTCATTATAAAATAACCGATCCAAGTTTTCTCACACAAAGAGGGTACTGTGAATGTAGATTAAGAAGTTTAAAGGGATAAGATCAGCAATAAAAAATCTGCTCCTTGATCCTAGGAAGCCTAACAGTCACTCCAATTTTGAATTCTTATGTTATTAGGTCAAAGCCTACCCACCAAACCAAAGGCATGGGTCGGCCCACTTAAGTTAATTAACAAAAAGGGTCCATCAAAGCATCCAATTCTATATATGGCCAATGATTCTGCTGCAAAAAAGCTCAAACTAACCTTGACCCACCGAGGTTTACTTAACAATAGTTTTATCAAGGCCCTTTTTTTTTTTTTAAAAAAAAAAAAAAAAGGTAATTGTATTGAAAGGAAAGAAAAAGAATACAAAGCCTCTAGAAGGCATCAGGACAGTTACAAAGTATCTGATTAAAAAAAAAGCCTTTGTATAGTTAGATGACAGAGAAGGAAGGAAATTCAGAGATTTTGAAAAGATTCTAAGATGGAACGAAGCTGCTGATTGTAGAAAGGCTTGGAGATCTTCTTTAGGGAGAAGCTGAGGCTTTCTTGGAGATGTGAAAGGATCTGCTTCAGAGGAACAAGATGACCTTAAAAAATGGCTTCGTTCTTGGCCATCCACAGTGCGTATAACACATTTAAGAAAATTGCCGCCATGTAAACTTTACCTGCTGTGTCATTGCCACTAGAGAGAGATTTCCAAATTGAGGAGACAGAGCATGAAGAAGGAATCTGCACGCAGGCTGAATGGCGAAGCAAGTAGTGCCATGAGGAGCGAGCTTGAGCATAGGAGAAGAAGAGATGATTAGAAGAGTCTACACCATTGCAGTAGATGCTACAACTAGAAGTCAGCGAGAAACCAAGACGCCGGAGGTGTGAATTAGTTGGAGTTTTGTTATGCATCAAGCGCCACCCAAAGCAACCAATTTTAGGAAGGGAGATACCATTCCAGATGAGTCTGGGCCATTGGAGATTTTCACCCCTGGATCGGATGTTGTTCTAAGCTAATTTCATAGAAAGCTGGCCATCTGGTGCACCTTTCTAGCTAAGAGAGTCTCGGGAAGCAGAAGAAGGGAGGAGATTTGTTGTGGCAAAAGCCAAGTGTTGCTGGACTACCGAAGGCAGGTGAGGAGGGATGTGCCAAGAACTTGAGTAGAAGAGGGAGGCTAGACATTGGTCTTGAGGGAATTGAAGGGGATGAAATTCAGCAGAAATGGCCCCGTCTCCGCACCAAGTGTCATGCCAGGCATTAATGTCTTGACCATTCCCAAAGGTCTAAATGTTGCCCTGTTGTAGGTGAGGAGCCAGACGGCTGATTTTCTTCCAGATGCAGGAGCCATATATTGAATTGGCAGGGTTAAAGATTGTGCTGAGCTTAAAGTAGTGGTTCGTAAACCATGTTGACCTAATTGTAAGGTCACTCGAGCCCATTTGACGAACAATATCCGTCCAAACATAAACTGGCCTATTGCAGCCCATTGGATTTTAGCCCATCGAAAGGCTGACTCTTAACTATTATCTGGACAATAAAACCAGGGCCCTTGAAAGCAAAAATTATAGTGTGTCCGTAAAAGCATAAGTATTAGCCCCCCTACAACATTTTGAACAGGGACAGAGAGGACCCAAGAACATTTACCTGTTCATTTTTTTTTTAATTTTCTTCATTAATTTTGTAAATATCATTAATTCATATGTTTTGATAATCAAAGGTTTTCTTTCGAAGATGTAATTAACGGTCAATGAATTTTCATGACCCAGAGTATGATGTACCCATAAATTAAAAATAAAACCTCCAATTAAATGGAGGGAAATTTGTGCCCCATGATTTTTTCTTGGTTTTATTTGTTTATGCAAAAGATTATTGTGTACAAAGAATGCAAATCGAATGATTAGATCTAATATTTTAAGTCACTTATTTCTTAGGCAGACTCCCATCAGAAGATAACATACTCAAATAGACATATTCTTTCTCTTTAAAGCTGTATTAGCATTAATGCCATTGCGTTGCATAGGTTAATATTTAATACAATCCGACTTTAAAAGAAAACAAATATAAAAATAAAACATTTTTCCCTCTATCGTCTCTCTCGATTCTAGCCCTGTGTTCATGCTTTTCTCTTTATGGGTACCTCCCTTTTTGATGTTTTTTGGGTTTCCAAACTTGGGTTTCTCTTCCCTTTCCCTCTTTATCCCTTTGATTTTCTTTCCCATTTCTTCTTGACCCCATTCTCTGCTTTTCTCTTTCTAGGATCTCGCTCTTTGAAATTTTTCTTCATTTTGAAACTAGGGTGTCTCTTCTCCTCTTCTCTATACACCCCTTTGATTGTCTTCACCATCCCTTTGATTGTGAGAACCATGCATGCAGACTCCCTTTAAAGTTCCATCTCTCCCTTTCTCCTCTATGTCTTGCCTAATCCAATATTCCCCCATTGAGTTTTAAAGAAAAGGAAGAGAAAGGGCATTTGAAAAAGGGAAAGGGCGTATCCTCTAAAAGAACCATTTCAAAGAAAAGAAGAGGAAGATGTGTGTAAGAGCCGTTTCAAAGAAAGGAAGAGGAAGAGGGATGTAAGACATGGATAAGATGCCGACGTGGCTTAATAAGGGTGAGAATAAGGCCTTTTTTTTTAGAGTTTTTTTATATACCCCCCTAAGGTTTGTAGAATTTGTAAATAGGCCCTTGAGGTTTTAGTATTTGTAAATCGGCTCCTGCCCTTTCTTTTTAATACCTTTCATGTTCCCAAAATCAATATTCCTAACAAGAATGGACAGCCACCATGAGATTTGTGTTGGATTTTTATATAAATGACGGTTTTGCCCTTATATCCATTAAACGAAAAAGGGAATATTAATATTTAAAAATATATCATTATTTTATCTCAAGTCCTAATGATTTCTCTCGTGGGCCTCATGACCACATGTGCAACATTGTTGGGACCAGCGGTTTGAGCCCACTAATTTACGTTACTTTCCCCTTCCTAATTTTTGGTTTTACTTAGTTTATTTTGGATTCAATTTTAGTAAGCCCAATCAAATAGGACTCTTGTTGACTAATTTGAGGGAATTAAGGAAACTTATCTTTATGAGATTTCTTTAATAGGAAGAAATCTCTCTAGGGCTTATCTATATATATGGTTTTCCAGTCCTTTCTCTTAACCTACGAGATTTGAAAAGTACTTAGCAACTTCATAAGTCTTTCATGCACATGACCGAGGGTGGACCCAGGTAAAAGAGCCTGGGAGTGAAGCCCCCACGCATATTTGAAAAAGTTTAAGACCTCCCCCTGCGCAAATTCTAAATATTAATTAATTTATTTTTTAACATTTGCCCATTCCCCCAATATTTCTTTTACATAGAGCCAAACACTATCCCTTTGCAGATTCTAAAAATTAATATTTTTTTACATTTGCCCATTTCTCTAATATTTCTTTTACAACCCCTGCACATGAAGCATAATCATGTATTTTGAAACTTTCATCAATCCAATGGCAGGTCAAATATGGATTGGATAAATTATAATCGGTTATAAGTACAAGTGTTAATTGTCGTCATGATCAATTTGTATTTAATGAGATGATCCCTATATCGATAAAAAAAATTTATGTAGGGTTATTCTCTCTCACTAATTGCAATTGTTAATATTACATGCTTTATAAAAAAAATTGAGTCCACACTGTTGAAATTATGCATATAATTAGGATAAAAGAGATGGACAAAAGTGTCATTTCACTATAAAAACCTATGTTGGTTGGAAGACTACTAGTTTTGGGGACGAGGAAGGTATTAAAATGAAGAAGCACAGGGGCCTATTTGCAAATACTAAAACCTTAGGGGCCTATTTACAAATCCTACAAACCTTAGGGAGGTATATATAAAAAGTTCTTTTTATAACTGCTCACCAACCGTTTTTTATCTTTCAAGAGAAAGAATAGCGGTTGGAAAAAAAAGAAACTCATGTCTGGCCTTAGGAAAGCCAAATCAGCTTCTTCGGGCCCATTTGTGAATGCGTCTCTTGAATGTGTCCTTCCAAAAAAACATATGTGCCTTTTCAATAAAATGTATCCCTTCTTGGGGCCCATTTGGCCTATTTGTGAATGTGTCCTTTTAAAAATACATATGTGCATTTTCAATAAAACGCTTCTCTTGGGCCCATTTGTGTGGATGTGTGACCCAATTCAAAGGGATGCCTTACAACACTATAAATTAAGGTTATTTTTTAAGTTTTTATATCGTATTAAAAATGAGCAGAAGTGCATACGAATCCTTTATTTTTAAGATGAAACGTGTATGCTGACATGGATTAAGGGAAGAAAGGTTTGATTTTCATAATTTTTTGGTTGATTTGAATTTTTTAATTATTTTATTATAAATTAATTTATATGGAAGGGATATTAGTTTTTATATATTATTTAGGTTGCACGAGAGTCAACCTGTACATCGCACAGGGGCTTCATGCTAGTGGTTTTTAAACTACATTCAAACTAAATAAACGTCTTCTTGTCTAATCATCCACTGTAAATAAATGTAGCTAAAAGTGTGACCTAATGCTATTTTAGCTACCAATATTGCGCTTCTGTTATGTCTTAACAAGTTTTTTTTTGGTAAAACTCTTGGGAAGTTTAATTTGTTTGCTCATAGTTTAGCTAAGGACGGTTTTTCTTGTCAAACAACTGGGAGTGGTCTGACAACTATCCTAATTAGATTGGTTTTCTAGCCCTTTTATTCCCTTGTTTGGTTTAATGAGATTTTCCTCTAACCAAAATGAAACAAGCTAATAATATTATGCACTTTTATCAGAAAAGAAAAAGAAAAAAACGACTAATGTTGTGAAAAATCTTGCTTGATGGAATCTTTATACAAATGAGAAGACATTATAGGAAGATGAACATATTGATTTTAGTGAATAAACATTCCTTTTTTCTTGGAATGATACTAATCACAAGTGGAGAGATCTTTTGTTTCCATGCAACGGATTGAGTCCTAGCCTATATTGTAGGACAAATGTTTTACCATTGATCTGATCCAACAATGAGTCAATGACTCTAGGAATGAATGAATTGCAGGCGGAACTTATAAGAGGCATTTGAAGCTGGATATTGGAAACGAAAAAAAAGAAAAAGAAAGCTAGCCTATGTAGTTAGTTTGCAAAATAAAGAGCATTGTGGTCATTTGAGAAGAAGAGTCACAAAATCCAGTTCGAAGGTGACAGTCTTCTCCTAGAGTGGACTATGTGTACAATCGCGTTCTATGGGGCCTTCTTAGGCCCACCTTTGATTGGTGCGGCCCCTTTAACACTCTTATCCCCTCATGATTTGGCACCATCCCTAATTTCTTGTTCATTGAATCTTTACTCACCACTAAATTGAATTTCAACAAATCTATTATGAAAAAGCCATTAAAATCTAAGGCTGTTAAATCAAAGGCTAGGATAATTTGATGGTGCTGATTTTCCGGATGCCTCTTATCCATAAAGAGAATATCCATCCATCTATCATAACCCCAATGACAGGAATGAATCCAACAGGGCCTCATGAGCTAGAATACATATGCACATTATATGGTCTACTTGTAGGTGAAGATTTTCTGTTTGAACGAGTAAGAAAACATTTTACCGATGATCAAGGGTGGTATTTTAACATAGGAGGAAACAAAGGGGTCCTTTTTTTTATATATTATTATTAAAATTTATTTCATAGTTGGGTTTCTGTTTCTTCAAAATTGAACTCAAGGTAATTAGTTCAAACTTTCTCAATTGTCTCTAAAAAAATCATTGGACAAAAGCAGAAAATTTGTGCATTCATAAATAAACAAAAGTAATTCATATTACTATGGAACCCTCGTTGAAAAAATGTAGCCTTAAGGAGACAATAGGGATGCAAATCCCTGATCTATTAACTCAACTTCAACCTAATTTGGTAATTCAAGGGTTTGAAATTACCCTTCTAATTTTGGGTTGAAATCCAATTGTCGTTTTTGAACAGTTTGGGTATCCTTATTATTGAACCCTCCAACTTGACTAATTGCATTATGACTTGGCAGCCCAACTTGATCCTCACCTGTTAAGGCTTAAATTGACCCTTCAACTTTTGAGTTGGGTTCGGATTGACATTTTCGAATTGATAAATAAATAGGTCAGGTATAAGGGTGCTTGTTGCATGTGTTACATACTGTGATAAATATATATATATATATATATATTTTTAACATTTCAACGATCTATCAACTTCAAATCTGTTTAAATTGCTTCCTATAGAGTAGGGATGCAAGATCCTCACGGGAACAATGGTGGATCCAAGACCGATTCTAACATAGAACTTATGAGTTGTATAGATCAAGCATCAGTGTTAAAAATATAGAGTTTTTTGTATATTACCCCCCGAGGTTTGTATGATTTGCAAATAAGCCCCTGTGGTTTTTGTTTTTGTAAATGGGCCCCTACCTTTTCAATTCAATACCTTTCATGTCCCCACAATCAATATTTCTAATGAGAATGGATAACCACTATGCAATTTGTATTGAACTTTTATAAAAATGACAGCTTTGCCCTTACATCCATTAAATAAAAATGAGTATATTATTATTTACAAAAACACCATTATTTTGTCCCAAGTCTCAACTGTCTTTCTTAATAACCCCTTAATGAAAATGGAGCCTAATCAAGTATTTTGAAACTTTCATCAACCTAACGGTGGGTCATGCATGGATTGAATCGATGATAACCAACTATAAGGCCAAGCTTTCATTGTCATTATGATTGATTTGAATCTAATGAAATAGATCATATATTGATAAAAATAGATTTATGTGCGGTTATTCTCTCCCACTAAATTTAATTATTAATGTTACAAGCCTAAGAGAAAAATAAGTCCAAGCTTTTAAATTTATGCACGCGGGATAAAAAGATGGGCAAAAATGTCATTCACTCTAAAAACTTTTGGTGGGTGGAAGTAGTGGCGGAATTGGGGGGCTGGTAGGGGTCATGGCCCCCCCTAAATTTCAAAAATTCCCTTAGAATAACTTAAAATTTAATGTTTGTTTTTGCAATGGCCCCCCCATGAAATCTCTTTTTTCAGAATGCGCCCCCCCGCGCCCCGCCCCCCCGGCCTACTTTCTGGTCCTGCCCCTAGTTGGAGCGCTACTGATTTTGGGGACATGAAAAGTATTAAAATGAAAAGATAGAAACCTATTTACAAATACTAAAATCGTAGGAGCTTATTTACAAATTCTCCGAACCTTAGCAGGGTATATGCAAAAAGCTCAAAAATATATGAGACTCCAGATTCATCTGAAATATGATCATATGGAGTGCATTAATGTGATTGGATAAAAGACTTTCAAAACAAATTCGTCGATATATGCGTGGGGCTATTAAATGGTGCAATGATTCTCATAGGAGCATCTCCCATGATTAAAAGTTGAATACTAAGTGTGCTCTAAAATATGAATATAATTCAAGCTATGTAGGTCCTTAAAACGCATATGTTTTTAATATTTGGAGATGTAAGTGGTATAGCATAGTGGGACCCATGCAATTTAAGACGTAATTGAAAAAAATCCAATCGAATCTCTAATCCTATGATTGACTTTCATCCAGCGCCCACCAAATTGAGAAAGGTATATGTAAGGATATCATGGTTGCTGGAAAATCAAGGAACTGTCTCATTAAGGTTGGAGTTTGTTAAAGGTTAGTAAACCGAATGAGATAAGGCAAGGATGAATGGTGACGTATGTGAATGGGGGAATGGTGAAGATATTTTAGGTGAGTGGATTATGTGGATTGTAGTGATATAAGATGATTTGATAAACTCAAACATGACAAGAAAAGATGAAGAATCATAAGAACTTGGAATTTTAGGCTTTTGTGGCGACCCACATTAAATCCAAAGCTTTATGTATTTTTCTAAGCATTTTTTTGAAAGGAGAATTCCATCGGTGCTGATGTTTCGCCCTTTACAGCCTCCCTCCTCAATTGCTTTAATATATATAATTTGGATATGAGCTTGAGTCTAAATTATCCTAACCTAATTTCGCAAGTAAGTGCCTTTTCAAAATTATAAACCAGGTCAACTAAAGAGCAAAAAATTGTGCTCTAGGCTTGACTTCCCTTATAGCTATGGTTGATAGAACAATTGCTTTGTGTGAATTATACTTTCATTTTATATGTATAACCCACCGAGGGCAAACTACTTAATACATCTTAAATATGTAATTAATTGAAAAATGATTAAATTTGAATATCTCCCGCATAGTGCCTTGTACCAAAACCGCTTTTTTTTTTTTTGCCACAAAAGTGTCCTTTTATCGCATATCTCAACAGCTTATATTACAGTATCACAGCTTGTCACTTTTAGGACCCTCCAATTCGCCAAGGCTTGTCCCTATCAAGTAAGGTGGCTTGCCCCCACAACCCAACCCAACCCAAAAATAAAATAAAATAAAGGAGAAAAGAAAATTAATATGGATGGCGTACGCCGAATGGGGACCTCCAATTATGGCTGCAATGTTATGCATTCTCTTTTGATACATCTAGGGCATGTTTGATAAAAATAATTAATTAGTGAAGTGAAGTGAATGGTCAATTTAATATATAAGGAAAAAAATGAGGTCAAATAAAAAAAATACTAAATTTCAATGGGACATGCTTACATGCGACATGGCTTAAGGAGCAACTAGCAAAACATGCCCGTGCCAATATATTTCACAATATATAAAAAATTGTAAAAATTTTAAATGAAATTAAAAATATGATATTAAATCTCTTATATTGAGGATCATATTTTTATAGTAAATTTAAAATATTATATTTTTCTGTTGGGGGCGAGTTTGGTAGTAATAACAAGGGAAAAACATTTGAGGGGATGGTAAATAGATAGATAGATAGAGAGAGATAGAGAGAGAGAGAGGAAAATTTGATAACCGTTTTGAAGTTTTTCCTCTATTAAATTACCATTAATATCAATTAACTTAATTTTAATTAGGTTATAATTAGTGCGTGTTCCAGGGGTCGTTGGGGTGGGGGGTGGGGTGTGGGGCGCGCTTGAAGAGACATGGCCACAAGTCAAAATTTTAAATTATAATTAATGTGGGGAGGTTGAGGGCGTGATGAGACATTTTGGGAGTCAATTATTTAGGAAGCTTCAAAATCAATTGATGTCAATTGAAATTGAATTGATGTTGATTTCTCAATTAGGATTAGTCCCTTTCATATATATATAAGAATGGATTAATTTGAATGCTTCCTCTTATCATTATTAGTTCTAGTTTTCTATGCAACTTATTTTTATTACTCTTCAATGGCCTTTCAGGGGTTGGAAAGAGTTGCCTACTATTGCGGTTTCTCTAATGATTCTTTAACCACCAAGTTTATTACCACAATAGGGCATGCTTTCAAAACTATCTTTAATTGGACCACTCAGCACTATTTTATGGTGCTTACTCAGAATATTGGTTGTATATTTAGGTTCGACTGCAAGATAAGGACAATTGAGGTCGATGGGAAGCGTATCAAATTGCAAATTTGGGATACTGCTAGTAAAAAAACGCTTCAGAACCATTACAAATGGTACTGAATTGTCTATGCTTTTTACCAAAAATATATTTCTATGATGTTTCCTTTGACGACTCAGTGGCAGATCGGGATTTTCATTTGAGTGGGGTGGATGAAGGCCATAATGCAATTTTCTTCCTCATTTTGTGGTTTGAGGGGGCGTAATGCAAATTTAGACCGGCCATAATAGTTTAATGATTCTCATCCAATAGGTTATATTTAGGGGTGTAAATGGGTCTCCGATTCTGCGATTACCCGGAAGTTCCGACCCGTTAAGAACCGGGTTTGGGTCCTTATTTAGGCCCTGCTAAGTAAATGAGTCCGGGTCTTTTTTTTTTGGAACAATGACCTAAATGGGTCTGGTTCCAGTTCAACATTGGTTACCCGTGAACCCGAGACCTAACACATTACCTCAATTTTCGAGAATCTCTCTTTAAAATTTGAGTTTTTTCCATACCATTCTCTATTTAGATCCAGACCTGGACCCAGACCCACCACATATATGGTTTTGGTTCTAGGTTTGGTTCCACCTTCTCCTTAACGGTTCCGGGTCCGGGTCCGCCATGGACACGGACCGGAACCGATCCGTTTACATCCCTAGTTATGTTTGGACAAGGAGAAAAGGTGGAGAAAAAACTGTCAGTCTAAATTTTCACAATAGGTAGTTTTCTCTCCACCCATTATTTACATCTAAACTAGGCCCACGGGGTTGGCCTTCAAGAGGAACCGGATTCACAATATCTCAGGCTACTATAATTATTCCAGAACTGTAATCGTACATCTTATCCCTTGATAATATATACAGTTCTGGACAATCTCACAAATCATCTCGATCTTAAAATCCGATAATTGGATGGTTAGATCAACATATTAGGCACATCAACCATCACAAAAATTAATAATTTAAAATATATATACTGTATTGAAGAACATTGTTTAGATTTTATAATAATCTCTTTTACATCACAGTTGTATTATCTGATTACAGAAAACGAGAAGATTACATTAATAATTACAATCTAGTATCTTATAAAATTAAACTGATTTCCTAGCATCCTTGCACAATGGTCTAAAACAAAAACCTAACACGCTATTAAAGAAAAAATAAGTGTTAATAAACAAACATGTATTGAAGTTATAAAGGTAGACATAACTTGCCGAATTTCCATGCTCATTGCTGTGGGGCTGATGGTGGTGGTGGTGATGCAGGTGGTGAAGCCCTAATCTTACCTGCAAAAAGACGGGGAACTCAGTGTTTAAGTTTGTTAACGTTCAGGGTTTGCTTTGTTAACGTTCAGGATTTGCCCGAATCCAACACTATGCTCAGTTTAGCTCCTTGGCAAGTAGCGATTGTTTTTTAGACAGTTCTTTTCCACCTTGGCTCCTAGATGTAGTCTTTTTGGGGTTTTTCTCTCTATGTTGTTTTGTTATTCTCTTTAATGGAATTATGTTTTACAAAAAAAACACTCTGTTCAGGGTTAACATAGACTAACCCTAGTCATAGAATCCAGCCTCTCTCTCGGAAATGGACAACCCCAAGTCCACCCTTTTGAAGTGTGTTAGTAAACCAGACCCACATCTGGGCTAGGTCCAAGCCCAAATTTGTAAAAATTCTGTTTATGAATTACATCTGTTTACTAGCTTGCTAATACTATTTTATCTAGTGTACATATGGGGTGTCTGCAATAATGTACAATGCAAAAAATACAATGGACCTAATATTGACACTCTAGGTTCAGACCCAGCCCTTTAAAAGTTCCGGCCCGTCCAGATGCATGTAGAGGCCCAAGTAAATAGACCTTGATCAGGGATGGGTTTGGATTGAGGCCCAGTGACATCCACATTTCTGCTTTTATGATGTTAAAGTCATGGAGACAAAATAAATGATGCAGTTTTTGTGAGTATGAATGAGTGTTGCAAATGTAGTGGGGTGGGCCACAAACCACAGTGGAGAAGGTTCTGAGGGGGAGGCTTCTCTTTGGCAGGGTTTGGATCGGGGTCATGGACCCTTACATAGATCTCTTGCCCCAAATACCAGTTCTCCAGAATTTGAGATCGCAAGTTCCACATTCCGGGATTGTCCAGGTATGCATATATTACACTCCATCCTTTTGGATAAACCTGCATGAACAAGTGAAAGTGTTAGAATGTAAGATGTATGTACAATAAACAATCCAGAGAGGTATGGTCAATCAATCTTTCATCATTCATGATCCAGACCGTCCATTCAGTTTCTACGATACAACATACCCTCTAATTATATATATATATATATATATTTATATGGGAGATGTTCCTATGAGAGCTCACGGGCCCTCACATTTAAGTTGTTGGCATTTGATTTGAATGTGAGGGACCCACCTTAGCCTTACTTTGGAGGGTGCCCCGTCAGCGAATATAAATTTTTTTATTCTTCCAGGATTTTTTAGGGTGCTATGTTAGCATTCCAAAAGATGACATGTGGTCAATATCTATCTCAATTTGTAGCAACTGCACTCTATCTACATGGGCCAATATCTATCTCCATCGTCTAAGAGACAAGGTAATAAGTTTAATTTTCAAAATATCAGTATCTATCTCCCCTTTCATAATATAACCCATATCTTCCTATCTAAGATATCTTTATCCTCAAAGTTTCATTTTCGAATTACTCTATCTACATTGGCAATATCTATCTCCATCCCAAGTTTAATTTTCAAAATATCACTTATCTCCGGGTTGAGGATATGGAATATATGTAATTATGACTTCTCTCTTGGTTTTTATTTATTTTTTTGTTTTTTATTTATTTTTTTTTTCCGAAGATGTAGATTACAATGCGTGTAATCCATCTGTCAACTCTGCGAGGGCTAATCCTACAACCAAAGTGGACCATATAAATCATCGGATGTAATTTCTTCAAACATGAACTTACGTGACCTTCTACTAGGGGTGTACAAAAAATTCCGTCGATCCGTAAATCAGATTTGATCCGTGGATTTTTATCCAATCTAAAAGTAAACAGATTGGTGACGGATTGAAAATCTTGTAATCCGTTAGTAACGAATCGGTGTCGGATTTCACCCTCAATCTACGAATTCAATCCGATCTGATCCGTTGACATTAAATATAAAAAAAAATAAATATAAGTGGCCTAAATAAAAATTAAGATGTCTAAATATAAAATATAAAAAAATTTAAGGGGGAAAAATGTAATTCCCTACGAACCTTTATCCCCAAAACCCTACCCCCATTTGTGGCTTCATCTCCCAAACCCATGTTCTTGCACTATTTTGTTGATTAGATCTCTTTTGGTTGTAATATAGATAAAAACAACTCTTTGTATTGATCAATTGGTAATTTGTATTTTTTTTGTGGATTGTTAGCTTGTATGTTGAATTCTTTTACAACATGTTTGATATATATTTTTTAACATTAGCTGAACGGATTAAACGGATTAATCCAATCCGATGCGGTTCTCTACGAATCAGATCAGATTTTAACAGCCACAAATTAGTAATGGATTTGGCCCAATCCGCACCGATCCGATCTGTGTACACCCCTACCTTCTATCGCCTTAAAGAAGATGGTATATGAGTGAAACAATGGTTTATGAACCCAATGCCAATGGAACATAGACATTGATAGAGAGTCCTTTAACGTCCAATTTGCAATGGAAGATACCTTCTTGAGAATTGCAACGATTCAGACCCGCTATCAACATTATATCCTTATGTGGGGTTAAGGCCAAGTCGCATATTATAAGTCCAGGGTTAGAACGTGGATATTTCCGATGTAAGACTTGGACAAAGCCTCATGATGTTAACCTAAATTCTCCACCCTTACCTAGGGTTGTAAACGAGTCGGTTCCGGTCCAAGTCAGGGTCCGGGTCCATGGCGGACCCAGAATTAGAACTGTTGAGGAGAAGGTAGAATTGGATCCGGACTTGGAACTAGAAGTGCATGCAATGAAGGTAGAGCTGTCAAGAAAGGAGGACTATACAATAAAGCTAGAGATGTCAAGAAAGGAGGACTATACATTAATATGGACCAGAGCTATGGTCCGTGCTTGTATTTGTGATTGATGATAAAATTACTAATAGTTGAATCTTCCTTTTCTTTCTATATAAATATCCATCAATATCGTTATCTATTTAAAACTAATTTTTATATCTTATAAATTTATTAAAATATTTTTTTGATCTGGGCTAAGGACTGGCCGTTGTTGCTAACTCACTGCGATTTAGAATCACGTATGACCGTGGTAGTAACAACTCAAGAAAGAGATTACCTGAACAGTAGAACGCTCCACCGGATCATAAAGGTTGTAGTGTAACCCGTGCCTCCATTCTTCAAAGCCATATCTAATACAAGGATTTAAACTTATTAGACTTTTTTTTTAGCAAAAAGCAATAATTATTGAGACACTCGAAATAAATGGCTAAACTTTTATTTCATTGTCAGGGATCCAAAAAATTCAGGAAGAGGGGATGGATTGATCATCCATAAGTAAAGGATAACAGCTAGCAAACATGCTTGATTCTCGAATCCAAGATATTAAAATTGAAAATCAAAATCAGTTAGTAAGTAACAATCATTGCCTTCGAATGAAAACTAGAAATGCCATGTGAAATAGACTCTCCACATACGCCAATCCACAATCATCCCATGTATTTTGTGGGGGTCAGTGGGTTGAATGTATTTATTGACACAAGAAGTTACACTTAACTGCTAACTTGCTAGATTGTGCATGAGTTTTGCAAACAAAATTAGTCATATATTCAGTAGAAGCAGCAACAATAGAAGATGAACATGATTCTTACGCTACTACAAAGAAGCTGAAACCGTCCAGATGCCATGTATCCATTACATCTAAGTCATTTTTCAAGACAATCTCAGCCCAACCCTTATGGACTCCGGTGACGACCGAAGTATTGAGTGAAGCTTTGGAATTAATGGATTTGACGGGGAATGCGTCGAGCTGGTACACGCCGGTGCCGTTCAAATAGTAGTCGGCGAGTTTCAATGGCGTTTCAGGAGTGAGGTAAGATACATTGTTGACCACATAATAAGGATTGTTACCAATCCTCCCCATGGAGCCATGGAGGATAAAGGTTTGAGAGATGGTGACATTTGATACATTGAATGTGCCTTGTGGGTTAGGCCTAGCAGCCCCAGCAGTTAGGTTCCACCTGCATTTACTCGCACATCATTTTAGTTGCAATACAGTAAACGTATATAAGTAATTAGAAATAGCTAAAATGTTTGTAAATGTTGCAATATTTTTGTGAAAACAGTGAAATACTTCATCATGCTAAATGTTTCGTGAAAATACTCAATTTAATGTAGTTTTCATTTGGATTGAATGGCTCACAAGCAGCATAATTGCAAACTTTCCATTTTCTTTCAACCATGATCCATTGTCCCGTAAATTGCCACACACTCAAAATATTGATGCCGCTAAACCATTAAATTTTGAAGGTCAAAGATCATGGAGTTTGGTTGATGTGATCAGGCAGATTTTTCTTCCATCTCTTGGCCTATCCATAGCTAGGTTCAAATCACCCCATGGCATGGACTGGATCATTGCCAGTGTTTTCAGTAACATAATTTTGATCATTATTACAATACAAGAATATCATGTATTTTTCAATAATTTAACTTCGGTTTGGCCCATCGCACCTAGATGCTTGTTGATCGAGCCCATTGACAAGCTTAATGTACACTAGTGCTGGGGTGCAACCATGATTGTCTTACCTGATGGACTTTGCTTGATCAATCGAGAATTGGCGATCCAATGGGTCAGGCCCACTCGGCAAAGGCCCTTTTGCAGGAGTGGTTGAGTCAGCATAGTGTAAGATTCCTACACCCTTGGTGTCTGGAAAGTCCCTGGTGTCAACCTGTGTGGGAGTTGCTACAATATAGTAATCTGCACTGGCTTGGTTTGCTGTAACAAGAACTGAGTAGGATTGGCCCACATGCACATCCAAGGAATGCAATGTGATCTTGTTAATGTAAGATCCCTCAGTCTCCACAAGTGCCATCTGATGGTTCTGAATCCGGAAATTGAGGCTCAATTCCCTTCCCACATTTGATATTCTAAATCTGTATGTCCTCCCTGCATATGTTCCAAAAAAAAAAAAAAAAAAAAAAAGACAAAGAAAACCCAATACTTAGGATGTTGGTTGATCCAAGTTACCTTTGTCTGATCCTAACAATGCAGCATAGGAGGGCCACACCTTTGTCGATCGAACTTACACATATTACTTGTCTTTTTACGTATAGGAATTGGCCTAAGTTTAGCTTCGATCATTGTGATGCACCATTGGATATGTTTGAGTCCCATTGCTATGCTTTTTATATAACATGATCAATCAAATGGTTTTGCACTTATTGTGAGTGAATTTTGCTCCAGTTCCTATATAAAGTGGTTTGTGTGAAATGAGTTGGTTGGCCCCACATCAGCTACCTCATGTTTAAAGGTTTTAAGGTTTAATGGCGTTATATTAGTGCAAGTTTCTCGGGGTTAAATCCGATGATGGACAATGGCTAGATCACTCTCAAATTAGGACCATTGATGTGGCGTTAGGAGCATGTAAATCCAATGTTCCTTTTTGGTAGTGCTCAAATTTCTTGTTATTAATTAAATCTAAAGATGAAGATGGCTAGATAATCTAAAAATAGGCCCATTGCTAATTAATGGGAAATACAGATTTGGTGAATGCAAAGGGATCAGAGTTCGGCCCCTCCATAAAATCAGAAAGGATTGTTATATTTGGTGGGGATTTTGGAGAATATGCAGCACATAGATAAAGATGCAAGAAGTTTCTGAAGTTAATGAAAATTAGCAGTTTAGGACCTCCCATAAGAGGCCCACCTATGATTATTATAAACCCCTCACATTTATTTGTCAATCAGTAGGAGTGCTGATTTGATATTTATTTTACTTTTATTTGCTATTGGAGTAATTATAAAAACCTACTTAGTCCCTTGAGAGGCCCACCTATGATTAATATAAACCCGATCATACTAACCTATCACTTGTGAATAATCAATTCTACTCTTAGGAGACTCAATTTCTTAGTTGAATTTAATCATGAAGACATACTTTATGTAAGGGTCATACATCGTTGGTCACTGAGGCCCTTAAAATAAGGGTTTGATAGGGATGATTTTGCCCACACCCTTCGTTCAATCCTGCAGGGTCATTGCGTTCTTCTCTTAAATACATAAAAAGATCTTGTTATACACATTGAAACCTTTTCTCTTACACACCCTATATATAGGGGGAAACCATGTATGTAGATGGTTTAGACGTATCATAAAGTTGGCCCAACTATGTTGTCCCTCACCATAATATGGTGAGCAATGGATGCACATAAATATCCTCATATAAATATATATATATATATATATATAAGATATAGGTGGATCATCTTGTGGGTCACCTATGCTCAATCAAACCCCTCACACTCTTAATCCATATTTGTTTTATATGTAAAACAAGGCATATCATTGTAAATATAAAATGTTAAGATTAAAGGGCTACGATGAATGGACAAGGTAATTGAAAATTTGCACGTCCCTATAAGCCCCAATTGAGATTATTTAGTCCCTACGTTCCTTCATGGTTGACACAAATCCAAGTAGGACCTATAAACTCTATTTACATACCACACTGTCTCATTGGACGGTTCCTCATATGTGAGTTTGTGCACATGAATATAGTCCTACTAACTTGCTAACATATGGCAATGTTCCCATTTTTTCCCATAATCTCCAATAATTTGTCATGACCCAAATTATAACATTGATTAAAATGATGTTCACCATAGGACTTCTATCCATGAAAATGGAGAAAGGAATCAATTTATTTAATCACATTTTTCTCATCTGTCCAACACTTCATCATACTTCTCATACATAAATAATCCCCTGATGATGGTTAATTTCATTATGCTCTATACATATAATCTTGTAATGTATATAAAATGTATCAGGAAAGAAGAAGGAAAAAGATTCGGAAAACATTACCTCTTTTGAGAGTGAATGATTCATGCTTTCCTCCCCATGAGTTTTTATATGGAGGTTTTCCATTAAAGAGGATATACTGAGGATTAATATGTTTCTGTCCTGCTGTTCTCCTTGAATCCTATGACAAAACATCGTGGGTTTTATCATCATTATATTGAACACAATTGGCCTATAAGAACTAGGACTCAAAGATTAGTGGTCTCAACCAAGAAATAGTAATTTAGGAATGGTGATGGGTCGAGTCTAGTTCATGTTTAGGCTGACTAGAATCCGACCCAATTGGCATGTGCAACGTCCATAATAAAAGACTAGACCTTTCCTGTGACATGGTGATGGGTCGAGTCTAGTTCATGTTTAGGCTGACTAGAATCCGACCCAATTGGCATGTGCAACGTCCATAATAATAAAGTCATGGGAAATGGGCAGGGCAAGTCAGGCATGGCCAAAATCTAAACTGAACTGGACTCGGATCAGAGTCCAAAAAAATTGTATTTTACACAGACCCAATAATAAAATAGCAACTCATCCCTAGTAGGAGGGAGTCGAGGCATATATTCTCGACCCATAAAGAAATAGGCATCAAAGGAAGGAGTACCTTGTAGGATGTGTTGTACCAATCCCCTATAAGAAGGTCAAAGTCATCTTCTGGTTTGTCAAAGGGGATAGGAATTACTATTCGGTTATTAATTCTGATGGGTCCAAATCCTCCTGCGGCCTTTTGAAATCCGGTGGAAGGAAAGTAAATGAAACTGCCAATTTGGTCCTTCATTTGGAACACATAGGTCCAATTCTTTCCGGGTTTGATGGGACAATTGGTCCCAGCCACTCCATCTTGCCATGAATTTAACCTCTGTTGGACACCAGTCCTGCACCACATCCAATTATAAAGCATTATAATCGTTGTATTAGCAAAAATGGGTTTAGCTTAGTTTATTCTACTCAAGAGATAACTAGTATTACAAAACCCTATCTTTCTACAATTCTACTAAAGTTAATCGAAATTTGGGTTGCAAATGGATATCTGATCATCTGAGTATTCAAAGTCTCCAATTTGGAATAAAGGCGGCATGAAAACTATTTTTTGATCTGGAAGAAATACTGATCGAAGATCTAAGATCCATTGATATAGGATTTGGAACATTAAAATCTAAGTCCCAATCCTCATATTTTCCGAGACAACAGACCTTGATCCAAGATGATTATATGCTTTAGTAGTATTGATATTTATGAATCTATTTAGCTTTAATTACTTATCATTTAATAAAATCTCTTGTATGTTAAAAAGAATTTATTTTGAAACCCTTTTAACTAATTATACTAATGCATTCCACATCTCTCTTGTAATCTTATTTTCCATATAACATACTTATCTTTCTTAGCAAAGAAAAAGAAAAAAGAATGCATTCCACATCCTACTTGATGGATCCATTTTTTCTTCAATTAATTTTGTATCCAGATTCAAAACATAGGTTCAATGTCAGATCCAATTCTTGGTCTAGATATACAAACATGGATCTAGTTTCAGATTGACCATAGCTCCATCCCGAATCCAGCCTATTTGCATCCCTAATCAAAGTGATTCGTTTTTTCTCTAAATATATATATTATGTTTCCTGATTTTGAAAGAGTTTCTTCTTAAAAAAATAATAGTCAATAAAACATACATTTAACTGGAGGCATGGTTTAGAAATAGGTGTTGGCCTTTTCAGTCATTATGTAACATTATAATTTGTTACATAGTGGTCATCGGATCCTTAAATATCTTTTGGTCCTATCAAATTATCTAAATCTTCTACAATACTAATAATTTACCGGGTGTAACAACAACAACAACAACAACAACAACTTTGAAACTAATATCACAGGCTGAAAATATGATCTTAATAATATCTAATTAAGAATCATCATGACCAAACAATGAAGAATTCTTATGAGAAGAAACAGGATTTAATATGAATATTCAAATGCCACACACACATTTGTCATAAGTTTTAGAATCAAACCATGTCATGAGAAATGGCTCGTCAAGATTGTTGAAGATGTTGACATGTATCACATCGTTGGTAGTTGTATTCAAGAGGGGTCCTGGGAACATCCCATTGATGGTGATCACCTGCATCCTCCCACCATTATTATATCACCAAAACCTTTTAATTAGCTGAAATGGTTTCATTATCTTAAGGGCATGGTCATGCATTTCTGACATTTTTTCCTAGTAAAGAAAAGAGTCAAATATTAACATTAATGGTCAAAGTCAAATCATAGTGGATACTCAATTTTTTCTATAGAAAATAGTTCACTCTTTGATACTTTAGATGTTCTTTAACTCTTCCTTTTATGCACAAAAAAGCAGTAACATCCTTTAAAAGACTTCCCAGCAGAGTTCTTAAGATTTGTCCATTTTTATGCATTTCTTACAAGAAACCTTTTGGTTAAGGATTTTTGGCATTGATATGATAGTTGTCCTCTTAAATTTTAAATACTATTGTTCATAGTTGGAATCTTATATTCCAATCCACATAAAAAGTCACAAATAGTCAAGTTTATTAGAATTCCAGCATATTAAATGTTGGATGGGCAATGAGGATTTAGAACTCCATCTGGGGAGTAGCATATGGGGAATTTGAGATTCTCCAAACAAGATTTTTCATAATTCTTGCGAAAGAGTAAGACATAGCATCCATGTTTAGAGAATTTGGGGAATTTGGGATTGTCCGAATGCCGTCACCGACATGGGATTCTAAATCCTCATGGCCCATCCATAATATAAAAGAGTGAAATTCTAGAAATTTCAAAGGCCATTTGTGACTATTCAAATAAACGGGTTGGAACACAAATTTCCAGCAAACAAAACATTGCATTTGAAGTTCCATAGGGAAAGCCATTGCATCAAGGTGGGTGAGCATTCTCCTAAAGAATCATACCCTAAAAAAGTGTAAAGAACACATGCATTTACAAATTGGTCTTTTCATGGAGATGTAAGTTTCAGTTCATACCGGTTGATTGACATTGATGGGCCTGATAGTTGGATCTAAGGAGACCTTCCATTCCAAATAAATGTCATTGCCTATCACCCCAGACAGCACCGATAGCATAAGCACGGTTGCACATATCATCAGCGATGAACGGTGGATATCAATGTAACCCATCTTACCACAATTACAGCTACTTCAAGAAGTGCAGAGAGTGTTTGCTGAGAGGAAGGAAATGAGAGGTCCAAATATCTTAAATAAATAAAAATCGGGGGTGTCTAGATAAATGCATAACATAATATAACATATTTAAGTATTGTAAGAACTCGTTATCATAGAACAAACTAGTGTCATATTATTATATCGAATTGCTTATGGTGTCTGACATTTTTTTATAAATTTCAATATATCTTTGAAGTGTTTGGGAGTTTATAAAAAAAGAACTCACAAGATGACATACCGTACAAGAAATGTAGAGAAACTAATCAATTGAAACATTGCAGAACCCAATAATTAGTAATCATAGGTGTTAATAATTGTGGTAGGACCCATCTATTATTAAGAAGTCACGAGATTAAATATTAAAACCATGAGACCCAAGAGAGTTTGTTTAATTAAGGTAGATCCACCAAAAATTGGTGAACCATATGTAATACATCTAATGGTAATTATCACAAATGGCCCTATCTTTTTTTTATATGTAAAATCTTATCTAATATCAGACACAATTGATGAATCCATCTATGAGAAATCATTGTATTTGATATTGGTAGTCATATTGTCACTAGGGGAGCTATCAAATAGTGAACCATTTAAAGATGGAAAAACTGATAATTGCAATTACAAAATTCAATTTTGGTAATTAGTATGGGACCTGGGTAATTTTCGCAGTATAGGACCCATCTAATCTTGGTTATTATGATGAAAGCCCTCTAGTATGACATTTGTAGAAACCGCCTAGTATTGATAATTAATAAGAGTTATTTAATTGTGATACGACTATAAGACCCCAAATTAAATTTGTAAGCACTGTGGGGCCAATCTATTATTGGTAGTCATAGCCCCACTTTGATAAGAATCGTTGATATTAAAACTTGTAGTGGACCACTATAATTAATGGTTGATAATGAACTCTCCAATGGTTTATACTAAAACTCTCTATTAGTATTTATGAAGCATTTTTTTAACAAAAAAATTATTTTATAGAGCATATCCTTGAATAATCTAATATGAAGATTTTGGGAAGAAAGTGAGATATTGCAATATACTTTTTAAGTGATATAAATGCTTCCTTTTTTAGGTGAATATATTATATTTTAAACTAGTAAATAATATAGTAAAATCTCTTAAAATACTTTTTTTTCCTAAATAACCCTTGGTTTTTTTATAACTACGAGTCATTGTGATCATCAATGGGTTTGAACATCTAGTAGTTATCTAATTTAATATGTTCCAATAAATTCGTTGCGGAAAACTTGTCCCCACAAGAAAGAGTTAGGGAGACAAATTTCTCCGTGAAAATAGATGTCCCACCACTACAATATTATATGTAAGTTGGAAAACTCGTGACTTGGACTCGATTTATCGAGCTCTAAAATATTGACTTGGAGAGAGTCAACTTGACGACTGAGGAGAGTCATCTTTTTTTCAAAAAAAACATTTTAAGAATGTTTAACAATAAGATTTAGATATGTATGTATTTACATATAAAACTCGTGACTCGAACTCGATGCTTCCAATAGTAAAATATTGACTTAAAGAGAGTCAACTCAACGACTGAGAAAAGCTATCTATTCTTGAATATACTTAAAAACACAAAAGATTTAGGTGTATATGTGTTTATATGTATAGAAGTTAATAAATTCAAATTATTAAGTTTATTACATTTCAATTAATCATTTTTAAATTGCTAACTACAAACCTCAAGCATTAATTACCTATATTGACTCGACCGAGTTTTACCTCTGTTTGACTTAGTCTTTTCGCCAAAACGAGGTGGCTCCGTAGAATTAAGAGTCAACTTGCTGAGTTTCAAAAAAAAAAAACATCGATTATATATAAAAAAATAATAATTCATGATCAATGATCGCCCCCACCTATAAATTTATTTTGATTCCACCAATGAGTTCCTAGCATTAAAGTCGATGTGATGCAAGGGTTAAGTCTCATGCAACATATCATTGATTAAAAGATGTTTCGCCTTGGGATATGTCAAAATTCAATATTGATTTGGGATAGGGTAGTGGCTTTATGCATATACTCATTATATCAAAACATCCACCAAAATAGAAAATTTTGTCCATCTAAACATTTGACAATTCCTCCATTATCCAATCAATCAATTCGATCACCAAGCCCAGTGCTACATTCATACAGAAAGGAGAAGCAGAAAGTGGATGACTTCTTGTAACCCTCCCTTCCTTTTATTTCTTGAATAACTTCTAAATTGAGGATCATTACTATTCTATCAAATGAAGAATGCCCAAACTGTTCTGTGGTTCATAAATTTATGATGACAGTCTTGTTTGCATCAAATCTGTCTATGGGATAGATTCATGGGAAGTGGGTGAGGGAAAAAAAAGAACATGCTAGCATAACAAAACAACATTACACCAACTCAATCTGATTTCTGGATGCACAAGTTAAGCAATCTAAATGAGAGAGATGCTTGAGTATAAACTGATTTATTAATAATTAATAATAACTTGATACCTACGTTCATAACCATGATCTGAAAGGCATACGAAAGATGCTGAGCCAAAAAAAGAATGGGTGGCAAATCCAGTCTTCATCTCAATTAGCTTCAGGTGGCAACTGGGTCAATTTACAAACCACAATCCAAAATATACCAGAACTGTTTTGTGGTTGATAAAAGGTAGAGTCACATCTTCAACAATAGGGCAGAGTCTTCTGTGGGGATGCAATTAAGGGTTGGGTGTAAGTTATTTCTTGAAGAAGATGAGCTTAAAGAGATTTTGGGCACCTCTCCATCCGATATCCATGGAGAAAGTGGGAATGTTGTGAAGCCTCTTGGACATGATAGTACGGTGTTAGCAGTTAGCAATTAAGTTTTTAGCTGAATTAGAATGTTTTATCATTTTGATTTTCTGAAAAGTGAAACGGTTGGAAGGTGCTCAGTGTTGCAATCACAAGGTCGTAGATTTGAATCACGTTACCATTCAAAAAAAAAAAAATTCATTTTTTTTTTGTTCTTTATATAAATATTACTTCTTCATATAAATATTAGTAGTTAAAAAAAGCCAAATTTTGAGAAGTAAAGAACCCTTCATGAGTTAAAAATCAAGCTACTGAAGTTTATGCTTTGTAAACAATAACCATTTAAAAAACTGTTACTGTAGAAATAAATTTTGAATAATATTCTGCATCCAACAGAGAGTTTAAAAGAAAGAAGGGGGAAAAACAAATTTTAATATGGAGGGGTCAGAAGTCAGAACCCTATAGTAACATATTGATTGAAATCAATGATAACCAAGTGTAAATTACATATGAAAGCTAATGAAGAGATCAAAATGAGTGTAATAGGTGTCTGAAGAGGCCATCAAACACTGGAGGAGAGAAAAGCTGTCCCCATATTTTAACTGGAACAAATATTGAAGTACATCTAGATTGCAGAAAAAGATTCACAGAGACATTGCTGCTCATGGACTGGGCCAGCCTGAGCCCGACCCGGTCCCAGACCGCTTTGGGTCGGGCTTGGTCCTTAGGTTTTAGTGGTCGAGCCGGGCTTGGATTAAAATATTGGTCCTGTTAATTATACGAGCTGGTCTTGGATTAACTGGTAGAGAGCCCAAAGCCCTGCCTGCATAAGAAGGATAAAAAGAATCAACAGGGTTTGTGTGACAGAGTCACACTTTTGTCCTTGTCTATCTTTTTCCTCAGTCTCACATTCATAGTGAAAATCATGTAGTCAAAGATGATAGAGAAAATCAAGGAAAGAGAATTAAATCCACCATGATTTTGTTTCAATCCTATCTCAATCACAAATACTCTTGTTTCTATGTGTCAAAACTCTATACACCTAAGACACCTAAGTCAAGAAGACAATCTCCTCAAATCATCTAAGTGAATTCAATCTAATCTAAATCTCACAAAATATTCCTCTTTCTATTTATCCTTGAATTTAATTCTAAGTTTGTTTAGGGAATGTGTTTGTGAAAAAAAAAATCAATGTATTTTAAGGCCTGTGGGCCGTGCTTGGCCCCAGCAATTATGGCATGAGTCGAGCGTGGGTAGGGCTCAGGCCTATTAGAGTCGGGCCGGGCCTGACATTTCAAGCAGTTGAGTTGGAAAAAAGGCAACTAAACAGTTGAAGGATGCAATTACAATATCAGGGAAGAGACTGCAAACTGCATAGCAGTGAAGGAAGTGAACAAGTTTCTTGCTGCTCAGGTATGATAACTCTTTGCTGGCCTAGCTTAGGTGGAAGCATCCATTGGTAACATAGCATTAAGTAGGATCTGAATCATCTGATGAATGAGTGCGGATTGTCTCAGAACCAAAGGTTTCTTTTCAACATATTAGTAGATCCGCAAATGTAATGGCAGTTTGTCTAGCAAAACAGGGGGTTGATCATCCATGTAATCTGAGTTCTTCTGCTGTCCAATAGTGGCTGGTGCCTGGTATACATCTCTTATACCAATACACCCAAGTGTGGTGGTTTTCTAGCTCTTTTGGTACCAAGTTTGGTTGTACTAAGCTTTTTTAATAATATTCATTGTTACTGATAAAATAAAAAGTGATCAAGTCTCTCACTGCCCATGTATGATTATTCTCTGATGGCCTAGGTTATGTGGAATATGATTAATTGGTTCAGTCAATTGGTTGTCCAATAGGGGATCCATAGAATTTTGAGAGGATGGGTTTAGTAATTAGAATCAATATTTGTATAAGTCTTGTCATTAACATGTCTTTCTATCCCTTGAGAACTTTGAAGTTAATACCATTTCTTCCTACATTTTCTTTTTCTGTGTGGTAACTGTGATATCTTTGAAAGATTGTTGGGAATCTCGATAGAAATCTTGATGCAGTGTCAGAAATTTGCACCTAGTACTCATGGCCCATTAAATCTAGATTTTCTCATTAATCTGTTTGTATTTGCCTGCTTGCTGCTCACAATTTTTAGTTTTTATTTTTTTTATTTTTTAAAGAGGGTCACTTGGGCTCCGGTCCCAAAGAGAAACCAAATAAATTTCCTGTGGCCCCAAGAAGAGAGGACCGATGGATTCAACCTTCGGTTCCCAAAGAGTGGGGAACCAAGGCTTGATACTAAGACCTCTAACTGTGAAAGAGAGAGGAACCGTAGTCTTGACCACTCGGCCAACCCTTCGGGATTGTGTTTTGGTGTTAAATGACAAAAAATGGACATGATTGAAGCTACCAGCCGGTAGGTGACCCTCAAAACTCTCTCTCTCTCTCTCAATTGGAAATCAACACTTTGTTATTCATAATAGCTATATCATCATTATCTACATAAAGGCAAATGATTTCGCCAGGGCAGTTAAAAAGCACTTTGATGAAACTAAAGGCCTTTATCTCTACTGCACTCTTTCAGTGAAATGTTCCATAGTTTTATATAATATTAGACTTTAATTTTATACAATATAAGAGGTTTAATTTCATGAAACTAAAGATAGCTATACACATGCCTTATGTTGCATGCAGAATTGATAATTGAATACAACAATACGGAAAAGAGATTCAGGGAATCAATGTGGGCCACTTGAAGTAGTACATATTATGGGCCACCACTAGAGATTCAGTGGGACCACTCGCATATGTTACATCTATTTATCAATTCGATTTCTATCCTTCATGCTCTCAACTTTAAATCATTCCACACAAGAGGTTCTAACTATGATGGGAGCCAAAATCAACAAAGCCAACTTCAAAGATTAAAATGGGAAAAATGAAAACATGCTTATTTTGACATGAAAGAAAACAAAACAGAGAGAGATTCTTATCTCAAAGAATTTATACCTCTCTCTCTCTCTCACTCTCTTATCTCCAAGAACTATCTTGATCAGTAATTAGGATGTCTTCTTGCTCGGTTGCTTGAGATGTGTGCTATCATAGAAGGCATTTGGATGATGGAGGCATGTTTAAGGAGCTCACACTGCTGCTGATTCAGCTTGAAGGTATGATAAGAAGCGGAGGGAGTATATTGTGCAGCAAATATGAATGAATAAGGAGGGAAGAAGGAGAGACGGAAGGGAGAGAGCCCACGTGAAAACAGCGGGAAAACATAGATCCACCCACGTCTCATACAAGTCTGCGCCTAATGAAACACTTCTTTTTTTCGTTTTCATGACGAGGAACCTGCTCCAACCCATTGCAGTTGATCATTGGCAAAACTCCAAATACAAAACACCATCCACTAGCATTGTGTATTTGGAAAGGCCCCAAATGATTGGAACAATATATCTACACATGTAAATTTAATGGTGAAGATTGATAGTATGATTAATAAATGATGAAGGAAGAGATTGTCCTATAGTAAGATTGATCATATATATGATTAAGTATAATCACGTTATTAATCATATGCTGAACTTAGGAGGACCCAACTCCTACCGGAATAAATTTTGGAGAGATTCCATACACAACCTGCTCGGATCTTCAAGAGGTGGATCCCACTCCTTCCCTTCATAGGTAGCTAGTGTGGAATACTGGAATCCGTTTCCCATAATCCTCCAAACCCATAACCTAAGTCCATTAGTGGGCCCACCTTTTAAATTGAGACCATCTATAGGCTTGGCAAAAGGAAAGTTATGATTTTTTTTTTATGGGCTTTTAAAATTCACACTTGCTTATGGATTTGGGTTCAAGTTAAATGTACTCACAGACTTTAAAGGTGCGGATTAGGTTCAAGATGTACACTTACTAAGTGCATGTTTGGCATCTCTATTTTTGATCTCTATTTGTCTATTTGTCTAAATCGAACAGAGGTTAGAAAAATTATAGCGTTTAGTAGATGACTTTATCCTCTTCCTATTTTAGAGGAGTAGAGGCCAATCCTCTAAAATTGAAATGCCCACTTTCTGTGCATGTGAAAAATAGAGGCATAGGCTCTAAAAAACGTAGAAGCAAATCCTCTAAAATTGTATCAACACTAGGCTCAAAATCAATACAAATACTCAAAATGTATCAACACTAGGCTCAATTTCACTCCAATTGGTCTCACCATTACATGAAGGTGGACAACATATATTACACATGTTTTTCATATTCATAAGTGTTTTACATATTATCAATCTGATGGTGAGTAGCTAAGTGCAACTCTGATTAGAATAAAATTTGCCACGGGCAGTCAGTGCTTCTGAGCAGTGAGCATTTTAGAGATGGGCCTTCTATAGGGATCCTGCTTCGTCTCCAATGGCCTGGAGTGGATTTATATCCATCTGATATATACACTCCAATGGACCCATGTAGACCCAGACCTGGAACCAATTATCAACTGGACCAGAACTATGTGAACCACAACCGCACCCAATTATCTATCGGGCATAAAGAGAGGGTCCATGTCCTTCGGGCAACTTGGTAATAAGGGGTCCCATTCAGGAATGTAAATGGATCAACTTCATGCAATGTCCATGGTGGATCCAAACTGGGACCTAATTATAGTTTTACATCTGGCCTCCCTTTGATAGTAAGTTTAGTCCATGTTAAGTCCTTAAACACTTAATTGGCATTCATCAAGGAGCGCTCCACAGACAATCTGCAGACAAAATATCCTCAACCTATGTATGTGTCTATCTGTGTAAAATCCCCTTAAAATACGTACTATAGGCCCGCGTTAATAAAGATAATAATTATTTTGAAAAAAAATATTTCTAAATATTAATTGGATTTTATATGAATATTATCATATAATTAATAACACGAATACAATTAAAATCGAACTTGAAAAAACAAAGGTTTAAAGGAAACAATAAGTAAAATGATCCAATCAATTCATATAGGTTTAGGACCTTGATCAGTCCTTCTATTTGATCTACCTCATTCTAAATTTCTAGACACTCTTAGGGGTCATTTGTTTCATTTTATTTTTCTAAACACTCGAGGTCATTTGTTTCATTGCATTTAAAAATGTAAATGACGCACATGTGCAATAATTACACAACTACCATGTTCGTTTGCAAGATTTACACACGTGGCGTTAAATCGCATTTGAGCATTTGCAGAAGATGTGAAATGGAATCACATATGCTTTTAGGTTTGCGGTACTACAATACCCATTTGCCCATCATGCCTTTTCATTTTTTATTAAAGTTGGCCCTACATCATGATGCGAGCCATTGATCATGTTAGGAATCCAGAAATGAGTATGGTTCCAAATTTCAGTCATTGAATTATCATAAATTGTGAGAAATTTATAAAAAAAAAAATATCTAAACTAGTAGATCTACATTTTTGGACTTTTGTGGGCCCTATTTTCACAATTCAAGCCGTTAATCCTCTTCAAAAGACCAAATATAGCTATAGAGATCAAGTTTCGTGTGTTGATTCATCATAGGTCATGAAAAATCTTCGAATAATGTATGAGCCGTTAGATGCATGAACTATTACTACAATGTATTCCACAGGTTCAAAAAGCAGTCCCTTCTTTTTCAAATTTTTAAACAATCTGGGCCGGCCTCTAATTCACGATTTGAACCATTTACCCTCTTCATAAGGCCAAAAATAGCTAGTGGCTCAAATCTCTTTTGTTGATCCTTTATGGACTGACATATTTGCCAAAAAAGTCCAAATTGTTTGATCTTCAATTCTTATTTATGTGGACCTCTTTTCTCGGTTTGACCCCGTTGCTCCTCTTCAAAAGGCCAACAATGGCTAGTGGGCTGAAATTTATCACTTGATTCATCATGGATTCTTCAAAAAATATGAAAAATTGTGAAATACACAAGAGTCATTGGATGCACTCAAATTCACGTTTGAAGAGGTGTTAAAATGACAAAAAATATACTGTGTTTCACATGCATGTAACTCATTTGCTTATGAAAATATTTCAAATGTAAGTCAGTTACATATGTAAACCATTTTCACATCACATGAAATTGACAAATAGACCCTTAAAGATGCCTCATACTACATTTGCTTGTTTGTGGTGTGGGTATGTAAGTCAATCTTTCTTTTCTTCTTTCTTAATCATAGGTGAGATTTTTAGTGGATAATAAGCCCTAAAAGTGGGTTCTCTAAATCTATGCAACTTGTGTGAGAGGCCTGTGTAAGAAAGAAAAATATATACTCCAATATAAAAGCAATATCAATGCATATCAAAGAAAACATAAAAAAAAAATTAAATATTGAAATATCAACAAAAAAAAAAAAAAGGGATATGTAAAGGAAGCAAGGTGAGGGAAGGAGTAAAGGAATGATAAAGATTTGGATTGATTAGGTGGACTGTGCCCTAACTCAAGCTATCATATAACAATAACAATAATAATAATAATAATAATGTTAAAAAATAGTAATAAATAAAGACAAGTAAACATGTTTTTATATGATAATATGATGAGAATATGATGATTCCTATCAAAGAACAGTCGTTTTAGACAGGTTAATCTACTATTATTGATGTGAGGATTTTATATTTCAAAAGTGGACTTACTGATTGTAGAGTTTTGAGAAAATAGGGAATAATTTAATTAACTATTATTTAAGTGGGAAAAAATTGGAAAGTTTGAAATCAGCCAATAATGGCTGGACACGTGGACGCTGGCATGGACTACTGAGGAGGCTCCTATTGCATGCCCAACACAAGCTCTAGTAGAAAACAATTTCAATTTAATTAAATTAGATGAGTAAGAGGCCATGTCCAACAAGGACAATAAAAAAGAAACTAAATTAGAATCTCCCATTTAAAGTGGGATTTCAATAAACTTAGAAACTTGTAAAGGAGGTTAAAATGATGCAAAGGAAACCATGCATTTATATAGGAGGGTGTCAAGCACGACTTGGAGACCTTATTTGATAAATTGTGTCTAGTGGTGGTCCCTGGATTTTCGTTTGAGGGGTACAAACCTTAATACGGTAGCTTAGTTTTGGGGGTAAACTAAGGATGTTCATGTGGATTTTGAGGACGGGCTCACAAATTTTAATGGATTTCTTGAAACGCACCATGGTTTAATGGGTGTGGTCGCATCCGCGTGCTTGTGCCTAGGTCTGCCCCTGATTGTGCCCAACCCATTAGAGAAATGAAGTAAAAGATAAACGTTTGTATCTCAGGAGCCAATTTATAAGAGATGGGAGTTGGCTTTGTATTGTTGGGTCTCTTCCATTTCTTTATCCTTCTAGTAAGATAAGCTTCTTTTTTTGTTGACCCTATATTTTAGGAAGAATATTAGCTCATTACCATCTTTAAATAAATTATAAGACACAGATAATTTGATTAATGGAAAAGGAAAAGAAGAGATGAATAGTCCAAATGATGTTTGTTGGTTAATGGCCCTTATGAAGAGGATAAGAAGAGATTATTCTCAAAGAGTGTACGTGGTTCATTATAAGAGACTCTTGAAATCGGATATCATGGTAGATGATGGTTACTATCCGATGGTGGATATCACGGTAGAGCCATGATCATGTATTGCAACATAAATGGGAATCATTGAAAAATTTGAGAATGCTCACCTACTGCTGATGATTATCACTACAATCCTATTTATAATAAAAACAGTAAAACAGAATCCATGTTTCTTTCTTCCACAAGCAATCATAAGGTCGACAAAGAGATATCTAGGGATGAGTTAGAGTAGGTTTTAGGGGGTGGCCACCAATGGAATAATGGGAGTATGCAATAGATAATTCAAGATTAAATGACTGAGAGAGTGAAGGGATTACGTCACTAATGAGAGAGAGATTGTAGGGATCTATGAAACTAAATAAGGACTGAGATTTTGAGAGAGAAACTTTCAAATGAAAAGGTGTGATTAGATTGACACAATGAGAGAGAAAGTAGGGCTTATGACACTAAAAGAATGACATGTGGGAATGTGATTTTGAGATATTTTAGGAGATATTTGAGATATTTTAGGAATATGATTTGGACTCGCGCTCCAAATCCCAAATGCGCTCCATGTCCAGAGTTGATTTGTTATTATATAAAAAAAAGGAGGATAAATATAATATTAGTGGTAGAATATATAATGTTTAGGTTAGAAATCTGCAATAGTTCTATAATCATTTATGACTTTTAAATCACTTAAAGAAACTATTATTAAAAAAAATCAAATGCTCTTATAGATAATAATCTAATGGTGTGTCTGGATAGATTATTTTGACTATTGTAGGCGGTGAAAACGACACCTACTTAGATTGAGATGAGATCAAGGTAAACTTCTTAGGATGGGGAATGCTAAACTCCAAGAACCTGAAAAGGAAGGAGAAAGACTAGGGTCAGAGGCCCTGGCTGCCGTGAGCCGAAGGCACTCCGATGCCTGAGTTAGCTCTGAGAAAACTAAACAGGAGGAGGAAGAGAGGAATGAGAAGATGTCGAGTCTTAGTGAGTTGTGTATTGCGTACCTCTCATGGGACTGATCCCATGTGTATATATAAGTCAGCGTTCCTCGTTCATTCTCTCTGTGAGTGGGGGTAGGTGAGGTGAGGTCCCATCGATTCTTGCCCTGACTGGCAGCAGTAGGTGAAATGGACAACACCCCTCCCTCTCTTTCCACACCTTCAGCCAGTTGGCGTACAGGGGTGATAAAGCGCACCTCTTATCGCCATAAATGAGCGATCCTATCGCCATAAATGACTGCTCATATCTGTCAGGGTGCGCCGTATTTCCATGAGGAAGGTGGCCGCCCACTCTGACTAGTACTGTGGCCTGGGACCAAGGATGGCTTGGCCGTGGCGCGCCTTTGTACCGAGCTGGCATTTATGCCTAGCTGCCGGATTGTGGTGCTGAGCTACGAAGCTATTGACCGAGCTGCCGAGGTGCCAAGGTATTGACCGAACTGCCGAACTGACGATCTTCTACCACAGAGGCCGAGGTATTCGGCGAGTTTGGCTGTGATCTTTGCTCAAGTTTGTCATTACGGTGTTTTACCCACACAATTGCCCCCTAGCTTTTGACTTCTGAGAGCCTCCCATCTCGAGGAGGTCAGAAGCTTGATGACCGTACAGCTGGCTCTGCTACCGAGCTCAAGTGAGTGTTATCGTCATGAGGGTAATTACCGGGACGAGGGAGCTTCGGATCAGGAGGGTCCCCTTGGGCCTGGAGGTCGCTGCTATTGTGCGGTTCCCTTCGAGATGTCTCTTCGCTTGTCCTGGATATTCAATAGTCTTCGGATATCGCGCTAGTGGTGACACGTGTCGCCTTTTTTAGCTGTCTTGCAATTACTTCGAGGAGACGTTAGGGCTGCGAGATGGGACGTTAGGGCTGATTGAGGGGATGCCTCTTAAAGGCTCTCCTCGAAAGTCGAATCGACGTCCCCAGGCTTTATAAATCAGGGCGTCTCCTTCGTTTCCACTTTCCTCTGCTTTCTTCAGATTTCTACTGCACTTTGCAAGAGAACCTTCTCCGGCGCCTGCGGACTTCCGACGATCCTGTTTGTGCAGTCCCTATTCGTAGGACTCCTCTCCGTTTTCGTCGTCTTTTCTTTTAGATAGGTCCTCATCCGAGTCGAGAATGGGAGTCTATAGACATTTGTTAGGAGACCCGGGTTCCATAGACCATTTTAGGGATTTATACAAGGTCCCCTCCAATGTGGAGGTCAGACCGGATGGCCCCGATGACGGCCTCACCTATCGTGACAGCTGGATGCCGTTTTGGCTGGTCTCTGTAGTGGAAGGGGGGGTCCGCTTTCCCCTGCACCCACTGGTCCGGGACTGCCTCTGGGAGTGGAGGTTGTGCCCATGCCAGCTGCTCTCCAATGGATACAAAATCATAATGGGGGCAGTGCGGCTCAACCAGATTCTGGGAATCGGCCTTGGTGTCCCGGATATCGAGGACACGTATGACCTCTGCAAATCCGCAGAAGGGGATACTTATTACCTCCGGCTGAGGGTCCGCCGGACTGGGTTCGTGACCGCGCTAGAGGACTCCAATAGGTACGCGGGCGAAGACCGAGTACTCGTCAGAGGTGGATGGGAGTTCGGCGAAGTAGAGTCTGCTACCACGGTCCGGGTCCCTCGAAAAATAGGGATTCCTCCAAGTAAAGGCCGAAGTTCTTTCGGTTTGCAGTTCTTTTCTTTCTTCCTCTGTCTGGCTTTTGACACGATTTTGTCTATGCAGATTTTCACGAAAAGAGGGAGCTCGCGAGGAGGAACCGCTGGAAAGTGAACAGCTCCTGGCACGAGCGAGTGAGGAACTACCGCGGCCACAACTGTCGTGCTGCGTGGTCTCTCCTGGGGTACGTGCCCCACTATAGGTCCTTTAACACCTCCAGAAAGGTGTCGGGAATAGACTCCGTGCTGAGCGGGGAAGGCGTGAGTCAAAGAACAAAGACGAATGTGGTACCAGGCTCGGCGGTGGTGATCGTTGCGATTCCCACCGGTCGTCTGGTTGAGCCGGTAGAACGGGCTCCAGCAACCTCCGCCGCGGAGCCTGCCGGGACTTCGAGAGCCAAGCCCCTGCCTTCCCGAACGAGGCTAGTAGCTTCCAGTTCGGAGGAAGAGGAAGAGGAAGAGGAAATGCTACGCCAGCGCGGGCGATGCTATGCTGCAGAGGACCTGTCCGCAGCGGCTTTCGGAGACATCGGAGGCGGGGTCCGGGATCCTCCACAGGTAGTGGCTGCGACGCCTCCGGCATTCTCGGGTGGCACTCCTGCCCCAGACGTCGGGACGGTTGACACTGCTCGGCCCGACGAGGCAGAGGTCGTCTCAGCTCCGCCTCCGGCCGTGATTGCAGATGACCCACCCTCAGATCATGCTGTGGGGGCCGGAGGTCGGGCTCGCCCCGCCGAGGTCGTTGAGGGCGGACGACCAGAGAAGAGGGCAAGGGTCGAGGCCTCGCCTGGCCCCTCTTCGCCTCCGCCTGCTGGTGGGACGATCCTGCCTCCTCCTCTGGCTCCGTGGAGGCCGGCCATCGAGGAGGTTCTGGGGAGGCCGCTGGCCGAGACAGACCGCGCGACCGATCCCCAAGTGGTCGCAGCACTAGGGCGAGCCTGCGCCCTCCCTCAAGACATGGCAAGGTGGGCCGAGATGGACAACGAGTCGCTCCTGCTCTCCTCGATGCGATCCCTGGTGTCGGTAAGTGCAGTGTTTCTCCCTCAGCTTTTAGTCCGGTGTCGTTTTACTGACTTCGGGTTCTCATCTTGCAGCTGTTGCAGAGGTGCCAGGTGGGCATCGAGAGGCTCGACGCAGCAGAAGCGCGGGAGGCGGAGTGGGTGGTTGAGAGGGACGAGCTGCGGGCGTCCTTGGCGTCCAAGGACGCGACGCTGGCAGAGGTGACGGCCAGGAATGCCGGCCTCGTCTTTGATCTTGAGGAGTCAAAGGTCGAGGCCGAGCGCCTCAAGGACGAGCTGGAGGATGAGAAGGGCCAGAACCTCCACCTTGCCTCCGTGCTCGACGATCTCCGGATCGCGGCGAAGCGACTGGAAGAGGACCTGGAGAGTGCGAAGGGGATAAACAGGAGGCTCCTCTCCCAGCGGAACCAGGCGCAAGGTTCCCTGGAGATAGCGCTGAGGGGGAAGGCGGCCGAGATTGAGTCTGCCTTGGTAAAGCAAGAGGCCAGGCTCAAGGAGGAGTTCCTCGCTGAGCATAACTCCATCATGGGGGAGGAGGTCGGCAGGCTGTCTGCTGACTACAAGGCCCAGCTGCCGGGAATCCGGGACCGAGCCTGGGAGCTTGGGTGGCAGGCAGCCTCGCGCAAGGCTGGGGTCCCCGAGGAGAACCCTCTTTTCCTAAATCCCCCAAGTTTTTCCTATTCGGACTCGGGACTCTTGGCCATGTCACAGGCTGTCAACCTTCTTTCGCAATCGAGTCCGGAGGCGAACGCCGCTCCCGGGGCGCCTCAAGAGGCTGTAGCTGCCAGCGCTGATCCCGAGGGCTGCCAAATGACAGCGGTCGTCGAGGCTCCTCCTGAAGCTGTCGCTCCCGAGGCCAGTATTCCTGAGGCGGGCACGGCCGTTCCTGAAGCTATCCCGACCGCTCCCGAGGCCAGCGCGGTCGTGGCCGAGGTCCCTCCAGAGATCGACTGTAATGTGGAGGCTGCAGCCCTCTGAGGCTTTTGTAATTTTTTCTTTTATCGTATCTCCATTCATCTTGTAATCAGGAGCTTTGAGCCTTGTTTCTGATGAAATGTGTGGTCGACCCTATGTCGCAATGCTTTTCTGTCTGAGTTGTTAGTCCGGATAGCCGAACTCCTGGCCATTCTTAGGATTGAGACATCCGCCAACGACCGAGACCCAGTGCATGAACCGTGGTCCCGGTCTGTTGTGTATCCATAATCTCCCCCCCAGCTTGTGACCTGTGAGCTCCTTGGAGCAGGTCGGAAGCTGAGTGGCTTTGTTAGGCCGGGAGTGATCTTTTTATGAGTACTTGTGATGCGTTATCGAGACGGAGGAGTCTCGGTTCAGGTAGGGCTCTTCCTTATCACCTTTTGCTGACGTGGAGTGCCTCATTAAGTTCTCTTCGCCAGTCGAGGCATTTATTTTCTCGTAGGACGTGGCATTTAATAGTCCTCTGGAAATGCGGCGCCGTTGCCACTTGTCGCCTCTCCGAAGGGCAGGCAATCATATCTGCAGGACGCCTGGGCTGCCCGAGACGACGTTAGGGCTATTCGAGGTAGGGCTACATTGAAGGCTTCTCTCGAAATCTGAAACGGCGCCTCCATCCCTTATAAATTAGGGCACCTTCTCCGTCTTCCCTCTTTTCGATCCTCAGAATCCCTGTTGCAATCTGCTGAAGAACAGTACTATCCCTGTTGCCGGCGAGCACTCTGTTCGCACAGCCTTTCATTGTAGGATTTCTTCCTTCTGTCTTCTCCTTCTCTAGTAGGTAGTCCTCCGTCTAGGGTAGAAAATGGGCATTTACAGGCACTGGCTGGGTGACCCACTGTCCATAGGTTTGTTCAGGGAGGCATACAAGGTCCTTGCGAATGTAGAAGTCAGGCCAGACGGCCCTGACGATGGCATTACATATAACGACGGCTGGATGCCATTTTGGCTGGTGTCCGTCGTGGAGGGAGGAGTCCGGTTCCCCCTTCACCCACTCCTCAGGGACTGTCTACGGGAGTGGGGGTTGAGCCCCTGCCAGCTGCTTCCCAACGGGTACAAGATCATCATGGGAGCAGTGCGGCTCAACGAGATACTGTCAATCAACCTCGGTGTCCCAAACATCGAGGAGGCGTATGACCTCTGCAAATTCGCAGAGGGGCATACGTACTACCTCCGGTTAAGGGTCCATCGAACTGCCTTCGTGACCGCGCTGGAAGATTCCTATAAATACGCGGGGGAGGACCGTGTCTTTGTCCGCGGGGCATGGGAGTTCGGCGAGGCGGAGCCCAGCACCACAGCCCGGATACCACGCAGAATAGGAGTCCCCCCAAGTAAAAACCGAGGCCCCCCTGGAGTTTGTATTTTAATCATGTCTCTTTCCTTCTGTTGACATCGTTCTGTTTCTGCAGGTTTTCGACAGAGGAGGGAGCTTGCCAGAAGGAACCGGTGGAAGGTGAACAATGACTGGCACGAGAAGGTGCGGAAGTACCGCGGCCATCACTGCCGAGCCGCGTTCTCGCTCCTCGGGTACAAGCCGCACTACAAGTCGTTCATCACCCCGAGGCGGGTGACCAGGATCGACTCAGTGCTTCACGGGGAAAGCATCGGACCGGACACCATACAGACCGAGGTCCCTGTCCCGGAGACGGTGACTGTCGCGATTCCCAGCGGGATTCCGGTAGAATCGGGCGGACAGTCTGCTGTCCGCGACTCGGCAGCGGCCGAGAGAGCCGAGACCGGGCGCAAGCGGCAGAGGCAGAAATTTGTCATCTCCAGCGAGTCCCGGAGCACATCCAGCTCGGAAGAGTCCGAAGTCGAGATGTTGCGCGGTCGTTGCCAACGCTTCGTGGTCGAAGACCTCTCCGCCGAAGCATTTGGGGACATAGGGGGCGAGACCTCGGACCCCTCTCAAGGCGCCGACGTCGCCCCAACTACATCGTCGGCGGCTGCTGCAGAGGTTCCCGCTCCCGAGACCGAGACTGTTCCAGAAGCCACCGACGGGGCTCAATCAGGACCTCCTGCAGCGGCCGAGGTCGGCGCAGATCCTCCGGCCATCGTCGTTGAAGAGTCGCCCTCCGACTCAGGCAGAGAGGGTACTGCCGAGGTCGTCGAGGCGCGCAGGCCGGAGAAGAGGCTCAGGGTCGAACCCCCATCTGCCCCGGAACCTGCCATGTCGGTCGGGGGATCCACCACTCCCTCCGATTTTGTCCCTTGGAGACCGGACATCGAGGGAGTGCTGGGGAGGCAACTAGCCGAGTCGGACCGAGCAGTCAACCCCGAAGTGGTTGCAGCTCTGGGACGAGCTTGCGCCCTTCCCCAAGACATGGCAAGGTGGGCGCAGATGGATAATGAATCACTGCTGCTTTCCTTAATGCGGTCATTGGTAGCGGTATGTACACTTATTCATGTTCTCTTCTTTTTCTGCTACATTTCATTTGGTGACACTCTGTTCTTACTGCAGCTCTTGCAAAAGTGCCAAACTGGCATGGGAAGGCTGGACGCAGCCGAAGGCAGGGCAGCAGTCTGGGCAGCGGAGAAAGAGGAGCTGCTGAAGTCCCTGGCGGCAAGGAACGCGACCCTGGAGGAGGAGGCGAGGAAAAATGCGGATCTTCTTGTTGAGCTCGACGCAGCGCGGGCCTTGGCCGAGCACCTCAAAGAGGAAGCAAAGGAGGCGGCGGATCAAAACGCCCACCTTTCCTGGGAGCTAGACGAGGTCCGGCTCGCGTCGTCGCGGAAGGAGGAAGATATGCAGATGCTGCGGGGGACAAACAAGAGGCTCATCCCCGAGAGAAAGCTGGCTGAAAGAAAGCTAGAGATGGCTCTGGAGGGGAAGGCGGCCGAGTTCGCGCAGGCTCTCAAAGGGCAAGAGGCCAAACTCAAGGAAGAGTACCTAGCCGAGCACGAGGCCGTGATGAACGAGGAGGTCAGCAAACTGACAGCTGACTATAAGGCGTAGTTGCCAGGAATCCGAGACAAGGCGTGGACACTTGGGTGGAAGGCGGCCTTAAAAAGGGTTGGTGTCCTTACGGACAGCCCTATCTTCCAGAATTCCCCCAGGTTTCCTCGCTCGGATTCGGAGTTGCGAGCCGTCTCGGAATTTGCCCCCGTTCCTTCAGCCTCGGAGGTCCCTCCAGCTCCCTCATTGGAAGTCGCACCTGCTCCTCCAGTGGTTCCCGCGACTGCCTCAGCCGAGCGCTACTGGGATCAATTGTAATAAGGGAGCTGTAGCTCCCTGAATTTTGTATTCTTTTCTCTTTTTCCATACACTGTATTCAAGCAGATCTTTTCCATACATTGTATTCAAGCAGATCTTTTCGTAATAAAACAGCATTTTTTTTTTTTACATGTTCCGTGCGTGATCCTTGTCTTGTTTGTGGTGGAATGAGTATCGACACAAGCAGTTTGCCGAGTAGTTTAATAGGTATTAAGCGAGGGCGGTTGGCCCTCTGATCAGAGGAGCCGAGCCGCGAGGGTGGTACTGGTACCGAACCCTGATGCTGTTGGCTGTGCCGCCCAGGCTGGTGCAGGCACCGAGCTCAGGACGGTTGGCCCTCTAAACAGAGGCGCCGAGCCGCGAGGGTGGTACTGATACCGGACCCTGATGTGCATATGGCTGTGCCGCCAGAGCTGGTCCAGGTACCGAGCTCAGGACGGTTGGCCCTCTCAACAGAGGCGCCGAGCCGCGAGGGTGGTACTGTTACCGGACCCTGATGTGCATATGGCTGTGCCGCCAGAGCTGGTGCAGGTACCGAGCTCAGGACGGTTGGCCCTCTGAACAGAGGCGCCAAGCCGCGAGGGTGGTATTGTTACCGGACCTTGATGCTGTTGGCTGTGCCGCCCAGGCTGGTGGAGGCACCAAGCTCAGGACGGTTGGCCCTCCGAACAGAGGCGCCGAGCCGCGAGGGTGATACTGATACCGGACCCTGATGCTGTTGGCTGTGCCGCCCAGGCTGGTTGAGGCACCGAGCTCAGGACGGTTGGCCCTCCGAACAGAGGCGCCGAGCCGCGAGGGTGGTACTGATACCGGACCCTGATGTGCATATGGCTGTGCCGCCAGAGCTGGTGCAGGTACCGAGCTCAAGACGGTTGGCCCTCTGAACAGAGGCGCCGAGCCGCGAAGGTGGTACTGTTACCGGACCCTGATGTGCATATGGCTGTGCCGCCAGAGCTGGTGCAGGTACCGAGCTCAGGATGGTTGGCCCTCTGAACAGAGGCGCCGAGCCGCGAGGGTGGTATTGTTACCGGACCCTGATGCTGTTGGCTGTGCCGCCCAGGCTGGTGGAGGCACCAAGCTCAGGACGGTTGGCCCTCCGAACAGAGGCGCCGAGCCGCGAGGGTGGTACTGATACCGGACCCTGATGCTGTTGGCTGTGCCGCCCAGGCTGGTGGAGGCACTGAGCTCAGGATGGTTGGCCCTCCGAACAGAGGCGCCGAGCCGCGAGGGTGGTACTGATACCGGACCCTGATGTGTATGGTTCTGTGCGATGGCGCCGAGCGGACAGTTGATACTCCGAATAGAGGGTCGAGCCGTGGTGAATCTCGAAGTAATGCAAAGACTTTTTCCAGAAAAATCGCCTTTATTGATATTTGATTTCTTTAATACATTTTTCAGAAGTAGAATTTTTTTAGATGCGTCGCATTCCATGGTCGCGGGAGCGCTTTCCCCTCCATATCTTCGAGTCGGTAGGCAGATCTCCCGGCTGTAGAGGTTATTTTGAATGGTCCCTGCCAGTTGGGCGCTAGCTTGCCTTCGTTAGGATCTCGGTCGCCAGGAAGTGTTTTCTTCAAGACCAACTCTCCTATCGCGAATCTTCTTTCCTTGACCTTCGGGTTGTATCCCCTGGCCAACTGTTGTTGATAGGCGGTCAGGCGGATAGCTGCCGCCTCTCTTCGTTCTTCAGCCAAGTCCAGCTCTCGCCCTACGTTCAGATCATTCAAACCCTGGTCACAGAGTTCCGACCTCAAGGGGAATAACTGCTTCCATGCCGTAGGCAAGGGAGAACGGGATAGCCGAGGTGGAACGCCTTGGAGTAGTTCGGTAGGCCCATAGAACACTTTGGCAGCTCCTCGGCCCATCGACCTTTGGCTCGGTCGAGTCTCTTTTTAATTCTGTCGAGGAGCACTTTGTTTGAGATCTCGGCCTGACCGTTGCTCTGGGGATACGCCGGGGTGGAGTAGATGTTGCGAATGCCGTACTCTTGGCAGAAGCTCTTGAAGAGGTTGGAATCGAACTGCGTCCCGTTGTCGGAAATGAGAGTGCGGGGAATTCCAAATCTGGTGATGACGTTCTTCCATACAAAGTTCTTCGTGTCTAATTCGGTGATGGAGGACAATGGTTCAGCTTCGACCCATTTCGTAAAGTAGTCCGTGGCCATTATCAACCATCTTTTGTTCCCTGGAGTTCGGTGAAGTGATTCGACGATGTCCAGGCCCCATTGGGCGAAAGGCCACGGACTGGAGAGGGGGCTCAGGTCCTGGGCTGGCTGGTGGAGAGAGTGAGAGAACTTCTGGCACTTCTCGCATTTTCGGGCATAGAGTTGGGCGTCCTTCTACATGTACGGCCACCAGTAACCCTGGCTAATAGCCCGGTAAGCAAGAGACCGACCTCCTATATGACTGCCGCAGATTCCTTCGTGAATCTCGTAGAGGAAATCGTCGACTTTGCTGGGGTGAACGCATTGGAGGTAAGGCCCTGTGAATGACTTTCTGTAGAGCTTGCTGTCTGGGGAGGGCCAGAACCGGGTTGCCTTCAATCTGACCTTTCGAGCTTCAGTCCTGTCCTCGGGTAGCTGGCCGTCCTTCAGGTATGCAATGATGGGGTCCATCCAGCTTGGGCCGAGATCAAGGCACATGAGCTGCCGAGGTTGCTGGAGGTCGATTCTGGGCTCCTGCAGTGTTTCTACTTCAATAGTTCTCTTTTCACCGGCTTCCACAGCAGAGGCGAGGCTGGCGAGGGCGTCTGCATGGGAGTTGGATTCTCTGCCGATCTGCCGGACCTCGACCCTTTTGAACTGGGAGATGAGTCCCCTGGCGTGGGCGAGGTAGGCTGCCATCCTGTCATCCCGAGCTTGGTAGTCTCCGCTGAGCTGGCTTGTCATCAGCTGGGAATCGCTGAAAACCACAACGGACCGGGCTTCCAAGATTTTGGCACTGTTAAGTCCGGCAATGAGCGCTTCATATTCGGCCTCGTTATTAGATGCCTTGAAACCAAGTGTCAGAGCTTGTTCGATGACGAGGCCTTCGGGAGACTGGAGAACTACGCCAGCGCCAGCTCTTTTGGATGTCGAGGATCCGTCGACAAAGACTTTCCAAGACGAGTCTAGGAGTTCTCTCCAGGACTGTTCTTGCTCCGTCTCGGTGACAAACTCTGTACCCCTATCGCCCCCCAATTCGGTGTCGAGCGCGGTCGGTGCCGAACTCTGAGGAGTAAATTCCACAATGAAGTCTGCTAGGACTTGAGCTTTGATGGCCGTTCTGGGTTGATAGCTGATGTCATATTGCCCCAGTTCGACAGCCCATTTAGAGATCCGTCCGGAGAAATCTGCCTTCCGGAGGAGAGCCTTCAGTGGGTATTCTGTTACGACCACTATTGTGAAGGTCTGGAAGTAGTGGGAGAGCTTTCGAGAGGCGCTAACGAGCGCCAAGGCGAGCTTTTCGAGCTGCAAATACCGGGTCTCGGCGTCCAGCAGGGTTTTGCTCGTGTAATAGATAGGTCTTTGCTGGCCGTTGTCCTCTCTGATGAGTACCGAGCTCACTGCATGGTCCGAGACCGACAGGTACAAGAACAGTGCCTCTCCAAAAGTCGGGGTTGACAGCAGCGGTGGAGAAGAAAGGTATTGTTTTAGCTGTTGCAGCGCCTGAGAACATTCCGACGTCCACTGGAACTTGGATCCCTTTCTCAAGAGTTGGAAGAAGGGTCTGCACTTGTCCGAAGCGCGGCAGCCATTCCGGTCAGCCGCTGAACTTGTTTCGCCGAGGTCGGACACTGGAGCTCCTGGATCGCAGTGATCTGGTCAGGGTTCGCTTCGATCCCCCTTCTTGTGACCAGGCTTCGTAGGAACTTGCCGGAACCGACCCCAAAGGCGCACTTGGATGCATTCGGCTTCAACTGGAACTGGCGAAGGATGTCAAAAATCTGGCGGAGGTCGGTCAAGTGGTCCTGCGACCTTTTGGATTTGACGACCATATCATCGATGTAGACCTCCACCGTCTTCCCGAGCTGGGCCTGGAACATCTTTGTCACCAACCGCTGGTACGTTGCTCCCGCATTCTTTAGCCCGAAGGGCATCACCTTGTAGCAATAGGTGCCCCTGGGAGTGATGAAGGCTGTCTTCTCCTGGTCTGCCGCGTATAGGGGGATCTGATGGTATCCTCGGTAGGCATCCAGGAAACTCATCCGGTCATGTCCGGCAGTGGCGTCGATGAGCTGGTCGATCTTCGGAAGAGGGAAGCTGTCTTTTGGACAAGCCTTATTGAGGTCGGTGAAGTCCACGCAAACCCTCCATTTTCCCGTCTTCTTTCTGACCACTACGGTGTTGGCCAGCCACTGCGGATAGTGGACCTCTCTTATTGCGCCTGCCTCGAGGAGTTTCTGAATTTCCTCAAGCACGGCCTCGGTCTGCGGGACCCCAGTTCGGCGCGGTTTTTGAAGCACGGGCTGATGGTTGGGATCTACCTTCAGTTCATGGCAGATGACTGCCGGGTCAATGCCGGGCATCTCATAGGGTGTCCAGGCAAAGACCGCCTTATTCTCTACGAGGAGGTCGAGCAACTCTGCCTTCTCGGACTCGGGGAGCTGGCTTCCCACGAGAAAGAATCTGTCGGGGTCGGCGGGATCAATGTTGACCTTGGTGAGGTCCTCGATGCTTTTCTCCACCGGAGTCCGGCCGACGTCCCCGAGCTCGGCCTCCCTGTCCAGTTCGGCCATATTGACTTGGGACGACTCGGCCTCACCAGGCAGCACGGCCAGCAGGCATTGCCTGGCCATGTGCTGGTCGCCTCTAACGGTGATCACTTCCGTTCGGCCCGACTGGTTTTCCAAAGGAAATTTGAGCTTCTGATGCCGGGTGGAGGGCACCGCCTCCAAGCTATGCAGCCACGTCCTCCCCATTATAACATTGTATGGGGAAGGGACATCGACCACTAGGAAGTCGACTTGCCTACAGGCGCCACCAACTTGGACTCTAAGGGAAATCTTACCCTTGGGATAAACAGGCTTGGAGCTGAAGCCGACCAGAGGGATGCGGGCAGCCTGGAGGTCCTCGTCCTTTAGTCCCAACTTTTTGAAGCAATCGTAGTAGAGGACTTCAGATGAACTGCCAGGGTCGACGAGGGCTCTCTGAACCAAGAAGTTTTGCAGCTTCAAGGTGAGCACTAGAGCATCGTTGTGTGGGAGCTCGACGTCTTCCAAGTCCTTGTCAGAAAATCATATTCTGACCCCCTCCGTTTTGGCCTTCTTCCCGGCCGGCTCTGGTGCCGCGGTCAGCACCTGTTTTTGATGGGAGGCGCGCCTGGCCTCGGTGCGAGCCTGAGAGCTCTTCTTAAGTGGGGCGGCGAGGTGAATGACGTGGATGATGCCTTCTGGCTCGCTGTCCTGGTTGTCAGCGTCCCGCCGCGGAGGTCGGTCATCACCTCGGTCCTCCTGCTTGATGTACTCCCTGAGGTGCCCCTCCTTCACGAGGTTTTCCAGGTGGAACTTGTAGCTCTTACATTCGTCGGTCCTGTGCCCATTCTGCTTGTGGTAGGCATAGAACCTACTCTGGTCTCGAGAGGAGGGGTCGGTCGTCATTGGCCGCGGCCATTTGAAGAAAGGCTGCGCTTTTATTTTGTTGAGGAGCCTATAGATCGGCACCTTAAAATGGTATTTACTGCTACGTAGGAGGTCTGCTCGTGGCCGGACCTTCTGCCGCTTCCTGATCCCGCTGCCGAGGCAGAGGGGGTTCGGCGCTGCTTCGAGGACCGGGCTTTGCGCCGATCCGGGGATGGATCCCTGCGACGATCCTCCCTTCTAGAGGACCTGCTGTCTCCCTTGGCCGGTTGGCTCTTCTTAGTGAGGCCGAAGTTTTCCCGACCTCGCGCCTCGTCTTCTTCTGCCAGGATGAACCGATTTGCTCGGGTCATCAGCTCCTTCATGGTGGTCACGGGGTACATGACCAGCTGTGCCTGAAGCGGGATGCCTGGCTGCAGAGCCAGCTGGAAGGACCTCACCGCCAGCTCCTCAGAAGCGCACTCGATCTGGCTGTAGACAGTCCAGAACTGGCGAGCGAACTGGGTGACGTTCTCGTTCTCCTGCATTCGGAGGGCCATTAGGTCGGCATCGGTCTTCGGGATGACGTGATGAGCCTGGAATTTTCCCAGGAAGGAGGTCCGGAGCTGCCGCCAGCTGGAGATGGAATCCTCCGGAAGCGAGCAAAACCACCGCAGGGGGAGATCCGCCAACTGGAGGAGAAAACTCGACAGTTTAGGGAATCGTCATCCCCCCAGACTGACATCCTCTGGACGTAATGTCGGAGGTGAGCAGCAGGGTCCGAGGTTCCGTCATACAGGGTGAACCTCGGGACGCTGAACTTCTCGGGGAGTGTATATTTTCTTATCTCCCTAGAGAAAGGAGACGTGCCAGTGTCCTCAACTTCAAAGGCGGTATACTGGTCTCGGTCGATACCAGCAGTTTCCATATTTTGGCGGATCGTTTGCTTCACCTGCTGGTCGATCCACTGCTTTAGCTCCTGATCTTCCGAGATCTGGCGTTGCTTCTTCGGCCCTTCGTGCATGTGACTGCTGCTGGAGCCTTCTTCTCTTTGGTCTCGGTCACGCCTCTTACTGTTGAGGACGTGCCTCAGGTCTCTCCCGTGGTCCAGGCGCCTGGGCGGCGGGCTCTGACCCTTCTTGTCTTCGAGCTGTTGTGTGAGCCGTTGGATAAGCTCATGCTGTTCCTGGATGAGGCGGTTTTGTGCTCTGATGTCCTCCAGGCGGGGGTCCTCGTTTCGATCGAGGCTGGCCTGATGATGTGACTGCGATCCAGCCCGGGCTGACTTCTCGTGTGGCTTGGTGACTGACTTGTCGCCTTGCGTAGTTCGCTTATGGCTATGGTGGGGTTGCTCCGGAGGTGGGACGTCGCGAAGGGAGAGCATGGTCACTCCCCTAGACTGCGACTGTGTCTGGACCGTGGGAGACCTCCCCCCAGACCTCCTTTGCTGAGGGGGTGGAGGTGGAAGATTCTGTGCCAGTGTAGGCTGTATGGACAAAGCCTTGCCCTTGGAGGGTCCTTCGCCATTTCTGGTTTTTGGAGGCATAGTGTTTACAAGCTTTTTGTTCAAGTCCCCACAGACGGCGCCAAACTGTAGGCGGTGAAAACGATACCTACTTAGATTGAGATGAGATCGAGGTAAACTTCTTAGGATGGGGAATGCTGAACTCCAAGAACCTGAAAAGGAAGGAGAAAGACTAGGGTCAGAGGCCCTGGCTGCCGTGAGCCGAAGGCACTCCGATGCCTGAGTTAGCTCTGAGAAAACTAAACAGGAGGAGGAAGAGAGGAATGAGAAGATGTCGAGTCTTAGTGAGTTGTGTATTGCGTACCTCCCATGGGACTGATCCCATGTGTATATATAAGTCAGCGTTCCTCGTTCATTCTCTCTGTGAGTGGGGGTAGGTGAGGTGAGGTCCCATCGATCCTTGCCCTGACTGGCAGCAGTAGGTGAAATGGACAACACCCCTCCCTCTCTTTACACGCCTTCAGCCAGTTGGCGTACAGGGGTGATAAAGCGCACCTCTTATCGCCATAAATGAGCGATCCTATCGCCATAAATGACTGCTCATATCTGTCAGGGTGCGCCGTATTTCCAGGAAGAAGGTGGCCGCCCACTCTGACTAGTACTGTGGCCTGGGACCAAGGATGGCTTGGCCGTGGCGCGCCTTTGTACCGAGCTGGCATTTATGCCGAGCTGCCGGATTGTGGTGTTGAGCTACGAAGCTATTGACCGAGGTGCCGAGGTGCCAAGGTATTGACCGAGCTGCCGAACTGACGATCTTCTACCACAGAGGCCGAGGTATTCGGCGAGTTTGGCTGTGATCTTTGCTCAAGTTTGTCATTACAGTGTTTTACCCACACAACTATGATCCCAGATAATAAAAATAATGCAAAATCAACGAGACAAAGTGTCATCCATCGGACTCATGTAATCCAAATAACACAAAAGAAGGGCATGACATACTCAGGATACATGTTATAGCATATTAAAAATGATGCCTATAATTTAAAAAAAAAAAAGGGTAATGGTCATGGCCATGAGAAGGATATAGAGACATAATCATTCAAAACAAAAACATAAACCAGGGAAAAAAATCAGACACTTAAACATCATAACCAAAATCGATACATTTGAAAAATAGAAAGAAAATGTACTAACAACAGAAAGGCTCCTACAAAGTAAATCACGAAGCCAGACCATCCCCATCGACGCATTTTCCATCTCATCCTCTCCACCAGATGCCATCACAGTCGAACGACAAACCAATCATCTTCTCCTTAGTGCAAAACGACCCTTTAGAAACTTGAAAACTTCAGAACCACCATCACTTTGATAACCCCAACCAAACATAAGATAACGTGTTAACAATCACCCTCCACAAATAGACCTTGCAAACTCACCACTATCAGACACTCCCCAAATAATGATGTATGATACTTCAAGGAGAGAAAATACAAAAGAGATGATGGACGCCTTGGTGGACTAACTTTGTAGAGATTGAAATACTTTGGGAAAGTCCGAGGTTTTCTTTCATTTGATTTTCAAAAAATAAAGCACATGAATTATCTATAAGGATTGGGTGGGGTGTGCCACATGTATTTAGGAAATCCCAATAGGAAGTACCATGTGTCGCTTTCTCTCGCACGAGAGGGCTGCTGTCATTATATATATAATAATTGGGATCGCCCCTTTTGTTCCCTATAGAACCACACCGGTTCACATCTTTCCCTAACCATGGGTCTTGGTTGTCTTAGGGTTTTCACATTTTCTAACACATCCTATGGTTGCTTAGATTTTTTTAAACATGAACAACAAATTTGCAGGAAAGCACAAGTTTTTTAATACACAAGAATTTGTTTAAGTTCCATTTGTATGCATTATAATACACATCAATTGAGTACATTGACTTTACACCATAAGTGGTTGAAAATGAAGATCAAATGTGAATTTTGAAAAAGGAATTTTTATGAAAAATTTAAGTTTAAACCATAATTAAACGGTTTTATGAAGAAAAACCATAAAATGACGAGATAATTGTTTGTATATGTATTTTGACGAAACTACCCTAATTGACGATACTATCAACCAAGTTGACTTGTCAACCTCATGCAACTTTTTTTTTCTTCTTTGACTTTTCTTCTTCTTCGATGGTTTTCATACCTAATTATCTTAAGTTTAGAGGGGATGATACTAAAATTTGGCAGAAGATGAATATCTATTTCAAATATATGAAGAAAAATTGAAAGGAGGTGATGAATGCATCAAAAAAGGGTTTGAGAAGTCTTTCACAAATCACATAATGAAGTGTATTTAATCCGTTCACTATCAAATCCATTCTTAAAGCTGGTTTAAAGATTCTGGATTAAAAGAACAAAAGGCACTCTTAGGATCTAAAATCCCATACATAGAATACAATACTTAGGTGAAAAACTCAGATTCATTACGCAAAGATTGCCCAACATAGCCCTCTACATGTTGCTCACAAATATCCTACAAAATTTCGCCAAACAAATAGCTTCAAACTCTTAACATTCAAAAAAGCATATCCAAATTCATCCCCTCCTACCTCATTTCGAGAGAAAATCCTCATTTAGGCATGTCCCTGAGCACCTTACACTCAAACTCTCAAAACTCATGTGAAGAAGGCAATAAATGTGTAGAAACTAAGGATGTGACCCACAAACCAAAGAAGATTACCAAGACTACTTAAGGAAGATCATTATGATACAAAATGCAATGATTTTCATAATTTCTCCATCATTAGGTAGAAGAAGATATAGCAGAATGTCATTTTTTTGCTATGAAAGTTGACGATATCGTCAACTAAGTTGATGATATCGTCAACTGAGGTAATTTCATTCAAAGAATGTACAAACAATTATCTCGTCACAATGTATGAACAATTATCTCGTTATTTTATAGTTTCTCTTTATAAAATCGTTTAATTATGATTTAAGCTTAATTATTTTGTAAAAATCCCTTTAAAAAACTAGCATCCATTCTTTTGATTCCATTTGCCTAAAAGGAAACATTATTTGATGCCCATTCTTGAGAAATGACATTTAATCTTCATTTCTAACTATTAAAGGTAAGAATCCTATAAATTCAATTTTAATGCATTTTAGTGTAAACAAATAGGCCCTAAATAAACCTTAGTCAATTCCCCATCTTTCATGTGAGAGAGAGAGAGAGAGACAGAGCGCCTTATGATAACTTGAGTAAGGCCTCAAATCAAATCTGATTCAATCAGTGATTGTAGCTCCGTGGCAAGGAACTTGGGCGGCATTTTCTTTTCCACCTTGTTTAAAGATTATGTAAAATAAGAAAAATTGTGATATATAAAGGGCCATGAGTGGAATTAAGTAGGCTTTAAAATTTTAGACTTAAATTGAAATAATCGATTATTTAAATTCAATATTTAAATCGAAACAATTCACCATTTTTATTCTACAGTGATCATGTTAGGAAATAAGTAAAATTTTAATTGGATAAAAAAATTGAAAAAAGTTCAGTAGGAAATGAAGACTTTGGATAAAATAGGGGTGACCCTTTTATCTATAAAAGTGAAAACGTATAAAGTTTACAAATTATTGTTGCTTATTATTATTTGCTAGTGGGCCTATTGGCTTAGAGTGGTACTTTCCTTGGAATAGTGTGATACCAAAACTGTCAAGAGTCCATTGGGTTTGAACTGACCCCATCACTTGGCAGTAAATCACCCAAACAAGCAAGGGTAAAATAGTAAAACACTAAATTGCTGAGATCCTTCTCGACTCTCCTTATTTAGGGTTTTTGTGGGGTTTCTTCTGCTTACAAATCTTCTCAGTTTTCTCTCTTCTTACTAGGCTTTCTAGGGTTTTGTCTTTGCAGAGAGAAGAAATGGCTACGTCCTTCTTGGCTCGAGCTGCTCTCATCCCTAAACCCTCCCTTTCATACTTGTCTCCTCTCTTTCCTCGCTCCTTCTCCACCACCTCTGCTTCTTTCCCTCTTTCCCGTCTCGCCCGATCTTCTCCACTTCTTCGCCTTCGCCCTATCACGACCCTCTCGGCACTCCGCCAACCCCCACAAGCAATCGACCTTCGATGCTTCTCGACCCGTCCCACAACGTCGTCTTTGAACGACCCATCCCCAAACTGGAGCAACCGTCCCCCAAAAGAAACGATTTTGCTGGACGGATGCGATTTCGAGCACTGGCTCATTGTCATGGAGCCTCCTGAAGGTAACCCAACAAGAGATGAGATCATTGATAGCTATATCAAGACCCTGGCGCAAGTGGTTGGAAGGTCTGGACATTTCTTGCTGTTTTCTCTCATTCTTCTTATTGTTCTAGTATTATTGTCTTTATCTGGTTCTAACTTGGATTGAATGGTTTTATATATGGAGGGACTATTTTGATTTTTGATGATAGCATTTGTTCGATTGGTTTTCTGATTGAGTGTGTTGGTTTAGATTCCTGTGATTTATGTCTGTTTATTAATTTGCATAGTTGGGCTAAACGCGCTTTTTTTTGAAGGAAGAGAATGACCATTGAAATAGTGGGTGCATTTATTTTGTTGGAGTTGATGTTTAGGATTTGATCTGTTTAGGAGTTTAATGTCTTTGTGTCCTTGTTTCCTGCAAAAGATGGATTAAAAAGCGCAGTATGATGTTGGATTTATGGTGGAGAATGTGATGTAATATTTACTCAGATAAAAATGTTTTTTGTAGATATTCTCCCAACTCAATGTGCAGTACTTTTGAATAAAAGTATGTATCATACTTCTAGGTAACTGGTTTGGGTACCCAATATTTGTTTTCACTAAAACATTCTTCAAATCCCACTAGGATTGTGTCCGGAAGATAGTTTATCTAATGGAAATAGAGAGATGATGGATGGCAGGAATTTAAAGCTATGAAGCATATGTATGTTTTGTTCATTTCTAGTTAAACCATGGATTAGTACATTTTGAACCATTTCGACTAAACTCCTACCAAAGATGAGGGTGATATGGATCATAAATGGAAGTAATAGTCCACACATCACCGTTGCTTACATCTTTAAGTATAACAAATCAAGTGTAATCTGATGCCCACTTGTCCACTATACTTGATTTGATTGCAAGCTGAGCTATAATTTTACCTCCAGAAGGTCAAATACTTTCTTGACTAACCCAAGACACCCTCCTGGCCGATCTTTCACTAACATCTTACAACTTGGACTCTTGGATTAGACGAATATTTTCTTTTATTGATTTTTGAAGCTTTTTAATTGCTGGACACTTGCTTGAAGCTCCCAATCTTTAGACATTCCAAAAAACCACCTTATGGTATTGTTGGATTGACTCGTTCGTCTTGTTAATTACAGGCTTGTCATGATCAACGAGTAGACGAGCTAGATTCATGAACTTCGTTTTCTATTTTGTGTACCATTAGATCTCTTCTCCTTGCCAACTTTTTTTTTTCTTTTCATTTTCTCCCCTTAGTGCTCTCGTGTACCATTATTGTAATAAATTTCTAGCCCTAGAATAGAACTTTATTTCTACGGGGCCTGCCCGTTGCCAACACCACAGAAAGGGGAAGAACGGAAGAATTTTCTGGAACTTCAGAAGGATCATCTTTGTTTATTTTCTTTTGTTGTAATTAGATTTAAATTGTCTTGAAAGACTTCCAAGCAGCCCCAGATGTTCCTTGAGAATTCACCAGCCCACCTAGGTTTCCGGCTACCAACTCAAGACAAATCTGTCATCTACCTCACCCAGATCCAATCGGCCATTTGGTTTCTAATTTCTATTGTGCTCATTTGAGTTGAGCCTAATGTAATGATTCTCTGCATGGGTCTGTTATTGAGGCCCAAGTGGCCATTCAACTTTTCTGCACTCGCCAACTGTTATTTTATGACACGTGAACATGTCAAAGTAGGAGGGTATCTAAACATTTGCTGTGGATTTTTTCGTTCAATTAATTAAACTTCTTGAATGTTTTATAATTGAATTCTGGGTTGGTGCCTTGTATGCCTTTTTTTGTTGCCATGTTTTAAACATCAGCTTCTGAGAAATCCCCTGCCCTGTTGTTCCTTGGTTTATGTGGGTCTCATGCGCATACGATGTACTGTTTCTGTGAGATGAGCAGTTATTGAAACTCATAGAACTAAATTTTTTCTATTTTTGTTCTGAAGTAGTACTAAGACTCACTGTCTGGAAAAGTCCATTGCTGCTTTATGGGACTGAGACAGTAGAATTGGTGCAATGCTATTGAGGAAATATATATATCTAGTTGTGGCAGAAGAAGCAGGAAACTGATGCCTACTTGAACTGGTTCTGTCTGATCCAAATGCTGTCTGGAGCAGTGGAGCCAGAATGTTTTTGTAAAGGGGAAAGCAATTGACCTATTATGTCAGTAGTCTTTTTGCCACACTCCTTTTTTTCATTAACAAGGACACCCATTAACAGAGGCAAAAAAAAAAAAAGTATATCGATTTTAGGGAATCATTCAGGCTAAACAGTGGAATGTCTATTCAAAATATTTGATGTTCCGAGGTTTCAATTTCTCATAAGAGAGCTAACAGTGTAGCATTTGTCACACTCAAAATTGTGTTTTGAGAAACATTTAAGCTTGTCCGAGTCCATCTTGTCCAAAATCTACTCTGATACTCTTGCCTAAACGAGGTGCTAGGCTCTCATAGTCAAGCTAAGGGCGAGCCCTATAGTAGGATATTATTTGTTCAATTTGTTAGGGTAAGGCCATCTACTTGTGCTCTTGAATGATATACAAAAGGTTCCACTCTGTCCCATAACTTGGGCCTCAATAGATGGTCACATCCATGCAAAGGCAGGTCGATCTTAGGTTAGGCTGTATGCTCTTACCAATTTGCAAAGCTTGTCAGTTGCGTCTGTGTTCTTGTATTATGCATTTTCTTCTCTCTTTTTTGGGATTTTTTTACTTGCACTTGCACTTGCACACGCTCACTCACTGCTCGATGTCCCTAGCCAGCTGAGCTATAGGCTGGAGTGATTTCACTTGATGTATACACAATGCACTCTAGTTAGGGACAAGCATGGGCTGAGCCACTTATCTAATCCCAGTTTACATTGGGTTGGATTATCTACTTTTTAAGCTTGTACTGGATTTGGGTTATTTGGTATAGATAAATACGGATAGACCGTGGCTACATAAAATAAAGGGGGATGACTACTATGGTGAAACGTAGTGGCGTAGCAGTGTGTGTGTGTATTTTCTAAGTGGTCAAAAGAATTCAAAATTTGTGTAGTAGTCAATCTCGTGTTTTTTTAGGATTTGGAGCCATATAAGGGTAGAGCGAACTTTAAAAAGTGCTATGGAGGAGAAGAAATAGGAAAAACAGTGTTTTAAATTAAAACGGCTTGGCTCTACTAGTTTTTAGACCTTAGTGCCGCTATTTTGAAAATAGCGTAGTGGTGTCAAACGCTATTGTCGATAATGCGGCCGCTATGCTACGCTATTAGCTGCTATTTTGAACCATGCCATGCGTTTGACATCTTTATCATTTTTTCGAGAATGCCTTCACCTTTTCTTTTTGTTACTTAAGTGAGTTTGCATTAATCCATATAGTAGCTCATTTAGTATTTAGATATTTTTTTATGACGAGCTTATGGTGCAGTTCGAAGGTGCTCATTGTTGTAACCCTGAGGTTGTGGTTTGAGTCATGTTACCAACTTTAAAAGAGAGCTTGAGTTAGTCTACGCAATTCATCCAATCACTGTGAATATGTTATGTAACATTAATTCTTTTTAAGTGAGTTTATTCCCTCTTTCTCAGTGAGGAAGAAGCCAGGATGAAGATCTATTCGGTATCAACTAGGCACTATTATGCCTTTGGGTGCTTAGTATCTGAGGAACTTTCATACAAGATAAAACGTATGTCCGCACTAAGTTCTCTCTGTTTGGTTTTTTTCAGCTATGATTTTATAGTGGAAGTACTAATCTTTAATTGCAAAATGCAGCTTTACCAAAAGTTAGGTGGGTTCTACCTGATTCTTACTTGGATGTCAAGAACAAAGACTATGGAGGTAAGAACAAGTTTTATTTTGGTTGGTTGTCGTTTTCTTGTGATGCGTCTCGTGCCTGTTGCATCTATCTTATTCTGTACTTTTGCATTAGTTTCTATTGATCCATATGTAGAATTCTTCCCTATGTGAGCATTCATGTTCATTTTTCAAGCGCTTTCAGTTAATCTCAAATATGGAATTTGTGAAGCATTCAGAGATGTTATTTTATTTTTTGTTGTATATAATTTGACCTGTCATTTTTCTTTTGTGGCTATTTTATTGTAGGCGAGCCTTTTATCAATGGAGAAGCTGTTCCATATGACCCTAAGTACCACGAGGAGTGGGTTCGTAACAATGCACGTGCTAATGAAAGGTCCAGGCGTAATGACAGGCCCCGTAATTTTGACCGGTCTAGGAACTTTGAAAGACGAAGAGAAAATATGCAGAACAGGGATTTTCAAAGTAGAGATGCAGCTCAAACGCCCAATCGTGATGTGCAGAATTCTATGCCTCCCAGAGACATGCCTGGTATGGGAGGTGGTCCCAGTAGAGATATGGGGCCGAGTGGAAGATATCCAAACATGCCTCCCACTGCTGGACCAGCTCCACCGAGCGGTGGACCTAGTGGAGGTTATCCCAACATGGCTAACAGTGGGGGCCCTAGTGGAGGCTATCCCAACATGCCTAACAGTGGGAGCCCTAGTGGAGGCTATCCTAACGGGCCACCGAGCGGTGGACCCAGTGGACCGGGCGGAGGCTATTCAAACATGCCCCCCAGTGGTGGGCCAAGTGGAGGAGGCTATTCGAACATGCCACCCAGTGGTGGGCCAAGTGGAGGAGGTTATTCGAACATGCCACCCAGTGGTGGGCCAAGTGGAGGAGGATATTCAAACTCGCCTCGCAGCAGTGGGCCAGGTGGAGGATATTCAAACATGCCTAATAGCAGTGGCTCAAGTGGAGGATACTCTAACATACCCAATGGAGAAATGGGTGGCATGCAAAACAGAAATTATCAAAACAGCTATGCGCCTAATAGAGATGGAGGTGTGCCAAGCAACACTTACGAGGGAAGAGATTTGCCTGGCAGAGACTACTAATAGATCTTAAGTGTAGTATAAATTTGGATAATGTCTAGTTTTAAGTTATGTTTTTAAGAAGTTTTTGGGAACGGATATCCGTAATGTAGCTATGGTTCTAGGCCATAAATTCTATGTTTGGATGTTGATACTATGGAGATATCTGTGGCCACAGATGTGATCGGGGTTTTTCCTCATCCTCATTTCTTCTACCTAAAAAAAGAAACTTTTTTCCTCAGTGAAATTTTATTTCTGCCTGTTTACTCTCTAGGGATTCATATAATATTGCTTTGAGACAAATGATCCAGTTAGTGTTCATGTGTGGCTTTTCACATGCTTCATTCAGTGTTCACTTTTCAACATGGTCTGCCTGTACATTCTTGTGCCTTAGGATGCTGGTTTACACTGGTGTGGTTACCTGCATATATTCACAATATTTTGCTTAGGTCCAGCAACTAAAAACTTGGGAGTGGTGGGTTCTGTCATGACAGGAGAATTCTAATTTTCAAATAATTTGATATGATTGCTTTTGAGAAATTATACACTGCACTTGTTAAAGGAATTGAATGGTCTCTTTCCAGGTTATTGTTTTTATTGTTTGAAAATAGCATTGTATATTTATAATGTTGGATGGAACCCAGGATATGCATTTGTTTTTATTCACTAAGAATTGTGTATGAATCCAATAACTTATTGTTCTTGCAGTTGTGTAGTTGTTGTTTTGATTTATTCTATTGCACCTGTCTCAATCATTTGGTGCTCATCTCGGCAAGATTCAGCATGGTTATTTTCTTTAAGGAATTTATGAGCTTTGTATTGCGTCACGATTCATGTCCCTTCTAAACCAATGGACGTTCTCTTTCTCATTTCTTTTGAGTTTATTCTTAGTTTGATTGTTTTTAGATTGTCAATTGTACATTGTTGGAAACAGGGGTGTGCCTTTATGGGTTCCTTGTTTGCCGATGAACCTTCTTAGGAAGTATGGCATGGATCACAAAGGGAGTAGGAGAACTTGCGAAAAGTTTTGACATTGTTCCTATGTTTCAGTTGATTGTGTGGACTTATACTCACAGGGCATTGGATTTTTCGGCACCTCTCCCATTGCATTTGGGTGCAGCGGCGATTCCCCTCTTCCGGATTTTCCAGCGCGTTCTTGAAGCTCCATTTACCGCATGAGAAGCGATCTGATTTTCTGACCTCCCTTGGTAAGAACTCAATTATCGCGGAAGAGGAAGCACAATGTCTCTGCACAAACAAACCCGATATGTTCGAAACCGGACATGGCCGAAGTGGTGCAGCTGATTATTCGATCAAAGGCCAGTTAAGTTTGACCATCCGGTTCAACTGCAATGCAAAAATTAAAGGCCTCTTTGTTTGCATGATGATACATAGGAATTGAAGAAACAGGAATTGAGATAATTCGGGCTTTGTTTGCATGTGAATGCACAGAAATTGAATACATAGGAATTGAGATAATACATCCCATTAGCCATTATCACCCCAGTGATTCAATACTTAAGAAAGGTCCCATATACATCTCCATCTCATTTCCTCCTCCCTCATCTCATATCATTTACTTCTCTCTTCTTTAAAAGTCCTCCACGGAGCTCATTTGACAGTGAATTCCTACATAATCTAATGCAAACAAACAGCCCCTAATTGAAATAAGCTAAGAATATTTTAAATTAATTAATGAAATGGTATAATTAGATTGAGTCTTGATTCTCCATGTCACTTTTGGGAGTGAAATCCTGTAGTAGAGCCTATCTATTGAAAATCTAAACCATTTAATATGTACGTCCTCCTGAAAATCCAAACCACTTAACATGTATGTCCTCCACATGCTCAATCTGAGGCCCAATTTCGATGTGAGGTTCTAGTATTCTGGCAACCCATATTTTGAATAATGCCGGACCAAAAACTTCAATTTTGGTGCTTGCCAGAACCAAGTTGCACCCTTTTCTTTTACCCTCATATTCTGCTGTCACCTTTTCAGTGGATCTCTATTTCCCTGTTTTTTCTTCTAGAGTCTTTTGCACCCGTAACCCTAATCTGACAAAAGGCTGATGGGGACTGCAATTTAGTCTCGGCCTCTCCGGGCTCAGGCTTGGGTTAGAACCTTGGGTCAGGCTTGGCGATTTGCTTTCATCCAAATTCGGGCTCAATCTTGGACTTACCCACATGCAATGTGGGTGGGCTTGGGCTGAAGTTTCACCCAAATTGTACTCGTATGAAGACTGGGTGGTGGTTCCAGGGGCCCCACTGTGGGAGTTCGAATCCTCTGGGGCTTTGACTAAATAAGAGCACTTTTGATGATAGGTGATGAATCTAAGGCTCTGTATACGGTGGAGGATTTCATATTGATATTAGTGTGTGTCACTGGATACAGGTAAGGAAAATTATTTTCAAAGTGCACAGATCTGCAAAAGTGAGGGCGCACAAATGCTACAACAGGAGGTCCAACTTGAAAAATCCTTCGTCCACATTCTCAGGGGTTTACAATTGCCAAATATGGATTTTTCACAACTTTGTGGAAAGCGAGAATAATGCTTCTCAAGTGTACTTTCAAATGCCCTACTGTTGGTTCAGCTAGTTAGGGACGAGTGCTTTCTTTCCTTCATACATCGAGGGAATGTCCATAGAGTCGCAGCTGGTTGGTTGGTCCGGTGGAATAATGTTCAACTAACTCAATACTGAAGCCTTCAACTAAATTATTCCCGAACGTGAGGACTGCAATTGCATGACCATAAGTATGTGTGTAAGAGTGTGTAAGTAGGGCTACAAACGGGTATCAGATTTTCTGATTATCTAGAGGTTCCGATGCATGAAAAATCGGGTTTGAAACCCTTATTTTAGGTTCTTATTCATAAACGGGTTTGGGTATAGAACCCAATTTAGGTTCCGATTGATAAACGAGTCTGGTTCTGGGTCAATATATGTTCCAACCCGTGGATCCGAGACCTGGCATAAAAGCCTTTAATATTGTAAACTGTAGCTCAAAACTAACTTTGGTTAGGCATTTTCATATTTGATCTTAGAGATAGTAGACTTAATGCATTATTATAAGTTGATACCCTTATTTAAAGAAAAAGTAAAGGAAAAAAAAAAAGTTTTGGATTAGATCTCAATCTTCCAGTTGGACCTGGTTCTGGAACCAGATCCAAGTCCTCTTCTTGGAATCGGGTTTGGAACTAACAAAATAGGTTCTGAGTCGAAAACGTTTATGGACCCGGAATTGTCATTTAGAAACTGGTTCAAGTCCGTGTTTAGTATGGTTCCGGCTCGGAACCGAACCGTTTGCATCCGTGTGTGTGAGGTCTCAAGTAATCCATGTAGCAAAAGAAAACTAAGGTTTTTTTTTTTTTTTTTTTTTTTTTTTTGTTTTTATATATCCCCTGAGGTTTCTACTACTTCTACATAGGCCATGTGGTTTTAGTATTTAGTGATACATCCTTACTTTTGTATTTTAATACCTTACATCCTTACTTTTGTATTTTAATACCTCCCATGTTCCTAAAATAAGTAGCCTTACAACCATCATAAGTTTTTAAAGTGAAATGATGCTTTTGCCCATCTTTTTGTCCCTATATGCATACTTTCAAAAGCTTTGGATTATTTTGCTCTAAAGCGTGTAATATTGATAGTTGCTATAGACATTTAAATAGGAGAGAGTAATCCTACAAAAATTCATTTTTATGAATAAAGATCCATTTTATTAAATCCAAACAAATCATAAGGACAATCAACACATGCACTTGTAATTGACCCAATCTATGTATGATCCAGTTGTTATATTGATGAAAGTTTCAAAATATTGATAAGCCTTCACGTACTTGAGAGAGTTATTGAGAGAGAGACTGTTGGGACTTGGGATAAAATAATGGTGTTTTTGTAAAAATGAGATTCTCATTTGTATTTAAGAGGATTTTATTGGAAAAAACCCGGAGATGACGGTTGCACGGAAAAGGACCCCGTAGTTGGGGCAACACAATTTCGGTAGTCCTGTCACTTTTATTTTTTTTTATACTTTTGGTTGAGGGAGTTGGGGCGATAGCATCGCAAGTTGCCCTGCTCAGAAACCCTCTAAATAAATAGACCTTCCTCAACCATATCATTCTTTAGCACCAAACTGGAACCGAAAACGGAAACCAAAAGTAAAAGAAGAGAATGAGAAGAATGAGATCTTAATAGACAAATGAGAGAAACATGAAAAACTAAGAATCTCTAGAGCTAAGAAAACAACCCAGCGCTTTTGAAATCTGAAATTTAGTAGAGAAATTTCTTTCTTGGATTTCTTGATGACCTAAGATTTTGTGTGTTAAGGGCTTTCCTCTTAATTTGGGTTGGTTTGGGTATGATAGTAGAAGCAGTGGAATAGATGCGAAGTTTGAACCTTTACTTAAGTCCACCTTGGTCACCAATTCGTCAAGAATTAGATCTGGGATCTGATCTTGCCCTTCGGTCGCTACCCTAATGCATGATATGATTGCATCTAACCACAAGATTATGCGATTATATGAACAAAAAGATACCTAAACTACCCTAAAATTCCTAATTAGAAAGTTTTCTTGAATTGGCTACCCAGTAACGGTGCCAAAAACTTGATGTGATCAATAATATATCAATAATATATTACAAGTGCACGGTTGCCTTTTTCGAGACAGTGACAAATACGGGTCGAACCCAGAGGAAGTGAATCAAGAGAAACTTTCTAATTTCAGAAAACCGTTGTAGATAGTGAATATGAGAGCATAAAATTAATAACAAAAGCCGTAAAATAACAATAAAAACTACTAGAGTGATAAAACTGATCAAGGCATAGGAATCCACTAAGTAATTAAAAATCCCCTTTTTCATTAGAAAACACTTAACTTGTTCAGTCTCATGCTTCAGATCAAGACCAAATCAATGCATCAAGAACTTGATGATTTAGATTTAAAAATCAAATTTCTCTCTTCTTAAAGGGATCTATTTTTTCTAAAAAATATGCAAAAAGCCAAGACCTCCTTCCCTTCATCAAAGTATTAAAATTAGCTAAGAATCACCCATCAAACATAAGCATAACCCATCAAAGAAAACACACTTCTAAGCACGACCTATCAAACATAAGTAATCAAAGACATATTTCAATATTAAGAACTATGCATGGAAGGCATCGACTGGTATGTAGACAAGCCTATTAATCAGTAAATCAATAAAATGAACAAGCAACCATTCTTAATGAAAAAGAAAGAAATAGAAAACTTAGCTTCATCATGCACCTTAATCATAACTAGCCAGCCATTGTACGGAAGAAAAATAACTCTTTCATTAACAACTTCTTCAATGCAAGCTCCTCCTAGATCTAAGTCTTGCTTGGACAAGGCCCCAAAGCTACCTTAAAAGAATAAAATAAAAAATACAAGTGGAGAACTAGAACTAGAACCCCAGGTCTAGAAGAGATAAGAGAGAGAAGAGAGGGGGGAGTGCAACGTCCAGCCCTAGGAGAGAGATTTGGAAGTCAGGGATCTGAACCCTAGAGGGGAGTTGAGTACGGTGAGCTCAGATTTATGCCAATTAACCCAAATTTTGAACTTCTTTAAAACGAATCGGCACAACTGATGATTATACACTAAAATGCGGAAGCTATCAATAAACAGTCACCGTAAGCATTCATCACAACATATCGATATATAGTGCTTTAGCCTCAATGCCTACATCTGCTATAAGCTTGAGTTCCTACACCCCACCAGACTTTCCACTATCTCAATCTTACGCTTTCCAATAGGCTCAACAATAACCTCTTTCAATATGCTTTTCTAGGCTAAGCAATGACCTTTACAAGCCTAAAGCTTTTCTCTCTCAAATATGTCTAAGATACACTAAAAGAGATACAATTTAATCGTAATACAATGCCTCTAAGAATAGGCTGATATGAAAGTGAAAGAACAAGTCAAATATACACTCTATAAATGTAAAGATGTATGATCAATGTGTATGCATGATGACTTCAATTAAGTTTTAAAAATATAGCTAAAAAATGTAAGCCTTAAGCTTTTAAAAGTTAAAATCACAAAAAGATTTTATTGAAATAAATGATGCTAATCACATGTAGTTCAAGGAACACCTTGATAATGATATGACTAATCAAATGTTCACAAGTTGTGTGAAATTTCAAAGCTAAAATGTGTGATGCATAAGCATAGTTGTTTAACAAAAAATTAGTCTTACCATGTGTTCAAAGTAAGAAACAAACTTATCTAAAAACTCAATCAAGTGTGAAAATCATGCTACAAGTAATTTTAAGGATGTTAGGATAGCATGATTCAAACATATGAAGGTTAGAGTTCAACTTGGTATGAATCCAAATGAAGATGTAAACAATAAATCAAATCAAACTAAATCTCATTTAATGGATTCAATAAATCATAGTTATCATGCTAAGATGGATTTACCAAAAAATTAAACAAAGCATGTAACATATGATGTGAAAATCAAAGCTTACTTAAGTAATTTGACTAATGAATATAAGCTTTAGCTTTCCAATAGACCTTCTTGCCTTCTTTAGCTCATTCCCCTTTCTTTAGCCTCAATACATTTCAAAAGGTCCCTTTTGGTTTCCTTAATTTTGACCCTGGAATGAGCTGGTTTATATAGAAAAAGTTGTACAATGGCTAGTTTTTGGTTAACCCCCTTCAATGTTTGGTAAACCGAAACCCCAATGGATACATCCAACGTTCAAATATTGAAATTCGGTTCACTTGTCAGTTAATCGACTTCCAGTATGGTTAGTTGAACTTGAACCGAAGTGTTCACCAAATTCAGTTACTCAGGAAATTGAATATCTAGTAACTTGAACTGAAATGGGTTCGGTGAAGGTTCTGTTAACCGACATGTGCCAGTTCGATTAACCGAACATGGACCGAATGGTTCATCAAAAATAGACAATTTATAAAATCTGTCAAATGAGTTTCCAGTTTAGACCCTATAAAATTTTCCAATAAAACTAAGGGTTCAAAGGTCCATGGAAATTAAGCATAGAGTCATGTTTAAATCAATTCAAAAGAGTTATTCAAAACACGAACCTAATATGCCTAAAATGAGTTGACTATGAAATCATGGGCTTGCTATAAAAATCAATTTATGCATCCAAGTTAAAATCCAAGTCATGCCTGGGAAATCAAGTTTCAAAAGCTATAAAACCATGCATGAGTAATTTCAAGATTTTCAAAATTAATGCATGTGAGAAAATCCAAATGATGAGAAAATGAACATGAATCCATCAAATCGCAATATACAAAATCCCTAACAAGATGACTTGGACATCCCTCCCCCGTGGGCTCCTTTTATAAATTTTTTCTTCTTCTTTGGCTTGAATTTGGTCTCTATCTTGGACTCCTCTGACTTCGCTTGCACTCCAAGCAACGTTCCCATCCAGAGATGATTTAGAATTTAAATTGATTTCATGCTCATCTCAGTCTCTTACTTGTGCAGATCTTCCATCAATGGCTCCCCGTCAAAGATCTCTCTTGCCATGCAGAGATAAGTCACCAAAGGTGTGGATTGAACTAAAGATGAGAGAGAGGGAGAGGAGTGTGGGATGTCCAAGGGGAAGTGGGCCCCCTGTTGGTCGTCCATTATCCCTTTGGAATCTTCCTTCTTTAAATTTTTTTATCTTCTTTCCCCATTGAACTTGATTCCCTATCTTCTTTAGACTTTATCTTTTTTGTTAAGCTGTCTCAAATCTCTTTGGGAGAGATCTCCAACTTAAACTTTGATTTCTATCTCATTTAGAAATCTTCTTTCCAGTTTAAGATTTGAATCTTGGTGAGAGAGGAAGGAGGTTTGTTAACTTTGGATACTTGGAGAGAGATTATTTCAACTGTGCATCACAAGTGGACCACACCCATCATTGGGCATGCAGGGGATTCACGCAAGTGATGGTGTGGTTTCCGACTCTTTTTTTTTTCTTTTTCCTCTTTATCTCTTAGCACGGGTATGACAATATCCTACAAAGAAGAAATAAATAAAGTAATGATAATAAATTAAATGGGATGCATGCATGCGGTGCATGGGACTTACTCAATGCAATTTATGTCTAATAACTCTACGTAATGGTGCCACAGTATTCAAAGATATAAAGTCTAATTGGTGGGACTTTGGGGCGATGCAGACTATCAATTTCACAAATTCATGTAAGATTGATAATATTTTACTGATTTGGACTGAAATTTTAATTTGATGCTCATATGCATAAAATCATAAAATTCAAATGCAACTGGCCCTAATTAAGTCCACAATTGTGCATGAAATAATGACTTTATGACCTAATTTTGCAGATTATCACTATGGTACTCCTAAAATCCCAAGATGCCCTTTATAGTTTCTAACTATGTTGCCCTTTATAGTTTCTAACTATGTTTTTAATGATTTTCACAGATGTTGCTTATACTTATAATGATGGAAAAAAAACTGTATAGTTATGTGATGATATTGAACAACCTTCATGTTCATGTAGGTGCTCGCTTTGGGCCAAAGCTCCCTTCAGCTATAGAAGCAGAGGCGAGTGCTATTCTCTTTGCATTAGAGAAAACATCTCATGATGATTTCTCCAAGATTGTGCTCCATTCTTACTCCAAGGAAGTGATCGATAGTATTAATGAAAACCATGATTGGGCCATTAATTCTATCATTTTGGATATTCTTCGTTTTTGTCATTTTTTTTTTCATTTTATGAGTTTTTCTTTTGATGCAGATCGGGCTACCACTCCACCACTGGTCCCACCCAACATAGTTTTAATTATATTTATTTTTTAGTAGCTTCCTAATTTTATGGTAATTAGGATTAGCATTCTGATTTATTTGGTTTCCTAGTTTGATTAGGATAGTTTCTATTATTAGATTGGATCTTCTTAGGCCCTGAGTTTACTTTGCTTATTAATATTGCATTGTAGGGATGGTAATCTCAAATTAGGAATTGAGTAAAAAAATTGGGATTTTCCCTTAGAGAGGTGTTCCATGTGTTAGAAATTTTTGTAGAGATAATTTGAGGTGTCTGTTGACACGTGCTTCAGCATTTATGCAAGTCCTAACCCTAGGGCTTGCATTAGTTGGTATCAAAGCGAAGATCACAACGCTCCAATCTGTCTCCGATCACCGATCGGAACCTATCTATCCCATCTCCATTCCATCGTCATCATATCAATCCAGCCTATCCATCCTTAACCCCCATCCATCACCATTCCCCAAAATCAAAAATTCCCTGTGCCTAAATTCCATTCAACTAGCCTAGCCTCTTTCCCATCTCGTAGAAACCCAAACCTGTCCAAACACATCGTCCCGATACCCCTAGCGAGTACCCACTCGCCGTTCTAGAGCCCTATCCCAGCCAAATAAAAAAAAAAAGAACGAGAGAAAAGGTAGTGTATAGGAAGAAGAAAAAGAGGAAACAACGTACTGTACACCAGCGCAACGCCTCGATCCAATTGCTGTTGCCAACGCTTGCCCGTCGTCGCACCACCACCATCGAGGCCTCCTCATTGCCATCTTCATCATCGCCAATGTCCCTCCCTCTTCTAGTTTGGACGAAGCAGAAACGAAAAGGCCAAAACCCTTTTTGCCTTCTCCGTTTTCCATTGACATGAAGGCCAAGGCACCAGCAAAAGATATTTACGTGTGAATCTTGTGGCACGTGCCTAGCACTAGCCCTACCCAAGTCTTCTGGGTCTTTAGGTTGACCTGACTAATTCGCACAAGAAGCCCAAAAATTACCAGATTTTGACCAGATCAACGACCACATGTTGTTTCTGCAATATTGGGCTCATACAAAGTCAGATTTGATATCCGTCTTCACCTACGTGCTCCTAGAGAGCAGATCTACAAATCAACTCAGTCAAAAATTTTGAATTTGCATTAAAAAAAATGCCTCCAAAGAAGCACGTAGAAGTGGAGTATTCCTCCAATAATGATGATGATTTGAGGGTAACCGTCGAGGAATTATCAGTAAATGTTAATCAACTATCTGCAATGATGGTTTACATGCAAGACACTCTTGCAAGGATTGAAACCCGATTAACTACTTTAGAAACTAATCGGCGTGAGGATAATCATTGAGATAATGGCAGACATAATCGGAATCAACGAGATTCTCATGCCGTCAATGTTGATCGTGATTTAGGTATTAAACTCGTGGTTTGGGTATTAAACTCGTGATTCCCGAATATGATGGAAAATTGAAACCGGATGAATTCACGGATTGGTTAGTGTGCATTGAAAATATTTTTGAACATGAACCATTGACGGATGGTCATAAGATTACACTGGTGGCAATTCAATTTCGCAATTATGCTGCAATATGGTGGACTGAGTTGCAAAAGAAAAGAAGAAATCAAAATATTGACCCCGTTGACATATGGATCGAGATGAAGAATTTGTTGAAGGAAAATTCATCCCTGTGAATTATTCAAGAGATCTTCGTTCCAGTTTTCAAGATTTGAAACAAGATTCTAAAACTGTTATTAAATATTTTGAGAATTTCCTAACCATGCAAGCTCGTTGTGGCTTGAATGAGGATGATGATGTGTTGGTTGATTGATATTTTTATGGGCTACGCATTGACATACAACATATTCTTACATTGAAGAATTTTGATAATGTCAATGAGATCATCCAACATGCCATCAAAGTTGAAGGCATTGCTAATTATCAAGCTCGAAAGTTTAGTGTCTCTAAATGGCCTGCACAAAAGACCCCTGCAAAGCCAAACTTCAATCCGAGTGCCAGTTCCTCAGAAAAGTTTTCCTCCAAGTTTGAAGATCGGAACAAGTTCACATGTTTTCATTGTAAGCAAAAGGGTCACCGTTCGTTTGAATGTCCAAAAAGAATAAATTTAATGGAAGGTGTGTTGATCATACTTTGGTTTGAGTTGGAATTGAAATCGTTGTCAACATAGTATGGTTTTCTTTTAGTGGGTCAGCCCACTTGTAACCCAGTTGTGCAAAGGCCCAATCTAATGGGAATGAAAAAGTCTTCATAGTGGCTCATAAATGGGCCCCACAACTGTTGGGTATGCACTTATAGGAGGGAACAGTTGTATAGAAACTTTGATCCAAGTTTTTAGGATCTAAGGTCTAAGATAAGAAAGTGGTGTCATATGTGAATATGATTTTTTATTGAATAGAAAGAAGAGAAAAACATCTGCGCATAAGGGTGGTTGTTCATCATCATACAACAAGAAGAAGAAAAAAATCTCTGCATGAGGGCCTTTCTTATTCATCACATAGAGGAGAAAAGTGCTTGGGAAAAAGGTTGTTTTATTCATCATAGAGAGGAGAAAAAGTGACAGGGCATAAAGTTTTTTTTTTATTCATCAGAGAAAAGTGCAGAGATTTGTGTGCAATAGTGCTTGCTGGCAGTTTCTCTTTTGATGTGCAAAAATCATGGCTTGACTTTCAACCAAGAGTGAAAAGTGTGTGCAAGTGTTGGCTGGGACAGTCTCTCTTTTGCTGGGTAAAATCGTTGCTTGTTTTTTAATGGTGAAAGGTCTTGGCCGGTGGTTTGTATGGCAAAAGGTCTTATACTATGATTGTGTGGTTGTTTCTCTATGGTGGCTGGATTGTGACTTTCGTGTTGAACTGCTGCCGTTTTTATGATCTGATTTATGAAGGTGTTCTTTAGTATATGCTGATTCGTTCTTCATCTGTGGTAAGGCCATCCTGCTCTCTATTTCATTGAGAACTGATCATTGTTTTAATCGAGAACTGTGATTGATATTTTTGACACCCGTGTGTGTTGTTGGAGTTTTATTGTAAGGCACCTGCGTGTGTCATAAATTCTTTATATCCTTGTAATCGTTTAAGTGGGTGCTTGAGTGTAAGGGTTGGTGCTCCTGTCCGTTGGTGCGAGCGAAGTTGTAAGGGGTTGGTGCTCCCGGCAGTTGGTGTTGCTAAAATAGTGGAAGTGCATTCTTTGTGCACTGTGGACGTAGCTTGCGGGTGAACCACGTAAAAATTTCTGTGTCGTGGTTATGTGATTGGTTATTTGCATATAATTTATTTTTAAGACCGACGCTGATTCAACACCCGCCCCCCCCCCCCCCCCCTCAGTGTCCGTGTGGGTACAACAATTTGTATCAAAGCAAGGTCCCATTTAGAAGCATAATCTGCTTTGGGTGATCTTGTTACAACTCACATGGCTTCAGGAGAAGGTTTTTCTTCTAATAAGGCACCACTATTTGATGGGACAAATTACTCATTTTGTAAAATCAGAATGCAAACTTATCTTTCAGCATTGGGGTATGACATATAGGACTGTGTAAGAAAAGGCTACAAAGGAAAAGAAGAGCCTACTAATGTGGCTGAGAAGAAATTATTTGAGAATGATTCAAAGGCGAGGAATGCTTTGTTGTGCGGCTTGTCAAACAGTGAACTTGTCAAAGTCATGAATTGTAAAACTGCGAAAGAGATATGGGATAAACTAAAAAGTGTACATGAAGGAGATGAGAAGATCAAGGAGGCTAAGCTTCAAACTCACCGATCACAGTTTGAGATGCTCAAGATGAGTGAGGATGAGAACATTGATGCTTACATGCTTAGAGTTAATGAAGTTGTTAATGCCATCAGAGGGCTTAGGGAGGAGATTAAGGAACCATCACTTGTGAAGAAAATTCTGAGGTCTCTTCCTCCCAGATTTGACTCAAAAGTATCAGCTATTGAGGAGGCCAAAGACTTAAATGTCTTTAATATGGATGAACTGTAGGGATCTCTTACAGCATATGAGATGAGAAGAGGCAAGACTAAACCCACTGAAAAGGAAGCAGCATTCAAAGCCCACAAAAAGAACAAACAGGTAGCACAGCCCGATGAAGAAGACTCAGATGATGAATTGACAACTGACTTTGTGCGGAAGCTAAGGAAGGGAAAAGGAAAATTCAAAGGAAATCTCCCATTCAAATGCTTCAATTGTGGAGGTATTGGTCATTTTGCAGCCAAGTGCCCGCTTGCTAATGCAAATGAAGATGACAGTGACTCCTACAAATCAAATAAAGATTATTCTCTTAAGTCATATGTCAAGAAAGGAAAGTCAAAAAGTTATATTTCAAAAAGGACAGAAAGTTCTTCAGAAAATAGTTCAAATGAGAATTATGAAGAATCAAATGAGGTTCTGTTTATGGCAGTCCTAGACGATGAAAAGGAAAAGGAAAAATCTGATAATGAGGAGATGGAGACTGAGATTAATTTGGAAGAGGAGCTTATAGTAGCTTTGGAGCAGTTGAGTACAGAAAGAAAGAAAAACAAAAATATTTCAAAGAAGATGACAGAAACTGAAGAAATAATTGAGACACTCAAGCTTGAAATAGAAGAAGGGAGGAAAATTAAAGAAGAGCTTGAGTCACAAGTTATCATAAAGACAAAGGAGTGTAGCATAATGGAAGAGGAAATTACAGGTTTGAAAGCTCAAGTTGACAAGACTAATAAGAAACTAAAGGCATATGAAGGATCAATCAAGTTGAATGAAATTCTAAACAATCAGCGACCTTCGCATATAAAGTTTGGTCTGGGTTTTGAGAAGGGTGGTGAGTCTTCAACTAAACAAGATAGGTCACATGTTGAGAAGATTTAGAAAGCAACTGCTCAGCCTGCTCAATCTAAACTTGTGCAACAATCAAAGAAGCACGTGGCATCTATGGCACAGCAATCTCAGCAAAGATTCATGGCACCTTTACAAAGGCAATTAACATTTTACAGGTCTACTCGTTACTTTAATGGTTGTAGGTCTACTCCTTACTTTAATGGTCATTTTTTAAGTGTAATACTTTTGGCCACAAAATAACTACCTGTAAATTTAATAAAAGGCCTAGAAATTATGTTAGCAGGAACCCATTTGAAGCCTTGATTATGAACCCCATAGAATGCTACAATTGCCACAACTTTGGGCATATAGCCAAGGACTGTATGTATGCATACCAATATCCTACTAACACCTTTCAAGATTACTATTATCATGCTAATGCTTTGAAACAAAAGCAAAATATCCACATGGCACAACAGGTGCATTATGAAAAAGAACAACAAAAAGGGAAGTATAAGAAAGTGTGGAAAAGGATAGAGAGTAAAAAAAACAAAGCCAAATCTTTGATTGTTCAAACAGCTCTTAAAGCACAAAATGGGCCAGCACCTTGGATACTTGACAGTGGCTGCTCAAATCACATGTCAGGAGACAAGGACAGGTTCATGAATCTAGAACAATATGATGAAGGCTCTGTAAAATTTGGAAATAATGATGGTGCCAGGATAGTTGGAAAATGAGTGGTTCAACTGAATCATGGGAAGATAACTTCCAAAGAAGTTTTATTTGTGAATGGGTTGAAACACAGTCTTCTGAGTGTGAGTCAGATATGTGATCAAGGACATGAGGTAGTGTTCAAGAAGCTGGGATTTGAGATAAGGAAGTCTAGCAATGGCAAAGTTGTAGCAGTTGGCTCAAGGACATCCGGCAATCTCTATACACTATCTGAAATTGTCAAGGAAACATGTGCTATTGGACAAGTTAATGAGAGCAGATTATGGCGTAGAAGACTTGGACATATAAGCTTTGATAACCTATCAAAGATCCATTCCAGAAAGGCAGTAAGGGATATTCCTCATATAGGAAAGTCTTCAACTGTTGTTTGTGATGCATGTCAAAAAGGGAAACTTACTAGAACTTCTTTCAAGTCAAAAGAACATCACACCAGCAAGCCATTGGAGTTAATACATACTGATCTATGTGGTTCTATGAGGACTCAAAGCATCTATGGTCATAAATACTTCATGTTATGCATTGATGACTTTTCAAGAATGACATGGATAATGTTTCTGAAACATAAAAATGAAGCTCTTGACATGTTCAAAGTTTTTAGAAAATAGGTTGAGAATCACATTGGAAGGAGGATCAAATGTTTAAGATCAGCCAAAGGTGGTGAATTCACTTCTGAAGGATTTGAAGAGTATTGTCAGAAGCATGGCATCAGAAGACAGTACTCAGCAACTAGAACATCTCAATAGAATGGTGCGGTAGAAAGAAAGAATAGGACTGTTCAGGAGATGGGAAGAACCATGTTAGTCAAAAGCAAGCTCTCTGATAGGCATTGGAAAGAAGCAGTTCAAACTGTTGTATACATTCAAAACAGGTTTATGCACAGGCCTCATGAAGAGAAAACTCCGTATGAACTATGGTTTGGAAGGAAGGCAACTGTCAAACATTTCAAAGTCTTTGGAAGTAAATGCTACATCAAAAGAATTGAGCAGAACGTGGGAAAGTTTGATGAAAAGGCAGATGAAGGCACTTTCTGGGTTACTCAACTAGAAGCAGGGCCTACAGATGTTATAACAAAAGATTAAACAAAATAGTTGAGAGGATTGATGTCAAGTTTGAAGAACAGGTTGAACAGCCAGAAAACAGTAGACAGGAACTTCCAGTATATGCGGATGACAATGATGACAATGAACCTATAGCACAGTCTGATGATAGAGAGGAAGGAGAATCTAAGGATCATTCAGATAAGAAGAGAGAAAACAGCAGATGGCATGAATATCATGGCATCAAGGAAACCAACATTTTTGGTGATGCAAAGGTAGGAATTCAGACAAGAAGGATGACGACAAGTATGTACTCTCTCTTATCCAGCATTGAACCCAGGAATGTCATTGAAGCAAGCAAAGATGAAAGCTGGCTGAAGGCTATGAATGAGGAGTTAGATCAAATTGAGAAGAACCATACTGGGAACTTGTACCAAGACCTGCAAACAAGAACATAATTAGTACCAAGTGGGTCTTTCGGAACAAGTTAAATGAAGATGGAAAGGTGGTGAGAAACGAAGCAAGGTTGGTTTGCAAGGGTTATGCACAAGTTGAGGGGATTGACTTTGAAGAGACTTTTGCACTAGTGGCTAGACTTGAAGCCATCCGTATGTTTCTTGCTTTAGCAGTATACAAAAACCTTGAGATATATCAAATGGATGTCAAGTCTGCATTTTTAAATGGCAATCTTGAAGAGGAGGTGTACATTGAGTAGCCGGATGGGTTTTAGATTGGTGATGATTTGAACATGGTGTGTAAGTTGGAAAAGGCTCTTTATGGCTTAAAACAGGCACCTAAGGCATGGTATTCTCAGTTGGACTCTTACCTACAGCGGCTTGGATACAAGAAAGAGGTAGTAGACATCAATCTTTATGTGAAGACAACAGAGGGTAATCAAGTAGTTGTAGTGGTATATGTGGATGATATCATCTTTGCTGGCAATAGAGATGAACAGTGTAAGGACTTTGCAGAGATGATGAAAACTGAGTTTGAGATGTCTATGATAGGAGAGTTATCGTTCTTTCTCGGACTACAGGTGAAACAGATGAATGAAGGACTTTTCATGTCTCAAATCAAGTATGTGAAAGAGATGTTGAAAAAGTTCAACATGGAGGACAGTAAGCCTGTTAGCACTCCCATGATAACTAGTTGTAAACTCAGCAAAGATGACAATTTAGACCTAGTTGATCATACTTTCTACCGCTTAATGATTGGGAGTCTACTTTACTTGAGAGCTACTCGTCTAGACATCCTTCAGGCAGTTTGCATGGTTGCAAGGTTTCACGTTGATCCCAGACAAACACATGTAACAGCAGTGAAGAGAATTTTCAGATATCTTAAAGGCACATTGGACTAGGGACTATGGTATCCTACAGGAAAGGACTTCACTTTGATTGCATATTTTGACGCCGACTGGGCTGGCTGCATTGATGATAGGAAAAGCACAAGTGGAGGAGCATTTTACTTAGGAGACAAACTTGTAGCATGGCACAGTAAAAAGTAAGAATCAGTTTCTTTATCTACAGTTGAAGCAGAATATATTGCTGCATCTACTAGTTGTACTCAGGTGTTATGGATGCGACAGATGCTGAAAGATTTGGGGATCCAGATTATAGAGCCTATTTCTATCATGTGTGACAACACAAGTGTTATCAATATTTCCAAAAATCCAGTGCAACATGCAAGGACAAAGCACATAGCCATTCGATACCATTTTCTAAAAGACAAAGTGACAGATGGTGAAGTCAAACTAGAGTATATCCCTACCTCAGAACAGGTTGCAGATATCTATACAAAGCCTTTACCAAAAGAAATTTTTGAATATCTTTGGAAGAAATTAGGAGCTATCGAGGCTCCAAAGAAATAGGAGATCTTGTTCATAGGGGGAGCATGACATTTTATTGCTCTCTATGGGTGCCCTTAGTTATTGTTGTCAAAGGGGGAGAATGGTTGGTATCGTAAGGCATTGAAGCTACAGTTGAGCGGCATAAGGCATTGAAGCTACAGTTGAGCGGTGTTTGGTGTTAGGGGGAGTTCCCGTGTTTAGAAGAAAAAATTTTTTTGGTTGACAACAATTCCAAAGGGGGAGATTGTTGATCATACTTTGGTTTGAATTAGAATTGAAATTGTTGTCAACATAGTATGGTTTTCTTTTAGTGGGTCAGCCCACTTGTAACCCAGTTGTGCAAAGGCCCAATCTAATGGGAATGAAAAAGTCTTCATAGTGGCTCATAAATGGGCCCCACAACTGTTGGGTATGCACTTATAGGAGGGAACAATTGTATAGAAACTTTGATCCAAGTTTTTAGGATCTAAGGTCTAAGATAAGAAAGTGGTGTCATATGTGAATATGATTTTTTATTGAATAGAAAGAAGAGAAAAACATCTGCGCATAAGGGTGGTTGTTCATCATCATACAGCAAGAAGAAGAAAAAAATCTCTGCATGAGGGCCTTTCTTATTCATCACATAGAGGAGAAAAGTGCTTGGGAAAAAAGGTTTTTTTATTCATCATAGAGTGGAGAAAAAGTGTCTGGGCATAAAGTTTTTTATTTTTTTATTCATCAGAGAAAAGTGCAGAGATTTGTGTGCAATAGTGCTTGTTGGTAGTTTCTCTCTTGGTGTGCAAAAATCATGGCTTGACTTTCAACCAAGAGTGAAAAGTGTGTGCAAGTGTTGGCTGGGACAGTCTCTCTTTTGCTGGGCAAAATCGTTGCTTGTTTTTTAATGGTGAAAGGTCTTAGCTGGTGGTTTGTATGACGAAAGGTCTTATACTGTGATTGTGTGGTTGTTTCTCTATGGTGGTTGGGTTGTGATTTTCGTGTTGAACTGCTGCCGTTTTTATGATCTGATTTATGAAAGTGTTCTTTAGTATATGCTGATTCGTTCTTCATCTATGGTAAGGCCATCCTGCTCTCTATTTCATTGAGAACTGATCACTGTTTTAATCGAGAACTGTGATTGATATTTTTGACACCTGTGTGTGTCTGTGTGTGTTACAGGAGTTTTATTGTAAGGCACTTACATGTGTCATAAATTCTTTATATCCTTGTAATCGCTCAAGTGGGTGCTTGAGTGTAGGGGTTGGTGCTCCTGTCCGTTGGTGCGGGCGAAGTTGTAAGGGGTTGGTACTCCTAGCAATTGGTGTTGCTAAAATAGTGGAAGTGCATTCTTTGTGAACCGTGGACGTAGCCTGCGGGTGAACCACGTAAATATCTCTGTGTCGTGGTTGTGTGATTGGTTATTTGCATATAATTAATTTTTAAGACCGACACTGATTCACAAACCAACCCACACCACCCCCCCCCCCCCCCCCCCCCCCCCCCCACCCCGCCCCGCGTCTGTGTGGGTACAACAAGGTGCGCAAGAAGAACCGGAGACAAAAGTTGATCCTAAAAGTGAGAAATCCGATGAAGTGGAGGAAATAATAGCTGAAATAAATGGTGCACTTCTTTTGGTGCAACAAGAGTCTATACCCACTGTTGAGAAGAAATGGTTGCGAAAATATATTTTTCGTTCCATAGCTACAATGCATGGGCAAAATTGTACAGTTGCGGTTGTTGGTGGAAGTTGTGAGAATATTATCTTTCAAACTCTTGTTGATCGCTTGAAGTTGAATGTTTACAAGCGTAATCGTCCCTACTTTGTCAAATGGCTAATGACTGGAGTTGAAGCGCAAGTGCGACATACATGTCAAGTTACTTTTGCAGTTGGTGATGATTGCCGAGATACAATTTGGTGTGATATGTTACCAATGGATAGTGGAGATATCTTATTGGGTCGCACGTTGATGTATGACAAGAATGAAAATCATGGGATGCGAGACAACACGTACACATTTAGGCACAACAATAAGGCAGTTATACTCTATCCTAAGAAGCTAGATTCATCGAAGAAGAAATCAAGGGCCCATGTTACAAAGGAAGTGCTTCATGTACATCATACATACAGAGGCAACTTGAAGAAGATTCGAGTTTGAGGTCGAACTCTTATTTCAACCTCTAGGGAATGATGCAAAACGAGCTACCACTCCACCAGTGGTCCCACCCAACATAGTTTTAAGGATATTTATTTTTTAGCAGCTTCCTAATTTTATTGTTATTAGGATTAGCATTCTGATTTATTTCGTTTCCTAGTTTGATTATGTTAGTTTATATTATTTGATTGGATTTTCTTATGCCCTAAGTTTACTTTGCTTATTTATATTGAATTGTAGAGATGATAATCTCAGAATGAGAATTGAGTAAAAGCTTTGGGATTTTCCTTTGGAGAGGTGTTTCTTGTGCTAGAAATCTTTGCGGATATAATTTGAGGTGTCTGTTGACATGTGCTTCAGCATTTATATGCAAGCCCTAACCCTAGGGCCTGCATCATCTTTATTCCTAGAAATCTTAACGAGACTGCTCACATTGGGGCTACAGGGAAGTTTACCTGACTTCCCCGTGGACCTAGAGAGATTAGTCCAGCCCAAAGGGTTCGGAACCCTCTAATAATAAAAAAAAAAACCGAGGCCGCTTACATTTTGGCCAAGTCCTATTCTACACTTATAAGAATTTTTGTTGGGAAAATTTTCTCCCGAGTGGGTGAGGTATTGCCGAATCTCATCCATCCAAGTCTTTCTTTCTGAGAATATGATTTTTTTAATTCACCGACTTGACTTGCGGATCTACTGAAACTACTCCTTTCTGTAAGTCCTTTCCCAGGTCATCTGAAGTCCTTTTTTCTATTCACTAGTGCTATTCTGAATGCAAGTGCATTTATGTTTCTTCCTAATATCTTATCTCCTGGAAGGGTAAGGGTATAACATTAGGATGGAAGGTAGAATTTTCCTTGCTAAACTACAAGTAATGACGCCAAGATTTCTTGATCAGTCTTGTGTCTCCTGCTCCAAATTCGCGTCTCACTGAACTACTAAAGCCAAAGGCAGTGCCATAGCGTCTTTCTTTTGATCCTTAGCAATAGCTGAATACAACACATGTGGCATGCTGGTGTGGCTCATCCACTGAATAAAGAGTTTATTAACTATGAAGACAAATTAAGAAACTGCAAGGGGCATTTGTATTTTCCCAGCAAGCCTTTTAACAAGTCCACCTGCAATATTGTAGAAATTATGTATAAGAGCCTAGGGCACAATGAAAGGTACTTACTATTATGAACCTGAGGTTATGGGTCTAAGTCTTGTTACAATAAAAATCAAGGCTTTATTAAGTTTAAGATAACACAAGTAATGGGTTGCTCTTAATCTTTTAGCTTCGGTATTTATCATCAATTTCATATTTTTCGTTTCTTCCAACAATCCAAAATTGAAGAATGCCTTATGAATGAATTTAATTACTCAAAACCTAATATTTTTAAATGATAACCAAATCCAATATTAAACAAGTGGCATCATGCAACATACTGGTTTACGTGTGGGACTACAGAAAATGAAGCCTCAATCGCTCCTCACCCACTAAGCAAGTACCAACCAATGAATGTGCCTTGGCTACAGAAAATGAAGTCTCAAACAGTCCTCACCCACCAAGCAAGTACCAATCAATGAATGTGCCTTGACTACTGGATCTGCTGGATTTCATCCATCGAAGTCTTTCTTTATGAGAATCTGGTCTTTTTTTTTATCCAACTTGATTTTTGGATCCATCCAAGTCTTTCTCTGTCACTTTTCCAAGTCTTCTGAGGTCCTTATTTTTTTGGATCCATCCAAGTCTTTCTCTGTCACTTTCCCAAGTCTTCCGAGGTCCCTTTTTTTTTTATTCAAGGGCATCTGCATGTATGCCCCATTGGTGGGGTTTTAAATAAGATTAGAAGCCAGGACTACCCTCACTAAACTAATAAAACCGGCCGCCAGAAATTCAGTACTGCACCTTTCCTTATAACCATAGAAAGTTCAGTTCATTTTTTGCATTTTTTCTAAAAGCGAGAGCACTATACATATATTTTACGGGAACATATATTTTACTGTAGCGCATAAAAGACATTTCCACAATTCACAACTTTTGGGCCATACGTGCCCTCTACAACAAAGCTAGCAATGACTGAGTTCCTTTGATCATTAACTATAGTTGAACAAAATACATGAGGCATCTGACAGTAGTTCTACTGAATAAAAATGGTTTGGCGGATTAAGAAACACCAGTGGCAATAAGTGTTAGTGGCCATTGATCAAAGTGAGTGTCAGCCGTTCACTCCTTCCATATTTGAGGTCCTCTCAATTTCTCTATTGAATGTCTAATAATATTCCTATTCTGATATTTTTATATACTGACGGCTTATCTTACAAACTCTCTATTTTATTGTGGAACCATGGAGCCACGCCACTCTATTAGGCTCATATTTATTTATCATTGTGGCTGTTGCGTTAGCCGGAATCAATTATTAAAATAAAGGTGCCATCCTTGACTAATCAGCCTAATCAGCTAGGCACCAACCATAACACAAATCCAATCCAGAGAATCATCCTTGAAGAGAAGAGAGGTGAAGATGCCTGATGCAAATACCACTTGCAAAGCCATGGACCATCCATTGAGTCCCCCACAGCATTACAACAGTCGACAAAAATGCATACGAGCCTAAAATATTATCCATTGGCCCGTACCACCGGTCCAACCCAAAATCTACAGGCCATGGAGGATCAATTGGATTCCATCCATCGGAGTCTTTCTTGATGCGAGTCTGGTCCTTCTTTCTCCAACTTGGTTTTTGGATCTAGCGAAGTCTTCTCTGTCACTTTTCCAAGTCTTCTGAGGTAACCTTCTTTTTCAAGGGCATCTGCATCTATGCCCCATTGGCGAGTCCGGATCTCCTGTTTGGTGTTTGGACCAAACAGGGGTTTACTGTTCCAACCAATGGGAGAGTGCCATGTGTAAGAAATGCCAGGTCACACAAGGACCCCTCGGCTGCTTCCTTTTAAAATAACAAGAAAAGAGAGGGGCTTTTTTGAAAATAAAAGAAATTGGGTGGAAAAAAAGAAAAAAAGAAAAACCCACCCCTAGCCCTAGTTCGTCTTCTCCAATACGACCGATCAGGGTTTGGGTTTAGGTCCTTTTCTTCTTCTTCATCTTCCGCGGCGACGACGAAACGCAGGTCCGGCGACGTAATCCTTTGCACAAAGTCAGGCGTGGAGATCTCCAACTGATCTCACTTGATCTTCTTCTCCAATCAGTTTTGTAACTAGAACCTGCGAGTAGCACCTGCGTTTGCTCTTCTTCAACCAATCCGATCCGGCGTGGGTTCCATCGATCAGATCAGAGCCTCTGATCTTTCTTCAATCGTCAACACCAGTCCTCATCCTGTCTTCTCCGACCTGTCTGCGACTGGGTAGCAATGGGACCTCTGCTCCGATATTCTCTGCGGCTGGAGATGGCGAGGGGCAGCGAAGGATCTGGGACCTCTTCTCTGCTGCTTCTTCTCCAGCCAAATCCACCTGAGTTCGGATCTGGGACTTCTTCTCAAATGAATTATGTCGTGGCCCACTTGGAGATCAACTCCGATCTCCTTCTCCGGCAGAGGCGTAACGTCCTTAATTTAATTGTACTTCTAGCTAATTAAGCTCGTTTAGAAGCCAGTTAGACCCGGTTAATCATTAGGATCGCTTGTGCGAAGTTGGGTTGACATCCAATCTCGTTTGGATACATTAGGGGTGTTTGTCGCTATTTCTGAAAATTTTTAAGGGTTTTTTAATATTTTTCGCTTTTTAAGATTTTGGTACCATTGAATAAGGGTTTTTAGTATTTTTCACTTTTTGGGGTTTTGGCACTAATGAGTAGATTATTTAATTTCGGATTACATCCCCATCCTGACCCTCAAACCTGACCTAAAACCTAACTCGACCTGACCCACGTAGGCTTATTTTATTAATTTTCCAACCTGAAACCCCGTCCTATTTCCTCGTCCCCATCTCATTCCCGTCACACCCCACCCCCATCCTTAACCCACGTGCAACCCTTTTCCCCTTTCCCCTTTACTAGGTCAGAACATCCCCCTCTTGTCATTCCACTCAACACAGCAGCCCCCTTTCTCTCATCTCTCTCGTTCTCGCCTCACCTCACCACTGCATCACTGCTACCGGACTCCGAGCTCGTCGCCGTTGACGACCCACCTGCACCACTACCAGCCACCACAAAACTCAGCCCATTCTCTGTTTCTCTCTTCAATTCTCCATTTCCCTCTTCCTTGACAGTCTCCCTCTCTCCCACGGTTTCTTGCCCCTTCTCTATTTTCTTTCTTTATTTATCTTTTTCCCCCTCATTCTCCTTGCTGCCCACTTGACTGAGCTTCCCACCCAGCTCATCCTCTCACTCTCTCTCTCTCTCTCTCCCGATGTTTTCTTTATTTCATTTTCTCTCTTCTCCACTCTCTCAACTCACCATTTCATTTTCTCTCATCTCATCACCCATTTTATTTTCATTTTCTCTCATCTCACCAACCCATTTCACTCTCTCTCCACTCATTGTCAACATGATTTGACTTTTCCACTCACCCATTTCACCATTTCCTGTTTCTCTCTCATTCTTTCTTCCTTTCTTTCTGATTTCTTTCTTCCCCCTCTTGGCCCATTGGATCACCGACACCATCTTCACCACTATTTTAGTGGGCCATCGATCAAGTGGGCCCCACGATCTTCATTATCCCTTATTTCAAGCTTCCCTGTTTGGTAAACTTCCTTGTTTTGATTAGGTTTTATTAATTGAGGGTTTTCTATTAATTAGTGTTAGATGAGTTTGTTAGCATATTAGATTTTGATATATAGAGTTATTTATGTGGGTTTGTTTCTAATTTATAGGTTTTGAGGATTTTGAGCTAGGATTTGAGGATTGGACGTTTTCAACCGAAGGCAAGTTAATATATATATATATATATATATATAAATTTATGCTTTGGTATGTTTGTTTCTTCCTTGATTTGATGATTAATGATGATTTAGATGACCACATGCTTATTGATGTATTAGATTTTGGAAAATATGATAATTAGGTCTATATGACTAATGTAATGGATTCTTAATTGAAGGGTTAGATTGGTTGGACTGGATGGGATGGATTTGACTTATGATTTGTAAGATGTCTCTTGTATGTGGAGAGGGCTAGGCCCTATTTTGTGTTTGTCTGTAGGTGTGGATGAAAAAAAGAGTTTTTCCCTAACTCAGTTTGGTTATAGAAGCTTGATTCTGTTTTCCGAAGCCACGCGGTTGACCGAGTGGGGTCATCCGGTCAACCGGCAACACTGGTATATAGTCAGGTTTCCTGAAGCTTGACAACTTAGCCAATTCCCATTTAGGTTTCAACTCTGACTGTATACCTGGTTGACTGAATGTCGACCGACTATGAAAGAGGTCGACCGACCCTGTTTGAGGTCGACTGGATGAACTTGGGTTCTTTCTTAGGGGCCTCTTTGACTTAGAACTGGATGAATTTAGGTGGGACCTTGGCTACCTTTTTTGATGACTCATTTGACTATGCGTGAGAATGTTTTGAGTGGATGTTTTCTCACGGTTATTTCGGTTGTATCGGGATTCAACCTATCTAAATCTTGAACGGTATGGGACAACGTGATACCCCATTTTTATCTATGCACGAAGACTGTTTGTTCGGGTATCGCGAACCCTAATTCCTTTCGTAGACTGAGTATGATTGTACGATGCTTCGGAATAACACTATGCTCATGTTTGGATTGTCTATCGCTTATGATTCCGAATTGTACATTTTGGTACTTTATCTACATGTCACAAACATGTTCCTTAGCCTTATTTACTTTGTTTTGCTTGGGATCGCATGAAGAACTTAGATGATGGACTTAGGATCCCCTTTGATGTTCCGTTTGTTCTAAAGTTTGAGTGAGGTGTTGAGGCTTGGTGATTTTGATTGTAAAGGCTTGAAGAGGATTACTAATGGTACTGATATTCTGAAGAAAGTTTGTTTGTTTGACTCTGATTTGATGAAAGATAGTAGTTCCTCTATCGTTCTGAGGAATCTTGTTCACCCAAGAAAGCCTAGCCCTCACTGATGTTTATTTAGGACTCTTGTGTCAGGCACCACTCAGCTGTACCGTTCAACACAGCTGGGGCACCACTGTGATATGACTGTTACTGTAGAGCGACTTTAGATCATGATTTTTGAGTTGGATGTACACCATTGGATACTACTGTTTATGGGATGATTCTGAAGTTTGTTTGTTTATCTGTTCCCCATGTATCCACTTTTGCTTGGCCGGGCTATTCTCCAGTGCACTCTCTCTACCACAACTCGGTTCGAGTTGGAAGGGTAGTGATAATATCCCGTGGTGATTAGCATATGTGGACTGCCTATTTTACTAGATGATTATGTTAGATTGATTATGATTCCGAAGCTATGCATTCTTTATCATCTTGTCTATTGTTTACTCTGATTCATTATGCATATCTATTGATGTTTTATATTTATATCTGCCTGTTGACTGTCGTGTCTGATATTGCACTTGGTGCATAGGTATTGAGTACATTTACCTTTGGGAAAGTGGATGCGTTGCTTCAGGCAGTTTAGCCTGATAGTGAGTACGAGTTGTGTGTCGATGGTATTGTCGTCGTGACCAGCACACGAGTGCCTTTATACTTTGGTTTGTTCGTATTTATTCTCTTTTGGCTTAGGTTTTGATAGAAGCCATTAATTAATATACTTTTGTTATTTTTTGCTAAACTTAAACTATAGAAAATGAAGACGTGCAATACTCTGAAATGTTATATTGTACCATTTGTTCATTATGATTTTCCGCTGTGTTTTACCAAGTAAATATTTATACCTCACCGCGGACTTCGATCCTATGGGACATGATTGGGGCCAGGTTGCATTTGATTAATGTTGTAAAAATTTTAATTGGCCCTAATCTCACGCATAATCCCCGTTCTTAGAAATGGGGGCGTGACAAGAGGAGACCAACTTATTTCAGCGATGGCAACGGGAGCTCCGCCCTCTACACCACTGACTTCCTCTTGCCGCCCTCAGCTTCTCTCCCTCACCGTTTGAGTCTGAGGGTTCCGTGAGAGGAGAGGAATGGATGGCTAGGGCCCAAATTTTTTTTATTTGCAAAAAAAGCCCCTCTCTTTTCTTTTTCTTTTTTCATTTTTTTATTTTTTTTTAAGGAAGCAGTTGAGGGTTCCTTGTGTGACCTGGCATTTCTTACACATGGCACTCTCCCATTGGCTGGAATAGTAAACCCCTTTGTGGTCCAAATAGGGGATCCAGACTCCCCATTGGTGGGGTTTTAAATAAGGTTAGAAGCCAGGACTACCCTCACAAAATCGGGACTTACCATTCTTGGGTCTCCTCATTAAAACTTAACTTGCATCTCCCAATTAACTGTAACGGCTCGCTTGCCAACGTTCATAGACATTCACTATTGCACTTTTTCATATAATCTCCTTGACTAATGAACCTTCTATCTCCTATCACCTTGACTAATCAAACTTCTATCTCCTATTTAGTTTCAGATGCACTAATCAGCTAGGCACCAACCATAACACGAATCCAATCCAGAGAATCATCCTTGGAAGAGAAGAGAGGTGAAGATGTCTGATGCAAATAACAGCAGTAATACCGAAACTCGTGATGCAGAATCAATGAAACAAAAATACAAAGCCAAGGTGGCCAGATGGCCCTCTCTTGCACAGCCATGGACCATCCATCGAGTCCCCCACAGCATTAGAGAAGTCGACAAAGATGCATACGAGCCTAAAATGTTATCCATTGGCCCGTACCACCGGTCCAACCCAAATCTACAGGCCATGGAGGATCACAAATGGCGCTATGTACAAGCCATTGTCGGACGAAACCCAAAGAGAGAATTATCAGATTACCTCGAGGAAATGAAGCGGTTGGAAGTGGAAGTTCGGAGCTTCTACTCAGAGTACATAGAAACTAAGAGTGAACTCGAGTTCGTGGAAATGATGTTGCTGGATGGTTGCTTTATTGTTGAGCTCTTTCTCAACGTGGACGTGAATAGAAGGAATGCTACTGCAGTGACAGATGACCCGATTTATAGTACAAAATGGATCCTGCCTATTATACGCCTGGACATGTTGCTCTTGGAGAACCAACTGCCTTTCTTAGTCGTGGAACACATATTCCAACTTGTCAATGGAACAAATACTAGTCCCTCCATCGTGGAGCTTGCTCTTCGATTCTTCGAGCCGCTGTTGCCCAAGAAAAAGGAGATCTCTCCAGCGAATTCAAGTTCTTATTCAATAAATTCAATTCGTCACTTATTACATCTTTATCATATGCATCTCATTCCAACTCCCCAATCTGATACGACAGAAGGCGGCTACACATCTGTAGCAATTGATCAGGACAAGAAACCGGTGCTGCCTCTGCGATCTATCATGTCAGCCTCAGAACTCCGACACTTCCTTCGATTGAGAGATAAGGAGAATGCATCAAGCATAGCAGATGTGAAAATCGAAGGTGGACGTTTGGAAATCCCAACTCTCTTCATCAATCATTTTACCAACTCTGTATTGAGGAACTTGATTGCTTGGGAACATTGTTATCCTGAGTGTGGAACTCAATTCACAAGTTACGCCTTCTTCATGGACTGCCTAATTGATTCGCCTAAAGATGTAGCGATCCTCAAGCATCTCAACATTATTGAACATTGCTTGGGCAACAATGAAGCGGTGGCTCTACTCTTCAACCAGATGTGCATAGGCATCACTTACGATTGGGAGGATTACTTCCTGTCTGGTCTGTTTAAGGAAGTGGCTCGTATGCAAAAAAGCAGGTTGAGAATTTGTGGGTATCGGCTGGTGCGCTATAAATTTTCCGAACCATGGAAATTGATTAATTTTCAAATCGCATTTATGACCTTTGTTTTCGCCATTATACAGGTCTGTATTTCCCTAAAGCCCACTCCGTACTAATGAGTTGATCTAGTAGTTATCACCCTTGACTATCACCTTCATTTATAAATTGGTTTGGTTTCAAACGTTGTCTCTTTCCATTAGTTATATGGTTAAAATGGAAAATATCCTTCTTTTTTTTACAAGGGATGGAGTTCTCGACCTTCTATTTCTTTGAGTTTAGCTCTTTCATGTAATTTATTGTTTGTATTTCCAATGTCGTTTTGGTTTGTCTAGGGAATGCTTTTGCCTAGTTTTCTTTATTAATAAGATTTACTGTTATAAAATCTTAAAAATAAAATAAAATGCATTAAAAAGTTTCAAGTGAGTGAATGAGTACATATTCTCTTACATAAATTTAAGCACAATACCTTAAACTAGAAAACGAAATTATAATCAAACCCAACCCAACCATTACAGTGCGGGTTAGATATTGCAAATTATAAAACCACCATGCGTCAGGTAAGGTGCGACGTTCGGGTTTAGCCCAATTCATACCAAAACTGGCCTGTTGCAATCCCGACGGTAGGCAGTGGCAGAGCCACCTATGGGTTAGGAGGGGCAAGTTTCGGCTCCCTTTAAAATAGGAAAAATCACTAGTCATATGTTTCAGTGCTATTCTCTTTGCCCCTTCTAAACTTTTTGATTTCCTTTCAAAATAGAAGAAAAGCTCTCATGTGATACATTATTTGTATCAATACCAATTTTTTTCTAAAAAGTCTCTATATACTTTAGCCTACTCATACCAAATTTGGATGATCAAATCAAGTCATTTCTATTGGATGACAAAATGGTTGAAAATTGGTGGATTAGTGATTATCCTCCTAAATCCCCACATTTAAGAGCCCTAATCTCCCATTCCTGAAAATTATAAAAAAAATAAATAAAAATGAGATGCACTGCCGTCGGCATCCTATGGTTACCGCCGGTGGTGTCTAGCGAAGCCTAGAGATGGCTTACACAAGGGGCTAAAGTGGGGAGGTAAGTTATGGAATGGGGGAGTCAAGAAGAATAAAGAGGGAAAGGAGATGATGAGAGAGGAATGGAGGAACAAGAATGAGGGACTTAGTGTCACCATCGGTCACCGGTGGCTACCAGAAGTTGCCGTCCGACATGAGGGAAGGAGGGGGAAGGAGAAAATAGAAGAAATGAAGAATCCTGAGAGAGAACGAACCTCTTTCTTTTTTGGAAGCCATGAAGGGCATTTTCACCATTTTTGAAAAATCAACCCAAAAGCTAACGTTTTTCGCTCTTTATTGTATGGTTGTCCTTAATTGAAAGCATTTTAGAAAACCTTAGACCCTCAAATGAAAAGTTGTGAAACTTGTTTCCTTTTTTGAAATAAGCCTAAAACTTAGGGCCTTTTTCAAAATTTTTCCTAAAGGCAATCCTTTAAAATAAGAAGCCTGCACAAGCATAGAGAAAGCCCACGTAAGTGGGAAAGGAGCCCACACAAGCAGGAGCCCATACAAGCGGGAAGAGGAGATGTACCCAGGGTTCGAATCTTGAGCAGCTTGGTAAGAACCGACGTTCCTTGTTCTTAGGCATAAAAAAAAAAAAAAAAAAGAAACCCTCCAATGAGTCTTCACTTCTACTGATAATATCAGTCACTTCTCATAATAAAATATTGGTATTGATGCATACGGTGATAATATTAACTTTTCTGTTTAAATGTTATATATGAAAGGTGTGTTGTTCACAAATGAATACCCTGATTATCTTTGGTTCCTGAACACATAGCTTTGTTACTTAATATAAATTGCTATATCTATGATTTCTAGTTAAGGAAAGAAGTTGAGGAGGGCGGCCCCTCCCTCGGCCACTGTCTATGAGAAAAAAAAATTACAAATAAGAAAGCCCATGACGGTATTAGAACAAATATAGTACAAGATGACACAAAAGCAAACAATCTTAGAAGTCCCTTCGCAAACAACCAGTTGAATTCTCATTGTCCCTCACAAAATATATTAGACAAACTAAAACTGTTCAGGATAATAATCCCCTGGAACTAGTGCCCACATACAGATGGAAAAAGAAAAATTCTTGTTACTTAGGTACTTACTCACTACTAATAATATTTACATTTTTTCAGGAGTCACGGATGCTAAAACCTATAGCTACACTACTAGAGGAATATGCAAACATAGAGATAAAATGAAGTGTGTTTGCTTCCTAGATAAAAAAACATGGGACAGACCCACCAAGTATTCAATCCATTTGAGATTTGCCTGTTGACTACTAAAACACCCATTACCTTCTTCAAGAGTCCAGCATCTACAGTAACCCATGTCTGTTTTGATGTTCTTTTTATGATATGGTCCTCCTGGTAATGTTGTCTTGTTTCTTGATCAATAAGGAGAGGTCCAAAGCTGTGCATTCTAAACCTTAGAAACACTCTCCAACACTTCAAAAGGAAGTATATCTCCAATCACAATCACCTTCTTGCTTTGCAGGTCTACTTCGAAGGAGGTCACTCCTTTTTGAGAGAGAGAGAGAGAGAGGCGTCATTGATTGAATTAGCCAATGTGTTGCATATTCAGATTTTAATTATGAGGAATCAGGAATGTTTTAGTTTTGGATAGACAACCATGAGTTTCGATTGTTTCTTGTCACTGCTTTGTCCTGGGATGAAACTTGGGCCAGGCCCAGTCCTAGTGACTAACGTGACGCAGCCCAACCAAAACCCAAACTCAGAGCATTTTCAGTTTTGGGTTGAGTTCCAGCAAGTTCGGGTCGCTCAAAACCTAACCAGACCTAGCCGAGTTGCACCCCCTAAGTTTGTCTTGATCAGATGGAGAGTGATGTGGGTCCAACAAACCAGCTGGGGTGTTCCCATGCCAGGCCTCATGTCTAAGACCATCCATAAAGGTTCACTCATGCACAAAATTATCGGAGTCAATTGGGTGTGCCAGCGTCTTTAATTCTAATAACTTCAATATTCACCATCACCATGTGCTTTTACTGAGAAGTCAAATAGCAAGTTATCCAATTTATTCTTATTAATTTAAATTAAGGGAATTCCAAAAAAAAAAAAAAAAAAACAAAAAAACTACGTGTAAGTCGGATCTTTTGGAAACTACTCTTCCTTGAATGAGTTATTCTTGGGCATGAAAAGTAGATAGAAGTGGGTTTTTGTAAAGTTTCTGTATCTTAACTATGAAGAAGTGCATTTACTTCATGTGCATACATATGACACTGACAAGCTGTAGTTCACTGAAAACAAGGGATGTAGATCATGTCCAAATGGGAGGACCAATGAATGATCATGTGAGTAACCTTTATGATGAGCTATAAAGATCTGGGATAGTTTGATCCATACCATCTATTTTTGAGATGCGTTTCTTAACTTTTCTTGCACAACCATTGCAATGCATGGACACTCTTAAAACCACCATCTGCGTAAGCAATCAGGAAAAAATTATAAAGAAAAAAAAATAGCCGATAGAAAGTCCAATAAATGAATTGAAAGTGAAAAATAGAAGAGAATAAACCAAATAAAAAAAGAAAATCAAAAGAAGTAAAAGGAAAAACACCCCTTCTGTTAGATGGGTCTTAAGGCGTTAAATTAGCTAGTTTTGAGTAGTTGGAATAGATCATAAGTGACACACAGGTAATATATATCCAGGCCTCCAGATTATGGATCCTATTGTGAATGAACTATAGCCCAAGAGATAAAACTGATCACTGATACTATCCATTTGACTTGTAGGTATCAAATGAACTGTTGAAAAAAAAAATAAAAAATCAATAGTTCAAGTTTCAACAGAGATTACCCATCAAAATTGGATATAAACATTGTAAGATGAACGTGTGGCCGATGACCATAGCAGGGGAAAAAAATCTTAATTTTGAACCAATTTCTATACTTTCAAGGCTTGGAAGAATAAATCAAATTAATTTGCTCTTATCTCATAAAGAAAAATATATTGAGAATCTTAAAGGTGACATTACTCTTTGTAGAATCCAAGATCAATAGAATCCAAAGATTTTGAATTTAAACTTAATAATTTTCAAACCTGATTAATAAAAGAATGTTGTTCTGAAATTGTTGTTCTGAAATTCCTTTTGCCGTTCGGCATGGGAAAAAACATATGGTATCTCTACCCTGCATCTCTAGATATTCCTACTAAAGCCAGACCATCTCAAATGAGTCCTAGACAATTAGGATTATGTGATAAAGAAATTAAAGATCTTCTTCAAAAGAAGTTAATTCGTAAATCATACTTTCCTCGGAGCTATGTTGAAAATGCTCTTGAGAAGGAAAGAGAGGCTCCACGCCTCGTAATCAATTACAAAACTTTAAATAAAGTTCTTCAATTAAACATATATCCAATTCCCAACAAACAAGACCTTATTACTCGTTTATATGAAACTTTTATCTTTTCAAAATTTGATCAAAGTCCGGCTTTTGCCAAATACAGGTTGAAGAAAAAGATTGCAATAAAACGGCCTTCACTGTCCCTTTTGGACATTATGAACGGAACGTTTTGCCTTTTGGGCTAAAGAATGCTCCTTCCGCCTTTCAAGAAATGATAAATGATATTTTTTCACCCCTATAAAAATTTCTCTCTTGTATACATTGATGATATTTTAATCTTCTCCCAAACCATTGATGAACATTGGAAGCATTTAAAAACTTTCAAGTGGATTATTAAGAAAAATGATTTAGTTCTTTCTCAATGAAAAATAAAGCTTTTTCAAACAGAAATACAATTTCTTGAATATAAGATAATAAATAAAACAGTAACTCCTATTAAAAGAGTAATCAAATTTCCTAATAAATTTCCTAATGAAATCACAAATAAAAAAAATTACGAAGATGTTTAGGATGTCTAAATTATGTATCTGATTTCTACCATAACCTCTTTAAAGAAAGAAATCTTTTACAAAAATGCCTAAAAGATTCTGCAGATCAATGGACTCCTCAACATACAGAAGAAGCTATTCAAAAGATAAAACAAAAAGTTAAATCCTTGCCATGCCTAAATATTCCTAGCCCTGACCTATTTTAAATTATACAAACAGATGCCTTTGAGATAGAATTTGGTGAAATCCTATTTCGAAGAAATGCTCAATCAAAGGAACAGTTCGTTAGATTCTATTCTAGAACTTGGAATACAACTCAGCAAAATTACTCCACAATAAAGAAAGAAGCCCTTTCCATAGTTTCATGCATACTCAAATTTCAAAGTGATATTTTAAATCAAAAATTCCTTTTACATGTCGATTGCAAATCTGCAAAAGAAGTCTTAGAAAATGATGTTAAAAATCTTGCATTAATATAAAATTTTGCTAGATGGCAAGCTGTAAGAACCCGATTTTTAATTACTTCGATTAAGGCTAATTAATTACATTTAGTGGCTAATGACTCATGATTAGGGGATAATCGAGAGTTTCTTGAGATTAGAACTAAGTCTGTTTTGGTTCCGGATAGTTTCGATGAGTTTTGTGAGAATTTGACTTTTTTCGAATTAAGCTAGAACTCTGAGGTTTTTCAGTGGTATTTTGGGAATTTTATAAAAGTTGTTTCTTGAACTCAGAAGTTCGGTCTTGACCTACCCAACAACTTTCATGCTCAATCCGAACTCATCCAAGGTCCAGAAAGTCCAATTTGACCCCGGCACACTTTTCGAGGTGCATATCGCAATTTGGAAAATCTCAGAGTCTACCATCGATCTTTGAAAATTCTGATTCTTGACTTGTTGGAAAGCTATTCTCTAGACCTACAATTCTTCTTCTTTGGCCCGATTCGTCCGAGGTCCTGAAGATTTTCGTTAGCGTGCCCCAAGTTTTAGCTAAAATGTAGCAAACTCACAACATAAGCCTTGCAAAATATCCTAACTACCCCACCTAGCTCATTGAATGTTCCACCTACCACCACTACAACCCATTTAACACTCTCATTTCCATCGGCCATAGTAAAAGAAAAGGCTCTCTTTCTCTCTTCTTCCTTTCCTCTCCTTTCCTTCCATGACATCTTGAAGAACTTCATAGTGGAGACTTTTCTTGCAAATCTAACCCGGCCAAGCAACTTCTCATCACTCCCTTCGCGACATAATATGTTTTGGTGCGAATCCAACTATGGCGGCCCCTTCATCAGTCATCTTCCCTTCCGTTGCTCTCCCTTTCGAGGATTTTGAGAAGTGGTTGCCAAGTACTAATTGGTCTGACTTTAATTCTTGTTTATGATTCGGTCAATCATATTTTCTTGCATCGACTTGTCCAGCTCTTTTACATTAATTTCTTAATTAATCACCTATATTTATATGATGTTTTGTACATGCAAACTATTTTTTTTTTTTTTTTTTTGATCTTGAATACTTGCCAGACTCCCGCTTCATTTACGCTTTATGCTGTAGGTAACGAGCTCGTCTACACGCCCGAACCGGATCTTGCGGCAGTCCAACAAGATCCGCCAGTTATTCAAGAGTGGGCAGTTGACGACATAGAGTAGCATCCAAAGCTGCAGAGCTTGTAATACTATCTTTTGGGTTTTTGTTATTTTTGGGGAATTCCGTGTTTTGCTAACTGTAATTATTTGGCAAGTGTTTTGTACGGCCTTTATTCTAGGTTGTAATTAAACTTAATCTTTTGTTAAAATCGAATACTAATGAATGGAATGGATTCCTTTTTGCTATCTAGCCTGGTAATGCCATTATACTTTGATTTCTATGCTTGTTCTCTGAAATGGCCCTCCGCAAGCTTCCGCCATGATGGTCCTCCCGGATCAGGGATCTCTAAAGAATCTCACATAACAGAATCCTTTGTGTGAAATTAAATGGCCTGCGGGTCGGGGTCGCACCAGTCCTCGTTTCCGTGCGCCATCTCGGCTCCATTTACCCTGATCTTAATCCGAATTAGGGATTTGGGGTCGCGACACAAGCTTTACTTGCTATTTTTTATTTTGATATTGAATTTATAATTGGTTCTACCAACTCCCTTCCCAATTTTCTATTTCGTGAATTTCTACAGGGTAGAAATAAGATGAGCAACAATGCCTCCAAAAATGAAAAGGAAAAAAAACAGCCATTGACAGCATCAATATCCTTTCCAATAATAAATTCAATGCCTTGAAGTGTCACCAATGCTCTGAGCACCCATTCCTTTCAAAAAATCTAAATACATTAGGGGCTATGAAATTCCTCTTGTCTTTCTTGACGATAGAATTTATGAATACCTCACCATTGACCAAATCCTCACAAAATTATTCTTCCCAAAGAACCATTTTGCCCCCAAAGCTCCCAATATCTCCCAAAAATATTATGAAGCTAGTTTGGATCAATCTAAAAGTGCAATCATCACTCATCAAGATCGAGATCCTGAACATGCCTTTTCAAAAATGAAAATTCTACATATCCATACTCCCACTAAATAGGTCGACAATTTCTCCTCACCAAAATATGTGGTAAGTCCCACGGGGAGTTCTTGGCCCTATAATTATTAGGATTATATGAATGCCTGAGAATACACTTTGTTGTATCAAAATTCTAAAAAATCTCATTCATGGTACATCAGTTTTTCATCAAAATGACCTCAAACTATTCCCTCTTGGTTATGGAAGAATCGGTGGATCCCTTTTGGACCACAATCTTGCATACTCCCAGAAGCCTTAATAAGCAATTATCACAAATTTGAATCTCATACCAAATTTGAAATTCCGGATCCATCATACTATTTCTTTAAATTTATTTCTTCCTCCACTATCCCATGGATTCTCCATTGGGAATATGGTAAATCTCAGACAATAATACCAACTTGCCTTTTTCGTATTTCTTATATGAAATGGTGGGATACATTTTACATCCCAAGTTTTCTTAATAAATCTCATCATTCCTCCGCTCAAGCTTCTCTCGTAATACAAGCCCATACTACAATTCCCGAATCTGAAAAGAAAGCAACTTTTAATACAATTTTGCCCAAAAGTTTTAAAGAAGTTGTTCATGGCGAATCCTCTTTGCCAGTTGCTCCTCTCAATACTCAACCGCATACGATTCTTCTTCAAGAAATGCAGAAATTGAAAGATGAAATCCAATTTCTCAAAGATCCTATCATAAAGAAATATGGCGGTGATTTATGCAAGTAGTTTCTTCTTCTAATGGTTCCGTCAATAAAGAAGATTCATATGCAATAATGCCTCCCTCAGATGAAGGATTCTGACAATCAAGATAACATTGAGTGCCGAGCATCAAATCCTAAAGATCCTGATCGATACTTAATCAAAGATTCCTAAATTAATCCAGCAAAGGCAACAATTATCATCAAGCTTGCCGACATACAGCAATGCCAAATGCATCTCGCCAATTCTAATGCATAGTTATTTTATCAATACAGATGTCTCGAATGTAGAATACCGCATATCCCATGCAGACCCGCAGTCAACAACTATCTCCTCATGGCCCCAAGTGTAATTAGGTCCATAAGTGTCTATAAATAGGGATTAAGAGCCCTTGTCTCTCATACCCAAAAATACAGTTGTAAGTTTTTAAACTTTCATTTAGTTTTGTCAGCAAGAGTCCTCTGGTTGATCCATCTCTCCCATTTATAGACACTTATGGACTTAATTTCATTTGAAATCTGCCAAGGAATTCGACTGCATTAATACATACAGTGTATAGAAAAGATGTACACGTTATTTGTACTATATCATTTAATCATATAATTTGCATAGCTGTAGCTGCTGCATGCTGTATTGCTTCTGACATCTGCATAAATTGCATTACTATTGCTGTAGGTGAAGAGAGATGTACCAGAGGTATTTATTCTTCATGTGGCTTCATTTGGTATGAACCTTCATTTGATATAGACATTTGGTTTCATTTGACATGTTCATGGGGAGTACCATAAAGGGCGGACCACCAAAGCCTACGAAAGTGGACTTTTGGGTCACTTTCGGGTTTATTTTAGGGAATTTTACCGTACAGGTTATAAAATATCCTATATCCCTCAAAATAGTATTGACTGAAAATTTATCCCAAATGTGGTACTGTAAGTGGCTCCATATTTTGTTCCAGTTCTACCCTAATAAAAGATAAAAGATAAAACCCTAATTTTTACCCAGTGAAAAATTATTTGAATCTCTTTTACTAGTATGGGCGAAGATACAGACTCTCTATCTTCCTTTGGCAATCTACTATGAGACCCGTCGTCTTCTTGATCGATTCCATCTCGACGTCGCACAAGGGGAGTTCAGCTCCATCTTGATCGATTCCATCTCTCCCATTTTGTTAATTCTGAAAGCCACTTAAAGTGATTGGTAACATCGAAAACAATTCAACTTGTAAAAAATACATATTTAAATATGCATATCAAGTGTATGTCATAATGTCTGTAAGAAACTTTGTAAGATCTTTCACTGCCTTTTCTCCTCCGTGTAAGATCTGAAAGACCCAGAAAGGACATCAAACGAAGTCTTTCTATCAACTGTTTTTTAGGGATTAACTCGGTGGGTTTTGTTTTATGATTAGATAAGTAATGAGGGTGTATCATTTTTGTGTTTTGTAGTTTTTAACTTTTTCAACATCAGTCATTATCATCATCATCATCAAAGTGACATTGCAATATCACACAAAAAAACACTGAAATAGACTCCCAATTAGCTATGGTTTTTGAGTTGTTTCATCTTTAGCTCTTACTCCATATTTTCGATTGATAAGGGAAAGTTTGGGCTGCGTAAAAATCGATTAAAGTCCTAGCTATTGTGACCAAGAATACAGTTAAGCTTTCTAGAATATCATCACCTGGGTAGATGGCCAAGTTACTATGTGATATCGCAAAAAAAAAAAAAAAAAAAAAAACATTGAATTAGACTCCTAGATTAGCTGTGGTATTTTGTTTGTTTTATCCGAGGTCTAACTCCATGGTTCCCTCCTCAATAGAGTATATAAAAATCTCTGTAAGAAATCGATTAAAGTCCCAACTATTGTGACCAAGAATACAATGAGGCATTGAGGCTTTCCTACTCACTTTTTGAGTAGCCGGCCAAGTGACTGTGCGATATTGCACAAAAAGCACTGAATTAGACTCCCAGATTTGCTGGGTGTTTTTGAGTTGTTTCATTTAGGTCTTACTCCATATTTCCTATTCAATAAGAGAAAGTAGCTGACCAAGTAACTACGTGATATCACACAAAAAGCACTAAATTAGACTCCCAAATTAGTTGTGGTTTTTGAGTTGTTTCATCTTAAGTCTTCATATTTTGATACTCGATAAGAGAAAGTTTGGGCTGTGTAACAAATGATTAAAGTCCCAACTGTTGTGACCAAGAATATGGTGAAGTTTTCTGGAATTTCATTTTTTGAGTAGCTGGCCAAGTGACTATGGGATATTGCACAAAAACCACTGAATTAGACTTCTAGATTTGTTGTGGTTTTTTACTTGTTTTGCCTGATGTCTAAATCCATGGTTTCATACTTGATAAGAGAAAGTTTGGGTTGTGGAGAAAATTGAATAAAGTTTCACCTGTTGTGGCCAAGTGTACCAGTCTCATTCTTTGCATGGTCCAGAAACATTGAGTTGTCATTCCCTAAAGTGCAATGAGCCAAAAAGAACTCTCGGAATGATTTGTTATAAAGCCACGATAAAAAATCCATTTTTAGGACATTTCATATCATTTGTTCATCCAATACAACCAAACAAAAAAAAATTGAAAATAGATTCCAAAGTATCTTTATGACCATAAGTTTTCTTGTATCTCAATGCCCAGTAATTTTTAACATAACATTTGACAGAGTAAACAAAAAATTCCAAACATGTCCACCAAGTATAATTCCAAACATGTCCACCAAGTATTGTTTGTACAAACAATCATTTGAATGCTCCAAGAAATTATAGCACAAAGATGTAAAGCAACTCAATGGAGCATACCAAGGCAAAAGAACTCTGTGAATAAAATATAGAGAAACCTTCATATGCTTTTGAAGAAATAAAAGAGCAATGGCTTAATCCTCTTGAAAACCTCCTCTAACGATGGAGACAGTCACAGAAAAAAAAAGAAGAGGAAAAACGACATGCTTTAGGAGATGCGAACGGAGGGAAAAAGGGAGGGAACGACCTGAAATTGACTTTTCACTTTGGGGATCTGTGGTATTATGTATTCGAGACAAATGTATTCACGAATAACTCTGCATTGGATTTTGCGAGATGCATTTGTCTTTGTTTTATGTCGGCAAGCGTGATGATAATTGTTGCCTTTGCTGGATTAATTTAGGAATTCTCGATTAAGTATCGATCTGGATCTTCAGGACTCGGAGTCCATACACCATAATCAATTTCTCTTTGGTATAGCTCGATGAGTTGTCTCCGTGTTGTTTCAGTAATATCAAGAGACAATTCTTTGAATTTTATCGAGGATGTCATCAAAATTGCATGGCCTAATCTGAGGGGATAAAAACACATGAAAGTGTCATCTGCAAGGTCATCATCTCGACGTATATTGCGACGACCAATGCTCCAGATTCCCTTAAAAGTGTGGGTAAATTCAAGATGTCCTTTTAAATTAATGAACCTTTGAATTTGTTCTGCTTGAATATTGTAGAATTGTAGACGCTCCAAGTTGTAGCTAAGGTTGCAGCATCTGAAGATTCAAACCTTTTAGTTTGATTCTAGTTTCTGTCTAGAAGATGTTCATAGTCATTGATAAGAATACTGTATTTTTGGCAGAACAAATCTCTGTCTTCATAATTCATAAAGGTCCATAATTGATATAGCTGATAAAATCGAAATTCATCTCTTTCTCCAACCGTAGAAGAGATTGTTAAGAGAATATTTCGCTTGGTGATGACAAGGCAGCTCAGAGCATATTTGACAATTGCAAGTAACTGTCGAATTATTGCAAGATTATCTCGGTTGAGAATAAAGCGATGAACTAGGCCTTGTTCAATATAAGAAATATCGAATTACTCCGTTGGTAAGAACATTTTTGGAAATCCAGTGGCCCAGCTAAGGTAGCATGCTTGATGCATTAAATGCTCCATGATCTGACAAGATAGAGTTTCGTCTCTAATTCTTACAGCTAAATCATACGGAAGCAGGGTATTAACCATTTCCACGAGTTGTGTTCTTAATTCAATTTGAGGGATAGATGACTGTAGACATCGTTGTTTTGACATTTGAGTCTTTGTTTCCACATATTTGATATGACTGGCCATATTAGAGAGATGCTTTCGCATTAGTGAATTACATTGGCCAGAAAGACATGCACTCCAAATATTGTTAAGAAGAATTTGAGAGGCTGTAGAGGGGGCCTGATAGAAGGATGGAAAAGGAATTTGAAAAGAGGGTTCTTCATTGGCAAGGACAGAACCTTTATTGGACTCTATAGGTTGTTTACCTTTATCCTTAGACTTGGATGTTTCCCTATGGGAAGAGAAATTAAAGGAGTCATTAAAAAGCTTTATTGATGCAAGAAAATGGAATCTGTAAATATGAATATGCATGGAGTTAAAGATTGATTTCATTGATTCTTTCAAGCCGTGGGCTTTCTATGAATTCAAAATTTATTGGTTTATCATCAATTAATGCATGAATTCCTTTTGTATCTATAGAAAATTGCTGAATTTTTAATATTTAGTGAATCAAGTCTGAATGCATTTTCCACATTTGCAAACATGAGCATTTGGAATTTTATAATTAACTATTATGTTTTTACCATTTGCAGTGCCAATTGCGTAATTTTTTATTTTTTCAAAATATTTTGTAGGAATTAATCCTTCTCTTATGCAATTTACATCAGTTCCACTGTCAATTAGACAATCAACAGATAGATTAAATTCTTTGATTTTTAGAGTTATTGTTGTATACCATTTATGATAGTGATATTTAGTGATGGAATTCACAAATTCTTGAATTTCATCATCAAATTCGTTTTCTAAATTATTGTCATCCTGTGCCGGCTTCTTTTCGTAATTCAAGTATTTCAATTCTTGTTCTTAATTTAGTAATTTCTTGAGTTGCTTCTTCTTTTAGTTGAGCAATTTCATGTTTTGTTTCAGTTACTTCATTTAGAAGGTCTTGAATGGTTAAAGGTTTTGAAGAGTTTAATTTTTGTCAGAGAATATCTTTAATTGAAATTGGTTTAAAATATTTATTATTATTTGAAGGTTTTTTAGAGGATTTACCTTCAAGCATTTTTCTATAATATTTTCCTTTTTCTTCTTCAAACGGGATGTTTTCTATTAATTCTAGAAGTAATTCACCTTGAGCATTTAATACATTTAGAGAGAAATATGAGGATGAGTGATCAGAGGAACTTGCGTCACTTTCGCAACGTACACATATATCTTTTTCATCTTTTGAATTTTTAGAATGATAATCTAATTCATTTATTTTCTTTTGTGAATCATTATCAAAGAATTTATTTTCAAGATGTCCTTTTTTCCACATTTATAACATGTATAATCAGATTGATTAGATTTATCTTTTGCAGAAGAGCTTGATTTCCTTTTTTTAATCATTTTTTTCACTTTTATTTTCTTATGATATTTTTTATGTGATTTGTATGGTTTGCCATTGTAAAAATACTTTTTCTTTTGATATGGACAATATTTTTTCTAAATTCTATTAGATATATTTTGTAGGGATTCACAGCCAAATTGATAGCAAAAGTCGCCTAATTCTTGTTAATAATTTGTTTTTGTTTATGTATATCGGCTTTGATTTTCATATCACTCCATAACGACATACCAACACAAGAATTATTTTGAATTAAATCTCCATATGTATAGTTGTTATAATTTAATCATCCATTATTTTGTTCTCTTAGAGATTTTTTTACTTTTTCTGTAAAATGAATCGGAAGTCCTGAAGTAAATTTTTCTTTCCAAAAGTCTTCATTAGAATTAGATAATTGAAAGACAAGAGAGTGAGAAAAATCTTTATACCATCTGAAATCAAATAAAGTTCTACTACTTAGATTGATTAATTGTTCTATGTATTTTTATATTTAATCACTAACATTACCAGAGAAATTAATAAGAATATCATGAACTATTGTTTCAACTGCATTAGAAATAGTTTGACAATTGGCATTAAGAAGAGGTTTTCCTTCTTCGTTTAATTTGACTGAATTTATAATATTAGTTCTTTGAATTGATGTAAGATAATATTCCCATCGGTCTTGAAGTTGACCGGTAAAGCTTACAGTGATTTGGGTTATCATTTCATGAGCTTGTGAATTTCCATAAAGCATTCATACATTAGTATATATAATTATATTTCTTAAAATATTAAGAATTTCATATTCAGTTAGTCCATCAATTTTCCATTCTACTAATGAACTATCATCATATTTGCAATTTGCTACATCTGGGATTTCTTCAAATTGTAAATTCATTGGAGAGGGTTAGCAATAATAATTCTTGGTTTTTGACGTATGAGTTTTAGGAGAAAAGATCCTATCTATTTGAGGAATATGAGTGATTGATTGATTATCTAATTTGTCAGATTGATCATCTGATTCATCTGTGCCGGATTCAGAGGAGTTATGTTGATTAATTCAGGGATACCATATGTTTTTTCCTATGCCAAAATGCAGAAGGAATTTCAGAACAACATTCTTTTATTAATGAGGTTTGAAAATTATTAAGTTTAAATTCAAAATCTTTGGATTCCAATTGATCTTCGATTCGACAAAGAGGAATGTCACCTTTAAGATTCTCAATATCTTTTTCAATATGAGATATGAGAAAATTATTTGATTTATTCTTCCAAGCCTTGAAAGTATAGAAACTAGTTCAAGATTAAGATTTGATGGTCTTTTTAGAGAATTTATCTTCAAGGATTTTTCTATACTATTTTCTTTTTTTTTTCTTTAAATGAAATGTTTTCAATTATTTCAAGATGTAATTCAACTTGAGCACTTAATACATTTATATATGAAGAGGGGGTACATATAAACTTTCTTTATTTTTTTCGTATAGAGCTTTCTATATTGGAAGTGTTTTAACAATGGGATTCTTGTTGATATATTATATTTATTTCTTTATGTTTGAGAGCAGAGAAAGGTTGTACCAATTCAATTTTACCCTTTCCGATTTCCCCTGATTGTGTAGATTTATTAAATACCATTATAGTTCCTTTTTTATTTATTTTTTATGAAAGCCAATCAAAGAAAGGAATATTTCTACATTCTTGATTCATTTGTTCATACCATAAGTCTTTTACTTGAGATCTTTCAAATTTAGAAAATTTTGTAAGAAACCATTTTGTCTTTTTGGATGTTCTAATTGATCTTGTTGAAGGCATTGTTTATTTATTATGAAATCACTTACTTCTTTTTTTTTTCATGAATTATAGAAATTGTATTTTTTTGAGGCATCAAAATCAGACTCAGATAATCTGTTTGATTGTATATCTTCATCTTTCGATTCCGAATAGACAGGGAAGACTATACCTGATGGATGAATAGATGGTGATTTTGGGATAGAAGTGGATGCAAAGGATTTATTAAAAGAATAAGTTGTTGATTTGTAAGATCCTACTTCCGAAGGGATCGATCTTTTTGTAGATGAAAAGTATGGTCGTATTGTATTAGCAAAATTTATTGTTACTTTTCTAGCTGGATGTTTTGTAATTGATTCAACATCATCTTGAAGTCGAGGGCTTTTTGGTTGAGCTTCTTCGAGCTTCCATCTTCCAGAAAGATTCACATCTTCCAAAGCTATGGATTTAGGGATAGTGACTTTATTTTTGAAATTTGTAAGGAATAGAGTAGTTACGCCTTTGATTTGTGATGAATAGGCAATTTTAGGTAAAATTGTATTCATTACTTTATAATAAATTATATATACGATTATAACATTTTGTGATTGAAGCTTCATATTGGGTCTTTTTGTACGGATGCCTAGAAGAGATATAGTAAAATTGGCCAAGCAATTAAAAAAGGCAGGGCCATCATGTCTTTTTTCTTGAACATATGCAAGACTGGCTTCTACCATCCCAATATGATTCATGTCTTTTTTTCTTGAACATATGCAAGACAAGATGCATTTAAACCAACTCTAGTTAATGGCTTTATTGCAACTTGAATTAGTCCTATATTCACGTATTTATATTTTGATTTATGCATGTTAGTTCTTTCCAAAGGAATTAAATGTAGATTTTCTTCATTTTGTTGCATTGAAAGGGATTCTTTAACCGTCTTGATTACATAATCTGATTTAATTTTAAATGTTCCTTTTTTATAGATTTCTCTTAAGGATACTTTAGGAATCGCCCAATCTTGCGTTGATTTTTCTATATCATCAAAACTTATTTCTTCTAAATTTCTAATTGAATTTTTATTTCTTGTTGGAATGATGGATGATGATGCAGAAGAAGAAGAAGAAGAAACTGTGTTAGAAGATGAATTTCTTTTTTATGATCTAAAAATTACAGATATTGTTAACTAATAAATATCACTAATCAGAATTATTGGTGTCGTGGCAACGGTTTGTGCCTACATAAGCCCTAAACGCACTCCTGGCTTAACGGTCAACAAACGCTACGCGACAACTTGGACTCAAACCACTCCTTTTACTAACAACAATTAACTAACACTGTCAACTCTTAACAAATCAAAAATAAAAAATTCCACTCACAAACAAAGTCTCGTTTCTACAAAGAAATAAACAAAGAAAGAAAAGGACATGTGATGCTGCATGTGATTTTGCAAAGTCATTTTAACATCATTAAAAGCAATACTTCATTGATAACAAAATTTCTTAAAAGGAGAGAAGACTGGTGTGGCTTTGATACCAATTTACCGACTGAGGATTGACCAGAGGACTCAATAAATACAATTTCTTTAATTCGTGAAAATAAATCCTCTTGCATAAACATAATTGTTCATGACTTTTGGGTTACTTTTACTTTCCAAAAGTCTTCATTAGAATTAAATAATTGAATGACAAGAAAGAGAAAAACATCTTTATACCATGTGAAATCAGATAAAGTTCTACATCTTAGATTGATTAATTGTTCTCTGTATTTTTCTATTTGATCACTAACATTACCAGAAAAATTAATAAGATTATTATGACCTAATGTTTCAACTGTATGAGAAATAGTCTGACCATGGGCATTAAAAAGAGGTTTCCCTTCTTCGTTTAATTTAACTGAATTTATAGTACTAGTTCTTTGAATTGATGTAAGATAATATTCCCACCAGCGATGAAGTTGACCGGTAAAGCCTACACTGATTGGGGTTACCATTTCAGCTTGTGAATTTCCATAAAGAATTCTTGCATTAGTATATATAATCTTATTTCTTAAAATATTAAGATTATAGGAGAAAAGATATATTATGTTTATTTCTTTATGTTTGAGTGCAGAGAAAGGGTATACCAATACAACATTTTGTGATTGAGGCTTCATATTGGATCCTTTTTTATGGATGCATAGAGTGATAGCTTCAAAAGCACCTGGATCATGCAGTGATACAGTAAAATTAGGAAAGCAATTAAAAAAGGCAGGGCCATCTTGAAGGCTGGCTTCTACCATCCCTATTAGGAAATCTTTGAATGATTCATGTCTTTTATCTTGAACATATGTGGGACAAAATGTATTCAAAGAAACTCTGGTTAATGGCTTTATTACAACTTGAATTAGTCCTATATGCATGTATTTATATTTTGATTTATGCATGTCAATTCTTTCCAAAGGAATTAAATGTGGATTTTCTTCATTTTGTTGTATTGAGAGGGTTTCTTCAACCATCTTGATTACATAATCTGATTTGATTTTAAATGTTCCTTTTTTAGAGATTTAAAGAAATAGTATGATGGATCATGAATTTCAAATTTGGAATAGGATTCAAATTTTTTGTAATTGCTTAATAAGGCCTTTGGGAGTATGCAAGATTGCGGTCCAAGAGGGATCCACCAATTCTTCCAGAACCAAAAGGGATTAGTTTGAGGATATTTTGATGAAAAACTGATGTACCATGAATGAGATTTTTTTAGAATTTTGATCCAACAAAGTGTATTCTGAGGCATTCATATAATCCCAATAATCATAGGGCCAAGAACATCCCGTGAGACTTAACCACATATTTTGGTGAGGAAAGATTGTCGACCCATTCAATGGGAGTATGGATATGTAGAATTTTCATTTTTGAAAAGGCATGTTCACGATCTCGATCTTGATGAGTGATGATTGCACTTTTGGATTGATCCAAAATGGCTTCATAATATTTTTGGGAGATTTTGGGGCAAAATGGTTCTTTGGGAGGAATAATTTTGTGAGGATTTGGTCAATGGTGAGGTATTCATAAATTCTATCGTCAAGAAAGACAGAAGGAGTTTCATAGCTCTTAATGTATTGAGCTTTTTTGAAAGGAATGGATGCTCGGAGCATTGGTGAGGCCGAATTCAAGGCAATTAATTTATTATTGGAAAGGATATTGATGGTGTAAATGACTGGATTTTTTCCTTTTCCTTTTAAAGGCATTGCTGCTCACCCTGTTTCTACTGTGCAGAAATTCACGAGATATAAAATCGGGAAGGGAATTGGAAGAATTAACCTTTAATAAATCCAATATCAAAATAAAAAATAGCAAGTAAAGCTTGCCATCTAGCAAAAATTTGTTTTGATGTAAGATTTTTAACATCATTTTCAAAAACTTCTTTTGCAGATTTGCAGTCGACACGTAATTTATTATTTAAAATGTCACTTTGAAATTTGAGTATGCACGAAACTATGGCAAGGACTTCTTTCTTTATTGTGGAGTAATTTTGTTGAGTTGTATTTCAAGTTCTGGAATAGAATCTAATGATCTGTTTCTTTGATCAAGCATTTCTTTGAAGTAGGATTCCACCAAATCCTATCTCAGAGGCATCTGTTTGTATAATTTTAAATAGGTTGGGATCAGAAATATTTAAGAATGGTAAGGATTTAACTTTTTGTTTTATCTTTTGAATAGCTTCTATATGTTGAGGAGTCCATTGATCTACAGAATCTTTTAGGCATTTTTGTAAAAGATTTCTTTCTTTAGAGAGGTTATGGTAGAAATTAGATACATAATTTAGACATCCTAAAAATCTTTGTAATTATTTTTACCTGTAATTTCATCAGGAAATTTATCTGCAAATTTGATTACTCTTTCAACAGGAGTTACTATTTTATTTGTTATCTTATTTCCAAGAAATTGTATTTCTATTTGAAAAGGCTTTATTTTTCGTTGAGAAAGAACTAAACCATTTTTCTTAATGATCCACTTGAAAGTTTTTAAATGCTTCCAATGTTCATCAATGGTTTGAGAGAAGATTAAAATATCATCAATGTATACAATAGAGAAATTTTTATAGGGGTGAAAAATATCATTCATCATTTTTTGAAAGGCAGAAGGAGCATTCTTTAGCACGAAAGGTATAACATTCCATTCATAATGTCCAAAAGGGACAGTGAAGGCAATTTTATAGTGATCTTTTTCTTCAACCTGTATTTGCCAAAAGCCTGGCTTTAGATCAATTTTTGAAAAGAGAAAAGCTTAATATAAATGAGTAATAAGGTCTTGTTTCTTAGGAATTGGATATCTGATAGAGTGAAGAACTTTACTTCAAGGTTTATATTTGATTATGAGGCTTGGAGCCCCTCTTTCATTCTCATTAGCATTTTCAACATTAAATGCTGCACAACTCCTAGGAGAGTGTGATTTACGAATTAACTTCTTTTGAAGAAGATCTTTAATTTCTTTATCACATAATTCTAATAGTCTAGGACTCATTTGAGATGGTCTAGCTTTAGTAGGAATATCTCTTTCGTTAAAGGAAGAGATGTAGCATAGAGATACCATATGTTTTTTCCTATGCCAAAAGGCAGAAGGAATTTCAGAAAAACATTCTTTTATTAATGAGGTTTGAAAATTATTAAGTTAAATTCAAAATCTTTGGATTCTAATGGATCTTCGATTCTACAAAGAGCAATGTCACCTTTAAGATTCTCAATATATTTTTCTTTATGAGATATGAGAAAATTAATTTGATTTATTCTTCCAATTAGCCTTCAAAGTATAGAAATTGGTTCAAAATTAAGATTTGAAGTTTTTTCAAAGAATTTATCTTCAAGGATTTTTCTGTAGTATTTTCTTTTTTGTTCTTTAAATGAGATGTTTTCGATTATTTCAAGAAGTAATTCAGCTTGAGCACTTCATACATTTATATATGAAAATGAGGGTTTAGATAAACTTTCTTTATTTTTTTTCGTATAGAGCTTTCTATGTTGGAAATGTTTTTAATATTGGATTCTTGTTGAGACATTATAATTATTTCTTTATGTTTGAGTGCAAAGAAAGGAGGGTGGACCGATTCGATTTTACCCTCTTCGATTTTCCTTGATTGTGTAGATTTATTAATTGTCATTATAGTTCCTTTTTTATTTATTTTTTTTGTGATAGCTGATCAAAGAAAGGAATATTTCTACGTTCTTGATTCATTTATTCATACCATAAGTCTTTTACTTGAGAACTTTCAAATTCAAAATTTTTTGTAAAAGGCCATTTTGTCTTTGGATGTTTTAATAGATCTTGTTAAAGGTATTGTTTATTTATTATGAAATCACTTACTTCTTTATTTTCATGAATTAAAGAAATTGTATTTATTGAGACATCAAAATCAGACTCAGATAATCTGATTGATTGTATATCTTTATCTTTTTATTCCGAATAAACAGGGAAGGCTATACTAGATGATAAATAGATGGTGATTTAAGGATAGAAATGGATGCAAAGGATTTATTAAAAGATGAGTTGTTGATCTATAAGATCCTGCTTCCGAAGGGATTGATCTTTTTGTAGATGAAAAGTACGATCTTGGTGTATGAACAAAATTTATTGCTACTTTTCCATTTGAATGTTCTGTAATTGATTCAACATCATCTTGAAGGTGAGGGATTTTTGGTTGAGCTTCTTCAAGCTCTCATTTCCTAGAAAGATTCACATCTTCCCAAGCTATGGATTTAGTGGTAGTGACTTTATTTTTGGAATTTATAAGAAATAGAGTAGTTACGCCTTTGATTTTGTGATGAATAGGCAATTTCAAGTACAATTGTATTAATTACTTTATAATAAATTCTATACACGATTGCAACATTTTGTGATTGAGGCTTCATATTGAATCCTTTTGTATGGATGCCTCGAGTTATAGCTTCAAAGGCAACTGGATCATGAAGTGATACAGTAAAATTGGAAAAGCAATTAAAGAAGGCAAGGCCATCATGAAGGCTGGCTTCTATCATCCCTATTAGGGAATCTTGAATGATTCATCTCTTTTATCTCGAACATATGCGAGACAAGACGAATTCAACTGAACTCTGGTTAATGACTTTATTGCAACTTGAATTAGTCCTATATGCATGTATTTATATTTTGATTTATGCATGTCAATTCTTTCCAAAGGAATTTAATGTAGATTTTCTTTATTATTATTTTTTTTAAGTTTGTTCAACCATCTTGATTACATAATCTGATTTAACTTTAAATGTTCCTCTTGAATATTGTGGAATTGTAGACACGCCATGTTGTAGCCGAGGGTTGCAGCATCTAAAGATTCAAACTTTTCAGTTTGATTCCAGTTTCTGTCTGGAAGATTTTCATTGTCATTGATAGGAATACTGTATTTTTGGCAGAACAAATCTCCGTCTTCATATATAATTCATGAAGGTCCATAATTGATATGGCTGATAAAATCAAAATTCATCTCTTTCTCCAAGCGCAGAAGAGATTGTTATGCGAATATTTGCTTGGTGATGCCAAGGCAGCTGAGCGCATATTTGACAATTGCAGGCAACTATCGAATTATTGCAAGATCTGTCAAATTATTGTAAGATTATCTTGGTCGAGAATAAAGCGATGAACCAGGCCTTGTCCAATATAAGAAATATCAAACTCCTCCATTTGTAAGAGCATTTTTGGAAATCCAGTGACCCAGCTAAGGTGGCATGCTTGATGCATTAAATGCTCCATTATCTTATAAGATAAAGTTTTGTCTCTAATTCTTGCAGCTAAATCATTAGGAAGAAGGGTATTAACCTTTTCCAGGAGTTGTGTTCTGAATTTAGTTGGAGGGATAGATGATCACTACACCAAAAACAGCGAACAGGAAGTGTTGAAAACCGTTCATAATAGAAATAGGAACGGTCCAAAACCGTTGCTAAACCCCTTGTTCCTAAACCATTGAAACGGCTCTAAACTGTTCCAAATGAAAATTTTTGGAAGTGTCTAAAACCGTTCCAATATTCTCAGAACCGTTCCAAATTATGAATTTTGAAACGATTTCAGACATTACCAGATTTTACTTTACTGTTCCTAATTTAAGTATTTGGAACACTTCGTAGTCCTTTTTGGAGTGGTTATAAACACTTCCAAAGTTTCTAAATCCGTTTCAAATTTTAATATTTCGAACAATTACTAGTTTGTCCCAAATAGACAGAAAGGGCATAAAGCCAATCCATATTTTGATATTGTAACGGTTTTTACAGTATTAAATGTCGGTTTTCAACCATCCCTAATTTAATTATTGTTTTTTAAATAATGTCGCCGTAATTTTTTTATTTGCCATTAAATTCAGTTTTTTAAATAAAAAAAATTAAAACCCATAAATTGTAGCGTTCACATCTACACATTAATATCACACACCATCAGTTAGTTTATTTTAAAAATCAATATACTAGCTTGAATTTAAATGTACAATTTATAATGTTTAGAAACACATAAATATATAATACAAAATCAACCCACAACTTCTTGAGAAGGTTCATCCAGTTCATTTCTAAAAGAAATAAAAATCAAAGAGTTTTCTCGGAAGGACTGAGGCTGTTGGCTGTCTTCAATAGTTAGTCATAAAACAAATAGCGCGTCTGGTATGATCAATACGCAGTTGGTCGTGTCATGCTCTTTGGTCCCGTGCTCGCTTCTTGAAACTGAGTGATTCTCCACATATCCTCTGCTATCCAGATGACCACCTGTATGTCTTCTAACATAGACGGGCACTTCAATCCTCATATTCTCTTTTGAAGCATCTCATAATCACAGAAGACACATGTCTGTAGCCATAATTTATGCTAGATTTAGCTCCAAACACCTCTTCATCACAGTTCTGTGTGATTGGCTTATGAAACATGTCTGAATCACTAGACTCAGAGCCCTCCTCCCCAGAGTAACTGGCATCAATATCATCTGGAACTGATGCCACACTCTCATCGTCGTCTTCTGAACCAACACCCACTCCACTGTGAGGGCCAAGAAAGCCAGAATAGAACTTTAATGGGGGCATAGCCTTTGGTGATAAGTAATTCTTGCTGTTATGTAACATTGTTGGTTGTAGATTGGTGTTGGGTGACAGTTTATTTGTCAAGGGAGACCAAGCTTCATTAGGGACATCTGAACACTGCAGAAAATAAAGAAGAGAAGGAAAGAATTTGACCAGTTAAATCCAGAAATGAAAAGCATCCAGAGAAAACAAAAACTACCTGATCAGAACCTTCAAGTGCTATAATAGGATTAAGCATTGGTTTGCAAAGTGATTCGTGATCGGAGAAACCATAACTAGTGATTCAAGAAATGAAATTGAAGGCCATCAACAAATCTAGGACTTACAATTCAGACAACAAAAAGGGTACCCATAAAAAGCTAACAGCTGAATGAAAACTATAGTCTAATACTCAAGATTCACCAAGCTAACAATCATCAAACCCCATCAAATGAAACCATCATGAAAAAAACAAAATAAAAAGAATCCCCCACCCCACATCAACCATTAATGACCCAGTTAAAAATTCCAATGGGATTCTTCTTTCAGGGTTTTGGCACCTGTTTGATCCAGTTGATAGCACTTTGGTCTAAGCCTTCTGTAAACATTATTAGAGAAGGCTCTACTTGCCATGAAGTCAAGTCTCAGGTATTTTAACTATCCAAAATTGGGTGTTGCTCACTTGAATATGCCTTTCCTCATTTCTGCCACTTCTAGCATTTGGTTAGTCAGAAACAAGTTTGTGGACCAGCATTTTCTCAACAAAGATCCACCTGTCCGAAAAAAAAAATCCATGATTGGGTTTTAGATAGAACGGAGGTTGAAGCTCAGGTCAATTTCTTGCATTTCCAGGATACCTTTCTGAAAATACACGTTACTAAGAAAAAGTAGACACCCTAGAAAATGGTGCCTTCACAAACAAAGGAGCTATCTAATTGCCTCTGATAGGGTATGAAAAGATAAAACATCACCAGCAGGATAGGTAAAATTGGTTATCAATAGAACTTCTATGATATGGATGACAATTACAATAGTCATGAAGGGACGTTTCAAAAGCAAGAAAATAATTTCCCTTGTTTGGAATTCCCCAAAAATCATGTAATGATTTACTCAATCCCAAAGATCATGAAGAGAGTTGCTCAACTCCACAGGACTTCCTCTACCATTTGCACTAACCCATTCTTCCAAGTATGTACTCTTTGTACATCTGAAATTAAATCATGCACGTCCACCAACTTTCCGAAGTTAATATAGTTCCATCTTAAATATGTGGAGCTGGAAGAAACCTGGAGTGGCAACAATTCAAACCATTAACTGCTTCAAATAAACTAACATCTGAAAGGAAACAATTGCCAAGTGTTTAAGACAATCAGCTACTGTTTACCTCAATCTAAGAAGCAAGAGGATTCCGACAGAGTGGTTATGCGGCGCTAACTTTCAGAAGTTTTTAATCTTCTTCTTCAGAGATCGCAACTGAGATGAAACACATTCAATTGAATATATTCATAAATGCCTGACACATCCAACTGAACTTACATATGTAACATATGCACATGCAACTAACAATACATGCATATACAAATTTAATATCCACAAACATATCCACCCATTCAACCATCCATATGGACTTACCTAAGGGCTAAGGCACATTTACCTAAGGCACAAGCCATAATTAAACAGTCTTTAAATTGCACATGTAAGAATAGAAGTCCACATCATTTTAATAAGAAATCGATCAATTAAAATCCACCATCTATACTGAGAACAGAAGAAAAGCAAACAAAAAGGTGCAATCAGTATGATGAGCCACAGCTCTTGCTAACAGAGTTTTTCCGGTACCAGGTGGCCCATAAAGCAAGATTCCTGATCAGTTCAGCAAAAGAAATTAATTTCCAGTTCACATTATTTTTAATCCCCATGCACATTAATAGTGAAAATTACAAAAAGATGGTAACTAAGATTAGTACCTTTGGTTGAGCTATTCCAAGACTCTCAAACAATTCAAGATGTTTGATTGGAAGCTCAATGACCTGAAAAGATTTAGATGCTCAGTTGGAACTACCCAAACATTCTAGACTAAAAAAAAGAAAAAAAAAAAAAAAGATGAACACTGATGCATATCATATTATCATAGGAATATGGTGGCATATAAAGCCTGAAAAGCCCACAAACCTCTTTAGAGCCTAGTTTGTTCTATAGAGCTGAACCATGGCTCAATTTGTTCTCAGATTGTGATATATGACTGTATATGATGACAAATAATAGAGAAACACAATGTCGTACTCCAAGAGAAAACTTTTTCTTTTACTTCTCACCTTAGTAAAATATTGAATGGCATGCTCTTGGATCAAGCCAGTAAATTTGAATATAACATATCAATAGCTTAATAACGTTTACAGATTATATCTAATTTGTGTGAAATATACCGAATGTGATTGGGAAAAAGTAACTACTATTATAGATAACAAGCAATGCTGTCTTTCAATGTTACTTCAACTCTTTTTTTGCTAATTGGTAAGATTGTATTAAAAGAAAGAAAGGGCAGAAGCCCCTAGGGGAAGGGAAAAAAGAATACATCAGAACAAAAAACCACAGAAAAAAATATGAAAATAAAGAAAGAAACAGGGCTCCCCCTTAGCAGTAGGGGCTCGAGCCAACATAAAAAAGAAAGGAACCCCAACAGGGAGCAGCCAACATACAACCTGCAAGGATAAAAGGAGCTAGCCCAATGACCAAGAACAGAGCTCAACTAACCAAAACAGGACACAGGGCAACTTCGACTATCCAAACCACACCCCCACCCCCCCAACCATAAAGAGCTACTTCAGCCAACCCGAGCAACCATGAACTGGGCACCAAGGAGCCAAGCCAGCATACTAGATTTTTCAAAGTTCAACAGATTCCAAAATAACAATGAACTTGAATCAAGTTAAGAGGTATAATAAATATGGCACATCAAGATAGATTAAGAGAGCACCCATATATATATCATGATTAATGTACATTATGACATTACCATAAAAAGGCAGAGTTGAGATGTGCATGTTTCAATGACACCAACTAAACCCCCCAAAAAAGGCATGTCAATTACATTAGCCCATGAAAACAATCCAAGCACATCTGTACAAACAGATTCAGAATATCTAAAAATTAGCAACTATTACTTATGCTTGCCACCATCACGTTCAATTGGTGTCAATTGATCCAGATTTACATTAATGTGCATCAATGCACTGAGCCAAATGGCCCCTCTGCATTGCGAGACACACTTAGAATCCAGTAAGTGTTTGGAGCTATTTACCATCCACAGTAGTAGATTGACGGCCCGTCCATAGCAGACATCCATCTCACTCCATTCAATCTGTCAATTGTTATTAATTCCATCACTTATTGGCCAATGTAATTTGATGTTCTATCCCAATATATATGTGCTGGGATCAATAACAATTAACAGATTGGACGGTTTCAAATAAACAGTGATGCAGACATACAAGACCTATATGCATTTGGGGGACCAAAAATTACTTATGATGTGACCTAATAGAAAAAAAAAAGCTTTCTAAGTCACTATTTTTTTATCTTTTTTTTTTTTAATTTGAGGGGGTATTGAAAGTTTCACACCTGCAGTATATCAGTTTACAGTACCAGCCGCGACTGCAGACGCCCACCATAACTGTGATTTTCAACCATTGATCAGTGCCTAGACTTCCGCACCTAGAGGATCTAATGGAGTCTTTGTCACTGGGTATGTTTTAAGTCTTCACCAAATGTAAAACTCAATGAGAGTGACTACTGAAATTTTGTTGATTTCAGAAGTACAGAAAGCTTACAAATATAAAGACATGAAACTTGAAAGACTTTGCTTGAAAGTCACATACTTTCCCTCTCTTAAACATAATCAACCACTTACTGCTCACAGCAGTTTCGAAAAATAAGCAAAGCACTTGTAAACTAACTAGGACTCCCTCTACCTTTAACAACTAAAATTAAATAGCATCCTCATTTAAACAGAACTCTTGCTGAACTTAACAAGACACAACAATAAGAAAATCTAGTTGATCCATTTTCAAAAAAAAAAGAAAAAAAAAAAGGAAATCTAGTGGATCCATGGAATACTGTGCACAATTCACAGTAAACCCTACGGTTTATTTGGCCCATGGAATTGGATTGGGTTGTGGGGTGGCTCCAACATGGGCTTCCTCTTATGCACTTTCAGCCTATGGCTGCTACACCAGTTAAATGGAGGGAAGATATATATTATTCTGAAAACAGAGTAATACAATTCAAACAGAGGCTATACCTTACACAATGCACCAAGAAAGTTGATTAATTTTGGATCTAAAAATTTATAATAGCACAGTTGAACAAGCATATACTTCTTTCGTACTAAAGCCATCTGCTAAAAATAAATCTGACCATATGACATCTTTCGAAGTTCATACCCCAGCCAAGTATCTTGTCTTCAACCCTCTTTAGTTTCTTTTTCTTTTTCTTATCCATTTGCTTGGCTATAAATGCATCCCCTGTGAAGAGAATTCAAAAGTAGTCCAATGGAGTCTCGTTATACATCTTAACTTCATTTACATAACAAATTTGAATCACCTTTCATCACTAAGATGTTAGAGGGTGAAATAAATATCAAATTTCACAGTAGTCAGTACTGAAACCATTACCTTTTTGCTCAAACTTAGCTATGCTTACAGACATAGGAATCTTCCCACCAGGACAGAGTGGTGTCCCATCCAAAAGCTGGATAGCCAAACTGACAAATGGTTCCTGGCATATCAAAAACCGGAACATTAACACAGACTGAATTCTTCCTCCGACATGTTCAATGTGATGATGATTGCTACTATAATAGTACCTTCAAGTACGAGACAAGTGCATCCCCCCTTTTTTTACCTGTTTATTTATCAACATATATCTTCACATGAGGCTTTTTGGTCTCGAGGTCCTACAAGGAATGGCATTGGCCTATTCGGTAAATGCAATATGACATGACAGAAAAAGATTTTTTGTTTGGAACAGCAAGAATAAACTCAGTTAATTTTAAATGAAAACCACTAGAAATAAGAGACAAGATAGTGAAATATTTCAAATGAATCAAGGACAATCTCGTATAAACTCATAGTTAATGCTAGTTTTTGTTTGGCCATAGGGTATAATCTCTTATACCCTTGGTTTGTCTTCTTGTACTGGCTTTTCTCTTAATGTAATCGTTGCTTGTTACAGACTAGAAAAAAGAAAACCTCCTATACAAGAAATATATGTTCCTAGGAATGAGAAATATAAAATAAGCTCAACAGGCTAGCATTATAAAGGGCCATAAATGATAATCAATGTAGAATAGAAGAGCTCCAAATGTAAAACAGTCAATCTGATTAGCAGACCTCGCGTCCAACTGATCGTATGGAGGGGAAAAGAGCTCACATCACATGCTAATCAGGAAAATTTGACACCATTCTTGAATAATTCCAGGTGAATTTGATGATGCAAGAAATAAAAATAACTAGCTGAGATGATTGGGAGTCGTGCAGCAGGTTATTTTGGAGAGAAACAAACAATTATGTGAAAGTTAGTTGCTCGCTTTAGTACCTCGTTGATACCCTGTGATGCACCCATAGAAATTAGAATGAAAGAGTTAAACAAAAAAAATCAGTGAGGGCGTTCTTTTTTCCCTCTTTTACATACATGGCCAAACTATATCAACTCTTGGATACCGCCCACCCACAGCACAACCATGGAAGATCTGAGTCCATGAACCACCAACAAAGAGTGCTAGACCAGATGAAAATCAAATCCGGCAAACATACAGCATATGATTATGGCCTAAAAACCATTTCTTTTTTTCTAATCTACTCATGAAGATACCCAAATCACAGATTTCAGCATCTACCCCGCCCTTTCCAACAGATTGAATAAGAAAACATAAATAACCAAATGCATGACAACCTCATTAGAACCACAACAAATCAAAACAAAATGAAAGTTACACAATAATCAGACAATAGCATCGAATTAGTTTATGAAATCAAAGAGATTTCAAAGTTGATGGAAGAACACACAGAAATGCATTCAACTAGAACAGGAAAGTGAATCTTACAGAAGGAAGAGTTTTAGGGTCTGTAGATCTGCTGCTCCTCAAAGAGATTGACACGAGCAAACGGCAGCCCTGCTGCTTGCTGTTGTTGGGCTTCTGCACACAGGTCAGGTCAGAACCGACCAGGAACTGGACAGAACCTGATCTAGCCCAGGCTCGATCTTCTTCCTTCTTCGTTTTCTATTCTGTCTACAACCCAAGCCCACCTTTCTCTCCGGCCACGTTCCAGCAGCAACAAAGACCACCGATGGAAATCCTCTCCGGAGCCGAAAGCGCCGGATCCTCTGTGAATCTGGATTCTCTGAAACTTGGGGAAAAAATAGGGGAAACCCCTCTTCTTCCTCACATCCTCTTTGCAACAGAAACCTGAAAGAAGACCCTGTTGTTCTGCAACAAAAATCTGGGTTCTCTGCAGCCTTTTTATCCAATCATTGTTGTTCTACACACAACAGTGTGTATAGAAGACGCTCCTCTTTTTCTGTTCTCCGGTACGCAGAGCCTGAGAGCAGCAGTTCGGAATCCTCTGGATCCTCTTCTCTGCTGCTCCTCAAAGAGATTCGAAGAAGACGCGCTGACATTCGAAGAAGACGGAGTAGTCCGGAACCACCATTTAGAAAAGATAGGCGCGAAGGGAATGAGGTAAAAAAGGGGCACGCATCATAAGAATGGCGCGAAGGGAAAAAGGAGAAAGGGAACGATGCCCTTATACCTGAGAAGGGTTTTTTTTTTCAATTGAAACGGTTTTTGCCTCTTTGAGCGGTTTGAGACCGCGTCAAAATAGAAACAAACAAAGGCCGTTCCAAACCTCCGTTTCTGATTCCAATCTTTGGTGTAGTGGATGGTGCACACTGTTGTTCTAACATTTGAATCTTTGCTTTCAAATATTTGATATGATTGGCCAGATCAGAGAGATGCTTTCGCATTAGTGAATTACTTTGGCCAGAAAGACATGCAGTCCAAATATTGTCAAGAAGAATTTGTAAGGCCGCAGAGGGGGCAGGATAGAAGGATGGAAAAGGAATTTGAAAAGGAGGTTCTTCATTGGTAAGGAAAGAACCTTTATGAGACTCTATTGGTTGTTTACCTTTATCCTTAGATGTGGATGTTTACCTATGGGAAGAGAAGTTAAAGTAGTCATTAAAAAGCTTTATTGATGCAAGAAAATGGTATTTGTGAATATGAATATGCATGGAATCAAAGATTGATTTCATTGATTCTTCCAGGCCATGGGCCTTCTATGAATTCAAAATTTATTGGTTTATCATCAATTAATGCATGAATTTCGTTTGTATCTACAGAAAATTGCTGAATTTTTAATAAAAATGGGGTTCCTAAGATGACTTCATTGGTTAAGACTTTTGTTACAGCGAATGAATTCTAAAAGCATTTTCCACTTTTGCAAACATAAGCTTTTGGAATTTTATAATTAACTATTATATTTTTACCATTTGCAGTGCCAATTGTGTAATTTTTTATTTTTTCAAAATATTTTGTAGGAATTAATCCTTCTTTTATGCAATTTACATTAGCTCAACTGTCAATTAGACAATCAACTGATAGATTAAATTATTTGATTTTTAGAGTTATTGTTGTATACCATTTATGATAATGATATTTAGTGATGGAATTTACAAATTTTTGGATTTCATCATCAAATTATTTTTCTAAATTAGTGCCATCCCTAATTCAAGTGTTTCAATTCTTGTTCTTAATTTAGTAATTTCTTGAGTTGCTTCTTCTTTTAATTGAGCAATTTCATATTTTGTTTCAGTTACTTCATTTTGAAGATCTTGAATGGTTAAACGTTTTGAAGATTTTAATTTTTCTGAGAGAATATCTTTCATTGAAATTGGTTTAAAATCTTTATTTTTCTTTGAAGGTTTTTTAGAGGATTTATCTTCAAGCATTTTTCTATAATATTTTTTTTTTCTTCTTCAGACAAGATGTTTTCTATTAATTCTAGAAGTAATTCATCTCGAGCATTTAATACATTTAGAGAGAAATATGAGGATGAGAAATCAGAGGAACTTGTGTCACTTTCGCAACATACACATATATCGTTTTCATCTTTTGAATTATGAGAATGATGAGAATGATAATCTAATTCATTTATTTTCTTTTGTGAATCATCATCAAAGCATTTATTTGCAAGATGTCCTTTTTTCCACATTTATAACATGTATAATCAGATTGATTAGATTTATATTTTGAAGAAGAGCTTGATTTTCTTTTTTTATAATCACTTTTTTCACTTTTTCTTTTCTTATAATATTTTTTATGTGATTTGTTTGGTTTGTCATTGTGGAAATACTTTTTCTTTTGATATGGACGATATTTTTTCTGAATTCTATTATATGGATTTTGTAGGGGTTCATAACCAAATTGATGGCAAAAGTTGCCTAATTCTTGTTTACCAATTTGTTTTTGTTTTTGCTAATCGGCTTTGATTTTGATATCACTGCATAACGACAGACCAACACAAGAAATTTTTTTAATTAAATCTCCATATTCATAATTGTTATAAGAGGTCCTTCTTCTTTTAATTTGACTGAATTTATAATACCAGTTCTTTGAATTGACGTAAGATAATATTCCCTCCAGCCATGAGACCGGTAAAGCCTACAGTGATTGGGGTTATCATTTCAGCTTGTGAATTTCCATAAATCATTCCTGCATTAGAATATATAATCATATTTCTTAAAATATTAAGAATCCCATATTCAATTAGTCCATCAATATTCCATTCTACTAATGAATTACCATCATATTTGCAATTTGCTATATCTGGGATTTCTTCTAATTGTAAATTCATTGGTGATGGTCGGCTATAATAATTCTTAGTTTTTGACATATGAGTTTTAGGAGAAAAGATCCTATTTCTTTTTAAGGAATATTAGTGATTATCTGATTGGTCAGATTGATCATTTGATTCATCTGTACCGGATTCAGAGGAGTTATGTTGATTAATTGGTCCTTTGACAACCATATTTATTGATTTTCCTTTGTCTAATCTTACGGATATTTCATTTTTAAAATCAGTAGGAAATTTTAAAGTTTTCTTTGTCTAAAGTTAATTTTTCTATGAATTTCGAGCATAATGTTGGAACTTCTCTTGCTACCGTGAATTTAGCTGATGAAGTGGATTCTTGTTGGGAGATTATATGTTTTGTTCTTTGTGTTTGTGATCCAATTGTTTGTAAATAAAGATTTGTGAAATTCTCTTGGTCTACTAGATGGGATAAATGTTCTACAGTGATTAGTTTGGAGCCATTCGAACACTTTTTTAATGGAGTAGCATTTATTTCTTTATGTTTCAGTATGGAGAAAGGAGGGTGTACCAATTCGATTTTACCCTTTTCTGTTTCCCATGATTGTGTAGATTTATTGATTTTCATCATAGTTCATTTTTTATTTATTTTTTATGAAAGCCAATCAAAGAAAGGAATGTTTCTACGTTCTTGATTCATTTGTTCATACCATAAGTCTTTTACTTGAGATCTTTCAAATTTAGAAAATTTTGTAAAAAACCATTTTGTCTTTGGATGTTTTAATAGATGTTGTTGAAGGTATTGTTTATTTATTATGAAATCACTTAATTCTTTATTTTCATGAATTAAGAAATTGTAATTATTGATGCATCAAAATCAGACACAGATAATCAGACTCATATATGATATATGTGATATATTCTTTTAGTTTTGTTGGGATTTATATTTATTTATTGTCTCTCTAAAATCCAAAGATGGTCCTCTATATTTTCTAATGATGTTTTAATGATTTTTATGGATGCTACTTATAATTCTAATGATGGGAAACCTCTGTATAGTTATGTGATGATATTGAGCAACATTAATGTTCATGCAGGTGCTCACTTTAGGCCAAAGCTCTCTTCAGCTAAAGAAGCAGAGGCGAGGGTAATTCTCTTTGCATTAGAGAAAGATTCTCATGATGATTTGTCCAAGATTGTGCTCCATTGTGACTCTAAGGAATTGATTGATAATATTAATGGAAAACAAGATTGGGCCATTAATTCTATCACTTTGGATATTCGAGTGAAGGTCATTGTTTTTCATTTTTTGAGTTTTTCTTTATTGCTAGAACTCTTAATGAGGCTGCTCACATTTTGGCCAAGTCCTATTCTAGACTTGGTAAGAATTTTCGTTGGGACAGTTTTCTCTCGAAGTGGGTGAGGTGCTGTTTCTCTCCTCCTGAGATTCGTCTTTTTTTTTTTTTTTTTTTTTTTCTTCGAGTGAAGCCTTTTTTACTTACCAAGGAAAAAAAACATATTAGTTTATGAGTAGGACTACCGAAAATGAAGTCTCAACCGCTCTCCTCTAACCAAGTCTTTCTCTATGAGAATCTGTTGAATCTCATCCATCCAAGTCTTTCTTTATGAGAATATGATTTTTTTAATTCACCGACTGGACTTGCGGATCTACTGAAACTTCATCTTTCTGTAAGTCCTTTACCAGGTCTTCGGAAGTCCTTTTTTCTATTCACTAGTGCTATTCTGAATGCAAGTGCATTTATGTTTCTTCCGAATATTTTATCTCCTGGAAGGGTAAGGGTATAACGTTAGGATGGAAAGTAGAATTTTCCTTGCTAAACTACAAGTAATGACGCCAAGATTTCTTAATCAGTCTTGTGTCTCCTGCTCCAGATTCACGTCTCACTGAACTACTAAAGCCAAAGGCAGTGCAATAGCGCAATAGCGTCTTTCTTTTGATCCGTAGCAATAGCTGAATACAACACATGTGGCATGTTGGTGTGGCTCATCCACTGAATAAAGAGTTTATTAACCATGAAGACAAATCAAGACACTGCAAGGGGCATTTGTATTTTCCCAGCAAGCCTTTTAACAAGTCCACCTGCAATATTGTAGAAATTATGTATAAGAGCCTGGGGCACAATGAAAGGTACTTACTATTATGAACTTGAGGTTATGGGTCTAAGTCTTGTTACAATAAAAATCCAGGCTCTATTAAGTTTAAGATAACACAAGTAATGGGTTGCTCTTAATCTTTTAGCTTCGGTATTTATCATCAATTGCATATTTTTCGTTTCTTCGAACGATCCAAAACTGAAGAATGCCTTATGAATGAATTTAATTACTCAAAACCTAATATTTCTAAATGATAACCAAATCCAATATTAAACAAGTGGCATGCAACATACTAGTTTAAGTGAATGTGCCTTGACTACAGAAAATGAAGTCTCAACCACTCCTCGCCCATCACGCAAGTACCAACCAATGAATGTGCCTCGACTACTGGATCTGTTGGATTGCATCCATCGAAGTCTTTCTTTACGAGAATCTGGTCTTTTTTTTTTCTCCAACTTGATTTTGGATCCATCGAAGTCTTTCTCTGTCACTTTCCCAAGTCTTCTGAGGACCCTTATTTTTTTTTTTTTCAAGGGCATCTGAATATATGCCCCATTGGTGGGGTTTTAAATAAGGTTAGAAGCCAGGACTACCCTCACTACACTAATAAAACCAGCCGCCAAACTGGATTTATCATTCATGTGTCTCCTCATTACAATTTACTTACTTCTCCCAATTAACTATAAGGGCCCGCTTAACTAGGACCGCAGAAATTCAGTACTGCATTTTTCCATATAACTGTAGAAAGTTCAGTTCATTTTTTCCAATTTTTTTTTTTAAAGCTAGAGCACTAAATATATATTTTACTGTAACACAGAAAAGGCATTTCCACAGTGCACACCTTTTGGGCCAAAAGCTGGCCGCACAAACATGCATGCCCTTTGCAACAAAGCTAGCAATGACTGAGTTTCTTTGATCATTAACTATAGTTGAACAAAATACATGAGGCATCTGACACTAGTTCCACTGAATAAAACTGGTTTGGCGGATTAAGAAACACCAGTGGCAATAAGTGTTAGTGGCCATTGATCAAAGGGAGTGTCAGCCGTTCACTCCTTCCACATTTGAGGTCCTCTCATTTTCTCTGCTGGATGTCTAATAATGTTCCTATGCTGATATGTTTATAAACTGACGGCTTATCTTACAAACTCTCTATTTTATTGTGGAACCATGGAGCCACGCCACTCTATTAGGCTCATATTTATTTATCATTGTGGCTGTTGCGTTAGCCAGAATCAATTATTAAAATAAAGGTGCCATCCTTGACTAATCAACCTTCTATCTCCTATTTAGTTTCGGATGCACTACTCAGCTAGGCACCAACCATAACACGAATCCAATCCAGAGAATCATCCTTGGAAGAGGAGAGGTGAAGATGTCTGATGCAAATAACAGCAGTAATACCGAAACTTGTGATGCAGGGTTAATGAAACAAAAATACAATGCCAAGGTGGCCCGATGGCCCTCGCTTGCACAGCCATGGACCATCCATCGAGTCCCCCACAGCATTAGAGCAGTCGACAAAGATGCATACGAGCCTAAAATGTTATCCATTGGTCCGTACCACCGGTCCAACCCAAGTCTACAGGTGATGGAGGATGACAAATGGCGATATGTGCAAGCCATCGTCAGTCGAGACCCAAAGAGAGAATTATCAGATTATCTTGAAGAAATGAAGGGGTTGGAAGTGGAAGTTCGGAGCTTCTACTCGGAAAACATAGAAATTGAGAGTAAAGAGTTCGTGGAAATGATGTTGCTGGACGGTTGCTTTATTGTTGAGCTCTTTCTCAATGCGGAGAAAATGAATTCTACTGCAGAGACAAAGGACCCGATTTTTAGTACAAAATGGATCTTGCCTATTATACGTCTGGACATGTTGCTTCTCGAGAACCAATTGCCTTTCTTAGTTGTGAAACACATATTCCAACTTGTCAATGGAACAGATAGTAGTTCCTCCCTTGTGGAGCTTGCTCTTCGGTTCTTCGAGCATCTGATGCCCATGATAAAGGAGATCTCTTCGGCAAATTCAATTTGTTATTCAAGGAATTCAATTCATCATTTATTACATCTTTATCATATGCATCTCATTCCAACTCCTCCCCAATCTGATACGGCAGACCAAGGCGGCAGCACATCTCTAGAAATGAATCTGGACAATAGACCGGTGTGGCCTCCGCGATCTATCATGTCAGCCTCACACCTCCGACGCTTCTTTCTATTGAGAAAGAAGAAGAATGCATCAAGCATAGTAGAAGTGGAAGTCAAAGGTGGACGTTTGGAAATCCCAACTCTCTGCATAAATCATTCTACCAACTCTGCATTTCGGAACTTGATTGCCTGGGAACAGTGCTATCCCAAGTGCGGAACTCAACTCACAAGTTATGCCATCTTCATGCACTGCCTCGTGGATTCACCTCAAGATGTAGCGATACTCAAGGATCTCAACATTATTGAACATTGGTTGGGAAACAATCAAGAGGTGGCTCTTCTCTTCAGCCAGATGTGCATAGGCATCACTTACGATTGGGACTGTCATTGCCTGAATGATCTGTTTAAGCAAGTGGTTCGTATGCAAAAAAGGAGGTTGAGAATTTGGGTCATGTGCTCGTGCACAATATATTTTCCGAATTTTTTTTTTACAAGGGATGGAGTTCTTGACCTTCTATGTCTTTGATGTTTAGCTCTTTCATGTAATTTAGTGTTTGTATTTCCAATGTCGTTTTAGTTTGTCTAGGGAATGCTTTTGCTTAGTTTTCTTTATTAATAAAATTTACTGTTATAAAATTTTAAAAATAAAATAAAATGACACACACATGTGCACACTATGATTCAGCCACTTAAATATACAAAATGCAATCCTCTGTTGTTGCTCAGTTGGTTTTGGGACATATGTAGTGTATTGTTGTGCACGTCCCAATTCGAATCCTAATAAAGGCAAATAATAAAATAAAAGATACAATATATGGTTGTTTTTGAGTCACATGGGAAACAATAAAATGTATTTTACAATATGATTCAGCTCAATAGGTCGTGTTAAATGGTTGACCTGTTACAGCATACTCTTATTAAGGGTGAGTTTAGTAGTGGCCTTCTTTTGGTTAGAGGAAAGTATGAATTTATACAACTATGGCAGGCCCGAGTCTAGTTCAGAGCAGATTCATGCTATACCCATCCCACCTTGTTTATAACTACTTCCGGTAGTTGTTTTGTAAGGGTATAAAACGTATTAAAAAGTTTCGAGTGAGTGAGTGAGTTCATATTCTCTTACATAAATTTAAGCACAATACCTTAAACTAGAAAAAGAAATTATTATCAAACCCAACCCAACCCAACCATTACGGTGCAGGTTAGATATTGCAAATTATAAACCCACCATGGTTCAGGCAAGGTGCAACGTTTGGGTTTAGCCCAACTCATACCAAAACTGGCCTGTTGCAATCCCTAGACTAGGCAGTGGCAGAGCCACCTATGGGTTAGGAGGGGCAAGTTTTGGCGCCCTTTAAAATAGGAAAAATCACTAGTCATATGTTTCAGTGCTATTCTCTTTGCCCCTTCTAAACTTTTGATTTCCTTTAAAATAGAAGAAATGCTCTCATGTGATACATTATTTGTATCAAAACTGATTTTTTCTAAAAAGTCTCTATATACTTTAGCCTACTCATGCCAAATTTGGATGATCAAATCAAGTTATTTCGATTAAATTTGATGATGATAGCAGCGTTGGATGTCATTTCTATTGGATGACAAAATGCTTGAAAATTGGTGGACTAGTGATTATCCTAAATCCCCACATTTAAGAGCCCTAATCTCCCATCCCTGAAAATTATAAAAGAAAAATGAGATGCACTGCCAGCGGCATCCTATGGTTACCGCCGAAGGTGTCTAGTGAAGCCTAGAGATGGCTCAGACAAGGGGCTAAAGTGGGGAGGTAAGATATGGAATGGGGGAGTCAAGAAGAGTAAAGAGGGAGGGGAGATGATGAGAGAGGAATGGAAGAACAAGAATGAGGGACTTATTAAGTGTCACCGTGGGTCACCGGTGGCTACCAGAGGTCGCCGTCGGACGTGAGGGAAGGAGGGGGATGGAGAAAATAGAAGAAATGAAGAACCTTGAGAGGGAACAAACCTCCTCTTTATTGGAAGCCATTAAGGGCATTATCACCATTTTTGAAAAATCAACCCAAAAGCTAAAATCTTTCCCTCTTTATTGTACGGTTGTCCTTAATTGAAAGCATTTTAGAAACCTTAGAGCCTCAAATGAAAAGTTGTGAAACTTGTGTCCTTTTTTGAAATAATCCTTAAACCTAGGGTCTTTTCTAAAAATTTTCCTAAAGGCAATCCTTTAAAATAGGAAGCCCATACAAGCGGTAAGAAAACTCATCTCAGTCTTTTAGTGAATAATGGTAGTTGCTTTTTTACTTTTTTTTTTTTTTAAAAAAGAGGAGTGAGATTTGAATTGAAATGATTTTAATTTGATGCTTAACTTTACTTTACTTGACTTGATTTTACAAATCAAATTATCGAACGGGCCCTAAGGAAGTAATCAATAGTATTAATGGAAAACAAGATTGGGCCATTAATTCTATTATTTTGGATATTCATCGTTATTGTCATTGGTTTTCATCTTTTGAGTTTTTCTTTATTGCTAGAACTCTTGACGAGGCTGCTTACATTTTGGCCAAGTCCTATTCTAGACTTGGTAAGAATTTTCATTGGACAGTTTTCCCCCGAAGTGGGTGAGGTGCTGTTTCTCTACTCCTAAGATTCGGTTTTTTTTTCTTTTCTCTTGAGTGAAGTCTTTTTTCCCTTACCAAGAAAAAAAAAAAAAGAACATATTAGTTTATGAGTGGGACTACCGAAAATGAAGTCTCAACCGCTCTCCTCTAATCAAGTCTTTCTCTATGAGAATCTGTTGAATCTCATCCATCCAAGTCTTTCTTTATGAGAACATGATTTTTTTAATTCACCGACTTGACTTGCGGATCTACTGAAACTTCCTTCTTTCTGTAAGTCCTTTACCAGGTCTTCGGAAGTCCTTTTTTCTATTCACTAGTGCTATTCTGAATGCAAGTGCATTTATGTTTCTTCCTAATATCTTATCTCCGGGATGGGTAAGAGTATAACATTAGGATGGAAAGTAGAATTTTCCTTGCTAAACTACGAGTAATGTCGCCAAGCTTTCTTGATCAGTCTTGTGTCTCCTGCTCCAAATTCACGTCTCACTGAACTACTAAAGCCAAAGGCAGTGCAATAGCGTCTTTCTTTTGATCCTTAGCAATAGCTGAATACAACACATGTGGCGTGTAGGTGTGGCTCGTCCACTGAATAAAGAGTTTATTAACTATGAAGACAAATTAAGACATTGGAAGGGGCATTTGTATTTTCCCAGCAAGCCTTTTCAACAAGTCCACCTGCAATATTGTAGAAATTATGCATAAGAGCTTGGGGCACAATGGAAGGTACTTACTATTATGAACTTGAGGTTATGGGTCCAAGTCTTGTTACAATAAAAATCAAGGTTTTATACGAGTAATGGGTTGCTCTTAATCTTTTAGCTTCGGTATTTATCATCAATTGCACATTTTTCGTTTCTTCCAACAATCCAAAATTGAAGAATGCCTTATGAATGAATTTAATTACTCAAAACCTAATATTTTTAAATGATAACCAAATCCAATATTACACAAGTGGCATGCACCATACTGGTTTACGCGTGGGACTACAGAAAATGAAGTCTCAATCGCTCCTCACCCAGAGCAGGTGGTTTGAAACATGGACCAAACCAGCCCAACAACTTATTTAATTTTGGAGTGGGCCATATAGAAGTTGGAGGCGATGAAACACCACCACTTTCTGCTGAGTTTGACGAGAGTCGCTCCATCTGTGTCTCTCGGGTTCAATTTACTGCCGGGTTGAGGGAGGAGGGTCAGAACAGAGGGTTTCTATCTCAGCCAGTGGTGACTGGTAATGAAATTAGAAACGTTATTGTAGACGGGACAGCATCAGATCTATCATAATGGGAATGAAGGTCAACCTCATAGGGAAGTAGGGATGTCAAATGGGTTGGGCCGGCCCTCGATGGAACGGCCCAGCTATTTAGTCAACGGCATGGAACTGCCCGTGCCATGGGCCGTGCTAGACCAAGAGATGTGGCACGGTCGGTCCATTTCGGCACGGCACGAGATAGGCCGACAACTGCAAGGCACGACTCGTCGAAATGGTAGGGAAACTGCTATTTGGTTTCAAATCTTTTTGAGTTGCTTTCAAATCTTAGGTTCTTCTGGGCTTTTAAATTTTAAAAAGCCAGTCAAATGCTATGTTTGGCTCTAGCAGTTGAGGATAATGGCTCCTTTCAATTTATCTGCTCTTTGAAATTGACTTTGAAAGTGACAGACAGAGATCCCAGCCTTCCTTAATAATGGGCCCCATTTTAGATACCCGACTTTAAGGGTGATCCACTTTCAACCAATAGGTAGACCCTTTGTGTCCATTTTAGTTGACTCGGTGATCATTCACATGTCAAAAAAAAAAAACATTAGCCAACTTATCCTATTTTGGGTCAGGCGACTGTTTAAGACCTCTAAACTCAACTAGACCCTGAAAGTCAAATAAAACCAAGTGACTCTAAACAGGCATGGGCCAAGTAGTAGGCCAGACTCGTTCATCCAGGCCAACTCAGTGATTTACCAAGATGAATTGCCTCAACCAAGTTGGGGTGAGTTAGAATGACATTTTCAACTAACAGACTTGAACATGCTATTATTTGGATCATTTTCTTCAGGCTGGCTAAAAAGTCAAGCATGTATAGCAAGAGGGCTTAGTTTTGGATTCTATCGCTAGCCCATAAGTCTGTTAAATATCTTTGTCATTCTCCATGCTTGTGTTTTGATTTTTAATTTTAATATCGAAAAGGTGAAAAAAATTAATCGAAAAGAAAAATTAAAAGAGACACGCCGAGCACAGCCTAGACCACTCCAGGCAAGGCCCGTCGCAGGCCATGCCCGGGTAAATTCCTGGTCCGTGATCTAGGGCCGGCACGACCTGTCTGATATACCTATAGGGAATGGAGTTATGAACGAAGCAGTTCATTGTGCGCTGGAATGGGTCTGCCTACTACTCCAATAGATAGAGGATACAAGGAATTGAATTTCCAACCTGGGCAAGATGGAAACTCCCAGGTAAGTCATTGCTTCCATTAATTTTTTCAATTATGACAAGTCTGCTAACACCGCAAATTCCTGCAACAAAACCTATAAGTCAAAAAATGCCAAACACAATCAGGGTAGGTGTGGTATCTCCTGGAATTGTAGATGGGTCAGAACAACCTGTGTTTTTATTTTTTATCTGAAACTAAGGCTAAAATTCGGGAAATTGAGGCATTAGCAAGAAAACTAAAGTTTGGGTATTATGATGGTATATCCACAATTGGTAATGCTGGAGGGATTGCACTGCTGTGGTCCTAATCCCAGCAGTATTCAGGTGCTAGTGCACAATAAGAATTTTCTTCACTGCTGTATTGATCGAAATGTGGTTGGAAATTTGTGGTATTTAACATTCATCCAAGGTCCTCGATACCCACATGAGAAAAACGTTTTTTGAAACTCAATTACTGAATTAGGTAAGAACTAGAAGGGCCCTTGGATGATCATAGGTGACTTCAATGAGGTGCTAGAGAAAGGTGAAAAATGGGGTGGTAAAAAATTTAACCCGGCTAAGGCAAAATTCTGTGCTGAATGCATGGATAATTTAAACATGATGGATTTAGAATAGTGGGGGCCTTCCTTAACTTGGACAAATAAAAGGAAAGGATTTACTCATAATAAAAAGAGATTAGACAAAGAGGTTGGCAATGCTGAATGGAGAATAAAGTTTCCCGACGCCATGATCCAGGTTTTATTGGCAGTAATCAGATAGGATATAAGGCTTTTAAGGCTTATTATTATTCCGGTGTATAATATGTCAGTTTTAAGGCTTCCCAAATTAACCACTGAGGAGTTGGATAGGATTTATCGAAGATTCTAGTGAGAGGACTAAGAGGACAAAAAAAAATGTCTACACAATTAGATGGAAAGGAATTTGTATGCCAACTAAGTGCGGCGGGTTAGGGATTAGAGAGCCGGATAGTAACATTAAGGCTTTGTTGGCCTGGACATGTTGGAAGAATCTCTTTAACCTAGATTTGCTTTGTACTCAAATCCCAAAAGCAAAATATTGTCCTAATAAATTGCTTTGGGAAGCTAGTATGAAAAAAGGAGGGTCCTGGTTTTGGAAGGGGTTTGTTGAGACCTTAAAACTTATCAACGAAAATATAGGTTGTGGATAATAGAAAATGGATAGAAGATCTTGATTTAGAAATGCAATTGGATCCCTAGTATATGGGGTATTAAGAAATCGTTCTCTCCAACATCTGACCCAAATATTGTTATTAAGGACCTTTAGGATGATAATAGAAGTTGGAATATGCAAAAAATAAAATAAACATTCAATGACCCTAGGGATATTGAGGAGATTTCTAGAATCTATATTTCTCAACTCTTTGGTGAGGATAAAAGAATCTGACCTCATTCTAAGAGTGGAGAGGTTACCACTAAATCGGCCTTTAATATTATTAATAAAATCGAGGTTGACCCTGTTGTGGCTTCTACTAATTGGAAGCACTTTTGGAGGCTACACCTTTTGCAGAGAATTTTGCTCTTTGGGTGGAAATGCTTAAGAGGTGCTATTCCGATAAGATCTATCCTCAAATCAAGGTTTGGTTTGGCTAACTTTCCATCTCAATGCTCCTTTTGTGGAGAGAAAGAGGAAACCATTGATCACATTCTATTCCATTGTGAATTTTCTAGAGCAATTTGGTTTGGATCACACTTGGATGCATTGACTCATAATTTCAACTGCAGTAGTGTATTAGATTACTAGAATTGTTTGACAAATCAAAGGAACCCAATCCATCACCACAGATCCCGAATCTCATGCCCATTTTCTTACCTCGTCGTGGAGAATTCGAGAGCGAGAAATGAATTGAGTGCCAAAGGGCATATCTTAACACGAGAATGGGCTTTAACTATTTCTTACAACATGAACCTGTTTAACAAACCTAAGTGGCCCCCATGCTACTCAGTTTTCATTTCTTACTCCCCTATAATTAAGAATGGAATCTTGAGCAAATCACTTTCTCTTTAGCGATGTGGCCTTTGATGGTCACATAAGCCAATCGGCGCTTGGTTATACCTTATTTTTTTTAACAGATTGCTTATAGCTACAACGTCATCTAAAGGACTGAGAGTCATTTCCGCTAAAGAGGCCAAAACGAGGGCGCTCCTCTTTGCACTAAATGCTATCAAGGATTATAGATTCTTGCGAGTTCAAGTTCATATGGATACTCTAGAAGTTGTCAAAAGCAGTAAGGGCAGTAAGGTCGTCTATCCAGCCTCTCATAGGAGATATTTTGAAGTGTTTGAAGCATTTTCGATCTTTTGAAATAGTTTTCATTCCAAGAGATTTAACCACGGCCGCCCACTATCTTGCTAAAAGTGGACAATCTGGGATAAACTTAATTTGGCCTCATTCTTGATAGGCCTTTGTTATTTTGAGAGGTTCGTCATGTGTTGTTAGTGTTTGAGTTTTTGATGTGCGTTGTAGCTTGTTTGTTGAGTTCCTCTTTTAATGAATCTCCCTTTCCAAGCAAGTACCAACCAATGAATGTGCGTTGACTATTAGATATGTTGGATTTCATCCATCGAAGTCTTTCTTTATCAGAATCTGGTCTTGTTTTCTCCAACATGATTTTTGGTTCCATCAAAGTCTTTCTTTATGAGAATCTAGTCTTTTTTTGGCCAACATGAGTTTTTGGATCCATTGAAGTCTTTCTTTATGAGAATTTGGTCTTTTCTCCTCCAACATGAATTTTGGATCCATCGAAGTCTTTCTCTTTGTCACCTTTTCCAAGTCTTCTGAGGTCCCTTTTTTTTCAAGGGCATCTGCATATATGTCTAATAATGCTCCTATGCTGCTGCTTTCATATATAGACGACTTATCTTGTTGGTATCTTTGCGCAGTAAAGTACATGTTTTTCTCTTTTCTTTATTTAAGAGAGTCTCAGATTGGTTGTGGAGAACTCTCTTAGAGTCATTTATTATTGTTTACAATCATCACTATAATGTAAGTCTTGGGAGAAGGCTTAAGTAGTGGTGACCACACATTTTCACCATGCGTGTGTGTCTGGCTAGCCGGTTGCGTGGCAGGCAGGCGGGCTCGGCCTGGCTTGCGTGAGCATGCATTATTTTAGGTCTCAGTTGGGTTGTGTTTGGGTCGACCTGGAATTGACCCAGATCTGCGAAGCCCGTTTCTCTTGTGACCGTTAGAGACAACTTCCGTTGTGCACTCTTAAATGGGCATACCCGTTGGGAATTAACTCCCCAATAGATCACTTCCCCAGAAAGCCCTATGTAAGGACGTTCGGGTGAAGGGTTTCTTCATCTTAAAAAATTCTCTAACAATTCTCTCCTCTCTCTTATTGTTCGTTGCTACAAGCTGCTACAATTCGCATCTCTCATTCATTCGAGTGCACGAGTGGTGGAGATCATCCAATCATGAAGCCATCCTATCCTGGGGCAGACGTCCAAAAGTCTATTTACACCTATGTGGGGGCAAACTCTGCCTAAAGAAAAGCATCTTCAAAGACGTGATTCGGGTACGAATTTGTTCGGTCATTTCTTTCCTTTCCTCATTTTATTTTAATGTTTTAATTTATTTACAATTTTAGCAAAATATTTTTCCTACAGTTTAGGCAGATTTTGCGGTACAATTGTTTACAAATTAAAATGACTGCTCAAGATTACTACCCTAAGGTTTTCAATTTTGAGGGTAAGGACTTCAAAATGTGGAGGATGAAAATAGAATATCTCCTCAAAGTTATGAAATTTTACATGTGCTATTAACTGATTGTGTCGAACCATATAGAGATGGGCCTACTAGTACCTATGAAAATGAAAAATGGAAATCTGATGATTTCGATTGCAAAAATGAGGCTTTAAACCATTTAGATACTTCCCTTTATGGCATATTTTCAAATTTCAAAATTGCCAAGGAATTATGGGATGCTTTGATAAAAGAATATGCTACTGAGGATGCAGGTACCAAAAAGTATGTCATTGAGCAATTTTTAGACTTTCAAATGGAAGAAGGAAAATCAATAATAACACAAGTTAGAGATTTTCAAAAAATAATTCATGAAGTCCAAAATGAAGGAATGGAATTACTCGAACAATTTGTAATTGGCAGTTCCATCCACAACTCCCACCATCGTGGAAGGACTTTGGGATCACATTGAAACATAAGAAAAAGGAGATGAAATTTGAAGATCTCATAGTCCATCTTAGAATCCAAGAACATCATCGCAACCGTGATTCTAAGAGTAGGGATTCTGAACATATGGGTAAGGCCAATCTTACTGAGACAAAAAATGATCAGAGAAAGCCCAAGCCCAATTCTTTCCAGGGCAAGAAATTTCAGAAGAAAAACCAAAACCAAGCCCTTAAGCCCTTGCAAGGATATTGCCAAAAGAAAAGATATAGAATGTTTTGTCTGCGGGAAAAAGGGACATTATGCAAAGGAATGATACCACAGGAAATACATTAAAGGAAAAAATCAAGCCAATATTGTGGAAGAAAATTTTGTGGCTGTAGTGACAGAGGTGAACTTGGTTAGCAATTGTAGAGATTGGTAGGTTAACACGTACGGGCGCGACCTGGCACATCTGTAGTGACCGAAGTGCATTCGTCTCCTACTAGCGGGTTGGATATGGATAAGAGCTCTACATGGGTAACTCCTCAACGGCCAAAGTAATTGGTCAGGAGAAAGTCATGCTTCACCTCTCATCTGGCAATTCTTTGACTTTGACTAAAGTGCTCCATGTGCCTAAAGTGTGAAAGAACTTGGTTTTTGGTTTAGTGTTGAGCAGAAATAGGTTCAAATTTGTCTTTGAGGCAAATAAATTTATTGTTACCAAAAATGGAGTTTTTATAGGAAAAGGCTACATATCTGAAGGCCTTTTCAAGCTGAATGTAAATACTATGGACAATAAAACTGCCTGTTCTTCTGCTTATATTATTGTGTTTCCTAATTTATTGCATGCTAGATTAGGACATGCAAATTATTCATATATGAAAAACATGATAGACCTAGGGTTGATTTCAAAATTTGATTTTAAACTAAATCCTTGTGAAATTTGTGTTCAATCAAAATTTTTAAGAAAACCTTTCAAAAGCGTTGAAAGATGTTATAAACTTCTGGCTTTGATCCACAGTGATATTAATTTGTGAATTAAACAATATTATCACTAGAGGTGGTAAGAAATATTTTATAACTTTTATCGATGATTTTTCCAGATTTTCTTATGTATATTTACTTTAAAAAAAATCTGAGGCACTTGAAAAATCCAACCTTTTCCGAATTGAAGTTGATAATCAATTAGGGAAAAAGATTAAGAATTTGAGGTCTAATAGAGGAGGTGAATACCTCTCCAATGAATTTGTAGAGACCTGTAAGACCCTAGGTATAATACATGAAGTGACATCCCCTTACTCCCCACAACAAAATGGTGTGGCTAAAAGGAAAAATAGAACCTTAGTAGAAATGGTAAATTCAATATTGAATAGTTCAGGCCTACCCAAGAACTTGTGGGGGGAGGCTCTCCTTACAGCTTGTCACATTCTAAACAAGATACCTTTTAAAATGACCAATAAAACTCCTTATGAGTTATGGAAATGTAGAACCCCTAACTTAGAATATCTTGCCCTAAAAGGACCAAACTTGGACCCAAAAGTGTGGGGATGCTTAGCCCATGTGGCTGTACCTAGCCCTAAAAGACCAAACTTGGACCCAAAACCGAAGAGAGTGTTTTCTTAGGATATGCTCTCTTTAGTAATTAAGGCCTATAAATTTCTTTGTTATCTCTGGACACGATAAAGACTCTATGATTGAATCCAGAGATGCAGTTTTTTTAAAGGCTACTTTCCTTTCAAACAAGTTGTATTCAGTACTAGCGGTACTGATAGAAGACCTGCACAAGTTATTGAGTCAGGATCTGAGGACTCTGTAGATGTTGAACCCCCTAGGAGTAAGAGACCTAGAAAAGAAACCTCTTTTGGTCCTGATTTTCTAACTTATATTTTTTAAAGTGACCCCACAACCTATCAAGAGGCCATGTAGTCCCCTGATGATGCCTTTTGGAAAGAGGCCCTTAACAGTGAGATAAAATCTATCTTATCCAACCATACTTGGGAACTTGTAGATCTCCCTCTGGGTACTAAACCTTTGGGTTGCAAATGGATTTTCAAAAAGAAATTAAGGACTGATGGGTCTATAGAAAAATTGAAAGCTAGACGGGTTGCAAAAGGATTCAAACAAAAAGGAAGGATTAGATTAGTTTGATACTTATACACCAGTAACGAGGATCACAACCATCAGAGTCTTGATAGCGATAGCATCCATTCACAATATGGTTATCCATCAAATGGATATCAAAACTGCATTTTTAAATGAGGAATTAGAAGAAGAAATTTATATAGAGCAACTAGAAGGATTTACTTCACCGGGGAAAGAAACAAAGTTTGTAGATTAATTAAATCCCTATATAGTCTAAAACAAGCCCCAAGCAGAGACATGAGAAATTTGACCAAGTTTTATTAAATGATGGTTTTAAAATAAATGAGTCACAAAAGTGTGGCTATTTTATACACATCTGTAGTTCATGCATCATTATATGTTTAAACATTGATGATATGCTTATTTTCAGTACTAATTTAAATTCAGTAGAGAATACTAAGAAATTCCTATGTTCTAAGTTTGACATGAAAGATATGGGTGAGGCTGATGTGATACTCGGGATAAAAATTCATAAACATTCAGAATGAATTATTCTATCCCAGTCTCACTACATTGAGAAAGTACTTAAGAGATTTAACATGTTCGGAGGGAATGGTGTTTTCACTCATTTTGATATAAATGTTAAATTAACTAAGAACAAAGGAGATAGTGTATCTCAGTTAGATTATTCTAGAGCTATTGGATGTTTAATGTACATAATGAACTGTACTAGACCTGATATAGCTTATGCAGTAAGTAAGCTGAGCAGATATACAAGCAATCCCAACAATGAGCACTAGATGGTTGTTATCTAGGTATTTAAATACTTGATGAGAACCATTGACTACAGTTTGCATTATGAGAGATACCCCGTAGTACTAGAAGGGTATTGCGATGCTAACTGGATATCGGATTTAGAAGAATCCAAGTCCACGAGCGGCTATATGTTTACCTTGGGAAATGCACCCATCTCTTGCAAAATCTAAAAAGCAAATGTGTATATCTCAATCCATTATGGAATCGGAGATCATTGGTTTGGCTTTAGCTGAAGAAGAAGTAGAATGGCTGAAAAACCTATTGACCGACATTCCCTTGTGGAATAAGCAAGTACCAGCCATATCTCTCCGTAGCGACTTAAGGTCCGAAATAGACAAGATAAGTAACAAGACCTATAATGGTAAATCCAGACATATTCGTCTGAGGCACAACTTGTTAAGAAAATTACTCAAGCAGGGAGTAATTGCAATTGATGCTGTAAGATCGATGGACAATTTAGCCAATACACTAATTAAGGGACTTGCTAGAGAACGAGTAACCTTTACATCAAGGGGAATGGGACTTAAGTCTAAAAAGGACAATTCACCAATAAAGGACACCTAGCCCGTTTGATTGGAGATCCTATGGGACGGGTTCAATGGGAAAAACGAAGTTATCTTTTTGTAACAAAGGTTGAACATTTCAAAATTTTCATTACTTATGTATATACCCATTCCTATGGTGTGAAATGTTCATATCATGTATATCACTCGGTGATACTCTATGTCTTTTATAAGCGGGATGTTGTACAGGAGCATCTTTGATAGAGAACACATATATGAGTGTGGAAGTCAGGCTGCTTCCTATGAGAGTATTAGGCTACTCTCTAGAGTGCTCATGAATACCGGGATAGCACAAGGCCATTAATGTGAACGGTTCTTTAGGAATACCTAATTTCTGAGAATGCGTGTGAAATGGGTACGATTTACTAAATGAACTCTTGGTTCAAGATCCTAGTTCACTATAGAGTTTTGGTATTCCAAACTTACTACACTGCGTAAAGGTTCAAGACTGAGTTCATCTACACTTATGCATAGTCTCTGAGCATGTTTTTCAGCAGTAGCTTTTCATTTTCAATATTTTGTTTCAGTGCTTTAATATATGGGGAATTGTTGGTATCTTTGTGCATTAAAGCACATGTTTTTCTCTTTTCTTTATTTAAGAGAGTCTCACATCGGTTGTGGAGAGCTCTCTTAGAGTCATTTATTATTGTTTACAATTATTACTATGGTGTAAGTCTCAGGAGAAGGCTTAGTGGTGACCACACACTTTCACTGCGCGCGCGCCGTCCAGCCAGCCGGTTGCATGGCAGGCGGGCCCAACACGGCTCGCATGAGCTTGCGTTATTTTAGGTCTCAGTTGGGTTGAGGTTGGGTCGACCTGGAATTGACCTGGATCTACAAGCCCGTTTCTCTTACGACCGTTAGAGACAACTTCTCCACTGCTTTTTATGGAGGAATAATGGAATTCCACTGTTCTTTATGGCAGAATAATGGTATTCCGTTGGAGATACCCATTGGTTTCCTTTGCGTGAGAGTTAACGCACGGAAGTGTCCGTTGCGCACTCTTAAATGGGCATTATCCATTGGGAACTAACTCCCCAACGGATCTCTTCCCCGGAAAGCCCTATATAAGGACGTCCGAGTGAAGGCTTTATTCATCTCAAACAATTATCTCCTCTTTCTCTTCAAGTTTTTGAGAATAGTTATTTTCAAGCTATTGCAATACTACGATTTTTGGGATTTGCATTTCTCATCCATTCGAGTGCACGAGTGGTGAAGATCATCCAATCAAGAACACATCTTATCATGGGGCAGATATCCAGAAATCCATTTGCACCTGTGTGGGGGCAAAATCTGCCTAAAGAAAGCATCTTCAAAGACATGATTCGGCTACCAATTTGTTTGATCATTTCTTTCCTTTCCTCATTTTATTTTAATATTTTAATTTATTTACAATTTCTACGAAACATTTTTCCAACATATCTTACAAACTCTCTATTTTATTGTGGAGCCATGGAGCCACACCACAATCTATTAGGCTAATATTTATCCATCATCATGGTTTTTGCTTTCGCCAGCCGAATCAATTATTAAAATAAAGATGCCATCCTTGGCTAATACGTCGTGTAGCTCCTATTTAATTTTCAAATGCACTGATTGGCTAGGCACCAACACGAATCCAATCCAGAGAATCATCCTTGGAAGAGAAGAGAGGTGAAGAAGTCTGATGCAAATACCAGCTGTAATACCGAACCTAGTGATGCATAGTCAATGAAACAAAAATACAATGCTAAGGTGGCCCGATGGCCTTTACTTGCAAAGCCATGGACCATCCATCGAGTCCCCCACAGCAATAGAGCAGTCGACAAATATGCGTACGAGCCTAAAATGTTATCCATTGGCCCGTACCACCGGTCCAACCCAAATGTCTAGGCCATGGAGGATCACAAACGGCGTTATGTGCAAACCAACATTAGTCAAGATAGACGAAACCCAAAGAGAGAATTATCAGATTACCTTGAGGAAATGAAGGGGTTGGAAGTAGAAGTTCAGAGCTTCTACTCAAAAAACATAGAAATTGAGAGTAAAGAGTTCGTGGAAATGATGTTGTTGGATGGTTGCTTTATTGTTGAGCTCTTTCTCGATGCGGAGAAAATGAATTCTAATGCAGAGACAGAGGACCCAATTTTTAGTACAAAATGGATCTTGCCTATTATACGTCTAGACATGTTGATCCTAGAGAACCAATTGCCTTTCTTAGTCTTGAAACACATATTCCAACTTGTCAATGGAACATATACTAGTTCTTCCATCGTGGAGCATCTGATGCACATCAAAAAGGAGATCCCTTCAGCGAATTCAATTCCTCATTCAATGAATTCTTATCAGATCTAATCCAAACTGCAGAAATCAAGGTTCTTGAGCAAAATAATACTTGGACTCTTACTACTCTACCTCTCCATAAGAAACCTATTGGTTGCAAATGAGTCTACAAAGTCAAATTTAAGGCTGATGGCACTATCAAGAGATATAAAGCACACCTTGTGGCCAAAGGCTACACTCAAGCTGAAGGTTTGGATTACCATGAAACCTTCACTCCGGTTGCAAAGATGGTTATTGTCCAATGCCTACTCGCTATTACTGCTACAAAGCAATGGACAATTAGTCAATTTGATGTGAATAATGCATTTTTACATGGTGATTAAGATGAAGAAATTTATATGAAAATTCCTCCAGGATCTTCTCGACAGCAGGAGCAGCAAATTTGTCGCCTTAACAAGTCCCTTTATGGACTTAAACAAGCCTCACGCAATTGGTTCTCCAAATTTTCAAATGCCTCATTGGTGCCGGTTTTTCATAGTCCAAGGCCGACTACTTGCTCTTTACCAAAATAACCAGCATATCTTTTACATATGTTCTCGTTTATGTTGATGATATCCTTGTAACAGGCACAGATCCTCAGGTAATTCTTTCCTCAAAAGTTTTTTTAGAGACCCAATTTCATCTCAAGGACCTTGTCACTCTCAAGTATTTCCTTGTATTGAAGTTGTTCGCTCTTCAAAAGGACTTTTTCTCTGTCAACAAAAATATACATTTGACATCTTGAATGATGAAGGTCTTCTTGGCTATCGTACCTCTGATTTTCCAATGGAACAGCACCTCAAGCTTCACACCAACTGATGGACCCGTCTTTTTCTCTCTCTGCCTTCCTTCGTCTCGGGTCCGCCGGGGTGCGACGGGGTGAAGAAAAAAAGAGGCAAGCATCAACATTTTTTTTCTTTTTCTGTACGGGTATGCCAGATTTTCTATTCTACTTGCAATCTGAAGTGGGGATCCGGAGATTCACCTTCACAAGTAGAAAGGAAATCAAACTTTTTTTCTAACTTTCTATTGCATACATATTTAAAGAAAGAGACAAGATTTTAAAATGCCGTGAGAGGCGATTTTGTTTAGTTTGCCGTGAAAGGCAGTTTTATGCCGTAGAAGGCGATTTTGCCATGGAAGGCGATTTACAAATCTTATCAATGATGAAAGACAAGAATTGTGATTTTTGTCTCTTTTAAAAATATAAAATACAATAGAGAAGAAAGAAAAAGGGATCTGACTTCTCAAGCGATTGTGGAGACTCGTTCAGATCGACGGTCACGAGTCATGTATGGACTCCGCTATCGTCCTTCAGATGAGAGCACTTGATGCTTTGATTCACTTGGCTTGGCTTGGCTTGGACCTAAGATTTTTAGAGGATAAAAACCAAGAGAAGGTCCTATATCCAATAAAAAAACGAGTAGACGGGCTGAAGAGCCACATCTAGCCATGTTGGATAGAAGGAGAGGGGACCTTAGGGGGTTGGCCCCTCCCAAGGGACTTTGATCACCTTGTGGTGTTTTCTTGCAGCAGAGTTTCTTCAAAGTAGCTGAGCTTCTTTGCGTAGAGATTTCTCCGAGAGTTTATAGCAATTTTTTGGGGATTTTTCAGGACCCTTTCTCCTTGGAATGACCGCCTATTTATAGGCTTTTGGTGGCCGTTAGAAGAGTTTATGAGCATTGATTGCATTAATGCTCCATGATGGGAGGAGTTACAAGTATTTAATTCTTTATATTGTAACTCATTTTTCTTGGATTTTGATTGGTCGATGGAGAATAATGGGAATCTCCATGATGATGGGAGTTTCATGATTAATTACCATGATTAATCTCCATAATGATAGGAGTTACATGGTTAATTGTCATGATTAATTGGACTTGTAACTCCCATTTCTTGGCTTCTGATTGGGCCGTTCAAAATAATGAGTTAATGACCCTAATAAATTGCCATAAAATAGTCATTTAACTTCATTAATTGGCTGCCGAGTCACTTGAAGAGTCGCGGGCCGCGTCGCGTCTTTTGGAATTCTTCTTGCGATGATCATCGATGGATCCATACGTTGTTTGATGTCGGATGACGATGAAAATTCAAACATTGGTTGCCACTAATGGGCCGGCAACATCTGTCCAGTCAATTTCTTGATCGATCTGGCAGAAAGTGTGCTTTCTTGGTCGGCCAGTTGGTAGTTTCGGAGTGTCCGATGATGATCAAATGATTTCGATGGCGGATCCGTGATGTTGACGAAGATCGACGGATATCATGCCTCAAAAATTAGATTTTAAGAAAATCACAGAGGCCAAACATCGCGAAACGCGAAAAAGAACTGAAAAACAACACTTTTGGTGGAAATTCGGCGACCATGCACCCATGGTCGCCTGCGACCATGGGGCTGGCGACCTTGGGTCATGGTCGCCGGGGACCATGGGCCAAGGTCGCCGGCAACCTTGGACTTTGGTCCATATTCCGGTCGCCTTCCAGTCGCCGTTTCTTGGTCGTTTCTCCGGATTTTTCGCTTCTGTTTTCTCCTGTATTTTTCTTTGATATTTCTCCTCATTTATTGGTTTAATTCCTTTGAAGAAAACATGTCAAAAGGCTGTGCAAATCAGAGTACAAAGTTTCCTATTTTTTGGAAAAGCCGAAGACTCCGTAGCCGATTTTCCGCCAAGAGTTGAAACTGGGTCAAACAATGTCGGAATGACCTGAAATTTGAGGTGAAGCTTCTTGGGCATTAGATAGGACCAACCATGGGCTTTTATTTGAGTTTTGAAGCCGTTTGGGGTCTCGTCGATGCTTCACTTGATTTCACCGTGCGGAAGATATTGAGCTTTGATGTACTGTCATCCAATGTCCGATTGACCTGAAATTTGACGGAGAGCCTATTGGAGTCATTTCCAGATAATCCATCTGCTCCGATTTGGGTGCCATGGTCCCGGGGACCTTCGCCGCCGGTAGGCTTGATTTCGTCGTTCGAGAGTTGATGGATGGTCAAACGGTGTCGGTTTGACTTGAAATTCGACATGGAGCCTTTTGGAGGTATTTTGAGACCATCCATAGGCTCTGATCAAAGATTTTATGTATTTGACATTGTCGCCGTCGGGAGCTCCCGCTCAGTTGTTGGATGATTGAAGTTAGGCCAAATGGTGTCGAAATGGCCCGAAACTTCATGTATACCCTTCCTTTGGCTACTTTGAAAGATCTTGTAGTTTTTGTTTGGTTTTGTCAAGATCTGATGCTTGAAGCAGCTTTGCCTATTTGTAGTAGGATGTGGCTCCATATAGCTTTTGATATTGATGAGGCAAAGTGATATTTTTGGTGTCAACACCAACGATGGTGGAGCTCTTGAAGATCCTACCCAATACAGAAGATTGATTGGCCGACTTATTTACCTAACAATTACTCGTCCTGATATTCTATATCCAGTTCATATTTTAAGTCAATTTATGCATACTCCGCAGCGTCCACACATTGATACAGCACTCCGGCTATTGCGTTATCTAAAAGGATCTCCTGGAAAAGGCATATTACTATCTTCTAATAGTTCCTTTCATGTTACTGCATTTTGCGATGCTGACTGTGTCGGTTGTCTTATCGCACGACGTTCAACCACCGCCTATTGTACATTCCTTGGTTCTAGTCCCATATCTTGGAAGACCAAGAAACAACATACAGTTTCTCAGTCTTCTGCGGAGGCTGAATACAAGGCAATGGCTCAAACAACTTGTGAATTGCAATGGCTTCAATATCTTCTTTGCGACCTTGGTATCTCACATCCAAATCCAATGACTTTATACTGTGACAACCAAGCTACTCTTCATATTGCTGCTCACCCAGTTTTTCACGAAAGGGCAAAGCACATCGAGATAGATTGTCATTTTATTTGTGAAAAGCTTCAATCTGGTCTTTTGCATACCTCCTATACCCATACTACAAAATAGTTAGCAGATGTTTTTACAAAGGCTTTAAGTAAAGAACAATTTCAGCGTTTGATTTGCAAGTTGGGTATTCTTGATACTCACACTCCAACTTGAGGGGGAGTATCAGATCTAATCCAAACTGTGTAACTGTGGTGATCTTTTCTTATCACATCTTCTCTTGTTGTAACTGATTTTATCTCAGATCCCTGCCATCAAGGGAAAGTCTGTTCATATGTAACTTATTTATGAGCTCTTTACGGTGAATGAAATATACACTTCCATCCTCATTATTCTAACAATTCTATTCATCATTTATTACATCTTTATTATCAGCATCTCCTTCCAACTACTCCTCAATCTGTTACAATAGACCAAGGCAGCAACACATCGCTAGCAATGAATCTGGACAATAGACCAATACCGCCTCCGCGGCCTATCATGTCAGCATCAGAGGTCAGATCCACTCTACGAATGAGAAAGGAGAATGTATCAAGCATAGTAGAAGTGGAAGTCAAAGGTGGACGTTTGGAAATCCCGACACTCTGCATCAATCATAATACCAACTCTGTATTTCGGAACTTGATTGCCTGGAATAGTGCTATCTTGAACATTGGTTGGGCAACAATGAAAAGGTGGCTCCTCTTCAACGAGATGAACGTGCATAGGCATCACTAGCGATTGGGAGGATGACTTCCTCTCTGATCTGTTTAAGTAAGTGGTTGATATGAAAGGGTCCACAAGGTTTTTAATGCTGGAACCGTTGAAATTCATTGATCTTCAAATCTCAATTATGACCATTTTTTTGGCCATGCTACAGATTGTGATTTCCCCAAATCCCCCCAGCAAAAAGAATTCCTAGTTAGCAAAGATTGGAATTACTCAGTTCTAATGAGTCTTGTATTTCAAATAGAAATGGAAAGTTCTAGTTATCACCCTTGACTATCACTATCACCTTCATTTATAAATTGGTTTGGTTTCAATCTATTTCTATTAGTTATCTAGTTAAAATGGAAAATATCCTTTTTCACCATATGCTATTGCGCATGGGCTACTTGCAAGGGAAGGAGTTCTTATCCTTCTATTTCTTTTGATGTTTAGCCCTTTCATGTAATTTATTGTTTGTATTTTGAATGTTGTTTTGGTTGCTCTATCCAATGCTTTAATTTGCCTAGTTTCTTTTTTAATAAAATTTACTGTTATAAAATTTTAAAAATAAAAATTAACAAACACACACACACGTGCACACTATGATTCAGCCACTTAAATATACGAAATGCAATCCTATGTTGTTGCTCAGTTGGTTTTGGGACATTTTTAGTGTGTGACTGTGCATGCTAGAGTTTGAATCTTAGTAAAGGCAAATAATAAAATAAAAAACACAATATGGGTTTCTTTAGTTCCATGGGAAAGGATAAAATGTATTTTACAATATGTTTCAACTCAACAGGTGGTGTTAAATGGTTGACCGGCTAAAGCATACTCTTATTAGGGGTGAGTTTAGTAGTGGCCTTCTTTTGGTTAGAGGAGAGTACGAATCTATACAATTATGGCTTGAGACTAGTTCTGTGCGGATTCATATAATTTACCCATCCCACCTTGTTTATAACTACTTTCAGTTGTTTTATAAAGGTATAAAACACATTAAAAAATTTCAGTGAGTGAGTGATTTTAAATTCTCTTACAAAATTTTAAGCACAAGACCTTAAACTAGAAAAAGAAACTATTATCAGACCCAACCAAACCATTACAGTATAGGATAGATATTGCAAACTATAAACCCACCATGGGTCAGGTAAGGTACGTGTGACGTTTGGATTTAGCTCAACTCATACGAAAACCGGCCTTTTGCAATCCCGAGACTAGGCAGTGGCAAAGCCACTTATGGTTGAGGAGGGGCAAGTTTTTGACTCCCTTTAAATAAGAAAAACCACTAGTCATATGCTTCGGTGCTATTCTCTTTGACCCTTCTAAACCTTTTGATTTCCTTGGAACTAGGAGAAAAGCTCTCTTGTATACATTATTTGTATCAATACCAAATTTTTCTAAAAACTCTCTATATACATTAGCCTACTGATCATACCAAATTTGGATTATCAAATCAAGTCATTTCTATTAAATTTGATGGGGATGTCATTTCTGTTGGATCACAAAATGCTTGAAAATTGGTGGATTAGTGATTATCCTAAATCTCCAAATTTAAGAGCCCTAATCTCCCATTCCATGTTAGCATGAAAATTTTTTTAAAAAAATTAAAGTGGGATGCACTACCGGTGGCATCCCCTTTTTTCCGGCAGTGTTTGGTGAAGCTTGGAGATGGCTCAAACAAGGGGCTAAAGTGGGGAGGGAAGATATGGAATGGGCGAGTCAAGAAGAATAAAGAGGGAGAGGAGATGATGAGAGCCGAAAGTTAGAACAAAAATAAGGACTTATTGTGTGTCGCCGTGGGTCACCAGTGGCTACTAGAGGTCACTGATGTGAGGGAACGAGGACGAAAGAGAAAATAGAGGAAATGAAAGAAACCTTGAAAGGGAATGAACCTCTTCTTTTTGGAAGCCATTAAGGCCATTTTCGCCATTTTTGAAAAATGAACCCAAAAGCTAACGTTTTTCCCTCCTTATCGCACTGTTATCCTTAATTTAAAGCATTCTGGAAACCTTAGACCATCAAATGAAAAGTTGTGAAACTTGTGTCCTTTTCGAAGTAAGCCCAAAGCTTAGGGCCTTTTTTTAAGATTTTTCCTAAAGGCAATCCTTTTATTGAAAAATGTTATTTTGGAAGTCCCATGTAAATCTCATTCCTTTAATATTTACTTGTTCATAAGAAGCCCATTTCAAAGGATCTCATAAATCCCCGTGAATTAGGCAAATGGGTCCTCATTAAATGATTTTTTTGATGCCTAAATGTAGACTGGTGAGAAAGAACACAGCAAACGACGAACAAAAGAAAGAGACAATTAAGGGGTGCCATTGACATTTGATTTTTGGGGTTTTTTTCTTAAAAAAGTCCGCTTAGACCCTTCAATAGACGAAGAAGGACCCCTCAGAAATTTATGTTCAAGAGTAGTCTCATGGCCCCTCTCCGGTTTTTTTATTTTTTATTTTTTCTTTGGTTTTGTTTTGTTTTGTTTTGTTTTTTTATGATTTGCTGCTCCCTGCCATCGGATAAAAATCAATCCCGCGTCCTGGCCTCTTCCTTGGTCTTCAACTTTCTTTTGATTGTGATCTGGGTCACATTGATCTATAGAATGTGGGGTGGTATGCTTTGGTTCACAATCGAAGTTTTAAATAGATCGGGATCGGGATCACATTGTTTCGTGGTTCTGCGTTCCAGAAGTTGCTGCCCTACCTCATGATTTATGGTTAGGGAGTGGATGTGCTACCCTCAAGCTTAGCTTGCATGGACTGCAACTTACCCAAATTAATGGTAGTATGACCTTTTTTCCTTTTTTTTTTATTAGAAGAGACTGCAGCATACTCACTTTTTTTTTTTTTTTTTTTTTTATCAATATAGTTAGACCATGGAAAATGATTATATTTGAGAAATACAATATTAGCAATCCATCTTCAACAAATAAGAGCGGTCAAAGTCGGCATGGTTAGGATGTCACTTTTGTGGGTGTTCTCTCTCTCTCTCTCTCTCTCTCACACACACACACACACATAATGGTGGGTAAGTTATTTTTGTCACATGTATAGATTTGAATACAGATGGGGTTAATCCATATAAAATAATGTAACATAGCTTTTTAAACATAAGAGAAAGATCCACGAGGCTAACTCCAATGAGTCTTCAGTTTTACTGATAATATCAGTCATTGCTCATAATAAAATATTGGGATTGATGCATGCGGTGATAATATTTACTTTTTTGTTTAAATGTTATGAAAGTTGTGTTGTTCGCAAACGAATACCCTGATTCTCTTTGGTTTCTGAACACATAGCTTTGTTACTTAATATAAATTGCTATGTCTATGAGAAAAAGATTAAAAATAAGAGAGTCCATGAGGGTATTAGAACACATACTACAAGATGACACAAAAGCAAACAATTTTATGAGTCCCTTCGCAAACGACTAGTTCAATTCTCATTGTCCCTCACAAAATATATTAGACAAACTAAAGTGTTCAGGATAATAATCCACTGGCTAGTGCCCAAATACAGACGGAAAAAGACAAATTCTTCTTACTTTGGTACTCACTACTAATAATATGTCACATTTTTTTCAGGGGTCACCGATGCTAAAACCTATAACTACACCATCAGAGGAATATGCAAACATAGAGATGAAATGAAGTGTTTGCTTCCTAGATACAAAACATGGGATAGACACCCACCAAGTATTCAACCCGTTTGAGATTTTCCTTTTGTGTACTAAAACACTCGTTCCCTTCATCAAAAGTCCTGCATCTACAGTAACCCATGTCTGTTTTGATGTTGATTTTATGATATGGTCCACCTGATAACGTTGTCTTCTTTCTTGATCAATAAGGAGAGGCCCAAAGCTGTGCATTCTTTACCTTAGAAATACTCTCCAACACTTCAAAAGGAAGTACATCTCCTATCACAACCACCTTCTTGCTTTGCAGGTCTACTTCAAAGGAGGTCACTCCTGGAGAGAGAGAGAAGAGAGAGAGAGAGAGAGAGAGAGAGAGAGAGAGAGAGAGAGAGAGAGAGAGAGAGGCGTCATTGATTGAATTAGCCAATGTGCTGCATATTTAGATTTGGGGAATCATTGAATGTTTTTGTTTTGGATAGACAACCATAAGTTTCAGTTGTTTGTTGTCGCTACTTTTGTCTTGGGATGAAACTTGGGCCAGTCCCAGTCTTAGTGACTAACCTGACGCAGCCCAGCCAAAACCCAAACTCAGCATTTTCAATTTTGGGTCGAGTTCCGGCAAGTTTGGGTCACTCAAAACCTGACCAGACCTGGCCGAGTGGCACCCCCTAAGTTTGTCTTTATCAGACGCAGAGTGATGTGGGTTCAACGAACCAGCGGGGCTGTTCCCATACCTGATCATGTTTGAGCTTCCATGCCTCGTGTTATAAAAAGACCATCCATAAGGATAAGGTTGCAAGGTTCACTCATGCACAAAATTATTGTAGTCGTCAATTGGGTGTGCCAGTGGTCTTTAATTCTAATAACTTCAATATTCACCATCACCATGTGCTTTAATTTACTGAGAAGTCAAAAATAGCAAGATTATACAAATTGATCTTCTTAGTTCAAATTAAGGGAATTCCAAAAAAAAAGAACTACTTGTAGGTTGGGTCTTTTGGAAAATACTGTTCCTGGAATGGGTTATACTCTAGGGTATGAAAAATGGATGGAAGTAGGTTTTTGTAAAGTTTCTGTATCTCAACTTTGAAGAAGTGCATTTACTTCATGTGCATACATATGACACTGACAAACTGTAGTTCACTGAAAACTAGGGAAGTAGATCGTGTCCAAATGGGAGGACCAACGAATGATCATGTGAGTAACCTTTTATGAGCTATAAAGATCTAGGCTAGTTTCCATACCATCTATTTTTGAGATGTGTTTCTTAACTTTCCTTGCACAACCATTGCAATGCATGGACACTCTTAAAACGACCATCTGCACAAGCAATCAGGAAAAAATTATAAAGATAAATCAGTTAGAAAGTTAATTAAATAAATGAATTGAAAGTGAAATAGAAGCGAATAAATAAAAAAAAGAAGAAGAAAGAAAATCAAAAGAAATAGAAGGAAACTTCTGTTAGATGGGTCTTAAGGTGTTAAATTAGTTTTGAGCAGTTTGGATGGATCATAAGTGACACCCAGGTAATATATACTCAGAACTCCAGATTGTGGATCCTATTGTGAATGAAATGTAGCCCAAGAGATGAAACGGATCGTTGATACCATCCATTTGACTGGTGGATATCAAATGAACTATTGAAAAAAAAAAAGGAAAAAAAAAAAAAAAAAAAAAAAACTCAATGGTCAACAGAGAAATACCCATCAAATAGGACATAAACATTGTAAGATGAACGTGTGGACGATGACCATAGCAGGGGCAAATGAATGGTTTTATGTTGGAGATAACATGTCTGGTTCTTGTGGGTGGGCATGAACCATAGTATATAAGACTCTAGTTTAAACATCCAAAGAGTTAAAACAAACTAAAATCAAGGAGGTATAGAAAGAAAAAGAAAACGCACCTTAGGCTTTAGTTGGTAAGCCAGTGTTTGGTTCCCACCCATGATATCTCTAATTCTCACCATCTCACCTCCATCATTGCCAATTAGTGCCTTCCTCTCCATACTGCCTTGCCGTTCCAAAATACTCATACAAAAACAAGAAGAGTTTGAACATGAAAGGCAAAGGAACTCTAGAATTCTTCTAACCCGTAGCTTCTCCATGACCTGCTACAAAACTGCAAAAGCAAACCCAAAAGAGCTCCCAGCTCACACTCAAACACCCACCTCTTTATATGACAAACAACTAGTAGAAGAACAGAAGTTTAGAAGCCCAAAAACGCACCAAAGGAGTAGGAGGAAAAAAAAAAAAAAAAACTAAATGCTGAAGAGATGAGATTTCATTGATTGGAGAAAAGACTCACTGGGTCTCTATATGACCCAACAACTGTTAGTGGTGCATACCCAGAGAAAACCCACAAACCCAGAAAAGGAATAGAAAATCTAACTTTAGAAGAGAGGAGACTTCATTCGAGGAAGACCCATTTGGCTATTCTTCATATATATATATGACCAATAAATGACAAAAACAACTTAATATGATCAAATGGAAAACCTATGTGGCCTGTGGCTTACTAGTGTGAAGAAAGTAAATAAATAAATAGAAGGACTAGTTTCTGAAGTGGCTTACACAAGAAAAGAATCAAAGACTCATTTTTCCATGTAAACAACCGTCAAAAAGAGACGGAAGGGAAGCTTCATGTGTCAAAGCCCATGTGGATGACCCCATGTGACCAACCATAAAAAGGAAAACCTAACAAAACATCAAAATCCCATGAGGATCACTTCAATATTTGGAGTAGTAAGTCTGCTCCACTAGTTGTGACAGAAGACTAATAAAAGGATGCAAGGTGCCAATCACATGAAGGAAAGAGAGAACATACAGCTGGATAAGATTACATAGCTTAAGGTTTGGAAAGGAAGGGTATTTGCAGATGGGTTTGGTTGAGCATCTTAATCATGAGTTACTGTGAGGAGCATATGAAGATAGTATCTGAGTAAGGGGCATGTGAGTTGGATAGAAGGAAGATTAATGGTGCATAAAAGGAAGCTCAGTTCATAGTTCCATACTTCGTAAAAGGAACTATATATTGGGTCCTGAGGCACAAGGGTATCAACAATATCCAGTTTTCCCGATTTAGACAGTAGGTATTATTTTATTCCATTCTGGATGAAAGATGTCTCACTAATCTTTCAAATTAGAAGACCTTGACCATCCAATATACTATCTAAAATTCTATAGCTTATTGATTGAATGGTTAGGGTCTTCCAATTAATTTTCTTTGGCATCATCCTCTATCCATGGTCCATGGGAAGAAAGCCCACTAACCCATTAATTCTTGTACTTTAAATACTTCATGCCAATTTCAAAAATCTCATTCTTAGAATAAAATATGTATCCATTAAAAGTGTTCTAAACAAATATTAAAAAAAAAAAAAAAAACAGATTGTATCCTTAAAATCCTAAACAATGTGTAAGTCGGTATATAATTTAAATCTTGTGCCATTAAAAATGAAAAAAATGTGAGAGTATGAAATTACTTTCGGTATATTGACGATAATGATAGTACTTCAGACATGTTAATCACCTTTGTTACTAAAATGGTACCCATGCTTTTATCCTCACCAACTATTAGAGCTTTTTCCTTACGCTAAAACATAATTATATTAAAGTAAACTCAAATTTTAATTCGATATATGTGGTGCATGACACTAATGCTGCTAATAGTTCAATGGTTGGAATTACAATGAGTATCCCTTGCATTCTTTTTGTATTGGGGTCCAACAAAAATTCAAAAATGACAAGCATGTCTTTGGGTCGTGAGTGTGAACACAATGAAATGAAGGAACTAGAGGGTAAAAAGTCAAGGGAGTGGGTGGAATGTAAGTCACCATATGATTAAGAAAGTTCGAGGCCTTCTGCACCATCAAATTATAGTGCAGGTCTTGAAAATTTCAGCCACTCCAAGGCGGTAAACTTTCTCTAATTCATATTATAACTCAACTATGATTGGAGAAAACTTCCCTCTTTTCCTCCCCCTCATCTCAACCCCCCATGTCTATGGGCACTCATCTGGGGTTGAGCCAGGCAGTCTATGCACCATCACTTAATCCACCCCGTCCAACAGTATCACTCATAAAAGGAAATCCTAATTCATGGGGCCAGGGAGCACTTTCTTGGCCCCACTTTAATAAGCTTTAGGTAGGAACGGGTGCACAAGACCCAAGATTCCAACCTGCCCAATGACGCTTACCCCTGTCATTAGGGAAGATTCTCTATTGTGAAGAAAAAAAAACATGCATGTGTTTGTTTTTAATCACTCTTGGGTGGGCCCCACATTACTCAGGATAATCCAGCAGTTCAACTTTAGCACACTTTTCTAACCACCGAAACCACATATATATAAGTTTAAAATTAGCACTTGTTTAATGTCCTTGAAACCTATTTTACAGGGACAAGGTCAATTGAACAATTGGGAGATCAATGTGTGCTCTCATGAGGTATTCAATTATTGAATGCTTGAGGTTGAATATTCATCTTAAATTTTATGGGTCACTTTCTCTTTCTGCAGGTAACAGGTTGTTATTCCATGTGACGCACGAGAGAGAAAGAGAGAGAGAGAGAGAGCTTTTATGAGGCCATACACTGACAACAGGTAGGTCACCTAAACTAGAGCCCTATTGACAGCAACGAGGAAGAACTAGATGGTGGAGCTTACAACATTTATATATAATCACCTGCTTTTTGTAGTAACAAATTTTAGTTTTAAATTTTACATACAACCACATTAGTTAGCCACCTTGACCAACAGTCAAGGACTCAATGGCCGAACAAAGGTTCAATTGATCATTTCTAACTATAATATTCAATCAGATACAGTCCACAGGCCTAAAACTTGAACCCAGATATTCACCTCTAGTTTCGATTTTTACATACAGTCACTTATATTACCTTGACAATTGCTGAAGGACTATACAAACTCATTTGACTATTTCTAACTTCGGATGCTCATCGGCTTGGTCAATTTGGGCCAAAGCTTTTATAAGCACAACCGACTTTAGTTATCAGTTCTAATATTTAGGGTAGATCCTGCCATTGAGACTGAGTTACAAAATATACACGCCCCCTTGTGTTAAATATATTAGGCTGCATTTTGGGTTGTAGGATTTTAGGCCTTGGCCCAGACCATTAAATAATCAGGCCAGAAAGCCCTAGGTACAATCCATGGGCTGAAAAATTAGTCCAAATCCATCCAATACGGGCCGGTCTCGGGGCTATCCGACGTATGAACACCCCACTTCGGACAAGTTTTCATTAAAATTCAGTGGGAAAAGTTGGTAATTTTGTATTTGCCACAAACCAATTTAAGTAACAGTACTTTTGTCCTTTCTTTTTTAGAAAAATATATATTGATTCTGATTAATATTACATATTTTTGCTAAATAAACTTATAATAAAACCAACAAAAGGAACAACAACAAAAGAAAGCACACAGCGAAACCAATCCCCCACCGTTAGTTCAAAAGCAGCCCTTTCCCGTGCAATATCCTGATTAATGGTAAAACAAAGTTTAGCAAGCTTATGAGCCTCACCAGTTAAACTCCTAGGGATAAAAGACAAATTCACATAATTATATAAGGAGGTTAATCATTTAATTGCCGAGATACAGGCCTAATAGACCAATCATCATCTTCCTTCAATGCCTGAATAACTACTTTAGCATCCGCCATCACATGCACCATATCGAAGCCTTTTCCTTTTAGTCGATCTTTCCCAATGCGATTATGATCGCCTGCTTTTCAGCCTCTTTTAAACATACAACTTCAGTTCATTGACAAGCAACTGCATCCACAATACCACTATTTAAAATCATAACATAACCAAAAGTTGCTTTTTCGATATTGGCTTTAAAACAAGTTTAACCAATGGTTACTATGGTTGGCCACTCCATTAATGGAAAAGACGTAGTTGTATGCAAAAAAGTATAAAAAAAAAATCTAATAGTCTAATAGTTGAAATGGTTCAATATGAAATTCCCTTTTTTCTTCTTAATCATACATCCATTCCTTGTCATGCAGAGCACACAGTACAGTTAACATATATATAAATATATATATATATGAGATACAATTAGCCATTCTAGGAAGAAGTTACAGTTCAATAGAGTGAAGTTTTCTCCACGGCTTCACTCCCTCCATATTTCTTATCGTCATTCTAACCCTAGGTATGTCTTCTCTTCCCAGTTGTGCGGGCTTCTTTTCCACTTGCGCAGACTTTCTTCCTTCTTATACAGGCCTTCTTTCCACTTGAGTAAGCTACTTTTCCATGTGTATACGGGCTCTCTCTTAGGTCCTAACCCCTTCGCTAGAGCACCCAAAAAAAAAACCCCCCTACAATGCGTTTGTCCAACGTTGAATTTTAGGTTCCGCAAGAAATAATTTGAGTGCCTCTTCACTCCTGCAATAGGAAATAGTTTTTCGTAAATTTGAAGAAAAATGATTTAATATTTTCTTCTTTCTACATATTGTACCAAATTGCAGAGACCTTTGAGTATAGAAAAGTAGCATCTTTTTTATGTCATGGAGAAATCATTAGCATTACATAAATGTGTCCTCCATGTGATCCACAGCCCCGACTTAAAGTTTGCCCCACTTTACAACCGTATGGCGATGATCCGAAATAAAGGAGCACTACGTCAAAAACCCCAAAGCCCGACGCTGAAGGGCTTGGTTTACCGACGGACATGGATCGTCTTTAATTTTTCGACGGATTAATGATAGTATCGACGGCCCATAACCATCATAAACGAACTTGAAATGAAAAAAAAAAAAATCAAAAGACCCGCCCAGCATTTCATTCCAGCACCTTAAACCTAATCGACTTTTACCCCTCTCCACCACCGTCTCTCTGCTTCTTCTTCTCTCTCCCCCCCAATCGACGGGCATGGCAACGGAGATTGACATCGTCTCTCTCTCTCTCTCTCTCTCTCTCTCTCTCTCTCCCCTAATCGACCGGAACGGTAGCGAAGATTGACACCATCTCTCTCTCTCTCACTCTCTCTCCTAATCGACCGGAACGGTAGCGGAGATCGACACCATCTCTCTCTCTCTCTCTCTCAATCAACAGGATGGGGCATGGCCCTTACCTTTGGTGAAAGTAAGGGGATTTTAGGGGATTTTGTGGATTCAAGGTTTCTTTTAATTGGGGATTTTATGGATGTAGGGTTTTCTCATTCCATCTTTCTTTTTGCATCTCATCTTTCTCTCTTGCCTTTTTTTTCTTTTCCTGGCCCGCTGCAACCTTCAAAGATTCTGACGCCCAGTCTCTTGCGATCTATCGTGGATTCTGGTTTGAGGATCTCAAGAAGAGATAAATGGCACCGGGTTTTCATGTTCTTGTTTGGGTTCAGATTCATTCAATCTAATCACTTTTTTCTGCTGTGAAAGATCTCATTTTTAGTGGGGTAATGTTTCTTCACAGATCTCAAACTCTAATATTGGGTGTTCTGATTGCATATCATGTTATTAGATTCTTGAATATTTCTTCTACTTCTTTGGATTGGTTTTCTTTTCTATGATTGATTGTTCTTCGTGGGCAACATGATATAAAATAATTTTTTGTTGTCTTTTTTTTTTAATCCTGATTTTGTATAATATGCGAGTTGGGTTTTTTTTGTGTTGAATTGGTGTTCATGATGAATCTCAATTGGGTTTTGGTTTTGGATAGTATAGGGGTTGAGTTTCTGTTTTATTCCTAATCTTAAGTGGGATTTGGTTTTGGGAGCTGGTTTTGATGAATTTCGGATCTGTGACTTTGTTTTGTGGATTTGGTTGGTCTCTTTGAATTGGGTGTTGATTTTGTGGTGATCTGGGAGATCTTATGAAGTGTGTTGGAGTTTCCTTTGTGACTTTTTCCCTTTTGCTTGGTAGTCATGTCGGATTGGATGTGGGGTTGGGATTTTGTTGACGATTGTTATAGTGGAAAGTTGAATTAAGTATCATGTTCCTTGATGTTTTCTTGTGATGTGGGGTGTGTTTGAACTGGGAGTGGAGCTTGTGTTTTTTTTATTGAAGAAAGCCTGCGGATCCATTTCATGAAATTTAATTCAGTTTTACCTGTTTTCTATGATTCAGGGTACATAGATTACAGCTTTGGGTTCTCATTTGGATCTTTTATCTAGATCGATCTGGTAAGGCTAAGACAGTAATGCTGGTATTAGGTTGGATGAAGTCAGCGATCTCGATGGTGTGACCATGATGTCCCATTTCAGTTGCACAACTAAACTTCATCCTTAGGTAGCTGATTTCTTGGATGACACGTGAACACGTGTTTTCAGATTAATCCATAGTAATTTCTTCTGAGGAGATTGTAGCCTTTATATATTTTGGCTGCAACTGGTAAATTATGAAGTATGATTATCTGGATGCCAACAATGAAGTAAGATGCCAACAATGAGACAGACAAATGGGTTATCTGGATTCACAAAATGTTCTGAAAGTGAATATGACTGCTTTGGGTGAACCCCTAATTGCAATTGGTTTGAGTTTTTTCCAGAAGGTATATGGATCTATTTCGCTGTGTGTTTGGAGCAGGAATTGGGATGGTTTTGTCCAGGTGGTGTTTTTTAATGTGAATGACCAGCTTTTTAATGTGCAGGTGAATTTACAGGTTTAAATCAATAGATGGAGACTGCATTTTGAGAGAGGTTGTCATCACAGAAGATGAAAGGAACCTTTCCTATTCACAGATGTTTCTAACTGTGTACATTTATTTATTCTTTTATGGAGAAAAATAACCTTTCATCACTTGTTTATTGGTCATTGATTTGATTCATTTATTATGCATTTTTTGCCTCAATTTTTGATCACCTCCAACCATATCATCCAATGTTGAGTGAGTGGAGTTACTAAAGGGTTCTTTTCTCTTTCTAAGATTGTTGGAGCAAAATGGTTGATGATGGGCAGATATGATGATTCACAATGTGGGCAACTTTTATGACCCTCCTAAGCTATTTCTGGGTTTTTATGGGTTTTTGTTTTGTATGCTTATATTGCAATTCCTTTTATGATTTGTACTTCAGGTGACCATAGGTGATGATTTTCTCTATAATTTTTTTAGTGCCTTAGTTCATCTTGTAATAAGAGTACTTTCACCAACCAAAAGTATGTAATAGAATATTGGGTTCCATTAACTTTGAATGGTTTTCTCATCAAGGGGTGCATGATAGCCTCTCTTCTTTTTTTTCCTTCATTTCAAAGATGCGTTGTAGGTTTCTTTTTTTTAATTTCAATCGTTTCACTCCTCATGCTGCCTTCATGGAAGTTCAGTTATTGTGATTCTGCAATGCTTAAATCCTTGTATACGAGAATCACGTTTAATTCATAAGTGATGCAAACAGAGAAATTCCAGTAGCAGAGGCAATGAGGTATCAAATTGAAGTACAGAGGCAACTGCATGAACAACTGGAGGTAGTAAAGCTAGTGTGGATACTGTATGAGTATTGAGAATGTTAGTATATTTTTAAAATATCCCAATTTTTTTTTTACAGGATGCAAAAAATCTGGATCAACCGTTTACTCGCATTTCTTGGCCACTCATAAAAGGAAGGATGGATCAGCATCAAGCCCCCATGTGGCGAGAGCCATTTTACTATAATTGGTAAATAGGTTATTAATTTGAATTGCTAGTTGAGAACCCTCTTATTTAATATTCGTGGTATATGTGTGAAGTAAATCATTGAAGCGCTATGGTTGAGTGGTGAATGTACAACAGAGAAAGGGAGATGAATGGTGGAAGGGCACTTGTAGTGGTGAATGACTAATGACGTAGTGGTGAATGACTTTGTAGTGTGTTGGGGCATTGGGTTGTTTATATGAAGTGTTTTTTTTTGTTGTTATGTACAGGTACTTAGCAGGTTGTAAAAAAAAAAATTGAATGTTACATGTACAGGGGAGATTATGCCAAAATTTCGAGAAATCTTTTACATTAGAAATTTTTCTTAGGCACATTTTTATGAAGTATACGTTAATGTTTGTCAAAATGTATTTATGCTTCTTATTTATCCTTTTTTGTTACTGTAGGATGATGTTATTACTGCATATGAATATGACAACTCGGTTGCACAAGGTGATTTAGACCATGAGGCAATTACAAAGGTATCTTTTTATTAGTTGTTGATCATAATATCTTTTAATGTTAGTAATCTTTAATTTTGTGGGTTTTATGGTATACTCGGTTTTTTTTTTCATAGGTCTTTGGTCGTGATAGCCGAGGACGCGTACATGGCGTAGGCATTGTTTGTCAACTGAGGAGGAAGACTGCTATATTATCGTTATAGATGAGATCTTGAAGTTTTACGTAGAGTTGTTGGGTGGAGAAAAGACTTTTGGGGATCTCACCGTGGGTGATATCATTTCATGGCCCACATATAGAACCGTGTTTGGCTAGTTTCAAAGCCCACATAATTTACTGTCAAATAACTTTATTTGTAGTATTTACCTTGATGTGTGCTATCGTGAACATGAACGTGGTTTTTGTTAATTTTTTACCATTTAATATAACTACTTTGATGGTTTAAATTTTAAGTGGATGGACGATTTCTTAGCTTATTTGAGTTGTTTATCTGATGGATAATGGATGTTTGTATGGTTGATGTTAATTTACAGTTTTGAAAATTACATGATTTTTATTAGAAAATTATAAATTTTAAAAATTAATTATGAAATATTTTTTTAAAAAACCCCCTTAAAAAAACGACTGCTCCAAGCAGTCGTTAATTGAATGATAAGTCCTTTTTTATATGGTTTTTTAAAAAATAATTTATAAAATTTTTGACTGCCGAAGTCCGTCTTAAAAAAAAATGACTGCCGCGGGCAGTCGATAATCTGACAAATTTTCGACTGCTAACAGCAGTCGTTTTCCAAAAACGACTGCAATATTAACGACTGCCCGTTCGACTGCTCTTAGCAGTCGTTTTTTAAGAAAAATGACTGTCGTCGACAGTCATTTTTCGGCCTTTTTGACGTAGTGCGAGACATCTTCTATGCTACATTTGGTGACAAGCTAAAAATAAAAGAAGCATCATTATCATGTCTAGTAGAAAATATAATCCAAATGGATTGAGACATGTCAAGAGAAGCAGTGGACATTGATTATGTAACAAGGAAGCATAGGAAGGAGCCAAGGAGGCATTGTTGTTTATCATCCATGAGGTGTGAAGGTGAGAAGGAGGGGTAGGAAATTGAAGGAAATGCACTTCCACATTTGCAGACACACTTGTGATATTATCGTGATCTAAAGAAAATTTGTTAAAAAATAGAAAAAAAAAGGGTGCAGTTTCTACAGTAATTTTGAGATTTAAGAAGTACTTTTTTTCTAAAGAATTTTGATAAAAATGAACCGTACAACAAGGGGCCTTCGACATGTATTACATTGTCATTACTGCCTTTGAATGTAGATGTAAGGTTTACCGTTGTGTTTCTTCTTTTTTTTTTTTTGGTACCGAGCTATCGGGTGCTCCGGCCCACTCTTAGGTGAGGGTACTTAACCTCGGCTGAGATGATTAGAGTTTTCGGGTTTGGGAAGTAGATCTTGAGTGAGATAAGAAAGCTATAAGATATCCTATCCATGAGGTATTGATATGTGAGATTAACATGTGCTCTCATGAGGTATTCAATTATTGAATGCTTGAGGTTGAGCGTTCATCTTAAAATTTAAAGGGTCCGTGGTTCACTTCTCTTTCTACAGGTAACAGGTTGTTGTTCCATGTGACGCACGAGGAGAGGGGGGAGAGAGAGAGAGAGAGAGAGAGAGAGAGAGAGAGAGAGCTAGCTTTTATGAGGCCATACACTGACAACAGGTAGGTCATCTAAACTAGAGTCCTATTGACAGCAAAGAGGAAGAACCAGAACCAGAACCAGGAAATTTATATATACTCACCTGCTTTTTTTACTACTTACAAATAAAAAATTTTAGTTTCAGTTTTTACATATAGCCACATTAGTTTGCCCCCTTGATCAGTTGGACTCAACGGCCGAACAAAGGTTCAATTGATCATTTCTAACCAGGGGTGTTCTTAGGCCGGGTCGATCAGGGAGCGTTTGTCCAAGCTTGGCCCATTTAATCACCAGTCTGATATTCAAGCAGATACAGCCCACAGACATAAAACTTGAACCCAGATATTCACCTCTATTCTCGGTTTTTACATACAATCCCTCATATTAACTTGACAATTGGTGAAGGACTACAAAAACTCATTTGACTACTTCTAACAAGCGACGTTGATGGGCTTGGTCAATCTGGGCCAAAGCCTTAGGTTCAATCCATGGGCTCAAAAATTAGGCCAAATCCATCCAAAACAGGCCGGTCTTGGGGCAACCCGACCTATGAACAACCCCATTTCGGACAAGTTTTCATTAAAATTCAGTGGGGAAAAGTTGTTAATTTTGTATTTACCAAAAACCAATTTAAGTAACACAGTACTTTTGTCTTTTTTTTTTTTTTTTAAAGAAGAATATATATTGAGTTACATGGTTGACCACTTTATTAATGGAAAAGAGGTGGTTGTATGCAATAAACAAAAATCTAATAGTCTAATAGTTGAAATGGTTCAATATGAAATTCCCTTTTTTTTTCTAAATCATGCATTTATACCGTCATGCACAGAGCACAGGCTACAGTCAGCATATGATACAATTAGCCATTCTAGGAAAATGTCACAGTTCAATTGAGTGAAGTTTTCTCCACATTTAGGGCTTTACCCCCTTCCATAATTCTTATCATCCCTTGCAATACGATTGTACAACGTTGGAATCTGCATTCCTACGTAAAAACCATTGAAGTGTTCCTACACTCTTCCATTAGGAAATAATTTACCGTAAATTTAAAGAAAAATATATTAATTTTTACTTCTTTCTACACAAAAAGATATTGTACCAAATTGGAAAAGTAGCATCTTTTATGTCATGAAGAAACCATTGGTGTTATACAAATGTAACCTCCGTGTCGACAGCCCTGCCTTCCAATAATGGAGACATCTTCTATGCTACCATTTGGAGATAAGCTAGAAATAAAATATGCACCATTGTTATGTCTAATAGGAGATTTAATCCAAATAGATTGGGACATGTTAAGAGAGGTAATTGACATTGATGATCGAAAGGAGACATTGTTGTTTATCATCCACAGGTGCAAAAGTGATAAGGAAAGGATGGTACTACAACAAAATATAGTTTTGCCAACGCAGTCATCGCGTCTGAAAAATCCGAATTGCGTCGGCAAAAGATTTTCCAACTCAATTCGGTGCGTCCACCGCTCGTTGGCAAATTGATGTAGCCAAATGCACAGCAGACACACTTGTGATGGGTAGGAAATTGAAGGAAATGTTCTTCCACATTTGCAGACACTTGTGATATTATCTTCATATAAAGAAATTTTGTCAAAAGAGAGAAACAAAGTTGCAGTTTCTACAGTTATTTTGAAATTTAAGACGCAGTTATAAAAAAGAAGTTTGACAAAAATGGATCATACAACTAGGGGCCTTGGACGTGTATCACGTTGTCTTTAATGTGCATCCGATTTTCGTCTTCCAGTCCACAGGGAGTAGGATCATGCATCACGGTGGTATAAATGCTTGACTCGACAACTACTACCTTTAATTTTCAGTCAATCACCATGCAGAGAAGTTTATATGAATTTAAGGCCTAGAGCTGCACACTTGACACTACTATACGGACATGTTCATCAGTACTGCAGCCAAATCAATAGGCCCCTGCCTGCTATCGTTAACTATAATCCCTATCATATTTACACTGACGTCTATCTTATTCACGATCACATTTCACCTACCCACGAGCCGCAGCTTACCCTAGCGGTAAGAGGCACCAGTTTTTTACGGCATTTTCTAGATTCAAAGTTGGACCGGCACTTTTTCTCACCCGAGGCTTAAATGCCTCACTAGAGGGGCCCCTTCTAAGTTGGGATACCAATTTTTTTTTTTTTACATTTTACATACCCTATATTGGGAGCACTAATTAGTTGGAGAAATCTCTCTTGAGACTACTTAATTTTCAAGTGTTTGAGATTTTTTGACCGCTTATTATGTCTATGAAACATTTGAAATTGTTGATTGGTAAAGTTTTAGTAATTCAATCTTTTGAAATATGTTACTTTTGACCCTTCAAATTCTCCAGACGTTTAAGTAGACAAGATGCAATTAAGGATTTGAAAACCCTATTAAGATTCCTAAGAGGGGATACCAAAAAAATTTTTTTTTTTACATTTTACCTACCCAATATTGGGAGCACTAATTAGTTGGAGAAATCTCTCTTTAGACTACTAAACATTCAAGTGTCTAAGATTTTTTGACGGCTTATTACGTCTCTGGAACACTTGAAATTGTTGATTGGTAAAGTTTTAATAATTCAGTCTTTTAAAATATATTACTTTTGACCCTTTAAATTCTCCAGACTTTTAAGCAAGCAAGATGGAATTAAGGATTTGAAAACCCTATTAAGATTTCTGATGGGAATCCTACATATTCTAGATACTTGAGCATTAGAAAAAAAAAACAAAAGAAAAAAAAACTTGGGGCAGACAGCGTTTGAAGAATTTGTTCATCTCCCAACTGGAATTCTAATAAACTCTACAAACAAATAGGCCTAGCGGAGCATTTGATTTAGGGCTTGTTTGGGAGGTCTAGTCTATTTTTTAAAGACCATTCAAAATAGACCCATACAAAAAAGAGCCATAGAAAAAAGAGGCTAAAATAAAAGGAGGTGTTTGGTAATGCAAGGGTCTATGCTAAATAAAAATTTATATATCATTGGTTAAGAGTTTTCCACACATTTCTTAAGATCCACAAGGTATTAGGCCATAAAAATTGACCCTATAGACGTGCTCAGCCTTCCAAAGGTACCTCATGGTTTGGATCTTGAGTTTGGGGCCCACATAATCCACAAAATTATACCGAATGGCTCACTTTTTTGCACATATCTAGTAATTGGTGATGATCCAAAAGGTGAAATTTGGTCTCATGACCATGTTAGATATTATGAACACTACTAACGGGTTAGATCTTATTTTACACGCCTCTAAATAAAAAAAAAATAGAAACAATTTACGGCTCAAGAACAAATGCAATATTGAGCATAATACATCAATACTTATTTTTGTTTTGCACATATCTCAAGATTCACAACGTATTATGTGATCAAAATTGATCATGTAGCCATTATTCAGCCTTACAAACATATCCAACGGTTTTGATCTTGTGTTTGGGGCCCACAGATCGTAACAAATTATATCCAATGGCTCACAGTTGTTGGCACATATCTCAAAATTGCAGATGATTCAATGGCTGAAATTTGGATGCGTGACCGTGTTTGACCTCGTGGACATTTTCAAAGGTTTGGATCTTGACTGGCCATCTCAGATTTGGAAAAGAATTAAAAAAAGGGACTGGACGTGATTATGCACAAAACACTGTAGCTCTGCCTCTTATTTCTTCCCTTATTTCTCAACTACCTCATTAAGGGGGCTGTGGAAATGCCTCTACTTCTCTAAAATGGGCGGAGGCTAAAAGGTGGTGCTAAACACTTTATTTTTCCAAACCACTATCCATTTTAGAGAAATAGAGAAATAAAGGGAAAAATTAGACCTCACAAACATGCACTCAAATGAAAACTTGACGAGTGAAAGAAGTAAAAACCAATCTCACAAGCTTTGGAAATACAAATCAAGAAACCTGAAAAGTTCAGGTTTGGTACTGCTTCATCCTGAGCAAGCTTTACTCCGGAGTTCTTATGGGATCTAGGTCGTACCGCTTTAAAACGCGTCATGTTAAGTTAACACGGGGTTTGACTTATCAACCCATGGATCTTAGGTCATTTCCGGCATTAGACTTAAACAAAGTCACATGGTGCTAACCGAAGCAGTCCACCCACACCCCAAGTGGTAGTCCCATGTAGACCCAACCTTTGGGATTCCTAGTGGCTCTAGACAGATGGGGTCTTACAATAAGCATCATCATCGATAATAGAAAACTGCAACATCTATCTTGCCAAAGTCCAAATTAGGAACTGCCTTCATTTAGCAGCAGGTCTGGGGTCGTGACACATGGGCTGAAAAATTAGGCCAAGTTGATCCAAAATAGGCCGGTCTTAGGGCAACCCTACACCCCCACTTCGGACAAGTTTTCATTAAGATTTAGTGGGGAACAGTTGGTAATTTTGTATTTACCATAAACCAATTTAAGTAACAGTACTTTTATCTTTTCTTTTTTAGAAAAAATATATATTGAGTTTGATCAACATGACATTAAAGAAACTCTCTGTTTAAAAGAACTGTTGCGATATAGAATGCAACTTTTTCCATGCATGAAGGAGAACAAGGGGCAGACCCGCGTTCTAATCATCCGGGGCAGACGCCATATGAGCATTTCTCCATGAGCATTTTTCTTTATATAGACTGCATGCTCATATGGGCATTTGGAGAAGTCATTTTCCTGTAGATAGCTATCTATATGAGGATTCCATGCTCGTGGGGCCGGCTTTAGCCCATATAAAGCTTTCGTTAAGTGATACACTTTTTTCTTCTCTCCTTCAACTATAAAGCCTTCCGGGTGCTCTACATACACTTCTTCATCAAGTATGCCATTTAAGAATGTTGATTTAGCATCCGGTTGGTAGCATGTTGATTTAGCATCCAGTTGGTAGATTTTCGAACTATAATATGTTGCAAGGGAGATTAGAATTTGTACCATGTCAAGTCGGGCAACAGGAGCAAAGGCTTCTTCATAATCCACGTCATATTGTTGTTTGTAGCCTTTAGTCGTAAGTCTCGCCTTATATCGATCGATTCTCCATCGACCGTGCCTTGATCTTGTACACCCATTTAACACCAATAGCTTTTTGGCTTGAAGGCAGTGTAGTAAGCTCCCAAGTGTTATTCTTCTCAATGGCGTGAATCTCTTCTTTCATGGCAATTCTCCAATGGTCTTCTTTTACAGCTTCTTGAAGGTCAGAGGCTCATGGTCAATATAGAGACACAAGAGGTTTGTCTCTTATGTTTCTTCATAGATATCTCCTAGGCTTCTCATTTTGTTTGGGGTTATAGATAAGGAAGAGCTTCGAGCTGATGAACTCCTTGATGGTGATCCGTCTTGTCTTTCTGGACTCCTTCGAAGCTATACATGGAGATGTTACGCATCTTGCTGCGAGCCTTTATGATTTTGAAGATGTGTCTCTTGTTCTTCTATTTCAAGAGGCCTTTCTTGGGTTGTGTTTTCTTCCTTTTATCTCCATGCTTCATCTTCATTAAAGACTACATCTCTACTTATCACTACATTTTTAGTAAGTGGATTATAGAGTTTATAGGCTTTAGTAAGTGGATTATAGAGTTTATAGGCTTTAGACTCACTACAAGGAACTTGACATTTAGCTGCAAAATTTTTTGCGGCTAAAGGTCTTAAAGTCACGACTAAAAGTTTTAGTGGCAATATTTTGATCGCTGCTGAGTCGTTGCTAAAAGTGCTGTTACTAATTGTTTTAGCCGCGATTTTAAAACATCGTGGCTAAAAGTTGGACTTTTACCCGCAACTCCAAAATTGTAGCTAAAAGTCTAATAATTAGCCACAAGCTTTATCACCACTTATTTAAAAATTGTTGTCACTAAAAGTGTAAGATTGCCGCTAAAAATTTATTATAAACATATGAAAGTAGAGTTTTAGGGGCGATCTTAAGTCGCGGCTAAAAGTTTAATTTTAGCGGCAACTATAAGTCGCCACTAAAAGTACTATGTATAGTAATTTTAGTAGCAACTTGTTATCACAGCTAAATGTTTAAATTTTAGCTGCGACGTAAATCGCCACTAGAAGTACGAGGTATAACACCTTTAGTGGTAATTTTAGCGGCGACTTGCAATTGCAGCTAAATGTAATACTTTCAGCTACGACAACAAGTCATCACTAAATGTATTAAGTATAATAGTTCTACCGACGACTTGTTCCCGCAACTAAAAGGTTAAAATTAATTAAAAGGAAGAATAAAATTAATTTATTGATCCCTTTTCAAATTTTCATGAACCTGCTTATATAATATAAGAAAATGAAAACTTCATCACCATCAAATATTAGAAAATAAGCTCAAATTTAAAAACATTAAGTTCTATGGTACTTGAGTAGCAAGAGTAAAGTTTACATCAGCAAAGAAAAAATATAAATAAAATAAAAAAATCATTATCATCCGACTTTTGAGTAGTTATGCATCACATTGGGATTTGGCCTGACTCCTTAAACTGCTGGAGGAGGATGTTAAGCTGGGACTGCAACGCAGCTTGCACCTGAGCATACACCTGTGTCTGTTGCTATTCTGCTTGGGACTGGAGCGCTACCTGCACCTGAGCTTGCACTTGTGTCTGCTACGAGGCTAGTTGGGACTCTAAGGAGTCCATTCGCAAAGCCATCTCACTATTCTCCTTTTCCAATAACTCCAAGCACCTTGTATCCTCCTCAACTCGCCTTCTAAATTCCTCATTCTCTCTCTAGTTGCGCATGGATTCGCTGCCCAACTATAGAGGCCTTGGGCTTTGGTCCAGCCCCACGACCACGTATATATCCTGATCGCTCTGGTCCGAGCACTATCTCGATCCTCTGGTCCTCAGTCATGGGAGGAGTGCCCTCCTCTGGTGGTTGAGACTCTAATCTCTTAAGCTCATCCTACATTCAAAAACCAATTGCTATTATTTATCAATTTAGTATTATATATAATATAAGAAAATTGATAAGAAAATAGAGAAGGGAACAATAAGTTACATAGACTTTTTGCGAAGTCGAATCCACCCAAACTTTTTTCTTCATGCTATACTGGGTAGTGAACCACAAGCTAGTCCGAGAAGGCTCGTCCCCCGTCTCAAGATTACGCTGTCATCATACAAGTTAACACAAATAATCTTTATTTAATAATAAATTCCCAAAAACATTATGAGAGAAGTTTACACTATCATAGCTGATTCGAGCAAAAGCCTTCGTCCCCGCAACATGGCCGATTTTCTACTTTTCCCGGCTCTCCTTATTTCTATTACTCATTTTCTGCATTCGAGTACCATAAATTATAAGCAATACATGTATGATAGATTAAAAGGGCAGACAATATTACTTAATTAACATGCATACCTTAAAGTCCTTAGATCCGAAATACCTAACAAGATTAACCCAATCATTGTTGCTCACACACAAGGGGGGATTATCCAGTCTCATCTCATCGGTGCCATACTTGCAATAATAATCCTTATGCAACCTGTGTCGAAAATCCCTATATTGGCGATTTAGCTGTTGATACACAGCTTCCTTGATATGGGGTTCATCCTGGAGAGTAAATTTTTGCTGCACATTATTGTATGAGTAAGTAAACATTGATGTAAGTTAGTAACATCAAATCTAAGTAGAATTTCTCGAACTGACACATAAGCTTCTTAATTTAAATGACTCACTTGTGTAGCCTGCCACATCTTAGTCTTCTCATCATCTGGGATTGTCTTCCATTTGGAAAACTAGAGTGGGGCCATCTGTTTGACAATAATGCCACACTCAGTTATTAATGCTTGAGCATTGATTCCTACAGCTCGCATCAGGTTTTGTGGAATGTCTACCATTAGCTTTTCCCCATCACGCCTCCTCTTTGTGAATGTAATACCCCTAGTCTTCCCTCGTCCTCTCTTCCTGGATGCACACGGCCCTATTCACTCAAAATACAATTAAATTTATTAGCTTTCGTCAACACAAATTTATATATTGTTGCATAAACCATAAAAAAAGTACATGCATAATTTAAAATGATTGTTAAACATACTGGCGTTGTCGACGGCGACCTCATCGCGAACAAATGACTCAACCTGTGTGGGGTCTGAAGGTCCTACCTCTAATGTAGGTTGTCCTATCTGTGAAGACTGGCTTGCCCGAGCTCCTCCTCGTCTACCCCCACCTTGACCTCTATTAGCCATGTCAATGATCTATCCTGCAACACTTTGCATTAAATTGATTATTCATTAAGCATATATGGATACACATCAAGCACATGTCTTACATCAAAGAAGGATTAATATAAGAGCATGAAAAATAAGCTTTCCTTAATGTATTTATTCATCAAGAATGATAGTGAATATATTATACAAATTACATAAAGCTATTGGTCTCACTATCATTATCGGTGCTCATTTTATCTTCCTCATTATCATAATCAATGGAGGTATCATCCTCCTCACTTTCATCATTAATGAAAGTATCAACATCCTCATCTTCTACTTCCTCATGCACTACAAGATTTGCATCAATAAGAATTGGAGGAATATCATCTCTTTGCCACGCCACAAAGTCGTCATCACTAACTCTCAATGTATCAGCTACACTATATGACTCATTCTGTTGGTATGGCTCGTCATCACCGATCGACTCTTTATCTTCATCTTATGGTACATCATACAAGTCTCAAGCTTGTGTCTTCACCACGACTTGCCAATTATTGCCTAATTTGGAGTCTTTGACGTAAAAAACTTGTACTGCTTGAGATGCTACCACAAATGGTTCATTGGTATTCCATTTCTTTGTAAAATTGACACTGGTATAGTTGTGTTTATTTGTTTGAATTCCACTACCTTCTTTGCCGACATCCCACCAATCACAGTTGAACAAAAAAACATTGTTGTCCCCAAAATAATCCAATTGAATAATGTCTGTAAGGACACCATAGTAATCTTGGTTTCCTATTTCATCATCTCCCTTCACAACCACGCCACTATTCTGAGTTTTCCGAAACATCTCATGATCTTTTATATGAAATCGTAGACCATTAATGACACAACCCTTATATCGTGTCACTCTTCTATCAGGACCTCGTGCTAAGTCCAAAAGTTGCTTATTGACACATGCATTTCTTTGATTGTACAACTGTGTAACCTGTTCATATATGTGAATGAAATAAATATGTTATGATGGAACTAATGTGTGATGTAATAAGATTTATGTTTTATGACACTTACACGTTCTTCAAACCATTTAGGAAACTTCTCTTCGTGCCTCTTTATTACATTCCTTAGACTCTCTCTCTCCATATGTTCCTTGTGTTCACTATACAAAAAGACATACAATTATAGCCCCAAGGAAAAACATTAAAAGAGAAAAAAATGAACAATTGAAAAACACTAAATATGCATCAAATCCACTGGGATAAGTGTCATACGTAAGAAATGGTAGAACTTCATCACAGTTCTTCAATACGTAAATGCGAGCCTGCTCCCAAGTTGTGTCATCAATATATCCATATTCTCCTTTCCCTAGTGGACGACAAATCTTTGAAAAAACAGATAAACCTTGATGCGTTTGTCTGTTACTTCCATCATAATTTCATTATACTCTATTGAATTTGGTCTCAATCCCATGCAAATACATTGAGCAGAACGTCAGGTATTTTGCGGCAATGTAACCTTCTGCGATTGACCCTTCTGGAAAAGCTTTATTGCTCACATAACGCTTCAGTATATATAAGTACCTAATGAAATATAACTTCAAGATGATAATCAAAGTAGCAGTATGATGTAAACATGGTAAGTGCATAATGAATAATAGAATAATCAAATAAAGTACCTTTCAATCGGATACATCCATCAATATTGCACTGGTCCACCGAGAATTGCCTCTCGCGAGAGATGAATGGGCAAGTCCACCATAATATCAAAGAATGATGGTGGGAATATCCTTTCTAGCTTACAAAGTATTATAGCAATCTGGCTTTCCAGACGTTCCAAGACATCTTTTATTAATGTCCTAGAACACAACTCCTTAAAGAAATGGCTAAGCTCAATTAGTGCCTCACACACATCATTGCTTAAGGATCCACGTAGTGCAAGTGGAAGTAATCTTTGTAAAAATATGAGGCAATCATGAATCTTCATGCCTGTAATTCGACATTCTTTGATGTTCACACATCGAGATATATTTGAGGCATAGCCATCAGGAAACTTCACCGAAGCCAAGAATTCACAACAATCTTTTTTCTCAGCAAAGGACATTGTGTAGCATGCAGGGAGCATTTTATAGGAATTACCATCATGTTTCACGTTTAACTGATGCCTTATATTCATCACCTGCAAATCTAAACGAGCCTTGGCATTGTCCTTTGTTTTACCTTCAATGTTCATCAATGTCCCCAAAACATTATCACATACATTTTTCTCTATGTGCATGACATCCAAATTGTGGCGTAGCTTAAGTGTTCTCCAATAAGACAATTCGAAGAAAATACTATGCTTCGTCCAATTTAAATCCTCTACACGCTTCCTTTTCCTCGGTTGTGTCTTCCCGAATTTCACATGTCCAAACTGACTCAACTGCTCAAGCACATCATCCCCAGACAATGACTTTGGCCTCTCCCGAAGTTCTTTCTTTCCATCAAAAGAGCTCTTTCTATGTCGCCATATATGATCCGTCGATAAGAAACGACGATGACTCATGTAACGCATCTTTCTTCCATTTTTCAGCCACATATATGATGTCTCCTTATTGCATGAAGGACAAGCTAAAAACCCTTTAGTGCTCCATCCCGATAAATTGTCGTATGCAGGGAAGTCATTAATGGTCCACATCACAGTGGCATGCAACCGAAAATTAGTACCATTGTAGGCATCATAAGTTTGGATGCCATCTTCCCACAACTCTTTCAGCTTATCTATCAATGGTCGCAAATATACATCAATCTCATTTCCTGAAGACTTGGGTCCAGGAATAAGTAGCGACATAATGAAAAAAGGACTTTTCATACATTTCCATGGTGGTAGGTTGTATGGCACAAGAACAACTAGCCATGTGCTATGAGAAGTGCTCATGTTTGAGAATGGATTGAATCCATCACTTGCTAGCCCAAGTCTAACATTACGAGGGTCTTGGGAAAATGAATTATGCATTTTGTCAAATTCTTTCCAAGCTTCAGCATCAGCCGGATGCCTTAACACCCCATCATGGATGCGCTTCTCTTTATGCCACCTCATGTCTGATGCGGTCTTATTTGAGACAAATAACCTTTGTAGCCTCGGTTTTAACGGGAAGTAGCGCAAGATTTTTTGAGGAATCTTCTTCCGTTTGGCATCGGTGCATATATATATCTAGGCTCTTTGCATTCTGGACACTCTTCTCTATGTTCATGCTCCTTCCAAAATAGTACACAGTCATTTTTGCATGCATGAATCCTCACATAGTCAAGTCCTAGGTCACGAATTATATTTTTAGCCTCGTAAAATGATTTAGGGAGCGCATTAGCATCAGGAGGTGCCTCCTTTAACAACTCAAGCAACATGGTGAAGGATTTGCTACTCCAATGATTAAGTGTCTTTAGGTGCAACAGCTTCACAATGAATGACAACTTAGAGAACTTCTCGCAACCCAAATATAGTTTCTGTTCGGCATCCTTTAACAATCTCATAAATTTATCTACTTTCCAGTTAGGCACCACATTCTCATTACAACTAGAATCCTCCCCTGCCCAAGCACTTATAGTTGTTGCAGTGTAATGATCATGTATCATTTCTTGCATATCATCATGATCATCTTCATCTTCTCTGTTGGGCTCCTCATCGTCATCTTCTTCGGTGCTTACCTTAAACTCCTCCCCATGCAATGCCCATGAAATGTAAGACTTAACTATACCATGATAATACAGATCCGCTTCCACATCATCCCGAGTACGGAAATAAATATTGTTGCATTTTACACACGGACACCGAACTTTTTCTTTGGCTCAATATGTTCATATGCAAACTCCAAAAACTATTTAACTCCATCTATGTACTGAGGGTTTCTTCTATCCTCAATTTTCATCCAACTCTTATCCATGTCAATGTACCTAACACAATTTGAAGTAAAAATAAAAAAAACTACACTCACGGGTCGCCTAGACAACAAAACAACATGGAGATAGCTGAAAAAGGAAGCATATGCAATAAGAAAAGATAGACTGATGATACCATATATAGGCAGATAAGTGGCATGAGATTAAACATTCTAGCACTTCTATATATCCAATTGGTGTTCCCAGATAATTGGAATCATCAGATGAGTCCCTTTTATTGATAATAGAAGCTTTTTTAGAAAAATGCATTTGTTTAAAGGAGGAAGAAGTGGTACATTTCTAACCTTCTTTTGGACTCTCTATCAAGATAAGAACCATTGATCCTCTTCAGAAACCCAAGAATGGCTATAGGGTCTAATTTCAGCCTTCAGTCCCTTGAGAATCTTGAGAAGATCATGGAAACATGTGGGACCATTGATGCCAATTCTTTTTAAATTAACCAGGTTTCACTTGCGAACCCCAATCTCAAAATCTGAACCGTCAATCCTCTTCCTAAGCCCAAGAGCATTTTTGGGGCCAAATTTGAGTCCTTTATTCCTTGTGGATATTGAGGAATTCATGAAAACCATTGAACTAGAGGATCCTTAAACATCTATTTCAAATAATAAAATGGTCTTACAAAATAGTATAAATATAAAACATTTCTTTTACATAGATCTATTCCGCACATCTATTATCCATAAGTCTGATTCATACAAATAAAACTTTCCAAACAAAGCATTAGAGATTTATCATGATACAACAATATTAATAGTGATACAAAGTCCCAACATCCTTCACAATCTCTTTATGCTCTTGTTTCTAGCATTCAACTTCTTATACACCCGACTTTTGGTACTAGTTGCTGACGACTGTTCTTTCCTTTGATCTGCCCCTAACGCGACCACCGATGGCAAAGCCTTAGCTACAATTAACCACATGCTTAGTTAATGAAAAAAATTATTGATGTGCAATTTAACTTTCATTCATCCTTTTTTTTAAGCATGTCGGAATAAGGGTGCATATTTAAGAAAGCCATACTAAAATGGTTCATATTTATTTCCTACCAATGTCCAATGATGTGAAAGCTATCAAGAAAATGTGCATAAATTCAGGTTTAGTAGACTGCAAGTGCCCTCCTCGGGAAACAACAAAAAAGAATGTCTTGATATAATAGAAACTCTTCCACATTAAATAAGTAGTTACATTTGGCATAGGAATATATGGATATGGTGATGTGATATGAGACATCATCTAATGTAAACTATAGGGAAAACTCAAAAGGATCATTTAGTATCAATTTTGGATGAGAAAAGCTAGAAAGAAAAAATGGAGTTGTAGAAAACGGTTCCCAGTTCATTGCACTCTGTAAGAAACTGTCCACAGTTAAAACTATCTACAGTTCATTGTACTCTGTGTGGTTTTTTGTACTCTAGTGTACATGCATGCCACCTTACTACCAAATATTTCTGACAATAAAAAGAGATGACCTGCCTAAGAATGCAAATAACAAGTTTTCATCACATCAAATGAGATCTAGTGAGTATAAAGATCACAACATCAATAAGGACGCTTGCCTTGACATGGAATTTTTTTTTCAAACATTGTTATCACAATCTGATCTCATTCTATATATATATTCATCAAGATCAATGGAATACTATATTAATAATGTACAAAGATAAAAGTGAACAAACATGGCAAAGAGGCCACTGCAACAACGTAATCACAAAGTCAACCTTCCCAAGTGAAATGGAAAAGCATGTTCAGATATCATGAAAAGAAATGTATGCATCAATTAGAAAGTGTTGAGGGGCTACAGGAAATTATAATGACTAGCATTAAAGCCCATGCGATGCATGGATTAAATACCATGCAAATCAAATAGTTTAATTAAAAATCATATTCAAATTAATTATCAATTAAAAAAAGATAAATTATTCATTCAATTCCCCCACTTAACATGACAAAGGTGAATTACAGCATCAGCTAGATTAATAGCATTAAAAAGTCATCATCACTTTTAGAAATGAGTAATACAATATCAAAGCTTGTGGAAATGAGCAGTGGCTATAGTAATATTTTGCTATAGTCATCCATCTGAGGACTAAATTTAATATAACCAAATTGAGATTATGTTAGAACTTAGTGACATCATGTTTCTAATATTTCAAATTAAATAAATAAAACCTTTTTTAACAATTGTGTTTTGCCAAAAAACTGAAGGCTATTTGTGAAGGGTGTAATATCATGATGGGCTCCAAGGTAACATATCATCATTAAAGATAACTGTTCTACTACTTGAGTATGGAAATCGCACACAACTATTCTTTTTGGATGCTTGCAAGTTATAGAGAAATGCAAGCCACACTAAGGGGTCGTTTGTGTTATATAAAACCACTCCGATGGCATTTGACTGGCTAGAAGAACATTTAGATTCAAGTGATCTTCATGAAAGATGCCGAGAGTGGGTTAGAATTTGCAGGCTGTGCCAAAGCTGGAGACAACGCCATCATTCTCATTGTACGAAAGAGGAGAGGACGAGCAATATGACAATGATTATGAAAATGTGTGTAATGAAGAGAAATTTGGCTTTCCTGCCTCTGATACTTCTGTTAAAGGGAGTGGCATTGGGCGGTTCAGATCGTTTTGTAACATTCTGAATGGTGCAGTGTATGGACACAGCTTATGGGAGAATCCAAGTGCTATGTATACGGCAACAAGGCTGGGAATTGGTGGGACTGCAGCATACACCCAAGAAAATAAGACTGAAGATGAGCAGATGGAGAAACATCTTGAAAAACCAGCAAAGGAGAATCCATGCAACTCTCTGATCTTGAAAAACTATGCCCAATACCTATTTGAGGTAACGAACATCAAAGAAGGCCAACAGAAAAAATGCAATTGATTGAAATATGAAAAGTCTTTGATTTAACCCCTATATGTTATGATCTTCTACTCTGTTTTAGGCCACTGTAATCATCATAATTGAAAAAGGAAATGAAAAAAGAATATGAAGTCAAAATAAAATGTATATCTTCAGTTTCGCAATTGTTGAAAAGGTAGAGGAAAAAAAAATCAGAGAAGAAGAGCCATTTGAATGGTCACAGAACATGTGATCTATGCCAAAGCCCACCTCTTGTTCCATTCAAGCACTCTCGGCACCATTGAAGACAGAACATCCATAGCTAATAACCGTTTTTTTTTTTTTTTTTGCTAAAAGGTAATTGAATTAAAAAGAAAAGAGGGAACAGGGCAAAGAGCCCCCAAAAGACAAGGATAGAACAGCAAGGGAAAGCTTACAAAAAATGCCAGCCCAAAAGACAAAAGGCTACATTAAAAGCCAACCCAAGAAACCAAAAGCCAACAAAAACAGAGGAAGAACAGGCTGAAAAAGGGGACAAAGAACAGGCTGAAAAAAGGGACAAGAAAGAAGGAAAACAGCACTATACAAGCACGGAACAGAACAGAAGCACTGAACAGCACAACACAGCACTACAATGCACTTCACTAACTTCACTGCACTTGAGAGGAGCACAGGAAGCAAACAAACTTCACAGCAGAACCAGCGTGAAGGGGGCTTCAAAACTTAGCACGGCACTGCACAGAGAAACACCACTACAAGCAACAGCACGACACTGGGGCACTACCAGCACAGGCTAGCAAGCAAACCACCTAATAACCTGACACACCCAAACGGTATATATTTGAAGAAAGACCACATGATTAGGGACCTAGCTCCAAAGTCCATGTATTTTTAAAACACCTTTTAGAATAACCATAGATTCTAAGGATTCTAATATCCAATGTGTACTATTCCAATGAACACCCAGGACATGAATTCTGCAAACCGTTAAATTGCATTATTCATTGATATGTGGGAAAAAAAATTAGACCCTCCTTGGACCTCAATCTGATCAAAATGGTAAATTTGAACAGGTGCTTTACCAAACGATGTTTGCAAAAAAAGAAAAAAAGAAAAGAAAAGATTTTGAAAATGTAGAGTTCAAGTTAAAGTATAGGAATTTAGTATAAAATGTCACAAACATATTGTAAAAATCTAATTTATATCTACAACTCTCCTACATGGAAAAAAAATATAGTCTTCTTTGGTGAATCTTATATTCTAGCATTCAATTCGGTTGTCCAAAAAATTAATTTGGCTTGGTCAGAAAAACAAATATTCACCTCAACTATATAAATGTTCAATATTAATGTTTCATATCAAGATAACCTGCCACCCGCTTATAGTCCAAACAGAATTACAATCTCAATTACAACAATAAATTTTTAAGTATAATCGAAACATGTGAAGGTTCAAGGTTCAGATAGCTGGAATCAAAGCACCTGTCCACTGTGCTAAAGAACTTCCATCGCGAATTCTTGTTGGCGAAAAGGGCAATGAAACCAAACCCCCCCCCCCCCTAAAAAAAAAAAAACAAATCCCAAAATATATGAAATAGCCACCCACAAGTAGGAAAAAAAGAGGATTGTCAAGGATTGTCAGATTACAATTAACCACACCTAAAACCAATGAAATCAAAATTCAATTATCCAATAACACAAGTTCCATATCAAACCCCATTAAAGAGAAAAACCCAAACAAGTGTAAATCCCCAAGTGAGAAAACCTCTTAAAAAAAACCCCAAAACCCTCACAAATAGAACAAGAAAGAAGTAACAATTTTTTAAGCAGATCCTCAATTCTTTTGTGTTAATGTTGGAAAGAATCCAAATTCAAAGAGAAAGGGAGAGGGTTACTGAGATAGAGAGGGGTTTACAAAAACAAGAAAGAGTTATACAGGGAGGGTTACCGAGATAGATGTTGGAAGTGGGTTGACCTCTTGGATAGGTTTCAAAAACTTTTTATCATCTAGAAGTGATGAACACCTATTCAAAAACCAATATAACCCAATTCAGAATGCATGTCCTCAATCTCAGTCATCATGATCAACAAACGAACCTATCAAGATGATAGAAACAGCACTAAACATGCAACTACGAAATTCCACAACATACAAGGAGTAGAAAATACCTATAGAGCTTAGTTGTGCTCTAATGGAGAACTTCATTCAACTCTTTGATAAAGAGCTCTTCTAAGATCAGAATTTCCAATGCCCAATCGTCTTCCACGCTATGACCCGCTTCAAATCTCTTTCCTTAAGAGAGATGGTGGAATCTTCAAGAGAAAGACTAACTAGAACCACTAAGGAAACTAAAAGGGAACTAGAAGAGAAGGGAGGAAGAAGAATGCAACTTTTGCAAACTCAAGAGGAGAGGGGCGTGTACTTCAAGGGATGAAGTGTTGGACGTCTAAGGGGGCTCCCTCCTCTTCCTTTTTTAGTTTTTCAACTCTTCTCTCTATATATTATTAGAAGTCCAACTTCCATTATACTTAGTAACCGTTTGTTCTACTATTACCACTATTAGAAGTCTCACTTCAAATAGAAATAGTAGCTTTCCTTTTTTGAGTTTAAATAGAATTAGTAAAGATCCAATCTTGAGCTAGCATAGGGACCACTAGGGATTCCATAGAAAGCTGGCTCCAACTAGGACACCCCAACCCCACATCTCACGTGCAATCCGGGCCCACAGTTAATTGCAAATAACTCCACTATATAAATGCAATTGAACTCCAGTCTTAGGAATAAATTACATGAAGACCATAAACTTCCCTATCACTACAAGTAGGCCCCTCTATCAATATCCATGATCAATTGGTCAAACTGTCCCACTAATTTAGATCCATATCTCATATCCTTGAGACCCAATTAGTTATAGTAATCATTAGTAGCATCTAATTAACTCTTAATTGAGGTGGGTGTACACTTACCAATGATAGATCCATTAATTGGCATAAGGGGAAAAAGATAGATTCCATCTTGACCATTAAATGTTCTCACAGTCCTATTATCACATACCCAAGACACCGAGGTGTTGACCTACAGATGGGCTCACTCATTGGTGACTCAAAGCAAGTGAATAGACAGAAACTTGAGTTCATCAATGTCTCAGGGTTGAGAGCCCATTGCTAGGGAATTATGAGACCAAACCTTTAAAGAAAAGAAAGTGTCCCTAAGGTGTTTCTCATGATCATTCAATACATCTAATGTACCAGTATAATGATTTAGAATCTTACATTCCTATGATTGAGACAGATCATACTATTTCATAGTGATCATAATACTGCAACCTTATCAAATGAGATGCCCAATCTCATCACTGGTTGTGAATCAATTTAAGTATAAGATTTGTGACACATGTCTCCTGTATGTGGATCTCATCCATACACATGTGTTACATCTAATACACTTATGGACTCTGATTCATCTAATGAGCCAGTAAGTCATTTGTATTGGTTATGTGCATTTAAGTAATAAAACACCATTCATCTCATGAAAGGAAAACATGAATATATTAATAAATAAAGAATTTAATCAATTTATTACATCAATCTTAATGGATTGAGACTATAAAGCTAACAATCTCCCACTTGGGCTCAATGCCAGTCAGAGTTGCATCTCATGCCCATCCCATCCATATGCTGCTCATAGACTTTGGTAATCAAAGGCTTAGTAAAGGGATCTGCGAGATTATCCGCAGATGCTATCTTGGTGATGGCTATGTCACCTCTCTGCACAATCTCTCTGACCAAATGATATTTGCTCTATACATGCTTTTGGCTTTTATGGCTTCTACGTTCCTTGGACTGTGCGACTGCCTCGCGGTTGTCACAGTAAACTATGAGCGACTGTCGTGCCAAAGGGACCACTCCAAGTTCCATAAGGAATCTTTTGAGCCAAACTGCTTCCTTAGCTGCTTCACAAGCTACGAGATATTCAGCTTCTGAAGTGGAATCAGCGGTACATTCCTGTCTAATACTCCTCCAGCTGATAACTCCACCGCCAAGCATAAACACATACCCAGAGGTTGATTTCTTGGAATCCTTATCTGACATGAAGTCAGAATCTGTGTAACCGACTTGAATCAACTTATCACTGCGATAAATAAACATGTAATCTCTAGTCCTTCTCAAGTATTTGAGAATACACTTCACAGCAGTCCAATGGTCAGGACCTGGGCTAGATTAATATATGCTGACTAAGCCCACTACATGACAGATATCTGGTATAGTACAAAGCATAGCATACATGAGGCTACCAACAGCCGAGGCGTATGGCACTTCTCTCATCTGCTCCTTTTCCTAAGGTGTCCTGGGACACTGATCCTTGGAAAGGTGTACTCCATGCCTGAAAGGTGTGATACCCTTCTTGGAGTCTTGCATTGCAAACCGCACTAGTACCTTATCTATGTACATAGCTTGAGATAAGCCGATCATCCTATTTTTCTGGTCTCAATGGAGTTTAATCCCTAGGATGTAACTGGCTTCTCCCAAGTCTTTCATATCAAAAGTTTTAGCCAACCAAACTTTTACTGTAGACAGCATTCCTATGTCTCTTCCAAGAAGAAGAATGCCATCGACATATAATACCAGAAAAACTACCCTATCTCCTTCACTTTTCATATACACACACGACTCATCCGGATTTTGATAGAAACCAAAAGCCTTGATTGCCTGGTCAAAACGGATTTTCCAGCTTCGGGATGCCTGCTTTAATCTATAAATGGATTTCTGCAGTTTGCAAACTCTTTGCTCATGGTTTTTAGCCACAAAACCGTTTGGTTGCATCATATAGATGTCTTCTTCAAGATGGTCGTTGAGAAAAGCCGTCTTGACATCCATTTGCCAAATCTCATAATCGAGATGAGCCGCAATGGATAAGAGTATCCAGATAGACTTGAGTATGGCTACCGGCGAGAAGGTTTCCTCATAGTCAGTACCTTCTTTCTGAGTATACCCTTTCGCAACAAGCCTGGCCTTAAAAGTCTCAACTCTTCCGTCCAGTCCTCTCTTTCTCTTGTAGACCCACTTGCACTCAATAGATTTAATATTCGCAGGCAAGTCCACACGTGTCCAGACCTGATTAGAGTACATCGACTCCATTTCAGCTTTCATAGCTTCTTGCCAACGTCCCAAATCTATATCATTGATTGCTTCATTATAGTTGCAGGGATCTTGTTCCAGTTCTTCCAAGATTGTCTCGTAAGACTCTCCCAAAAACGAGAACCTATCAGGGGGCCTAACAATCCTCCCACTATGACGAGACACTGGTGTAACTACTGGGTTAGGGGTGGGCGAATTCTCTTCAAGTTCGGTTATAGTAGGATTTGGAATTGACTTTTTTTGAATTTCTTCTAAGACAACATTTTCTAAAGATTTACGGTCAATCATATAAGCTTCTTCCAGAAAAACCGCATTGGTGCTGACAAGCACTTTCTGCTCTCTAGGATTATAGAATATCCAACCTTTAGTTCCTTTAGGATATCCTACAAAGGTGCACACTTCTGACTTCAATTCCAACTTATCCGTCTTTACCTTCAGCACTTGTGCTGGACAACTCCAAATATGTAAATGTTGCAGACTAGGCTTTCGCCCATACTATAACTCCCGAGGAGTCTTAGGTACAGACTTAGATGGTACGAGGTTTAGTATGTACATTGTAGTATCTAAAGCATATCCCCAAAAGGATATAGGTAATCCTAAGAAACTCATCATGGACCTGATCATATCTAAAAGAGTCCGGTTCCTTCTTTCTACTACTCCGTTCTGTTGAGGCATACAAGGAGCAGATAACTGGGATATAATCTCATTCTCAGATAAGTATCCCAAAAAGTCAGCTGAGAGATATTTTCCTCCTCGATCTGATCGAAGAGTCTTGATACTTTTACCTAATTGCTTTTCCGCTTCCGCTCGAAACTCTTTGAACTTTTCAAAAGCCTCAGACTTGCGGTGCATAAGGTATATGTATCCATATCTTGAGTAATCATCTGTGAATATGATGAAGTACTCATATCCTCCTCTCGCCCTAACATTTATGGGCCCACACACATCAGTATACACTAATTCCAATAAATCTTTGGCCCTATTGCCCTTAGAAGAAAAGGGTTTTTTGGTCATTTTGCCTTCCAGACAGGATTCGTAGACAGACATTGGTTCTACCACCAGTGAAGGCAAGATACCATCTTTCACTAGCCTATCAGTCTTGTTTAGGTTAATGTGACCTAGCCTCAGGTGCCAAAGCTTTGTTGGATTAGATGAAGGTGATTTTCTTTTTAATGATGGTCTATTATTTATCTCGGTATCATGTATCTCATACATTGTGGGAGTTAACAAATAAAGTCCATTAATTACCTTGCCAGAACATATGAAAGTACCATTCCTCTTTATAACAACTTCAGTACCAAAAGTAATAGAATAACTTTTATTTACCAGTCTAGAAATTGAAATTAAATTCCGCCTCAAAGACGGTACATATAATGTATCTAACAAAATCAATTTATAATCTGAAAACATAAAGTAATAACTCCCGCTGAAACCGCATCTGCCTTAGCTTCAGATCCTAGGTTGACAATGATTTCTCTATCACTAAGCCTCCTAGTTTCCCTGAACCCCTGCAACAAATTACAAATGTGATTAGTTGCACCGAAGTCAACACACCAGGATTCTGAAGTACCAGTTGCAAAACTAACTTCAGAAACAAGTGACTCAGTCATACCTGAGGTCTTTTTCTTGGACAAAAAATCTGGACAATTCCTCTTCCAATGTCCTGTCTTACCACAGTGGAAACACTTTCCCTTAGTCGATGAACCCTTAGCCTTTGCCACACCACCATTAGGGCCATTTTCCACCTTATGACCCTTGGGGACCGATTTCTTTTTGCCTTTCCGGCCTTTGCCTTTCGGCTTGGGCCTGGCATCTGACTTTTCTGTCATCAGGGCAGATGGCCTTTTCTTCATAATTCCCTCAATCGCTACCAGCTGGCAAGACAGCTCAGCCAGGGTCAGATTCATTTTATTCATATTATAATTGATCTTAAAATGGTTGAATGAATCTGGTAACGACTCGAGGATTATGTCAATTTGTGATTATGCATCAATCACGACACCCAGTACATCCAACTCATTCAATGAGTCCATCGTTTTTAACATGTGGTCCTGTACTGGTGTACCTTCAGCCATCTTGGTGCTTATGAGCACCCTCATAGCAGCCTGCCTAGTAGGCCTGCCCTGGTCCGCAAACATCTCCTTCAAGTTCCATATGATATCGTATGCATTCTTGTAGGATTGATGTTGGTGTTGCAAAACACTAGACATAGATGCCTGAATGTAACATTTGGCCATCTCATTGTCATTTGTACATTTGGCATAATGGTCTTTCTCTTCCTGTGGTGCATCTGACACAGGCTCATCAAGGGGGGACATGGTAAGGACATATTTATATCCTGATGCAGTCAAGACAATATCCAGGTTCCATTTCCAGTCTACATGGTTGGATCCCACCAACTTATTCTAGTTGAGACTGGTTGCAAGTGGATTGAAAGTATTCGAATTCATGTTGAAAAACTAAAACACATAACCATACATTCAATTAATGAATATTAATGACATTAGAGTTTAGCATTCTACCAAATTTATGTGGTAATCCTCATAACCACTAAAATTTAGAATACATCGGAATTCCAATCCCTGAGATATGCCTCCTTGGGGAGTGCGAATATCACCTAGATTGGTGCGGATCAAAGTAAGTCAAAATTAAGACTAATGATCCCCTATCATTCACTATTATCTAAGTATCTCATACCATATAATGTATAACTCCCGATTATCTTTGGTTTCTAAAATACATGAGGCAAATCCTTGGGGATACTATATCACTATCTTAGTTAAGTGTGACCCACCAAGTAACATTGAATGACAACTGTTGTGGCAGCCCTTCCTTTGGGATTGAACCCCCACTCCGTCTCACCAACACTATCCTTTTGAAAGATCCATATCTAGTAACCAGACAAATAAAAGCCCTCCGTGGGGAACGGCCATTCTCAAGATGGCGCGAAGCTAATACTTTCCTTACAATGGACCTATGGTAGAAAACCATGGGGATTTCTCAATTTAATGTCCCGCTCCCACTTAATATTTTAGGATTGAGGATTTTTCTTTTAAGGTATTAGGGCCCACATATACACATATGAACATCAAATCATCTTATAACATGATCAAATATTGATTCCAAGTCAAGTTATTTTAAGGAAAGTCCAGTTTCTTAAATTAGTGTTATCAATGTGCCCATCTCATGAGTCATCAACACTAATTAGAAATCTTTCCAAAAATTAATTTGATTTGACCAATTTTAGTAACTTGCTATGTTTGGATCAGAATTGGAAACATTCTAAATTAAGCATTCACCCATAAATAGAAAAAGCCAAAATTAGTAACTAGTCCTCTCCTCCACATGGCCACCGCGGAATAGACTTCTTTGACTTCTAGACTTTCTAAAACTTTGGAATTCCTCAAACTCTTTGGGCAACTCCAAAACACCTTTTTAGAAATCTTCAAACTCTTTGATTAAGAGTCCAACTTCACTTTCCTTCTTTGTCTCGTACATCGCTAGAATTTACAAATTTAGAAAATTACATAAATCCCTATGTCTCTACGATGAGACTTACATGGTAATCTAAAATTGAAATTAGAATGGCTATAGGGAAACCATCATGCCTTGCCCTTTCATAGGGAACCAAGGAAACCATCATGCCCTTTACACTTAGCCTTAAAATCAATCAACCATAAAATAAAGTAAAAAACTTGTGGGCCATATGGAGAAGACAAGATAACTTGCATGTTAGTATCTCATACAACCACACAAAACACACAAATAGGCTGTCAAACAATGCTGGAAAAATAGGACACACATAGAAGACCCAAAATAGAAAATTTTTGAAAACTACATGTTCTGTTGCAGTGTCCCCGGTCGACCGGCCAGAGAGCTCGGTCGACCTGATTGCAAGTACCCCGGTCCACCGGAGAGACGAACATCAGATTTTGGGTTTTTCCTTTTCATGTCCATTCAACTCCAAAACTCTTTTGAAGTGTTCTAATGGCTTTCTATCATCATTCCATCATTATTAAACCCTTTTGTGACTGTCCAAACATGGATTTACCATCAAAGCAAGCAAAACCATAAAACCGATCCAAAAACATAGCCCTTCCTCTATCTTCTTCGCATCTCATGCAAAGAACAAAGCAAGCTTGCTATACCTTCATGATCAGAGATGAGGTATGGCTCTGATACCAATTGTTGGAAGTGGGTGGACCTCTTGAATAGGTTTCAAAAACATTTTATCATCTAGAAGTGATGAACACCTATCCAAAAACCAAAATAACCCAATCCAGGATGCACGTCTTCAATCTCGGTCATCATGATCAGCAAACGAACCTATCAAGAAGATAGAAACAACACCAAACATGCAACCACGAAATTCCACAACATACAAAGAGTAGAAAATACCTATGGACCTTGGTTGTGCTCTAATGGAGAACTTGATTCAACTCTTTGATGAAGAGCTCTTCTAAGAATAGAATCTCCAATGCCCAATCGTCTTCCACGCTATGACCAGCTTCAGATCTCTTTCCTCAAGAGAGATGGTGGAATCTCCAAGAGAAAGACTAAGGGCATGTTTGTGTAGCCAATTTCCACGGAAAAGTGGACCTTTTTCCGCGAAAAACCTACTTTTCCTGTGTTTGGTGCAGTAGTTTTCTACGGAATTCATTTTTTGCCATGTCATCCTTTTCCTTGCTGACTATGGAAATAGACTTCCCATGGGGGGGGTATGGGAAGTCTATTTCCTCAGAAAACTGCCCCCCACCACCACCCCCCCCCCCCCCCCCCCCCCCTTCTTTATATACTTCTTTTCCTACCCGCTTCCGAACCCTAGCGCCCCGTTACTCAACTCCATCATCGACGATAACTAAGAAAGAAGCTGCAAGTATGCCCATCTCCCTCTCTCTCTCTCTCTCTCTAGGCGCCACGCTGCCCTAGCAGCCACACCCTAACCTCCTCTCTCTCCCTCTCTCTTCTCCTCATTCTCCCCAACCCCCTGCGGCCAACTACCTCTAGCAACGCCCATAACCCACCTGCAACCCACCTCTAGCAACGTCCCTCATCTCCTTCATTTGTTTTTGTTCTTAGATATCCTTTTCAATATTTGTTGGATCCATTCCAAAGACCCATTCCCGGGCATGGGGGAACAAGTTTAGGATCCTTGACCAAGAAGTTTAAAAAGAAAATAAATGCAGAAACTGATTTTAGTTAGATCCATAGATATTGTTTTATATATCCTATTTTACCCTTTGCTTTTGATTCCCAAGCTGGGAAATGGCCTCATGCTTGAATAAACTGTTGACAGTAACCATTATCAAAACTGGTTCATTGGGCTGAGTTTGTAAATTTGAGGTCCTTGGTTCATTGTCCTGGCTGTTGATCTTACAAGCCCATAAATGGATAAACCATTCAATAAAATAACCAGATTGGAAGATCTTAACTATCCAGTTATATGAATGATTATGTAGCCTTTTTGTTTTGTTTTTGGCCATGTGTTGCATGATTAATACCAGATCAATGAAATTAATTTTCATATTTACTTAGCTGAATTTGGGCTCTTATGACCCAATTTATATCCCTTTGCTACAAGTGATTAGTGGAAGAGTAACAGATAAGAAGCAGAGGACCTGAGATTCTGCCACTTCAATGTTGTCGATAGATTTTTAACATTTCATTGAATCAATTGTAGTTTTGAATCTTCTAACTCTAGAGTGGACTGCATAATTTAGATTTAGTGGAGACTTCTCTGTCTGTATAAATATAGATTTAGTGGAGCAACCTCTATTGATGAATTTTGCTGCTTCTATGCTAAAATGTCATCCCTTAATGACTTGGGCTATGATGTATCTGCAAAGAAGGATAGAAATAAATTGGACATTTTGCTGTAATTAGAAGCTTTCAGTAATTGGTATTATACCAAAGAACTTATTGGAGAGAACTAAATGAAAAACGATTGCTTCTATTATTGTTAGGTGAGAGAGAAGCAATATATTTATAAATAGTTATTGAGTTTTGGATTCAATCAATCATATGTTTTTACTTTTCTCTGACTGCTTTATTTTTTTTGGGTTTTCATTCATGTGGGAATTTTGATAGTTCCTTTTCCATTTGTTTAATGTTTGGCTGAAGCTGAACAGTGTTTGTTCTATTGGGTTTCGTTGAGATGGCAGAATTAATATTGATCTTATAAGCCCACTAAATTAACTTATCTTCATTACTTGCACAATAATGTAGTGATCGCTAATGATCACATTAAATTTCAGTAGATATATACTTCACATGACAAGTAGTAAACCATCTGCAGATCTTCTCTTTAACATCACGTATTTAGTATGAATTTTACATCTGTTGCCATGTGAATGGTTCTATAACATCTGTTGCATGTGAATGGATTTATAATATATGTTGCCATTTATTTAACATACTATATATATAAATATATATATATATATATTCACATCCTCACTAAAATTTGTAGGAATGGTATCGCAAAATACAAATGATAATTTCGCTCCCCTTCGAAAAAATTTGAAATGGACGCCAATGCAAGATGACACGCTCATCCAACTTATGGTTGAGCAATGTAAAGAGGGGCGTGGCATAAAAGGAGGTTTCACCTGTGAATGGTGGAATTTATTGACAAAGGAAATGAAAACTCATCATGGTGCCTTCTTTAGTAAGGATAAACTGAAAAATAGGTTTAAAATATTGAAGAAGACTTATGGAGATATGAAAGCAATGCTAGACCTTAGTGGATTTGGATGGGATGATACAAGAAAAATGGTGACGGCTAAACCGGATGTTTGGAAAGAATATGTGGCGGTGAGACAATTCATACGCCTATTTTTTTATAGTTCCTATTAATGTGGTAAATGAAAATTTGTGGCAAGTATGAACTATTTTGAATCACTTGCAGGCACATCCTAGGGCAGCTCTTTATAAGAACAAGACCTTCCCAGATTGGGTTTCTCTGGCCATTATCTTTGGTGACAGCGTTGCAGACGGTAGAGATGGTTTTACTAGCAATGATCCGGAACCTATAGAAACCCAAGCTGAAGAAGAGAAACAAGCTGATAATATGGATAATGTGTATGAAGATAATGCAGATGAGGATATTGACATGTCCATAGGCACCAATAGGAAGCAACGCCAGCTGAGTACTGCAACGACTTCTCGCCATTTAGCGAGAAACCGACCAAATATAGGTCAAGCTTTGATTGCTGCAGTGGAAACAATAGCATTTGCAATGGATGGCGTACAATCATCTAACCTTTTTGTCTCTCATTGAGAGTACTTTTCAGCGATGGATATGCATGAACTTCACTTTTGCTATATACATTGTTCTATATGGTAGTTGTGTTTTATATGCTTGTTATGATTTACATGGTTGGTGTGTTTTATATGGTTGATGTATTTTATGTGGTTGATATGCACCAAGATGATGACATACAATTATATAGTGTATTGTTATTAATGTGCTACTTGTCGCATATTATATTTTGTTACGAAATGGATGAGGATATGGAGTTCTTTTTCTTTTGTGCCCAGACCGTGGCTCTTATTTGTGTTATTGGGTACTATTATTCGTATAGCCATAGAGAAAGAGTTCATAACTCTATCTTAAATGGCAATTCTTTTGTGGATGAACTATTGACTGGACATGAGCGTAATTGCTTTGATCTATTACGAGTAAGCAAGGGATGCTATGTTAATCTGTCAAATGAGTTAAGACAAACAGGTCTATTATTCAACTCACGAAATGTTATAGTTGAGGAGCAAGTTGCCATTTTTTTATTCACGATTGCTCACAATGAGCATAATCGAGTGATGCATAATCGATTCCAACATTCTGGTGAGACTATTAGTAGGTACTTCAATAAGGTGTTTGGTGCGATTATGAGGCTTTGCCCTCATTATATTAAGCCCGTGGGAAGTGAGACTCCAACAGAAATTGCAACAAACCCAACCTTCAACCCTTATTTCAAGGTAATCTAAATGTGATTTAAATTATGTCATTTTCTTACAATGAGTTTAATAATATTCTGTTTATCATTAGGATTGTGTTGGAACAATTGACGGCACACACATACCTGCAGGGGTTCATTTAAAAGATCAAGTGCGTTACCAAAACAGAAAGGGTTTCCTCTCACAAAATATCATGGTTGTTGTATCTTTTGATATGCGATTTCAATACGTATTTGCTAGTTGGGAAAGGTCAGCGTCTGACTCTAGAATACTGCAAGATGCTTTGTGGAGACGACAATATAATAGGCTTCATGTCCCAATGGGTAAACTCCAATTCACCTATTCGAGAACTATGGATTATTTCATTGTTGCTGATAAGTGATTATATTTTGAATGCTCTAATAGAGTGAATCTATTTCTTAGGAAAATATTATTTGGTGGATGGGGGTTATGCAAACACCCGTGGATTTATTGCACCGTATCGGGGAGTGCGCTATCATCTCAAAGAGTGGTCAACCACACAAGCACCACAAACACCCAAAGAACTCTTTAATTTGCGACATTCTAAATTGTGAAATGTAGTGGAGCGTACTTTTGCAGTATTAAAGCAACGCTTTCCCATCCTACAAACAGCACCACGATATCCTCTCAAGACACAAGCGAAAATAATAGTTGCTTGTTGTGTTATGCACAACTACATCAAACAATGGAACTATATTGATGAAATGGATGAAGAGCATGCACAAGAAACAGGTGTTGATGAAGACCTATGTGTTGAGGAGGGGGGGGGGGGAGTTGGATCCGGTTCGAGTGATGCGGATAATCGATTTGCATATGAGCTACGAGATATAATTGCTCAACAAATGTGGGATGGGTATTAATTTATTAGACGTTTATATTTCATGTTAAGACCTTGTATCGTTTTAAAGTGCTATGGTTGTTGGAACTTTTCAACTAGAATGTATTGCAGTAGAATGTTGAGACTATTTACATATATGTGACTGAGTTTATTTTCATGGAATGCTATTTGTGAGTTGATTTTCATGGAATGCCATTTGTAACCCACTATATTGGGTAATGGTACTGTTTGTTGACATGTGTTTTTTTTATAGAAGATGTATCAATAGTTGATGAACAGGGCAATATATTTTGAAGATGTCTATAGTTGTGGTGGTGTGGACGGATTGGTTCATGCAAGTTGCTTTACTGATTTTGTTGTAGCTAGGTTGTTGAATTTATCTAAGAAGTGCATTTGGTCCTTATGTTGTATCAATGTTGTTGAATTTCTCTAAGAAGTGCATATGGTCTTTTCTGATTTAAATCAATGACTTTTTCCTTTTAAATCTGTTGAGCTTTCGCTTGATTTAGTTGAACTGATTTTTTTTTTTTTTTTTTTTTTTTAAAGAGTGCTGATTTAATACTCCAAGTATTTTTTCCCTTTTGAACAATATGGTCTGGTTATATTTTCCATCATTTGTTTGTCTAGATGATTCCAGTCTTCTTTTCCTATGATGTTGTCAAGCAATGCCATGAGGAAGAAAGGTTTGGAGAACTCAAAACAGAATAGGGGACATTTTACATTGAACGGCAATTCGAGACTCACATGATGACTGTGAATAGGGTAGTGGGTTGGTCCAGCAGGTCTCAAGCAATGGCATCATGTGGTGGTTTCATCCCAAGCGTCAAATGTCGACTTGATGTCAGTTTCTTTTTATAGGCTACGTGATATCAGTTAGCATGTCAGGTACTAGAATTCCCATGGGAGGTTGCATTTTTGTAGAGCTGATCCAAGTCTTTATTTGTAGATGCAATTCTTTATTTGTAATCATTCTCACATTTGTGAAGTCATGCAGTTCTTTATTTGTAATATTTCTCATGCAATTCTTTATTTGTAATCTTTCTTACATTTGTGAATCTCTTGCAGTTCATTTGTAATCATTCATTTTTCTAAAAAATACATGAGTTCTCAAAAAGGAACCAGCCTGTGCAAGTGTTCTTGTCAAACTTCTTTACAAATTGCCAAAAAGCTTCATCAACTGTCTTGTACCCATATCCTCACTGATCGATCATTATCCAGACCGGCAGATGCAATTTTGTCCTCACTCAGGCAGGATACTCTTCAGCCAAACAAGGGGTAGATCGAATATGTAACTGTTTGGGTTTGCGTTGCTTGGTATTTATCTCTTATACAAGCACCCAATTGTCTTTTGGCTATGAGTAGAGTTAATGTACTAACTTCCATTATCAATATATTACCGTTAACTTTTTCCAAAAACAAAAGGACTCAATTTTAGATGTTGAAGCAGCTGAAGCTCACGAGATGGACCATAAATTGGAAGGCAAGGAGGCCAACTACTTTCGTGAACAACTGATTGAAAGAAACAAGAAACAAATGAAGAAGAAAAAAAAAAAAAAAAAAAAACGAAAGTTTCAACTTGCACAAATAGAAGTGTGAACATGCCCATTAATTCACATACTTTCATGGACCCACATGCCCATTTATTTTGTCCTAAATTTCTTATAATCCATGATTTTATACATAGAAATGTAAACTAATGAGTAAAAATAGAAAGTAAATTACAAATGATAATACCACTATAGTTTTTTTTTTTCCGCAGAAAATTGCTGCACCAAACAATAAATTCTAGTTTTCCGTAAGGAATCCACAGCCGCACCAAACAACATCAGCACCAATTCATCAAGAAAATTTTTTTGCACCAAACATAATTTTTTGACTTCCGCGGAAACACTTTTCCAAAGTATTTGAAACCAATGGATTTTGCTGATGTGGTAATTTCCAATTTCCACGGAAATTACATTTACATAAACGTGCCCTAACTAGAACCACTAAAGAAACTAGAAGGGAACTAGAAGAGAAGGGAGGAAAACAAAATGCAACTTTTGCAAACTCAAGAGGAGAGGGGCGTGTACTTCAAGGGATGAAGTGTTGGACGTCCAAGGGGGCTCCCTCCTCTTCCTTTTTTAGTTTTTCAACTCTTCTCTCTGTATATTATTAGAAGTCTAACTTCCATTATACTTAGTAACCATTTGTTCTACTATTACCACTATTAGAACTCTCACTTCAAATAGAAATAGTAGCTTTCCTTTTTTGAGTTCAAATAGAATTAGTAAAGATCCAATCTTGAGCTAGCATAGGGACCACTAGGGATTCCATAGAAAACTACCTCCAACTAGGACACCCCGACCCCGCATCTCACGTGCAATCCGGGCCCACAGTTAATTGCAAATAACTCCACTATATAAATGCAATTGAACTCCAGTCTTAGGAATAAATTACATGAAGACCCTAAACTTCATTATCACTACAAGTAGGCCCCTCTATCAATATCCATGATCAATTGGTCAAACTGTCCCACCAATTTAGATCCATATCTCATATCCTTGAGACCCAATTAATTATAGTAATTATTAGTACCATCCAGTTAACTCTTAATTGAGATGGATGTACACTTACCAATGATAGATCCATTAATTGGCATAAGGGGAAAAAGATAGATTCCATCTTGACCATTAAATGTTCCCACAGTCCTACTATCACGTACCCAAGACACCGAGGTGTTGACCTACAGATGGCCTCACTCATTGGTGACTCAAAGCAAGTGAATAGACAGAAACTTGAGTTCATCAATGTATCAGGGTTGAGAGCTCATTGCTAGGGAATTATGAGAGCAAACCTTTAAAGAAAAAACAGTATCCTTGAGGTGCTTCTCATGGTCCTTCAATACATAAAATGTACCAGTATAATGAATTAGAATCTTTATAATGAATTAGAATCTTACATTCCTATATTTGAGACAGATCATACTATTTCATAGTGATCATAATACTGCAACCTTATCAGATGAGATGCCCAATCTCATCACTGGTTGTGAATCAATTTAAGTATAAGATTTGTGACACGTGTCTCCTGTATGTGGATCTCATCCATACACATGTGTTACATCTAATACACTTATGGACTCCGGTTCATCTCATGAGCCAGTATGTCATTTGTATTGGTTATGTGCATTTAAGTAATAAAACACCATTCATCTCATGAAAAGAAAACATGAATATATTAATAAATAAAGAATTTAATCAATTTATTACATCAATCTTAATAGATTGAGACCATAAAGCTAACAATAGAGAGAGGGTTTAGATTTGCTGTGGAGGATTCGTGGGCACCACAGCTTCAGATCGGAGAGAGAGATAGATATCGATTGAGACCGAGAGAGTTTTTCCCCTTCTGGCTTTCTGAATTGAGAGAGCGACAGAGACCGAGAGTAAAGTTTCTCCCCTTGTGCTTTTCGGAATTGAGAGAGAGACAAAGACATAGAGAAGTTTCTTTCTACGATTAGAGAATAAAATTGAGGGCGGGAAGGATTGGGTTTATGGCGGGATTTATCAATTGAGTAATGAAAGGTGTATAATGGTAGGATTAGGAGACCAAAGTCCTTCAGAATTCACCCTTATTTTAGTGAACCGAAGTGATTTTGTTAATCGAAATACTTTATCATATAGGCCTATTCATAAACACATAAGCCATTAAAAATAAATGCCTCCGCTTGATATTGGCCCTAAACAAATTTTAATCAAACTAAAATTGGGTCCATCAAACTTATCACTTTTAAGCCATCTGAATAAAAAATATATATGATGGTAGGACCAAGTCCTTGGGGAATCCCACTCTTTTATCTAATGACCCAAGTTAAATTTTTTAATTGAAAGATTTTATAGTGAGCCTACTTATAAAAATATAAGGCATTAAAAATAAATGCCTCCTCTTGATGTGGGTCCTCAACAAATTTTTATCGAACTAAAATTGAGCCCATCGGATTTGTCACTTATTAAGTCACCTGTATTAAAATTTTAAAAGGTAAAATTCAAATGCTTTATAGTAGTCAATCCAATGAAAATCCCATCGGGTATCGAAATTTTTTCTTGACCTACACTCTTGTAATAGACCCACTTAGAAAAAAACTAAATCACTCATAACAAATACCTCCCTAATAAACACTCAAATAGATTTTATTCCTATGGGAGATGGGTTCAATGTCATATTTATTATTTTAAAAAATATCAATAAATTATTAAGAAAAAGTTCAAGTAGTGTTCTATTAGTCAATGTGGGGTACATAATTAATCTGTAAATTAAAAAGAAGACCAGAAAAGAATTATAATATGAGCATATTAAATTGATAAATATTAAACAGTGATACCGGATGGTATGATTTAGGGGCCAATATTTTACTTTATAGTTGTTGCTAATGGAAATCAACAGCATTCTCTAAAATTTTATAATGTTATGGATTACTTTGGATATTTTCTCAAATTTTTTTAGGTAAAAACATTTACGCCACAACGATTGCGCCGAATAGAGAACATTGCCTGGTCGATACCGTAACGGCATCATTTATTGGGATCAACCAATACTGTGATTCTCATCCATGCCTTAACGTAATTAGAAAGATGGTTGATTCATAAGAGCTCCCCACGTATTTCAGTCACACGCGTAGTCTACTGACGCCCTCAATTTTGCTCATTAGTATAGTTTTTTAGCTCAAATATCAACCCAACTTGATTTTAAGACTCATTAATTATGCTAGCTAGAAGACTTTGTTGGCATCCTTGATAGTGAGTGATCAATCGTGCACTGGACCCACCCCATTCAAAGTAAAATTTGACGATGCCTCATAAAAAAGTATAGCTAAAAGTAAGACACCTAAGAAATTAGCTATGAAAAAAAGGTTGTTGCTAAACTCCTAGACCACATTAGGGGTGAAAGATTAAAACTCCCCACTAATTCTCTTTCCCCTCCAAAATGACCTTTAGCCACGCCATATAAGTTGCCACTATATGTGATCACTATAATACCTTCACTAAAGTGAGTCTTTTGTGAAAAGAATAAGATTGTGGCTAAAAGTATTGCCACTAAAAGCTGGCTTTCATATAATATATTTTTAGTGGCAATAGAAAGTCGCCGCAAAAGGTGGCGAAAATAAGACAACTAAGCATCTAGCCACAAAAATAAAAAGTTGCCACTAAACTCGTAGACCATTAGTGGCAAAAAAGGAAAACTCGCCACTAAATCTCCTTCCCCTCCAAAATGACCTTTAGCTACAACATATAAGTTGTCATTAAATATGATCACATAATACCTTTAGTGTCAACATCAAGTTTCGCCACTAAAGGTGAGCTTTTAGTGGCAAAAATTAAATTATGGCAAAAACTGTTGCCATTAAAAGTCAAATTTCTTGTGATATATCTTTAGTGGCAATATAAAGTAGCCACAAGAAATAGAACATACAGTGGCAAAACATATACCGCAACTAAATGTAAGAATCTAAGAAATTAGTGGCGATCATAAAAAGTTGTCACTAAAACCATACACCATTAGCGGCGATAAATTAAAACTTGCCACTAAATCTCTTTCCTTCCAAAATCCCATGGCGCCAGAAATCCCCGCCAAAGAATTAGTGGCGAAATTTTGCTACGACATATAAGTTGCCACTAAATGTAGGCACTATAATACCTTCAGTGGCGACATCAAATATTTGTCACTAAATGTGGGTTTTTAGTGGCGAAATTTAGACTGCGGCAAAAAAAGTTGCCACTAAAAGCCAACTTTCTTGTAGTGACTCCTCACTATATCCAATGAATATACACTTTTCTCAACAGTCATCAAGCTTCTTTCTCTTAGCCTCTGGCGCTTGGGCATTTGTAACACACCAAAATACTCTTAGATGTGCCACACTCAGTTTATCGCCGCTCCATGCCTCATGTGGTGTTCCACTTGACACTTTTCATAGGGCATCTATTGAGTAAGTATGCTTTACAGTTAGCTGCTTCTTCCCAAAAATCTTTCGGCAAACCTTTTTCTTTGAGCATTGTCCTCATCATATTGAGAATGGTGCGATTTTTTCTTTATGCTATTCCATTCTCTTGCAGCGTATAAGCAGTTGTAAACTGTTGCTTGATGCCCCCACTATCTGTAGTACTCTTGAAACTTTTTTGAGCTGTACTCTCCACCTCTATCAAATCTAAGTATCTTAATCTTACCACCGCTTTCTACTTCAACACGGGCTTTGAAATTTTTTAAGGTAGTGAAGGCAGCAGACTTTTCTTTGATGAAGAATACCCAATTTTTTCTGTTGAAGTCGTTGATAAAAGTGATTAAAGTGTCTGTTACCTCCAAAAGAAGATGTCTCCAATGATCCACAAATATCTGTGTGAACTAACTGCAATGGTGCTTTTGCTCTCCATTATTTTCTTACTAGAAACGAGTTTCTTTGTTGCTTGCCAAGTGTGAGTGCTTCACATACATGCTTGGACATTTCGATGGTTAGCAAGCCATGCACCATGTTTGCAATGGATAATAGCTTATACCCGCCGAAATGGATATGCCCATATCAAAGATGCCACTTCCATGACTCATTATTTAGAAGTCCATGGAAGCACTTCTCTAGCCTTGTGCTGAGATAGAGCGGGAACATACAACTCTTCGCCATTTGGACTCAAGCTATATGCTTCCCTTGTATATCTCTCAATGACAAAGAGAGATTCTCCATGTGTAGCACATACCCCTTTTTTAGGAGTTGCCTAAGGCTGAGGATGTTACTTATCATGCTGGGCATACACGTAATACACATTTGAGATGTATGCAAGTACATCATCTTTCTTATAAATGTTAATCTTTCCCTTCCATTGTACAGGAAGCTTTGATGATTTTCCAATACTTACTTTTCCACTAACATCTTCAACAAGCTCTTCAAAGAGTTCTTTTTTTCCCCACATATGGCTGCTCGCTCCGGAATCCAAGTACCATATGTTTTCTTAACCATATCCTTCTTCTTGTGCTAGAAGAATTGCGGAGACTTCTTTATCTTCATCTCTTGCTTCTTTAAAGTTAGATCGCTCGTCCCGATTCGCGGGTTTGCTCCAACAATCCGAGGCATAATGTCCAAACTTGTTGCAATTGTAGTATTGGACAATTCTTGAATTACCACAACCTCGATGGGATCTTCCTTGGCATGCTCCTCTTCCACATTTATTGGAGCTCCTCAATTAAGACTGTGCTTGGCTTTGAGGATTTGCTCCTCCTTTACCACTACCACGATTGTTATTGATGCCACCACCCCACTTAGAACTTTTGCGGTCGGGCTTTTTCTCACTTAGAGTCAATTTTGACTCTAGTGCTTGTTCCAAGATTATAGAGCTGTCATTCTTTTGCATGCCCTGCTCATGGACTTGGAGCGATCCCATTAATTCTTCTATTGAGATAGTCCCTAAATCTTTGGACTCCTCAATAGCCACAACTTCATTCTCAAACTTAGTTGTGAGGGATCACAAAGTCTTCTCTACGACTTGGATGTCTTCCATCTTTTCATCTTTTCTCTTCAATTGATTAACTATTACTAGCAATCGCGAGAAATAATAAAAAATACTATCACCTTCTTTTATGTGGATTGCTTCAAACTCTGCTCGGAGGGTTTGTAGATGAACCATGTTGAGCCGATCAACTCCTTTGAAGATAGTGCTAAGAGTTTCTCACACCTTTTTGCTCAATGTCACTTTGGTGATCTTCTCGAAGGTTGCTTCATCTACCCCTTAATAGAGTATGAATAAGGTTTTCTTGTCTTTTTTCCTTTAAGCCTTGAGGGCAGTCTTCTGCTACGCAGTGTAGGTAACTATTTGCTCTGCAGTGGGCTCCACGTATCCTTCGGTGACAATCTCCCATTGATCCTGCAATCCAAATAGCGCCTTCATTTAGATACTCTACTTCTCATTGTTCTCCTTCTTCAGCTTCAAAATCAGGGGTTGAACTAAGCTTAAAGTCATCTCTCCTTATAGACGGAACCTAGCTGCTTTGATACCGGTTCGTTGGGCAATGAGAGATATACACTAACTACAGCTTATACAACTTACAATAAAAACAAAAACCCACTTTATAAAAGTTACACAAATACACGATTACAATGGTTACAAGCTACACACGAATACACTACTTAAACTCCTACACCTTAACTCTCAAGCCTGCACTCTCACAAGACACTCAGGCACCACACTTCCTCACTATCACTCCACTTCTCACTGCACACTACACTTCACTTGACTTGTGTCTCATCACAAATGACCAAAGCACTATCCTTGCAGACTACTTACGTGGAAAGCAAGTGGTGGAGCAATAGTCCACTTGGTCCTATGCATCTCCACACATGAAATCGGTTTGTGTGAGGTGGATAGGGACAAGGACGGATCAAGGAATATCTTCTAGTGGGGTCAAAGAGGAATTAAAATCTTCACTTAATAGAAGTTATCTAAAAAAAGTAATAATTTGTATAACTACAAAAAATTGTACATCAATAAGCCATTTGATAAACGAGGGTTTTTTTTTTCTTACGATTGTCCTTGACACGTCTTCATATTCTGGAATGCATGTGACCAAGCAATCATTCATCCACTCATCTCCCATTCGATTATGTAGATGATTTTTTACGATTCACATAGCTGGAGATGCTCTCTCAACCATAGCAATCACAATTTGTAAGATTAGTGCCAATATTATAAGTAAAAGTAAATAAATTGATGGCTGTAAAATGTCTTTTTTCGTCTCCACCATCTTTTTTACAAGACTGCCAATCTTGTTCACTCCTAAAGACTCACTATTGGAGCACATATCCATAATGTAAGTTTCAACATCATTGTCAAAACATAGTCCACCCCATGCTGCAATTGTATTTTTAATTTTTTATTACCTATCAACAAATGCAATTTGACTGAGAAAAATAAAATGGAGTATGCATTGTCTTTGTTTTTTTTTTTTTTTTTTTTTTTTTTGCACAAATGCATTGTCATTGTTTAGTAGGGGTACTTGGCGGTCCAAGTTCAATTACTACTATTACTTTATAATGTTATATTCTTAAAAAAATATAAAATGTCATTGCCAGGGTAGTGGCCTTCTATGCCACATGTGAATAGCTCTACAGTTACTAACTTTTTAAAATGATATACTTAGCTTCCGTTGTGACTTGCACATCTAAGTCTTTCAGGCCTTCAAATTGACGCCTATTATCATCCATCAGTTATTCTTGGCCAAATCTCATCACAAACTCCACAATTTACATCTATATTGGTTGTTTTAGACATCTCACCTTATAATAACCTAAACTTCAAGATGAGCAATGGATACTGAAAAAAGTATAGAACATTCACAATGACGGACTCCACCTATCTACCCTGATTTGATCAAGTGGGCATCATTCTTGTCCAATCTAATCCATTCATTTTACCTAGCCCTAAATCTCAACCCAATCCAAACTGATAATTTTAGCACGATTTAAATAACATGATAATATGATCTAAAAATAAATAAATTTACAACATTAAACCAAGAAAAATAAATAACGTAAAAAACTACATGTATTTGATAAAAAATATATATATACACAAGACATCAAGGGGAAAAATATCAAAATTCATCCAAGAAGCAGCCATAGACAATTAAACTCAAGAAAAAAAAAAGGACAAATGGAATGGGTTGAAGATGTACTTGCTTGAGAAATGTCAATATGCAGTTGAATCTTTTAATTTTGAGGAGGAAGAAGAAGGCCAATGGGCTATGGTGAATTTGCAAAAGAGAAAGAGGAAAGAAATAGAATACGAAGGGAGAAAGACACATGCCGTGGAGGAGTAGAACATGGAGTCTCTTGGATTGATTGTTTCTAAAGAAGTCAAAGGACAAATTTCCCCGTGTGTTTTACGAATTTTGCCCCTAAGTGGCCGTAATAAAAAGTGAGTAGGGGCAAAATTAAGAAAATCACAAACTTACCTAGGACCCAAAAGGCTGAAAGACCCTGTATATTTGTCAGTTTCAGAGTGGGGAAGTTGCCCCCGCCGCCACCGCCCCACCCCCCGCGCCGCGCGGGGTTAAAAGACCCTAGATATTTAAAGATCTCAGACCAACCCCCATTCGCCCATCCGTACCACTACAGTCAGCGACACACCTCCCTTCGCATGGAAAAAGATCCCACACCATGACTTTTTAACTTCCACAGTACATGCTGCCATCACCACTATCCAAAGTCCACACGAACAACGCTCAGGATGCCAGCAGGTTTTATTGAAAAAAGAAAATATCAAAGCTCATAGACGGCCGGATGTTAGTCTTTCTCAATAGGCCCCACTACATAGCAATCTCCATCCGGCGCCTCTCTCTTTGTGGAGTCTTCAAATTCAGAGTAATCATTCGCAGCAGATCTCCAATACAAATTCCGTTGGAAACCATTTTACCGCTAGAAAGCTTTCACTTTCCTCATTTGATCGGATCGAATTCCAGATTTCTCTCTCTCTCTCTTCCTTCCATTTTACATGAAATTTCGAGAATGACCCAATAAAGTCAAAGTGGAGGAAAGAAGAAGAGGAATCCCAAACCGGTACCAAACGCAATAAAATCAAAACGCTTGGAAAAGTCCTATCATCCGGTGGCTCCGTTTTCTCTGATCCGAACCTTCTTAAAAAAAAAAAAAAAAAAAAAAAAAAAAAAAAAAACCTCTCTCTCTCTTTTTCAGAGTGGGCAGTTGCCCAACCCGGACCCACCCCAACAACCCCACCCACCCCCACGTCTTTGGTCGGGGAGACTTCTGCATATGTGAAGTCATTGGCTGACAGAATATCTGGTGGGCTCCATGATTTTCATCCACACAAGTCTCTTTCTTCTCGAGAATTTGGGGCATTTAGTATTCACCAACTTGATATTTTTTTTAATCTACTGAATTTCACATTTCTGCTCACCTTGCAGTCTTAACAATTATATATCCAGTCCAGCGCGTCTTCCTTGGAAGAGAAGATCGGCAAAGATGTCCCAAGGAGAGAGAGACAGTCCCAATACCTTGTCTTATGAGGCATGGGCAGACTCCATGGAACAGGTATACGATGCCGAAGCCGGCCAGCAGCCCTCACGTACAGAGCCATGCACCATCCATCGAGTCCCCGACAGCATTCGAATAGTTGACGAAGGCGCATATGAGCCTAAAATGTTATCTATCGGGCCCTACCACCGGTTAAACCCAAAGCTAAAGGCCATGGAGGATCGCAAATGGCATTGTCTGCGAGGCATCCTCCATCGATACCCAGAGAGGAGATTAAGCGATTATCTCAAGGAAATGGAGGGGTTGGAAGTACAGGTCCGAGGATTCTATTCTGAAAATGAAGAAATCAAGAGAATCGGGAGTAAAGAGTTCGTGGAAATGATGTTGCTCGACGGTTGCTTTATTCTTGAGCTACTCCTGAATCCTGCTGGCGACGTCAACGACCCAATTTACGACACAAAATGGATCTGGCCTATTATACGCCTGGACATGTTGCTCCTCGAGAACCAACTGCCTTTCTTAGTGCTGCGACACCTATTCCAGTTTGTCAAAGGATCAAATAATAGCTCCCTTGTAGAGCTTGCTGTCCAGTTATTTAAGCATGTAATGCCCCTCAAGAGAGAGGTCGCCCGAGTGGATTCATTTCACCATTTGCTGGATCTTTTTCATTGGCATTTGCTTCCAGAAACATCTCCCCATTCTCTCATAACAATGGAATCACCTCCGTCTACCCCTTCGGCAACAGAGAACCAGTCAGCATCTCCCAATTCTAGCATAACAGCGGAAAACGTTCCTGAACAATCACGATCACCTCCATCTATCCCTTCGGCAACAGAGATCGAGTACATTGGGCCCCAATTGAGAAGCAAGGAGGGTGCATCCAGCATACTGGATGTGGAATTCATCAGGATGGGTGTTTTGGAAATTCCACTTCTCTGCATCAATCATTCCACCAACTCTATATTTCGGAACTTGATCGCCTGGGAACAGTGCTATCCTGCGAGCGGAAACTACTTCATAAGCTATGCCATCTTCATGGATTGCCTCATCGATACACCTGAAGATGTTGTCGTACTCAAGAGGAGAAAGATTATTGAACATTGGTTGGGCAACAACGAACAGGTGGCACTTCTCTTCAACAAGATGTGCATGGGTATAACTACTAATTTCGAGGGTGGTTTCCTGTCCGACCTTTCTGACCAAGTGAAGCAGTTTCAAAACAGCCGGAGGAACTTATGGCGGGGCAAGTTGATACGCGACTATTTTAGAGATCCATGGGCCATTATTAATCTTCAATTCACAGTCACGACCATAATTTTCACCGTGGTGCAAACTGCCCTTGCCTTACTTTCCTATAAACGACCTTCCTAAGTACAAGGATTGTTAGTGCTCTTACTTATGTTAGTGCGAGGTTTTTTTGGTGCTCACCTTTTAGCAGATGCGCTTGAAGTGGTGGATGCTATTGATGGAGCTTCTGACTGTTCTATTGAGCCAGTTCTGCAGGATATTAAGGCTATTCGTAACTCTTTTGAATCTATAGCCTTCTCTTAATCTCAAGAAGTTTTAACCCAGTGGCCCATTCTTGGCTAAGAGTTCTTATGCCCTGGGTTTGGACGGTAGTGGAGCTAGGGTTTGATTGTAGTTTTTCTTGGGAGTCATTGCTTGTCTTTTGTTTGTTTCTTGTTTATTTCTGAATCTCCTTTTGTTTTCCTGCTGTTTAATGCAAGTTTCGCCATTTTACCCAAAAAAAAAAAATAGTAGCAAGGTTGGATTGTGTCCGTAAGATGACTTTATCTTTTGGAAATAGAGAGATGAATGATAACAGGAATTTAAAGCTATGAACATATGTATGTTTTGTCCATTTCCTAGTTGAACCGTGGAATGGTACATCTTGAAACAGTGCAATTAAACTCCTATCAAAGATGAGGGTGATGAAGGGAGTTGTTAGGACCATAACCGGAAGTAATATATAGTCCACACATGACCATTACTACATCTTTAAGTAGAATGAATGAAGTGTAATCTGCTGCCTACTTGTCCACTATAACTCTATTTGATGGCATTGGCAACCCAAGCTATAATTGTACCTCCAGAAGGTCCAAAATACCAACCTGGCTAACCCAAAATGCCCTCCAGTGAGGGAAGAAAGGCATGGCCTATCCAAAATCTTACAACTGACTCTTTATGAAGAATATCTGTTTTCATTGATTTTTGAAGCCCTTTAATCGTTGCACATTCAGTTGAAGCTCCCAAGTTTTAGACATTCCAAGAAACAACCTTGTCGTATTGCTGCATGATCACAGGCTTGTCATGATCAACAGGTAGAGCTAGGTACATGAACTTCCTTTTCCATTTTTCCTACTGACAGATTTCTCGCTCTTCCCTCCTTTTGTTTCTTTATTTTCACCCCTTAGAGCTCTCGTGTTCCATTATTGTCAAAACTTTGTAGCCCCAGAATAGCAGCTCATATCCATACAAGGCCGACCTGCCACCAGCACCACATAAAGGGAAAGAAGGAAAAAAAATTTCTCTAATTTCAGCAGGATCGTTCATCTTCTTTTATTTATTTATCTGGACATGTTGCTCCTGAGAACCGACTGCCTTTCATAGTCGTGGAACGCCTATTCCAACTTGTCAACAGATCAAATGCTAGTTCCCTCGTGGAGCTTGCTCTCCTCTTCGAGCATCTCATGCCCATTTAAATAGAATTATTGGAATTCAGTTATAGTTATCACCTCGATTATCACCTTCATTTAAATTGGTTTGGTTTCAACTGTTGTCTCTTTGTATCAGTTGTAGCAGTTTATAGTTAAAATGGAAAATATCCTCTCTTTTTTCTCTTTTTTTGTTTTGGCAACTTTGGGCTGCTGGCCCAGGAGTGATACTTAACCTGAGGACCCAAGGAATGATTCTTGGGATCCTATATGAAACCAAGGTGCCAACACCACACAACCATGAGTGTGTTGGCATAGAAACTATCCTTTTCACAATATGATTCAGCCACTTTCATTTTTAAAATACAATCTGCAATCCTACACTGTTTTTCAACTGATTTAGCATGTGGGAGTGCATGAGTTTTAGTCCCAGTAAAGGCAAATAAAAAAAATTAAAAAAAAAAACAATGTTCAAAATCAATTTTGTTAGTCACATAGGAAGGGATAGAATTACATATTGAAAGTCTTTTACAATAGGGATCCAGATCAACAGGTCTTGTTAAATTGGGTAACCCACCACAGCATACTCCTACTAGTGTTAAGTAGTGGCCTTCTTTTAGTTTGAAGCAAGTATGAATTTATACAATTATGTCCTCAGTCTGGTTCTGAGCAGGTTCTAGATTAATTTCCCCTAGTTCAATACCTAAAAACTAAAAAACATAATCGCTATAGGAAATCAAGCTGGGTCTAGAGCAGATATCGAGATTGAACAGTTTCTCCATTATAAATGTCTCACATCTTAAATGCCCTGAATTCAAGTTCTGTGTGCAAATCAACTGTGCAGTATAAGAGGACTTTCTTTTTCTTTTTTGAAAAGAATGCCTTAAGTGAAGTTAAGACTCAAAACCTATAACATTTTTAAAAGCAAACCAAAACCTCACTCAAAGTGTGATGGAACCTACTTGTATCCATGTGGGACTATAGAAAATGAAGTCTCAACCGCTCCTCTTAGGTCTTTCTTCAATCGAAGTCTTTCTTTTAAGAGAATCCGTTGAATTTCATCCATCCTAGTCTTTCTTTATCAGAATCTGAAGTGTTTTCACCAACTTTGATTATTGGTTTTACCAAAATTCCTTCTATCTGTAAGTTCCTTCCCAAGTCCTCTCTAAAGGGTCTGGTTGCATCGGTTCATTAGCCTTGTATCAGCGAAGATGTCTGGAGCAAAGAATGACAGTCACAACGCCACAACTTACCAAGCATGGGCAGTGTATGAAACGGAGGAAAGACACCAAGATGGCTCGATGGCCCTCACATACAGAGCCATGCACCATCCCTAGAGTTCCCCATAGCATTCGAGCAATTGACAGAGATGCATATGAACCTACAATGTTATCCATCAGCCCATATCATCAGTCCAACCCAAAGCTACAGGCCATGGAGGGACATAAATGGTGTTATTTGCAAGCCATCCTTCGGCGAGACAAGGAGAGAGAATTGACCGACTACCTCAAGGAAATGGAGACACTGGAAGTGAAGGTTCAGATTCAGAGCTTTTCTACTCGAGAACATAGAACTTGAGAGTAGGGGATTTATGGAAATGATGTTGCTGGATGGTTGCTTCATTGTTGAGCTCTTTCGCAACGTTGGGAGTAAGGACGATGCCGCAGAGGTAAGCTGCCCAATTTACAATACAAAATGGATCTTACCCATTATAAGCCTAGACATGTTGCTCCTGGAGAACGAACGGCCCTTCTTAGTCCACGACCGCCTGCTTCAACTAGTCAACAAATCAAATACAGGGCTTGCTCTTCGATTCTTTGACCATCTCATGCCCATGTACGAGGACATCCCTCCAATGTGTTCAATTCACCATTTGTTACATTTTTATTACCACCATCTCCTTCCAACCCCTCTCCAATCCGATATATTAGATCAAGGAAACCACCACCTTCGTCTCCACCAATTCAATTGTCCTCCCATTGCTCTCAACACACCTCCAGCAGCAAAGATGGACCTCAGACCATCACACCAACGCAATGTATCCCTTTGATATCAGAGATCCAATGCTCAGGGATCAGATTCAGAAGGACGGAGAATGCATCCAGCATACTGGATGTGGAATTCAGAGGTAGTATTTTGGAAATTCCACCCCTTTGCATCAACCATACAACCAATTCTTTATTTCGGAACTTGATCACTTTTGAACAGAGCTATCCCAAGTGTGGAAGCTACTTCATGAGCTATGCAATTTTAGTAAATTTCCTCGTTGATTCGCCTCAAGATGTAGCAATGCTCAAGAGATACAAGATTATTGAACATCGGTTGGGCAAGGACGAAGGTGGCTCTTCTCTTGAACCAGATGTGCATCAGTAACTCTTTTGATTTAGACCTGTCAACTCTCTTTGACCAAGTGAGGCAATTCCAAAGATGCCCAAAGAACAGTTTGCAATAGTGACAATCAATTTCACCATGGTGCAAACTTATCTTGCCATACTTGCATAAGAACGAACTCTCTGGTTGCAAGGCTGGAAATAGAATTATTCAGTTCTAGTTAGTTGTGTATTTCAAATAGAAATGAAATTAATTCCGCTCACCTTGTTCATTGCCTTTCCTTAAATTGCTTGTTTTTCACCTATCATCTCTGTCTAATAGTTATACCAGTTATTTTGTTAAGATGGAAAATACCATATTATATTGATTTTAAACAATATTTTCAAGAAGCCCACACCAAAGAGAACTTTCAATCTTCAAAGTCAATTGTGCAATATCTAACACCTTACGTTACAGGAGTTTGGATCCACATCAATGACCACAACAGGAATTTTCTCATGCATCATAAGACTAGCAACCTGGCTTGTTTGTGGCAGTCATCCAATCCCATTAGATAAAATAAGCTTCTAGATTAGAGGTAGTCTTTGATGATTCATTTCTAGAGGTAGTTCTTCGATTTCTTGATACAGAATGGATGCTCCAAATTGTTACTTGAGGCTTTCTCTGCTTGTGGAACACTAAAAGTCAATGCCCTCAGCCTACATGAAATCATCTCCATGCACATGAACAAAAGAAGCTTCATTTTAAAAAAGAGAGACGAAAAAAAAAAGTAAAGAAAAAACAGCAACTTCGTTTTCTCTTGTTCCCGTTGCTGAATGCTCAACATATAAAATCCATTGTGTTCAGCAATTGCATCTGAAAATCTTTTCCTCTTTTTTTTTTTTAATTTAATGGTATCCATATGACAATCTTAGAGAGAATCTAAAGGAGAAACAGATCCACCAGCTTCGTCAGAGGTTCCTTGTCGATAGAACCTGTTGCTTTAAAATCTACAAGAAGCTTTCGTCCACTTGTTCACAACCAGGTCTTTCTCTGATTCTTCTTGAGAAAATGATTCCTTGATCTTATCACATAGACTCGAAAGAGGAGAAAAGGATTTCTCTATTAGTCGATATATTCCCCTTTGGGGATGATCTCTATGTATATACAGAATACAGATTGGGCCTTATAAATCAAGGGCCTAAAGTATGACTCTGGATATACAAAATACATCATGTGAATCATGGGCTTGAGTTCTGAACTGGGTCAGATTTCTCATATTTACACTCCCCCTCAAATTGATTCGGGTTTTGAAAAAGCATCAATTTGGTAACAAGAAAATCATGGCATGGTCATGGCAGAGCTTTGGTGAAGAGGTCTGCCAACTGGTAGTGAGAGCTAACATGAGGAAGAAGGAGAAGTTCGGAGAGAACATGCTGACGAATGAAGTGACAGTCAACTTCAATGTGCTTGGTCCCCTCATGAAAGACGGGATTACTTGCAATCTAAATGGCGCTAGTAATATCAAAATTGAGAGGAGTTGTCTCGCGAATTGGAACACCAAGTTATCGAAGGAGGCGATGAAGCCAAAGAACCTCACTACTAGCAAAAGACATAGATTTTTATTCAGCTTCAGCAGAAGATTTGGACACTGTAGCTTGCTTTTTGCACTTCCAAGAGATGAGACAGGAGCCTAAAAACATACACCAAACTCTGGTCAACCGACTAGTGTCCAGGCATCCAGCCCAATCTGCGTCTGCATAAGCATGTAGAACTAGAGATGAAGTAGAGGAATAGAAGAGTCCCCTATCAAGGGTTCCACAAAGACATCGCGGTATCCAATGGACAGCAGTAAGATGGGGTTTGTAAGGATTACTTACACACTGACTGACAATCTGGACTGCATGGGAGATGTCAGGACAAGTCATCGTAAGATATATAAGACTCCCAACTAGTCCACTATAGATGGTAGGATTCGGAAGAGGATTGTCTTCTTCTCTATAAAGTTTAGAGTTGAGTTCCAAAGGTGTGTCAAAGATTTTGTAATCACTCAAATGAGCCAAAGAATGTAAGTCCTCTGCATATTTCTTTTGTTTAATGCGGATGCCATTTTGAGTGCGAGAAATCTCCAATCCAAGAAAATCGGTGAGATGTCCAAGGTCCTTCATCTTGAAATAACGCGTGAGAAATTATCTAAGAGCTGTAATATCAGTGACATCATTTCCATTAATGATCATGTCATCGACATAGAGAAGCAACAAGGTACAACCTTGTGCCGTGCGTCGTACCAATAGAGAATGATCGTTGGGACTCTAATAAAACCCAGCTTTAAGAATCGCTCCGCGAAATTTGTCAAACCATACGTGAGGCGCTTGTTTGAGACCATATAGAGATTTCCGAAGATGACAGACATGAGATGAATGACAAGCATACCCTGGAGGCGGCTTCATGTAAACAACCTCCTAAAGATCACCGTGCAAAAATGCATTTTTGACATCCATTTGCCAAAGTTGCCAATTACGTATAGCTGGAACTGCCAGTAAAGTCCAAAGTATTGTCATCTTTGCGACAGGAGCAAAGGTTTCTACACAGTCAATGTCGTACTCCTGCTTGAATCCGTGAGCAACAAGGCGAGCCTTGTATCTGTTGAGGCTCCCATCAGATTTCACTTTAATGGAGTAAACCCACTGACTGCCAATGACAGAAGCTCCAAGAGGTCGAGGAACCAATTCCTGAGTTTGACTTGAGTCTAGAGCAAGAATCTCGCCGGTCATTGCATCTTGCCAGCAATGAATATCTTTGGCTTGATTATAAGAGGATGGAACAACGACAGGAACCAAGACAAGTAGAAAGTGAAGAAAAACCCATACTCGTCAGGTGGCTTGGGTACACGAGTGGAGCGATGAAAAGGTGGTGGTGTTGGTGGAGGAGGAGGGGTAGGTGAAGGAATGGTACTAGGATCAGGCAAAGGCAAGAGAGCGGGAGCAGGAGTAGTAGCAGGAGGAGGCTGTTGACGTCGGCTGTAAACCTACAACAGTTTGTTAGGAACAAAAGGAGATGTTGAATTAAAGAAAAAAAAAAAAAAAGGAAGATAAGAAACATCCAAAACTTTGGAATCAGTTTTCAAAGAATAAAAGGGAACATGTTCGACAAAGACAACATTCCGAGAAATACGGGATCGACGTGCTATAGGATCATAACATAGGGAGCCCTTGTGTTCACCACTATATCCTAAAAAGACACATTTAGTAGCTTGGCTGGAAAGCTTATATTTTTCTAACGAATGAAGATGAACGAAACATAAGCAAACAAACATACGAAAATGGGTGTAAGATGGTGGAGCGGGATAGAGGGCCCCAAATAGGGAGATGTGTTTTAGCACTGAGGTAGGAAATTTATTAATTAAGAGGACTGCGGTATGTATAGCTTCACACCAAAAAATGGAGGGAGCATTTGTTTCAAATAACAAAGCTTGAGCAGTTTTTAAAATATGCCAATTTTTCCTTTTTGCTATGCAATTATGTTGAAGTGTGTATGGACATGATTTTTCGTGAAGAATGCATTTATCATACCAAAAAGAAGCAAAGTCTCCAGATAGATATTCTCCCCCTGAATCAGACCGGGAAACCTGAACTTTGTTGTTAAATTGAATTTCCACAAAATTGTAAAACATTTTAAATCTAGAAAAGACCTCAGATTTAAACCGAAGGAAATAAATCCATGTGAACCATCTGTGATAATCAATGAATATGATAGTATTTATATCCTAATCGACTTGATTTCGATGCAACTCCCCAAACATCAGAATGTATGATATGAAAAGGAGCAGAAGCCTGAGAATAACTAACAGGAAAAGGTAAAACATTACTTTTACTTAGGCAACATGAAGAGCATTTAGAATGCAAAAAAGAACCAAGTAATTTATTATCAACAGAAGAATCTAGCAATCCATGTTTAAACAAAAACACAAGCTTATCATTATGTAAATGGCCAAGGTGCCAATGCCAAATGGTCCACATCCGATTCAAAATCGTAGTAGCAGCAAAAAAGGATGATCTTGAACCAACATCAAACAAAAAAGTCCCCCCACGCTTACTCCCCGTCCCGATCATCTCGCCACCGCGCCAGTCCTGTATGACATAACCAAAGGAGTCAAAGTTCACTGAGTATCCATTATCAACCAACTAACCCACAGAAAGCGAATTAGCAGATAAGTTGGGAACAAAATAAACATTTGATGGAATAAGAAGTTAGTGTTGTGGGGTGGCAATGTTGATAGAGCCATGGACAAATTCTGACCATTTGCAACCATAATTTGTTCAGTTTCGGTATAAGGATAAGAGGCACTAAGATTGGCTTCACAGATGTCATATGATTAGAAGCCCCTGAATCAATATACCATGAAGAGAGAGAAATGGAATTAGACTGACCATTGATGCCCATAGTTTTCAAAATCGGAATCGTATCGCAAATCGTTCATACCCATGAATCAAATCAAATTGCAAATCGTAGTAGGATTTTTATTTTTCTAATAAAAATGAAAAATAATTAAAAATTAAAAGAAAGGAAAAAGTATGTATTCATAACCATCCATTTTTCCATTTATAGTAGTACAAATAAAATAACAAGTCTTTCATACAATCATATCAAGAAGATTATGACATATTATTACATATATATATATATATATATGAAATAAATGATGTGAAAATAGTTAAATAAGTTTAAAGTATCAATATATTTTTTTTATTATCTTTAATCAAAATATAAAAATAAAATAAAATCCAAACCATCAATCTTACACGGTGGGATCTCTCTTAAAGTTAAGAAAGTGTTTATAAAGAAAAAAAAATAAAATAGATTAAAAAAAAGAAAAAGATATAAACAGGCACCATACGTACAGTCGAATGCTTTAGTTAAATGCATGTTCTTTATTCATCTTTAAAACCTTATCAAAGCCGTAAAAAATTCTTATAATGTTTCGTTAACTACTAAATAACCTTTTAAAAATACAAGCGACAAAAGAAAGAGAGAATATAGAAAGAAAAAAGGTAAAAGATTATTAATATTAGCTTATTGGCTATAGACATTCTCGCTTAGTTGAATCACTTGAATCGTAAGATTCAATGAAACGAGTATCGAATCGTAGGATTTACACATGAATCCTAAGATTCATTTGTAAATGGGATTCTTTACATAGATACGAATCGTTTTCCTTAAGATTTGGGATACGAATCGTAGGATTATGATAAGTATGTTGATACCCATTGATGAAAAAGCAGATGCAATCGATCTATTGACCAATTCCCTAACTTGCTCAGGAGTCATGAGGATAGCTTGAGAGGAGGAGGCTTCAACTACGGGAACCTAGGCCTGAGCTTGAAGAGCAGCTGAGTTCTAGGTAGGGTTTGGACGGCATTGGAAATCATCATTCCTCTTTGGTGGACGCCTTATGCACTCAGAAATAACATGGTCAATTCTTTTTACAAAAATTACATAAGGTTTTCTTCGTACAATTCCTTACGACATGGCCAAACTCCTTGTACTCATAACATTGGAGAGGTTTCCCCTTTGCAGAAAGAAATGCCTTTTCGTCAGAGAAAGAGGCATTAAAGGCTCTTGGTTCTTCCACCACAGAATGTTGGGACTGGAACCTAGGTTCCTTTCGAAGGACCTCTAGAACACATGTCCAAGTCTGGAGAACTTTCTCTATTCATTAAAGCCGCCCAAACTGATTCAAATTCTGGCCTTAAGTTCATTGAGAACTGTTTGATAGAGGATTCCTCTTGAAGCTTAAGAGCTTCAGGTCACAGGGCAGTAGAGACAGTGTCCAATATCATAGTGTCCTTTTCATGCCAAAGAGAGAGGAACCCATTATAATATTCTTGAATGGATTGGTCCTCATGATTGTATTTAGCTAGTTCATTGTCAATGTAGTATTTCTTGGCCTTGTTTGTTTGATGACAAATTTTCTGCAAGTGGGGCCACATGTCAAATGCTTTGGAATAAGACTGGAGAGAGAGGATAATTTGGAGATCAACTGAATTGAGGATCCAAGTTACCACTTTGAAGTTATTTTGAATCTAGATGGCCTTGGCCTTGTCCTCAGTTGGTTCAACAGACGAACCATCCAAAAATTCTGTCAGTCCCCGTCCTTGGATAGAGTGTTAGAGTTGGAATGAGACCACCCCATATAATTTTTCGCCCCAATCAATTTAACTTGAATAACATCAGTCTTGTCCATGACAGATGTGAGGAAAAAAAAAACTCAGGAAAATGATATTGGAGAAGAAAAATAATAACCACAAAGGCACCTTGGCACCTCAAGATGAATAAGGCAGAGAAGTGAAATGAAAATGGCCATAGACCCCACGGTGATATCTCCCACAAGAGGACGAAAACACCTTCGATTCTTTAGAACAGCAGGCAGCCGACAATGCCAAAACCAGAACCTTGTTGCAAACCAGAACAAGAAGCAACAAGATGAAGACAAGGCTGATGTCGATTGGAAGAGACCCTAGAAAAGATGCCGGGACAGATTGGATAAGATGTCGAGTTCTCCCAATTGCAGAAACTGAGCTCAGTTGCAGGCCACGATGTGGGAACTGGTATTCTACTGCAGAGATGGAGATGGGCAGCCTAGAGGGGTCGGAACCTTAATAGTGCAAAGATATCGATGCACGAACCTTGCTCTATGATGACAATGATCGGTAGCAGCAGGATCCTACCCAAGAGAGGAACGACACACTCCCTGAAATCTTTGTGATGAGTTGAAAGAATCTCTGATTTTAGAAATCTCAAACCCTAGGGAACGTGGCTTTGATACCATATCACAAAGGCTCGAAAGAGGAGAAAAGGATTTCTCTATTAGTCGATATATTCCCCATTGGGGATGATCTCAATGTATATACAGAATACAAATTCGGCCTTATAAATCATGGGCCTGAACTATGTATGACTCAGGATATACAAAATACATAATGTGAATCATGGGCTTGAGTTCTGAACTGGGTCAGATTTCTCATATTTACAGATCTCTTGTCGTATGCTTGCATTGGTAATTTTAGATTTGTCGTATGCTTGCATTGGTAATTTTAAATGACGAGTTTTTGGTTCCATCTTCTAGAAAGTTTCCATGGTGTTCACTGGCATTGATTTGCCTAGAAATTTGAACTTCTAAATATTCATCTACTCACAACGTTTACTGATCAAATTAAAAAAACAAAAATCTACTCACAATGTTGCGCTACTCACTTTGAGACCATGCTTTTTCAACATAGGCATGGATGACACAATAGCAAGTATGTAGTCTTCCTAAACTCCTAACTTCAAAATAAACAAAGCATCATTCCTTCACCCGGAATATTGCATTGTTTCCCAAGACAAGAAAGTTGGCATGTGTAGTTCATTGATTACTCTCCATGGAACCAAATGCTAACTAATCTCTGCCAAAGATCATAATATAGACTCAGCTTTGAGACTCGACTCCGGGAATGAATGAAATAGTGTAACCAATCATATGATAAAAACAATCTACAAACATGACTACAGTTTAGGGGTTGTCTGATGATCATTGTCAATGTCTTCTTTCTTTTTCCTATTCTTCTTTTCGTCGGGTATGTCTTTGTTTCTTTTATCCATAAAGCAACGTTTTTTTCACTTTTGGGTTTCAAAATTGGATATCTCCTTCATGAACATTCTCTAGTCTATCCAATCAAAACTGGACAGCACTCAAATGCTCCCTTTTCTGTAAAACTTATGTGCAGTGACGAAAAAGGAATGGGATGCAAATAAAAGTTTTATGTTTGTTTCTGGTTTAGGGAATTTAACAACTCAAGAAACAGCATTGGGTTTGCAGGAGAACATTTGTAATTGTATTTATGAGGCCACTTGCAGTTTAATTTCTCTAGGTTAGTATTCAAAAACAGATTTGATGCAGAAGATGAGGTCTCGAACGAGCATAATTTCAAGATTGAATGGTTACTCCACTACGAATGTCAGATTTTAAATGTCCGGCATTCAAGTTTGATGTCTCCTTGGTGTGCAAAAACTTAGGCACTGTAAGAGGATTATATCCTGGAAACAGGCCATCCAACAAGTCCACCTATTAAAGTGGGAAAATCATTTTTCTTTAATACAACCTTAAGTTGTGTGTCCTGTTGTCAGCTTTGCTTTCAATATCCATTTCCAGATGCACATTTTTTGTAATTTTTCTCTGAAGTTCAAAGGCATCAAACTTCATTGTCACGAGGACAAGACAAACTAGCTAGATAGGGGTAAGTTTTAAAGAACAATCAAAGTGGAATACTGGTTATGCATGTTATGATTATCAACCATATCAAGGAATGATCAATGATGTCCAAAAGACTAAACAGAAGTACAGAAAAACCAAGCTACGATGAAGAAAAATGTAGCATTAGAGCTTCAATGACATATCTAGAGAAATATGTGCTAAATGGCTGGAACTAGGTTGATTGTTTAGCCAAATTGTTCAACCAAAAATTGAGTACAAGAAGAAAGCTTGATGAATGGAGAAAAGCAAAATAGACCCTTTCTATAAATAAAAAAGACTTTTTGAACCGTGCCAACTCCTTGGCTGTATGATGACATTGTGTGAATTGGGTAACAAAGCATCATCATCTACAAGAACAAACACTTCATAGAACCATTTCAGCCTCAGGTTTATGCTCTCCTTTAGGCTTATCACTGCAATTCTATATCCATCATCTTCTTCCTCCTTTTGATGCACCTGTTTTTAGGCCACCAAGCTGGCCAGTATCTATCATAGTTCTAAAACTTGTTTTGTCTGCACAAATCAGGGTAAGCCCACTCAACTGAATATATCAGAGTTGGGGCTATAGTTAGGAAAATCTGATGGAATATGAATAAGTATTTAGTGGGACTCAACCAAGCTACTCGATTTGTTGACTACTCCAGTTGAGAAGTCTCCGAACTTACAGTGGTTACTGTCCTACATTTTGCTCACCCTGTACTATGTACTGCTTATGTACACATTATATTGTATCTAATAACATAGAGCTTTAGTTACCAAACAAATCTCTATTTTGCACTGCTAAACCAGATATTAGTACAAACCTTTCCATGTCAAGCTTTCTAAAATTTAGCCTAGATTAATAATTCGGTTAACATGTATTTAAGATCTTCCATTTGCAATTTAACATATCACAATAGAAAATCTTTTCTACAAATAACGCGATCAATGTCATGAATTTGATTCTTCTTCTGAACCGTTGGGAATTCTTTCGATAAATTTTTCTCTAATATAAACAAATCCCATATCAAAATTCAAATATCAAAAACCTGAAATTTGACATTTGTAAAGAAAACTAACTTTTTGCATGTTCCTCCGAAATCGGTGATAAAATGTGGTTACCTAACAGTCCATGAAACTACATCTGAACTAAAAGAAGAGGGATGGACTCTTCTTGTTCGGATCCGAGGTTGGCAGTGTCAACTCAGAGGATCATTGCAGAAACTCATAAACTAAATGGGTCACGGCAAAAGCCTGAAAAGTCTCAGAGGTCCTTTTCAGTTACTAAAAACACCACAAGTCATTTTTACAGATAGCCAAATCACAGGAGGCATTCACAAATACCTCTAAGAGAGTCCTCTCTTAAAAAGGCCCTCTCCCTAGAGAGTATTGAATCTTGTTCGCTAGGAAGCACGGACACCTCTCCGGGGCCGGGGTCGGACACTAACACGCCTAAACACGTGTCCGACACTCAAAAAATGGTGTAAAATGGTGTCCTGCTTATTTTTTTATATTTTATTTCCCGGATACGCTAGGGACGCGATGGCAGTTTTAGTGGGAGAAAAGTATTAAAATTATAAAAAAGAAAAGAGAAAGGGGTGTTTGTAAAACAATATCTTTTAGTTGGAAGAAAAAAAAAGGAAGATAAGGCAGAGGCTAGGCCATTCTTGCATCATGTTGCGAGAGGAATTGGAGTACTTACTCCTTTGTGCACTCCGTGAGTAGGAACAAGATGACGCCAAAACGTGCTAAAGATTGGGTTTTTATTCATAGCAATCTACGTCTTTTATCAAGAAAAACCCCACAATATATGCAAGGTGAGACTAAGATGTGGGATATTGCAGGATATACACATGATTCCTTCGAGGATGTTGGGGTGCTTGAGGTTGCTAATCTCTCGCTTGATGAGCCAAAGTTGGAGACCGTGGTCTTTACAGATGATGTTGATCATGATCAAATTGATGGTGATGATGAGGCAATTGAAGTTGCATCAATTGAGTAAACTTTAGATGGAAATTGACTTCTTTTTTGCTTTTTGTATTTTTGGAATGGAGGGGAAATTGATGGTCCTCCCTTTCCTTTGTATGGATTTTATGGAACTATGGATATTTCATATTTAATGATTATGAATTATGTTTCAGTTTTGTATTGCTATTTGATAATTTGCTATGTTTGTTAGTTGGTACGCTGGTACACTGGTACTTGAATTTTTATTTATTTGATTGCTAAATTGATTACAAAGTTAAAATGATATTATCTTTTAGTATATGATTAGATATATTATTATTATTATTAAATATTAACGTGTCCGTGTCCTACTTTTTTGAGAAATGCCGTGTCGGCGTATCCACATCATGTTGTGTCGTGTCCGTGCTTCTTTGCTTGTTCACAACCCATGTGGACTAAATAACAAGTTAATTGAATCAATCTTACAACATACCACACATTACACCAATCATAAGAAAAAAAATGCCACATATTACACCTGCTAAAGTAGGAACAGGGAATTAAGCCAACAAAAAAAAAAAAAAGTAGGAACAGGGAAAACATACAACTAGAATGTGAAACAAGAGGTGTCCTCTGGAAATTGGTAAGAAGATGATAAAATGCCCATAGAATATAAGAAAGCAAAGTCAACATGGATTCCCTATTTTTTAATGCTAACTGATTAAACATGGATTCCCTATTTTTTAATGCTAACTGGTTCTTCTTCCAGTGTTCTTCCCCTTCTAGTCTTCTTTCTTTCTTCCCCCTGCCACTGAGTCAACAGCTCTTCATGCTTGCAACTATTGAACTACTCAGCTGTACGTTGACAGCCGACTGTAAAAACTGGACCAAACAGCTCCTGTAAAGAACATCTTAGTTCGTCTGGTCCTCCCCTCTTCGTCAGAAAATATATAGGCAGATATGAAGGGATCTGAAGTTGTTCCATGAAATCTGGAGACTCCACCAGTCAGATCTAATGAGATCCATCTCGATTTTCTCAGATCCAGTGCAAAATTGGAGCCATTCTAAGATTTGAAGTTGCCTGAGGAACTGGATCTCATTGTCCGGACCAAAAGCAGTAACCTATTGGGTTTCCATTGTGCTGTATGAGCACATTCAGCTGCAATCAGATCTCACATTTGCCGATGGAATATGGTAAGCATTTTGAGCTGCTGCTTGGTGAAGCTTTTTAAGCATCCAATTGTTCGGTGATTTCTTGGAGTCAAATTTCATGGGTCTACCAAAGAACCCCCTGGAAGCAGATAATGCCAATGAAATAGTTTCCTTTTGAGTTTTGAAACAAAAGAATTCCCTTTTTTCTGTTCCCCAGAAAGTGTCAGCACGTGTCTGCATTGTTCACATCTCAGGTCCCAATGAATCCAAATTATGGCCTAAATCTTCTTGGTGTGTGGGCCCCCATGACCCACACGATGACCATGTCTGAGACTCATTCTGCATACAAGAATCATTCATCTTGTAGTAATGACAAGTGACGAGAAAAACTCAACCATTACGCTAAAATTATATGACGAGGTTGCAATGGAAGCACTGCTTCCCCGAATGCCTCGCAACCAATCGTTGGAAGAAAGCTATAAAGAGGATCCTCCCCGCTAGTGGAACATATGCATATGAAACATCTGGGAACAAAGAAAACCACAGTTTGGTATACTTGGGATCATCCGGTGATCATCAGCTTAGCCACCTTCTCACTCCATTGCAGCAATGAATTTCAGTCACCATTTTCAAAAAAAAAAAAATCCTTTGCTAAATTTTTTCTTCAAATCTATCAAATTCATTCCTTGGATGCTCTCACTCCCAAAACAGATATAGGTGTCATTCCAACCCACTGCCACAACCCGAAACATATATATACGCACATATATATAGGAGCCTGCTCCTGTATATCCTTATGGCCATACCAACTGTTGGGCCCACTCGGGACCCCATAAATTTTGGGACAGGGAGGGCTCAAAAAATCCAAATGGGACAACCCCCAGATATCAAATTTGAAGTTAATATGATGCCCCTAACCTCCATATGTGGCCCACAAATTTAATGGCCGTATGCATACTTAAAAATTTGACCTCTGATCCAACAGTCCAGTCCATTTGGATAAGTGCAAACCCATGGGATTGGCGACTATCAGGGTGTGGGTGTATGGTCCATTTAGATGTGTCATAAGGCAGTTAACACGTTGTGAAGAGCACCAAGTAGGTGATACAATTTCCTATGATTACACCACCACCAAACTCTCAAACACGTATAGACAAAGATTTTTGAATTATCCACATTAGGTACCATTTAAAAATATATCTCCACGTCATTTCTGGTTCTACTGTAACAAAAGATTCCAATTTTATTAATTTACTTATGATATTAACTATGGACAAAGCTTTTACATAAGTATTCTCCACATCACCATCGTACAACTGAATTGCCCACCACTACAAGTAATGAAGAAATAACAAACAAAAATCAAATATAAAGAACAGAGACTAACCTTCAAATGGGACTATCAAAACCTGATCCACATCTATTGGAAGCAACAATCTGCCGATGCTTAGAACTTTGTAAGGAAGTATCTCTCTATGAGCAACAACCATGACTTTTGGTTGCAGCAAATTCATGTTTCTGCCTCAAAATGTTTCTCCTTGCAATTGTAGATGCTTCTTCCAATAGGCTTGGAACACCCAGAATCTGTACAAAAGAGCATATTTTCAGTTCCAGCTACAGTCACCCAATGTCATCCAAAGATCAGGAACAACTACAAGGAACAATACCACAAGTTGTGGTACAGGTGCACAAATTTGCATTGTAAGGCTAACTAAACATAGAAAACCCCTTTGGGAATTGCAAAGCCAGATTATACCTTAAAATCAGTGAGCTATCCACATTTAGAGTGAAAAATGTGAGAAAAGATTACTCTAATCGATGATTATCAATTTGGTGTGAGTGAATTCAGGCCAATAATAATGCAGCCAAACGCCTGATTTTACGATCAATGCTCTGCTTGACTAGAAGTGGAACCCTTCGATCAAAACTAAAATATTACACCATTAGGATAATCATTTTCACTGATTCACTGACTCAATGTTTAAGATTGACTGACAAAAAAAAGAATGTTGAAGATGGGTTGTAAGTAACCCTAGGCTTAATATCATGAAAAAAACTAATGACAAGACCATCTGACCACTGTAATATTTAGTTACGATGCATCCACAAAAGACCACACAAATTTATGTTGTGCATGTGCGCCAATGTACAGAGATATTCTTGGTAACAACTGACCTTCCTCACAAGGAGATATGTTGTATAACAATAATTATAGTAATTAGATGGAAACTACAATGGATATTCTTTTATAATTAGTACCTTCAAGATAAGGTCTTCAAAGCATTGCTGCACATTTTCTCTAGTTTTTGCACTACATTCAAGAAATAAAAATCCATGTTTTTGTGCAAGAGAAACCCCCTCTTCCCTTGTCACAACCCTTTCATTTTCCTGAAATATTCAAATCCAGGTCAGTTGGTTTCAATGAAATGAACAACCAAATTATTAGAAAAAATTAGACTGCACGAATGACACAATGACACTCATGAATAATATGCTTAGATGCAGGCCAGACCCACGGGTCGGCTAGCCCATTGGGCCCAGACCATAAGCCCAAAAGTTTCAGCAGATGGCCATTAAAAAGAACGACTCCAGATCGTGGCTGATTCCCAGAGATTATGCTTAGCCTATTTTAGCAATAGCTAAAATTTAGGAATTATTTACTAAGTGGGTTTTATTTGATCTAGAAGTAAATTTTGATTGGAATTGTTTCTAGATTAGGATTAGGACTCTAAACTCCATATAAAGGATTGTAATCGCTCTTATTTAGTAGTTCATTGATAATAAAATTTTCTCCCATGAGTTTTCTCTCGGCTGTGTCTGTGGTGTGAGACCAAGAATGGCGGATCTTTGATCCCTAAGCTTCAGCTTGAATATTAATCCCTGCCCACTCTTCTCCTACCTGTGTTGCATCATGCTTCCATTTACGGGATGAACATACATGAATAAAATTGAAAAGGGAATGACATTTTCCATAAGCAAAGATAAAATAATTTACGAGAAAATATGAAAAAAAAAAAAGAAAAACATAAAAGAACACAAAACTATAGAAAATCTAGGGCAAATGAATCCTTTATCTTCACAGAGTAATTCTAGGCAAAATAGGAAAAAATATTGGAGGATATATATATATATATAGAGAGAGAGAGAGAGACAAGGAGGAACTAAAGAAAGTACGATTTCTTGAACAGTATCTTCAAAACCAAACTAGATCGAAAGGCTGGGAATGGAATGCTTTGGTATGCATGAAAATTCCTGGTTTTAAAGCCAAACTCCATCCACCACGCTCAAATGGAAGGGAAATGAATAGGATATGATGGAGGCAGCCCCAGAGACACTCCACACTTTTGAGATTTCCAAATCCAATCCAAGGCTGTGTAAAAGAGTCAACCTTTATGTGAAGACCAATGGTAACACAAGAACCAGTGAGCAACAAATGGGGTACATGCATTAGTCACTTCATTGATAAGCAACAATTCTATCAAATAAGTTGAATTGCCTACAGCATGGAAGTTGCTTACATCAAAGAAACGCATGAAAAGTGTACACATGGGAAGTGAGGTTGGAGTTTCATCTTTTAATATGGGTTTAAGAGGGCTCCTACTTGGGAAACTTGCACATGGGATAATTATAAAAAAAAATGGGTTTAACAAAGTCGAGTAGAGGAATTTTATACTAGAATGTTCAAGTTATTGACTATAATAAACACATTAGCAGTTAAGTAATATCCCACGACATTAATTGCCAATGGATGCAGGCCAATCATTACAACAACAAAGGTATTGGAATCAAAATTTCCGCCTCGGGATACAGTTTTTACTTATTGTCAACAACTCTGTTGATCTACTTAGGTACAATAGCTTTGTATTTCTGAAATCATTTAAGCAAAACTAATCCAATAGCTGTTACGTCACATTGAGATAATTCAAAAGAGTATGCCAAATAGCCAAAAAAGAACTGAAGATGTAGTTTCAACAGCTGGCCCATTTTGCATTTAGCTACCTTTCAACCATACATGCAAATGCTTTTGCTTCTCAAAGACTCTGGAGCAGTTTCCTATTACTCATAAGTGGCACTTAGCCATTTAGCATAACAATGGAACCTACCTCTTGTTACCTGACTAATGGAATAAGAGCCTACTTCATTTAGGTTTTTACATTAAGTGCTTTCAAGCAAAAAGATGCCTCACACCTTAACCGTTAGTATTTTTAACACGTTCTTCCCACAGCCAATGAGCTTCCTTTTCAATGTTGTCTTACCTTAAAGCTGGCTATCATGGTAGTAGTAATGGAGTTTCTACTTGCTAGACTGTTTTCTGGTCATCGGTCTCTAGGTTGAGAATGCTTGCTAACTTGTATCCTGCCTACTAAAATGTTTGTCTATCCCAATGGATGGGCCAAAGGCCATTGCATATTCCTTCTGAAATTCACTCCATTGGCTGCTTCAAAGGTGTTTCTGAAGCTCTTTGAACTGATTTTGTCAGTGCAGTTGTCAACAGCAGCAGAACCAGCTCTTGTCAACATTTACTGTCTGTAGTTGGCATCGGCTTGAGTCTCTAGTCAAAAAGAGTCTTTCAAGGTCACCTTTACGGTTTCCCAACCACGACCAAGAAGAGGGTTATGATCCGGTCAATCACTAAATTCAGTTGACCGGCTAAACCGCCAAGTTAAATTGTTCATATTTTAAAAATTGTTAGAAATGCATATACTTTTTTTACAATAAAGATATAGAAATATATGAGCATCATCAAAGCCTTGGCCCGACTGTTTGTGACTTTGTGGTCATCCTTGGGAGTTCTACCTGAAATAGGAAAATGAAAATACATAGAAGTATATTTCATTTTTAAGAAATTTAGACATATTCCATTTGAATATGACAAAAAGTAACAAGAATAAAAGTAAACAAATTATAATATCGAACAAATAAACAAAATGAAGAACTATAAATAAGTTTCTTTTTCCACTTCCTACTTTCTAGTGAAATAGAAAAGTGAAGAATCAAAATACATATGTGATGGATCCCATGGGTTTTACACCGATCCAAATGGACCAGACCGTTGGATTGAAGTAAATTAAAATTGAATTTAACACTGTTTAATTTGAGGGGAACAGATCAAGGGGTTAGGGTGATGGAATTGAATTGAAATTCTCTATATGGTATGGTCCCATCTGGATCTTTCGGTCCCTGCACACTTCCAACTTCATTTTAAGGCTAGGATTTGGAGAACTGAAGCACCAAAAAAGGTACCTCCCTTGATGAGATGGTTCCCATATTTTGGCTTAGAGGTAGGTCTCAAGGAGACCTTAAACCACACACCACCCCCCTTCCCTTCTTCCCCCCACACCCCCACCACCCCACCCCCCCCCCCCCCGCCCCCCCACACCCCACAAAATACCGACCCAACACACACAAAAAAAAAAAAAAAAACACTATATCCTTTCCAATTGGTATACTTCCTGCTTGAACCCCCCAGGCAGGCCGTTCCATGCTTATGGTGCTCTCCAATTCCTAAAACAAACTCTATGTATGCAGGCAAACTGTCCAGAAACTGGTGCCCCCTTTTGTTTAATATAGGATCCCATAAACGACCAAATAAGCACTGCTACTTCGACACTGATCCAGATATCATCTGCCTTCGACTTTGTCACAATAAATTTTCACAAAATAGAGCCATTACACATTAAGAACCAAAAATCAAGGGTAAGGACTAAGGATCGTTCGATCAAATTGATATTACACATTCCCATAATCTAGGTCCAAGCCCATCCATTACCATGCATCATTTGATCCTCATGCATCCAGTTAGGAGCAAACAAGTGCATCTTTTGAGGGGAAAAGACTCGAGACATCTTCTCGCATGATATGTTTATGTGTACACCAGATTTATTGTCTAAAAGAAAGTTAAATGAAGTGCATTCTATATTTACAATCAAACACGCTAGAGTTTGACTGACGTCCAGAATTAAGTTACTGCTCATTTGGTATCTAACCTAAAACTGGGGTCCAAGACTGACCCACCAGACCAAAACCTAAGCTGAATCTGCCTAAACAGAGATGGATTCAAGCCAGATTCAGGTTCATTGGCAGCCCTGTCTATAAGTTACAATTTGTGGGGCACAAATTTGGTCCAATGCAATTAGGCGAACATGCTGAAACTGAAAGTAGTACCCAGCAAAGCAGCAACATAAATACATCTACTGTCACAATAGGTGAAAGACAAATGGTGGTTAAGAATTTACCTTATCGACTTTATTCCCAACAAGCATCTTGATACAATCCTTACTGGTGGAGTAAATCTGAACTTCTTTTGACCATGTATCCAACAAATTTGTATAGGTTTCTCGCCGTGTCACGTCATAGACTAAAATGAGAATACAATAACAAATTAGTTCAATTTTTAGTTTACTTCACTAAGTAAATGGATCTAACATTTAAGAATATGGAAAGAAACTTGGAAAAGATTCTATTAACAGTGCCTACACGGAACATTTGAATAAAGAGAAAACAGTATTAGTGACAGAAATAACCGAGTGTCCAAGAAAGTCAAGGTAGCATTCTGAACACTTTGATAATTCTGTACCCAGATGGTTGGATAACAAAAGCTTCAGAAAGTAAAATTTTATCACATCTTACAGAGGAAAAACAATGCTTACTAGAAGCACAAACGAGCATAAAAGTGTCTCTTCGTACGCTTTTTCTCTTTTAACCTTTAGTATATTGAGGGCATCTTCTGGGGGAAAACTTAGCTACAAGTAGACTGCAAATTATTAATATGCTGTCCAGCTCTGGAGCCCACTTAAAGCATGCCTATCAGTGAGAGGGAGGGTAGATGGAAAGGTCACCTCATCGATAAGGATCAGCCACAATCAGCTCCATCATATTATCCTTGCCCTTGAATGAACAGACTTAAAATTTAATGACATTTTAACCATTTATGTATTTGAAAGGGATAGGATTCGATTTTGAAATTGGAGTTCAATTCTGTAATCAATAGCAAAATTGGCTCCAATTTCGAAATTAATTTTGACCCGATTTTGAATTAGGAGAAATTTTAGGGATTTTAGATTTCACATTTGTTAAAAGGAAGGGGTAAGAATAACCGATTGCCACGAGCTTAGTGGTTCGACTTATAAGCCCAGGGATCTTAGGCGGCCATATCCAATGTGGGACTTGCGGAGACTCTCCGTTGAAAGCTCGTGGTTGACACGCTATACCATATGGTTAAGGGAGCCGCCCGGAGTTCTCATAGTACTGTAGCAAAATATTGTAGCGTTGATAGCTACTGCCGATTATTATTGCTTAAATAACATTTAAAACATACTAAACCCAAGAATTCCTACAAGTGAGGACACTGACTTAGTAGAAAAACAAATAGTTTAGGGTTCTAAACACGTCAAATAGAAAGAAAAGCCATATACACATGTAGAATTAGAAGCATGCTCACCTTTTATAAAAAAAAGGTGGCTTTAGCAATGTGAGGGAGGCTTAAGGACATTAACCAATGCTCTAATTATTACTTCTTGTCTTCTCCTTCTAGTTCTCTCTAGTGTTCTAGTTGATAGGAATGCTACAAAGAAATGAGAAATCATGTGAGTCTTCTCTAGTGGAGACATATATTTATAATTTAGGGCTACCTATCCACTTTCCTAATTCGAACTCTAGTAGGAAAGTCTTCTTTCTAATTTGTATTAGGAGTCCTTTGCAACAAGGTTGATTTTCTAATTCTTATAGTCCTCCTTCCTATTCTAAGTCAACTACCTCTTTCTAATTCATGGTCCTTTCTCATAATGAGCATACAATTCCTATTAAATCACTTCTCATTGACCCACTAATATCTCTCAATTCCCAAATTAGAAGTCCACCAATAAAGTAAAAATTATTTAATATGCAAAGGTCCCACCAATAATTCTAAATGGCTTTATCCTATTATCTTAAAATCAATGGGCCCTACAAAGCCAAGGATCTATTTAAAAAAACCAATTTTATGCTACACAAAAGGGGTCCCACATACTTATATACATATATGTAAGAAAGCATCACTCCCCAAATAAAAGATATAATTATTCAAGACAAATCATATATCCAAAAAATAAAGGAAATTAAACATATAAAATATTAGGTAAAATACTAACCCATATAACAGGGTCAGGGGTATTACATATATATATTATATTTTTCTATTTCAAAATAATTTATACAAAAAATACCATATTTTTAACTATTATAAATTTTTAAAAGTTCATAGATTTTCTTATAGTATGAATTATATTGCCCATGCTAAGCACAGGCATGTTTTGCTAGTAGAATTTGTTGGGATTCAATCCAATGGTGAGTGAAGCTTCGATGAACGTAGAATTGGGCCGGGTGCCAGATCATGGGATGAAAAAAGTGAACAAAATTGTACTAATCAAAGGTAAGCAAGTGGCCCCATAAATCTGGACTGCACATGCAATTTGCTCATGAGAGAAAATCTTCCTCTTATGGGATCTTGCAATATTGTTAATAATAACTCTCCTTTCAAAAGGAAAATGATTCACTGCTCCAAATTAGTGTAACTAATAGTATTATGAGCATAGAAGAGGAGATTGAAGAACTAAATTTCTGTGAAAGTTGTATCTAGTAACGGAACGACCATCTTGTTTATATAGAGTTTAAGCCATTACAATCAGACCCTGACTGGGCTCATTAAGATTACAAACAATCCTCAATTAGTGGTAAATAATATCCTAGCCTATGGTTGGCTAATCCGTAATTAAGGAATTCCAGCTATACACAATCAATCAAACAAAAATCAAGTGCTCTCACACATGTTGCACTGCTACAAGCCCACTAAGTCAACCTTGCCTCTACACTCCCACTTAAATTGGTGTGATAGATGCTCATTACGACTCTTAATTATAGCTTTTCCAAAGAGATCAGACAGTAGATGTTTAGATGATACATGTGGAAGATGGATAGCTCCAGAGAAAGCATGCTAACGAATAAAGTGACAATCCACCTTAATATGCTTGGTCCATTCATGAAAAACTGGACTGGTTGCTATCTGTATGGCACCTATGTTATTTGCATAGAGTGGAGTAGGACCAATAAGAAAGACACCAAGTTCCCAAATAAGTCATCGATGCCAAAACACTTCGCTACTTGCAAAAGACATAGACGGTACTCAACTTCGGCAAATGATTTTGAAACAGTTGTTTGTTTCTTGCTCATTCAGAAAATCAATGAGGTACGAAGAAATATACTCCGCCCGATGCTCGATCTTCTTGTGTCTGGACAACTAGCCCAATCTGGATCCAAATAGGCACTAAGAGACAAGGAAGAGGTGGATGGATAAAAGAGTCCCCAATCAAGAGTGCCCAAAGTATGGCAAAGGATATGATGAACCGTTGTTAGATGCGATTTATGAGGATCATTCACAAACTGAATAACAATCTGAACCGCATGGGGAATATTAGGACGTGTCATAGTGGATATACATGCTCCCAACAAGTCGCCGATGTAGTGTAGGATAAGACAAAGGGATGCCATCCTGCTTTCAAAATTTCGCATTGAGTTCCAAGGGGGTTTCCGTGATCTTAGAATCAGCAAGTAATGTCATAGAGAGCAAGTCCTCAGCATACTTCTCTTGGTGAAAGTGAATGCCAACTTTGGTTCGAGAAATTTCCAGACCAAGGAAGTATGCCAAGGTACCCAAAATCTTTCGTCTTAAAGGTGCTCATAAGATGTCTCTTGAGGTCTTTTATGCCAACTGCATCATAACCACTGATGATCATGTCATCAACATAAATGAGTAAGATGGTTGGAACAACCTTTGATGTCTTGACAAATAAACAAAGAGCTACTTATCGAACTCGGTAGAACTTTGCTTGAAGAATGGCACCTGTGAATTTATAAAACTATGCATGTTGTACTTGTTTAAGACCATAGAGAGATTTTCGTAGACGGCAAACATGAGTTAGGGGGTATGCATAACCTGGAGTAAGTTGCAAGTAGATAGTATCCTGCAAGTCACCATGAAGGAATGCATTCTTGACGTCCATTTGCCACATGGGCCAATTGCAAGCAGCTGCAACTACAAGGAGAGTTCATTTTGGCTATTGGAGCAAAGGTCTCTTCATAATCAATTTCATATTCTTGTTTATAACATTGAGCAACATGATGGGCTTTATATCGGTCCAAGCTTCTGTCGAATTCGACTTAAATAGAGTAAACTCATTTACTTCCAATAATCAGTGCTGATGCAAGTTTTGGAACAAGATCCCATGTATGAAACGTCTTAAGAGCCCGTAGCTCTTCTATCATAGCATTTTACCAACATGGAGCTTGAACTATTTGTGAATAAGATGAGGGGGAAGAAATGGAATCTAGAGTGGTAAAAAGCACAGGAAACCCATAGGGATCAGGAGGTTTAGAAAGGTGAGTAAAACATCTTACAAGTGGAGGGTTAGGAGGATCATTGCCATTTAACAGAGGATGTAGGGAAAGGATCCAGCAATGGTGAGGGATCAAGAACAAAAGCAGCAATTGAGGCAGTCTTTGGTCGAATTTAATAATGGGAGGATATGAATTTTAGAACTGTGGAAGAAAAGACACGTGTAGGATAGAACTCAGAACGAAGTGAATAAAACAGAATGTTTTAAACAAATATTACATTGCGGGAAATACAAGTGCGGCGAGCTAGAGGACTATAGCACAAGAATTCTTTATGGTCATCACTCATAACTGCACACCAAGAAAACACATTTTGCAGACTGAGGTGATGGTTTTGTCCATTGAGGAGAAAACATCACAAAATAGAGACTGCCAAAAACATGCATATGAGAAACAAGAAGGTGCACAATAGGGAGAAATGTTATTTAATACATCAGTTAGGCAATCAATTAAATGAATAGCTATATGGTCCACTTCCCACCAAAAGGTAGGGGCACATAGGATTCCACAAGGAAGGCTCTAACAGTTTCTAGATCATGCATATTCTTTCTTTCAGCAATTCCATTTTGGAAGTATGTGGACATAATTTTTTTTTTTGGAGAATTCCTTTCTCAGATAAGAAATCAAAGAAATCTTAAGACATGCGCTCCCCCTCAATCAAAACGAAGAGCATTGAATTGAGTTTGTATCATAGCACAATACATTCAGAAAATGCAACACTTTAGATTTACAGTGAAGAAAATAAATCCAAGTATAACGAGAGTAATCATCAATAAATGTAACATTGTATTATAGCCCAGTCGACTCATTTTTTTTATTTTTTTTATAACCCCAGTTGACTCATATTAGGAGCAACTCCCCATACATCAGTGTGAATTAAATCAAAAGGAGCAAGAGCATGTGAATAGTGAATAGGAAAAGGCAAGACATGATTCTTATTCAGACAACAAGAAGCACATTTAGATTTCAAAAATGAAGAGCATATTTTTATTAAAAGTAGATCATAAATATCCACGTTTAAATAAAGACAATAATTTATCATTATTTAAATGACCCAGGCACCGATGCCAAATGGTCCACTATTTATTTATTAAACAGGTAGGAGAGGCAAAGAGGAATCCATGTCCGAAATCCTACAGAAAAAGCCACCCATGCTTACTCCCCATCCCAATCACCTTGCTAGTTCACCGATCCTATGTGACACAAACAAAAGAAGAAAATTGTATTGAATAGCCATTATCTACTAACTGACCAACAAAAATCAGATTTGCAGACGGAGGTGGAACAAAATGGACATTGGATAAGGTGAAGGGTTGGTTATGGGTATTATTTAGAGTTATGGTTCCTATTCCTACGATGGACAAACGTTGGCCATTGGCAGCAATAATTTGTTCATTGCCAGCATATGGTTGGGTTTTATGTAGACTACATTCCACAGAAGTGATATGGTTTAAAGCCCCAGACCATGAATAAGGTGAAATAGAAGTGGTGAAAGCATGTTGAGTATACTGACCAGTGATACCCATGGAAGCAAAGGCAAAAGCTAAAGAAGTAATGACCATATCCCGTATCTATTCTGAAGTAAGCATCACAGAACCTGAGGATGAGGAAGAGGATGCAGTCTCAGTATAGTGTGTTTGGACCTGAACAGCAGTCTGGCACTTATCATTCCTCCGCAACGGAGTTGCCTTTTACATTCATAAATAGTGTCTCATCTTCTTACTGTAATTGCAAAAGTTCTTCTATTTGCAATTGCAAGCCACATGTTTTTATGAGAGCCACATCTGAATTCTTTTTGGCCATAACACTGACCATTTTGGCCACGGGTACCAATGAGAGCTACATCTCCTGATTGAGGCAAGTGAGATGTCATAGAGGATTTTGGTTACTCAAAAATAAAGCATTGAGATTTAAGTCTAATGTCTTCTCGGAGTACGTCTTGAACAGAGGTATCTAAGTCAGGAGATAACTCTTTGTTCATCAGTGTCGCTCGAACTGACTCAAATTCTGGCCCTAAATTCATTAAAAACTGACTGAAAAGTGATTCTGTAAGCAAACTATTCAGGATCATGGAATTCATTCCATTCCATGATAATATTCTAGTACTGTTTTGTCCCCATTACCATACCTGGCCAGTTTAGCATCCAAATAAATTTTTCTGGCCTTAATTGTTTGCTGATATAGTTTATGCAAGTGGTTCCACATGTCTAAGGCATTAGAAAATGATTGTTGTTTTGGCTCCTTGCCATGGGCTTTGTAACTGTTCCATCAAGGTATCCAGCAAGTCCCTGGCCTTCCACAAAATGTTAGGTGGAAGGACCAGCCAATATAATGCTTCCCGTTTAATTTGATCGGAATAATATCCCCCTTTTCCACTTTTAAGAAGTAAGCAAACAGATTGCAATCATGGAGAAATGAAACCAAGTAAACAGTCTTCTAAATGGTACAAAATTCGATATTAAGTCAACAAATATAGCCAAAAAGATTGTAATCCACTAAATAACAATTGATAAGATGCTCTAATTTCAGGAGTCGATGCAAGATAGCAGTGGAGTAGTGAAAACAGGGAAGAGGAGAAAGAGAGAAAGGGGGGTGGTTTGGTTTTTGGATTCCTATATCAGAGAGTGACCCAACTCGGTGTGATTCAAAGTTGACTCGGACCCAATCGACTTTTAAAACCATGGCCTTAGCATATGCAAACATGAGGAAAGATGATCTGTAGGCAAAAGTAATCGTCAATCTGATGTGCACTATGATAACAAATGATGCATGTACAACAGCCATCTGAAGATACCATTCAAAAAGAAAAAAAGAAAAAAAAAAAAACAGCCATCTGAAGATGTCAAGGATTTGTCATGAACCAACTGACAATGTAAATGGCATATGATATATCAAGTTGCAGTCATGGTTGGATAAATAAGACTAGCAACTAATCTTCAAGAGAAAAGTAATAACCAAATTGTGGATGTCCATCATTTTGACATTTAGCACTAAGTTCCATCAGAGTGTCAACCAGCTTGCAATAATGAAGATTAGCCAAAATAAAATAAAATTTCCCATAGGAAATGAACAAATTCATTCATGAAAAGCCATACCAAGAATAATCCCTTGTGCACCTCTATAGTAAGAGCTTGTTAATGTTCTAAATCTCTCCTGTCCAGCTGCAAGATTGACAATACAAGCCACAAAAACATATCAGGTTCATATGCGAATATTAAGAAACGAGATTAATATATATATATAGGCTTTATTAGTCATAAAGCATATCAAAGGCTCATGCGCTAACTCTGAGAATAAAGCATAAATTTCCAATCAGAAAATTTACCAGTGTCCCAAATTGTTAGCTTCAATCTCTTCCCACCAATTGTGAGCAGCTTGATCTTAAAATCCACTCCTAGAGGGTAGTATCATAAGCAAAATAAATGACTAGGTAAGGAATATAATCTTCCACAGAAAAGAAAACTGTTGGCATGATAAAGAACAACTCTTAAAGTTGAACTAAAAATTATGAAAAGACTGTCTAAAGAATCTTCATTAAGTATGGTTAATACATCAATGTTCTCTTAATAGTCAAGCAAGATGCTATATGAATCAAGGATGAGTATAATCAAAGCTTATTATAACATGAAGTTAAATAATACAGATGTGACGCCCAACAAATGACATCTGGAAGCAACAGCTTCCAAGCAGCAACAAAACTGGCTACTTAGTAGGTGTGAATCGTATCCATCTTTTGTGCCACAGAAGTGAAGTAGAAATCTTACCAAAGACTTGAGAATCTTTTCTATGGTGACAATTTCCTATTCCCTAATAAATGGCAGTTATCGAATACTTCTAAAGAGTGATCATGCGATGCCACTATTCAAACTATCCATACAAAGAAATCATTGGCTCCGCCCCAAATATGAAATAAATGTGCATCTGCTGTACAGGAAAACAGACAGGACGTGATGGCCAATAACAAATCTCCATAAATGAAACTGAAGTTTTTTTTCTTTTCTTTCACTCTTTACCTTATTTCCACTGTTTTCAAAATGGGAATGTAACTAAAGAGTGTCATCAAAGACATGAATGCACCGTCCAATCATCAGATTAAAGCCAATACATAATTTTATTCTTTTTAAAAATTGTGTGAGGTAATATGTCAACCATTTCTAATTTTCTATGACTAAAATCCAGTTTTCCAGAACTGAACAAAGCATATGAGTTGCAAAATTTGAGGGGGGATAAAATATAACTTTAAATCCAATCAATCTTACTAGAATTTCTAAAATGATCACTGCGTTAGTGTGTTCTAGATGTGTTTATGGAAATGTGTTGGAAGTGCATATAAAAGGGTAATGTGTAGAAGTATCTCAAAAAGAATGAAAGAAGTGTCGTTTAGTGTTCATTGGTCAAATATCTAAGAAAAATGCAGAAACGCTTGAATCTAGGTACATGACGGCCAAAATGAGATCTCATGAAAGCCTTGTTACTAAATCCAAAGTGAAACATCCTTTAGGGCCTGTTTGTTAGTATCATAATGCATAGGAATTGATTGCATATAATATATACCATAACTGGTTAAAAATGAAGATCAAATGTGAATTTTAAAAATGTGCACCAAATAACCTCTTTTTAGGGAAATAGAATCAAAAGAAGATCGGAAATAAACTACCCAAGTGATGATAGCTCTGTAATAGAATGGGGAAATGGCCAAACCCATGAGGTCAAAGTTCAAACTAGTCTTGTTATGATTGTAGCACAATCCAGCATTTCTAGGCCAGGTGGATGGTGGATAGTTAAAATATAAACCACCCATGCCCTATGCTATGTCCTCTCTATCCAACATCCCAGGCACACAACCGAAGTGGGGCCCAGAAAATGACTGATCCTTACCATTCAAAGAATGGGGGAAAAACATGGCTCGTAGCCTGGTCCTATGATTGCAGTACGAACCAGTTAGACTTGGATTTTCTTCTTTTTTCTCTCTTTTTCCCTTGAGACCCACTAGACGCTTCCCTTGAGTGGAAGGAGTGGAACCCACAGCGGAGCCACCAATTAAAATCAGAGCCGCTCAAATTTTACTTTTAAATTAGTTGGTCCCACCATAAGATTGTGCATATCACTATAACATAATGAACACAATCTTATACATTATTAATTATATTCATTAATCGCGCTATCAATGTTACACTCAATCTTGCTATGAGACCAACTCACTTTGGAGTAACATTTGACAATATCTCATAAACAGGACGGATTTTCAGTTTAAGCAGCTCAGATTTCCACTCCTTCCACACACGGAACCGCGTGGGAGATCAATCAGGAGATACACACTCAAAGGGGAGAACAGGGAGGATTGACAGATTTCAATCTCGGAAATTTGTAAGTCAAAATCGTTTGAAATTGTTGCAATCAAAGGACCAAAACCCTTATTTAAAGGGCATCAAAGTTCAATGGCTTCATCCAATTCACATTTCTTGTGATTAAACCCAACAGTCCACAATGCCCATATCACTGCCAAATTGCAATCAGCACTAATTCACATGGATACTATTAGTGGGCCCCACACCAAAAATCACAAAAAGGGGGCCATTAGTTATGCTTGGCATCACCAAAGAATCCCTCTTTTCAATTACCATACTCTTTCTACAATGGTCCGAAACATCTAGCTTCTTTTACCAGATCAAAATGAAAAAATACAAGAAAATCAAATTCCAGGAAATGTATACATATCATACCAATAGTGGGTGACTGCTGCGCATTGCCGTCGGATATGAAACTAACAAGCAAGCTGCTTTTCCCCACCCCAGAATCCCCAACGACCAAAATCTTGAAAGAAAAGTCCCATCTCTTGTTTCCAAGCCCCATCTCCTCCTCTTCTTCTTATTCTTATTATTATTCTTACTTGAGATATCCAAAATAAAGGTAAGAGAATAATCAGAAGCATGTGGAAAATGAGAAAACATGGATTTGATTTTCCATCTTTTGGAGGTGGGATTTGGAGAGAGAGTTTTGTGTGGAAAGAAGAAGGTGTTTGGATCTGCATTTGGTGGTGGAAGGTAATACTACTACTTGTGGTGGGGTTGGAGACAAATGGGCGTTTTCAGGAAGCCGGATTTTGTCTCTAATCGCTGGCTGTTTTCGTCTAAATGAATGAAACCGCACGAAGCTCGAGGTGTTTGTTTTTCAGAGAATACAATATAAGAAGAAAAAGGCTCCAAGTCGCTTTCTTCTCGAGGATTCCGCCTATAGATGGAAACGGGTACCCGAATACTGGAAGCTGTCAAATAAATAAGCGTTTTCAATTTGTGGAGCCCACTCAAGTGGATTTCTTTCAATGGGACAGATGCGAAGGTCTGAAATATTTTATCTCTATCAAATTATTCTAGCTCTTGATTTAACCGTCTGTAGGTATTTTTTGAATTTAATTCAATGATGAGTGAAGATTTAATCATTATTAAATAGGGCATGATGGCAGATTATCAGATGACCGGAGTATCAAGGGACTCCATCAATTGAATTGGGCCCAATGGGCTCCATAAAAATTGAACTGCACATGAAAATCTTCCCTACAAAACATCTGGAAATTGAGTTTAAGCTACAATCCTACTATTGGTACAAAGTCATCATGCCCACTATTAGTCTATTGCTATTAGCTACGACTCTGTGTCATTTGAGTTCTTTTGATGTGCCTGCGAGACAGCATCACGTATATGTAGTTCTCGGATATGTGATCGCTAAATAGCACCCGCTGCTCGATTCATATCACGCAAGCAGAGTAATGCCTGCCAAAGTTGAATTCCATATAACAGGTTCCGGATCTATTTCCATAATGTCATGAGAGACCATGAGAGGTATGGGTCGGATTGGAATGTTGTGATGGCCATAATGTGATCCTCTACCATAATCAGATGCCCCATGACAAAGTGTTTCACCAATTTTCACTTATTGAAATGTCCTAGCATGTCAAAGGGCTTTTGATCGACCTAAGCCTTGTCTGCATAGGGTAAGGGCTTACCCTGGCGCAGCCCTTGGCAACTTTGCTGGTAAAGACCTCTTTGTATGTGGATCTACTTTTTTGTAAAACCACAAAAATAGAATAAATTAAATGTGAAGTTCCAATGTAACACAGACATTAGTAGCATGAAGATTTTGCACATCACCGAAGCTTCTTTTTTTTTTTTTGGGTATGAGCGAATGATTAACTATCTGCCTCCACCCCTGTATTAAAGAGAGAGCAAAATTCTGGTGTACAAAAAGCATTGAAAATTTGGGGTGCATTTCCTCTAGAGAGGAGCAGATCCTTGCATGTTGCACAAATAAGTGCATTATAAAGTAATGATTTTCGTATAGCTTAATGCACAGGATATTGTAAGGAAATTCATTGTTGGCAAATTCATTGGAATATGGACAAAACAGGGAATTCATGAATTCATTTATAGAAGGATTGTCTCGATCAAAGATTTGAAGAAAACCCAGAAAATATCCTAGGCGCTTGAGCACCTGGTTACACCAACTTGAGCGCACCCCAGGCAGAAATTCACACGCTCAGGTTGTCGTTTTTCGCGCTCAAGCCTAATGAATGGATTGCGCTAAAGTCCAAAATAGAGGATCATGAGCTCAAGCGGACCTGAACATGCGCTTGAGTGTCTGATGCGGGACTTTAGAGTTTTAATTGGAAACCTCTCCTAATTCGTCTCTCACTCCTTCCAAGATTCTTATGGCTTGCAACCCACGAACCAAGGGTTATTTAAAAGCATTCTTTTTCAAACCTAGGGTACCTCTCTCCCATTCTAAACCCTAGAATCCTTTGAGAGATCCATCATCATCTCAAAAGCATCCTTTATTGCACTGCTAAAGCTCCAAGCATTGCCAATTCTTCTCATCTACTATCTTGCGGTAGATTAACCTTGAAGAGGCATTCAAGGTGGTTGGATCAAGGATGGTGAAGGTGTACGGTGAGTCATCACCAAGATCATCACTGTCCTTAGGTTGAGTTGCAACTGGGGAAGGATCTATCAGTACTTCTTGTAACTATCATAAACATAGTGCTTGGTTTCTTAGTTCGGGTGATAGGTCTCGTGGTTTTTCCCGAATAGAGTTTTTCAAGTAAAAAAAAATCATGTGTCTCCTTCTCTTGTGGTTGATTTCTTTATATTGGCTTAGGTTAATTAATTAGGCTTAATTCAAATCTAAAATAGAAACTGAATTGAGACATTAACCCTTATTAGGTTTTAAATGCGTTCTTCGCTTGTATCAGAGTCGTTGTGTGATCGAGTTATCAGTTTTCTCTTATAGAGTTAAATAGGGAAAGAACATTGACTATAAAGCCCCCTTTGGTGGATGAAACCAATTATGCTTACCGGAAGGTAAGGATGAATGCTTTCGTTAGGGCTATAGATGATGAGGTATGGGATGTTGTTGAAGAAGGTTATACCAGACCTACAATTCTTGCATATTAGCAGACAATTCTTAAACCTAAAGCCCAGTGAACTCAAGAGAAAAAAAAAAGTGCTTTTAATTGTAACAAGATGGTACTTAATGCCATATTCAATGGCATTACTGCCATAGAGTTCCGCAGGATCTCTACATGTAGTTCGGCTAAGGTAGCAGGGGACATCCTGCAAATAGTTCATGAATGAGGGCATAGATATTGTTAAGCAGACAAAGCTCCAAAACTTAACCACTGCTTTTGAGACCTTGAGAATGAAAGATTCATAAACTTTTGATGAGCTTAGTGCAAAATTGAGTGACATTGTCAACTCTAGTTTTAACTTGAGAGAGCCAATTTCTAAAGTTAGAATTGTTAAGAAAATATTAAGGTCTCTAACCGAAAAGTTTCGCCCAAAAGTGGTGGCTATTGAGGAGTGTCAAAATCTAGACTCTCTTACGGTTGAAAAAATGGTTGGAATTTGCAAACCTTTGAAACCAACCATTGTTCAACCAAAAAGGATAAGGACATTGCTCTCATGTCCTCCAAACATGTTTTGGTTTGCACATGCATGCTTTTTTGGACTGATTTTATGATTATCTGGCATGTGATATACTTTGATTTGCTTGTTTTTTTAACTAAATCTCTTGGTACACTATTTAAGGTCTTTGAACATGTCTTTGAGTACACAACGACTCATTTGGACACTCACTTAGGGTTAATGTCACACTACGATTAATAGGATTCACAGTCTTAGTGGATTTGCTCTTTTTTCGAGCATCAATCTTGATTTTCTCCATCTTCCTATGCTCTCTTCTTAATATTTATTTAAAAAAGGGAAAAAAGAATATAGTAGATATTTTTATTTGACCCAAATCAAACTGTCCGTAGAGATTTCTCAGGGAGTATGTGCGAAAATGGATAATGACTAGGTTTGCTCCCTAGATCTTAACTTTGCTTATATCATATGAACTCAGAAATCTTTGTCTCGAAAAAGTGAGCTAGTGCAAAAGTTAATAACTAGGTATGCTCCCATGATTTTACCTTTTCTTATAGCATTCAAAATTGAAAATTCTTACACTTGCAAAAGTAAGTGAGATAATTTTGTATTGGGTCAATGATGGTTTTAAATTAGTATAAAAAAATGTGGCTTTAAGGGGGAGCTTCATATATCATTGATGATCGGGTTGACTATTTTTGAAAGGTGTGAGTCTTGCTTTGTACCTGATGAATATTGATTTCTGGCTAATAATTGACTTCTTCTCATTTTTTCCATTTGAGATTATCCCTCACATACAATTTACACACATGTCAAATTCATGAGAACTGTGTTGCATCAATTATTGGTCTTTTAAGATGTTGCAGATTATTGCGTTTGATCATCGAAAATTTTCATATTTTTTGCCTCACTAAAATTTTGTGTTTTGTATGATTTGAGGTTAGAATTCTCTGATAAAGGGGGAGTATAAACCTTGTCAATTATGTACAAAAAGGGGGAGTAGTATGAGTATAAGTTTGATTTGTTGATTTCATTTCAATCTTATGATGATTTCATTTCAATTTCATGATATTGAACTTGATCTGTTGTCAAGTTTTTGTGAACAGGTTTTGCCGGGGATGCTGATTTTGAATTGAAGCAAAAAAAGGTTGAAAGGATTGGTTTATATTGTAATGAGTTCCGTATCAGGTTTGTCTAGGTAGAATTTTCATGGAATTTGAAGTTTTGTCTATGAATTTTCAAAGGGGGAGATTGTATGGAAATTGAGTGTTGGCAAATTCATTGGGATATGGCAAAATCGAAAACTCAAGATTGTATTTATAGATGGACTGCCCAGATCAAAGATTTGAAGAAAACCCAGAAAATAGACTGGGCGCTTGAGCGCCTGGTTACACCAGCTTGAGTGCACCCGAGGTAGAAATTCACGCGCTCAAGCCTAATGAATGGATTGCACTAAAGTCCAAAACAGAGGATCATGAGCTCGAGTGGACCTAAACATGCGCTTGAGCGCCCGATGCGGGACTTTAGAGTTTTAATTGGAAACCTCTCCAAATTCATCTCTCACTCCTTCCAAGAATCTTATGGGTTGCATCCCATGAACCAAGGGTTATTTAAAGGCATTCTCTTTCAAACCTATGGTACCTCTTTCCCATTCTAAACCTTAGAATCCTTTGAGAGATCCATCATCTTCTCCAAATTAAGCATCCTTTGTTGCAGTTCTAAACCTTCAAGCATTGCAAATTCTTCTCATTGACTATCTTGCAGTAGATTAACCTTGAAGAGGCGTTCAAGGTGGTTGGTTCAAGGATGGTGAAGGTGTACTGTGAGTCATCACCAAGAGCATCGCTGTCCTTAGGTTGAGTTGCAACTAGGGAAGGGTCTGTCAGTACTTCTTGTAACTTTCGTAAACATAGAGCTTGGTTTCCTTAGTTCGGGTGATAGGACTAGTGGTTTTTTCCGAATAGAGTTTTTCAAGTAAAAAAAAATCGTGTGTCTCCTTCTCTTGTGGTTGATTGCTTGATATTGGTTTAGGTTAATTAATTAGGCTTAATTCAAATCTAAAAGAGAAATTGATTTGAGACATTAACCCTTATTAGGGTTTAAGCTCGTTCTTCAGACTTTTCACAAGGTTGTTACCTTGTGTTTACATAAGAAAGTTTACATTTAATTGATTCAATCCATTTTTTTCCAAAACCTATATAAACTAATCTTCTTTTAAATAAAAGATAAAAATGAAAAACAAAGACATTGAATGTATTAGCTTGCAGACAAAATTAGGAGGAAAAGACAACTGCATCTTTAACGGATGGGTTGTCCTCCTCCTCCTCTTCTTGTTTTTTTAGGCTTACTTAACCGAGTGGCCAATGGGGCTATATAAACCTACCCACCTAGAAATTGACCTCTATGTAATATTGATAGAGCAGGAATACTTGGGCAAAAATAGAAAAATATTTCTAGAAATTGGGAAACAACTTGAAACAAACACTTTTCATTGTTAAATAGATTTATATTACATCACTTGCAACATATAATAAAATTCAAAATTTATTAAACGTTGTGAGATCAAGTGTTTAGATTAATTTTTTTTTATGGTAATGAAATATTTCATTCAAAGAAAGCAAAGGTACAAAGGACAAGAAATCAAAGAAAAAACAGGAAGAGAATGCCAGAAGAAATGCATCACCTCCAACCCCACTTACATAATCACACCCACCCAAGGAAGCAACCTATCAACCCCTTGCTCCGCTAACACATTTGCCATGGAGTTCACTCATCTAATCTCATGATGGAAGGAAACATCGATTCCAACTGATAACTCTCTAACTTCATTCAGGTGGAAATAAAACTTGCAAAGATTAGTCTCCCGTTTAAACACCCATGCGATCGCATTAGAGGAATCAATTTCCTTAATCAGTGTACCACCATATCTACTTGAAAACAAACGAATGCGTTCAATAATGGCTAGCACATCTGCTTCATTGGAATCGCACATACCCGCATATTTGGAAAACATAATTAACACCTCCCCCTTACAATTGTGAAGCACCCCTCCAATCCCGGGCGGACCCGGCTTACTCCTCGAAGCAGCATCCACATTAAACTTAAAGATCCCAAAAGGAGGGGGACACCAAGGGATTGTTCTCCTCTCCTTAAAAGGGTCACATCCCATGCAAGCACCCCAACTAGAAATAATATCGTTAAAGGTAAAATTAGAGAGCTCCTTTCTAACTAAAGTCCATTTTACACTCCTTTCGGTGATTTTGGATATCAAATTTGTTGTTGATGACCAAAAACCCCTAAAGATCCCATCATTCATTTCCTTCCAAATTGACAAATGGTATCATGCTCCATAAGATTCGGTCACACCCTATAAAGCACCCACCCAACCAAGACTTTGTCACATCCACAATACTCTTCGGGCAACACCATGCAAAACCACACCTGCCAAGAAAGTTGCTCCACATTTTGAAGGCCACCTCACATTGAAGAAAAACTTTATCTACGGACTCTTACCACTGTTGACACAAAAAATGTCACTTTGCCTCTTCACCATCAAAAGCTACATGGAGCCACATTCTACCACAAATAGGCAAATGTCACTTCAAACATCAGATCTTGTCAGAATCAAATAAAAACCGCAAGATCCTTCAAAACAACCAAAAAACTGGAACACATGAAGTTTTGGGCCATTTCAACATCATTTGGCCTAACTTCGCCCTTCCAGTAGCTGAGCAGGAGGTCACGGCGGCAGTGAAGCCAGAGACCCTGACACAAAACAGGGCACACAGTTGGTCTTAAAATGCCACTAGGAGGCTTTACATCAAATTCTAGGCCATTCGACCTTGTTTGGCCCAAAAAAGAAACAGCCGCAGCAAAGTGAGCTCTCCCGGCGGTGACAGTGTCAAAGACATCAAATCTTCAATCAGAGTCTATGGATGGTCTCAAAATACCTCCAAAAGGCTCCTTGTCAAGTTTCAAGTCAAACTGACAACGTTTGACCCTCCATCAATCCTCGAGCAGCAAAATCAAGCCTCTCGGCAGCGAGATCCACCAAGGCCATCATCATCAAACAAAGCACATGGGTGATCGCAACATGCTTCCAAACGGCTACACATCAAATTTCAGGTCATTCTGACAACATTTGACCCAACTTTGATGTTTGGAAACAAAATCAAGCCTCCCAGCAGCGGAGCTCCCTGGGACCATAACTTCCAAATTGGAGCTAATGGATCGTCTCAAAATGACTCCAATAGGCTCCCTGTCAAATTTCAGATTAATCGGACATCGGTTAACCATACATCAAAGCGCGACATCTTCCTTGCGGCAAAATCAAGTCTACTGGCGATGGGACGCCATACAGCTTCAAAACTCAAACAATAGCCCATGGATGGTCCTATCTACTGCTCAGGACGCTTCACCTCAAATTTCAGGTCATTCCGACATCGTTTGACCTAGTTTTGGCTTCTGACGGCAAATAAGCAACAAAGCCTTCGGCTTTTTCAGAAAATACGAAACTTTGTGCTCTAATTTGCACGGCTTTTCGTCAAGTTTTTTTCAGAGAAATCAGGCCAAATACATGAGAAACAATGTTAAGAAAAATACCGGAGAAAAAATAATAAGAAAAACCCCAAAAACGGCCGAAAACTAGCGACCAAAAGGGGAAAAATCCCCATAGTCGCCAGAGGTGACCATAGAAATCTGGGTCACCGGAATTTCGCCAAAAAACCCATTTTTCGGGTCCTTTTCGCGTTTCGAGATGATTGACCCCTGTGGTTTTCCAAAACTCTAATTGTTCGAGCATGAAATCCGTCGATCTTCGTCAACATCACAGATCCGCCGTTGAAATTATTGAATCATCATCGGACACTTCAAAATCGCCAATCGGCCAACCAAGAAAGCACACTTTCAGTCCGGCCGATCGAGAAATCGACAGGATAGATGTTACCGGCTCACTAGTACCAATCAATGTCTAAAGTTGCATTGACATTCGACATCAAACAACATGTGAATCCATCGGTGATCATCGCAAGAAGAATTCCAAAAGATGCGGCCCGCGACTCTTCAAGCGCCCTGGCAACCACTTAATGCAGTTAAATGACCTGTTTTATGACAAGTTAATGCGGTCATTAACTCATTATTTTGAACAGCCCAATCAGAAGCGAGGAAAAAGGAGTTACAAGTCCAAGCAATCATGACATTAAATCATGTAATTCCCCTCATCATGGAGTTTAAAGGAGATTAAATGTCCATTATTCTCCATCAACCAATAAAAAGCCAAGAAAAATGAGTTATAAAATCCTGAATTAAAAACATGTAACTCCTCCCATCAAGGAGCATTAATGCAATCAATGCCCATAAATTCTCTCAATGGCCACTAAAAGCCTATAAAAGGAGGGTCATTCCAAGAAGAACAGGTCCAGGAAAATTCAGAAAAATCCAGAACTTCTGCAACAGTTGCTACAACAGCCTCTCCTCCGTCAAAGAGACTCTGCAAAAAACACCACAAGGTGATTGAAGCCCCTTGTGTGTGGGGGGGGGGGGGGCGGGGGGGGCACCCCCAAGGTCCTCTCCTTCTATCCACATGGCCTAAATGTGACTCTTCAGCCCATCTACCTAGCTTTTTATTGGATATAGGACCTCCCCTTGGTCTTTATCCTCTGAAAATCTGAGGTCTAAGCCAAACCAAGTGAATCGGAGCATCCTCAGTTCTCATCTGAAGGATGATGGGGAAGTCCATATATGACTTGCGACTGTCAATTTGAACGAGTTCCCGCAATCTCCTGAGAAGTTAGAATTCATTTTCTTTCTTTTCATTATATTTTTTATTTTTCTAAAGAGACAAAAAAAAAAATCACAACTCTTGTCTTTACATTTTGATGAGATTTGTAAATTGCCTTTTACAGCAAAATCATCTTTCACGGCAAAAAATCGCCTTTTACAGCAAAATTGCCTTTCACGGCAAACAAACAAAAAAATCGCCTCTTACGGCATTAAAAAAAAACATGTCTCTTTTCTTAAATATATGTGCAATGAAAAATTAGAAAAAAGTTAATTTCCTTTTTTACTTGTGAAAGTGGATCTCCGGACCACCACTTCTAAATTCCAAGTAAAATAGAAAATCTGGCATACCAATACACAAAAATGTTGATGCTCGCTTTTTCTCCGTCAACCCCCGGTAGCCCCGGGACAGAGGAAGAGAGAAGCTAGGTCCATTAACCACACATCACACAAGTATTGGAAAAATTGTTAGACATCAGCCTCTACTTATTTGATTATCATCTGTGGAGACTTTTCCTACAACTGCCAACCAACAAAAAGCCTTAACCCGAAAAGGAGTCAAACCCAACCACATAGGGAAGAAGTGGCCTTATGTGAATGAGTTTCCTCCAAAACCAAGTAGAAATCTTTAGCGGAGAACTCCCCGTAAGTTAAAGGCTTCCAAACCCAAGAGTCCTAAGAATCCCTGGAAAAAAAAGGTGTTAACAAGAATACTCAAGAACTTCTCATACTGAACCGCTTCCAATGGCTGGAGAGTCCTCCTAAAAGACACCCCTCACACTATGCACTCATTCATCACCTCAATGCAATCATTTGCGGATGATATCACTAATCTAAAATGCATTGGAAACAAGCCGCACAAGGGTCATATCCCCACCCAATCATCCAACTAGAACCTAACTGCTCGACCACCCCCCAACCATAAAAACCCATCTCCCTGTACAAAGTTTCCCCCCTTACATCAGAATCATCCCCAATCTACGGTAACTATGCCCATGCTTAAGCCACCAAGTGTTTAGATTGTTGGACGTAGGTCTTGATTTATGATGCTTTGACCTCTCCAATCGCTCCTTTAATAACCTTATCATACTTGGCTTTCAACGGGTTTAATTTCACCAATTATGAGCTATTTATGAATGAACCACCCCCTTGATATGGACTTAATTACATGAATTCAAAGTAAACATAATGAAAGATAATAACATGTATGTTATATATTGAGTTGAAATTAGCATTAAAAGGCTAAGTGCTTTTAGAGGCAAAGGATTTGGTCATAAAAGACCGGTTTGATCCTTGAAAAGCTAAGTTTGTCAAAAGGATGTTTTGATCATTTTGGAGCGATTTGTGCCATAAGAGGTTGAGACGTGCCATAAGTGTCTATTTAGGTCATAAAAGACCGGTTAGTGCTATGTAAGACAATGAGGCATGAGAAGCTTACGTTGTGAAAGATCGAGTTATGAAGGTCGGCTTGACCCAGGTTGCCAAACTGGACTGAATTGAAATGTTGAAAAGGCATTCTTGCACCTCAAAGTGAATAGATTGAACCAGGTCCATCAATCAGTTAAACATGTCCATGGTCTACTATTTTCATGGCTTTTGGTTATGGTTCTTTTAGGAATCATTCCATTTGCAATCCCATCAAATATAAAATGTGATTAAGTCAAGCTTTAGGCCAATGGTTCGCAGTCTTAGGCAACACCTGGAGCCTTTAATTGATAGGATCTTATGGTGGTTGATGTGATTGGAGGGGTAAGTAGCTTTGCCATGCACCTTGTCATTTGATCGGATCAAATTAAATATTCTCTCCCATTCAGAGGTCTAATCCTTTTGTATTGAAACGCTGCCCAAATTTTAATTAAATCAGTTATGACCATAGATTTGATCACGTGTGACCGCCACCCATTTTACTTGGTCACCTTTTGCATAATTATCTGCATTGTAATTTTTGTAATTATTGTATTACTATTATTATGTGATGCACATTTTTATTCCTGGAGCCTTTAGTTGACAGGATCTCATGGTCGTCAATGTGATTAGAGGGGTGAGCAACTTTACCATGTACTCTATCCTATGATCAGATCAAACTCAATATTCTCTCCCATTCAGGGGTCCAATCGTTTTGTACTGAAACGCTGCCCAAATTTTCATTAAATTAGTTATGATCATAGATTTGATCATGTGTGGTCGTAACTTTTTACTTGGTCACCTTTTGCACAATTCTCTACATTTTAATTCTATTATTATTATATTATTATTATGTGATGCACATTTTTCTTGGTCTCTTAGTCTATCTAGAGATGGGTCCCTCATGGATTGGGGAAATTCAAATATTTTTTGGGTGCTAAGGAACTAATCGATTAGGCTTAATTTTAGTGTTAAGTATAGGATTAAGAACTAGACTCAGTTGATGAGTAATTCATTTGAAAATTATTCCTTATATCTATTTCTCCATTGTCATGCCTCATCTTAGTCAAAGTACGAGAAAACAATTACTCAATACTTATCTCCATCCCCCACTGGACTCTCCCTCTTGTTCCTTATAAAAAGGCCTTCACTCTCATGAGATCTCTCACCCTTGCGATCTTTTTCTCTCTCACGGCCCTCCTTTACCTAATGTACTTTCCATGCACCTCTGCCCTTTTGTCATTTTCTTTCCTCTTCACGCACCTCCGCCCATGTTACTTTTTTTTGCAATTTCTTTTTCATGTTTTGTTATTCTAGTTTCTCTCATCTATTTACCTCCCTACTTGTTTTATTCTATTTCTACTCCTTTTTCACTTCTTTGTTTCATGCATTTGTACCCTCAAGTTCTTTCTCCAGGACCGGCATCAGGCCAACAGTTCCAGTCACCATTATTGTCCCTCCACAACCAAGTCTACAACACATAGCCATCCTCAGACCCTGGCCATCTAATCCACACCAACCATGACCCATCTTCATCCTCATCCCCCACCTGCATATCAACCCACTTCCATCCAAACATAGCAGAACCCATCTCTGCCAAGCATTTGACAACATTCAACCTAGAATCTAGTTGAACCCATTTACTTAAGTCATCTTCTCACATTGTCCCTCCAACCAAATGACGCATATGCACAACCACTTTATTAGATCCCAGCCCCACCATGATTGCAGGGGCCATCCTCATCTTCTTTTTTAACACCATCACCTTCTCTTCTCATCAATGCACAATCACCAATAAAGAAGACGTGCAAGTGCTTGCACTTATAAGGGTCGGGCTATTATCACCACCATTATCATCCATTCTTAGGATTCATCTAAAGTTGAGCAAATCCAACCAGAGCATCTCCTCATCATATAGTGTTTGTTTTCCTTCCCCTGGGATGTATTGTATGAAAAGAATCCAACACATCTCTTTGTGTTATTTTAATGCGATTTTGCCCGTACAACTGCCCTTAAACCTGACATTTGCCCAAGAGCGGGTGAAGTTTAAATATTTTTTGTACAGCTACTCATATAATAATGGTGCGATATTGCACATCCGTACTATATCGCATAGAGCGATATGTGTGATATCGCATGGCCCTAGGATATGGCATGAACAGTTTTGTTGGAAATAATTAAACATTTGTAACAACTCGTGCGCACTATCCACATGATATTTTCCGCTTTTGCTTATGGGATTTCAACTCAATCTTGTCGCATGGTTTTGAAAGGCCTCATGTGGAGTTAAAGCCAGGTCACACACATATATACCTAGGATCAAGACATAGGTGTTTTCGATGTGGGACTTATGTACCACTACACACCCAGTCTTTTAGAGTTTCTCACGCCCTCTCTCTTTAGGGAGATGCTCGTTGGACCCAACGTCTTTCTACATGGGGGCCACAAGAGTGACATACTCCCCTACCGGAAAACAGAGCCGTCATGGGCTTTGATACCATTTGTAACAACCTAAACCTGTTGTCCACATGATATTGTCTACTTTGGCTCATTGGATTTTAACCCAATCTTGTCACATGTGGAGTTAAGACCAGGTCACACATATATACCCAAGATCGGGACATAGATGTTTTCGATGCAGAACTTATGCACCATTGCATACCCAGTCCTTTAGAGTTTTCCCTGCCCCCACTTCTCTCTCTCTCGGCAGATACTCGCCGGACCTAATGACCTTCTACAGGGGGCAACAAGCATGACAACTTCAATAGTTCTTAGGCGAACACTAGGTCTAAGGACCACTATACAGGCAATATCCTTATTTTAATTGCAATTACGTGTCCTTTGTATTGATCTTTTTGCCACTCGTCATAAACCTCTTCTTTTCCATCATGCCCTACCATTAAAACTCTTCTTCATGTGTTGGAATTTGAAGGAGACATGTGCATGCTTAAACGAGTAGTACCATGTGCGTTTTGGTGATGGGTCATTTGTCTCCATTCTAGAATTCATGATTTTTATCATTGGGACCATGCTTTATGAAGTGATAATAAAACATAATAACTATATATTATTGAAACATGGATGAAAATAGTACGCCATTCATGGTTTTGGAGTAAACTAGAATTGTGCCATGGGATTTCATAAACCCCATGGTTTGTTTTCAATTTATCACGCCATATGAGATATGTATAGTGGTAAGATGCAATCTAATTGATGATTATAATGGATCTAAACCATGCATACATGCTAGCCTTGCGATTGTTTGAAACCCATGTGGAGTTGCTAAAGTAAGTTTCTTGATTCCATGTCTTAAAAGTATTTGTACATACCGATACAAAAAAGTATTTGTAAACACATAAAAGATTCATCATAGGCCACCTTCATGACGGCTGCATCCAAGAGTTCACCTTCATGAAGGCTGCCTCTGGGAGGGCCACCTTCATAAGGCCCTCTTTTATGATGGTTGCCTCTGTGTGAGGACCGCCTCTGTAGGGGTAGATTATTCTTTGGTAGTCTATGACATGCTTCCCTGGAAGTAGGGTGCCAATGGCCATTTTTTTCATGGAAGTGTCCGATCCATGGAGGCACGGTGTCATTGGACATGCCTCCATGGAAGTGGCTCCTTTATGGAAATGGGTGTCAATGGACCCTTTTTTTGTGGAAGTAGCTCATTTCTCTTTATATGTTATTGACATTGATGTGATGTTCTGTCATGGTGGCAGAATATTATTTGATGGTGTAGGACATGCCTTCTTCATGGAGGCAAGGAGGTAGGCTATAACTCTTGGAGTGGCATTGAAGTGGTTCTTTTATGGAAGCATGCTATAACTCTTCATCCAACCATCAGATTATGACCTGGCATATATCATTGAAAAGGTCTTCTCAAGTAGATTAATATAATGCATAGCTTTGATCCGGTCTAAGTAGTAATCACCTGTCAATATTCACTTAATCCCTTTGATGGTTTATGATGAATCTTTTATGTGTCTACAGTATTGTATTGCTAAAGTCAAATGCTTGCAACTTGGCAATCCATAGTGATGCACTTGGTCTGATAAATCTTTTATCTAGGAGTTCTTGCAACTTACATTCAGCTCTCTTAACTCTACCCGAGACATACAATATGGTGTGTTCGATATGGGTACCGTTCCTAGAATTAGATCGATAATAAAATCTATCTCTCGAGCAAGTAGTAATTTTGTGATTTCTTCGTAAAATAAATCAGGAAATTTGCACGCCACTGGAATATCAGCAACCGTTTGGGGATGTTTATCCTCTGTAATAAATGTAATGTACCCTTCACGCGTTGTTGATGTGGAGTAGCTAGCAATGCTTGTTTAATTGGGGTCGGGTCAGATTTGGCCTATTATGTTGCTATTTTGGGGCTCTAGCAGCTTGGCATTGCCTTAACGAGAAGTTCCTTGTAACGTACTTAAAGGACCTACGTTTAAAGCACGCTCCAAAAATACACATGCACTTGTTGGTGGGGTGCTAATCTCCGCAGTTATCAGAACTGGCATTTCTTCGTGTCATGTGCTCAATTGTTAAACTGGGGATTATGCTTGAGATTAAGGCCAATTTAAATCTTCTAACATTAATAAACAACACGTGGCCCCAATCATGTCCCATATGGATTGAAGACCGCTGTAAGGTACAGACATTTCCTCGGATACATAAAACATATTGCGGAAGCTTCATAATACAAATGGTATCTCAAGATGTATAGTTAAGAGAAAATACTAAAATATATTAACTAGAGTTCAAGTTTGAAACATTTTAATTAAAAGTATTATTTACATAAAAGGCCACACTAAAAATTGGGCCTCATCAAAAGATAAAAGACCCAAAAGATGAATCTAGCCAAGTATAACCGTGAAGGCTTTCAAGTATGGGGTCGATACGGCTAAACAACGATGTCAGTACAATAGTCTAGAAGGTCATCAGATTGATCCGCTTGAACTTCCTCCGCCGTCTCCTCCTCAGGGTAGAAGGGCTCAATACCTATGCACCAAGAGTAGCATCATTATATACGACGGTTAGCAAGCAGATATATATATATAACATCAATAGATATGTAGAATGAAACAAAGTAAACAAATAGACACGATCATAGGAAATGCATAGCATTTGAATTAAAACAATCTAACATAAACATCTAACAAGATAGGCAGTCCACATATGCTAATTATCATGGGATAGTATCATTGCCCTCCCTACTCTCATTGAGTTGTGGTAGATATATCAATAGGCACAGGATAATAACCCGGTGAGCAAGCAGAATGATTCCATTCAAAACCAATCTTCAATACTTCATTTCAAAAGGGTAATTGATGGTGTACATCCATCTAAAATATAAAATCTGTATTGTAGACAACCCAAAATTCAAAAACCCTCACACATGGTGGTGTCCCAGCTGTGTTGGACGTTAACAGCTGAGTGGTGCCTAACACAAAGAGTCCTAAACATACAATAGTGAATGGGTAGGCTTTCTTGCATGAACAAAATCCATTAACAAAAGAGAGACTACTTTTCCATCATCAAATCAAGACCAAAACGAGCAAGCTTACTTCAAAACATCAATACCATAAGTGGTCTTCATCAAGCCTTTAGAATCAAAGCCACCTAGCCTCAACACTTCAATCGAACTTCAGAACTAACGGAACATTAAAGGGGATCTTAAGTCCATCATCTAAGTTATTCATGTGATCCCAAACACAATAAAGTAAGGCAACCTAAAGAACATGTTCGTTACATGTAGACAAGTACCAGATAGTACAATTCGGAATCAAACGCGATAGACAATCCAATCCTAAGTATAATGTTATTTTCAAAGCATCGTACATTTCTACTAAGTCAACGAAAGGAGTTAGGGTTCATGATACCCGAACAATTAATCTTCGTACATAGATACAAGGAAGAGTATCCCTTTGTCCCACACCGTTCACGATTGAGGTATGTTAAATCCAGATACAACCGGAATAACCGTGAAGAATGTCGGCTCAAAACATCCTCACACATATTCACAAGAGTAAAAAAAAGGGTAGCCTAAGATCAACCTAAGTCCATCCAATCTAGGTTGGAAAATCCCTTTCCCAAAAAGGGATTCAAACTGAAAATAACAACATTGGCAGTTAACCGACCAATTCGATTAGTCGCGGAGGTGACCGCCTATGTAAAAAGCCCAAAAAGGGTGCTCTCTGGAAATGTGACCGCTAGGTCACCAAACAGCAGTTCGATTAGCTGCGAATTGATCATGAGCTAACCGTGGACCAAAAGGCTGAAGACAGAACCTCCATGGTTGCCTCACGGTTAGCTGTACGGGGCATTCACGGTTAGCTGTACGGGGCATTCACGGTTAGCCACCACCAATTCACAGCTAACTGTGAAGCTACAGAATTCACCATCAGAATTCAATTTTGGTTCAAATTTGGGAAAACCATCTCCCATTGCACATCCACACCTGTAAACACAAAACAATAGGGCCTAGCCCTCTCCAAATGAGGTAAACACCCTCCTCAACCATTCCATAAATCCAACCAATCTCAACATCCAATTAAGAATCCATTTCATTAGACAATTAAACCTCATTATCATGTTTTCCAAGATCAAAGGAATCAATTGAGCCTATGGTCATCTAAATCATCATCAATCATTAAATCAAAGGAGAGATAGATATAACCAAGCATATATATATATATATACATCTACTTGCCTTGATAAAGAGCTTCTCTAAAACAAGGAGATCAAGTCTCAACCCAAAATCAATCCTATAAATGAATGCAATTGATTGATGTGAGCTAGGCTATTCCATTTCTAACCAAAGGAAGGAAGAAAAGCTAAACCTAAAAAGCTTTGGGAGCTTACCTATCAATGGTTGGTAAGGGAGAGACTTGGAAAGGGAGATGGTTGGAGTCTTGAAGGCTTGAGGAATGAGAAGTGAAGTCTGGCTGGCGAGAATGGGACTTCGGTGGTCGTCGACGGCAAGGAGCTAGTGAGGAGATGAGAGAGTGGAGTGAGAAAGAAGGGAGACGAGGGGGATCGTTGGATATTAATAGGGTATGGGGTTTGGAAATTACAAAATAGTCATTGAATCACAATTGATGATATTTGGACCTCTTTAACGCGTTAGATCAAAACGCGACAGAAGACTAAAGTTTATGAAATGCCGAGACCTACCCGATGCACCCAAACTCACAAAAACTCATAATCTTATAAAAACCCTTGAAGACTTTCCGAAATTGCAAACTAACCCCTTACTATGCCCAAACGCACTCGGAATCGCGCGAGACTTCGCACGCGTGATCCACACATCAAACCCGACTCGCTAAGATTCTAAACACGCTTAATTAGCTAACAGATAACTAATTATAATTAATATAGTATTACGGGTCGGGGTGTTACACTTTGGTAGCCCTATCCCCTCGTGGCCTTCTTATTCTTCTAATTCTGCTATTGTTGGTTGTTTATTGCTAGTTGATGTTTATTCCTGTTAGCCTCTTTGAACTCGACGATGTTTTTGTTCATGTCCTTCACACAATAAGCTTTGATGATAGCCTATTTCATTGTATTAGATTTGGTAACCGCAGTGGCATCCTTAAGAATACCTGGTCAAAGACCTTTGTAGAATTGCTTCATTTTCTTCTCCTTCATATGAAAGAGGTGCTCTGCAAACCGAGACAATCTTGTGAAGTGATGGATGTATTCTGCCACCGATAAGCCTTCTTGTTCTGCTATTCAAACTACACATGCTTCTGGTTGGTGATATGTTCTGGGATAAACTTCTCTATAAATTCATTCTTGAAGGTGGTCCATGCTTGACCATGCACAATCATCTGATATGGTTCCTTGACGCTCTTCTGCTATATATTAGTGATGCCTCGAAACAAGTAAGCCGCCAATGCAACCGTTTAGCATCTGGTGTAGATGAAAACTTCACAAATATTCTCGATCCGGACCAGCCAATTGTTTGCAGAATATGGGTCCTCATTCTCATAGAATTCCTTCGCATCGTGCCTTTAAAACTTCTCAAACAATGTGTTAAGGTCTTGGTCACGTGGTTTAATGACGACTTGAGCTGGTGGGCCCATTGGTTGAGATTGTTGTTGTTCAACCTCCAATAATAAGCCCAGAATTGTGCTTGTTCCTCAACTTGCTTTGTTATTTGCTCAGTATGCCGCTAAGCTTGTTGTTTAGCACGTTTCTTATATTGTTACTCATTTTGCCGTGCGATGTTCTCATTTTGCAATTACTATTGATTAATTAGTGTTTGCAATAGCGTATTTGTTGACACAAAATATGTCACTTTGCCGCTTCATACACTTTCAACATCAAAGAAGTCACAGAAGCTGCATCAGGCTACATAAGTGTGATTTCCAAAGCTTTCACACCATTTCACAAAAGTTTCAATGTCATTTCATGTGCGGTGATTCTTTTCACGACATAATGGGTGAAGTTGCCTCAAGCATCAGATCCTCACAAAACCATCTAAAAACTTCAAGATCCATAACACAGCTTAAGGAGAGTACACATAAAGTTTTGGGTCATTTTAGTATCAGCTGCCAAACAAGAGCTCTTAGTGATAGTAAAACTGGAGACCTTGTTTCACAAAATAAAGCACATAGTTGGTCTAAAAATACCATTAAAAGGCTTTGCATTAAATTTCAAGCCATTCGGACACCGTTTAACCCAAAATGCCAAAGTGGTATTCTCCTCGCGATAAAGTTAGCCCTCTTGGTGTAAGCGGCATAAAAAATATCAAATCTTCAATCAGAGCCTATGAATTGTCTTAAAATACCTCCAAGAGGCCCTCTATCAAATTTCTGGTTAACTAGACATTATTTAACCTAACATCAATCTTCAAGTGACAAAACCAGGCATTCTGGTGATGGAGACCGCCAAAATCATCACTCTTCAAACAAGGCACATGAATGGTCTCAAACTACTCCCAAGGCGCTACACATCGAACTCTGGGTCATTTTGGCATCATTTGACCCAACTTCACCCCCCCACCCTCGCCCGATAGCTAAATAAGGTCTCCCAGCTATGTAGCCCCTCGGGCCATGATTTGAAAATCAGAGCTGATGGAACATCTTAAAATGGTCCCATTAGACTCCCTAACAATTTTTTTTTCAATCGGACATTGTTTGACCATACATCAAATCGCGACATCTTATTCGCGATGAAATCAAATCTACTACGATAGGATTCCTAACGGCTTAAAAATTAAAAAAAAAATCCTATGGTTGGTCTTATTTCTTACCCATAAAGCTTCACTTCAAGTTTCAGGTCATTCCGACATCGCTTGACTCAGTTTTGGCTTCTGGCAACAAATCGGCACCCCTTCCGAGACAAAGTCTTCGACGTTCCCGAAAAATTAGATACTTCGCCCCTCATTTTGCGTCGCTTTCAGTTTTTCATAGGGAGATTATGCCAAAAAATGTACAAAAATTCCAGAAAAATTATGCCAAATAGAAAAAAAATAAAAAGAAGGGTCGAATAGGCGACCAAACGATAGTAAACTACCCCATGGTCGCCAGCGACCATGCGTGGCTAGTGACCATGGAAATCTGGGGTCACCAAATTTCCGCAAAAACCAATTTTTTTTGTCCCTTTTCCATTTTTTAAAGCCATTTAGCCTTTGTAATTTTCTGAAAATTTGATTTTTGGTGCTTGAAATCCATCAATCTTCATCAACATCATGGATTTGCCATCAAAATCACAAATTCGTCATCGAACACCTCGAAGTCATCCTCTAGACAACCAAGAAAGCATATATTCTACCCAACCGATCGAGAATTCGATTGGACAGATGGTATTGGCAAACTAACGGGGATGAATGTTTAAAATTACAAGTCATCAGGCATCAAATTAAGCATGAAATTTGTTGTGATCAAAGTCCCCTACGTCGCATGTAGATTTCCAAAAGCGACGACATGGCCCGCAACTCTTCAAGCGCTTTGCTGGCCACTTAATGCAGTTAATGACCCATTTTCATGGCTACTTAATGCGGTTAATCACCTATTATTGTGGACAGCCTAATCAAAATCCAAAAAATGGGAGTTACAAGTCAACACAATTATGACATTAATCTATGTAACTCCTCCCGAATCAATGTAAATAATGGCCCATTATTTTACAACGGCTAATCAGAATTCAAGAAAAAGGAGTTACAAAACCATAAATCCAAAATATGTAACTTCTCACATCATGTATCATTAATGCATTTAAAGCCCATAAAGCTCTCACATGTCCCACGAAAAGCCTATAAAAAGAGGTCTCTCCCACTATTCCAAGGTATGATGCAAACTACACACAAGTTCTCCATCATTGGTACTATTCTCTTACGACGGTCTCTCCTTCGTTGAAGAAGTTCTGCAATAGCCACCACTACAAGGTGATTGAAGACCCTTGGGGGGCTACCCTCAAAAGCCCTTTCCTTCTCTCTCTCTACGGCTTAGACGTGGCTCGTTATACCGTCTACTTGGATTTTTTTGGATATATGATCTCCATTCGATCCTTATTCTCTAAAAATATGAAGAATAAGCCTCGTCAAAGAATCAAAAGCATCCCCTGCTATCATCGAAGGAAAACGGCAAAGCTCAAAATTGTTTCGACGATTAATCTGAACGAGTAGTCGTAATCTCTTGAGAAGTCAGATCTCCTTTTCTTTCTTCTTATTGTATTTGTATTTTTAAAGATGTATAAGAAAATCATAAGTCTTGTCTTTTCTCGATGAGAATTGTAAATAGCCTCTCACGGCAAACACCAAATCGCCTTTCACGGCAAACAAATGAAATTCGCCTTTCACGGCATTTGAAATTCAAATTATGTCTCTTTTTTAACACATGCAATAAAAGTAAAAAAAAAAATTATTTTCTTTTCTTCATGCAAGGGTTGATCTATGGATCACCGCTTGTTATTTTTAAGTAGAATAAAAAAATTAGCATACCCATACACAAAAGAAAAGGAGGTTGTTCGCTCGTTTCAGGTCAAGAAAGTGTTGGACGCCACGGATTCTCACATCCGCTAACATCGGTAGTCTTGAAATGAGCCGTGAACAGTATTGAATAGACCATCACTATGATTTGGATTGCCAAAAGACTCTCACTAACCTCTTGTTGCCCTTGCTTAGACATCTGGTAAAATGAGTATGATGCAAACAACACCATGACTAAACCTAATGAAACTAGCCAAACACTATAAGGTAAAGAAGTAAACTATGAAACACAAGGATATACATATATATCTGAGTTTATCCAGTGCTCATTCACTCCCTAAAGTTTCTAATATCCTTATTCTTCAGAAAATATGCAATGCTCTGATACCAATCTGTCATGACCTTGGAACGGGTTGCCAAGATGATCCTTTATTATCTTAATAACCACAGTCGGAGGCTGCGATAGTTGGGGAAAGTAGGGCCAATTTAAAATTTCCCCCAAAGCCGGTTGTTTACCACAGGATTTTGTGATGTGAAATCTAATGGACATCTAGACGGACTAACAGAATTTCAAGTTGCAGAAGCTTGTGTAATCCAATCAACATACTAAGATAATAATAAGAGACAAAATCCAATAATATGCAACATTTCCAAATAACATTAAGCATTAAAGTTGATAATACAAAAAAAAAATTTACGGTTAATTACATTTCCCAAATATGTCCAGTCCAACTAAAAACTAGGTCTGGAACGAAAAGAACAAAAGTACAAAAGATTGATTTTCCCAAAATATAAAAGCCCAAATTAGTGTGAGTGCTCTCAGTGCTAGAACGATGCTTCACTCTAGATCGTCTATGCCACACTCAACATAAACCTGCGATTCCACTTGGATCACTTGATCTTCTTGCTCAAAGGGAGAGGTGCCATCACCTACAGCACCAAGCGTAGAGTTAGTCGAAAGATAGACTAAGCAATGTAATCAAAATAAATAATATCAACAACTGCATCAAAATAGAATAATATTGATAGCATATCATAGTGAAAGGAAATAGAGACTTAACTAAGCAGATGTAAACGAATTGTGATAATAGAGTAGATTCATAATAGGCAAAACTTAAAATGAATCTTGGTAATCTTTTCTCGACATCACAGTGACTCCAACGTGATTATGGTAGGGAGCTTCTTACACAATTCCAAACTAAATGACAAAACACGTCGTTATATTCTCTTAACAGTGACTCCAATGTGACCGTGGAAATGAATAGGAGGTACACTAGTATCGAGGTGAGCCCTCGGACACCTTAAAATATAATACTACATTACAGTGAGTTCACTAAATCCACATTCAGCTTGGCTAACCTTGAGGGATCAATGCTGAGTAATGCCGACCTTGATAGCCATGATGACATTGATGGCACTTGTTCGCAGATCGTTTCAGGACTACTGGGATCTGCGGATGTGAGAATCCGTGGGGTCCAGCCCTTTCATGACCTAAGACGAGTGAACAACATTGATTTCTTTTTTGTGTACAGGTATGCCAAATTTTTTATTCTTCGTAGAAATAACAAGTGGTGATTCGTAGATCCTCCTTTTTATGTAGAAAAGAAAATAAACTTTTTTCTAACTTTCATTGCACGTGTTAAGAAAAGTGACATAATTTAGAATATGGATGCCGTGAAAGGCGAATTTCATTTGTTTGCCATGAAAGGCGATTTTTTTTTTTTTTTTTTGCCATGAAATGCGATTTTGTGTTTTGTCATGAAAGGCAATTTGCTATTCTCATCAAAAGAAAAGGCAAGACTTGTGATTTTTGTGTCTCTTTTAAAAATACAAATATAATGAAGAAAGAATAAGGAATTTAACTTCACAGGAAATTGTGGGGACTCATTCAGATTGATGGTCACAAGCATGTTTGGGCTTCACCTTCATCCTTCAGATGATAACAATGGATGCTTTTGGTTATCTTGGCTAGGCTCGAACCTCGGATTTTTAGAGAACAAGGATCAATGAGAGATCCTATATCCAATAAAAATCCAAGTAGACATGCTAAAAAGGAGATGGCGATAGAAGGAGATGGCCTTGGGGGGTGGCCCCTCAAGGGTCTTCAACCACCTTGTGATAATGGCTGTTGTAGAGTTTCTTCAACGAATGAGAGATTGTTGTAGGAGCGTAGGGGCAACAATGGAGAGGTTTATGTGTCGATGTAAGGTTGGAAGAACATGCCCCAAAATGGTGGAAATGACCTCCTTTTATAGGTTTTTGGTGGGCATGGAGGAGTTTTGCGCTTTAAATGCATTAATTGCATTAATGCTCTATGATGAGAGGAGTTACACATTATAATTTATACCTTTTGTGACTTTTTTTTTTTTTTTTGGGGATTTTGATTAGCCGTTGGAGAGTAATGGGCCATTATTTGCATTTAACCTTCATGACGAGAGGAGTTGCATGGTTTAATACTATAATTGTTTTGATTTGTAACTCCTCTTTCTTGGATTCTGATTGGGCTGTCCATGATAATGGGTAATTAACCATGTTCATTTGTCATAAAAATGGGTCATTAACCGCATTAAGTGGCCGTCGAAGTGCTTGAAAATTTACATGCCACATCGCGTCTTTTGGAATTATACCTGCGACATAGGGAGCCTTGATCGCCAATGGATTTCTCATATCAGTTGTTGTCGGATGATCATGCAACTTCAGACAATGGTTGCTCCTGGTGTGTCGATACCTTCCGTCTTGTTGATTTCTCGATTAGCCAGGTAGAACTTTCTTGGTTGTCCGGTTCGATGATTTCGAGGTGTCCGATGACGAACCCATGGTTTTGACGGCGAATCCATGATGTTGTTAAAGATTGATAGATTTTGTGCGCCGAAAATCGAATCTTCAGAAAATCGCAAAGACCAAATGGCTCGAAATGTGAAAAGACCCAACATTTGGGTTTTTTGCAAAATCTAACTGTGGGGCTTTTTCGCCCGTTTGGTCGCCTTTTCGGCCTTTTTCTATTTTTTTTTATAGATTTCTTCTTTTTGGCATATTTTTCTTAGTACTTTTGTAAAATTTTTGGCACGATTTCTTTACAGAGAACTTAACGAGAAGCCAAGCAAAATGAAAGGCAAAGTGTTTGATTTTCCGAGAAAGCCGATTTACCGCCAGAAACCAAAACTGGGTCAAACGATGTAGGAATGACATGAAATTCGAGGTGAAGCTTAATGGGCAAGAACTAAGACCTACCATAGGCTTTTGTTTGAATTTTAAAGCTTCTTCGATTTCTGTCGCAAGTAGACTTGATTTTGTCGCTAGGAAAACGCCACGCTTTGATATATGGTCAAACAATGTCCGATTGACTTGAAATTTGATAGGGACCCTTGTGAAATCATTTTAATATGAACCTGTTAGCTCTAATTTGAAAATCATGATCCTGAGGGGCTCCGTCGTCGGGAGACCTTGTTTAGCTTCCAAAGGGTCAAAGTCGAGTCAAATACTATCGAAAAGACTTGAAACTTGACATGTAGCCCCTTAGAAACATTTTGAGACCATCAATGTGTTTTGTTTGATTAGTGATGACTTTGGTGGTCTCGACCACCGGGAGGCCTATTTTTGCTGCTTGAGGGCTGATGTTGGGTCAAACGTTGTCAATTTGACCTGAAATTCAACATGGAACTGAAAGTCCGAGATCTGAACCCTAGAAGGGGGTGAATAGGGTGAGCTTCTAATTAGTAACCAATTATACCAAATTTTAAAGTTCTTTAAATCAATTAGTTACAAGTGATGATATAGAACTAAAGTGCGAAAGCTAATTAAAAACAATTATCACAAAGCATTCACCATAACACAATGATTTAAGTGGTTCGATCTCAATACCTACATTCACTACTGGCTTGTGATCCTACACCTCACCGGATTTCCACTTTCTATGCTTTTCAATAGACTAAGCAATAACCTTTACAAAATGCTTTTCTAAAGCTAAGTAATAACCTCTACACTATGCTTTCCAAGGCTAGGCAATAACCTCTTGGGTTTTAAGGTTCACCCATAACCTCAACACTTGTGCTTTTCCAAGGCTAAGTAATAATCTTTACAACACAATTGGTTGTCTCAAAAAAGTGTCCACACAACACTCGAAGAGACACAAATTTAAGCTCAACTACAAAGCCTCTTAATTAAGCGGATATGAAAGTGTAAATCTAACTCACACAACACACTATGTAATGTAAAGATGACTATGCAATGTGTTTGTGTGAAAACTTCAATCAAGTTTAAAAATGATAGCTCAATGAAACTTTTGAAATTTTAAATCACAAATATTTTGATTGAAGGGTAATGCTAATCACATGTATAAAAATAACTTGTTGATGATATGACAATCAATGGCTCACAAGTTGTTTTGAAATTCCAAATCTAAAACATGTGATGCAAGAGCATAGTTGTTTTCAAAATAAATTAGTTTCCTATGTGTTCATGGAATGAAAACAACTATCTAGAGATTCAACCAAGTATAAGATTCATGCTATGAGAGAAATCAAAGTTTTAACAAAGCATGAAACCATTATGAAATGAAAGTTAAAACTAACTTGGTTTGAATCTAAATGAAGAATCTAAAACAATAAAGCAATTCAAAGTGAAATACATGTAATGGATTCATCAAATCATAGTTAGCATGCTAAAATAGATTTTTTAAATATTTAAATAAAGCATGAAAACATATGATAAGGAAAACTAAGCTTACTTAGATGATTTACTCAAGATTCTAAGCTTTAGCTTTCCTTTATGACCCTCTAGCTTCCTTAGCTTATTCCTCTTTGTTGGCCTCAAAACACCTCAAGGAGGGCCTCTTGGTTCCTCAAATTGGGCTTTGGAATGAGCTGTATATATAGAAAAAGTTGCCCAACGGCTAGTCTGTCGATTAACCGACTTCAAGTTCGGTTAATTGACTTCAAGTTCAGTTAACCGAACTCCCAACGGTAAAAAAAAGGGCTAGTTTTGACCATTCTGGAAAGCAAACCGAAGTGGGTTCGGTCAGGGTTCGGTTAACCGACATCTTGAGTTCGGTTAACCAACATCACTACAGCAAAACATTGTAGCAAAACACTGTAGCAATTTACTATTGCAATTCACTATAGTGAATTACTGTAGCAAATGACTATAGCATAAAAAAGTTTTTCCTTTTGAAAAAGATTAAGCAAAGAGCTACTCCAAAGTAATTTGCTACAGTGGGAGTTCTAGGTCATGGAAATCATGCTTAGACTCATGTTTTAATCAATCTAAAAATATTTTCTAAAACATGAACCTATCAATGCCTAAGATAATTTTAAAATCTAGGTCCAAAGGCTACTATGATTTGAAAATCTTCTTTTCAAAACTTAATCATCCAAGTTGAAAATCCAAAACATGCATGCAACATAAGCTCTAAAAGTTTTAAAACAATGCATGTGAAAATCAAGATTTCAAGTTTTTCAATGCTCATGTGAAAATTCGAATGATGCTAAAATGATAATGCATCCATCAAATTACAAAACATAAAATCCCTAACAGGAACTTCTTGCAAGTGTTTTAAGACCATCCACATAATCTGATTGAAGATTTGATATCTCCAATGTTGTTGTCACCGGGAAGGCTGACTTTATCGCTTGGATAATTTGTTTTTTTGCACTTTGTCGGAATGGCCTGAAATTTGATACAAAGCCTTCTACTGGCATTTTGAGGCTAACTGTGTACTCTAATTTGTGAAACAAGGTCCCTAATTTCACCACCAGCGGGAGCTCCAGTTTTGTTGCTGAAAAAGTGAAGTCAAGCCAAATGATGTTGAAATGGCCCAAAACTTAATGTCTATTATTATTATGATTGTTTTGAAGGAACTTGAGGTTTCCAGATGGTTCCAACGAGATCTGATGCTTGAAGTAGCATTGCTCGTTATGGCCTGATGCTGCTTCATGTAACTTCTTTGATGTTGAAGAGGCAAAGTGACATTTTTGGTATCATAGTCTAAGAAAAGGAAACTGCTCAAAGTAACGATCGAATCTTAGAAATAAGGCTCTCCAACTAGCTATAAAAGAAGCTCTCCTATGAGCTATTCAATGAAACGGCATCCAACTTTCTCAGGCTAACTAAATATATAGTATAAAATGGATAACTGATGACCCAACATCACAACGGTAGTAAACGAACTAAAGAATGCTTAACAAAAGAAAACTAACTCTTAAGATTCATAATTTACCAACAACAAAGTCTAATCCGATTTGGGCAACATTTTGGTACAAAAATAGAAGTCCGAAATGGGTGAAATAAGTGGATTTGGGTCCTGGTAATTCGGGGGGCAGCCATGCAACGAATGCATGCTAATGATCCTAAGAAACCCACCAAGGACCCATTCTATCATGGGAAGTAGGGCAGTATATTGCATGCTAAGTCCCATGGTGACTTGTATGAATTAAAATAGATAGCGTTCATGAAACCATTACGATCATTAACCTAGGTCATGGATTGCCTTGGATATGCAAGCACGAAAACATTCAACTCTATTGGCCCTTAGGATCCGTATGTTAGGCTTTCATACCCCTGGTGCTTCAAAAGGTGATTGTCATCCGAAATCCTAAGTTCGAATACCCTAGACTCATTACTGTTCTCCATATGTCTTCGGGCAATTCAGGAAATGAATGTCGACTTAATAGATTACTTTTACCAAGTCTCCAATGTAAACAATGTTAGTCAATGTCCATGGTACAAAGGTCCACCTAATTCTAAGTTTAAAGTCCTTCAAATTTAGGGAGATCAAATACACAGGCTTCCACCACAATGACCTAAGAGTCCTCAAACTAAGTTTATAGGGTGTCCACACCTTGACCATAGGGTCCCAAGTTGAGTGGATGAAGGGGTTTGTAGCCTAATGGTTGATCAACCATTGGATGGTTTAAATAGCTAAGAGCCTTGGCTTATGTCAAAGGAGTGAAGTTTGCCCCCTCTTGGGCTTCGGCTAACACATTTCTAAGGACCACAATTCGTTAGGAAAAGATAGAAATCAAATAACAAGAAAATATGTTCAAAATAGTCCTCAAACAGAGGATCGCAAGCTAGAACATTGAACAGTCTAGTGGCTACAGGGTGAGCTGTCGAATGCAATAGAGTGTACTTTTGATTGCTCTACAGTCAGCCTCTCGGCTTGCCGTAACTGTGCTCTCGGCTAGCCGTAGCCATTGCACGGCTAGTTGTGAACCTTTAGAAAAACATTCTGTGGTTCGACTGCTGGGCGAATTTTCAAGTCTTTTTTCCCTTTCCTTAGCCTATAATTGAGGGATCTTTGGGGCACTTGTTAGGGGTAATTTACTCATATGTTTCACAATTATTTTAGCTTCATCCCATTTGTCTATTTAATGGAAATGACTTTGAATTCATTAACTAACCGGGCAAAATCTCATTGAGTACTACAAACTTATCTATTTCATAGTTATTTTATCTTTTCCATATTTATCTATTTTACAAAATGGCTTTAAACTTTCTAATGAAGCTAGTCAAAATCTTACCAACTATTGCAAACACATCTGTCTCATATTTATTTTATGTTCATCATCCCCATCTATTTTAAGGTAATGACTTGCATTAAAAAATTAAGCTAGTCAAGATTTTATCGACTAACGCAATATTACATGTCAAATTAGTTTAGCTTCATCCTATCTATCTATTTTATGCTGTGTTAGGGTCGCTAATAGGAGGATTTTGTCTCCCACAGATCTTCATTGCTGTGTAAGAGATATTGCTTACACGCATATCTATTATTTTAGCTTCATCCTATCTATCAGTTTTGGGGTGTATTAATATGATAAGAGAATTTTGTGTCCCAAAGATCCTCATTATTGGGTGAGAGTTAATACGAACTTATCTCCCTAATTCGCTGAGTACTGCAAACTTATCTATTTCACAATTATTTTATGTTCATCATATTTATCTATTTTACAAAAATGGCTTTAAATTTATTAATGATGCTAGTCAAAATCTTACCAACTATTGCTAACACATCTATCTCATAATTATTTTATATTCATCCTACCCATCTATTTTAAGGTAACGGCTTGCATTCAAAAACTAAGACAGTCAAAATTTTATCGACTACTGCAATCATACCTATCTAATTACTTTAGCTTCATCCTATCTATCTATTTTATGTTGTGTTGGTGTCGCTAATAGGAGGATCTTGTGTCCCGCGGATCTTCATTGCCATGTAAGAGAAATTGCTTACACGTATATCGATTATTTTAGCTTCATCCAGCCTATCATTTTTAGGGTGTATCGATATGATAAAAGGATTTTGTGCCCCAAAGATCATTTCTGTGTGAGAGTTGATACAAACTCATCTACCTAATTGTTCTAGATTTATCCTATCTATCTTTTTAAAGCACGTCGGAGTAATACAGAAAATCTTAGTCCCGTGGATCTTCATTTCCACGTGAAAAGCTATTTCGAACACATCTATCTAAATACTTTAGCTACATCTTATCTATCTATTCTATGGTGTGTCGGTGTAATAAGAGGATTTTATGCCTTGTGGATCTTCATTTCCCCATGAGAAAGGAATCATGTATTCTTACTCCCACAAAAGAAAAATAATATCTTCTATGAAGAAAATTATTTCATTTTTTATTTTTCATATGGTAAAAGTGTTGGACTAAATAATAGAAGAATATACTGCATGGAAAATCAAACAATTTTCCCCTCTATCACCAAAACTATTCATTACACCAAGATACCCTTTGTTTTTTGTTTTTTTTTTTTCCTTTCTTCATATTATTTCACCCTTTTAACTTTTTCTGACAAGATAACTATGTAAGCTTCTTAAAAAAAAATTATCCTCTCATGCTAGCCTACCCAAATACTTGATGACAAAGGGAGTAAAGATAAATAGCTATATGTGTAATAGATGAGCTTAGTGTGGGACTAATCAATTGGTCCTAGACCTTGTTATATAAAAGAGCTCAATTGAGAAAGGTCCCACAGTTTCATAACCTTGCAAAGAGCAGTATATATTAATGAATGCCCAATGCTAAGTGATCATCCGATCATTCAAATGAATGAAAATAATCATGGGCTTGCCCCTATATGTGATGTAAAAATGAGACATTGTTATAGAGAGGCGGTCCTCTAAGGACCGTCCTTACGGTCCGCACCATTCGGAATGCTCATTGTGGCCCATTATATGACCCATCCAAATTGACCACTCATTCATAACCCCTTTATGGTCCACAAGTTTAATAGCTTTATATCAAAGAAGAAAAATTGACCCTCAACCCAACGATCTAGTTCATCCGAAGCAATGCAAATTCATGGGATTCAGTGCCTATAAAGGGGTTGAATAGGTGGTCAACTTGGATGGGTCATAAAGTGGGTCACAATGGGCATTCCGAACGGTGCGGACTGTAAGGATGGTCCTTACTGGACCGCCTCCCTTGTATATAACCAAAAGAGTTATAGCTAGGAGAAGGTAGAGAATGGGAAAAATCATAAAAGAAAAATCTATATGCAATCTGACCATTTTAATCTTCTCCTTTGATAAAAAAAAAAAAAACTTTTGCAATTAACTTTAAAAAGAGACTTCAATTTTCAATGGGCTAGATTTTAGTTGTGGGCCCCACTTATTGATAGTTTCAATCTAAAATTTGTTGGTGGCATCAGGTCCTACCCATGGGTGGAAGAATTTTCTCGTACGAGCGGATTGCAGGCATGGTCTAGGTTTATAAGGCCCACTATAGCCCACTTGTAGCACTCCTTTCACACAATTATACTTATGTACAAGGCTCAATTTTATGCTCATCGTTAAATTGAATCCATATAATAAAGCCTATAGTTCGGAGACTGTTAAACTTGGGAGATACTCATGTGAGAGTAACTCTTATGGCAACGTGAGAGTAAGAGTGGATGCTCCTACATCCATATCCAATGCTAACAGCCTAAATTTGAGTAGGATATGTTTGAAAGCACCGTGAAAAGCCGAACTCACAGAGAAGCTTTTCCACTTTCCGTAGACATTCCAGTTCAACCCCACATCGTCGTGGAATAGTGGACAACTTAGTTGAATTTTCTAATTTCCCTTGTAGAAAAATGAATGCACTATACATGGATTTTACTGAAGTGTAGAAAAGCATTTCTGCATTCCATACCTTTTTTTTTTTTGCAATGAAGGTACAAACTTGCCCTTATTGGTAGAGAGAACTTTCCTTGTATAATATCTCCAATGTATGAATTTATCAACTACTGTGAATTTATCTATCTCACAATTATTTTACGTTCATCCTATCTATTTTATTTATAGTAGTAGTTCTGAGTTTGTTAATTGAGAGTCGAATAAGATTTTACCAACTACTACTGATTTATATGTGTTCACTTCATCTTATCTATTTATTTTATTAAACCAACTTTAAATTCATGAACTAAACTAGGCAAGATTTTACCCGACTACCACAAAGTTACTAGTCTCACAATTATTTTAGCTTCATCATATCTATTCATTTAACTGGCTTTAAACTCATTAACTAGCCATGCAAAATCTTACCAAGTATTATGAACATATCTATCTCACAATTATTTTAGCTTCATTATAGATATATATTTTACAGAAACAATTTTGAATTTATTAACCGACTTAGTCAAAATTTTATCGACTATCGTGAATATTTCTGTCTCTAATTATTTTACCTTAATCCTGCCTATTTGTTTTAGTGTAACGACTTGAATTTATTAACTAAATCAATTAAAATTTTATTGACTACAATGAGCTCATTTGTAAACAGGGGCGAAGCTGTATTAAGGCCTGGGGGGGCCCTAGTCCCCCCCCCCCCCCCCCCCCCCCCGGAGGCTTCAGAAAGTCCACTTGTAGGTCCAAAATGGGCCCCCCCGGGCCCAATCCTTTTGTAGGTCCAAAATGGCCCCCCCTAGGTTTTTGAAGTAAAAAGAAAATTAAAATAAAAGAAGGGACAGATCCTAATTTTTGAACTAGGTTTAAAGAAAAGTCCTACCGAGGAAGATTCAAAGTATATAAATGAACCCATCTTGAAAGCAATAGGCAAAGACACAGGTGATGGATAAATAACATGGATAGTTTGAAAGGCTCTTTGTAAGAGTGTGTATGTATCAAATTCAAATCCATCTTGCACCACTCATTCCCTCCATTATGTGTAACCATCAAACAGTGGCAATTCCCATCACAAAACATAAGAATAAAAAGAATCACTCTCTGCTTGAGTTTTTACCTCATTAGTTCCCCGTAAAAAAGCCAGTCCGGAAATATTGGGCTTCCGACCTTATAATCGTTGAGATGGAGAGTGTCCATTTTGGGTGCAAAGGAAAGTGAAAAACTCTAACCACCGTAACCCCAAAATCACAGTAACCAAGCATGTATCATGTATGTAAAAGAGAACTTCTTACATACTGTGTATTTATTGAGTTGTTTGATGAATTATTCATATTTTGAGACAATGAATACTTTTTATTTGATTTTGGATATATAATAAATATGATTTTCATTTGATTTGTAGATGGGAAAATCATCTACAATTGGTAAATTTTTTAAAAGAAAAAATCCTCAAAACTTAGAAGCGGATGATTGAGTTGTAATGTACTAAGAAACAATTGTTTTACGACTTTTCTTTGCTTATATTTTGTTAAGGCTGAATAAATATTAGCTTTAATTTTTATGTAAAATTTAGTCTTCAATCATAATATGTTTTTCATTCTTGAACTTATAACTATGTCGAAAAAAAACTTACAAATATAATAGTTATAATAATTGGTTAAATAAAAATTTATTCAAGTTTTGGTCCCCTCCCCCCCGGGATGAAATCTTGGCTCCGTCCCTACCTGTAAAATTATTTTAACATCATCCCATCTATTTATTTTAATGTATGTTTGTGTAATAGTGTCCCGCAGAACTTTCATCGTTGCATGACAGCTATGTCAAATACGTCTGTCTAAAGATTTTAGCTTCATCCTATCTATCTATTTTAGGTTGTATCGACATGATAAGAAGATTTCGTGCCCCAAAAATCTTCGTTTCCGCGTGAGAGTTAATACAAACTTATTTATCTAATCATTTTAGCTTCATCCTATCTATCCGTTTTGGGGGTGTTGACGTTGTAAGAAGATCTTGTGCCTCGTGGATCTTCATTTCCACATGAAAACTATTTTGAACACACGTATCCAAATCTTTTAGCGTCATCCTATCCATCTATTTTAGGGCATGCCGGTTTAATAGGATGATTTTATGCTTTGCAAATATGTGTTTCTGCGAAAGGAAAGAATCCTGCATTCTAACCCATACCAAATAAAGTTAAAATCCATGGTTGAGAGAGTGGTAAGTTCAACTAGAAAAAAAAAAAAAGGTGGTTGAGAGACTATAAAACTTCACGGCTGTCAAATCAAGTGTGAGGAATCTTGATCGGATAGATTTTTTGCATGACACTTATTCAGATATTTCTACGTAATACTATGATACCCGAAAGAATGGAGAAGCTTTTTCACTTTTCATGAGAAAAAAATAAAAAAATCTAGTTTGACACCATCTCTATTCTTTTCTCACGGAAAATTGACAGCACCAAAAGGTAGATTTTACTTTAGCATGGGAAATCATTTCCACATTCAACAAATGTGTCCTCTTGTAAAAAAAGAACTTTCCATGTACAAATGACATTTCTAATATAGAAATTCAATCAAGTGGGCCCCATGAACAGTTAGCTACACCACATGAGCAAAGTATGCAAGTATGCATGTGGGTGAAAATCCTCTTGAGATGGATATCAGAATCAGTAGCCCGCAGACTACCTAGAAAATTTCTCCTCCTACTTAAACCTCTCTCTCCCTCCTTCTGATGCTCGTACAGAGAAAGGCAGAAGAGTGAGAGGAGCTTTGCGAGGAAGGAAGAGAGAAATGCAGTGATCAACGTCAGAGACCGTAACACTTCCATCATCCAATCACATCCCATCCGTTCATTTTGCTCTCCTTCTTCTTGTCATCTTCAAAAATCTTTCTGATGTCGGAAGCAACTGTAACATCACCTGTTACAAACCTGTCTCCTGGATTTCGGTTCCACCCAACAGATGAAGAACTGGTCTGTTACTTCCTCAAACGGAAGGTCTGCCATAAGAAATTCCAGTTGGACGTCATCGCTGAAATCGATATTTACAAATTCGAGCCTTGGGATCTTCCAGGTCTGATCACACTATTCTTCCTTTTTTGTTTTACTTCTGTTGTTGTGAAAGAGGTGCAAATGGGAATCATAGAAAATGAAGATGGTTTCCAAAAGAAGTGATTTTTCACTGTTTAGCATTGAACTTTTCTGGGTTTTTAGTTTTTACAAGGTGAAAGCATCTTCTGAGGTTTTCTGTGGAAAGAAGATTCAGACCCAAGAGGCAGAAAACCATTTTCTACTGAGAAAATTTTCAGTGGAAAATATCACCATGAAAATAAGATGTGGTGGAAAGAAATTCTTGGGTTAGTTGTTCTTGTTTCATGTAAGTCAAACTTAAGTCAATGGTGTGGCCATTAGAACTGAGAATGTATAGGAATGTCATAGCAGAATTAAGGAGTAGGAAGGATAATAATTAGTAGAAAGTATCTAACGTTCCTTATCTTCTTCCACGGGCAAAACGTCTGTTTGCATGGAATTGAAATCATATGAATTTGTCGTAAAATGGGGTTATGGGGAAGGATCGTTATATAGGTGAAGGAGAAGGTTATGGGACCCTGATTTTCCTAGGATTTGATTTACTGGGGGTAATGGTTGGTTTCGTTTCCCATTTTCCCTTGATTTCGTTTTTCTACAAAAGGGAAGATTACCCCTACAGTTATTTATTATGGATCAGTTTTAGCCACTTTTAGAAATAAAATTCCATGCAAACAAATTGGCCCTTTGTCTCTACTAAAGACCCTCTCAGAGCAGGTTACCACGGTTTTTTCAAATTAGTTGCCAGTTTTGATTGTGAATCAGCGGGCAATGGATGACAATGAGAGGCATGTTCGAAAATGTTGATAATTGCTGTTGGAAATTAGATGTTCAACACCATTCTTATTGTGTTATACAATTATGATCAAGGAAACTCCATCTCAAATAGGCCCACAAGAGCATCTCGCCGGTAAAGCTGTCGAGGGAAAAATGTGATTATTGCTCTCTCTTCTTCCTTCCCTGCCTCTCATTGGAATATAGACAATCAAAGTCTTCTGTAGCAGGATGTGCCATACCATTGTTCTCCATGACATAAGAAGACTTGAGGCATTGCCATCTATCCTATAGTGCCTTGGTCTAGGGAGTGCATCAATGTAATGGTGACGCTAATTTCAATCATGTTGCGCGCATGTGAAAGGTCTAGACTGCCGCTCGTTGCAAATTGGCCATTGTTTTGAAATCATATGGATCTGAAATCCTAATTGAAGAAACCTAATTTTAGTATCATAAATATCATCAATGTTATAACTGGATTTTTTTGTTGGGTCTTTTGAGCCCATCCTCATGTAAAGGCCCATGTTGGGTTTTACTTAAGCTCACTTGTGTGACCCACATGTGTGAGTGTAGAGAAAGTTAAAAGCCCTATTATTTTTCTCTTATTCATTAAAACTCATGACAAACAACAAGAGAGTTTTGCAGAGAGTGATGAAGAGAAGACCTAGAACACCAAGGTGAGTTTCTCTTGTTTGTGAGTAAGAAACCACGATATTTTCTTCTATGAAGAGAGTGAAATAGTAGTTTGGCAAGTAGAAGCTTGTAGCTCCTATTTTGCTCAGTGGATTTGATTGGTGGCTCTGTGGTTTTACCTCATATTTTAGAGGGTTTTCCATGTAAATTTGGTGTGCTTTCTTTGCTTTTGCTCTCTTTATTTTTTCTTCCATAGTACTAGTGTGGTTGCTTGGATTGTACTGTGCACCCCTTGTGTTTGTTGAATTCACTGAATGATTCACATATAGGGGAGGAGTTCCAAATGTACCAGTGGAAATGGTGGACAGCCTGTCCCTAGAATACAATGCCATTACTCTGTTTTACTGGTTTGTAAACCAGAAAACAGTGAACCAGAGTGTCCAGTGCCAAGAAGGAACTTTTCAAATATAAAAAATGAGAAAGGGTGAAAGGGAAGGAATATAATAACTATTGGGTTCTCCTACGTTAGACATGGAGGTTGTCTTGATATGCCACATGAAGGACACACCCTTTAAACAGTTATCATTAATAATACTAAATGGTAATTATCATTAATATATTAAACGGTTTTGTGATGAGTGGTCTCACCCCTTGGAAAATAACTACTTTTATATGAAAAGGAACTTCTATGAAATGCAACATTCAGAAGAGAGACATTACCTAAATTATTGAACTTTTAATATTTAGAAAAATATATCCAAAAACTTGTTTTCTTTTTGCTTGTAATTGCTCTCTCTCTCTCGTTGCTGAATAGGTCTATCTCTGCTTAAGACTAGAGACCTGGTGTGGTATTTCTTTAGCACTCTAGACAAGAAATATGGAAGTGTGTCACGGACGAACCGGATCACTCAGCAGGGATACTGGAGGACAACGGGAAAGGATCGCCCGATCCAGCGAAATGTGCGGACTGTTGGAATGAAGAGGACCCTCGTCTTCTACATTGGTCGGACCCCTCACGGGGAGAGGACCAATTGGGTGATGCATGAGTATAGGCTTGAAGATAGTGAGCTTGTGGAGGCTGGTGTTCTACAGGTAAAGGAATAAGTAGTTAAGTAGAAAGATATTTAAGAGAAGATGATGGAAGCTGATTATAAGATTGGCTGAAATGGCTGATTTCCAATCTTTGGCTGGGTCATCATTCTTGCCAATTTACTGAAAATGAGACTGAAATGGTTCCATAGTATCTCTGACTGAAATGACCTATAACCAACATGGAAGAAATGGAAAATGTTTCCCAAGTATCAATGAAATGCTCATTTCACAAGCTATATCTTGGTTTTTCTCTGGAAACAACTCAAAATCCAGTATATCTTACCATCTATTTCCTTCCATTTCAGCAGAGCCACACAACTATCCTGTAGTATAACATCATGTGGATGCATTATATCCTAAAAAAAAGTTAAGCTCTGGTGGTCATATAAGTTGATGCAAATGCACATTAAGCTGTGTAATAAATGAGCGGCCATTCACATTTAACACTACAATGATCGGATGGTCAAGATTGTCTGATCACTGCAATTGGACTGCAGTCTATCCTCATTTTGGTCCACCAGATCAATGTTTACAAAAAACATATGCATTTGCCAATCCTGAGATTGATGGGATGATGCTTTGCTGATAATGATAATGATGATGAATGATGGTGTCTTTGTTAGTTGCCAGTCATGTGGCGGAGATTGTCAGGGACGATCTTCATAGTCCTCTCTGTAAAAGGTTAGAAAGAATATGCTTTTGATAGCATTTGAGTGGAAACGTAGACCTTATAAAAGCCTCTTCCACGTAGTTGGGAAAGGATTTTTCTTTTTATATTTTTTTCTGGGAAACAGTTAGGAAGGCTTTGTTTTTCTCTTTACAGGTCTTTGTTTTTCTCTTTCTATTTCTTTACATGTAATTTGATTGGATTGTTTCTCTTCTATCTTGGTCTTTGGTTGGGAAGGATGCATATGTGGTGTGCAAAGTATTTGAGAAGAGTGGCTCAGGTCCTAAGAATGGAGAGCAGTACGGGGCACCTTTTATTGAGGAGGAATGGGATGATGATATACTGTCACCACAGGGAGAGACTGGCAATGAGGATTCCTTTGATGCTGGTGAACCGAGTTACTTTCTGCCAATTAACCGTGAGCTGGTGAGTGCTGTGTACTGTATCTAAAGACTATCTAATTATTTAATTTTATTTCAATAGACGCAGAACCTTTGACCAAGTAGTGCAATTGAAAGTTGGTTGGATCTTGAATAAATGGTCATATGTATTGGGTAGGCATGACCCTTTAAGGTGACATGCTGAATTGTAATGGATCATTGATCTATTCTCTTAGAGCTACATTGGAATGTGTTGAGCCAGCTGACTTGGGCTGTTTGACTACTAGATCATTCACTGAATCTGCTTCATTCCTATGTGCTCATTTGATACTGGAATACTGGTGTCCAGATCTCTTTCTTTTTGAGGGCTGGAGAATCCCTCAAAAAAATTGATACGGATTTTAATTTATTTATTTTTGAATTCCTTGCTGCAAACAACAGTGAGAATATCTTGGAATCCTCACTTCCATAAATCCAGTGGGTGGATTGGATCCAGCACATCTAAACATGGCTGAAGTCAGTTCTATAATTAATTTGGAATGTGATTGCTCCATGAAAATTTATGGATTTGCATTCACATCTATAGATGTTGGCACATAATACAAAATTGCAAATAATATCATCCTGAAGCTGACAGAGATAAAGTTAATATTGTTCATGTATGGAGACAGTAGCCAATTATCGTGTATATCCTTTTCAGATTCAATTTTTTTTCCCGCTACATTGGGGACTTGAGCTCGTGTTGTTACTCTCACACCCATGTCCATCAGCAGGGGGACTTATTTTAAGATTTGATTGTAAGCTAATGATATCCACCTATTACAACACACATATAACATGACCTGTGTGTCCTTCCTGCTCTAAATGTCTATAATTTTGATATTAAATTTTCATGTGCATCCACCTGTCCATAAGCTCATCATATCAGGGCCTAGGATTTAACTTGTCTGCCACGTGGATGGCTAATAGGCATGTTCCTCCATGCTGTGCGAACCACACCCCTACAGCACTCTTCAAAGTGTCACTGAAATGCCACCGTGACGAAAAAGTATAACACATGGCTATGGTAGGAGCAATCTCAAGTACTAATTCTAAGATTGCGGCAATCACATTATCATTCATGTGCTAAATGTGATTGTGTGACCCACTCTTATTAAAGTGAAAATTTACAATGTCAATGGAGGGGATGGCATTCATAATGAACGGTTTGGATTATCATTATGTGTCCCACGGTGGAGTTCTGGACATCTATTACATAGGAAGGATGTATGAGATTTGATAGAAACATAGAAACGCAAAGAGACAAGAGGACAACAAAATGATGAAACGTGGCGTGGATTGGGCGCATCAGAACCTAACCGGTCTTTTCCAAGGAATCGTTAGCAAAGCGGCATCCAACTGCCTCCTTTTGAATTTAAAGTCACAGAAAAGGCCTGTGACTGAGTTTGCAATTGAGGCATCCCTTATGTGTGTGTGTACATATATATGCATATATGGAGAGCCTCTCCTGTGAATTGAACCGTCAAAGACTATATGATCGTTATGTCCGGACCCAACTCCGGATCATTGGATTGTTTGTCTCGATCCAACGTCCCTTTTCTAATCTCTCTGTTTAAACGGAGAGAGAGAAGAGAAACCAATTGGAGAGAGAGAGAGAGAGAGAGAGAGAGAGAGAGAGAGAGAGAGAGAGAGAGAGAGAGGGGCACGATTGTGGTTATGTAAGGGTTCGGTGCAGAGAGAGAAGGGCATGTAGAGAGAGAGAAAGAAGAAAGAGAGGGGGTTAGGGCAGTGGCGGCTCTAGGAATTCGAGTAAGTGGGGTCAATAAAAGACTTATCTTTCGCAAATCGAATAAATTTAGTTTCTCCTTTATCAACAAATATAATATAAAATTCTCAAATAATCTATTTCTGATAAATCCGACAAATTATATTGTATTCTTAAAAAAAACAAAATATAGAAATTTTAATACATTGTTACTGATAGTTCTTAATCCAAAAAGAAAATCAAAATACATAAACTCCTACAACTGCCCTCAACAATTTTTCATGTATTGAAACCGTTGCATAATAGCTTCATTATCAACACTAGCAACCACATCCTTTTTCAATATATGTGACCAAACGATCATTCATCCATTGATCTCCCATTCGGTTATGCAACTTGTTATTTACGTACTTCATTGCTGAAAAAGCTCTTTCTACCGTCGCAGTCGCTACTGGTAAAATCAACGGCAATTTTAGAGGCAAATAAACCAATTGGTATACGATATCCTTCTTTGTCTCTACTAATTTTCTAGCAATGTCACCAATTCCTTAAGTTTTAAAAACTCGTTGCTAGAGCGCATATCAGCAATGTGGGCCCATTATTATTATCTATTTTTGTAGATAGTTGGCCCATTAACTTAGGCGGTGGGTATTTTATGGTGACTTTTGTTCACTACCATAGCAACAAAGAAAAGGTGTAAAGTTAGCTAATGTGGGGTGAAACTCTTAAATTGAGTGGGGTCAAAAGCTTCACATAAGTTCAATTCATGACATAAAATTTTTTATTTTAAATACTTTTTCAGATCTCAGTGGGGTCAATTGACCCCACTGTGATCAATGTGGTGCTGCCCATGGGTTAGGGACTGTTGTAGGAGAGAGAGAGGTTAGGGTTTTAGATTGAGAGAGATGCATACCTATAGGGGAAATGGCCATGGGTAGGATATTTCATTGGATCTTCCTTTTCTCTCCTCCTTTCTTCCTTATCTTTCTTTGCCTCTCTTTCTCCTCCCTGTTCTATTTCTTTTCCCCTTTTTTTGTATGTTCCACCTCCAGAGTCATGTCCTATCCTCTTTTCAGGTTTGTTTTGATGTATGTAAAAGACAAATAAATGACAACCATTCGATGACTTAAAAGGTTGCGTTAGACCATATAAACTGGATCATGAGAGACATTTTGCATATTCGCCCTTTTAGGCACATGGGACCCCCTTATCATCAATCCAATCCAACTCTCCTTAAACTCACTACGCCCCATGACTTGGCACCTGCCCAAATTTTACACACATCCAATTGTTACTCACCGTTGGATTGAAATCCTTAAAAAATGATTCCTTCTAAAAACATTTAACTTGAGGGCCATGCATGAAGGGTTTAGGATGATCAATTGGGTTTGATAATTTGCAAAGCACTAGGTCTCATTGAGATCTTTACATCCCCCACATCCCCATGATTGGCATGGCCCCATGTGGTTTTCTCATGGTTGTTTCTTGGAAGAGTCCAACCCAAAAATACAGACCCCCCTTGATAGTCGCCAATCTTGGGTTTGGCACCCATCTGAATGGATTGGACTGCTGGATCAACTTGCACTTGTTTTGAACGGTGAAAACTTATCGGCTGTTGATCAAGTGGTTAGGATGATGATTCAAGCTTCTGTCACCATACACAGGTAGGTGGGGGTAGATCTTTCGATCCCCCTTGTTTTGTCCCCAAAAGAAAGTGTGCTCACAATATGGTGAGCACTGGTGCTCAGCAGAGGGGCTCCTATATATATGTGTGTAGATACACATATGTATGTGTATGTATGCATGCATATAGGGCAACCCTATCCTATGAGATGGACTGAATGGAGATGGCTGTATGGCTTGCCTAGTAAGGCCCACTTGGGGACCCCTTTGATCCATCCAAGCCTGCAACCCCTCCTAAATTTCACCGCATCCAAGGGTTTCCCTCCCGTTTGAAAGAAATTGACTGTTGGATTAAATTAGTGGAAATGGAAAGCCTTTTAAAGTCGTTAATTTTGAGGACCATGGATCATGGGGTTTGGATACTCCAATGGACCGGAAATTTGGCACATAGGTGGGTTCCATCAAGGCCTTTTCCATTGCCCCTTCCCTATGACTGTAATGGGCCCTTGTGGGCCCCACAAGGAGGCCATATGGAGCTTGCACGGTAATGGTGCATAGGAGAGGTATAGTAGTAGATAAGGATTTGAAAGAAAAGATTGTGGGAGTAAAGAGATTGAGTGATAGACTTATAGTCGTAGCAATTAAACTAGTGGTAGAGGAATGTATGCAACATATGATTAATGTCTACGCACCCTAAGTAGGATCGGATAAAAGTGTCGAAACCATTTTTGGAGGAGACAGATGGCTTGACACAAGAAGTTCTAATTAGTGAAAATATCATAGGAGGAGGGAACTTAAATGGCATGCAGGAAAGGATAATAGAGGGTATGTGAGAGTGCATGGAAGATTAGGATTTGGAGAAGGGAATGGCGGGTTAGGAGACGTTATCTTAGAATTTGTGTTGGCATTTGACTTTATAGTAGTAACAAATCATCATCATCATCATCATCGTCAAAGCCTTGTCCCAATGATGTTGGGGTCAGCTACACGAACTCTGTTTCTCCATTCCGATATATCTTGAGCCAAATCCTCAGATAAGTTACGCTTCTTCATACCTATCTTTACTATCTCCATCCACGTCCTCTTAGGCCTACCCCTTCCCCTTGGTGGGCCATCAACCTTCATGGCCAAACTTTTCCTTACCGGCACTGTTACCAGCCTACGTTGGACATGCCCAAACCATCTCAAACAAGTTTTTCTAATTTTATCCCCTACTGTTGCTACCTCTAAATGCTCTTGAAAGTGCTCATTTCTAATTCTATCTTTCCTCGTTTTGCCACACATCCACCTCAACATTCTCATCTCTGCTACATCCATTTTGTGCATATATTGCTTCGTAATTGGCCAACATTTTGCTCTGTAGGTTATAGCTGGTCTAATCGTTGTCTTGTAAAATTTCCCCTTCAATCTTATTGGCATTCGCTAGTCACAAAGCACTCCCGAAGCAAGTCTCCACTTCAACCATCCCACTTTAATCTTATGCTCGACATCTCCATCAATTTCCCCATCCTTGCTAATTATAGAGCTAAGGTAGCAGAAAGAATCACTTTGTCGTATCTCATGGTGTTCAATTCTCACAGTAGTTTCAGCCCTTTCCATATGCTCACTGAAGTTACAAACCATATATTCTGGCTTTGTACGGCTTATTTTAAAGCCTTTGGATTCTAAAGCCTCCCGCCATCTCTCGAGTTTTGCATTCACACCATCTCTTGATTCGTCTACCAACACAAGGCTTTGATGCTGATGATAAGAGTCGAACTAGAAGAGAGTGGGGGCATTTAATTACTACAAGAGTCTAACTAAATCAATTAAGTTTGACTCTTATCATTATCGACAAGGCTTTGATGCTGATGATAAGAGTCGAACTAAATCGAGCCAAATAGACTTTTTCCTACTCAGAAAACATGACCTACTCGCTTGTAAAGACTAAGGTTATTCCCATAAATAGTTTGACCACACAACACAGGATACTGGTTGAAAAATATTCTCCTACGAGCAAACTGCTTGTGCAGTCCAACTCAATGGGGCCCACTTGGGCCCTTCTTTGATCTGTGCAGCCCTTTTGATACCTTGATCATTCATGATCTAGCGCCGGGCCTTAATTTTACAACATTGAACTTTCACTCACTTTGGGATTGAATCTCGAGATCTATTGTTAAGACAATGTTAAATTTTAAGGCTGTTAAATCAAGGGCTGGCATAATTTGGTAGTGCTGATTTTTGAGTCCCCCTTGTCCATAAAAATACATTTCCATCTGCCTTTCTCCCATTGATAGACAGTTAGACACACATCTAAGTGGGCCCGTGAGTTGGATTGCCTGACAATTGATATGCATTCTGCTTGTAGGAATGGTTTTAGGTATTTGCATTTGAAGTAGAAAGAGGGGAATGTTAAATAATGGTACCCTAAACAAGGTGTTGAGTTTTAAAATGGAAAAGGGCAAATACATTTAAATATAAAGTAATCGAGAGGGTGAGAATGAAATTTGGAGGGAGAAACTGTGGTTATGTGGATTCAAATAACTATGTCAAAAAGGTTGCAAAAGAGGTGCTTGAAGATCCAAAAGGGAAAGGACACTTTGATAAAGAAACATGATGGTGGAGTGTAGAGGTTCAAGAAGTCATTTAAGAGCAAAGATGTTGCAAAGTTTGGAAAGGAAATAGGAATATGGAAAATTGTGAAATGTATGGGAAGGCAAAGAAAGAAGTTAAGAAAGTAGTAAGTGATGCAAGTCCAAGGCATATGGTGATCTATATAATAAGTTGGGAACAAAGAGGGAGAGAGATTCTCAACCTCACAAGTATGAGGAAAAGAAAAAGTAGGGACTGAGATCATGTCGGATGAATTAGAGTGACAATTAAAAGGTTTAAGTGAAAGGGCAATGATATGAAACGGTTTTAGTGAACGTCAATGATATTAAAGTAAGGTGGAAACTATATTAACAAACTCAAAGTGAACATTCTATAGGAGGCTTAGGAATGAGAGGATACTTCATTAGCTGGACATTCATTCTACTTCAGAATTAGGATAGCAGTAGTGAAGAAAGCGTTGACGAGAACCAAGACAAGAAAGGCTATTGGACTAGATGGCATTCCAATAGAGATGCAGAAGTGCTTAGGAGAAATTGGATGAATCTGGTTAACTAGGCTCTTCAACAAGATATTAATAAGGAAAAAGTGTCGGATGAAGGGAGAAGAACTGCGATATTACCTAATTCCTATATACAAGAACAAAGGAGATATACAAAATTGCACCAATTATCGTGGAATTATACTTATGAGTCGCACTATGAAACCATGGGAGAGAGTAATAGAGTAAAGACTTAAACGAAAATCAAGATATTTGAAAATCAATTTGATTAAATGCTAGAGAGGTCAGTTAAGAAAGGTATCTTCTCATTTAGACAAGAGATCTTCATATGGTCTCCATCGACCTAGAGAAAGCCTATGACAGGATATCTAGAGATTTGATTTGGTGGGTTTAAAATAAATGGAGTCTCCCAAGAGTTTACATTGATATCATGAAAGATATGGATGAGGGAGTCATAATAAGCGTGAGAACTACTTGAGTAGGGATAGGTGAAAATTTAGTGACCATAAGTTTGCATCAGAGGTCAGCTTTAAGCGTATCCTTTTGCACTGGTTTTGGACGAGTCAATTGCTCATATATAAGATGAGATACTTTAGTGTATTTTGTTTGTAGATGATATATTGTTAGTGGACGAATCGAGAGATGACATGAATACGAAACTTGAGAGATTGTCGGAGGCTTCGGCATCCTAGGGCTTTAAAATGAACTGAATAAAAATGGAATATATGAAATTTTGAATTGCAACGTCAATGGGGATGTGCTAAGAAATATTATTCTTGTTAAAGAGAGTCCTTCGATATATTGGCTTTATAGTTAGTAACGAGGGGGCGGTTGAGAGGATGTTGAACATAAGATAATAGTTGAATGGTTGAAGTAGATACTTGTTTCTCGAGTGCTTTGTGATCGGCACATACAAACAAGTTTGAAGGAAGATTTTTACAATACAACGATTAAACTAGCTATGGCTTATGGAGTAGAATGTTGGCCGATTAGGAAACAACACATGCAAAAAATGAGTATAGCAGAGATGAGAATATTGAGATGGATGTGTGGTAAATGAGTGCATTTGGGAGCATGTAGGGTAGCATCAATAGGTGATAAATTAAGTGAGAGATTCATTTGAGATGGTTTAGACATGTCCAACGTAGGCCAACACCACCAATGGTAAGGAATAGTTTCTCAGTGCAGGTTGATGGCTCCTTAAGGAAAAGGGTAGGCTGAAGGGGACAAAATAGTTAGGATAGATCTAAAGCAGTGCGACCAATTGGAGGGTTTGGCCCTGGATAGATTGAGATGGTGAAATAGAATCATATGGTTGATCTTGACATAGTTGGGACTAGGTGGATGTCACATTGTGGTAAAGGTGAGATAAAGTATGTGGTAAAGTAAAGTGGGAGAGAAAGCGGTCAAAAAGTGGTTTTTTGTATTGCTTTACTGCACTTTACCGTTCTTTTACGAGGTAGAGAAAAAGCAGCTTGTGGTAAGTGTGGTCCAATATGTCACATCCGGGCTGGACTTTACCACACTACTTTTTCATGCAAACATTGTGAAGGGAGAATCTGTCACACTGGGGCTTACCTTTACTGGTATCATGACATTCAATCGTTAGAGACAGCTTTGTGGGGCGCACCTGTGGCCATGTCAATCATGGGAGGTGGGGATGGAAAGATCTTAATAAGAGGCCTAGTGGTGTGCAAAATATCGATCCTCAATAGATTATCATAACCCCTTGATATATGGGCCTTCTAATGTTTATGGTGTTAGAAGGCGTCACTTTTTTTGTATTTCAATCCAACAGTAACAGTTGGATTAGTGTCGAGTTTGTTCTTGATGGAATTGGATTGCTCATGAAGGGTACCAGGCAGGGCCACAAACCTGTCTCTAATGTTTTTCTCACGGTTGTCTCTTAGGAGCAAAGCTTACATACTAGCATTTTCTTTCTTACTGGGTTCTCCTATGATCCTCTGCTCCTACTTCTACTCCTCTACTATCTACTACTGTTTTATTCTTTGTGCTTTTCTACTTAATATTCTACCTTTTGTTTTCTTCTTGTGGGCATACTACTTGAAATTTATTTTGTTACATTGGAGGACTATTGTATGCTGCGCTCTGCATCTAGCAATATTTGCATGAGTGGTATTTGAATAATTTGGTTATGCCACCTGATTATTATTGTTATGTGATTGGTAAAATGACTTGAACTGGGAACCTTGTGGCCTTTCCAATGGTTGTATGGGCTCTTGTCTGCATCCAGATCAGCGTTCATTGATATTAGAGCAAGTTCCATTATTAAGATTAGTGTATTGAAATATGAGGCTGCAAATTATCTATGTGCACATTGCAATATTTTTCTGTTAGCATTAATGATAGACAGTGGCTTAAATGGTGATCAAGGGAGATTTTTATGAGAATTATATGTTGTAAAGGGTTGTAATTAAAATGGAGAGTGGGAGATTTTCTTAGCATAAAGAGCATTTAGTCTGAAGTGTTTTGCATACAGCTTAGGAGAGTCTTGCTAGTTTTGATTCTATTTGGTGTATTTAACTCCAATGGAAGATTGCGACATTCTTTTATAATTGATTCATTGTAACTATGTGACTGAGAGGCCAAACGTGATGAGCAAGAAGGATACCTACTTTTCAAGAAGGATGGGGAGAAACTTGTGTTGATGCCATAGTAGGCCTACTCATTCAAGAAGTATCCAAAGAGCTTTTGTAGATTGCAGCGTCTCTGTAGTAAATAAGTTGTATGAGCCCTTCTTACACCAACAATACTGGAGGAAATTTAAGCATATCTAGTGGGGTGTGTATGAGTGGAAGTTGTTCACATGAGGTTTGGATTGACTTTGTTAGATCTCATGCATTGGGTTCTCCTTAAGAAAGAGTTTTCATGGATCCTAGTTGGAACTTGGAAGAGATAATGTATTGCACTAAGAAGAACATACGAGTTGTATTACTTCCTATTTTGTTCCTTTGTATCATAGGATCACTCTTTCTCATTAAGCTCATATGAAACTGTTCAATTTTCTGAACCTTATTTAGCTTTAATAAAAATTGTTTTGTTCAGTCAGAATAATATTCACCATTCATACTTTGGTATCTGAATAGGGCCAAAGTCAAACAATTTCTGGTTGTTGCCATATGGGAATATTATCATACTTGCATTTTTTACTGTAAAATAATGTTATATAAAAGCTATGGGAATTTATTTGTTTAGTACTGAACGTGACAATAAAAAAGGAAAATGTCTCAATCTATTTTTATGTATGTGCCAAATATGAATCACCTAAACAGAGGCTTGATGAGTCTGTCTAGTTTTGCCACATGCGCATATGTGCTTTTTTTTTTTAGTGGTGCGTATCTGGTGTTTCATTAGTTGAGCATCACTGAACAGAACGTTACGCATTGCATTTCTGTTTTTGACCTTTTTCTAGATACGTGTACAGATATATTTTAGTATTATGTCTCTGATTTTCACGCATTCCTAATCCTAGTAGTTGAAAGCATGGTTTGGTAAGGCCTGTTTATTCTTGTTTGGTGTATTTATGATTGGTGTTTTATCGAAGTCGCCTTTGAAAATGCTCAGCTGTAGTCTGAGTTTCTTTTAGTCCAATGCACTTTTGTGGTTTTATTCAGTTCATATAGAGTTTTTGTTAACTCTCATGGGTTTTATCTGCCATATTTCCTGCTTTTCAGACTCCAGAGATGAGTGTTACATATGGAAATGTGGCTCCTGTAATGGGGTTCAATTGGCCTGATAGTGGCAGCAGTACTGTTGGAATCCTTGAAGGGGTTCATGCCCAGAGGCTACTTGATGGCATGGATGAGGACCCCAACCGAATGGAACTGCATGACAACCAACAACTTTTCAGTAATATGGGTGAAAATACTATCTTACTCGAAGAGCATGGTGACCAAGATTTCTTTGATAGCATGGATAAACCTATATATTCACCAGAAGTTAGTCTCACTTATTCTCAATTCAATGATGAAAATCACTTAGAAATGGATGATGCTGTTAATGATAAGGAAGTTGATTGCTCCAGCGTTGAAGGAGTCAATGGCCACCTGAAGTACAATGATTCTTCTACTGCTTTTGAAGATGGTTCCTTCCTTGAGCTGAATGATCTTTTCAATCCCATTAAGGCTGATTCTTCAGGATTAGACGTTGATGAGTTACTTATGCATTTTCCTGCCACTGATGATAACCTGGATTATGAGGCTTTGGGTTCTTGTGAGCAGTTGAATGAAGATGCCTATACTTCGGATCAGGCCAATCTTGCTGTGGAGGTAACACACATCCCTGGAAAAATTGTGCATAATGCACCTATTTCAATAATATTCGATTGCATTGTTCTACTTCGAGGGTCTTGAAATTTGTGCCAAAGTAATGTATCAATTGTATGCAGGCTGAGGGAGTAATTGCTGAGTCAAATCCACCATGTCAGCAGGCCGCAGAAGCACCTGATTCAGAAGGAGCATCCTCCTCAGGGCACAAGCTAGTGCCAAGTGGCGGGTCAAGAGATGAAAATAACAATTTTAAAGCGACCAATGTGGCAACTGGATCAGGTAGAGTTTAATCTTTCGAGGGGCATTGTCTTTGTGATGCAGCTTGCTCTCATCATTTGTGTTGTAAGAAGAAATGAATCCATTGATGTAATGATGAGCGTCTGCTCAAAGCAAATGTGACATTAAAGATTTACCCGACTGTTCAGCTTTTATCTATCTTATCTAGAGATTTCTTTTCCAATATTTTCTGGTGCAGATGTCAAAAGTGACGGTGATTCGAATAAATCCCTATGGTTTAGTAGCTTGCTGGAGTCCATCCCTTCACCTCCTGCATTTGCTGCAGAGTATTCTCTGAATGGGATTGTCGAATCTGTTAAACAGAACTCAGCAAACACCTCTAGCTCAATCCATGTCAATGCTGAGACCTTCTTTATGAGTAAGTTGATGGCAACCGACAGTACAAAACACTGGTTGGTAAAGAAGGGTGATGTTAGATTCCTCCTTTCCTATGGCATGAGAAGGGGTGATGAACCACTAGCAGAAATACCAAGGAAGGCAACATCAGCGATGTTGCGAAATGGTTTTTGTGTGTGCTTTTGGTTCCTGATGCTCGCAGCAAGCTTCAAAATTGGTAGTTACTTTTATGCAAGGTAATAAATTTTATGATTTTGATGCACCATCTTGATGCATTGGAATATTTATATGTTGAACTTTGGGACATGGTATTAGTACTGTTATAGTTGCTTTTGACTGGTCATTTTGAGGGGATGCTTGCAGTTAGTTACTGATGCAATAATTTCTTATCCTTTTTACTTTTATCGGTCTGTTGATGTGAATCTTGAGAATCTGTCTTCCTAATCTATTCTTATCTGTGGATATATATATTTACAGTTTCACTAGTTACAACATGACTACTGTTGTGATGATTAATTCAGTGGGTGTGCTTCATAGAAATTTGAGAAAAAGGTGAAATATATATATATCCACAGATCCAGTTATCAGGATGTTAACTCAGTAGGTTCAGCTATTGAATTTGCATCGATTTCGCAACACTTGTGATTGCTTTTGCCCAACACCACCCCACCCCACCACCACCACCCCCACGCCCCACCAACCCCCACACCCCCCCACCCCCCACAAAAAAAAAAAAAAAAAGCTATAATAATTCTGCTCTTCTAATTTGTCATTTGTCAATTTGATGGTTGAGGTTGCTGTTTCTGTAAACATGGTTCAGAATCTGGTTGGTCATTTTAGGTCCCTTCAGTTCAATGTTTTATATGAGAAAGATTTTGTTCTACCTGTTTGATTATTATTATTATTCGCTACTACTGGTTTTTGAGATCTGTTTTCTGCGCACTAGATAGATTTTTACCTTTTACTTGTTTAGCATTGTCTGCATTCATATAGATGATCAAGCTGTAAATAGTGACCCAGGACCAAACCTGTGTGGCCCATGTATGTACATAGTGAGCCAGGCCCATTTGGCCCACCGGCGACCTACAAAGATCCTGCATATCGTCACACATGGGTCTGAGTTAGCCAATATGCAACTACTATCATTAGGATATTACATTATTTCTTTGCGTTATTGTAGCCATCACAATGGCAACTCTTGTATTATATATAGAGATCGATCCCAATGGAACGATACCACCTTTTGCACTGCAATCTTATTCTCTTATTTCTCTTGTAATTTGAGCACTTGAGGATGGGCAACAACATCCCCAGTGTCTAGGATTGTAGAATTCTTTTTCATGCCACAACATAAGGAATCCATTGTAGCATTCCTACTAGGTTTTATTCCCTTAGATAATATTTAGCCAATTCAAGGTCAGTATAGTATTTCTGGGATTTATTGGTCTGATGATAAAGCTTTCTCAGATGTTTCCACATCTCAGAAACCCTGCTAACTGACTGCAGAGACAATGTGATAGAAGGATCTTCAGAATTTAAAATACAGGTAACGACCTTGGAATTATTTTGAGTCCAGTTTGCTTTGGCCTTGTCCCCTGTTGGTTGAAGAGAAGTTCCATCTAGGAATCCAGCCAATCCTTGACCTTGGACAAAATGCTTGAGATGGAAGGACAATCCCATATGATTTTTCCTACCAGTCAGATGAATGGGAATAATGTCGCACTTATCCATAGTAGGAATTTAAAAATAAAAATAAAAGTGCAGCAGTGAGTGTTCTTTAAAAAAATACGGGGTGGGGGTGGTGGGGCTGGGGAACTCTTATATCTAGTAGTAGAAATGGAAGATCCCTCCTTAGCATTTCCGAATTCTGATCTCAAATCCAGTGGATATGCTTTTTCTTCACTTGTATAGGTGAAACCAGACTAATCAGATCATGAGATTTACTGATTCAATGAAAACTAGTAAAAAAAACATCCGATGCAGAGATGTGTGAAAAACTAACCTATATGTGCTCCAAAAAATTCGAAATAAAAAAACTAAAATCCTTTGGATGGCCATTTGACTCTGGATAAGTCTCGACAGGCACTGACGAACAAAGGTGAGGCCCACTTTGTGATCAGTTGTCTGAGTTATTCCAGAGCCTTGATGATGATATTCTCACTTGATTGCAGATGAAGATTGACAGCGCTAATAGAAATCAGAATTCTCTTTCTAGTTTCTCACTGACTCGAATATCCAGAGAGCTGTCTGAGAGAAATGGGCTGAGACTGAAATGGGAAGGATAAAAGGGTTCTGACATCCTTTCTGACCGGAGCTTTGATACCATGAAATCAGATAATAAGATTGCAGTGCAAAGGAGTGTCGGGTCCTTCGGCTTCTGGGATTGATGTCTAGTTATAATACAAGAGTTGCCATTTGCCAATGGCTACGACTACAATCCAGGAAAGAAATAAATTACAATTAAATTAATTGAATGTGCTAAGCTAATGTAATCTACTAATGATAGTAACTGCAGGCAGACTTGGACCAGTGAGATATGCAGGGTCTTTGTGGGTTGCCTGTGGGCCAATGGGCCTGGGTCACTATTTACATACATGGCCCACATGGGTATAGGCCTGGGTTACTATTTCCACGAGCTACATGGATTAATACAAATTATACAGTTCCAGTCCATGATAAAAAAAGAAGGAACAAGTCTGTTGCATGCTGTCAAATATTTAGGTTTGAGTAATAACATTCTTTCAATTATAGGCCTCATAAATGGGGCTAAAGTTCCAATTTCCACAGCAATCCACCAAAGAACTACAGTTCTATGAAAACATTAGAGGCCAAAGAAGATGGGTATGTTGGTGTCATTGCATTTCCGTAGTGATCATTTCCATTTTTTAAATATCCAATTATAAATGCATGAAATTGTTTCAATAGGGTGTGATTAGGCTTCTTGCTCATAAAGTACCTTATATATATGTATGTATGTATGGTACAGAGGAAATGTCATTAAAACCCAGTACAAAAAAGACAATAAGGAAGAACTACAATCCAGACAGAGAAAAAAAGAAAAACAACAACAACAACAACAACAACAACAACAAAAACAACCTAGACAACAAAAATCTCCCTATCCCCCCTTTCCAAATAAGTTCTCATAGCAAAATTATGTGAAACCATACTAAGGTTCCTAGGAATACGAGGGAAAACAAGTGACTCAAACCACCAAAGAGATGTCTTTCAAAATAGGGTCACTACACTAGTCTGGGCTGCCATCGATCACATCCACAACTTCAAGACAATCTGACAAAATGAGGAATTTATGAAAATCCCTCACCTCAGCTTCATTCGAGGTTGACAAAATGGCCCTTGCATCTCTCTAAAGGACCGATCCTTCCATCACTCTAAAGGGCAAGCCTTGATGAAAGCTAGCATCACCATTTAAAATCGGCTTTAGCTTTGTGATTTTGAGATCCAAAATAACATTTTTTGTTGCATTTGGAGTATTTAGAGGATGGATTTCTTTCCTCTAAAAATAAAACCATTTATGCTCTTCCAAAGAGCCCACCACAAAGCCAATGTCCAAGCTTGTGAAAGAGAATCAATATTTGGAACTTCAGAGTCACACAAATCCACAAAATCTTTCTGCTATTCAGATATCGAGTTGGAGGACAAATTATGGGAAGAAAATCCTAGCTTGGATCTGAACCAAGTAGCTCTTACATGGTCACATAGAAACAAAGCATGTTCAATTGATTCATCATCCTTATCACAGATAGGACAGATGATATTAATGGCAAGTGTTTTATTAAAAGGAATTTACGCACCTGGATACCATTGTTGAGACATTTCCATAAAAAAAGAACTCTCCCGGGGATAGGTAGTTTCTATAGAGACTTTCATTTAATCACAGGCCTGATAACTTGATTACCTTCCTTAGCAATGATGCTGTATCCAGATTTTGTAGATAAAGCACCATTTTTCGTGAAGTTCTAGATTTTTTTTATCCTCTGTGCTATATTGTGGAATGCAGATTTTTAGAATGCTTTCCACATCAGAAATATTGTTAAAAGTATCTTTAATGAGTTGCACATTCCATTTCCTATCTTGGTCCCATAGGTCTTTGACGACGATTTTCAAATTACATCAGAAATGGATTTCTCAGCCCACTTGCACAGGGAATCCAGTTACCTCTCCACACTGAGATGTTCTCACCATTCCCTAGAATCCACTTCCACCTTTTCATTTATAAAATTTGTCGCTTCCACAAAACCTTTCAGGAACCAAGAATTGACCTTTTTAAAAATTTGCATCCAATAGCGGTTTGTTTGGGCAATACTTTGCTTTGAGAATCTTGGAACTAAGAAGATCTTCATTAGAATAACATCTCCAACTAGTCTTAGTAAGGCCAGATTATTGTTAGCAGTTTCACAAATTCCCAGGCCCCCATCATCAATGGATTAGAGCATGAAATTTCTTATTCTCTATTTTATAATTTATCCAAAGAAATTTTTGAATAATTTATCAATCACGACACTAGTTTTAGATGGGAGCTTGAGAATCGACACATTATCAACAGTAGTTGAGGAAGCAACAATTTTAATGAGGGTAGAGATAGAAGAGGGATGTGCCATGACATGATTCTACATTTATTTTAGATATCAGGTTTTGAAAATTATAATTCGGGAGTTACCAAAGTATTTTTCATTGTCCCTCATCCTTTTGACCCCCAGAATTTTCAAAGTTCCTTGCATCTCATGTTACATGTGCCCTTACTAATGTAGCCGGCTGATTTATCAAAATGATCGAGCTGGCCTGATATTACATTACTTTAAGACTTCTTTAATCTCCTTGATTTCACTGATTCTAATGTTATAGAAGAGGAGGCTATCATCGGTGAAGAATAAGTGAGTATTGGAGCCCTTTTAGCAACTTTTTACACCATGAATAACACCCTTTTCTTCTGCTTTCAATTGCATGTGAGAGAGGACGTCTGCACCTAGGATAAAAAGATAGGGCGAGAGGTTCGTAGACCTCTTGTCGAAGAAAAATTTCTATAAGGTGACCATTTAAAATAATTAAAAAAAGAAACTAAGGATATACAAGCCATTATCATTTGAATAAACTCCTTGTGGAAACCACTGGCCTCTATAACTTTTGCAATACAATGTCATTCCTTGTGTAAACCACAATCCTCTATAACCATTGGCAAGAAAATCCCATTCCATCCGATCATACACTTTTGCCATGTGATTTTATTTTTCATCTTTTTTTTATTGAAGAAATGGAGAATCTCATGGGAAACAATATAATTATCTAAAATAGATCTATCTTTGATAAAAGCACTTTGGAATGGGCCCACAATTCTTCCTAGATTCTTGTTAAGCTTTTTAACTATAACTACTGCTATTATCTTGTAGCTAAACTAATCAGTCTAAAATCATTGGTACTTTGGGGGTTATTTTTCTTTAGAATCAAGATAATAAATGTTTTGTTATTATTTTTAAGAGAAGATTTACTCCTTAAAAATTCTTGAACAAGGTTGGTAATATCATCTCCTACTGAATCCCACATCTGTTGATTGAATTTGGCTGGATAACCATAAGAAACTAGAGATTTAAGAAACCCAATTGAAAAATGACCTCTTTAACTTGATGGATGTAGGAACAACATTAAGGTTAATATTTTCTTCCCTTGTTTCCATGAGAGTGATCAGACTTTGGATTTCAGAAAGGTTTCTCAAACCACTAGATTCCATGATTTTCATTAAGTTTTCAGAGAAAGCATCTCCAATATCCTCTCTTTGTCCAACCACCATCATCATCATTATTAAAGCCTTGTCCCAACAATGTTGGGGCCGGCTACACGAATTCTACTTCTCCATTCCGATCTATCTTGAGCCAAATTCTCAGATAAGTTACACTTCCTCATATCCATTTTTACCACCTCCATCCACGTCCTCTTTGGCATACCCCTTCCCCTTTGTCCAACCATTTTCCATCATTATTTTTAATCTTGGCAATTCTATTCAGTTTCCTTTTATTTATAGTGCTAGAATGAAAAATAAAATAAAATTGTATTTCTATCTTCTTCACTTAGCCGAAGTTCCCTAGATTTTTGTCTCCATAAATTCTCCTCTATAACAAGGTATTTATCAAGTTTTCTATTGAGATTAATTTAATTTTCTATATTTTGCTCTCTTTTTTTATCGGTAACAGTGAAATATTACAACCTCTTCCACCCTTTTTTTTAATCAAGTTTTCTATATTTTGCTCATTCACAGCATCGTCTTTAATATTCTCTAATTCAATTCTAATTTCCTTAATAACCTCTTCCACCTTACCAAAACTGCTTTTTCCCCATTTAGTGAGGTCTTTTCCTAATAGATGAAGAGTGTGATTAATGTTCTCTATATTAATGTTTTCAATTCTAGTCCATCTATTAAGAATAGCTTGCTCACATTCTTTATCTCTAAGCCACATGCTAAGGTATCCGAAAGGACGAGGAAGTTTGGGTCTCTCCGGGTTACCAATGAAGAGAATTGGGGAATGATCTGAGCCTCCTGCTGTAAGCACCGAAAAGCTGCCTCTAGAAAGCGGTTGCACCAGTCAATATTACCGACAACTTTGTCAAGTCTTTCTTTAATATGCGCTAGTCCTTTCCTTTTATTGGACCGAGTAAATTTAGGTCCAATAGTACCAAGATCAAATATCGCCATATTTTCCTTGAATTCCAAAGCGTGCTTAGCTTTTTAGCCTCCCTATTTCTTTTGATTTTCTAAAAGCTTATGAAAGCCCCCAATGATCTTCCATGGGCCCGTCTATCTATTGCCTGTATTGGTCATATTATTCTAAGAATTAATTTTTTCCCCATAGGATAGGGAGAGCCCTGGATGAAATTAGCAAACCAGTGCCCATATGAACTCTTGATCGAAAAAGGTAAGAACCATCTATCTCTAACTGTTATAGATTAATCAATGGACTCTTGCTGAAATAAAGCCAGACCAGCTGTTCCAATTGCTGGAATCACTTTCATATTATCAAGATTGAACCTTCTAGCCATTTTCTTAATATTAATTTTGGAAAAAAGAAAACTCAGATTATGCTCCCTGGATAATCTCTTGGGCTTACGAATTGTTAAGGTTGTTTTAACATCTACAATTCAAAATAGTACCTTTAATAAATTCAAAACAGTTTGTGATATTAGAAACTGTGCTGGCTGAATTTTTTTTTTATTTTTTATTTTTTAATTCCTTGGGGTCTTCTGTTTCACAGACAGTTTCCCATTAGAACCCCAAATTAATCCATCATGTTTGTGCACACTACATCGTTCTCAGGGCATAGAAGAGATTATGGGGTGGTGTCAGTTGCAAAGGGAGCAGCATCAGGATTAATGGATTTGCCATTATCTGGTCCGACCTCGTACCTTTTTCTTGTGTTTCCAATTTCAGGAGCTTGATGTTGAGATATAGACCTGAGCATGGTGATAACATCTTCCTCACTGCATCTCTCCCTCGAATCCCTTTCTATGAAATCTGCCACAATCCGTCCCTTGTTTTTCCATGGTTCAAAGCATTTCACATTCCCTTCATCAATATCCATTAATGATCACCCCTATCTTCTCTGTTAATGAAAACAGAGGATAATGGGCCCAGCACTTCACAATCCTTCTCTAGCTGAAGATCCCGCCACTCTACCGTTAGAGAAGTCCCCATCCTTTGTTCTAGCCTGACTTGGGCTACGTTGTTGAGTCGACCCATTCGACCCCAAGTTTTGAGACTCATTTGTCTCCCCTTCCCCTCTCTGCTCGAGCTTTCTAGAGAAACCCCATTCCCTGACTAACTCTCTTCTGAATTTTCCACAGAGCATCCACTCTCCAAAGGGTAATGCACCTCCCCTTTTCTGAGGCTGGGGATATTCAGTAGAACTCATTCACTATGCTCTCCTGGAACTTCTGGGAGGGGGTATGGAATACTGTAGTCATATTCTTCATGATCAACCAAACCACAGAATCTACATATGGCTTTCACTTTTTCATATGTAATATAAATTTATTGATTTTCATCAGTTAGTTTAACAGATGGAGTGAAGTATTCCTTAATTTTCATGATAACTCTTACTCTTAACAATATCATCCTAAGGATTACCCTCCTCATATTAAAACTGAATTTCCTGGACAGCACCCACCTTGGAACAAATTGCTGTTACTATGGATTCTTTGAAATACAGAAGGGGAAGAATATGAATCTGAATCCAGCAAGATAAAGAATCAACCTTCTCATTGTAGTATGCTAACCTGGAATCAACTTGTCTAATAGCCAGAAGAACTCCATTAAAAAACCAAGGACCTTTTCTCCATGCTATGTCTACCTCCTGTGTTCTAAAACTGAAGGAATGACAATTGTCAGCATTAGTGTAGATAATTTGGAATGGGAAATCTCCTCTAGTTTGCTTTGGCTGCTCTCTGGACATCCTGCAGAGACCATCTTCTCTTTTGGAGAGGCTCACCACGCCACCATCATGAATGATCTCACCTCAAGCTCTCCAGCAATCATTCCTAGCAATCATTCCTTCTTTTCAGAAACATCATGATTTGCCTTTTTTTAAGGAGGAGCCTGCCATTTGGTTCAGAATGCCGTAGTCCAAATACCCACACATAACATTTTGTTTTTCTCTATAAGGTTTCTTTGGTCGCAAACCACCCACACACTGCGAAGAATTCTCACACAAAAGCACCAGAGGGAAGCAGAAGAGAGTAGCCTCAAGGAGATAGAAGGCCAACAGTTAGAGAAACCGACTCACTCCAGAAAAGAAGGCTATAAACAGCCACAGAAAACGGACTTACGCCGGATAAGAAGCACAGTAAAGCCTACTCTTGCCAGAGAAGAAGCACAGTAAAGCTGGTGAAGAAGCATGGGTGAAGAGGCGGGTTAGGGCCTCGAACTTGCTTATGGAGACAGAAGTGGACTTTTACCACTTTATCTTCTCACTGGTGAAGAGGAATTTGAATGAAAAAAGGAACGTTAGTACCTCATAAACAGGACAACTTCTCTTTTATTGAGGGCATGGATATGATTCAAACGGCGGTGGCTACACATAATTACCACTCAACTAGGCCTGTCAAAGGGCCGGGACGGGTGGGGGATTGTCCTTATCCTATCCTCAATATATGCAAGGCTTAGCTTGGGCGGGCAAAGCCCTTGGAGGGACTCCTCTACCTAGGCCCTTACCGTACCCTCGAGGTCCAGGCCCAAGGCCTGAACATAAGAAAAACAATTTTTAGTTTTTTATTCTACATTAAAATTGAGTGTCGAGTGTCAACCAAACAACATTAACCCTCCTTCTTTATTTGGGCTTGGGGATTACCATGCTTTCAATAAGAAACATGGCGGAGTTAAAAATAAATTATTCGATTGATCAATGGAAGATAAGAAATTATTTATTATGTAAAAAAAAATATATATAATAACTTCTAATGATACTAACTGTATAGTGAAAGTGTGCATGGGGCTTGGCTTTGGATATATATATATATATGTATGTATGTATGTATATATGTATGTATGTATGTATATATATATATATATTCATGCGCATCCATCCTTCACCATATTATGGTGAGGGACAACATAGTAGGGTTGACTTTACAATACATCCGAACCATCCACACACATGGGACCACCCTTGGTCAATCCAAATGGACCAAACGCACGACCCTCCTAAATTGCACATGTCCACTAAATCTTGGTTAGATTCGAATTTACTGGACCGTTGGATCGACTATGTATCGATCCGAATAGACTGTTGTCCATAAACTTTTGGGGCCCAAACTGAGATGATAGAAACCATCGTTGTGGCTGATTTTTTGCATAAAGGAGGGTCCTAGGGAGTCCTTGAAATTCCTCACTCCCATGTGGTTCCCCTAGTGAGCCCCACCACACTCATAAACTTACCTTATCCTAAGTTGCAGCTTAGGAGAGCTTATAAAACCAACGAGTGGCAGCTTAGTTGGCCAAGCGGAGAGGTCTTGGCTACAAAAAAAAGGAGAAGTCTCAAACACAAAAAAGTATCTATTCGACACCTACTTTCGTTGGCCACCTCATATATATATATATATTTATAGGGGTCAGCTCTTCTAAGCTGAAGCTTAGCTTATCCAAAGTTGAAACAGTGTTGGTCCCACAAATTAAAGTCGATTATCGTTGTTTTTTGCATGTATCAAGATAAATTCAATCAGAATTAGATTTTCCAATTCCATCATGCAAAAAATAGATATAATCAACTTTGATTTGTGGGACAAACACTATTCCAGCTTAGGATAAGTTAGGCTTCAGCTTAGGAGAGCCTTGCTCATATATATATATATATATTTTTATATAGGGGTCAGCTCTCCTAAGCTGAAGCTTACTTTATCTTAAGGCGAAACAATGCTGGTCCCACAAATCAGAGTCGATTATCATTGTTTTTTACATGATGATCGTTTCCAAAATCAAGATAAATCTAATCAGAATTGAATTTTCCAGTTCTATCATTCAAAAAATAGATATAATCAACTTTGATTTGTGGAACCGGCATTATTCCAGCTTAGGATAGGGTAAGCTTCAGCTTAGGAGAGCCCTGCTCTATATATAGGGTAATTTTCAGGTGGGATCTGTTCTCACAGGTTATGTGAGAACTTTTTTGTGGGGCCCAATTATGGGCCTCATTTTGGGATGGGACTAGGAGGGATGGAAAGATCTATGCGAGATCACTCCAAGTATCAAGTTTGACTCCATTAGGTCTGGGTGACTAGGTTAGAAGAAAGAGGGAGGGAGAGAGAGGCGAGAGAGAGAGAGAGAGGGCTTCCATCGCTCGCTGATTCAAGAGAGAGAGGTGAGAGGTTCCGTCGTTCGCTGGTTCAAGGGAGAGAGAAAGGCGAAAGAGAGAGAGAGAGAGAGAGAGAGAGAGAGAGAGAGAGAGCTTCTGTTCACTGATTCACGGGAGAGAAAGAGCTTTCGAGAGTTGATGTAGGGGAGAGAGAGAGAGAGAGAGAGAGAGCTTCCTTTCACCCAGGCGAGAGAGAGCTTCCGATCGCTCTGAATCCTTTTTGCTGAGAAAGGGGAAAGAGAGCTCGAATAGGCCTTAGAAGGGGGCAAATGCAAAAAAAGAGCGGGCCCTTGAAATTTCATTGGCCTGAAGAGAAACTCAACCCACATGTTCATTTCGGACGTCTCAGCTTATTTCTCCCCTAAGTTGCAGCTTAGGGGAGCCATTCTATATATATATATATATATATGGACCTCCTATCCTCAGCTCGACCTCAGGATAGGGGTGTCCACTCAATGGTCTGGGGCTGCCTAAGGACCCACATGGGAATGGGGATGGGGGGATTTGAAGGACACATGGGCCCTCCTCTCTACAAAAAATCACCCCCATCCCTAATCATCATCACCTCCATTTGGGCCACAAAAGTTTAGCGGTGTGCAGTCCATTCAGATGGGTGTCACTCGATCCAACGGTCCAGTTTAATCGGATGGGCCAAATTTTGGTGGACATGTGAAATTTAGGAGGGCAATCTCCGTGGTTCATTTGGATGGACCAAACAGTGGGCCCCACCCTGGGCAGCATGCAACCCTCTCTCATTAGCTCAAGCTGAGGAAAGGGTCGAGCTGGACACACACACACACACACATATATATATATATATATACACATGTATATATATATATATGGAAATATTCATGTGCATCCATCCCTCTCCCTCACCATGTTATGGTAAGGGACAACATAGTAGGGTTGACTTTATTACACATTTTAACCATCCACACATATGGAACCCCCTTAACTACACTAGACCCATTGAGTTTTCACCAATTCAAATATATATCAAATTTGGGGTCTTCCCTCACCATTTGGTGAGGGTCAAACTTAATGGGGCCCACCTAAGGACCCATTGATCATGAGACTTGTGGGGGATGAGAAGAGACATCTTGGATAAACCATATATCAAATTTGGGGTCAATCCCATGCCTCTAACTCCTTTTCATCTGTGGCCCACAAATTTAATGACTTTTTATTAGAGGAAAAGATTTGACTCTTGATCTAATGGTCCAATCCATTTGGATTGGTGAAACTTCAATAGGTCTAGTGTACTTAAGAGGGTTCCATGTGTGTAGATGGTTTGGATGTGTTATAAAGTCTTTGTCATTCCCCATCTTACATGCATGCATAATATTGTCCGCTTTGGTCCACGGGCCTCGCGGTTTTTTCTCTGATGGGCAAGAACCCATCAAAAGGCCTCATGCAAGGTAAGGGTATAAGCTTTATATATAATCCAATTTACTTTCCTCTCTATAGTCGACGTGGGACTCCGGGGCATCACAATCCACCTCCTTTAGGGCTGCACGTCCTTGTGCAGTAGCCTGCCAGTCCCTGTAGCCTGCCAGCCCTCTTGGCCTGCTCACATGGAAACCCGCCCACTTGCACCAGACCACGGCAGGGGGACCTACACTTGAATTAGTAGAGAGTAGGCTCTGATACCAGTTGTCATGTCCCACCCTACACCCTTATGGTGAGGGATGGATGCACATGAATATTTTCCATATATATATATATATATATATATATATGGAAATTCTCGAAAACTCCCTTATCTCAAAAGGGGAGTTTCTGTCTCTATCTAATAGCCAACTATTTGTTAGTATTTTAAGAGATCAACTTTTGTAGGAGAATATTTAGGAGAGATAATCAGATATGTATATTACTGATGACACGTGTCACACTTTTATTGACTAAAAGAGGGGCCTTTTTTTTTTTTTTTTTTTATAGAAAAATGCCAGAGGAGATTTGTAGCATAACTCATATATATATATATATATATATATGGAAATTCTACAAAATGTTCCTCTAAAAAAGGGGCATTTTTACCCCGCTTTTAATTGCCAAGAAAGCATGACACACCATCACCAATGTCGGCCATAACTTAGATTTTCGCTAATATAGTTATAGCAGCTCCGGTTTAACTCTTTCGGTTTTCAACTATTTTACAAAGAGTGAGCATTATCTCTTCTCTTATTTGTGCTAGAATTTGGGTAAAGTTTCTTTAAAAAAAATGTAAGTCCTAAAATCCTATAGAAAGGTTTTTTCTTAAAAAGGGAAAGTAGGAAGAGTCTTTTGACGAAGGCAAAGAAAAGATGAGGCCATTAATTTTAAATAAATGGACAAAATAGTTAGGCCCACCGTGTGATTATGTTAATTTCAGCTTTTTCAAGACATAAATTAGGGATCAAATGTCTTAAATTTCTTTTCTAAAAATCAGCATTGGATGAAATAGTTGGGTCCATCAAATATATTTTGAAAATTGCATTTTTAGGTTAAATTTTATGTGGGGCCCTCTCCTATTAAAATGAAACTTGGTAATGGCTAATAAAAGATGAAGTTGTTTATTTTAGCTGGTTTGGATCTTTTGCAGGTGGGACCCACACCTTCATATTGTGAAAGGACCAGCTCTCATTGAAGTGAAATTATCTGAATTAGCATCAGGCCCACCACTTGATTTTATGAATCTAGATCATTTGGAATTGAAAACAAACTACAAAAAGTAGTGGACCCCTTATAAAATCTATGCCACTCAAAATCAATGTCTTTATCTGAATAAACATTTACCCAAATTCCACTTCAATCAAAGTTAGTACCACCACTTGATATTATTAGAGTGTCTGTATATTTTCACATGGAATGACTTCCATATTGAAAGGAGAAAAAATAGGGAAAGATAAAGTCATTTGAAGAGGAGAAAAGGTTGGAAACAAACATTATTGTCATAAATAACAATAACTCCATGTCACATCTACTTCACTCTCTTATGAGAGTTACTCTTGCGGTACTATAAGAGTAAGGGGTTGGATGCGCCCTTGCATTTAGGGTCTTTAAAATCCGGTCATTAGGGCCTTTCAAGAAAAATAAAAGCCCTCATTTTAAAGGCCTTTTTAGTCCCATATAGATGATTGATGCTTCTCACTTCATGCAGGTGGGGAATATGTATAGAGACCAACATGGATCAGTGATTTATATATACTTCTGATTAAGGCTGGTTAGACACCTTTTACCCCGCCGTTCTTGGCTATATTAGTCACTTGGAGTGTGATTTCACTCAAGGCTATCAATGGGCCTAAATCTTTCTCTGGTCTGACTTGGATGTGGATCCAATGGGCTGACCCAGATACTTTTTTTAAGAGGGGGAGGCGAGTAAAGTGGAGTAGATTTCACGTTTTACTCAATACAGTGGGAGTATTTAGGGTTAAAGTGAAATGGATATACATGTGGTTTACAATAATACTTCATCTGCTGGGCCAGACTCATTCAAACAGAGCAGAGTTGTAATTTTAACATATTAGGCCCATTGAACTTCACTTTACTCTATTTTTTGCCTATCCAAACAGCTAGAGCTTCATGGACTCTCAAACCATATACATGTCGAAGAAAATGCTATTAGAATATTACATACATAAGGTCATAGTAAAAGGACATTTTTATGAAATTTCCAGATGCTTTTGTGAATTCAAGCTCCAGTCCTAGAGTCCGGGCCTCTATATAATTTGATAATGGGCCTTAAATGCGTGGAGTCAGATCCAAGCACAAGAATCAGATTTTGACCCCAGCCTTGGCGTGCACCTGATTCTTAAGGTGTGTTTGACGTTGGGTCATTTAGATGTTTCCATGTTCCAATCAGATGAGATCACCAAAAACATGTTTGGTAGTGTAAATCATTGTTCCTAATCTTGATCTTGCCAGAAGAAACTCCAAATCTTTACCCTGGCATACGAAAGTTGGAAATTACCATTTTTTTTTTTAAAGAAATATCTTGCAGCCCAGTTGTTTCATACTTATCCCGTACCATCTGAAGAAGCAAATTTAGAGTCCTACCACTCATCATAAAGGTAGGCCCCGTGTTCACAACCTCAAAGAAAGTGACCCACTTTGTAATTTCTAAAGACAAGTCACATGGTCACAATCACAAAAGGTGGGCCACATTATTAATCCCAGAAAAGTGAGATTACAGTGTAAATACTATGAATGTGGGTCCCAAATTCTTATTTCTAAAGATAGACACCATGTTGTAATTTCTAAATGCGGCCCCGTATTCATAATCACAAAAAAGGTGTCCCCATGTTATAATTCAATTAAGGTGGGCCCACACTTAAATCCTACGAATGTGGGCCCCATGTTCTAATTCTTAATGTAGGGTACCGCATTGTAATTTTTAACGGTGGGTATTGTGTTCACAAGCATAGAATAGGTGGCCCCACTTTGTAACTCTTATAGGTAGGTCACATGATCACAATATCAAAAGGTGGTTCCACATAGTAAATCCTATGAATGTAGGCCACATGTTCTAATTTTTAGAGGTGGATATCACTTGCATGTATGACAATAATAGTGTCACAAATAATAAAAATAGGCGCCCCACATTGTAAATTTTAAATTCTCTTATTTTTGTTTCTTTTGAATTTTCCTAATATCTCTCCATGGAAACCCCTTTCCTATCTAATCTTTCTCCCAACTTCTCTCTCATTGCAATCCCTCTCACGAAGGAGGCCTTTGTTTTCAAAGGAGGCTATGTTTAAACAGACTTATTTGCATTTCTTCTACACCCTTTCGATATAAGAGTTTTTTTCTTTGTCGATTTCTTTCCTTTTTATCATTTGTGGGCCCACGAGGCATTTGATTTTAGTAAGAGAAAAATCGGCCACCAAATTTAACTTTTTCCCCCTTTATCATCAGTCGGTCCACTGTGCATTTGACCACTTTGGATTCGAGAGGTTGGCCCCGTTGTCGGATCTTTTTCAAGGCTTTTTCTTGTCATTCTTTCTTTTTTCTTCATTCATTAATGGGTGCCTTCATTGATTTTCATGATAGGTGGGCATTATGCGACCCTCATGTCAAATCCAAGCTTTAGGAATTGGGGGCTCACTTATAGATCATAGTTGGCTCCATCTGTATTGTTTTTCATCAATCTGTGGGGCCCACTATCAAAGCCTATTGCTATTTTATTTATTTATTCCAAGTTTGAACGATCTGTGGGTTCTTTTGTGAAAGTTAATTTTTTTCTTTCTAATCTCACAATTTATGGGGGCAGCTTTTTCATAGCCAAATGACTGCATTTTGCTACTTATTTCTTCGTATATCTCTTTCAATATTCAATATGATCAATCTGTGGAGCCTATTGTGGAAGCTAATTGATTTCAAAATCCACAATTAACTTTGAAATTGATACTAAATTTGTGCTCAAGCACAAATATAATCAAATCAAGGTCCTAACATAGATAAATTGATTGGGTCATTTTACTTATTTTTTCCTTTAAACCTTTGGTTTTTGAAGTTCAATTTTAATTGTATTTGTGTTATGAATTATATATGATGATATTCATTTATAATTCATTTAATATTTATAGATATTTCTATTTAAAAACTTAATAATTTCTTATCATGGCCCGCATTGGGCGGTTCTACCCTAGCCTAACATATTTCCAAATAAGTTTTGCACAGCATAACCTCAGTACAATCTGATTTCAATGAAACCTTACATGAGCACAAAATTGGGAACAACACGAGAAATGTCAGGCGCGCCCTAATATACTTGGCATAAATAGAGGTGAGTATTGCCTAAATCTGGCTTGTGTATGGATGTAGAGAGAAACTTTCTAGTTTTGGCGAAAGTCGGCTAATTGAGTAATTCTTTTATTTATAAAAATAGACTAAGATAAGGAAAAGTATATTTTTAGAGAGGAAACTATTTTTTCTAAAATATTATTGAATGGAAACAGACTCAACACACGATATCTACAAAGCTGCAAGAAACCCAGGCAAGTTTAGAAGATATTCAGAAAAGTTTGATTACTGATCCTGACACATAAACCTTCAAGCAGATGAAAGAATACTAAGAGGTTGTTTGGATTCTTTATCCCGAGCGAAGGAAAGCATGTACAAGCAAAGATCACGAGACCTTGCTGTTAATCTGGGTGATGGTAATACTAAATATTTTTACAGGTTGATGCGCAAGCGCCAACATCACTCTTTTATCTCTCACATAGAAGACATGGATGGTAACAAATATTCTGATCCATCAGGTATTGCAGCAGTCTTTGTGTCTTACTTCTCTAGTATTTTTGGCCAAAAGTTGAGATTCATAAACCTGATCTCTCTTTTGTTCGGCCTCATGGATACGTTTCTGAAGTGGATACTCGAAATTTAAATTTTCCAGTAACAATTTAAAAAATTGAGGAAATAATAAAACTTGTGAATCCAAATAAGGCTCCAGGGCCTGATGGTTTTAATGCCCATTTCTTCAAAATGTTTTGGCCAATTATTGGGAATGATGTTTGTGAGGGTATTATTGATTTCTTTAAGCATGGATCTATACTTAATCAGTTGAAAGCCACTTTTATAGTGCTTGTTCCTAAAAGTGAGAATGCAGCCTTCCCAGATAAATTTAGGCCTATTTCTTTGACTACTGCGCTATACAAGATCATTAGTCAAATTTTGGTAAATAGGTTGAAACCAATTATTTCTAAGCTTGTTGGGCCTATGCAATCAGCATTTATTCCTGGGAGAAGTATTGCAAATAATATCCTTGTAGCCCAATATTTAATTCATAAATTTCATTTGAGGAAAGGGGTTCCTCGAATGTGTGTATAAAGATTGATCTCGCGAAAGCTTATGATAGTGTTAGAAGGGATTTTCTAGAGGCAGCACTACCGGGTATGAGATTTCCTCAGCACTTCATAAAGCTCATCATGGCATGTGTATCTGATGCTCATTTCTCAGTTCTAGTGAATGACAATTCTAAAGGCTATTTTGAAGGCACGAGAGGATTACGACAAGGATGCCCTTTATCTCCTTTTCTTTTTGCCATTGTAATGGAATATTTCTCTCTAATGATGTCTAAATATGCCTCTTCACAGCTGATCCCCACTACTTTTCGAAAGCATCAAGTGGCTCTTTCTCACCTTATGTTTGCGGATGATTTGGTTGTGGTCTACAAGGCTACAAATGTTGTTGCTGTGAATCTTAAACTCTTTCTTGATAACCTCAAATTTTTTCTGGCCTTGGAGTTAATTGGGGAAAAAGTGCAATTTTCTTTTCTAATTGTACTAATCATGAGAAACTGATGATTTAAAAAATTCTTAATGTTCAAATTGGGAACTTTCCAATGAGAAATCTAGGCGTTCCTCTTTCACCTAAGAGACTGGGTTTCAATGATTGTCAACCTCTTATTGCAAAAATTCAGCAACGTCTAGCTGGGTGGAAGTCCAAGGCATTATCTTTGGTAGGGAGGGTGGAGCTCACCAAATCTACTTTATCTACCATTCATCTTTATTGGGCGACATTTTTTTTTATTCCTAAAGCCACTCTAAATGCTTTGGATCGACAGGTTCGAGATTTCTTTTGGAACAAGTGGTCTCCTCATTATATCCATCCAGTTGCATGGGATTCTATTTGTTAGCCTTTTTCTTCAAGAGGGTGAATATCCGCTCTTTTGTCGGAACGTCTAAGGCTTCTCTTTTGAGACAACTTTGGAATGTGGTCCAAAATAAACCAACTTGCTGGAATTTATAGTTAAATGCTAAATATTTGAAGGGAAAGTCAGTTTGGGATGTTTCCCTCCCAAAGAAGGATTGGGGATGGAAGGGGATTCTTGCTCTCCGCGAGATAGCATTACCTCACATAAAATTCCTTGTGGGAAATGGTCATTTAGTTAAGTTTTGGACGGATCCTTGGTTAAATGGAGGGAGACTGAAAGATAGATATGGAGATAGGGCAATTTAGGATCTTGGCTTAGGTATGGATGTTATGATTCGTCACTTCATTGTAATCATACGTGGGAAGTCCTGGTTCCAACCTCTACTACTCTTTTGGACACTTTCCGGGATGTTCAAACTGAAGTCCAACCCCAGTGTGAATTTGATGATGAAGTTGTATGGATTCTAGAAGAGGATGGTAATTTTACCTTGAAATCTGCTTACCATATGATTAATGGGAATTGTGATCAAAATCTACAGTGGGCTCCTTTAATTTGGTTTAAGGCCTGTATTAAAAAGCATTCTATTTGTGCCTGGATGTTTCTTAGAAGCAAATTGAAGACAAAAGATCTCCTTCTTCAAAGAAATGTGGCCTACAACTCCTGATGTGTGTTATGAGACAAATGTACATGGGAATCTGGATCCCATCTTATGCTACATAGCTCTTATTCTCAAATAGTGTGGTCACTCCTTTTGGAAAAACTCAACTTGACTTCTATTGTTTGTAATTTGCCTCTAGAATTGATGAAGTCAATTATACTTCGAGTTGATCAGCATCATAAGGAAATTCTAACAGTTGGGAAATTAATATACTGCGCTTTCATCTGGCATATCTGGGATGAAAGAAATAAGGGTATATTCAGAGATAAGTCTACACCAGTAATTAGTGTCCTGCATAGTATCATTCAGGTTATTCAAAGTAGGATGGTGTTCCTTGGAATTTCACTCCCAGATAATATTTCTTGTCATTGGGATATTCCTCCAATTATCTGCAATCGGCTTCAGTTAATTCCTACTATAAAACCAGGGTGGAGATTATCCATTGTTCTCACTTGCCAAGTTCTTGTTGGAATTCTTTGGAGTGACACTGACCAGCCAGTTGAAGGAGCTATTCAATCAGGTTTGGACTTTTATCTAGGAGTTTTACAACTGATGCATCTTATTCCTGACCATCTTTCTTCTATCATGATTGAGGCTGATCCAGCTTTGTCAAGAATAGTAAGGTCTCCTCATAAATCTCCCTGGAATCTTCGATTTCAAATTCGGTGATTAAATGCTTTCATTCAGAAATCCAAAATTAGCTTTGAAGATCTACACCAAAGAACGACTCAGTTTAGCCGAAGGATGAGCCTTTCCAGATTGGCTCCATGCCAAATCACAAGTGTAGAGATCGAGTTCTTATGGCATTTTTGATAAATTGTATGGCCTTTTATTGTCTAAAGGGGATGAACTTCTTTTTGGAATGTAAGGCGATTTCCATCTTCAACAGCAAGTGTCTTATTCTAGACACCACTTTTCTTGAGCAAGAAATCGTTATTTTGGATGGGATCGTCTGGACGGCAGGGAGGTTGGCTTCTGGACGCCAAGTGCAACACGACATTATGTAGTGGAATATCTGACGGCCATGAAACTTGCACGAGATGTGGCACAGATTGTTTATTTCTTTATTTTTTATGTGTTGGAATTTATTGATACATTTGTATTTATGGGGTTTGCCCCATTGGAAGGCTCTAAGAACCAATTTGGTTTGTTAGACCCTCTTTTCTGTAAATTATTTCCTTAGAGAAATGAAGGCTAACTTACTCTTCAAAAAACAAAAAAAAAAAAAACAAAAAAAAAAAAAAACCCACCTATTTTTCCTAAATTGTCTACCTATTTTGATGTAGAGAAAATAGTTAGTGAAGAATTGCCATTGGTCAAGAGATAAGGAGAAAACTAAGGAGTAGACTATTCTATCCCGGAAAAAAAAAGAGAGCAAACTAGTAGCGATTTTTCATGTTGTTTGGAATAGAATGGAGAGACTTATATAAGAGTAAACCATAATATTTCTAAAATGAACACTAATTACCAAACTTCTCAGGCTATATCTCAGTTGGTCTCACTAAAACCCTTCTTAAGACTTGTTTGTGTTAGGGTTTTCATTTGTTGCAATTTGATTGGATGCGTTAATTTTCATGTTAGCTTGACCTCTCATGCACTTGTAAGGTCGCACCCCTTGTGGACCCTCGCTTTGATTTGAATATTATAATTATAGTGTATGTTATCTAATTATACTAATTAATAGGGATTAGTAAGGGTAGAGTAGTACTTTTGCCTATTTTATAAGAATTAGTCCCTTTTTGTGTTTCATAGGTTCTATAGGGTGTCTTTTATAATTGTTAGAGTTTGTTAGTTAGTTAGAGGCCCTAACTAGTAAATAGAGTTAATAGGAGGGGTTTTCAATTGAGAATATTCCAATCTTTTCCAAAGGACCCAAATGCCCATGTACTTATCTTCATTTTCTACTAAACAAGGAAGGACCCTTTGGTCATTAGCCACCAAACTCAACCTATATATATATATATATAACAAACCTCTCCCCTCCCAAACGAACTCCATGTCTCTCTCACTCTCATTTCTCTCTCTTTTCTCTCTTCTCTCTCATTTTCCCTCAAATTCCCTCATTTCCCTCCCTCCCTCTCTCTAGAAACCCTAGATCTAGAACCCTAGCTACAAGAAGGAGATTATCTACAAGCGTCGCTATCATCTCTTCTTAGGACCTTTTCTATCTTATAGATCTCTTATCTCTCTACAAGGAATGATATTTCTCTTTTGCTAGTTCAATTTCCCTAGAATGCTCTCTTTCTCTTTCTAGATTCCCTTCCTTATTGCAATTCTTTGTGGTTTTTGGATTGTGTTAGAGATCTCTTCAGATCTATGTTTTTGGGCTAATTGAGTGATTGGAAGACGTTAGTAGCTTGGATTTCTATTTGGAGCTTAGATCTCTCTATTTTTTCCTAATTTCCTTGCAATTTGGATTGATGGAAGTGCAATATACCGATTTAGCATAGAATGCATGTTTTCTTATTGTTAATTCTTTAATTTTAATTCAATTGATGATGGAATGCTTAGATCTACCTTTTGAGCTTGTTTTCATGGTTTTTACCATTGATGGATGGGATTTTCTTATTTGGAAGATTAATGGCCAAATTGTGGATGGTTTGATGTTGATTGAAGTGTTTTAATGTTTATATATGCTTCTATGATGGATGGATGATATTGGATGAGACTTGGATCGAAATTGGATGGAAGGAGTGGGAATCCAGAAATCTAGAATAGTTACAGATTGTGTGTGCTCGATTGACCGGCCTGCAGTTGGGTCAACCAAGAACACTGGGAATCCAAAAAAATGAGTCCCAGTTAGCATTTTTGGGAAATTCACAGAGTTAGTGTATGCGGTCGACCCGACCGTGCACTTGGTGTGCGGAACCCAAACTACACCAATGTGCCCAGTCCACCCGACCCTGTGCTCGGTCGACCGGATACACTGAGAATACTAGGGTATGAGAGTTGGCCTGTGTACTGTTTGATTCAAGTAGGCGTGTATACCAAGTCAACCAGCTGGCCACCCGGTTGATCGGATACACTGGAAATCCCAGAATCCAAGTCAGGTTTCAGCCCCTTATCCCTGTGTAGCAGGTCGACCCAACCCTAGCTAGGTCGACCTACACACTGCAAACAGCAAGTTCTGGGTTTAGTCTCTGTTTTGGGTTTGATCTGTTGTGGGGCGCCCTATTGACCATCCAAATGGACTTCTATTGATGCGCCAAGCATGAGTCAATGGTGTGCCTCAACCTTGACTCATGGGGGGCCATTAAGTAGGGTCTAGTGTATTGATTAGACTTCGATTTTATCCTTAAACGTTGTCGAATATGCTCATAACTTCAGGAGCACCAAATATAGAATTTTTGGCATCTGAAACTTCATTTAGGAATCAAATTGACTGACATGGACCTGGACCTGAAAAGGGAGTCATTACTTAGGTTGGACCTTCACTATTTCCCTTTGATTGCTTGGTTTTGGAGATCTATTATACTTGATTCCTTGTTATCACTCTTGCGTCCATTCTATTGATAATAGTTGTTAATTAAATGGAGATTGGATGACCTGAACCTAAGATTATCTAGTGGTGACCTAATGTTGTGGATTGGTGATTAATAACCTGTGTCTATGGCTAGGCGGGCCATCATATGGCCTAAGAATGGATGGTGGTGATACCTTAGAATGAAGAGGTTGGATATTGTGGACTTGTGACCCATTTATGAATGAGAATGGACTGAATACTATTGGGCTGAACTTGGATATTATACTTGAACTGTTTTGGACTAAGGCCATGATATTGGTGGGCCTTAGCATGGATTCAATGATGGACTAGGACTTGGATTGTATTTATGGATTTTGACCTATGCCTTGGACCTCTTATGGACTTGATAGGACCTTGCTCATGCAAGGCAAGCCTAGCCAAACACAGACCTTTACTTGTTTTATTGAGTCGGCATTAACATTCACTTAATTGTTATAAGCTTAGCCATTGGACTGATCATCACTGGTGAGAGCTATATTGGTTATTGTTGAGAGCAATCATGATGAGCTATGGCTAGACGGACGATGTGATTCCGGTTCCGGTCTATTGAGTGTGAGGGTGTTAATATTGAGATTGATGTTGTTATTATTGGCGGGCTCGTCACCCTTTACACCGTTACTTTATTTCCCTGCCATGACTGTTTACAGTATGGGAGGGCAGCGACATAATATCCTTTGGTGTCCATCTTGTGTGAATGTGCCACACCGATATATGGTTAGATTAGATACTTTACTTTCATTCTGATTCTATTTGATATATCTTGCTCAATTACCTAGCATTTGCACCACTGTTAGTCTTTTGATATTTTCATCGTCCATATTCCCTTTTATGTATACATTATATGTTACTTATATCTGACCCATTATTAGTGCTTAGGTATTAACCCTGATCCCAAGGACGACGCGCTCGTCGAGGCGCTCGTAGCTGGAGACTACGGATGGGGACGAACTGGCCAAGCGGTCGAGCTGGAGGATGGAGTGCCTACACAGGGCGTTTGAGTATAGTTCATTTTTGGAATTAAGTGTTTTTGTTATGAGCAAGGAGATAGCATGATATGTACCTATATTTCTTACTTTGAGATTAGTAGACAACTTTCCTTCGGAGTTCCTGGCCACTAGGCCAACCAAACAAAAAAAAAAAACTTTCATAGTATGGCTTTCATAATGTTAGTAGATCAGCGAATGGCATGGCAAATTGTCCAGCAAAGCAAGGAGTTGATCATCAATGTAATCTAAGTGCTATTGTCATATACTTAGGGTCCGGCTTCAATATTCATCTCTTATACTGATTATGTTGTTGTAGGTGTTTTATGGTTCTATTTTTTGGTGTACTCATGGTTGTAATTTCTTAATTTCAATACGATCAGTTTTGTTTGGAAAATAGGAGCTTTTTAGACATGAATCATTATGGACGGGTGGGGGGAGTTGGTCGCAACCCCTAGAAATTTTTTAAAACCTACAAATTTAATGGAAAATTATATAAATCTTTTACATTGCTCTCCTTGCCCGTAGCTCCTCCAAGTTCACCTTCCTGTTTCCGCCACTGATTATGGACCCCAAAGATGTACTAAGGGTTCAATAATATGATAGCTAGAGCAGCAAGTTGGTTATGCAGGTTTGCATTTTGAACTCGAATCTGAAGTTTCTATGTTTTGGATTTACGGAGAGGAAAGAAATAAAAGCTTTTCTTTATGTGTATTTCTTTGGACTGTTTTTCTGTAATGAAAAGAATCCACACTTGGATTTCTATTTCCATGGAAGTGAGGATCTTCCACCCCCACCCGAATGTATTGCACCAATGAATCTGCGTGAAAAATCGAAACAATTTTTCTCTCTATCAAAGAATTCTCTAATTGCAGAAATTCAGTGACTTTAATTAAAAAAGGTAGTGAGTCATTGACTGCCTTTTATGGACTGGTCCAAAGAGAGAGGCTAAGGTAACCTTTTTATTAGTTTCAAGAATTTTGAAACCTTTGGAAGTTTGTGAAAGATTATGAGCTCCTTCAAGTACGGTGTGGAATTGGAAAAAGGCGTAAATAATATTTTCTGTTGTGTGAGATTTCGGTGATCCAGAAAATGGAATCTCTCAATATGGCTCTGTGTTTTTATTGATTCTGTGAAATTCTAGTTTCATTAGGAAAGGTGTCCAAATGAAGATTCTGTTAACTATTCCAGGAGCTGTTGTGGCACATTCCAAATCCACGTTTCACAAGTGTGCCTATGTCCACCTTGTGTTTGAAGTGCACGAGAAAAGATGGCCACATAAAGGGGATCACCATGACTACATGGTTTACGAAAATTGAAAATCCTGTTCTTGGCCGCTTGATTTGTTGGGAAAATAAAAACCGGATTGAACCTAAGAGCCAAGAGCGCGGACGGGATCGGGAGCGGGAGCACAGAAATGCTAAATTTTAAAATAATTATATGTCTGGAGTGCCTATACAACATAGTGCTTGTAGGTTTATAAATAATTACGTAATGTGCATGAATATATCTTATCCATATATTCAAATACTAAAAATGGAGAAAAAACTTAATTTTGCAATTTGATCACATAAAATATACAATAATTAATAAGTCAAAAGAAGTTTCTTCATTCAAAAGATAAATATCAAGCTTACAGAAAAAGAAAATGCATAAAAAACTAAAGATTCTGCACGGTGCGCTCCATATTCAGTTGAACCGCGCTCCGAGAATGGTTGAATTGCGCTATGAAAATGGTTGAATCACGCTCCAAGGACGGATCCGCTCCGTAAATGCCGATCCGCGTTTTCGGTGCGGGATCAAGAGGGTTGAGAGGAGGTTCCGGGCACTACGGGTTGAAGTATTTATTTTAATCATCCATTTTGCTTGTTAGATTGGCCAATTGTCAAACCACATCTCGTGTTTCTTTTTAAATGACTAGTGCAATAGGCCTGTGTAAAAGATTATTAAATTTCCTAATTAGAAAATCTTCTAAATATTTAAATAAATTGAATATTAATATATAATTCATAATAAAGATGGAAACTCATTAGAGAAATTTTAGGTAGCTGGAAATATTTAGGAAAAGGTCGAGTAAATAGTAAAGATTCTAGGACCTTGGTTTGATTTTATTTATGCTTAGCAATAAATTGAGTGTCATTTCATAATTAAATGTGGATTTTGGAATTAATTGGCTTCCACAATGGGCCTCACAGATTAATTAATCCTACCAAATATCCGAAGAAAAATAAGGAGAAAAATGTCCATAATGGGCCCCACAGATTCATCTTACTGAATATTGAAAGGAAAATAACGAGAAAAAAGTAGTAGAATACAGCTATTGAAAGTGGCCCCCGCTCTGGTATAAAAAAAGCTCTTCGTGTGTTGGTATAAAAAAAAGTGGCCCCCGTAAATTGTGAGTTTGGAAAGAAAGAAGACTTGGATTTCATAATGGGACTCATAGATTTATTTTGTTAAATTAGTAAATATAAATGATAATAAAAAAAGTCGCGATAAAGATGGAGACTCATGAGAGAAAACTTATTTTGTTAAATTAGTAAATATAAATGATTATATATTAAGTGTGGATTTTGAAATTAACTGGCTTCGACAATGGTCCCCACGGATTAACCATTACAAATACAAAAAGAAAAAATAGGAAAAAAAGGTAGCAAAATACCGCCTAGAAAAGTTTCCCAATTTTCTGTAATGTACTAGGATCTGACATAAGAGTCCACAAATTGATATGCAATAACATTTAATACATAAATATATCTACTGATCACTTAAATCATAGCCAAAAGCCTTTATTCTTGTGTTTTGTTGCTTAATAATACATGGGGCCCATTGAAGGTAACTAAAGAGAAGTTATTATTGTATGCTATATTTTAGGGAAGCGATAAGTATCTTATTTGAAGAATATCTTATATTTGCATTGAGATATTTTAGGTGATGAGATTAGATGAGAAGGGTAATTCCGGAATGTGGCATTGCAAAAAGTTTGAGGATGCGCCACGTATCTCTCCCTCACGAAGAGACCTGCTGTCTTCTATTATATAATTAGTTTATGAAAATCTTCTTATATTTGTTGCTTAGCCGGTCAACATTTTATGTCTATTCCACTTAGAACTACTAGGCGTTTAGCAAGTTTATTTGAATGTTTAATTCGATCAACTTTCGAGTATTTTTGCCAACTAAATTGTAACTAAGTCAAATGCACGCAAGAAGCAATTGAAAGTTACAAATGAGAAAGTCTAAAGCAATAAAAAAAAAATTCCTAACTAGTTGGGCTATATTACTTTTAGGGCACGTTTGGTATATGTAGAAGAATTTTTTGTTTAGAGGATTTTCTCCATCTTCAAAGAACCAACACCTCCTCAAGTAGGATTTCCATATTTGGATGGAGGGAGGAATCCTACAAATTATAGAATGTATGATCTAATGGTTATAAACATTTTTATAAAAATTTCCAAAATCCATGAAAAATCAAGACCTCAACTTTCACCTCAAAGTTGATTGTGGTCATCTAGAGAATCTGAACAGTTCAGATTGCGCAAAGGGGTCCCACAGGAATAAGAAATTAATATTTTGGTACCTAGACATTTTTGCAAATATCTCAAGATATGGTAAGGATCAACGGTTGGAATTTGGGCAATTAGTTGTGTTTGTCCTTCTAGAAATAACTATCGGTTCAGATCAGGATCTTAGGCCCCAAAAGAACCAAAAATTGGAAAGAATGGACTGGTTTTAATCCCATTTTTTCCCACAGAATCTCAAAGATTGCAATCTAATGGTTTGGACATTTTTGCAAATATTTCAAAATCTAAGAGGAATCAATGGCTAAAATTTGGTGAGATTGCCGTTTTGGATTGTTTAAACATTATTAACGGTTTGGATCTTAATTGTGAGACCCAAAAGGTACATTCCCAAAGCAAAAACCTATTAATCCACATGACTGTCTCACAACACCGTTTAAACACTGTAGCTCCGCTTTTCCGCCGTGTGGATTCTCTCGGTCCGGGGGGGTGGCTGTCGTCCGATTGTGCAAATAATACCATTAGGATATCTCATGTCATTCCTCTCAAAATTCTCGTCCAGCCAAACATGAGAATTCCTCGAGTCCGCAAAAAAAATAACGAGGATTCCTTGGCTATGCCTCTTGCCAAACGTGCCGTTATAGTACCACAAGTTTGCTGTATTATTTTTTTATATCCAGAGATTTTAACAAGGGCATTTTAAGACATAGATGTTGGAATGCAATGGCTATTCATCATAACGACTGTCACTTTTCTCAGTAAGAGTCTTATATGGGAACTTTAGTCATATGGGCCATCACGTGTGGCCCATTTGAGACGGTATGTAAAGACCAAAGATTACCTTCAGTTGATGATGTTGATGATCCTGAACACACACCATATCCACTCATGGAGATGAGATGCCATTAGAATAATATGGTCCTCAATAAGTCAAGTCGGGGGGGGGGGGGGGGGGGGGGGGGGGTGGGGCCCGCTGGGGTTGGGGTGGTTTGGGGTGTATTAAGAAAAGTTGTCTACACCCAGCGAGCTAAAAACATTACTCGCGAACTTGCAAAAGCACAAATGGAGGGTAATTTTTACTACACTTGCGAGCTTGAGACATTACTCACAAAATAAAAAAAAATAAAAAATTTTGTCGACACTCGCGAGCTAGAAACATTACTCGCAAACTCCCCAAAAAATAAGTGAAGGGTAATTTGGTTCAGGAAAAAAATGTGATGTCTATAGTATATAATTTTTATGGACATTACATGTCTTTGATGATTGTTTTAGAGATAAAAAAAACATTTGAGGCTTTTTTTTATAAATGTTCCAACTTGAATGCATTGAAATTCACTCATTGAAAATCTTAACTGCTCAAAATAAATGACGTTAGTGTCTATGAAATCTTCTTTATCTTAGGACTGTTTTCTTATTTATTGAATATTATTGAAGAGCGTGAATTGAGATTTTGGCTGCTCGAATAAATGACCTTACGTGCATGAAGATTTCTTAGTTGTAGGAATTTTTTTTTCCTATTTTGTTCAATATTACAGAAGAATATGTTAATCACGAGGCGATCATTGAGATCAATGATGTATACGCTGGATATGTAGCCCCTACAAATGTTGATGATTGCGGATCCTCTATGGCAGTTATTACAAGGAACCCTAACATTTTTTTTTTTTTTTTTTGAACTCTATTGTGGGGCTTATACAGAGAAAATCTAGAAAGGTCAAGATGGATAGCATGGAAACATGTTGGTGTGTGTGATTCAAATAAGGCGGAGGTGCTAACTATCTTCATGGATGTATTTCTCACGACTTGAGTATCTTCAAGTGGGGCCCGTGATTTATTCATGGACAATGCTAATGAGATGACATATTTGTGGAAAATTCATATCCTAAGAAATCCTGCCATGGGTAATCCCTAGTGGTTTGGTATTCTGATGATCAGATCATGCGTGTTGGTCTTTAAGTTAGCTTTCCAAAACCAACAAAAAAGCTCTTCTTTCGTATTGTTTTCCCCGTCCTCTTTTGAGAGAGGTTAGTATATTCTGACCTACCCAACAGTAAACAAAAGCCCTTTTAACGTTTCTGGGAGTGGGAGTGTATGTTCTCATGTGGAGCACATATGCAAACAACCCTTTCAAATGGGAGGGCTGTATTTAATTCAGAAATGCAGGTACTACTCGACTACTTAAACTTTTTTCATTTATTGTTATTCTTCATAGCATGGTCTCATTATAGTACTAATTTTGAATAATGATGAGATAACTCTTTTTTCATTGTTGTTGTTGATGATGATGGTGTTATTGATTATGAAAAGTACGTTGATGATGATGGTGTTATTGATTATGAAAAGTACTACCATGTGGTTTCTACAGTGTGACGTGACTTGCATAGATTTCTTTGGCTTTGAATTACAAAGCTGACAAATGTCAATCTGATAATGCATCCACATTCCAATGTGATAACTGCATTGTATCCTCTAGCAAAGTTGCAGGGCACTAAAATCTACTTAATGAAAAGCCTGGGAGCAACAGATTAGTCAATGAATGCCAATAAGCATGCTTATCTAAGTTATTGCAATATCAAAACCATATCCTAACAGACATGGCTTGTCAGGTTAACCTCTTAAGTTCAAAATTTAGACTTGATAGGCGATTTTAGGTGTTCCATATCCTCTTAACTGTATCTCTCAAAGGATCCAAAAGTGAAAGGAGTGGAAGCTCCAGGGTGGGGCCTAGCTATTGAAAATTTAAGTGGCCAATCTACACCCTTCCCTTGAATTATGCTATTAATCTTATCACCAATCTTTGGTAGGATCAACCCCTAGTAGAATAAAACTTGAGAACATAAAATATGAGGAAAGGTCATTTAGATTTAGGGCTTGTTTAGTTACAAACATTCCTGATTGGAATTTTCTGTTATCTAGGATTGCTGACAGCACTAGACTTGCTCTCCCTAGAATTCCAATTGACTTGTTTGATTGAGGAGAATTCTGCAAATTGGCATTTCAGCATTCTAGTTGACCATTTTGAGCAGATTAAGCGGCCATTCAACATTATCAGTCCAATCAATAAATTGGTAATGTTGGGGTTGAGCCTTTATGTATTACTTACAGCGCTCAACTTAACATGAACCAACCTTAAACCGATGCATTGCCATCATAATCCCTTACAACACTTATATTTTGAGACCGAGGGGTCGCTCAATTGGTTGGCAACCATACCTCTCACCCGGATTACCTGGGATCGATCCTAGTCTTCTCACACTCCTTGCTTGCATCTGCAAATTCTCATTCCCTATATGTGCATATTCTCTTTCCTTACATGTGCGAGTTTCACTCTTCACGTGTGTGAGTCTCTCGGGATCCCAGCCCCTAGGTAGAACAACAAAACACACACACACACTACCATGGCAAGTTTTGCTTAGCACCAATGCAGCCCAATTCCGTTTACTGTTCCATTTATTAATCCATCCAGAGAACAGAATCATGAATGGGCCAGAGAACAGAAAGATTTGGAGGCATTGAAGAAATGTAAAAACTTGGTTCAATATTTCGTCAACCTCAGTTTGTTGATATTAATATTTGCCTAAACTTGTTAGTATTTAAGGGTATTGGATTTAAGGAACACATTGATTGACCACTTGACAAGTTGAGACATCTTAGGTACCTTGATGTTTCACATACATGGATTAGATAACTACCTGATACCATATGCAACCTACACAGCTTGCAAACACTAATAGTCGATGATTCCTTGAGGAAGTTGCCAACGAACATGAAGAAAATGAATAGCCTTGGACACATTCATCATGTAGATTATATTGGTTACTATAAAAAAGAAATTAGTTAATGGATATGGAGAATTAACTTGTCTTAGGATGTTGCCACTATTTGTTGTTCCATCATTGGGAAACAACGGTGGGGCTCACTCATTGGGTGGAAAATACAGCACCACCTGCCCATTGGTGAATAATAATGGTGGGGCCTTGATGCAGATAGAAAATTATGGGACATGCACCATTGTATTCCATCAATAAGTGGGTTTCACCACAGTTACCTATCAATGGTCCGGCCTCGTAATTATTTTCCAACATATTTTTCCATAAGTGGAAAGACCCCCCCATGATTCTCCAACATAAGTGGGTCCACTACTTCCATCAGTTGTAGGAATGGATTAGGTTCCAAAGTTGCAATGCAATGTAATGGAAAGCAATCCAGACTATCATTTTTAAGAAACACTCCCATTTCAACGGATTGATTAAAATAATAGTTGTGGCGGGCGTCGCAAAAAGTGGCCAAAATGCTATATTAGCAGGCGATATGTAGCAGTCGCATTAATATATAGCAGCAAAGCGATGTAAACTTTTTAAGTGGTAAGAAAAATCCAAATGTTGTGGCAGCCAATCTTATATTTCTTTTTTAGTGATTTGAAGTCATACAAGGGTAGAGACAACTTTAGAAAAGGTTATTAAGGAGAATAAATAAGAAAATTAGTATTTTAAATTAAATTGCTTGACTCTAATAGGTTTTAGACTGCAGCGTCGTTATTTTTTTAAATAGTAAAGTGACCTCAACCACTACGGCTGATAATGCAGCCGCTACGTTAACCATGCACATGAGTTTCAATGTGAATGAGTTTAGATGACCCATGTGGCGCCCTCAAATCTAGATTCAATCCCTCCGATGAAATAAATTGCCATGCGAAATACTGTCCCAACTTTTACTCAACTCGGAGTGACATACACTATTGAATTGATCAATGCATAAAAACTGACTCCGATTGGTTACTACTACTAGAGTTAATCATGTTTTAACACAACCAGAACACCAATAGTGTGTCACTTTGATTGGAGAGAAAATTATGTCAATGCCTATTTCTCATTGCAAAAGTGTGATGTGAATGGATTGCAAAGGTATGCTTGAGTTGTCAACTAAAACCAACTGCATGGAAGCCCCCACTTAGTCAACAACATAGAATCTCTTACTTTCAAAAACAAGATGCTTTACATAATATGGATAGTAGCTGAGGACATAACTATCATAAAATCATATTTTTTCACTTAACATAGCTGGCAACATTGAAACAAGTAATGGCAGTGAATTGATAACTATGTTTCAAGTGGTTGTATAGTGTAAATTGTTTTCTCAAATTTGTTACAAAACACAGGGCTTTTTGTTTAAAGAACTTCATACAGGCACCTCCAAAAGAAAGTGGCGGCAATTGGTTAAAAAGAATATGAAAATTGGGATATACTGGAGCAAATCCGCAACAGTAGGCAGAAAATTTTGGGCGACCAAGTGTGCCATCTTATGTGGGAACTGGTAAGCATCAATGAAGGATGTCAGAATCAGATGCCTTAGGAGAAAAAGGTCATTTCAGTGCACAGAGGGGTTATCAGTTTATCACTTCGGTGTTTAAAACTGAAAGGATAAGCGTTGCATGGACCGCATATGAAAACAGTGACTATGAAAACCAATTTAATGATTGCTCGTGTCAGAACAAAATGCAAAGGGGAAGGAAAGACTTCTCCAACTCAGTTAATGCACATGAATATACACATTGGGACAAGGACTCTACCTGTAATAGAATAATCAGTGTTAGCTACTTAGCTTGCATATGTGATAAATAAATTGAATGAAAAATACTTACAGAAATGAAAAGCACTTACAGATAGACCACTGTAGCTTTTATCTGAAAGAAAATTGGATTGATTTGGCAGAGAACAAATCTCAAAATGATAAAAATAAAAGGTTAGAAACTAACTCTTTGAGAGAGTATCTTCGAAGCAGGCTGGAAAAGGCCAAACAGATGGAAATGAAAGAAATGGAGGGAAGCAAGCAGGTACACTAAAAATGCCATGATTGCTGAACCCAGGAACTAGGATCTGATTGAATCTCGAAGATCCCAATAGCTCACGTTGGAATAACTAGGGCAAGGTCACTCAACTCATGCTTCCCTTGCAAAAGAAAATTTGTTTCTTCCAACATATGCATAACTCCAATTGTGTATGAAAACTAAGCAGTCACTGAGATGTGATCTTCTATTCTTCCTTGTTGTCGAGGACTTGTGTGGGTATTTGCAGTATTTCGAAGGAAAACATGCTCTTGAAAAATTCATATGACGCAAAAAATATAGCTCCTTGAGACATATACATAACCAGCCTTGGCGTCAATCCCCTGGAACATAAAGAAATATCAGAAGTTTGAGTACAAGAGGCGAACTCATAGTTCAACACTTCCAACAAGGAATGGACCCATCACAATGGGGGCCGATCAGGGACATACATTTGTTATTCATTTTGCTACTAAATGAAGTGACTGCAAATAGTTAACACTATGGGGTGGTCCAGAGGTATCTATAAAAAATCTGGTCAAAAGAAAAATCTATTTCCAATAATCCCTTATAGTATTATATATATGGCTAGAACCTGATTAGATAATCATTATGCCAATTTCTAGTAGATAATAATATTAACACCAGCTCAGCTGGTAAATAATATCCATATTTTCTACAAAAAATTACTCAATCTTCCACCTTCATTTGCATCAATGGGTGTTTGCATTAACAAAAGCAAATCTTTCTTCAAATCATGATATCCAAGTCTAAACTAAAATTGCCAGAGTTTCCAGTTCAGGCGCATATAAAAATATTATATTCAGAATGAACAATGATAGGTTATCACGTAAAAGAATTTGGATACCACACCTATAAAGACCCTTTAAGCCTTCTTGCTTGGCTATTTGTGTTAGGCAGTGAAGAACACCACCATATTGTTTGAGAGATCCTGGTATCTGCTGTGAGACAACCTTGTCAGAACATAAATCACCCTTCTAATGCAATATCATCAAATGTCAATGTAAAACATTAATTAGATGTAAGCAGATGAAACAAAACAAATAAATTGCACATTAACATTAGCATTTAAATAATTCATGGAATAAGAAATTGAGGACACGCTTTCTATACTAGTTGCGCTAAATAGAAAAATAATAATCAAGAATAATATATACGGAATCACACCAACAAATAATAATGATGACGATGATGATGATCGATACTACAAGGACATATATAAATATTAGACTAATATTTGGCTGTGAACCAACTACAAATTTTAAGCTGCATACCTTGGATGTGAGGCCCACCTGAATGCATGCAAATGAATAGGATAGGGAGAGATTGGCAGGTCTTGTTATGGTTAATTAATGGGCCCACATGGGTGTTATTTGATGATCGTAATCGTCTGACTAAAGTCCCCAAAATTTAACAGGTACACAAGCACTTAAAAAACCATTACACTTTGGCCCTTAATCAAATGGTTACAGTAATCAAACCATGTCCATGTAAAGCCCATCTGTAAATCCAAGACAACACCTGTCCAGCCCTCCTGACTCCATTTAGTTGGATGCACCCAGGTGGACCACACTCTTTGTAGCCAAATATTACTGATACATGTTATATAACCACTACCATGATGATTAAGCCTTATCCCATTCCCATCTATTGAACATTGGCTTTGTAGTTTCTACTTCTCCGCTCATATGGGCTATTTTTGCTCTCTCTATAATGTCAGCTCAAACGACTGAATTTCAGGTCTTTTATATGCCTCCCGGATCTCTTACTTGCAACACGTTTGTTCATCAAATATTGAGCTACTTCTGGCACCATAAGGCATAAGCACACAACCAACCATCTTAAATGGACCCTAACCTATTGATAAGCAATTCTAATTGGGTCCCATTCCAGTAGGGTCCACATGATTATCCAGTTGGCATACAGCAGTAGTATCTATTATATAGGTTTTGTTCCTTGACTAACTATAGTATATATTTTTGGGGCTTAATATGGGACTTGGAGCGGCTCGGCCGAATTGGCCTAACTCAACTCGGCATAGAACAAGTCGGGTCCCAAGTACGCTTTTTGAAACCTTGTTGAGTCGAAGATGCCAAGCAACCTGGAAGTCTAAGATGATGATGATGATTGCTGGTGATTATGATGAAAAAAAAAAGAATCCCTAGTAGAAATGGTATAAGGCATATGAAGGGGTGGAAGTGAGAATAAAAATTGTGTGGTGAGGTGACTCTGCTCCCATTTTGAATTGGACTACGCGAAGGGTCCACTTCAAGACCCTCCTTTGCCTTTTATTGGGGATAGTTTTTTCTTTTTTTTAACAAAGTCTATTAGGAAAAAAATACAATGTTTTGCAATCCAATTGAGTAGATGATCAAGCTTGTAGATACAGTACACATTAATCATTTCAGATAAATGACTACTATTAAGTCCTTCCTCCTTTCTCCAAACCTAGCCATTTGATTTGGGACAACTTGACAGCAAATATCTAGGATGGGGTTCCGTGGTGCATGTTGTTTGCAAATGATGCATCGATAACCAGTTAGACAAGAAAGTGAGGAAGTGATATATCAAAACTCTGGAAAGAGACTTTTAAGTAAAATAGCTTGACAATATCAATAAAACAAACACGACTCGTATGCAATGCAACTTCAGTTGTTTTGAGAGTAGTAGAAGAATATGGTTAAAATTGAAAACCATGAGGAGCAAATAGCATACACTCCGGTATCTAAGAGCAAGAAACAAACTCATCGAGGATATAGTGATACTTGTACAAGGTCATCAGAATAGAGACAAGTGGCGCGTTTTGTGATCCCCGAGTGCCAATTTGATTAAAGATATTCTTACAATAAAGTAGCTAGACAAACATTGTCATGTGGAGCCGCATGTTGGGCACAAATAAGCGACAAGTAGATGCAGCTGATATGAAGTGAGACTTCTAATAGTGGTAATAGTAGAAATAGTGAGTTACTAATTATTATGAAAGTTGGACTACTAATAATAAACAAAGAGGAGATGCTTTAGGCTATAAATAAGAGAGGAAAGAGGGCTGGACGTCCCATGCAATATTCCTCCTAGAGATTCACGCCCAACCCCCCCTAAGTGCAAGAGTTGCACTACTCTCCTCTTCTCTCTCTTCTAGGTCCTCTTCCAGATTTTTCCCTAGAAGTTCTAATTGGTTTTTCTTTTGGAGATCCCACCATCTTTCTTGAGGAAAGAGATCTGATACGGGTCATAGCGTGGAAGGCCAAGAGGTCTTGAAGATTCTGATTTGGTTTGCGAAAGAGTTTCTCAAAGAAAGAAATCAACTTCTCTATTAGAACACAACCGAGCAACATAGGTATAATCTACTCCTTGTATGTTGTAGAATTTCGAGGTTGCTTGTTAGGTGCTATTTCTATCTTTCAGATAGAGGTTATTGCTAATCATGGTTGATGAGATTGAGTTTTGGATCCTGGATTTGGTTTCATGGCCTTATGGGTACTTGATCCCTGAGTCAAGTGGGTCAAAAGTTTTGAAAACCTATCTACGAGGCCCACCCACTTCTAGCAAAGACTTAAGCCCTAAGAAATCTAATTAAACTAGGACACTAAATAAATTGGAAATCTAATCCTAAATAGAATTCTTTAAATAAAATAAAAAAACTAATGACATATAATTAGTTAATAAAATATCCTAAATCTAAGTGGGCCTTACACATGTGGCCATGAGCTTTACGCTGCATCATTTATTTGGCCCAATTCTACACCAAAAAAATATTTTAAAAATTTTATTATTTATATATATATATAACAAAATTGAATTCCTGATCCTGTCAAGACTGAGTTGAATATATGATTCAACTTGACCAAAGGAAAGTTCCAACTTAAAGTACGAGTTTCAGGATTTTAAAAACTTGTTCAGACGGGTTTATAAAGACATGAAACAACATATCCAAAGAACTGACATGTTGCATTATAGGTAACAGATGGGGGAATTTGTTATGGACTTGGAATGTAGTAATAGGTAACAAGATTGCTTTTGAACCACTGAGGCATAAGCCCTAATGAGTAAAGAACTTCCAAAAATTAAGAAGACAGACCAGAAAGAAATGAATGATACATGGGCAACACTTTTTCTGAAAACTTTTATTGACCAGCAATATATCAGCCAAAATATATTAAACAGAAAATCAAGCCTCACTAAAAGATCATGAAGAGTAGCTTGAAGAAAAAAAAAAACACATGAAAAGAAGAAAGCACACCTGTGTCTGTAGCCTTGTCTTTACCACATCAAATGGGGTTGTGAACAGTGCTGCAGTTGAAGCGGCAAGGCCCCCACAAAGTAGCTGCTAGGAGATTAATTCACATTATTCCCAGTGAAATTTGGTAAATCACGCTTCTTAGTTCAGTGCAATATAGAGATGCTAACTATAAACATAAAACATTGATGTAGCTCATCCTGACACCGTAAGGAGGTAAGTAACATTCAAACTACATAAACAAGAGACATTCTGAATTGGAATGAGTCTCCCTCTCTTTGGAGCTTCAGATTTACCCACATCTAAATTGGTTAGATATTTTGTGAGCACGGTTTATTAATTGTTGAATATTGTGTTTGATATGGATACAAGTTGCTAACTAAATTAGGTGCGATGCTGCAGGATGAAGTATAAACTTTTCTGTACAAAATACAAATACAATATTGGACACTCATATTATCCTGGAGGCATGGTTATTGTTCCTGTTGTGGCAGCATTAATGGGGATTTACCCTTGTTGCAGACATGGGATATATATGCATTAAGTAGAGTAATAGGGAAATTCCAAAATAAGATGGTTTAAAGAAGGGTGTTTCCGGAATGGCTAAGGATAAGGTAGTCATATGAACTGCTTCCTCAGGCGTTTAGGGGTATTTAAGCTTTTCTAGCTTAAGGAAATGTTGGGACAAAGTAGTGCTTTTCTGACAACTTCTTATTCTATTTCCCATTTAACTTAACCAAGATGTGACGTTGTGAAACTAAATTTTGATGGGAGTACTGTGAAGAGTGAGGAAACTAGCAGAACAATAATAAGTAGCTGTATTGGAGACCAGAGGTGTAATTGTATGTGGAATGATTCAAGTCCCTGGTAAGCGATGACACTACTTCTGGGTTGTAAATGCTTGTCGGATGTAGGGACTCTTCCGGAAGGATATTTAGATGGGCAATGAAGATGCTATCTTTGAAGGAGATTCTTCTTTGTGATACAGAGGACTTCAATATCTCCTCCTTCCTCTTTGCATATGGCAGATTTGATAGAGGAGATTCATGTACTAGCGAGGATGAGCTCGTTTAGGCTCTCTAAGAAGAAAGGCCAGCAAGAGTGTTACCAGTCACGCTTGCACACGCAGCGCGCACACAAAAAAGAATAAAAGGTTAGCAAGAGATTGTTCTAATAAACCTTTCTAGCTTTTTATCTCATGGTTTCTGTATCTTTTTGTAATATTTGTATTTGATCCTTTAATCAATTCTTGTCTTTACCATTTCCTTTTTTTTTTTTTTTTTTTTTTTTCAAAATGGCAATTGGTGCAGATGAGAATTTGGGGGCGGGGCAAAAGAGAGCATGCAGGGTTAAATAATAAAACAAAGTGGCTTACTTTGAACTTTGAAGTTTGAACTAATGTAATTTATTTATTTATTTATTTCTATGCTCCAAAGGCAGTGGAATGGTAATCATCATTCATGTCAAAAATCAAACAGATGGCAACTTGAGTTACATCCAAACATTTTATTTTATTTTTTTTGAATGGTGAATTACATCCAAACATGCCCCTAGGAAGCCAGCTAAATCTTGTGTAAATAAGGGAAAAGAAACAGCAGTATCAATTGATGTTATTTCAAGTTACAACGAAATAAATTTTTGTGTCTACTTGTTGCTAGTTAAGTCAAAGCATTATGAGACGGCTGTGATACCAATCTGGAGCAGCCCCGGATACTCGATTGAATAGATCAACGTCTCAGATGAGGTTGATTGAATCCAACAGAGGGATTCCGCACAAAACATCACTCACAGCCATGAAACTAATGGGAGTAAACTTACGAAACTTGAATTAATTGAGAAAAGCATGCCATTACAATGGGGGCTTCTCTATATATATAGAGTAGCATTGTTTCTAAATAACCAAAACTATCTAAAATAAGAAATGGTCTAATCTTAATCAAAATAGGATTTAGAAAACAAATATACTAAGCAACTGTACTAATTTAGAGACTATTCTAAATTAAGGATAGGGATCTCAAATCAGAAATCATGTGGACCCCATCAGGTGGGTCCATCAGGGCTTGCAGGTCCTGGTCTTGGATCGGGCTGCATAAAAGGCCATACCATACTGTCGGAAATGTCAATGTGTATGTCTTGTTGCATGATTTTAAGCAACAGGAAACAAGCCATATGATCACAAATTTCATGAAAAGCCACATTACATTATTATGAATATCAATTATGGATCACTATTACTATTAAAAAAATGAATTAAGCATAGATTACTATTCAAACAAAATCACATTGTATTAGTGGTGCTAATGCAGCTTATCAGTGCTTCAGTAAGAAAAGGACTGCAGAGAGCAAACCGTATGTAATGAGGGATGAGCCCTAGGCTGAGATGATGATAACATCAACTGCTTCAGGCTTTCGTAAGTGTAGAACTGCAAGTGTGCAACATAAAACATATAATAAAGATGGGCAGAAAGAAAGTGTTTAACAGAGTCACACCAGAAGGCAACATAAAACATATAATAAAGATGGGCAGAAAGAAAGCGTTTAACACAGTCACACCAGAAGGCATAGCATACTAGCAAGGGTAAGAAGCTGAGAAAATCTCAGAGTCTGTACAAGAAGGCCCTTGACCTCCATAACACCACCCAGATAGAAGACAAATGACTAGGACTGGAAAATACAGACCTTGATTATAGAGTGTGGGATATTCCTGCATAGAACTGCACCCCATCCAGCATATAATGATGGCAAACCACCTTTTTCTAGGATTCCAACTAGCACAGTCCTGCAAAACATTTTTATGAGTTATCATTTGATTTGTGTGACCGGAAAACTCATATGGTACACAAACTCACCAGCTCACACCAAAATACCAAAAGGATTAAAAAAGTTAGCCATACCAGAAAATAATGTTTCATTACTATAAAAGTAAAAAAAAAAAAATTAGAAAATAAACGAGCCACCCAGGAAAGCAATTGTGCTTACAATCAGCCAACCAGCAAGAAATGTCACCCAGAGAACCCACAAGAAAATACTCACCTCACCAACCCAACAAACAAACTATACAAAGGGAGAGAATAAAAATATTTGCATGGCACCACTAGTAAGGCTCATTTAACCTTAGAATCTACAGGTCTATCATATTGATCGAACTACAGAGGTTTTGTGACTCTCCCTTCCCTTTCCCTCTACTTTCCTTTTTATCCTTATCCTTTTATCAATCTTTACTTAGAAACCCCTCAACAAATAGCCAAACATCATCCTCATTTTACCTCAAGAGTCAAGACACTCTTAAAGCTTGACCAATCTTCAAAATTTCCATTCTTTCATTATAGCGACAATACCATTTAACGACAACATGTTACAATAATCGTCACTCAGACATTCATTAGCCTCCTTAGAATTAATGCTTCGTCGTCCACCATATCAGTCCCATGCATAACAGCTTTGATATTCTCTTAATCTCTTTATTAGTAGACAGAATACCATTTTTACTCCTGAAAAATCACCATTTTCTTCCACGAACTTTCGCACCATTTCCCAGAGAACTTATTTATTTTTAATTATTGAAACCCCGATAACTTTACCAATTTCGATAATTTTTCCAGGACAGACGGTGGTTTGAAATTTCATTCAGCACCAAGTTGAATTAGGTGAGTTGACTCGGTGCTGGTCAATACCGATACCAAGTTAGGGACCAGGATACCATAGAAGGCCCAACTCAACTGAGTTCGCACCAACTGATCAAGTCGGACTGGCACTAGACTAGCACAAATTGAGTCACACAATAATCAGCCAAAAACATAAAAATGATCTAATTTTTTCATGCCTCATAGTTTGAATGTTGAAGTGAAAGGGACAAGTACCGTCATGGTACCCAAAACAAATTTTTAATCCGCAATATGGATAATTGAGGCCTACAAGAAGTATTAATGTGGTTGTGGACCGCATAAGATTAATTATAAATGCTACATGAGATATATCAGTAAGTAGATGAAGCTAGAGTTTCACTTCATCCCCATCCACAATAGTCATAGCACCCTTTGACCCCAACCTGAGCCAGCAAAATCACTATCCCATACCACAAGGCGACTTCCAGAAAAAAATAAAAAAACTCACTCATGCAAGCTAGCCACACTAGCCGTAAATAGAAATCACCTCTCAGCTCTCACATGTTGTGTCTGGATATCCTCCCTGACAATCATGCTTCATTGCAGCAAGAGGCCACCCCTAGCCATGTGTAAGACCCCGTTCCCCTTGAGGCGGAGCTTGAGGAGGAGGAGGAACCACAGTTTGTAGCAGAGTGGACTGCCGATGATGTCATGTAGACATTGTCGAGGCACGAGAAACGTCACATTATTAGGATGATGGTTACATTTGGGTTCTTGATATTTTGTACATCTTTTGGGGTACACTGGCAATGTTTTGCTAAAGCCCGTGTTGGGTTGTAATTAACATACGTTTTATAGTTTTTGTAATTATGGAAACTTTAATGTTAATATAAATGCCTATTTTGGAATTGTACACTTCGATACTTGTCTTGTTCATTTCTTTCATCATGATATGTTTTATTATTGTTCATTTGATTACCATGAGCTACCGCTCAATATAATATTACTTGTGAGACAATCTAGCAATGCCCTCCAAGGATGAAAATAGCGGTAGCCGCCAAAACGCTACGTAGCGTAGCGGTGCTACATAGCGCGTAGTGGTGCAATTTGAAAAAATCGTCAAAAACAATATGAAAAAATTGTAGAAAACCTAGAATATTGGAAAATAAGAGAAAATGTGTTTTTTTTTTCTTTTTTCAAAAGTAACTAAAATAAGGGGCTGTAGCGGTCCCCTCATTGTATGAGGTCCTATATCGCTGTATAAATAGAAAATAATAGTAATTGATCATTTTTTTCACATGTATTCATGTTGCTTAAACTAATGAAAGACTCATAAAAAAAATCTCTATCATGAAGTCAAGACTTAACACTTAAGAGTACCCTAGAGAAAAGAATAACTCTACCAAAGGGAGTGTCTAATAGGATGTACCTAGAGAAGAACCCTTGAGAAGAACTCTCTGTATCGACTGTAATTCGGCGAGATCATGTGTTTTTTTATATTCTTTTCAACACAAAAGGGTAAAAGAGTTGCGTAGAAATATTATTTGGAGATAAGAAGAAAAGAAATAAGTCTTATTATGCATTTTAAAATCTTTTGGAAAGTAAGAATCTGTCTTACTCCGTAGCGGCCCTATAGCGGGTGTAGCGGCCCTCACCACGGAATCATGTGGGAATCATCATCATTAGCATCGTGATCCCAGTTTTCGGAGTGTCTTACCACAAATCCGGTCCGGGGTCGTGACAAGACTAGTATCAGAGCGGGACATGTTTCTAGCAATTTAAAAGAAACTAGCAACCTTAGGGACATGGTGACTGGTGAGGGATTGTTAGACCGTACAATAGCTACCGGTACCTACAGAATTTCGTTATCATCCTTAGCCTATGTGATGCTCTAACTTTGTTATTTTACAGCAACATGCCTCCACGCAGAGCACCTGGGAATAACAACCCGTCAGGAAGTAACTCCGACGATACAGGCCTGCAAGTTGACAACCAAGGTCCAAATGCACCTCTGTCGAAACTCCAACAAATTACGTGACTTATGCTTAAGCAACAGGAAACGGGCCAATGAGAACCAAACTTGCTTACAAGAGCAAATGGCCAAAAAGGACGAAGATCATGCTAGAGAGCTAGCTCAGTTCCAAGGCCAACTCCTTGAAGCTCTTCAGAGAAGGCCCGAAACAGTCCCAGCCCTGGCTCTGGGAATTCAAATTGTTATTGCCCAAAGAGATAATGACCCTAGCGCGCTATTGGAAAAAATCCTCAAGATGGGAGCCAAAGAATTCTTTGGTAATGAAGATGCCTTGGAATCTGACAACTGGTTGGACAATACAGAGAACATCTTTGAAGTATTCAGATCCACGGGGCATTAGAGAGTAACACTTGCAGCATATATGTTCAGACACCTAGCTGACACTTGGTGGAAAATTGTCAAGCCACCCTACCAGACCATCGCAGATGGTGAAGCATTGGCAACTTTTAATAAACAATTTGCAAAGAAGCATGTCCCTGGGCATATCAAGAAGAAGAAGGCTGTTGGGTTTATGCAGTTGAAGCAAGGAAACATGTCAGTTTTGGATTATGTCAACAAGTTTGATAGACTTTCAACATGTGCACCACATATCATCGATACAAAGCAGAAGAAGATCGACAGGTTCCTTCAGGGTCTACATCCAGTGATCAAGAAGGACGCGACTGGCATTACACCACCCTCTACCTATGATGACACAGTGAAACGAGCATACAAGTTCTAAGAAATGAATGCCAAGATCCTAGCAACTGAACCTCCCCACAAGCAATTTCATCAGCAGAAGAACAAGTAGCAGTTTCATCATAAAAAGAAATAGTAGTCTGATAAGAGTTATCAAAGGAGTGTCAGATGCGACCATTGCGGCAAAAATCATGAGCAGCCAATGTCGTTGCGCGCTTGGACTGTGTATTCGATGTGGTGCTATAGATCACATGGTCAAAGATTGTCGACGAGCAACGAATCAGGGCACAAGGCCCCATAGTAGCAATAACTCAATCGACCACCACTGAACCCCACACCAATCAGGCAAGCTCTACCCACCGCACCAGCTCGTCAGCCACAGCAACAGTATCGCCAACAACAACCCCAGCAACAAGCCCGGCCTCAGCAGCAGCAACAGGCTAGGCAACAGTTTTGGTAGAGAGCACCGCAGCAACAACAGCCTCACCAACAGCAAGCTCCACAATGTCCTCAGTAGGCAGGACGGGTCTATGCCATCACCCAAGCTGATGCAGATGCAACAGGAAACATTATCGAATGTATGATCTACATTAATGGTAAAGAAGCTAAGGTTTTGTTTGATCCATGCTCTGCACACTCTTACGTTTCTCCTGCTTTTAGTAAGATGTTGTCTATGCAGCTTCTATGCTTCAGTCTTTTTTTTTTAATTGTTGCTACTCTAGTAGGGAAGAAAGTTGTTTGTGGCTCCTATTTTCCCAATTGTGAAGTAAAGATAGCAAATCTCACTATGCATGTTGGATATGCCTGATTTTGATGTAATATTGGGAATGGATTGGTTAGCGTGTTATTATGCAGTAATGGACTGTTTTAACAAGAAGATAACTTTCAAAGTGGATGAAGGTAGTGCCTTATTTGAAGGAGTTAAGAAACCTGTTACCACCCGAGTAATATCAGCTATGAAGGCGGACGGTATGGTGAAAGCTGGTTGTGAACGCTATATAGCGTTTATCACGTAGGATAAACGATCCAAAGGGGTGGAGGAGATCCCAATAGTTTGTGAGTTTCCACGACGTTTTCCCCAAAGAAACTCCTAGTTTGCCTCCTGCTAGAGAGATCGATTTCACAAATGAGTTGTCACCGGGGACCGCACCGATATCAAAAGCACCTTATTGGATGGCTCCAGCAGAACTTAGAGAGTTGAAAGTCCAGTTGCAGGAACTTTTAGATAAGGGTTTTATCAGACCAAGTGTGTCGCCCTGGGGAGCCCCTGTGCTTTTCGTCAAAAAGAAGGATAGATCATTGAGAATGTGCATTGACTACCCGCAGTTGAATCAGATGACAATAAAAACAAGTATCCTCTGCCAAGAATTGATGAATTGTTTGACCAATTGCAAGGCACAGCACACTTTTCCAAGATAGATTTGAGATCTGGATACCATCAGCAGCGAGTCAGAGAACAAGATGTGCCAAAAACAGCGTTCAGAACGAAATATGGTCACTACAAATTCCTAGTTATGCCGTTCGGATTGACAAATGTGCCTGCAGTATTCAAGGCACTGATGAACAGAATCTTCGCACCGTACCTAGACGAATTCACGATGGTGTTTATTGATGATATTTTGGTTTATTCCACGTCGAAGGAGGAACATGAGCAGCATTTAAGGACGTCTCTACAACTTTTGAGGGACCATCAGTTCTACGCAAAGCTTAGTAAGTGCGAATTTTGGTTGGAAAAAGAAGCTTTTCTCGAACACATTATCTCCGAGGACGGATTGTCAGTTTATCCGGAAAAGATTAAGGCTGTTGTGGATTGGGAAAGTCAGAAGAATGTACCCGAAGTTAGGGGTTTTCTGGGATTACCCAGTTATTACCGTCGTTTTGTGCAAGCATTTGCTACCATCGCCGCTCCATTGACACAACTAACTCGGAAGAATGTGCCTTTTAGTTGGACTAAATAGTGTGAAGACGTTTTCAGGAACTAAAGAAGCGACTTACTACAGCCGTGATTCTTGTTCTCCTAGAAGAAAGTGGTGGATTTGTAATCTTCACAGATGCCTCGAATGTTGGATTAGGCTGTGTTTTGATGTAGAATGGTAAGATCGTCGCCTATGGCTCAAGGCAGTTGAAAGAACAAGAGAGGAATTATGCCACTCACAACCTAGAATTGGCAACAGTTGTCCTTGCTTTGAAGCTTTGGAGACACTACTTATATGGAGAAAGGTTTGAAGTTTTCTTGAATCATCGTAGTTTGCAGTACTTGTTCTCCCCAAAAGACATGAATGAGGCAAGGGAGATGGATGGAGTATATAAAGGACTATGATTTTCCAATTAAGTACCATCCTGAGAAGGCGAATGTGGTTGCAGACGCCCTAAGCCGAAAGTCAGTGACAGTTGAACCCGCTCCAAAGTCAGAGGATCCAGAGGAAGAGCCAGTTACCTTAGCCCATCTATGTGCAGAATGGTTATTCATCGAGGAATTTCATGATCTAGAGGTGGAATTACATTCCCTCAGTGGCCGAGTAATGATTGCGAGTATGTCGGTATGCGAGCTGACTCTCATCCAGAAGATCAAGGATAATCAAAGGAATGATCCAGATTTTGTTAGAATTTTTTATAACATCACCAAGCGGACAGATTTTCCGATTTTGGACAATGTACTCTACTTCAGTGGAAGACTTTGTGTACCAGCTGTTGAAGATTTAAAGAATGAGATAATGACTGAGGCACACCACACATGGTACGCTATGCACCCCGACAGTACTAGGATGTATCGGAACTTTAAGGCAAATTTTGGTGGAATAATATGAAGCGCAAGATTGCGGGACTTGTCTCTAGATGCATTATATGCCAACAGATCAAAGATGAACACCAGAAGCCTCCCGGTTTGCTACAATCATTGATATTACCGCAGTGGAGGTGGGAACATATCACAATGGATTTCATTTCTGGCTTACCGCGTACTAAGAGAGGTAACAGCGCGATATGGGTGATCGTCGACAGGCTCACTAAATCAGCCCACATTCTACCAGTGAAGACTGGGAAGAAGATGCAGATGAATAGCCTCACCAAGTTTTTTGTTGATGAGATAGTTCGTCTTCATGAAGTTCCAGTGTCGACTGTATCGAACAGAGACAGCCGTTTCGTTTCACGCTTTTGGGTGACGCTACACAAAGCAATGGGCTTGAAGCTGAATTACAGTACCACTTATCACCCGCAAATGGAGGGCCAGACAGAAAGGACGAACCAAAGGAGCAAGTGTTAAGGACACGGGCTATGCATTGGGTGAAGGTCTTATGTGAGAATCACAGACCCGAAGAGGCGACTTGGGAACTACGAGACCAGGTGCAGAGGAAGTACCCACATCTACTACCCGAGGTAGGTGGATGTCATTTGGAGGACCAAATGTCCGGGGTGGTGGTGGGTTGGGGGGGGGGTGATGTAAGACCCCGCTCCCCTTGAGGTGGAGCTACCGTAGTTTGTAGCGGAGTGGACTGTTGATGATGTCATGTAGACATTGTTGAGGCTCGAGATGAGTCACATTTTGGGGATGATGGTTACTTCTGGGTTTTTGATATTTTGTACATGTTTTGGGGTACACTGGCAATGTTTTGGTAAAGCCAGTGTTGGGTTGTAATTAACATACTTTTTATACTTTTTGTAATTATGACAACTTTAATGTTAATATAATTGCCTATTTTGGAATTATACACTTCTGTCTTGTTCATTTCGTTCATCGTAATATGTCTTATTAATGTTCATTTGATTACCATGAGCTTCCACTAAACATCAAATTACTTGTGAGAAAAGCTAGTAGTGCCCTCACCAAGGAATCCAGTGGGAATCATCATCATTAGCATCACGATACCCGTTTTCAGAGTGTCTTACCACTGATCTGGTCCGGGGTCGTGACATCATGCAACATCCATTGTTCTTCAAATACTCTTCATCCCCAAGCCATGCAACACTCACCTCATAATTTCACAAATTTGGATTGGCCAAAAACCATTCTCATTGGGGGAAAAGACTTTGGATGACCAGAAGCATTAAAAAAAAAAACTTGGATGACCAAAGCATCTGTCCCCTATAGCAACTAAGCAAACCACCGCCTCAGATCATCCGCTTAATGCTCCTTTGCACCCAACTCCCAACCCCGAGCAAACCACCATTCCAGATCTTCTGCTCAACGCTCCCAAAAACAACAACAAAAAAAACCTTCTTCTCCCCACCACCAGCCCCAACAGCCAAATGTTCCAACTATGGGTAGCCAAACATCATACCCAACAATATTCAGAGCAAACCACCGAGCCAGATCTTCCCGCTTTGTCTCACCACTCTGCCACTAATACCTACTTCACCTGATCCACAACACTGCCTTAAGATCTCTCCAGATCTCAATCACCCTCTTCTAGATACCTTGTTTTCTCCTGCACACATGGACATGGACTCACCACAACAGCAGGATATGGGAATCAGCCTCAACATTCACCCCTCAGACCTGCTCGCACCTACCACAGATAAATGGGCCAGCGCTTTTATGATAATGACGATAATGTTGGTCATGGCATTACCGATGAAAGATGCAAAAGCCAATAAATAAGATCAAAAAGAGAAAAGTATACTATGAAACCTAATTTCACAAGGAAGCATATGACGTCATAAAGGAAAGAAAAGTAGAATGGTAATACCAACAGTTCTGATAGCGTGAACCAACTTGCATCTGCTGCTTAATGCGCTCACTAGGAGTAAAAATAAATGAAGTAGCAATACTAGCACAGCCGCCTGCTGTGCAATGTGCGAAAGAATGGTATTCCTGCATGTGAAATCAGATGAGAAGTCCTTAAAGAATAAGATCACAAGCTTGCTATCACAGTAAAGATGATTGAATAATTGAACATACAAAATCACCTTTGGCAAGAGTGGCAGAAGGGCCCCTTTAACTGATTCATATGTGAAGGTGTACACAGCAGAAATTGGAGCTGAAGTGGCAATATTGCTTGAAATTCCACGATAGAGTCCTGTTACACCTGTAAATAAGGTCCATTACTTAGACAGCCCAGACAAAACAAGATTTAGGCATATGAAGCAGAACATTGAGATCTATGAACCAAGATATTTATGTATTGTTATCTGATATAACTGGTTCAGGCCAGACAACCAGATGGGACTGTATCGCCAGATTTGTTGCCCTAGTGGGAGATGCCCAACTTGTATGCTATTTGTGTCAGGGTTTTAAAAAACGGATTTGGCTTCTGGGTGGAAGTTGGGCAATATCCATTATTTAGACAGGTTCTGACAAAACAAGATTTAGGCATATGAAGCAGAACATTGAGATCTATGAACCGAGATATTTATTTATTTTTATCTGATATAATCAGCTCAGGCAAGACAATCAGATGGGACTGAATCGCCAGATATGTTGCCCTAGTGAGAGATGCCCAACTTGTACACTATTTGCATCAGGGTTTTAAAAAACGGACTCAGCACCCAACTCGGTGGAAGTCGGGTCTGGTCGAGTCGGGTTCCCATTTCTTTTCTGTTTTTTTCTTTTTTCAATCTTTGGTAGAAAAAAGATGAGATGTTAGAGTAACAGCAGAATGGGGCAGAGGAGAGATGAGGAGAAGAGGGAGATTGAAGGAGGAGGATGAGGGGAATTGAAAGTATGTGTTTTGGGGTAGCAGGGAAATTGGAGAGATGGGTTTTGGGGAAATTGAAGAAGAACAGCTGGGATGGGAGACTGGACCAAGCCCTACCCAACCCAAACAGGTCCATCATATGAATAATTTTGAACCTTGACCAAAATGTACATGTTAAAGAGCAAAGCAGATGATTAAATCAATTATTTTTTGCATTCCTTCAGGCAAATTATTCTAGCTCCAGAGTCTTATTCATCCGCCTGACCTGTCCAGAAACACAGAAAAGTAAGAAAGAATTGCAGCCCTACTAATCCTTACCTCTCTCAGATACAATTGATCCAAAAATTTGAGGGATGGATTGCTCATTTTTTATCCGAGCTTGAATGACAGTTTTGATTGTATCGACAGGATGTAGACAAAGGCTAACAAATGTTCCAGCCAGCGCCCCAGCAATGGCATGCTTTTGATTGGCAAGAATATTACCAGGTTTCTTGTGCATTGATAAGCCAGCATTTATTGGAGTGTCATCCTCTAGGTCTAGGAGAGCTCCCTTGCAATCAATTTTCTGATTTCTAAGCACAATTGCATCCTCAAGGCAAGGCGCTTCTGAAGTTTCAACTACCATACCACAAGTTTCAGATAATTGCTGGCAATTTTCAACTGAACAATTTGTTGATGCTAAAAATTTAAGATGGTAATCTGTGTACAGGCTTGAACTTGGAATCATTGAAATAATGGCCGTCTCTAAATTCATGACAGTTCCAAGTGAATATGCAGTATGAAGAGAGCTAACAGAAGGTTGTACATTTTCAACTGACGCACTAGATTCATTGCCTTCAGGATCTTTATCCCTAGTTATCTTAGGAAGATGGTTCTCTCTACAATCTATGCACTTTAAAGTGGTTTCATCTTCGACTGAAGTTCTATTCTCCAAAATGTTTCTTTCAGCAGTTTTCTTGTATTCCTTCTTGGTGAAATTGAGCATGTCTTTCAAATTATAAAAAGGGTTTTGACACATGCATCCATATATCCTTCCCAAATCATGAGCAATTCCTAAACTTGTGTGCCCATCTGTCTTCCAGAATTCTGCCTGCTCATGGGAGTTACCTGCCTGGGCACCTCTCCGCAATGAAGAACTGTTATTTTGTCCAATGCATGGTTCCGACAATAACATTTTCTGAGTAATTTTTGGATGCTTTAAGCCTGATTTAACAGCAAGTGGGATACAGGCATCAGACTTCAAATCAACGCTATAGTATTCTGTACCAGCCAAGATTGATGCTTTGGCATTGCCATCAGAATAAGATGTGACACTCTTATTCTTGCATGCACTAATCTGCTTCAGGTTTTCCTTTGGCTGCAAGATATCAGAAGGCTGATTAAGAAAGTTCCATATTCTGCCAGCTGCTACCACCAACCCAGTCGTGCTCAGTATGTTGTTTGACTTCTGACTGTTAACATTATCTGCCTGACCATTATCAACAAGCTCAATGGGTGATAGATCAAGTGGGACAGACCTACACTTGATTGAGGGATGATCCCTCCTAGAAGGATGACCCTGAGAAACCATGTCACACAAATCTTTCCCAAGAAACTTCCTCGAATCAGTAGATGCAACAAACCTTGGCTGCAAAGCAGCTGCATTCATAGTTAGGAATAAACGATTGCACCAACCCATTACAAAGAGATAAAAAAATTTTAAAAAAATTGGAAAGCAAAAGATTATTGACAAAGTATAATCAGAAGTCAAAAACAGCAATGGATGTGGGAAAAAGTGGAAGAGCATTGCTTCCACCTAGGACCATCTGGTGAAGCACATTGCATCACATTAAAGAAATGGGACTCCCACCCTCTTGCATCACATTAAAGAAATGGGACTCCCACCCTCTTGCATCACATTAAAGAAATGGGTCTCTCTCTCTCTCTCTCTCTCTCTCTCTCTCTCTCTCTCTCTCTCTCTCTCTCTCTCTCTCTCTCTCTCTCTCTCTCTCTCACACACACACACACACACTATTTTTATCTTCTGATATAGCTAAAAAAGCAAGTCAAGCACATACAAATATTGGAAGAAGCAAATGGAAAGAGAAAAAACTTAAGAAAATATATGTTTTGCCCTTAAAATTAATGAACTTAAAAGCAATTGTTGACATGACTTCAACCTGCAACCTTGTTGATGCGACAATGAGCACCTTCTAATTGACAGGCTCTCGTCAGGGCCAATAAGCTTATTAAGTATATTATATTAACATAATTATAATTCTAACTGATTACAAAAAAACCAGCAAAAAAAAAAAAAAAAACCAAAAAAGTGACTACGGATACATATATTGGATCCATTTAATAATTAGGTCGGTTGAACATCCATGGATCCAGATCCAATTAATGATCCGATTTGATCTGTACCTTTTTAACCAATGGCATTATTGTGACTATTACTATTTAGTGAATCTTATGGCTAAAATCACGGCAATAGCCTAGAATCAGACCTGGTTGTGCAAATTGTGAAAAAAGGGTTCTGGCCTCAGATCTGGATATTCAAGGAATAAATTGGCTTTTGGAACCAGACCTTATAAATGGAATCGGCACTGGATATGGATACAAAAAGCTAAATTGGTAGACAAATAAATAAATCCTTTATCATGCCCTTATGCAGCATGTTTTACAGCCGTAATGAATACACAATCTTAGAAGTATGTCAAAAGACTAGAACTATAAAACAGAGAAATTTTAACCCATTTAGTTAAGCGAAAGAAAAAAAGAAAGAAAGAAAGACCCCAATTTTCAAGGGAATAATAAACATTGAAATAAACCAAATAAAATGAACACTTCAATAACATCATGTACCAGCTGCAGTGCAGTTATTTCCTATCTATCTGTTCTTTTCCAAATCCGATGCAATGAGCCCATCAGTACCTCCGTAAAGCTGCTTCAGTGAAACAAATTTGAGATTAGACTCAAAATCAAATCATATATAGCCAATAATCAAGAACCCAAACAGAACAAAAGCACAGAATTTAGTTTGTTGGACCTCCACCATTTCCCATACAACATAAATTATTTAAAGGCTGTTGGATGTTGCAACCCACATGATTCAGTGGGGCCCATTAACATAATCACAAAAAAATGGCCGCAGATGTGCAGTATTCATGACTGGCGATCTCAAGAGAAAAAAAAATGCAAGCAATCAATTCAAACAGCAGTTTATTTGGTGGAAAGTGAGAAATGATGCAAGACAGCAATGGTGAAATCAAACTAAAATTCTTTCTATTTCACGAAGGGAAAGACTTCAAGTACAGCTTGTCATTATAATAGGAGAAGAAAATACTGGTTAGGAGAATAACTCAACCAAGTGGGACTCACTCCCCACTAGAGAAAATTCACTCTCACAGCCTTTCACCATAAGCTGAAAGAAATAGGAGACTTTAATCTTCTGGTCACAGGGGAAGTTGTAGAGAAAGATCTTGGAATGAGAGAGTATCAATCTCCCAGCTATCTAGAACGATGTGGAAATGGAAAAAAAATCTTGAAATTCCTACCTGCCCTGCTTCTTCATTTCTAATTTGTAATTTACCAGGCATCCTTTGATTTGGAAACGCACGCCCAACGTGTATGGCAGCAAGGGCAGTGATCTTTCATACTCAATGTAGGAATTCTAGCATCCAACCAAGTACAACAGAAGATGCAAATTATAGTAGAAGAAAAAAAATTGCAATAAATTCTTTGACTACTTTTTTTGTTTTAAATGATGCTACGGGATTACTCCAAGTTAATTAAAAAGCACAAAGACCCAAGTCCAAATAATACAAAAGAGTCAACAAATACAATCATCAGTGCATTAGCACCCCATCCACATCTCTCCAAAGGTCACTTTTATAGAATCCACTAAACTCTCTAAGCAATAATGCCCATAAAATCTTTCAATCTTTCAATCAAAACAACATCATCCGCAACACTCAATCTCAAATTAATAAACTTAAGAAAGATTCAGTCATGGAAAAAAAAAACCCAAATCGTCCTTAACAGAAATTAAAAAAAAAAAGCATCACCCACATTTCCGAAAGAAACTACATTTCTCAGATTCAATAACTGCAGCCAGAGTTGCAATGAGATTCAATGAGTGGAAGGAGGCGAAACAACAGCTCATGGCAATTCAATTACTAACCCTACATACAAAATTCCAGATCAAATTAAACTGAAATAAAAACAGATATTGTGCAATGGAGAGAAAGAGAGAGTAAAAACCTTGAATCTTTCCATTGGGAGGAATTTTTGTTGCAGATGGGTTGGATCCATTGCTTGAAAGAAATGTGAGAGGACAAGAAGAAGAAGAAGAAGACTAGGGTTTTGAGGGGGTTTAAGGAGGGAGAGAAGTGGATTCTCCAAAGCAAAAATTCCCAAACGGTGGCGTCAACTGCTGAAGCACAAATCTGGAATTTCCTCGGTCAGTCTCACTCGGTCATGTTGTTGTCAGAAACGGATATGCTCCTTGAAATGGGAAATTTTCACAATGGTTCCTGAGTTTGAAACTGATTACATGTATGGAAAATGAGATTTACATATGAAAATTTTGCATATCTGAAAAAGTTATACATTTTCGTATTGAGCAAGTGCTGAACGGTACGGATTGCATAAGTAATTTTTTATATATATTTTAGAATTTATAAATATTTAAGATGTGAAATTAAAATAGCTATTGATTATCGTCAATAAATGCCGTCGTAGAATATAGTTGAGAAAACAACACAACGTCTAGTTTAAATCTTAATTCTAAATGGATTTTGAAAATTTTATAAAAAAAAAAAAGTAAAAACAATAAAACTAAGATGTTCTACATGCAATAATTGCGCATGTAGTACTTTTATATGTAAATCTTATTTTCCAATCACATGTGTAAAAGATAAAAGGCCTCTAAAGTTCTACGTTTAACACGCGGAGTTTTAAATACTTTTGAAAGTTTCCTTGGTGAACTATTCGTACCAAAATCTGGAGACGTTAGTAGAAGTGCATAAATACTTTGCAATAGTCTTTTCCATACTTGAAGCTCTTTACAATGTGGTGGTGTTGTGTGGGAAGGAATCCCTCCATATTGGATTTAATATGGACATGATGGCCAATGAGGAGGTGAATAAGGAAAAAGGGTGGATGAAATCTTGATTTCCAACGTGGACACACCAACAGTTTTATACAAGTATACAAAAAGATGATGATTCTCACCCAGCACATACTTGAAGTTCCCTTGAGTTAGGCATGGTGATAATATACTGCGTGCATGGTTCATATATTTAGGACATGTATGTGCAAGATCGATGAATCTTTGACACTATGGAGAAAAGCTTTGATCTACTTTGCTTGTTTTCCCCCCTTGTTTGATGCAAAGGCTTTCCTAAAAAAATATTGCATTATTTATTCAGGAACGAAGTGCATTCTCATGAAAATCCAATTTTCCAAACTTTAGTTTAAGATACTTAATTTGATCCATTAGTTGACCCTCTCCAGATTTGCATCTAGGCTTGGGTTCATGGATCTGATTAAAAAAAAAAAAAAAAGGATTTGAGAAGGTACATGTATATGAGAACCCAAATACTCTTTGCAACGGGGCTTTGCCTGTATGTATGGGACATATTTCAAGAATGGCTATGACAGTCAATATAATGGAACGTTTATATATAAACGTCAAATGATGTTCAACCAGAATTCTAAAAGCAACTTAAAAGAAATATTCCCTCTTAAGAAAATTAGTTTTATATAAAAAAATCAGGGAAAATTCAGTCAACCAGTCGGTGAGTTGTGTAATAGTTTACCAGAATGCACGTGCATAAATTTTAGTACAAAAAGGGCTTGATTTATATATCATTTTTACATCTGATTTATGTATCTTATGCATAAATTGAATGTAACTAAACACGAAGGTGTGTAACTGTTAGCACCTGTATCATTTACATACGTAAATGAGTGTAAATAAATGACCCCTTATGATGGAGTTAATATGTGATATTAATGATTCTATCGAAATCACCAAAAATAACTTCTATTGGATGAGGGAGATTTTCTCCAATGGGAGTCCCATATAGCTGCTATGCGGAATTTCTAGTCCTCGCTTATAGTGGATAGGGTTCTCAATGCTTGGACGGTAGGGATTGAGAATCTTGCACTATACTGCTAATGAATGATCGAAGCGATATTATAAATTTTACTTTATGCTTAATGCCATAAAAGATGATGATCTTTAGAAAATCTATAGCATATATGCTTGGACCTCCTATATGTCACGTGTGAAAATTTGAGGAGATACAATATTGAGTTTCTCCTCTTGCCATTTTAAGATCTTTCATATGGTTCTATAACCATTAGATCATGATCTCCTATTTATTAAACACCACCTTACAAACAAAGTTGAGTTTTTCAGAGAATATGAGACAATCCAAGTGGTAACAGGCGTCACATCTCACCCATGGTGTTTGGGATCCAACCCTGGTACTAGTAGAGCACGAACTTGAGCAAACTTGGTTAGAGCACAGATGGAGTGTACTCTGGAAGAGCAAGAAAGCCAAAAAAAAAAAAAAAAGATTTTGTTGCAAAGTATAAGACTATGACTTAAAGAAAGGCAGTGCATGGAGCAACCTAGGGGTGATCCTTCGGCTGATAGATTAGTATGATTTATTATCCCTTCCCATGTAATTGAAAGAAAAAACTTATAATGAAGTACATCTGCATCAAGACTAATCAATGCAAGGCTTTTGGTCGCAAAATATTTGATCGATTGCCTGAATCTCCTCTTCTAAAGCACTAAAGTTATCATCATTGTTTTATTGTTTTTTTCTTTTTTTTCGTTTTTTTTTTGGTGCCCCAACCAGTACTGGGACCGATGAGAGAGCTTGCGCATGTGGGTAGACAGTCTACACATGTGGGAAGAGGGCAACATACTCAAGGACTGAATCCTAACAGTTGGCTAGGAGAAGTAATTGCTAACCAACTAAGCAATTGCTAAATAATGTCATTTAAATACTCTAAATCCTCTCACTTATCCAAATGGTGAGTCACATGGTAACAATCACAAAAGGTTGGCCCAAATCATATTTCCTATAATAGAGGGTCCACATTATAAACCCTTTGAATGCGAGCACTATCTTTTAACTTCTAAAGGTGAGAATCACGTTGTCATAGAAAAAGTGGGTCTCATGTCCACAATCACAGAAAAGGTGGCCCCACTTTATATTTTTTTTAAAGGTGGGGCCACATTGTAAATCCTATGAATGTGGGCCTACATCCTGAATCCTATGAATGTGGCTCCATGTTCGGGCTTCTAAAAGTGGGTACCATATTGTAATTCTTAAAGATGGGTCCTATGTTCACAGTCAACAAAAAAGAGGCCCCACATTACAACTCCTATAAAGGTAGTCCTACATTGTAAATCCTATGAATGTGCTGCCCCCATATTCTAATTTTTAAAGGTGGGCACCATATTTTAATTCTAAAGGCAAGTAATGTATCCAAAATCACAAAGAATGTGGCTCCACTTTATAATTCATAAATGTGGATTACATGGTCACGATCACAAAATGTGGACCCACATTGTAAATCCTACGAATGTGGGCCTCATATTCTAAACTCTAAAGTTGGTACCTTGTTGTAATTTCTAAAGATGGGTCCTATATTTAAATTCACAAAAAGGTGGCCCCACATTATAATTCCTATATAGGTGGGCCCACATTATAAGTCTTACGAATATGAGTTCTATGTTCTGATTCTTAAAGGTGGGTACCACATTGTAACTTTTACAAGTGGGTCCCATGTACAATAATAATAGAGTGCCACAAACAATAAAAGATGGGTCTCACATTGTAAATCGTATGTCCTCTTCTAGGAGGCAAGACTTTTATATCGTCACCAAACAAGTTCCATATAGCATATTCTTAGTAGAGTAATGTGATATAATTAAAGTTGCCAAATAAGTTCTGTAGAGTGTAGTCTCAGCACAATCCGATCTCAGCACAACTTGATCCGAGAAAAAAATTGAAAACAATATGAGAACAATGCCAAATGGATCCCTACTTACCCAATGATCGATTCCTAGGTAGCTAGCTATGTGAGATGAAACCCCCTTGCCACTGGAGTGTTTTGTCTTTCTCTCAGTTTTAGTTTGGGCTTGAGAAAGTCGAGTTACCTAACCTATGTATACACACATACATAATTAAATATACACAGGTATAGCAATATACATATTGTATAATGTATTACTACGCACACTACACTATATACAAATATAAATATATTTTTTGAATTATATTCCTTTCAACAAATAAAGGAATTTTTACTGATTAGTATCTCTTAAACTTGATCTTCATAGGATAATGACACAAGATATAAAAATGTCACCAAAGTGCTTTGATAGCAATTCTTTGTGATCTCACCCTTTACCCATATAATCGTGATTTATGATATCACGGGTCACATACATACCCTTTCTTCCTCTCACTTCTCCTTTACTTTCTAGGCAAATGGAAAATTAAAAATCTTGAATTTGAAGAAATTGGAAGAATATCAACCAAATAATGAGTTGGAATTGTTGATCATAATAGTAAAAATTCGAAGGTAAACTTAAGAAGAAGCAGAAAATTTCAATTTTGAAGAAAATGGAAGAACAACAACTAAGAAAAAAGATTATTAGAATCCTCTAATTCTTTGGGGATAAATGGTAGCTCACTCACCCAAGGAGAGGTGAAAATTGACTATATTGATAAAAATGGAAGGATGCCTCATGAAATATCGGGAAAAAATTGTTCAATCATTCAAGAAGAATGAAGAATGCCCACCAAAAAGATTGCATATTGATGAGTGTTAAGGTCAATGTCCACCCTCACTCTTGAGCGGTCACAATCATGGTCGAGCCCTCACCCTCACCTTAAAATATTGTTCTACCGTTTCCTATCACCAATTGGTTTTGGGATAAGTGGTACCTCAATGGGGTGTAAGATTCTACAAGTGGTATCAGAGCCTGGTAGGTCGGGTGTTCAAGTCTCGGGACACTCGTTTTGCGAGTTCGTAGCAGAAGTCGTAGTGCTAATTAAAAGGCATAGGCCACAGTGGAATACCCACCCCAGAGAATAGGTTTCTTTGGCCATAGCTGAAGTTGTTGACTTCAGTGAGAAAAGCAGGCTAACCATCCAAGAATAAGAATGAACTTCAGATTCTAATGGAAGAACATGAAGATTGTAGGGTTAGCAAACGAGTCAAGTTGGGGTCAAAACATGTTTCTTTGGGTTGAAAGTCAACCCATATCTAAGCCATTTTTTAAACCCAAGTTACTTCAACAAGACTCAATGTGTGTCAACCCATCTCGACCCACAAAACTTGCATGTAGTGCGGGTCAACCAATTTAACCCAACACAACTTGTGGAATCTTGGCCCAAACTTAATATAATTAAAAAAATTAAGGTTGTTTTAAGTACCAAATATTAAATGACCAAATTGTTTAAATGGTTTTAGATATACGAGTTGACCCTAACTGAACACATGTTTTAGATTAGGTTGGTTATGAGGGTTGACTCCTAACCCGACCCACATAAATGTGGGAGATAGACCCATAGATATTGTAGGTCAAGTTATGTGGGTTAAATCTTAAATGTGAATTGGGTTTGAGAGGGTCAGTTCAGATTTTGTTAGCCCTACAAGATTGTATCTTCCTTGTATTTTTTAGAGCATTCAAAGCTTGTCATCGGAGAGGCCATCAATATTCTCCGTTTTTTTGGGAATAATGGTGACTTTCCAAAACTTGTTAACATCATCAGTCTTCTCATTGCTCTCGTCAAAGCTGATAAACTTGAATATATTGTGAATGTCTTCAGTCAACTATCATCGAATCAATCATACATCGCCAGATATAAGGACCTTCTTAATATTTTCAATTGTGGAAACGCTTCAATATTTGATCAGAGATGAGGGTTTTGCGGGTTAATGAAGAAACAAGAGAATACATCATCCACAATATTATAAGTCAAGGATAAAACTGTAAAGAAAACAAAAGAGTGCGGTCAAAGTACTCTAAGATAAGTTTTTATCATTAGCTCATAAAAATTGAGCTTAAGATCTACTTTAATGGAGTTTTTATCTTTTGTTTTGTACTTTTTAGTGAGCACCTCCTTTCCACTCCTTTCCACTTAAACAACTAGGAATTCGACCCTTGTGCGTAACGCTGATGGTGGGAAATAGGGTTCAAAGGGCTGTGCCAAGGTGAGTGTGTGTGTGTGTGAAAGAAAATTCTTTTCTATACTAGGGTCTGGCTAGGCTGAAAGAATATTTTTTATATTATTATATATAATAATGTTTCTATACTATTATGCCAACCTTCCTTTATTCGAGCTATGGATACGTGCAATGCAAAAGCAATCTTTTTGTGTCATTTTTAAAAGAATGCATGAAACAAATTACTTTATCCTCATATAAAAATATTATTTAAGATTAAATGAAATAGGCTAATCTGATTGTATAGTGACTTGAAATTAGGACATGGATGATATTATTAAAGACCTTAGCACACTACTAGGAGTGACATAGTTTAAGTAATGTACACAATCTTGTTTGTTGTCAGGTTATTAGTAAGATTGTTGCAATTGAAGTTCAGCTAGTTATAGTCTTTTTTACTATTTCATATACTGCATTTTTTTAATAAAGTAATAATATGAACCATCAAAGCCTGTTTGACATGTTTCGCCTAATCCAATTAGACTTATTTATTAAAAAAGGCATTAGAACTTTTTAAAATAAATTATTAGTATATATGTGTGCGTGGGGTTCAAATAGACATTATGCCACTTTTGAATTAGTACTAACCATAACTTATAATATTTCTCTGCAACATCATTATTGGATTTTATAACAAAACACTTAAAACTTTGACTATCTAAGATGAATGACAGATGATTTGATGTATCTAAACATAGGTCATAGTCACAAACGTTTACTCCATATGTGAGGTCCCCTTGAATGAAACAATAATCAACGAAATAAGGGGATAGAAAGAAATTGATATCGATTAATGGTTGGTGGCTAAAGCTCAGCCCCACTTAATGGTGTTGTTGATGGCCATCTATCTAGACTCTCAAATATCAATAATTTACATTTATTATGAAAAAAAGTCTAATCAATGACAACCTCCCTTTTCATTGAAGAATATATTGGTGTTGGACAAACGTAGAATCAAACATTGATGGCTCTATTGGGATATCCATAAAAAAAAAATTACCTAAGATTTGGTTATTTTCTTTTTGTGACAAAATATTAGGGCTATGTCATTAGTTGCTAATTGGAGGTGTTCGTTATATATTTTTTTGGTAAATATCCCTATGTATCTATTATATTATACATATTATTTAGTTTCTATATTAACAAAAATGGACCGGGCCGGCCCCCCTTGACCCGGCTAAATCAAACCATAGCTCAGCCCTCAAGGTTGCTGGCTTTTAAAAATCGGGCCCTATCCCTCCCTCAGTCTTTAGGAAAAAAGGAAAAACTCTCACTTTGATGGCTTTTGAGGAATGAGTCGGGTTGGGCCCTCTTGTCAAATGGCCGATTGACTGCCCTAGTGAGAAACTTGCGTGACTGTGTGTGAGAACTTAACTTAAAAAAAAGAAAGAAAGAAAGAAAGAAAAATCCCACAAATAAACCAGACTCTAGAATTTGAACTCCATCTGAGCTAATCTGAAATGGACATAGGTAGAGAATTTACAGTTCAGGCAAAGGTTCTTTGAGCTAATATTGGATCCCTACTTGGACCACAAGTGCAGTGCAAAACCACCTTGTGGGGCCCTCAACAGCCACCCATATTGAGTAATTAATCAGAATAAAAGATTGAACCAAACAGTCCTGGCGCCTTCTCTTGAAGTCCTTGAATGGGATGATTCAAATCATATAATGAGGAGAATGAGAATCTAACCATCTTACCATGCACCCATCGAAGCTGAAGTAGACCCCACATGGCGGCTAGGACTATATTATATATAGCTTAAGTTGTTGGAGTCTGTCACTTCTGTTTTTTCTCCCTCCTTTCGTCCGCCTTTCCACATTTCATTAATCGACAAAAAGACTCCCATTACGTGCCTCTGGAATCTGCATAGGTGAGTGGATCCAACGTGTAATGGAACTGAGATGCCTTTTTATCTCTTTCCAAAGTAGGACCACTGGCTGTAGTAATATCAGAAGGAGAGCTAGTCTCACTTGCTCACTTGCACAACGAACTAACGACCAAAATCCAACCATAATTTCCATGAGAATTATCCTATGCTGCTGTTAGCTTGATGATGATGATGGCTGTTAGGAAAATTGTGTGGACCAACGCCGAATCGAGTCCTGCAATATGCTGTAAATGAACTCCCAACAAGTCTTGATCTGGTTGAGTCAGCTAAGGATTAAACTCTTAGTGGTAGAGTTTGGATCAAGTTCAAACTCCCGGTTGGCAAAATTCTGACGCTGGTAAAGAGATATGGGATTCCATGAGGGGTAGACTCCATAGTAGTCTTGACTCATAGGGATTGTTAAATATAAAGGAGATGGGAACCCTGGCTTGATCATCAAGTAGATTTTAGAGTATTTGCAGCTAGTTCGCGATCTATCTCATACCGAAACGCATAAGGTTCTCTACAAGTTCGATTCCGACACCCATCTAGGACCAGCTAGTTCTTTCAATGGCATACACCTACCACCACCTTCTGTTGGAAATATGGCTACAGTACTGAAAAGAAAAGCTGAAATTAAAACAATGGTACCAGATTGCAGATTGTGAAGAGCGTCGTATAGGCGGAAATCGATCGAGATTGGGGCCGAGGCACGTCTGGCTACGCTTTCTTTAGGACGAGTTCCGCCCTTCCGGGATGAACCCAGATGCGAAGAGGATCTCTGCAGGAACTGCCACCAGGATACAACGGCCTTCACAGATGATCAGGCCTGGTCGCACACCAAGTCCAGATCAAGCTCCAAAAACCACAAAATGCTCAGGAGAGAAAGGAAGAAGAACATAGTAGTTTTTTTCTAATTTTTTCTGTTCCCGGACAAGCTATTTTATATCCAAAAATACTGTCGTTGGGCTTTAAGATCACCGATTAATCACAACATTAATGCATTAATAAAAATAATTAAAACGCAGTTTTGAATTTCAATTTTGAAACTGTTTTAAAATTGAAATTTCTGCAACATTAAGTGTTTGAACTTTGATAATTAAAACGTTAATAATTAGAATTAAAATAGTAATAAAACACGTTTTTTAGTAAAACAAATATTAGAAATTTTTGCAAAAGTGAGCCATTTCGATATCAGAATATGGGTCCCTCTAGGCCAGGTGGCCTCGATTTGCACCCCCCCTGAGCGGGATATACACGCAGGATGCGGGTCGCGGACGCACGCCCGGTTAAACGTTTTCCAGATCGGCCACCCCAGGTTAAGCCCGACTCGCGTGCACGCATAGGGCCCATGACAAAATTTTCCAAAACTCTTTAAGGCATATGGAAGTGAAACCACATATAAAGGCATCTCAAGACTTGAGTTTTAGCAATGTGGGATGCTAAGAATTCTAGTAGTATATACTACCCACAAAAAGTAAAAGCACAAAGGACAAAACACCTTTTCAAAAACTTCCAAAAAACACCTTATGAATTTTTGAAACACCCAAAAAACCCAACAATCTCCCCTCTGTTTCAAAATATTCACTGAGCATCTTACTGGTAAGGTGACAGAGCTTAAACCTCACCGTCATGACATAATTTCAAACCTTTAGTAGTTGGAGTGAACAAAGTCTTGAACTTCAACTTTTTATATCAGTTCAAAATTACGTCAAGTTTAATCTTGGAGACATTAGGTCAGTACTTTACGGCCACGTGCTTAATCCCGGATTTCGTGAGTGCTCTAGAGAATCTGCCAAAATTCTCATAGGAAGCGGCCCCACTTCCACACTCATATAGGTGAGTCTATCAAGAGTGCTCCTGCAGCTATGCACTCCACCATAGAGGCTATAGATCTCATTAAGGATTTTAATCCAACCTCATTCGCTACAGGTTATGTACCAACTATCAAGTAATCTCACACAATAGGTATGAGTACTGAGTAATCATATTCTATATGTCAGTACTTCACATCATCGAAATAGCTTGTTTTTCCCATTGAACCTATTTCTCGGGATCTCCGGTCATTAGGTTGGGTTCCCGCTATTGATGATTTATGGGCTTAAGACCCATCCCTTTTGTTGTTTCCTTTATTTTTTCTCTTGCAAGTCCTTTTGTCAAAAGATCTGCTAAGTTGTCCTTTAATTTCACATAATTAATAGCAATCACTCCTCCAATGAGTAATTGTCTCACATAGCTATGTTGTAATCTTACTTGTCTAGACTTTCCATTGTATGTGGCATTGTGTGCATTTATGATTGCTGCAGTGTTATCACAATGAATAATAATAGGAGGAATTGGTTTAGTCCACAAAGGAATATCATATAATAAATTTCTAATCCATTCGGCTTCGGTCGCGGCGGCTCCCAAAGCCAAGAATTCCGAATCCTTAGTGGATTGAGTAATGGTAGTTTGTTTCTTGGATTTCCAAGAGATTGCAGCACCTCCCAAAGTGAAAATATAGCCACTGGTAGACTTAAAATCGTCTAAGTCTATGTTCCAATCAGCATCGCTGTAACATTCAACTATAGCTGGAAAACTAGAGTAACACAATGCATATTCTATAGTATGCTTTAAATATTTAAGTACTCTGAATACAACATTCCAATGTTCAACACCAGGATTACTAGTGTATCTACTTAATTTGCTTACAACATAAGCTATATCAGGGCGAGTACAGTCCATAGCATACATTAAACTACCAATCACACTTGCATAATCAAGTTGTGCTACACTATCACCATTATTCTTTACTAATTTAATACTAGGATCAAAAGGAGTTAACACTGGTTTACAGTTAAAGTGGTCAAATTTTCTCAACACTTTTTCAAGGTAACATGATTGGGATAATTTAATACCAGTGTCATCTCTAATAATTTTGATTCCCAATATTACACTTGCTTCTCCCAAGTCTTTCATATCAAAATTATTGGAGAGAAGTAACTTTGTTTCTTCTACACAATCCAAGTTTGTTCCAAAGATCAATAAATCATCAACATATAGGCACAAAATTATTGTTGAATCACCATCGGATTTATAGTAAATACATTTTTCAGCCTCATTTAATTTGAAGCCATTTGAAAGAATAACTTTATCAAACTTCATATGCCATTGTTTTGGTGCTTGTTTTAGTCCATATAAGGACTTTAACAATCTACACACCTTATGCTCTTGTCCTTTTATTACATAACCCTCTGGTTGATCCATATAAATTTCCTCCTCTAAATCACCATTTAGAAAAGCAGTTTTGACATCCATCTGATGAATATATAAATTATACACAGCAGCTATAGCAATCAAAGTCCTAATAGAACTTATTCTTGATACAGGTGAAAAGGTATCAAAGAAGTCTACCCCTTCTTTTTGCCTAAAGCCTTTGGCTACTAGCCTGGCTTTGTATTTCTCTATTGTCCCATCAGGTCTTAATTTTTTCTTCAAAACCCATTTGCATCCTAAAGGCTTGGTACCTAGAGGTAAATCAGCTAGTTCCCAAGTATGGTTTGCTAAAATGGATTCTATTTCATCATCTAATGCTTCTTTCCAAAATGCAGCATCATGGGCAGACATTGCCTCATTATAAGTAGATGGGTCCTTTTCTATTATATAGGTCTCAAAGTCAGGGCCAAAACTAGTGGATGTCCTTACTCTCTTACTTCTCCTAAGTGGGGTTCCTCTTCTTCCGGAATTTCCGAAATTCTTTTAGATGAGGAAGGTTTAGATGTAATCCTAGTTTTAAAAGGAAAAACATCTTCGAAGAAGTCTGCATCTCTAGACTCAACTAGAGTTAGGTCTTCAATTTTTAGGAACCGATAGGCAGCACTATCTTGTGCGTATCCTATAAACACACATTCCCATGAATGGGGTCCTAACTTTGGTCTTTTAGGATCAACTATCCTAACATGGGCTAGACAACCCCAAACTTTAAAATATCTAAGGTTAGGCTTTCTCGCCTCCCAAATTTCAAAGGGTGAACTATTAGTTTTAGAATGTAAAATTCTATTTAAGATATAACAAGCAGTCAATAAAGCTTCACCCCACAAATGTTTTGGACTACCGGATGAAATCAACATGCTATTCACCATTTCAATTAGAGTCTATTTTTTCTTTCTGCTATCCCATTTTGTTGAGGTGTGTATGGAGCAGTACTTGTTCTTTTAATTCCTTTAGATTCACAAAAGTCCAAGAAATCTTTTGAAGTGTATTCACCACCTCTGTCACTTCTAAACTTAATTAATTTTCTATTTAATTTATTTTCAACTTCAGACAAATAAATTTTAAATTTAGATAAAGCTTCATCTTAAGTTCTAAGTAAATATACATAGGTATAACTAGAGCAATCATCAATAAAAGTAATAAAATAATATTTTCCACCTCTAGTCATAGTGTTATTTAAATCACATATATCAGAATGCACTAACTGAAGTAACTCAGTTTCTCTTTCCACTTGATGAAAAGGCTTTCATGTAATCTTGGATTGAGAGCATATTTCACATTTCTTGTATTCATCTTTATATTTATCAATCAATCCACCATTACTCATTTTTTTCATTTTTCTAAAATTAATATGACCTAGTCTTCCATGCCAGTCATAAACAGAAGCAACTATATAAGCAGAAGAAGATGCATTATTATTGATTACATTCAATTTAAACATTTCATCAGAAGCATAACCTTTACCAACAAAAATACCTTTCTTTGTAATTACAAATTGATCAGACTCTATTACCTGCTTGAAGCCTGCCTTGTTGAGAAGAAAACCAGAAACTAGATTTTTTCTCATCTCCGGAGCATGAAGCACATTCAGCAGAGTCACCGTTTTTCCAGAAGTGAACTGAAGTTCAACCTTCCCTTTACCAATTACCTGTGTAGTAACGGTAGTTCCCAGAGCAAGTTTACAGTCTTGCTTGACCTCCTCATAGGTCTTAAACAGGCCTCTATCAAATGCAACATGAGTGGTTGCGCCTGTGTCAATCCACCATCCTTCGCTCTTTCCTGTGCTGAGTGTGTTTACTTCAGAGATAACAGCCACGAAGTGTTCTTCTTTAGTGATATTAGCTTGAGGCTTATTGGATTGGGACTGTTGTGGGAACTACTTTCGGTGGCGACATTCTCTTGCAAAGTGGCCTGGTTTCCCACAAATAAAACAGCTTCCCTTTGCTTATGGCTTGTTTGACCCTTGATCTGATTTTTGTTTGAACCTTTTTTATGATTCTGGTTATGCTTCTTGTTTTTGAAGGAATGATTACTTTTCTTGTTTCTGCCCAGATGTTGATCAAACTTGCTCTTCTTTTCGCCATCACCTTTTGGTTCAACAACATTTGTTTTTCCATTGTTTTCATGTGTGTTAGTCTGATCACTCATCCGAGCTTCTTCTTCAATTCTCAGGTAGCGCTGAAGGCGCTCTAGTGAGTAATCCCTCCGTTTATGCCTCAGAGTCTTTTGAATATCCTTCCAAGTTGATGGCAGTTTCTCAATTATTGTTGCAACTTGAAACTGTTCATCAACTCGGATCCCTTCTTTGACAATTTCATTCACCAAAGTCTGTAACTCATGTACTTGTGGAAGAATGGGTTTATCATCTATTATTTTGAAATTTAGGTACCGACCCACTGCATATTTTTTAGCCCCAGATTCCTCTGTCTTATACTTTTTATCAAGAGCTTTCCAAAGCTCTCTGGCAGTTCGTGCATCAGAGTACAGACTGTAGATGTTGTCTGCAACCAGGTTGAGTATATGGCCTTTGTACAAAAATAGTCATCTTCTTTCCATTTTTTTCGTGCATATGAGCCCCCTGGTTGCTCTTCACGATCAGGACATGGTTCGGTTAAACTATATGCAACTTTCAGAGACGTTAACAGAAATAATACTTTCTGTTGCCATCGTCGAAAGTTGGATCCGTCAAAACTATCCAACCGAACCAAGTCCTTATGCATGAATTTAACGGTAGAGGTAGCCATTGCAGAGAAAGTCGTCCTAAAATTGTTGGAAATAGGGCTACAGTATTGAAAAGAAAAGATGAAATAAAAACAATGGTACCAGATTGCAAATTGTGAAGAGCGTTGTATAGGCGGAAATCGATCGAGATTGGAGCCGAGGCACGTCTGGCGACGCTTTCTTTAGGACGAGTTCCACTCTTCCGGGATGAACCCAGATGCCTGGTCGCACACCAAGTCCAGATCAAACTCCAAAAACCACAGAATGCTCAGGAGAGAAAGGAAGAAGAACAAAGTAGTTTTTTTCTAATTTTTTCTGTTCCCGGACAAGTTGTTTTATATCCAAAAATACTGTCGTTGGGCTTTAAGATCAGCGATTAATCACAACATTAATGCATTAATAAAAATAATTAAAACGCAGTTTTGAATTTCAATTTTGAAACTGTTTTAAAATTGAAATTTCTGCAACATTAAGTGTTTGAACGTTGATAATTAAAACGTTAATAATTAGAATTAAAATAGTAATAAAACACGTTTTTTAGTAAAACAAATATTAGAAAATTTTGCCCCTCTAGGCCAGGTGGCCTCGATTTGCACCCCCCCTGAGCGGGATATACACGCAGGATGCGGGTCGCGGACGCACGCCCGGTTAAACGTTTTCCAGATCGGCCACCCCAGGTTAAGCCCGACTCGCGTGCACGCATAGGGCCCATGACAAAATTTTCCAAAACTCTTTAAGGCATATGGAAGTGAAACCACATATAAAGGCATCTCAAGACTTGAGTTTTAGCAATGTGGGATGCTAAGAATTCTAGTAATATATACTACCCATAAAAAGTAAAAGCACAAAGGACAAAACACCTTTTCAAAAACTTCCAAAAAACACTTTATGAATTTTTGAAACACCCAAAAAACCCAACACCTTCATGCCATCAAAGTCACTTACTTTACATATTTCTTTGGGCTTGTGTGCAGTAAATTGTAGTAAAGGGCGTTGCAACAAGGTGAAAGGTGAAAAATGCAAGGTGAAAATGAAAGAGGACTTTAATTGGGTAGGGTTTGGATAAAGACTTTGATTGGGTAGGATTTGATTTACAAGGACGATGACTTGGTATTCATTTACCAACAAGGGTGCTCATTCCACTGCCACCTGTAGATCTGTAAATTTTTTTTCTTTAATTGATCAGAGTGAAATAAACTTACAGTGATGAGCACAAATATCTCAAAATCCATCCTCACTCACTCTTTCCGTGCCTTGAGTTGGATGGCTATGAACAGTGAAAGACACCGATCACTTTTTAAACGTGCGATTGGGACGGGTGCGCTTTACAAAGACTTCGTCAAGTCAATTCCACCCCTTTGGACGGATTTGGATCCTCTACGGCTCTAACTCAGAGAAATCCTTAGATAAATGGGAAGTTTTCAAAAAAGTCGTTAAATTTTAGCTGATTTTCAAAAAAAGGTCAAAAGAATTCAATATTTCAAAAATATATACAAGTTTGCGAGACTTCTTTCAATCAAATTCAATCCGGCAATCCATACCCACTACTGGTAATTTTGTATAAACAAAATATCAAAAGGACAAAAGTGCCCTTAGTGAGTAGTAAGTGGATAAAAAGAAAATTTTCAAAACAGTCATAAACTTTTTAGGTGGGCACTCTAATTACAAACCTAGTTAATAGTTAATTTCAGTTTTCACGTAATGACCAATCCAATAGTTGGGCACTCTAATTGTTAGCGTAAATTTTCACTGGAATCAATGCATTGTGTTATATAAGTGACTTGAAACAACCAAAAGTGATCTTATAGTTGGTCTGGCATTTTGGAGAAGGAATGAAATCAAATGGATTATTTTCATTTTGAATTAAAAAAAAATGCCAACAGTGGGTGGACCAACAGGACCTAATTGAAAGAAGTCTTGAAGACTTTCATACCTTTTTAAAATATTCAATTCCTTGGTCTTTTTTTGAAAATCACCTAAAAAGTTTAAGACTATTTTAAAAATTTCCTTTTTACCTACTTATTACTCACTAAGGGCACTTTTGTCCTTTTGAGTTTTTGTTTATACAAAGTTGCCAGCGGTGGGTATAGATTGCTGGATTGGACCTAATTGAAATAAGTCTTGAGGATTTTCATACGTTTTTGAAATATTGAATTCTTTTGACACTTTTTTGAAAATCACCCAAAAGTTAAGGACTTTCTTGAAAATTTCCCTAGATAAATAAGAGAAACTCCATAGTAGTCCTTTGGTGAGGGAAATAGACTTCGGGTGAAATAAGGGGAACAACCCTAGGGTGAGGGTGGTAAGGAAAATAGATTTCATATAAGTTAGAACTACCTTCGGGTGAGAAAAGGTGGCTCTTATCATTGGTTCAAATCCTGAACTGGTATGTAAGAGTTAATGCCTCTTATCATTGGGATAAGAGCTATATGATGCACAAGTAGGATATGGATACGGGAAGGATACGAATTTTATACATAAAAAGTGAATCATCGGATATGATATTATACGATATGTTGTCTATTTTGAAATATTTATGCATTATAGAATAAGAGCCTCTTTTCAGTGGCACCCACCTATTGAAAATTTATTTTTTTTAAGTAATCTTTTTTTTTTACTTTATAGTAGGTTCCGAAATTTTACTCCAATGGAAAGAATGTCATTGTAAAATTGACCCTTTGATCACAAATATCCGTAAGTTAATTACATTATAATTTTACGTTATACATCTTATTGGAGCGAAATTTGGTGATACCTCCTGCATTAAAAATTTAAATTTTCAATAGGTGGGGCCGTGATTGAGTTCGGGTGGATTAGCACAGGATTTCTCTAAGTCGAAGACAAATAGCATTTGGACTCTAATTGTACATATCAGTCCTTTTCACAGTCCCCACAGGCATTTTTCTTCCCAATTCTGTTTTAATTTCGCATCCTCTCTCTCTTCTTCTTTATTTTACTCGACGACTCGGCGCTGCAAAACCGACCGAGCTGGATCTCAGACCCTCTTCCCCAGGCGGCGATGTCTCTTATCTGCCGCCGAATCGATGCCGGAGCACCGATCCACCGGCCGGAGCTCGTCGACAGCCCCTCCCCAATCTCCCTCCTCCCGAATTTGGGGAGATTCCCCGGCGTCCGCGGTCCCATCGTCCTCCGATCCGTTCTTCCGGGGCGGATTTGGCAGCCGGAGTCTCCAGGTCGATGTCTTTCCTTTATCGTACGCGACCGGAGGGCGGCCTGGCGGATCGGCAGTAGAGGCGACGGAGCAGAGCCGGAAGCGGCGGAGGAGGAGGAGGAGGAGCGGCTGTGCGAGAAGAAGAAGAGGAATGGAAAGGTGGCGGCGGCGGCGGCGGTGACGGTGGTGCTGGGGGTGGGGAATAGGGTTCTTTACAAACTGGCTCTTGTTCCTCTCAAGCACTACCCTTTCTTCCTCGCGCAGCTCGCTACTCTCGGGTACGAGACGATCCCTTCGCGTTTTTTTTTGAATTTCGTATCGTAGCTATGTGTGTCCGGTACGTAACGGTATCGGTGGTAAACCGTTACCATTATTTATGTGAATGGCCAATGGGGAAGGTCCGAAATGCTCGTACAACAGGAAAGGAAAGCACCCAATATGTGGACGATCTACCAAAACAAATCGGATCCGTCCATTTACGTGCTTGAGGTCGTTATTCTGTGGCAACTGGCGGTAGAAAAAGGAAAGCTTTTAAGCTTTTAGGCCTTTTATTTCTGGGTAACTTATTCGGATGAATCCTGTGCGGCAATGGATACTTTTTGTATTTTTGATAGAATGGCAATGGATACTTGGAAGTGAAGTATTTGGCCACTGGATTGAAATTGAAAATGGATCCTGGAATGCATGGAGGATTTCAATTAAAATTTCTTGATGTGGTGTTCTTGGACCCTTTTTTAATTTATTTGGAGTTTGGGTTGGGTCTGTCCATGTCTACTACTTCATGGACCCAAATTGACACTAGCCTGGTGGCCAATCAATAAGCGCCCAAGGGGCTGTCTGCACTGTTTTTTTTTTTTTTTCTCTCTCTCTAATATATAAACATATCTAATGTTACAATCATTAAATTTGATGCTCATCCAAGTCGTATGGGCCTCTAAATAATGCTAATTTTTTATGGCCATCTTATCTTGCTTTTTCTTTAAAACCCTCTGAAGTCTCAAAACTTCTGTTTTATTCGGAATAAATAATGGGTTTATTCCTTGATGTGGGGTTGGTTTCCTTTTCTCTTATTTATTTGTTGCTAAAGATGGTTGTCGTTATTATGGTACGGTCATCTTGCTTTTTCGGAATTGTTTAACTTCAAAACTCTCAAAACGGTACATTCCTTGATGTGGGGTGGTTTCCTTGTTATCTCTTGCTAAAGATGCTTCTCATTATTATTCTGGTTCTATTATTTGTAAATGGGCCCATATGTTTTCATTTCAGTACTTTTTTTTCCACAATCAGTATTCCTATTGAGAAATGGGTAACTTTGATGAGATTTGTGTTGAACTTTTATTAAAATGACAGCTTTGCCCTTACATTCATTAAATAAAGAAGTATATTATTTATTTACAAAAGTGCCATTATTTTACCCAATTCCCAATGTCTTTCTCAATAACTCTTAAGTGCACATGAAGTGTAATCATGTATTTTGAAACTTTCATCAATCTAACGGTAGGTCGTGCATGGATTTGATCAATTATAGCTAATTATAAGCACATGCGTTGATTGTCATTAGGATCAATTTGAATTTAATGAAATAGGTCGTGTATTGATAAAAATAGGTTTACGTACGGTTATTTCTCCAACTAAATATAATTATTAATGTTACAAGCTTTAGTGAAAAATAAGTCCAAGCTGGGCCAGTGTCATTGCACTCTAAAAACTACTTTTGGTGGTGGGAAGGCTATTGATTTTGAAGATACGAAAGGTATTAAAATGAAAAGGTAGGGGCTATTTACAAATACTAAAACCATAGGGGCCTATTTACAAATCCTAGAAACCTTAGGGGGTATAAGCAAACAACTCTAATTTTTATTAATATATTATTATTTGGTGCTAAAGATGGCACAACCATCTTGCTTTTTCAGAATTGTCTAACTTCATAACCCTCGAAACGGTACATTCCTTGATATGGGGTGGTTTCCTTTTCTCTTTTTTATTTGATGCTAAAGATGGTTCTCATTATTATTATTTTTTGGTGCTACAGATTGTAATATATATATATATTTATATATATAAAATATGGGCAAGGCTTTCCTAAGCTAAAGCTTAGGATAAAATTCCGTAAGTTCACGCTTGTGGGTCCCACCCTTGGTCCATCCAAATCGGCCAAACACACGTCCTCCTTGAATTGCGGATATCAACCAACTTTCGCTCAGATTTGAATTTACTGGACCGCTGGATCGATTGTGTAACAATCCGAATGGACTATTGACCATTAAACTTTTGGGGCTTAGATGGAGATGATAGAAACCACAGTTGGGGCTTATTTTTTGCAAAGAAGAGGGTCCTAGGGAGTCCTTGAAATCCATCCCCATCCCCATACCCATGTGGGTCCCCAGGTGGGCCTTACCACATACTTGAGCTTACCTTATCCTAAGCATTAGCACACACCCATGTCTGTAACCAACCGAGAAAGTGAGAAACAACTGAGAATGATGGTTTCCATTTTTTTTCCACATAGGTTAGTCACCCATGCCAAAATCCCACTTCTTTTTTGCACATGGGTGGGTTATAGGGTGAGCTTTTGTAAGGTTCTCATGATTTTCATGGGTCGATGTGTACCTACGGGCTGGAATTTTATCCAAATATATTATTATATGAGCATGTATCTATTTGGGTCTTGCTGTCGATCTGGTACTGCTTCTTTGTTAATGTCTACTTTAAATTTGGGTATGAGTGCACTTCCTATAATCGGAATCTAGTGTGTCCTGGTCTGATTCATCTGTTGGTAATTCAAGTCTAGGTTCACAGTGGACAGACCCAAACCTAGCCCATTGTCATCCCTACACTAATGATCCAACCAATCTGGGAAAGTTGGTTATGAACTCCAAAATTGGCCCATCTGGAATTAATATTTTGGGTTTAACGTAATGGATCTGTCTGTAATTGGGCCAGGTCCATACCCAACTACCACGTATGTGGCCACTTTATAGGTTTATGTAGATGTCACAGCGGTGTATATCTCCAAATGACATCAGCTGGTTCATTAAAGCTCTAAAAGTCAGGTTAGGATATGTCCAGGTCTCCAAAACATGAATGGCTATGCTCGCGTGTGGGTCCTGTATACCGGACGATGTTGAAGTCAGGTACATGTCTGGGGTCTACCAAGGATCCAGTTCTATACCCAAAAATGCTGTGCTACTGGGCATATGGCCTTGGCTTGGCTCAAATTTCAGGGTCAGGGTTGGATCTAGCCCTGACAATGGGCTCTTAAAAATTATCTAAGTTTGGAGCCCATTAGGCCTAGTTGCAACTTCTGTGCTTGAGGGACCTGGTTAGTCTGGAGAAACATGGCATATTCATTTGGCCCTAAGAGGATGAAGAAAGTTAAATGAAATTATAAATAGTTGCAAGAACAGGACCAGAAAAGAAGCGGCACTAAAGACTTAGGTCTTCACTTACTCTTCTTATGATATTTTTGTAGCCAAAAACTTGCCACGTATATTTCAATTTTGTGTACCATTTCCTTTGGTCCCACTTAAACGCTTGGAGGTTTTTCCTTAAGCTTGCATGTCATATATACATGGCATTCTACTTTGAAGCAATCTAATTATATCTTGAACTCCCAGTGATTTATTGTTATTTTTTTTCCACCTATTATACTTGACATTAGATTGTTACCACGGAGATTCACTGTTGTAGCTCATATCACATGGATCAAAAGAGTTTTATGTTTTTATTTACTGTTGCATTGCCTTTGACCAGTCTTGTCATTATTTGCTGCCCATCATATGCTTTTCTTCATAGGTTGTTTCACCCATACAATTAGTATTATTTTTTATGCAAGTCATCTACATCACTTTATTCCACTTATACAAATTTTCTACACCAAATGTGAAGCATGATCAATCCAAAGTGTGCAGAACTCGGACAAATGTCAAATTTGGTTCTGTTTAAGTTCTATTGGGGGCTGTTTTAAAAATTTGTTTATTCATTCATCCCATGTATCAGACAAACGTTTACTGCATTTCTGCAGTAGACAGATGCTGCTTGTTTGCGGGATGAACACCTAAATTTGGTACTTTCTAAGCACAGTTATGTGTCATCCGCTTCTTGTGTTGTTTTGTGAAAAACATCTACATCACTTTATTCCACTTATACATATTTTCTACACTGAAAGTGAAGCATGATCAATCCAAAGTGTGCAGAACTCGGACATATGTTAAATTTGGTTCTGTTTAAGTTCTATTGGGGGCTGTTTTAAAATTTTGTTTATTCATTCATCACATGTATCATACAAACATTTACTGCATTTCTGCAGTAAACAAATGCTGCTTGGTTGCAGGATGAACACCTAAATTTGGTACTTTCTAAGCACAGTTATGTGTCATCTGCTTGTGTTGCTTTGTGAAACATGTTTTTGTTTGTTTAGTTGGGCTTACTTAAATATTTTTTTTTCAGATATGTCATGGTATACTTCTCTATTCTGCATTTTCGCTATCATGCTGGAATTGTCACAGATGAGATGCTTTCTATGCCAAAGACTAAGTATCTTGCTGTTGGTCTCTTAGAGGCTCTTGCTGCAGCATCAGGAATGGCAGCTGGAGGTATGTTTGGACAGCTTTCATTTCCTCTGTCATGTAAGAATAGTTTTCTTGCAATTTTTCCCTAACTCCCATGATGCTCAAGTCCTCTTCAAACTGTGGATCAGTGGCTTCTGATATTTCCTTTTGCTGAATGAATATTTATGTTATCTAATATTGGCAGTGTAATTATCGATCAGAAAAGGAAACTTGTGATATGAAGCATTGTTCTAAAAATCGAATGTAACGCCCCCGATCCGATTAGGCAGTAAACCGCATCCAGGGGCATGAAATTAGGGATCAATTAAAATTTTCCATCATTAATTAGTATGATTGCAACCCCCGATTGTGTGGATTGAAGTCCATTGTCAGGTTATAGATAGGATTCCTCATTCATATGAATATTTATCGAGGAAGTGTCAATACCAAATAATAATAAATGATAAAAGAATAAACAATTTAAAGAGCAAAGTATAGATTCCATTACTATAATTAAAGTTCAGTCAAAATATACAAAAATATTTTAGTTCCAAGGGCCAGCCCATAAACATGGGCCTTGGACAAAAGATCTACAAAAGAATCGGGAACTGTTCCCCGAATGCTATGACGAAGGTTCTCGAATGCCAAGCTTGACGACTTAGACTATGTCATCGGCACTCTACCCCCTAAACTCCTTTGGTAGATCCTCTTGGACTGCCTCACTCTCTGGCTTAGGGGAGGGCTCGGTACCTAAGCACCAAGAGTGGTATCACTATCATCAGAATACAATAGTTGGCAAGTAAACAAACATAAATAGCAATATATGATGCATCAAATAGAACAATGACAATGTGATTAGTTGAGCAACAAAGAAAGATATCTAGGCAATAATGCGATGAATAGAGACAATTACAGAATCAGATAAAGACATAGGTAAACATCAATACCCTAACAAATTGGCAAAACCACATTAGCTAATTCACCACGGGATAGTATCACTGCCTTCCCGTACTCTAACGGAGGTGTGGTAGAGAACATGCGTAGGATAAGAGCCCCGCCAATGGTTGCACTCTAACTGAGGTGTGGTAGAGAATATGCGTAGGATAAGAGCCCCGCCAATGGTTGCACGGAATATGCTGGCCAATACGGTACTAGGGAAACCATCATCGAACTCCTATTCACGGTACCTTGTGTTGTACAACCTCTAAAAAAAACAATCTATAGGTGGCATAAGAAAAAGTCGTACCACATAGGTGCCCCATCTATGTCAGATGTTAAGAGCTGAGTGATACCTGACTCGATGATAACAATCAAACACAGTTTTGGGCTAGGCTTCTCTTGCATGAACAAGATTCATAAAAAAAAAAATGAGGAACTACTCTCAATCCATCAAAGTTCATGGAAATCCATCATCAAAGTCAAAACCCTGAGTCTGTACATTCAAAGACACCTGGCCTCAAACACTATAATGAAGCCCAACAATAGTAACCAAAAGGCTAAACAAACTAATTCCAATAACAATACACAATAGGGGGTCCTATGCCATAAAGTTCTCACAATTGACACAAATACCAACAATAAAGGAACATGCTCAAGGTACGTAGATAACCAATAATGGAATACACAAAACCATAGTCAATTACACATAAATCATGGAATCTTTACAATCCGGTCCTAAGTACTTGATTGCCATTTGCATACGGACACATCACGATTCGGCCCTGTGAGATACGGATCACTCATGTCCCGTCATAATATCTTGATGCTTCTAATGGTGTGCAAAATCACATTTTTCCCCGCATTGTCACACCTCCGATGTGGTTTGTACCCTGCCTGAATCCAGGTCAATCAATGAGCATATCTCAGCTCAAACATCCCCCAATGTTGGTCTCCCAATTAGTGATCAATAAGCAAGGCTAAGCGTCCCCAAACTAAACCCACAAGCTTAGGTTAAGGATCCCTTACGAAAGGAATTTTGGTCTTCAACGGTTAGCCGTAACCCACTTTTAGTTTGCTGTTGGGTCCTCTACAGTTAGCTGTAACCTACTTGTCGCTAACCATAAGTCTACAGGTCTGAAATCCAACATCCGGACACTACAGTAAAACCCTGTCGGGCTAACCGTAGATTTGTTCTACAGTCAGCTACGGTTAGCTCCATGGCTAGCCGTAGTGCAAATGGGTTAGAAACCATGCTCTGACTTTGTAACCATTGTGTAATCCACGGTTGACTTTCTGGAGTCTTACGGCTAGATGTGCGGGCTCCATGGTTAGCTGTAAGGCTTTAGAAACGCCTTCTGAAGCTGAAATCTGTTCAGATTCTAGGGATTTCACCCCATTCAGTGGAAGGGACCCTGGGTATCCATTATGAGGGTCTCAACCAACCCTTTATGAGGGTTGGGTATCCATTATGAGGCTCTCAACCAACCCTTTTACAGTCCACACAACATACGTTGAAGGCCATTAATAAACATTTCACCTAACTAACCATTTCACCAATCCACCATTAATGAGCTTACAAGGTCACTAACATGAAATAAATTGAGGAAATCAATTCAATAGCACATACATATCAATTTAAATGCATATGTTCACTTGCCTTGGCTTGGAAACACTTGGGCTGAAGAAAACCCGAGCTAGAAAACCCTCTTTGAGCACTTAACCTGAAAGCAACTCCAAAACCCAAATCCTACCTCAAAAGAAAAAGGATGGAAGCTAGTGAGCTAGCATGCAACATTTCTAACTAATATGAGTTGGAACCCTAGAGATTTCAAAGGAAAACACTTACCAAAGGTTGGAGAGACGAGCGAAAAGTTTGGAGAAGGCTATGGCAATTATGTTATCCAAATGGATGATTGACAGGTCTGAGGGGAATGCAGCCAGCGGTTAAAAAAAATTAGTTAGAGATAATAACCACATATTCTTCTTGTGTTTTTCTGAGGAGACATATATCAGAAAGCCCTTATAAGATCAGTACTTGTATATCTTTCTGTTAACTTGTCTTTCGTCCCTAACTTTCACCTTGAATCTTGTGTGCGCTCATTTCCAATTATGTACATGCATGCAAACACATGTGTGCGCGCACACCAAGGCATCTTTTTTTTAGAGTCTAATGGTAAAACTCTTATAGCTTACCCCACACTGATGAGATAAGGCTCAAATGATGGTTCTCATTTCACAAATATGATCAGCCCACGCTTTCTTATAGATTCTTAGAATCGCAGAAAACATATGAACAAAAAATTGATTTCTCCATCTATAGTAGTAACCAGGGCATTACAACTTCTGATTTTGGATCAAAATCCCTTGTGTAACTCTGAAAGGGTTTTTGATTGTTCCATCAACATAACCAATTTCTTTACCTACAGATATTGTGGCAAATTGAGACAAATCAAGGCAATTCTTCCATCAAACTTATCTGTTGTCTCTGCCAATTGACTTTCAGTTTTAGGCATCACGAACTCATCTCCAGGATTTTTTTTAAATGTTGGGTGACAATATTGCTTGTAGATTCTATTGGATCTTCACTGCCGTAGTGCATAGAAAATAGTAAATCAACAAGAATTGACATAGCTTGGTTACTCAATTACTTAACAGATTTCTAATGGTTATTTGACCTTCAAATTTCCCCATACATCATGTAAAGTAAAGTCACACAAGCCATTAGCTGAACTTTGGCAGACCCTACAGCTTGCAAATCACCCAAAACACGTCAAATTTGACCAAATCAGTCACATGACCCTTGAAATTGTGCAGATTCATATCATATGAACCATAACAAAACCACCAACTTATACAATTTCATGAAAGTGGAGAAACAAGTTCTTTTATGTTGGAAACAACAGCAATGCACTCCATCTATCGTCTAGAGTGTAAAGTAAATGGAAGAAATGCAAACCAGGGCCTTATACTGTTGGTTGGTGGAGCACAAACCACAGGTTTTGAGAACATTCAACTGGAACTTCTGTTGACCTCTTCTTTGGATCCATCTCTTCGATCATCAAATGGTGTCTGAAAATCTATTAAACTTTACAAATCATAATGAATTAGGTGAGTTCTCTGGCTTTGGGTTGTACAGATGCTGGTCTGCTAGCGCTAATTCCATGGTGGGTACTCTTCCGAAAGTATAGTTGTAATTTATCATCTTTCCGACCATTATAAAAATTGATCTACTTTATGAATTAGTATTCATTTTCTTCTAATGTAAGCCTGCTTGTTTTTTCCTCATTAAATTTTTGGTTACAAAAAAAACTCTGTTACATATTTCCAGTTTAAATAGTTTTCAGTTATTTAAGAATGCATGTATCACTTATTTGTGCCCTGTATTTCGGTTTTTTTTTTCTAATTATTTGGTGATCTTCACATTATGTTGCATTTGTTGGATTTTTCGTTTCAAATGCTTCTGTTCTATGTAAATTGCTTGTTTACTAGCCTAGGCAACAGAATGTAATATTTTCCTTTTTATCCTTGGGGCAGCTATTCTTTCAGGGGCATCAATTCCAATATTATCTCAGGTAATGATGCTGATTATTTTGTTATTATCACTGTATATACTCATTAGTGACTGGAAATTTTTTTGTGGCGCCTTCATCATCGTCTTCATCATCAAAGCCTTGTTCCAACTATGTTGGCCTCGGCTACATGAATTCTATTTCTCCATTTCAAGCTATCATGAGCCAAATTATCAGATAAGTTACACTTCCTTTAACCTATTTTTACTACCTCCATCCACGTCCTCTTCAACCTACCCCTTTCCCTTGGTGGCCCTCAACCTACATAGCGAAGCTTCTCCTTACAGGCGCCGCGTCCTTTCAGTCTGCTCCTTCCCCTTGGTGGTTCCTCAATCTACATAGCGAAACTTTTCCTTACGGGTGCCGTTGTCGGCCTCTGCTTTGGGCAAACCTCAACCACATCTCAAACAGGTCTCTCTAATCTTATCCCCTATTGATGCCACCCCTAAATGCTCTCAAAAGCGCTCATTTATAAATTTTTCCTTCTTAGTTTTACCACACATCCATATCAACATTCTCATCTCTACTAAATCCATTTTGTGCCTATGTTACTTCTTGATTGGCCAATATTCTGCTCCATATGTTATGGCTGGTCTTATCACTGTCTTGTAAAAATTTTCTTTCAATCTTCACAAAGCACTTCAAAAGCAAGTCTCCACTTCAATCATCCCCGCTTTTATCCTATGTTCGAAATTTTCATCAATCTCTCCATCATTATTTGGTGTCTCTTGGGTTCAATTCTCACGGTAGTTTAAGCTCTTTGTATATGCCCACTAAAGTTGGAATCCATATATTCTGTCTTTTTAGCTTATTTTAAAAGCTTTTGGATTCTAAAGCCACCCGCCATCTATTTTTGTTCCATTCTCTAAAAAGGTGTTATAATACATGTATATTAACTTTATTCATGACCTTCATTATATTGAAATCAAATAATAGAATAACCAATTTATGTTTAACTGTAATGTTCTGTGCAGACATTTCTTGTGTGGCAGCTTTTGTTGTCTATAATTTTCCTTGGGAGAAGATATAGGTTCAATCAATTGCTTGGATGTTCTCTTGTTGCAATTGGTGTAATAATAACTGTTGCCAGGTAACTAAAACCTTTAATTAACATGCTTTAATTATGGTCTTACTCTGTGTGGTCCCTTATGGGCCATGTTTAAATCTTTATTGTGTTGCCTCAATGGGGTGGTCCTTTGGGACACCTTATTCATAACCAGCTTCTTATAGCAGGTATAGGTGGTTTTTTTTTAGGTGCGTTGGGGTTTGCCTAGTTGGCTATATCTTAGATATAGTGGTGTTTGGCACCTCTGTCTCTGTGTGTGTGTGTTTGTATACGTGCCTTTTGATTATTGTGACAGTTCTGCGTTTAGGTGTTTGGAGCATTTTGTTGTTTCTAGAGGTGTTGGATACTTGGATCCAGATCACGGTTTTCTATATTTATGATTGTTTTGTGAATTGTGATAGAGATATTACCAGAAGAATGAACACAAAATTCCCCTGGGCTTCTACAACATGTACTATAGCACCACTATGGTTTTTAATACCTAGATTTCCAAATTTTGATTGAAGTTTAGTGGGTAGAATTTCTTGGATGGGTCGCACACTCGATGATGCTGATTGTGGGGGAAAAAGTGGTTTGGTTATATTGATAGAAGGGAGAAGACATCTAAGTAGGGTGATCCAAATAATGGTGATTGAGAATCTAGAAGTATGTCGGTTAAGTCATGACTCATGACTTCTGACTTCCCAATTCCATCACACCATAGTTTAGTGATACATTCACTTACTGTAAAACAACCAAGGCAATTTGAGACTGTTACCTTTTCATGATCTCAAGAGAACACACTTGAACATAGCTATTATTTGGCTAGAGAGATTGCTCATTCTTTTATAGAGAAGATACTAGGCGATTACTATGCCAAAATCCATTGTATGTAGTATGATCTGGGATAAAATTAATCTTTCCAATTGCGTTGCATAACATAGAAAATTGGAGATTATGGAAAGCTATATATTTGATCTATTTGCAAGACTGATCCTGAGTATTTCTAGTGTTTTTACTAGTCAGCGGTTTCTTTAACCATTAGAAACTATTTTTTTCTCCCATCTGTGGGAAGAGTTAAGTGAAGGTGATGATGTCATTTGAAAACATAATCCTTGATTGAATAATGTTAGTTGGATCCAAGGATGAAAATAGCGGTAGTGGCGGGCGTAGCTACCTGCCTCCAAAATGCTACGTAGCAGGCGCTACGTAGTAGTGTGATTTGGAAAAATCGTCAAAAAAATATGAAAAAATTGTAGAAAATCTAAAATATTGGAAAATGAGAGAAAATGTATTTTTTTTTGCAAAAGTAACTAAGATAAGGGGGCGTAGCGGTCTTCTCGTTGTATGAGGTCCTGTATCTCTGTATAAATAGAAAATAATAGTAATGATTGTTTTTATCACATGTGTTCATGTTGTTTAGTTATGTTAACTTAGAAACTAATGAAAGGCTCATAAAAGAAAAAACTATGTCATGAAGTCAAGACTTAAGACTTAAGAGTACCTAGAGAAAAAAATACATTTACCAAAGGGGGTTTCTAAAAGGATGTACTTAGAGAAAAATCCATGAGAAGAACTCTCTGTATCGACTGTAATTCGGCGAGATCATGTGCTTTATTGGTGTTCTTTTATATCAATGTGAGAGACGGGATAGAGAAAGCAATTGCTGAATGCTCTATCCCTTTGAGGGTTGATTCCTTTCATATATGTAGGGGCTGAATGCCCTAATTACATTCAATTAACCATATCTAATCATATCTCAGATCCTAAAGATTATCTAACAAACTAAGTATGTACATGTGTGCATTGACTAAAATACAATGAATGGGCCTAACCGGGCCTGCGAATTTGGGCCTCATTAACTTCAGCAATTACTTTCTCTGTCCCGTCTCTCACATTGACATTTTAAATATAAAAGGGTAGAAGTGTTGTGTAGAAATGTTATTTGGAGAGAAGAAGACAAGAAATAAGCCTAAAAAAAAAATGGAAAGTAGGAATTTTTCTCACCACGCAGCGGCCCTGTAGCGGCAGTGGCCACCGCTACGGCCGATATTTTCATCCATGGCATAGAGGAGGACATGGTGATGGTGGTCTTGATTGAAGTTATGGGTGGCAAATGGGGGTCAAAATGTGTTGGGTTCACTAGGGGTGTCGTATCTGAGTTATTTCTGAAATGGATCTGGTAACATAACCTACATCCAATGCAAATCAACCCGACCGATCTACATAACGGGTTTATAAACACTCTAGATCATGAAATGAGTTTTGAGATGGATTGATTAAGAAGATGATGACGAAAAAATTCCTAAGATGGATTGGGTTGAAGAAGAAAAAGAATAAGAGGGAGAAGAAATATATGGGATGGGTTGGGCTGAAGGAGGAGAAGAGGAAGAAATTTATGAGAATGTGTTGGGTTAAAGGAGAAGGAAAAGAAGAAACTTCTGAGATGGGTTGGGTTGAAGAGGAAGTCTAAGGGGGACGAAATCTACGAGCTGGGTTGAAGGATAAGATATGAGATGGGTAGGGTTGAAGGAGGAGAAAGAAGGAACTTCTGAGATAGGTTAGGTTGAAGAAGAAATTTTGGAGATGGGTCGGGTTGAAGAAGAAGAAATGTGTTACATGGGATAGGTGGGTGATGTGGGTCAACCCTAACTTGACCCATTTAAATGTGGGTTTGGTTCTCTTGACCTATGATTGACCTATATATAATACAAGTCGGCTAAGCTGGTAAAATCTGGGTTGAACACGGGTTGGGTTAGTGTTGGGTTAGATTTTGCCACCCTAGTCGAGTTAATGGAGGTGACAGTGGTTGTGGTTGTGAGTCGTCTTAAGATATGATACCCAGATACTTGAACATGCCCAACGTATCCATAGCGAGCCAATATGACACATGTATTGGTACTCGATACTTCTTGGATACAAGTTTAGCATATCCTACTAACCAAGTCCATTATTTCATATAGTTCTTTTAGTTTTCTTACTCTTCAAACTAAAAAAATGTTAAGTAGTAATGAATAATTATAATACATTAATTAAAAAAAATTCAATAAAAAATTAGGGCAGCCGTGTCCGTATCAGTGTCCTAGATCTCCAAAAGTGAAGAGTCACTCATATCTCCGATCTGTATCTGTATTTGGGCATCATAGGTCTTAAGCAAATAAAGAGAAGCTCTTTTGCACTTATTGAGGAAGATATTGGCAAACCAAAGAGACTTATTAAGATCTGCTTGTAAGACCTCCTTGGTATTTTTGGACAAATAAAAGTTTTCACAATCCATTTTCTCTACGCCCAAATGCCAAAGCTATTTACTTAACTTTTTTTTAATGGTATTTACTTAAGTTTTTTTTGTCCACCTTCCTAATTAAAAGAATGCTTAAACCACATTGTCTCATTGCTTAGACACTGATTTCCAACCTACCAAATGGTATTTATGATATCATCTGTATACATAAATATGAACTTTCCTAAAGCATTCCAATATGAGTTTCCGATATTAATTGTCCATATTCCAACACCTTAATCTCAATAGAAAGTATGTAGCTGGCTCAAAGTTATTTCATATAGACCTCTCCTTGCTCGCTTTAATATAGAAGATAATTAGCAGAGAAAGTATGGGCATCTAGATCTTCATTATATTCATGTGTGCAGTGGATCTGGTGCGGGTCAATCACTCAAAGAAGCTGGATTTTTTTGGACGCTTCTGATGATTATTTCATTTATGTTTCAAGCTGCTGATACAGTGTTGAAGGTTGTTAGCATTTCCTCAGAGTTCAATAAATACTATCATCATTCAGATTATGCCACTTTAGTCTAATGAAATACATCATTGCTGTTGATAGGAAATAATTTTCTTGGATGCTGCTCAGAAGTTAAAGGTATATATGCTCGTGCCATTTACATTCTCAAGAACTGAAGGAAAATCAATCTTTTACAAGTTGGGCTAGTTTTTATCATATGCATTTGGAAATGGATGATGATGCAGATGAACAAAATGAGCTGAGTTTTATTTCTATATTCAAATCAATCCATGACGTTTATTTAAATTTTGCAGGGAGGATCAATGGATCTTTTTGTTGTAAACTCTTATGGGTCTGCTTTTCAAGTGAGTACTGCTGAGTTTGAATTTCTTGCTGCAACATCATACAAAGCTGATATTCTATTGGCATTCTTCTGGTTTTGTTCATGTAGGCATTGTTTATATGCCTCTTACTTCCTTTCTTGTCCAAGTTATGGGGTGTTCCATTCAACCAATTGCCAAACTATCTTAAAGATGGAGCAGCCTGCTTTCTAAATATTGGATCTTTATCAAGTGGTATGTTTCTAAGTCTTCAAGAATTGAGTTGAATCCTTACCAAAAAAATATATATTGAGTTGAATTGATTTGTGTGCTATAAAATGAAGTTCATCATTGCTTTTTTCTTCTTCTTCTTCTTTATATATCAAAGTAGAGTGAAGAATATGTAAACATAGCAAGCGTGATGATCTTTTTCATGTTTTTTTGTGTGCGCGCACGCCTGCGCACTCCAACTACCATGTGAGACAGCCCATGGGGCCCACTTGGGATTGCAAGAAAAAAAAAAAAACTTATTATTTGTTCACCAATGCCTTTGGATTTAATCCAATCCGAATGGACTGGACTGTTGGATTGGAATCAAACAAAATCGTGGATTTTAAGTTTCAACACCGTTAAACTTAAGGGTGACAAATCAAGTGGTTAAGATGATAGGATTGACTTGAGATTTCATATATAGTCTGGTCCCATTTCGATCTCCAACCTCATCCTTGATTGGTGGGGCCCCAGGTTGTCTTGTACGGGAGTCGTTTATGAGCACAACCGTATAGATATACCTTTTTTTCTCTCTCTTTTTCTTCTTGCCTCCAGTTTTAGGACTGATTGCAGAGTCAAGTATATTCATTGGAAAAAAAAAGTTCGGTTTTAGGAGGAAACAAATCCCGTTCCTATTATACACAATAGGACTTACCTATATGATTGATCCATGCTCTCTCACTAACCACCGTGATGAAGAACACATCCTAATTTGACTTTGGTCTGACCATTTGCATTTTAGTTGATGGAAATTGCACTTATTAAGCTGTTAAGCTTTGATGCCCTAATAACAGGGTTTAGGTTGATCTTTTGCGTGACAGTTGGCCAACCTCTAATACAAACTATACCCCTCTCATCCTGCTAGGTGCTAAGCTTGTGCTTGGCATGAATCTAGGTTCCGCAATGCTTTTTTTTTTTTTTTAATAAAAAACATCCAGCTTCTGTGGGACCACCTGGATGCATGGGAATCAGGGGAGGCAGGCTGGTGGATATGTTTTGATGTGGATTAGTTGATCCCAGAGTCTCAGTCCAATCAAACAATCCTAGCTCTTAATTTTAGGTTGTCAAATTTAATTGCTATGTCATACAAACTTATGTGATAAAACCCAATGTTGAATCATATTTGATTACTGTCAGATTAAAACTAATGCCAATTGAAGGGGTGTGAAGAGATTTTGTGGATCATAGGTGGGCACCTCTCATAATACAAAAGAAAGGGGTGCTGGTTCAAGTTTTCATTTTTCAGCTAAGTGTGATTGTTCGCAAGTAAAATTTTTATGAGTTCATCTATTCAGTTAATTTCAATAGTTTCTTTAAAACAGCTGATGGATTCCTCCTTTTAGCTAATTAATCATAGTTGTTAATTTCATTTCAGACTCCATTTTGGTGTGGCCTCCAGAATGAAATGTTTTGGCTGATTCAAAATTTCGGTGAAACATTTCAGAGTTATGTTTCGGAAAAATAAATAAAATCAAAATATACATATATGCTAGAAAAAGATAAAAAAATATAATATAGAATATAATTTATGGATTTAATCCATTATGATAAAACAACATTATAACATACAGGTATAAGATCTAAGCAGACTCCTTACCATAATAAAGTTAAAACACAATTTTTCATAACCATAAAAGTTAATGACCTTTAAAAACTGAGGTTTGGAAACACTCCCCAAAACATTTCAGCCATTTTGGAAATTTCAGATGTTTCGGCCATTTCGGTTAATTTTGGCTGAAACCCATGTTTTTGGCTGAAATTGACCGAAAGTCAAACCGAAAAGTTACGCCATGCATTTCATTTCGGCTTCATGACCGAAATAAAAAAAGTTTTGTTAATTTGGCCGAAACAAAACGAAATTGATAACTATGTAATTTATGTAGTCTTTATGGTCAACAATTAATTCCTACCTTTAAGTAAGATAGTTACTTAAAACAACTACTAAAATTGGAAGACTAGAAGTGTCAATTCTCCCAGGATTTTTCCCCACTGAAGGCTTAATGTGACTTCTCATCTGGGGAGGGGGGGAGGGTGACTCCGTTAAATGGCCAAAACGTATAAAAGGGATTTTCAAATTTTGGGTGTCTATGGCCTCCTCTTGCGTCCCCTTGGTTCCACCCATGGTTCTGCACTCAATGTATTCTGTATGCAACTACAAGATCGAATGTTTTATTTTTCTAATTTTGATTTGATTCAGGGTGTGATGGAGCGCCGCTTTTGCCACTACTGTTTGTATTAGTGAACATGGCCTTCAACATTTCATTGTTGCACCTCCTTAAGATCTCTTCAGCTGTTGTATCTTGCTTGGCCACCACTTTCTCAGGTGCTTCATCTACATCTTCCATCTATTCATAAGGTGTGTGTGTGTGTGTGAGAGAGAGAGAGAGAGAGAGAGAGAGATTCCTTGTACCAAGTCGCTGTGATAAAGGCTATGATGATGATCTTGTACAGAGTCCTTAGCTTGTTTGGTAACTGCAAAGCCAGACCTGGTGCCTGCCTTGGGTAAATGTTGCCCCCAAAACTATAGCAAGGAGACCGTTATATATCTGTTTTTCTGGGCACTGATTGAGATGTCTGATAAACGTCTTGGTCACTGGACTGTGAACTGACCATATTGTGGAAACTTGGCAACCAGAGCCATACTCCATATTTCTCTGAAAAGATGGCTTAATTCCGATGTATAGCTTAGAAGCCTCTCAACTACCACACCCACTAGACTGATTGACCAACTGATAAGGATTGCAATATTCTCTTACAATTTTCTTTTGTTAAAAAGTTACAAAAGTTACAATTAGCTTCTAAACAAAATTTAAAAAAAAATGAAAACAATGAGATAATTGAAAACATATTTTCTAGAAGTGGTGTTTTGCTTTATCAACAGCTTGATGATGAAATGCATGTGTGTTTTGCAGTGCCCCTATCTGTTTACGTATTCACCCTTCCCCTTCCATACATAGGCATAGCATCGTCTCTCCCGGCTGGCTTTGTTATGGGAGTTACAATTCTTGTAATCGGGATGTTACTCTATACATGGACTCCACCAGATGGTACCACCACCTCCACGGTCGCACTTAGCTGAGGATTAGGTAATGTCATTCATTAGTCATCAATCCTCACAATAGGGGGTTTGGCTTTTGTGCAATTTTGAGTGGTCACTTGTAACATATGCTAATGTGATGCGAATTGTGGTGTTAATATATTTTGTGTGTGGGTTTATGTATTTTATGTAACACAAGATACTTATTTATGCTTGTATTAGTACTGTTATTATAAATGCTGCCTCATTATCAATGTTGTTGTCGTCACTTTCGGTAATTGTTTGTCCCATCAATTGAAGGCCACTTTGTGAGTTCTGCTTTTTCACTGAGAAATATAATAAGAGCTATATCCTATATCACTCCACGATTAATTCTTCATTGTCTCTCATACTTGTGGGAAATTTTCCATGGCCAAATCCTTGATTGTCTCCTATTGGAATCACTTACGGACTTCCTTTTTTCCAAACATCCCCAACTGTTCTTTCTTGTCAATCCACAAATCCATGGTAGTTTACATATCTTACCAACATGCAATTTATCTAATTGCGGATTGTTTGTAATTAAACAGACTACAGCAAACGTAACATGTAATTTGTCTACTCGCTTATTGTAGGGAAGTACATGGTAGAGGTGTTCAGGGGCCTTGCTACGAGGCCTGTAGCCTGTTGATCTTGGACCTTTTTTAGTTATTGTCCTTATATTCAACCCAGATCCAACCCAAGGGCCTAAAATTCAGGCCTAGGCCAACTGATTTGTAAATATATAAACCTGTGTTAATATGGCAATCTGGCTTCTGGCTTGCCCCTAAGAATATAGTCCTCTATAACATTGGGCCAATAGGTGTAGGTCCAGCTCATGGGCTAAAAATGCAGCTCAAATGTAGCCCTATTTGGGCCGGTCTGGGATTGGACTCAACCTTATCAGCCCATGATCCCTGCTTGTACTCAACAATTGCAGATGGAAACATTTTTAGTCAATGAGGTCTATAAACTTTTGTTTAAGCTGCTGCACGTATGGTAGGAGCTTGGGCAGGCTGGGCGAGGTGTTGACCCGTCCCAAGTCCGATCCAAATTGTCTATAAGGGTGAGCCTGCGCCCAAGCTTGAGCTCAAGCTGGATGAAATCTGAACTGCCAGTTCGCAGCCAGACGTCTGAGCCCAAGTGTGTGCTGTGTGCATGCACCTGCCTGTCCATCTGCGCAGTCCGAGTGCATTGTGTGGGCGTGCTTGCCTCTGTTGTGTAGAGCTCTGTTCTCAATAGAATAACTTTCTAGCTTTTCCAATCATAGTGGGTAGAAGTTGTGAAGCTGGTAGATTAATCATCCATTGGTCCATGTAAGCCTCACAAATTAGTCCTCACTTAATCTGAGGTCAAAGGTCAATTTCTATGACACCCCCTGATATATGGAGGCACAACATAACCGCCTGATGAATGAGTTAACTACTTTTTGAGTGTCTCAAAGTTGTCCAAATCCTGAACTTTAGATAAGGCTTGATTTTTACCTAAATTAATTAGGAGCATATTGAGGTCTACGACGTTCAGCAGAGTATGAGATTTGGGCTGGGCTGGTGGTAATTCATTAGAGATAGTTTGAAGGTCTTGGATTGTGAACAACATACAGACTTGGGCTTGGAAATCAAGGGCCCAAGTCCGAACGCACAGAAGGAAACCATTCCGGGTTGCATTTTCATGCATGTTCAAGTGGAGGATATATTTAGGTATGATTAAGTCAAAGAGGAACTAATCACCAACCATAATCAATACCAAGACGCAAATAAAACTGGCCAAATGGATTAGCTGCTCATGGGCTACATGCCCACAGCCCATTCATACAAGGGCTTATGTTTTAGTGTTCCGGACCATTGGTTTGATGGGCCTCCTTGAACATGAAGATTGCCTCAATAGGCTTATGTTTTAATGTTCCGGACCACTGGTTTGATGGGCCTCATTGAACATGAAGATGCCTCAATAGATTTCTAGTCAGATCCCACCCATCCAATTTTTTTCACACAAAAGGAAACACAACTTCCTCATTCTATGACGTTTTTACAAATAACATTTGCAAGTATATTTTCACAATCAACATATAGCATCCCCTTGGAAATCCTGTATATTCCCGTCGTAGTAGGAGGACAAAAATACCCATAGATCTAACCAACCCAGGAATGAAACTTGGTTTAATGGCTTCCTTTCCTTTTTGAACTTAAACCTCTCATTGGTTGTTTGATTAATTAAAACTAGTTAGCCATACAGGAATTCTCAGTCATTTTTACCATCTGATTGGGGAGGAATGTTTTTTCAGAGTGAGTTTGCTTAATGAAGAAATGAATAGACGGCATTCATGACCATTTTGAGAGATTAACCAAATAGTTGATCCCTTTTCTCATAATTGATTAATCCAACAGCCCACCATTCAGATCAATTTAATTGACACCGAAATAGTATTCTTTTTCTAATAATTATAACTGTGATTGAAATGAAATTGATGCTTGCACAACAGGAAGTGCCTGCCTTATTTGACTCTTGTTACTGTGAAACAGCCACTATCGAATTGTCATTACATTACTACCATTTCACAAACCTTTTCAAACACTTGTGAAGGGTAGGAACACATAATCGCCCACGGATTTTACGATGGATACTAATTGCTAGATAACACAACAATTAAACAGGGAAAATTCCACACCAAAGGAGAAAAAATGTGAATAAATTAACAAGTAAACACATGATCTCAGTAGCAACTGGGAAATTGCAAGGAAAGGAAAATAAAAGGTGCAATGTGATATTTATGACAACAGTAAAACCAGTACATCTAACACCAGCTTGTTACTCGACATTCTACACACCATTGCATGAATAAACAGCATTTTCTGCAAAACTTGATCCAGCATGCTTTTTGCAAAATCTCCTCATGCATTAAACATGTGAATGCACTGCTACTTTTCCTAGCACAAAAACAAAAATACTGATCAAGGGCATACCAATCTAGTAATTTGTGTGGCAGTAGGACCACTGACTATTTGGGTGGAAATACCAAGTACAAGTACATTTTCTTTCATCTTCACTAATTTTCTTAATATGTTAGAACTTGTCCCACACTATTTATGCATACCTTTGAGAGATGTTTTCAAGATCTTTCCTTGAACTAGTGACTCCTAAGTGGTGGTTATGGTCTTAGTTGGCATACACATTCAACCTCACACGTGCAGTCACCTCAGGATGAAGCTTCAACTCTGCAATGTACTCCCCAATTTCACGGATCTCAGGAAGAGAAATAATCCGTTTGTCAACATCCCTGTTGAAAGAAATCAAGAACATGGGCATGTCTCTCAAACCAAGCATTCAATCAGATGTGCAGTATTTTCTCAAGTTTGAGAAGCATGGGCGCTGTACCTTTGAAGTTGTGCCTTGATGATATCAACAAGATCTTGTGTAGTAACACTATCAAAATGGAATCATGTCTTAGATCCAGTAAGAAAATGGTTAAGTAAATTGGTTCAGTAACAGTTTTGAACCACTCACGTTCCAAAAATTTGTTTTCCTTTTCCCCCTTTACGCTTCACCTTGAATGCTCCAACTGTTTCAAAAACTAATGCCAGCTGTTGTGCCTCTTCTTTTACCTAGCATGAAAAAGAACATTAACAGTGAAAACTAAATGCATGGCTGTGGTGGAATTATAACATATAAATAAATATATATATATATATATATATTTATACACGGTTTTGATCCCTTGGACAAGTTACCAAGACTCACACCTTGTTGGGGGGTGGGGGGCCTCTAACCAATGTTGAGTTCCATACAGACTGGCCCCATAGTTGGATATGAGATGGAGTTCCTGGCCACTATTCCTTTTTTTTTCTTTTTTCATAGGCCATTTCTCAATCATGACAGATCCTTTGGATCTGAAAATGCATCTCTCATATTTAAACCTGCACCAATCTATTGGTACTGGCCACAACCCCCTAGGTGGGCTCCATAGAGCTTTAGCCCAAAATATTTTTGGGTGACATCACACAAGGGACCAGCTGTTTGTGGGGAAATTCAATGGCAGGAGAAACTGTTTTTTAAGGCATCAAAGTTGTCCAATCTTTAGATATGGAATAAAGCTGGATGAGTATCAAATTTTGCATGATCAACTGAGGGGTCAAACAAATTCAGATGAGTATCAAACTTTGGCCCGGTGGCAATTCAAAGGGCAGGTTGGGGCTGTAAGTTTGATCATAGAAGGGGGACACCCCACAAGTTTGGACCATTCCTAAGTGGACCGGCCTAGCCGTTTTCTGAAATTTGAATGTCTGTATGTATTAGGAGCCTGTTGCGTTGTTGTAGATTTGTTTAGAGAGTAAGGTCTTTTAAAACTATTTTCTCTTAGAATCAAGTAGTTTATTGAAATGCAGTTTCTAACAATTCGAAAGCGATATAACTAAGTCTTTACACAGGAACTGTAAAATCCAGTTCACAACCTGCAACAAAAGCACGAACTGAAACTGTTAAGGACTATCTGATTCTTTGGCAAATATACCATAGGATAGGCTCTAATCTGGATCAGATCAACACCTGCAACAAACAGGCACTAAACTCTACATGAACTCGATCATACAGGAGGCCACTCCAACGTGGTATGTATGGCTTCCATTCTACATAGCTCTAGCAAAAAAGACTGATCAAATTAAATGGATTATGAGTGGTAGATCAAATGAGATTATATATATATATATATATAGAGAGAGAGAGAGAGAGGGGGGGGGGGGGGGGGAGGGGGCGGGGGGGGTGGTGGTGGTTGTGGGGTGGTGGGGTTTGTGGGGGGTGGGGGTTTGGTGGGGGTTGTTCAACTAATCCCTTGTATTTCATCTAGTCACTCAAGCACTAGTACAAAAGGACAAAAAATTACATTTCAAAAACTAATTTCTACACTCACAAGCAAAGCATCGATATTGAGTTGAAACTCACCTGTTCTCCATAGGTATAGGTAGTTCTCACACTTGTTACCGCTCCCTTGTAGAGTCCTTTATGTTTTTAATGATTTTAATATAACCTCTTGGAACACCCCTTTTATTTAACGAGGACAAATTGGAGTCTGCGCGTAAAATGTACAAAGCCGAGGAATTCCATTGGCCCAAATCTTTGAGATTTAAAATTTCCAAACATGGATTTTCCAAATCGTTGGAGAAAATCAACGAGGAATCCCTGAGGATTTGATTCCCAAACATAACGTTAGGGACATTGGCAATCCGCCTCCTTTAATGAGGTAGCCAATAGGAATTCAAAGAATTATATCCCATCTGACTATGATTGGCACAAATGCAACGTTTCAAAGTAGACTGAAAATTTGGTTTCGCAATTTTTTTAAAATCTAAAATAACAATTATCGCAAACTGTCGGTCGAGCAAAAAGCTACCTTTTCGCGAGCTTTGGCATGGAACATAGACATGGAAACCAAAAGCACAACAATTGATCACGTCGTGAGAAAAGGGGACATTGGAGGCTCCATACACCAAGGACAAAGGTTTTTTTGTGCAAGAGAATTTTCGGCAGGTGACATCAAAGTTTGTCTTAATCAAGCTAAACAAAGGTTTTATTATCATTTTGTGCAAGAGAATTTTCGGTAGGTGACATCAAAGTTTGTCTTAATCAAGCTATGATGTCTTCAAAACAAGAGTACACAAACCATCATCTTATGGTTCAGAAGGAAGTTAAACACCTCAACTTTATTGATGCCAACTTAAAAGTTGTTAAGGAATCTTTCTTAATTGTAGTCATTATGACACCATATTGTTTCAACCATTTAGAACTTTCTTCCAAATTCTTCTCCATAGTTTCTTCTATGTGTACAGAGTATTCAATTGCTTTCATTTACAATGATGAAACTGGTAATAAAATCAAAGTGGGAAAAGGATAACTTCATAATCTAAAGGGGGAAAGAATAAGCCCATAAAAGTACTTGCATACCCGTCTTTTCTCGGCCTCAATTCGCTCTTCTTCCATCTGCATTTCCCTGGAAAAGACAGATGCATGAGAATATAATTACCTTAGTCATACAAGTGATGGAGAGATTATTTCTGTAGAAGGAATGATATGCACTTCAAGGGTTCCACCAAAAACCTTATTTACCATGACGTTCATGTACTTCTTTGCTTGCAGTTTAATGCACCCTGATGCATAATGCTCATTTCTATTGAGTGAAGTACAAAATTCAAAATGGACAAAAGAAAGCTCACAATATTTATAAAGGATCATGTATAACAAAGATTGCACATTAAGCACTATATTGTACTTCAAAAGTTTAGTGGAGAACAATTGTGCAAATTAATGGATGGAAGACTAAATATATGAATTGGTGGTGTGGTTGTTCTAAGGTATAGAGGATAATCGGGTCAAAGAAATACTTAGGGCTAGTTTAGATACACGGGATCCTACCTTGGAACCTATGATGCATGGAATATGGATACTTCAAAATGGGCAGCGTATCGTGTCGTATCGTATCCGATACTTCACTTTTATATGTAAAACCCGTATCCCTGCTGTGTCTATGACGTGTTTTTGCCGTATCCACGCCGTACGTGTGCATCATAGCTTGGAACCCATGAAAGTGAGGATTACAAGAGATTCAAACATTGGTGTCTGATTAAATCCTAAAATAATTCCTAATGGAATCCTCGTGTCCATAGTTTTTGAGGAATCCTCCCATCTGCAAAAAGAGTTGATAACCTCTGTTTGCCGCCAGCAGGGTTTCATGCATCCAAACAGCCTTGATGACGTAATGTGATATGTTTTTCCAACATTTGAGAGCAATTATTGAACAAAATGAAGCTCAAAAGGGGAATATGTAAATAGAATTAGCGCAGTGGGTGAAGCTCAAAGAGATGAGAAAATTATGTTTGCGATTGTTTGAGCATGCATGTGGAAGACTGGAAACAGCCTACTCAAGTATTTGCAAGTACAAGAACAATGAAAAGACAGACCGACAAAGACGTCTATGGGTTCAAAATAGAGCTCACAGAGTCGACATGAAATAGGTAGGGTAAGACTTCAATGATGAAAGAATAGAGTAAGACAACAATATACATCTGCAATATGGTTTTGAAGTGATGGGTATCTCCTACCAAATTAAGAATGAAAGAAAGCAATGCCAACAACAGAACATTCCCAATAAAAGAAATCCAAGCCCTAAGGAAACCAAAAATAATCCACGACCAGTGACACTAATGTTGTAGGTACTTAGAAGCATCATAAAGTTTTAATCAGCAAAATGCGAACCAAGATATTCTTTTTCTTTTTTGGGTATATTGGCGACTCAAACTCACACACCCTCACAAGTACCCATGTCCCTAACAAGCTAACCAGCTTGGGACCAAGATATTCCAATATCATCATGTTTCATGATATTCTCACAACATTTACCTGAACTCCATAACTTTTTAACTTTCAAGAAAACAAAATTTCTTCCACAAATAAAATACAATTTTAACTTTAAAAAGAAAATCTTCAAAGACACTCTATAAACTTTCAAGTTAACGTGATGTTCTTAAGAGATACAGAATACCGTAATGTGCTTTATTGGGGCCGTGTGTTGAACCATTCTCCTTTTGTCCAGATACTTCTTTTCATTTCCTCATAACCACGGTCCATTAATTCCTCGCACGCACACACATTAGTATCTCCTTGCAGAGTGTTTTCTTTGTCTTCATGGGGCACTTACTCCCCTTCCCTCATATGCACAAATTCGTTGTGCGCGCATGCATATGCACTTATATGCACAAATTCGTTGTGTGCGCATGCATATGCACTGACACAGATTATTTTGAATGGTAACATGACTTGAACATGCAGGCTTGTGATTGTGATCATGCACACATACACACACAACAGAGGGCTCATTTTCATGTAACCCAATTATAAAGTTAGGTTATAAGATGGCATAGCTTATTTTATAGTTTATTAGTATTGGTATTAGTCATTAAGCCAAAATGATAGTCCTAAAATGATGAAGATTTGTTAACTCACTGATTAAGCTCTTTTTTAATTTATTCTTCTATTCTCTTAGGCCAGATTATTGAGATTCATCACCACCACTATCCTATCATCATCACCACCACCATCCTATCCTTATCCCCACATTATCTTGAGACAATAACTTCCCCAATATAAATCTGCCACAATGCCCATTACTCAGATCATAAAATTGCAAATGAACAGAATACTAACATTCAAAACACCCATTTTTATTTCCTTTTCATCTTCATTTTCATTCTCATTCTTGTTTCCAGCACAAACGATTAAAAACAAAGCATTCAATACAGCAGATATAAAAACCCATTTTAATAAAAACTCACTTGAGTAAAAGGGCTGTGACAGGCTGAGCCTTTCCAAAAGGGAAAAGATAGTTCCTAAAGAACCCAGGTTTCACCTCAAGCAGCTGCCCCTTCTTCCCTAGTGGCTTCCCGGCCTTTCCATATTCTGGGACATCCTCTGTCAAGATTATCTACAAAACGCAAAACCCCAGATGAAGAAATCATCAGAAAAAAAAAACCCAGATTAGCACTGGGCTTGATGGGACAGAAGCAAGTGAAGGAGATGCAAACCTTCTTGAACTTCCTGGCTTTCTTCTGAGCAATTACAACTGTTGAGAAGAGATTCTTGTCAATGGTTCCCGGGTCTTGATGGGTTTTTGTTATGGAGATGCTTGAGCTCTGCAGCAGTGAGCAACCGCTCCATGAAAGGGCCTTTGCAGACATCTGTTTCTCCCTCTCCTCTTCTCTCGCTCGGCCTTATCTGTTCTGGTTTGAGAACGAGGAGTTAGATTTGAATGGGGTTTTTGTTTGGTGGAAGAATGTCCTTTTTGTTATAAATGGGTGGCCCATTCCGATGGAAGATCTACACCGTTGCCTAAAGTTTCTATTTCGATATTGGATTGGAAGATCCTAACCATCTAATTTCATAATCAGTTGTAACCTTTTACTGTGATTGCTGATAAGGTTTGTGTTAGTTTTATGATTTCAATCTATCTATTAAGATAGATGTAATAAATTGATTAATTTCTTTATTCATTAATATATTCATGTTTTCCTTTCATGAGATGAATGATGTTTTATTACTTAAATGCACGTAACCAATACAAATGTCATATTGGCTCATGAGATAAACTGGAGTCCACAAGTATATTAGATGTAACACATGTGTGTGAATGAGATTCACATACAGGAGACATGTGTCACAAATTTTATACTTAAACTGATTCACAACCAGTGATGAGATTGAGCATCTTATCTGACAAGGTTGCAGTATTATGATCACTATGTAATAGTGTGATCTGTCTCGATCATGGGAGTGTAAGATTCTAGATCATTATACTGGTACATTGGATGTATTGAAGGACCATGAGAAGCACCTTAGGAACATTGTCTTTACTTTCAGATCTGCTCTCATAATTCCCTAGCAATGGGCTCTCAACCCTGAGACATTGATGAACTCAAGTTTCTATCTATTCATTTGCTTTGAGTCACCAATGAGTGAGGCCAACTGTATGTCAACACCTCGGTGTCTTGGGTAAGTGATAATAGGACCGTGGGAATATTTATTGGTCAAAATGGAATCTATCTTTTCCCCTTATGCCAATTAATGGATCTATCATTGGTAAGTGTACACCCATCTCAATTAAGAGTTAATTGGATGGTACTAATGATTACTATAATTAATTGGGTCTTAAGGATATAAGATATGGATCTAAATTGGTGGGACAGTATGTCCAATTGATTCATAGATATTGATAGAGGGGCCTACTTGTAGTGACAGGGAAGTTTAGGGTCTTCATGTAATTTATTCCTAAAACTGGAGTTCAATTGCATTTATTTAGTGGAGTTATTTGCAATTAACTGCGGGCCCGGATTGCACATGAGATGTGGGGTCGCGGTGTCCTAGTTGGAGTTAGCTTTCTATAGAATCCCTAGTAGTCCTCACTATAGCCGAAGATAGGAACTTTACTTATTCTATTTGAACTAAAAAAGGAAAGCTACTATTTTATTTGAAGTGAGACTTCTAATAGTGGTAATAGTAGGGACAAAGGGTTACTAATTATTATGGAAGTTGGACTTCTAATAATATACAAAGAGAGGAGTTGAAAAACTATTTAAGGGAGATGAGGGAACCCCTTTGACGTCCATGCTCTATTCCAAGAGGAGATTCACGCTCATCATCCCTAGTTTGCAAGAGTTGCATTCTTCTCATTCTCTTCTCTCTCTTCTAGTTGCCTTCTAGTTTTCTTAGTGATTCTAGTTAGTCTTTCTCTTGGAGATTCCACCATCTCTCTTGAGGAAAGAGATCTGAAGCGAGTCATAGCGTGAAAGACGATTGGGCATTGAAGATTCTGATTTTGGAAGAGCTCTTCATTAAAGAGTTGAATCAAGTTCTCCATAAGAGCACAACCGAGCTCCATAGGTATTTTCTACTCCTTGTATGTTGTGGAATTTCGTGGTTGCTTGTTAGGTGCTGTTTCTATTTTCTTGATAGGTTTATTTACTGACCATGATGGTTGAAATTGAGGACATGCATCATGGATTAGGGTTTATTGGCTTTTGGATAGGTATTCACTACTTCTAGTTGGTGAAAAGTTTTTGAAATCTATCCTAGATGTCCACCCACTTCCAACAGTTTGATCTTGTGGGACAGGCAAGGTCTAGCTGGGAATTCACCTAGGTTAAGCCCTACCCAAATTTCTTGTAGTTTAGCCCGAGCTTGAGCCCGAATTTCAAGTCCAAGCCTAAACCCAAGCAATTTAAATCTAAACTAGCACGATAACCCTTGCTAATCTCAGGCATGATCCATGTGGGTAGGTCCCGACTCCTGTTTAACTACTTTTGACATTGTTTTAACAAATAATTAGATATAAATATGGTTTGGTTTGGTGTGGTGGTTAGGTTGCGATTACAAAATATATTTACATTTTTAGGTTTTCCTTACCATGGTTGCTTAATTTAAAAAAATCAAAATTAAACATAATATAGTCAAAATTGAATTCAAAACCTTTGGCTTTCATATATAATAATTGGACATTTTCATTAAAACTTTGAGTACACTCAAAATATCATCTCCGGCCAAATGCGTCGAGCCAATTATCCGGATTTTTGGTCTTGGCCATTTTGTTAGCCATCCTGGTCGACCCCACGAAGAGGGACAACCATATCATTGAGTCCTGTCCTGCCAACATGACATGTTTTCTAGGAAAAGCAAATATCCATTTGTATCAAATTGTTATCTTGTCCCATTTAGGCCTTGATTTATGTATGTGTTTCATTAAATCAATTGTGCTGTGAATTACACAAGGATGCATATGGTTGGTAGACGAGTGCCCCAAAATTACAACTTAAAGCCACTGTTAGGAGTACTCATGGACCAGATAGAGTGAGCGTAACCCATACCAAGCCCACATTTGGTTGGATTTGGACAGTTTTATGCGTGGGCTGTAATAAGGCCCGAAAGTAAAATTTAGCCATAACATTGAAGTTAAAATGCACCATCTTTAAAACCTACTAAAAAGTGCCCGTACTTGGCAAGAGCAAAGAATAGGGACTGTGTCACCAAATTTTTTTAACCCACGGAACAATGGGTTAGGCTAGGGTTATCCCGTTTTGTCTTGCTAAGCCGCAGGACCCGTATTTGACCCATAAGAAAGTAATTTATTTTTCCTTTGTTCCACTCTCCAAAAGCTTTAATGAATATATATGATTCCATCATTTTTAGATTCTGGTTTCACAATTTAGGAGATTTTAGATTAGATTCTCTCCAATCTGGCAGGCTTTTTACCCTCCACTGAATGCTCCTTGCAAACCACTGAGTCCTTAAAACTACAATTTTGCAAAGCATTTGTCCGCCCTGTGTTTTAAACAAAAAACAAGAAGCTATAGGCTGCTTTTACTTTGCAAGCTATCTCCATTGTTCTTGCAAGTCTTTTTTTTTTTTTTTTTTTCATTCCATATATGATTTTTTTGTAACGCCCACCTTATACGCGTATATGATATTGTCCGCTTGGGCTCACGGGTTGCACGATTTTGGTTTTTGTAGGCCTCAACCCACCAAAAGGCCTCATGCAAGATATGTGTACGAGCTCTACATATAATCAAAGTCACTTTCCTCTCTGTAGTTGATGTAGGACTCTATAGTCATATTTTTTGTGTGATATATTTTTTTAATGGAAGTAGGATTGTGTTAAAAAGATCAAAAGATCAAAATATACATTAAGAAAAGGCAAAACATAAGATAAAATAACATCCATCACACCCAGTTAAATGAAAAAAAATAAAAAATAAAATCATATGAGGTTCCTCCATACATACCATTTGGGAAGAGTTATGTGGAAGCCCTATTCTTGAACTAGTTACCAGCGAGATCTAGGTTCTCTATAGCCATGCATAGGAAGTGTTTTTTTTTGTTTTTTTTTTTTTTTTTTTGTTTTAAAAAGAAAGAAAGTAGCACTCAACACCATACAGTTTGCAGGTTTTATGAGCCAGGCTGTTTCATGCGGGTTAGTGCGGGTTGACCCGCAACGTACATGGGCGGAATTAGAGAGGGGCTTGCAGGGGCCATGGTCCCCACAAAATTTCAAAAATCCCCCTTTTCTTTACAAGATTTTTATAATTTTTAGATATGCCCCACCCCCCGCTATTGAAAAAAAAAACAAAAAAAGAAAATCCAGAAAAGCCCCTAGATGTTTTAAAAACTACATTTATTTTTTATATGTGGCCCTCCTAAAATAGTTTTCCTACATAGTGCGCCCCACCCCCCCCCCCCCCCCCCCCCCCCCACAATGAAGAATTTCCGGGTCTGCTCCTGGCAGCAACAGGTGTGGGTTGGAGATATCTTGCCTATTTTGCAAGTTGGTCTTCAAAATGTGAACTCCAATGCTTGACCCAACCCGTTTGCCAACCCTAAATGGATGCCCCAACCAGATGAAGAGATCTCCCCTCCCCCGGTTTCCCATCCCCAACAACCTCTCCATGCAGAGCAGTTACCACACTGGATATGCAATCAAGATATATGACATTTTTGATTTGCGACTTAAATTAAATTATCAAGATAATGACTGTCGTTTGTAATTAAATCAATCAACACGGTCAAATCTGCGGGGAGTTCTCTTCGGTAATAAATTAGGTGAAAATCACTGTGTGATTTCTCAATTGAAATTAGCGAGCTTCATCCATATAAATTAAGAGTCGTTTAGTTATAAAAATAAAAAATAAAAATGTAACTATGGTTAACCTTCTTCTTTTCTCAAGGCAATGGTTAAATTATCAGTGATTATTAGCGTTTTTCAAAGTATTTTTTTTTTTTTTAAACACAGTGTAAGGGACTGGGACCCAAGAAAGCCACACATATGGGAAGAGCTGCGGCCCCGTTTGGCATCGTTTCCTGGGAGCATTTCTGCTTTCAAGCGGATTATAAAATGAGAAATAGTGTTTGGCTAACCCAAAAAGCGTCTTTGGCGCCCCAAATTTTCTCACGGAAATCTGCTCCCTCAGCCCAAGAATATTAGAACGATTGATATTCCTTTTTTCGACTGGAATGACGACCTTCTAACAACTCAGCAAGAAGAAACCGAATATCTAATAAACCCCTCTTTCTTTATTGGCATTGTACCCCAACTTGCTCAAGATCTCGTCGGCGCTTCCCCTGTTCTCTCGTCGCCTCAGTGAAGTCGTCTCCACAAATAGCTATTGGGTAGAGAGACTCAGAGAGAGCTTTTGGCGACCCAATTTTGTAATATAGGTCCGCTAAAAACATATATAATGTAGGAGGCCGTAAATGGGCCAGTCTAACGGGCTTTGACATACGGGCCCAAGTTTGGCCCGCTAACGGAATTATATAGTCAGGCTCGAAGAATTCCTTGATGCCAACCATCTGTTTAGGTTATTTATTAAGTATGAATAAAAGTAGCTTTCAGCTTGTATGCAGTAGTCTGATTAACTGCAATAAATGACAAGCTTAATTAGACTATATAATGTTGTTTCTTCCAAAAGCAAAAAAGAAGATTATATAATGATGGAGTAAATATGCAAAGTCATTCATAAATTAAGATTTGTCTAGTTGCAAATACCAAGTATTAATAATATTAATAATAATAATAACAACTATGTTTAAGTTATGTGTGATGATTAATCTAATAATAATACAACTGTATATAGTAATTTATTCATTGAATATTACCTTATCACCAATGAGGTTGGGCCCCTATGGATAGTGAATGGACGAAAAGTCAAGGTCATTCAATAATTCTGATGATCATAAAGTGCACAAATGGCATGCAAAATTAAGGTAATAATATTGCTTGTTTATAAGGTCAATGCTCCAGATAATGGTACCCTCCATTATTATGGGCCTTTGCACATCCTCCTACTTCTTTTAGGGGTGCAACATGGGCTTGACCCCGGCCTGCATGTGAAGACTGTTACTTGCGTTAAGATTGTTCATGCTAGAAATGGAGTCGAGGTATCAAGATCAAGTCTGGATTTTGAATGTAGAGTACAATTTGAGATCGGCTCAAGCTTGAGCCAGTGCTTGTGTAATTTGTTAGCAAAGAAGACTGCATATTGAAAAATGACTATCAAATAGCTTTTCCTTCGGCGGAAATTGAATAGAGAGAAAATGGGTAATGAGTACACAGCCATCACCTTAATAATTAAAATTTTATGAAAGCTAAGTTCTCTTTTACATTGCTTCCTTACGTTGTTTGCCCCTCGCCTCTTCAATAATCCTTTGGTGGGCCCGTTTGATAATTTTACCATAAAATAAAGAAAAAGTAAAGTATCAAATCAAGAGATAATAAAATATAAGTGGGTTATTATGGTATTTTACTTTTAGTTGTTTTGTATAAAAAAATAGAGCTTTTTTTATCTTTTAGTGGAGAACGGATGTTGCTTTTTAATTTCGTCTTTAAAAAGGATGAGGGAATTTTGAAAAAATGTACTTTTGATATGACGCATTGTCTGAAAAATAGAGGCTTTACTTTACTTTTACTAAACTAATAAAGTGCCAAACGGGCTTAAAGAAAACCATATGAACAATCTATTCCAATCTTGATCCTCTCGTGATCATTCATTTGTCATTCAACTGAAACATAAATGAATGATCTTCAATAAAAAAATCATTAATGATCACATGTCAATTTTCATTATATCACCTTAACCTTGACCTAGAGTGATCGTATTTTGCTTGTCCAAGTTATTTATACTATACACTCTCAAGTAATCAAGTTGAACAATAAATTTCACTTTAGTTAGAATGATATATACTATTTGATTGACTCAAGCATCAAAATGAGATTAACTATGAACAAAACATTCTTCTTTAATTACATCAATCAATTAGAAGATTTATAATCTCCACAAGCATAGTTTCATGGTAGGTACATCCACTCTCATTAATGTACTAGGGTTTTCTCAACCCATTGCAAGAGAATCGTGGCAACTGATCGATGTGGCAGCCCATCAGGGAACAAAAACTGGTTCAGTAGCACATTTTTATTGGTGGACATGTTTCAGATCATCAAGCCAACTAGAACCAGCAGCATGTCAATCGAGCCTATAAACTTATCAGTAGAGGCTAGGGCTCATTTAACCAAAGCCATTGAAAATCAGAGTTCCCTATGTATTGGCATTCGGCTAAGTTTTAACCTAATGAGACTTGGGCCAAGATTGTTGAAAAGCAAAATATGTGATTTAAATATAAATGCCAAAAGGAGTGCGGATCATCATGTTGTACAAGCAATCGATACAAGAGTAGGCCCAAGTCCAATTACAGTAAATTAGGCATGATACCAATACATATGGATCGCGAGGACCGTTATTTTGAGTGGCCAGATGCCCATTATTGCGAAGAAGGACCCTGATTTTGAGCTGTTTGAATCACTTTAAAGTAAAAGGCATGAATGTATAGAAACCCCTAATCTCACATTCAAAGGAAATTTGCAAAACCATAATATTCTTTTATTTCATTTCTACCGAAGACATCCATGAAAACATGGTGAGAAACCGGCAGTGGAATTAAGCAGCTGCTTAATACCCAAGATACAAGATATTAATTTACCAAAAAAAAAAAGAAAAAAGGACCTTCAGCTCTTTATTCGATTTCCTAGAAATTTATGAGAAATTAGGCCAAGGACCTTCAGCTCTTTATTCGATCTCCTAGAGATTTATAAGAAAGCAGGTGCAAAGGACCTTCAGCTGATCAGCTATGGGCAGAAGGTGAGGAGGTAGTTAGCACCAGTGCAAGTAAAAGTACTGCTGCCATCATTATAAGCATAGCTATAAGCAAGGGGGCAAGCATTCTTGAAGATCATGGAGTAGTTAGTGGGCTTGCATTTATTAGGATCATTAGACACCCCCTTGCAACAATACTCATCTGTTCCAAATGCAGCACATGCACTCTTGCACCCTGCCGTTGATCCATCCGGTGCTGTCAATCGCAGCTCAGACGGGCAGATCGCGTTCACATCCGCCGGGCACCCGCTGCCACGACAATCGCCGGTCCCGCCCTGTGGGGTGATCGACATGGGCAGGTTGAAGCCATCGACTAGGCTGGTGTCATAGTAGTCTTGGGTGCCTCCGGTCCCTAGAGTGAACTCCACTAATGTGGCTGGGGTTGCACCCCCAGCACCATTGCATGGGACTTGACCCCCGCAGTCACCGGTGACACAACTGAATTTTCCGCTGGCGTCGGTGCTGCACCGCGTCCGGCCCCACATCCGGCCACCCCACCCGGCCGGGGCATCCAGAGTCTTTGATGCACCGGTGTCAAGTTGGAACCCAGTCTGGGCTAATTGGGGCTTGTCAGCATTGTTCAAGGTGCCGGCCCACACTGTGTAGGTGCACTTGTTTGTGAAGGTAAATGTGACAGACTTGGCTCCTGGAAAACAACCATGCAAAAACATAATTGTCATGAGAGTCTATTTCAATTAATTTTTCTTTTTTACACAAATCGCTACCTTTGATGGGCTCATTCAGTGGTCTCTTTGTTTGGTTGATGGACTGTCAATATTCAAGGGACCCAATTGTTAGAATCTGAACGTCCATACCATCCCTTTCATTTGTTCTAGTCAAATTTCAGTCCTACTGGAGTTTGGGGTCATCACCAAATTGATTTAACAAGTGCGCCCACCTTGGTGCCTTAATTCAGGCTCTTCATAAAACACATCATGATATTTTTTCAAAGAAGTGTTGATTTTTAGTGATGTCTTGAAATTTACAGAATCTTGCAAAAAATAAAAATATCTTTAGGAAATTGAAATAAAATGGTAAAATCATATTAAGTCAATTATTAAATAGTTCCTCACTTTTTCAAAAAAATCCCAAGATTTATATATAATTTATAATTGTGACAAAGCAATGATATTGAGAAAAAAGAAATCATTAAATATGAAAACATCCCAACATTCTAAATTTAGAATTTTGATTTTTTCTAAATTCCTAGTGCATGTGTTTTCCTTTCCTTCATTTTGTATCAATTTATCCAAAAGCAGTAAATTAGGTAATTTTTACCATGAGTTATATCAATTTTTAGTCCGAACCAAAAAAAAAAAAAAAAGAAGAAAAAATTCTATTGAAACTCTTCTCTCTACAATTAACGTATTCTATGTTTTCTGTCATTTACTAGTAAAACAACCAAATAATAAAAAGAAAACTGAAGATTTTCATTTCTTAATTTTCTTAACATTTTAAGTTGTTACTGGTTCTCTTTGGGTTTAGTCTGAAATAGAGAATTTTTATCAAAATTCTACTCTTGCCTATTTCTATTCTATGTATTATCTTATTTACGAGCAAAACACACTAATAACTAAGGAAATATGTCACAATTTACATTTCTTTTAGTTTTGTGCGCATTTTCATAGCCTATTTTAAATGGTCTAATTTAGTTGGAAATAAATAAATGAAACTCTATTGACCGTCCCCAACATCTTATAGCTCTTTTTTATTATTTTATTTACAACCAAGACATTATAAGAACAAACTAAAACCCGAATATTACAATATACATATATAATATATTATATGCATATATTAAATTTCTTTAAAGGGAAAGACCGAAATAAATATATGGTATTGGGATTAACATACCATCCCATAAAAGGTGGTTTTTTCTTTTTTTTCTTTTTTGCATGAAGACGTTTCTAAAACCATGAAATACATATATAGACCATGTAACTTAATAACTTGTTGCAGTAAACGAAATAGGGAAGATTCTCTCCTGCATCCCAGTGCTATGAATTCCATTCGGATTGTGACCATCATCACAGTGGGACCTATGGAATTCAAGGGGGTTCCCCCCTTTGGAGATGGTCGGGATGAGTGCCGCCATGGAGTGCATAGAGCAGGAGAAAGTTTTCCAATGGGATGTTGAGATAGGGAGCTTCTAGGGACATTCTATTGGCACACAAGAAATCTCCCTTCCCACACACATTTTTTACAAAAAGAAAAAGACATATGAAATTATATTTTTGCCCACCCTCCTTCCTCTCCCCACACCTTCCCTTCACCTCCGGCGCTGGCCTGGACCGGCGCTGGCCACTGTCTCCGGCCTGGGACTGTGGCAGGTCCCTCTCCTCCCCTTCTCTCTTTCCCTCCCCTCCATTCCCTCCCCCACTCCCCCTTCTCCTTTTCTGTCCCTCCCCATCTCAGGCTCTGGCTTGGACTGACGGCGGCCACGTCGCTCTCCTCCCTTTGCCTCTCACTTCCTCCCTCTCTCTCCACCTCCCCCACTTTTTTCTCTCCCCACCCCCCCCCCCCCCTCCTCGTCTCTCCCTTCTTTTCCTTGGCTGGTGGCAAATCGGCCAGCCCCATCTCTCTCCCTCTCCTTTCCTTTCCTTGGTCGGTGGCAGAAAGGAAGGGAGAGGGACATGGCCGCCGCCAGTCCATGCTGAAGCCAGTGGCCGGGGGAGGGAGAGAAAGGGTGAAGGGAGAGACAAAACAATGGGGGAGGGAGAGGGAGGAAGAGAGAGAGAGGAGGAGGAGAGGGATCCACCACCGTCCTGGGCCATAGCCGGTGGCCGTTGCCTGTCAAGGTCAGCATAGAAGGTAAAGGAAAGGTGGGGGGAGAGAAAGGAGGAGGGTGGGCTAAAATGTAATTTCATAAGGTTTTTCTTTTTTAATGTGTGTGTGGGAAGGGAGATTTCATGTGTGCCAATAGAATGTCCCGAGCTTCTATTGGCACTAGGGGAAGTTCTTTCCCCACCGCACAATTTTTTTTCCTAAACTACCCCTCCCCCCTCTCCGTCTCTCCCTCCCTCACCCCACCCCTACCCTCCCAATCGCCGGCTGAGAGGGAGAACGACTGGCCTCCCTCCCCCCTCTCCCGATCTTTTCCTCTTTCTTCCTCCCTCCCCCTCTATTTTCTCTCCCTCTCTCCGCCTTCCTCTTCTTCTCTCTCCTTCCTTCCCTCCCTCCCCCTCCCAGTTGCCGGCGGGGAGGGAGATCGGGCAGCAGCAGGGTGGAGGGAGAGAGGGAGGAGGGGCAGTTTAGGAAAGATTTTTTTTTTTTTTTTTTCTGTCTTCTAGTTTGGTGGGGAGAGTAAAATTCCCTGTGCCAACAGAAGCTCCCATTGAGATACCCTCTCCAAAGTTCGAAACTCATGGCTTCATTTTGGATCTAGTATCTTAATTACTAATGGTTTGATACTGCAAAAAGAGAGAGAACTGTAGATTCACATGTAACTCAAAGTTATTCAAATGGCAAATATACTTCACGGGGGACTTGAAGAACACAGACCCAAACAACACCATGCTGGTGTTCAGCTGGAACATACAAACAATCAAGTTACACAAAATGGGAACCTTTGTCTTTCCTTTGTCTCAATGCTGGTGTCTGGCAATGGACCCAAAAGAGTTCCTTTGTAACATAACAGACAACGATATTGAATGCTAAAAGAATATAAATGGAGCTCACCTGAGACAAATAAAGCGAAAACAAAGGAAAGGATGACCCATTTTTCCATGGCTAGGATATGGGTATTAGGATTCTCAATCGTGGGTGTAGAGCTGATGGAGGATAGGGAGGGGGCATTTATAGAGAGAAATGGCAGGTTTTTCTTCCAGACCTAGCTGGGTTAAAAAAATTAAAAAAAATTAAAAATGCGTTTTTGTGTGAAAGTTCATCCACAAAGCCAACTCTTTTTTATTGATAGCTGATGACTTGTTTCTCAGAGTTAGAATCGATTACGTTTGAGCATATTTTCAAGGGCGGGATGTAGCGACACGCTGCATGCACTAGTTATTCCCAACCTCATCAGGACTTTAAACCCGGAGGCGGGGTGTAGCGACAAGCTGCATGCACTGGTTATTCCCCACGTCATCAGGACTTTAAAGCAAGACTCCAAAGCCACTGTCGCACACTTGCACGTTTCAAAATGCCTTTCTAACCCTACAGATTCAGCCTTCTAACTCTTTTGTCATAAGTGATGAACATGGCCCACTCTTATAGAAACTGAAATTTGGTTCCGCATTTCACGATTGAAAAAGGTTGCGTGGTCATTTCACGATTGAAAAAGTATCCGTGGTGGGAGTTCAAAAGACGACATTGAATTCTCTAGAATGAATTAGTTTTCTGAGTCAAAGGTGGGGTTAATGTGTTCTTCGCTTCTAAAAAAAATATATTATCATGGGTCACTTAATGACAAATTCAATCTGCTCATTCCACATGCATGCAACGCATTTGCCCCAGTTGAATTGACGCTCGTCTAGGTTTCACTCCACTCCAAAGTGTTCCATACCATTGGATTAAAAATATATAAAACACATTGTTAACTTTATTGGAGCCAATAATTTCTTTTACATCTGATCAATCCAACCATAATCACCGCTGCAACGGGAGTGAAGCTCTTCATGGTGCCTATACATCATGAATGTGTGATATGAAACAAAAAGTTATTTTGGTTTTGCAAATTCTTTTATTTATTTTTATTTTTTATTTTTTATGTGAGTATCCTTGTAAGCCTTTTGATTGATTGATTTAAAGCAAAGAGTTTTGTTCACTAGTTGATCATCTCATTTTGATGCTATAGTCAATCAAACGGTCTTACATCATTCTAACTAAAGTAAAATTTAGACGGCTAACTAATTACTGGAGAGCAAATATTATAAATGGCTTGCACAATCAAAGGTCTATTTGCTCGTATTGTTTTCCTTTAGCCTTTTTTTCCCCTCTGTCCAAGAATACATAGAAATTGAATATGTACAAATTCTTGGTGAAATGAGTTTCATGAAAAGATTATTAAAGAGGCAAGGGGTGAAGGATATGAGGTGAGGAGTAAAGAATGTAGGGCGGCAATGTAGGTTAGACAGCGACTTTCCACATATTTAAATCATGTAATCTCCGCATCAAATCAAGCATGGAATAATCAAATATATTAACAGCTATACACAAGTAGTCATCCCAAATGCAATTTCTCCAGGACTTTTTTGGTGCAAATCAGATTCTAGCCTAGGGCAGCTTATACACAAGCTACCAATGGTCAAATTAGTTGACTCAGATTTTCATGTTGATAGAAGTGGTTATTTGTACACATGCTACCAATGGTCAAATTAGCTGGCTCAGATTTTCATATTGATTGAAATGGTTATTTGTACACATGCCACCGACGATCAATTAGTTTTACAAACGCTACCAAAGGTCAAGTTGGTGGACTCGGTTTTCATATTGATAGAAGTGGTTATTTGTACGAAGAAAACAAGGGAGGTGATTATTTGTACTTGTAAGAAGATACTACACGTCAACCATTATACTATATTAATCTAAGAGGCTTTTTATATAAATTTGACCACATGATTTAATTATGACCGTAACTGAAATATAACTTCTCACTTCTTATAACTACCTATAACCTTTTCTTTTCTTCTTTTAATTTCTACAAAATTTCCTTTTTGCCCGCATCTTCTATTCCATTTCTGCATATACTTTTTTTTGCCTCACTTCTTATATTCCCTTTTTACTCTCTCTACAGTCATAATTTTTTTCTCTTTCTAAAAAACCATTGCTATGCCTGAATATTTTATTTGCATTGTATGAGTGAATATTTAAATTGCATTGTATGGACGTACCCTCAGCACGGGTTATTATGCTAGTTATAATATATTAAAGAGGGAGAATATTCATGTGCATCCATCCCTCACCATAGGGTGAGGGACACTTCCATAATTAGAAATTTTCATGTGCAAAAGAGGAAAAGTCATATATAGTCATATGCATAAAAGGAATATTCATGTACAAAAAGGAAAAGTTTTATTACCCTATGGTAAGGGATGGATGCACATGAATGTCCCCCATTAAAGAGAAGGGTTTTTGGATTGGATTTTGACTTTTGACCATAACGTTATAACTCTACCGACAGTTGTTCCCACTATCTCAAATCATTTCACCTCTATCCCCACATTTTATGTAACTTCCTTTCTTGTCAGTTATCCTTATAACTCTTCAATTACCTCGACTCCTATCTACTTAACTTTTAACATGCACTTAGTGGGGGAGGGAGGTTTTGCCCCTCCTCAACTTTTACTTTCCTTCATTATGTATCGGAGATTGTTGGAAATTTTTATAGGCCTTTTAGTCTTTTGAAATTATGCCTCTCCTCATGTGTTATATTTTCTTTCACAATAGAGAAAGTTTGAAAAGTCTTATGGGCATTTTTTGTCTTTCACTTGCAAAAGCCAAAATGTAAGTTATCATTTTCCCTACTTTTAAGGACAAAGAATAGAAAGTGCATTATCCTTCTAACCTCCATCCAACCATCCTCTCTTTTCTCTCCGACGATTTTGTTAAGCATTTATTCTCCAATGGATATTGAAGAAACCTTTCTTTGCAAGACTGCAACAATTGGAGATTTGAAGTAGATGCTTTGCATTCATCCGACCATCCCTTCTTAATTCTTTTTTCTTTCTTTCTTTTTTTTCCCCCTTTTTCTTCATCCAAACTTATAAATTTTTGTGGGTCTTTTCAAGTGGGGCATCTAGCATCTTAGACATTCAGGTTATTAGAGTTAGATTTTGCATAATCAATATATAAACAGTGTAGATTATAAAATGATGCAAACCTATAGTCTATGAATAATGTAGATTATGTACATCGATTTTATTTTTCAATCTTGATTGTTCGAATCCAGCTCCTTCACCGTATAACACCCCATATTTGAATACACAAGAAATGGGAATGGGGTTGATCTCCGAACTGTGTCTCTTTCCACCTAAAATACCTTCTAGGGAATCTTTGTAGAAACATGACATTAGTTCCTCATTTTATCTTTCTGTTTGTTTCAAAGAAGGTATAATCACTTAATAATCGTAAGCAACTTTCTTATTATGATGGTGTGATTTTAGATGCCCACTATCGTTCAATAATTGCAAGGTTCAAACAATCTCAGATGCTACTTGTATATAATTATTGTCAAGTGTAAGTGCATTGTAGGGTTCTAATAATTTTTTATGCTAAAGTAAACTACTTGTTGTGTCGGTTTGCAATGACACATATCAAGTTGAGAATTAGTTACGAGAGGTGAAGATGGACTGCTTACGGGCAGCTGTTGCCATCCTCACTACTTAATAGGCGAAGAATATCAAATTTTGAGTCTTCTTTTCATGTTTTGATCATTTATTTACAATTAGTTTTCAGCAATTTGCTATATATATCTAGAAGTATATATGCTGTTTTCTTTTCATGTAAAGTTTATCAATTTTTAGTATTGCAATTGATGTGGTAAAATACATGGGAAATTAATAAGTAAAATTCTTTTTGATGACAAACTAGCAACCATTTTTTATAAGAAAAATTAGTAAAAATAAAAAAAAGTTCTATAGGTTTTTTTTTTTTTTAAATTTTGTTTTTAAAAGCTTTTTATAATAAGGAATGGTTATAAACCGTTTCAAAAATCTGTTCCAACTGTTCAAAAAATGCAAAACATGAACGATTTAAAACCGTTTCAAAGCCCATTAGAAATTATTTAAAACCGTTCCTAATTAAAGACCCAAACACTATATAATATCCTTAATCAATAGAGTTATATATAATATATATTGATGGCATTGTGTATCGGGTCCTTGGGTCCACTTCACATTGTTTCAAATTCCAACAAAACCTTTTATTAATAGATCCGATTTAAATTACTATTCTATCCAATTAAGACTTGATAATTTGAAGATCCAAACATAGGTAATGATCAAATACCAAGGTAAGGAACCTCTTGATAATTGGAAGGATATTGCATAGCAGCGACAATGGGTCAGGTCAGGTTCGGGTTGGTTGAGCATTGTGAGTCAAGGCGGACCTATATGTAGGTGACATGGGGCGGTCGCCCCATGTCGATTTTGGAATTATTAGAAATTTGAATAGGCATGGACCCGTCCCACATGCATCTAATAAATAGTCCCCCCACGTTTAAATCTTGTGATCATCCCACGTCACAAAACCTTGGTGAAAACATTCCTATTCTCTTTCGACTTCTTCCCATCGAGAACACCGGATCCTCTTTATGTCATTCTTTTTCGACATCTTCTTTCTACCGAGAGTGCGAGATCCTCTTCGTAGCGATTAAGCTTCTCATCGCCAGTCCTCTCGTGATTAATCTCTCTCACTAAATAACTCTAAATAAAGTAATCTCCCTCCCTCCTCCAATGTGGTATAATCATAATCACTTTATACCTAAATTTGAACTCATAATCTCCAAATCCTATTTTCAAACCCTAATCCAAACCCTAAGTTGTAAATTACCAAATCTGAGCATATCTACAAGTCTGAAGATGACAAAATCACCATTAGGCACACTTTAATCTTCAATTCATACATAAATCGGGTCTTAGAGTTTATATGTTTGGATAATTTGCGTTACATTTAAGTGGAAAATCTTCTTCTTTGCCATGAGCCCATGACCAACTATAAGGAATCTTTTTTACAGCTAAGGTAAGTGCAGGCAACCAAATTCCTTAAATACAAATAAAACCCCTTTAAGAACCCAAATTGGGTAATTAGGTGCTCACCCAAATCACCATTTCAGGGCATCTAAACACTTAGGATTAAAGAAAATATTATCTTAAGCATTTTTGATGATGATGAATTGATGATTACCTGAATTTGGGAGAGATAGTGGAAAGACCCTTCAAATGGGAAGGAAATCTTGGCACCAAAAAAAAATTGTGTCTATTTGAATGCAATAAATTTTCTCTTTTGGTATTGTTCCTGTGAAAAAAGTTAGCAAAATCAAGCTGCAGTTTAGTCCCATCCAACCAAAAATCCTGGGTCCGCCGCTATTGTGAGTATAGGCTCAACCTAACTTGACCACTCTTTAAACATTGACTGCCTATTTTCAGTGGCCCACATGGATGGACGGTGACCAAGCAAGAAGGAGATGAAAAAAGTTTGAATGTAATAAGAGGAATACAAAATTTATACTGAAGAGGACTTTAATAACTGTAACCCCCTACATATCGTAAAATTCTTATTGTGAAATTTATTAATGTCTAGAACAATTTAAAACTAGTACGTGCATCTGCCAATTGAAAAGGGGTCTGTGCCTGTACGTTATATAGGCCATTAATGTAGGTCAAACTCAAAGTTAGAAATTTGTGATAGTTTCTGGATCTAGAAGGTTTGTTTGAATTGTAACCAAGTTAGATTTGACCTGACTCGATTGTTAAGCCCAACAGCTTTGCTTATTGATGACAACATAGTGATTCTAGTTCCATCCTGGCTGAATTCAAGGTTATGACAACCTAGTGAGTAGAAAATACAGGATGGTAAGAAACTCAAAACACTCAGTTAACTCATTGTTAAAAATAGTATTAACAAAAAAACCTTCTTATAAATAAAATCGGGTTCTTTTTTATAATAATTTTCTTTTGGATTCAAAATGAAATCTACCAACGTATCCTATACACCAACATGTAATAATGAGGGTTTTTTGCCTGGCCCATATGGCTGATACCGATATCTGAAAACATGCTTAATTTTACCAAAAAAAATAAAAAAATGCTTAATTATAACTGTATTGGGTTTTTTCAAAATTCTGAATTTTTTGAATAGTTTTCTTTCTTTTACCTTTTTGGATTGAAAATGAAATCATACCTATCGACATTTTCACTATACCAACATGCATAGAAAACTAAATCATATTGGCCGACAGTATAGTTATTAATCTCGTTTCGTTTCGGCCGGAATTTTTCGTTTCGGTCAAGTAGCCGAAACAAAATATCAGCCAAAACTTTTCGGTTTGAATTTTGGTCGATCTTGGTTGAAATTCAGGATTTTAGCCAATCTCAGCCGAGATTTAGGATTTTGGCCGAAATGGAATTTTACATAATTAATTTTTTCTTTTACTTTTTTTACACATATATTTTTGTATTTCTTATATTTTCACAAAATATAATTCCAAAAAAAATTACTATAATGGATTTAATCTATATTTATTACTCTTTCTATTTTTTTACTTATATATGTATATATATTATGTTATATTTTCCCTGAAATATAATTCCGAAAAGTTTCGCCCAAATCCTGAATTAGCCGAAACTTTTCATTTTGCAGGCCAGAGCGAAATGAGGTCCGAAACGATATTAACAACTGCGGCCAACAGTCATAAACTAACATACACGGGAGCCGGCATACTCCACATCACATGCTTCGAGATGCCTTTGGAGCCAACCTATATTTACCTGATTTCCAATAATGCCCCTAAAAATTCAGGCTTCACTCTTTTTCATATTTTTGAATGAGTTGTGAAGAACTGAACATTGCCCTACCTTTTGTGGACTTGTTTTCTGTAATCACGAAAATGAGGCCCATCAATTAAAAATCATAATGTGGGCCCACCTTTATGACTTATTGCACATGGAGTCTGCCTTTAGAAAGTTACAACATGGCTCAGTTTTATGAATTATAACATGGAACCCACCTTTATAGGAATAAGAACATGGGCCTACCTTTAGGAATTACGTGGGCCCACTATAAGAATTACAATAATGGTCAATGTAGGGATTGTTGTGCATGGGATCCATCTTTAGAAATTACATATGGCCCCATCTTTATAAAAATTATAATGTAGGTCCACCTTTTGTGATTGTGAATGTGGATTCACCCTTTTAGACATTACAAAGTGAAGCCATATTATTTGATGTCGGATGACCATACAACTTCAGACATTAATTGCTACCAATGGGCTAGTAACACCTGTCATGTCGATTTCTCGATCGATCGAGCAGAAAGTGTACTTTATTAGTTGGCCGGTTGGCAATTTCGAAGCGTCCGATGACGATCCAATGATTTCAGCGGTGGATCCGTGATATTGACGAAGATCGACGGATTTCATGCTCCGAAAATTAGATTTTTAGAAAACAACAAGGGCCAAATAGCTTGAAATGCGAAAAAGACAAAAAAAATGGGCTTTTTTGGCGAAAATCCGGTGACTTGGATTTCTATGGTCGCTGGCGACCATGGGGATTTTTATCCATTTTGGTCGCCGATTTTCGGTCGTTTCTTGGGTTTTTCTGATTCTTTTTTCTCTGGTATTTTTCTTGACAGTTTTGCACATTTATTAGCTTGATTTCCCTGAAGAAAACTCGATGAGAAGCCGTGCATATCAGAGTGCAGGGTTTCTGATTTTCCGAGAAAAGCTAAAGACTTGTTGCCGATTCGCCGTCAAAAGCCAAAACTAGGTGAAACGATGTCGGAATGACCTGAAATTCGAGGTGAAGCCTCCTGAGCAGTAAATAAGACCAGCCATAGGCTTTTGTTTGAGTTGTGAAGACATATGGGGTCTCGTCGCTAGTAGACTTGATTTCATCTCGAGGAAGATGCTGCACTTTGATGTATGGTCAACTGATGTCCGATTGACCCGAAATTTGACGGGGAGCCTTTTGGAGTCATTTTAAGACAATCCATTAGCTCAGATTTGAAAATCATGGTCCCGGGAAACTCCACCGCTGGGAGGGCTGATTTAGCTTCTAAGAATGAAAGTTTGGTTAAATGTTGTTGTAAGGTCCGTGACCTTACTGGGTCAGTTGGACCCAATAGTAGGCTCGTTGACCCGTTTATTTTGTATTTAATATAATAAATGTATTGTTAGACAATTAGGTGGGTTTAGATCATGAATGAGTTTCTTTTAGCATTAAAATAGTATCGACGGAGTTTCGTGCGATTCCGAGTTCGCTTGATCATAGCAGGGGGGTAGTTTGCAATTTAGGGAAAATTGAGTGTTTTTCCAAAAAATTCCAATCGCCGTGATTTTGGGTTCATTGGAAAGGTCTTGTCGCGCTAATCATTTTTGTTTCTTGGTTCGTCGCGATCCGACGAACAGAAACCCTTCAAGTGGCCCATTTCTTCACCAAACCCACTTAAGGGCAAACGTGTCATTTTCACTTTCTCTTCTTCCTTAATCCTAGTCTTAACCCTAATCTCAGCCTCATTCTCTGCAACGAAGAGCTTCAGCAGCCCTCTTCATCTTCATCATATTCTCAAGCTCCAGAACTCCTTCCCTGAGAGATCATCTCCTCGATCCAAACCGCACATCTTCTTCCTCGCGATCTCCTCTTTCTATTGGTTCTAGTTTGGTAAGATTCCTCTCATCCTCTTTTAATCATTTTCTCTTTTGGTTAGATTTAGGTTTGACCTCGATCTTTTCCTCTCTTTTATTCTCTGCGTTTTAGGTTGTGTTTGATTGGGTTAGATCGTGGTTTCCGTGGTAGTAGAGCTTCTCCTCAAGTTTCCCCTAATTACATCTTCTTCTTGGTTGAGGCAAGTAGATTTGCAAATTGCAATATAACATGAATGTTTGTTATATTGATTGATGATTATCATATGATAGAATACCCAAATGCCAAGCTTTTGTATCTTGAATTGTAGAAAAAGAACATGCTAGATTAGGTTTGAAATGGTTGGTTAATTTGAATTTTATAAGTTTGAATGAATATGATAATGATGGATTATGAATTGTTGGGAGAGCACGGAAGCTCATTTTGTGCAGGTGTTAGCCTTGGAAAGGCTTAGGAATGGAGAAAAATCAAATGGTATGGAAAAGTTTCTGAAACGATCTGAAACAGAGCTGTTCCTGTTCAGAACGCCTCAATTCAGTCAAGGTGTCGGTCGACCGAACTCTGGTTCGGTTCCGAATCCAGAGAGCTGTTTTAGCCTCTGACAGAGTTCGGTTAAGGCTCGGTTAAGGTTCGGTTAACCAACCATTGGAGTTCGGTTAACTGATAGTAAACCGACAGCTGACCGAGTTGAAGCGAAATGATCCGGAAATTCTGATCACGCGTTGGACGAGCTGTCTGAAGTTCGGTCAAGTTGTCGGTTGACCGAACTCAGCCTCGGTTCCAATTCCAGAGAGCAGGTTTTGCCTAAGTCGGAGTTCGGTCAACCGAACCCAAAGTTCGGTCAACCGAATGGTGGGGTTCGGTTAACCGAACGTCGACCGAAGGCTAACCGACTTGATCAAGTTATTTGTTTATTTAGAGAAGAAACTGATGACCTAGGTTTGGGCCTCAGATGTTGGAAAACCTTAACCTACTTCATGTGACCATTAATGGGGATTGAAGCAAAGCATGTGCTTGGTGTGCTTTGATAGGTGTCTAGGTATTTGTCACGCCCCCGAACCCGATTAGTAATTAAACCGGATCCGGGGTGTGAAATTTAGGGCTAATTAAAATTTTTGCCCTTAATGCCAAAGGATCGAAGTCCGCTGTGAGGATTGTATAGTTGCCTCATTATCAGTTTAGTCAACAGGGCTTGTCCGGTACATGCATTCATCAGACCTGTAGAGATATCGAAGCAAGTATGGATTTCATTCCATTATATTTTCAAGTTTCAAAATAAAAACATATAAAGTTTATAAACATCAGGACCATCCCAAAAACTTAGGCCCTGGTACAAAAGATATACAAAAGTATGGTAGTTACAAAATATCTAGACCAAAAGATGAAACGAGGTGGCACGATGAGAAATATCCCCGTGTTACACGCGCTAGTGCCGGAAGTGATGACGCTAAGCTACATCATCGGCACCCCACTCTCGTACCTCGTCCTCCTCCCCCCGGTTGAGGATCCTCTGGGATTGCCTCGGCATCCGGGTCGGTGTGAGGGTAGTAATAGGTGTCCTCTGCACACCATGGAATAAAGATCAACAACATATTGGCAAGAAGATAAGCAATATACATTATTCATAACATGCTTCAAAGGAGAGTAAAGACAAATACATGATCATAAGATAACAAGGTACAAGCTAGGCAATAAGCATGAATAATACAAGAATCAAGTAATAAGATAAGTCCTAGCAAGATAAATAAGAATAACCATCCATGAAATGCAATGCAAGCAAGAGGAGACTCCGAGGATGTCCAATGCCATCTCCCGGGGGTATAAGTGACGTTCGAGCCGACTACAAATACCCAAAGTCCGGCTCTAGGGGGATCCTAGCTCCCGGTCCTAGGAATAGCAGCACGGTCCTAGCCCGCTCCCAGCTATTCACGCCATGGACGCCGTCCAAAGCCGACTGCCCACCCTAGTGTCCGGTATCCGGCCCACTCAAGAATCATCAGACTGCAGCTGGTATGAATGCAAGATGATGGTGATGGTTTGTATACGACACAAGTTCCAAGACAATTACACGTGGATAGGTTTCCAAGTACAAGATAATAAGCCGAGGGCTACTCCAAGTCAAGCCAAGATACAAGTCGAGTCCAAGTTCCATGAGTAGTCCTCTTTCAAGTCTATCCACACGTGTCCGTCAATACAAGGCAAGGTACCTATGGATACACTCTAAGTCCGGTCCAACCCTAATTCTACAAGTTAAATTACAATTATACAAGTATTCAAGATAGAGTGTACAAGGTACGACGTGCTACGGATACGAGATTCAAGAGTCAAGAATGAAGGACAAGCCAAACCTAGGTCAAGGGCTGTCAACCGTGTACTAAACGTATCCCCAACGGAGGACGTATGAAGAATGAGTCATTGGTGTCCTAATTTGGCGGGCCCATGGTGTACGGAAGTTATTGGGCACCAATTAACTCAATACCACACGCATTCGGCCAAGTAACGTCAATATACGGAATCCCGGACAACCAACGAAGCACACCAAGCCAATCGTGCCCCGTTTCCATATTTTCCAATTAGTCATGTAAGGGTAGGGTCAAGGGGTCCCACATATAAAGTCAAGACCTAGGGCAGAAGTCCAAATTTCAAGGACAGTTTTCTGAGCAGGCGGCTAGCCGCCTGGGGGTGGTCGGCTGACTGCTAGGTCGCCGAGTGGTGACCGACGGGTCACCGTGTGTAGTGCAGACACTACTCGGTTGGGATTTCGTTAGGTCGGCCAGCCGCGCGAGGACCGCTGGGTCACCGCGGGCAAGACAGAACCTGGAAGGGTTTTGTTCTGATTAGGCGGTCAGCCGAGAGCTGACCGCGGGTGTAGCCGCGAGAACAACTGCCTCTAGTTTCTATGTAGGCGGTCAGCCGCTGGCTGACCGCGTGGTGACCGCCCGTGCAGAACATGGAGTTTCTGAAGCCTTTCAATCATATTTCGAGACATTCATTACTAGCTTTAGAAACCTCACATCCCATACCTGTAAACCATCCATATCATGCAACAAAAGCACCCATCCATTCCATCTAAGTCCATTAACATTATTTACTTAATTAACATGTGAAATCCAATGAAACATATAACAAGCTTGGAATTTGAGGGACTTCTATCAATTGCATTGCCAAGAATGAAGTAAACATACATGCATGAACAATACATAGAGCTAATCAACTTGCCTTCACCAAAGGGGATGGAAGAGATGGAGATTAGGGAGAGAAACTTGAGGAGGAGAGCTCCCTATACACTCTAGCCAAACCCACCTTCCAAAACTCTTCTCCTACACCCAATGAATACCAAGGAAGAAGAAAAGAGGGAAGCCATGAACATGCTACCCATTTACAGCCATGAAAAACGAAATGGGGAGGGAAGGAGAAGGGGAAAACTCACCAAATTTAGATCAAGAGGTAGAGGAAGAAGAGAGGAAGAAGATGATGTGCTTGGTTTCTCTTGGGATGCTTTCAATCCACACTTGCAAGGATAGAAATGAAGAAAGAGGAAGAAGAAGAAGCTCCAGCAGTTGCAATGAAGAAAGGGACGAATGGTAGGGCTGGGTTTAGGGTTTAAAATGAGGGTTGGAGGGGAAAAGTCCAAAATGCCCCTTTGAGTGAAATGAGAGAAAATCAATTATTTGAGAGACTTCGGGGCGTCAAATCATGACGAGCCAAGAACGAAAGATGACGAGCGCGACGAGATCTTTCCAACGAGCCCAAATTCGGCGAAAACGGAACTTTTTGGAAAAATACCCAATTTTCCTATTAATCACAACCTAACCCCCTATTAAGACTAATCGCACTCGGAATCGAATGAAACTTCGGGAACATCTTTCTAATGATAAAAGAAACTCGCTTAGCCACTAAACCCGCCTAATTAGCTAAAATCACAATTAATTAGGCTAATTGCCGATATTAAGAAATTAAACACCCTATTAAGGTCGGGGACCTTACAGTATTCGTGTGTTACAATATGGGGTAACCGAATGCGTATGGAACTGAATCAACAGATATTTGATATAATTGTACACCAAGGAATTTTAAAAGCATCGTTGATCCAATTCCCCACGTACTCCGTTAGAACTTGTTGAATTCATTAATGACACGACTTGCCTAGGATTGGATTGTAACATCTTCATTGACTTGTTGAATTGTATCCGTTGTTATTATTCCTTGTACACTCTTTGGGCATAATACACTTAATGAACTATGAAACATAATCTCTTGTAGATTTAGGATGTGGACCTGACTTAGAGTGTACCTTAGGATCCTGTATCAAGATTGATAAACATGACTGGCTAGCTATAAGGGATTATCAGGTGTGCTTGGACTTGTCTTGTATTGTTTGGAAGTGATAATCCCTATGATCTTGTCTCGTTTGTTAAACTAGCCAGACTTGCTTGTCTTGTTTTCCCCGTGTTAGCACCACTTTGTTGTTGTTTGCATGTCATGGCCAACTACAGTTTGGGGGTTTTATTGATGGGCCGGTTACTCGGACATCGGGGTGGGCAGTCGGCTTTGGACGGCGTCCATGGCGTTGAATAGTTAGGAGCGGGCTTGGACCGTGCTACTATTCCCAGGACCGGGAGTTTAGATTTCCTTGGAGCCGGACTTTGGTATCAGTAGTCCGGACTAGGATTGTTACTGGTACCCCGAGAGGTGGCTTGGACATCCTCGGGGTCTCCCTCTTGATTCTTGCATTTGCATGGTTCGGGATAGTGGTGATTGTTAGATGATGTTAGATTTATTATTGTTGACTCGGATGACTACTATCTCTGCGGTATGCCTAGTACTATTTCCTTGTATCCTTATGATCATGTACATGTCTCTAATCTTACACTTGATGCATGTTGTGTTGTTATTTTATTTTGTTTATCTATTGCTCAACATGTCGTTGACTCTGTTCCTTGGTGTGCAGACACCCCCACGTGACTACTATGAAGAGCAGGCAGGTGAGTAGATCCCAGAGGATCTCCAACCAGCTGAGGAGGAGCGAGAGTGGCATGCCGATGACGTAGAGTAGCGTCATCACTTCCGGCACGAGAGGGATTCACATGGGAACATTATTTTTTTTAGATTTTACTTATTCATTTATTATTCTCTCGTTGGACCTTTCATTATTGACATCATTGTTCCTTTAAATAGCCTTGGTTATTGGGATGGCCATTAATAATACATTAATTCTTTGATTGGCTCTATTTATTTTCTTGTGCAATTTTAATATTAATGAGATTATTATTCATTGGTTGATATCCAAACGTACTTTGAGTGGTATGGATTCTGCAGTTTATATATTCTTGAGGTTGAAAATGTAATATCCTCACAGCGAACTTACGATCCTTGGGCCGAAAGGTCAAAATTTTTAATTAGCCCTAAATTTCACTCCTCGGATCTGGTTTATTTTCTAATCGGGTTCGGGGGATGTGACATAATGGTATCAAAGCAATGGATGGTTTCTCAGGGTAAAAATTGTAGAAACAATAGGACGCGTGTGAGGATTCCGTTAGTTAGTATGTTGATCTTGTAGTCCTTTTTACCTAGTATTGTGTTGCTGGCTCGAGGAATGTTTGGGACTAACCTTGGTTATTTCACAGGACTATGGCTGGAAGATCAACCCATCCAACAATGGTGTGCACAACCACGAGGCTAGTTCTTCTCAGAATGGCCCTGAGAATCAATTCCACCAGTTCATGGCAGCATTCATTGTGTCCTAGAAGGACTTGGCTGAGCAGAGTACTAGACAGAACGAGAGCCAAGCAGTATTCCAAGCACAGATGCTTGAGGTAGTGCAGAAGGTGGGACAACCACAAGGTAAGGAATATGACCTCAATGAGTTGGTTGAGAAGTTCAGGAAGAGGTTTCTACCTGAGTTCCATGGCATTGAGGACCCCACTGTTGCAGATGAGTGGGTTGTCCAAATGGAGAAAATATATGAGTTATTCAAATGCATGGGTGTTCAGCAAGTGCAGCTAGCAACCCACATGTTCCGTAGGGCAGCAAAGAGATGGTGGAAAACCGTCAAACACCTATATGAGACAGTGGAGGAAAAGGTAGCTTGGAAGACCTTAACCGAACAGTTTCAGAAGAAGTTTATTCCCGAGCATTACAGGGATTAGAAGATGGAAGAGTTCGAGAGGTTGGTGCAGGGTGACTTGCCAGTACAGGAGTATGAGATCTCCTTCACCCATCTATCCAAGTTTGCTGAGAATCTGATTAAGCCAGAGTTAGAGAGGGTTAGGAGATTTATCAAGGGATAACGAGCTGACATCAAGATGCAGGTTCAGAGTAAAGAGCTAACTGATTATGACGATGTTGTCAAGAAAGCATACTGGGCAGAGGAGTCCTTGAAAGAGGTGATTGCGGCAGCAGAGGATCTTGGCATTGATACCTCAACCCAAGGCACAAGGTTCTTCATCCCAGTATTATCAGCAGCAAGCACCCAAGAGGCTACGAGTTGAACCGGTGCTTAGACAGCTGCCACAGCGGATTACTTGCACTTTTTGAGGGGGAAACCATCATATTCAGGACTGCAGGAAGCAGACTGGCGCATGTTTTCACTGTGGGGATACAGGGCATAAGGTTCGCAATTGCCCAAGGAAGACAGGAGTGACACCACCTACTTACTAAGCTCCGGCGCCTAGACCACCACATCCAGCGCAGCCGTTGAGACAAGTGCCTCCTGCACAAGTTAGGCCTTAGCAGCAGCAGCAGATGATTATTCGACTACCTCAGCCACCGCAGCAGCGCCCTCCAATACCACAGCAGCGATACCAGCAGAGACCTCCGGCACCACCCAGTTTCCAGGCTCGTGGTCCTAGGCCACAGCAGCAATATCATCATCAGCGTCCCCAGCAGGCAGGGAGAGCTTATGCTCTGACCCATGAGGAAGTAGAGGCAGCAGGCAATGTCATAGAAGGTACACTTTCAGTTTGTAGATTTTATGCTAAAGTTCTATTTGATCCTGGATCCACACACTCATTTGTTGCACCCGCTTTTGCATCTCACTCTGGGAAGGATAAGGAGACACTACCCTATGATTTGATAGTAACTACCCCTGTAGGTAGATCAATATCTTGTAATGTTGTCTACCCTAGATGTAGTGTTCATATTGGAGGAGTTCAGCTGACCGTCAGTTTGATCATCTTACCGATGTCGGAGTTTGATGTGATCCTTGGTATGAATTGGTTAGCAGCGAACCGAGCAGTGTTGGACTCTTTTAACAAGACCGTGAGGTTGCAGGATACAGACCGTAGTGTTGAATTTGTTGGAGCCAAGAAGCCCACATCCACCCGGTTGATTTCTGTATTGAGGACAGAACGGTTGATAAGGAGCGGTTGTGAAGGTTTTATCACGTTTATCGCGGAAGACAAGGAGTCCAAGACCGTCGATGAGATTCTAGTTGTGCGAGAATTTCTAGATTTGTTTCCAGATGAGATCCCTGGTTTGCCACCAGTTCGTGAGTTGGATTTTACAATAAAAATACAGTCGGGTACCGCACTTATTTCAAAGGCCCCTTACAGGATGGCCCCAGTAGAATTGAAAGAGTTGAAAACTCAGATAGAAGATCTGTTGGACAAAGGTTTCATCAGGCCTAGTGTTTCACCGTGGGGAGCTCCTGTAATATTTGTGAAAAAGAAGGACGGGACAATGAGGATGTGCATAAATTACCGACAGTTGAATCAGGTTACTGTCAAGAACAAGTACCCGTTACCGAGGATTGATGAGCTGTTCGATCAGTTGCAGGGAGCTCAATTCTTTTCGAAGATAGATATGCGTTCCGGATACCATCAGTTGCGAGTAAGAAAGGAGGATATTCCTAAGACTGCATTCCGGACGAGATATGGTCATTTTGAGTTTCTCGTAATGCCTTTTGGGTTGACTAATGCACCCACAGTTTTTATGCCATTGATGAATAAGGTGTTTGCCCCGTTCTTGGATCAGTCTGTGGTTGTCTTTATTGATGATGTATTGGTATACTCGAAGTCTAAGGAAGAACATGAGCATCAATTGAGGACATCATTGCAATTTTTGAAAGATAACCAGTTGTATGCAAAGTTGAGTAAATGTGAGTTTTGGTTGGAGAAAGTGGCATTTTTGGGCCATATTATTTCTAAGGATGGATTGACAGTGGACCCTAAAAAGGTAGCAGCAGTTGTTAATTGGGGTAGTCTACAAAATGTAGCGGAGATTCACAGTTTTCTTGGACTTGCAGGTTAGTACAGGAGATTTGTGAAAGGGTTTTCTACTATTGCTTCTCCAGTCACTAAGTTGACAAGGAAAGATGTTCCGTTTGTGCAGACAGGCGATTGTAAGAAGAGTTTCCAAGAGTTGAAGACTCGGTTAACTTTAGCACCTATACTTGCCTTACCCTCTGGCAGTGGAGGATTTGTGGTTTACACGGATGCATTAGGGATTGGTTTGGGTTGCGTTCTAATGTAGAATGACAAGGTGATAGCCTATGGATCTAGGCAATTGAAAGATCATGAGAAGAAATATGCTACATGACACGGCCCCCAACCCAATTAGAAAATAAACCAGATCCGGGGAGTGAAATTTAGGGCTAATTAAAAATGTTTCCCTTTAGGCCCAAGGATCGTAAGTCCGCTGAGAGGATATTGCATTTTAAACCTCAAGAATATATAAACTACGAAATCCATACCATTCAAAGCACGTTTGGATATCAACCAATGAATAATAATCTCATTAATATTAAAATTGCACAAGAAAAATAAATAGAGCTAATTAAAGAATTAATGTATTATTAATGGCCATTCCAATAACCAAGGCCATTTAAAGGAACAATGATTCAATAATGAAAGGTCCAACGAGAGAATAATAAATGAATAAGTAAAATCTAAAAAATAATGTTCCTATGTGAATCCCTCTCATGCCAGAAGTGATGACGCTACTCTACGTCATCGGCACGCCATTCTCGCTCCTCCTCAGCTGGTTAGAGATCCTCTGGGATCTCCTGACCTGCCTGCTCCTCATAGTAGCCACCTGGGGTGTCTGCACACCAAGGAACAGAGTCAACGATATGTTGAGCAATAGATAAGCAAAATACAATAACAACATAACATGCATCAAGTGTAAGATTAGAGACATGTACAAGATCATAAGGATACAAGGAAACAGTACTAGGCATACCGTAAAGATAGTACTCATCAGAGTCAACAATAATAAATCTAACATCATCTAACAATCACCACTATCCCGAACCATGCAAATGCAAGAATCAAGAGGGAGACTCCGAGGATGTCCAAGCCACCTCTCGGGGTACCAGTAACAATCCTAGTCCGGACTACTGATACCAAAGTCTGGTTCCAAGGGGATCCAAGCTCTCGGTCCTGGGAATAGTAGCACAGTTCAAGCCCGCTCCCAACTATTCAACGCCATGGACGTCATCCAAAGCCGACTGCCCACCCCGATGTCCGAGTAACCAGCCCATCAATAAAACCCCCAAACTGCAGTTGGCCATGACATGCAAACAAGAACAAAGTGGTGCTGACACGTGGAAAACAAGACAAGCAAGTGTGGCTAGTTTAACAAACGAGACAAGATCATAGGGATTCTCACTTCCAAACAATACAAGACAAGTCCAAACACACCTGATAATCCCTTATAGCTAGCCAGTCATGTTTATCAATCTTGATACAGGATCCTAAGGTACACTCTAAGTCAGGTCCACATCCTAAATCTACAAGAGATTATGTTACGTAGTTCATTAAGTGTATTATGCCCAAAGAGTGTACAAGGAATAATAACAATGGATACAATTCAACAAGTCAAGGAAGATGTTACAATCCAATCCTACGCAAGTGGTGTCATTCATGAATTCAACATGTTCTAACAGAGTACGTGGGGAATTGGATCAACGATGCTTCTAAAATCCCTTGGTGTACAATCATGTCAAGCATCTGTTGATTCAGTTCCATACGCATTTGGTTACCCTATATTGTAACACACGAATACCTAGACACCTATCAAAGCACACCAAGCACATGCTTTGATTCAATCCACATTAATGATCACATGAAGTAGGTTAAGGTTTTCCAACATCTGAGGCCCAAACCTAGGTCATCAGTTTCCTCTCTTAATAAATATATACCTTGCTCAAGTCGGTTAGCCTTCGGTCGGTGTTCGGTTGACCGAACCCCACCATTCAGTTGACCGAACTCCGACTTAGGCAAAACCTGCTCTCTGGAATTGGACCTGAGGCTGAGTTCGGTCAACCGACAACTTGACCGAACTTCAGACAGTTCGTCCAATGCGTGATCAGAATTTCCGGGTCATTCCGCTTCAACTTGGTCAGCTGTCGGTTCACTTTCGGTTAATTGAACCTTAATCGAGCCCTAACCGAACTTTGTCCGAGGCTAAAACAGCTCTGAATTCGGAACCGAACCAGAGTTCGGTCGACTGACACCTTGACCGAACTGAGGTGTTCTGAACAGGAACAGCTCTGTTTCAGATCGTTTCAGAAACTCTTCCATACCATTTGATTTTTCTCCATTCCTAAGCCTTTCCAAGGCTAACACCTGCACAAAATGAGCCTCCGTGCTCTCCCAACAATTCATAATCTATCATTATCATATTCATTCAAACTTATACAATTCAAATTAACCATCCATCTCAAACCTAATCTAACATGTTCTTTTTCTACAATCAAGATACAAAAGCTTGGCATTTGGGTATTCTATCATATGATAATCATCAATAAATAAAACAAACATTCATGTTATATTGTAATTTGCAAATCTACTTGCCTCAACCAAGAAGAAGATGTAATTGGGGGAAAACTTGAGGATAAGCTCTACTACCACGTAAACCACGATCTAACCCAATCAAACACAACCTAAAACACAAAGGAGAAGAAAAGAGAGGAAAAGATCGAGATCAAACCTAAATCTATTCAAAAGAGAAAATGATTGAAAGATGAGGGTGAGAGAAATCTTACCAAACTGGAACCAATAGAAAGAGGAGATCGCGAGGAAGAAGATGTGCGGTTTGGATCGAGGAGATGATCTCTCAGGAAAGGAGTTTTAGAGCTTTAGAATATGAGGAAGATGAAGAGGGCTGCTGAAGCTCTTCGTTGCAGAGAATGAGAATGAGATTAGGGTTAAGACTAGGGTTAAGGAAGAAGAGAAAGAGAAAATGACACGTTTGCCCTTAAGTGGGTCCGGTGAAGGAATAGGCCACTTGAAGGGTTTCTGATCGTCGTTGAAGGGGTTCTGATCGTCGGATCGCGACGAACCGAGAGACAAAAATGATCAGTGCGACGAGACCTTTCCAATGAACTCAAAATCACGGCGATTGGAAATTTTCGAAAAAACACTCAATTTTCCCTAAATTGCAGACTACCCCCTGCTATGATCAAGCGAACTCGGAATCGCACGAAACTTCGTAGATACTATTCTAATGCTAACAGAAACTCGTTAATGAACTAAACCCACCTAATTATCTAACAATGCATTTATTATAAAAAAATACAAAATAAACGGATCAGTGGGCCTACTATTGGGCCCAACTGACCTGGTACGGTCACGGACCTTACACTACACATAACTTAGAGCTGGCAGCGGTAGTGTTTGCATTGAAGTTGTGAAGGCATTATTTGTATGGTGAAAGATTCGAGGTGCACACAGATCACACGAGCCTACAGTACCTGTTCACACAGGGTAATTTGAATAATCGACAATAGAGATGGATGGAGTACATAAAGGATTATGATTTTCCGATCAAGTACCAGCCCGGGAAAGTGAATGTTGTAGCAGATGCTCTCAGTAGGAAGGCAGCTTTCAGTGGATGTGTAATGCCAGAATGGAGATGGATGGAGCAGTTCAGGGATATGGATGTAGAAGTATGGCCTGTTAGGGAGAAAGTTTTAGTTGCTACTATGGGAGTTTGGGAGTCAGAAATAGTTAACAGGATCAAGGAAGCTCAGAAAGATGATCCAGAGTTGCAGAGAATCATCGATCACATTGATGGCAATCCTGAGTTCAGATTGATTTATGGAGTTCTATATTGTAAGGATAGGTTGTATGTGCCAGATGTTCAAGACATCAAGTCAGAGCTGATGACAGATGCGCACCACACCAGATATTCTGTTCACCCGGGGAGCACCAAAATGTATCAAAATTTGAAGAACCACTATTGGTGGGTGAAGATGAAGAAAGAAATTACAGAATTCGTTTCCAGGTGTATGACTTGTCAGCAGATTAAGGCAGAGCACAAGAAACCTCCTGGTTTCCTTCACCCGTTGGATATTCCTCAGTGGAAGTGGGAGAACATCACAATGGATTTCGTGTCGGGTTTGCCGAACACAAGGAAGGGCAATGATGCTATTTGGGTGATTGTGGATAGATTGACGAAGTCAGCACATTTCCTGCTATTCAAGACTGGTCAGTTTATGAACAAGATAACTATGTTGTACAGGGACAATATAGTCAAGCTACATGGAGTGCCTAAGTCCATAGTATCCAATCGAAACCCTAAGTCTGTCTCTCGGTTCTGGTCTACATTTCAATCATCTATGGGTACTCAGTTGAAGTTCAATACAGCTTACCATCCTCAGACAGATGGACAGTCAGAGCGTACCATCCAAACATTGGAAGATCTTCTTAGAGCCTGTGTTTTGGATTTTAAGGAAAATTGGGATGAAAGTTTGCCTCTATGTGAGTTTGCCTAAAATAACAGTTATCATTCAAGTATTGGTATGGCACCATTCGTGGCATTGTATGGGCGGAGATGTAGAACTCCAGCATATTGGGAGGAAATAGGAGTTTGGAGTTTTCATGGCCCTTCAGAGATTGCAGATTCCAGTGAGAAGGTCAGAATTGTCCAGATGAGAATGAAGGAGTTTCGTGATCGTCAGAAGAGCTATGCAGATAAGAGGCGGAGACCCCTAGAGTTTCAGGTGGGAGATAAGGTGTTTCTGAAGGTATCTCCGATGAGAGGTATTGTCAGATTCGGGCTGAAAGGAAAGCTTGCCAAGAGGTTTGTGGGACCGTTTGAGATCAAGAGCAAGATTGGAGACGTGGCTTATCGTCTTGTGCTACTGCCAGAGCTAGCTAGTGTGCACGACGTATTTCATGTCTCAATGCTTCGGAAGTATATTCCAAATCCTACTCATGTGTTGCAGCACAAGCCACTTCAGTTACAGGCAGATACAACCTATATGTAGCGGCCAGCTCAGATCATTGACACAAAGGAGGTAGTGCCGCGTACCAAGACCATCTAGTGGGTCAAAGTACAATGGGAGCATCACACTCCGGAGGAAGCTACGTGGGAGCTCAAAGGTCAGATGCAGAAGACGTATCCCTATCTCATTCCTGATGAGGTATGTTTAGGCATTTGGGGGACCAAATGTTCTTTTTAGAGGTGAGAGATGTAAGGTTCGTGACCGTACTGGGTCAGTTGGGCCCAATAGTAGGCCCGCTGATCCGTTTATTTTATATTTATTATAATAAATGTATTGTTAGATAAATAGGTGGGTTTAGATCATGAATGAGTTTCTTTTAGCATTAAAATAGTGTCTGCGAAGTTTCGTGCGATTCCGAGTTCGCTTGATCATAGCAGGGGGGTAGTTTGCAATTTAGGGAAAATTGAGTGTTTTTCCGAAAAATTCCAATCGCCGTGATTTTGGGTTCATTGGAAAGGTCTCGTCGCGCTAATCATTTTTGTCTCTTGGTTCGTCGCGATCCGACGATCAGAAACCCTTCAAGTGGCCCATTTCTTCACCAAACCCACTTAAGGGCAAACGTGTCATTTTCACTTTCTCTTCTTCCTTAATCCTAGTCTTAACCCTAATCTGAGCCTCATTCTCTGCAACGAAGAGCTTCAGCAGCCCTCTTCATCTTCCTCATATTCTTAAGCTCCAGAACTCCTTCCCTGAGAGATCATCGCCTCGATCCAAACCGCACATCTTCTTCCTCGCGATCTCCTCTTTCTATTGGTTCTAGTTTGGTAAGAATCCTCTCATCCTCTTTTAATCATTTTCTCTTTTGGTTAGATTTAGGTTTGACCTCGATCTTTTCCTCTCTTTTATTCTCTGCGTTTTTGGTTGTGTTTGATTGGGTTAGATCGTGGTTTCCGTGGTAGTAGAGCTTCTCCTCAAGTTTCCCCTAATTACATCTTCTTCTTGGTTGAGGCAAGTAGATTTGCAAATTGCAATATAACATGAATGTTGATTTTATTGATTGATGATTATCATATGATAGAATACCCAAATGCCAAGCTTTTGTATCTTGAATTGTAGAAAAAGAACATGCTAGATTAGGTTTGAAATGGTTGGTTAATTTGAATTTTATAAGTTTGAATGAATATGATAATGATGGATTATGAATTGTTGGGAGAGCACGGAGGCTCATTTTGTGCAGGTGTTAGCCTTGGAAAGGCTTAGGAATGGAGAAAAATCAAATGGTATGGAAGAGTTTCTGAAACGATCTGAAACAGAGCTGTTCCTGTTCAGAACGCCTCAGTTCAGTCAAGGTGTCGGTCGACCGAACTCTGGTTCGATTCCGAATCCAGAGAGCTGTTTTAGCCTCTGACAGAGTTCGGTTAGCGCTCGGTTAAGGTTCGGTTAACCGACCATTGGAGTTCGGTTAACTGACAGCTGACCGAGTTGAAGCGGAATGATCAGGAAATTCTGATCACGCGTTGGACGAGCTGTCTGAAGTTCGGTCAAGTTGTCGATCGACCGAACTCGGCCTCGGTTCCAATTCCAGAGAGGAGGTTTTGCCTAAGTCGGAGTTCGGTCAACCGAACGCCGACCGAAGGCTAACCGACTTGAGCAAGTTATATGTTTATTTAGAGAGGAAACTGATGACCTAGGTTTGTGCCTCAGATGTGGAAAACCTTAACCTAATTCATGTGACCATTAATGGGGATTGAAGCAAAGCATGTGCTTGGTGTGCTTTGATAGGTGTCTAGGTATTCGTGTGTTACAATATGGGATAACCGAATGCGTATGGAACTAAATCAACAGATGCTTGACATGATTGTACATCAAGGGATTTTAGAAGCATCGTTGATCCAATTCCCCACGTACTCCGTTAGAACATGTTGAATTCATGAATGACACCACTTGCCTAGGATTGGATTGTAACATCTTCATTGACTTGTTGAATTGTATCCGTTGTTATTATTCCTTGTACACTCTTTGGGCATAATACACTTAATGAACTATGAAACATAATCTCTTGTAGATTTAGGATGTGGACCTGACTTAGAGTGTACCTTAGGATCCTGTATCAAGATTGATAAACATGACTGGCTAGCTATAAGGGATTATCAGGTGTGCTTGGACTTGTCTTGTATTGTTTGGAAGTGATAATCCCTATGATCTTGTCTCGTTTGTTAAACTAGCCAGACTTGCTTGTCTTGTTTTCCCCGTGTTAGCACCACTTTGTTGTTGTTTGCATGTCATGGCCAACTACAGTTTGGGGGTTTTATTGATGGGCCGGTTACTCGGACATCGGGGTGGGCAGTCGGCTTTGGACGGCGTCCATGGCGTTGAATAGTTGGGAGCGGGCTTGGACCGTGCTACTATTCCCAGGACCGGGAGTTTAGATTTCCTTGGAGCCGGACTTTGGTATCAGTAGTCCGGACTAGGATTGTTACTGGTACCCCGAGAGGTGGCTTGGACATCCTCGGGGTCTCCCTCTTGATTCTTGCATTTGCATGGTTCGGGATAGTGGTGATTGTTAGATGATGTTAGATTTATTATTGTTGACTCGGATGACTACTATCTCTGCGGTATGCCTAGTACTATTTCCTTGTATCCTTATGATCATGTACATGTCTCTAATCTTACACTTGATGCATGTTGTGTTGTTATTGTATTTTGTTTATCTATTGCTCAACATGTCGTTGACTCTGTTCCTTGGTGTGCAGACACCCCCACGTGACTACTATGAAGAGCAGGCAGGTGAGGAGATCCCAGAGGATCTCCAACCAGCTGAGGAGGAGCGAGAGTGGCATGCCGATGACGTAGAGTAGCGTCATCACTTCCGGCACGAGAGGGATTCACATGGGAACATTATTTTTTTTAGATTTTACTTATTCATTTATTATTCTCTCGTTGGACCTTTCATTATTGACATCATTGTTCCTTTAAATAGCCTTGGTTATTGGGATGGCCATTAATAATACATTAATTCTTTGATTGGCTCTATTTATTTTCTTGTGCAATTTTAATATTAATGAGATTATTATTCATTGGTTGATATCCAAACGTACTTTGAGTGGTATGGATTCCGCAGTTTATATATTCTTGATGTTTCAAATGCAATATCCTCACAGTGGACTTACGATCCTTGGGCCTAAAGGACAAAATTTTTAATTAGCCCTAAATTTCACTCCCCGGATCCGGTTTATTTTCTAATTGGGTTCGGGGGATGTGACAGTTGTCGAAATGACTTGAAACTTGACGAGTAGCCCTTTGGGAGTATCTTGAAACCACTCATGTGCTTTGTTTGATGAGTGATGACCTCGGTGGTTTTTGCCGCCGAGAGGCTTGATTTTGCTGTTTAAGGGTTGATGGCGGGTCAAACGTTGTCAGTTCGACCTAAAATTTGACGTAGTGCCTTTTGGAAGTATTTTAAGACTATCCATGGGCTCTAATCGAAGACCTGATGTCTTTGGTGCCGTCACCGCCGGAAGAGCTGACTTTGCTACGGTTGCTTCCTTTTTTGGCCAAACAATGTCGGAATGGCCTGAAATTTGATGTAGAGCCTTCTAGTGGTATTTTGAAGCCAACTATGAGCTCTGTTTTCTGAGCCAGGGTTTCTGGCTTCACCGCTGAGGGGAGCTCCTGTTCAGCTGCTGGAAGAGTAAAGTTAGGCCAAATAATGTTAAAATGGCCCGAAACTTCACGTATACTCCTCTTATGGCCATCTTGAAGAATCTTCCGATTTTTGTTTGATTCTGACAAGATTTGACACTTGAAGTAGCATTCCCAGTTTGTGGTAAGATGAGACTTCACGTAGCTTTTTTATGCTAAGAGTGTATGAAGAGGCAAAGTGACATTTTTTGTGTCAACTCCCATATCCATCGGGCCAGAAATATTACTAAACCCACACTTAGCCGGGTTTGACTTAGATAGAGTCGAAGCCAAGTGGTGCCGACTCGTGGAGCGAAAAGTACAAAATACAAAATACTTACAGATCAGATCATATTTGGGTACATAATTAGAACTTATCACGATGTAATTGAACAGAAGCGGAAACAGTTATAATATAAGCAGGTGCATAAACAAGATATACATAACTAGATAGAAGTATGATCAAGTCATATGGGAACACTGGAAACGGAATGCAATGCATGTACCTAAATCATATACGGAATCAAGATATAAAGTAAGCTAGTCCTGCGGTCTTGGGAACGCTCGGGGTCTTCACCATCCAACATGGTGTAGTACTGAGAATTCCTGTGTTAGTGGCCTATAAAAGAACCCTTGGCGTTAGTTAATTTGAGCACTGAATCCCTCAGTATAACACATTTGGTTTGGATCTCAATTTCGAAGAACACGAGGTCCCTTGTGGGTGCACGGTTGCTGAAGTCGCATCTACATAATTCACAAGTCCATTGGTCATGATAAAAGGTTCAAGGGGTCTAGTCTTAAAGTCTAATTATCAGGCCAAAGCAATCTAACATACTATGGTTCAATACTTGGCTCGTGGTACCATCCGGTTGCCAAGATTTATTTAAAATTCAATATCCACTCTATCCTCAAACCTCAAATCAATAATTTACAAGGACCACGGGATTCTACGCTTCAAGAGCTTTCCAACAGTATGTGAACCCTAAAAACGAACGTACGGTTAAAAAGATATGGCCGTTGGAAGTTCTTATAAAATTTCATGTATCAGGTGCGCTTGAGCGGACGACCATGCGCTCGAGTGGACCTAACCAGAGGCCTTGCGTGGTGGAGAAGACAAACACATGCTTGAGCGGGCAGTCCGGAACTCGCCCAATAGAGAGCAGGTGCACTTGAGCGGACAAACCTGCGCTCGAATGGGCAGTCCAGGATTCTGCATCCGAATTCTGAACTTCCCTATTCTCTTCCAAAACCATCCATTTCCTACTCCCAGATATTAACCAACATTTAATGCATAAAAATGAGTTTCCAAACATGCTCAAAACAACCCTAATAAACCAACATTAAATCAACAAGAAAACAAAACCGAAGGAACAAATTCATGGAATCAAATGAGGATGCATGCATAGATTTATAAATGTTACACTTGCCTTGGGTGCTTGAAACTAAAGAAATCACAAATCCAAGCTAGAAATCAAGCTCTAGTGCCCCACAAGCTCTCCAAGAGAAAACCCCCAAATGAAATGGTGAGGATGAAATCCTACAATGCTAAATGAAGAGAAATGATTTTTTTTTAATCCACATGCAACACCAATAAAGCTATACAAATTCGGATTTAAAGGGCAAATGAGTCTTGAATCAACTTACCAAACTAGTTGAGAAATGGACAATGAAAGTGTGCTTGGCTCAATGGATAAAACCCTTGTATTAGAGAGATGAAATCCACTCACATGCAAAGGACTTTTCAGTGGTTGCTTGAAATGAGGAAGGAGATGAAGTAGTAGAGGAGTAGAGAAGAGAAGGCTTAGCTGGAAATGGAGAAGAGAAGAATGGCTGGGCTGAGTAATTTCAAATCAGAATTTTCTCCTGCAGTTGCATGCAAGTCCAATTAGGAATAAAACTTTTCAAAAAGGGGCTTGGGCCGGAATATGGGCTGGAAATGGGTCAGATCATGAAAATCAATGCCCAGGTTATTCTATATGCAATGCACCCAAAACCCACAATACTCTAAAGACACACAAAAATCCAAAACACTCCAAATAGTCCCTAGTCAAAGGTCAACCCACTAAATTCTACCTAATCAAACCCAAATACATACAAAACATCCATTAAGCTACTAATCTAAATTAATTAACTCTAAATCGAAATTAAGGCGGGTCAGGGTATTACAATGTTGAAACTTTTAAAGCCAAGCATTATGTACAACAATTCATAAAGGTAGAGCCCAAGGGTGGGCTCATTTTTACAGTCGTGAAATGCAGAACCATATTTCAGTTTCTATAAGAGTGAGCCATGGTCATCACTTATGACAAAAGAGTTAAAAGGCTGAATCGGGGTTGTTTGGGGCTTTACTAATGGAGTTGAGTGAAGTAGAGATTATTTTGAAGAAAGAATAAAATATAAATGGGTTATGATGGTATTTTGTTTTTAGTTGTTTATTATGGAATTTTTTTTTGACTTTTAGTATTGACCGTGGAGTTTTCTTTGTCTTTTAATAGAGAAATGACGTTACGTTTTGACTTTATTTTTAAAATATGGTGAGAAATTTGAATTTTTTATGATACTTTTTTTTAGAAATAGGAGCTTTACCTTACTTGACTCTAGTAGTAGAGTTTCCGAACAAGCCAAGCCTTTCACAAAAACAACCTTTTCTTTGATTTCCTAGAAATTTATAAGAAAGTACTAAGGACCTTCAACTCAGCTATGGGCAGAAGGTGAGGAGGTAGTTAGCACCTGTGCAAGTAAAAATACTACTAGCATCATCATAAGCATAGCTATACGCAAGGCGACAAGCATTCTTGAAGATCATGGAGTATGTAGGATCTTACACCTCATTGAAGTACCACGTATCCCAAAACCAATTGGTGATAGGAAACGGTACAATAATAGTTTTATAGTGAGGGCTCGGGCTCGACCACAATTATGACCGCTCAGGAGCGAGGGTGGAGGTTGACTTCAACAATCCCTCCCTCAACGGCACACCCGCCGCAACTCCTGCGGCGCAACTCGCAAAACGCGTGTCTCGTGACTAGAACACCCAACCTATCAGGCTCTGATACCACTTGTAGGATCTTACACCGCATTGAAGTACCACTTTTCCCAAAACCAATTGGTCATAGGAAACGGCACAAAAATAGTTTTATGGTGAGGGTGAGGGCTTGACCACAATTATGACCGCTTAGGAGCGAGGGTGGATATTGACCTCAACAGAGTAGTTAGTGGGCTTGCATTTATTTGGAGTTCCATATGCCCCCCCCTGCAACAGTACTCTTATGTTCCAAAAGCCACACATGCACTCTTACAACCTGCCGTTGATCCATCCAGAGCCGTCAATCACAACTCAGGTGGGTAGACGGCATTCACAACTGTCGAGCACCCGCTCACACGACAATCGCCGATCCCGCCTACCGGGGTGATGGAGAAGGGCAAGTTAAAGCCATCAACTAGGTTGGTGTCATAGAAGTCCTTGTTGCCTTTGGTCCCTAGAGTGAACCCCACTAATGTTGCTAGAGGTGCAGGCCTAGCACCATTGCATGGGATGTGAACCCCGCAGTCACCAGTGACACAGGTGAATTTTCCGCTAATGTCGGTGGTACAGCGTGTCGAGCCCCACATCCGACCAACCCACCCTGCCGGGGCTTCCACTGTCTGTGATGCACCTGTGTCAAGTTGGAACCTAGTCTGGGCCAATGTGGGCTTGTTAGGATTGTTCAAGGTGCCGGCCCACACTGTGTAGGTGCACTTGTTTGCGAAGGTGAATGTGGCAGACTTCGCTCCTGAGTATCAACCATTCAAAAATAGAATTGTCATGAGAATCTATTTCAATGAATTTTTTTACATATATCTTTGTTGGGCAGCCCCACTCAATGGTCACCTTTTTTTTATTTTTAACTATCATGACATATCTATTCTACCAAAATAAAACTATAGGAAATTACCAAATAAATCCCGATAGGGCCCCATACCACTCCTGGGGTCCCAACAAAACCGTATTAATGGAATTGGTCCTCATGGTGTGTTTTTGTATTTTTTTTTTTTGTTGTGTAGCGATATGGTTGATATCGGCCATACATTGAATACATACAAAACGCAGGAGCCCCTTCCCCATTTCTATCGACCATCACTTTCGCCCTTTCCTTTTCATCTCCTCGCTGTCGACACCATCTCCCTTTCCAGTGGTCCCAGGCAGTTGGTCCCAAGCAGTTTGGCACCAATTTTTTTAAGGTGGCTGGCATGGAGGTACGTTTCTCCCTGGTTTGAAAATTTTTTTTGTGCCCTAGATTTTGAATGAAAATCTGTGTTGTTCTAGGGTTCGGTTTGATGGCCCTGTTATCCTCTTCATCTTCTCCTCATCTATCAAAACGGATCTCTTCTCATCTTCTTCCTATTTATGGAAGAGGAATGTACTGTGGTATCGACAGAAGAAGGCTATGCCATTTTGATGTGTTGCGCTGTGTTTTTTTTTTTTTGTTTTTTTCCATGTTGCAAAACTGGCTGTGATTTTCCAAACACCAATGAGCATTTGTTTCCTGTGTTCTACTCGTGGCCATTTGCTTAGCAAACCTGTGTTTTGGGTTTCCAAAAGTTTGGAATACCCTGTATGACTGCTACACACAGTGTTAACCAGATATGGAAGCATTCAATTGAGCTTAATAGACAACACATAAATTTCATTGCTGGTTGGGTAATGTAGATAAGTCGTTGTATAGATTAGGCATCACTTTGATTGATTAGTAAATATATGAGTAAAGACATTAAAATTTCACCTTATTTAATTGAAATTTCTAAATTAACATGTTATCTCCATTAAAAAATAAGGGCTTTCTAGCGAACTGGGACTTGCAAGCTTGGGCTTAACAACCTAAGTTGCACCCAAGTCGCACCCATGCATAGTATATAGAGGCAGTCCCCCCTTTCATTTTTTAAGTTTGATATGCTATTTGCAAAAGGCTTATCATAGCAAAAACTATTTCCTGTGGATGAGTTGTCGCAGCTACTATATATATTACCAACATCCACTGTTTGGAAAGACTCTTCTTGTTAGAGTTTATAACTTTCTTATCCCTACCAAAGGGGGTTGGGACCCAAGGTTGCCCACACAGTGAGGAGAGCCCATATAGGAGGACCTCACAAAAGTTTTGGAAGATAGCTAATAAAGTGGCATATGCAGGGATTCCATCCTACTGCAGCTAGGTGACACTTGTGACTGAAATTAGTGCACTGTGTTCAATACCAACATTATATATTTTTCGTTTTGGCATATAAGCATTAGTATTACTTGAGATTGTGTGGGACGTCCTCTAAATATGTGGGACCTCTTGCTCAATTGATTGGGTATCTTCAATCTTAGGATTGGGCATGGGGAAATCCCCATTGATGAAACCCAAAAGATCTTGAATTTCTATGAGACCCATTACTTGAGTTCTCCAAAGAAGGAAGTTGGATGGTGTGAGCTTAATGGAGATGAAATTTCCAACGTTTAATGTTGATGGGCAAGGGTGTTTTGGAGAAGAAAAAGAAGAAGCAATGAGATGAGTAAGGAAAAGAAAGAAAATTCAAAGGAGAAGAAAGTAAGATGTAGAGGACTGTAAGACCGACTGAAGCTTTGATACCATAAAGAGTTTTGTAATTTGAGATAAACTTGAAGATTTACTTTCTATTCTTCAGTGATCGTATCCAGAATACATATTGCTCTATTTATAATATTATTTGAAACTTATTCTCTAGAACTACTCTAACAACTAGCTACTCCAACATATAGTTCATATCATCAGTCCAAATCTTTATTTGTTATAGATCCTCTTGTGGGAACGAGTCTTCATGTGTAACTCCATTATGTGGGACCTCTTGCTCAATTGACTTGGTATCTTCATTATGCTCCCCCAAAGATGCTGAAGTAAAGTAATCCTCTTTGCTTTAGACTCAACTTAAGAGCTAGGGGTTGTTAAAGCCATCAAGGGAGAGAAGTATTACACTTTTGATTTTCTATTTTAATGTTATTGAGTCATACTACATATCTAAAACTCTTCAAAAATAGGGAATCTTGGAACACTACACATATAAGCATTAGTATTACTTAAGAAAACTACTACAATTTAGCCATTACAATGTAATTAAGGATTCCATTATACCGTTGTAGTTCATTTTCTTCCCTTGTAACTATTTGCTTTTCATACAATGCATTATTGCATACATATGAGCAAGTGGATACCATGTCATGTCATTACCAAACTAGCTTCCTTATTTGAAAGTCCTCTTATATTCAACGTGTATGTTTGTAAGCTGCTGAAATTCATATTCCTTTGCAGGAACGTGAAGAACAAGCCCCCGAATCTTCGAAGACTCTCCTATACAACCAAAGGTTTCACGTATCGGAGGGAATATGACAAGGAGAGGTATATTGTATGCCACAAATCAATACTTAATTCACAGTATCGATACACATTGTTGTTGGTTATATTCGGCTACATTCAACAATTGTTATGTTGCTAGGAGTTTGGTCGGCTTAGGTGGACACCAACTAATCCAGAGAAGAATATATGGCAGCATACCAAACAGGAAAAGGCATATGTGAGGCACACGGGCCTCCACTACCTTGCAGATATAGATCGCATGGTCATTGATCATGCGCTAATAACTGCACAAGTAGAAAGGTGGCTCCCGGAGACAAACTCCTTCCACTTTCCATCGGGTGAAGCAACAGTCACTCTAGAAGATGTTGCATACATTACGGCCTACCTGTAGATGGCCCATTGGTAGCTGGACGAACTTTCCCGGGGAAGTTAGTAGCGTTAGTGTGCAAGGAGGTCCTTAGGATTAGACCATAGAAGAGGCTTGGCTTTCATGGTATAACGGTGAAGTTTAAGTGGCTTGAAGACAACTTCAAGGCTGCTGAGCTTGAGAAAAAAGAAGAAGCACAAGAAATACAAGGACTACGAGATTCGTACAACGCGAGCCCGCCTCTTCTTTCTAGTATCAGGTCACATCGTTTCGCAAACTACGGGGGCCCGTGGACAAGCTTACCTACTCGAGTTGTTCAAAGAATTTAAACCGTACGCATTGGCACCGGCTTGTCTCGCCAATCTCTATTGGATGTTGACCAATGTCTCTCAGTGGGGTCCGAAGAAGATAGTCGCTGTGGAAGAGAGGAAAGATAAGCACGGTGAGGTTGAAGGACGCCGACTGAGGATGCCTACGGGGCCACTACAGCTATTACAAGTGAATCTTCTCATAATGAATGTTAGTTGGATTTTTAATTCAATTTAAAGTAACCCGTTCTTGTGATGTAATCTGGTGCAGCAATGGTCTTACACAAGGATGTCAATTGGAAGGTATCCTAAGCCAAAAGACGGATGGCAAGGGGACATACAGTTCCCACTCTTCAAGACATGGCGAAAGAGGTTAGCAGAAAACCCACCCCTCACCTCAGTGAAGGAGGTGAGAGGACAGTTAAACAATTTGAAAGTTGATGAGGTAATACACCAAATTAACTAGTTCCTTACTTCGGCGTTCGATCATATGCATTCTATTTTTATGAGATACTGGACTAACTGCTTCATTGCTGATGTGGATTGCAGTTCATATGGGAACCATATGAAGGGGACAACAAGAAGTTTTTTTCGAAGGTCTCTAAAGTTGATTGCAACCTCCTACATTCTTCTATTGTTCTAGTATTCTATTGGATTGTTGAGCACCACAACACATGGCGAGTTATGAAATAGTTCAGGCTAAAGCAAATAGTCCCACCGCCTTTTACAATGCCAATCGTAAGACGAGAAAGGACGTTTAGAACTACTGTCGATTACGCGGCAACGATGGATAAAGATGTGGCGTCATCATGGGCTGCAAGAGCCCATCTTGGACTGAGAGGTGAGGTGTGTGCTGCAGCAGCGTAGTCTAAGGAGTACATGGAATGGTATGGGAAGAATACATTGATGTTTATTGGTAGAGGAGAGGCAACGGAGCCGCCCGCGGCCGACGTCCCAGCGGAGGAGACCCACACTCAAGATGAGCCCACCATCCCACAGAAGCATGTATAGCAATTACAGCCCACACTTGACTGTTACATTACTGTCATTAAGTTTTTTTCTTCAAACTGTCAGTAATTCAATCTCTTCTTTGATCACAGGCTCAAGACGTGGTGGCTCGCATAGAACGGGCTCTCAAATGGGCCGCACGCAGGAAGACTCCAACGGACAAACTCTCCATGTCAATTTCCAAGAAGCTGGCTAAGTTTAAGGCAGCTTTTGGGACAAATTGGGAGAACTTCTCATTCAATGGGTGTAGTAGTTCACAGTTTGATAAAGACGCCGCAGAAAATAAAATCACAATAACTTTTAATCAGAAGAAGAGGCCTGCGCAGAAAAGCCCTGCGAAAAATACTAAGTCTACTAGAAGAACACCTCCAGTCGAAGACCCAAGCTCAACGAGCATAAATGCCGAGGGATCGGGTAGCAGGGAACATTCCTCGACAGAGCCAGCAGTACAGGAAAATGTGGGTACCTCACCCGTCAGCATGAAGTTGTTCGCCTCCCCTGTACAGGTATCCAGTGAATCTGCTTTGGTGGTTGCAGCCCCTTTGGCCACCCTTGAGTCATTGGTATGGAGGATCAAACAGCTGCCGCGCATGCGCAAGATACTAGTGAAGTTTGAAGAGTACACCCATGATATCGTTCAAAGCGATTACGTGTTGTCTGATGGTAACAAATTCTTACTCAAAGGATTTTTAGAATACTACAATGACAGGTAGGGAGGTTTAGTGGTGAGCATGTTTATTTGTTAGAGTCAACTACTTACGTGGTTTTGGACATCTTCATTGTTACAGGAAAGATGAGCTGGATGGTGTTTGCACATTGATCAAGGCAACTGATTTGAAGAAGGTCCTTGATGAGGGAACTTGGATGGACACTAACGTCATATATTATTACTTTGAGATATTGGGACTTGGGTGTGATTCACGCTTCAATGCCGACCCGAGTGTCTATGTAAGTACAATATATACATTGGTTGGGTAAATCCTTTATTATGTTTACATTGGAGCATTGAAGCTAACTTCAATTCACAGTATGCAGAGCTGGTGGCGCAATGGTGGTGACACAGCCATCGAGTCAATGTTTGGGAAGTACGGGGACAGGGTCTAGGATGCGTAGGAGGCACGTACATTGATTTTCATCATCTACCAGAGGTCACATTTCACATTATTGGTCGGACTAGTTGATGAGAAGAGATGGGAGTTTTACAATAACATGGATGGCGATCGCCAATCATTTTAACATGCGCAGAAGTTGGTAAGTTTTTCTTCCTTCAATTCAACTCTCAGTTATGTCAATCGCGTATTTACACTCGCATTCGGCCAATTACATTTAGAGCTTATGTTTTATGTAGATGGGATGGTTGGTTGAGAGCCATAGCCATTTCGGTTGGAGCGACCCATTTCTATGGTCGATACTTGAAAAGACGGACATCCCTTGCCCGAACAATACGAGTGACTGGAGTATTTGCAATGGCCTTTACCAGTCACTGTGTGCACTGCCTTACCATCGCTTTTTCGCAATCAGACATGCGCTACTTTCGAAGCAAAATAGTCGTGGAAATCTTCAAATGGAGTTGGCAATTGAACGCTAATAGACTGGGCTTGACCCACTTGGCAGCATTCCCATGAAGATTTCTACGCTCGGGAACTTGGATTTTTTTTTTCTTGTTTTGGTGCACATTTTCTGCCTGTGAACGGTCATAAACTATGAAGATGTTCTCAACTATGAAGCATTTTGCTTTTAAACTTAGATTGTGTAGAAAAAATATTGATTGTGATGTTCATATTCTTGTATAGAAATTAACCGGCAACATGTTAACTGGGGTGTATTGCACAGATCAGAAGTGACGAATGAATTGTTTATATGCATGGATTTGAGAGATTGGCATGTGGATGAATTATGTGTCCAGTTGGATCATATGTGCAGGTGAGTGTATGTCTGTTATGGTGGATGAATGTCACTGTGTGTGCAGGTGAATGATCACTGTATGCAAGTGTATGATGGTGAATTATGATAGCATATGGATGAAAGTCACTATTTCTTAATGTTGAATGTAATGTGTGTGCAGGTGTATGTTTGTGAATTATGATAGCAGGTGGATGAAATACAATGTGTGTGCAGGTGGATGTATGTGTGTTGCTAGATGAATGTGATTGTATCTCTCGATCAGTTCTTGATTGCAGGTGGATTAATTGAATTTCATGTGTACAGGTTTCAAATTGAACCTGTGTGTGCAGCTAATGGATTGAATAGGGAGTATGAATATTGGCCGATATCGGTCATAGATATTGACCAATATCGGCAAATTTACCATATGCAGGCGACTTTAACTGGGAGCTGGGAAAAAACAGGTTTAGTTACAACGGCCGATATCGGTTTATATGTAGACCGATATCGGCGAGTTGTACCTGTGCATGCCTCTTTAACTGGGAGCTGGGAAAACTCAGGTTCTGTCACAATGGCCGATATCGGTCTTATATATAGGCCGATATTGGCCATTTGTACCTGTAGAGGCCACACTAACTGGGAGCTTGGACAGCTCAGGTCCTGTAAACATTGCCGATATCAATCAATATATAGACGATATCGGCCAATTGTACCTTTGCAGGCCACTTTAACTGGCAGCTGGGAAGAAAACATGTTCAGTCACAATGGCCGATATCAGTCTATATGTAGACCGATATCGACGAGTTGTGCCTGTGCAAGCCTCTTTAACTGGGAGCTGGGAAAACTCAGGTTCAGTCACAATGGCCGATATCACCCGATATATGGACCGATATCGACCAGTTGTACCTGCCCAAGTCTCTTTAACTGGGAGCTAGGAGAACTCAGGTTCAGTTATAACGACCAATATCAATCTTACATATAGACCAATATCGGTATGTTTTACCTGTGCACACATGTTTAACTGGGTGTTAGGAAAACTCAGGTTTTATGTAAAATTGGCCAGTATTGGTCATATACATAGACAGATATCGGCCAATTTTACATGTGCTGCATACTTCAACTGGGATGTGCAACAACCTGCCATCCAACCAGTTTGCCATAAATTTCACCTGTAGAGTGGGTCTCAAACAAACAATGGGCCAGCATTTTAATTCAGAAATAAGAATTCAAGAGTGACAACATTTGTTTATGATTTCTTCACTAAATTGATTACATTTACTTCGATGCTCAAAACGATTCAACAAGCCTATACAAATTTGACATTTACATAAAGCAACCACACCAAAAAGGCTCCCATATCCTTTATAAAATACAATACTTAATCCCAACATACACAATTACAGCCCACATTTGAATACATTCAGCATATAGTACCTCAGAATATTCGATTGATGGAAGTGTGTACATCATCAAAGGACTCGCCACGCGGCTGCAGCACCTATTGATATAGGCCCCGGGAATGTCGTGGTATGCGTACTATGATGACAAAAAATCTCCCATGAAGGCAGCATACCAAGGACAACTATCTATATACATCATTAAGGGTAAAAAAAAATGCAACCAAAATACATGCCAAGGTATATACACTGCACGCGAGTCTACTACATCAACTGAGCAGGGGAGGATTACGACAACTTCCACAATTGTGCCCTCACCCATTGCAATTTGAGCACGTTATTGCCCTTCGAGTGCAGCCAATATCTTCAGTCTGAATCCTGTTCTTTCTTGGGCGTCCGGGCTGTTTATTGGCCCTTGGTGGAATAACCCTCAATTCAGCTGTGTGCTCCTATTGCTTGCTGTCGCAGGTAGCATGAAGGACTTCACTGTACGTCGTACAGTATGTGCTCAAAAAATACCAATGCTCGCAGAATTTGTATGGATCGTAATTTCTTATCTTCATTGCAGCCAATGCATGGCAACACAGGATACCCAATATCTCCCATTTCCGACATGTGCAGGATTTCCGTTCGAGATCAACAACGTCAACATACTCTGCAGATTGAACCTAAAATTCTACGATGCCAGCCACACAAGTGTGCAATCAGCAAGCTTCATCCATTTCTTGACTAAGTACTTTCTCCGCATACGGGGTAAGACGAGTTGTTATGCTTTTGGACTGGAGATGCCGCTTTTGATAGAATTTCATTAACTTTGCTAGTATCTCCTCGACCTGTTTTGTAATGGGCAGGACTCTTGTGTCTTTTAGGAGACTATTAGTGCATTCAGCTACATTGCTAGTTAGCATGTCGTACCGACGGCCTTCTATGTATGCATTTGCCCCACCATTGCCACCCAATTGCATCAATGCAATTGAAGGCCTCCTGGCTAACTGCACGGATATCTGTCATATAAGCCTCGTACTCGTGTGGCCTATATGACTTTGCCGCACACCAAAATTTCATCACAATTGCCCCGTCACTGAAAGCAGCTTTGATGTTCTCAGCAATGTGACAACAGCAGTAACAGTGCATTGTGGCATGTATGGTGTTCTTTAGCGCTGGAATGAGACCCTTCTAACGGTCTGAAACAACAGTAAGGTTTGACGGCTCTCCTAGAGATATAAACAAGTTCACAAGGAACCATTCCCAGCTATCATGACGCTCAGCTTCAGCAAAGGCAAAGGCGATGGGAAGTAGCTTATGGTTGGCACCATGTGTTACAGCTACAAGCAACACACCTGGATACTTGCCTCGGAGATGTGAACCGTGTAAAGCAATCACTGGTCTCAACGAAGACGTGTAAGATCTTATGCACGGTCCGAACACCTAAGAAAATATTCTCAAACAGTCATCCGAAGTGGTGTCTATGTTTGTCATAGTGCCAGAGTTATTCAACTCAAGTTCCTCGTAGTAAAGAGGTAGCAGCTGGAAGGAATCTTCATACGATCCATGCACCATACGAAGTGGCATCTCCTTTGTTATATAAGCCTTTCTGTAGCTAATTGTTAAACCAAACTCTATCTGGCAGTCATTCATGATCTCCTTCGGTTTCAAATTCATATTCTACTTACTTGTTCCATGATGAACTCTGTAATAAGCACCGACTTTGCCTGTGATGTGCTATGCCCATCAGTGGCTTTGAGCATTGATGGTTAGGATTGTACGTGCTAACTTTAAATTGTGGTCCTGATTCGACAATTGAAGTGTGGATATGCTATGGACAATCCTGATCTTTGCAGCGTGCAGTCACTTTGGTCATGTTGGTCTTCAAGGGTTTAAGAGTGAAGTTGCCGTATATTGCAAACTTAGCCAACGTATTCCGAAACGTCTGTCGATCAGGAAAAACACGGCCAATCCACATATCTCGTGCGGAGTTGTTGCCAACATTCGTTTGCACGTCATCAGGCTCCATTTTGTCTTCAAAATCAACAGCTAGAATTTCATTAGAATGCAGATCGGTATTGGTTGGATTGGCTTCATGACCATCACTTTCGGCCTTGAAGACTGGTATTGAATGAAGCTGTCCGTTAGAGAGAGGTCGATTAAGATCGATATCATCACCACGCATCATCCTAAAGTCAAAATCACTATCTAACGTGTCATTGGATACAACATCATCGTCCCACACAGATGGAAAATGCATGTATGTGTCATCACCGAGATTAGTGGTGGGGTGTTCTCGAGGACTAGTTGATAACTTCACTTGTTCTCTCTTGAAACTGGCTGGCGAGCTTCTTGGCATTTTTGGACTCTTCAATCCTACTGCGGTCCTTCGTAACCTACAATGAATCAGTGCATAAATAAACAAGTGCTAACGTAAATAATAAATTTCACAATGTGAAATTTAGTGATATAATTAGTAGACATACCTCTTGTCCTCCCCCCCCCCCCCCCTTACTTTCATCGTTGTTCAGGCTGTTACAGACGTACACGTATATCCCATTCGTTTCATTTCCCGATGCTTTGAATATAAGACGAACATCATTATCATCATCAATGCTAGCCATTGAGAATGCCCATCCGTTGTGATGAAGGTATTGCATGCTTAAATTCTGATGGTTGTATCCCAATCAGATGATTCAATTGCTTCGTTAGCCAGGCATTTATAAGAGATGTCTATTGGTAAATAATTTGTTTTTTGTTTTCCTCCACTGTACACTGGACGACTAATGTCGAATTGAAAGTCACCATCATAGTGGAATATGAACAACACCTCTCTATCTGACTTGCTATTATTAAATCACAAGAAATTTATGAAGATATCAGTAAAATGTAGGCAGATTTAGAATGACAATTACAACAGATCACTATTAGACAACATTTGTTTGTCCCTAGCTACTATTGTTCATCAATCAAACAGTATTCAGACAGCATTCCGCCTATTCTCCTATTGTTCATCAATCAGCAAGACAACCAACTCCAATTGGATGAGATACTGACTTTAAAGTCTCCACGTTTGCAAGATCAATATAAAAAACTATACAAACATACAAATCCACTTTCACAGTCTCTAATTAAATAGAATAAGCAATTGATGGTTTTCTGATGCACATTAAAAAATCATGTGGAGAAGGATAACACAAACAAAACGGAATGCACGACCCACCACATCTCCAACCGCTGGATTCAACAGAACCTTAAAAACCATTACACAAGATTATTCAAATTGACGTTCTCTCAAACAGTTCTAAGGTATTAATGATGAAAGTAGATTTTCCACAGTTCTAGGGTTAACAAGAATGAATTAATGGAGATTGGTTACTCTAATGATGAAAGTGGGTTTTCCACAAACCCTTGAAACACAAAATTCTTTTGTAAGCATTAAAGAAAACGTGGTTTAGAGACCAGGTACACTAATGATGAAAGAGGATTTTACAGAGTTCTAGGGTTAACAAGAATGCATTAATGGAGAGAAATCATGATAACGATATGACATTAGAGAAGATAGTGCATTAAAATGTGTGTTTAATTTACAAACCTACCTCTTAATGAAGTCCAACAACCAATTCACAGAAGAATTTTACATGGTTTCTGAAAGGGGGAAATCGCCAGACCCAAGTCTAGGAAAGGAAAAATGAGGGATGTGAAAAAACACTATCGGGACGAGAGATAAAGAGCTGTCGTGTAATGGTCGATATCGGCATATATATTGTCAATATCGACCATAGCACAAAAAAAAAAAATTTTTTTTTTTTTTAAATTGGCCCCCTAAGGTCCCCTACCGTATTCAACTTGAAAAGGGGTCCTGGCAGGACGTATAGGACTCTACAGGGATTTTACCGATAAAATCCTCAAAAAACTATCATGATATATTTTCTAAGAAATATCAATCTTTAGATTATGTTGGAATTTTCACAGTACTGCAAAAATGAAAACATCATGACAAAATCGAAATAAAGCGGTAAAGATTATTTAAAAATTAATTTTAAAACAATACATTTTATTTCTATATATATATGTGTGTATATGCAAAAATGAAAACATCATGACAAAATCGAAATAAAGCAGTAAAGATTATTTAAAAATCAATTTCACAACAATACATTTTATTTATATATATATAGAGAGAATATTCATGTACATCCATCCTTCACCATAGGGTGAGGGACACTTCTATAATTGGAAATTTTCATGTACAAAAAAGGAAAAGTCATATATGGTTATATGCATAAAAGGAATATTCATGTGCAAAAAGGGAAAGTTCCCTCACCCTATGGTGAGGGATGGATGCACATGAATGTCCCTTTATACATATATATAAATATATCTTTTACATTTGTGACATTTTGCAATTTATATTGTGAAAAAATCCTTGATATGAAAACATCCCAACATTATATATTTAGATTTTTGATTTTTTCATAATTCCAGTGGAGATATTTCTTTTCTTTTCTTTTCTTTTTCTTTCCTCTCTGTACCGGTTCAGGTGAAACACATAGATTTGCATTTTGCATGAAAACCTTTTTAAAACTATTATGTACATTGAGCATGTAACTTAATAACTTGTTTCAGAGCTAAATGAAATAGGGAGGGTTTTCTCCTACGCTCCTACGCTATGTAGTCCATTCAGATCCTTGCCGTTGTCGTAGCAAGACCTGTGAAATTTAAGAGTGACCCGAGCTTTGGGGACGTTCTAGTTGAGTGCTCTCATGGAGCCCATAGCTTAGGAGAAATTTCCAATGAAATACCCTCTTGAAATTTGGAAACTCAGTCTCATTTGGATCCATGGAACTTGCTTACAGTATCTTAATACTAATGGTTAGATACTACAAAAAGAGAAAGAAATGTAAACTCACATGCAACTGAGTAACTCAAGTTATCCATATGCAAAAAATATAGTTCACGGTTGACTTGACAGTAGATATACAATCAAGTTACATGCACATATCCAAACTGGGCCTCTTCTAAGGCAAACAACCATCCGACAAAAACGAACACATTTACAGGAGTCCAAATAGCAACAATATGCTTACCTTATAAATCTGATTACATGCAACCAGAATCATGGTATATCCAAAACTCCAAACAGGCCTTGATACCAGGATATCATGACAATGTTCTTTCAATTCAAATCCCAAAGAAAATTTTTTAATATAAAATTATGTATACTGAATGATATATTATTCCAATTACATCCAAGCAGCCCTCTTTGTTAGCCTTGGCCGGTAAATGGGAACCTTTGTCTCTCCTTTGTCCACATGTTGGTGTTTGGCAATAAACACAAAAGGGTTCCTTTGTTTCTATCGTCTACCATATAAACAATGAATGGAAAAAGAAGAAAGATAGAGCTCACCTGAGACAACTAGCGCAAAAACAAAGGAGAGGATGACCCACTTTTCCATGGCTAAGAGAAATGTATTAGGATTCTCATTGTTAGATGTAGAGCTTAGCCGATGGGGATAGGAGGGGGAATTTATAGAGAGAAATTGCAGTTTTTTTAGAAGTTTTCTATGTTTGGGTTTAATAAGATAAACCATATGCCTCCTAGTTTGGGTTAACCATATCCCTACTGATTTAGTTTACTTTATTGCCTGCCAATTTGGGTTCACCTTATCCCTTGGAACCAATGAAAGTGAGGATTACAAGAGATTTCCACATTGGTGTCTGATTAAATCCTAAAATAATTTTTTTTAGGAATCCTCCCATCTGCATAAAGAGTTGATAACCTTTTTTTTTCCGCCGACTGGGTTTCATGAATCCCAAAGAGCCTCGGTTCCGTAATGTGATATGTTTTTCCAACATCTGAGAGCAATTATTGAACAAAACGAAGCTCAAAAGGGGAATCTATAAATCGAATAAGTCCATTGGGTGAACTGGAGACAAGCACCTCAAAGAGACGAGAGAATTATGTATGAGATTGTTTGAGCATGCATGTGGAAGACTATAAACAGCCTACTCATGTATTTGCAAGTACAAGAACAACAAAAGGACACACCAACAAAGCCATCTATGAGTTCAAAATAGAGCTCACAAAGTCGACATGAAATAGGTAGTGTAAGACTTCAATGATGAACGACAGGAAATAGGTAGGGTAAGAATTCAATGATGAATGAATAGAGTAAGATAACAACATACATCTGCAATATTGTAACACCCTATCCCAAGTTAATCATGATTAACTCTAATTGATTGAAATCAATGCTAATTAACCATGTTTAATTGGATTAATTATGGTTAAAAGATCAAATTGAATTGAATTAGTCTCAAATGGTTGATTTGAGCTTAATGAGATGATAATGAATGACATTGAATGCTTTGAATTGATTTTGGCTTAAACCAAGTGATATAAGGGCTTTTTCGTAAATACGAATTTTCGTATATTTCGTCGAATACGGTCACTCCTGATACCAACGTGTGTATCTCGAGGCGTACGTTAACTTTCGTAATAGGTGTGAATCCACTCAACGTACATTGAATCAAATGACCTTTTATTTGACTCAAAATGTAAATAGTGAAAGGAAGAGGGTTTGTGTGCAAAATGGGCTTGTATATGTTGAGATGAACTCCTTTGAGTTCATTCACTCATTTCCAGAACAAGATAACCCTAGACTTCTTTTCTCTTCTTCTTTCTTCATTTTCTCTCTACAAGTGTCAAGCTTGAGAGTTTTGTATGTGGTTTTGAAGAAGACATCATCTTTTTCATCAAGGTCTTCCATTTTTGTGGAGTTTAAGCCTGAGAGAAAGCTCAAGAATTCTCTTCCAAAGGTTACAAGTAAGTGTTTTACTTGTTTACAGAACTTTCAAGTTCTATTTAGTGGGTTTTGAGTGTTTCTAGTGCAAAGAACTCATGGAAGTTCTATATTGTGGATTGGTTTTGATTTTAGGTTCAAATAGGGTTTTAAATTATAGATTTCATCTCAAGATCAAGCAAAGCAAGGGATTTTTTTTGCTAATTAATCTCCAAACAAGGCAAGTATACTCATCTATGATGGATCAACATGATGTTAGACTTGTTTGAGCTCAAGGAGCTCAAATTCAGAAGTTTCAGTTCAGAAATTTTCTAAGCTTCTAGGCACAATTTGGTCAGCCGATAGGCTGATCGACAGCTGACCGACCCTTTTGGGATGTGTCTCCCAGGAAAATCCAGCTTCTGGAAAGCTAACAGTGAGCTGACTAACAGTGTTCGGCTAACCGAACTCATGAGTTCAGCTAGCTAAGTGGTGACCGAAAGATGACTGAGTTTCTCTGTCAGAATTTTTCATCAGAAGTTTAGCTTCTGGAAAGCTGACGAAAGTATGTTTGGTTAACCGAATTTGAGGATTCAGTCAGCCGAACACCTGACCGAACCAGTAATCGAATTGAGAGAAAATTTGTCAGAAATTGTGAAATTCTTGAAGGCTAACCGAATGTGGTTCGGTTAGCCGAGTTCCAAATTTCAGTTAACTGACAGGTAACTAACAAGGTGACCGAACTTAAGGAAATTTCATATGGAGGTCTGATTTTTCTGAATAGAAGCCTATTGATTAAGGCTAGTGTTAATGATATTTTCCTTAAACCTTCATGGGTGTTAGCTAAGGTTATGCTAATGTAAATTTCACTTAAAGTGATGTCATCGAGAATAACATACGCATTAGATAACGAACGTTTCACCTGAATGTTGGTTTAAGGAATTGAATAGAGTTTATTGATTTGATTTGATTTCCGTGTATGGCACTACATAGTAGATTCTTAAGCTCATTATGGAGTTGAAATGACTTAATGAAATGAATGAAATGTATTAATAAACAATCCTACTGCAATAGATGGAATGGAGTGTTTCGCAGCTCCGTGGTGATGCCAGTGATCTTTAATCAAGACACTGGTAAATCCCACACATTTGATAAGCCACTTAATAAAGTGTAACCATTGAAATAACTGAGTGAATCATTCCTTAAAGCCTGGGTCATGAATGGTACACCCTTCCGCCTTATGCCAATGAGGACACTGATACTGAATGCTTCCTTTTGAGGAAGAACTGAATGAATGCAAACTAAAGTAGTTGCAAATTTTTGTAAGTGTTATTGCTATTGGTTCCAATGTATAGGATACTGTTATTTGATTGACTTGTCTAGAATTATCAATTATATAATTGATGAGTATCTTCTTAGCATATGCTATCATAGATTTGTGTATACATTGTTAAACCGTCGTGTTCACAGTGTTATTGATGACAGTACATATCAAGTTGCTCGTGCCGGTAATCCAGAGGCCGTGCTGCCAGCGGAGGAGGCCAATCAGGTTCCTCCAAGAGGACTGATTAAATGGACATAGATCGGAGGCGAGTGAATGAGGATAATTGTAGAAACATTTTGAGAATTACTTTGTATATTCATTTTGAAGTAAAAAGTAGTCACCTGCATTGTATTTGAATATGTAGTGGTGGACTTAGATAGTAAAATGAAATGTGTAAATTAAACTTCACCTTTATGTAGAGGACTTGTACTGTTCAGATTAATTTGTCAATGTATATGTATTTCCACAAAAATGTACATGTGACAGGTATGTATGTGTGACATCCCTTGTGAATTTCGTATTAACTTCAGTTAATTCGGAGTTTACGGGAGTAAGTATGGTGATCGCGACTCGGCGTTTGTCTGTGGTAATCATAATCTAGGGCCCGGGTCATTACATACTTATTATATGGTATCAGAGCTAAGTTAAAAAGTACAGTTAAAGACTCAGCAAATTGTAGGAACGTTGTGAGGAACGTGTGCTACGTACAAATCCACTCTTGGATTTGTGATTTAATGCTTTCACTATATGTGATATATATGTGATGGAAGTGTAGAGATATATATCTTACCTTCTGTATGGTTTACAACATGGCCACATCTGGATCGAACCCAGAGCATGATCACTTTGTAGAGATTGTCACACCCTCTCCTCCTATATCTGATGTTGATGCGAGAATGACTGCTATTCTCGAGCAATTAGTAAGGAGAAATGAGACACAAATGGCTATGCAAGCAAAGCATAGGGAACAGATGGCCAAGAGCCATGAAGCACAAATGGGGATGCAAGCCCAGATTACTTCCCCATTGTAAGCACAGAGCCAAATGCAGGCTCAAATGCAAACAGCATCGGCACCACCAGTTCCATCGCCTCTTAATGTTGGAACGCAGGTGGTGGTGCAATCGAAAGAAAAGGATCCTAATATCCTGTACAAACAGTTCAGGAGACGATGAGCCACAGAATTTTATGGCACGGTGGCCCTTCCATATTCTGGGACATACTCTGTCAAGATTATCTACAAAATGAAAAAACCCCAAATGGAGAAATTATCAGAAAAGAAAAACCCAGATTAGCACTGGGTTTGTTGGGACAAAAGCAAATGAAGGAGATGCAAACCTTCTTGAAATTCCTGGCTTTCTTCTGAGCAGTTACCACTGTTGAGAATAGATTCTTGTCAATGGTTCCTGGGTTTTTATGGGTTTTTGTTATGGAGATGCTTGAGCTCTGTAGCAGTGAGCAACCGCTCCATGAAAGGGCCTTTATAGACATCTCTTCCTCCCTATCTTCTCCCTCTCTCTCTCTCTCTCTCTCTCTCTCTCTCTCTCTATGTGTGTGTGTGCCTTACTGGTCTAGTTTGAGCACAAGAAGTTAGATTTGAATGGAGTTTTTGTTTGGTGGAAAAATGACCCTTTTGTTATAAATGGGTGGCCTACTCGGATGGAAGATCTACACCATTGCCTGAAGTTCCTATTTCGATATTGGAATGGAAGATCCTAAGAGCATCTCCAACTAAGGCTTTATTTATCCAACTCAACTCCCAATGGCTGTAATTGGCATATGGCTTTGCCTCCAAGAGAATGGTCAAATTCCAAGTGGCACTTGAAGGTTGTGTTGGTATGCCAAATATGGCATACCATCAAGTGAGATGCCTTTTCTTTCTTTTAAATAAAATAACAATTAGTCTATGGAGCCTGACTTGCCCAAATTCCAGCCCGATCCAAGCTGGATGTCTGGATGTCTAGCTGGACGATGAGCTGGACCTTAAGCCAGCCAGAATTTCTTAAGCCCGCCCTATGTTTTGAATCTGTTTCATTCTTGTCTTGAGAAAAAAAAGTTCTTCCCTAGACTTCTATTCTCATCTCTCTCTCTCTCTCTCTCTCTCTCTCTCTCTCTCTCTCTCTCTCTCTCTCTCTCTCTCTCTCTCCATCACAAGAAATCCCTCCCCACGGCGCCGCCTCCACGTAGCAGCACCTCTCTCTCCCTCTTACCATCGCAGCGCCTCCCTCCCTCCCTCATCGCAGCGGATGAGCTCACGCGCTGTGCATTTTAGTCTAGCTGATTCTAGTTAGTTGTGAGCGGGAAAACGAAAGGGGGAAAGAGGAGGATAAAGGATGGCAGAGGAAGAGGAGCAGCGCGCGGGTCCTTCGTTGCCCAGGTATATGGGCCCCACTTACCTTCTTCTCCTTCCATTTCTTCCAATTTTTTTTTTTTTTTTTGAGGCGCAGTTATGAAATGAGGGGGTTTGGGGCATGATTCTGGCTAAGGGCAACCATTGAGTTGGTGAGGAGTGGAAGAGTGAGCTTACCTAGCTAGGGAATGGAAATCCCAGCCCTTGATTTCATTATGGGTGGTTGCACAGTGGAGGAACCCTTAACAAAGTCATTTTGAAACAATTGGGGGGAAAATGGGGGATTGATGTGAATGGTGGAAATTAGTGGAATCGATGGATGTGGTCGGATTGGTTGGGCGATCTAATTAATTTAAATGCGAGCTTTGTGATTTGTGGAGGTGATTTTGGGTTTTTTGGTAAGAACCCAGCCACTGTGAGGGGTGATTTTGGGGTTTTTTTTTTTTTTACTGCTCTAGTGTATGTGTGTGTATGCTTTTTCATTATTTTATTCAACTTTCTTCAAAAATCAAGCTTGGATTCTGAGCCACCCAAAAGCCTGCACTACACAGTTGAACATCTTCTCTACACATACAGTCCATTACCGAGAAAAATTGGAAATTGCTTGGCAAGCATGGCATTTGGGCCATGGCTATTAACTTTCTTTGGCTAATGGTTCATCTATCCACAGTCAATTTGGCTAACAATTATTTATAGAATTTGTGTGCACTAGTTGAGATTAGTTTGTCATTGATATGGAGGATGGATTTGCTAGTAGTTGCAGCTTGTTTTATGTGCTATTGTGCCTATTTCAGTGCTGCTCTGCTTTTATTGCTAGCTATTGTGCCTACTTCAGTGCTGCTTTGCTATGCATGTGCAGGGTACGACGGTGGTCGATCATGGAGACATTATAACACATCCTGTGGGATTAGACGAGATCATCACACAAGAGATCGTGAATTTAACTGTAAGAATGCCCCCAATTTACTATATATTGTGCTTAACTTTATTGCATATGGCCTCATATACTTTTGTTACATGAGCAGGTTTTGGCGGTTGATCTTGAATTGGCAGAAATTATGCAAGTATTCGGTTATTGGGGAACAATCAATATACTTCTAATGTCAAATCAGGATCAGCTAGGATAGAAATAAAGCATTGGGTCGAACTCTTCTTTGGCGTCAAAGTAATAGCTATAAATAGTCATCAACTCTCTGTTGAAATTGATTTTCCCCTGCTCCATAGATACACCATCAAGAAAGGGTGTCGACACTTTTTCCCATAAGATTGCTGGAAAATTTGTCTTAGGGGGTCGACACTATATGATATGGGGTCGACATGGAAGTTTGAAATTTATGTTATTTTTATGTATTGAAGTCTCGCTCGACCCAACCACTGATTGGGTCCAGCAAGTGATCATTCTGCCTAGGGGTTGAAAATACGTAAGCTTCATGGAGTCGACCCCATCAAGAAAGGGTGTTGACACATTTTCCCATAAGATAAGATTACTGGAAAATTTTCTTAAGGGTTGACACTATATGATATGGGGTCGACATGGAAGTTTGATATTTATTTTATTTTTATGTGTTGAAGTCTCGCGCGACCCAACCACGGGTTAGGTTGAGCGAGTGATCATTCTGCCTAGGGGTTGAAAATGCGTAAGCCTCATAGAGTCGACACCATAAAGAAAGGGTGTCGACACTTTTTCATTTTGCCTGGGGGTTGAAAATGCTCGAGCTGAAAACATCGCATTGTAATTAACTGAAAAATAACATGTTTTAAGTTCATAATACGGACTTGGAAAGCCCCAAATTTCAGCCAAAAAAATCCCTTGGGAAGTGGGCTAAAAAGTTCCCTAAACAGGGTTACTCATTAAGGTTTCTGCAGGTTTGTGTTAATCGAGTTGAAAAAGTGCCTGAATTGAAAACATCGCAAACGTGATTGTAATTAATTGAAAAATAGCAGATTCTAATTTCATGATATGGACTTGTAAAGCCCAAAATTTCATCAAAAATATCCCTCGGGAAGTGGGCTAAAACGTTTACATAAACAGGGGTACTCAGCAAGGTTTCTGCAGGTTTGTGTTAACCAAGTTAAAAAAGTGCCCGAATTGGAAACATCACAAACGTGATTGTAATTAACTGAAAAATAGCATATTTTAAGTTCATAATATGAACTTGGAAAGCCCCAAATTTTAGCCAAAAAATCCATCGGGAAGTGGGCTAAAAAACGCCCTAAACAAGGGTACTCAGCAAGGTAGAACACAATGGTAGAAATCATTCGAGCGAGAATGTTGGAAATTCCATTTACATTGTTGGTCTTTTCATATCTAAAATCATTCTAGGTTTATCAATCACTTTCTCCTCGTTTCAAACCGTGCACTTTTGCAACACAATAGCTGGAAATCTACTGCATCCTTGTTGAGTACCCCTGTTTAGGGCACTGGTTAACCCACTTCCCGGGGGATTTTTTGTTTGAAATTTGGATCTTCACAAGTCCTTATTATGAACTTAAAATATACTAATTTTCAGCACGATACAATCATGTTTGCCTGCGTTTCAAACCACACAATTTTGCAACATAGTAGCTAGAAATATGCTGCATCCTTGCTGAGTACCCCTATTTAGGGCACTGGTTAACCCACTTCCCGAGGGATTTTTTGTCTGAAATTTGGAGCTTCGCAAGTCCTTATTACGAGCTTAAAATCTACTAATTTTCAACACGATACAATCACGTTTGCCTGCATTTCAAACCGCGCACTTTTGCAACACAACTTTAGGAACAAGCACACCCATTGTAGCAACTGTTTTCAAGCCATCATTGAGCCTCATATAAAATGCTTTAATTTGATTCAGATAATTATAGACGATGACAGGTTTTTTAAATATCACCTCTATCAAGTATCTGCATTATTTAACAGAATTAAAACAATCCAATAGAAGGAACATTTAAAGTTCACAATGCAAGGTCAACAAGGCCATCATCTTGACCAATCACATGCAGTGTTCTCATGCGCCCTATTCAGATACAAGATAGCCCTGTTCAGAATTAAATTTTTCCTCAAAAAAACGCAACAACATACCCCTGTGCAGATACAAGATAAACTTATTTTGCAATGTTTCCCAAAATTACCAAAGAAACCAAAATTCACATAAAGCTCAGCATCCAAGATTCACAATTGAAGAAAAATCCATTCATTTACCCAACAAGATATCTTCTCTACCTAACACAAAACAAAGGAGGAGGAAGAAAAGAAGAAGAAAAGATAGGTTGTTTGAGAGGATCTCTCAAACGACCTCTTGTCTAATCTATAATAACATGTAAGAATTTGAAACAGCCATTCATGATAGTTAAAGATACAACTGAATGTCGTGCTAGAGATCGCAGCCATTCATAGTTCAAACAACCACTCCATATGGGTAGCCAAGATGCCTACAAACACCTTGTTGTAGCCGTGATCTAACATAAGGGTACACACTACACACTAATGTCAGCGTCTTGAAAATCTCAGCGGCATTTGCTGCGGTGGTGGCCCGTGCAAGACCATTTCTATTTCCATTTAGTTGGGATGCTTCTCCTATTCAATGTTGCCCTTCTGGAGTCCACACTTTTTGGGCTTGGCATCTTCCCATCACCATCTCCCTTCCCTCTCATGTTGCCCAGGTAAAACAGGCCTCGTGAAAGTCTTTACCTGATCGATGCAGGGGAGGGAGCCGCTGTGATGGGGAGGCTGCAATGGGGACGGAGGCGTTGCGATGGGGGACAGTCCTTGCGAGCGAGAGAGAGATACTGCGAGGGGGAAGCGTCGCGATGGGGAGGCGCGGCGATGGGTTCAGTATCAGAGCGAGGAGTATTCTTTGTTTCTGAAGCTCTTCGAAACGTTTCTAAGGAAGCTCCTGTGCCTTCGTTTTTTCTTTTCCAAGACTCCAGCTCAAATCGGGCTGGAATTCGTGCATATAAGTCGGGCTAGGTAGACTTATTGATAAAATAATGGCGATGAGGGTAAATGCATTTGAGATGCTAAATTTGAACTGAGAAAATAATAAAATTATAATTTTACATCTCTCTTGGAGTTGTCCAAGTGAGATGGCAAATTTATATATGCCTTTTTTTGCCACATAAACCTTTATTTTGAAAAAGACATTTCCAAATTTGAAATGTCTCTTGGAGATGCTCCAACCATCTAATTGCATGATCAGTTGTAACCTTTTATTGTGATTGCTTATGAGGGTTGATCTTGTGGGATGGGCAAGCTCCAGCTGGGACTTCACCTAGCTTAAGCCCTACCCAAATCTCTTGTAGGTTAGCCCGAGCTTGGGCCCAATGCCGGATTGATTTCGAATTTCAAGTCCAAGCCTAAACCCAAGCAATTTAAATCTGAACTAGCACGATAACCTGTGCTAAGCACTGGCATGATCCAAAGTGGCTAGGTCCCAACTCCTATTTAACTACTTTTGACATTGTTTTAACAAATAATTACATGTAAATATGGTTTCGAGTGGCAGTTGGTTTGCGATTAAAAAATATATTTATGTTTTTAGGTTTTTTTTACCAAGGCGGCTTAATTTTTTTAAGAAAAAGTCAAAATTAAAAATAATCTAGTCAAAATTGAATTCTTTCATATATAATAATTGGGCATTTTCATTAAAACTTCAAGTACACTCAAAATATGATCTCCGTCAAATGCCTTGAGCCAATTATCCGGATTTTTGGTCTTGGCCATTTTGTTAGCCATCCCGGTCGACCCCACGAAGAAGGACAACCAGATCATTGAGTCCTATCCTACCAACATGACATGTTTTCTAGGAAAAACAAATATCCATTTGTATCAAATTGTTATTTTGTTCCGTTTAGACCTTGATTTATGTATGTGTTTCATTAAATCAGCTATGGTGTGAATTACAGCAAGGATTTTTTATTTTTTTTATTTTTTAAATGATGGAGGGTGTCCAAGCCCGGCCCTTTAGGCCAGAATAATTCCTATGGGCCTTAGGGTGATCCTAGTAAATCTCCGGTGAATTACAGCAAGGATGCATATGGTTGGTAGATGAGTGCCCAAAATTACAACTTAGAGCCACTGTTAGGAGCGCTCATGGACTGGCCAGGCTGAGCGTAACCCAAACCAAGCACACATTTGGTTGGATTTGAACATTTATATGCATGGGCTGTAATCAGGCTTGGATGTAAAATTTGGCCATAACATTGAAGTTAACATGCACTCCTTAAAAAAACTAGTAAAATGTGCCTGGCACAAGCAATATAATTCATAATATTATTATTTATGAATATTAAAAACTTATAAAAGTTAAAATAATGATATATCTTGGTATGAATCATATTGAGATGTTCAAAATTGCAGTAAGAATTAGTCGGTGATAATTTATATATACAGAAATTATTTTGTGTAGACATTGTTTGTGCACACCTCATAGTAGGGCCCACCGAATGAGCCATCCAAATGGACGACACAGACAGGACCCCTTTGAATTACACTAATCCCTTTTTTTTTTACACCCATCTGGATGGACTGTACCATTGGATTGATGATTCGATTTTTAAAGGGGTCAAGCTTGTTGGTTGTTGATGGAGGGATTGGGATGATAAAACGGAGCTAGAGGTGGCAAAACACGGCCTGGTCCAAGAAACAAACCTGCATTTGACTTGCTTAACTCGACCCGCAAAAAATACGGGCCAGTCACCAAGTTTATTTGACCCACATAACAATGGGTTGGCCTAGGGTTAGCCCGTTTAATGTTTCTAACCTGCAGGACCAGTATTTGGCCCATACGAAAGTAATTTATTTTGGAAAATAAAATAGGGCATAAGTTTTTTGTAGATCTCAAAATAGGACAAGATTAAAACAACATTTCAAAATGGGCCTTAAGTTTTTCAAATGAATTTCAATTTAGGACATCCAACGAAATTGGATGAATTCTGGCCGATTTATCCCCTTTATTTTTCAAAGTCCCAAAACTGCCCTTTAGGGCATTTCAAGTTGAAAAAAAAAAAAAAAAAGGACAGAGAGGGCGGTCTTTTTCTCTTGGTCCTTTTCAACGCCTCCTTCCATCTTCCCCTTTCCTCTTCCTCCTTCCTTCCTTTAGAAGCTTCTCTCCAATGTCACCGGGGAGCACCAGCTACCCGGATCCTTTGGCATAATGTAAAGGATGATCTTGCTCTTCAAAAGCCGGTACATGAGGGTTTCCTCAATCCATAATGAGCTCTTCATTATGAGGTTTCTTGCATGTGGTGCCTCGAGCTTTGATCAAGATCACATACTCGTGGCATTTGGGCTATGGTAAGAGGAGGTTTCTGAGATATTTGGGTCCAGTGGTGTTTGGGGTTCAGACTACCTTCACGAAAGTTCACCGTACTAGTGTTGCTGTGGTAGTCCATAAGCTTTGACCCTATTTTCTCTTCCTCATATGGAATCATTAAAATATTTAAGCTATCAAGGGTCAGCTGCTAGTGATTGGTGATTCAACGACGGTGATGAGGAGGGGCTCAAAATCATTGCCTCTTCTTAATAGAATGATGGTTGATTTTAGGAAAGCCATCACATTGGTGAAGTGCATAGGAAAGGAGCCTTGACATTTTTCCTTATTTTAGAAAAGATCAAGTGCTAGAAAAAAATCAGAAAATCCATTTTGAAATGTTGTTTTGATTTTGTCCTGTTTTGAAATCTATAAAAAACATAAGCCCGGTTTTGTAATTCTCCCTTTATTTTTCCTTTGTCCCACTCTCCAAAAGTTTCCATCAATATATATGATTCCATCATTTTAAATTCCGGTTTCACAATTTAGGAGATTTTGAGATCCTCTCCAATCTTATTCTCCATGATTCCGATAAAATCTTTCCGATCTGGCAAGCTTTATACCCTCCACCGAATGCTTCTTGCAGACCAATCTTTCATAAAACTACGATTTTGCAAAGCATTTGCCCTCACTGTGTTTTTTTACAGTAAACTATCTCACCTATCAAGAGAGAGAGAGAGAGAGAGAGAGAGAGAAGAGAGAGAGAGAGAGAGAGAGAAGAGAGAGAAAACAAGAAGCTAGACTGGTTTTACTTTGCAAGCTATCTCCAGTGTTCTTGCAAGTCATTTTTCTTTCATTCCATGTATGTTGTGTGATTTTTTCTTTAATGGAAAAAGGATTGTGTTAAAAAGAACAAAAGATCAAAATATACATTAAGTAAAGGCAAAGCATAAGATAAAATAACATCCATCACACACTATTAAATGAATAAATATCATTTGAGGTTCCTACACACTTGCCATTTTAGAAGAGTTATGTTGAAGCCCTGTTCTCACTACACCAAAAACGGAAAATTGGAACGGATTTCCGTTCCTGATTCGCCCGTTCCTAATCTGTTAAACCGTTCCAAAAGCGTTCCAATTTCCTATTTTTGGAACGGATTAACGGATTAGGAACGGAAAACAGGAAATTGGAACGCTTTACCGTTCCTAATCCGTTAAACCGTTCCCAAAGCGTTCCAAATTCCCGTTTTTGGTGTAGTGTCTTGAACTAGTTACCAGTGAGATCTAGGTTCTCTATAGTCATCTATATAAATTAAGAGTCGTTTAGTTATAAAAAAAAAAACATTAAAAATGTAACTAAGATCAACCTTCTTCTTTGCTGGAGGCAATGGTTAAATTATAGGTGCTTATTAGCATTATTCAAAGTATTCTATTTTTTAGTAGCCTAGTGTAGGGAACCGGACCCGACCCGAGAGAGCCCACACATATGAGAAGAGGTTCGGCCCCGTTTGGCATCGTTTCATAGAAGCATTTTTGCTTTCCCACGGATTATAAAAAGAGAAATATCATTTCACCAACCCAAAAAGCCTTTTCGCCCGAAATTCTCTCACGGAAATCTGCTCCCTCCGCAATTGACATTCGTTTTTTCATTTGGAATGACGACTTCTAACGCCTTCGCGAGAAGAAACCGAATATCTAATAAACCCCTCTTTCTTTATTAGCAGAAAGGCCCATGCGATGCACAGGTTAATCTCATGCAAATTCATTATTAAATTAAATGAATCACAACAAACCCATCACAAATTAAAGTAATTAATTAATTATTTTACTAATAATATAAAAATATGCTTATAGTTAAAAAAAAATTCAAATATGTTGCAACCCACTAATTAAATATATAGGGAAAGAGTCCAAAAACCCAGTTACTTCATGTTTTGAAATTATAAAAAATTGATTATTTTATTTCTTAAAAAAAATCAAATTACAAACGCTTCTATTGATATTTTTTTCAACAAAAGCCCCACAATTTCAAGTCCCCATATTCTATGCTGTAGAAGAGAAAAAATCAGTTACATACACATTTCTATTAATATAAAAAGTAGCAAAATAGCAGAGCATTGGAATCATAAATCATACCTTGATAGGTATCGACTTGGAGAGAGGGGTGCAGAGGAGGAGGACTGAGGGGGCTTCACTGAGGAAGAGGAAGAGGAAGAGGCCAGAGGGAAAAGTATCGTTTCAATATGTAGTATGAAGATTGGACAAACATGGGTAACTCTTAGATGATGCGGTTATCCCTTTTCAAATTTCAAATTTGAGAGATTGAAGTTGGGCTCCATATGCTGATGTGAATAAATGAAAGATCGATTTGCATTCAAAACTTTCCATATCTTGTCAACCCTCATTCAACTTGCTCAAGGATCTCGTGGTCGCATCCCCTGCTCTCTCATTAACTGGAGCATTGACTTTATAAGCAGGCAATATTACCTTAATTTTGCATGCCATGTGTGCCCTTTATGATCATTAGAATGATTGAATGACCTTGACATTCAAATGGGCGAAAACTCAAGGTAATATTGCTAAGGGCACACATGGCATGCACAATTAAGGTAATATTGCTTGTTTACAAAGTCAATGCTCTAGATAATGGTACCCTGTATTATTATGGGCCTTTGCACATCCGTCTACTTCTTTTATTAGGGGTGCAACATGGCCTTGACCCCAGCCTGCATGTGAAGATTGTTCGTGCCAGAAATGGACTCAAGGTATCAAGCTCAAATCTGGATTTTGAATGTAGAGTGCAATTTGAGATTGGCTCAAACTTGAGCCTATTTGTTCTATAGTGTTCGTCTGTTCTATAGTGTTCGTGTACCGGGGCAGAACTGAAGGCACCCCACCCCCCCAAAAGTTTTTTTAATCTACTTTGTTTAGATCATTTGAGACTTCCGTTTTGTGGTGGATGGGCCCCCATCAATTGTGAAATTAATCTAAGTTTGTAAATCATAGTAGCGTTATAGACTCTTAATTGATTTGTGAGAACAAAATAGAACGAAGGAAGATAGAGGAAAGAAACATAAAGGAAAGGGAGGAGTTAAAGGAAAAGGAATATTCTAAAAGTTATCGAATGGTTAATTAGATAAATAGGAATTCATTGTCCAGACCATTTATTTAATAAATCATAAATGAAAATTTAATCATTTCTACTGTGTTAGATTATCAAAGAGTTGCCCACATGTTGTCTCCGAGTAGCAGATCCGCGATACCCTCATCTTAGATTTTGCAGAAACTTGAAAGTTGGCGGCCAGAACACGGTTGTTGAATAAAAGCATAACCATCCTACAATTTGTATTACTTTAGCTATTTACACTTGGCAAATATAATCGTGCACAATACTATATTAATCTTTTCAATCATTGAAGCTCACATATAAAATCTAAATCACCCAAAATTATTTTCTCTTCGTGTTCTTTTATGACATAAATTTCTAAAATAAATTGATTTATATCCACCTCGAATTAAAAAAATCAATTACTTTCTTATGTTTTAGTTATAATTATACCTATGTAAGAATACATATGATTTGAGCAAAGCCTTTTTAGATGATAAAAAAAAAAAAAACTAGTGGACCATGTTTCTAAACAATTTAGAATTTAAATGAGTCTTTTTCATTAATATTTATCAATGAGCATACTTAGGTGTTCTTAGGAAACTCCGAATATTATTGTGAGATTTTGGTGCAAACTATAATTCGTCACGACGGGATCCACAAAATTTGAGGGGAAGGTTCCTACATTTTTAAACAGTCTAGATGATCGGTGCTCCCATGTAGCTTATAGCGTAGTAAAAGCTTTGGTGCTTTGGCCCACCCCACCCCCACAATAAAAAATTTCTGGTTCCGCCCCTGTTTGTGTAATTTGTTACAAAAGAAGACTGAATATTGAAAAATAACTATCAAATAGCTTTTCCTTTCGTGGAAATTGAATAGAGAGAAAATGGGTAATGAGTACACAGCTATCATCCTAATAATTAAAATTTTATGAAAGCTAATTTCTCATTTACATTGCTTCCTTACATTCTTTGCCCCTCACCTCTTCAATAATCCTTTGGTGGGCTCTTTTAATAATTTTACCGTAAAATAAATATAAAGTAAAGCATCAAATCAAGAGTGAATAAAGTATAAGGGGGTTATAATGGTATTTTATTTTTAGTTATTTTGTATAGAAAAGTAGAGTTCTTTTTTGTCTTTTAGTGAAGAAAGGAGGTTGCCTTTGGACTTCTTTTCTTAAAAGGGGGAGGGAATTTTAAAAAAGTGTACTTTAGAAGTGATCCATTGTCTGAAAAATATAGGCTTTACTTTACTTTTACTAAACTAATAAAGTGCCAAACAGGCTTAAGGAAAACCATATGAACAATCTATTTCAATCTTGGTCCTCTCGTGATCATTCATTTGTCATTCAACTGAAACAGAAATGAATGATCTTCAATAAAAAAAAAAAAAAATCATTAATGATCACATGTCAATTTCCATGATACCACCATAACATTGACCTAGAGTGATCGCCATTTGCTTGTCCAAGTTATTTATACCATACACTCACAAGTAATCAAGTTGAATAATAAATTTTATTTTAGTTAGAATGATATATACTATTTGATTGACTCAAGCATGAAAATGAGAGTAACTATGCACAAAACTCTCTTCTTTAATTACATCAATCAATTAGAAGATTTATAATCTCCAAAAGCATAGTTTGATGGTAGGGACGTCCACTCTAATTAATGTACTAGGGTTTTCTCAACCCATTGGAAGAGAATCGTGGCAACTGATGTGGCAGCCCATCAGGGAACAAAAACTGGTTCATATGACTCCCTTTTCGGTGAAAGATGGCAGAGCACATTTGTATGGGTGGACGTGTTTCAGATCATCAAGCCAACAAGAAGCAGCAGCATGTCAATCGAGCCTATAAGCTTATCAGTAAGGGCTAGGGCTCATTTACCCAAAGCCATTGAAAATCAGAGTTCCCTATGTATTGGCATTCGGCTAAATTTTAACCTAATGTGACTTGGGCCAAGATTGTTAAGATGCAAAATATGTGATTCAAATATAAAGGCCAAAAGGAGTACGGATCATCATGTTGTACAAGCAATCGATACAAAAGTAGGCCCAAGTCTAATTACAGTGAAATTAGGCTTGATACCAATACATATGGATCACAAGGACCGCTATTTTGAGTGGCCAGATGCCCATTATTGCGAAAGAGGACCCTGATTTTGAGCGGCTTGAATCACTTTAAAGTAAAAACCAGCAAAATATAAAAACCCCTAATCTCACATTCAAAGGAAATTTGCAAAACCATAATATTCTTTTATTTCATTTCTACCAAAGACATCCATGAAAACATGGTAAGAAACCGGCAGTAGAATTAAGCAGCTGCTTAATACCCAAGATACAAGATATTAATTTACCCAAAAAAAAAAAAAAAAAAAAGGACCTTCAGCTCTTTATTCGATTTCCTAGAAATTTATGAGAAATTAGGCCAAGGACCTTCAGCTCTTTATTCGATCTCCTAAAGATTTATAAGAAAGCAGGTGCAAAGGACCTTCAGCTGATCAGCTATGGGCAGAAGGTGAGGAGGTAGTTAGCACCAGTGCAAGTAAAAGTACTGCTGCCATCATTATAAGCATAGCTATAAGCAAGGGGGCAAGCATTCTTGAAGATCATGGAGTAGTTAGTGGGCTTGCATATATTAGGATCATTAGACACCCCCTTGCAACAATACTCATCTGTTCCAAATGCAGCACATGCACTCTTGCACCCTGCCGTTGATCCATCCGGTGCTGTCAATCGCAGCTCAGACGGGCAGATCGCGTTCACATCCGCCGGGCACCCGCTCCCACGACAATCGCCGGTCCCGCCTTGTGGGGTGATCGACATGGGCAGGTTGAAGCCATCGACTAGGCTGGTGTCATAGAAGTCTTGGCTGCCTCCGGTCCCCAGAGTGAACTCCACTAATGTGGCTGGGGTTGCACCCCCGGCACCATTGCATGGGACTTGACCCCCGCAGTCACCGGTTACACAACTGAATTTTCCGCTGGCGTCGGTGGTGCACCGCGTCCGGCCCCACATCCGGCCACCCCACCCTGCCGGGGCATCCACTGTCTGTGATGCACCTGTGTCAAGTTGGAACCCAGTCTGGGCTAATTGGGGCTTGTCAGCATTGTTCAAGGTGCCGGCCCACACTGTGTAGGTGCACTTGTTTGTGAAGGTGAATGTGACAGACTTGGCTCCTGGAAAACAACCATGCAAAAACATAATTGTCATGAGAGTCTATTTCAATGAATTTTTCTTTTTTACACAAATCTCTACCTTTGATGGGCTCATTCAGTGGTCTCTTTGTTTGGTTGATGGACTGTCAATCAACCATTAAGGGGCCCAATTGTTAGAATCTGAACGTCCACACCATCCCTTTCATTTGTTCTAGTCAAATTTCAGTCCTACTGGAGTTTGGGGTCACAAGTGCGCCCACCTAGGAGCCTTACAAGATTTCTTTGTAGAGAAGATTCAGGCTCTTCATAAAACACATCATGATATTTTTTCAAAGAAGTGTTGATTTTTAGTGATGTCTTGAAATTTACAGAATCTTGCAAAAAATAAAAATATCTTTAGGAAATTGAAATAAAATGGTAAAATTATATTAAGTCAATTATTAAATAGTTCCTCACTTTTTTAAAAAAATCCCAAGATTTATATATAATTTATAATTGTGACAAAGCAATGATATTGAGAAAAAAGAAATCCTTAAATATGAAAACATCCCAACATTCTAAATTTAGAATTTTGATTTTTTCTAAATTTCTAGTGCAGTTACTTTCCTTTCCTTCATTTTGTATCAATTTATCCAAAAGCAGTAAATTAGGTAATTTTTACCATGGGTTATATCAGTTTTTAGTCCGAACCAAAAAAGAAAAAAAAGAAAAAAAGAAATTGTATTGAAACTCTTCTCTCTACAATTAATGTATTCTGTATTTTTTGTCATTTACTCGTAAAACAACCAAATAATAAAAAGAAAACTGAAGATTTGCATTTCTTAATTTTCTTAACATTTTAAGTTGTTATTGGTTTTCTATGGGTTTAATCTGAAACAGAGAATTTTTATCGAAATCCTACTCTTGCCTATTTCTATTCTATGTATTATCTTATTTACGTGCAAAACACACTAATAACTAAGAAAATATGTCAAATTTTACATTTCTTTTAGTTTTTTGCGCATTATCATAGCCTATTTTAAATGGTCTAATTTAGTTGGAAATAAATAAATGAAACTCTACTGACCATCCCCAACATCTTATAATAGCCCTTTTTAATTATTTTATTTACAACCAAGACAGTATAAGAACAAACTAAAACACGAATATTACAATATACAGATATAATATATTATATGCATATATTAAATTTCTTTAAAGGGAAAGCCCGAAATAAATATATGGTATTGGGATAACATACCATCCCATAAAAAGGTCCTTTTTTTTTTTTCCCCATGAAGACGTTTCTAAAACCATGAAATACATATATAGACCATGTAACTTAATAACTTGTTTCGGTAAATGAAATAGGGAAGATTTTCTCCTGCGTCCCAGTGCTATGAATTCCATTCGGATTGTGACCATCATCACGGTGGGACCTATGGAATTCAAGGGGGTTCCCCCCTTTGGAGATGGTCGGGATGAGTGCCGCCATGGAGTGCATAGAGCAGGAGAAAGTTTTCCAATGAGATGCAGAGATAGGGAGCTTCTAGGGACATTCTATTGGCACACAAGAAATCTCCCTTCCCACACACATATATTTTAAAAAAAGAAAAAAACTTATAAAATTGCATTTTTGCCCACCTTCCTTCTTCTCCCCTTCTCTCTTTCCCTCCCCTCCATTCCCTCCCCCTCCCTCTCCCTCCCCCACTCCCCCTTCTCCCTTTCTCTCACTCCACCATCTCTAGCTCCGGCTTGGACCGACGGCTGCCACGTCTCTCTCCTCCCCTTGTCTCTCTCTTCCTCCCTCACCCCCCCCCCCCCCACACGCACCCCCTCCCTGTCTCTCCCTCTCACCTCCATTCCTTGGCCGGCGGCAAATTGGGCAGCCCCATCTCTCTCCCTCTCCCTTCCTTTCCTTCACCGGCGACAATTGCCAGCCAAGGAAAGGAAGGGAGAGGGACATGGCCGCTACCGGTCCAAGCCGGAGCCAGTGGCCGCCATCAGTCTAGGCCGGAGATGGGGAGGGAGAGAAAGGGAGAAGGGAGAGAAAAACCAGGGGGGGAGAGGGAGGAAGAGAGAGGGGGAGGAGAGGGATTCGCCCCCATCCCGGGTCAAAGCCGGTGGCTGTCGCCTATAAAGGCCAGCGCCGAAGGTGAAGGAAAGGGGTAGGGGTGGGTTGGGGGGGGGGCGGGGGGGCGAGAAAGGAGGAGGGTGGGCAAAAATGTAATCTCATAGGATATTTTTTTTTAATGTGTATGTGGGAACGGAGATTTCTTGTGTGCCAATAGAACGTCTCGAGCTTCTATTGGCACCAGGGAAAGTTCTTTCCCCACCACACAAATTTTTTTTTTTCTAAACTATCTGTCCCCCTGCTCCTTCTCCCCACCTCCAGCCTCCCCTCTCTCCTCCTTTTTTCCTCTTTCTTCCTCTTTCCCCCTCTATTTTCTCTCCCTCTCTCTCCCTCCCTCCCTCCCCCTCCCAGTTTCTGGTGGGGAGGGAGAACGGGCGGCAGTAGGGTGGAGGGAGAGAGGGAGGAGTGGTAGTCTAGGAAATGTTTTTGTTTTTTCTTCTTTTCGTCTTCTAGTGTGGTGGGGAGAGTAAAATCCCCGGTGCCAATAGAAGCTCTCATTGAGATACCCTCTCCAAAGTTCGAAACTCATAGCTTCATTTTGGATCTAGTATCTTAATTACTAATGGTTTGATACTGCAAAAAGAGAGAGAACTGTAAATTCACATGTAACTCAAGGTTATTTAAATGGTAAATATACTTCATGGGGGATTTGAAGAACACAGACCCAAACGACACCAAGCTGGTGTTCAGCTGGAACATACAAACAATCAAGTAACACAAAACCAAACTGGCGAGCTGGCGAAACCGTAAAGAAGAACACAGACCCAAACAACACCATGCTTACCAAACTCACCCCGTATCCAAAACTCCAAGCAGGTGCATGATAGTAGGATATATCTTGAAAATATTTTTGAAAAGAACCCATATTCAAATCACAAAACAATCTTTTATATAATACACATGTTACGTAATATATTATTCCAGTTACATGCCAACAGCCCACTTGTTAGCCCTGGCTGGAAAATTGAAACCTTTGTCTTTCCTTTGTCTCCATGCTGGTGTCTGGCAATGGACCCAATAGAGTTCCTTTATAACATATATCATCTAACATACAACGATATTGAATGATAAAAGAATATAAATGGAGCTCACCAGAGACAAATAGAGCAAAAACAAAGGAAAACATGACCCTTTTTTCCATGGCTAGGATATGGGTATTAGGATTCTAAATGTTGGGTGTAGAGCTGATGGAGGATAGGGAGGGGGAATTTATAGAGAGAAATGGCAGGTTTTTCTTCCAGACTTTCTATGCTTGCGGGTTTGATAAGGCAAACTTATGCGTGCGTTCTGGTTTGGGTTGACCGTTTACCTTATGCCTACTAACTTGGCTTAAGCTTGTGATCCCTGAGATTTGAGAAGAAGGATTTGAGGGGTGTGGCAATTTCATGAATTTATTAGTACTTGCACCACACGTGACTAGCAATGAAGCATATGCATTGTACATGGGCTGTCCATATGATTTGAACCAGGGGTTCCATTGGAGTTGGCCTGTGTCCAAGTATATATTGAAAATAAGATGAAGATTTTTAATAAGATAATTAAGAGATTTGAAATTTTCTCTTGTAACCATGCATTTTTGTAACAAAGGGCCTCTTACCCCAGTGGCAAGAGGCACAAATATTTCGTACGTATCTACATAGGGTTTGAACTTGGCCAGGCCCTTCCCTCACCCAAGATTTATTCTCTCTAACCCGATGTTTACTTTAGGGCCTGTTTGGGGGATTTACTTGTAGAGTTATGTGGAGTAAAGGTTATTTTAAAGAAATAAAAAAATATAAATAGGTCATGATGGTATTTTATTTTTGGTTATTTGTGATAGAATCTTTTTTACATTTTTATTGGGGGATGGAGCTTTTTTGTCTTTTAATGGTTGCTTTTTGACTTTTTTGTAAAAAATATAGTGGGAAATGAGAAATAAAGTACTTTTAATGTGACTTATTTTTTAAAGATAAAAACTTTACTCTACTCAACTCTACTAGTAAAGAACCCAAATAGGCCCTTGAGGGCTGAGTTCCAGCTCCCCTAGCTGGGTTAAAAAAACGAAAAAACAAAAAACCAAGCGTTTTTGTGTGACAGCTCATCCACATAGCCAACTCGATGATATTGACAGCTGATGACTTGTTTCTCAAGAGTTAGAATCGATCACGTTTGAGCATATTTTCAACGGCGGGGTGTAGCGACAAGCTGCATGCACCAATCATTCACCACGTCAACAGGACTTTAAAGCCGGAGGCGGCCTGTAGCAACAAGCTGCATGGACTAGATATTTCCCCAGGTCATCAGGACTCTAAAGCAGGACTTGAAAGCCATTGTTGTACACTTGCATGTTTCAAAATGCCTTTTTAACCCTACAGATTCAGCCTTTTTAACTCTTTTGTCATAAGTGACGAACATGGCCCAATAGAAACTGAAATATGATTCCGCAATATTTCACGATTGAAAAAGGAGCCGTGGTGGGAGTTCAAAAGAGGACATGTAATTCTCTAGAATGAATTAGTTTTCTAAGTCAAAGGTGGGGTTAACGTGTTCTTCGCTTCTAAAAAAATATATTATCATAGGTCACTTAATGACAAATATATGCAATGCATTTGCCTCAATTGAATTGACCCTTGTCAACGTTTTACTTCACTCCAAAGTGTTTCATACCATTGGATTAAAAATATGTAAAATACATTGTTAATTTTATTGGAGCCGATAAATTTCTTTTACATATGATCAATCCAACCATGATCACCACTGTAATGAAAGTAAAGCTCTTCATGATTCTCATACATCATGAATGTGTGATATGAAACAAAAAGTTATTTTGATTTTGCGAGTTCTTTTATTTTTTATTTTTTATGTGAGTATCCTTGCAAGCCTTTTGATTGATTGATGTCAAGCAAAGATTTTTGTTCTATAGTTGATCTCATTTTGATGCTATAGTCAATCAAACGGTCTTACATCATTCTAACTAAAGTAAAATTTAGACTTCTACTTGATGACGGGAGTGCAAATATTATAAATGGCTTGCACAAGCAAAGGGTGAAGGATATGAGGTGAGGAGTAAAGAAAGTAAGGCGGCAATGTAGATTAGACGACGACTTTCCTCATCTTTAAATCATATTATCTCTGCATCAAATCAAGCATGGAATAATCAAATATATTAACAGCTACACGCAGGTAGTCATCCCAAATGCAATTTCTCCATAACTTTATTGGTGCAAATCAGATTCTAGCGTAGGGCAGGTTATACACATGCTACTAATGGTCAAATTAGTTGACTCAGATTTTCATGTTGATAGAAGTGGTTATTTGTACACATGCCGCCAATGGTCAAATTAGTTGGCTCAGATTTTCATATTGATTGAAATGGTTATTTGAACACATGCTACCAACGGCCAAATAGTTTTACAAACGCTACCAATGGTCAAGTTAACGGACTCGGTTTTCATATTGATAGAAGTGGTTATTTGTACGAAGAAAACAAGGGAGGTGATTATCTGTACTTGTAAGAAGATACTACACGTCAACTATTATACTGTATTAATCTAAGAGGCTTTTTATATAATTTTGACCACATGATTTAATTATGACCGTAACTTCAATATAATTTCTCACTTCTTATAACTATCCATAACTTTTTCTTTTCTTTTTTTTAATTTCTACAAAATCACCTTTTTGCCCACATCTTCTATTCCATTTCTGCATATATTTTTTTTTACCTTACTTCTCATATTCCCGTTTTACTCTCTCTACAGTCATATTTTTTTCTCTTTCTAAAAAACCATTGGAATGCATGAATATTTTATTTGCATTATATGAGTTAATATTTAAATTGCATTGTATGGACGTACCGTACCCTCAGCACAGGTTATTGTGCTAATTATAATATATTAAAGATAGAGTATTCATGTGCATATATCCCTCATCATAGGGTGAGAGACACTTCCATAATTAGAAATTTTCGTATGCAAAAGAGGAAAAGTCATATATGATCATATGCATAAAAGGAATATTCATGTGCAAAAAGGGAAAGTTCCCTCACCCTATGGTGAGAGATGGATGCACATGAATGTCCCCCATTAAAGAGAAGGGTTTTTGGATTGGATTTTGACTTTTGACCATAACTTTATAATTCTGCCCGACAATTGTTTCCACTATCTCAAATCATTTCACCTCTATCCCCATATTTTATGTAACTTCTTTTTCTTATCAGTTCTCCTTATAACTCCTCAATTACCTCAACTTAACATGTGCTTAGTGGGGGAGGGAGGTTTCGCCCCTCCTCAACTTTTACTTTCCCTCATTAAGTATGGGAGATTGTTGGAAATTTTTATAGGCCTTTTGGTCTTTTGAAATTATACCTCTCCTCATGTGCTATATTTTCTTTCACAATAGAGAAAATCGGAAAAGTCTTATGGGCTTTTCTGTCTTTCACTTGCAAAAGCCAAAATGTAAGTTATCATTTTCCCTACTTTTAAGGACAAAGAATAGAAAGTGCATTATTGTAAGATCCCGGTCCCACATATTTATTATTTTATTATATTTTAATTAGATATTATTATTATTTTAATTGAATGTATTTTAGTTAATTAAGCGGGTAGGATTAAGTAGGGCACACGTTAGATTAGATGCGTAGATTGATGAGTTGGGTTAATGGGTAGATGGCCTGACCCGTAGTTTGACCCAATGACTTGAGCCCAGTAGTACTCTTTTTAACCTAATCCCCTTTTATAACGAAACCCTTCTTATCTCTCCCCACTAATCTCTGCAACTCCTCCCGGTTATCTTCATCTTCTTCCTCTTTCAACTTCCCAAGCCATACCAGCTTTAGGATCCAGCCATCAGAATCAAGATCAGAGGATACCAGCATTCTTCGTTCAATCTTCTTATCTCAGGTAACCCTCTCCTCAAATCATTAGGAGTAGATCTATATTTTTAGGTTATCTTCCTATTCTTTCCAATGTTAGGTTTTGGGTAGGAATACTATAGATCTGTTCATCTGAGCATTCCTTTCCCATATTCTTTATCAGATCGGTGGTAGGATTATTCTCAAGCGTTGTGGGAATCGCGGTTTGGATATTGGTTAGGATCTATGTATTTTTCTTCAACCCCGGTAAAAGGCAAGTACCTAATTATAATTTATGAATTTAATACTTGTTTTTCTCGTTGATTTGCGTATGTATGCATGTAGAAACCCTTTTACGCTTTTTCTTATAATAACTTTGTAATGTAATTTTATTTTGCAATGAGATCGGAGATCACCAGACCACATCGATTGAGGTTACTGCTGCAAACGGTTTCTGCCCCAGCACTTTGTTCGATTTCAAAACCATTATTTTTTTTATCTTCGTCTTCTGTAGACTTGTGTTAGGGCTGTGAGACCACAAATTCAAGTGGTCTTGATGAGCAGGGGGAAACACATGGTGCAAGGACTGGGGAGAATTGGAGACTATGACAAGGGAAACAGGGGGATCGGAGCCATACCCTGTTTTGGAAGTGGGACCCATGGTGGATCACCCGATGACCGATCTGGTCCGTGGATCCAGAGGAGGACCCACAGGCGACCCTAAAGAGGCTGGACCCGCAGGCAACGGACCCCGTTTGGGCCATCATCTTGTAGCCTGATCAGCAGGGGGCGGGTTTTAAGGGAGAAAAATCAGTTTGGTCATCATGCGTGGTGGGACCCGCCGGATGATTTGATTGCAGATCAGATCCCTACATCTTGTAGAGGGGGCCTGGGCGACCTTGATGGTGTGGGCCGATCTTGAGGTGTGATCAGTGGGCCCCACTTCCTAGAGGATCCAAATGCGTAGGCGTGAAGCCATTGTGCTGTAGTAGTTTCTGTGTGGGAACAATTTTCACAGAGCACGTGGGTTGTAAAAACAAGAGAAAGGGAAGGCACTTGTTACAAAAACATGGAGGAGAGAGTACCGTTGTGACCTGTCACAATCTCATGGAGGTACTTGTGATGTGTTTTGTTTTCTTTTGTTTATGCTTATCTTGTGGTAAGGTCAAGGGGTATGACCGGGTGATCCCCATGTGTCTTAACATATTTTTGAATAAAGAATGGGGGGTTGTTTGACTTAGTAATGTGCTGGAATAGGTACCCTTGGAATAGTACTTCACCTATTAGTGTTTTTTGAGAAATTAAATAAAGTCCTTCATTGCTTTATAAAGTTTAATGAGATCCTTTGACTTGTTTTGAATGTGGACAATATTTATGGATGGATCCTTAGGTTTTCTAAAATTACAAATTAAGGATTGTTACTTTTTAGTGTTATTTGCAAATTAATTTTTAATGGTATCTTGGATTTTTAATGTGCTAAAATTATATGTTTGTACTTTATTAATTGGATCATTGGACTGCGTAAATACCGTCTGGGCACACGGTATCTTACTAGCATGGGGTTTAGTGCTTAATATAACTTCGGGGAAATCCTAATGGATTCGAGCTCAACCCATCCCTACTAGAAAACCCTTAATTAGGTCTATGCACCATTGATGGAAAAGTGATGCGTTGATCTTTTATCCATTAGAGATTCCTGTGGTTATTGGGTACGAGACCTTATGTTTGACCTTAGGATTGGCTTGTGATTATCCTTTGACATTCGGGTTTGCATATATATAAATGACTATTCGAATATGATATGAAATGTGGAATGGCAAATACTTTATTTCGACTTATGATTTTTGTGTCGGAGCATTATCAATCAGGTCTATTATGAATATATGTTTATGTGTATATGTGGGTCATTTTATGGACGACTGCAGATCGATATATGGACGGTTGATCACCGATATGACCGGATCACTTATAATCCGCTTTGATTATGGACAGGTTATCCTGATTTTGTTTTGATCGGTTTATGACCACCGACGTTATGGACGGGCTTTCCCGATTTATTTAGGGTTGACCACCCACAACGGGGACACTTGTCACCGTGTGATTTTATATTGCTCCTTTGTGCCATTTGGTTTTATGTCATACATTCGTTATCGTTATTATATTTGTCATTTTTTTCATTATGATCACACTTGTCTATATTCTTCTCGTTCTCGTATTAAACTTCGAATTATGATTATGTTCTTGCTATTTACTTTGTAATATTTGGTGCATAGGTACTGAGCCCTACTTTACCCAGGAGACGGAGGAGGATCAAGCGTTTCAAACGTTTGAGCCAACTGTTGAACCCGAGTGGGATGCCGGAGATGGCTTTGGAGCCGTCTGAACCAGCACAAGAGAGAACGTCATCTTAGAATTATTTTAATGAACTTTCTTTTAGTGTTGAGACCTCTTTTAGAAATTTTATAATTCTGCAACTTTAACTATTAATATTTATTTGATTTTTGTGTTGGGTTTCATTTATGAAACATGGATTACCAATTGAATAAAGCTTCCGCTGCATTTAATGAAATTTATTTTGACTCACCACATGTTGAGAAATTTTTTGTGGGTCCACTATTGGAAGCTTGTGTTGTATTAAACACAGGAATTTGAATTTGATTTACTTTTCACGTTTATCCCTAATTCTTATTTTGGGAGACGTGACAGTTGGTATCAAAGCCCAGCACGATTCTCGGATACTAAAATGGATAGAAACAATAGAACGTGGTGAGGATTCCGATTTCCGTTAGATAGGCTTTATGTGTTAACTGTAAAGTCTATAGAATTGCTTGTTAGCTTATTTTGTAGGAACTGAACCATTATTATTTTATTGTAGGTCATGGCACATCGTACAACCAGATCTCATGACAAGGAACCTGGGAATGGATCGAATAATCCAGACGATCGTTTCAACCAACTCTTGCAAGCTTTTATCCAATCCCAGACTACACAACATGATCAACAAAAAGCAGCTGAGGTTGAACGGGCTGCAGAGAAACAACGGGAAAGGGAAGAACGAGCTGCTGAGAGAGCACAAGCAGACAGGGATAGAGCAGCATTCCAGGCTCAAATTTTAGCCTTGACTGACAAAGCAGCTCAGCCAGTGCAGGTGGTCATGCCTCCCAGGGAAGTTGATGCAAATGACCTCTATAAGAAATTCAGGAAGAGGGTTCCTCCTGAGTTTCACGGGTCCGAGGATCCCATGATAGCAGATGATTTTATAGAACAGATGGAGCAGATTTTTGCAGTCTTCCGATGCACTCAGAGGCAGCGAGTTAATTTGGCAGCTTATATGTTCAGAGGGATAGCTCTCCAATGGTGGAACTCAGTGAAGGCAGTAGTGCAAGCGGAGGCAGTGGCTGAAGAAAATGCATGGGACATTTTCACCAAGGAGTTTATGGATAAGTTCATCCCCAAATATGTCAAAGACCAGTGGAAGAGAGACTTTCAGAACTTAGTGCAAGGTGACATGTCAGTGCAGCAGTATGAACAGCAGTTCACAAGATTGGCTAAGTATGCACCCACACTAGTAGTTCCGGAGGAAGAGAAAATCAGGCGTTTTCTTGATGGGTTATCAGCTGATATCTACATGATGATTGGAGATAATCAACGCCCGACATTCCAGGAGACCGTAAAAAGTGCATATTGGGCTGAGGGAGCACTAAAGAAGAAGGCAGTAGAACGACAAGCCAAATATTAGCAACATCAGTTGAAGCAATCTTCTAGTCAGGGCAACCCAAAGAAACCGAAATTTCAAGGTCAACCCTCGGTTGGTCAGAAACAGCTATGTAGACGGTGCGGAAAGAATCACCCTACTGAGCAATGCTACAAGGAGACCGGGGCATGTTTTCATTGTGGGCAGCTTGGACATCAAGTTCGCGATTGTCCCAACGGTGGTAGTCAGTTGCCAAAATCCCAGATGGCAGCCTCTCGTGCTCCTACGCAGCAGATTTGGAGGACAGCACCTCCGCAGGGACCACAACAGGCAGGTCAACAGATTCCTCGGGCACCACAGCAGCAGTACCGAACACCAGCTCCTCAGTACCAGCAATATAGGGGTGCAGCGCCACAGCAGCAGAGACAAGCCCAAGGTCCGCAGAGGCAATTCCAGCAACAGAGGCAGCAACAGCCAGTTGGTCAACCAAGAGCACCTAGGCCAGTGCAAGGGCAACAGAACCAAGCTCCGCAGATGGGCAGAGTATATGCAGTTACACATGAGGATGCAGATGCTTCTGCAGAAGTTGTGGAAGGTATTATTCTGATCTCCGAGGTAGAAGCTAAGGCCATATTTGACCCTGGCTCTACACATTCATTTGTTTCCCATGATTTTGCTAGACATATCCATGAGACTGTAGTGAGATTAGATGTTGCTTTAGTAGTGGGTACCCCAGTGGGCAAGCAGGTTCGTTGCCACCAATATTTTCCGAGTACCTGAGTTCAAGTTGGGGATTTCATCTTACCTGCAGACCTAATTCTTTTAACGATGAAGGATTTCGATGTCATACTTGGTATGGACTGGCTAGCGACCTATAGAGCAGTGATGGACTGTTTTAATAAAACCATCAAGTTGTCATTGCATTCGGACACTATTGAATTTGTTGGACGAAGGAGACCAATTCAGACATGCCGGATTTCGGCATTGAAAGCACAAAGATTGTTGAAATCTGGATGCGAAGGATACTTGGCGTTTATCACGGAGGATAAACAATCCAAAGGGGTGGAGCATATTCCAGTGGTTTGTGAGTTCCCGGATGAAATTCCAGGCTTACCTCCAGTCAGGGAGATAGATTTTTCTATTGAATTGGTGCCAGGGACAGCTGCAATTTCTAAAGCTCCATATAGAATGGCTCCAGCAGAACTCAGAGAGTTGAAAACTCAATTGCAAGATTTGTTGGACAAGGGATTTGTGAGACCAAGTGTATCACCTTGGGGTGCGCCGGTTCTATTTGTGAAGAAGAAGGATGGTTCTATGAGAATGTGCATAGATTATCGGCAACTCAATCATGTCACAATCAAGAACAAATACCCTCTCCCAAGGATCGATGAATTGTTTGATCAGTTGCAGGGAGCTGAATATTTCTCAAAGATAGACTTGAGATCAGGATATCACCAGCTCAGAGTTCGAGATTAGGACATTCAGAAGACAGCATTCAGGACGAGATATGGCCACTACGAGTTTTTGGTAATGCCATTTGGGTTAACCAATGCTCCAGGAGTATTTATGGCCTTGATGAATAAGATATTCGCTCCATTTCTCGACCAGTTCATCGTTGTTTTTATAGATGACGTGTTAGTTTATTCTCGGTCTCAAGAAGACCACGAGCAGCATTTGAGGTCAGCATTGCAGACTTTGAGAGATCATCAACTCTATGCTAAGTTAAGTAAGTGCGAATTTTGACTTAAGCAAGTAATTTTCTTGGGTCACATCATCAGCAAGGAAGGATTGGCGGTAGATCCAGGAAAAATTGATGCAGTGGTCAAGTGGCAGAGACCGATGTCAGTAACAAAGATTCGTAGTTTCTTGGGTTTAGCAGGTTACTATAGGAGATTTGTGAGAGGATTTTCATCCATTGCTACTCCTTTGACCAGATTAACACGGAAAGATGTACCTTTCGTGTGGACTGACGAATGTGAAGCCGGTTTTCAGGAGTTAAAGAATAGGTTGACTACAGCTCCAGTGCTCACATTGCCTACGGAGAATGGTAGATTTGTTATTTACACGGATGCCTCAAAAGTTGGATTGGGGTGTGTACTTATGCAAGATGGGAAAGTAGTGGCTTATGGCTCTAGACAATTGAAAGAGCATGAGAAAAAGTATGCCACTCATGATTTGGAACTTGCAGCAGTGGTCATGGCATTGAAGATGTGGCGTCACTATCTATACGGTGAGAAGTTTGAAATTCATTCAGACCATAAAAGTCTTCAATATTTGTTTACCCAGCCTGAATTGAACATGAGACAAACCCGGTGGATGGAATATATGAAAGATTTTGATTTTCCAATCAAATATCATCCCGGAAAAGCCAATGTAGTGGCTGATGCTTTGAGTCGAAGGATAGCAACTAATGCATGCTTGAGGGCAGAATGGTCTTGGGCAGAAATTTTTCTCGATTTGGGAGTGTCCTTGCAGCCAATTGATAACAAGATTATGTTAGCAAACATGTTTGTCATGGAACTAGAGATCTTGAGCAGGATTAAAAGCAAGCAGTCGGAGGATCCAGAGCTAGCTCGAGTGATTGAACAGATTGACAGCAGACCAGACTTCAAAATAGTGGAGGGTGTGTTGTACTTTCAAGACCGGTTATGTGTGCCAAATATAGAAGAACTGAAGAATGAGATCATGACAGAGGCACATCATTCCCGTTATACTATTCATCCGGGTAGTACAAAGATGTACCAGAACCTGCGTAATCATTATTGGTGGAATAATATGAAGAAGGAAGTTGCAGGATTTACAGCACGGTGCTTAGTGTGTCAACAAGTAAAGGCAGAACAGAAGCAACCCCCAGGACTTTTAAAACAATTGGAAGTGCCCGACTGGAAATGGGAACACATAACGATGGATTTTATCTCTAGATTGCCATCGATGCATAATAAAGATAGTATCTGGGTGATAGTGGACAGGTTGACAAAAGTAGCTCATTTCTTACCAATGAATATGAAAACACCTCGAGATGAGTTAGCTAGAATGTATATGGAGAAAGTTGTCACAATTCATGGTGTTCCCTTATCGATTGTATCAGACAGAGATCCTAGATTCTTGGGTAGATTTTGGACAGAACTGCAGGAAGCTTTGGGCACCACATTAAATTTCAGTACAGCATATCATCCTCAGACTGACGGTCAAACTGAAAGGACTAATTAGACACTAGAAGATATGTTGCGAGCTTGCGTCCTTGATTTTGGGAAGGACTGGCAGAAAAGTCTCCCATTATGTGAGTTTGCATATAATAATAGCTATCATTCGAGTATCGGTATGGCACCATTTGAGGCGTTGTATGGACGTCGATGCAGGACCCCAATATGTTGGGAGGAGATAGGTGTCAGGAGTTTTCATGGTCCATCTATTGTTAGTGATACCAGTGAGAAAGTGAAACAAATCCATGATCGGTTGAAAATCGCTAGAAGCCGACAGAAGAGTTATGCAGACCTAAAGAGGAGAGATCTTCAATTCGAGATTGGTGAGCATGTATTTCTAAAGGTTTCACCAACGCGAGGAACATTGAGGTTTGGGCAAAAAGGGAAGTTATCTCGGAGATATATCGGTCCATTTGAGATCTTGGAAAGGATTGGAGAAGTTGCTTACAGATTGGCTTTACCAGCAGCGTTGTCAGCGGTACATAATGTTTTTCATGTCTCAATGTTGAAGAAGTATATTGCAGACTCATCTCACGTGTTGCAGTATGAGCCATTGGAATTGCAGCCAGATGTTACCTATGTTGAGCGACCTTCTCAGATCATCGACACGAAGGAGCAAGTTCTTAGGACTCGGACAATACATTGGGTGAAAGTCCAGTGGAAGCACCACAGTCCTCGAGAAGCTACTTGGGAACTCCGGGATCAAGTGAAGAAGCTTTACCCGCATCTTCTCCCAGAGGTATGAGTGTATTTGGAGGACCAAATGTCCTAAGGGGGGGAGAATGTAAGATCCCGGTCCCACATATTTATTATTTTATTATATTTTAATTAGATATTATTATTATTTTAATTGAATCTATTTTAGTTAATTAAACGGGTAGGATTAAGTGGGGCACACGTTAGATTAGATGCGTAGATTGATGAGTTGGGTTAATGGGTAGATGGCCTGACCCGTAGTTTGACCCAATGACTTGAGCCCCGTAGTACTCTTTTTAACCTAATCCCCTTTTTTAACGAAACCCTTCTTATCTCTCCCCACTAATCTCTGCAACTCCTCCCGGTTATCTTCATCTTCTTCCTCTTTCAACTTCCCAAGCCATACCAGCTTTAGGATCCAGCCATCAGAATTAAGATCAGAGGATACCAGCATTCTTCGTTCAATCTTCTTATCTCAGGTAACCATCTCCTCAAATCATTAGGAGTAGATCTATATTTAGGTTATCTTCCTATTCTTTCCAATGTTAGGTTTTGGGTAGGAATACCATAGATCTGTTCATCTGAGCATTCCTTTCCCATATTCTTCATCAGATCGGTGGTAGGATCATTCTCAAGCGTTGTGGGAATCGCGGTTTGGATATTGGTTAGGATCTGTGTATTTTTCTTCAACCCCGGTAAAAGGCAAGTATCTAATTATAATTTATGAATTTAATACTTGTTTTTCTCATTGATTTGCGTATGTATGCATGTAGAAACCCTTTTATGCTTTTTCTTATAATAACTTTGTAATGTAATTTTATTTTCCAATGAGATCGGAGATCTCCAGACCCAATCGATTGAGGTTACTGCTGCATACGGTTTCTGCCCCAGCACTTTGTTCGATTTCAAAACCATTATTTTTTTTATCTTCGTCTTCTGTAGACTTGTGTTAGGGCTGTGAGACCACAAATTCAAGTGGTCTTGATGAGCAGGGGGAAACACATGGTGCAAGGACTGGGGAGAATTGGAGACTATGACAAGGGAAACAATGGGATCGGAGCCATACCCTGTTTTGGAAGTGGGACCCATGGTGGATCACCCGATGACCGATCTGGTCCGTGGATCCAGAGGAGGACCCACAGGCGACCCTAAAGAGGCTGGACCCGCAGGCAGCGGACCTCGTTTGGGCCATCATCTTGTAGCCTGATCAGCAGGGGGCGGGTTTTAAGGGAGAAAAATCAGTTTGGTCATCAGGCGTGGTGGGACCCGCCAGATGATTTGATTGCAGATCAGATCCCTACATCTTGTAGAGGGGGCCTGGGCGACCTTGACGGTGTGGGCCGATCTTGAGGTGTGATCAGTGGGCCCCACTTCCTAGAGGATCCAAATGCGTAGGCGTGAAGCCATTGTGCTGTAGTAGTTTCTGTGTGGGAACAATTTTCACAGAGCACGTGGGTTGTAAAAACAAGAGAAAGGGAAGGCACTTGTTACAAAAACATGGAGGAGAGAGTACCGTTGTGACCTGTCACAATCTCATGGAGGTACTTGTGATGTGTTTTGTTTTCTTTTGTTTATGCTTATCTTGTGGTAAGGTCAAGGGGTATGACCCGGTGATCCCCATGTGTCTTAACATATTTTTGAATAAAGAATGGGGGGTTGTTTGACTTAGTAATGTGCTGGAATAGGTACCCTTGGAATAGTACTTCACCTATTAGTTTTTTTTGAGAAATTAAATAAAGTCCTTCATTGCTTTATAAAGTTTAATGAGATCCTTTGACTTGTTTTGAATGTGGACAATATTTATGGATGGATCCTTAGGTTTTCTAAAATTACAAATTAAGGATTGTTACTTTTTAGTGTTATTTGCAAATTAATTTTTAATGGTATCTTGGATTTTTAATGTGCTAAAATTATATGTTTGTACTTTATTAATTGGATCATTGAACTGCGTAAATACCGTCTGGGCACACGGTATCTTACTAGCATGGGGTTTAGTGCTTAATATAACTTCGGGGAAATCCTAATGGATTCGAGCTCAACCCATCCCTATTGGAAAACCCTTAATTAGGTCTATGCACCATTGATGGAAAAGTGATGCGTTGATCTTTTATCCATTAGAGATTCCTGTGGTTATTGGGTACGAGACCTTATGTTTGACCTTAGGATTGGCTTGTGATTATCCTTTGACATTCGGGTTTGCATATATATATAAATGACTATTCGAATATGATATGAAATGTGGAATGGCAAATACTTTATTTCGACTTATGATTTTTGTGTCGGAGCATTATCAATCAGGTCTATTATGAATATATGTTTATGTGTATATGTGGGTCATTTTATGGACGACTGCAGATCGATATATGGACGGTTGATCACCGATATGACCGGATCACTTATAATCCGCTTTGATTATGGACAGGTTATCCTGATTTTGTTTTGATCGGTTTATGACCACCGACGTTATGGACGGGTTTTCCCGATTTATTTAGGGTTGACCACCCACAACGGGGACACTTGTCACCGTGTGATTTTATATTGCTCCTTTGTGCCATTTGGTTTTATGTCATACATTCGTTATCGTTATTATATTTGTCATGTTTTTCATTATGATCACACTTGTCTATATTCTTTTCGTTCTCGTATTAAACTTCGAATTATGATTATGTTCTTGCTATTTACTTTGTAATATTTTGTGCATAGGTACTGAGCCCTACTTTACCCAGGAGACGGAGGAGGATCAAGCGTTTCAAACGTTTGAGCCAACTGTTGAACCCGAGTGGGATGCCGGAGATGGCTTTGGAGCCGTCTGAACCAGCACAAGAGAGAACGTCATCTTAGAATTATTTTAATGAACTTTCTTTTAGTGTTGAGACCTCTTTTAGAAATTTTATAATTCTGCAACTTTAACTATTAATATTTATTTGATTTTTGTGTTGGGTTTCATTTATGAAACATGGATTACCAATTGAATAAAGCTTCCGCTGCATTTAATGAAATTTATTTTGACTCACCACATGTTGAGAAATTTTTTGTGGGTCCACTATTGGAAGCTTGTGTTGTATTAAACACAGGAATTTGAATTTGATTTACTTTTCACGTTTATCCCTAATTCTTATTTTGGGAGACGTGACAATTATCCTTCTAACCTCCATCCAACCATCCCCTCTTTTCTCTCCAACGACGATTTTGTGAAGCATTTATTCTCCAATGGATATTGAAGAAAACTTTCTTTGCAAGACTGCAACAATTGGAGATTTGAAGTAGATGTTTTGCATTCATCCGACCATCCCTTATTAATTCTTTTTTCTTTCTTTCTTTTTTTTCCCTTTTTCTTCATCCAAACTGATAAATTTTTGTGGGGCTTTTCAAGTGGGGCATCTAGCATCTTAGACATTCAGGTTATTAGAGTTAGATTTTGCATAATCAATATATAAACAGTGTAGATTATAAATTAATGCAAACTTATAGTCTATGAATAATGTAGATTATGCACATCGATTTTATTTTTCAATCTTGATTGTTCGAATCCACCTCCTTCACTGTATAACACCCCATATTTGAATACACAAGAAATGGGAATGGGGTTGATCTCTGAATTGTGTCTCTTTCCACCTAAAATACCTTCTAGGGAATCTTCGTAGAAACATGACATTAGTTCCTCATTTTATCCTTTTGTTTGTTTTAACGAAGGTACAATCATTTAATAATAGTAAGCAACTTTCTTATTATGATGGTGTGATTTTAGATGCCCACTATCGTTCGATAATTACAAGGTTCAAACAATCTGTAACACCCTGTCCCGAGTTATTTAAAATTAACTCTAATTAATCGGGATTAATGCTAATTCAACATGTTTTATTGATTAATGTTGATTAAGGGCTGAATTGATATAGAATTTGGCTCAAGTGGTCAAATTGAACTTAATGAAAAGAGTAGTGAAGGTTCTGAATAAATTAGAATGGTTTTAGGTCAAATCGGGTAATGCAAGGACTTTTTTGTAAATACGAAATTACGCGTATTTCGTCGAATACGGAAACTCTTGATACTCGCACGTATACCTTGAGAAGTACGTTAACTTTCGTAATTATAGCAATTTCATTCGGCTTGAATTGGTTCAAATGACCTTTCATTTGACTTGGATTGTAATTAGAGAAATAGGAGGGGGGGTTCAATGCAAAAATTGGGATTATAAGATAATGATGAACTCATTTGAGTTCATTCATCATCCCAGCACAGCTCTCTCTCTTCTTCTCTTTCTTTCTCTTCTTCTTCTTTCTTCCAATTTCTCTTCATTGAGTGGTGATTGGGAGAATTGGCAAGTGTGTGAAGAGGGACTCCATCTTCACCATCATCTTCTTCATCTCTTTTCTTGATTTCTTGGAGTTTCAAGCTTGAGAAGATCTCAAGAACTCCCGCCAAAGAGGCTACAAGTAAGTGAATTGTGTTGTTTCTAGAATTTCTGAGTCCTCTTTGGTGATGTGGAATGGTTTCTTACATAAGAAACTCATTAAGAAACTCATTAGGATTTTCTTGAATGGATTGATTGGTTTTTAGGTTCAAAAGAAGGTTTGGCTTGAGGATTTCATCTTGGATTCAAGCTAGACAAGGGAATTCTTGTTGATTAGTCTCCAAACAAGGCAAGTATACTCAATTATATTGATTTCAGATGTTAATCGACTTGTTAGAACTCAAGCAGTTCAATTCCAGAAAATTCGGTTCAGAATTTTCTGAACTTCTGGGCACACGGCTGACCAACACCTGACCGAGAGCTGACCGACATAGGTCGGCTAGCCGAAATTGTGAGTTCGGCTAGCCAAGGGTTGACCGCAAGGTAACCGAAAATTTTGTCAGGGTTTTTCCATCAGAAATTGAGCTTCTGGAAAACGAACCGTAAGCTGACCGCGAGAAATTCGGCTAACCGAAATTTGAATTTCTGTCAGCCGAGTAGGTTACCGAATTGCGCAAATTGATCTGTAGTTAATGAGATTTTGGGAAGCTGACCGAATGTGGTTCGGTCAGCCGAAATCCATAATGCGGCTAACCGCTAGGTAACCGACGAGGTGACCGAATTTGAGGGGATATCAGAATTGATTTCTGATATTCTCCTAAACCTTCATGAGTGTTAGCTAAACTTATGTGAATGTAAATTTCACTAAGAAATGATGTCATCTCAAATAACACCTACATTGCATAATGAACGTTTCACCCGAATGTTGTTTTAGGAAATTTAATTGTTTCTGACTTGAGTTGGCTTATCCTCTCTCGTCTACTACTATTATGCTCCTTGTTGAGCTACCATTGAATAATGTGTTGAATTATGAAATGAAATGTAATGAAATGAAAAGAAAAGAACTGAAGTGAACAGACACTGTAATGTATGAAAGACTAAGTCTGCTGCAGTAGATGGAGCGTTCCGGAGCTCCGTGGTGATGCCGGTAATCTCTGATCAAGACACTAGTAAATCCTACACATTTGAAAAGCCACTTAATAAAGTGAGTAATATTGAAATGAAATGAGTCCTTGAAAGGCTGGGTTGTGAATGGTGCGCCTTCCGCCTATGCCAGAGGACAACGAAAAGATACTTGATAAAGTATACATAATGAATTGAATGCTTCCTTCAGGGGAGAACTATATGAATTGAATGCTTCCTTCAGGGAAGAACTATATGCGTTGAATTAAAGTAAATTGAATTGAATTGATATAAATTGTTAAAATTGCTAAACATATGATTATCATGAAATTGTGTATACATTGTTGAACCGTCGTGTTCACAGTGTTATTGATGACATTACAGGCCAAGTTGCCCGTCCCAGTGGTTCATAGACCGCGCCGCCAATGGAGGAGACCAATCCGGTTCCTCCAGGAGGATTGAATGAGTGGATGTAAATCAGAGGCGACCGGTTTAGCGAGTTTTGGGAACATTTTGAATAGATTCATTTTGTTGTAAATAGTGATCACATGCATTGTATTTGAATATGCATGGTTGATTTAAATAGGAAATGAAATGTGTTTACTTTCTGTAAAGGACTTTTACATGTTAAAGTTGAATGTCAATGTATGTATATATTTCTGCAAAAAAAAAAAAAAAAAAAAATGTACATTTGACAGGCATATGTAAGATCCCTTATGAATCTCGTATTGGCTTCGGAAATGCGAGGTTTACGGGAGTAAGTATGGTAATCACGACTTGGGGTTTGGCCGTGGTAACCCTAATCTCGGGCCCGGGTCGTGACACAATCTTAGATGCTACTTGTATATAATTATTGTCAAGTTTCGGTGCATTGTAGGGTTCTAACAATTTTTTATGCGAAAGTAAACAAATTGTTGTGTAGGTTTGCAATGATACATGTCAAGTTGAGAATTAGTTGCGAGAGGTGAAGATGGACTGCTTACGGGCAGCTGTTGCCATCCTCACTACTTAATAGGCGAAGAATATCAAATTTTGATTCTTCTTTTCAAGTTTTGATCATTTATTTACAATTAGTTTCCAGTAATTTGCTATACATATATCTAGAAGTATATATGCTGTTTTCTTTTCACGTAAATTTTATCAATTTTAGTTATTGCAATTGATGTGGTAAAATACATGGGAAATTAATAAGTAAAATTCTTTTTGATGACAAACTAGCGGCCATTTTTTTATAAGAAAATTTAGTAAAACTAAAAAAGGTTTTATAGGTTTTTTTTTTTTAATCTTGTTTTTAAAAACTTTTTATAATAAGGAACGGTTATAAACCGTTCCAAGAATCTATTCCAACCGTTCAAAAAATGCGAAACATGAACGATTTAAAACCGTTTCAAAACCCATTAGAAATTATTTAAAACCATTCCTAATTTAAGATCCAAACACAATATAATATCCTTAATCAATATAGTTATATATAATATATATTGATGGCATTGTGTATCAGGTCCTTGGGTCCACTTCACATTGTTTCAAATTCCAACAAAACCTTTTATTAATAGATCCGATTTAAATTACTATTCTATCCAATTAAAACTTGATAATTTGAAGATCCAAACATAGGTAATGATCAAATACCAAGGTAAGGAAACTCTTGATAATTGGAAGGATATTACATAGGAGCGACAATGGGTCAGGCCAGGTTCTGGTGGGTTGAGTATTGTGAGTTAGGGGCAGACCTACATGTAGGTGACATGGGGCGGTCACCCCCTGTCGATTTTGGAATTATTAGAAATTTGAATAGGCATGGACCCGTCCCACATACGTACATCTAATAAATAGTCACCCCACTTTTAAATCTTGTGACCATCCCATGTCGATTTTGGAATTATTAGAAATTTGAATAGGCGTGGACCCTTCCCACATACATCTAATAAATAGTCGATCCTCTTTAGATCGTTCTTTTTCGACATCTTCTTTCTACCGAGAGTGCAAGATCCTCTTCGTGGCGATTAAGCTTCTCATCGCCAGTCCTCTCGTGGTTAGTCTCTCTTTCACCAAATAACTCTAAATAAAGCAATCTCCCTCCCTCCTCAGATGTGGTATAATCCTAATCACTTTATACCTCAATTTGAACTCTTAATCTCCAAATCCTATTTTCAAATCCTAATCCAAACCCTAAGTCGTAAATTACCAAATCTGAGCATATCTACAAGTCCGAAGATGACAAAATCACTATTAGGCACACTTTAATCGTCAATTCATACTTAAATCGGTCTTAGAGTTGATATGTTTGGAAAATTTGCGTTAAATTTAAGTGAAAATTCTTCTTCTTTGCCATGAGCCCATGACCAACTATAGGGAATTTTTTTTACAGCTAAGGTAAGTGCAAGCAACCAAATTCCTTAGATACAAATAAAACTCCTTTAGGAACCCAAATTGGGTAATTAGGTGCTCACCCAAATCACCATTTCAGGGCATCCAATCACTTATGATTAAAGAAAATATTATCTTAGGCAGTTTTGATGATGATGAATTGATGATCACCTGAATTTGGGAGAGATAGTGGAAAGACCCTTCAAATGGGTAGGAAATCTGGGCATGAAAAAAAAAATTGTGTCTATTTGAATGCAATAAATTTTCTCTTTTGGTATTGTTCTTGTGAAAAATGTTAGCAAAGTCAAGCAGTAGTTCAGTCCCATCCAACCAAAAATCCTGGGTCCACTACTGTTGTGAGTATAGGCTCAACCTAACCTGACCACTCTTTAACCATTGACTGCCCATTTTTAGTGGCCACATGGATGGACGGTGACCAAGCAAGGAGATGAAAAAGTTTGAATGTAATAAGAGGAATACAAAATATATAATGAAGAGGACTTTAATAACTGTAACCACCTACATATCGTAAAATTCTTATTGTGAAATTTACAGGTAATTAATGTCTAGAACAATTTAAAACTAGTGCCTCTGCCAATTGAAAACGGGTCTTTGCCTGCACGTTATATAGGCCATTAATGTAGGTCAAACTCAAAGTTAGAAATTTGTGATAGTTTCTAGATCTAAAAGGCTTGTTTGAATTGTAACAAAGTTAGATTTGACCTGACTCGATTGTTAAGCCCAACAGCTTTGCTCATTGATGACAACATAGTGATTCTAGCTCCATCCTGGCTGAATTCAAGGTTATGACAACCTGGTGAGTAGAAAATACAGGATGGTAAGAAACTTAAAACACACAGTTAACTCATTATTAAAAATAGTATTACAAAAAAAGACCTTCTTATAAATAAAATGGTGCTCTTAATTCTAAAAAATACGAATTATCGGGTTCTTTTTTATAATAATTTTCTTTTGGATTCAAAATGAAAGCATACCAACGTATCCTATACACCAACATGTACTAATGAGGGTTTTATGCCTGGCCCATACGGTTGATACTGATATCTGAAAACATGCTTAATTTTACCAAAAAAAAAAAAAAATGCTTAATTATAACTGTACTGGATTTTTTCAAAATTCTGATTTTTTTTAATAGTTTTCTTTCTTTTACCTTTTTGGATTGCAAATGAAATCATACCTATCGACATTGTCAATACACCAACATGCACAGAAAATTAAATCATATTGGCCGACGGCATAGTTATTAATTTCATTTCGTTTCAGCCGAAATTTTTCATTTCGGTCAAGTGGCCGAAACGAAATTTCGGTCAAAACGTTTTGGTTTGAATTTCGGTCGATCTTGGCCAAAATGGAATTTTACATAATTAATGTTTTTTACTTTTTTTACACATATATATTTTGTATTTCTTATATTTTCACAAAATATAATTCCAAAAAAATTAATGTAATGGATTTAATATATATTTATTACTTTTTCTAGTTTTTTACTTATATATGTATATTTATTATGTTATATTTTTCCAGAAATGTAATTCCAAAAAGTTTCACCGAAATCCTGAATTGACCGAAACTTTTCATTTTACAGGCCAGAGAGAAATGAGGTCCAAAACAATATTAACAACTATGGCCGTCATAAACCAACATACACGGGAGCCGACATACTCCACATCACATGCTTCGAGATGCCTTTGGAGCCAACCCATATTTACCTGATTCCAATAATGCCCTAGTAAATTCAGGCTTCACCATTTTTCATATTTTTGAATGAGTTGTGAACAACTGAACATTGCCTTACCTTTTGTGCACCCGTTTTTGTAATCACGTAAATGAGGCCCATCAATTAAAAATTATAATGTGGGCCCACCTTTATGATTTATTGCACATGGAGTCTGCCTTTAGAAAATTACAACATGGCTCACTTTTATGAATTATATCATGGAGCCCACCTTTATAAGAATAAGAACATGGGCCTACCTTATGGGAATTATGTGGGCCCACTATAAGAATTACAATAATGGTCCATGTAGGGATTGTTGTGCATGGGATCCATCTTTAGAAATTACATATGGCCCCACCTTTATAAAAATTATAATGTAGGCCCACCTTTTGTGATTGTGAATGTGGATTCACCCTTTTAGGCATTACAAAGTGAAGTCATATTATTTGGCACCTAAATTGTAATAGGCACTTAGGTTCTTTGGAAACTCTAAAAATAAGCACTAATTTTGTAATTTAGAGCTTATCTAAGTATTAGAGCTAGTGTTTGGTAAACTTGTAATTGTATTTTATATTTTTAGGGCTGTACACGTATTAGAGTTTTGACTTCTAAAAATATATACCAAGGAGAGCTACTTTTTTAGTAGAGTTTTATCTTAGCTAAAGGGGATGGGTGTCGATAATGCAAAACCTATAAGTTCTTTTTTTTTTTCTCTAAACGAAAACGAACTTTTAAGATTTTCAAAATTAATGCAAATTGTGGGTTATATACTTATATATTGTAATTTCTTTAAGGGTGAGCCCCACTTACCATAATTCCAAAAGGAGGATGGGCCCAGATTGTGATTCATTTAAAGATGGGCCCACATTATAACTCCTATAAAGCTGACTCCATATTCTCATTCCCAACGGTGGGTCCCTTATTGTAACTCCTATCAAAATGGGCCTCATGTTCTAATTTTATAAATCTAAATATCATGTTGTAACTTCTTCTTCTTATTTTTTTTTTTTTTTTTGAAAATATGTTGAAACTTTTAAAGCCAGGCTTTATGTACAACAATTCATAAAAGTAGAGCCCAAGGGTGGGCTCATTTTTACAATCGTGAAATGCAGAACCATATTTCAGTTTCTATAAGAGTGGGCCATGTTCATCACTTATGACAAAAGAGTTAAAAGGCTGAATCTCCTTTCACAAAAACAACCTTTTCTTTGATTTCCTAGAAATTTATAAGAAAGTAAAAAGGACCTTCAGCTCAGCTATGGGCAGAAGGTGAGGAGGTAGTTAGCACCGGTGCAAGTAAAAATACTGCTAGCATCATCATAAGCATAGCTATAAGCAAGGCGACAAGCATTCTTGAAGATCATGGAGTAGTAAGTGGGCTTGCATTTATCTGGAGTTCCATACGCCCCCCTGCAACAGTACTCTTCTGTTCCAGAAGCCACACATGCACTCTTACAACCTGCCGTTGATCCATCCGGAGCCGTCAATCGCAACTCAGGAGGGCAGATGGCGTTCACATCTGCCGGGCACCCGCTCACACGACAATTGCCGGCCCCGCCTAGTGGGGTGATGGAGAAGGGCAAGTTAAAGCCATCGACTAGGCTGGTGTCATAGAAGTCCTTGTTGCCTCCGGTCCCTAGAGTGAACTCCACTATTGTTGCTGGAGGTGCAGGCCCAGCACCATTGCATGGGATGTGAACCCCGCAGTCACCGGTTACACAGGTGAATTTTCCACTGGTGTCGGTGGTACAGCGTGTCCGGCCCCACATCCGGCCACCCCACCCTGCCGGAGCTTCCACTGTCTGTGATGCACCTGTGTCAAGTTGGAAACCAGTCTGGGCCAATGGGGGCTTGTTAGCATTGTTCAAGGTGCCGGCCCACACTGTGTAGGTACACCTGTTTGTGAAGGTGAATGTGACAGACTTGGCTCCTGAGTATCAAGCATTCAAAAACAGAATTGTCATGAGAATATATTTCAATTACTTTGTTTACATATATCTTTGTTGGGCAGCCCCGCTCAATGGTCACCTTTTTTTATTTTTAACTATCATAATATATTTATTCGACCAAAAAAACTTATCATGATATATTTTCTAAGAAATATTAATCTTTAGATTGTGTTGGAATTTTCACAGTACTGCAAAAATGAAAACACCATGACAAAATCGAAATAAAATGGTAAAGATTATTTAAAAATCAGTTTTACAACAATATATTTCATTTATTTTTGTTTTATTTCTATCTATATATATATATATATCATTTACATTTATGACATTTTGCAATTTATATTGCGAAAAAATCCTTGATATGAAAACATCCCAACATTATATATTTAGAATTTTGAGTTTTTCTTAATTCCATTGGAGATATTTCTTTCCCTTTTTTTTTTTTTTTTTTTTGTTCCTCTCTCTGTACCAGTTCTGGTGAACCACATAGATTTTCATTTTGCATGAAAACCTTTTTAAAATTATTATGTACATAGAGCATGTAACTTAATAACTTGTTTCAATGCTAAATGTAATAGGGAGGTTTTCTCCGGCGCTCCCGTGCTATGCAGTCCATTCAGATCATTGTCATTGTCCTTAGGGTTGCAAACGGGACGGTTTTAGATCAGAACCATAGTGGACCAGGACCCGTTTTAAAATAACGGTTCCAATTCCAGTTCCAGATCTGGCTTTGAATCGGAACCTATTTTGTTGGTTCCAGATCCGATTTCAATAAGAAAACCCGAAACCGGATCCACCTAGAGGATTCGAATCTAGTTCCAAAATTGATTCTATTTTCTCTTTATTCTTCGTTTTTTTTTTTTTCTTAAAATAAGCATATCATTCAACTAATAGCAGTACATCAAGTCTACAATATCCAGTATTATACATAATAATGCTCAAAAAGAGTTGGTTTTAAAGTACAAATTGTAATATCAAAGACTTGTATGCTGGGTCTCGGGTCAATGGGTCGGAACCTATCTGGACCCGGGATGGAACCCGTTTATCAATCGGAACCTAAAGTAGGTTCCAGAACCGGACCCGTTTTTGAATCGGAACCTAAAATAGGTTCCAGACCCAGTTTTTAGCAGGTCGGAACTTCTGGGTAATCGGATACCCGTTTGCAACCCTAGTTGTCGTAGCAAGACCTGTGAAATTTGAAAGGGATCCAAGCTTTGGGGACAGTCTGGTTGAGTGCTCTCATGGAGCGCATAGCTTAAGAGAAATTTCCAATGAAATACCCAATTGAAATTTGGAAACTCAGTCTCATTTGGATCAATGGAACTTGCTTGCAGTATCTTAATACTAATGGTTAGATACTGCAAAAGAGAAAGAACTGTAAACTCACATGCAACAGAGTAACTAAAGTTATCCATATGCAAAAAAATATAGTTCACGGTTGACTTGACAGTATACATACAATCAAGTTACACATATACAAACCGGGCCTCTTCTGGGGTAAAAAACCATCCGACAAAAACTAACACATTTACAGGAGTCCAAACAGCAACAGTATGCTTACCTTATAAATCTGATTGTATGCAACCAAAATCATGGTATATCCAAAACTCCAAGCAGGCCTTGATACCAGGATATCAGGACAATGTTCTTTGGGATATAAAAAAGATCCATATTCAAATCCCAAAGAAGATTTTTAATATAAAATTATGTATACTGAATGATATATTATTCCAGTTACATCCAAGCACCCCTCTTTGTTAGCCTTGGCCGGCAAATGGAAACCTTTGTCTCTCCTTTGTCTACATGTTGGTGTTTGGCAATAGACACAAAAGAGTTCCTTTGTTTCTATAATCTAACATATAAACAATGAATGGAAAAGGAAGAAAGATAGAGATCACCTGAGACAACTAGAGCAAAAACAAAGGAGAGGATGGCCCATTTTTCCATGGCTAAGAGAAATGTATTCGGATTCTCCAGGTTAGATGTAGAGCTCAGCCGATGGGTATAGGTAGGGGAAATTTATAGAGAGAAATTGCAGGGCTTTTTTAGAAGTTTTCTATGTTTGGGTTTAATAAGATAAACCATATGCCTCCCAGTATTGGTTAACCTTATCGCTACTGATTTGGTTTACTTTATTACCTGCTAATTTGGTTTCACCTTATCCCTGGAACCAATGAAAGTGAGGATCACAAGAGAATCTGATGGAGCAACAACAATAGCAACCGTGAAACACTCATGGGCCACACGTGAGGCCCATTGATATTTAAGAGTTTTCTTAATTGTTATTAGTTTTATTTATATCCAAGTTATATTTAGAATTAGTTTCTAATTTGGATATGATTTTGTTTCCTAGTTTGATTAGGGTTGTTTCTTAGGGAAGTATCTTTTATTATAAATAGAGCATTGTAGAGATCAATAATCTCATATTAGAAATTGAGTTAATAGAATTTTCCCTTGTGGGTTTATCATTGGAGACTGTTTCTTCTTCGAGTGATTGTTCTTCGGAACTCTAATTGTGCTCCGGCGCTTGCATCCTAATCCTATGATTGCATCAATTGGTATCAGAACGGATCGATCCCTCGATCGGACGGCGTAATTACCCCTATCCTTTCCCCAAGCAATCATCCATCTCCCTACCAAACCTTGAAACTTCCCGGCCTCTTCCAGCCCAAATCACCGATAGTAACCAATCCCCACATCTTGGTAAATTCCCTTCACCAAGACAATCCCTCCCTAAACCCCATCTCCATCGCCCAGAACCCACTGTTAGACCCAAGCTTCCATCAAACCCCTGACCCACTCGTCCGTAACCATCTCCATCCCCAGCCCCTTCGTTAGTCCCCTGCGATAAGCATTCACCTCCATGCTAGACCCCACCCGCTGTCAGAGCCCTCGCACACCCTAGACAAGCATCCCTCATCTTGCTAAAGGAGGAGACAGAAGAAGAACAGAAAGAGAAGAATGAATGAGCATAAGGGAAGACAAGGCGTACCGTTCACCATCGTCAAACACTCGCCTCGGTCCAGCCCTCCTCGCACGATTGTCGCGCCATCAAATGCATCGCCAAAACACCTTCTCCATCGAAAGTGCCCTGTCGTCGTCGTGAGCTTCGATAGTCTCTTCCGACGTCTCCAGCGCTTGCTCTCTGGATCTCCGGGAACGAAAAAAAGGGAAGCCAAAACCATTTTTTATTTTTATTTTTTTGCCTCTCTGGTTGCGTCAAACCTGAGGATTGACCACGTGAGACGAAAGGTCCTACTCTAGGCCTTCAATTGGGTTTAGTTCCAACCAAAGGCAAGCAGCAATTAAAAAAAAAAAGAGTCTGAAGACAAATATTTTCATCCACAATTGGGACCAAGTTCCTTTAAGTCTTCAACCGTTCATTTTCAAATATCCAGATCTACACATCAGGTCAATCAAAAATTTTAAACTTGCATTAACCAAAGCTGCCTCCCAAGAAGCAAGTTGACACAGAGTCTTCCTCTCATAATGATGATGATTTGAGGGGAACCGTTGCAGTATTATCGGTAACTATTAATCAACTATCCACAATGATGGTTCAAATGCAGGTTCAAATACAAGAGACTCTTGAAAGGATTGAAACCCGATTAACCAATTTGTGATGCAGGCCCAAGGGTAGGGCTTGCGTGGAGTGCCAAGGCACGTGTCCGCAGACACTTCGAATAGTCTTCACGAAGACTTCAAGATACGAGGACGCACCTCTAAGGACAAACCCACAATTTTATTCAATAATCAAAGTCTGAGAAATAACTCAGTACAAAGCCATATAAATAATAGAACAAACTTAAAGCCTAAGAAAACCCTAATCTAATAATGGAAAGCTTCCTAATACTAATATAATTAGAAATCTACTAATAAAAGACTAAAATTATAATCTAACTTAGAAGGGGACCAATTGTGGGGGCCCATACTGCATCAATTTGGAAACTAATCGGCGTGAGAAAAATCATCAAGATGATGGGAGACATAATCAGAATCAACGAGATCCACATGCCATCAATGTTGATTGTGATTTGGGTATCAAACTTTTGATTCCCGAATATGATGGAAAATTGAAATCAGATGAATTCATGGATTGGTTAGTTTGTATTGAAAATATTTTTGCATACAAGCCAATGACAGATGGTCAGAAGATTACATTAGTGGCAACTCGATTTCTTAATTATGCTACGATATGGTGGGCCGAGTTGCAGAGGAAGAGAAGAAGCCAACAAATTGACCTTGTTAACACGTGGACTGAGATGAAAAATATGTTGAAGCAAATATTCCTCCTTGTCAATTATGCCAGAGATCTACGTGCCAATTTTCAATATTTGAAGCAAGGATCTAAGACAGTTGTTGAGTATTCTAAGGAGTTTATGACCATGCAAGCTCGTTGTGGTTTAGATGAAAATGAGGAATGTATTAGTTGACCGATACTTTAATGGGCTTACACTTGACATACAAGATATCCTTGCATTCAAGTATTTTGATAATGTTGATAAGATTGTTCAGCATGCTATCAAAGCTGAGGGGATTGCAAACCATCAAGCCTGAAAACTTAATACATCTAAATGGGTTATGCAGAAGAATCTCTCAATTGTAGGTTCTAAACCGAGTAATTCATCGGAGAAAGTTTTTACCAAACCTGAAGGTCAAAATAGGATTACATGCTTTAATTGTAAACAACAAGGGCATCGCACAACGGAATGTCCAAAACGCATCCACCTCATTGAGAATGAAAGTGATGTGAAAGGTGCTCCAAATGATCTAAAAGAGAATGAAACAGAGAAAGTGGAGGACATTCTACTCGAGGAGGATCTTGATCCTCTGATGGTCATTACTGACACTACCTCAACTACTGAGAAGAAATGGTTGCGCAAAAATATTTTTAGCTCCAAAGGAACAGTCAATGGTCAAGAGTGCACGGTAGTTATTGATGGAGGAAGTTGTCACAACATTATATCTTAAGGTCATGTGGATCAATTACAGCTGAAAGTTTGGAAGCATCACCGTCCCTATTTTGCTAGATGGTTAATGATAGGTGATGAAGTGCAAATATGGTATGCATGTTCAGTTACTTTTTCTATTGGTGAAGATTATAAAGACACAGTTTGGTGTAATGTGATACCCATGGATAGTTGTGATATCTTGTTGGGTTAACCGTGGATGTATGACAAGAATGGAACTAATGGTATGCATGACAATACTAACACATTCATGCATGATAACAAGCAAGTTACACTCCATCCGATGAAGCCAACACCACCAAAGAAAGGCTCACGTTCTTGACTCACCAAGGGCGCACTTCAAGTACACAATGTATACAAAAGCAACATACAAAAGAAGAGTCGAGTTCGATGTTGAACTCTTTTCCAACCTGGGGGGCAATGATGCAGCAGCAACAATAGCAATCGTGCAACACTCATGGGCCACACGTGGGACCCATTGATATTTAAGAGTTTTCTTAATTGTTATTAGTTTTAATTATAGCCAAGTTATATTTAGAATTGGTTTCTAATTTAATTATGATTTTGTTTCCTAATTTGATTAAGGTTGTTTCTTGGGAAAGTATCTTTTATTATAAATAGAGCATTGTAGAGATCAATGATCTCAGATTAGAGATTGAGTTAATAGAATTTTCCCTTCTAGATTTATCGTTGGAGACTGTTTCTTCTTCGAGTGATTGTTGTTTGGAACCCTAATTGTGCTCCGACAATTGTATCCTAACCATAGGATTGCATCAGATTCCGATATTGGTGTCAGATTAAGTCCTAAAATAATTTTTAATGGAATCCTCACGTCCATAGTTTTTTGAGGAATCCTCCCATCTGCATAAAGTGTTGATAACCTTTATTTGCCGCCAACAGAGTTTCATGAATCCCAAAGAGCCTCGGTTCCGTAATGTGATATGTTTTTCCAACATCTGAGAGCAATTATTGAACAAAACGAAGCTCAAAAGGGGAATCTATAAATAAAATAAGTCCATTGGGTGAAGTGGAGACAAGCAGCTCAAAGAGACGAGAAAATTATGATTGAGATTGTTTGAGCAAGCATGTGGAAGACTATAAACAGCCTACTCATGTATTTGCAAACAGCCTACTCATGTATTTGCAAGTACAAGAACAACGAAATGACACACCAACAAAGACATCTACGGATTCAAAATGGAGCTCACAAAGTCGACATGGAATAGGTAGGGTAAGAATTCAATGATGAATGAATAGAGTAAGATAACAACATACATCTGCGATATGGTTTTCAAGAAATGGGTGTCTCTTTCGAAATTAAGAATGAAAGAAAGCAATGCCAACAACAGAACACGGAATCCAAGCCCTAAAGAAACCAAAAATAATCCACGACCAATGACGCTAATGTTGTTGGTATTTTAGAAGTATCATAATGTTTTAATGAGCAAAATGCGAACCAAGATATTCTCTTTCTGTTTTGAGTACATCGGCGACTCAAACTCACACACGTACCCATGCCCCTAACCAACTATATATAACCATCAGCTTGGGACCAAGATATTCCAGTATCATCATGATTCAGGATATTCTCACAACATTTACCTGAACTCTCACAACATTCTCACAACATTCTTCCACAAATAAAATGCAAGTTTAACTTTAAAAAGAAAAATCTTCAAAGACACTCTATAAAAATTTTAAGTTAACGTGATGTTCTTAAGAGATACACAATACCGCAATGTGCTTTATTGGGGTTGTGTGTTGAACCATTCTCTTCTTGTCTTCATCAGATACTTCCTTTCCTCATATCCACAGTCCATTACTTCCTCGCACGCACGCACATTAGTATCTCATTGCAGAGTTTTTTCTTTGTCTTCATGGGGTACTTACTTCCCTTCCCTCATATGCACAAATTCGTTGTGGGCGCATGCATATGCACTTACAGAGATTATTTTGAATGATAACATGACAGGCTCGTGATTGTGATCATGCACACATACACACACAAAAACACACACAACAGAGGGCTCATTTTCATGTAACCCAATTATGAAGTTAGGTTATGAAAATTTGGCCTTGTCGGGAGCTTTGTTGTTATTGTCCTTCTTAGCCTTTTTATTTTTCAACATCATTTTGAATTTTTTGATGAAATATTTTTCAAACTCAGAGTCCTCTGAATCACACTCTGATTCAGAACTACTGTCCACAGATTTCGAAGACTTGAGTGCAACTTCCTTACCATTCTTGCCGAGACAATGGTTAGCTTCGTATGTCTGCAAATTACCAACTAACTTTTCCACACTGAGGGAATTGAGATCCTGATGCTCCTCAATGGCAACTACCTTTGGACGAAACCTTTCTGGAAGAGACCTCAAAATTTTCTTGGCACGAGCAACATAACTCATAATAGCATTATTTTTTAATATTAGAAACTTATTAAAACTAAAATACACGCATGCACACCTCATAGTAGGGCCCACCAGATGACCCATCCAAATGAACCACTCACATGGGACCCCTTTGAATTATGGTGATCCCTCTGTTTTTTATGCCAATTCGGGTGGACTGTACCATTGGATGACGGATCAATTTTTAAAAGGGTCAAACTTGTTGGCTGCTGATGGAGGGCCGGGTTAGGATGATCAAATGGAGCCCATATTTTGCACACCTCTCCATGCAGAGCAGTTACCACATTGGATATGCAATCAAGATATATGACAGTTGTGATTTGCAACTCAAATTGTAAATATCAAGATAATGACCGCTGTTTGTAATTAAATCAATCAACATGGTCAAAATTGGAGGGAGTTCTCTTCCATAACAAAACATGTCAAAATCAATGTCTAATTTATCAATTGAAATCAGCTAGCTTCATATATATAAAAACTAGCAAAAAAGGCCCGGGCTTAATAAAAAAATATTTTATTTGGGGTTTTTTTTAGATACTAATGATAAGAAGATAAATCCAAAAATATATATATAAATCATTTATTATTTTTAAAATCTTATATATCAAAATTTATAAATCTCATGTATTTTGATATTTTGTGTCAAAATTTATTTAAAAACCGAAGTGTGTAACAAATTCTAACAAAATTATAACAACATTTATTCAAAACAAATTGAACCTATTTGAACTTATTTATGAAATTCATGATTTGTCTAATGGATATCAAATCATTATATAATTGTATGGCTCTCAAATCATGGATCGCCCACCATAGTGGTCCGACTCTTATCATCGGGGGGTGCGGGGTTGCGGTTGATATCCAATGGGTCCCCCTACTGTGAGAGTTGATGTCATAAGAGCATTTTCCATATCCAATGCGTCCCCCTACTTTGAGAGTTGATGTCATAAGAGCATTTTCCATATATATATATATATATATGTGTGTGTGTGTGTGTGTGTGGAGAAGAAATGAACGAGCCATTCATTAACTTGGTAAAAAGCAATTTATGTTATAGCACATGAATGAGCCATTCATGTTGTCCCGGTGTCTCACTTAAAAAAAAAAAAAAAGCTCTTCCAACATGATATATACACATTACGTCGTTAGAGATGCCCTAAAACAGAAAACAAAGATATACTCCAACCACCTTACAAAGCTCCTTTTTGCCACTTATGCTCATTGCTTTGTTAGGCTATAGTTGGATATCTAATTAGCTATATATTTTTAGTTGTTTTATGAAATTTATGTTGAATGATGTATATCTCTATTAAGAAAAATTAAGCATGGATGCCAGGTCTTTTTCTCGCAACCAACCTACCCAATATGTGAATGCAAGTTAGAGTTTATAATTATATGCTTATTCAACCAGAAAATAAAATTTCCAAAGAGAAGAAATGAAAAGAGAGAGAGAGAGAGAGAGAGAGAGAGAGAAATCATTTTCCATCCATGGGAAACCTTTTCCGACCTCCTTCCATCGGAAATGGTTTTTTTGTAAAATCACGAAAAAATTAGCTTATTTTTCTTATTTTACTTGAGGAAAAGTGGTCGCACCACACCTGAAATTTTAAACAAACCAGAAAGCTTTTTCCATTTTCCATATTTTTCTTCGGAAAAAGATGGCCGCATAAAGGTGCCCTAAATAGATCATCAAGTCATTCAAGCTACTCGCGTAAATTCAATCTGTAGCCATTCAAGCATTGCTTAAATTGCATAAAACCATCCAACACAGCTGACATGGATACTGTCCAGCAAAAGGAAGGATATCCCATTCTAATCTCTTCACACATAGCCCGTAGCCATTCTAGCCCGGCACAGCAGATATACAAACCAACGTTTCCAACATGAACGATGCCATGCAAGTGGAGGCAAAATCTCAGCCCACCTTAATCTCATAAAGCCAGATAGGGAACTCTTCCCACTTGATTGTTGGAGCAAACATAAAAAGACATCTACCATCCATCACATCGAATATTGTATCCGACCCAATTCAGTCAGATACAGATGAAGAATTAAAAAGAGGATGAGATTTCCTTAAAACAAGGCTTGAGCAATCCTTTGTTCCAATCAAATCTTTTGTATTATTTCATCGTATTATTTTGTTACATGTAAAAATCTAGCTATAAATAAAAATTAAGCAAGCGAAATTGCGTCGACACCTAGAAAAATACAGTAAACTCAGTATATGGGCTACTTTTCATAAAAAAAATTGAGAAAATCTATACAAACACTCCATGAAAGACTACATTTTAAAGAAAATTAGAATAAATGCATTCGCCAAAATCTGCGTTGTAGGTTGTGTAGGGCCATAGAATCAAACTAGATAAAAGTTATAAGTTCTTAATTACAAATTAAAACACTCCACCGATTACAAAGTTCTTAATGAATTACATTGAATTAAATCACTTCACCTTTGTGCCTGGACGTTGTTGTCTGGACTTCGGATCTGGAGTTTGGGATTCCTTTGACCTATGAACATTTCGGTAGGGGGGATATTGGCTTAGTTCCTGTGCTAATTGTGGGGCAGCATGAGGTTGAATTATGGGACAGAAAATGAGGCCAGAGATGCAAAGGATTGATGGGTAACAAAGAGATGGATTTGGGGCTGATGGGGCGGAATCTTCAAGGGACAGGGAGATGTAGCACTTTTATTACTCTCCTTCTTGGTCAATTCCAAGTTTTCCCGAACCAAACTCGGTTCAGTCTTCATCTGAAGTACAAGATTAACATGAGAATTCTGAATTGGGGTTTTTCTCCTTTTCTCTTGTGCTTGTTGGATTTTCTTCATTGGGGTGAGGCGTAAAGGGAAGAGGATAGTACAAATATCATCATTACAAGAGACCTCCAAGGAATCCCTGGAGATCCCTTCACCTCCATATGCCTGTCCAATATTTCCTTGTCCAAGACTTATGAGTTGTCTGCTTGGCAGGTTTATTTAGATGTATTGAGTCACGCCCAATTACGATTTTTACAACATTAATCAAATACAACTGGGCCTCAATCGTGTCTCAACTGGATCGAAGACCGTTGTGAGAGATAAACATTTCTTCGAATAAAACAACAATTAGCGAAAGCTTCATAATAACAAGAGGTATCTTAAATATGTATAACTAAGAGCAAAGACTGAATTGTTATAGCTAAAGTTCAAATTTGAAACAGTTAACAAAAGTATTAATTACAAAACGAATGTCACACAAAAACTGGACCTATTCAAAATAGATAACAAAATGAAACCAAAAGGAAAATCTAATCAAGTAAGGCATGAAGGCTCTCAAGTACGGAGTCGATACGGCTATACAATGCCGTCCGTACTATAATCTAAGGAGTCATCAGGCTGATCTGTAAAAGGGCTCGGTACCTATGCACCAAGAGTAGCATCATCAAACACGATGGTCAGCAAACAGATAGATATATCAATCATCATAGATATGCAGACTAAAGAGAATGAACGTGAGGTGAGATCATCGGAATACAAAGCGTCAGAATCAACATCGTGCTAACATAATCATCTAACAAGATGGACGGTCCACATGTGCTAATTACCACAGGATAGTGTCATTACCCTCCCTACTCCCATTGAGTTGTGGTGGAGATATAAATAGTTTGGGATCATACATACCCCTTCAATCAGAATGTTCAAAACGATACCCCATTGGCATCAATCGGTGTCCATTACACCAACCCGATCTGCAGACGGTCCAGAATTCAGAGCCCTTACACAAGTGGTGCCTCAGCTGTGTTGGACGTTAACAGCTGAGTGGGGCCCGACAGACAGAATTCTAAACAGACATCAGTGAGGGACTAGGCTTTTTTGCACGAACAAGATTCATCAAACAATAAATAAACTACTTTCATCTGATCAAATTAGATTACCAACAGATTTCAGACTTCAATAGTAATTCTCTTCAAGCCTTACAATCAAAGCCGCCTAATCTCAACACTTCAAATAGATTTCAGAATAAACGGAATATCAAAGGGGATCCTAAGTCCATCATCTAAGTTCTCCATATAATTCCAATACAAAGCAAAGTAAACGAAGCTAAAGAACATGGACATTATATGTAGATAGAACCAGACGGTACGATTCGGAATCAGAAGCCATAAATAATCCAAACCTAAGTCAAATGTTATTCCTGAAGTCTCGTACAACTCTGTTCAGTCAACGAAAAGAATAAGGTTCGCGATACCCAAACAAACAGTCTTCGTGCATAGATATAAAGAGGGTATCCCATTGTCCCATACCGTTCAAGATTAAGTGAAGTTGGAACCCGAGAAGACTAAGATAACTACGAGGAATCATTTGCTCAAAACATCCCCCGTACATAGTCAAATGAGTCCACAATGGGTAATAAAGATTCCTTCTAAGTCCATAGACTAAAGGACAAACCCTTTCAAAAAGGGGGAAATTCGGTCAAGCCAATAGTAAGGCTCAGTCAGCCGACAAGTTTGGTTAACCGCGGGTCGACCGACATAGCGACCGACTGCACAAAACGTCCAGAAATGAAGCTCTCTGGAACTGGAACCTACAGGTAGCCGAGGTGTAGTTCGGTCAACCGAGGGGTTGACCGATAAGCTAACCGACAGTCCAATTCCTCCTTCAGAAATTGTCACTCTCTGGAATTGGAACCGACAAGTCACCGAGGGTCACCGAACTGCAGTTCGGTTAACCGACACCAAGGTTCGGTTAACCAGCCGCTCTAGTTCGGTTAACTGACACCCAGATTTGGTTAACCGACTGCTCTCAGAATTCTGAAACGAATTCTGATATGGTTCGGAAATGGGGAGTTCACTCCCTTCCTTCATTCACACCTACAAACAAGGAAAAATAGGGCCTTGCCCTCCCCACAAACATTCATACCCCCTCTCATCAAGTCCATTCAAATAAACTCAATCCATTCATTTAAATCAAGCCCATTATCATGTTTTCATCAAAACAAACTAAAATGAGCAAGAAGTCATCTAAACATCATCAATCATCAATCCAATGAAGACAAACATGTCCAAACATTCATATATATATATATATTTATATTCATTTGCCTTAATGAAGAGCTGAAATAAAAAAACCCAAGAGAAAATTGGGGAAAAATCCCTCTTTTAGCTCAAACTTGGAGAAATCTTCTCACAACCCAAAATCACTCTACAAAATGAATGCAAAGGGATTGGGTGAGTTTCTCTAAACCATTTCTAAACCAAAGGAAGGAGATTCACTAAGCTTAAAAGCTTTAGAAGCTTACCTAGCCAAAGTTAGTGGATGGAAAACCTATAAAATGATGTGGTTGGGTTCTTGGAGGCTTGGAGAAGAATAAGTGTAGTTCGGTCGGCGAGAACGGAGCTCCGGTTACTGGAAACGCCCTGGAGGGAGACAGTGAAGGGGGTTGGAGCTTTGAGGTAGCACAGTGAAATGAAAGAGATGATAAGAGATGGAATGAAAAAGAGATGGGTTTATTAGGTTAGGTTAGATAGGTAATTATAGTTTAGTCCTTCGGTTCACTAATGATGATTTTCGGGCCTCTTCGATGCGTTGAATCGAAATGCGACAGCAGACTAAAGTTCATGAAATGTCGAGACCTACCCGATGCACCCTGTAAACACCTTGTTTTAGCACCCTATGAGGGGAAATTCAATCAACCCTATTTAATGATGTCCTAATTAGGCCCCGAGCCAAAAGTCACCTTTCGTCTCTAGGCCTCTGATCACCCTGGGAATTAGCTCATCGTGATCTACTCATCGAGAGCTTTCCGCCCATATATAAAACTCCAAGATCTGACGGGAGGATCAAAAATCATGACAGCAGGTCCCACACCCCCGGGGCGCCAGCGTGAAAAATCACCTATCATTTCTGGGCCTCTGATTGCCCTAAAAATTGGTTCATCGTGATCTACTCGCCGAGAGCTTTCCGTCGATATGTAGAACGTCGAAATCCGAGGAGCGGATTGAAATCTACGAAACTTGGGCCCTGGCGAAGACAACTCGACCATCCTCCACCAAGACCCCACCTTCTGGGCCAAACCTGCTTCAACCAAACCAGGCTCAGGTCAAGCCCAACCTGAAACCCAACCCACCTAAACCTGGCTCAAAACTACACCTCACCCGAAACCCAATCTCAAATCTACCTGACCCGATCCAAATCCAAACCCCTTAAGTCCAGCCCAAACCCAACTCACCCAAAACCCAATCTCAAATCAACTTGACCCAGCAACCCGACCGGTCACCTTGGATAAGGGATGGAGTGTCCCAGATCCGGGAAACTCAAAAACCTCCCTTAAACCTTGTCTCTCCCTTGTCATCTCCAACTCCCTCGAGCCAATCTCTATCCCACCAGGGCTTTCATCATAGACGCAGATCTCCCCCTAGGGCCCATCTTAGACGTACATCTCTCTCCCAACCCTTGTGATCTCTCATTCCCTCTCAATCTCTAACTCCTAGTCTATATTCGATCCCACGCAGGCCTTATCCCTCTCACCCACGCGCAGATCCCTCAACACCCATCATTCCCTCTCACCATCTTTCCATCACACGCAGAACCTCTCCACCATCATCCTCCTCCCAGGCGCCCATCTCTTCATCATCCATTCCACCTCTCATCTCCATCTTCACGCAGGCCCACCTCCCCATCTCCCTCCTCCCTCCCCATCTCTATCTCTGCGCCCATTTCCATCTCAGACCCATCACATCTCCCCTCGTCCATCCCTGCGCTCATCAGCCATGTCTCCCCATCACCAACCCATTTCGCAGCCTCCACCATCTTGACCGCCATCCTCCATCAACCGTCCATCGCCTCCCATCATCCTCGCTTCCCAGACCTCTCCCACACCCACCATCACCATCACCCTCTCCATCGCCCTCTCCCCACCATCAGCATCCATCGTCTTCTCACCCACCTGCATCCCATCTCATCATCCCACGCATTCCAAATCCCTCATCTCCATCTCACGACGCCCATCTCCCCTCCATCCAGCGCCCATCGCCCTCTTCCTACACACTACAACCCATCTCGCCATCATCCTCCACCTCCATCTTCACACAGAACTCCTCTCTCTCCTCCTCATCTTCCCCTCCATCCCAGACCCGTCATACGCACCACCACCACCACCATCATCTTCCCTTCTTCAAAGCCCATCTCACACAGCAGCACCGTCGTCCACCACAGCAGCCCCTCGCCCCTTTGTGCCCTCCATCATCTCCCTACGCAGAGACACCACGGAAACTCGGACCTCCACGCCAGCACCCATCTTCGTCTTCCACAGCGCCTCTCCGTCCTTCCCTGCACACAGCGCCCCTGGAGACCTCCCCACCAGGTACACCCCTCTTCCCCTCTCTGCACTACCTTGCACCCACACGCACCACTGCAATCTCTCCCTCTCTCCCGTCCACTCTCTCCCTCTATGCTTCGTCCACTCTCTCTCTCTCTGCTCTCTTTCTCTCTCCCTCTGCGACCCATCTCCCTCTCTCCCGTCCGCTCTCTCCCTCTCTGCTCCGTCCGCTCTCTCTCTCTCTCTGCTCCGCCCACTCTCTCCCTCCCGCTCGCTCCTTCTCTCCCTCGCTCTCTCCCCTTCGTTTCTACCCTGCGCCCACGCGCGGCAACACTGCCCTTCCATTTTCTTCTCTTCCCTTCTTCATCCTTTCCCCCTACACCCACCTGCTGTACACCCTCATCTCTCCCTACACTCTTACGGCACTCAGTTGTGCACACGGCCCACTTTTTCTTTCTTTTCTTCTTATTCATTTCGTTTCTCTTTTCCTCCTTCTCTTCCCCACCACACCACTTTACGGCTGCACTCACTTCACTGCACCCCTCCCCCCCCACCCGTGCACTTACGCCCGAGTCCACCCCCCTGCACCATTCATTCCACTGCTGCATACTCATGCACACCCCCTGAACCAATCCCCACTACAAGAAAGTTGGCTTTTAGTAGCAACTTTTTTTGCCGCGGTCTAATTTTCGCCACTAAAAACCCACCTTTAGTGGCAAATATTTGATGTCGCCACTGAAGGTATTATAATGCCTACATTTAATGGCAACTTATATGTCGTAGCTAAATTTCGCCACTAATTCCTTGGCAAGAATTTTTGGCGCCATGGGATTTTGGAGGGAAAGAGATTTAGTGGCAAGTTTTAATTTATCACCACTAATAGTGTACGGTTTTAGTGACAACTTTTTATGATCGCCACTAATTTCTTAGATTCTTACATTTAGCCACGGTATATGTTTTGCCACTGTATGTTCTATTTTTCGTGGCTACTTTATATTGCCACTAAAGATATATCACAAAAAATTTGACTTTTAATGGCAACATTTTTTGCCATAATTTAATTTTCACCACTAAAAGCTTACCTTTAGTGGCAAAGCTTGATGTTGACACTAAAAGTATTATGTGATCACATTTAATGACAACTTATATGTTGTAGCTAAAGGTCATTTTGGAGGGGAATGAGATTTAGTGGCGAGTTTTCTTTTTTGGCCACTAATGGTCTATGAGTTTAGTGACAACTTTTTATTTTCGTGGCTAAATGCTTAGTTGTCTTATTTTCACCACCTTTTGCTGCGACTTTCTATTGCCACTAAAAATATATTATACGAAAGCCAGCTTTTAGTGGCAACACTTTTAGCCACAATGTTATTTTTGCCACAAAAGACTCACTTTAGTGAAGGTATTATAGTGATTACATTTAGTGGCAACTTATATGTCGTAGCTAAAGGTCATTTTGGAGGGGAAAGAGAATTAGTGGCGAGTTTTAATCTTTCACCCCTAATGTGGTCTAGGAGTCTAAGAGTTTAGCAACAATCTTTTTTCCATAGCTAATGTCTTAGGTGTCTTACTTTTAGCTATACTTGTTTATGGGGCATCGTCAAAATTTACTTTGAATGGGGTGGGTTCATTGCACTACTGATCACACACTATCAAAGATGCTAACAAAGTCTTCTAGTATAATCAATGGATCTTAAAATCAAGTTGGGTTGAGATTTGAGCTAAAAAAATATAATGATGAGCGAAATTGAGGGCGTCAGTAGACTACGCGTGTGACCAAAATACGTGCGGAGCTCCATTATTAATTAACCATCTTTTTTACACTAAGGCATGGATGAGAATCACGGTATTGGTCGATCCCAATAAATGACACTGTTACGGTATCAACCACGTAATGTTCTCTATTCGGCGCAGTCGTTGTAGCGTAAATGTTTTTACCCAAAAAAATATCCAGCGTAAAAATATTTGAGAAAATATCCAAAGTAATCCACAACATTATAAAATGCTAGTGAATGATGTTGATTTCCATTAGTAACAACAATAAAGTAAAATATTGGCCCCTAAATTATACCATCTAGTATCACTATTTAATCTTTATCAATTTAATATGCTCACATTATAATTTTTTCTGGTCTTCTTTTTAATTTACATATCAATCATGTAGCCCAAATTGACTACAAGAACACTACTTGAACTTTTTCTTAATAATTTATTAAAAAATTTTAAAATAATAAATATGACAATGAACCCATCTCCTTAAAGAATAAAATCTATTTGAGTGCTTATTAGGGAGGCATTTGTTATGAGTGATTTAGTTTTTTTATAAATGGGTTCTATTACAAGAGTGTATGTCAAGAAAAAATTTCGATACCCGATGGGATTTTCATTAGCTTGACTACTGTAAAGCATTTAAATTTTACCTTTTATATTTTTAATTCAGGTGACTTAATAAGTGACAAATCTGATGGACTCAATTTCCGTTCGATTAAAATTTGTTGAAGACCCACATCAAGAGGAGGCATTTATTTTTAATGGCTTATATTTTTATAAGTAGGCTCACTATAAAATCTTTCAATTAAAAAAAATTAATTTGGGTCCATTAGATAAAAGAGGGGGATTCTCCAAGGACTTGGTCCTACCATCATAAATATTTTTTATTTAGATGGCTTAAAAGTGATAAATTTGATGGACCCAATTTTAGTTTGATTAAAATTTATTTAGGGCCAATATCAAGAGGAGGCATTTATTTTTAATGGCTTATGTTTTAATGAATAGGCCAACAGGGTAAAGTATTTCCATTAACAAAATAACTTTGGTTCCCTAAAATAAGGGTAAATTCTAAAGGACTTGGGTCTCCTACTCCTACCATCATACAGCTTTCATTACTCAGTTAATAAATCCCGCACCCTAAACCCATTCCTTCCCACCATCAATTTTATTCTCCAATCGTAGAAAGAAAACTCTCTCAGTCTCTGTCTCTCTCTCAATTCCAAAACGCAGAAGGGGAAAAACTCTCTTGATCGCGGTCTCTGTTTCTTTCTCCCTGATCTAAAGCTGCAATGCCCGGGTATCCTCCCCAGCAGATCCGAACCCTCTCTCTATCTCGGTAAACCTCCCTGTATAACTCTTTTTTTGTTTTGGTAAACCCCTCTCTATCTCCGTAACCCTCTCTTCCTTTCTCTTTGAATTTAGATTCTCTCCAACATCAACACAAAAGAATTGAGGATCTACTTAAAAAATTGTAACATCTTTCTTGTTCTATTTGTGAGGGTTTTGGGTTTGTTTTTTAGAGGTTTTCTCACTTGGGGGTTTACACTTGTTTGGGTTTTTCTCTTTAATGGTTTTGATATGGAACTTGTGTTATTGGGTAATAGATTTTTTATTTCATTGGTTTTAGGTGTGGTTAATTGTAATCTGATATTTGATATTATGCCACTTCCTGAAACAGTTTAGAATTGCTTAATAGGGATTATGTTAAACCCATTCTATTTAGCTGCATTAAATATTGGATCTATGTTGCAAGTCTCTAATTCTTGGACCTTTTTGTTTCTCCTTGATTTAAGATCTATGTTGCCATTTTCTTTCTTTTTCTTTTTTAATCATTTTTTAATGAGGGAACACGGTTGCTTCTGATGTTCTTGTGTTCCCATCTGGTTATTATTATTTTTTTTAATTTGGAATATATGAATAATAGTGCATGCAGAACGTTTTCAGTCACGCAATTAAAAAAGTATTTTTCAGTTTTCTTGATGTCGGACTTGCGAGACAAGGTTTATGCAAATACTTTGTAAGAATTTATATAATCACTGTTTAATGTCTTAGCTGGCATCTATGGGTTTTGGTTATACGGAAAATAACTTTTTTTCCTACTCTACTGGTTTAATTTAAATTGCAGAATTGGGTTTCTGGCTTAGTTGGTACATGTAGATTTGGGCTTGACATTGTCTCAAGCAAAGAAAATTTGCACAGTGGATCTGGATCTAATTGATGAATTGTGTTTGGGGAACTGGATTGAGATGTTTTAGTAGAATTTGGAAAAAATTGGACCAAGGCATAAGGCATATGGTTGTTTGGGGATGGGTATTTTAAGGTGTTTGACGAAATGCGTTAGAGAGATGTTCATGCATTTAACTAATTCAAAGAGTTTTGCTTGTTGTAGATTAGCTTAGTTGAAGTCTTGGATGATCTTATTTTATTTAATATTTTTTTTAAATGATGATTTCCATAATTGGGTATGATATCCTAGATATGAGAATAAGGATTTTAAGTCATAGAATAAAAATGCTTTCATTTTTTGTACTTGAATGAGATGATTGTGTATGTGGTTCTTCAAATTCGGATGAGAATCTTTGTTCATTCATACTAGGGAAATGATTCTTCTTGTCATGTGTTCTACAATGAAGGGAATAGAAGCATTGAAATGAAGTGTTTTGAAATGTATTTGCACTGCCAACCTTGTGACTTGATGGCTAACTGTTTTGAAACAATCTGATAAAAGTATTTTTGTATGGTGGTTTTATGTCATGGTAGTATTCAAGGAGACTTTATTGGTGATGATGATCTCAACCTCATCACCCTCTAGAACTTGGATGGTTGGCCCTAGATACTCTCCATTTACTATGAGAAGAGGCTTGGTGCTGCATAAACATGTGACCATCATCCACTCCACTTGCAAACACAAAAATTGCAGGAAACATATTTGGAGCTACAGTAGGATTAAGATGACCCAACACATATATGGTTTTCCTGTATCTTACATTAAAATGAAACCATTTTGTGGTTGACAATGTTGTTGGTGAGACCCTGCCCTAAGCTAAGACGACCCGTGCATAACATAGAACCAGCAACAGCAACAAATCATGACGCTTGCAATGGTAGCTCTCCATTCTCACTAGCTTTCAATAACACAATGTGTTCTGTTTTGCTACTACGCTATGGTATTCTGTATCCACATGGACTAGCTGATTTATAGAGAATCACATTTACAGTTCAAGCTGAGTAAAACTCATGTTTTTAAGTAGTACGTAGAGTATTGTTTTTGGCCTGACCCAAATGAGTAGGTGGTTAGCTTTGGAGACTTCTGTTCTTTGATGTTTCTTTCTGCTTTCTTTTATATTCATAATCCATTCATAGCATCTTCTTAGCTAAGCCAATCCTCATCATTTCTCATGGGCATGGGATTAGGTAGTTGAATGAAAGCTATTACTTAATTATTATAAGGTTTGGTCAAATGGTGAAAACTAAAACCAGTATCTTCAACTCAGCTGAGAAGATGCTAATAGTGGTTGATGTATCTCTTAATTTGGGTGATCTAGTATCTTGATTTTTGGTATTGGCATGCGGTTTAACCATTTGTTATAGATTTGAGTATTTCAGCCCATTGTGAAAGTCGTCAATTAGAGATTGAATAAAGTGATGAACTATGGTGAATCATCTAATCTATACTTAAGTTGATTTTGATTTTGGGTACTCTAAAGGTACCAAATTTATTGTGGAGACATGGACTGATTTGGTTGGAAATAGTATATGTATATGTTGATATATCAGACATAGACATAGCCCCCGATGATTGTGATCAAAGGCAAACAATATCTTTGCAAGATGATGTTCAGGAACAATTCCAGGTTGTAGTTTGGTGACATTTTTTGTTGGTTCCTTCATAGAAATGACCCATCATGCGTGCTGAAGTGTTGCATGTAAGCTCTCCATTCAGAGTCAATGCTGCTAAGGATTAATAGCTTTGAAGAATCTGGCAGAGTTGTAAATGAAGAGTCAGCTTAATTTTACGTGCTGGAGTTGAGAACATTGTATTGTACTTGGATCTTCACTTTCCATGAATTCCTCTATCATCCTAATCTTTTCCTGTGTCCATGTTAAGTACAGTTTTATTGGTGTTTTATTTATTTGTTGTTGTGTTCCATAGGAATTGTTACAAGGAATCATGTTTGAGGTGTGACTGATTACTAGGGGTATGAAAATCGTATTCTTGACTATAAACAGCAAAGGGAAAAGATACCCGTTTTTGTGCTTTTGTTATATTCTGAGTCGTGTTTTTTTATGTTTCTATATCTGAAAACATGTAAACAGAATGCAGATGCAGCTTGTATTTAATTCTTATGTTTGATACATTTATTGGACATCATATTCAATAGAACTCTTAATTCAGTTTATTGTGTGTGAAACAATTGCTTCTTTTTGCAATAGAGATTTTTTGCCGCGAAGATTCCTAGGATCGATTTTACATCCCCCTTCATTATTACTTCGAAGTTGCCCTCTATTAATAGTTTATGTGCTTCTTTACACTAAACAAGAGATAATCCACAATGAAGGGTCGGAGATTCAGCTCTCCTCCAATAAATGATGTTATGTAGTTTCCTCCCTAACCCATCCTAGTGCTCCGGGCCTGTACCATCAAGTAATTACTTAAGTGGTGTTTCCAATTTTCTTTTGTTTTGCCGAATATGAAATTGAAAATCCATTGACCCATATCTTTGACCGGGTTCATTGTGGGTTCTTACTAAAGCTCATCAATGAAACCAGTAGGCTTTCCCCGGATTTGCTTTGTTGATTATTTTAGGCTCTTAACATGTGTTTTTGTCAAATATAAAACTGCAAGATCTTTTCCGTTGGTTCATTCATAGACTTCAATAATAACCTTTCTGTATCAGGTGAAGTCAGGAACTTTGTTTGACAACATTCTAATTTGTGATGATCCGGAATATGCAAAGAATTTTGTTGAAGAAACATGGGGGAAACAAAAAGATGCAAGGATATGAACTTCCTTTGGATTTTCAGATATGTGTAGTGTGTCCATCATTTAGCTTTAGAAGGAAGTTTCTAATTTGTGAGTTTTGATTGGTTTTGCAGGCTGAGAAGGCTGCTTTTGATGAAGTGGAGAAAAAGAAAGAAGCGGAGGTATTTTAGCACCTTAATTATTATTTTTCCATTGTTGCCTAAAAGCATGCTGGACCCAACCTTTAATTTATAGATGTTGGATTCTGATGAAGTTTGTGTTGTGCAGGAGGAATCTGAGAAGAGTGACATTGACCAATCTGATGTGAGTTCCTGTCTATTGTCTCCTTTTGGTAACAGTCACTTCATGTAAATTATGTTTCTAATATTCAAATTTCACAACGGGATAATAAGGAAGATGCTAATGCTGAAGAAGAGGAAGATCACCATGTACGACACTCTCTCCTATACTATATGCATTAATGTAAATGAAACTAGCTGATTATATGAGAGAAATACCATTCTCAAAATCAGCTTGCATAAGGATTATCATTGTAAGTATGGCACCAATGAGATGAGACTGGATAATCCCCCCTCGTGTGTGGGCAACGATGATTGGGTTGATCTTGTTAGGTATTTCGGATATGAGGACTTTAAGGTATGCATGTTAATTAGGTTATATTGTTTGCCCTCTTGATCTATCTATCATACATGTATTGCTTATAATTTATGGTACCTGAATGCAGAAAATGAGTAAGAGAAACAAGGAGAACCGGGAAAAGCAGAAAATTGGCCATCTTGCTGGGACGAAGGCTTTTTCTCGAATCAGCTATGATAGTGTAAACTTCTCTCATAATGTTTATGGGAATTTATTAAATATATATTATTTGTGTTAACTTGTATAATGACAGCGTAATCTTGAGACGGGGAACGAGCCTTCTCGAACTAGCTTGTGCTTCACTACCTGGTTTAGCAAGAAGAAAAAAGTTTGGGTGGATTCGACTTTGCAAAAAGTCTATATAACTTATTGTTCCATTCTCTATTTTCCTATCATTTTTCTTATATTATATATAATACTAAATTGATAAATAATAACACTTGGTTTTTGAATGTAGGAGGAGCTTAAGAGACTAGAGTCTCAGCCACTAGAGGAGGGCACTCTTCCCATGACTAAGGACCAAAGGTTTGAGGCAGTGCTCGGACCAGAGCAATCAGGATATATACGTGGTCTTGGGGTTGGACTAAAGCCCAAGACCTCTACAGTTGGGCAAGGAATCTATGTGCAGCTAGAGAGAGAGAATGAGGAGTTTAGGATGCAAGCTGAGACGGATACAAGGCGCTTGGAGTTGTTGGAAAAGGAGAATAGTGAGATGGCTTTGCGAATGGAGTCCTTAGAGTCCCAACTAGCCTCACAGCAGACATAAGTGTAAGCTCAGGTGCAGGCAGCGCTCCAGTCCCAAGCAGAATCGCAAAAGATACAGGTGCAAGTTGCGTTACAATCCTAGCTTAACATCCTCCTCTAGCAATTCGAGGAGTCAGACCAAATTCCAATGTGATTCATAACTACTCAAAAGCCAGATGATAATGATTTTTTTATTTTATTTATAGTTTTTTCTATGCTAATGTAAACTCTACTCTTGCTTCTCAAGTACCTTGGAACTTAATGTTTTAAAATTTGAGGTTATTTTCTAATACTTAATGATGACGAAGTTTCCATTTTCTCATATTATATAAGCAGGTTTCATGAAAATTTGAAAACGGATCAATAAATCAATTTTATTCTTCATTTTAATTAATTTTAACATTTTAGTCGCGGGAACAAGTCGTCGGTAGAACTATTATACTTAATACTTTTAGTGATGACTTCTTGCTGGAGCTCAAAGTAAAACGTTTAGCTGCGATTGCAAGTCGCCACTAAAACTACCATTAAAGGTGCTATACCTAGTACTTGTAGTGGCGATTTGTGTCGTCGCTAAAATTTGAATGTTTAGCCGTGAGAACAAGTTGCCACTAAAACTACTTACATACTGCTTTTAGTGGCGACTTATAGTTGCCGCTAAAACTAAAACTTTTAGCCTTAACAAAAGATCGTAACTAAAACTCTGCTTTCATATGTTTATAATAAATCTTTAGTGGCGATTTTACACTTTTAGTGACAAATTTTTTTTACATTGGCGGCTATAAATCTTGCGGCTAATTATTAGACTTTTAGCTACCATTTTGGAGTTGCGGGTAAAAGTCCAACTTTTAGCCGCGATGTTTTAAAATTGCAGCTAAAACAATTAGTGACAGCACTTTTAGCAACGGCTTAGCGGCGATAAAAATATCACCACTAAAACTTTTAGCCAAGACTTTAAGACCTTTAGCTACGAGAAATTTCACAGCTAAATGTCATGTTTCTTGTAGTGGGCCCCTTTCTTTCTTCTTCTTTCCTTCTCTTCTTCTTCTCCTCTCCTGCGTTACCCCACTGCACACCCCACACTCACCCTACACACAGCCCCTGCAGCACCTTGCTCCCCTCACACACCACAACTCCCTGCACTACCCCCCTGCTCTACACTCCTTCACTGCAGCACTCACTTCACTGCTGGCTAACTTCATTGATGCACCCACCTGCTTAGCCCATTTATCGAAATTGAACCCACGCATGCCGGGTCCCCTGTTTTCTTTTCTTGCATCGAATGAAGCTCTCTATTTGCTTATTGTCTCTTTTCATGATATTTCGTGTGTCTAATGTGTTAATGCACCTAGGATAGTTTTCTTCTTATCCATTTAGTCATTTCTTTGTTACTGTCTCTTTTTACGATATCCCATGCATCTAATATGCTCATCCATTTAGGCCAGTCTTATATCTTATTTTATGTTTCAGTTTATTTCTTAATTTATACATCGCAAGAACTTTCAATTTTATTATTTGTTTTAAATTATTCCATGCTCATGCATTCAATCTGCCCATGCAATCTACCCCTCACACACCACGACTCCCTGCACTACCCCCCTGCTCTACACTCCTTCACTGCAGCACTCACTTCACTGCTGGCTAACTTCATTGATGCACCCACCTACTTAGCCCATTTATCGAAATTGAACCCACGCATGCCGGGTCCCCTGTTTTCTTTTCTTGCATCGAATGAAGCTCTCTATTTGCTTATTGTCTCTTTTCATGATATTTCATGTGTCTAATGTGTTAATGCACCTAGGATAGTTTTCTTCTTATCCATTTAGTCATTTCTTTGTTACTGTCTCTTTTTACGATATCCCATGCATCTAATATGCTCATCCATTTAGGCCAGTCTTATATCTTATTTTACGTTTCAGTTTATTTCTTAATTTATACATCACAAGAACTTTCAATTTTATTATTTGTTTTAAATTATTCCATGCTCATGCATTCAATCTGCCCATGCATTATAACTTAGATTGCATTTTTATTTCATCTTCTTTTAGGTGCAATTTAGGACTGCATAATTTATTACAAAACAGAAATAAAATAAAAACAAACAAAAACCCCAAAACAAAAACAAAACCAAATAATAAAGTAAAAAGTAAATATTAAAAATAGAATTTTAGCTACCCTAATAATTAGAGATAATTAGGCTAAATCCAATAATTGACTTCTCTTCTCTTCCCCCATCTCATTATGATCAGGAAATCTTTTTTAGGAAACTTCAGATTAATTAATTAACTAAAAATTAGAAACTTATTTCTCCCTCCTCATCCCATTTCATTAGGATAAATCAGTTTAGGATTTAGGATTATAATACAAAAAAATAAAATAAAAACCATAAAAATAAAAAAGACCAAAAACAAAATAAAAGATATTAAAAAAAACCCAAAATATTAATAAATTGGAGTTAGAAATTAGACTGTAGCTTAGACTGATTAGGTCAGACCCCGGACCAAGATCTAGGTCTCCCCCTAGCCAGCTTAGACTACTCTAGTTTCATTAATTCCAACTGATTAGGTCCCACTCTCTCTCCGGGGCCCGTTAAGGGACCGGGAGAGCGGATGAGGGCGGTTAGGATCCTAGGTTAAGGTAGAGATTCATTAGGGAAATGGAATAGTTAGATTGAATCCAAGTAGGAACTCACCTAGTTAGCCCTTCTAGCCCCAATTATTAAAATAAAAAAAAACTATAAAACCAACAAAACCAATCCCAAAAATATTTTCTTCTCTTTTCCTCCACCTCCGGGTCCGGTGCCAAATATTTATCTGAACTGAATGATTAAAGGGAATAAAGGCTGATTCCGAGAACCTGAATTAATGAGAATGACGAAATAAGACGAGTGATTACACACACCCCAATATCAGTTTATTTACTACCGGCCATCATCGGCCACCCTCAATCAATCCTGGCCCAACATCGGCCATTTTTATCTTACTTTCGGCCCATCATTGGCCATGCACTTTTATCACTTGAGTATCGCACCCAAACCCACAGAAATTACAACTCGAAGTTTCGTCTGTATCATTCTTTCGATTCGAAGAATTAGCCCTTAAACCCTAGGTCGTCAAAGGACATCGAAGGGGGTACCCAGGAATGGAGTTGATCCTCTTCTAAATATTTGGCACATTTCCTCTTATTTTCTTAGTTTATTTTCGTTTTAATTCGCTTATCCCCTAGAATACTTGGATTTAACTTTAATTAGTCTGTTCAACCCTGGATGTTGATTTCCCCTGCCTAGTTCACTACGATCCTATCTTGGAGCCCGTAATTTGACCCTTGACCCAAGTTCGACCCAAATTGAAAGACCCAAATTAAGTGACGAGACAACCGTAGTGTATCACCGGCGACACATTTAACGAGAGAAGAACCCACCCCATTTTCCTCGAGCATTCTTTAGGCTTTCGTCGAAGGACGGTGTTACAGCCAAATCTGTAACTGGCGATCTTGATCCGTCGACTTTGCGGGTAGTCAGAATCCTCATTTTCGATGTATTTTTTTATCTCACACTGTTGAATGTCGATTCCCCTCTTGGGGGGATCAAAATTCACATCCGACACACCCAAACTCACAAAACTCATAATCTCATAAAAACCCTTAAAAACTTCTCAAAATTGCAAACCACCCCCTACTGTACCCAAACGAACTCGGACTCGCGCGAGACTTCTCACGCAAGATCCACACGCCAAACCCGACTCACCAAGACTCTAACCAAGCTTAATAACTAATCACGCAATTAATTATAATAAATAGAAGATTAAGGAACGAGGCGTTACATATTACGATTCTCTCACTCGGTGTTTTCATAAGCGATCTCCAATGCCCTTTACAAACTCTTTACCCATTTGTTTTTCCCTCCTATCTATCTCCAGATGATTGTGCAGAAGCCTCCTAAGATGTTTTTTGTATTCTTCATTCTGTACATTTGTCTAACTTTGGAAAGGAGCAGCGCAGAAATATTCAGGTGATTCATGCCTTACCCTAATTTACATTTATGTTTTTCTATGTTATTGCTTACATTTCTACATTGCATGCATAACATCGGGGATGATGCTCATCTTAGGATGGGGGGTGGGGACAAGCACCCTTTGTCCATCTTTAGACAAAAGTTCTACACTCTTTTTGTTTGATTTTCTATGGTTTTAGGAAAAAAATCATTCTTTTTTTTTTTTAATTTCTTAGACTTCTCTTGGTTTTTAGGGTTTTTTTTGAAAGAGAATATAGATTTTGAAAGGGTTTTTATAAATCGAAGATGCCTTGAATTTTTGGATTTTTGATGTTTTGGGCAAAAGAGAATATTGGTTTGCTATTTTGTTTAAGGAATCGGTTTTTGGAAAAATGCTAAAAAATTTATCCCTCACTTTTACACAGGCCGTACACGTTTTCAAGATTTTGAATGTAAAGATATGATTTCCGTTTTTCTTTAACAATTGGATTGAAAATGTAATGGAAAATCGACCCTTAGTCCTTAATTTTACGGTTTCCTAGTTCGATTGAGTGGATTTTATCTACAAACCAGTGAATTAATTTGGGCACATGGAAAGAGATGCCTATTGTTGTGGACCGTAGAAAGAAAACAATGAAAAAGAGAAAATAGGAGAAAATAGGGATGTACAAACATGGAAATGGTGAAATATATAAGATATTGGTTTGCTCCCCATGTTCTGTAGATCAAAGTCAAATTCACAACAAAGGATCCATATCCTAGAAAAGAGAAAAGAGGAAATCCTTGGAAAAATTATAATTACGACCTTTTAAAAAATAGTAGTGCGAAAGTCGTCACGGTCATCTTGAGAAGAAGACTGTTTTGCTTTGCTAAGGTTAGGTTGCCCAGAATATTGGTTTGAAAATCATTTTTAGGGAGATTTTGGCAGATCATTTGATATTTATGTTTTTTTTACGCATACATACTTCTTCACCTCGCTCAATCAATTCAGCATTATCAAAAAAAAATTCTGACCAAAAGAGGGGATTTGTGAAGAGAAATTCAAATTTTCCTTTACTTAGAAAATTCCGAGAATCAAGAATATCTGATGTTTATAAAATCTTAAGAAAAAAGAAAATAAAAAAAAACAGAGAGAGATTTTTTTTAGTATATTCATTGTAAACCCTCACGAGGCACAACTCGTCCATGGGAGAGAACTTAGGGGTTTAAGGGCTTGCTGCATATACTAACTATAATCGAGGGTGCCAGGAAAAGTGGCATTGTATTTTCATTGACTCTCATTGCATTAGTTTGGTTAGATTAGTATAGGAAGGATCTCGCATTTTGTTCGTAGTTTTTGCTAGGGACTAGCAAATCGGGGGTGTGATAAGTCCTTAAGAAATGCATATTCTCGTACACAATTTGGATCATTTTTTAGGACCTATCCATTCAAAAGAGCCTCATTCAGTGTCAAATCATGTTTTTATGCATTTTGGAACCATTGTAAGGCTTTCGTGCATATTTCTCTCAAAATTCACAGTTTTTACACAAAATCATGAAACCTTTCATCTTTTGAAAAGATTTTTAAAAATTGTTTTTCTCGTGAAATAAATCAAATTTTCATCATTAGTTCATTCACATAACATCATGAAGAAAGATGTGCATTTTCATTGTCATTTTATGAGAGATGGGCCCACTATTATGTATTTTTTACTTTTTATCAAAATTATTATTTTACATCAAATGTTGCTTTTTGCTTGCAAATAATTGATCAAATGGGTCCCACAAATAAGGATTGAAGCAAAGGAATAAGTTTGTGAAAAGGGAAGTCAAGGAAGAGAATCTCATGCACATGTGGAATAATTGCAAAAATAAAAAGATTTGCATGTGCATGGGACGTCCCATATCTTGGAATAACTGGGCTGGATTCTCTCTTGAAAACTTGGAAATTTTATCTCAAAAATCTCTGTCGGATAATCAAATTTAATTCAGAGTTTTTCAAGAAAGGAAGGTGACAATGCATGTAAGACAATTTGGAAAAAATGAAGCAATCAGTCCACACATATATGGGATGTCCACCCTTGCTTACACAAGTGGGCCCCATGGCCATGGTGAACTGATGCAGTCCGCACTTCCTCAAGTGAAACACATTGAAATTTAAGAAGGGTCCCACAATGCACACAATATTCCCATCAAAAGTGAGGGCTAAATTATAAAGATTCACTTGACTTCTGAATATAGAAGGTTTTGTGTAGAAATTGGTTTTCAAGAAAAGCAAGTAAGAATCTCTCTTCAATTGCTAAGTCTTTGCTAATTTGTAGAAGATGTAGGAGGGATTTTTCAAGAAGAATTTTTGATAGCTACAAAAGAGGATCTGTGGGAAAAAAATTCAAGTTGACCCACGCCTTATTTAAGCAAGGCTTGGACATGTGCTCACCCTTATGAAAGGGGACACCACCGCTCTAGCAATTCTCATCCACTCTTTCCATCTCTCTCTTCCCCACGTACTCTCTCTCCTCAAGAAGGCTCTCTCTCCAATTTGAAGCTTGAACGAGAAGGGTCCTTTCATCCTAATATGTGATTGTTAATTCTTTTTAATGCATTATTTCTTTTATGTAAAAACATCATATATGTTAGTAAAACTGTTTCTTAAAAAAAAAAAAAAAAAATCTTGTCCTTGGGTGATTCATGCTTGTTTTATATTTCTTTCCTTGTTGGTGTTTGGATTGACGACCCAAAGGCCCTAAGAGCATAATTCGAATTATGAACCCACTTAGAAATGAATTTTGAAAGAGAAGAATAAACTTTCACACATTTACATTTATGTTCTTCCACACATTTAAATTTGTATTAAAACCACAAATTTACTTTTCTTTGCGTTTCCACACATTTAAATTCCTAAACTTTTGTTTACTTTCTTTATTTTTATGATCAGTTCAATTTTATGTCTATTTTTGCATAGTTTATGGTTGGAACTAGTTAGCATTGCATGTACATTCATATTGGTGGAGTTTTGACAGGTTTAAGTTGTTGGTTATTTGAGGGTTTTTTTTTTTTTTTTTTTTTTTTTGCTTAAGGTAAATTTGAATTAGAAAGAGGGAAGAGGAGAGCTAAAAGCCCCCAAATACAGGAGAAAGAACAAAACAGGGAAGCGGGGCAGAGAAGCCAACTACCAAAAAGAGCAAGGCGCCCAACAAAACAAAACAAAAAACACCCAACAAGGGAAAATTATAGAATGAGAAGGAGGCAAAAGAACAGCAAGGGAGAAAACAAGATTAGCTAATCACATCTAGCATTTGCTGGATCAGATGAGGCATAACAGAGCTGGCCATACCAGGGACAAAAGCAACCAGATTCTGCAGGCAAACTTGGAATAAGGATTGAGCCATCTTCAAGGAAGGTTGCAGACTTTTGTGCTTGGAATCGTTCCGGAGAGTCCATAGAACGGAGATGGTGTGGAAGAAGATTGCAGAGGCACATTTTCTTCCAAGGACATCTCTGCCTTTAGCAATAGAAAGCCAGATGGAGGAAATAGAAGCGGGGGGAGGGCGGAGTAGTGTCACAGAGGCTAACCATCTAAAGCCAGAATTGCTGAGCCAGGGGACAGAAGAGAGAGGTGCAGGTCGTTTTCCTCCTCACCTAGGCAGTTATGGCATTTAGAGGCCAAGGACCACCCTCTGTGTTTGGCCTAGATTTCAGTTGGAGTCTTCCTGTGCATGAGGCGTCAGCTGAAGCATGCGAGACAGGGATTAACAAACTTATTCCAAATAAGCACGGACCAGCTTTTAGCAGAATCCCTTGATCTGAGAAGATTCCAGGCGTCTGGAAGCAAGAGGCTCCCTGAAGAATTGCTTGGCCAAAAGATGAGGTCTGTGACTTCACTGATGGAGATAGGGCTTGTGGAGAGGAGGAGGAGATCCTTCAAGGCTGACGGAAGCTGAGCAGGGATTTGCCAGGCATTTCCAGAGGTGATATCTGCCACTAGGTCTCTCTCTGAGAACTGAAAAGAGGGGAACATAGAGGCTATGGAGACCTTGTTGATCCAGTCGTCGAACCAGATACTAATGAGCTTACCATTTCCAACCTCCCACTTGCTCCCCTTTTGGAGTATTCAAAGCTGAATTCAGAAGAAAGAAAATCAGTTCTGATAGTTGTGTTTGGGACGACCATATGGCAATGTATTGGCGGAGATTCGATTGAAAATTTACTTATCAGAAATGATTGTGATTGCGATTAACTTAAGTAAAATTTGGAATCAAAGTTGTAATTTGAAAGGATAAAAAAAATCAGTAATTTACATGAAGAATTTTGGCCAAACACTTTGTTAAAATTCGGATCCCAACATAAAAGTCCACAATTCTGTATATTATTGCAGAAATTTTAGGACAAATTTTGAGTGAAAACTTTGCAATTAGATTCCTAATCAAAACACATTATTTCTCAATGAAACTTAGGGAAATTAAATTTTGATCGGGGTTCTTTCAAACCCCAGAGGTTCAAGCAAAAAAAATTGTGGCAAGATGGTGGACCAATGGCTTAATCATGGCTGGTCGGACCCACCAGTGAGCAAAATTTCTACACAGTTTTAGATTTTTTGTCATGTTCATGCACTCATATCTCATTTGTTTTGAATCGGTTTTCGCTTCCATTTTTTTTTTTTTTTATTCATACATCATTCTAGTTTTAATTACAAAAATTAAATTTAATTTTAAGTTGCATTAGGATAGACGAATTCATGCATAAAAACAGCCCAACATACTAGTTTTGCGAACTTGAAATTTTTTAGGATCTCATAGCATACATTGCATTACTAACTTTAGGATTAGTTTCTTAATTTGCATTTTGATTAGTTTAGATGATTTCCATAATTAAAAAATCTTTCTAAACTTGTTTTAAGTGAAGATTTTAAAAATCAGAAAGTTCTTTAAAACTTGGAAAGTTGACTTAGTGTAGTTTCTTCTAATTCACTAACCTAAGTGCTTTTGAAATTGGGTGAGATTTCAAAATCTTTACTTTTGGAAAGTCCTTAACTTTAGAATACTTCTCAGTTAATTCACTAACTTAGGAAAGTAATTAACATAGTATAGTTACTAATTTAACCTAGGGCCTAATTTAGATAGTTACAAATTTTTTTTTCTTAATTTAAACACTTTGTAAATGGAAGTTGGTTTGGAAATCTTAATTTTTTAAAATTATTTAATTTGAAAACGATAGCTAACTTGATTTAGGAAAATATATCTAACTTAGTTGTTTAATATAGTTTCTAATTTTGATTTAGAAGTTTGATTTAGGACAGTTTCTAACTCAAGCAATTTTTAATTTGAGGAAGTTGATTGTTTTATTTTATTTTAACTAGTTTAATTTGTTATTGGCCATAGTTGAATTTGTTTTTATTAATTTTTTTTTCTAACTTAGGTTTATTTTGTTTACCTTCTTAGTTTTATTTTTGGATTGTATGTAATCTGATGTTGTACTTTGTGTGTTCTTTTGTAGCAACTTGTAATTGTTTATAGATTTATATTTATAGTTTTAGGAAATTTTTTATTTCATTGGATTGTAATTAAATCTTCTAGTAAAAGTAGGAATGATTGTAATTAGTTTTTAATTGGGCTAGTTTTAGATTTTATTTAGAGCAGGTACAAATTGAAAAGCCTTATCTCAATTGCTCCATGTGGATCGACTTGGTTTCACCAGTCTTATTACTACAATCGAAGCTATGTACTTGGAGCTCATGATCACTTACTCTCTTGTATTTACGATTCTTTATGCCAAAAATAGGGTTGATAAGGTTCATTTTGGTTACTTGGATCTTTGGTATTATTGGCATTCTAATATAAACTTACCAAATAGGAGTAGCATTGGATACCCATTTATCCTAGAATGCAAGTGAATCAGACTTAGGGCAAAATCATGGTGGACTTCATTTTCATAGATTAGATCTGGATCCGACACAAAACCTACGTCTTTTATTCAGATCCGGCTTCAACTGAAAAATTGAATCCATATTGGTATCCGAATCCAAAACAAGATGTAACTCAAGTATAATGGGATGAAAGGGCTTTAAAAAAAAATCTTTAAATATAAAATGAAGGTGTTAAATATTATATGAATAAAGCTAACCAGGCCCTCAAATATCAATATTGGAATGGTAGATCCTAACTATCTAATTTCATGATCATGGAGAGTTTTTGAAAGCTACAAAAGAGGATCTATGGAGAAAAATTAGGATGACCCAAGCCTTATTTAAGCAAGGCTTGGATGTGCGCTCTCCCTTATGAAAGGGGACACCACCCTCTAGCAATTCTCATCCACTCTCTCTGTAAAGCCCCAATTCCAAATGCCAAGGTTACCGCCAAGGTACCCGAAATTGGCGCGCTACTTTCCGGAAAATCCAAGAACTTCCAAGATCATAGTCCGTAGTGAGATCCAATTTAAAACTTTTGAAACAATATAATGATCAATGGTTAATTGTAGAAGCATAAGATAGATAGCGGAATCAATATCAAAGAATAGCGGAAACAAATAGGGTATCTCAATCATATATCAAATGTAGCAGGGCATCTGTCTACTAATCTCAAAGTAAGAAAGACTGTCTGTACATATCAAAAGAATAAAACCCAAGATCACAATAAGAGTCACTCAAAAACCCCAAAAAAAAATAAGACTGCACTCAAACCCCCTGTGCAGGCACTCTGTCCTCCAGCTCGACCACTTGGTCAGCCGGTCCCCATCCATAGTCTCCAGCTATCGAGGTCAATACCTAACCACCAAGAATGGGTCAGATCCAAAGATCTGGCAATGCACAGTATACAAGTAACATAGGATGTATGCATCAAAGGGAATAGAGACGATTATAATATCATAAGATTAACAACGGTACAAGTACTAGGCAATCGAGCAAGATAAGCAAATAGAACTATAATGGAAGATAAAGCATCTAATTTGACCATACGACAATGTAGCACATTCACACAAGTTAGACACCGCAGGATATTATGTCGCAGCCCTCCCATACTGTAAACAATCGCGACGTGAGAAATAAAGTAACAGTGCAATGGATGACGAGCCCCGCAAATAACAACAACATCAATTTCAACATCAACACCCCTTTAACTCAATAGACCGGAACCGGAATCACACCATCTGTCTAGCCATAGCTCATCATGATAGCTCTCAACATAGCTCTCACCAGTGATGATCAGTCCAAAGGCTAAGCTTATAACAACTAAGTGAATATTAATGCCGACTTGAAGAAACAAGTAAAGGTTTGTGTCTGTCTAGACTTGCCTTACGTGAGCAAGGTCCTATGAAGTTCATAAGAGATCCAAGGTATAGGTCCAAATCTATAATACAGTACAAGTCAACCATTGGATTCATGCTAAGGCCCACCAACATCGCGGCCTTAGTCCAAAAACAGTGCAAGTATAACATACAACTTCAATCTATTAATATTCAGTCCATTCCCATTAATAATGGGTCAGAAGTCCACAACATCCAACATCCTTATTCTAAGGTTTCACAACATTCATCCTTAGGCCATATTATGGCCCGCCTAGCCACAGACATGGGTAATTAATCACCAACTCACAACATCAGGTCACCACTAAGTAATCCTAGGTTCAGGTCATCCAATTTCCATTTAATTAACAGGTATTAACAATAGAAAGTATGCAAGAGTGATAGTAAAGAATCAAGTATAATAAATCTCCAAAACCAAGCAATTCAAAAGGATATAGCAAAGGTCCAACCTAAGTAATGGCCCCCTTTTCAGGTCCAGGTCCATGTCAGTCCATTTGATTCTTACATGAAGTTTCAGATGCCAAGGATATTGTGTTTGGTGCTCCAGAAGTTACGAGCATCTTCGACAACGTTTAAGGATCGAATTGACTTTCAATCAATACATTAGACCCTACTTCGTGGCCCCCATGAGTCAAGGTTGAGCCACACCATTGACTCATGCTTTGCACATCAATAGAAGTCCATTTGGATGGTCAATAGGCCCCACAACAGATCAAAACATCAGAAACTGCAAAACTAAAATCTCAATCTACAGTGTATCCGGTCGACATGATCCCCAAGGGCCGGTCAACCGGGTACATTGGGAGAGTCACGATGTTGACTCCCAGGTTGACCACCACTGTAGTAAATCCGGTTGGCATCGTGGCCATGATGTCGACCGGGTACACATGAATCTGGGCTAAACTACTGTAAGGCAGCGCTTTACTTCTGGAAATTCCACAGTATGCCCGGCCGACCACCTAGCCTGGATGTCGATCGAGTACACTGGATTTCTGGGACTGAGAGACATTTCCAGTCTCAGTTATATCTCTGAAAATCCTTTGTATCCGGTCGACACCCAGCAGGGCCGGTCGACCGAGTACTCTAGATTTCTGAGATTGAGAGACAATTCAAGTCCTAGTTATCTCTCTAAATTTCCTGTGTATCTAGTCGACATCCCCAATGGGAGGTCGATCGGGTACACTACAGATTCAAAACCCCAGAATTTTGCAACTTCCTCCATGCAATCCATTTTCATCAAAACCACCAACAATCTAGTCCATTTATCATGGAAACATACATACACAACAAATACACTTCAATCTTCACTAAACCATCCTCAATTGGGCCATTGATCTTCCAAATGAGAGGATTCCATCCACCAATGATAAAAAAAACCATGAAAACAAGCTCAAATGATAGATCTAAGCATTCCAACATCAATTGAATTGAAAACACGTAATCAATAGAAGGAGATCATGCATTCTACGCTAAATAAGTATATTGCACTTGCCTCAACCAATAGCAATGAAAATGACAAGAAGAAGAGAAATCCAAGCTCCAAAACCAATCCAAGCCTAGGTCTTCCAATCACTCAAATAGCCCAAAAACTTAGATCTGAAGAGATGTCTAACACCTAATCTCATATCCACAAGAGAATTGCAATAAGGAAAGGAATCTAGAGAGAGAAAGAGAGAATTCTAGGGAAATTGAACTAGTAGAAGAGAAATACCTTGATTTGAAGAGAATGAAGAGATCTATAAGATAGAGAGGAACCCTTGGAAGAGATGATAGCTGAAGTCGTAGATGATCTCCTTCTTCTTGAAGCCAGGGTTCTAGATCTAAGGTTTTTAGAGAGAGAAAAGGAGGGAAATGAGAGAGAGAACAGAGAAGAGAGGGAAATGAGAGTGAGAAAGAAGTAACATACATTTGGGATGGGGGAGGTTTTATAGTTTATGTTGAGTGGTAAATGACCAAAGGGTCCTTCCTAGCTTAGGAAGAAATAGGGATAAGTACATGGGTAGTTAGGTCCTTTGGAAAAGATTGGAATATTCTCAAGTGGAACCCCTCCTATTAGATCTATTTACTAGCTAGGGCCTCTAACTAACTAACAAACTCCTACAAATACAATTGACACCCTATCGAAACTATAAATTACAAAAAGTAATTCCTAGAAATTAGACTAATGTACTACTCTACCCTTACTAATCCCTACTAATTAGTATAATTAGATAATCTATATTATAGTTAATAGTATTCAAAACAAAGTGAGGGTCCATGAGGGGTGGGACCTCACACTCTCCATCTCTCTCTTCCCCCACGTACTCTCTCTCTTCAAGAAGGCTCTCTCTCCAACTTGAAGCTCAAACTAGAAGGGTCCTATGTGATTGTTAATTGTTTTTAATGCATTATTTCTTTTATGTAAAAACATCATATATATATATATATATATTAGTAAAAGTATTTATTACTCTTTTCAAATTTATTTTTTCTTGTCCTTGGGTGATTGGTGCTTGTTTTATGTTTATTTCCTTATTGGTGTTTGGATTGAAGACCCAAAGGCCCTAAGAGCATGATTTAAATTATGAACCCACTTAGAAAAGAAATGTGAAAGAGAAGAATAGACTTCCACACATTTACATTTATGATCTTCCACACATTTACTTTTTTGTTAAAACCACACATTTACTTTTCTTTGCGTTTCTACACATTTAAATTCCTGAACTTTTGTGTATTTTCTTGATTTTTATGCTCAATTCAATTTTATGTCTATTTTTGCATAATTTATGGTTGGAACTAGTTAGCATCACGTGCACATTCATATTGGTGGAGTTTTGACATGTTTAAGTTGTTGGTTATTTGAGTATTCAAAGCTGAATTCAGAAGAAAAAAAAATCAGTTATGATGGTTGTATTTGGGACGACCATATGGTACATGTATTGGCGGAGATTTGATTAAAAAATCATTTATCATTAATGATTTTGATTTTAATTAACTTAAGTAAAATTTGGAATCAGAGTTGTAATTTGAAAAGGATAACAAAAATCAGTGATTTGCATGAAAAATTTTGCTAAACACTTTGTTAAAATTCAGATCCCAACATAAAAGTGCACAATTCTGCACATTATTGCAGAAATTTCATGACAAATTTTAAGTGAAAAGTTTTCAATTAGATTCCTGATCAAAACACATTATTTCTCGATGAAACTTAGGGAAATTAAAGTTTGATCAGTGTGCTTTCAAACCCCAAAGTTTCAAGCAAAAACAATTGTGGCAAGATGGTGAACCAGTGGCTTAAACATAGCTGGTCAGATCGGACTGTGTGCAAAATTTCTACACAGTTTCAGATTTTTTGTCATGTTCATGCACTCATATCTCATTTGTTTTAAACCGGTTTTTTGCTTCCATTTTTTTGTTTTGCTTGACATGAAACCTTTTTAATTATAAATACTTGGTTTTACTCGTTTTACCATAAGAATCACTTGGGATTATAATTTCTCGTATTTCTCAATCAATAAATATGTGGGCAGACTACTCCTCATGCTTGTACATGATTATATACATGCTTGCTTGTCCTTGCTTGCCAAGTAGCCAATTTTTCTTGTCATGTCACATGCCTAGGATTTTATGTCATGTTTTTATGGATTTTGAGTTTCGCTTCTTGAAAACTCTTGATTAAGGAAACTTGAGGGGACTACTTTTCATGCTTTTACATGCTAATAGCTTATGCTTACTTGTCGTTTCTCGTCTTATCTTGCCAAGTAGTTTCCCCTTTTTCATGACTAGTCTTGTAAATGTATTTTCATCTCATGTTTTCATAGATGTGAGTAGGCACCACTGAACTTGGACTCCCCTGTCAGCCTAATTAGCTGATTTTGGGTCTTAAATTACTTGGATCGTCTGCAAATTGGTTATATTACTTGTACATGCTTTCCGGTTCTGCGGCCGGATATTTTTCTTGCCCTATCCACCTTGTGTGGCATGGGATCTTGTCTTGTCTTACGTGCTCTTATCATTTCATATGATGGAAAAGGATGGGCTCAATGTAGTTTTGTCATCTTGCTAGTTTTCAAGGTGTGATTTCTTCCTCGTGTTTTCTCGCACATGCTTTTTACATAACTCATGTCTTGCCACGTTTTTATAAGGGTTGACACCGTGCTTATTTGTAACTTGATTTTAAATATAATGATGTATCATTATCTTTTGTTTTACACTTGATTAGATATTGCATCTTTTAATAAAATGTCATGTTTTAGCACACGTTAATTAATCATTATATTACCAGCATGTGTCTTGTCCATCTCAGTCACATGCCAGACCGATGTCTCTGATGTTCTATCTTTTGGTGCTTTAGGTAGCAAGTTCTCGTCTTAAGCTAGTACGTATATAGATGGTTATAGAGCCGCTTGTTTGTAGGTTTGTTATGTCAATGATGTCATGTAGACGTCAAGCTTTACACCGAAATTACATTACACATCAGGGTAGTGTTTGTTCTTAACTTGTTATGTTTGGTATGGCTTTTGTTAGCCTTTTTTCCTTGGGGATGTAATTAACGCACTTATTTAACTTATAACTTGAACATGCTTTGGTAATGATATCTTGTTACTGTTAACTCTATATATCTTGTTATCGTGGTTTGTTCCGGTCTGAGTATGGACCTTGATATGACAATTTATGCTGAATAAGTTAAGTGTGACATGCAATCCGATGGCCACGGGCCCCGGGTCGCAACGCCTCATATGCTTCTACGAAATATTCTACTTATAAAGAAATTTTCATATCCTCACACGCGCGGGTCATGGGAGAAAAATAAATTTTACTTAATCCTCAATCACAACCGGAGGTCGGACCCTTGCAGTGGCAGGGGCTTAGGGTGTGACACATATGGTATGAGCAAATTGGATTTATCATTAAGTGACCCATGATAATATTTTTTTAGAAGCGAAGAACACATTAGCCACAACTTTGTCTTAGACAACTAATTCAGTCTAGAGATTTGATGTCCTCTTTGGAATACCCACAACTGATCCTACGTACAGTCTTTAGCCTTTCATACAAAAAGAACCTTTTCTTTTATTTCCTAGAATTTTATAAGAAAATAGGCAAAGAACCTTCAGCTCAGCTATGGACAGAAGGTGAGGAGGTAGTTAGCACCGGTGCAAGTAAAAGTACTGCTAGCATCATCATAAGCATAGCTATACGCAAGGGGACAAGCATTCTTGAAGATCATAGAGTAATTAGTGGGCTTGCATTTATCTGGAGTCCCATACGGTCCCCTGCAACAGTACGCTTCTGTTCCAAAAGCCACACATGCACTCTTACACCCTGCCGTTGATCCATCCGGTGCCGTCAATCGCAACTCAGGCGGGCAGACGCGGTTCACATCTGCCGGGCACCCGCTCACACGACAATCGCCGGTCCCGCCTTGCGGGGTGATGGAGAAGGGCACATTAAAGCCATCGACTAGGCTGGTGTCATAGAAGTCCTTGTTGCCTCCGGTCCCCAGAGTGAACTCCACTAATGTTGCAGGAGGTGCAGCCCCAGCACCATTGCATGGGATTTGAACCCCGCAGTCACCGGTGACACAGGTGAATTTTCCACTGGCGTCGGTGATGCAGCGTGTCCGGCCCCACATCCGGCCACTCCACCCAGCCGGAGCTTCCACTGCCTGTGATGCACCTGTGTCAAGTCGGAACCCAGTCTGGGCCAATCGGGGCTTGTCAGCATTGTTCAAGGTGCCGGCCCACACTGTGTAGGTACACCTGTTTGTGAAGGTGAATGTGGCAGACTTGGCCCCTGAGTATCAGCCATTCAAAAACAGAGTTGTCATGTGAATCTATTTCAATGAATTTGTTTACATATATCTTTGTTGGGCAGCCCCACTCACTGGTCACCTTTTTTATTCTATATATATTCTACCAAAAAACCTATCATGATATATTTTCTAAGAAATATTTTTCTTTAGATTGTGTTGGAATTTTCACAGTATTGCAAAAATGAAAAACAACATAAAAAATGGAGATAAAATGGTAAAGATTATTTAAAAGTCAATTTTCCAACAATATATTTTATTTATTTTAATCTTATTTCTATATATATTTATCAGCTACATTTGTGATATTTTGCAATTTATATTGTGAAAAAGATCCTTGATATGAAAACATCCCAGCATTATATAATTAGATTTTTTAGTATTTTTTAGTTCCAGTGGAGATATTTCTTTTTTTCTTTCTCTTTTTTTTTTTTTTTTTTTTTTCTATCTCTGTTCCCGTTCAGGTGAAACGCCTAGCTAGCTTTTCATTTTGCTTGAAAAGTTTTTTGAAACTACGATGTACATAGAGCATGTAACTTAATAACTTGTTGCAGTATCAAATAAAATAGGGAGGATTTTCTCCTACGCTGATCCTTTGCTGCGCAGTCGATTCAAATCGCTGCCGTTTGTCAGAGCAAGATCTGTTAAGTTCAAGAGAGACTGTCTAGATGAGTACTCCCATGGAGAGCATAGCTTAGGAGAAGTTTTCCAAAGAAATACCTTCTTGAATTTGGGAAACTCAGTCTCATTTGGATCCATGGAACTTGCTTACAGTATCTTAATCACTAATGGTTGGATACTGCAAAAAGAGAGAGCTGTAAACTCACATGTAACTCTGAGCAACTCAAAGTTATCCATATGCAAAAAATACAGTTCACGGGTGACTTGACGGTAGACATACAATCAAGTTACACTTATCCAAACTGGCCCTCTTCTGGGGTAAATACCCACCAGATAAAAACGAACACATTTACAGAAGTCCAAACAGCAACAATATGCTAAATCTGATTACATGCAACCAAAATCATGGTGTATCCAAAACTCCAAACAGGCCTTGATACCAGGATATCATGACAATGTTCTTTGAAAAAAAAAAAAGATCCATATTCAAATCCCAAAGAAAAATTTTAATATAAAATTATGTATCAGTATATTATTCCAGTTACATCCAGACAGCCCTCTTGTTAGCCTTGGCCGGCAAATGGGAACCTTTGTCTCCACTTTGTCTGCATGTTGGTGTTTGGCAATAGCCACAAAAGAGTTCCTTTGCTTCTATCATCTCTAACATATAAACAATGAATGGAAAAAGAATGAAGAAAGAGCTCACCTGAGACAAATAGAGCAAAAACAAAGGAGAGGATGACCCATTTTTCCATGGCTAAGAGAAATGTACTGGGATTCTCAATGTTAGATGTGGAGCTCAGCCGATGGGATATAGGGTGGGGGGGGGGTTGTAGGGAGGGGGAATTTATAGAGAGAAATTGCAGATCTTTTCTTAGAAGTTTTCTATGTTTGGGTTTAATATATAAGATAAACCATATGCCTCCTAGTTTGGGTTTAATAAGATAAACCATATGCCTACCAGTTTGGGTTAAACATAAACCATATGCCTCCTAGTTTGGGTTAAACTTATCCTACTGAATTGGTTGACTTTATTGCCTGCTAATTTTGGTTCACCTGAGATTTCATAAGAAGGATTTTCGGGGAGTGCAAATTTCATGAATTTAGTATATTCAGTGCACCACACGCGACAAACAATGAACCATTTGCATTGTACACGGGCTATCCAGATGATTTGAACCAGGGAATCCATTTGAGTTGGCCTGTGTCTCCAAGTATGAATTAGAAAATTATTTGTAAAAATTCAAATATTGGATAACCCCATAATTTATATTATTAAGAATCAAGAAGATCATTTTATTTATAAGAAGCTTTTTTTTAGGATTTTACCGGAAAATCCCCTTAGACTATTTGGTGAAGACCAAAAAATTCCTTGAATCTCAATATCGACTAAAACGGTCCTGAACGGGGATATCCGCGCTAGTTTCTTCTTTTTCTCCTTTTTTTTTTTTTTTTTTTTTTTGGCTGAGCGGCGAAATCACAGCACACTTGTATGAGCGGGGATATCGCTACTCATTTCTTCTACTTCACTTGTATACACGAGCGGGGATTAACGTTTAAAGACCTTTTTGGTCTTTATAAAGTCTTAAGAGATTTTTTTGGTAAAGTCCTTGTCATTTTTTTTTTAAGTCATTATGGGGCGGTATTCATATTTTCACCACTTCTTCATTCTTTCTTTCTTAATCATTCCTTTCTCAAAGTAGGATTGAGCATGTTAAAGACTTTCACTACTTTGAGACCTTTTTTAAAATGTGAGAGAAAAAGTGAGTGGTACAATTTATCATGTAATTGAATGATTGGATGCATATTTGTAGGTGGTTAACCATGAACAACAAAAGGTTTTCGATATATCTTATAAATAAAATATTCAAATCACACTACACAAGCCCATCTGCATGTTCTCATTATTGAGATCGTTTTCTATTTTTTTCTTCTTTTTTTTTTTTTTCTCTCAAAAGAGAATGCATACCACTTTCTTAAAATAAAATAGAAAAAAAGGTTAAAATCCATACTTGAGTCACAATCGTCATGGGTTATATGATAGGATATAAGTTCCTATAAATCAGGCCCACGGATAAGAGGGAACGGGCTTTTTATATGTAATAATAATTTGTAGTAAAGAAATATTTGACTAGTTTTATTCATATGAGAGTACCATGTTTTATAGTAGTATTACTATAAATAAAAATGAAAAAAAAAAAAGGTCTCCTTTGGCATTTATTACAATCTCAATCAAAGATAACAAACACTGCAGTACAATGATATATGAATGCTTAGAAGGTAATATGGTTAATGAGTTGACTAGATCATATGCATGCATGCCTATTATTGAAGGTTGGTTGGATGTGCATGCATAATAAATGGGAATGATTGGATGGACCAAATGTGTATGGAAACATTGTCTGGATTATTCGTGATGTATTGAATGATTGGATTATGCATGACAAGGATTTGATTATGCATCAACTTATGGGCTAGCCTATGGTGCATGCGCTGAACTTGTGGGGTGTACCAATCTCCATAATAATAATAAAAAAATGAGATTAGCACTAGAGTCATAATAATTAAATTAAAATGTAGTAATTATGTATATAAAATTACATGGTCATCGAGCAAAGTTCTTGTGTAATGAGCTGCAAGTCGAATAAAAAATCATGAAAAAATGATCGCCCATGGAAGTTAATGAAGAAGCCCGTGCTTTACCCATAGTAAGAATTTTCAGTCAGACTGCTCAAATTTTTCATGGTGTGAGTGCATTCCAGTCGTGTAGTCTATCATCATCATCATCATCATCATCATCATTAATGATTATCATTATTATTAATTAATGATAATAATAGTGATTATGATTTTGATTTTGATTTTGATTTTGATTTTTATAATGATAATCATTATCATCGTCGTTGTCGTTGTCGTCGTCGCTGTCGTCGTCGTCGTCACCTTGACAATGCCTCCCGCTACAATCAAAAGTATGAGAACACATCGGGGGTTGGCATTGTGTTCATCACGCCCAAGGGTTACATGATATCATATTCTTTTGTCTTGACTGAGCCATGTTCCAACAACGTGGCGAAATATCAGGCATTGATCATTGGCATGGAACTTATGTCATGCCCCCACTATTAAACATGAGATTAGGAGTTAATTAAAAAAGCTTGATGACTAAACAGTCATTTAACCCCCAATCATAGTCCCGAAGATCGAAGTCCGCAGTGAGATGAGTATATTTGATCGGCTAACCGATGTACACCGGGAAAACTTATTGACTAACAGAAGTAAAGAATTATATCTGAGTAAATAGGCCTCAACATGGATTAAAGTTTAAAATCTAATGATTACAAAAGTTTATACAAAGACTATTTCAAAATAGAGATCAAAGTCCAAGAATGAAGGCTATCGTGTGCAGGTCATGACGACTCAGTAGATGTCATCTGCATACCACTTGTGCTCATCTGGCTAATGCGCCTAAAGTGTCTCATCCTCCTTCTCTAGGATAAAGGTGGGTTCAGTACCTATTTGCCAAGTATAGCACCATCAACTACAAGTAGGTAGCATGTAGATATACATAAACAGAAACTAATATGCAATCGAAAGCGACTAAGAAAAATATAATCAAAAGAAATGCAAGCAGGATTGATCATAGCGTTAGAGTCCTGCCATAGACTCTAACTATAAAGGCTATCCACATGAGCTATTACCAAGACATGAAAAGTCAAGGTATTCAAGGAATTCAACCTTGTTCGATACAATATTCACAATTCAATAATCTATGGATGATTAGTCCAGTCAAAGTCTATGATTTGAATGAAATGGAATTAGGTTTTGATGGAGGATGTTTTATTGCAAATGGAGAGGGCTAGGCCCTATAGTGCAAGTGTTTCAAGTGGGAGGCTGCATTCTAAACTGACACAGAATTCCGAAATTGGAATTCCAGTATTCGTGGTCGACCGAGAACACAGACCGAGGTTCTATCTGGACAGGTTGCCTGATCGAAAATTGTTCCTAGATTCCACTTTTTCAGACCACACGGTCGACCAAGGGTGAACGAACATTAAGAGTTCATGAAATATTTTTTTTCCTTTTTCGACTTTAGAATTTCAAAGTAGCCCTTTTACCCCATGTCTAAGGATTATATATGATTTCAAATTGATTTATAAATTACTTTCAAAATTGAACTTATTAATTTGGTTTATCGAATCAAATGTCGGAACTTGGTAACAATGATCTATGGCTTTGAGAGGACCGTTGTTTTGGTTTGAAATTAATTTGAATTATGGGGTTTTGAGCAAGTCTTCCTATTCGTTTTATAAAGCCATTCACACTAGGTAAACCAAGTCATTCACTTCCTTTATGACTCCAAGTCTTTTGTCGGGCACCACTAGGCTTTTTACTTTTCATTGTCTATTGAATGTGAACGACTGGGCAGATCGTATCGAATGTGAATGTGAAACAGACCGTTTATTGCTTCGAACGGGGACTGATTATCCTTTGATATGAAAGTGTTATGAACTTGGACTAGACTAATCATCCTCCATAGACTATCGAATTGTGAATATTGTATCGAACGGGTTTAAATTCCTTGAATACCTTGACTTTTCATGTCTTGGTAATAGCTCATGTGGAAACCCTTTATAGTTAGAGTCTATGGCAGGACTATAACAATATAATCATTCATTATTGTAATTCTTTTGATTTTATTTTTCTTAATCGCTTTCGATTGCATATTTGTTACTGTTTATGTATATCTACCTGCCAGCTATTTGTAGTTGATGGTGCTTTGCTTGGTAAACAAGTACCGAGCCCACCTTTATCCCAGAGAACGAGACACTTCAGGCGGATTAGCTTGATAAGCACGAGTGGTATGCAAACGACATCTACTGAGTCATCATGACCTGCACATGAAAGCCTTCGCTCCCGTAGCTACAGGTTTATTTTGAGATAGTATTGTATACACTTTTGTAATTATTAGACTTTAAACTTTAACTCATGTATGGGCTTGTTTACTCTAATGTAATTCTTTACTTTTTTTCAATCAATATGTTTTCACAATGTACATCGGTTAGCCGATCAAATGTATCCATCTCACCGCAAACTTTGATCTTCGAGACCATGATTGGGTGTTGAATAATTGTCTAGTTATCAAAGAATTTTAATTAACCCCTAATCTCATATTTAACCCTGTTATTAATAATGGGGACATTATTATTATTATTAAAGGATCTTATCAAAAAAATCCTCTTAGACTGATTAGAGACCAAAAAGGACACAACGTATCGTTATCCACCAAAGTGGTCCTAGGGGTCCGTTCCATTTTTCTTTTCTTTTTTTCTTTCTTTTAATTTCCTAAACGAGATATCTACACTCCGGGTTCTTTGAAACCACCCAAATATCTTATCCTCCATGAGATTTCTTCTTCTTCCTCCACGACCTTCCCTATTTTCTTCTTCTTCCTCCACGACCTTCCCTATTTTCCTCCAGAAGTTTTCTTCTACCTCCTCTCCTTTCCTCCAGAAGTTTTCTTCTTCCTCCTCTCCTTCTTCGATCTTTCATCTTCAACCTCTGCTCCCCTCCTTAAATGACGAGCACCTGCCACCACAAGGTGACCCCAAGTTACTTCTCTTTCCTCTCTCTTTCCCCTTCTTCCCTATTTGCCTCTTCCTATTCCATCTTTCTCCCTCAACCATGGACAACCCTAACTGGGCCCTGCTGCTACCCTTCACCTATAAGGGCATTTTAATTATCTATAATTAATCGCTACCAACGAGCACTTCATTTTCATCTTTGAGATCACCAAACAGGCAGGTCATTTGTGTAGCATGCTCTTCTTGCCTCATACAATTCCATGGTTCAATTTGCCTAGTATGGGCATTGCAAACCCCATTTAAGTGGGACACTTGTTTCAAACTCTCTACACCAAATCAGAATTGTTTGTCTGACTTAATAATGAATGTGTACTGCAGTTCTCCTAACAAATGGAATTTTCTTTTACTTCAAACTTTTCAAACTCCTTATGAACCGTGTGAGAGGCATTGATAAAGATTGAGATGGAAGAAGAAAAGAAACAGTAACCCACCCGATATTCCCCACCCAACACATTTAGCACACTCGGCTAAGCAGAGATATCCCCACCCAGCATAGTCAAAACACTTAATTAATCATGTATTTTAATTCTGATGAACAGAGATATCCCCACCCACTTGTGAACAGCTAAACGGGTATATCCCTGCTCACCGAAAAAGCGAAAAAGTACAAAAGGTGGTATCCCCTCTCATGTATAAATCAATGGCAATATCGCCACTCAACAAAAACATGAAAAATAAAGGACAAAAAAGTGGCAGGAGGACCCATATGGTCTATATGAAAATTTGAAGGCATTTTTGTTCGTCAACAAGTCTAAAGGGGTTTTTACTATAAAATCCTCAAAGATTAGACGACAAATTTTAGTGAAAATGAAAAAAAATGAAAGACCATTTTGTTTAAAATGTCGAAGCAGTTTTGTACGTGCCCACATAAAATGCAGATTGATTCCCAAGTATCACACCAACCAACTCCAATTTGATGAGAATCATGTGGATGGGATCATATTGTATAGATATTGGAGCCCATATCCATACAAAGAGATGCAATCCAATCACATTCAGATCAAAACAAGACGGTGTATAAAATTTTGAAAAATTAGAAGGATTTTTTCTTTAGATAAAATGGTTATTTGCTCCACAATGAAAATTTTGCAAGAAATATAAATTAAACAAAGGGATGTTAAATATACCTTTTCCTATACCACACAGTCCCTATAATAACTTCATCCCTGTAATTCATAAAAACAAGTTAATTATTAATTTCATAATTTACATCAGCCATGACAAATTCATGACAATTAGAGAGACCAATTGAAAAAAAAAAAAAAAAAAAAAAACAAAGGAATGCCTAGCAAATTGTTCAAGGCCATATGAAAAATGGTTTTAAGAATTATTGAACCCATCTGTTTTGAAACTTTACAGCCTATTGAAAAAAAAAAAAAAAGGAAAAAACCCTGGCAACTTTATGCAAGTAATTCCAATGTGACAGGTCTATATCCGATTGGGTTCCACTATAGACCCCAGGGAACAAAAATCAAAAAATAAACCGATTAATGCCCAAATCTATAACACCCCAACCCCTAATATTGGATTATTTATAATTGATTATATATTAGCTAAATAAGTGTATTTAGAGTCTTAGCTAGTCGGGTTTGACGCGTGGATCACACGTGCGAAGTCTCGCATGATTCCGAGCTCGTTTCGGTACAGTAGGAGGGTGGTTTTGCAATTTTGGGAAGTTTTCAGGGGTTTTTTCGAGATTATAAGTTTTTGTGAGTTTAGGTGCATTTGGTAGGTCTCAGCATTTCACGAACATTAGCCTTTTGTTGCATTTCGATATGCCATGTCAAAGGGGCCTAAATAATCTCATTAGTAGACTGAAAGACTACACTGTAATTTCAGATTAGCCAAACCTAATATAAGCAAACCGACCCATCGTCATTTCCCTCTTTCTTTCTTTCTTTTTTTCTCCATTTTCTCTTTGACTCTCTCGTCCCTCACTACCGCTCCACCGCCGACAGTTGTCGGAGCTCCCCTTCACCGACCGGACTTCACAAAAGCTGCCCCAAGCCTTCTAGACTCCAACCATCTCTCTTTTCAAGCATTTCCTTCAACACCCACTTTTTAGTAAGCCCCAAAGATTTTAGGTTTAGCCTTTCTTCTTCCTCTTTGCTTAGAAATAGTTTAGAGAAGCTCACGCAACCCATTTGTATGCATTTTGTAGATTAATTTTGGGTTGAGAGGTCTTTCTCCAAGATTGAGCTCAAAGGGGGAGTCTTCCCCCAAATTTCCTTTGTTTTTGGAAGCTCTTCATCTAAGGCAAGTAGATATACATATAAATGCTTTGATATGTTTGCCTTCCTTGATTTGGATGGTTGATGATGATTTAGATGCCCTTATGCTCATTTGAAATCATTAATTTTGGAAAACATTATAATTAGGTCTAATTGCTTAATGTAGTGGATTTGTAATTGGATGGCTAGATTGATTTTAGTTGTGGGATTAGAATGGAAGGGTTGTGTACCTCATTTTCATTGATTTCAGGCTCAGGACATTTGGAAAGGGTTTCCACCCAATTCACTCCAGTTAGAAGCACAAAACCTGGGTTCTGTTTCTAGAGTGTATGCGTTTGACCGGCCACACACAGTCTGGCTTCTGTGAAGCGTGACAAAAACACTATTCATCATTTTGACTTACAACTGCAGATGGACCGGCTGAGGGCGGGTTGACCGAGGACTTAGTGCAGGGGGTCGACTGGCCCAGGGGTGGATCGACCGGGTGAACCGTGGGTACCTTCTGGGAAGGGCCTTTTTAGACTTAGTTTGGATGGACTTAGGTGGAACTTTAGCTTCCCTTTTGAGGACTCATTTGACTATATCTGAGAATGTCTGAGCCGACGTTTCTCACAGTTGTTCCGGTCGTTTCGGGATTCAGTCTATCTCAATCGTGGACGGTATGGGACAACGAGACACCCTCCTTTGTATCTATGCATGAAGATGATTTGTTCTAGGGTTACACATGGGCGGTTTGGATCGATTTAGCGCTAAAACCAACCACCAAACCGAACCTATCAATTTTTTAATTAACAATCCAATCCGATCGATGAAAAGGGCATTCGGTTCAGTTCGATAGATTAAACCATTTTTTTTAATCAAAAATTAAAAGTTTCAAAATGATGACACCTCCAGAAGAGGCGCATGAGTTGTCGATTGCCAACCAAATGAAATCCTAAAATCTAAATAGTCAAATACTCAAATTACATAATATATCGACTGGTTCGGTTTAGGCGGCAAAACCGGGGGTTCAAACCGATAACCGGCAGATCTAAGCGGTTTCTACAATTTTCAAACCGTTGACCAAACCAATCTACTATAAAACAGATCTAAACTACCCGGTTTAGTCCGGTTTAGCTATGATACTAGATTTTCTGTACAGCCCTAATTTGTCCGGATATCGCGAACCCTAATTCCGTTGACTGAGTAGGGGTGTATGGAGCTTTAGGAATAACGTTGTACTTAGGATTGGATTGTCTATCACTTCTAATTCTGAATTATACCGTTTGATACTTTGTCTACATGTAACGAACATGTTCGTTGGTTCTATTTTACTTTACTTTGGTTGGGATCATACGAAGAACTTAGTTGATTAGATGTAAGATCCATTTTTTTACTCCTTTTTTTTTACGAGACTTAATTGAAGTGTTAAGGCTAGGTGGCTTTGATTTTAAGGCTTTGAAGAGAACTAGTTTTGAAGTTTGGTTCATTTGTTTGATACGATTTTGATGCAGAGTAGTTTCTCTCTCATTTTGATCAACCTTGTTCACGCAAGAAAGCCTAGCCCCTAATTGATGTTTGATTAGGACTCATTATGTCAGGCACCACTTAGTTGCTACTGTCCAACACGGTCGAGCACCACCATGTGAGAGGGCTTTAGAATTTTGGCCATCTGCAATTCAGATTTTGGATGATGTAATGGACACCATTAGATTCCTCAAGTTGATGGGGTTTTTAATGTTTTAACCCTGGTATCGACTTTGAAGGACTGAGCTTTAATCTCTTGCATGTTATATCTCTACCACAACTCAATGAGAGTAGGGAGGAATATGATAATATCCTGTGCTGATGAGCATATGTGGACTGCCTATCTTGTTAGATATTCATGTTAGTTTTTATTATGATTCAAATGCTATGCATTTCTTATGATCTTGTCTATTCGTATACTATGTTTTAGTACTACATATCTATTGATGTTCTGTATATATAGGGGTGTATATATATATATATATATATATATCTGGCGACCATCGTGTTTGATGATGCTACTCTTGGTGCATAGGTACTAAGCCCGCCTATCTCGAGGAGGAGGAGACGGAGAAAGTTCAGCCAGATTAGCCTGATAAGCTCCTATACTATTGTACGGATGGCATCGTATAATCGTATAATCCCAATTCTGAGAGCCTTCACTATCATCTGGAGTAGCTTCATCTTTTGTTCTTTTGGTTTGGCCCGACTTTAGTGGTGGCCAATGTGTAAATAATACTTTTGTTTAAACTGTGAAACTTCAACTTTAGTTGATATTCAGTATTTGCTCTTAACATACATTGTTAGATACCACTTCTTTATTTAAGAAGCTTCTACTATATTTGTATTTGTTTGATGAAATATTTACACCTCGCAGTGGTCTTCAATCCATATAGGACATGATTGGGGCCATATTGTGTGGTTTGTTATGGAAAATTTTAATCGGCCCCTAACCTCACACATAATCCCCATCCTTCCAATTGGGGGCGTGACAAAATCAATGAAAATACAATGTTAGAGAGAGAATCAGTAAAGCCAATGCATCAAAAACCAAAAATCAAATTAGAATATACCCAACACACACAGAATGAGGGAGGGAGCGAGAGAGAGAGAGAGAGAGAGTGCATGTTATTTTCTCCAAAAATGCACACATTATGCTTGTAAACTTGGTGTCGATATCCATGTGGAGAGATGATAGTGGGAGAAATGAGATGAGGGGTGTCGTCCGCCACGAGAGGATCTCCTTAGTCTTATCCAAATGACACAATAAAATGAAAGTAATATGAGAATGTGGAGGAGTTAACCTGACTCCATTGCCCTCTCCTTAAAAGTAGGAGAAACTTTGGAATGCACTTGAAGGATTTACAATTCCTTTGTCCTTTTTTTATTCTTTTTTTCTTAGTGATGGAGGCCAAGAAAGAAATTAACCAAAAGAGTTATATAAGGGGTCGTGGATGTGGAAGTAACATTAGTCAATGAAAAATGGAGATGAAGACTTGTATGTTGGGTCACAGGTTTGTGTATGGGTTTTGAAGAGGATGGGGTCGTTTTATAGGGGTTGGTCTTGGATGTGAGATGTTGGATGGAGGAGTGATCCGTGTGAGGGTGTTGTGTTTTGTTTTGGATCATTGGATATAGTTTTATTGCATTTGATTGCTGTTGGCGGATCAAAGAGACTTTCGAAAAATCCAAATGAGCAGTACAAGTTTCAATCAAACCTACTTTGAAATTTCCAATAAGTAGAACATATTTTATAGGCTAAAATAGCAAGTAATTTTAAATCTACACGTACAGAGGGCCAGATACATTATTTTAAGTTGATTTTCATCATATTTTTATGATAAACATTCAAAAACGAGGGCATTGAATAAGTGGGTTATGTAGAGATTTGAGGATTATACTGGAAAAACCCCCCTTACACTTTGTGAAGACCAAAAATGTCATCAACCTCCAACGTCAACCAAAAAAGTCCTAAGCGAGGATATCACCCCTCGTGGATATAGGTGAAGTAGAAGAAACGAGCAGCGATATCCCTACACATACAGGTAAGGTGCGATAACGCCACTAAGAAACACAACAAGAAAGAAGAAGAAACGAGCGGGGATAGCCCTATTCAGGGCCTTCTTAGTCAATATTGAACTTTGAGAACTTTTTTATCTTCACCAAATCTAAGGGGGGTTTTCCTATAAAATTCTCTAAAATTTTATACCATACTATATTTTTGAATCACTAAATTGTCAACAAACTTGAATTCAACCTGGATGAAACTAGATTCAGTAGGTTGTCATTAGTGAGCAACGCAGCTTGGCTTAACAATTGGGTTAGGTCAAGTTTCAATATCCAAGTTGGTTGAAGGTAAGTTCACATACGACTTAACCCACTAGCCCGTCCAGCACATCAACAAAGTCAACATTTGAGTTTGACTTTGACCAATATAAATTGCATATATGAGTTGTACATTCATTAGGGGTGTAAAAAAAAAAAAAAAAAACGGTCTAACCGACCGAACCAATCCGAACCGAAAGTTAATAACCGTATTTCACAGTTCAATTACAGTTACAGTTATTAAATTCAGAAAACTATGATTCACAGTTCGGTCACAATTTTCAGTCTCAACTCATGGTTATTAACCAAACCAAACTGTAAAATATAGTTAATTGCTTTCCCAAAACACAAGGTTAACCGAACCGTTACACAAATTATAAAAAAAAAAAAAAAAAACTAAAGGGCCTAAATTTATTTCATGATAGATATTTTGTCGTATCATTTTAGACTTTTAGTTGTGTTTATTTTCATAAAAAATGATAGTGTTGTTTTATTTAGTATGTGAAATATGATAGTATTGTTCTGCATGCAGAGTCAAATGGCAAAGATAGATTTATTTTTTAAGTGACAATTAACTATAACCAAATCGTCTAATACGGTTAACTAAGGTTCGGTTTTTAATAGTTTTTTAGGATACGATTACAGTTATGGTTTTTAAAAACTAAAAATCATAAAATATGGTTCGGTTAACGATTTTTCCAAAAACAAATGGTTAACCAAACTGCTACACCCCTAAGTCATTCATCACTTGCCTGGTGTATAGGGTATCCTCTAACTTTACCCTAGCAAAAATTGTTCACGTCATAAGATTTATCATTTGATTAGATAAAACTTTATTAGCTAATATCTATAAGGTTGTGTTAGCCATACTTTTAATTAAATGGTCAATCTTAAGGTATGACAAATTTATGTTGGAGTGAAATTTTTTAATTAATTTTTTTATAATTTTTTTTATATAGGATGGAAGGATGCTTTTATTTTGTGATGTTTGAAGTTTGAATAGAAACTGTCACTGTGGAATTCCACTCCTTTTAACCCAAGATTTCCCATAATATAAGCCAAAGTTTCATAGGATCAGGACTCAATTTCTGGATGCATGTTACGGTAAGTTGTATGACCTAATAATGTCCAGAACGCCTCAGGAAAAGTGTCATATCTGGATCCCAGTAAGAAAAACGGAGGTGCTTAGAAGAACTGTATTTCGAATAGAGAGACTGTCCCTTTTAGCCCACCAGTCAAAATAATTTACGGGGGACAATGAAAATGTCCCCAGACTAAGGCTTTTTATCAACTTATTTTCTTATGAGGCTTCTTGCTCACTTAGGGCCTGTTTGTTTACTAGCATTCCTGACAGGAATTCAGGTTGCAAGGGTTTTTGAATTCCTGTCGGTAAATGCTTTGTTTGATTGAGTTTCAAGTGTGGATATGTGATACCCTGGTATTCCGGAAGCAGCTATCGATGGGGTTTTGGAATGCTAGGATGGGGAAGAGCATTTGAGAATTCCGATTGTTGTCATCCATTTCAACGAGAAGAGGATTCCTCAACGGTCTTCTGCATATTCAAATCTAGACCTTCTTTCTGTGATTTTTTCCCTGGTGAGCATCTCCCCTTTCTCTTTCATCCTCTATTCTATATTTTTTTCTCAACATTTATAGGTTGTTTACAAGGCAGGATGATGGGATCTCAGATTAAAAGAGATGATTTCTCAGTTATGTGATTTACTATTCCCATGGTTTCTTTCATGCTTGGGTTTGATGATGAACTTGAGCAGAAAACGCCTTTCCTCTTATGTTAGGGTTTGGTGAGGAACCTAGCAGAAATGGGGCTTCTTCTTCTTCTCATCTTTGATGGAAGTATTGGAGATGGTTGATAGCCGATGGATATTTTCGAGCCCTATCAAAATATGGATGCCACTATGCACCCAAAACCTTCAATATCTATAACTTCATTGGAAAAACCCACGTTCCCTCTGCAACTCCTTTCCACCCATCTTTTGTCTCTCTCCAACCTAGTACGTTGTGCCCTCCTCATATTTGGTTTCAAGTTGGGTGGTTTCTTTTTTAGTTGTCTTCGAGATTATCGTCTGGGACTATGGGGTTTATTTTTGTTTGAAAAAGGGTTTTGAAAATTGGGATCCAGAGTTTTGTGCTTTCAAGGGTCTATGCTTTTGATGATACCATTTTTTTTGTATTTGGGGCTTTCCCCCTGTTCTGAAATATAGGCTTTTGGCGATGCTCGGGAAAATTTTGATCTATTTTAGGATTCTGGAAAGTTAAGATTTTGCATTACCTGATGGACATTTTTGAACTAGCTATTACTATATTCTACTTAAAGATTTGCTTTTGATTCAAGAATCCTGTGAGCAATTTTGGGGAACTAGAGTGATGTTGTTTATCATGTTACTTTGAAGTCGTCTGTGTTTCTATCAACGACATTGATTTTCTTTGGATTCTACGGTTATTTGAGATATGAGCTTTCAAAAGTGGTACTTACTCAATTTTGCTTTTAATTTAGATGGTGTCATGTCTACTTTGTGTTAGATGGTAGCTTGCTCCAAGAAATGTTATGAAATGTTTTTGTGTGGTGTTAGTTTGTCCATACTCTTAAGTTTGTCCATACTCTGTTTTTCTCATGTAGGTGTTTCTAAGTTTATGAGCTGGTAAGATCTTTGTTTAATATATGGTGATACAACATGGAGGGTTATGTTTAATGCTATTTTGATTCTGTTATCAACTATTTTTCATGTAAATAAATTCCAAGAGTTGTTGCCATACTTGTTAGTAGTGTTTCAGTCTACATTGTTATATATTCCTAAATGGAACATTCTGGTTGTTCTACTTTTGGGCAGTTCATTTTGTAAAAGACATGATTGAATAAAGAAAATTGAAAACCAAACTTTCTTTCATCTCAACCCAGATTCATACCTATTACCATGTTGTCCCCACACATCTAAGACTTAAAACCATTGCTACTCCATGGTATTAATAGATTTTTTATCCTCTTTAGGTGCTAATATTTCTCAACCAAAGTTTGCTACTTTTTTTTTATCTGTGGAGATTATACACCATGGCAAGTATTATTTGTTTCCGACTTATATTGTGAATTCATACCTTTGTTCTATTGACTTCAAGATGCATAGAATTGTTATTTTTTACACAAAGAATCTTAATTACTAATTTCATTTCTTAATGCAATGCATCATTACATGATATTTATATAAAGAACATTTTGATTAATCAATGACAAAATTGGACACCGCTGTTATAGTATCTGTCGTAGTCACTATGGTAGTTGTATGTTGTGAGTTAGCTGCATTATGGTTGAACTTGGAAGATGAAAGCCCAATAAAAAAGCGTCGCATTTCATCGTCACATGTAGGTGAAGAGATAAATAAGACGTTCACCAATGTTGCGATAGCGGTTAATAATCTTGCAGAGAGGATAAACACACCAGAGCTTGTTTATATGTTGATGAACAAAGTGACAAATGGTGTGATTTCATGTCCGTTTATACCTCCACAAGCTTATGTTGCCATGATTGAATATCTTGCTCAGCATGAGTGAAAGGCCAACTTATTCCTCACCTATAATGATGAAACGAAACAACAATTGTTTGAGATCCATTTCACTAATCTTGGTTCATCTAGTGGTGGTTGTTAAATTTCTAAATGGGAAGTCTAATTGGTGGTAAACCTTTGCTTTTGTGGGATATTGTAATATCATACCCCTTGAACTTCTGAACTTTTAGTTTACACCTATAGATTGATGAACTCTAATGATGGACAATATCTATTTGAATGCACTAGTTTGGATGGATTAGTATTGAGGTGCTCATCTAAATTGTGGTTTGATATGGTGGATGCTTTTTTTCCAATTATAGGATATGATTGTGAGTGAAGACTGCGTTGAATGGATAGATAAATAATTAGATAGCTATATGGTTTTGGGTGAAGAATGGATGAATGAAAAACACATTATATGGATGGATGAATCTCTCTGCTTGTGAAGACATATAGTTGTGAATATCATTCTAATAATATCATCTGTATGCCATTTATTATTATTTGAACATTTTATGTAGATAACTTGATGAATGAATTTTTTTTATTTACACATTGATAAAGCATGTTTTTGTATGATAGTTTGAAATTGAGCCCTTTTAAAGGCTTGTCATAGACTTGGACTCCTCAGTTGTAAATGAACTCATGCTTGAACACAGCCACACAGGTAGAATGTTCTTGATTTTAAAACCTTTTTATGGTGTGGCCTTTTCGAAGAGGTCCCGTACCTCAAAGATGAATTGGGCAGCCATATCCTAATTCAAAGCAAGGCCAAGCTTAATTTTAAAGGGACCTGAAAGTGCAGTTTTCCCTTGTTGGACTCGGCGCTGTCAGATTATTAGCATGCAAACGCATGATTGGAATAAAATATATGTAAGCGGAGTAAATCAACTGCAATTTACATCTTTAACAAGTAATTGATCTGATGGTAGGCCTTACTTTGACAAGAGTTGGATGTGGTAGTTACTCATTAAAATAGTGGGAAGAGTTTATTTTACATCGACTTGTATTTTTATAATTTTTTAAAATAAAATTTAATAAAGAATCTTTAGCTAGTTATCAAACAATGCATTCAGAGAATTCAGGGTAAATTATATTCTCAAGCATGAAACTACAGGACGAATTGAATAGGAAATCAGAATTCAAACGAAGTTTATCAGCATTCCAAATTCCAGGATTTCCAATTCTCCGAATTCCAAGAGACATGAATTCTCCAAATACTTGCAACCAAATGAACACTTAGCAAACCCATCTGCCAAAATTTATAACGACTAAAAGATTGAATTCAGAAAGTTTCTGTGGTCCCAAGTATAAAATAAATAAGGAAAAGTCAGCTAATAAGAATAGATTTAAAAAAAAATTAAAAAAAATGCCCTTTAGTCCCAGCTGGAGCTCAGCTGATCTGGGACAGCACACGGGCAAGTGAGAGAGTGCATAAGTTAGAGTCCTTTATCGCGGGATATAAAAAAAAGTCCAAGAAGTTTCAAGTTATGTCTGCTTCTTGGAGGGTTAAAACTTAAAATCGACGTAACAAGTAGCTGACAAAAGCCAATCCGACCCGTCAATTCGGCTCGACCTAAACCGCGCATGAGTCGCACAACCTGACCCATGTAATATAAGGGTCAGTTTTGGGTCAAGCTTTCATCATCCACATTTAAATGGGTCAGGTTAAGGTCAACCTGCATAACCCTTTTTTTTCTTGCATCTAAAACTTATACTCAATACTTATGGAGTGTATATTTTTATTTTGATATGATTTTTTTTATGAAAACCTTATTTTATTTCTATTGGTTTTGCTATTTTATTTCTATAATCTCTATTTAAAAAATAACATACTGTACTCATTGGATAAATAATTCCTTCTCTTTCTTTTTCCTCAAGTAGCCCCTTTGTTAGGTTACTTAAGAGTATTTTCGTGTGCACTTCTCGCTTAAGAGGATTGTAGATATAAGGAAAATACAAAGGATTTGACATAAATAAAATAAAATAATCAAGTAATAGCTAAGTTGATACTAGTTTCCATACAATTTTTATCTTAAGCTAGCGCAAGACACAGAGAAAGGTGAATTATGGCATCATGACCCAGGCCTTGGCCTAAATTTTCAACTCAATATCAGTTGAGCCTAAATTTGATTTAAGATCCTATAAGAAGTGAATTAATGTTAGCCTTATATTAAACCAAACAAAGCGTGTCCTTATTGCCTATCATAATAGATTTTAAATTGCACCAGTAGGATATAAAAAGTTCAAAATTGTTCATTTAAATCTTATCTCATTTTTACAAATTAATTTATTAGTTTGGGTCTAATTTAAACTTTAAATACGGTTAGAGCCTTTGAGGACTCTTGCCAATAAATTAAGATTTGGGCGCAATTATGCAGGTTAACCTAACCTGCAATAACCCCCAAAAGTTATGCAGGTTAATGTGGGTCTGGTCTGGTTGACCCTCAGCAGGCACAAGTTTAGAGGTTTTCACCCGTCTATTGCGGATGCAGGTAGGTGTCTGACCCATTTAATAAATAGGTTTGTTCCGTCTAGCCCAATCCAACCCATTTGCCACCTCCAAATTGAAGAACCACAAATGGAGATGATATTGAATCGTTTATCCACAAAATATGTTGGTATCGCGCAGGCCCGACCCAAAATGAGACCAACCATGTGCATATACATGCACTTATAGTTAACAATCTAATATATGTAAATATATATATATATATATATATAATATGTGGTTGCGGCATCAGTCATTGGGGTCCTAAACCCATAATACAAACCAGGACCTACACTTAAAGAACGAGTCCAAATATTGAACCTGATATCTGATTTTCCAACTGGGTCCTATGGGTCTTTTGAGGCCCATTGGCCATTGCCATCACTATATGGCAAAAGTTTCAGTCCAATGGCTCCACCGGATACAAGAGGGGTCTAAGAGGGTTTGGAGGTTAGTCATCTTAAAGGACAAGGGATTTGAGGGTCAGTCATCTAAAAGAAAGCAAGTCATCTAGATTGCAAAAGTCCTCTTCACAAGGTCAATAGCCCCATAAAACCTGCAGTGTATCCAATTTAGAAAGCGGAGAGGGTGAACTCTTTTCTGTGAAATTTTGAATTACTTAGTTTACTCCTTTTTTTCTTTCCTTCTATAACAGAGGGTGTCCCAGCACTTTGGGCCGGACTAATCCCCACGGGCCCAGGGAGAGCCAAGTCAATCTCCTGTGGCCCCAGTGTGGTAGTGCAGTTTCGAACCCTCAACCTCCATAAGCAAACAGTGGCCCTAATTTACTCCATTTTTGCCTCCCATTTGCAAAAGAACTCAACTCTTTATGCATTGGGACTCACTTTGAAACACCAAAAGTGCAGCCGGGCCAATGATCTGCTACTCTTAACGTAATATTATTCTTGGAGCTTTTGTTTCCTAGCCCCAAGGACTTATAGTGGGCCAACCTGTAATAGAAAGGACTACATAGAAAACTCGGAATTCCAACTGTGGGCCACACGAATGTGATCCAGATCATTGATCAGATGGACCCCCAAATTGGGATATACACATTTAGTGCACAAGACACCAAAGATCAATGGGTTACAATCTTCCATCCCTGTGAATTTCTAAAACATCCCATTGTATGGTCCATAAGAGTACTGTTCTGATAACTATATTGTGGGACCACATGATCTGAAGCAGAAGCATTGCAAACAATACACTTTCTGTCCCCTGGCCCTGAACCATATATGGTCGTTGCATCTTCATGCCAAAAAATGAAATAAATTCAGACACCTGCTCTGAGATCTCATCCATTCATATACCTCCAAAAAGGGCAAACAAAGGATTAACATTGTGGGGAGAGTTACTTGAAGACACTGCTTCCAAAGAGACTTTTTTCAGCAATATATGACAGAAACATGCATGAAAAACAGCCAAATAGAAGATTTGCATACTCCGATGATGAGCAGTGTAAAGGTCAGCGAATACGTCAAATCTGACCTGTGCCAAGAGGCTGCCTTGAGGTGTCCCCAGAAGCCCACGCCTTGTAATCTTTAACAAGCTGAACCATCATCCATTAGATATTATTAGGACAACTTTACATTTACTTCACTAAAAGAACATAAAATATAAACAAAACTTATTCAATTGACCCTTCATTTAAAAAAAATGAAAAAAAGATGTAAACCATTATTCAATTGACCCTTCTGTAAGGGGTTTCTATCAAAGCCGGTCGATGACCCCACTTGAGCTGGGCCCATTGGGGGCCAACATGGTCCACTTAGGCCCACTTGGCTGGGCCTACATGGACTTGCCTATATCATCCAAAGGTTCATGAAGTCAATAAGCACACAGAGAATATTGCAGAATAATGACACCATGGACACAATCAATTAGACAATTGTACATTCCTTATATTCTGGATTTTTGTAATTTTTAATGGATTTTGTAATCTTTTCAAATATAGAGGATTAATGAATTATAAATTCGGCACTCAACTCAATTGATTTCTTCTCATAATCGTATTCTTATTTTTCCAAAGGGCTTCTCTGACTGTTTCTAAAGATGTTTCAACTAAATGAAGCTACAACTCTACAATACTACTTCCACATTTGATGAATCAATGCTTTACGACATCATAGTATCGCAGTGCTCGCCATCATTTCCAACCTAACAATTCATGTGCAGCACCACTATCATCTTAAGCCGGGGTCACTTAATGTGTCATACTCAAGAGAGATTATAATATAACCTATCTTTAGGGTCATCATCTTAGCCTGCGTGTGTGAGTAAATGTATGCGTGAAGGATTGCAAAAAAGAGAGATCAATAGATACAGGATCTCAACAAACTTATCATCATTAGAGCGTGATCCCACTATTTAAGGTCAACTTTGTATTCTACTTTTCCAGTCGACTCAATCTAATGCCATGTTCACGGTAACTCTAACATGTCTTTTAGATCCCTCATTCCTAATTCTATATTTTCTGGTAACTGCAAACATCCCATCTCAACATTCACACTTGGCTACATGGACTTTTAACTCCTTTCTATTTCTTCTTGCCCAGCATTCAGCTTTCTATGTCTGTCATCCTATAGAAGCAGCTTTTCAATTGAAGTGGCACTCCACGATCTCCACTTGCTTGTCTCCACTAGTCCACTTAGCCCATCCTACACTGATCCTCTCTTTATATCCTATATCCTGAATATGAATAGCAAATATTCACAATGCAGAACTCAAGTCTTAGGGGTTTTCTTCCAGAAGTTCTATAAATCGTTTCTGCAATTCTGGTGTTTGGTCCTGTCACATGCATATTCTTTTGGTGTATATTCTTTTGCTGTTCACAGAGAGGACTTCATGTTAATCTGAAAGCAAGTGGCGGAAAACCAAACAAAACTAAACACAGTGCAGTAATGCCCCCAAAAAATAGCTAAATGCAATTATGAATGAAAACTCACATTGCTACATCGATTATCTACAGTACAGCTGATCAAATCTGTTATGTTTCTCTGTTTTTGGATAAAAAAATAGGTAGCTATAGTGCAATAAAATTTATTGTCTATCAAAAATAAAATTTTAATTTTATTATCTAAACCAAAATATAGAGCGTGGTAAAATTTTTTGATTACAAAAGTCAAAGGAAAAACATGTGCAAAAAATAATTAATTAAACTAACCTGTGCTAGAAAACGTGGGAGCATTATCTTTAACAGTTGTTCTAGGACCTGGGTCCCCGTGGATTCAATTGCTTGCACAGGTATTGCTTGAAATGCAAATGGAATATCAATGATGACCTGTATAACACGCCCCATGGCGATGGTCAGATTAGAATTCAAACCATTAAAAGAATTAAAAAATAATAATAAAGAAAAGATAAGGCAAATAACAGTCACCTCAATAGTTGTATCTGTAGCAAGTTCTTGCACTGATGAATTGCCCAAATCGACATTGCAAGATACTCTATTCACCATAGAAGCTGCATTTCCCATACCAAATCAATGTCAAAGGATTCCTGAAAAGACATTACATGATTCCATTAAGAGCTACCACTTGAAAGTTGAAACTTTGTTTAAATTTTAAATGTTTCCACTTGAGAAAAAGAAAATGTTTAATATCAACTTCTGCATAAACTCATAACAATAGAGTGATTTGAAACAGTAACGGCAGGCTTGCATTTTTACTTTTCTAAGTTCCAACAACCAACTCCCTACATGCATGACAAGAACCTCAGCGAAGATTGATACAAGCTTAGAATCAAGTGACTTAAAGACTTTAACAAAGCAAGTTTACAGATGGATGAGGGAGTTCTAACATTATTCACATGCACACCAGAAGTAAGATAGTGCTAGCAAAGGCAAGAGAATTCTCCAATTTCTTTTGGATCGAGCTTGTACATCAAGCATAGAAAAATAAATTTGTTGAGAAGAGATGCTGTCAAGAACCCCAAAATCAACACTTTAGGCTGTGACAGTGCAATAGGAGGCCTAGGAATCATCACCTAGGGAATCCAATGTAGTTATCACCAAAATCAATCTCCAGGGGGGAACAGCTAAAAATATCATCCTTACGATATTGCTTTACAAGCAATGGATGTTGCTGCCAGATACTCAGGTTCACATGAAGATAACACTACAACACTCTGCTTCTTTAAAATTCATGTAAGCTGTTGATTCGAGATGGAAGGCATATCATGTGATGCTTTTCGTTTCATCTTTGGTCACCTCCCCAATCACTATCTAAATATCCATACAGTTTTGTGTCATCATTATAGGAATAGAAAAGGTCGAAATCCATGAGATTCCTTTTTGCTACAAAGTACAAACCCTATGAGATTCCTACATGTTTCGATGTATCTACTCAAAAGTCTGATACCATAAACAATATCTGGCCTTGTGACTATGGCGTACAAGACAGAGATTCTTGCTTTGAAGCTTGTTTTCAAGCATGGCCCCAGGTTAGGTTCCAAATCAAAAACTTGAATAGAATCAAATCCAAAATTCTTCCTTTTCTCGTCAATCTTAAGCCCATTAATAACATTCAAAAAAAAAAAAAATCTTAAGCCCATTGATACAGGTGTATTTACGGCATTGCAATCACTCATTCTAAGTTTTTCAAGAAGTTCCTTTGCATAGTTTGTCTAATTTAAGAAAATACCATCAAATTGCTGCCTTACCTCAATATCAAGGAAGAATGACATAAGTCCACAATCAGTTATCTCAAACTCTTTGAACATAGCATGCTTTAGTTCATGGAACATTTGTTGACTGTTCCTTGTGAATAATAAGTCATCAGCATAAAGAAAATGCTATGAGCATTTCTCCACGTACATCTTTACAAAGATTGCATGCTCAAATGGTCATTTGGTAAAGCCATTTTCTTGCAGATAGTTGTCAATAAGAGCATTCCAAGCTCATGGGCCTGCCTAACCCAGATAAAGGTTTCTTCAAACAATACACCTTGTGCTCCTCTCCTTTTACTATGAAGCCCTCTGGCAACTCCACATAGTTTTCCTATCAAGTAAGCCATTTAGGAATGCTGACTTGACATCCAGTTGGTAGATTCTCATTTGTGATGGGTGGCAAGTAAGACTAGCATCCCTGCTATGTCAAATTGGGCATACTTCTATGTATATCCTTTAGCACTAGTTTGGCACTTTACTAATACAATCAAAGTCAAGTAAAGCCTCCATTTTTCCAGGCAAGATGTCACATCAAATGTACTTTATTCAAAACTCCCCCCATCTTTTCCAAAAAAAAGTCAAAAAGCAACTACTTTTATCACTAAAATCCAAAAAAACTTCACTTTTCCATACAAAAAGTAAAAAAGATTCCATAACAAACAACTAAAAACAAAATACCATCATAACCCACTTATATTTTATTCTTTTTTCAAAATCAACTTTACTTCACTTGACTCTATTAGTAGAGTTACTTAGATACAAGCGTCACCTTGTAACAATAATTTTCTCCATCAACTGTGCGCTTGATCTTGTACAACCATTTAACACCAGCAGTTCTTTACCCAAAAAAAAAGTTCTTTAGCCATGAGGAAGTGTAGTTTACTCCCATGTGTTGTTTTTCTTAATGGTGTGAATCTCTTCTTCCATGGCGATCTCCAACAATCCTTTTTCATCCTATTGAAAGATAAGCAGCACATGGTCAGCATAAAGATCAAAAAGAAAAAAGATTTCTCTTCAAATTGTTCCTAAATTTCTCTTAGGCACCTCATTTTGATTGGGACGGATAAGGAAGAGCTAACTAAATTTTGAGCCGATGAAGTGCCTACTTGGGATGTGAGATATTCTTCTGAACTTTTGTTAATTGTAGATGGTGTTGCACGTGGAGGTGTTCAGATAGTTTGCCGCATACTTTCATGATTACGATTTTGATGATGTGCTCCTTGCTCTTCCATTTCAAACTGATTTTCTTTTTTCGTATATCTTCTTCATTCCATTTCCACGGTTCTTCACTAAAAATTTGCATCTCTACTCATGGCTACCTTTTTTAAGTGGATTGTAGAACTTCTAGGCTTTGGACTCCTCTATGTATCCAATAAAAATTGCATTTTCCTTCAAGATCATCCAACTTCTTTTTTTCTTCCTCAGGGATTTGAGCATATACAATACACCCAAAGATCCTTTGCTGTGCCACACTTGGTTTATAGTCATTGCATGACTCCTAGGGTCTCATGTTCCTAATACTTTTTTTAGGGCACCATTTAAGCAAATAGGTTGTGCATGCAATTGCTTTTGCCCAAAAATGCTTTCGCAAGTCGCAACCTTTTTTCTTTGAGCATTGTCTTTGTCGTATCAAAGATGGTGTGGTTTTTTCATTCCATGATCCCATTTTGCTACATCATGTAAGTTGTTGTAAAGTACTACTCCATGCCTTGTTGTCTGTGTGATATTCTCGAAAATCATTTGAGATGTACTCGCCACCTCTATCTGATGTAAGTATTTTAATTTTATAAACACTTTCCACTTCAATATGAGCTTTAAAAACTCTTAAAGACAGTAAAAGCTATAGATTTTTCTTTAAAAGTACACCCAAAGCTTTCGACTAAAATCATCGATGGAAGTAATAAAATATTCGTGACCTAAAAGAGAAATTGGCTCCAATGGCCCATAAATGTCTGTGTGAACCAACTGCAACAGTGTTGTTGCTCTCCATAAATTTCCACTTGGAAACAATCCCTTAGTTGCTTGCCAAATGTGCATGCCTCACAAACATGTAAGCTTTTCAATGGTCTGCCCATGCTTATGGTTGATAATAGGCTAAGCCTGCCAAAATTAAAATGCCTAAGGCGAAGGTGCCACTTCCATGACCCATTATTTACACATCCATAGAAGCACTTCTCCAATCTTATGTCCAGATAGAGCGGCAACATACAATTTCTCACCATTTGAATTTTTGCAAAAAACCTCCTAAGTACATTTATCAAAGAAAGAGATTCTCTGTGTATTGCATGCCCCTTTTTCTAAGAGTTGTCCAATACTAAGAATCCACCTCTCCAAATCCTTTTACCCTTCAATACACGACCACATGCTCAATTTTGGTTGCGAGGGATTGTAGCACTTTCTCCATAACACAAGTTCCTTCAATTGTTTCACCATTTTTCTTCAATTGATTAACAATAAGAAGCAATCGTGAAAAATGTTAAAAATTCTCTCAATTTCCTTCATGTGAGCTGCCTCGAACTCAGCTTGAAGAGTTTGTAGGCGGACTCTCTTCACACAATCAACTCCTTTGAAGATTTGTGCCAAGGATCTCCCATGCTTGTTCACTTGATGTCACTTTAGCGATCTTTTCAAAGAGTGAGTCATCCAACCCTTAATTAAGTAGCAATAATGCACTCTTCTCTTTCTTCCTATAATCCTTGATTCGGCTTCGCAATGTAGACAACTTCTTGCTTGGCAATGGGTCCTACACACCCATTGGTGACGATCTCCCATAGATCTTGTAAGTTGTGACCCAAACAATGCTTTCATTTGTTTTGCCAACTCTCATAATTGTCATTTGTCAATTCTGGAATTTGAGAAAGTTAAGGGCCACCTTCACTATTGAATGGGAGGAACAACAAAAGGAGACTCTTGGCTTGTAGGTTGAACCTAGCTCTGATACCACTTCATTAGCTTGTCGAAGCCATTATATGATTTTGTGCAGATGCAAGCCAAATACAACAAAGGAAAGATAGAAAAGTAAGGTATTATTATAAATGAAAAAAGCTAGATTCTACCATAAACGAGAAAGGCTACAGAAGACAATAAAGCACCAAAGGCAGCTACCTTTTTCTACAAAGGAGGACAGTTACAAAACTCACGACCCATGCCTCAACCGATTCACTCTAAAAATCCATGTGGCTTTTCATCTTCCAAGGAGACAAACCCCTACAGTGTCTCTTCATCTTCCTAGAAGAGAACTCTAGAATCATGTCTCTTCATCTTCCAAAGGCAAAAATAAGACATGCATAGGGAAGACCACAGGTTGCTTTGGTTTGCAACCTCTATCACATATCCAAAACCAGTCCAACTAATCGTTTCTTCACAACTACACCAAAACAACGAACTAAAATAGGCCTCCCACCAAACAACTTGAAAATAATAAAATTCTCAAAAAATGAAACACTCTCAACTATGCTACGACTGAGCTTGTAAACGACAGTACGTAAATGGGACACAATCCTTAAATGCTTATTAAAACTGAACTCTTGTGTCCTGTCAGATAGGTAATTGAATAATCCAACTGCACCAAATTTTGAATCAAACACTATGACACATATGTTCATCTCTAACAAACACAGAAATTAACTCACCACCAAAAATAAATAAATAAAGAATCGTTCTCAATGAAGGCAGCAAGTGCCTGACCAACACATTGAAACAAACCCCTTCACATTCTGCATTACTGTTCTAAGTCAAATATATGTTGTCTTTTTTTCTTTTTTCTTTTTTATCAGTAATAGAAAATTTTATTAAAAAAAAAACGATTACAAAACCAATTATAACAAAGAGGGAGCATGCTCAAAAGGTGAACCCGTACAAGAGATATGTACCAGGCACCACGCCAAACTACATTATAAAAGCACTTAAATTACATAATCGATCCACCCCCGTCTTAGCTAAAACAGTCTGCCATTCAGAAACTAGAAGACTAATTTCATTGAATAAGAATTGCATTTTCCAAGGCCCTTTCAGTGATTTCACCCAAGAAATAGCATTAGCAGAGTCACTCCTCAATAAGATAATGATGATAAAATGTGTGATATATACGGAGAGCTTCCAAAATGGTTAGAACTTCCGCTTCATTGGAGTCTTTGATCCCTACGTGTTTAGAAAACATACACATAGCGTCCCCTTTGTGATTCCTTAAAACACCTCCAATGCTAGCCAACCCCGGTTTCCCCCTTGCAGCAACATCCACATTGAACTTTAAAACTCCGATCGATGGCACACAACAAGATATTTTTCTTTTCTTCTTCAATACACTCTTCTTCAAACCAGCTCCCCAACCTTGCATAAAATTATCTATTTTCAAATCTCAAAATTCCTTTCTAGCACCAGCCCATTTAGTGACCCTTACTTGCATCACTGATAGAAGATCCACCCATGTCGAATCTTTTCTATTAAAAATTCTACCATGTCGCTCTTTCGAAATTGACCAAAGCATAGAAAATGGAATGATTCTCCTATTTCCAAACATCGGAGTCCCCCTCCAAGCCTCAAATGCCTCCTTTAATGAACCTGGAAAACACCAACTCACACAACATTCTTTGTGGAAATAGCTCCAAATAGATGTGGCAATATCGCAATGAATGAACAAATGATCTATTGACTCCATCTCCCTCCCACAAAAGCAACACAAATCTGAAATGACCTCCGATACCAATCCCCTTCTTCTTAAATTGTTGTCTTTCAGCAGTACCTCTGATACAAATCTGAAATGACCTCCGATAACAAATATATTTGTCTTTCAATGAGTTTACAATCTTATCAGCACAGCAATGGATACTGACTGATAATAACTCAACTCATCTCATGGGACTCTTAATCCAGACTAATAATCACCTATTGACATGCCGGTGTTTACATTCTGCAATCACTAACTGCAACTTAAATGCACGAGTGAGAATAGGATTTGGCTACACTTTCCCCTAAATTCTTTGCAGAGGTGTAAAACATAAAAGAATAAGAAATTGATATCTATATGGAAAGCAACAATTGGCATCCTAAGTTTGTCCTTTGAATTCCAAATCCAATCAACATATATTTGAAGGGGCTGTGATTGTTCCATCAATATATCCCAATATTTCTCTTCCCATCAAGGACATCAAGTAGACCAATACCATTCAAGAAAACTGTGGCAACTCTGAGTGAGTGAGTGAGTGACAACTAACCTCCGAGAGAAACATAACTATCACCAAACTCCAACATCTAAGGACTGTCACTTCTTCCACTTTCTAACCCCCAAAGTACCAGGGGAAAAATCATAACCCTCAATTACTTTCAAATATCACTAGACACACCAGAATAGGCACAACCTTCAACCACAGCACATGGTCTCTAGACAATAATGTTAAAATTTGTTCAGGGACTAATTTGTAATTTAGAAGAAATCTAGTAACTTTTATGAAATTCAAGGATTTTTTTTTTTTTTTTTTTTTGGTAATTAGCAAAAACTTTAGTAGAATAAAATAACAGTGCAGATATGGTTGCACAGCTTTAATTGAGGCAACCTGCATATTTTCCTCTCAAATTTCTAGTTCCTCTTCTACATATTCTTCTTTTTCTCTCTATTTTTGGTCTCTTCCACATATTATACTTGTTTTCCCATATGTTAAAGTTAACAGCTTGGTATCAGAACCTCCCAAATGCTGAAAGAACATAAAAGGAGCAGAAAACGTGATCGTACAGCACCAAGGGCCGACGACAGCAAGATAGATGCTGGCATCAGCACCCTAGATTGAAGGGTGCCACTTTGGAGCATTGGTTGCTCAGTTTGGGTGCATTTACAGTGGTATGTGGTTAATTTGAGGTTTGAATAATTGTTTTGAACTGATGGGGTGGGTTCAAGTCATGTTACAAATCCAAAAAGAAAGAAAGAAAGAAAGAAGAAGAAAAAAATGTTAGTAATTCAATAATGTGTTGCCTCTTTATCACTAGCTTTAGGTATCAGAACAGGACCAAGAAAAAAACATGTTAATAATTCAAAGATGTGGTGCCTCTTCATCAACTTCCTCTTTTTTTTTTAATAGGTAACAAAGGACTATATTAATATGAAGAAAATTACAACCAGGCATAGTCCAAAACAGAAACATAATACACCTCAGGCTCATACTGATGAATCACCATCGGTATAAGAGATGTATACTGAACACCAACCCTAACTACATGACATTAGCACTTGAATTACACAGATGATTGACTGCTTACTTAGGCAGACAATCCGCCATTCCATTTGCCGATCTACTAATATGCTGAAATTAAACCCGGGAACGGGTCACTAAATGATGAATCTCATTGAGTAGGAACTACATCTTCCATGGGCATCTGAAAGATTTCACCCAAGATATGGCATTAGCGAGTCACTCTCCACTGTAAGACTATTTTGAACTTTATCAACTTCCTTAAGGCATCAGCACAGGATGAAAATATATGTTGCTATTGAGTTTTCGCATAATCAATTCAAAGATGTGTTGCCTCTTTATCAACTTCCTTTAGGTATCCCCTCAGTTCTGAACAAGAGTTTCCCAGAGTCTTCATCTCGCCAATTAAAATCCATAATTTTCAACTGGGATTCACATGCACTCACGCAGTAGCAATGTTCATGTTAAGAATAAGACTCCTTTATGCTTTTGATCAATACAGGTTACAATTTCAAAAGAAAAAAAAAAAAAAAAAAAAAAAGAATAACACTACTTTATGCTCATCCATAAATAACGAGCTGTCTCTAGAGAATGAGTGTCACAGAATTCGAGTCCTACATGGAAAATCGCATCTGAATCAACATACCTCTTATCACTTCATCTCGAGTTTTATGTTGTACCATCAATATGTCTGAGCATCTCACCATGAAGGTAGATTTTTGTTGGCTGGGCCCACAAAAGATATTACCATAAAAGCAGTCGTCATTTTAAGAAGAGGTTGATTGTCTTGACTAGTTGCATGGTCTGGATTTGCCACTCTAGATGCACCACGACTGGCTGAAGCTGACCGATAAATAAAACCTAATTAACTACTAAGGAACCAGGAAGATAGATTTGCACAGGTCACAAAACCCAAATTGGCTTCAAAAGCCTACCACTCTCAAGCACCAATTAAATAGTCAAACAACTATTTCTATTCCCATCATTCCAAAAAGAAAGGATGTTTGTGTTCCTCCGACCAACTGGAAATCGAGCAATCGATAAAAGTTTTAATTTGAAAAAAGAAATACATGATAAAATACTGAGATTTTGCGTTGGCGTAAGTACTAGATGGGGGGTTTGTAAAACTATCCTTGAATCCAACTTGATAACCATAAATCCTGAAACACACCTTTTGAAACTACAAACAAAAGGATGAGAAAGAAATAATGATAATTCTCTATGAGATTATCTCACTCCACTATTTCACCTGAGTTTTTTCAAGAATGATCCCATGTAACAAGTTTTAAAATCTGAGAAAAAATTCCCAAAAGGACATAAATCAAGAAGAAAAAGCCCAAGATATCTAATCCAAATTTCTGTACAACTGCTGATGCTGGCACATCCAAACCTTGGCATCAGCCCTAAGAAATCGCAAAATGAATACTGATCCTTTACTACTCTAGAGAATCCAAAAGAGAATGGAGGAGAGAGAAGGATCAGAAAAAGAGGTAGAAGAGATAAGGTCAAATGAGAATCTAACATACAACCAGTTCTAATAACCTTTTGCAAAATAGAAGATACATACAAAATAAAAAATAAAAAGCTGAAATGCTACTTCGTGACTTTAGCTTTTAAAAGAAATTTCCACTTCAATAAAAATTAAAAATGATATTACAAGGCAAATTGCCGGTCCCGATCATGAATGGTTATTTGTAGAACAATCACATAATCTAGGAGGATAAACATTGTACAGGGCAATCCACCATCTCAGCAAAAATCAGTATGCAGGCTTCGTGTAAACTTTGAAGAGACTAAAGAAAGGTACAGGGGAAGAGGATGTGCCTCAAACCTGAGAACTTATCATTCTGCGCAACAACAAGCGGTGAACCCTCCAGCTGCAAGGTAAAAGAAAGGAAATTAGAAAAGGGCCCTCAAAGATCAAACTGATACATGCTATGGGGTAGTCATCAAGACAAACAGCAGAACGATGATACCTTGCAAGACAATAGCCTAATGCAGCAGCCATTGGGCTGTTCTTCCACTCTAACCAGCAGCACAGGGCAAACCTCAAAGGAGAAGAACTTCAACCGGTATACATAGCACCGAAACGTGTTTTCATCCACACGTTCGATGCGCTCCGCATCCAACACTGAGTATTGACTAGCAGGCAAGCTCATATATTCAACTTCAAGAAGAAAGACAAAAAGAATAAAAAAATCAAAGATCAATTCGTAAAAACACAAAGATGCACATAAATATATATACATATATTTGTATATATGTATGTGTGTGTGTATGTATATTTGTATATATGTATATGTATATGTATATTTGTGTGTGTATATATATATATATTTGTATATATGTAGACACACAGACACAGACGCAAAGTTTCAAGTGAGCTCAACCGCAAATTGTTAAGATGAGCACAGCCCTTGTAGGCCAACCTCAAATGATTAATCCGAATTGGATGCACACAACCAAACCCAACCCCCCCTCCCCTCCTCACTGATCCCATATTTTCTACACATATCAGAATGGGACTCACCATTGGATTTTGGGGGAGAAAAGATGCTTTATTCTAAAACCGTTAAACTTGAGGGCCACAAATAAAGGGGTTAGGATGATCTGATGGACTTGAAATTTGCACATAGGTGGCTCACACCTAGATTTTTTGACCGCCACCTTCCCATGTATTGAAGCAGGCCCTGGTAGGCCCCACAAGGCCATCTGCAAAGTGCTTAAATGAGCTCATACACACCTGAAAAGCCATGTGTGTGTATAGAGATAGAGAGAGGCAGTGGGAGAAAATGTTTAATTCAAAAGGACTCGTTAAAGTTGATTCAACTAAACCATATTCTCATCAATGTTACTAAATACACAAAACTATCTCTTATACCGTAGAAGATTCCTAGATTCTGATCTACATTCTATCCATTAAGGAAAAGTATGTTTCCAATAAAAAAATGAAAACCTCAAAATCATCGCAACGCAATCTAGACTTGGACAAAATTCAATTGACTCAATCAAGCCTCAATTACCTGGACCTATTATTGGTCAACAAGGCTTTGATGATGAAGTCACAAGTCACAACTCAAGCAACATCTACTACAACAAGGTTTTATTGTATATAAATCAGCCTTTTTTTCCCGATGTAAAGATAATTGTAAAAACTACTCTTACCTTATGTTGAAATGTTTTAAAGACACTTGACTACCAGCGCATTCTTTAAAAGCCAAGATTCAATCATTTATTTCAAAGAAGACTGTATTTTTTGAAAAAAGAAATACATAAAATATATTATATCTAAAAACGTAATTGGCCTCACCGGATTGAGAAAATAAACACATAGCAAGCCCCTCCCACAACTCATTATTACCATCCTTTCCACATCACATAGCCATACAACTGTCTGGAGGGCTGCGAGTGATGTTAAGTGATGTTTGGACCCATATTTCCATCATTGGGTTGCAGTGGTCCTGCTATGAATCTGTTCATTTGCATCCCTTTTAAATAATTGTTTTGAAGTAGAATTCTTTGTAATGATTTTTTTTTTCTTTTTAAATAACGGAGGGTGTCCCAGCCCTTTGGGCCGGACTAATCCCTACGGGCCCAGGTGGAGCAAGGTAAATCCCCTGTGGCCCCATTGTGGTAGCGCAGATTCAAACCCTCAACCTTCGGGGTTTCTCTCTAATGAATTTTAAACATTCAGAAAAATGATCCTATCTTTCATTCTCAATTGGCCTCCTAAAAAATGCACGCTAGAATCACTATAAATCCAGACTAAAAAGCTCTGTCTGACTATCCTCAAGGGGGTTTTTCGAACACTAAACACAAAGGTTTTTTTTTTTCTTTTACAATTATTAGCTACATCCAATGTTTTCTTACAACTACACAAAATGTTGGGCTATACAAGCAGAACACCCGAAAATCATTTATATCATATCTATTGGGATTATACCCAAAGCATCGCCCATAGGGCGACGACCCATATACAGCTTGCTCCAATGTCCCAATTAGTCCAGGCCAACCCTCACATAGACTACCCCCAAGGATTGCCGCCAAACCCAATTTGATACCTACACGGATTTTACTTCGTAGGATTTCTGAATTGAGGTCCAACCTTTTCGGAAGGTTAATTTTAGAAAGTTAATTTTAGAGGGCCCATATCTTGATCATCTTAGATTCTCTGGATATGAAATTGTCGGGTACCTGTTTTCCAAACCCCCCATCCTTGAGGGTGGGCCCCACAGGCTTGTCAACTGTCGCACATACCTCAATGGTGAACTTTGCCCCAAGTGTTCATTGACCTCAAGTTATATGGCTTTGATTCCTTGAAGAGGACACAAGTTTAATGGTTTTAAAAGACATCGTTTTTTAGGATTTTAACCCAATGGTTGGAGTGTGTCAAATTTGGGCATGTGGCAATATAGGAAAACATAGGCCACACATGCACTGCAGATAAGAACTGTACAGGGTTGGCTTCTCCTAAGAGACGACTATGAGAGACAACTTTTTGGAGCCCATTTCGGGCCACTCCAACCATGGGGAGGTGGGGGATGGAAAGATCCCAATGAAACCTAGTGTCTTGCAAAATATCATTCCCAATGGATCATCCTAACTCCTCCATCCATGGCCCTCAATCTTAATGGTTTAGAAGGAATTGTTGTTTTCAGATTTCAATCCAATGGTGAGTAACAGTTGGATGTGTATCAACTTTGGGCTGGTACCAATTCATGGGGGGAAGTGAGTGTGAGGTGGGTTGGATTCATCATAAGGGTGTCCCACGTGACTATAAAAGGGGAATCCACAAAATGTCTCTCATAAGAGAGGTCCTTTAGGAGTCTTTCCTTGTATATACACATGTGTGTATGTATTTATTGTGTATTATGTATATGTGCGTGTATGTATGGATGAGGTGAACTCCAATCCCCCACGTGTACCTTTAAAAAAGTGCTCGCCTCCCATTTGAGCCTAGTTGGGAGTTGGGACTCATCCAATTCATGAAGATAGGTCATGCGTGTAAGGGACATTGAGTATATGAGGTGGGGCAACTATCACTCCTCACTCAAAATTCTTAAGCTTAAGAATCTAATGGTTTTTTCAAGTGCAATTTTTTTTTTATGGGACCCAAACATGGTTAATGATCGGAGCAATGCCAAATCAAAAATAATGCCGATTCATGGGGGTTAATGAGTGTGAATGTATTGGACTTCTAAAAGGTGGGCTCCACTCTACAAAAATAAAAATAGGCATAAAAGGGAGAATGTTATCCTACAAGCAGACTGCATATTGCTTATAGACAATCCAACTCGTATGGCCCACTTAGATGCAGGTCTATCAATAGGATGAAAGATGGAAAGGTCTCCTTAGGGAAAAGGTATAGACAAAAAATCAGCCCTACCAGATTACCCTAGCCCTTGATTCAACAGCCTTAAAGTTTTATGACATCTTAACTATAGAGTTTTTTTTATTGAGATTCAATCCACCAATGAGCGAACGTTCAATGAGTAGGATGACAAGATTCTCAAAGAGGCTACATTGATCAAAGGTGGGCCAAGTGGGCCGCTTGTAGGAGAACATTCTCCACATAAAAGAGCCCTACACAAAAGTGAATTGATAATGAGATGGTTGGCTTTCACTTTAAAGCCAAGTTTTCCTAACACCATAAGAAAAAAAAATGATTTAATTTTCTGGCCGTGCAACCCTTTCAATTTGTTGTAGTGCCCCTCTGCACACAGAGGGGAAAATTTTGAACCAAATTTCCCTCACATTTCATGGAAATTTCTTTCCTTGCGTGGAAAGTTTGGAACTTCTTTTTCATCAGAAACAGTGGAAATCACTTCATTACACAAACAAGCCCCAAAAGTGCGAGCCCGCTCTACTTTCCAAAACCTGCATATCAGAGACCCACTGTCTCCAAATCTAAAAGGCCAACAACCACCCTTCACATACCAAAAAAAAAAAACCTCATCACTCCATAATCACATCCAAAATAAATGATTCACCCAAACAAAGAAAAAAAGGGGTGTTTTCATAAGCGATCAATCCAACCACAAGGCACACTCCAATTGCAATAAATGTTCAATAATCAACACTTAATGGGTTCATGTGATAGAAGCATGTAAGATTCATCAAAGATGTGCCCACCACAACAGATTCCAAAAACTGCAACATACATAACAAACATTTTACTCCACACCAAGCTCTCATTTTTGCACAACCCCACCAAAGCTCCAATCCAATCACTCAAAGAAATTAATTAAAAACAACAAAAGTTGGGGTTTTTGGAGACTTACCAAGAGGGCGCTGGAGTTGCTTGACAGAGGTGGATTCGGTGCGCTTGGCCACAAAGCGAGCCTTCGGAGGAGAGAAATCTGCAAGTACACGGAACAAGGGTGGTTTTTGAGAGTGGGTTTTGCCAACTGTTGGGAGACAGCTCCAGCGCTGTCTTGTTGAAGGGATTGAGATGGTACCGACGCGCACCGAACATGTGCTGAGTGCCATCCGATACGTTACGTTACGTTCCGTTACGTTACGAAGGATGGGATGAGAATGACGGCGGGGGTGTGTGTGTGTGTGGTCGGTTGCGGGCTGCGTGAGGAGATAAGGAGTGGAAGAGCAAACGCAACCTGCGCACGTTAGAGGATGGAGAGGGAGTTGGATGTAAACATGCGCATGTGCCACGTGTGGAGATTAGATTGGATGGCTGTTCGGCTTCATTTTTGGCAAGAAAGATCAAAGGCTTTTTTAGACATTTGTATTAATTAATGTTTTTTTAATGTGGATCTTATTTTTTATTTATTTATTTTTAACAACTCTGGCAGCGACAAAGCAATCTAAAGTCTCTATATTTTATGTAAGGGGAAGGTATTCAACTTTTGACTTTTTCAATGGAAAACTTACTTGTCTCTCCTGCCCCAACGCAACTGCTCCTTATCACTAATAAGTATTGGTGTGCATTAATATTTATTCATCTTCTGTTTTTAACAATGCCTCGAGTTGTTTGTTTGAAAATTTCTTTTCACGAGGATGTATAAATTTTCAAAATGTTATTCTTTAGTAGATTTCTAAATGCTCAACCAATTATAACCATCATTTAGGAAGACAAGATTTAGAAATTTTCAAAATTATACAAAGTTAAAAGGTCAAATTTTCTGAGATTATGTTTGTCTGACGAAGAATGAAAAATGCTAAAAAAACAACTAATGAAAAATTAAAAATAATTAGTAAGCCCCCCAAAGAGAAAGGCCATAAAATAATTTTAGAGATATATTTTAAAAAGTTTAGAAAATTAGGACAACTTGAATTTCGCGACTTGCAAAATGCTCTTGGAATGCATGGTTACTACTAAACAAGAGACTTCTATTAGGTTGTGTTCTTCTTCTTTTTTTTTCTTTTTTGGTTTACAATGATATTTATCACCAAATATGAAGGTATAGACCGATGGTCCCACCATAAGGATGTTGTCTACTAATTGGGGAATTCTCTAGATAACCCTTTTTTTTCGCTTATTCTATAGTTTTTCTAATAGAGATCAGAGCCTCGGGCCTGTTTGATTACTTTATTAGTAAAGTGAAATGAGATGAATGGTCAAATTAAGAGATAAAAAAAAGAGAAGAGTGGTCAAATAAAAAAGTGATGGCTTTTTATCATTTAATGAAATGATAATATAACTTTTTCTCTTAAAAAAAAAAGATGGATGTTGTCATTTATTAGCATGGGGAAATGATTTTTTGGCCTTTTTGAGTAAAAGGTAGAGGTGATTTGACGTGTTTTATTTCATTGTCCATGAAAATGATCATTCACCTCACTTCACTAGTAAAGTCATAAATTTATCAAACAAACTTAGATGTTGTTTGTGTATAGCCCAGAGCAAGAAAGACGCCTTTCCACTTCCATGGAAAAGGCGGAGCCAATCTTCTAGGTGAGAAAACTATATAATTGTAAATGAAAAAAAAAGTTGTTATTTTGAAAACGTTTAATTGTATTGCACCGAACATGAAAAAAACTCGGGTGCAAAAATGCAGATGACTTTTTCGCTCAACTTTCGCGGAATTGTTCTTGCACAAATGCTTCCTTAATCAATCAATTCCTTTGCATTTACTAACTCCTTGCGCAAATGCATGTCGAGTAAATTTAGGACGGTTTTGAACACAAGGCATGGGGAGCAAACCCACACCTTATGTCACTCCTACTCCTAGAAAAACCTCTTATTTTTCTAGTAAAGGCTAACTTCTCGCTTCATTAAAGGGAATTGGAGTCACAACCCAGTTGATTAGTAGAACGGATAAACAAAATAGGTAAGGGGGTGTTTGGATATTCATATAATATATATATATATATATAAAAAGAGGTGTTTGGATAAGTTAGAAAGTATCTTACAATATCTCACTTTTTCTAAAAATCTTCATATTACATTAATCAAAGATATACTGTATAAAATAATCTTTTGTCACAAATTCTTTCCTATATACGAAAAAGTTCATGGGCAACCATTAATTATAGTGGCCCACTGTAAGTTTAAACATCAATAGTCCTTATAGGAGTGCAACTATGACTCTCAATATTAGATTAGCCCTAGAATGCTTACAAATTAAATGTGAGGTCGTATAACCATATCACAATTATATAGTCCTTATTAATTATCATTATTAGGTGGGTCTCACTAATATCTCACTAGGGAGCCTTCATTGTGATTATCAACATTAGATGGGTTCTATACTACCAAAATTAGCTAAATTTCTTATTAATTACAAAGATTGAACTGTATGATTGCAATTATCAGTTTATCATCATTAAATGGGTTCCACAATTTGATAGCTCCCCTTGTGTTAATATGACTACCAATATCAAATAGGCCCCACAATGATTTCTCGTAAATGAGTTTATCAATGATGTTTGACATTAGATAAGGTTTTACAAAAAAAGAAAAAAAAAGCTAGATAGGTCCATTTGTGATAATCACCATTAGATGTATTATTACACTGTGGCTATCAACATTTGGTAGACCTACCTTAATTAAAAAAATTGTTTGGATCTTAAGGTTTTAACATTTAATTCTATTATTTTTTTAACAATAGTGGGTCATATCATGATTATTAACATAGGTGATTACTAATTAATGGGTCTTGCATTGGGTCAATTTATTACTTTCATTGGGTCCTATCATGATTATTAACATAGGTGAGTACTAATTAACGGGTCTTGCATTGGGTCAATTTATTACTTTCATTTCATTTCTTATTCGGTATATCATCTTGTGAGTTTTTTTTTTATTATTATTATAAATCACCAAACACTTCAAAGGGATATTCGAATGTGTGAAAATTTCCGAACACCATAAGTAACAAAATATAATAATATGACACTGTTTTGTTCCGTGATAATAAAATCTTACAATATTAAATTTGTTGTTATTATATTATGCATTTATCCAAACACCCCCTAAAAGAAAGAGAGTGAAATCAAGTATTTCAATTTGATAAAGTTGACAATAAACTCAACTCCTATTAAAGCAAACACAACTAAATGTAAGGTTATGGTTATCTTGAGCTTTCTTGAGTTTTAGGCATTGTCATTGGTTCCTTGAGAGAGAGATTATTGTTTATTCATGATATGGATTCATTTTTCTCAAACAAGTCGGTTGATGAATATTCTTTCTCAGTGGATTTAGACATGCTCAAGGATCACTTGGATAAAAGTGATACTAAACGCGAAGTAGCTCAAATGACAATGATTATATATTAATAGTGCAATCTATCCATATAACTTCAATCCAATCATGAGTATAGTTGGTATGCCGACCCTAATACAGTCAAGACAAGGCTTTGATGATGATGATAGTGATGATTTATATGTAGTCAATCCTCATTTATAGGAAAATAATTTGATCAAATAGTATGAGCAAAGAAGAGTAGACCTCACTAGAAGATCTCTCAATTTCTGATTGCACCTGGCATTCTTTTCCAAATGCCTCCAAATGTAATGATGATGGTGACGATGATGGATAAATAAATAAAAATGAAAGGTAAAGAGATAGAGGTTAAAGAGTCGGAGAATAATTTCGATATTTCTAAAAAAAAACTAAGAAGAAAAAACCAATTGAGATTTGATAGAGGAGTCGATGGAAATAAAAATAAAAAATAAAAACTCTATGGCGTTTCTAATATTATCAATTCACAAGAATACCAATGGAACAAAAAAGGCTAAAACTGAAGGGCCTTTTTTTTTTTTTTTATCATAGTTCCCTCATTATCTATGCATTTAAAAAATTGCATTAATGATTTAGGTGTGGGTCGAGCCCAACTGTAGTGCAACTAGCCAATAATTGGGTTGTATATTAGTTGGGTTTCTTATACCCTAGAGTGAACGCAGAACTAATATTAGGCTCAAGACAAGCTAGACTCAATACTATACATTCTTAATGGCCCGGCAGGCCTAACACTTCTAACACCAAAAAAGGTTTTTATTTTTTACAAATGGATCAAGCCTAGACCTAACTTTAAGGTCCATGATTTGAATCTTACCCTTTACATTAGGGCTCATAGCTAAGGGCTTCTTTGCTTGCATAGAACATATAGGAAATAAATGCATAATACATGCTCTCATGGGCTATTTGCTTGCATTAGACTGCATAGGAATTGAATATATATGAATTCATTGATAAATGATGTCCACCTAAGGATTATTAAAAAAACGAGGAGTGAAGGATATAAGGCAACAATGTAGATCACCCGTTACTTCTTGGGATTTGAATTACTGGAGTGATGGCTACGTTTTACTTTTCATCTTCCTTTCATTTAGTTTTCATTGATAAAGAGATTATTTGATTGGTTATTTTAGTACATTCTCCTTTCGCCGTCATTTTTTTTTAACTACTTAATGCCATGAATTTCTATATATATGTATATATATATTTTTTCAATTTATGTGAATTCTATGCAAACAAATACTCTCAGAAATCGTTTGTTTAGCGGCATATTCCACATAATGCAATGAATTCCTATGTATTCAATTCATGTGAAATCTATGTTTTTAGAAGTTGTTTGTTTAGCGGCATATGGAAATGAGTGGAGACAAGGCGGCGGAAAACACCATTTGGTGCAGCAAGGAAATGGGAGTGAAAGGGGCGCTTGAGGCTTTTTTTCCTCGAGAAATTTTGATCCAAACTTCCTACGTGGAGTAGGAGGAAAGCGGGTGTGTTTCCTCTTCTGCAGGCATTACTAAATACGCCCTTGGGACATGTTGTTTGTACAAATAAATTAAATATGTAGGAATTTATGGTCGAATTTGCTCCTTCTAAGAATCATTGAAAAGGTGAAGGTGAAAGATCAGGGAAAATTTTCTCCCGAATGCTCACTCCTTTGGGAGCATCCATCCGGATCGTCAACTATGGTGGGAAGATGAACAACATTGGTGTGTAAGTGCGCGAGAGAACATCATTTAGGGTTGATTTCTTTACTAAAATTTCGGATATAATTTGCCATTGTGAGGTTTTTTTTTTATATGATGGGACATCTTATCCCCTGGCATTGGCAAATGCCATATTCCTTCACAAGCATTTCAAATTTCCAGCCATCTAAAAGGATTCAAATATCTTCTAGCTTGTTGGTGGAATTTTTGAGTACTCAAGTATAAGAGAGCATTCAGAAATTCCACCGTGTCTAATAATTTCAAAATTCTCCAAATAGGAATTCCATGAATTTGAATTCTTGAAAAAAAAAAAGAAGAAAAACAAGCCCTTAAATATAAGAGTTAATGAATAGAGGCTAGAAGAGCATGACATCTTGACCATGGCTTTTGTGAATGTTATACTTGTTCACAAGCATTTGAAATCCCAACTATCTAGCTAAAACGTTTCAAATAACCTTTGGAATTTCATAAATTGCAACCCTTGTTTTTTATTGGAATTTCTAAATCCTCAGATACAAGAGAGTATTTAAAAATTTCACCATGCTGGAAAATTATAAAATTAAGCAAATAAATTTTTTTTTATTCCAATAAAGAAACATGCCCACCCTGGATCAAGCCACTAAAATGGACCCAACTCGTACAAGCTTAGGTCAAGCCCCACCTAGCCCATGAACACCCTCAATCACACAATTCATCCTACTTCCTACAATCTCCAAATGGAACAGATGAGATTGTGATCAGTCAATTGATAATCTGTAAGGTGGGCCACATGTCCTTGCAGGACAGCACCACATCGATTTATTCCCCCCTAACTCATCCAAGCAGTCCCACTACAACCCCCACAGTTGAAAAATCTGGAGATCTATAAAAATCTATATAAAACTCCTTCCTTTCCTTCTTCTCTCCATCTTTTACATGGACTAATCTCTCTCTCTCTCTCCCTCTCCCTTCATTCAGATAGTCGAACTCGACCATGGAATCTCCAGACTCGTCTTACGTTTCTTCTCCCGACCTAGCCCCCAAGCGATCCGCTCCTCTCTCTCCTTCCGCAGGTCTGATTTTCATATATTTTTTTTCCAGATCTAGAGGACCCATGAATCACTTTACGGCATTATCCAGCGCACCATTGCTGTAACGGGATTCGTTCAGCGTTTTTTTGACCCAGATGAAGAATGGGTCTTGTTTTGATTGTGTTGGGATTTGATTTGGGCTAAATACTTGGATGGAAGGATGTGTTGTATGGATGCCTTTGAGGCGTTTGATTTTATGCTCCTGGTTGTTTTTGATTTGGTTACTATTTTGAATGCTGTATCTTGTGGGTTTCTCTGTGTGTGTGTGTGTGTTTTGGTTTGCGTGGAGAGATGGGTATCAATTGTATTAGTGTTTGGATTTGATTTAGGTCAAATGCTTATATGGAAGGATGTGTCGGATAGAGGCCTTTGGGGTGTTTTATTTTATGCTACTGGGTGTTTTTGTTTTGTTTCCTGTTTTGAATGCTGCGTTTGTGGGTTGCCATCTGCGTGTGTGTGAGTTTGCGTGGGGATAATGTGATGACTATAGATCTTTTTGTCCAGTAGTTCAGTTCAGTTCTTGCAGTAGGAGAGGGGAAGAGAAGTGGGGTGGGGGGTTGGTTCTGTCTGGGAGTAGGGCTTGCAACAGATTCTACTAATTTTGGTGTAAAGATTGCTTGGGTAGGCTCAATTTTGCGGTGGACAAGTGGAAGAGGCAATAGCTTTGTATAATGCAGTTCTTTTTTATTATTATTATTATTTTTTGTGTGATGAAAATGGAATTGTGACTAGTTTTTATATGATAGAAAACCAACTGCATTAAAGCTATATTTGATTAAGCACTGTATCATATTATAAGGTTTTATCTATGCCTAAAGAACTCTAAAAATAATTGAAAATGGGGATTTCCTTTTTTCTATTTAATTTACATGCTTTCTTTATATCTTTCTCCTCCTTGAGAAAGGGGGACGAAATGGGCTGACAATTGTATTGCTTGTATGTATCAGTTTTGGCCTGATTGTTATGTGGTTTGGAATGGTGTTTTATGACCCTGGTCTCAGTGGAATGGGAACTGAAGATTTAAAATACCTTATGTGTTTGAGTCTTCTAATTCTTTGAAGAATTGGTTGCTTTTACCTGCCTTATTTACAAGTGAACAGCAGAAGTCCCATTGCAGTTAATTGTTAAGTTCAGAAAGGATGATCGGCCTCTGAATTTTTTTTTCTTGTTTCATTTTATATTGGAGTTTGATAATGAATCTTATGTGGAATAGACAACTTACTAGGAGTTTGATCTACCAATGTCTGGACCAATTCATATGGTTTGTAATGAAGCCAGTTGCTCTTCTTGATTCTCATAGCAGTGCATCACATCATTCATAACCTTTGTGGAACTTGGGACAAGGCCTGCTTTATTCATCTTCTTGTCTTCTCTTGCTTATTGCTTCTGTTGACTCTTAACTGATCTGGTTGTCTTGATACATGGTGCTCCAGTCTCCACTCCTATTTGGTGCATGTTTGTGGGGTCTTCTTTTGTTTATTGGAAGTAAAAAGTGCACAACAATTACAAAATCTTTTACAAAAGTTGAGTATCAATTAGCATCCTTTGCTTCTAGCGAGATTGTCCAGTTGCATTGTGTTGTTATGGTGCTGGTGTCCAAGTTGGTAACATGCATGCAGATGACAATACTGTCCGCATCACCTTTTTTTTTTTCAGTCTGTCCACATCAACTTTCATCCTATCTTCCATTAATGCACAAAACATATCGAGGTCGATCGTCACGTCATCTGATGGTGCTTCATTGTTGGTGCTGTTAATCTTCATTGGGTATCATTGCAAATTATCAATTGTCCAATTTGTTTACAATGCCATGACGATTTGTCACGACTTTTTACTTAGCAAATTGATATTGCAAACCCCCACCACATCAATTTTAGCGATAGTGTCGACATATAAATGAAAAGATAAATCACTTTCAGTATGAGTGCATGTGAGGACTACTTTATCCAATTGCGAATGTTTTACTTCCTTTATCTACTATACCAGTGTACCATATGTGTGAATACTTGTAAATTGCTCTCTTATAGTTGCTTCATATCTTTATGAGGTTGACTGTAACCGGTGGGATTACAAGCAGCTAATTGTTAGGCTGTATTTGATACCATGAAACTATATTTATTAGAGGTGTTGAACACAACAGGTAGATACAGAACTGCCTTCATTATTTATTTTTATTTTTCCTTTGATGTCCTAGGTTTTGATCATTTTAACTCTACCACCATCAAGGTTTTAACAAATTGAATGATGGGGCTATGAAGATGAAATGAATTGGCAGATTGTCTTATCACATACTATTAGACAACATAATTGTGTAGTGGATTTGTTTGCTATAGTGTGACAGACCCCTAATTGATATGATAAGGTTAAGATGATGATGACATAATATCAGCTAAAGCAGGTGTAGCAAGAGCGTTTGCTTGTGTTTGGGGTCCACCTTTGGTCCTGCGGTCCCTTAAACAAAATTTTGCCTATTAAAGATTACAAAATAACGTATAATGTAAAAATAATGCATTGACCATCGTACAAAATACCTATACAAATGCAATTTAAAAGTGGTCAATTTGCTATATGTGGACCATCATGCACAGTATTTTTTTAAAGGTGATTTAAAAGTTGTTTATTTGCTCCTAGTACGAGACTCGGTTACATCTTTGGTAGGCTTAGATTTAGAAGTGGTTAGATACCCACAGCCTATTAAGTGTCAAGATACTGAGATACTGAGAGTCCATTCTCTCTCTGGAATGTGTTCAAAATAAGCAACCATATGTGACTGGTGTCATATCTGAATACAGGTGTGTGGCTTGGTGCGCGCGGGGGGCGGGGGGCGGGGGTGTGGGTTGTGGGTGGGGGGAGTTATGGGTATTTCGACAATTCTTTTGGTTGCATCCAGAAGTTGTCTTGATTCTTTTACCCATCACTAATCTTATTTTATATTATTCAATCACTCATACAGCTCTACCAGTTGGTAGATTTGGATAGGAATGACTTCTATCACTTATACAGCTTTACTAGTTTGTAGATTTGGGTAGCAATTACTTTTACGCATGGTTAATATTATTTATTAAGTTGTTCAACTTCAATCTCTTATACAGCTTTACTGGTTTGTAGATTTGGATAGCAATTACTTTTAATATTTGGATTAATAAGGTTCAGCAAACCATAACTCTCTTTTATATATTATAATATATATGTGTGTGTGTGTATTGTGGGATTGGTAACATGTCTTGAACCCACAACCTTTAATTCAGCAAACCACAGCAATTATTTCTTTTAGCTTCTTGTTTCCACCTTTAACACTTTCTTTTTGTTAAAGAAGTACATGTAAAATTTTAAATGCCTTCAAAATCTTAAAGAACGTTGAACTCTTTTTCTCATGTGTTTGGCTACATTTTCAGATGATAAGGGAAAGCCTGCACATGTTAGGTTCCTTGTGTCAAATGCGGAAGCTGGGTCCATCATTGGAAAGGGTGGCACAACAATTACAGAGTTTCAATCACAGTCTGGAGCTCGCATTCAACTGTCGCGCAATCATGAGTTTTTTCCTGGAACGTCAGATAGGATAATCATGATTACAGGAGCATTTAGTGAAATACTTAAAGCAATGGAACTCATCCTTGCCAAACTGCTGAGTGAGGTAGTGTTTCTATTTAGCTTTTCTGTTTTATTTGTTTGTGAATATAATACAATTTTTGTTGGTTGTAAATTATTTTTGTTTTTCCTTGTCTTGGGCAGGGACCAACTGAAGATGGTGATGATGTCGATCCAAGATCAAAAGTTAGGCTGATTGTTCCTAACAGCTCTTGTGGTGGCATTATTGGGAAGGGAGGATCTACCATAAAGTATGATTTTTTTTTTTTTACTATATTTGTTGTCAATTGTGTTGGGAGTTTTGCATATTAAGCTCAATACTTGCCAATTTAAAAGCCTTAAGAATTCTATACCTTAAAATTCTCAATGATGCTTCTTATCAGATATGGAAAATTGAGAATCCTTTATTCGTATTTCGTATATTTTTATCACATTTTTCGTCGTTTACTATTGTTCTTTGGAGGAGATCACACAAATGTTACTATAATTTCTATTATTAATTTATTTTGGTAAATAAAAATTTATTTTTTTATCCATTTTTTTATCTGAAATGGTGACTGTATTAATATGAAGATAGGCTATAAAGTATAGGAGATTTCTACTATGGCAGAAGGACCCACCACAAGATAACACAGCCACCAACCCAAAAGGCGGCCACATATAGAATGAAATCAAAATATCTGGTTTTTATTAGGCACTGCTTTATTTTATTTGGGGCATGTCAGTAAATGGCTATTCATATTCTCTAAGACTACTTGCATGATACTGTTAATGCAAGCTGTAGAATCCCATTCCTATTGTAGCTGTCTTGTTTTTATTTTTTATTTTTTGGTCTGCTGAGGTGTTATAGTCCATGGGTTTCAGTGAGACTGGCGAGGAGAAATTATTCATGTCATCTAACAACTTTTATATAATAAAACAAGGTGAGTGATTTGGTGCACAATGATTCATCCAATTAGGTCAAATTCATGCTGTGGATTTGGTGCTAACAAAGTTGAAGTGGGCTTTTCTATTACTATCTTTTATTGACTCTATCTATAAAAAAAAAACATATTTAAATTTGCGACTACTTATGTCTTCAGAGTGATTCCAAAATGTCAAGTTATTGTTATGCTATTGGTCTTTTTTCGCATGTTTAGGAAGAAAAGAATATTGTGTCTATCTTAAAAATGAATTCTAGAGAAAGTTAAGAGAGGAGGAAATTAAAGGGAAACAAAGGTCTAGATGTAGATGGCTGAAAGGAGATAAAAATACTAGATTTTTTCATGGGATGGCTTCGTCCAAAAGTAGGATTAACAAAGCATCCTCTCTTATTGATGGGGAGAACAAATTGGAAAGTAAGGATGAAGTTGTCAAGCACATAGAGGACTTCTTTGTCTCTCTTTATTCCAAGGAGGTATGGGAGAGACTATCCTTGGATGATTTGAACTGTGCTAAAATAGCGGGTGAAATGCCCATTGGCTGGAAAGGAAGTTTGCTTTTGTGGGAGATAAAGCCCCGGGCCGGATGATTTCCCTATGGCCTTCTTTTAGCGTTTTTTTGGGGATGTTGAGGGATTATATTATTGCTTTTATGGATGAATTTCATTCTACTGACAAGCTCTCTAACAGTTTGGGAGCATCCTTCTTTGCGCTAATCCCAAAAAGGACGGATGATATATCGGTATCAAAGATTATTGCCCCATCATTCTTAGCGGAAGTATTCACAAGATTTAAGCTAAGGTTTTTGGCTGGAAAACTTCAGAAGTTTTTTCCTTGTATTATCTCCAAGGTGCAAGGAGCTTTTGGTCAAGGGGAGGCAGATTCTATGCAGGATTCTGTTGCAAATGAATGCTTGCATTCGAGGAATAGAGACATGCTTCCAGTGCTTATTCTCAAGTTGGATTTGGAGAAGTCTTGTGATAGAGTGGATTTGGGTTCCTTGGATGCTCAATAGAATGTAGTTTGGGTTAAGTGGAGAAAATGGGTTCAGGAGTTTGTTTCATCAATATGCTTCTCCGTCATGATTAGTAAGTAACCGAAAGGATTCTTTCCAACTCAAAGGGGATTTAGACAAGGGGACCCTCTTTACCCTTTCCTCTGCCATAGTTGCGGAAGTTTTGAGTACGATGGTTAGGGTGGCGGCTAGGCGGCCCGGCCCACACCCCCCCACCCCCCCCCCCCACCCCCACACACACACACACACACACACAAAAAAAGAAAAAAAAGAAAAAAAAAAAAAAAACCACTTGCAGTTTGCAGATAGTACATTGATTTTTTGCAAAGCTAGTGAAGACCAAATTAAAAGTTTGAAAGTCACTTTCTTCAAAAGTGAGCTGATGGGTTTAAGAGTAATGGATGCTCTTATATATCAGTATTTTGAGCTATTGGGGGTGTAAGGTGGGCTCTTTCCCAGCTACATATCCTTGGCTACCCCTTGGTTGGGATCGGCCAATAAATGTGTGTAGTTTGGTGGTCGAGCTAGTCGAAAGGAAGTTGTCCAAGACAACTATTTATCCCTTGGAGGAAGGGTGACACTCATTGGTCAGTTTTGCTGAAATCTTCAGGTGTATTACATGTCGATCTTTAAGTGCCCAATTTCAGCTATCAATTGCATAGAGAATTTGCAGTGGGACTTCTTATGGCATGGTAGTAGTATGGATAAGAAGTTTCATCTAGTGGATTGGGCATCGCGACATCGGTGTGGGGGCTTGGGCCTTAGGCCCTTAAGGCTGATGAATCAGGCCTTGTTTGCTAGGTAGTTTTGGAGGCTTGGGGATTAATCCGAATGGTTTGTGGAGGCAGTTGGTGACGGCTAAATATGTTGGCTCTAGGGATGGATGGGGTTTTCAGGGGGCTACCTATTTGGAAAGGAATAATCTTTGTCAAGGAGAATTTCATGTTGAATAGTAGATATAAGGTAGAATCGGGGGAGAAGATCCTTTTCTAGCATGATAGTTAGGTGTTGGCAGCACAATTTCCGGATTTGTACAATTTGTGCTTTGATTAAGGAAGCAAAAACTTAATCCTAAGAGAATCCAATTTTGGTAAAGGTCATTGCTTTGGTGCAATGGTAAAAGTCTCGGGTGCCATGCGTTATAATGCAAGTTCGAGACCTGCGAGCAGCCACTTTGTGCAAAATTGCCAAAGGTTAGGTCTGTCTCCAGTCTGGACCCTCCCAAGACTTGCTTCGGTGGGACTGCACTGGGTGATGATCTTTTAGAACCCAATTTTGGTTGTATGTTGTATGCCTTCTTTTTTAATAGAATGTTTCAGCTACCATTCAAAAGGGGGAAAAAAAAAGGAAGCAAAAGTGCAAAGCTACTTGGAGAGACCTGGGCATGGAGGAGTTTAGGGTCCTATTTTTAGAAGGAACTAAATGGAGAATGAGGACAATCAGCTTACATCTCTTTTTTACCTCTTGAATGATGTTTGTATTCTAAGGAGGATACGATGCTAGGGTGTGGAGTGCCTCTAAAGATGGATATTTCTAGGTTTCTTCTTTATTCTCGGCCATATCAAGGAGGACCTTGCTGAGGAGTTCTGTGGCTGGTATTTGGAAGATTAAGGCCGCTCCTAGAGTTGTGGTGTTTGGGTGGCTTGCTCGCCTGAGTAGAATCCTCCCCATGGAGTTGAAGGGAAATTATTGTGGTGAATGCTGTGTATTTGAAATGCTTGAGAACTGAGGAAACAATAGATCACCTCTCCTGAAATGCAGGTTTGCTTAGTGGGTATGGAATACGATGTTTGGCTGGTTTGGCTGTAGTTGGGTTCTCCCAGAAACCCCCCGACTTTTTTGAGGCATGGAAGTCTCCTATTGGGATGCCTGGAGGCAAGGAAATGTGGACGCTAGCTTTCCTTGCTGTTATTTGGAGTATTTGGAAGGAGAGGAATGCTAGGTGTTTTGAAGGGGTTGCAGTGAATGGTGCATCTTTGATTGGCAAGATCACGTTTACTATTGCCTATTGGGTGTCGATCAACTGCGTTTTCCATGGGTACACTTTGGACCAAGTTATGTTCAATTGGAAGGAAGTGGCCTTATCTTTTGCAGGCTCATAGTTCAGGCCTGTTGGTTGTAGTTTCTGTTTTTGTGTTTTGTATGTTGTGTGGGATGTTTAGTGGTGTCTCTCTATTGTCTCTTGTGTCTTCTCCTTTGGGTGCTTTAAGCTTGTCATTATAGTCCTCATGTACTTCTTTCTTTGATTGATGAAACTAACCATTTGAAGAAAAAGAAAAAAGGAAAAAGATTAGCGTCTAGCATGCATTTTCCTTTTTCTTTTTTTGGAAGTTGAACACTGAGTTGCATTTTAATTGAAGATAAATAATGAGTTATTTTTTAATAGCTATTATCTTTTGCATTTGACCAGGGCATTTATTGAAGATTCGCAAGCAAGCATCAAAATTTCTCCTCAAGACCATAATTTTGGCTTAAATGATAGGGTAGTGACGTTGACAGGGTCTTTGGAGGAACAAATGCGGGCAATACTCCTAATCTTGTCAAAATTGACCGAAGATGCTCAATACTCGCAATCTGCTAATGCTCCGTTTTCATATGCAGGTGTGGCTGTTGTTTGTTATTCTATCCTTTTTTTCCTATGTTACTATTGGCTGGTTAGGTACACTATGTACTTGAGGATTCTATTATTATATATTAAAGCCAAGTGTTCTCTTATTCAATTTTCACCAATTATAATTAATTTTGATTGGGGCTCTATGTGGGGCCTATTGTGAGAGGAAAATATCTCATGGGGATTTGCACCCAGGTTTACTTGTGCAAATCCCACATGGCTTGATTTCTTTTGGAGTTTCCTAAATTATTATGACTTCTAAGTTTTAACTGTTATTTGTTATCTCGGAATTAATTTCCTCTTCTGTTGCCTCATTTAGGATTCTCTGAGATTGGAAATAAGCGGTTTAATTCCTTTTAAAATTAGGGATAAGATTAGCAGGCGATCATGCTTATTTTTTAATTATTATTATTATTTTTTTGAAATGGTGACTGAATTCATTGCTCGAAAAAACTGTACAGTATAAGAGAAATATACTGAACTCAAAAGGCCCCAAACAAACTTGGGGTGAGCAACCAAAAACAAAAGGGATGGAGCTAAGCCCAAAAAAGTGCCCAAAACAGTCTGTTTAGTTAGTTTAGGTTTTCTTTTTATTTATTTTTTATTTTTTTTTATTTTTATAATTCAAAATAGATACCCATGTAAGCCAATTTGCCAAAACAGTTTTGGAGATGTTTGGAAGTTAATGAATTTATGAGTTGATTTTCTTTAGAACGAATTCCATTCATTTCTATGTGAAACCGGGTGCGAGACCCTACTAGATTCATTGCTTTTTTTTTTTTTTTGGGTTGGTAACGATAAATATTATCAAAGAAAAGGAGATAACATACACCAAATAAAGATCTACCAACAAATGAAGGAAAGGGTATAAGAGCATTATACCCCACCAACAAAATTAACCTCATGGCAAAAGACCACATGCAAATGAGATCTCATTAAAATAAAGCTGCAACTTCCATGACATTGAGTCATTATGTGACACCCACTGCATTAGAAGAATCCCTCTTCACAAATAATCTCTCCTGATATGACAATAAAAAGTCTGAAAGAGCTTTCAAAATGACCAAAAACTTCTGCTTTATTTGAATCCTTCACCCCAGCATGCTTAGGAAACATAAACAAGACTTCCGCTTTGCAATTACAACACCACCACCTGTAGCCGGCTAGCCGCTGACCCCAGTTTGCCTCTAGTTGCACCATATATGAGGAGACCAATTGACCAATCTCCTCTCAATTCATCATAATAGTTGCTGGTTATTTTTCAAGATTGGTGTGGCATGTTGTGGACTGAATTCAAATTAAGGTTATCGTTCTAGAGGGTGGCCTATTTTTCAAATCCAAGGGTGATGTATTCATTCTATCTCCTTTATGCTACTGTTGGATTTATTGCAAGTCTTGCTGGTTATTTTTCAAGTTGGTTGTGGCATCTTGAATTCTAATCAAGGGTAGTGTGTGTCTTTGTACCGGAACAGTTCTCTGATGACTGATCTGTAACCTTGACAGTGCTTTGAAAATCTGTCTAATAGCATAGAACTTCAAGATCAGTGTTTTTTGAAAAGTAAGAATTTTTCAACTTGTAAAACTTCAAGATTAGTTAGACTTAGGAATAGATGTATTCCATTGCAGGGCTATAATTGATGGAGATGGTCCAGTCATTGGGTTTAGATGTTTGGGATTTAATAATTAATCTAAGTCAATCTGTATCAATCTGAATTTGATCAGGGTAATGTCAAATTATGTCACATCATATTGCTACTTTGATGCTGCGAATGTCATTGGTTGCCTATTCATGCTTGGCACGGGCATCGCTTGCTTGTGTCTAATTAATGTTAAGTTCCTAGTTCCTCTATGTTGAACTATGTTGCTAGCTAGGCACCTGATTACAGTGACTTGCTGATATGTTTTCGCTTTTCGCATTCTGCTTTCAATTTATTTATGCTATCGGTGTGGTGTGGTGGTAGGATGCTAGGCCTCAATATGCTTTAACAGGTATTAACATCTCAAAATGTGAAAGTATGTTGTACTACCCATAGTTCAAAATAGCGTAGTGCCTGCATTATCGGCCGTCGTCGTTGATTCCACTACACTATGTTGAAAATAGCGGTGCTATGGTCTAAACCCAATAGAGCCAAGCAATTTTAATTTATAATACTATTTTCCCTATTTCGTCTCCGCAATAGCCTTTCTTATGGCTGTCTATACCCTTATATGGTTCCAAATCAGTAAGAAAACACAAGATTGATTGCGACGGAAGATTCAAAAAAATTGACACTAAAAAACTTACACCACTACACTGCTATGTATCGCCGCAACCGCTATGTATCGCTCGCTACGTAGCATTTCGGCCACTACACCCGCCACGACCGCTACTTTTATCCTTGGTACTACCAACATGTGAGAATGGGGAGTCCTGTAATGAATTAAAATTATTGAATGGAAGATCAAGTCACCATAAAATCATTTTTCTACAATCTACAAGCAATCATAACAAGTTACTAATTTCAGTTTCTAACAAAATTTTTAATTTACCATTAAACAAAAGCAAATATAAAACTGGAAGATGGATCTTATGTTTGCTTCTGGTCCTGGGTAAATGCATGTTTATGCATGGAGGAACTTTTAACTCTTTAGTAATCTTCTTTTAGTATTTTTCCTACACCGATGCAGGTTGCATTCCAGTCCATCGTTTAAGGCCCATTAGGCCTAACAGTTTATTGCAGGAGGCCCAAGCCCTTTTTTTTTTTTTTTTGCAAGGTAAGTAGAAGTATATTAAAGAATAAACCAAGATTACAACAAAGAAAAGGAGAAACCTGCTTCTAGGCAACGTCTAGAGCATGGCTGCATCAAGAGGAAACAGGAAACCGAAACAAGAAAGAAAAATAGAAAATAGGACCCACAACCTAGGCCAAGCTCACAAAAACGACAAGCAACTGGCATATCAGTTGTTAGTCACAACTGGATTGAAATTCCTCAGGCCATTGGACAAGCGTGATCAGAGACAAGCTCTGGCTTCTAATTGATGACTGATTTCCAACTTGACTCCTTGAAGCTTAAGACCAGAGTCAAGTTAAATCAGTCGTCATTTAGGCATGCTAGCGCTTGTTGCTGGTCACACTTGGCCAATGGCCTAAGGAGTTTCAATTTAGTTGTGACTAACAACTGATATGCTAGTTGCTCTTCATTTTTGTGATCTTGGCCTAGGTTGTGGGTCTTATTTTCTATTTTTCTTTCTCGTTTCTGTTTTATCTTGATGCAGCCATGCTTTGGCGACGTTGCCTAGAAGCAAGTTTCTCCTTTTCTTTGTTGTAATCTTGGTTTATTCTTTAATATACACCTCTACTTACCTTGCAAAAAAAAAAAAAAAGGATATTAGATCCATGAGCCCCTTTCAATTAGAAGATATTTTTACTGCTTTTTGTTTTCCAACTTTATTGTCATATATAGAATCCTTAATTGATAAGGATATTTCCGAGAGTAGTTAAGTTGGTGTTCTATTTAGAATCCCTGATTGATAGGGATGGGTGAAAGTTATCTGGTGTAGTTATCATGATTAGATTTGATAGCTAAGAATAAGGAGTAGAAGAAAAAGTCAGACCATGTGCAATCTCCTCTAAGGTCTATACCATAAATAGTTGAGTTTTTTATTTGTAAAATGCAAGAGACAAGGTCAAGGATAAGAAAAAAATCTGTGACTTAGTGCCAAAATCGTTTATAGTAGCTTATGTTGGGTTCGAGGAATTATATGATTTTTGACTTAAACTATATAGTAACTTTGATTCTTCAGATTCATTTGTAGGATTTAAGTTATTGATCTAGTCCATTGGCTTGACAGGCACCTTTGTTGATATACAATCACCCAAAGCTTACAAAGGTGTTGAAGACATACCAGAAAATACTTAGTTTTGTTACCTTAAATTTGGATCATTTCGTAGTATTATATTTTACTGTGGTCTTCTCGTGTCATTCAAATGACTAGAATTTTAAATAGTTTACACTTTGAAGAATAATCCACCTTTTGTGTGGCAGTCTGTCTAATCAATTGTCCTCAATTATTTAAATGGGACAATGAAAGTAAGATCCACAACTGTTTTATAATGACAAGAGCCTGTAGCACAGTTGGAAGGTGTGCTACTATTGCAATTGTGAGATTGCAGGTTTGGCTCATGTTATCTATAAAAAATGGAAAGTTGATGCAGGACAGACTCATGGTCCATGGGCCGACCCGCCAATGGGCCTAGCCCATCCATTTCGACCAGTTCTTTGGGCCCAGCCCACCTATTTTAGTCTATTTAGAGTTTGATTTACTTATTTATGTTTGAAGTTATATTTAGGTGGATGTTTTAATCCTGACCATCGATGTATTTAGATGGTCCATATTAGTTTTAGGGTTGGTCTTTTATCCATTTAAGCATTGTAATGCCTCGTTCATTTGGCTTTAGTCAGTGGTTAATGAGAACTAGCGGGAAGCCCCCGTGCGATGCGCAAGTTAAGTCTCATGCAACCTTAATAATATATTAAAATTAAAGTTTCTTCCATATAAATCTATTTATAACTAACTAATTAAAACTTTCAAATCAAGCAAAGGATTATGAATTGAAAAAAGCCGACGCTGAGCCCGGCCCAATATAAATTAACATGTCTAGAACTTTTTGAGATTTGTTTAAATGACTAAATTCACGAAATATAGGATAATTAATACAATTCTTTTTTAAAAAATGACCTAATATCTTTAACGCAATAGAGCATAATTATCGCATGGGCCCCACATCAACATCTACCGAACTGATGAAAAGCCCACGTAGTATATATATATATATATATATATATATATATTCCAAATACAAGTGAAGAACCTGCAACGGTCGAAAATTCATTGCGTCTGCACAGATGTGGTGTTAAGAAGTTGTTAGAGGCGGTTCGGTCGTAGGTGGGATTAATCACAACCATGCTGATATAGTAAGGGTCTTTGGGCCTTTGATAGTTGGTGGGAACTACGTGCCCTCATTAGAAATTAATCCTCATTCAAACAATGGAGCCTCGAAGATGAGGAAAAAATTGATTTCATCTTGTTGGTGTTACCCATATCCTTATTCCTGCTAAAGGACTTTTTCCCTCTTCAGTGGTTCAGCCTGTTGGGCTAACATTGATAACTTCTTTGTAGAAAATGGGATGAAATGCACGGGAATGAGCAATTATCTTGTTTCAATGCCTACAAGGAAGGAAGATGGAGTATCAAGTGGGTCTCAAGTAAGTTGAGAAAGTGGAGACGTTGGATAAAACTAACGGAAATGAACAGTTACAAAATGGGATGAGATTCATGGAAATGACGCTTACAAAATTGTTGCATCAATGGGATGGGATTAATGGGAATGACGGCAATGAAGAAAACAAAGTGCATGTTGCAGGGACGTCTGATTTATAGTAATGTTGCAGGCACCTGTCGTTGATGCCTTTTTATACTTCTAGGGGAGTGATGGCATTCATGAGCCGATGTATTCCTACACTGATGAGAAGTGTTGAGAAGGGTCGTTTGTATTTAATAATATGGGTCGTTTCATTTTGTCAAGCATTGTGGCTCTTTCTTCAGGGCTATCCACAACTAGCGTGGACCAAAGATCTGACGTGGCTCAAGGAAGAGTTTGAATGAGCCTCTTTTTGGAAGTTGCAGAAGAAATATTGTTTCCTTTAGAAGGGGTGCTTCTTTTGAGGGGGAGAAGACAATGAAAGGGTCATTTCAGAAATAGAACTGCTTGTGGCGGATGCCTTGCTGATGTGGCATGTGGAGGATTCAGAACAATACTTTTTTGTTCCAACCGTTTTACAGCTTTAAACAGCTTTAAAGAATTCAAAATTGAGATGTATTAATTGGGTCCCACTTTCATATGCTGATGTGGCTAATTGTGGATGGATTTAGACTCAAAAAAATCCAAAAGTCTGTCTCAATTGCACCAACTGTTTTGTATCTTTCAAGATAAAGAATTTCCTTAGTGTTTTTGGGTTTCCTAGTTCTCTTCTTCCTCACCCGCGATGGGGAGTTTGGCGTGAGGCCAAGAATTTTCAGGCGAAAGCCTGACCTTCGCTACCTCCGCCCTCCATGTCTACCCGCGCCGCATCTAGTACCCTACTTCGCATCAAAAGAAAAAAAAATAAATCTTTTATCTGTAAAAAGAACTTGTTTATAATCACCTAATTTCAATTTATTTGTATTTTTCCAAGAAAGGGTTTTTACACTGGTGTTGTCCATTGGTTTTGTTACTCTCATGGTGCTATAGTTCTTTTTTTTTTTTCCTTAATGGTTCATTTGTGCTATAGTTCTTTGTTGTGTAAATAAATAAAAAAACAAGTTATCATATCAAGAAAAAACTGTTGTAGTCAAATAATTCATGTACATCTCAATAATTAAGTTGGTAGAAGCTATAACTTTGGTTGTGGATGAAGAAAAACAGAGAGCTCTAACCTTAGTTTTAGAGGTCACAAATTTAAACCTTTTTAAAATTTCACTGTTCTATGGAACCTTGAAACCCGTGACTGAGCCATGTGACTTGTTCCATGACTTAACCAAGTCAACAAGTTGTCCGGCCTCATTTCTTGCCCTGTTTCACTATCTTGCCAAGCTGACTCAAGCATCGATGAGTTGGCAAGCTATGATCAAATTTAATAATTTGTTCTTTCACTTTCATTTGAATATTATAGGTGTTGTTTAAAAGCATAACTGAATTTAATGGAATTCTGATTGGCTTTGTGATTCTGTTGAAACAGTACCATATACTGCAATAAACTATGGACCAAATGGCATGGGAGGGAAATTTCAGAACAAGGTCTGCTCGGTTCATTTTTCATTACTTTGTGCAAATGGTTGTTTTTGTTGGTTATTGTCAAATTTCTCACATATTATACACCATCTGATGCTCAAAATATGTAGAGATGCAACAAACATATTGTTTTTTGTACATTGTTTAGTGCTTCATGTTAAGTGCAATTTTGAAATTTTAGTTCAAATTTGGATGAGGCAGGACAGGTTTTGTAATTAAGTAAAGATAATAAAGAAGATGCCAACAATCATGGTTGAGTGGTGTTGGCACTTTAGTATCACACATATGCCATGGGATCGATCCCTGGGTCTTCAATGTAGCAAAAAAAAAAAAAAAAAAAAAAAACAAGAAGAAGAAGAAGATAATAAAGAAGATGAAAGTTAACACACAGAAGAGAATTGCCAACACACTCATGGTTGAGTGGTGTTTGCATCTTAGTATCATACATGCCCAGGGATCGGTCCTTGGGTCTTCAAGTTTAAACTAAAACTCCTTCCAGTTACCCATCTTAGCCAAAATAATAATAATACTACTAATAGTGATGATGGTGATGATGATAGCTTTGGCAATCTTATGATTAAGTATATGTCATTCAGAAAGGATCCAGTAGCCTTTTTAAGTCTGGCCTATAGTACAGGGGTATTTCCATACTTCTAGAAAGACAGAAATAACCCTACAAGATAAACATTTTCTAAGGCTTCCCCTTTTTGTACCATTTCTCGAAGAGAAAGTTTAAGGCTCCCCTTAAATTGGAGCATAGATGTTAATCGTTCCAGGTTTATGTAAAGATCCTGAAACGCCATAGTGAACTGTCCAACAATATCTTCACATCTCAAATGTGCTACAGAGTGACAGTGTCTGGGTTCTACTCAACAAAAGGCTAGAGGAAAGCCCCTTCTATTCTCGTGTGGAGCTTGGAGCATATGATAATCCCACATGAGCACACCATCGGCAATTGATAATGAAGCAGTGCACTAAAGTAATTCTAATTTCGGACGAAGCGTTGAAATCTCATTGAAGAGATTCATGGGTATTTGAACATTGGATTTTATGTTCCCTAATAAAAAGGAACCAATAGAGTTATCTCTCCCATGCTTGGATTCCCTCTCAACCTGTATCTGAAACCTCACTCGAAGATAAAAGTGTCCTCTAAATCAACACGCAACCATCTTCTAAGTTTAGCGAGACAAACAACGGACCACACTTGGCTGTAAAAGATGCTGACATCAGCCCTAGAGCGGACAAACTTTATAAAACTTGCTGCAGCCTTTCTGTTGAATGTATATAACAGCAACAAAGTATTTCAGGCTGAAAACAACGGATCAGCCACTGTAATATTAAAAAACTTCGACTGTATAGACAGTCAAACCCTCACTGCTTGTTCAGCCAATATGAAAAAACACAATGGAAGACGACACCCACAACCCCTTCTGTACTTGAACAATGTTCGGAAACTAATTTGGATCTGAAATAAATGAAAACCATACCAGACGAACCTTCAAAACGAATTGTTGTTGCGGACATTCTTCAGGCTTAATTCGGCTAGGGTTTCAATTTCAAAACTTTCAAATTGATTTTTTTATTTGATCAGCTCCAACAATTCTCTTAAAATGGCAGTCTTCCGCTGCAGAAGAGCTCTTTACTGGCTGAAAAAAAATGTAGCGCTTCAAAACATTGTTCCACTTAATCCATCCCCAAATTGAACTTGGTGCAGTACTGATGCCAACATCAACAAGCTGATGTCAGCCCTTAAAAACTAGAAACACTTTGGAAAAGTCAATCAGGCCTTCTTCCTTGTTGCACCTTCACATAGCAATAAGTGAGGATTTCCAAGATAATTCACTGTTGTTTAACAGCAAACACAATGCTGGGTGACTGAATTGGAACCGGCAGCCCCAGAACTCATCCAGTTGTATAGATTCTAAGATCAAACCTTTAGTTTACCTTTCTAGAGACTTCTTCTACCTATTAGGAGGATCTGATACTGAGTCAAAGTTCTTGATTTACTACTGTCTAGGGTTTTCTCTATGAAGGACCCTATATTTAGGAAACAAAAGAAGAATAGGAAATAGAAGAGGATTTGGATCAAATGAACTGCATGGATGGTTCCACAGGGCTGGGCGACACATCCAATATATATATATATATGTATAATTTTAGTATTTTAAAAATAGTCTCATAACTTTCCAAATTATATATAGTTAAGTTAACCATTAAAGAAACTTTTTTTAGCCCCTCATTAGCCAAAAAAAAATAAAAAATCTCCGCCTATATATGGGTTAATGTTATCCAAACATGTTTTCCAAGCCTTTCAAGCCCATATCTTTCATGATTGTTATGCTTCTATGAGCCCCACAAGGTAGGGCATTCCTTGGTTAGGTATGGCATGGGCTCCAATAGAGGGAAAGGGCAAAAGGTATTGGAGTAATATACCAAGGAGAAACACTAGAGAACAAAAAACCAACACCATGTAGAAGACCAACAAACTACATGGTAAGAGCTACCAAGTTACAAGACCTATCTACACCTTGCTTAGCTAGCGAATCTGCAAAACCATTGGCTTCCCTCCCGACATGATGAAAAGACGCTTGCTATGAAGACGATAAAGCTCTAATATTGTTCAAATAAAACTTAAATCTCCAAGGAGGCACCACTGAGGATGTCACCCTTGAAATGGAATTAAGAGAATCACTTTCCACCACTAACTTCAATTGAAAAGATGAGGAGATATACATCTGAATAGCATGTAAGATGGCTAAAATCTCCGCCTCATTATAGCCCCCACATGCTTGGAAAACATTGCCAACACAATTCCTTCACTATTACGAAGCACTCCACCAATACCCGCTAGACTAGGCTTTCCCCTTGCCCCATCCACATTAAACTTTAACTCACTAAGGAAGGAGCTCAAATTAGCATTTTTTTTTTCATCTTATTAGGCCCATAAAGTAAGGAAGCCTCCCAATTATGCAATGCATCCTCTACCCTTAAACTTTCGAATTCACTCTTGAAGGAGGCCCATTTGGCAATTCTGACCACCACCAACTGAGATATATCTTCCATAGACGACGACAATCCTTTGAAAACTCTATTCCTCTCCTAACATATCAACCATTAGATAGCGAAAGGGATAAGTCTCCAAAGAATCAATCCACACCTAGGGAAAGAAGAATATCTCCACGCTTAAATCTTCCCCGCTATAAAACCCTGGGCTGGTCCATAAAACACCACACCTCTAAAGAAGACTACACCACAAGGAATGAGAGAACTTGCAATGGATAAATAGATGGCCAATTGATTCCCTCTCCTTCCCACACAAAACACATAAATCTGAAATAGCCTCCGAGGCCAACCCTCTCCTAAGATTGTCTGCCATTGAGGTCTTTCCTGAGACTGCAAGCCAAGTGAAGGCCTCCTTTCTAGGAGCCAAGCCTATCCACACATGCGAAGCCAGAACTCTAACAGCAGCGGGGCCCTCCAACTCCTTGTAGAAAGACCTACAAGAAAAGACACCAGAAGGGCAGGGCTCCCAAATATTGTCTGCCATCGAGGTCTTTCCTGAGACTGCAAGCCAAGCAAAGGCCTCCTTTCTAGGAGCCAAGCCTATCCACACATGCGAAGCCAGAACTCTAACAGCAGTGGGGCCCTCCAACTCCTTGTAGAAAGACCTACAAGAAAAGACACCAGAAGGGCAGGGCTCCCAAATATGAGTCAGCTACATCATTTACTCATACTCCCACCCCTCAAACTGACGTAATGCAGAATGGGCCCACAAGTGGTCCCACCCAAGATAGTTTAGGAATTTTTTTATTTTCTTTTATTTTCCTAATTATTTGTTAGTAGGTTTCTAAGTTTATTGAAAGAATTCTAATTAGGATAATTTATATTGTTGGACTAGGTTTTCTTAGCCCTAAGTTTGCTTTTCCTATTTATATGCAATGTAAGAGATGGAAATCTCGGACTTGATTAATAGAATTGAATTGGTGTAATTCATTGAGGTGTTTCCTTGTGTTTTCTCTACGGAGATCTTGAATAGTGTCTGCAGACACTTGCTTTGGCACTTACATGCAAGCCCTAACCCTAGGGCCTGCATCATGATGCAAGGCCTTTCTAAAAGAAACGGCCCAGGATGCAAAACCCCTGTCACTCACATAACAATCTTTAACTAAAGCCCACTTATTTCCTACCAAACTAAGGTGTCCTAAACAACCTAGGAAAAGATGAAGGCAAGGCAAGATAAATCCCCACCCTCAAAATGTTACCCCATAAACTTGGCACACGATGTCTACAAACTCTATTAGGCTTCCGGCACCACTCATCCTCACTATATTTTGCACCACCAACTCTCCTCCATAATGCCTCTCCTCTCCAAATCTCCACCACCGTTTAGCCAAAAGAGCCCATTTTTTAAAATCCAAATCTCCCAACCCTAAGCCCCCTACTTTGGCTTGATAACTTCCTCCCACCTTACTAAATGCAGTCCACCCAAAAAAAAAAAAAAAAGAGGAAAAAACCCACAACAAGAAATCCCTCCGTCCCAACATTATTATCTCTGCTACCTTTTAAAAAAAAAAAACATTATTTTCTCTGCTATGCTCATTTTGTGCGTGTGATCCTTCTCGATTAGCCAAGCAGATATATTGATAAAAACAGTTTGACATGTTAAAACTTTCAAAATGATGGAGAATCTTTGGACTAGTATCGCTGCATCTCTCTCACAATCACACAATCAGTGATAGGCATCTAGGAACCATAAATCCTAACCACTAAAAATATTTGCTGCATTTGTTGATGCCAAATTAAATTCCACTCCAAAATGGGTCCTACTGTTAGATTGATCCGGTTAGAAAGCATATGAACAGCTTTTCAGTGATTCACCTTGTTTCACTGTTGTCATGGTGCTATGGAGATTTGGATCTTATTGTGCTTCTGCAAGAGGGAATCTCTCAACCATTGCGCCAGATGTACTGTGGCAATGATAGGGATGTTGATTGTCTCATTCCCAAGTGCTTACAAAATACAACAATCTGCAGGAAGAACCTCTTGTCTATTGTTGCTGGTACATTTTGTAGGTGGAAGGGGAGACAGAAAAAACCGTGCAGCTTTTCTCTGTTGTTCTCACAACCAATTGTTTCCAATTAGTGGTTGGGATTTGTTTGGGGCATAGAGAGACTTGTTAATCACATCTTCTGTGCATGGTCAATCAAATGGTTCTACTCCGGGAATGAAATTTAAGCTAGTGTCAAGAAATTGACACACCTTACTTTCAATGTTCGAGACTCGGAGGTGAGGGCCTTGAGGCTCTGCAACGGATTCTTGAAGAAGTGTAGTACTGATGTAAAGAAGCCTCCATATGCACGTCTAATTCGTTAACATTTTCAAACAGGTTAACCTTTTTTATCAATTACCAATGCAACCCATAAAAAACCACCACAACCATCTTTCTCGATTTGCTGAAATTGATGTGATTTGAATTCTGGAGCTCAATAAATCGATGTTTTGTAGGGTCTCATGCCATCAGTCATACCCACGCATCCACACGTTTTTTTCTGAAATTGATAGGGTTGGTATTCTGAAGTTTGATAAATCTTTGTTTTGTAGGGTCTGATGCCACCAGTAGTCTCAAGGTCGCAAGAGGATCGTGGAAATTCAGTGACAATTGGTGTGGCGGATGAGCATATTGGGGCGGTTGTTGGTCGTGGTGGAAGGAATATAATGGAAATTAGTCAGGTCTTCACTTGACAAAAAAACTTGTTCTTTGATCCACTGGTCAGTGGTCACACTATTTATGTGCTAACCAAGATGCTCTCTCTGCAGGTTAGTGGAGCCAGGATTAAGATATCAGATCGAGGAGATTTCATGTCTGGGACATCTGACAGGTACGAATCTCTACCTCGTGTTTTTATCACACAAGAGTAGCCAAGGGTATGGAGTAAAGTCCCATGATGGAAAGCAAGTAGGGGACCTACACGGCACCAAAAAATGGTTTTTGTCTGCCTAAGCCAATAATATTTTGAGGACTAATAAATAAATATGTTATTGACTCTCACTTCTTGCTTTTGACAGGAAGGTCACCATCACAGGATCACAGGCAGCAATTCAAAGGGCTGAAGCTATGATTTTGGACAAGGTTTCTTCTAATTCTGAGAGGTGATGAATGAATGCTATCTACATCTGTGGTGGAAATACTCTCTCTTTTAACGGTTTTATTTGTTGACACACTTGTCTATATCGATGAATTTGGGAGTGCGTCAGCAAAATAAGTGCTGAACTAATTACTGTGAAGCCTTAGGGCAATAGTTATATAGAAGGATAAAGGACATAATTATGTAATTTGCAGTATTTATCCAGGATAGTGAGGCTCTTTGTGAAAGGTGGTAGAGTTGAGGCTTATTTTCTGAGGCTCCAATGAACAAAAACTGTTTTTGGAAAGGTTGTTGTAATAGTTTCATAGCGTTGTAACTTCATCTCATCAGTTTCTTCTTCTTTGCTGCCATATTTTCCCCCTATATGAACCATCGTCTAAAGGCAGATGCTCTAATCAAGTGCTAGAAGGCGGTGTGGATTATCATTATCAAAGCCTTATCCCAACTATGTTGGGGTTGGCTATGGAGTCTAATGCAGATATGGTAATCTTTTATTTGCGCTCTTTAATTGTCAGTACTAACATTTTTCATGCAGCTACTAAGTGATCACCTGAAATATGCAACTGCCGTGTTCTGAGGGCCCATTTGCAGGAATGGGACCATGGAAGGAGCGGTGGGAAAAAAAAATTCATGTTGCTTGGATGATCATAACCTTCCAAACATTGGGCTTTTTTGCATTTGGTGTGATTCATTGATCCATCCTTAATAATTTTTAACCATCTGCTATCTTTCTTATGCATCTGATAGAATTAACAGGTGATGGATTCTGGGCATCTTTAGTCATCAATTATGTTTAAAAAATCTCTGATATTATGACCATCCACCTCGTAGAGATTCAAACCCTCCAAAACACATGATATGTGTCGGTTGTGGTGTTATTTTTGTATCTCAATGCAGCACTAAAAATCTTTTTAAAGTCCCAACATCAGCTGTGTTGCGTGAGTTTTCTGTATATTTGTGCAACACACTACTATGAATTGAAAACCCAAAATCTGTGCCGACCACTTTTTACACAGCCCAAAGATGACGGTGGGGGTATTTTCATGCTCTACCAAGTCGCTATTTTCTTACATTCAAGTGGGCCCCACAGCTAGGCTCACAACTTCCACAAGAGAATATTATATGGTTCCTTTTCAAATAAATGATTAATGTAAATCCAATTAAGATTCATGAAAAGTTAATTTCCATGTTTGGTTTTAAAATTAGAATTCTGAAGAATGACAGATATTACTGCTTGCTTAATAAAAAGGAAAAAAAAAAAAAAATTCAAGATACAAGCACATGCACACACCTTCAAATATCTGTCTGCATCCTACATGTCATTTCCAATAATTTTACTCGATTTGGACATCTTCAACGGGATTGATTTCATGATTTTTTTTTTATCCTTTTCTATTTTTCCTCCATTGACAGGAATAGAGTTGTAGCTCACCCATCTTTCCAAAAATTAGCCACATGTGACATTCCTAATGGGGCTGGGTTGTCAGCGGACTTGGGTCATCACCAAGTCTAAATCTGCTAACTTGCCCAATGGGCCGGACCCTGGTGCAAGTTTGGGGTACAAGTAGCTCCATAAAGTGGTACTGTTTATGACTTCCTCTCTTCCCACCTATAAAAAAAAGAAGAGAAAAGAAAAGAAAATGAGCCCATGCACACTAGGAAATTACTATGGTTGAAAAATATATTAAAAAAAAAATGCGCTGCACCAAACATGAGAAAAGCTCCCACCAGGGAAAATTAGGGTAAGACTTGGGGGTTCTTTTGTTCAACCTAGTATTAAACTCCTGGGACTCCTAAGCACAGCCCATTCCATCAAAGGGGTCGACAATGAAGGCTTAAAGTGAGGATCCAAGGAGCTATAAAAACAAGCTCTCCTTCAATAGGAAGTGATTGCCACACCTTAAACCCTACTCTTCACCTCTTTAATACAAAACGCTGCTATACCTAAGGCTGTTCACGGGTGGGCCGGACTGAGACAGATCCAGGTCCGTGCCAATTTTAACTAGGCCCTCATTCGGCCCTTGCCTGACTAGGGCCTTAGTTGCCTCGCCTGCAACAAATGAGTTAAGCCCAAGGCCAGCCCGTCTGGATAATTGGGCCATGGGCTGATTTTACAGTTATATAAGCATTCCCATTCTTTGTTTATATTAGAATGATGATTCTTAGAATGAAAGCCTAAACAGTTTTCAGCGGAAATGGAGAGACAATTAGACAAATCTCAGAGGTCTAAACCCACTTTAATGGCAAATAATGTTATATGGGCAGGGCCGGCTTTGGGCTCTCAACCACTTTAATCAAAGCCCAGCTCGTATAATAAACTGGAACTGGCCGAACTTTTAAATCCAGGCCCGGCCCAAGTACTAAGACTTAAAGCCAAAGCCTGAATGAAAGTGGGCCATGCCCAGGTTGGGCTAGGGCTGGACCCGTCCATGAGCACCCCTACTTATCCCATGAGAACTATAAGAAATTCAATATGAAGTCGGCAAACAGGCCATAGTACACTTTGCTGACTAAAGCATGCCATTTGTGCTGGGTGGTACATAAAAATGGAAGATAAACCTTGAAGTGGCAAACAATGCCTATGAAGAATTCTCAGCCAAAGATACTAATACTATTAGTGTTATAAGGAGAAAGACTAAAAATAAATGAATATGAGATATATCTAAATGTGTTTTTATTGGTAACTATATATTCCACTAATGCAAGAAGCATTCTTTACCTACAACTCTCCTGCAATGGACTGGAGAACCAGACAGAAATCTCCTTGGTCATAATTAACAACAAATATAAAGAACAGACTGAAATCAAATGCCTAAAATCCTGCACGATTAGAGAGTTGTTCTTACATGAGAGGCCACGGTAAAAGGAGAACCAGGAGGGGCTACCAGACCAAGGTGCCGCATTATCCTCAGCCTGCGCCCTTTTTTCTTTGATTTGAATGGAAACATTACCTCCTACAGAAATATGAACAAACATTCATGTATCTAGGCCATAATAATGCAACATGAATTCAGATATGAGGGTGGCAACTCACATCGAAATGAACTTTCGGCTTTCGTTTCCTCTTACCCCTCCCACCCTCATGGCAATCATCTTCCACTCTGCTTGAGCTAGATGTATTCCATTTATCTAGAATGGAAAGAGAGGACGTAGATTCTGTCAGTTTCAAAGTTAAGTGATAAGGAAGCCCAATCTCTCTCACATTTGATGGTCCAAAAAGATCAGTCAAACTGCTTCACAACCGGAAGAGTGGAAGGACAAAATTTAAGACCAAATTTATAAAACTATGATAGAAATCAAAATATGCACCAGATGATTGGTCTTCATGATTCAAGTTCATGGGCGCGTTGGGGCTTTTATTCCACTGCTCGCTTGGTGTTAAGTACTGCTTTTTGTGTAAAGCCTGAAATGAGAAGCCAATCAATTGAGTAAAGGAAAGAATCGGTCATAGAACAAGGTCATCTGCAGGTGGTGCATAGATAAGTTCAGACATATACTCGTTTCAGAGCATCTTGGAACATTTTAGTGGGATTGCAGATCCTTTCTTCAAAACACTGAGCAGCAGAAAACATTAGGCCCAAGTGTCAGATCTCACAGGAGAAAAATAATTTAGGCAAGAAAATGGTGGTTAAATAGCAAAACTAAAGCAAGTTTCTTGGAAGACTTATTGATGATCTCGATTAACAGTTAATACCGTTCAGGATGATACTAAGTTGAATTACTCTTGAAAGAGTAATCCTTTTCACTTGTTACCTAAGCCACAAAGCTAGGAGTCTCTATCAAGTTCAAGACACCATGTAAAATTTGGAAGCTAAGAATGCAGGGGTAAGAATGGTGCAGATATTTGCCTCGTGCGAAAGCTTGTATATTTTTTTGACATGTGTGTCAAATCCTAAACACATATCTAATATGAACCATAGGGGGCAACCTGTGAAAACTTCATATCAAAACTTGTTAGAGTGCAGAAATGTCACCCAACTACATCCAATGTCTCATACTCCAATAAGCCTGTGCTCTTTTCCTTGATATTGGCATCCAGTCGCACTCATCATAATAGGTAAGTTAGGCCTGGCAAATGCAACGTAAAGTCTAGGAGTGGGAAGAATAATCATGTATGCTCTGTGTTTCTGCAAAAGCAATTGATTCCACAAAGGAAAAAAAAAATCAAGCAGAACCAGTGGCTTCCCTGCATGGGACAGGATGCAGGTGACATGGACAAGCACCACTTGATTTTCCCTCTGATGGATAAAGGGTGTTTACAATTTTCTTTTTTCCTAATTGGGAAAGATGGCAGATATTGATCGGAGAAGGTTATGCATGTACCATGGATGTGGCTTTTTTTTTCTAAATTTTAGAACCCAATGAAAGCATTTTTGTGTCAAAATCATATAGAGAATGGCAATGGGCATGCAATCCCCAAAGAGATCATGCCTATTCAAAACATGCTAGCTGAAGGAACCTTCAGACGTGCCTTTTTTTTTTTTTTTATCAATTATCAAGAGGTACAAACATGTAAAGTTTTTAAGCAGTCAGACAGAAGCAGTATTAACCAGTATATACTCACATCCTCAAAATGAGAGAGGTCTCCCTCTGGATCAACCCAAGCACTGAAAGCGGACACTATGGTTTCAGCTTCAGCAGCTAACGGTCAGGCAAAACAAAAATAATACCAGTAATGACTAGAGAACTTACTGGTCATGGCTACCATAAAATTGAACTAAAACACGTCCAACAGTTTGATCATTTGTACTTTCTCTTTCACCCGTGACCTGGAGACATCCAACTCCACAATCAATTAAACAACGGACAATGTAGATCCTACTTCAGCAGTGAACGATTAAGGATTAATTTTAAAATATCTAATAATAATTCAACTGAAACCTACTTCTGCAGGCCACCATGTGTGGTTCGCAGTTTTTGCCCACACTACGCATCCTGGAGCTAAAACATTCCCACTTTCTGCAACTTGAGATGCAGTTTTATTGGGAGTATAAGGAAGCACTTCAGCATAAGACAAACTACTGATATGCTCAGCTGCATGTCCTCCATTATTCCTGCATAACACGTCAATCCAGCAAATAATCAATTAATCTTCAGAAATGGATTTGAAAACACAAATTTGACCATTATCTAAGTCGAAAACTATTTTCCAAAACTGGTGCACAGCATTTATTGAGTCCATGAATGTATTTTTATGTATGGATTTATATGTGTATGTATAGTACAATAAGAGAGTCAAATCAACTCAAGATGATAAATCAAATCTATCTCAGTATGTAGAGCAGTATGAACATCCGTAAAACTCATTTATATGTGTTCTAGCATCCCCCTTAAACTCAAGACGCTCTGAAAAGAGCAGCTGGAATTCGACAGAAAAGACTTAGTTGCTCAAAGATTGTTTGATGAGTTGCATGATGAGTGCATGGCAGGCAGACAAACGCTAGAGAGCACTATGAACCTGTGTGTACTTAATCTAATTCATGTGTTCTAGCATCCCCCTGAAACTCAAGATGCTCTAAAACTAGAGGCTGGAAATCGACAGAAAAGAAGTAGTTGCTCAAAGATTGTTCGATGAGTTGCATGATGAGTGGATGGAAGGTAGACAAACGTTACAGCTGCAAATGAGCAGAAGTTTGTATGTTTGCATGAGTAAAAAGATCCAATCCAAGATGGACAATCAGATTCTGAGTGGGAAATCTAATAGAAATGATGAGAGGTTAGATGTGTAAAAAGAGATCTAATCCAAAGGCAAACAGTCAGATTCTGTATGCAGAAAATTTGACCCAAATATAGATGATCAGACTTGTAAAAAGGAGAATTGATCAAAACAACAAAGACCAAATCTTCAAAAAGGTGGACTCAGTGCAGAAGCATGCTGAGGTGAAGGTGACAGAAAGTTGGATTGTATGGTCGGATGATGGGTTATGACTTATGGGCACATGAATTCACAAACCCTAAACAGTGGTGCAACACTACAAAATAGGTGCACCCAAGGAATATTGTGGCAGTGACAAATCAAAAGAGGGGGTACTTACCAAACATGGGTCCTATCTCTAGAATCTCTTCATTAATGACCCAAATGCAAATCTCTTCCCCATCTCTGCAACTTCTAACTCTAGACAAAAACAGTGGAGGAAAGGAGAGCTCAACTGAGCTAAGTAGTATTGTTGTAGAGCAGTGTTTGACGGTGAGCAGAACACGATTTCAAGATTAGAGAACAGCTATTCAACAGACTGTAAAGAGCCATTGTCATTAAAACTGCAGAACAGACCTGGAAGAGGGGCTGGCCAGCAGGTGCAATTTAGGATGATAGGTCTGTGACTGACTGCAATTGATGAGAATAGGCGCAGCAGTGAGAATGGTTGTGTTAGTGGTTGGATTGGGCAAGATGGAAACAGGTTAGGGATGTAAAAGTGCCGAGCTGAACTAAGCTTGGTGGAGCTCAAGCCCAAGTGCGATTATGAATGAGCCAAGCTTGTCTTCCTCATTCAAACGATTTATGTATATTATTGAGCTGAGATGGCAACAGGTGGGGATGTAAATGTGCTGACCAAGCTTGGTGGAGCTCCAGCCCAAGTGCGATTATGAGTGACTGGCCAAGCTTGAGTGAGATCAGCTTGTCTTCCTCATTCATACGTATTATGTATATTAATGAGCTGAGATTGTGCTTGATCTTGAGCTTGTACTCATATATAATGTTAACTTAATCAAATTTGAGCTTGAGCTTGAGCCGAGTCCAGCTGAATAGGCCCCAGCTTGATTAGCTTATGAGCTGAGCTCAACCCAAGTCAAGTAAAGTCAAACTGGCTTGATCCGTTGTCAGCCCCAGGAATGGGACTGGAGACAGCATATACATGCTGCAAATAAATGTAGAAAATGACCATTTTAGGTAAAGATGAGAGGGTTGATGATAGTCTTAAGATCTGAGATGGAGGTGGGTGCTTGATGGTGGTCAAAGATGATGAGACCGCAGTGAAGTGGTGATCATCAGGTTTTCTGTAGGTTGAAGGAAAAGAATATTAGAGTTCTTACCAATGAGCTTGGAGAGAGACGGTGGAGCTTATTAAAGCAAGACTGATCCTGATTCCTGATGCCTTTTTTTTTTTTTTTTTTGACAGATGGAGGCAGCTGAAGGCAAGCTAGGGCTGGCAAGAATTGGAAGGATACTGAGAAATCATAGAGGTCAAGTGTTGCTTACATTTCAGGGCCAGGTGATTAAAAAAATATTAATAAAAGAAACAAAAAGGAAGCATAGATCACAGCAGTTCATGAGGTTTTAAGGACTTTGTTTAGAGAAAGGCTTTCAGGTAATCTTACCATTGAGGGAGATTCAAAGTATACAGACTCTTGGGACATGAAGGAGAGTGACAAAAAATGGCAACTTGAGAACATTATGAAAGGGATTCAAGCTACAACACCAGCAATGACAGTTTCATTTCTTCATGTCTACAGAAGAGTGAGTGAACTGATGGAAAGTTTAGCAAAACAGGGGTTTGACAGAAAGTTGATGGTAATAGAATGAACCATGTTAATGCTTTTTTTTATCAATAATCCCAATTCAATTTAACCAAGGACAGTAAAAAATTGTACCTTGAGCTAATGTATTCGGCCCGAATATTGAGGTTCACATCCAACTAAACCCATCTTCAGTGACCTCATTTTAGTGGATATTGACCACTAGCCCTTCACTTCTTCATTTCCTATTGGACTTTAGGAAGGATGTTAATGTTTTCCCTTGTGCTACCGTATTCAGCCAAATATAGAGGTTTGTATCCAACTAAACCCATCTTCAGTGACCTCATGTTAGTGGATATCGACCGCTAGCCCTTCACTTCCTTTACAATGAACAGCTACCCAACAACATTAACATCCTTTCTAAAGTCCAATAGGAAACTTAATGGACTTTCCTCATCACTGTTTTAGTACTACTGCCCTCTTCTCCCACTCAAAGAAACAATGAAATATTCTTGTCAATATAATTTCTAAACAGATGCGACATAAGTCCAGTAGGGAACTCCATCAATGTTTTTAAGTACTACTCCCCTCTTCTCTTTTCTAAAATTGCATGTATTCCTGTCAACATTTTTTCTAACAAAAAACCATATATTCCTTCGTAGACACACTATCTCCTAGAGATTCTTCAAATATATGTACTTGCCAAGAGATAAAGTGTATATCCAAACATGAAAGTTCGGGCTACAGGCCATATAAAGATAAGTGGTGTGGAAAATATAATAACCAAGTAATAAGAAAGAAACTCAGTAGAATCATTATTCTGTAAGACAAAAGACAAACCAGCTATCACAAATCTCCAAAGGTGCAGACTGGGCTACAGATTCAACATTGGTACATGTTGTTTGTCTGCAATTTAGTGGACATCTGTGATCACCATTCGAAGACATACTGAGCCGCATCCGAGGGAACTTTGGGTTTTGCTCCTCAAGCCTTAATAAAGAAGCACGCCTGCTCTGATATGCAGTAGATGATGTGATGCTGGAGCCACTATTTTTGCAGCTTGAGAACTCAAAGTCAGAACCTGTTGTTTTATGTGTCAACAAATATAAAACCTTAGTTTCGTGAAGAGTTTCTACATCCACACGCCTAAGGACAAAGAACAATTTAGGAACCATAGAAGTAAGAAAGCATTTACAGCACAATCTCAATTCTAGTTTTGCGCTGGACCTTATTTGCAAATGCATATAGGTTACAAACAGTACAGCACAATTCATTTGCCACATCTATATTTTAGCAAAGAACCAATCTCAATCCTAATTTGACATGGGAATTTCCCGCCTCGAATTTTGTCGGAATGTCATCACGGTGCAACTGCATGAAATTTGTAAGGAGAAAAAACCCAATGAAATTGGGAGGAAGAGAAAAACCTCGAATTGTATGAAATTCTACTTTTCCACAACCCCATATAAGATTACATGTTAAATTATTCAATATAATGTATCTTCTACAGGCTACAACTACATTTTAGCAGAGATTTAAACTCTAATTGCTGTTGGGTTTCACCTGCCTTAAACAAAAAGGCCAAAACATTTGATTAGGGTCATCAATGCCCACATGTAGGGAGGTAGGGTGAGTGAGTCCAAGTCTCTTCTCAACCCAAAAAGATAAAAAAAAAAAAAACGCAAAATATCTGATTAGGGTGCAATTGTATGAAGTTCTGGAATTGAATTGGGAGGAAGAGAGGAAGAATGAATTGTATGAAATTCAGCTTTTCCACTAAAACCCCATTCGAGAATGCAATTGAATTCAACAATACTCTACATCTACATTAAACCAGAAATTCAATCTCAATTCTAATTGCTGATGGGATTTGCCAGGCCCAAATCACCCAAACATCTGATTAGAGCAAAAAAGCATGAGATTCATGAAGAGAAAGAAGTCAAGGAGAATTAGATGGAAGATACAAACCTCCAACTGTATCAAATCCCACTTTCCCCCTCAACCCCATGTAAGAATTCACATAGAAATCAAATCCTACAGTACAAGGCATCAACCCCCACATGCGTTTTAGGACAGATGGGGGGAGAAACGAACCTCGAATCGCATTAAAATTCCATTTTTCCACAACCCAATGTAAGAATTTTCATAAATATCAATTTCTACAGTACAATGCATCAACCCCAACTACGTTTTATCATAGACAGGGTGGAAGAGACAAACATCCAATTGCACGAAATCCCACTTTCCCACTCAACCCTATTTAAGAACTTGCATAGATATCAATTTCTACACTACAATGCGTCAACCCCAGATACGTTTTAGCACATATTCAACTCAATCCTATGATGCTGAAAATTGCCAAATAGAGATTGAGATTGCCAAAACATCCGTTTAAGTCCCAACCGCATGAAATTCATGAGGAGAAAGAAATCAAAGAGAATTGGAAAGAGGAAGGATGAGAAGAAGAAACCTTGATGGGGTCGAAGACGAAGACGAGGAGAAGAGGAGAGGAAAGGGGAGAAGTCAGTGCGGGGTCTGGGGCCATGGCTTCTGGGTTGCTGGCAGCACTTGGGTATTGTAAACTGTTGCATCTTCTTATTCTTCTTCTTAATCTTCATGGAGAGAAAGAGAGAGGAAGAGAAGGAGAGGAAAGGGAGAGGGAAGAAGGACCTTTCTTTCCCTCTCACAAGTAAGTCTTATGTAATTTTGCCTCCTTGGAGAAGTAGGGAAGGGAGAGAGAGAGAGAGAGTGTGTTTTGGATACATAAAAGAGGCCATAGAGGCCATGTAGCTCTCGAGGAAGTCTCTGATTAGAGAACATATTCACCAGCTCATGGGAGACTTGGTGATCAATCCAACGCCCCTCTAGACTCACAGACTTCCCAGGAATTGGCATTTACTCTATTTTTATTTTACACTAATCCAATTATATTTATAGTTTGAGTGAATTCCATGAAGGGTACAAATTATTAAATTATTAACCTTTGAAGCTTCTAAATCCATTATTGTGATGATATGAATAAGATGATTTTTGCCCAAGACCATATCCACAATTTAGACCTTTCTATCACGCTATCATTGTGTGATTTGTGTTCGGCTAAGTAGGCCTGCTTCTTTAGTGGTTTTCTTGACAAGAATTTGTCATGTTTGGAATTTGTAATGTTAATACGATGGATGTGCCTATGACATTTCAACGTGCTATATTTCTTTGCTTGAATTTTTAATTCCAACCACCTAAAAGTTACGTATATCCTTTGGGATTCTCACAACTCCAACTTCCTTTGTAGCATTTACAAATGCTTCTTTGGATGGGAGGAATTTAGAATTCCATGTGGAAAACAACATCAAGAGAATCCTTATAAAGAAATAAGCCTAATTGATAGGGTCATTTGCATGTGTGTTTGGGGGCAAGGATCACCTAAGGACATATGCTATAAGACATTTCATACTGATCCCTATCTAACATGTGGGACCCCCTGTGATCAACCAAATCCCCTCACACTCACTATCCCCTTGAATTAGCACAAGATCATATTTGACACTCATTAAATTGTTGCCATTGGATTGGAATTTTAAAAATAAAATGTGCTTTCTAAATCACTAAACTTGAGGGTCATGGATCAAGGGGTTATGATGATCTAGTGGACCACAAGGGTGTCCATATAGAGGATCAATGTGAGACATCTGCAATGCCCGCACACACATATAAATTATCCTATACGCCCGATGTGCATATTGTGTGCCCTTAGTGGAACCTCGCTTCTAGTCCATCCAAGTGGACCAGAAAACCCCCACCCCCTGTATCACACACTTCCCTTGAGCTTGGATGGATCCGAATGGACTAAACCGTTGGATCGACTACATACCCATAACAATGGACTGAACTTATGGGCCCAAATAGTAGGGTTTGGATGATTGAGTGGGGACTAATTTTTTGGACATAGGAGGGGTTCAACCAGATCTTCAAATCACCTGAGGCCCTATCCAAACGTGGGACAACATGTGGGCCCCATAATGCGGTGCGCACGGTGCTATGCATAGGATAACGATAAATATAGCTTCCATGCACACTTCACTTTGGGTCCCACTTATGAATGAGACCGGGGGGATCTCTTCATTTGGTTGGGGCCTACCTATATACAAAATATAGCCCCCATCTGATCATCCTAATCCAACGGCCCAGATCATCCGATTGGGTGTAAAAGACGAGATTAATGTAATTAAAGGGTGTCCAACGTGTGTGGTCCATTCGGACGTGTATACACACAATAGTAAAAGAGGCCCATGGCCCACCAGGGTCATAAGAATATTATAACATATATTTCATTAGAAAATATATCAAATTTAATTTTATATTAATTTAATTTAAATATTCATGGTAATGTTAAACAAATTTTAATGTAATATTATTATTACTACTACAGTATTAATTTAATCTAAATTCATAATAATATTTTATAATATCATATTAATGTAAAATTTTATAAATATTGTAATACCATACCAATAGTAGGTGGGCGCAACATTGTCCCTGTTTATTATAAAATTTTTAACGGTTTAAATTAACCATAGGTGGGCTTAACATTACCCACCTATTTCAATAGAAACCAAATAGCATAGATCTTCCAAAGATGATAAAAAAAAATAATTAAACCTTAAAATCCTTCTTATTTACACAAATCCATGCAATCCCGGATGTTAGTAGATCGATATCATAGTAATCAAACTACTTAATTGCATTATTTTTCCAAAAAAAAAAGAGAAAAAAAAAGAAAATCTGCACAATTGAAGTTAAAAAAAATAAAATAATCAAAGACTCAAATAACAATCGCTTTATAATACACACTTAACAATAAAAGAATATACGAAATATAAAAAACACAGAAACCGACTTCAGATTGTAAAATGAATAAACCCCAACAATACTACATCAATAAATATATTTACAAAAATTTAGAGATCTCATATTGAAGATAAAAAAGGGAACAACAATTGTGAGAGAGAGGGAGAGACCTGAAGATATCGAGCAGTAGATTCAACGCGTACAGATGGCGAGCTTGGAATCGATGCAGAATGACTTGGAGTGGGAAGGAAAGAGAACATCATCACTGTAGGATTTTGAGGTGGTTTGCAGAATGAGAGTCATTTCATGATGAGCCTGAGATAGAAAGAAAGAGAGCTACTACAGAAAGGAGATTTTCAATCAATTAATGAGCTAAAGATAAAAGGAAAGAAAGGCATTCTATGAAAAATACTAAAGAATAAGATTTTCAAATCTCCCATGAATCAATTGGACTGTAGGGGCTTGAAAGATCTGGATGGACCCTAACTCTAAAGAAAATTGGAGGCCCGTTTGAAAATTCTAACCCCTTCATCCATGGCCCATAATTTCAACAGTTATATATATGAGCAAGGCTCTCCTAAGCTCAAGCTTAGGATAAAATTTTGTAAGCTCAATGCTTGTGAGGCCCATCTTTGGTTCATCCAAATGGACTAAACACATGACTCCCCTAAATTGCACATGTCCACCAACTTTCGGTTAGATCCAAATTATTTAAACCGTTGGATCGACTATGTATCGATTCAAATGGACCGTTGACCATTAAACTTTTGAGCCATATGGAGATCATAGAAATCACGGTTGGAGCTGAATTTTTGTAGAGGGAAGGATCCTACGAAGTCCTTAAAATCCCCCCATCCCTATCCCCATGTGGGTCCCCAGGTGGGCCCCACCACATACTTGAGCTTACATTATCCTAAGCTTAAACTTAGGAGTGCTAGACCCTATATATATATATATATATATATGCATATAATGGTCATCTCGAGCCATGCGAGGCATCAAGACGAGCACCAACATATATAGGGTTTCTTCTCGAGATGCGAGGCATCAAGACGAGCACCAACATATATAGGGTTTCTTTTAGGAATCATTTGCCTTTCACATAGGTTTAACATATGTAATTGTTTCATATGCAGATGTCACACATATGAAAAATATTACTATTTTTGTCAAAATTACTGTCTTCACATTAATAAATGAGTACATCCAGCTGATCGAGATATATTTGGGATTCTCTTTTGATGTTTTTTGTAAGTTTCTTAAAACCCATGAAGAATTAAGATAAGAAACTAAATATTTGATCTTTATCATTGTTACAAGAATATTAGCCGGTTTGGATCATGAATTAGGGGCCCACAAAAATGTATTTAGATAAGAAACTAGATATATTTTGTTTATTTCAGACTTGGTTTTGATAAAAAAATCTGAATTTGATTTTGGAACCAAATCCACTTAGAGGACCGAGATCTAGTTTCAAAATAGATCTATTTCTTTTTTATTTTTTTATTTTTTCTAAAATAAATATATCATTCAACTTATAACAATGTATCGGGTCTACTACCTCGAAAATTAAGCATAAAAATCTACAAAAAAGAGTTAAATTTTTTAAAACCCTAAGCAAGTACCTTTGTATATTCAAACCTTCTACCCAAAATGTCATCTCCTACTCTAATAATTTAATAAGAGTTGAAGACATTGATTGAAAAAATTGAGATATTTTGAAACACCTCTTATAAAAAAATAAAAAAAATAAAAATTTCAAAAAAAAAGTTGTCTTTTTTATCACCCTTGGCTAATAACTTAATATGAAGACATTGATTAAAAAAAGTAAGGTATTTTAAAATACCTCTTATTTCGTCTTTTTTGCACATACCAAGATTCGATCCTTTGAACATTTAACCTACTTCCACATAGACAACCATAAGACCAAAGGTGAAATTGGTGGCTTTAGTTTGGAAACAAACTAAGTTATAATAAGATGTTTATCCGGCCCCCTCACCAATTCTCCAGCACAATTTTCTGATCCCCCACCAGCAAAAATACAAGAATCCAATGAGTGAAAAAATTTATCACCCTTGTCTCAAAACAGGTCGTAAGTTTGAAAATCCTCACACTTTTCTCAAACAGAAGAAAAGATGCATAGAATTGGGGGAAATGCCTAAATCATTCATCCAACTACCGAAAAAATGGGATCATCGATATGACTGAAGAACCATCAATCATTGATCCAATGCCTAAAGATGTGAATTATCATCTTACAAATAGTGAAAATGCCTCAAAGTATTCTTCCAAAGATGGGACAGAAGTAGATCATTGATCTAATTGTAAAAGATCATCAAATCATTATGGATCATTGATCAAAGAGTTGGTAAGCCTCAAATCAATTTAATGGTGGCTAGATCATTGATCCGGGGACAAATAGATGTGGATCACTAATCCGATGGTTGAAAGACCTCAAATCAATGACCCAACATAGGAAAGTACACTGATGATCAATCTAACGGTGGACTCGGATCAAACCTTTCATTGAAAAGTCGATTAGATTGATGATTCACATCTTTTCTTCAATGAGACAGATGATTTGTAGAAAATCCCAATATCATTCCTATATCAGCTAGCATGGCAAAATAATCATAATATTAAAATTTATAAAAAAAAATTTATAATCAGTTTCTTTAAAATTAAATACAAAAGGTTTCAGTCTGAGAGAGAGGAAAAAAAAAAGAACTCCATATAAGAATTCAATAACTAATACCATATAATTTAAAAAAAAACACAAGCCCATGAAAATTGAAGATTAAGGATCAAGAAAACTAAAAAAAAAACAAAATCAAAACAAGCGAACAATATAAACTAAAAACCCATCACAAGTGAGAAATTATAATAAAAGAAATACAAAATAAAATGAAATACATTTTATTAAAAAGGCTATAAAAAATATATATATAAATAAAGATCCATTGACAATACAATAATAAAAGAAATTTAGAAGAACCAAACCAACTTATTATAATCTAATACTTAAAAATGAAAATCTGAAGCCACAAAAGAAATAAGAAAAATCCATAAAAAGATTTCACGAAGAGAACTTAAAGAACCTAATGGAAGTAAAATAAATAATTAATTCATAATGATAAGAAATAAAAAAAATAAAAAAATACAACAAAAAAAAGAGAATTCATATAAAACCCCATGATAAAAAGTGATTTAAAAGAAAAAAAAAAAAAAACCAAGGAGAACCCAATACGCAAAAGTTGAAATAAAAAAGGGGGAAAAAAAAGAAAGAAAAGAAACTCACAATCTATGAAAACCATACAAATACAAACTATAAAAAATATTTTAAATCTATAGAAATTTTAAAATGATGATTCTTTTGTATAAATTATATTAAAATGACATAATTAAAACTGCTCAAACAAAATATGATGAACTCAAAAGTAAATGAATTAAAAAAGGTTTACCTCTCAAATCGAAACGTTTAATCATTGTACCAATTGTCTTAAGATGCTCACATTTTAAAATAGGTTGAACACTGATCTAAACTAAGCATGCAAATAAGACCTAAGACGGTCCTAACAAGAGACACAAAGATGCAAAAGAATCATTGACGTTGCTCTATTAAAATACAATGAACTTAAAAGTAAATTAATTAAAAAATATGAAAGTTCTCTTGTTGACATAAAGAAATAGAATTGTATTGGAAACAGTAGAAAATGATGATAATAAGAATGGGCTTGATTCTTTATTTAGATGGACCAATATTATTGGAGATTCTTTTTACCATTAGTTCCGCAGTTTTAAAAAAAAGTTTACAATAAAAATCAATAGATAAAAAAGAAACTAGACAATCCAGAACCGAGAGTGGATTAAATAAAAAAAGGCTAAGGATTAGATAAACCAGACAACCTAGACATCAACATTTCACATTATAAAAAAAAAAATCATATAATCAGAATAAAAAAAATACTTAAAATTCCTTAGATTAGTGGCACTTAAATACTGTGACCCATTAACTCTCAAATGCTACTACCTTAATAGAAATATGATGATATTAGGAGTTTCTTAATAGACAAAAGGCATGATGGAGAGTCGAAATCACAGAAAAAACTTTATTTGGAAAACTCTAGTATTTTGTATTTTTTATCAGAGAATCGATTTAATTGTGGAAATAATCCAGAATGAAGTGAAAATTTGTGGTATCCCATAAATAGCAAGGATGCTTGTCTTAATGATTATGATTTTTAATAGATGGGGTATATGTTGTGATTTTAAATTCAATCCTTTAATACTGCAAGTGCACAGTTGTCTTGTTGAGACAGTGTCAATTACAGGTCGATCCCACAGGGAGCACTACTAAGTTAAAATTTAAAATCTTATTTTTTTTTATCAATGATAATGACAAGAGAGATAATAAGAAACAATAATAAAATTAAGAAAATTCTAGATCTAAAGTGCAGAAATAAGATATAATAAAAAGCAGATCAGAATATCATGAATCCATTAAGTAGTCCCACCATCATTCTATGCAATTGATAAAATAAATTTGTCCAAAAAATCCTTCAAATCAGAAACAAATCAATGTTTCTGATTTGGATAATTTGTCTATCAAAGAGCACAATTTTTCACAATTTATTTAAGGCAAAAATCCCCTTCACCTAATGAAATTATGAACTTAACTAAATATCACATATTAATCAAAGATAGATTATCAAAGAATTTCAATCTAAGAATAATCTATTAAGAAAACATACATGATTAAAGCATTGTTCAAATAAAAAAATTAAATAGCATAGGTTGTCAATGACAGAAGGCAGATTTATTATTATAATTAATACGCAAGAGACAAAAATATCACATAGATTAATGATAAGAAAAACTTAACTTCATCTGATACTCTGATCCAGGGATCTACTCCTCCATTGCAAAAGATGTGATTTTCATTGAGAACTTTATGGCAATTACAATCTTCTCTCACACTCTTCTAACCTAGTTCTGGAACAGGGCTCCAAATACCCAAAAATATCTTTAATTCTATTAATTAGGAAAAGAAGAGAGAGAGGAGAGAGAGAATGTACTGGACGTCCAAGTGGGGGTGAGTCTCTCGTATGCTTTCTTTTGGTTCCTTTTATAATTCCCGGTTATCTTACAGATACATTGAATCTGGACAACTTCTCTGCAGATTTGGTTTATCTTCATTGATAAGGTATATCTCTTTATCCTTTTTGAATTTGAATGAGATGGAAGCTTTTGGAAACCTCTAGATGGCTTGGCTAATCTTCAGATGGGGTCCCACAAGGGAATCCCGTCTAAAAATGAATATGAAAATCTCCGGGCCCATAACTTTGTTGATTTAGCTCTGATTTGCACAATCTTGGGCTCCACGGACATCTACTCTTAATAAACTTTCCAACAGTAGGTAAATTACATCGATCCGACGGTCGGATTGAAAGTTATGGTCATTTGAAGATGAATTATCCTGAGAAAAACGGGATTAACTTTTAAAATTTGATTTGTAATGAACTCTATCTCTGTACAACTTTCATTTTTGAAAGGATATCAGATGTGGATGATTCAAACTCTTCTTCTTTTAATCCAATCAAACTTTTACTCTTTGAATTATCCATTAGTAGTTTCTAAGTCTGCAACAACTGCAGACCCTGCCATGTGGGACATTTCATTTGCTTGAACAGTGGGCCCTATGAGAAGTCTTCTACTGTAGTTAGGACTCTTCAATTGACATGATGAGTGGAGCCCTCCTTTCATTGATTTTCACATGGCTTGTATGTGGGGTCCACGTGGTGAATTATTCAATTTACTTCTTTTTAAGCTTCAATTTAGCAATGTAGGGCCCAGGATGACTATGTATGCTTGAAAGTGGTTCCGTGACAGAGGCCTGCAATTCTCATTTTCTGCACATTCTAATTCAACACATCAAACACTAAAGAGCCCATATTGAAGTGGGACCCATCCGGATAGAGTTTTACTTCAACTGGGACTCTTCGAAGAAAAATTGCATAATGTTCTAAATTAATGCAGAAAATATATGAAAAATATAAAAGTTCAGGTTTCTAGGTGAAAATGCATGAGATGATGGAATTAAATGAATAATGATGCAATTCACCAAATAAAACCCCTAATTCATCCTAAAATGATGCATAAATATGCAAATTCATGAACTTAATACACCCCCCAACTAGCATTTTGCTAGTCCCTTAGCAAAAGTTGCTAGCAAAAAGATTTGAAGTTCTTTGACCGAATCTAAGAAAAACAAGTAAATATGAAAATAAAACCACTTTCGCTGGTTCTCTCGGTTGCATTTAGCGTATGCAACAAGCCCTTAAACCCCTAGGTTCCCCCTAGTGGACGAGTTGTGCCTCGTGAGTGTTTGCAGTGAATTTACCCACAAAATTCCCTTTTTTTTATTTATTTTTTTTATTTTTATTTTAAAAAAAATGATTAAAACCTAACAAAATCCAGGGAAACTTCTTCTAAGAGAAAATTTATAAACACTGACTATTCTCAGTTCTCGGAATTTTCAAAGACAAATCTTAAATTCGGTTCACCAATCCCATCTTTTGGTCAGAAATTCTCGAAAATCATGCTAAATTGATCGTGCACGATGATAAGTATGTATACATAGTAAGCATCAAATGATCCACCAAGAATTTCCGTGAAAATAATTTATTTATTTTTTATTTTGGGCCACCTAACTTTAGCAAAGAAAAACAGTCTTCCTCTCAAGGCGATAATGATGGCTTTCGCACTACTGTTTTTTCAAAGGCCGCAATTTTTTTTTTTTCAAACACACACATGTGACTGTGCAATGCCTAAGTCCCTTAAGCTTTCTAATTAACCCATGTAATGAGCATTAGGCCAATGACTCCCAAACCAGATGGCTTTAGGGCACTAGGTATGCAAATACCTCTACGGACTTATTGGCTCGGGTTAAAAAGGCTACGAACCCAAGTTAGTCACAAACTTTTTATTCTTTTCAAGACTTCTAACCTTTTTTTTTCTCTTTTTTTTTTTATTTATGCAAACCCCAACAATAGGCAGCCTTTTCCATATATCCACCCGTTGAACTGTAGCACTAAGGGCTGGGGTCGATTTTCCTTCTTTTTTTTTTTTCTCAATTATCAAAGAAAAACGGTAATCATAGCTTCACATTCAAAACCTTAAAAACGTATACATCCTGTGTAAAAGTGAGGGATCAAAATTCAGCACTTTTCCAAAAATCCTTTCCATAAATAAAATAGTGAACCATTGTTTTCTTTTGTCCAAAATAAATATCTTCAGTCAAAAAAAAAAAAAATTTCTCTTCCCTCTACCCTAACAATAGCAAAGTTTTTTTTTTTTTTTTTTTTATCTATCTCCTAGAAACCTAAAAAAATAAAGCGAAAAAGAAAAATGTAGAATGAAAATTGAACAACTGATCACATGTCAAATTCTAACTCACACCCCCAAACCTAAATCCAACATTGTCCTCAATGTTATCAATGCATATGTAATGTGAAAATAAACAATAAGGAAAATTGGAACGTCTTACCAGGTGGGGTGATTGCAAAAGAGTGTGATCAACCAGCTCAATTACCTTCCAAAATTGGGTTGCCTCCCAAACAGCGCTAAGTTTAATGTCGTCAGCCCGGCTTGACAAAAATGATTAGTCCTGGTAACTTGGGTCTTCCAGAAGGATTTCCTCAATGTTTTTATCCTTCAGTTCCAGAAAAGGTTTCAGCCATTGACCATTAACCTTGAAAATTTTCCAGTTTTTGGGGTTCTCAATTTCCACTGCCCCATGAGGATAAACAGTATGCACAATAAATGGGCCAGACCATCGAGATCTCAATTTCCCTGGAAACAGGTGTAACCGGGAATTGTAGAGGAGAACTTTCAAACCAGGTTCGAATGACTTCCTAAGGATTGATTTGTCATGATTCAACTTCATCCGTTCCTTGTAAATTTTGGCATTTTCATAAGCATCATTTCGCAATTCATCAAGCTCATTGAATTGCAATTTACGATGGTCACCTGCCAAGGGCAAATTAAAATTGAAAATTTTGATGGCCCAGTAAGCTCTATGTTCTAACTCAATAGGCAGATGAGAAGCCTTACCATAGACCAACCTATAAGGGGACATCCCAATAGGAGTCTTGTATGCGGTTCGATAGGCCCATAATGCATCCAATAGTTGCAAAGACCAGTCTTTCCGATTTGGATTGACCGTCTTCTCCAAAATTTGTTTGATCTGCCTATTCGAAACTTCTACTTGGCCACTGGTTTGTGGGTGGTAGGGCGTAGCAACCTTATGAGTAACATAGTACTTTTTCATCAGATGGTCAAAGGTGCTATTACAGAAATGAGTTCCACCATCACTGATAATTGCCCTGGGTGTACCAAACCTAGAAAATATGTATTCCTTCACAAATTTGATCACCACATGGCGATCATTCTTTCTGGTCGGTATTGCTTCCACCCATTTTGAAACATAGTCCACTGCAAGTAAAATATACAAATTTCCAAAGGAACTTGGAAATGGTCCCATAAAATCGATCCCCCACACATCAAAGATTTCCACTATCAAGATTGGGTTCAAGGGCATCATATTCCTACGATTGATTTTTCCAAGCTTTTGACACCTATCGCAACTCAAACAAAATACATGACAATCCTTAAAGATTGTGGGCTAATAGAAACCGCACTGCAAAACTTTTGCAGCAGTCTTTTTGGAGCTAAAATGGCCCCCACATGCATGATCATGACAGAATGAAATGACACTTTGATGGTCCTCATCAGGAATGCACCTCCTGATTATTTGGTCTGGACAGTACTTAAAAAGATATGGGTCATCCCAGAAAAAATACTTGACCTCAGCTAGAAATTTTGATCGATCCTGTTTGGACCAATGGTTGGGCATCTCCCCTATAACAAGGTAATTAATTATATCTGCAAACCAGGGGATTTGAGAAATACCGAGCAATTGTTCATCAGGAAAATTTTCATTCAGTGGGATCTCATCTAATGGTTCTAAGGGTAACCTCGAAAGATGGTCTGCTACAACATTCTCACATCCTTTTTTATCTTTTATTTCCAAATCAAACTCTTGTAACAGAAGGATCCACCGGATCAATCGAGCTTTTGCATCCTTTTTAGATAGAAGGTGTCTCAAAGCTGCATGATCCGTGTAGACGATGACTTTAGACCCTATCAAGTAGGACCAAAATTTCTCCAAGGCAAAAATCACAGCTAGCAATTCTTTTTCAGTGGTTGTGTAATTTAGTTGGGCATCATTGAGGGTCCTACTTGCATAGTAAATCACATGAGGTAACTTCCCAACCCGTTGACCCAAAACAGCTCCAATAGCAGTATCTGATGCATCACACATTAGCTCAAATAGAATGGTCCAGTCAGGTGGCTGGATTATAGGGGCTGAAGTTAGTTCCTTTTTCAGTCTCTCAAAAGCCTTTAGACACTTCTCATCAAATTCAAACGGGGCCTCTTTTGTCAGCAATTGGCACAAAGGTTTAGCAATTTTACTAAAATCCTTGATGAATCTACGATAAAAACCAGCATGGCCGAGGAATGATCGAATCTGCTTAACTGATTTTGGTGGTGGTAATTTGGAGATCAAATCAATTTTTGCTTTGTCCACCTCAATTCCTTGTTGAGAGGTAATGTGTCCTAGGACTATCCCTCTCTTCACCATGAAATGACATTTCTCCCAATTTAAGACTAGATTCTTTTCTTTGCATCTTTCAAGCACAAGGGACAAATGATATAAGCACTCTTCAAAAGAATTGCCAAAGACCGAAAAATCATCCATGAAAACCTCAATGAATCTTTCTATCATGTCAGAAAATATGCTCAACATGCACCTTTGAAAGGTGGCCGGTGCATTGCATAGCCCAAAGGGCATGCGTCTGTAAGCAAATGTACCAAAAGGACAAGTGAAGGTGGTCTTTTCCTGATCTTCAGGTGCAATTGGAATTTGATTGTAGCCGGAATAACCATCAAGAAAACAATAATATGCATGACTGGCTAGCCTTTCGAGCATTTGATCCATGAATGGGAGGGGAAAATGATCTTTCCGAGTGACTGAGTTCAACTTCCTATAATCAATGCATACCCTCCATCCAGTCTGTATCCGAGTGGGTACCAATTCATTGCCTTCATTTTGAACTACTGTTATTCCAGATTTCTTTGGTACCACTTGGACTGGGCTCACCCATGCACTATCAGATATGGGGTAAAGCACCCCTGCATCAAGTAATTTCAAGACTTCTGACCGAATCACTTCCTTCATTGCTGGGTTCAGTCGCCTCTGTGGTTCACGAGAAGTTTTTGCATTTTCTTCTAAATGGATTCTATGTTGGACCACAGATGGGCTTATTCCTTTAATATCTGCGATGGACCATCCAATAGCTTCCTTGTGTTCATCCAAAATTTTTATGAGTTTTTCCTCTTGGACAGGGTCCAAGTCTGAAGCTATAATCACTGGAAGGGTTTCTAGTGGGCCTAAAAACACATATTTCAAGGTATCTGGCAATGCCTTGAGTTCTAACTTTGGGGGCTTTACAATCGATGGAACAGGTGGGGAAGCAGATGGAGTCAGAATCTCCTGCTTCGGTTGCCAGTTGGAGCAGTCCATGGATGGGGTGGAGTCTAACAGTGCATTGACTTCCTCAATATGTCCATTTACATCAAAATCACTTCCAAAGTGGGCCAGACAAGCCTCTAGTGGATCTTCAAGTTTCAATTGGGGTAAGTGATTTTCCACCAATTCATGAATGTAACTAATTTCTAAAACTCCATCATCATCATCAGGAGGTTGCTTACTGACATTAAAAATGTTCACTTGAACTGTCATGGTCCCAAAAGAAATTTGCATCACTCCATTCCTACAATTGATCAAGGCATTTGAGGTTGCTAGAAATGGTCTCCCCAAGATTACTGGAATTTTGGGTTCAACCCCAGATGTGTGCTTGGTATCCAAGACAACAAAATCAACAGGAAATACAAAGTCTCCGACTTTGATCAAAACGTCTTCGACTACCCCTTTGGGGTATCGAATCGATGCATCTGCCAATTGCAAGGTCACATGTGTCCTTTTCAACTCTCCCAAACCTAATTCTTCATAAACAGAGTACGGAATAAGGTTCACACTTGCACCCAAATCTAGCAAAGCTTTCTCTATGTGATGGTCCCCTATTTGACAAGAAATTATAGGACACCCCGGGTCCTTGTATTTGATCGGGGTTGGACAGGAAATGATCGAGCTAGCTTGTTGTGCTAGAAATGCCTTCTTGGGCACATTGGTAGTCCTTTTGAAAGTGCAAATGTCTTTTAGAAATTTTGCATAGGCCGGAATCTGTTGGATAGCATCAAGTAGTGGGATATTGATCCTCACTTGTTTGAATACTTCTAGCATTTTATCCAGTTGAACGTTTGATTTTGCTGGGCCTAGCCTTTGTGGGTATGGTGCCTTGGGAACATAAGTCTTAGGAGATGGCTCACTAGGTGATGGGTCAGTTTTGACTGGGTTTTCGTTGACTGGCTCAGGTTCTACCATAGGTTCGGCATTTACAATTTGTTCATCACTTTCCACATCCACACTTGGTGTTTTCTTAGATTCTTTGGGGAGTTCAACATTGTTATCAATTTGTGTACCCGACCTAAGAGTAATGATGGACTTAACTTGTTCTGGGCCTTTTCCTTTTATATCATGAACGACTTGGCCCTTGGGATTGGGTTCAGGTTGACTAGGAAATGTTCCCTTGTCTCTAGCACTCAATGAATTGGCCAATTGGCCCATTTGGCATTCCAATTTTGCAAGGGTTTGAGTGTGGCCATTTAAAAGTTGAGTAGTGGTCTACTGGAATTGAGCAGTACTCTGAGACAATTGGGCCGTGGTTTGAGACATGAGTTTCATGGCCTCTTCTAAAGAATCTACCCTTTGGGTCAATGGACTAGGATTGAAGTTGGGTTTTTGGAAACCGGGTGGGGCATTGACTTGAGATTGATTGGGTTGAAATTGAGTGGACTGAGATGGGCCACCCTGAGTTGGGCCTTTGGTCCAAGAAAAGTTCGGATTATCCCTCCAACCTGGATTGTATGTGTTGGAGTATGGGTCATACCTCTGACGATTATCAAAACGAGTGTTTTGATATAGTGCATTAACCTCCTCAACAGATTCGGCCTGACCCAAAGTTGTTGGGTCGATCCCTCCATTTATGGCCTGGTTATATTTCAATGACTCCAAAGTGTTTGGAGTGGGCTTTTGGTTTAGCTCTAAGGCCTCTATTCTTCTCATCAGTGTGGCCATTTTGGCTTCTGCCTCAATTTTGGGTTCAACCTTGAACATCCCCCCTTTTTCAGGAATGGTGGTTTTAGTGGGCTCCCTCTTGATAGGGGCCCACTGCAATGTATTCTCAGCGGTATCTTCCAAAAATGTCCAAGCTTCTTCCGCTGTTTTCTGTGTAAATTTTCCACTACAGAAAGATTCCACCATTTGTTTGGTTGGGTAATCCATGCCTTCATACACAATTTGGACTAATCGGATTTTTTCAAATCCATGGTGGGGACATTGGATTAAGAGGTCTTTGAAACGTTCCAAATAACTATAAAGTGTCTCCCCTTCCATTTGCTGGAATCCATTTATGGCCTGCCTAATGGAAGCGGTTTTCTGCTTAGAGTAGAACTTTTTGTAAAATTTTTCGACTAGCTTGGCCCATGTAGTGATGGACCCGGCCTGTAAGGCATAAAGCCAAGCTTTAGCCTTTTCTTTTAGGGAGAAAGGAAATAATCTAAGTTTAAGTGCCTCCTCAGTCATGTGATTGATTCTCATGGTCCCACAAATGTCCTCAAATTCTCTAACATGTTGATATGGATTTTCTTGGTCTAGCCCACGGAATACTGGGAGCATCTGGATCATACCAGATTTCAGCTCAAATGTGGCATTGGTCTGAGGCAGGGTGATGCAGGACGGTTGAGTTGTCCTGGTGGGGTACATGTAATCCTTCAAAGTCATGGGTGGGTCTTCTTGATCAGCCATCCTAACAATTTCTTCAAAGATGGAAGACTTTCCTACAATGGTTAAGGCTAATTCGGGCTCTATCCTTACTAACCTTTTACTTTTGCGTACCCACAATTTCTCTCTCTCGGGTCTAGAGGGCATGCATCGGGTTCAACCTTAAAGAAATGCAAGCCTAATCTAGATGCAGGGCCCTACTAGTTCCAATATGATGCACAAACAAATCAAGCAGTCAAGCACAAGGATTGAGCACAAGAAATTATCCTAGAGCTAACCTAACTCACTAGACAGCTCCTAACTGGTTTGAAGAGTGCACTAAGGCCTCCAATCCGGTCTTATGAAGCCAAATCGATCAGGTAAGTCCCCAGGATGAGTGGTGGGGTCACAATGCACTTGGCAAGGGTCCCGCTTAAGAACCAAACTCCTAGAACAGAGACTGCCACCCTTTGGAGGGACAGGACTTACCTAGACATCGACTTGACCAAAGAGCGCAATTGGTGCAACCTTTTGTGGTCTTCGTCCTAATGAGCTCAAGCCTTATGGTCTCGTTTCTACTTGATTTTAATTAATGGTTAGGATACTATGTGAGAGGTGGTTAAACCTAATTGGGCAAAGATCTAGTGATGAAATCCAGTCCTTATCTTATTAAGGTCAATTGCCCTTAACTAAGTGTGTGGGTCCAATTAATTAGTGTGTCAAGCAAGCAGTCACACTTTGTAAAAATTAAATCACCCAAGCCCCACTTGCAAGTAAAAGATTCGTGGGGTAAAGTTTAGAAATTCTTACAATGGTCCACGCTAATATTTAAACTGTGCAAGCTTAACCTGTATTTTTTTTATAGCAATTTTTTCAATTCTGAGAGCTACTTGTTTGTTTAAGAGCAAATCCACGCAGTTTCCTGTTTTTGTGCAACTCTCCTCCTAGCAAGGTCACCTATCCAGAAGAAACTCTTGTTAGTAAATCCTAAGTTAACAAACCAACTCAAATTCTTATCCTATCCGAAAAATTCTATCTTATCCTAATTTCAAACAAAAGACATCCAAGTTAATCAATACTTTATCCAAAGTGGACTCTAAGTTATTGAAACAAAAAAATAAATAAAAAAAATCTATCTAAAAAAAAAAACTCAAAAATTCTAAATTATCCAAACAAGTGTCTAGATATGGCTAGAGTTTTCAAAAAGTTTCAAATTATCAGAAATCCAATCTTATCCAATTCAAATTTCAGATTTTAAAACTCCAAGTAATCTAAACAACTTAAGGGATAGAATTTTAAAATTTCTAACTACCTAATTTCAGAATTTAAAAGTTAGTTATTAATCAAAACAACCTAATCCTAAAGATTTTAAACTCTACCTTACCAATCCTAATCTAATCCAAGCAACATATTAGTAAAACCAATCTAAAATAAATTTTCTTTTTGTTTTAATTTACTGAAATTCGGAATTAAAGAAATCCTTCAAAAATTTTTTTTTAATTCTTAATTAATTAATTAATCCGAAAATTCAGTTAATTATATAAAAAATATCAGAAATATCCCAAAAATCAGAAAGTTCAGAAAAATCAGTAAATTGAAATAATAACTAATACTAATTGCAAATAACACTATTGATGCAAATTAGATGACTAAACAACTAATGCAACCTAAATATGAGCATGCATATTAATCTAATAAAAAAATTCAGATTTCTAACAAAAACTCATATTTGGCTCCCCGGCAACGGCGCCAAAAACTTGTTATGATTTTAAATTCAATCCTTTAATACTGCAAGTGCACAGTTGTCTTGTTGAGACAGTGTCAATTATAGGTCGATCCCACAGGGAGCACTACTAAGTTAAAATTTAAAATCTGATTTTTTTTTTATCAATGATAATGACAAGAGAGATAATAAGAAACAATAATAAAATTAAGAAAATTCTAGATCTAAAGTGCAGAAATAAGATATAATAAAAAGCAGATCAGAATATCATGAATCCATTAAGTAGTCCCACCATCATTCTATGCAATTGATAAAATAAATTTGTCCAAAAAATCCTTCAAATCAGAAACAAATCAATGTGTCTTATTTGGATAATTTGTCTATCAAAGAGCACAATTTTTCACAATTTATTTAAGGCAAAAATCCCCTTCACCTAATGAAATTATGAACTTAACTAAATATCACATATTAATCAAAGATAGATTATCAAAGAATTTCAATCTAAGAATAATCTATTAAGAAAACATACATGATTAAAGCATTGTTCAAATAAAAAAATTAAATAGCATAGGTTGTCAATGACAGAAGGCAGATTTATTATTATAATTAATACGCAAGAGACAAAAATATCACATAGATTAATGATAAGAAAAACTTAACTTCATCTGATACTCTGATCCAGGAATCTACTCCTCCATTGCAAAAGATGTGATTTTCATTGAGAACTTTATGGCAATTACAATCTTCTCTCACACTCTTCTAACCTAGTTCTGGAACAGGGCTCCAAATACCCAAAAATATCTTTAATTCTATTAATTAGGAAAAGAAGAGAGAGAGGAGAGAGAGAATGTAGTGGACGTCCAAGTGGGGGTGAGTCTCTCGTATGCTTTCTTTTGGTTCCTTTTATAATTCCCGGTTATCTTACAGATACATTGAATCTGGACACCTTCTCTGCAGATTTGGTTTATCTTCATTGATAAGGTATATCTCTTTATCCTTTTTGAATTTGAATGAGATGGAAGCTTTTGGAAACCTCTGGATGGCTTGGCTAATCTTCAGATGGGGTCCCACAAGGGATATGCAGCAATGGATTATCAACGGTGTGGATTTTAGTGCAATCCCGTCTAAAAATGAATATGAAAATCTCCGGGCCCATAACTTTGTTGATTTAGCTCTGATTTGCACAATCTTGGGCTCCACGGACATCTACTCTTAATAAACTTTCCAACAGTAGGTAAATTACATCGATCCGACGGTCGGATTGAAAGTTATGGTCATTTGAAGATGAGTTATCCTGAGAAAAACGGGATTAACTTTTAAAATTTGATTTGTAATGAACTCTATCTCTGCACAACTTTCATTTTTGAAAGGATATCAGATGTGGATGATTCAAACTCTTCTTCTTTTAATCCAATCAAACTTTTACTCTTTGAATTATCCATTAGTAGTTTCAAGTCTGCAACAACTGCGGACCCTGCCATGTGGGACATTTCATTTGCTTGAACAGTGGGCCCTATGAGAAGTCTTCTACTGTAGTTAGGACTCTTCAATTGACATGATGAGTGGAGCCCTCCTTTTATTGATTTTCACATGGCTTGTATGTGGGGTCCACGTGGTGAATTATTCAATTTACTTCTTTTTAAGCTTCAATTTAGCAATGTAGGGCCCAGGATGACTATGTATGCTTGAAAGTGGTTCCGTGACAGAGGCCTGCAATTCTCATTTTCTGCACATTCTAATTCAACACATCAAACACTAAATAGCCCATATTGAAGTGGGACCCATCCGGATAGAGTTTTACTCCAACTGGGACTCTTCGAAGAAAAATTGCATAATGTTCTAAATTAATGCAGAAAATATATGAAAAATATAAAAGTTCAGGTTTCTAGGTGAAAATGCATGAGATGATGGAATTAAATGAATAATGATGCAATTCACCAAATAAAACCCCTAATTCATCCTAAAATGATGCATAAATATGCAAATTCATGAACTTAACAGTATATTGTAGTGTTCAACTCCATTTACATCACGATTTATAAAAGTTAAAGGCACACACACAAAAAATAAAAAAACCAAACTCCACCCTTTCTCCCTTGGTAAGCGTGCATGGTAGCAGATCAGTTATATAGAAAGTTTCCCGCCTCCTCTTTAGCTCCACGTTGTTGTCACGAGTTTTTCTGTTTTCAATAATATTATCATTTTCTTATTAATCATGAAACTTATTATTTTTGTTGATCAATTCCATATATTATATATTCATTTGAGTTTAGTTTTATTGTAAAATGGTTGTCATAGAAAGTTAATGACTATATAGGAAATCATGTGAAATAGTTATTTCAAAAGTTTGATCACCTATGCTTAAAGTACAATGCATAAGTATGAAAATAATAGCAACAATATTTTTAGGGTTCGATATTTTAAAAATATAGTTATTTTTATAAATACCTCGTAGATAAATTCTAACTCCTGATCAATATTCCAATGTGGGGCTGGTCCCTTCCTCATTAACTAATTTTAAGTTTTTGTTGATAACTATTAACAAAATGATGCTCGTCGGTGTAGTGGCATGGTCGCCCCTTTGAAATTCACATCGTCATGAGTCTGAGTCTCGGCATATACCATGATTAATTTTTACCACGTCATTAAAAACACACGAATCAGGTTGGGTTCAAAATGTGTGCTTTATCTCTGACCCAACCTAATTAACTCCGACCTAACCCGTTTGCTAGGGTCAAACTAAATTAAATTGGATGAGTTAAAATCAATTGGAGCGAATTGGAACTGATTTCAATTTGAAACCACTTTGCTTCATCTTTATATATATATATAAATATATATATATATATATAATAGAAAACATGTAGATGATTGATCCAAGGATGAAAACTTTGCTTCATTGATATAAAGACATAAACAATGAGGATTGTCAAAATAACCATAAATAAGAGGATTATGATTAATCTAGCAATGAAAATACTGAAATGGTAAATTCAATGCCATAAACAAGAAAACCATTTATATGCATACAGAACATTCTTAAATCATTGATCCAACTATCAAAGAATTAAAACACCCATCTAAGGTTGGAAAAGCCTTAATTCACTGATCTAACGGATAAAAATATGCATGCTATTGATTAGTTGGGGGAAAGTCTCAAATCATCATTGCAATTGTTCAAAAGACAAATCATCAGTCTGACATGGACAGACCTTAAATCATCATTAATATGATAAAAATGATTCATGTCGTCAAATTAATGGATGAAAAAGCCTTAAATTGACGACCAAACAGTAGAAAAGACGTAAATCATTGATCTAATAGTGGGAAGACCTCAAATGATTGATCCAATTGTATAAAAGATTTCTCATGATTGATCTAATGATGGCAAGACCTCAGATTGATGAATAAAGTTAAATAGATCCTAGATCTAATTGGTAGATAAGACTCAAATAATCATTTCAATAATTTCAGAGAAGTATATCATTGATCTACATGTAGAGAGGCCAACCCTGAAATCAATGTTATTATTGGGAGTTTTACATTTTGTTTATATTGCACCCAGGCTTTTTTTCTGGTTCCGCCACTATCACTAGATCAGTTATCCTTCTCATTGTTGGATCAATGGTTACATTGATGATTCATATCTTTCCTCCCATTAGACATTGATTTGAAGTATTTTGTCCATTAAATCGTCGATCTACGCCATTTTTACCGCTGGGATATTATTTAAGGCATTTACACTAATAGGTTGATGATCCCTTTGTTTTAGTCATTAGATTTATGATCTACGGCCTTTCATTGTTAGATCAGTAATTTACACTTTTTTCCTCTGTTTGATCAATAAATTGGAGCCCATCAACTATTTCTTTGCTATTGGATCGATGATCTAAATCTTTTCCAAGATTATTATCAATGGTCTACTTCTTGTATGCTATTTGATCGACTATTTGGATCCACCACATTCTACAATTTGGATCCATAATTTAAGGCTTTTCCATCATTGTTTGGATTATTCATATGATTTCAGTCATTGGATTAACGATCTGATGCTTTACACCTTGAGTCAATGATTTTCATCTCTTCAATCATTGGATCAATGCTATTAACGTTTTTCCATCCCTGGATCGATCATTCATAGCTTTTCTTCAATTTGATAGTTGATCTTAGTATGATCCACTTACTTTTCTGTCATTTGATCCATGGGTGTTTTTTTTTTCTTTTTTCCAGCATTAGATTGATGATTCACGTCTTTGAATCAATTATTTGAGGCTTTTCCACCGTTAGATCAGAAATCTACATCTCATTTATTATTCAGTCAATGATTCTAGAATTATCCACTCTTAAGATCAATCATCAATATCTTTGCCTTTTGATCGATGATTAAGGCTTTTCCAACTTTCAAGCAATGGTCATATTTTTTTTTACGAGTCTAGATCCCGAGTTTCTATGAAACAGTCAGATAAAAAAGTAGCCAACTATGTAAAATCTCATGCCAGCTAATGCACAATCTAAATTACTTTCTTAGAGTGGGAAAATCAAGGATGAGATTTTACACAGTTGGCTATTTTTTATTGGATGAAACAGTATCTCCATCTTCCGTAAAAACAGGGATCCAAACTCTTTATTTATATGTTGGATTCATGATTTAAGGCTTAGCCACATTTGCATCAATGTTCCACATAATTTTTGTCATCCACATAGATGACATGATATTTGTCCACATCAAACCAATATTCTGCTTCTTTTCTACCATTAAATAGATGATTTTCACAGTTTGTTTCATGATTCACATCTTTCATCCATTGGATCATTGATATGAGTTTTTTTTTTTTTTCATTATCAGATTGAGATCAATGATTTGTGTTCTTTTACCATATGATCCAGAATTTGCAGTTTTCCTTCATTTTTTTTTCATTAGATTGATAAACTTTTATAAATGAAAATAAAAGCTTATAGAAGACAAAATTGAGAGATATTTCAAAATCAACAGCATCTGTGAGGTTTTTGCCACTATTATAAGTCTTTCAACCCTCTCATGGAAAGGAAAAAAAAAAAGAAAAAAAGACGGGTCTGATGATTTTCTTGAGGTTTTTCAAACAACAGATTTGATTTTCCTCAATGGAAGATGACCTTTTCTATGCTGAAAAAAATGCTGCACAACCTCCTCATACAAAAACTGCTGCAGTGGTGCAATTAGGGTTGCAAATGGGACACTTCCGGATCGGAACCATAGTGGACCCGGACCCAGACCCGTTTCAAAATAACGGTTCCGGTTCCGGGTCCGGTTTTGAATCGGAACCTGTTTTGTTAGTTTCAGACTCGATCTTGATAAGAAAACCCGGATCCGGTTCTGGAACCGGGTCCACCTAGAGGACTCGAATCTAGTTTCAAAATCGATTCTATTTTCTTTTTATTCCTCATTTTTCTTAAAATAAGCATATCATTCAACTTATAATAATGCATTAAGTTTACAACATTCAGTATTATATATAAGAATCCCCCAAAAGAGTTGGTTTTAAAGTACAAATTGCAATATCAAAGACTCAAATGCAGGGTCCCGGGTCCACGAGTCAGAACCTATATGGACCTTGAACCGGACCTGTTTATCAATCTGAACCTAAATTAGGTTCTGGACCCGGACCCGTTTATGAATCGGAACCTAAAATAGGTTCCACACCCGGTTTTTTGCGAGTTGGAACTTCCGGGTAATCGGGTAATCGGAAACCCATTTGCAACCCTAGGTGCAATATATGAAACTATCACAATATCATGACTTCATGTCATAAAATGTCTCTTCCTTGGCTTCTTGGCCGAACTATCATAAATATCACATGAGTACAAGAACCTATCAAGTGCTCCCTCGCTCCCCTTGTGTACCGGTGTCTTCTCATCGCTTCTCCCCCCATGTGTACAGGTCATCTCATGGGTCCACCCATGACTGGGGTAAAAAAAAAAATATTATATTATATATATATATGGAAGATATTCAAGTGCATATATCCCTCACCATATGGTGAGGGATGCTTCCATAAATGAGAATTCTCAAGTACAAAAGGGGGATTTTAAGTATATAGAGTGAAGTACAAAAAGGGGATTCATGTGTAAAAAGGGAAAGTGCCATCACCCTATGGTGAGGGATAGATGCACATGAATGTCCCTATATGTATATATATATATGTATGTATTTATATATACATGGAAAATGCTCCTATGAAAGTAACTCTCAAACTATCAGGAGAGTAAGGGAGGGACCCATTGAATCCAATGCCAACAGCTTGAATCAAATAGGTCCCCTTTTGCTTACTCTCATAATATGGTTTAAGTTACTCTCACAGAAGCATTATATATAAAAAAAAAAAACGCCCCTCCTAGTTCCCTTTCCCTTACTCTCATAATAGGGTGAAAGCTATGCTCATGGGAGCATTATATATAAAAAACGCCCCTCCTAATTTAGCCCATTGGGATGTATGATGGTCATGGAAGTCCACTAGCTGGAAAGATCCATACTAGGCCTATCTATATGCAAAATTTTGAGCCCATAAGATCATTCCAACCTTTTGATCCATGGCCCTAAAACTTAATAGTTTAACATCATTTTATTATGATTTTAATCCAACGGTGACGAAAAGTTGGATAAGTGTCAAACTTGGGCTTGTGACTATTCATTGGGGGGTAGTGTGTGTGAAAAGACTTGATTGACACAACGTGGAGCCCATGACAAAAAATAAGAGGGGTGAAAAAAGGGGCGTTTTTAAAGTAGGACATTTTTTAGAATTTTCCATATATGTGCTCAGGCTTAGGATAAGGCAAGCTCGAGTGCGTAGTGGGGCCCACTTGGAGACCCACATAGGGATAGGGATGGGGGGATTTCAAGGACTGCCTGGGACCATCCTCTTTGCAAAAAATCAGCCACAACCGTGATTTCTATCATCTCCATTTGGACCTCAAAATTTTAATGGTCAAGTCCATTCGGATTGGTGCACATTCAATCTAACGGTATAGTAAATTCGGATCTAACCGAAAGTTGGTGGACATGCACTTCAGGAGGGTCGTGTGTTTGGTCTATTTGGATGGACCAAGGATGGGCCCCACAAGCATGAGCTTATGGAATTTTATCTTAAGCTCGAGCTTAGGAGAGCTTTGCCCTATATATATATATATATATATATATATATACATACACATATATATATGGTGATTTTTCACCTAAGAAGTACCTCGGCCCTCACAATTCCTACAAGAGGTAAAAGTTGATGCGGAGACACTTATATGCATGCAAATAAACTCTCAGCCTTCTCGATCCCACTCCGAAAACGCGGATCAGCATTTTCGGAGCAGAACCGTTCTCAAAGCACAGTTCCATCGTGCATAATCTTTGGTTTATGTGCATTTTCTTTTCCTATAAGCTTGACATTTATCTTTTGAATGAAGAAACTTCTTCTGACTTATTAATTATTGTCTATTTTATGTGATTAAATTGCAAAGTTATTTTTTTCTCCATTTTTTATACTTGAATTTATGAATAAGATATATTTACGTCCATTGGTTCAAAAAGACCTCGTTTCATTGTTCTACAAATGCAGGTCTTCTTTTCTTTTCTTCTTTTCTTTCCTCTTTTATTGATTGAATACAACCGAGAATAACAGTTGGATGAGTGTAAAATTATTCTTGCCAATACACAAGGTTGTGGAGGGTGTTAATAAGTGAAAGCTGGGCGCGTCAGTGGGCACCTTAGTGCGCCTTTGAGATTGGTTACACTTATTTTTCTTAGCATATTTTTCATTTATATATTCTAAAGGATTTTTCTATTTCTAGTTAGTTATATTTTTATCAACATAATCCTGCTAAAATCCCAAAATAAGCCCCCACATATTCCCAAAATTTTGTAATCTCTAAAAAGCAAAATATGTCAATGCAAATTAGACATGAATTTGCCTTGTATTGAAAGTCATCTGAGATTTCATGGGCTGTGGCGTAGATCATCTAATCTCCAAATCAATTGAACACGAATTACAAGGATAAGAAAGATCGTCAAGCCTGAATAAATACTGTACTGGAAAAACATAATAAACACAACTCTCACGTCAGAAAATTACGGTTTGAGCCATATTAATCAAACAGAAAGAAGAAAACACCTTTTTGTACATAGATCTGAAGAACTCCTGTAGATTTTGAGCCACGTCCCCTGCTAAGTCCTGATAAGGATGGAAAATGTACAAAGGAGATAGGGCTTGCATATATAAATTATCCCTCGCTACTATCTCTACTCGCGAAAGCAAAGATGTTAACCGAGTGTCGTATCCACTAAGACAAAAAAGCTAAGTTGTGTTGGTTCCTAAATTCCTAAATTAATCCTAATAGAAAATAAAGTGTTGATTCCTAAACTAATCCGATTAGAAAACGAAGTATTTGGTTGATGAGTTTAATTCCTAAATTAACAAATTAAAAGACAAAGTTTTGATTCAATCAGAGAAAAGATCTCAGGGTACGAATCCGCTCTAACCTCGCACAATGGCAAGTATAGACCTAGGGTTTCACTATCAATGCTAAAAAGACTCGTTCTGGTTACAAACCTTCATAGAGTCAACAAATAAGGGATGTGAAAGTATATCGGGGCATAACATATCTATATGGCATAGATTATCTTAGATCTAACAACACATTCATTCAAGCACCGTTATATGACCTAGTATTCAAATCTACAAAATTAAAATGCCAAAGAAAAATATATTGCATTAAAAAAATAATATCCAATTAATGGATAACATCCTGTCATATAACCAAAAGCGTTCAAAGCAAAACCCTACAACTTATACATCACCATAAACACAAGATTATGACTTCATCGCAACCCTAAGATAGAGATTTAGTTACTTATAGTGAGAGGTTGACGAAGAATCTCTTGCAAAATCTCCATTGGCGCTCTTCCAAAGCTCCCAAACTAGCCTCCAGATCTTCTCCCCAGATGTGAATTGTGTTAAAACGAGACTGGGGCTTTTATTTATAGGCTTTTGGGATGAAAACCTCGTCAAAAACGTGCACGACGCGGACATCACCCGGTCCGGACAAAACACTCAACGCCTGATGAAAAATTTTTGACTCCCGGGCGTCCGGACGCCAGCTAGCAGAACCTCCGGGTCATCTCTTGATTTTCATGGATTTTTGCCATTTTCTCTGTCTTGTGCCAATTTCTTCTCAATGCACCTAAATCACCTACAAACATTAAAATAACATAATTAATGCACCTAAATGGTGTATTTTAGGCTCTTAACACACCCCCAACTTACACTTTGCTAGACCTCAAGCAAAGCCAAAACGAATGAAAATACTAAGGCCACTTTCATAGGGAGCACAGCTGTACTTAGCATGTGCAGCAAGCCTTTAAACCTCTAAGTTCCCCATAGAGGACGAGTTATAGTCTCGTGAGGGTTTGCAGTGAATTTACCCATAAAATTTCTAAAACATAAATAATAATAAAAAATAAAAAATAAAAACCAGGAGTCTTTTCCAAAAAAGAAATCTACGAACATCGGATATTCTTGATTATTGAGTTTTCAACACACATCACAAAGTTGGTTCACAAATCCTATCTGTTGGTTAGAAATCCTCAATCTGGCTAGAAAAATTGATCGTGCACGGTGAAAATTGTGTACATATAGAAGCATAATAGCATAAAACAATCCATTACAAATCTCCTTGAAAACACATGTTCTTTTTCTTTCCAAAATTATGGGCCACCTAACCTCAGCAAAAGATAACATCTCTCAAGGTAACTATGGTGGCTTTCACACTACTGTTTTTCAAAGGCCGTAACAACACTATTTTGATCTTTTTTTTTTTTTTTATAGTTTTTTTGTTTTAACACACACGTGACTGTGCAATGCCTAGGTTCCTTAAGCTTTCTAATTAAACCATGTAACGAGCATTCAGCCAATGACTCACAAAACAGATGTCTTTAGGGCACTAGATATGAAAATACCCCTATGGGCTTACTGGCTCGAGTTAAAAAGGCTACGAACCCAAACTAGTCACACAAATTTTTTTATTTTTTAAGACGGTCCCCAACAATAGATAGCCCTTTCCATATGCCCGAATTCGGTATTACTGAGGATTGGTTTTCCATCACATTTTTTTTCTAAAGTTATCACAAGTATGGAAATCATAGCTTCACATTTGAAAGTTTCTATACAATACATGTTAAGTGATAGATCAACAATTCAACAATTTCTCAAAATCTTTTTCCTAAAATAAGATAGTGAACCATTTTTCTCTTTTTCCTCACAAAATAAAATGTTCCAAAAACCAAGGTATTTTCGTTTCATAAAAATCCTTTTAGAAATCCCCCGAAAAACTAACAAGAATAAGAAAAATTATTTTTATTTTTTTTAAATTAAATTAAAACTAAAGGAAAAGAACTACAACTAAAAAGAACTAAAAACTGCTAAAGACTACCCCAAAGGTTAATACCCCACCCCCCAACTTAACCTAACATTGTCCACAATGTAAAGCACAAAATATATATATATATATAAAGGACATGGAAAGTAAAGGAAAATGAAGGATATCACCTGGGAACTACTTAACATAAGGTGGAGTGGAGGAAGACGGGGAGGACACCCCCCAACTCAGACCAAAGTACCTGTGGAATGTTAGCGGTAAGCACAACAAACAAAAAGAAAGTAAACCTACGAAGAACAATCCAAACCTGCAAAAAGACATGACACACCACTTCCTTCATGTCTACCTCCTACAGGTTAGGAACTAAAAACCGCAGCATTCCCCGAGAAGGTATAAAATCATCAAGGCAAGGAATGCAGGGTATGTAGATGGAGGGATTTATATCTTTCAAATCGGCAACGGACAAGCCGAGTGTACTCTTGTGCTCAGTCAACGCATCCAGTATTTGATCTTCCTGATCATCAGACAGATCAGGAGCAATGATAACTGGCAATGTATCCTCAGGTGGAAAAGTATCATCTGTCATGAGCTCATCAACAACATCGACTGCAAAGCAGTCATCCTGGTCTGGAGGTTAATGAGGCCCTAAAAGCATTCAACCTCACTTTCATATTACCGAAACAAACATCCATAACTCCAGTGCGGCAATTAATATTTACATTGGCCGTGGCCAAAAGGAGTCAGCCAAAAATGGGAGTGTGTTTCCGTGAATTCTACACTGGTTCAGTGTCAAGGACAATAAAATCGACAGGGAAAAAGAACTTGTCGACTTTGACTAGAATGTCCTCAACTATACCCCGGGGCACCCTGGCAGATCTATCAGCAAGTTGCAAAGTAACCTAAGTGGGCTTCAATTCCCCTAGCCCAATCTGCTCATACACCGAGTAAGGCAAGAAATTGACACTTGCTCCTAGATCCAACAATGCATGATCAATACCGTAACTCCCAATCGTACAAGTAACGGTGGGAGTGCTAGGATCTTTCGGCTTAAGAGGAGTGTCATTATGGATAATCGAATAAAAATAAAATAAAATTTTGAAAAAGCAAATCTAATATTAGAATTAAAAGAAACAAACAACCGTACTAATTGTCTCCGGCAACGACACCAAAATTAAAACTAACTGGATGCGGATTGGGCCAATCGACCATTAGATAGGCAAATCGTGGGCCAACCGACCATTAGATAGGCAAACCGTCTTTGACTTGCATTTTTTCGAAGCCGACCAAACCACACGTTGGGCGGTTCAACAATTACGTATGCGTTAATTAACGGCTTTGTGTGGCCCTTTTCCCCCGGCTTACCCCCGTTTGTTATGCCTTTTCTACCAAAATCTGGAAATAAAAAGGGCGTTATGGAGGTATCTTGTCCTCCAATGTTGGTGGACATGACTTTTCTGTAACTGAGAATGATATTGCACATACCCTAGGCTGTCCCCCCAGTGGGGGCGGTTTCCCCCATTTTCCGGTGACCCCCATTGTGGCCAGTATTACGAATGAGATGTGTGGGGGTCGTTTTAGCAAAGGGAACTACACGAGTACTCGTCGTAGTTACCTACCTCGAAGGATGTGGCTAATTGATCAAGTGTTGCATTCAAATGCATTTCCCACGCATTACAAAGATGAGAGGAGGGGGGACTTCCTCGAGACTTTGTATGCTATCCACTCTGGATATGCGGTATCTCTTCCACGTATGATTTTTCAAGAGATGTGCTAAGTTTATAAGCTCTTTAAAGAATCCAAAAAAGACCCGGAGAAGAAGAGGCCTTTGCCTCAGTTTCTCACCATGCTATTTCTCTATCTGTTTGAACCAACGGATGTCCCCCTTCCCATTCCAATGAGGAGTCTGTCCCGTGCGGTGAGGTGCGTTGGACGCATAGCGTCCAATCAATTCTTCGCAATATGCAGCACGCTCACCCTGCTATGATGCCGAGAGTAGACGCACCAGTGGTTGATCCACCCGTGCCTCCTCAAGCCCCTCCCGTTGTCCACCCTCCTGCGGGGCATGCTGACCCATCCTCCATGTCCTATGCCCAATACGAGGCTATCATCCAAGGTCAGCAGGCTCTCCATTCCCGTCAAGTGGCTTTTGAGTCCCGCTTTGAAGACTTTGCCACTATTACCACAGACTCTTTTTGAAATGCGGTCACTAATGAGAGGTCTGAACGGACTTTCCCCTCCGCATAGAGCTACTCACATGGACCATGGCAGTGGGAAGGCTGACCATGAAGGGGGTGGGGAGGAAGATTAATGCTGTTTTCTTTTTAGGTGACCGTTTGTTTTTTTTTTTTTTGTTCCTGGATTGCCGCTAACATTTTGCAGGTTCTTCCGTGCAAGTATACCTAACATTGCCCACAATGTGAATCATCAAAATGAAATATAAAGGACATGAAAAGGAAAGTAAAATGAGGGATATCACTTGGGTACCGCTAAACAGAAGATGCACAAAAAAGAACAGTTGCACGGAAGAACCTGCAAAATGTTAGCGACAATCCAGGAAAAAAAAAAAAAAAACAGTCACCTAAAAAGAAAACAGCATTAATCTTCCTCCCACCCCTGTCATGGTCAGCCCTCCCACTGCCATGGTCCATGTGAGTAGCTCTATGCGGAGGGGAAAGTCCGTTCAGACCTCTCATTAGTGACCGCATTTCAAAGAGAGTCTGTGGTAATAGTGGCAAAGTCTTCAAAGCGGGACTCAAAAGCCACTTGACGGGAATGGAGAGCCTGCTGACCTTGGATGATAGCCTCGTATTGGGCATAGGACATGGAGGATGGGTCAGCATGCCCCGCAGGAGGGTGGACAACGGGAGGGGCTTGAGGAGGCACGGGTGGATCAACCACTGGTGCGTCTACTCTCGGCATCATAGCAGGGTGAGCGTGCTGCATATTGCGAAGAATTGATTGGACGCTATGCGTCCAACGCACCTCACCGTACGTGTCAGAGCACGGGATAGACTCCTCATTGGAATGGGAAGGGGGACATCCGTTGGTTCAGACCGATAGAGAAATAGCATGGTGAGAAACTGAGGCAAAGGCCACTTCTTCTCACAGTGGTGCAATCATACATCCCAACTCGTAGAAGTATGGGCATCGGCTCTTCAAATCCACACATGCTGCATCAGCCTGGATTTCCTTGTTCTGCAAGAGTGATAAAACCAATGCACTAAATATGCAGAACATATACATGACCCATGAACCAGTCTTACAAAGTCTTGCAATTTCAGTCATCCTGTCATTGTACATACCATTACTCCCTTTCTTTTCCTTTTTTTTTTGGGTTACTTGTTGTTAACATGCAGCAAAACAATCAATCAAAGAACTGAGAGCTTACTTTTTGTTATAGGCCGCAGGCAATTGAACTCCCACAGCTTGTCTCAAGTATAACTCATGAGCAAGCCAGAATGGCAGATCTAACTTCGCACCTTGTTCGATCTGACTAACATGGAACAGAGAACCCAGTAAAATGTTAGAAAAAAAGAAAGAAAGAAAAGAAACTATTCCTTCACAAAAATCAAAACCTACCCTGTTCGTTTCAGAACCAGGATCTAGCAGCCCAATTCCATTTGCTCCAACTTGAAATACTACTGAGATGAGCTGCAAGACAAGTACTGGAATCAATAAAATTAAAAAGAGTTCAACACAAGGGGCACTGCATGATGCTTAACCTGAGAGAACCCTGTAATTTTCAAGGCATACATTTCACACAACTGGAATGCATCTTTTGGTGATCTAAATCACCCACCTGCTTTGAGGCACAGAATTATAATAGAGAACAAACATATTTGAAAAAAAAAAATACCAACAAAAACTATTAGTTAAACTTATGCAGCTCAGTAATATGCATTCATTAAACATAAGAACATTTACAAAGAATCAAAAACTCATTGGAGCCAATACTCCAAATCTATATGTTGATATAAAAAAATCTGTCAGTTGAAGTTTCATTTGGATCTCCTGTTTACATCCTGATTGAGAAAACACTTGGATGTCTGATAGCTATCCAGTTTCTACCATGGGTAGCCAATGGAACAAGAACCACATCCAACTGATGAACTTTTATACAACTGATTATGGACAGTTGGGTATGGCTTTTTTTATCCCAGTAACTGCCCATTTAAAAACTAATAACCCAGTGCCTTCAATTGTCCCTTGGGAGAACTTTTCTGCAAATCACTCAACCACAGTGGGTCCACCAAAAGAACAATCTAGATAATTCAAAGATAAGAACCAGTGGTACAAAATAATCGATGAAATGAATTGTACATTCTCTTACACTGAGCATTGCAAAGTTCCCTTGAAATAAAGCATTGCAATTATGATAGTGTAATATCATATTTGAATATGCAGGAAATGACAAACCTCCAATTCCATCATAATGTCATCTATATCGTAATAGAGAGCCATTTTCAGGTGGAATTCTCCAGTTCTGTTTTCCTGTTTCTCTTAAAAAAAACCACTGAAGATGTACAAGGGCAACACCACCTGGCAGCGGCAGCAGCTTTCTTTGAACCTTGCTTTCACTGTTCAAAGCTTCTTATCTCTAGAACATTCAGTACAACCACAACAAAAAAGGCAAGGCCAATGGAAAAATCAAAATAATATACCTAATAAATATGAAAACCATGTACGAGTTCAAAAGCAGCTAATTACTCAACAGAGATTAGATGCTTGATGTAAAATGAGGAACCAGAAAAAAAAATTGTGAGGCAACAAACTATACTTTCACACCTCAAAAGGTATAAAGCTAACAGTTGTGTTTTGTGTTCCTTACTTCCTTCCCTTCAGCATCATTTAACATGCAAGAACAAGAAATGGGCAATCGATGGGTTTCATTGAGGTGACAAAAGTTTGAAGTTCAAATTCTGTAAGGCAAAAATGGTACTGATTCTGTAATGATAAGAGACACGATAGAGGTAGCGACTAGCGAGGATCTCAGAACAGTTTGCAAGCTTGCAAGTAAATCAGGCAACTTGACTGAGGAACTATAAATAAAGCTTAATACAAGGACTGCTGTGCTCAAAATCTTTGGGGCCTATCTTTTTGCATGGAATTGAATTCCTAAGAATTCATCGTAAAATAGTGTACGGCGACAAATGATCATTAAAGAGGTGAGGCGTGAGGGATATATGGTGGAGGTGTAGACAGATCTTGAGTTTCCTAGGATTTGATTTACTATGGTGATGGCTGGGTATTTATTTTCCATCTACCATCAAATCATTTTCCATTAAAGGAGAGATTGTTGGTTATTTATGGACTGTCAGTTTGTCATATTTATTTTTCCAACTTTAAGTTTTTAACTACATCTAGGAATATATTTCTTAGAATTCCTAGGAATTCAATTACAGGCAATTGAACATGTTTTCCACTCACAATCCATTTTCACCTTTGCGATGTGATTGCATCAATAAACTTGTCACCTTATGATGGAAAAGGGTTTTTGCCCCTTTTTATCCTCTTACCATCCCTGACTTAATAGTTAATACAGGATTTTCAAATGTTGGTAAACTAAGTGCAAGAAAAACAAAAGATCCAAACAGTTAAATTGAGTTGCAGGTTAACAAGACAGCAGAACAGTTACAAGCAACCTGAGTTAAATGTGTTTCTAAACTAAAAGCAACTAGAGTTACATGTAACAGAACCACAAGTAAGTAAGCAGACTTACTGGGTACACAGAATTAAAGGAATCTAAATGGGCCCACATGGCTCGTTTGTGCAGAGACATTTCCATTGAATTTTATTCATTCACATCCATCTCTTTCAATTGGAATAACAATTACAGGTTGCTCATATTTTAAAAATAAATAAATTCAGGAAAAAAATGACATGGTGAGGAAATAAATTCCAGACAAAAAAAAAAAAAAAAAGCCTTCTAATTCACTAGCATTAGTATCAGAAACCTAAGAAAAACCATTCAAATTCCAAAACCCTCCACTGCACCCTGAAAAAGCCCTATCAACAATAGCCCATCGCCGCTGCCACCAACAATAGCACTGTCCCGCATACACCAATTAATAGCCTCATAGGTTACCCAAACAGAAGAACTTAGCTATAGCCTACAGGCAACTAGAGAAACATGTAACTGAGCTATGATTAATGAGACTTACTGGGCAAGCAAAGTACATGAATCCAAATAGGCCCAAATGGCTTGAGTGCGCAGAGGTGTTTTCATGGAATTTCATGCTCTTTGCATCAATCTCTTGGTATTAAAGGGAAAAACTTATAATGGTCATACACATTTAAAAAAAAAATAAAAAAAAACCACCACCACAAAAACAAGACAACTCATGAAAAAAATGCAATGGTGGGAAAATGAAATTCATAAAAATGCCTTCTAATAAACAACCTCTAATATATCAAAAAGAAAAAAAAAATCCAAAAGTCCTCTAATAACACCCTGTCATCACTGCGCCTAACAATAGCACATGCTCCCACATGCATTGAGTTGAAAGTTACCCAAACAGTAGAATTCATTTACCAGTGATGATAATTTTATCTCTATTACGAGTCATCAAAATTGCTATAGAAACATAGTTACATGAATTCAAACAGGCCCAAATGTTTCATTGTGCAGAGGCATTTCCATGGAATCTCATTTCTGCACATCAATCTCTATGGGCCCATTTATTTGCATGGAATCGAATTCCCAGGACTTCTAACAAATACATTAAAAAAAATGTGCCCAAAATTGAAGGGACCAAAAAATAAGGTGAAATCCAAAAATACCCTTCAAATAATCTCCCTTCTAATGGAAAATGAATACCCACCTATTACCCTAGTAAATCAATTCAAACCTTTATTTAGTCAATGTCCCATCTACATCTCCACCTTCTCATGCATTTCACCCTATCCTCCTTAACAATCCTTTGTTGGAACCCATTTCACCATGAGTATCTAGGAATTCAATTCTAAGCAATCAGAAAGACTTATGTATTAAGGAGAAAAAACTCATTATGATCAACAATTAAATAAATAAATAACCAAATAAATAAAATTCATAATAATTGAAAAAAAATGACATGGTGAAGAAATGAAATTCGTGATGCATATGTAGATATTGGCGGACCCGGGATTTTCGTTTGAGGGGTGCGGACATTGGCCAATGGAAAAGGTCATTTAACAACCACAGTACCAAAACAACATTAACATTGCAATAAAGCATATAATTACCACCCAGAAAATAGCAGTGACATTGACATCATTATAGTCAACTCCAACGAAGAGTAAGATAAATGCACCTACATACCAAAAAGGAGCAGGAGCAAAAAAGAAGCCATCAAGGAACCATTCATAAAAGATAATGAGTCAGTAATGAAGCACTTTCAGCTACCAATCTTCACTATAAATTGAAAATGGCAAGGCCACAAAACACAAAAGATGCAATAGAAGTTAAAAGAAATGATTCACTGACTCCAAGTTAAAAGAAATGATTCACTGATTCTCTCTTCCAAATTAAGAAGAGATACCAAATGATAAGAAAAGATGCAATAGAAGTTAAAACCCCTTGAATATACACTGGAGGTCAACTATGGAGTCATTCAAATAAGTTGATTTTTCAAAATCAAATAAAGAATAACAATGAATTGAAATATAAAAACTCAAGTCCCACCACTGACAACAAAACTCAATGACCAACAAGAAATACATTCATATAATAAAAGTTGACATATCAGGTCATGGTCCATCAAAGATTAGAAATACACAAAATCCATTTAGCCAGAATCTATGGATGTCATTTACTCATGGTGGTTGGCAATTTCTCTCTTCTTCAGAGATTGTCCCGTAAGGCATACCAATTACAAGAGGCCATAGAATAATCTCTCCTCATATATCAAATGATTACCTACCCATCATCCCAAATTACATATATCCTATCCCAAGTAAGTGATGCTCCCATCTACACACCTTATAACTATTCACTCTCCATCTCTTTCATAAATCATTATCCTTCCACAAAACCCCTTCTTGTGTTAATTCCTACCCATCATCCCAATACAAAGCAGTCACACCAACCCCAAAGCAACATTCAACTGAAACGCCACTACCCAAAAGGGTTTCCAACTTGGACCACGACTGATTGTGCGATTCTAACCCACCTAATTTGCAAAATCAGTAAGAATGAACACTTGCATTCTTGGAAGAATCAAATCCCAACAGCGAAGCATAGATAACAAAAACAGATTAGAAAAGAAGATGATTTGAAAGAACTAGGAGCTGGTGGGATTTAGGAGGGTAGAGTGAGGACTCCAACACTGAAATCGAGTGTCGTCTAGGGTTTCAAATTTCAATCGAAACTAAAACTTTGAAATAGGGCTAGGATTTCATAGAGATCGATCGAGAGAGAGAGAGTACCTTTTGTGTTTGTGGAGAGACGAGGACAAGAGGAGGTGGCGGGCGTTAGGAAAAAAATTCGACACTTCTGGCGGGAAGGTTTTCAGAATTTCCGCTTCCATTTCCTTTTCATTTCCATCTCCATTTCATTTTCTGTGGGCCCCTACTGTGGTCCCACCTTGAAATGGGGATGGAAGGATTTGAATCGGCCCTGTCTACCGACCAAATTTGAGACCCACCCGATCATTCTATCATTTTCATCTGAGCCCCACAAGTTCAATGGGTGTACAGCTCATTCAGATTTATGTGCAGCGAGTTTGTTGGTCCGGTTCAAATTGGTGTAAAACCAATGTACCAGTGCAATATAAGGGGTCCTATTTTTGTCCATTTGGACAGACCAAATAGCGGGCCCACCACGCCGTGCCAAGTAGTTCGCACCCAAATGTTTTTGGTAAAAAAATGAACATCAATTTAAATAAAAGCAAAACAATATGCTATTTGATATTCACTTTTGGAAATTCACATTTGATATTATTTTGTAACCACTGTATTTATTTAATCCCTATGTATTTTAATACAAATAAATAAGGTTGTAGTAAAGTCCAAAGTGTTAAAGTTAGATGCCTGTCTATCGTTAAGAAGGGTACATTTCTTTACTAGAATTTTTGAAATTTATATCTAGCTATTATCTAAAAATGACAAATACTAGCCAAACATGCATGCGCTGAGCACGGGCAATGTAATTTATAATATTAAAAATAATAAAATCTTAAAAAACATTTAGTCTAAATTATATTGAGATTGTAAAAATTACAATCAAAAGTAAAATCTATAAAAATAATAATAAAGAAATATAGTTAGCTAATTTTAAAATGAGAGCACTTTAGTTTGTTTGAAATCAATTGAGTCCTTTGCTTCATACTTTTTTTTGAAATCATAAGAATAAACTTATAATAAAAAAAAATGAAGTTGATAATACTATCGTAAAAATACAATATGAAAACAAAAGTCCATGGACAATTCAATAATGAAAACAACTCCGAAGAAACAAATAAACCTATAGAAATCTAATGTGTAAAAATAAAAAATTAGAATTAAAAAAAGAACATAAATCTATGAAAATCTATCGCCACGAAAACTAATAGAACCACCAAAAGTAAGAAAAATAACAAAACATAACTATGATAAAAAGAAAAAAAATCATTAAGACACTAGAAAATACATAAAAAAAGTAAAAAAATAAATAAGAAAGGAAATAAATTTGACACGATTGTGTTGCAAAAATAATTGAAAATGCTATTGTGAGAATCCTCATGTTTCACTCACTCTCGTTAATTTGAATTACGTGACTAAATAGAGATTAAAGAGTCTAAATCCATTTAAATCTCATCTAAAATCAACAACCATGATGAGATTGCACGAGATAAGGGAGGCAGGGTTAGGTCTTAGTCATCTAACACCATAGGTCTTGCAAGTTACATGAATGAACCCAATGACCAGCACCATTGTTTTGTTGTCTTTATAGGCCAAATGGGCTAGGTTATGTCCTATTTCAAACTAAAGGCCCAGACCAGTGGCGAAACCGGAATTTTTCCTTGGGGGACTATCATATAGAAATAATTTCTTGGGTGGGCCATTTATAAGGAAAGCATAAAATTTCCTCTAATATATAGGTGTATTTTAAAATTTCCTCTAATAAATTTTGGTTTCTATAAAATATGTGGGACAAAAAATCTCAAACGGGCCCTTGCCATGGTTTGATCGGTAGTCACCATAACAAAAATGTATTCAAGTGATAGCATTTTACATTTGATGGGGCCCACCGCGATGGGCCATACAACCATGGGTTCTAGAGGGACTTGTCTCTTGCTATCCAATATTTGCTATAGAAATTGAAGGTTAAATAGATTGCAGAGATTGCCAACCGTTCAAATTCAATTTTCAACTTGAAAATGTGATCTTAAAATACTAAATATTTTTATCGTCTTCCTCCACGTTGAACAACAATTAACGTTTTGGATTGACAAAAGATGGACCTCACCTGTATGAAATACTTTATGGAAAAAAATGAGAGATTTTAGGGAGAGATATGATTAGATTTTGATTGAAATTCTCTTTATATTAACTTAGGCCTTGTTTGGCAAATATCATATGTATGATATGCATGATATAGATGTGTTTCAAATGGAGTGGCTTAAAATAAATGTTTTAAAATTAGACTGTTTGGTAGGACCAAAAACCGTTTGAAATAAATATTTAAAATCCAATGGTTTAGAGTTTTTTTGTTAATTTTTTGAGATCTACATTGATTTAGAACCTGAAATCTGGACCCATACCTCTCTTAAATATCTTAAACAGGATCAACGGTTCAGATCATAATTGGGGGACCCACATAATTTCAGAAAATGCAGATATATGGTTCTACATTTTTTTGTAAAAATCTCAAGATTTGAGAGTGATCAACGGCTCAAATTTCAACATTTTACCATGTATGAGCATATGAAGAGTTTCTATGGTTCTAATCATCATTTAGGGTCCCAAAATTTCTAAAAAAGTGAAAAAACGGACTAAGGAAAAGTCATGTGGAATGCAACTTTTTTTGACATATGTATATCCAACGGCTGTTAGTTTATAACAATTTCCTTGAGATGTACACCTAATCCGTGGCCGAAATTTAGACCACCAACCATTTTCACTATTCTAAAGAGGATCAATGGTTTGGATCATGATTGTGGGGCCAACAAAAGTTCAGAAATGTAGATCCATGGTTCTGTGGTTTTTTGCAAATATCTCAAGATTCAAGAAAGATCAGCGGTTTAAATTTGGATATATGGACGTGTTTGTTCTTCTTAAGAGTTCTAACGACTCGGATCATCAGGTAGCTTTTTAGAAATTAAGGGGAAAAAGAAAAAGCGGTGATGTAGAAGGTACCATCATTGCCCTGTAGTCTTTCCGCTTCAGAATTTCAAGTTGGTTTCAATTCATCCGGCTTTGGTTGCTTTATGAAGCAGATGGATTCCATCTTTATGAGTTTTCAAACAGAGGCCCTATTTCAGTTACCAAACACTCTATTTAAGATTTGAAATGGATTTAAGTCAATACGAGGCTCATTTATGAGTTGCCAAACGGAACCTTAATAAGGTATCATATATTGATGTGATTCTTTGAAAAGAACCTCATCTTTAGATGGGACTCTTCAAATTAGATAAAATAATTTAATTGATCAAATCAATTTCAAAATTGGAAGCCAATTTCTCAATCAAATGCGAAATTAGACTCCAATTTCGAAATCGATTCCTATGTCTATAATAAATAATAATTGAAATTTTTATGTCATTTTTTTTAATTCTTTGTTTCATTCACTCTTGAATTATTGCTTCAGAATTTTATGTATTTTGAATTCCATAAATTTAATCTTTCATACATATAAGAATTCCGGACCAAATTGGTATATGGGGCCTGCCTTTAGAAACTACAGCGTGGGTTCCACTTTAGGAATTATAATATGGGCTCCACTTCTATGAATTATTGTGCATGGGAGTAGGACCCTCCTTTAAAAATTATCACATGAGATTTACCTTGGAACCAAAACATCAGACCGGCTTTCTTAGGAATTACGGTGTAGGCCCAACTAAGAAAATTACAATGTGGGTCCAACTTTAAGAATTACAGTCTTACCCACTTCTAGGAGTTGTTGTGCATGAGACCTACCTTTAGAATTTGTAATTTGCAACATGAGATCTATCTCTTGAGTTAAATCTTTGCTGGAGTTTCTATAATGAACGCTAGAGATGGTTTAGGGCTTAGTGCCGAGAACCTTCTCTCGGTCTTTTCCATCCCTCTCCGAAAATGTGGATCGGCATTTTCGGATCGGATCCATCATCGGCGCGTGGTCCGATCGTTTTCTGAATGCGGTTCGACTGAATATGGAGCGAACCGTGCAAAATTATTATTATTATTATTATTTTTTTTTTTGCATTTGCATTTTCTGTATGCTTGATATATGTCTTTTGAAAGAAGAAACTTCTTCCTACTTATTAATTATTATCTATTTTATGTGATAAAATTGAAAAATTAATTTTTTTCTCCATTTGTTATACTTGAATATATGGATAAGATATATTTGTGCGGATTAGTTAATTGTTTATAAACCCAAAAATATTATATTATATAGGCGCTCTGGACATATAATTATTTTTAAGTTTAGCGCTTCGGCGCTCCTGCCCCCACTCCTACTCCCACTCCCACTCCCACTCCATGCTCTGGGTACTTAGGCCTAGGGGCCTCTTTTTTTTAGTGAGATTCTTGATTGAAATTTGTAACGTTGGCAATTCAAAGATAATGATGTGATAACTATCGGTTAGAATTTCTAGGTGTGCTATTTTTTTTTCTTCCTATAGTTCTAGACTAGCATCGTAGCCTGTGCTAAGCAAGATTGCATTTTTTACATTGTCATTTAAAACATCATATATTGAAATAATAAAGACCATGAGTTATAAATTAAACACTCATTCTATTAAGAAAGAGAGGATAACTTTAAGAGATTTTGTTATATTATCTTCTAGTTTAGAAAAAAAAAAAATATACTCCAAAAGAATTATAGCCACAAACTAAATAATCATTTAATAAGACAAAACCGAATACTTAAAATGTACATTAACAATAAATAATAAAACGATATCATATAGAGTTTGTAATGTTCTAAATTTTTTTACTGGAGATTTATTGTACTACTTGAGATGAAGGAATCAATGATAATAGGCATTTTGAACCAGCAGAATAGTGCTTAGCCCGGCTTGCCTGAAAAAGGTATGGCTCAAGCCCGAGTGGATAGTGTTTATATATATATTCCACCATCAGCTCCAAGCAGTGGCGCAGCTAGGCGAGATGTGTATATAAAACATAAACTAAATACTTAAAATTTAACTAAACAATAAATAATAAAAGGATGTCATCCAGAATTTGTAATGTCTTAAATTTTTATACTAAAGATTTATTATACTACTCAAGTAGAAGGAATCAATGATAATGGACATTTTGATTCAGTGGCATGGCGTTTGGCTTGGCCCGTGTGAAAAAGGTGAGGCCCAAGCCCGGGTGTATAATGTTTATATAGAACAAAAAGGCGTCCATTATGAGCTTTGATCAGTAGTTCAGCTAGTCAAGACACGTATGCATACGAGAGAGTACATTGGTTGCGTCTCCCATTAATAAAGATGTTTTTTTTTTTTAATTAAATTGTACGTCTTATTTGGGTTGGGCCGGGCCTAAGGTTCTATGCGTTTGAATCCAAGCCCGACCAATATCATAAATTTATATAGATTTTAGGTCCAAGTTTAGCCCATGTCTCAAAACCCAGTGCTAAAGCCAGACCCAAAGCAGGTTGGTCCTTAGTTGCGCTCGAGCCGGCTCGGTCTATGAGCACTCTTATCTGGGTCAATCAATACGCTCATTCTTAGCACGGTCAATAGAATCCAAGCAAAAAAATTAAAAAAAAAAATCATTTAGTTTTTATTATATAAATAAAATATAATTTGATTTCATATGTGTACCTAATATTGCCAATTGAAAATTCCTATTCTCAATCTTAGAAAAGATTGACCCCATATTTGAAAAGCCTAATCTGCGTTTCAAAAATCTTTAACCCCAAAATCAAAATATTTTCAATTTTAGAAATCCATAACTCCGAACCAGAATATCCCCAATTCCAGAAACCCCTAACCCCAAACCAAAATATCCCCAATTCAAGAAATCCCTAACCCTAAGTTGAAATTCCTTATCAAAATTGAAAAGGTCATATTACCAATTCTAGAATCACTAACCCCAAATTTGAAATCCAAAAATTCCTGTCTCTAAAATCAAAATATTTCCCTAAATTGAAATCTTTAATAAGAAATCTAGAAATCCCTAACCCCAAATCTGAAATCCCTATTTAGAAATCTATTAAATTTCATAAATTATAAATAGAAAATCACATCTTATATAAAAAACTTAATCTCATTTCAAAAAGAAAATAATAATAAAAAGATCCAAAATTTCAGATCATACAATATTAAAACATGTGTACATATTTCCCACCGACTTCATGTAGCCATTCCACTTTGCTTCCAAAGAAAATCAAGTTGCACAAATAGGTCCTAAGGACTAGTTGGGCACTTTACTAACATAGTAAAAGTCAAGTAATTAAAACATCCGTTTTTCAGATAAGATGTCACATCAAAAACACTTTAATTTAAAACTACCTCCATCTTTTTCAAAAAAAGGCAAAAAGCAACCACCTTTATCAACTAAAAAAAAAAAAACACTCTACTTTCCCATACAAAAAGTCAAAAAGATTCCAAAACAAACAACTAAAAATAAAATACCATCATAACTCACTTATATTTTTTTTCTTTCTTCAAAATCAACTTTACTTCACTTGTCTCTATTAGTAGAGTTGGTTCTTCTTGTGTGGAGAATAGTGCCTCAAGAACGCTCTGAAAAAACTGAAAGAAGAGAATCGTTGCTGAACCCAAATGCAATGGGGTCTCTACCTGTTTCCGCGGAAATCTCCATTGCACAAATGCACTATGCTACCAATGCAATGAGAAGTTCTCGCGCGAGCGGTTCTGGGAGAAAGGGCTTGTGTAAAAAGACAGGTGTGTGTGCATGGGGAGCACAATGAGCTTATACGCTTGATGGATTTTAATACGAACTTTCTTTTTTCCTTTCGTTCACAGGGTCAATATGTTTCTCGATAAATGTCCGGGATACCCATCTTTTAACATTAAATCATACAAATATGCAATTAACAATTTAATAGATCTTGTTCAATTTAATAAAGGAAAAAGCTTAAAATCTGTCATTTAACTGTGAACTAATGACTATATATCGTTCCAATCAAGGGTCCCAATGTGTGTGGATAAGTTGGAATGATCAAAGGCAAGCCCTCTGTAAAAGAGGAGGGTGCCATTGAAAAGAGGCGTTTTGTAAAACCATCATTTGAGTTTCTCTCAAGAGTAAAATAGACCAAAAGAATTATAGTTACTCTTGTATAGTTTGATTATTAGCCAATGGAGATTTTAATAAAAACAAAAAACCATAGGGGTATATTTTAGGTTTTGTGAAAATGTATGGGCCTATTTTGTAAAAAGAAAAAACAAATCCTATAAGAATTGATCAGAACTTCAGTTCCATTGATTTCCCTTTACATATAACTAAGAGCATCAAAACTTCAAACTCCCTTTAGACTTAACGTGCATTAGGGCCCACTATGTTTGATCCACACACTCATGCATACTTACCTTCTTGTTACTTGGGGCTCAATTCAATTTGACAACGAGTTCACTATTATAAATAACAGGGTTTAATTATTACAATAATTATACTTGGTTTTTATTAAAAAAAATCAAGGTCTTAGAATCAAGGGCTTATATACCTTTTCAAGAGTTTAGATCTTCTTAGGGCAAGCGAATTCTCTGCCCCATCCTAATAAAAATAGGGGGAATCAAGGGTCGAAGGGCGTTTGTAACCCTCCAACACTTCTTGGAAATTTTAACATAGTTTTTCCTATTTTTAGGGCGTGAGAATGTGAGAAAATTCATCTCTCACCAAGCTACCTAGAGATCAATCCATGGATAAGTTTTCTCCCTACGTGTTCAAGTGCCCCCACGTAATACGGGTGTTCTCTCTCTACTTATGGCGAAAAAAAAATGAATAAATAATCTACAGTATGCCCCTCGCAAGCGGCTAGGTATTTTCTACATATTGGTCCCCTCATGGAAGTTTCCCCCACGCTCTTGCATCTAATTGTGCTAGAGGAGTCCCTTTTTGAAAGAGCTTTTTGTATAGACCCCCATAAGGTTTGTAGAATTTGTAAATAGGTCCCCGAGGTTTCAATATTTGAAAATAGGTCTCTACTTTTTTTTAATACCTTTCATGTCCTCAAAATCAATATTGCTAACAAAAATGAGCATCCACCGTGAGATTTGTGTTGAATTTTTATATAAATGACGGCTTTGCTCGTATATTCATTAAAGCAAAGTGAGTATACTTTTATTTGCAAAATCACCATTATTTTATTTCAAGTCCCAATGGTTTATTTCAATAATAACCCTCTCATGCACATGACCGGGGGTGGACCCAGGTACAAGGGCCTGTGGACTTAAGCCTTACCTTTATTTGAGAAGAGTTTAGAAAAAAAGCCTTACCTTTATTTGAGAAGAGTTTAAGATTCCCCCTCCCCCGCACATTCTAAAAATTAATATTTTTTTCAACATTTGCCACTCCCCCCAATATTTCATTTACATAGAGCCAAACACCACCCCCTCACAAATTATAAAATTTAATATTTTTTTTAGATCTGCCCATTCCCCCAATATTTTTTTCTACCCCTACACATGAAGCTTAATCATATATTTTGAAACTTTCATCAATCAAAAGGTGGGTCATGTATGGATTGAGAAATCATAATTGGTTATAAGTACAAGTCTTATCATCGTCATGATCAATGTGGATTTAATGAAATGAGCCCATATTTATAAAAAAAAAGTAAATTTATATAGGGTTATTCTCTCCCACTATGTAAATTGTTAATGCTATATGCTTTATGCAAAAGTTGAGTCCAAACTTCTGAAATTATGCATATACGGATATAAGAGATGGGCAAAAATGTCATTTCAATCGAAAAATCTATGGTGGTTAGAAGACTATTGATTTTGGCGACATAAAAGGTATTAAAATGAAAATGCGGGGGCCTATTTGCAAATACTAAAACCTTAAGGATCTATTTACAAATCCTACAAACCTTAGGGGGTATATGCAAAAAGCTCTTTTTGAAATCCAAACGGCTAAGAATATCTTATACAAAGTTTAGGAATAATTTCATTTCAATTGGAGTTGTGTTTCCTAATAAATTAACCATGTCACATGATTTACCTCACTGATATCTTTTTTCTCCTTTACATACCAACAAAACCAGTCATGTGTTTTGTGCGATCAATCTAGCTGTGGCTTAACCTCAGGTAGACTGAACTTGAGAACAAAAAAGGGGTAATAGTGATTTTGAGCCGTTTAAACAAACGATCAAATGATCAAAGACTTTGATTAATTTATAAGTATGTGCTAGAGCTTCAATATATCCATTTTTTTAAAAAAGAAAACTACAAATCAAACAACATAAGTGAGAGCCCTAACCTAAAAAATATAAAAACACCCTTATAATCTAATTAATTAAAAAAAAAAAACCAGGCAGATCAAATATTGCCAATAATGTGATTGATGATCATTAAATGGATAGTCTAGATTTTTTTTTTCCGCTATTGGATGGTTCCCAATATTTTAGACTGGACTAATTCCTCTTGATCCAAAGAGAAGCCGAATAAACTTTTCTTCGGCTGCAGTGTGGTAATACAGTTTTAAACATACAATCTCCTAATGAAAACCGTGTTTCGGACCAAATGAGCTGCCCCATGGGATTTAAATGGAGAGAGTCTAGATGACTCGTCCAACTTTGACAGTGGGTTGGGTGGGTGATGCTCACCACTTGAAAAATCTTATGAATTCAATTGTTCCACGGCAAAATATCAGGCAGGACTATTGATATGCAAAACCCTTTTTTTAGGGTACTCAAACCTTTTCTCTGTCGACAGCGAAGGAGAAGAAGCAAGAGCAGAAGGTGCGGCGAACAGAGGTCCGTCGCCGTCACTCATCATCACCATCCAGGTACCCTCTCTCTATCTCTCTAAGAATCTTATGGAGAAGTGTGTTATAGGCGGCTTCAATCATGGGGTACTGTGATGTGACGTGCTTCGATTTGGGGGTGAAGGGTTTGGTTCAGTGGTGGTGGAACTATGGCTCGGATGATGGCTGTGTGGGATAATGGTTGGTTTTGGTTTGGGGTGCTCTGACGTGGAGTGGTCGGACGGTCGGATGTGGGGGATTTTGGAATCTGGGGTTCGGCCAGGGGAAATTTGGGGCTGTTTCTACGTGGCATTGCAGGGTTTTGGAGATGTCGAATAGGGTTCTGGGCTTACCATGAAGGGCCTGTTTGTTTCCTGTAATTGAATACATAGGAATTGTTGACTTTTGATTTCTTTCTGAAAGATGGTAAATTTTGAAGAGAAAATTGTGAATCTTCAAGAAATGAGCATTAAATTATCTCCTTTTTCTAATGAAAAGAGTGGGAAATGAATATCTGGCCATTGCCCTAGTAATTTAAATCCTAGGAAAGTGAGGATTACATTTTTACATCTGTACTTCATTTCCTTCATCACTCACCTCAATTCCGTCGCCCATCTTGTCTTTAATAATACTTAAACTGGAGTTCACTGGACCATGAATTTCTATGTATTTTTGTGCTAACAAACAGGTCCCAAGGGATTGTATGATTGTCAATTTTGTTTTTAGAAAGGGCACAAGCTAGAATAGGATATGCATCCCTTATCACCCACATTTGCATGACTTCTTGCCAGTAACCCTAAGAAAGATTTCAACCATCTAATTGGTAATGGATGTTTTAACCATGACCCTATAACACCCGTAAAGCAAAGAGCCAAACACAACTCAAACACCTAAAGCTCATCATTCTTGAAGCATCCAGGTATCATAGGTCGAGTTAGGCATCACGAGGATTTAGTGCACCATGACAGTAATGTTGTTTCTCTTACCTAATTACTACCACAAAGATAGTTTTTTTTTTTCCCACCATCTAAGTATTAGTGAAATCTGAAAGCAGAATTTAAGTTTCCAGTTCATTGTTTTTTGGATCATTATTGATTTTGTATTATTGCATTTCGTCAGGGATCCCAGCTAAAGGTTTTAGACCATCATGGTGGATGAGGAACCAAAGCCCCTAACATACATCCCTGAGACAGTTCTCAAGAAAAGGAAGAGCAATGAAGAATGGGCTATAAAAAAGAGGGAGCGGTTGGAAGCACGAAGACAGAGTTTCAAAGAAGATCGGAAGCTCATCTTCAAAAGGGCTGAACAATTCATCAAAGAATTCCGAGACAAAGTAATTATTAAGCTTTGGGAAAGCTAGAAATCTACTTTGTTTTGACTTACTGATGGAAGAGTATGGAGTTCAATATTTTCCACAAAGTTATTACGAGATTTGTGTTAACTACCACTAAAAGCTTACCTGTTTGCTTTCTTTGGGCATTAAAATCTACGAAAGGAGGCCCAAGAATATGCCTACAATTGGCCATCCCTTTGGGTCTAACCCGTAGTACCCTTTGGGCCAAGCCCATAGATGAGTGGCCTTGCCCCATGGTCAGCCAGGTCATTTGTCTTAGCATATCAATTTCCAATAAATTTTTTTAGTTCTACATTCTAATTTAGCAAATCTTCAAGAATATTTTTCTAGAGGTGCATTCTTAATTTAGAAAATCCTAAGAAGATATCTTCGATGTAGTAAAATAATTGATTGGCATGTAATTATTAAAAGTCTATCGATTGGCATGTAATCATTAAGAGAGTGGAAACAAAATCCTATTTAGAAAAAAGAGATGGACTTGTATGTAATTCATGGAGAGGAAAGGAAATCCTATATAGGATCCCTAGTGGGAAGGATTGTCATCCAGTCCTCTATAATTTCCCTTGCTGTCCTCTATAATTTCTCTTGTAATCTCTCATTTATGCATTCAATGTAAATTTGTGTCCTTTTTCTCAAATATGATGTCTCATTGGGAATGCTCTCTTCATGCGTGATAACTCCTAAAGCTGGCTGGTCAAGAAGATCGTTTGATAACCTTGTGTAAGATGCCATTGTCATATGCACAGTAGTGGTCTTCCATGCCATTCCATCTACATGGCACTAGGCAGGCTTACTTGACAAGTAAAGCAACATTATTATTGGACTATGCCATCTATGTGGTGGACTAAACTAACTAATGGTTGGTTTGGGGTAGGGACATGTGCAGCAGTGCAGGCAAATATGATGTAGACCCCTCTTTTTTTTTTTCTCCTATCATTCTTCTATCTCCTAATTACGCTCTGTTTTCTAGGAGTTGGATCTTGTTCGAATGAATAGGAGGACAAAGCTTAAACGGCCACTTCATATCAACCCTGAAGCCAAACTTCTTTTTGTCATTCGCATTGGAGGGTTGGTGCAAACATCATATTCATATTCATATTCATTCCTTCTTTTATGTGTGTGCATGTGTGTGTGTTTTAACTGAATCCTGTTTGATTGATTTCAGGACAAATGATATGCATTCAAAAACCAGGAAGATTTTACAACTGTTGAGGTTGAGACATATCTTTAATGGTGTCTTTGTGAGGGCAAATGAAAGGACATTGGACATGCTACGGAAAGTGCAGCCATATGTAACTTATGGGTATCACAAAACTAGTTGTCCACTTTTATTTCTCCATTCAAGCTGCATTTAGACAACTTAATATTGAAAGATTCTGCAATGTTTTTTTTTATGTGACTATCCTTTTTTGGTGATATTAGGATCACTATTGCAAGATTTTTTTTTATTAAGTTTCACCAAAAATATATCATGGTCATTCTTTTAACTTTGCCCTGTCAAATTGGGGTTGGCTTAACGAGTTTTGTAATTTTATAAAATATCCATATGTGAGCCATGTGGTGTTCAATAACGCAATTTCCATTAAAAGGCTATTAGCCTTATAAATAGAGAATTTTGCCAAAACATAGCTTAATCCATGATTTTTCTGAGGTTCTGCTGTTTTCAGATATCCCAATTTGAAGAGTGTGAAGGAGTTGGTTTACAAGAAGGGTTTTGGGAAGGTGGACAAGCAAAAGGTTCCTCTCACTGACAACAACATTATTGAACAGGTATTTATTTTCTTTCGTTTTTTGCTATTCAATTGAACAGAAATGTGTGCTTACATTTTTAGCATTTTGGTTGGTACATGCATATTTCTTAACACTTTTTCTTCTTTTTATATTTATTTATATGCATTTGACTCTTCAGAGTATAGTTGAACACAATTTATCCAGATAAAGTGACTGCTGCTTCATTCTGCGGTGACCCTATTTTGATCACAGTAACTGTTAACTGGTATTGGCAAATTAGGCTGCATTTGAACATCCCAACTGTTTCCTACCAGCAGTATGATTTTCTGTCCAAATCAATTACGTTTCAGTTCTGTGATGGAGAACTATCCATTTAACTGAATATTTGTTTTACTCTATTTAGGGTTTATCAAAACAATTGTTTTTGCATGCATGGTAGCATGATTTTAGTTTTTCAACTTGCATATTTGATTCCCTCAGCACAATTTCCAAGCCACTTCATTTTGTCTGGCTTTGACAGTTTGAAGCTTCCTTTAACACATTCATCCAAGTGATCAAGATTTAGCGCCTGAAACTTATGATTGGTTCACCCCCAAACCCACCCACCCCACCCTCCAAAAAAAATCTCTTTTCTTTTTTTTTTTTTTTTGGGTTAGGAAAAAAAAAAAAAAAAAGAACCAAGCAATTGAACCTTTAATATGCTTGGTGGTTCATAAAATTTGAGAGTAAGTGGAGCCGTGGAAGTGCTGTTGATCTTCATAGAAGTTTTAAACTATCACACCTGCCACCTTTGAATTCTTCTTTTTTTTTTTTGTTTGGTTCTTTTGAGTTCTTTACCAAGGAAAGAAATTATTCTTAACCTTATTCCGGAAATCTATTGTTAACATCTGGAACTTGATTGTTTCTCATTGCCATTTCAGGCTCTTGGAAAGCATAATATCATCTGCGTTGAGGATATTGTATATGAGGTTTCCACTGTTGGTTCACATTTTAAGGAGGTGGTAGACTTCCTTTGGCCCTTCAGGCTTAACAAGCCAGATGGTGCACTGCAGAGAAAGAAGCAGCAGTTCAAGGATGGTGGTGATTCTGGTAATCGTGAAGATCAAATCAATGAACTCATCAGTAAGATGAATTGATCATAACAGGTGGAGATGGTCAAATTAACAATGTGTGTCACATGTAATCAGACCAGTTCTTGGTATAACTGATATTATCATAGTTTTCAAACAGTTTAATTAATGGAGAAGTTTTATTCGTATTGCATATTTATTAGTCATGGAATTTGGTGGCAAACATGCCCAATTTTCTACTCAAGAATGTCACTCCTGGACGATCCCTCCCACCTATGTAAGGGCCACCAATTATCTGTGGTTAATCCGTCTCCCTACACATTACTACTATAACTATGACACTTGAAAATTCTTAAAATGAAAAGGGTCAAAAAACTGTTAAAACTTTGAGGCCCTTAAATCATTAGTTACAGATGTGCAACTGAGATTGTTACAGAAACACCCGATATTAACATATGCAGTCTCTAAATAATCATTTTTCTCCTTAGGGAGGAAATTTTGGCCATGAATGTTTCTTAACCCTTCTTTGGGCCCATCTTGATGCATGATAATCCCTTGCTGTTGCTGTATCTTACATATAAATGATCTTATTTGTAATGTGAGGTGGTACTCACTCAGAGATAAAATAGGCTGAACGAAAGGTCTTTGGTTATTCAGAGATGGTAATGCAAGATAATTATGATTCATCAACAGTCTTATACCAGTCTTGCTGGGGTGGGCTGTTTATAATGCTGTTATAATTGTTGTGTGTGATCATGAGCTCTAATGATTTTCCATTTTTTAATTAATGAAAACATGTTCATACACAAAAAGTTTAATTTACACTATAGAAGCTTCATACTAAGAAAGCCTGTCCACCCATCTTTGGCTAGAGAATTTGCCATGCCCCCACATGACTAAATTTAAGAAGAAAAGAAAAACTCCATTTCGGAATGACAATTAAAGAACTAAAGACTCTTATCAATGCTCCTCAATCTTCTCAGTTGTTTTTAGGAGCATTTGGCGATGGGTCCCTGAACATTTTACTTTATTGCTTTAGATTCAAAATATTTTTTCATAGTGTGATGGGTTATTTTTTCAAATTTAAAGACCCTAAAATGTCTAATTTACCCTTTTTTCAAAATCATATCCTATATCTCATGATTAGTGGGATATGCCATTAATAATGGTCAACTACCATTTAATTTTCCATGATTAATGAAATCCCATTAATGAGATTTTCAAATAAATTCTAAAAAAATACAAACAAGTCAAATAAATTTCAAAAAACGCAATAATTTCAAAAACGCAATAAATTTCAAAAGAACGCGGAGAAATTTAAAAAGACGCAAATAAATTTCAAAAGATCCAAATAAATTTCAAAAAATATAAATAAATTTCAAAAGATGAAAATCAATTTCAAAAGATCCAAATAAAATCTCAAAAGATCCAATAAATTTCAAAAAAATGGAAATAAATCTCAAAAGACGCAAATAAATTTCAAAAGACGTAAATAAAATTAAAAAACGCAAATAAATTAAAAAAAACACAAATACATTTGCCAAAACTAAGATAAACCAATATTCCAAATTTCAGAAATTTTCTCCAAAAACTCAAGTATCTTTGTCAAAACTTAGTTAAATTTATTTCAAAAAATACAAATAAATTTCAAAAGACACAAATAAAATTCAAAAACACAAATAAATCTAAAAAAATACAAATAATTTGCCAAAAATACAGAAAGATTCGTTCAAAAACTCAGTTAAAAATTTCAAAATGGAATGGAGATAGATTTGTCAGTAACTCAGCTATGTTTTTCAAAATCTCAAATAAATTTGTTCAGAACTCAGATAAATTTGTTTCAGAACTCAGATAAATAGCCAAAACTCAGATAGATTTGTTCAGAATTTAGATAAATTTGACAAAAAACTCAGATAAATTTTATAAAAACTAAAATAGCTTTGCCAAAAACGATATAACAGCTTGCTGCCTTCCTTATTTGGCGATGGCATATCAACTTCTATGCAGGACAGCGAGAAGTTCCTTCTCCGACGACGGCGGTCGATCTATGCAACTGAGGATCTAGCTCGGCAAGTGCAAGGAAATCCCAGAATCCTTTGTTTTGCGATGGTTCCAGTTTCTACAGAGATTCTGCGTTCTGCAAGCCTCTTTAAACAACAACAGAACACAGAAGTCCAGATCCTCGTGCTTCTTCTTCCTCTCCGGCCAAGGCAAGGTCACGCTAAGCGATGGCGAAGGGCACTACTGTTGCAACCCTCTTTCGATTATGCAACGAAGTCCAGCCCAACCTCTGCAGAGTGGTCCTCTCCTCCGGCAACGGGTGGAGCAGTTCGGATCTCCTCTGGTTTGTAACCTCGGCACCAATATGAACCAGAAGTCTGATTTCTGCTCTGTGTGGCCCACCTCGATCAAATTAGAATCCTCTCACTTCTTGTCCAACGAAGAACCTGTGCGACGTCTTCTCAGCACCAACTGGATGATCTTTAAAAGAGGGGGAACGAAATATTTGAAAATTTAAAATTTTATGCCTAATCAGTTGCAAGGGCAAATCGGTCATGGAAATTTCTGATGTGGACCTCTCGCCAAAATATGTCGAACTGTATGGACTACATGCCTTATAGAAAAAGTTTGCGGACTGGAGGCTTTACAAGACCTTGTTAAGGGACCTCTGGCAAATTATCCCTTTTTTTACTCATTTGTACTTTTGGCTTCCTGCAATAACAATAAAGACCCAAGCTTTTGTCATATCTCCAGGAAAAGCAAAATGAGTACAGCTTCCCTCCCCACTTGAAGCTCTTCTCATTTGAAAACTACAATACTGTTTCTCATAATCATTGGAAGCTTAGAGGCTAGAGCTACATTTCATGGCTTTCCGCAATGCAAATCTTCTTCCGTTTCTTTCATGATAAGGTGGAAAACATGCATGCGAAAGGAAAAAGGTCAGATTTGTAGGATGATGGAAAATGGGTAAGGCGAATATGGAGGCTAAGATGAATAAAAACAGGGAGATCAGGAGATGAGCTGATTTTAGAACTTGATGGCTGTGTAGAGGAGCCAGTAGATAGTTTATGGGCAAGATTTGGTTATTTGGGTTGCATGATGGCGTGGAAAATGAGGACCGAAGGTTGCTGTGGGGCTAATCTAGAACAAGAAATGGCTGCACCTAGCCATGCACCAAATAGAAGAAACCTGATTTGCTCATAAAATTGGAGGAAGCCTTGCTACCCACAAATCCTAGGCATTACGAAAGCATATTCTAACTTGTTCGTTAACCTTTGTTTGCACTTATTTAACATATTTAAATGATTCCTATGTATAATGGTTACACATGGTCACATTTGTTTGCATTGATCTATACATGTGGTGCTGAAAATGGTGTAATTTAGATAAAGAGGGTTAGGTGGATTGCGCAGACCAATTTTCCTCATCATTGTGGAACCTACTTGTGATGCTCTGTGTACTGAGAAATTCTGCGGTTCCATAGGATTATTACCACGTGTTTACCTTACCCATTGTTATGATAAACATGTGGTAATGATTGGACGTACAATAGGTAAGAAAATAAAGGTGAACAGTTGAAAATGAAGACTTCTGTACTGATATATCTTTGAATCTTACTTCAATATGAGTTGGTCTAAGTATGTGTGATTACTAATAATGTGTGTGATTACTAATAATGTTATATTGTAATCCAATGATTGTTGATTATATACATAAATCACATTGTTAGTTATGTGCTTACGGTGATATCAACTCTTATTGAAGTGAAACTTGAAAGGTATGTCATTGAATTAGATGCCACTGATTTAGAATGGTTTGGATTTTTAATAAGTGGGCTCCACGGACCAAGGTTGATTTCCTTCCACTGATCTCATCCCACACCAATGACTGGAAGAGTGAGGACAACTCCATTATAATACATATGGAAAGTCTAGGAAGTTTGGAGAGAATAGTTGTGACCTATGGAGCAAAGTGTCAGTCTTGCCAATCCATTTTTCAACATCATGATCCCTAGTGATGTATGCCTCTTATTTTTAATATTAATAGCTCTAGTTTCATAATCTGATTGGCCCATCATTATTTCTAAATTGAATGAGTATTAAATTTATAATTTAAGGTCTTCATTATTATATATGAAGCTTGGGCGATTGGATTTGGAAATTGAGATTCAATTTTGGAATTGATTTCAATCTTACTTTGAGTAGAGCCCAGTTAATTTTGACTAATATTTAGGTAGAGAGATGTTTTTTAATTCGGGAAGATCATCCTCTTTTAAAATCGTTTTTCCCATATCTAATCTAATGGGAGGGATGTCTTCTATAGACTCTTTTATCATGAAGTTGAATTTGGAAAGGAGATTCTACTAAAAAAAAAAATAAAAATCTATCATTTCATTTAAAGATTTTTAGGCAGCTATTAAGGTATGCCCACCGACCTCCTCTCTCTTTCTCTCTCCTTCCTCATTTGTTTTTTATTTACTTATGTTAGGAAATATGTTATATATAGGGAAATATATATATATATATATATAGAAATAATCAGGTGAGAACTATTATATGAGAACTTTTTTGTGGGGCTCACCTAGCAATCCATCCAAACCATACATAAATAGGGACCCCCCCTTGATAGCCACCTATTCCAAGGATTGGCACACATCCGAATGAACTGAACCGTTGGATTGAGGGTTGAATCTTTTTTTGAATATGAAGCCATTAAACTTGTGGGCTACGGATGAAGGGGTTAAGGGCATGGGTTTGAAGTCAAATTTGATATTTGGTGTGGTGTCACATAGATTTTTCCATCCCCCCGGTCCCCTCCCTAAATGGGACCCACATTTGGGCCCTCCAAAAAAGTTTTCATATAATAGGTGAGAACTATTTCTCACTTGAATATTTCCGATATATGTGCTGCACCTTGTAACTAATCAAAATACTCATCTATTCTAGGCAGTGGATATTTGTTTTTTATCGTCGTTTGATTTGATCAATTGCCTATAATCAACAAACATTCTTAAGGTGCTATCTTTTTTGTTCACAAATAGGATAAATGCTCCCTAAGGAGAAACACTCGGGCGTATGAAACTCTTATGTAGAAACTCCTGCAACTATACCTTTGGTTCTCTCAACCCTTTGCCTATATCGGGCTATAGAAGTTAAGGCTGTCCTTGGCATCAACTCGATATTAAAATCCATCTCCCTTATCGGTGGTAAACTAGGTACTTCATCTAGAAAAACATTCAGGAACTGACAAGCTACAGGGATCTCTTCTAACCTTTTAGGCTGCTTTCTCTCCGTAATAAAAGCTATGTAACCCTCCTAACTGCTACGGACAAGCCTCTCCGCGTTAAGAGTTGAAACTAACTGGGTATCCATACTCTGCTTCATACCTTAAACGATCACACCCGAACTAGCCTCATCTACCTTAAAGGTAACTATCTTGTTAAAACAATCTATGCAAAAACGATACTTCGCTAACCAATCCATCCCCAAGATAACATCAAAGTCTTGCATCACCAACACTATAAAATCCATGGGCATGTCATACTCTCCTAGCTAAACCCTACACTTCAAAAAATACAGCTCGCACACTACCTTCTTACCTACCATAGTAGTCACTGTAAGTACAAATTGTATCTACTCAAGCCTCCCTCTGATAATAACAGTAAAGTGGGGAGAAATGTATGAGTGTTTGGATCCAGGATCAAACAAAACCCTAGCTTAATGATAAGAAACTGCTAGCTTACCTTCTACCACATTGCCTGCCTTTCAAGCATCTTCATGTGTCATCTCGTACACGTGCCCCACCACATGAGGTCGCTGCTGTGGTTGCCTTTATTGCCCCTGCCTTTGCTGAGCTGGCATCTGCTGAGTGGACCTTTGTTGCCCCTACGCTCGTCTCTGCTGCTACAAGCAACGCCTGCTTGATAGTCTGGGCCTGAATCGGTGGTTTGGCCTGTTACCATTGAATCGGTGGTCTAGCCTGTTGCTACTGAATCGTTGCCCTAGCCGTCTTACCTCTACTATGAGGGAAATCTTTAATCGAGTGGTCCATCGAGCCACAACCAAAGCAGGCTCCTAGCCTCCTCCTGCACTGGGTGGTGTCATGCTCTTTGCCATGATGAGCACACAAGATTATCTTCTAAAACCTGCCCATAGTCTTTGACTCTTCGCCTGGGACTACTGCTGTGAGCCCTTACAGGTGGAAGCCTAAGTATGCTTTGGCTTGTGTAGTATCTCATTCTAGTGCTTCTCTTTAGACCTGTAGGCCCTCTCTACAACATCATCATACGTCACGCGTCTTTGGTACATCATCACATCCTTCTGGATAGAGGGTCTCAACCCTTTAATGAATATGCCACCTTCTTTTGAGCGGTGTAAATAAACTCTAGAGCAAAGCGGGAGAGACGAGTGAACTCGTGGATGTACCCTCCGACCGTCATCAACTATTACTTCAAGAAGTGAAACTTAACTTTCTTCTGTCTTGTGACATGGTCGGGAATAAATTTCTTTTTGAACTGGTCTTATAGTTCTCCCATGGAGCGCTGTCAGCCATCGTCCTATAGGGAGGACAAACACTCTTCAACAAAGTAACAACAATATCTCGAAACATCGAGGCAGGTAAAGCCACCTTCTGCCTTCCTGTGCACTACATAGTCACGTACACGTTCTCTGTGTGGACAATCCACTCATTAGCCTGTAGAGGGCCTTCAATCTCGAACTCTATGGCCACACTCTTCTTGAACTTCTCATATAGGGAGTTAGCATCACTCTCTCTTGACTGCACTACCGCTTTAGTGCCCACTACTGGTTGTGCTTGTCTTTCCTCCCAGTTTAGAATCTGGCATTGCATAGCTGTTTGGGCTTCATTCTGTTTGAGTAGCTGCTTATTCGTAGCCCTATGCTGCTCAGTAATGGTCTGTGGAAGCATGTGAAATCCTGCATCACCCCCTGGAGGTGGTGGAGGTGTTGGTTGTAAGTCTTCATGCATATCCTCATGCATCTTTTCATTTAACTCCACAAAGATTTCACCCCCGGGTCCTGATTGCTACTAGATGCATTACGGGTGTACGGAGTCTTCCTTGGAGGCACTTCCGCAAGCAATCTTAGTTAGTTCAACCCCAATTAGACATCTTAACCAACACCTTGGTAAACACATACCCTAAATATCCTATCGGGGTCCCCTCACAACGTGCCCTAAAGTTATAAGTCTTTTAAACTCTTAAAACTATTTATGCTCTAATAGTAACTTATGTATGTCACGCCTCGAGCCCGAAAATACACGACTCCTGAGGCATGACACTCTTCCGCATGAGGACTCGAGTCAAAGAATCATTGTACATTGATCCCATTGAACGATTTCCCATAAGATTTCATGTGTGTACAATTCCCAAGTTTGGTATCCAACATACATTCACCCATATCACAATTGAATAACAAATAAGAGAGCATGAAACTGTTGGCATGCGAAAAATCCACATGTTTGTTGTGAGGGCCCTCAATAGGTCAAGATCAGTCAAAGGCAAGCTTGAAAGCCTGCACTTCAAGCAGAAAATTAGACTTGCTTCACTCAGCTGGAGAAAGCTCAAAAGAAGCTTCAGAAGTCATTGGAAGCTCAAGAGGAAGTTCAACATTAAAGATCAACGCTACATCTAAAAACTACATAGGCCCCAATGATAGCAACTGGATTAGTTCAGAGGGTCATAAAAAGGTAAATCCCACTCCAGGGTCTGGGAAGTCATGTTCAAGGCGTTTATTAAAGTTTTGGAACAGTCCAAGGTCATTTGGAGCACCAAACCCTAGCTCTCGAATAGAGACTGAAATTCTAGCCTTAGTCAACCCCCAGTTGTGAAACCACTGTAAAGAGGTCAAACACAAACTCCAAAGGCAAGAAAAGTTAACTGATCTCAAATTCAAGCATAGAACAACTAAAGTTAACCTAAGTTAAAGCTGCTCAGACTTAGAAGGTTAAGATCCATTTTGACTAACTTATAGGACAAAACCCTCTCCAAAGTCCAATGATAAGTTATAGAGGTGTTTTTCCCAAGATTTTGAGGCAATTTGAGGTCATTAATTTAGACCCACTTCCTATATATACTTCCCCTACGGATGACAAAGGATAAACTGTCTGACCTAACCCACTGACAAAAGATATATCCATTATGCTCGGACGTGCTTCTACACAGACACTTAACCTCTCAAATTCGATCTTCAACCTCTGGAAGTGTTCCTTTAGGGGAAAAGATTGAACAATTATGGCCTTACCAACCCCTTTCAACCAAAAATTTTGATTGCTTAGTCTCTCTTCGTTGTCTTTCTCACTCAAAGGAGTAAGAGTTTTCTTGTTTAAGGCTTGGTTGTACAAGTCCTCTATTGGCTTCATTCTGGTTTTCTGCACTGGTATGGCCTTGAATGACACAACCTTGAACATTCGTTAGCATATAAACCAATAAACTCAAAATCAATTTCCATCCATCCAAATACTTGGTAAAGCCATCCTAAATCAATGAATGAGGCATCTCAGTGGTCTGGGGCAGAAAGCAAAAGAAGAGAGAAGGGAATTTGATAGGCAGAAGTCTATGTCCGAGCTGACAGAGGTGCTCAGACTTCGGCTGATAGATACTTATTTTTGTAGTCTTTTGTCATGTATTTTGTTTAACTTTTGTACTTTGGTTCATTTTGTTCAATTTGAAACCCTCTAAGGTCAGATGGAGGGGTTGCAAAAATTTATAAACAACCTTCATCCATGAGGCTTGGCACGCGAACCCATATAATATAAATGAAGATACTAATAAAACGTTTCTCTTATTTTATGTGTTAGGATTTTGTAGATTACGCAAAATTATCTTAACAATTTTTTCCCAAGTTTAAAGTTAGAGAAAGGTTAGAGAAAGAGTAAGATGCAACAGAAGCAGAAAGTTAATTAAGTTTTACAATCCAAAATGAAATAAGTCTAAACAACATCTAAAATATGGCCATCCAAGCCAAGATTCAAGGGTAAAGTGACAATGAGCACTTGGTGCATATGGATGTATAGAGGACATCATGTGGGGTCCACTTAGCTAACTACTGAGGAGTATCCTCCTCCTCAGCCTCCAGGGCAATGGTGTCGGGTTCCTCACCTGGAATGCCAAGTGTAGCATCATTAGACATAGAGTCAAACAAGATAAACAAATATAAAGCATAGCATGTAAAACAAAGGAATAATAAGGACATGAGATCATATGAAGTCGATAAATGTAAACTAGGCATTAGTGGTGCATGAATAAGCATGAACATGAGGAGTCATGAATGACATGGATACAAATTTACTTATAAAGGTTTGCAAGACTACATGTGCTATCTTCTTTGAAGTAAGTATTAAACATAAATTAAGTGAGAGCATAAGCATAGCATAACATAATATGATGGTACCATTAGGAGGCATAAGGACTAGAAGCTCCATTGTGGACTTCGAGCACCGGCCAACTCCCATAACATAACCTAACTACAGTTAGTTCATAAGGTTTACAAAATCTGCACTCAATAGGGTCCGACTGAGATAGGATCAAACCTAAATGTTGTCGACTCAAGGGATAGAGTGTATGTGTCATAAGACGTGATGCATGGGTATGTCATAGGTATATAAATATCATAATGAGTAACATGACATAATAAGAGCGTACAAGCATAAAGAACATTAAGAGATATGAATGTGGTACATAACACAACAAATATAGAAGCATGAAGCAAACCATGCAAGATTACTGGGAATGAAATTCAAATGCATGCATAAGGATCATATAGCGAGACAGGGATAGTTAACGAGCAAATCCTAGGGTTCGGAAATGCTCGTTGGCTTCACCGTCCAATTATGTGTAGCCCGGGGCCTTTGACGTCTTTGTACCCATGGCATTACACTAATTTAGAGACGTCGAGTGCCTTAGGTCAATACCTTTGGCTCGAAGTACACGAATACCAAGATACGGGCTTGTATGTGGGCATATGGTAGCTCCAACAACACCCACATTGGCTTAGGAGCTCATTAGACATGATTTAAGGTCCATAGGTTCCATGACTAAGTCCGAAACTATACCTAAAAATCTTGTCTTACGGTTACCTCACAGATAGACCATGATTCGCCGTGGGTGGTCCTATGGTTAGCCGCAGGCTGATTGCAGTGCAAATTAAGGAAGATGTCAGCAGTTGTGTTTATAACCGCCAAAATCCAACCACAACACCACTTCACCTAACGGTTGGCTTGCGGTTATCTGTAAGGTGATTTACGGCTAGCTGTAAGCTGACTGCAAGTCAAATACTGGAAAATGTTAGGTACTGCATTTGTGACCACAAGGCTAGGCTATAAAGAAGATGCATGATTTGAGCCTAAACAAGCTCTGTTTTAGGTGGGAATCAATCTCATTCCATCACAACATCTGTGGTTCACAATAAGAGATAGAAATGGAGTTTCCAAGCTCATTAAAGCTTGTGCATTCTAAGGTGTGTAAACCCATTTCATTGCACCTGATCAATTCCGATGACAAAAGAAGATTAGTGTGAAGATAATGACTTGTGAATCCCATCATTATCTAACATTAAAAATGATAATAAAGACAACAACTACTTAAAAAAGTACCTCGAATTAAGACTCCGAGACCAAAACGAGTTGCGGATCCCACTCGGACGAATATGATTTTCTTGTTTAGCTCGAAAATTAGATTTGCATGTTGTAAATAGTGGCCTTGGACTTGGGTCTGGATTGATTGAGTGTAGACTTGAATCTGGATTCAAGTTACTTGTCTTAGCTTGTTAGGCCTAGACCCCTTTTAGCCCTACCACAGACTAGTTCTACTTTTGGCCCGATAGTTAAAATGGCTCATATAGGCCTGAAACATATATGACCTAGGTGCTCCTATGGGAGACACTCTTACCAAGTTTATGAGAGATGGGTGGGGGCCTCACTTCCATATCCACTCTCACCAACTTAAATATAAGGACCTCAAATATGGAAGTGAGGGCCCCTACCCATTTCTCATAAACTTGGTGAGAGTGTCTCTCATAGAAGCACCTCCCCTAAAAATTAGCTAGTTAAAAGTATGTATTAAAAAATATTAGGCCCATAGGATGAGCCTAGATCAAACTCTCAGGCCTCTCGGACGAATTTGGACCCGAGAATTCGGCCATTTTGATTGTAGAGGGTTTCGTGCACGAGCCCAGCGAGTTGACATTCTTTTTGTTCACATGCATGAAAGATGGGACACGTGGAACTCCAATTACTATTTTTGCAGGGCACGTTTGGTAAACGTAGAAGAATCCTCTGTTTAGAGGATTCTCTCCATCTCCAAAGAAGGCCACAATCCTCAAGTAGGATTCCCAAAGAGAGTTCCATGTTTGGATGGAGGGAGGATTCTTACAAATTATAGAAAGTATGATTCAATGGTTATAAATATGTTTTATAAAAATTTCCAAAATCCATGAAAAATCAAGACCCCAACTTTCACTTCAAAGTTGTTTGAGGTCATCTAGAAAATTTGAACGATTCAGATCATGCAAAGGGGGCCCACAAGAATAAGAAATTAATATTTTAGTACCTCGATTTTTTTGCAAATATTTAAGGATCAACGGTTGAAATCTGGTCAACTAGCCGTGTTTGACCTTCTAGAAATAACTACTGGTTCAGATCTTGATTGTGGGGCCCACAGGAACCAGAAAATATAAAAAAAGGACTGAATTTAATCCCCTTTTTTGGCCCACTGCATCTCAGAATTTGGCATTTAACGGTTTGGATGGTTTTGCAAATATCTCACGATCTAAGATGAATCAACGACTGGAATTTTGTGAGCTGGCCATTTTGGACATTCTTAACACTTTTATTAGTTCAGATCTTAATTGTGGGGCCCATAGAAAACAAAAAAAAAAAAAGCAAAAATTCGGACTGATCCCAATTAACGTCTGAAATCACTGTTCATCTGCAAATCCGCGCATGTGTGGATTCAGCGGATCCGAGGAGGGGGGGGGGGGGGGGGGGGGGTGTCTGATGCTCAAAATAATTGGAAATGAAGAATCCTCGCATCAGTCCAGGGCTTTTCCACGTGGATCCAAACGTGGGTTTTCCACGGGATCGCAGAAAATAGTCCGAAATCCACGGCGAGGAAGTTTACCAAACGTCCCCGTATTGTTGTGACTTGATCTAACACATTTCAATGGATGCATATTAATTAAAGAATATAATTAAATGTATAGATTTATTAGATATTTAAGAATCACAATATTAGTATAATCAAAAGGATTTTTTTTACTTACTAATTCTATTCTACATACATTTCTCTTCTCATCTTTTCCTAATCTTATCAATTTCTTTTACTTACAATTTCTCTCTTACACACATCCCCAAAGAAGACTTTTTTGCTTATCAATTCTATTCTGCACACATTGCTCTTTGATATCTTATGTTCTCTCTATAGATTGAACCCCCCTCCAAAAGCAATGAAAATGACGACAAGAAATCTTGCCCTTGTAGGCATCAATGCCTTATCTACCAATTGATCCATGCTGAGACCATTTCTAAACCACTCAAAGAGAGTTTTGTTTTTTTTTTTTTTTTTGCAGACCAAAATCTTTTGAATGAATATGGGTTGAGTATGAGGAGCACAAAAGATCTCAAAGCTGCAGTTGCAATGAATCTTGAAATAGAGGAACTGAAGCAAGCCGGGCTGGAGAAGCTGGCTAATATTGTCCTTGTTGTAGAGATGGAAAAGCCAAAACTAAAGCAAGCAGAACTGGAGAAGTTGGCTAGTATTGTCCTCGGAGTGCAAATGAAAAACCCAAAAAGGTAATACTTAGTTCACTCTAGCTCCAACTAAATTAAAGTAGAGCCATTGCGCATATGTTGATGCTTATATTAGCTTTGAGATTGGCAAGTGTTTGATGATGTTTGCATATCTATTAACGGAACAATCAAGAAAAAAAAAAGAGTATAAGAACAAAAGAACACATGGTAGCAAGAGCAAACAAAGAAGAGGAAAGCAAAAGAGGGTTTTAGTTTGAATATAATTGTTTGCTTTTGTAATAATGTGAAGTTATATGATTTATTGTTACTAAAAGCCTAAGTCTTGATAACAGTCTTATAACGAAAGAAATGGGAAACCACGACTAAAGTTAACTACTAGCGGCAGAAATGTATATATATATATATATACATGTGTGTATATATACACATGTATATATACATGTGTCTATATATGTCACGTATCTTATACATGTACATATATACACACACATATATACATATATATATATATATATATATATGGGAGGTGCTCACGTGAGAGACACTCTCACCAAGTTGGTGAGAGACAGGTGGGGGCCCTTACATCCATATCAACTCATATATATATATATATATATATGTGTTTGTGTATCTATATGTATATACATACATACATACATATATATATATATATATATGTATCTATGTATGTATGTTTGTTTGTGTACATATGTATATATACACATATGTATAAATACATATGAATATATATACATATGGGGAGATGCACCTATGAGAGGCACTCTCACCAAGTTGGCGAGAGATGGGTGGGGGCCCTCACATTTAAGTTGAGGGTCCTCTCATTTAAATTGATGATAGTGGATATGAAAGTGAGGGCCCCCACTCATCTCTCACAAACTTGGTGAGAGTGCCTCTCATAGGAGCATCTCCCATACATATGTATATATAGTATATATATATATATATATATATGGAATATATATATATATATATATGGAACACAACAATACTTTCGCAGACTTTTGGTCAAAGTGTGCACACATTTCATGCAAGAGAGACATTTAATGATTATGAAAATAAATGAGGAATATTTTGGGCATTTTGTAGAAAAAACCCGAAAGACTTCTTAATACCAGGAAGAGATGAGAAAGAAGCAAAACCAACATTTTGGATTAGATGGTATGAAGGGTGAAAACACCCACTTTCAAAAAGGCAATTTGGAGAAACCTAATTCGATTAGGAGTTGCTCATCTTTAGATTGAACACTATAGAATACTTTTGATTTGTAGTGGCACCAACTCCAATGAGGACCCACAAAAAATGGAGTCATTTATTTTTATTCCTTTTGAATTTGCATAAGTGAGCCTCATTAAGGAGAATCACTAATTCCCGATGAGTTCCTCAAAATAAGTCGCAAAGGTTGTAGGTCTTGGATCTTGATGTAATTTAAGGCATTTGCTTTTGGGTTGTTAAGTGGCTTACTTTCCATCATATGACAAGGGGGCAACATGGCCGCTCCACTGCACACCTTTTTTATGGTGTTTTGATGCACACCCCAATGCGGGGCCCACCTAAATACCATCCAAATGAACCACACACATGGGACCACATGAATTATATCAATCACAATGTTTCACATTCATTCGAATGGGATCAATGGTAAAGCTTTTTAAGAGACGAAACTTTGTGGCCGTTGATCAAGGGATTAGGATAATCGGTGGGCCCCAAATTTAGTAGGGAGGTGGGGCCCATCCAGATCATTGATCCCCGACCTTATCCCCATGTGTGTGTGTGTATACATATATATATATATATATATATATAAACATCAATTGTGTTGTTTGCGACCAATTATTATCATTGACATTGATAAAATAAATTGCCACTTAACGAACAAGTGATAGATAAAATAAAAGAGAAGTTGAATTGTAATTCCTTAAACAAACAAGTTTAAAACGTACATTTTCCTATACCACCCAGTCCTTCTGGATAATTACTTTGTCACTGCAGTTTAGAGAAAAAATGATAAATAATTATAATTTGTTCCAAAAATGATGAAATCATGATAGTTAGAAGGTTGATCAAAGGAAATAGTAAAACTTTTTAAGGAGATTGATGATAAAAAGAACTTCTTTCAACAGGCTCTGGTGATTTCCAAAGGCATTTAAAAAATATATTTTAGCACATTAATTACTGTCCTTACTAACAGTACAAACCAGGAAGAAGAGAGGAAAGTGAGAACAAGGAGCAGATCTGTGGAAAAAAACGGGAAAAGAGAGAAGCAACAGATCTAGTGATTTTTGTAAAACAAGAAATGAAAGAGAAAATAGAGAGAAAGAATGAAGAAGAAAGCAGCAGATCTGAACAGGGAAAGAAACAAAGAGAACAGAGAACATCATGAGAGAGAAGACTTTAGAGTGGAAGGAAAAGAGAGAATCTTGTGTTTGGATATTTCAGGGGATTTCAATGGGATCAAAAGCTCTTTTCTTCCACCTATAAGACGGAGAGAGGTGATATACCTGATGGTGCCTCTAGCATTGTGTCGTCTGCTGCTATTCTCTTCTCCTCCTTCCCCATGTTCACTCTATTTCCTCCTCTTCCTTTGCCTCTGCTCCTCTCTTTCCATATATTTAAATAGGGTAAACTGCTATTCACTTTTGAATTGCAATTTATTTTAAGAATGATGAATCTTAACCATAACATTCACTTTTGATTTGTAGTCTATTTTAAGAATGATGAATATGAACCAAAAGATTCAGTTTTGATTTGCAGTTTATTTTAACGATGGGATGAATCTGACCCACAAGATTCAGTATTGTTTTGCAGTTTATTTTAAGAATGATAAATCTGAGCTAGAAGATTCATTTGTAACTTATTTTAGGAATGGAAGAAAATATATCTGAACCACATGTTAATTTCTATTTGCCTGATTCTTTAAGCATGTTTTTCTCAAATTTTCTTGATTTGATCTAAATTGATTTAAGAGGGTTTTACTTAAAAAAAAACACTTAATGTGGCCATTGGACCAAATTAGACAAAGTTGCACCAATTAGTGCAATTCGCCCGAAAAACCTTTTTTTTTTTTTTTTTTCTATCGTCAATATCGACCCTCTCCTACACAGGTAGGGGAACTCATGGGTTGGGCCAGCCCGATCCGGACCGGGCTTGGATATGTAATTAATAATTGGGCCATGCTTGCAATAAGTGATGGAAAGCCCACGGCCTGGCTTGTGTAAGAATTGCATGTAATTTAATTTAATTAGTTCTCTAATGCCCACAAAAGTGATGAAAAGCCCGGTTCAGCCCGGCCCGATTGATTAAATGGGCGGGAACGAGCCTAACTCTTATGGCCCGTGTCGGGCCTCGCCAGTGTTTCTAAAATCAGGCTGAGCCTGGATATGCCTTAGCCCGGCCTAGCCCGGCCCATGAACACCCCTATACATAGCTCAGGGTCGATATTGACTTTGAACAGACAAAAAAACACCAGATTCGCTCGTCTTCTTCCTTTTCGCAAACCCAACCCAAAGGGACGCTTTGTAGCTCGATATCACAAATCAGTTTCAAGAACACGATAAATTTGCCTCCACAAGAATTACTTCCACACTGGCCTTATCAGAATGCATTCAAGGATAAGCGCACTCTTCCATCAACCACCTTTAATCTCTATATAAGTAATCTCTACTCCTCCTTCCTCTCCCGCCAAGACTCGAGGGAGAGGAAGGAGGCGTAGAGATGGCTTTTATGGAGATTAAAGGTGGTTGATGGAAGAGTGGCTTTGTCCTTCAAGGCATAGAGATAAGGCCTGTGTGGAAGTAATGCTTGTGGAGGCAAATTTATCATGTTCTTGAAACCGATTTGTGATATATATATATATATCTAGCAACAAAGAGCCCCTCAAGATTTTGGTTTTGATATGGAGATTGGTTCATTGATTTGAGCGTTTGTAGTGTGGAAATGCATTTAGGTCTTCCCTTTGGGTTGGGTTTGGGAAAGAGAGGAGGAAGAAGACGAGCGGATTTGGTGAATTTCCCTAATTGGTGCAAATTTGTCTAATTTATCCGATTCGGTTCTGTGGCCACATTAAGTGCCTTTTCTGTTAAAATTCTCTTCATTTAAACCTTTTTTTTTTATTGATTTGAATAGATTTTCCTTTCACAAGAAAATTCGCTGCAATACATCTCTTGTTCTTTCATGATCAATCGGCTCGTTCCTACACCTCCACTTACTTCTCATCTAGAAACCCCTTTTGACACTCTTTTCAGTAACTCTGCTGCATTTGGATGATTCAATTTTTATGGAAACACTTCTCCCCTACTACATGTGGAGGTGTGATTTATATATATCAATGTTTTTTTTTTTTTATCAACCATCAATCTCATTGCTTTTTTTTATCAAACAATCAATCATAAAGGTAGGACTGGTTCCTATTAAGGTAAAACTTGAAGATATCCCATCCATTGAGTGGGCTCTTATTTTGAATAGGTCAAATTCTCAATACGTGAGTCCTACTGTGGAGCTTCACTTTAACTGAAGATTTCTTTAGCAAGAAGCTTTAGAGAGTCCGAACTCCCTACACACCGACACATGCATTGGAAATCATCCCAATTTTGGACTCGTCCAAACATTATACGCTACGGGATTGCATAATGAAGGGGAGACGCATAAAGAAGTTAAAAACCGCACATATAGTCACCTACATACCCTTCTAGAACTGTAAGAGTCTCTAAAATAAGGGGTTAGAGCTATCTAATTAGAGTGATATTTAGGCCTTTAATTTGGCCAGCACCAAATTCACCCGTCCTATCCAATGGGTGGTTTTTGTGGATTGAGCCATACAAATGGTGTGGTGAAACATCAATGTAAAAAATCAAATTTTCAAACTCTCCTGTATACAACTTTGTGGCCCACCACTGGACGGTATCTACGTGGCCTACTAGCTCCAAGAGGCCCCTAGTGATGTTTTGATGTCAAACCTGGACCTAAACTCTTTGTAGGTTTAAGGTATGGGACAGGCTTAGATTCAGTGGTAGAGAGCCCAAAGCCCAAAGCCCAAAGCCCAAAGCCCAAAGCCCAAACCCACTCTAATAAGATATACAATTGAATAAAAAATCTTTGTCAATGAGATCGAGACTCAAATACATGCCCTTTCTCAAACGCATACAAATGTCTCAACCAACTGAGCTGCCTTTTGGAGCTGATAGTGGAAGCGATTTTGTTTTATATAAACATTATACAAATGGAGTCGGGCTCGAGCCTTCCCTTTTTTCAGACAGGATGGGCCAAGCACTATGCCACTAAACCAAAATGCCTACTACTATTGATTTCTTCTACTCAAGTGGTAGAATAAATCTTTCGTATAAAAGTTTAGAACAATACACACTCTAGTTGATATCAATTTATTATTTATTATTTAATTACAATTTAAGTATTTGGTCTATGTTTTAGATGATTGCTTAGTTTGCAGATATAATTAACTAAAATTTTCCTCTATTTCTTAATTGAATGAGTATTTAATTTATAATTTAAGGTCTTCATTATTATATATGAAGCTTGGGCGATTGGATTTGGAAATTGAGATTCAATTTCGAAATTTATTTCAATCTTACTTTGAGTAGAGCCCAGTTAATTTTGACTAATATTTAGATGGAGAGATGTTTTCTAATTCGGGAAGATCATCCTCTTTTAAACTCTTTTCTCCTTATCTAATCTAACGGGAGGGATGTCTTCTCTAGACTCTTTTGTCACGAAGTTGAATTTGGAAAGGAGATTCTACAAAAAAAAATCTATCATCTTATTTGAAGATTTTTAGGCTGCCATTAAGGTATGCCCACCAACCTCCTCTCTCTTTCTCTTTCCTTCCTCATTTGTTATTTATTTACTTATGTTAGGAAATATGTTATATATATATGGAAATATATGTATATATTATGGAAATATTCATGTAAGAACTATTATATGAGAACTTTTTTGTGGGGCTCACCTAGTGATTCATCCAAACCATGCACAAATAGGGATCCACCTTGATAGTCACTTATTCCAAGGATTGGCACACATTGGAATGGACTGAACCGTTGGATCGAGGGTTGAACCTTTTTTTGAATATGAAGCCATTAAACTTTTTGGGCCAGGTTGAACTCAAATTTGATATTTGGGGTGGTCTCACATAGATTTTTCCTTGCCCCAAGGTCCCCTCCCCAAATGGGATCTACATTTGGGCTCCACAAAAAAGTTCTCATATAATAGGTGAGAGCTAGTTCTTACTTGAATATTTCCGATATATACATACATTTATATATAGGGAGGCAGTCCTGCGAGCACCGTCCTTACGGTCCGCATCGTTCGGAATGCCCACTATGGCCCACTTTATGATCCATCCAAATTGACCACTCATTCACAACCCCTTTATAGGCACTGAATCCCATGAATTTGTATTGATTCGGATGAACTAGACTATTGGATTGATGGTCAATTTTTCTTCTTTGATATAAAGCTATTAAACTTGTGGACCATGGATGAAGGGGTTAGAGGTATTAGATTGACTTCAAATTTGATATGTAAGTTGGCCCCACTTGGATCTTTCAGTTCCTCTTTTTTCCATGACCAGTGGGGTCTAATGGTGGGCTCCAAAAGGCGTTCTGCACAGTAAACCGTCAGGACCGCCTCCCATATATATATATATTGTTATGCACACATGCACATCTATTTTGAAGAGAGAGAGGGAGAGTTATTTTAGTGGTTTTACATAGGTGGAACCCACTTAAACACAAGATTTGGTCTCAAATTCTTAAATATCATGTCTTCAGACCAAAGTAAAAACTTTAAATTAAAAATGCCAACTATTCTAATTGACATGCACGGAACTCTAAAATCAAGGGCTTTCAGCATCGTCATCGTTTTAAATAACACCAAATTATAATGTGACATAGAGCATGGCTCATCTTGCTCTTAAAAGATCTAAAAAATGAATGATCACGTATAACTTTTCCTCCTTTGCACCCAAATATAAATATTTGTCCTCAACTCAAGCTAATGGAGGAATCCATTCGCACAAGCTTATGGGTCCCACATGGGGATTGCGGCGGCGGGGGGGGGGGGGGGGGGGGGGGGGGGGGCGGGTGGGGTGGGTGGTGTTGTGTATTTGAAGATCTGTGTGTGTCCCTCCTATGGACAAGAAATCATCCTAATTAGATCATCCTGACCCTATCATCCAGGGCCAACAAGTTCGGTCCATTCGAATGGGGTGTGCAGTCGGTTCAACGGTCCAATCCATTTGGATTAACCTAAACTCGGGGCTCATGTAAGACTCGGGGGGGGGGGGGGGGGTGTTATGTGTGTGTGTCCTAGTCGGATAACCCGTCAGTGGGCCCCACATGTGTGAGCAGACGGGATCCCTCCGTCAGCTCGAGGTGAGGAGAGGATCTCCCTTATATATATACATATATATATACATACATATATATGTGGGAGATGCTCCTATGAGAGCATCTCTCACCTTAGTATGAGAGATAACGTAGGGGCCCTCACATCCATATCCAATGCCAACAACTTAAATGTGAATGGCCCCACCTTATCTCTCATAGTAAGGTGAGAGATGCTCTCATAGGAGCATCTCCCTATATACATACATACATATATATGAGCAAGGTGAGAGATGCTCTCATAGGAGCATCTCCTTACATACATACATACATATATATGAGCAAGGCTTTGACCGAAAATTGATGGACATGTGCAATTTAGAAGGGTCATGTCTTTGGTCCATTTGGATGGACCAAAGGAGGGCCCCAAAAGCATAAGCTTACGAGATTTTATCCTAAGCTTGAGCTTAAGAGAGCCTTGCACTACATATATATACATACATACACACATATATACATACATATATATGAATATTGATCTTTGCGTGACTTGCACATTGGATCATTGTGGCACCCTCAATGTTAGGGCCCACATGGGGCCGAGATAGTGGGAACGAAAGATCTCCTTGGGCTCTTCATCTTTGTAAGAAACTAGCTCCATCCATAAACCCTATCATCTCCATCTAGGCCCTACAAGTTTAACGGTGTACAATCCATTTGGATGGGTTTGCAGTCGATCCAACATTCTAGTTTATTCAGATGGGTGCAAAACCCATAGGCCTGTGAAAATCAGGGTGTGTGTATGTGGACCAGTAAGATGTAGAATTATTATGCACGTGCGCACACATATACATCAGTAGTGCTGTCTACTTGTGTTGCAACATATATCCATCCCTCACCATATGGTGAGGGAGAAACTTAATTTGATCATGGGACTTGAGGGGGATGGAAAGTGACATCTTGGATGAGCCCATATATTAAGTTTGGCTATACACAATCTATCTAAAAAAGTCCCCAACATTAGACACACACAAAATATCCCAAAAATACAAGATTCCATCCACAATTCTGAAATCTAGCATATCTGCAATCCTGCAATGGACTCTACCCAAATCAGGGTCCTGAAACTGACTGTATTTAATATGATGAATCAACAATGGCTCAAACACTGACATTGTAGCTAATATCGTTCTATTACCGACCATACTCAATCACCACATCAAAATCTCGAAACTCATCTATCACAGCCTACTCACCACACAAACAAGCCAAAGTAATGGACTTCCGACTCAACGCATCTGCCTCTACATTTCCATTTCCTAGAAAATACTAGTAGGAAAGTCATAATTAGCAACAAGCTCCACGAAATGGCACTGCCTCATATTCATCTCCTTCTATGAGAAGAGGTACTGCAAACTCCTATGATCGGAATTAACCTCAAACCTCTCCATAGAGATAGTGTCTCCAAAACTTCAGCGCAAAAGCTACCGTTGTTAACAAGAAGTCAAATGTGGTATAATCCTTCGCATGATCTCTTAACTATGTAGATCAATAAGCCACTACCTTCCCATTCTGCATAAACACACAACCTAACCAACTTTCGAAGCGTCTGTAAAGATAACAAATCCTCCGCTCTCAGTTGGTAAGTTCAACACTGGGGTTGTTGTAAGCTTCTCCTTGAGCAAGTGAGAACTATCTTTGCACTCTTGGATCCAAACGAAGGGAACATCTTTGGTCATTGGAGCCGAAATCCCTAAAAAATCTTCTATAGTAACCAGCTAAACCTAGGAAACTCTTGATCTTTGCAACATTCTTTGGGCTTTGCCAACTCACTATGGCTTCTACCTTGGATGGGTCAACTGCCAAACCATCCTTAGAGATTATGTTCCCTAGAAAAGCAATCTGCTCTAAGCAAGAATCATATTTTCTCAACTTTGCATACAATTGATTATCCCTCAACAATTGCAGCGAAGTCCTCATATGCTCGGCATGATCTCCCCTAGACTTCGAGTATACCAAGAGATCATTAATAAACACTATTGTGAATTGATCTAGAGACGGGGCAAAAATTCTATTCATCAAAGACATAAACACCCCCGGGGCATTGGTTAGTCCAAAAGACATAATTAGCAACTCATTATGCCCATACCTTATCCGGAAAAATAACTTGACAATGTCTTACTCTCCAACGATCAACTGTTGGTAGCCTGACCTAAGATCAATCTTTGAGAAATGTATTGTACCTTGTAACTAATCAAAATACTCATCTATTATAGGCAGTGGATATTTGTTCTTTATCGTCATTTGATTCGATCAATTGCCTATAATCAACAAACATTCTTAAGGTGTTGTCTTTCTTTTTCACAAATAGGACAAATGCTCCCTAAGGAGAAACACTCGGGGTGTATAAAACCCTTATCTAGCAACTGCTGCAGCTGTACCTTCGGTTCTCTCAACTCTTCGGGAGCCATCCTATATGGGGCTATAGAAGTTAAGGCTGACCCTGGCATCAACTCGATAGTAAAATCTATCTCCCTCATTGGTGGCTAACTAGGTACTTCATCTATAAAAACATTCAGGAACTGACAAGCTACAAGGATCTCTTCTAACTTTTTAGGCTCCTTTCTCTTTGTAATAAAATCTATGTAACCCTCATAATTGCTACGGGCAAGCCTCTCCGCCTTAAGAGTTGAAACTAATTGGGTATCCATACTCTGCTTCGTACCCTAAAAGATCACACCCGCACTAGCCTCATCTACCTTAAAGGTAGTCTTATTAAAACAATCCATGCAAGAACAATACTTCGCTAACCAATCCATCCCCAAGATAACATCAAAGTCCTGCATCACTAACACTATAAAATCCGCTGGCATCTCATACTCTCCTAGCTAAACCTTACACTTCGAAAAATACAGCTCACACACTACCTTCTTACCTATTCTAGTAGTCACTGTAAGTACAAATTGTATCTACTCATGCCTCCCTCTGATAATAAAAGTAAAGTGGGGTGCAATGTATGAGTGCATGGATCCAGGATCAAACCAAACCCTAGCTTCATGATAAGAAACTACTAGCTTACCTTCGACCACATTGCCCGCCTCCTAAGCATCTTCATGTGTCATCCCGTACATGTGCCCACTACATGAGGTTGAAAGTCCGGGATCCGAACCCTAGAGGGGGGGTGAATAGGGTGAGCTTCAAATTAATGACCAATTATGACTAATTTTAACTTCTTTAAAATTAACTAGTCACAAGTGATGATTATAAAATTAAACGCGGAAGCTAAACAAAAACAATCACCACAAAGCATACACCATCACATAATGATTTATAGTGGTTCGGCCTCAATGCCTACATCCACTGCTGGCTTGTGGTCCAACAACCTACCGGATTTCCACTATCTATGCTTTTCAATTGGCTAAGCAATAACCTTTACAATGATGTTTTTCTGGGCTAAACAACAACCTATCAATGTGCTTTTCTAGGCTAAGCAATAACCTTAACAAGATGCTTTTCAAAGGCTAAGCAATAACCTCTACGCTATGCTTTTCTTAGGCTAAGCAATAGCCTTTACAAGAAGAATATTTTCTCTCAAAGCAGTGTCTACACAAACACTAAAAGAGATACAATTTGAGCTCAATTACAATGCCTCTAAAATAGGCGGATATGAAATTGAAAATCTAACTCACACAAACACTATATGAATGCCAAGGTGTATGCTCATGATGTGTGTTTGTGATAACTTCAATCAAGTTAAAAAGTAAGCTCAATCAATAAATGCTCAAAGCATTTAAAAGTTTAAGGCACATAAAAAGTTTTGATTGAAGTGAAATGCAAATCACATGTATAAATACTAACTTGTTGATGAAGTGAAAATCAAAGGCTCACAAGTTGTATGAAACTAATTAACTCTAAACTTGTGATGCATGTGCAATGTTGTTTTCAAAACCAAACTAATTTAACTAAGGTTCAAATGAATGAAAACAACAAATAAAGATTCAACCAAGTAAATGAATCATGCTATAAAAGAAATCAAAGATTTTGGCTAAGCATGATTAAAGAAGATTTTAAAACAAACTTGGTTTGAAATCAAGGTGAAAAATCCAATCCAACTTAGATCAAAGATTAAATGAAGAATGGATTCAACACATCATAGTTATCATGCTAAAATTCATTTACCAATAATTTAAACAAAGCATATAACATATGATTAATAAAAGTAAAGCTTACTTAGAGATTTAACTTCATTGATCCAAACTTCAGCTCACCAAAAGACCCCCTAGCCTCCCTTTGCTCATTTCCTTTTGCTTAGACTTAATTCCCCCAAAGAGTGCCTCAAAGGATGCTTCAATAGCCCAAGGAAGAGCTCATTTTATAGAAAAATGAGGCTCCAACGACTAGTGCAACGGTCATATTATTTTTGAAAATATGCTTTTAGCGGGGGCCGAGGCCGCCGGTAAAAGTGCCATACTGGCCGCCGGTATCCACTTGTGTATTTTTCAAAGTAATTTTCTTGGGGGGACTTTGGGGCATGGAATGAAGCCTAGGACATGTTTTAAATCAATCTAAGAGTTTTTTTTTTTTTTTTTTTTTTTTTTTTTTTTTTAACATGAAACTTAAAATGCCTAAGATGATTTGAAAATTTTAAAACCATAGGCTTGCTTGATTAAAAAAAAAAAAAACTTCTTTTCAGAATTTAATGCATCCAAGTCTAAAAACCAAAACATGTATGAAACATGATTCTTAAAAGTCTTAAAAACCACTGTATGTGAAAATCAATATTTCAAGATTTTCTAAATTAATGGTTATGTGAAACTTCAAATGATGATTAAAATGATAATGCATCCATCAAATTGCAAAACACAAAATCTCTAACAGAGGTCGTTGTTGTGGCTGCCTTTGTTGCCCCTGCGTTTGCTGAGTTGGCATCTGCTGAGTGGACCTTTGTTATCCTTGCACTGGTCTTTGATGCTGTGGGCAATGCCTACTTGATAGTCTGGGCATGAATTAGTGGTTTAGCCTGTTATTGCTGAATCGGTGGTCTATCCTGTTGCTGCCGAATTGGTGCCCTAGCTATCTTACCTCTGCTATGAGGGAAATCTTTTATCACGTAGTCCATCGAGCCACAAGCAAAGCAGGCTCCTAGCCTCCTCCTGCATTGGCTGGTGTCATGCCTTTGCCATAATGAGCACACGAGACTATCTTTTAAAAACTGCCCCAGTCTTTGACTTCTTCCGTTGGGACTGCTGCTGTGAGGCCTTATAGGTGGAAGCCCAAGTATGCTTTGGCTCGTGCGGTATCTCATTCTAGTGGTGCTCCTCAGACCAATAGGCACTGTCTACATCATCAACATATGTCGCGTGTCTTTGTTACATCCTCGCATCCTTATGGATTGAGGGTCTCAAGCCTTTAATGAATATGTCAACCTTCTTCCGAGCGGTGTATATAAACTCGGGACCAAAGCGAGAGAGACGAGTGAACCCGTGGATGTAATCTCCGACTGTCATCAACTCTTGCTTCAAGAAGTGAAACTCAACTTTCTTCTCTCTTGTGACATGGTCGGGAATAAACTTCTTCTTGAATTGGGACTTAAAGTTCTCCCATGGAGCGTTGTCAGCCATCGTCCAATAGGGAGGATAGACACTCTTCAACAAAGTTACAACAATATCTCGAAACATCGAGGCAGCTAAAGCCACCCTTTGCTTTCCTGTGCACTATAGAGTCACGTGCACGTTCTCCATGTGGACAATGATAGGTTGGTGAAGCCTAATCTAGACTTTAGTTAATTACAGGGGCTTATTTGTAATGTGTCGATTTAATCTGGACCATCTGTTATAAGGCCAGATCCGACGATTGTGGGTGTCTAGAGGTTTAGGGTTTCATGTATCTATACTAGGTGGTGAGAGCATTGTAATTACGGTGAAATTGAGAGAGAACAAGAGAGACAGTGGGTGCTTGTACCCTTGTGAGAATCTCCAATAATAGTGAATGGCGTGAATCTCCCGTGGACTTAGGCAATCTTGCCGAACCACATAAATCCGTGTCTTGTGGATTGACCGTGTGATTGATTGATTGTTTCTCGTAAATCGTGCGTGTGTTTCTATCCCTAACAACTGGTATTAGAGCCTAGGGTTTCACGCACGATCAGGATCAAGATTGGAGAAGAGATCACCTGGATCTCTTGATTCGCAGCACAGTAATTAGGAGAAAGGAGGATTCGGCCGGAGGATTCGGCCACTATTGCAGATTTGATCTTGGTTCTTGATTTGTAGTTAGAGGATCTTGAAGTGGGCCCCGCGCCAGATCTAATCGATCGGAGAAGACAGATAAGATTGGATCGTTGCAGCGAAACAGAGAATCCAAACTTGGGTTCCCGGGATTGATCGCCATCGTTGCCGGTCACTTGCGTCGGAGAAGGTGGGAAATCCACTGCTCCCGCCTTCCGCTGCTCGTTGCTGCGTCTGTAAGACCCCGCCCCGAGAGTTTCCGATTAGTAGTAATTAAGACGTGTTTTAGTTATGAGTGAGATCAGTAGATTTGGTTAGTTTTGTGTGGTTTTGGAATTTATTTGATACTCGAAAAAATCTATATTTTGCCCCGTTTAATTCATTTTATTATTCCCGACGACTTTCGTGTTTGCCTCGTTTCCGTTCAAGACCTCTAGACCCTACTTGGCTAATGATGGGGGTAAAACAATCTTTTTATACAAAAAAACTGGGCACTATTTTCAATGTCTCCGACACCCGTGAAATATATACTTTTTGGAAACTAGGAATTTCGGCGAACAATTCTTCATGCTTCATTGAATCCATCCGAGGCCCGGAAGTCGATGTTTTTAACCCCACAAGATTCTTTAGTGGTGGGACCCATCCCCATTTTCTTTAAAAGGAGAAGTCTTCTTCTCTTCTCCCTTTTCTTACAACTTCTCAATGAGATAAAGGAGAGTTTCAGCCCTAGGGTTTGGTTTCTTTCTTCTTGCTTCTCCATCTCAAATCACTCTCAAACTATAGCTAAAGGAAAAATGGAGGCTACAATCTTCTTCCTCTCCATCTAGGCTTTCTTTTGATATCATTTTTAGAAGAAACCCTCTACTCCAAGATTCACTTTGAACAAGCTCTAGCCATTAAAGGACCTTCCATGTAAGTAATCCTTCCCATCTTCTAGATTGTGCTTCCATTAACCCTAGAGAGTCTTCATTTCGATTATTGGAAGCTCTCTCTTCCTATTTCTTGGTTTTGCCTTTTTAGGGTTTGTAATGGATGTCAATTTTTTTTGGGGGTTTTTGTATAGATCTTTGATTTTGAGCTTGGGAGTGGTGATTAGGAGCTCATTAGCTATTTGGAGCCAAGGCAAGTGGATGAATGGGTTTTCTTTAAATGATTTCATGTTTTAATAGAGTTATGGATTTTTCACTATTCATCTTGCATGTGTTTTATATTCCAATTGATTGTTATAAATGTACATAATCATGAGTTTCTTTATCTTTTAGATGTTCTCTTAAATTTTTCTACATTAATGTTGTATTTTGATATGTATGGACTCTCATTTGGTGGTTGTGCATTGAATAAGAATTGATAGAAGATTTGATGTGATTTTGGTTTCAAGTGGACGGTTGTTGGAGGACTTTAATGTAGTTGAAGTAGATGGAAAGAGGACCATAAATGTTGTGTTAAGTATTGGCTTCATTAGTGATGAGAAATGAAAGAAGAAGGGGACTCGGACTGCAGGTTCTGCAAATTTTTGGAGCAGTTCGCTCGAGCGTACCCAACCTCTCTTGAGCGAACCCTTCACAGAACTTTAATCGCTTGAGTTAACTACATGCTTCGCTCGAGCTTTCCTGATTCAAAGTAGTTCGCTTGAGCGAACTCAACCTCGCTCGAGCAAACCCCTCACAGAACCTTGGTCGCTCGAGCCTCCCTCCTGCTTTGCTCGACCCTTCCTATCTCTGAGCAGTTTGCTTGAGCGAACTCAACCTCGCTCGAGCGAACCGCTCACAGAACCTTGGTCGTTCGAGCCTCCCTCCTCTTTCGCTTGAGCCCTCCTGACTTGAACTAGTCCACTCGGGCGAACTCCCTGTCCGCTCTAGCGAATTGTACAGAATTCCTGTGTCTTTCCTATTGTTTTCAAATATGGTATTTTAAGGTTTGGATGGGTTGTTTTGATGCCCTACCACCTTGGAAAGACCTAGGGGATGACATAAGGAGACCGACTTGGAAAGAAACCCCCCTTTGGAAATGTATTGGGAATTGTGGATTAATCAAACTGTATAAGGAAACTTGGGATGTCTACCATCATCCGAGTACCATGCTAAGAGCAATAATAGACATACAAGACCCTTATACATATTGTATGAAAACGGAAGCCCCAAATACATAGTCCGTAATTGTATAAGGATTTATCGTATTGTTTTACTCTGTTTATACTGTCCTAACCCGATTTCACTCGATATCACTAGTTTTGTCTTAAATTATGGATTTATGTATCTGACATGTCCTGCTAGCCCCGTATATGCATGAAAAGATAATGATATGAAATGTGTGCCTATGAGCACCATGCCCCGCCTGCCCGAGTGTTTTACACTGATATAGTTTTGTACATGCTTTGATTTCTCATGTAACCTTTGAGTTGGCACCACTAAGCTTAGACGTCCTTGTCAGTCTGATCAACTGACTTGGGCCTCCCCCTCGTGCTCCCGCCAGTTACAACTTGAATCTTGTCCGGTCCCATTACCCGGTTCCGCGGCCGTGGTCTTGTCTAGCTATATGTATATGTATATATTGTTGGTTCTCATCACTTCGTGTGCTCTAGCTCAACGCACTGAATGTGCTCTTATCATATTAGTGATAGAGAGGATTTAACTTTAGTGTGGTTGCCATCTTGCTAGTTTCCTGTTCCTTGATATCCTGCGTGTTTTATCTCACATATGCATTTTGATAAATGATGTATTTTGTTTTAAGAAACAAATGTTTAAACATATTCTTAATGTCTTTTCAATTTATCTTTCGATTTATCTTATTATGATATCTATTCACCCACCTGCCAGACCGTCGTGTTTGACCCATTTTTGTGGTACTCAGGTCCAGTCCCCGTTATTGCCTTCGAGGAGGAGTCAGAGGAGGCGGTCGGTGAACCGCAACGATTAGTGGAGTGGCAAGCCGACAATGTCATTTAGACATTTGGTTTAGCTTTGAGTTGTGAAACATCCTTTTGGAGATTATTGTTTACTTTTGGTTCATTTGGTTGTACTGGCTTTTGTTGGCCATTATTTTTGGGGATGTTTAAATCAACTTACAATTATGTTTAAACTTTTAACTTTATATTTTGAGAATGCCAATGAGATCATTGCTCACTCTGACATTAGGTCATTTATATGTATTTATCAGTCTTATTTTGCGGAATGGATTAAGAATTTGATTTGCTACACGCTTCCGCACCAGTGTAAATGTTTGGTGAGTGTGTGTGAAATCCTCACTGCGGAAACCTGTGAGAAATTAAGTGAGTGTATATCCAAATGTCCATTATTAAATGTATGTATGTTTATCATCATCTACACTGCGTCACGGGCCCGGATCCCAGTTCGGGGTCGCGACAGCGTCCCTGCTCCCGCCTTCTGAAACCCTTGAAACCGCCGCAGCCGTCACCCGCGTCATCGCCGCAGTGGTTGCCGGAGGCTGCAGACTTCGCCGCCGCAGTCGTCTCGCCAGTCCGGCGGCCCTCTCACCGTCGCCGCGGAAGACAATCGAAGAAGTAGGCACAACGCCTGTTGCAGGCGTTGGGAGGAAGACAACCCAGTTGGGCCCATCCCAGGTCTTGGGTTGGTTTAGGTCAGGTTGGACCTAACTCACCTCGCAGAAGCCTAGCAGTAGTTGGGTCAGTTTCCAGGCTAGGTTCTAGTCCAGGTCAGGTCTGACCCGGTCCAGTTCGCGCAGGAGAAGTCCAACAGCCAGCCAGACGCTGACGTCATCCTGACATCAACGCAGTACGATCAAGGCAGTTTGACTAGATTCAAGGGCCATAATTGTTTCTTGATTTCTGAAGCCATTCGGACTTAGAATTGCATTCCCTTTTCTTTGTTGGATTCGTATCAATGAGATCGACAAGGTAGATGGAACGGATTGACAGTTTGATAGGCAGAAAAAATTCATCAAGTAGATAGAGCTTGATTTGAGTGGGAGCAATGAAGGACGACACGAAGCTCACGATTGAGAAGTTTAATGGTACAAACTTTGCGTATTGGAAGATGCAGATTGAGGATCTCCTCTACGAGAAGAATTTCTACTTGCCGCTTGGGGGAAAAGCCAAGAAACCTGCAACAATGTCAGATGCAGAATGGGAGGTACTTGATAGGAAAGTCTTAGGTACGGTTCGTCTCTCTCTATCAAAGTCTGTCTGTCACATTCAATATATCAAAGGAGAAAACCATTAAAGATGTTATGGATGCCCTATCACGAATGTATGAAAAACCTTCCGCCTCAAATAAAGTTTTCTTGATGAGAAAATTGTTTAACATGAAAATGGTTGAAGGTGGGGTTGTTGCTGAACATCTGAATGAGTTTAATACGGTCATGAGCCAGTTATCCTTAGTTAACGTACAATTCGAAGATGAAATTTGGGCTTTGTTGGTTTTGTATTCTTTCCTACACAGTTGGAATGGTATGGTTACATCACTGGGTAATTCTTTAGGATTAGCCAAATTGAAATTTGATGATGTTGTGAGTGCTATCCTCGATGAGGAAATTTGCAGGAAACCTTCAGGTGAATCATCAGGAAGTGCATTGAATGTGGGAAACAGAGGAAGGTGATCTGAAAGAGAGCAAAGTCGTGGAAGATCAAAATCATGGAGCAAGTCAAGATCTTCAAAAGGCAAAATCGAGTGCTGGAATTGTGGCAAGAAAGAACATCTGAAGAAGGATTGCAGAGCTCCACCAAAGAAAAATAAGCAAAAGAACGGTAATAAGGACAACGAAGCTTCCGCAAATGTCGCAGGTGATGCTGTTCAAGATGCTTTAATTTTTGCTTTTGATTATAAGTCTGAATCTTGGGTTATAGATTCGAGTGCGTCCTTTCACGCCACTACACATAAAGAATATCTCAAAAATTATGTACAAGATGACTTTGGAAAAGTTTATCTTGGTGATGATGAACCTTGTGAGATAATTGGCAAGGGAGATGTTCAGATTAAATTGCCAAACGACAGTATATGGCAATTGAATGATGTCAGGTATGTACCCAGCCTGAAGAGAAACCTCATATCAGTTGGTCAGCTTGCTAGCTCTAGTCATGTAATTGTTTTTGCAGATGATTTTTGGAAAGTTACAAAAGGAAGTATGGCTGTTGCTTGTGGTAAGAAAAAAGGAACTCTTTACTTGACTAACAGCTCTACAAGTTCCATTGCAGCTGCAGATAAAGGCATTAACTTAAACACATGGCACTATAAACTAGGACACATGAGTGAGAAAGGGATGAAGATCCTTCATTCTAAAGGTAAGTTGGAAGGACTCAAGTCCTTGGACTTAGAGTTCTGTGAAGACTGTGTTCTCGGAAAGTAGAAGAAAGTCACCTTCACTAAAGTAGGCAGGCCACCGCAGTCAGAAAGGTTGGAACTAGTACACACGGATGTGTGGGGACAAACTCAGGTACCTTCTCTTGGTGGATCTTCTTACTTTGTTACATTCATTGATGATGCTACCAGAAAATTATGGGTATATCCTATGAAACACAAGTCTGACGTGTTTGATGTTTTCAAGAAGTGGAAAACTTTGGTTGAAAATGAAACAGGTTTGAAACTGAAAAGCCTAAGATCTAATAATAGGGGAGAGTACTGCAGTAAAAAATTTGAGGAGTATTGCGCAAAAAATGGCATTAAGCTAGAGAAGACTATTCCCAATACACCACAGCAAAATGGTGTGGTAGAGTGCATGAACTGGACAATTATTGAGTGTGCTGGAAGTATGAGGCTACATGCTGGATTGCCCAAGCAGTTTTGGGCGGAAGCAGTGAATACTGCTGCATACTTAATCAATCGGGGGCCTTCAGTACCTTTGGATGGTGGACTACTAGAGGAAGCTTGGACCAGAAAAGAGGTAAACCTTTCACACTTAAAAGTATTTGGTTGTATCTCTTATGTTCATGTTGATGCTGAAAAAAGAGACAAACTAGATTCCAAATCTAGGAAATGCACTTTCATTGGATATGGTTATGATGAGTTTGGTTATCGCTTCTGGGATGAAGAAAATAGAAAAATCATTAGAAGCAGAAATGTTATATTCAATGCTAAAGTGGTGTATAAAAGGAAGGACAAGGTGCAGGAGGCAGCAATGAATACTTAGAACTGGATGACACTTCTGAAAATGATGTACCTGAAATACATGGAAATGAAAACCTGCAAGTGGACCCTCAAACACCTGCCCTAGTAAGAAGGTCATCTAGGACTCCTAAGCCTACACGACACTATTCACCTTCTTTGTTTTACTTCTTGTTAACTGATGGTGGTGAGCTAGAATGTTATGAAGAAGCATTGCAGGTTGAAACTTGGGCAAGGTGGGAACAAGCCATGGAAGATGAGATAAAATCTTTATTATCAAACCAGACATGGGACTTAGTTCAGTTGCCCGAGGGAAAGAAAGCATTGCACAACAAGTGGGTGTACAAATTGAAGGAAGAACATGACGGTAGCAAGCGACACAAAGCCAGATTAGTTGCAAAAGGCTTCCAGCAGAAGGCAGGTATTGATTACTCTGAGTTATTTTCTCCTATGGTTACATTGAACACAATTAGAAGTGTTTTGAGCATTGTGGCAGTAGAAGATTTACATCTTGAGCAATTAGATGTGAAAACTGCATTTCTCCATGGTGACTTGGAAGAAGACATCTATATGCATCAGCCATAATGATATGCTATACCAGGAAAGAAGGAAATGGTGTGTAAGCTCAAAAAGAGTTTATACGGTTTGAAGCAAGCCCGAAGACAATGGTATATTAAATTTGACAGGATTATGTGCAACACAGGTTATAAACGATGTCATGCAGACCATTGTTGTTATTTCAAAAGTTTTGATGACTATTACATTATTCTACTCTTGTACGTAGATGATATGCTAGTTACAGGTTCAAATATGCATGAAATAAGCAATTTGAAGAAATAGTTGTCACAGGAATTTGAAATAAAGGATTTGGGTGCTGCAAATCAGATTCTCGGTATGAGAATTAGTAGAGACAGGAAAAATCGCACATTGAAGTTGTCTCAGGCAGAATATGTTGAAAAAGTTATAAATAGGTTCAACATGCAAGGTGCTAAGCCAGTTAGCACTCCACTGGCTAGCTACTTCAAACTCTCAAAAGAGTTGTCTCCTAAGGTAGAAGAGGAGAAGGAGAATATGTCCAAAGTCCCATATGCTTCAGCTATTGGCAGCTTGATGTATGCTATGGTTTGCACTAGACCAGACATTGCTCATGCAGCGGGAGTTGTAAGCAGATTTATGAGTAATCTTGGAAAAACGCATTGGGAAGCAGTTAAATGGATTCTCAGATATTTGAGAGGCACCACAAAGGCAGTACTGCGTTTTGGAGGATTAGAGATCAAATTGCATGGCTATGTTGATTTGGACTTGGCAGGAGATCTTGATGAAAGCAGAGGCACTACAGGATATGTATTCACATTGGGTAGTGCAGCAGTCAGTTGGAAGTCTCAATTATAGGATGTCGTTGCACATTCAACCACAGAAGCAGAGTATGTTGCCGTCACAGAAGCTAGTAAGGAAATCATTTGGTTACATGAGTTAATGGAGGAGTTGGGTAAGAAGCAAGAGTCCAGCAGGCTTTACAGTGACAGTAAGAGTGCTATTCATCTTGCAAAGAATTCAGCCTTTCATCCAAAAACCAAACACATTCGAATCAGATATCACTTCATACGGTGGCTTCTGGAAGAAAAAGTGTTGAAATTGGAGAAGATTTTATCAAGTGAGAATCCTGCAGATATATTCACAAAGGTGGTACCTACAGAGAAACTGAAGCTGTGCTCAGCTTCAGTTAGTCTTCAAGCATAAAGATGAGGTATCGAGATTCTTAGCCGTGTTCTGTTATTGTCAAAGCCATTCAGTATGATCAGTCTTCAAGTGGGAGATTGATAGGTTGGTGAAGCCTAATCTAGACTTTAGTTAATTACAGGGGCTTATTTGTAATGTGTCGGTTTAATATGGACCATCTGTTATGAGGCCAGATCCGACGGTTGTCGGTGTCTAGAGGTTTAGGGTTTCATGTATCTATACTGGGTGGTGAGAGCATTGTAATTACGGTGAAATTGAGAGAGAACAAGAGAGACAGTGGGTGCTTGTACCCTTGTGAGAATCTCCAATAATAGTGAATGGCGTGAATCTCCCATGGACTTAGGCAATCTTGCCGAACCACATAAATCCGTGTCTCGTGGATTAACTGTGTGATTGATTGATTGTTTCTCATAGATCGTGCGTGTGTTTCGATCCCTAATAGACAATCCACTCATCAGCTTGTAGAGGGTAGGGATGTAACGGTTCGGTTAATCGGTCTTTTTGGAGAAACCGTTAACCGAACCGTAATCGCGGTTTTCTGTCTTTAAAAATTGTAACCGTAACTGTATCCACAAAAACCGTAGAAAACCAAACCGCGGCTAACCTGTAAGACCCCGCTACGAGAGTTTTCGATTAGTGCTAGTTAAGACGTGCTTTAGTTATAAGTGTGATTAGTGAGTTTTGGTTAAGTTTGGATTAGAATAGTTTTTTTATAGCTTTGGATTATTTTGGGAACTCTTTTGATTTAGTGGGACCCTTTGGGAGTTCCTTCATCATGTTCTATGAGATTTTGGGATTTATTTGATATTCGAAAAAATCTGTAGTTTACCCCGTTTAATGTATTTTATGATTCCCGACAGCTTTCATATTTTCCCCATTTCCGTTCAAGACCTCTAGACCTTACTTTGCTAATGATAGGGGTAAAACGGTCTTTTACACAAAATCTGGACACTATTTTCAATATCTCCGAAACTCATGAAATATATACGTTTTGAAAACTAGAAATTTCAACGAACAATTCTTCCTTCTTCGTCGAATCCATCCGAAGCCCGGAAAACGATGTTTTGGCCCCCACAAGATTCTTTAGTTGTGGGACCCATCCCCACTTTCTTTATAAAGAAGAGCCTCCTTCACTTTTTCCCCTTTCCTTGCAATTTTCATTAGAAGAGAAGAGAGTCCAGCCCAAGGGTTTTCTTGCACTTCTTCTTGCTTCCTCACCTCCAATATCACTCTCAAGCCATTGCTATAAGAAAAATGGAGGTTGCCATCTTCTTCCCCTTCTTGAGTGCTTCCTCTTAATACTATTTTTAGAGGGAACCTTCCATTCTAAGATTCACTTTGAACAAGCTCTTGCCATTAGAGGACTCTCCATGTAAGCTCTTCCTCTTATCTCTTAGATTTGTATTCTTCTAGTCTTGAAGATGCTTCATTTCCATTATTGGAAGTTATCTCCCTCTATTTCTTGATTTTGAAATTCTAGGGTTATGATGAGTGTCATTTTGGGGATTTTGTGTAGATTGTGGGATTTGAGCTTGAGAGTGTGCTTAGAGCTTGATTAGCATATTTGGAGACCAAGGCAAGTGGATGAATAACTTTCTTGAATGATTTCATGTTTTAAGGAGAATTTATCGATTTTTCACTATTCATCTTCTCTTATGTACCATGGTTAATAATGATTTTTGAATTGTGTATCTTGTTAAGTTATTTCCCATTATTGGAACTTTTGAAGAATGTACATGCATTATGTTTCGAAAAGTTTGTCTTTGGATCATATGTAGTTTGTCATTAATTTGGGTACTTTTGCATTGAATGAGATTTGTAAAGAGAATAGATGTGATTTTGGTTTCAAATGGATGGCTGTTGGAAGACTTGAATGGGATGGAAGTTGGTGGGTAGAGGGCCATAATTATTGTGTGAAGTGTTGGTTTGAATGAAGTTTTGAGGAGAAGCGAGATGAGGTTTGGACTGCTGAAACGGAGAGTTTCTGAAGCAGTTTGCTCGAGCGAACCTCTATTCGCTCGAGCGAACCCTTCACAGAACTTCTATCGCTTGAGCTAACCACCTTCTTCGCTTGAGCCTTCCTGTTCCGAAGCAGTTCGCTTGAGCGAACTCAACCTCGCTTGAGCGAACCCCTCACAGAACTTTGGTCGCTCGAGTCTCCCTTCTGCTTTGCTCGACCTTTCCTGACTCGGAGTAGTTCGCTCGAGTGAACTCAACATCGCCCGAGTGAACTCAACATTGCTCGAGCGAACCCCTCACAAAACCTTGTTCGCTCGAGCCTTCCTCTTTCTTCGCTTAAGCCCTCCTGACTGGAACCAGTCCGCTTGAGTGAACTCCCTGTCCGCTCGTGCGAACTATACAGAATTCTTGGGTCTTTTCTATTGTTTTCAGATATGGTATTTTAAGGTCTGGATGAGTTGTTTTGATGCTCAACCACCTTGGAAAGACCTAAGGGATGACATAAGGAAATTGACTTGGAAAGAAACCCCACTTCGGAAAATATATTGGGAATTGTGGATTTATCAAATTGTATAAGGAAACTTAGGATGTCTATCACCAATCGAGTACCATGCCAAGAGCAATAATAGACATGCAAGGTCTTTATACATATTGCGTGAATACGGAGGTCCCAATACACAGTCCGTAATCGTATAAGGATTCATTGTACTATTTTACTCCGATTATACTTATCTTAACCCGATTTCTCTCGACATGCCTGGTTTTATCTCAAACTATGATTTATGCACCTGACATGTCCTGCCAGCCCTGTTTGTACATGAAAAGATAATGATGTGAAATGTGTGCCTATGAGCACCATGCCCCGCTTGCTTGAGTGTTTTTACCGATTTAGTTTTGTAAATGTTTTGATTTCTCATGTAGCCCATGAGTCGGCACCACTAAGCTTTGACGTCCTTGTCAGTCTGTTCAACTGACTTAGGTCTCCCCCTCGTGCTCCCGCTAGTTGTAACTTGGATCCTGTCTTGCCTTGTTACCCGGTTCCGCGGCCGTGGTCTTGTCTAGTTATATGTATATTGTCAAACCCCGACCCAAGATTAGCGCGATTAGTGTCAATTAAGTGCGTGTTTAGTTGTAATGTGAAGTTTAGTGTTCGTGGGATTAGAAATTGGTTCGATTTAGTCTAGAATTAGCTTTGGGGAATTTTGAGAGCCTTTTGTGCTATTTGGTCACACTTAAGGGTGCCTTGAGTGTACGTGTAAGCTTGGGAGGAAATTCCGATTTTCTGATTTAAATCGTGATTTCGATCTCTTTTGGATGATTTTATTTTATTGATAAACTTTTGTGTTCAGCTTGTTTGTGTTTTAGGCCCAGAAACCCAAGTTTTGGCCCAAAGGGGTAAATCAGTCATTTCACACCAAATCTGGACTCAAATTTCGAAATCTCAAAACTATGCCAAATTTATACTTTTTGGAAACTAGATTTTTCGGCAATCGTTTTAGTCTTCTTCGTCGTTTTCATCCGAGGCCCACAAGTCAGTGTTTTAACCATTGCAAGTTTTGAGCAATGGGGCCCACAAGAACCCATTTGAATTAAGTCTTCTTCTCCCTCATTTTTCACTCACGGTTCTAAACTCATTCCCTACAACTCTCTTCAACTCAGCTGAGACTTCTTCTTCTTCCCCTCCCTTCTTCTCCTTGCATGCTTAAGCTAGAAAGCCTCAAATCAAAAACTGATCATACCTTCTTCTTCCTCTCAACTCAAGGAATCCATTGCTACCATTTTCTTGGAGTTCCCAGCTGTGTTTCCACTCCATTTTCTTCTCCTCTTCTTGTTTAGTAAGCTTCAGGTAATAGATCTCTTTCTCCTCTTCAATGTAGTCTTTTGAGTTCCTTAAGAGCCCATTTTTCAAGCATGCAACACCCATTTCGAAATGGGTCATTGTCTTCACTTTTTGGTGGATTTTTGAAGTTCTTTTCATGGGTTTTCTTGTAGATTTCGTGGAGTACAATTGGTAGGATTTTTCTGAGATTGTTGGGCTTGGATTTTGGTAAAGGCAAGTGATCAACTTAGCTTCATGATGCATGCAATATTTGATTATTTTAGCTTTCATGGTTTGATTCTTTTTCCATTCTAATTTGGGCAATATATTGTTTCAAAGATGTGTTATAGTTTGAAATCTTGTTTTAATTGAAATGCATATGCTAATGGTTTGTATTAATGGTTTTCATTCATTTGAAGTTGCTTTTATTTTGCCAAAATGGTTTATAAATGGATGAAAGAATGGAGGAGTATGTTGTGAAATGATTTAAGTGATGATGGTTAACATTTGAATGGAAATTGCCCCTTGGAGAGCATGGAGGCTTAGGGGATGTGCAGGGTTTTGACAAAGGAATGAAATGGTGGAAATGGGGTGTGAAATCTGAATCGAATTGAAGCTGCCGCAGATCGGCGGTCAGCCGTTGGCCAGCCGTCAGCTAGCTGACTATTGACCCACGGCTAACCGCCCATGTGTCGGTCAGAATAACAGTAACCCAGTTTCTGCACAGGGCGTGATCGGCCAGCGGGCGGTCAGTAGGCGGCTAGCCGACCTGCGCAAGAAAACTGAAAAGTAGTGTTACTCCTGATCAATCGGTCAGCGGTCGGTCAGTTGGTCGGCCAGCCGACCAGCCAACCGGCGGCTAGCCGCCAGGTAGCCGCGTTGTGACCGAGTGTACAGAAGGAGAATTTTGAAGGGGCTTCGATGGGAGAGAAAAACTAGAATATGTTAAGGCGTCTTTAGCTTGATGTTGTGCAATTGGAACATGAAATGTTGTCTAGCTTCGAGGACACCAATTCATTTTAAACTCCAACATTTGGGTTTCAACTTCACAAGAATCAAATAAAGAGTCTTAGCATATACTTGACATAATTGTTTCGAAATCTTGAATTTTGACACGAAGAATACCGTTTTGTACCTGTTTGATTTACAAGCATGTGTTTAGCTTTTGATTTGTTTCAAGAACTATAATGGGGACACTTTTCCAGCCTTGTTTGTTATAGCTTATGCTATTCTTGTTTAGTCTCGTCTTGCATTGTTTTGATAAGTGTTTTTACCCATTTTTCGCTAAGTTTTGTACAAGTATTGATATGTTTTATGCATACATGGATTGATGGACCCGTTTTTTTCTTTCTCGCCTTCCTCCGTCCCTGGTCCGTCGGGGTGCGGCGGGGCGAAGAGAAAAAAAAAGAGCAAGCATCAACATTTTTTTTTTGTACGGGTATGCCAGAATTTCTATTCTACTTGGAATTTGAAGTGGTGATCCGGAGATTCACCTTCACAAGTAGAAAAGGAAATCAACTTTTTTCTAACTTTCCATTGCACATATATTTTAAAGAAAGAGAAAAGGTTTTAAAATGCCGTGAGAGGCGATTTTGTTTAATTTGCCGTGAAAGGCAGTTTTGTGCCGTAGAAGGCGATTTTGTGCCGTAAAAGGCAGTTTACAAATCTCATCAAAATGTAAAGACAAGAAATGTGATTTTTATGTCTCTTTAAAAAAATACACAATACAACAGAAAAGTAAGAAAATGAATCTGACTTCTCAAGCGATTGTGGGGACTCGTTCAGATCGACGGTCGCGAGTCATGTATGGGCTCCGCCATCGTCCTTCAGATGAGAACACTTGATGCTTTGATTCACTTGGCTTGGCTTGGACCTCAGATTTTTAGAGGATAAAGACCAAGAGAAGGTCTTATATCCAATAAAAAAAAGAGTAGATGGGCTGAAAAGCCGCATCTAGGCCATGTTGGATAGAAGAAGAGAGGAGATCTTGGGGGGGTGGCCCCCCAAGGGACTTCGATCACCTTATAGTGCTTGCAGCAGAGTTTCTTCAAGGTAAGAGAGCTTCTTTTTGTGTAGAGAATTCTTCAGATGATTTTCAGATAATTTTTCTGGACCCAATTTTCAAGACCCCTTCCCTTTGAAATGACTGCCTATTTATAGGCTTTTGGTGGCCATTAGGAAAGTCTTATGGGCATTAATGATATTAATGCTCCATGATGGGAGGAGTTACAAGATTTAATTTCATAATTCTGTAACTCATTTTTCTTGGATTTTGATTGGCCGATGGAGAGTAATGGGCATTTAATCTCCATGATGATGGGAGTTTCATGATTAATTACCATGATTAATCTCCATAATGATAGGAGTTACATGGTTAATTGTCATGATTAATTGGACTTGTAACTCCCATTTCTTGGCTGCTGATTGGGCCGTTTAAAATAATGAGTTAATGACCCTAATAAATTGCCATAAAAGGGTCATTTAACTTCATTAATTGGCTGTCGAGTCGCTTGAAGAGTCGTGGGCCGCGCCGCGTCTTTTGGAATTCTTCTTGCGATGATTATCGATGGATCCGTACGTTGCTTGATGTCGGATGACAATGAAAATTCAGACATTGGTTGCCACCAATGGGCCGGCAACTTCTGTCCAATCAATTTCTTGATCGGTCGGGCAGAAAGTGTGCTTTCTTGAGTGCTTTCTTGGTCGGCCGGTTGGTGGTTTCGGAGTGTCCGATGATGATCAAATGGTTTTGATGGCGGATCCGTGATGTTGATGAAGATCGACGGATATCATGCCTCAAAAATCAGATTTCAAGAAAATCACAGGGGCCAATCATTGCGAAACGCGAAAAGAATCGGAAAAAACGGACGTTTTGGCGGAAATCCGGTGACCCTGGAAATCCGGGTCGCCGGATTTCCGCCCCATGGTCGCCGGCGACCATGGGGCTGGCGACCTTGGACTTTGGTCCATTTTTCGGCCGCCTTCCGGTCGCCATTTTTTGGTTGTTTCTCAGGCTTTTTCGCTTCTGTTTTCTCCTGTATTTTTCTTTGAAATTTCTCTTCATTTATTGGCTTGATTCCTCTGAAGAAAACCCGTCGAAAGGCTGTGCAAATCAGAGCGCAAAATTTCCTATTTTTTGGAAAAGCCGAAGACTCTGTAGCCGATTTTCCGCCAAGAGTTGAAACTGGCTCAAACGATGTCGGAATGACCTGAAATTTGAGGTGAAGCTTCTTGGGCATTAGATAGGACTAACCATGGGCTTTTATTTGAGTTTTGAAGCCGTTTGGGGTCCCGTCGATGCTTGACTTGATTTCACCGTGTAGAAGATGTCGTGCTTTGATGTACGGTCATCCGATGTCCGATTGACCTGAAATTTGACGGGGAGCCTATTGGAGTCATTTTGAGATGATCCATTAGCTCTGATTTGGGTGTCATGGTCCCGGGGAGCTTCGCCGCCGGTAGGTTTGATTTTGCTTCGGAGCATCAAAACTGAGTCAAACGTTGTCGGAATGACCTGAAATTTGACGTGCAGCCCTTTGGAAGCATGAAAAAGCTACTCATGTGTTTTGTTTAATGAGTGGCGGCATCAGAGGTTCTCGCCGCCGGAAGGCTTGATTTCGCCGTTCGAGAGTTGATGGAGGGTCAAACGGTGTCGGTTTGACTTGAAATTCGACATGGAGCCTTTTGGAGGTATTTTGAGACCATCCATAGACTCTGATCGAAGATTTGATGTATTTGACATTGTCGCCGTCGGGAGCTCCCGTTCAGCTGTTGGAGGATTGAAGTTAGGCCAGATGGTGTCGAAATGGCCCGAGACTTCATGTGTACCCTTCTTTTGGCTACTTTGAAAGATCTTGTAGTTTTTATCTGGTTCTGTCAAGATCTGATGCTTGAAGCAGCTTTGCCTGTTTGTAGTAGGATGCGGCTCCATATAGCTTTTGATGTTGATGAGGTAAAGTGACATTTTTGGTGTCAACATGGATATCATAGAATACCGCTGAGCTTGGACTGCCCTCTCAGTCTGATCCACTAGTTAGGGGGTCCTTAAACATAAGGGCAATCTGCAGATTAGTCGTGTATTTATACACATCTTTGTTTTGTCCGGTTCCGCGGCCGGTTTTTCCGCCCACCTTGTGTGGCTCGGACTTTTGTTTCGTTTCGTCTCGTTTTGTTTCGTTTCGCTTGCTCTTGTCATCACGTATGGCGGAGAAAGGATGAGCTCAATGTGGATTCGTGAATCATGATATTTTATTGAAAAGCATATTAGTTTTGAATTGCACCTTATACATGTTTTGTTCAGAACTCATGTCATGTTTTAAGTGCTGATTACTTTCATATTAACTGACTTGTATTATGTCTAAACTGATCACCTGCCAGACCGTCGTGTCTGATCCTTTTTGTTTTGGTGTTTAGATGTAGGCGCCGTTGCTATTGCGGAGGAGCGCCCGGAGGAGGCTTTTGAGCCACCCCCAGCCCGTGAGTGGCAACCCGACGACGTCCTCTAGACGTTGGGCGGGGTCTTGAGTACAAACATGTAGATGGGATTATTTTGTTAACTTGGGATGTATGGCCTTTGTTGGCCTTTTTCATACTTTTGGGGTTATGTAACTTAACACTTTTTGTTATCTTGAAACTTGAACTAAACTTGGTAATGCTATGCTTACGTTTCCTCCTCTGATTATTGTCTTAATGATGATTTAACTTATGCAATTTGGAATCGTAAGGTTTATGTTATTAAACTGTGATGAGATTACTTGCACGCTTCCGCAAATCATTGTTCGTGTGAGATTGTTACATGTTCGTCATTTGGGAATCCTAACCGCGGAAACCTGTGGGTTAATCATAGTTGGATGGACATCACAGTCGCGGGGCCCGGACTGGGGGAAATCTCGGTCCGGGGTCGCGACATATATGTATATATTGTTGGTTCTCGTCATTTCGCATGATTGAGGCCAATGCACTGAATGTGCTCTCATCACATTAGTGATAGAGAGGATTTAGCTTTAGTGTGGTTGCCATCTTGCTAGTTACCTGTTCTTTGATATCCTGCATGTTTTATCTTGTATATGCAATTTTGACAAATGATATATCTTGTTTTATGAGAATAAATGTTTGGACAGATTTCAATGTCTTTTCAATTTATCATTCGATTTCTCTTATTGTAATATCTATTCACCCACCTGCCACACCGTCGTGTCTAACCCATTTTTGTGGTACTCAGGTCCAGTCCCCATTATTGCCTACGAGGAGGAGCCAGAGGAGGCGGTTGGTGAACCGCAACAATTAGTGGAGTAGCAAGATGACAATGTCATTTAGACATTTGGTTTAGCTTTGAGCTGCGTAACATTTTGGGGGATTATTGGTTTACTTTTGATTTATACTTTTGATTGTACTGGCCTTTGTTGGCCATTATTTTTGGGGAATGTTAATTCAACTAATCTTATGTTTAAACTTTAAATGCATTATTTTGGGAATGTCAATGAGATCATTTCTCACTCTGACATCATGTCATTTGTTTGTATTTATCAGTCTTGCATTGTGGAATGGATTACGAATCTAGTTTGCTACACACTTCCGCACCAATGTAAATGTCTTGTGAGTGTGTGTGAAATCCTCACCGCGGAAACCTGTGGGAAATTAAGTGGATGTATATTCACAGTATCCATTGTTAAATGTATGTATGTCATCACCGCGTTCGCGGGCCCGGATCCCAGTCCGGGGTCGCGACATAACCGTATTAGACTGTTCGGTTACGGTTAATAACCATGGAAAAATTGCCCCAATGAGCTACATCAAAGGATTATTTCTACCAATTGAAAAAAAAAATCCAAACAAAGAACCACATTCCAAGCAATCTTCATTTTATCAGTGACCAGAAAGTGTTTCACAAACCACCCAACCCAACCCACCCACCCCCCCAATGGAAGAAATCAACGATTTCCTAAAAATCCATACCAGAAGCCCCAACTTCAATAAGAATTACATAACAAAACTCAGAAGCCCATCTCAATTCCTTTGAATTAGTATATGGTGAAGCAAAAGAAAACCAAAAGTCTAAACTCAAGACACCTTAGCTACATCTAAACAACACTAAAATTTTAATGATAATGAAAAATACTGCAGACCCATGAAAAACAACATTGGTTCTAGAAGAAATTTGTTTTCAAAATCAGATCTTTATAACTATAGAAGCCTTAGAGGACCATTAAAATCTCAAAGCGATAAGGGAAGACCTGCAGATCCATCACAAATACCATCAGTTTTATACGAAAGTCTTCAAAAAGAAATCTCTTTAACTATAAGGGATAAGGGAAGACCTGCAGATCCATCACAAATACGATCAGTTTTATACGAAAGTCTTCAAAAAGAATTCTCTTTAACTATAAGCCTCTGGTCTCAAAACAAATGAGAAACCAGATGCCATTAGAAGTAAACCATATCAAAATCCCCATTATACACATAAAAAATCTCATGGATCCATTTCAAAATCCATTCCTAGCGATGAGGGAGGAGGCTACGCTGTGTGCAGGGGGAGAGCGGCGATGGTGCTGTGCATGGGCCGGGGCTGCTGCATGTGTCTGGCGGAGGTAGGAGCAGGCGAACGTGCGCGTGGACGAGAGAGGGGAGATGGAGGAGGGGAGGCGTAAGAGAGATCTGGAGAGGAGAGATGGAGGGAGAGGTGGGGTGGTTTTTGCGTGGGATGAGAGGGAGGTGATGAGAGACAACAGGTGTCGGTGGGTTCTGCGCTAGGGTTTGGTTTTGCATCTTAAGGCAAGAAGATTTTCTTTTAGCCCCTTATCTTTTCTTTCATTTGTAAACGGTACGGTTAACCGCATACGGTTAATCAAACCATATTTTATGGTTCGGTTCGATTAATAACCATGAATTATTATAGAAAACCGTAACTGAACCAAACCGTGCGGTTTTTGGATTTCATTAACTGTAACCGAACCGTGAAACACGGTTATTAACCGCGGTTCGGTTCGGTTAGACGGTTTTTTTTTTTTTTTTTTTTTACACCCCTAGTAGAGGGCCTTATATCTCAAACTCTATGGCCACTCTCTTCCTGAACTTCTCATATAGGGAGTTAGGATCATTCTCTCTTGACTACACTACCACTTTAGCGCCCACTGTTGGTTGTGCTTGTCTTTCCTTCAAGTTTAGAATCTGGCCCTAAATAGTTGTTTGGGCTTCACTCTGTCTGACTAGTTGCTCATTTGTAGCCCTATGCTGCTCAGTCATGGTCTGTGGAAGCATGTGAAATCTTGCATCACCCCCTGGAGAACCAAATGCTACCTAAGTGTTGATGATGATCCCCTGACCAATAGACTGCATATGTAGGCCTAAATTCTGGTTTGGAGAAGACATGGTGAAAAAGAAAAATGCAAGATGGAGAACTCAGCAAATGCAAATGATAGAAGAAGAGATGATAGATGGTTTTGGTGGTTAAGTGGGTTTTCTGGAACTTAGCAAATGAGCCCATATTGCTAAAGGGAATTTCACTTTAAGGCTCTTGGGCTGGAAATGGGCAAGATTATGGGTCCGAGTTGGTCATGTCAAAACACGGAATTCGAAATACACAAGATGCGCTACCCAATGCACCGAAAGTCTTGCTAGAATTGAAAACACACACGATGAAACCCATAAATCCAAAATCACAAAAAAGTCCTCTAACTACCTAGTCAAGGTCAAAACCCCACTAATCTACCTATCCCACCACAAACGAATCCAAAACAGCCGATTATGCATCCAATTAGAGTTAATTATATACTAAACACACTTAGGGAGGGTCGGGGTGTTGCAAATAATTTTGGGCATTTTGTGAAAAAAATCCAAAATACTTCAAACCAGGAGGGGATGAGAAAGAAGCAAAAGCAACGCTTTTGTATTAGATGTTATGAAGGGTGAAAACACCCACTTAAAAAAAAAAACAATTTGGAGAAATCTAATCGGATCAAGAGTTGAACTTGTTATTAGATTCAAAAAAGAAATTTGGAGAAATCTAATCTAATCAGAAGTTGAGCTTGTCGTTAGATTGAACAGTATAGAAAAATTAGGATTTACAAAATAGTGGCACCGACTCCAATGAGGACCTATAAATTTTACCAGCTTTATAGTAGACTAAAACTCGCACATCCAAGCTTGCTTAGGGTCGTTTTATTTAAACAAAAGATTCAATTATCATCATCACGAAACTCTTTTTTTAATAATTCTTTTATACTAATTCCAAAGCTATAGATAGCATTAGTATTACAATCTAACTTTTATAAATAAATGAAGTTAGTTGTGAGAATGAGCATGTGGTTTTCTTTTTTATAATAAATATTTTTTATTTTTAATTTAGTTTAATAATAATATTATAAAAAGACATCAGATTTATAGGTATTTTGATTTTTCATTGCTAGTTCTTAAATATCATGTTTCCTTACCAAATTGAAAACTTTAAATCAAAAGTGTCAAGTACTGTAATTGACACACATGAGAGATCCTAAAATCGAGGGATGCTGTCGTCGTCTTCGTCACCATCATCGCCATCATAATCATCTCGTTATAAATAATACCAAATTATAATGTGACATAGATCATGGCTCATCTTGCTTTTAAAAGCAATCAATCAATTACCAACCTCTTATTTTGAAAATCAGGGTCATGTTATAAGAGGACTGGTTTTTTTTTCTAAAACACTTATAATTAATATATTCGATTATATTTTAATTTTCTCTAAAACCTTAAGGTAGTGTTTGGTTCACTGTAATGAAAGTCGGAATGGAATGGTCATTCCAGTGGAATGATCATTACTGCGTTTGGTTTGCAAAAAAGTGGCGGAATGACCATTACTTCTGGAATCATCATTCCTTTATGTAGAGGAATGGTCATTCCACTGGGGAGGCAGTGGAATGGCCATTCCATTCCTTTATAACTTTTCATTGTGACCAAAACACCCTTTATCACATTTAACCCTAACCCTTGTCTCGTCTAATGAAAAGCCCTTGTCTCCTCTCGACGAGCAAGATCTCTCCATGGACGCCGGATTCCTCGATGAGCTCAAGGCACTGCTAGGCAATAAGCAGCTCACCCTCCCTAGGGTTTTCATCGGTGGGAGGTTCATTGCAGGAGCAGATGAAATCGTGTACTTGCACAAGACCGGCGAGCTGAAGAAGATCGTGCGGTGGTTCCCAATGGCAAAGCTGGGTGCTTGCAGCGGCTGCGGAGGGGTGTGACTTGTTCTTTGCTTCGATTGCAGTGGGAATCGGAAGGTGTATTTGGAGGAAGAAGAAGAAGAAGGTGGGTTTAGGATGTGCTTTGTGTGCAATGAGAATGGCCTCATCAGATGCCCTTCATGTTGCTGATGAAATGCGCTAGAAAGAGAGAGAGCGAGAAAAGATTGTTGTAGAGAGATTTTGGGAGAGGATGATTGCAATTGATTTTGGGAGAGGATGATTGCAATTGTGAGATTTACCGCTATGATTTTACCACCATTGCCAGCACGCCACAGTTCTTCCAAAATCCAAACTTTTAATCTATTCTTTTTTTAACAATTTTTTTTAAATCTTTTTCTTTCATCTTTTTCGTTTGCAATTAACATGTTTATGATGCATAATCTCAACGAGGACCACAGGTTTTGACTTATGATGACCACGATATCCAGGAGGGTCCCTCTGATAATTATATTTTGGGTAGCTTGAAATAAAAAAAATTCTAACAAGGGTATTTTGGTTAGTTTTATGTAAATTTTATTCCATCCTAGACATTATTCTAGGGTACCAAATGCAAGAACAGGAATCCAGAACTCTATTATCGGGTTGATTCCTCAGCGTACCAAACGCTGGAATGGAAATGACTATTCCCATCTCATTCCATTCCAGACTCATTTCACTCTCCATTCCATTCCTGCCTAAAACCATTCCATCGAACCAAACACTACCTAAGTTGTAGATGACCAACGATGAGTGTGGATTGGGTAGAAATGATATTTGCCTTAATGAAAGACAAAAAATTTTAACAGGCTGGAAATTATTTTATTTCCTTTTTCAGAAATTCATTTAAAATTTTATATTTTTTTTAAAACTAAATATTTTAAGTAGTTAACTGTGGGTGTGAATTGAATTGAAATAATGCGGACTCCTTTTGATAGTCATATATTCATTTCATTGCCCCGGATCAATTCCGATGACAAAGAAGCTTAGTGTGAAGATAATGAGTTGTGGATCCCAGCGTTATCTAACATTAAAAATGATAATAAAGACAACAACTACTTAAAAAAGTACGTCGATTAAAGAGTCCAAGACTAAAACGAGTTGTGGATCCCCCTTAGACGAATACGATTGTCTTGTTTAGCTTCAAAATTAGATTTGCATGTTGTAAATAGTGGCTTTGGACCTAGGTCTGGATTGACTGAGTCTAGACTTGAAGAATTTGGATTCAAGTTACTTGTCTCAGCTTGTTAGGCCTAGACCCCTTTCAGGCCTACCACAGACTAGTTCTGGTTTTGGCCTGATAGTTAAAAAAGCTCATATAGGCATGTAACGTATATGAACTATTCTTATAAAAATTAGCCAGTTACAAGTATGTAACTAAAAAATATTGGGCCCATAGGATGAGCCTGGATCAAACTATTAGGCCTCTTAGATAAATTTGGACTCGAGAATTCGGCCGTTTTGATTGTAAAGAGTTTCTTGCACGAGCCCTGCAAATCTACATTCTTTTTGTTCACATGCATGAAAGATGGGACACATGGAACACCAATTACTATTTTTGTAATGTTGTGACTTGATCTAACACATTTCAATGGATGTATGTTAATAAAATAATATAATTAAATGTACAGATTTATTAGATATTTAAGAATCACAACATTAGTATAATCAAAAGGATTTTTTTTACTTACTAATTCTATTCTACATATACATTTCTCCTCATCTTTTTCTAATCTTATCAATTTTCTTTTACTTACAATTTCTCTCTCACACACATCCCCAAAGAAGACTTTTTTGCTTATCAATTCTATTCTGCACACGTTTCTCTTTGATATCTTGCGTTCTCTCTATAGATTGAAGAGCATATTATCATATTTGTTGTGTCTATGAAAAAATCACCATTGTTGGTATTGACACCGAGTGGTATCTCCCCTCCAAAAGCAATGAAAATGACGACAAGAAATATTGCCTGTGTAGGTATCAATGCCTTATCTACCAATTGATCCATGCCGAGACCATTTCTAAACCACTCCAAGAGTTTTTCTTTTCAGAAAAAAATCTTTTGAATGAATAAGGGCTGTGTATTAGGAGCACAAAAGATTTCAAAGCTGCTGCTGCAATGAATCTTGAAACAAGGGAACTGAAGCAAGCAATGCTGGAGAAGTCGGCTATTATTGTCCTTGTTGTAGAGATGGAAAAGCCAAAACTGAAGCAAGCAGAACAGGAGAAGCTGGCAAGTATTGTCCTCGGCGTGGAGTTGAAAAACCCAAAAAGGTAATACTTAATGCACTCCAACTCCGACTAAGCTAGAGCAGACCCATTACGCATATATTGATGCTTATATTAGCTTCGAGATTGGCAAGTGTTTGATGATGTCTGCATATCTGCTAGCGAAACAATCAAGACAAAGAAAGAGTATAAGAACAAAAGAACGCATGGCACCAAGAGCACACAAAGAAGAGGAAAGCAAAATAGTGTTTTAGTCCGAATATAATTGTTTGCTATTGTAATTATGTGAAGTAATATGATTTATTGTCACTAAAAAAGTTAGTCTTGATAACAGTTTAATAACGACAGAAATGAGAAACCGCCACTAAAGTTAACTACTAACGGTAGAAATGAGAAACCGCCATATATGTATATGTATGTATGTATGTATGTATGCATGCATACATACATACATACATACATACATACATATGAAAGATGCTCCTATGAGAGATATCTCTCACCTTAAATGAGAGATTGGGTGTGAGCCCTCACATCAATATCCAATGCCAACAACTTAAGTGTGAGAGCCCTCACCCTTATCTCTCATATAAGGTGAGAGGTATCTCTCATAGGAGCATCTCCCCGTATATATATACATATATAGAATGCTACAATACTCTTGCGGACTTTTGGTCAAAGCATGTACACATTTCATGCAAGAGAGACATTTAATAATTGTGAAACTAAACAAGGAATATTTTTGGCATTTTGTAGAAAAAACCCAAAAGACTTCTTAATACCGGGAAAAGATGAGAAAGAAGCAAAACCAACATTTTGGATTAGATGGTATGAAGGGTGAAAACACCCACTTCCAAAAAGGAAATTTGGAGAAACCTAATCCGATTAGGAGATGAGCTCATCGTTAGATTGAACACTGTAGAAACCTTCTGATTTGCAGTGGCACCAACTCCAATGAGGACTCACAAAAAACAGAGTCATTTATTTTTATTCCTTTGGAATTTGCGTAAGTAAGCCTCATTAAGGAGACTCACAAATTCCTGATGAGTTCCTCAACATAAGTCGTAAAGGTTGTAGGTCTTGGATCTTGACGTAATTTAAGGCATTTGCTTTTTGGTTGTTAAGTGGCTTACTTTCCTTCATATCATAAGGGGGCAACATGGCCGCTCCACTGCACACCTCTTTTATAGTGTTTTGATGCACACCCCACTGCGGGTCCCACCTAAACAAGAACCACACACATGGGACCCCATAAATTATATCGATCAACATTTTTAACATTCATTCGAACGGGATCAATCGGGAAGTTTTTTAAGAGACGAAACTTTGTGGCCGTAGTTCAAGGGATTAGGATAATTAGGTGGGCCCCAAATTTGGTAGGGAGGTGGGGCCAATCCAGATCATTGAGCTCATCCCCATGTGTGTGTGTACACACACATCAATTGTGTTGTTTGCGACCAATTATTATCATTGCAACTAATAAAATAAATTGCCACTTAACGAAGATGTGATAGATAAAATAAAAGAGAAGTTGGATATTATAATTTCTTAAACAAACAAGTTTTAAACATACATTTTCCTATACCACCCGGTCCTTCTGGATAATGACTTTGTTGTTGCAATTTAGAGAAAAAATGATAAATAATTATAATTTGTTCCAAAAATGATGAAATCATGATAGTTAGAAGGTTGATCAAAGGAAATAGTAAAACTCTATAAGGAGGTTGATGATAAATGGAACATCTTTCAATAGGCTCCAGTGATTTCCAAAGGCCTTTAAAAAATATATTTTATCACATTAGTGTCCTTACTAACAGTACAAACCAGGAAGAAGAGAGGAAAGTGAGAACAAGGAGCAAAAATGTGGAAAAAAAGGGGAAGACAGAAGCAGCAGATCTAGTGATTATTGTAAAACAAGAAATGAAAGAGAAAGTATAGAGAAAGAGTGAAGAAGAGAGCAGCAGATCTGAACAGGGAAAGAAACAAAGAGAACAGAGAACATCATGAGAGAGATTACTTTCGAGTGGAAGGAAATGAGAGAATCTTGTGTTTGGATATTTAAGGGGATTTCAATGGGATCAAAAGCTCTTTTCTTCCACCTATAAGACAAAGGGAGGTGCTATACCTAATGGTGCCTCCAACATTGTGTCATCTGCTACTATTCTCATCTCCTCCTTCCTCATGTTCACTCTATTTCCTCCTCTTCCTTTGCCTTGTTGGAAGTGGGTGGACCTCTTGGATAGGTTTCAAAAACTTTTCACCAACTAGAAGTGATGAACACCTATCCAAAAGCCATCAAAACCCAATCCAGGATGCATGTCCTTAAACTTAGCCATCATGATTAGCAAACAAACCTATCAAAAGGATAGAAACAACACTAAGCATGCAACCACAAAATTCCACAACATACAAGGAGTAGAAAATACCTATGGAGCTTGGTTGTGCTCTAATGGAGAACTTGATTCAACTCTATGATGAAGAGCTCTTCTAAGATCAGAATCTCCAATGCCCAATCGTCTTCCACGCTATGACCCGCTTAAGATCTCTTTCCACAAGAGAGATGGTGGAATCTCCAAGAGAAAGACTATCTAGAATCTCCAAGGAAACTAGAAGGGAACTAGAAGAGAGAGGGGGGAAGGAGCAGAATGCAACTCTTGCACTTTAGGGTTGATGGGCGTGAACTCCTCTTGATAGACCAAGCATGGACGTCCAAAGCCACCCCTAGTCTCCTTTATATAGATTTTCAACTCTTCTCTCTTAGTGTATTATTAGAAGTCCTACTTCCATTACACTTAGTAACCCTTTGCTCTACTATTACCACTATTAAAAATCTCACTTCAAATAGAAATAGTAGCTTTCCCTTTTGAGTTCAAATAGAATTAGTAAAGATCCAATCTTTGGCTAGCGTGGGGACCACTAGGGATTCCATAAAAAGCTGGCTGCAACTGGGACACCGCGACCCCACATCTTATGTGCAATCCAGGCCCACAGTTAATTGCAAATAACTCAACTATATAAATGCAATTGAACTCCAGTCTTAGGAATAAATTACATGAAGACCCTAAACTTCCCTAACACTACAAGTGGGCCCCTCTATCATTATCCATGGATCAATTGGACAGACTGTCCCACCAATTTTGACCCATATCTTATTATCCTTGAGACCCAATTAATTATCGTAATCATTAGTACCATCCAATTAACTCTTCATTGAGATGGGTGTACACTTACTAATGATAAATCCACTAATTGGCACAAGGAGATAATAGAGATAGATTTCATCTTGACTATTAAATGTTCCCACAGTCCTACTACCACGTACCCATGACACCGAGATGTTGACCTACAGTTGGCCTCACTCATTGGTGACTCAAAGTAAATGAATAGATAGAAACTTGAGTTCATAAATGTCTCAGGATTGAGAGCCTATTGCTAGGGAATTATGAGAGCAAACCTTAAAGTAAAGACAATGTTCGTAAGGTACTTCTTATGGTCCTTCAATACATCCAATGTACTGGCACTATGATCCAGAATCTTACATTCTGATGATCGAGACAAATCACACTATCTCATAGTAATCAAAGTACTGCAACCTTGTCAGATGAGATGTCCAGTCTCATCACTGGTTGTGAAGATATTCAAGTATAAGATTTGCTATACATATCTCTCGTATGTGGATCTCATTCATACACATGTATTGCATCTAGTATACTTATGGACTCCGGTTCATCTCATGAACCATCATGTCATTCGTATTGGTTATGTGCATTTAAGTAATAAACACCATTCATCTCATCAAAGGAAAGCGTGAATATATTGATAAATAAAGAAATTAATCAATTTATTACATCAATCTTAATGGATTGAGACTATAAAACTAACATGCCTCTGCTCCTCTCTTTCCACATATTTAAATAGGGCAAACTGCCAACTGTCTTACCTTTTAGGGAGAACTTCAAATTAGTCCCTATTCAACGAATATGAAAAACAACCCAATCATTTTCAAATTTTTCTGTTTACTTTTATTTTTTAAACTTAGATCATAAACGTGCACATGGAAGATCTAATATTTTTTTATATGATGAGGATGGGTTGATTGCTAAATGATCAAGAGATAAGATAGCAACTAATTTAACAACAAAAATCTTTCCAATTTTTTTTTTACGAAAAAAATCACATAGAAAACCAAAATATGTTAAGAACTTTCTACATTCAGTTTGATTGGTGATTTATATTAAGAACGATAAATCTGAACCACAAGATTTACTTTTGATTTGCAATTTATTTTAAGAATGATGAATCTTAACCATAAGATTCAATTTTGATTTGTAGTATATTTTGAGAATGATGAATCTGAACCCAAATAATCAGTTTTGATTTGTAGTTTATTTTAAGAATGGGATGAATCTGACCCACAAGATTCAGCATTGTTGTGCAGTTTATTTTAAGAATGATAAATCAGAGCTAGAAGATTCATTTGTAACTTATTTTAGGAATGGAAGAAAATATCTCTGAACCCCAAGTTAATTTCTATTTTCCTGATTCTTTTACCATGTTTTTTTTATCAAATTTTCTTGATTTGATCTAAATTGATTTAAGAGGGTTTTACCTAAAAAAACACTTAACGTGGCCATTGGACCAAATTAGACAAAGTTGCACCAATTAGGGCAATTTACCCGAAAAACATTTTTTTTCCTATCGTCGATATTGACCCTCCCCTAAACAGGTCACGGTCGATATCGACCCTCTGCTACACTAGTAGGGGTGGTCATGGCCTGGGCCAGCTAGATCCGGATCGGGCTTGGATATGTAATTAATAATTGGGCCAGCTTGCATTAAGTGATGGAAAGCCCACGGCCCGGCTTCTGTAAGAAATGCATGTAATTTAATTTAATTAGTTCTCTAATGCTCACAAAAGTGATGAAAATCCCGATTCAGCCTGACTCGATTGACTAAATGGGCGCGAATGGGCCTAACTTTTATAGCCTGTGTCGGGCCTAGGCCAATGTTTCTAAAGTTGGGCCGACCCTGGATATGCCTTAGCCTGGCCTCGTCCGGCCCATGAACACCCCTATATGTAGGTCAGGGTTGATATCGACCTTGAGCAGACAAAAAAACACCAGATCCACTCGACTTCTTCCTTTTTGCAAACCCAACCCAAAGGGAAGACCTAAATGCATTCCCACACTACAAAATGCTCAAATCAATGAACTAATCTTCATAGCAAAACCAAATCTTGAGGGGCTCTTTGTTGCTCGATATCACAAATCAGTTTCAAGAACATGATAAATTTGCCTCCACTAGCATTACTTCCACACTGGCCTTATATGAATGCCTTTAAGGACAAGCCCACTCTTCAATCAACCACCTTTAATCTCCATAAAAGTCATCTCTACGCCTCCTTCCTCTCCTGCCAAGACCCGAGGGAGAGGAAGGAGGCGTAGAGATGACTTTTATGGAGATTAAAGGTGGTCAATGGAAGAGTGGGTTTGTCCTTGAAGGCATTGAGATAAAGCCTGTGTGGAAGTAATGCCTGTGGAGGCAAATTTATCATGTTCTTGAAACTGATTTGTGATATCGAGCAACAAAGAGCCCCTCAAGATTTTTGTTTTGATATGGAGATTGGTTCATTGATTTGAGCTGGTTCATTGATTTGAGCGTTTGTAGTGTGGAAATGCATTTAGGTCATCCCTTTGGGTTGGGTTTGGGAAAGAGAGGAGGAAGAAGACGAGCGGATTTGGCGAATTGTCGTAATTGGTCCAAATTTGTCTAATTTATCCGATTCGGTCCTATGGCCACATTAAGTGCTTTTTGGGATAAAATCCTCTTGATTCAAACCTATTTTATTTTTTTTTATTGATTTGAATAGATTTTCCTTTCACAAGAAAATTAGTGGCAATACGTCCCTTGTTCTTTCATGATCAATCGGCTCGTTCCTACACCTCCACTTACTTGTCATCTAGAAACCCTTTTTGACACTCTTTTTAGTAACTCTGCTGCATTTGAATGATTTGATTTTTATGGAAACACTTCTCCCCTGCTACATGTGGAGGTGTGATTTATATATGTAAGTGTCTTTTATCAACCATCAATCTCATTGCGTTTTTTTATCATACAGTTAATCATATAGGTAGGACCAGTTCCTATTTGGGTAAAATTTGAAGATATCCCATCCATTGAGTGGGCCCTCATTTTGAACAGTTGAAATTCTCAGTACGTGAGTCCTACTGTGAAGCTTCACTTCTTTAACTCAGGTTTTCTTTAGGTTGAAGCTTTAGAGAGTCCGAACTCCCTACACAACGACACATGCATTGGAAATCATCCCAATTTTGGACTCGTCCAAACATTATACGCTACAGGATTGCGTAATGAAGGGGAGCTGTAGAAAGAATAAAAAAGCACACATATAGACACATACACACACTTCTAGAACGGTAAGAGTCTTAAAAAAAAGGGGTTAGAGCTATCTAATTAGAGTGATACTTGGGCTTTTAATTTGGCCAGCACCAAATTCACCCTTCCCATCCAATTGGTGGTTTCTGTGGATTGATCCATACAGATGGTGTGGTGAAACATCAATGCAAAAAATCAAATTGGCAAACTCTCCTGTATGCAACTTTGTGGCCCACTAGGCCCACTAGCTCCAGGAGGCCCCTAGTGATGTCAAACCTGGACCTAAACTCTATGTAGGTTTAAGATATGGGACAGGCCTAGATCAGTAGTAGAGTGCCCAAAGCCCAGACCCACTCTAATAAGACATACAATTGAATAAAAAAATCCTTATCACTGAGATTGAGAGTCAAATAAATGCACTTTCTCACGCGCATACACATGTCTCAACCATCTGAGCTGCCTTTTGGAGTTGATAGTGGAAGTTGTTTTGTTTTATATAAACATTATACAGTCGGGGTAGACTTCGAGCCTTCCCTTTTTTCAGACAGGATGGGCCAAGCACTATGCCACTGAACCAAAACGCCTACTATTATTGATGCCTTCTGCTCAAGTGGTAGAATAAATGTTCAGTATAAAAACTTAGAACAATACAGACTCTAGTTGATATCAATTTATTATTTTTTAATTTAATTACAATTTAAGTATTTGGTCTATGTTTTATTAGATGATTGGTTTGTTTGCAGATATAATTAACTAAAATTTTCCTCTATTTCTTAATTGAATGAGTATTTAATTTATAATTTAAGGTCTTCATTATTATATATGAAGCTTGGGTGATTGGATTTGGAAATTGAGATTCAATTTCGGAATTGATTTCAATCTTACTTTGAGTAGAGCCCAGTTAATTTTGGCCAATATTTAGATAGAGAGATGTTTTCTAATTTGGGAAGATCATCCACTTTTAAACTCTATTTTCCATATCTAATCTAATGGGAGGGATGTCTTCTCTAGACTCTTTTATCATGAAGTTGAATTTGGAAAGCAGATTCTACTAAAAAAAATCTATCATCCCATTTGAAGATATTTAGGCCGCCATTAAGGTATGCCTACCGATCTCCTCTCTCTTTCTCTCTCCTTCCTCACTTGTAATTTATTTACTTATGTTAGGAAATATGTTATATATATATACGAAAATATTCAGGTGAGAACTATTATATGTAAACTTTTTTGTGGGGCTCACCTAGCAATCCATCCAAACCATGCAGAAATAGGGATCCCCCTTGATAGTCACTTATTCCAAGGATTGGCACACATCCGAATGGACTGAACCGTTGGATCGATGGTTGAATCTTTTTTTTTTAATATGAAGCCATTAAACTTGTGGACCATGGATTAAGGGGTTGGGGGCATGGTCTCACATAGATTTTCCCATCCCCCCTCCCCAAATGGGACCCACATTTGTGCCGTACAAAAAAGTTCACATATAATAGGTGAGAACTAGTTCTCACTTGAATATTTCATACATATATATATATATATATATATATATGTATGCATGGTTATGCACATATGCACATCTATTTTGAAGAGGGAGGGGGAGAGATATCTTTGGGGTTTTACATAGGTGGAACCCACTTAAAAAACCAAGATTTGGTCTCAAATTCTTAAATATCATGTCTTCTGACCAAACTGAAAACTTTAAATTAAAAATGCCAACTAATCTAATTGACATGCACAAGATTCTAAAATCGAGGGCTTTCATCATCATTGTCATTATAAATAACATCAAATTATAAAGTGACATAGATCATGGCTCATCTTGCTTTTAAAAGATCTAAAAAATCAATGATCATATATAGCTTTTCCTCTTTTGCACACAAATATATATATTGGGCCCTCCTCTCCTCAACTCGAGCTGATGGAGGAATCCATTCGCGCAAGCTTATGTTATGGGTCCCACATGGGATGTTGGGGCGGGGGCGGGGGCGGGGGGGGGGGTGGATTTGAAGATCTGTCTGTGCCACTCCTTTGGAACAAGAAATCATCCCAATCTGATCATCCTAACCCTATCATCTAGGGCCACAAGTTCAGTCCATTCGAATGGGGTGTGCAGTCGGTCCAACGGTCCAATCTATTTGGATTAATCCAAAACCGGGGCCCATGTGAGTCTCAGGGGGGTATGTGTGTGTCCTAGTAGGATGAGCCATCAGTGGGCCCCACATGTGCCTGCAGATGGGATCCGTCGTCAGCTCGAGGTGAGGAGAGGATCTCCCTTATATATATATGAATACTGATCATTGCGTGACTCATGCATTGGATCACTGTGGCCGCCTCAATGTTGGCCCCACATGGGGCCCCAAATGGGGCTGTGACCTGGGGGGATCGAAAGATCTCCTTGGGCTCTTCATCTTTGTAAGAAACCAGCCCCATCCATAAACCCTGTCAACTCCATCTAGACCTTACAAGTTTAACGATGTACAATCCATTTGGATGGGTGGGCATGGGATCCAACAATCTAGTTTATTTGGATGGGTGCAAAACCCATGGGCATGTGAAACTCAGGTTGTGTGTATGTGGACCAGTAGGATGTAGAATTATTATGCATGTGCACACACATATACATTAGTAGTGTTGTCACTTGTGTTGCAACATATATCCATCCCTCACCATATGGTGAGGGAGAATCTTAATTTAATCATGGGACTTGAGGGGGATGGAAAGTGACATCTTGGATGAGACCATATATCAAGTTTGGGTACACACAATCTATCTAAAAAAGTCCCCAACATTAGACACACACAAAATATCTTGAAAACACAAGACTCCATCCACAACTCTGAAATCAAGCCTATCTGAAATGCTATCACGGACTGTTCCCAAATCAGGGCCCTGAAACTGAATGTATTTATTATGTTGAATCAACAATGGCTCAAACACTGACATTGCAGCTAATATCATTCTATCACTGACCATACACAATCACCACATCCAAATATCGAAACTCATCAATCACAACCCACTCACCACACAAACAAGCCAGAGTAATTGACTTTCGACTCAACGCATCTTCCACTACATTGCCATTTCCTAGAAAATATCAGATCGGAAAGTCATAATTTGCACTAAGCTCCACAAAAAGGCACTGCCTCATATTCATCTCCTTCTACGAGAAGAGGTACTGCAAACTCTTATGACTGGAATGAACCTCAAACCTCTCCATAGAGCTAGTGTCTCCAAAACTTCAGCGCAAAAACTACCGTTGTTAACAACAAGTCATATGTGGCATAATCCTTCTCATCATCTCTAACCTATGTAGATCAATAAGCCACTACCTTCCCATTTTGCATAAACACACAACCTAACCCAACTTTCGAAGCGTCTGTAAATATAACAAATCCTCCGCTCTCAGTCGGTAAGTTCAACACTGGGGTTGTTATAAGCTTCTCCTTGAGCAACTGAATACTATCTTTCCTCTCTTGGGTCCAAACGAAGGGAACACTCTTGCTAGTGAATTTGGTCAATGGAGCCGAAATCCCTAAAAAATCTTCTATAGTAACCGGCCCAACCTAGGAAACTCTTGATCTTTGCAACATTCTTCTGGCTCTACCAATTCACTGTGGCTTCTACCTTGGATGGGTCAGCTGCCAAACCATCCTTAGAGATTATGTGCCCTAGAAAAGCAATCTGCTCCATCCAAGAATCACATTTGCTCAACTTTGCATACAATTGATTATCCCTCAACGACTGCAACGAAGTCCTTATATGCTCGGCATGATCTCCCCTAGACTTCGAGTATAGCAAGATATCATCAGTAAACACTACTGTGAATTGATCTAGAGACCGGGAAAAGATTCTATTCATCAAAGACATAAACACCCCCAGGGCATTGGTTAGTCCAAAAGACATAATTAGCAACTCATAATGCCCATACCTCGTTCGGAAAGATAACTTGACAATATCTTGCTCTCTAACGCTCAACTGTTGGTAGCCTGACCTTAGATCAATCTTTGAGAATTGGGCTGCACCTTGTAACTAATCAAAATACTCATCTATTCTAGGCATTTGTTCTTTATCGTCATCTGATTCGATCAATTGCTTATAATCAACAAACATTCTTAAGGTGCCATCTTTCTTCTTCACAAATAGGACAAATGCTCCCTAAGGAGAAACACTCGGGCATATGAAACTCTTATCTAGCAACTCCTGCAACTATACCTTCGGTTTTCTCAATTCTCTGGGAGCCATCCTCTATGGGGCTATAGAAGTTAAGGCTGTCCCTGGCATCAACTCGATAGTAAAATCTATCTCCCTCATCGGTGGCAAACAAGGTGCCTCATCTCGAAAAACATTTAGGAACTGACAAGCTACAGGGACCTCTTCCAACTATTTAGGTTGCTTTCTCTCCGTAATAAAAGCTATGTAACCCTCATAACCGCTACGGACAAGCCTCTCCGCCATAAGAGCTGAAACTAACTGGGTATCCATATTCGGCTTCGTACCCTAAAAGATCACACCCGCACTAGCCTCATCTACCTTAAAGGTAGCTATCTTATTAAAACAATCAATGCAAGAAGGATACTTCACTAACCAATCCATCCCCAGGATAACATCAAAGTCGTGCATCACCAACACTATACTACACTACCACTTTAGTGACCACTGCTAGTTGTGCTTGTCTTTCCTTCAAGTTTAGAATCCGGCCCTGCATAGCAGTTTGGGCTTCATTCTGTCTGACTAGCTGCTCATTTGTAGCCCATTGCTACTTAGTGATGGTTTATAGAAGCATGTGAAATCTTGCATCACCCCGTTGATGTTAGTTTTATGGTCTCAATCCATTAAGATTGATGTAATAAATTGATTAATTTCTTTATTCATTAATATATTCATGTTTTCCTTTCATGAGATGAATGGTGTTTTATTATTTAAATGCATATAACAATTGCAAATGATATACTGGCTCATGAGATGAACCGGAGTCCACAAGTGTATTAGATGTAACACATGTGTCGCAAATCCTATACTTAAAATAATTCACAACCAGTGATGAGATTGGGCATCTCATCTGACAAGGTTATAGTATTTATGATCACTATGAGATAGTATGATTTGTCTCGATCATATGAATGAAAGATTCTAGATCATTATACTGGTACATTGGATGTATTGAAGGACCATGAGAAGCACCTCAAGAACACTGTCTTTACTTTAAGGCCTGCTCTCATAATTTTCTAGCAATGGGCTCTCAATCCTGAAACATTGATGAACTCAAGTTTCTATCTATTCATTTGCTTTTAGTCACCAATGAGTGAGGCCAACTGTAGGTCAACACCTCGGTATCTTGGGTACGTGGTAATAGGACTGTGGGAACATTTAATGGTCAGGATGGAATCTATCTTTTCCCCTTATGCCAATTAATGGATTTATCATTGGTAAGTGTACACCCATCTCAATTAAGAGTTAATTGGGTGGTACTAATGATTGCTATAATTAATTGGGTCTCAAGGATAATAAGATATGGATCTAAATTGGTGGGACAATCTGTCCAATTGATCGATGGATATTGATAGAGGGGCCTACTTGTAGTGATAGGGAAGTTTAGGGTCTTCATGTAATTTATTCATAGGACTAGAGTTCAATTGCATTTATTTAGTGGAGTTATTTGCAATTAATTGTGGGCCCGGATTGCACATGAGATGTGGGGTCGTAGTGTCCCAGTTGGAGCCAGCTTTCTATGGAATCCCTAGTGGTCCCCACGCTAGCTCAAGATTAGATCTTTACTAATTCTATTTGAACTCAAAAGAAAAGCTACTATTTCTATTTGAAGTAAGACTTCTAATAGTGGTAATAGTGGGAATAAATGGTTACTAATTATTGTGGAAGTTGGACTTCTAATAATAAACAAAGAGAGAAGGTTGCAAAACTATAAATAGGAGGCAAGAGGAGGCCTTGGACGTCCATGCTATTATTGCCTTGGAGTTGATGCCCAACTCCCTCTTTTGTGCAAGAGTTGCACTCCCTCTCCTTCCCCTCTCTCTTTTCTAGTTCTCTTCTAGTTTCCTTAGAGATTCTAGTTAGTCTTTCTCTTAGAGATTCCACCATCTCTCTTGAGGAAAGAGATCTGAAGCGGGTCATAGCGTGGAAGACGATTGGGCATTGGAGATTCTGATTGTGGAAGAGCTCTTCATCAAAGAGTTGAATCAAATCCTCCATTAGAGCACAACCGAGCTCCATAGGTATTTTCTACTCCTTGTATGTTGTGGAATTTCGTGGTTGCTTGTTAGGTGCCAATTTCTATCTTCTTGATAGTTTTGATTGATGACCATGATGGCTGAGAATTGGGGAAAAATGTGAAAAATAAATCAAATTCGAATTTCCTGTGTTTAATGGTGGAAAATGGCTCCTTCTATAAAATGGCACCTTCTATAGTCATCTCTGTCACGTCACCCAAAATAAGAATTGGGGAAAAAAGTGAAAAATAAATCAGATTCGAATTTCCTGTGTTTAATACAACACAAGCTTCCAAAATTGGACCCACATAAAATTTTAACTGTGGTGAGTCAAAATAAAATTTCATTAAATGCAACGGAAGCTTTATTCAATTGGTATTCAAAGTTCATAAATAAAATCCAACACGAAAATCAAATAAACATTAATAGTTAAGTTGCAGAATGAATAAAACAATTACTAAGAAAATGTTTATCATTAAAGAAAGTTCATCTAAAGAATTGCTAAGATAACGTTCACTCTCATGCAGGCTTAGATGGCTCCAAAACCATCTCCGGTATCCCACTCGGGTTCATCAGTTGGCTCAAACGTTTGAAACATTTGATCCTCCTCCGTCTCCTCGGTATAGTAGGGCTCGGTACGTATGCACCAAATATTACAAAGTAAATAGCAAGAACATGATCATAATTCGAAATCAAAATACGATATCAAGATGAGTAAGGACAAGTGAGATCATATGAACAATGATAAAGATAATGACAAGAAAGAACGTATAACATAATCCCAAAAGACACCAAATCGAGTGATATATAATTCACACGGAGACGAGTGTCTCCATTTTGGGTGGTCAACCTTACATAATCAGGAGAGCCCGTCCACAACGTCGGTGGTCATAAACGGTTCAAAATCAAGATAAGCTGTTCACATTCAAAGCGGATTATAAGTGATCCGGACACATCGGTGATCAACCGTCCACATACAATCTGCAATCGTTCATAAATGACCCACATAAACAGAAACATATATGCATAATAGACCTGAATAATAAAGCTCCGACACAAGAGTCCTAAGTCAAAATGAAGTGCTGGCCATATCCCATTCCATATCATATTCAAATCAACATACATAAGTTGCCAAGTCACTTCATAGTCCATAACACATAACGGGGAATGCATCTAAAGGAATACATAACCTAAACCAACATATGCATGCGAATACAAAGGTTAAGACATAGTACGAATCAATCATAAGGCTAGACATATATTCATATACCCGTCAACACACAATAATAACGCTAGTAAGCTAAGAACATTACATCTCTCGACATTCATGGTGCATAGATCCAATGAAGGATTTCCAATAGAGATGTATTGCCCCTTTCTCGCTAAAATTCATCAAAATCATCACAGGTATTTGAGTCCTACGTCCATAAGATACCGTATGCCCAAAGCCAGTTCTTATGTCAAGTCCAGGTAGATAATTTAAGGTTATTAGGTCCATGTGAAGTCCCGTACACGATACCATTAATCCCCAAACGAATCAGAACCAAATCAGTTGAAGAGAATCATAGAATGCCTAAGTACACTGAACGTTCGAACGTATGAACCCAACGTTCGAGCGTTAAGGGTCTTGGCTTTTGGCTTGAAGGCGCGAGGAAAATCAAATGTTTGAACGTTCAAGATGCACGTTCGAACGTTTGATGCCCTTGCCCTATAGCCCAGACGAACCTGAATTCAAACATTCGAACATTCATTGGCAATGTTCGAACGTTTGGCGTTCAGTTCGTTGGCCAGTTCGCGAACAATCACAGAAATTAGAATTTTCTCCCTTTTTCATCCATTTTCCTCCTGTATCAAAAGAGAGTTCCAATCTAACCAAAATCCATAAAATCATATTCCATAAGAAAGGTAATGGATTTCACATTTCCATTCCCAGATCACCAAATAACCCAAACAACCATTTGAAATCCCTAATCTATCATTATCATTTAAAAAGGGCAAATAAACAAACCTATATGCATTAGATAGGAATCAAAGATCAAATAAAGCATTCAATAACAAATTATAATAATGCACTTGCCTTTTTACCGGGGTTGAAAAAGAAAGCAACAGATCCTAACCAATACCCAATCCGAGATTACCACGGCTCTCGATCGCGGTCCTAACACCAATCTGACACAAGAGATGGGATAGAAATGCTCAGATAAACAGATCTATGGTATTCCTACCCAAAACCTAACATTGGTAAGAATAAGAAGATAACCTAAGAATACAAATCTACTCCAATGATTTGAGGAGATGGTTACCTGAGATGAGAAGATTGAACTAAGAATGCTGGTATCCTCTGATCTTGATTCTGATGGTTGGATCCTAAAGCTGGTATGGCTTGGGAAGTTGAAAGAGGAAGAAGACGAAGAAGTTATGGGAGGAGTTGCAGAGATTAGTGGGGAGAGATTAGAAGTATTTTCGTTAAAAGAGGGATTAGGTTAAAAGGGTACTCTTTGGCTTAAGTCATTGGGTCATACTACTGAAAGTCTGGGATCCTAACCCGAGTGGGGGAGGGGTGTGAATAGGATGAGCTACAATTTTGTGACCAATTTTGAATTCTTTAAATTAAATTAGCCACAAGTAATGATTATCAAACTAAATGCAGAAGCTAATAAAAACAATCACCACAACTCAAAGATTTATAATGGTTCGGCCTCAATGCCTACATCCACTACCGGCTTGTGATCCTACGCCCCCACTGGGTTTCCATTATCTATACTTTTCAATAGACTAAGCAATAACCTTTACAAAATGCTTTTCAAGGCTAAGCAATAACATTACAATATACTTTCCAAGGCTAAGCAATATCCTCTTGAGTTTTATGGTTCACCCCTAACCATACACTTATGCTTTTCTAAGGCTAAGCAATAACCTATGCAACCAAAAGGTTGGTTCTCTCTCTAAGTAGTGTCTAGAATAAACTTGATGGAGATACAATCTTAGCTCAATATAATGCCTCTTAATTAGGCGAATATGAAAGTGAAAATCTAATTCACACATACATACATACACTATGAATGCAAAGATGAATGCACAATGTGTATGTATGATGTCCTCAACCAATTTGAAAATAAAAGCTCATAAATGTATGCCAAAGGCTTTTAAAGGCTTTAGTTCATAAAAACATTTATGATTCAGGAAAGAATGCTAATCACATGTTAAAAACAACTTGCAAAAGATATACTTATTCATTCCAAACAAGTTGTGAAATTTTAAGAACAAAACATGTGATGCATGAGGTCTTCAATCAAATTTAACAATGTAGCTCAATACATGTATGTTAAAAGCATTTGAAAGTGTAAAACACTAAAAGATATTTGATTAAAGTGAAGAGACAAATCATATGTATTTAAAAATTCAACTTGAAAATCATATACTTATCAATGCTAAGCAAGTTGTGAAACTTTAAAGCAAAAGTACATATGATTTGTGAAGTTGTTGAATCCAAAACATAAGATAGATTTGAAAGATGTTTTCAAAAACATGATTTACTTAGATATACCAATTTGAGTACTACTTGGTTTGAATCAAGGTGATGCATCCAAAACAATAAAACAATTCAAAATATATACATGTTAAGGACACAACAAATCATAGTTTATCATACTAGAAAAGATTTACCAATAATTAAAGTAAAGTATGAAAACATATGATAGGAAAAACTAAGCTTACTTAAATGATTTAACCCTTGATTCCAAGCTTTAGCTTTCCTTTTGACCAACTAGCCTCCCTTAGCTCATTCCCCTTTGTTTGGCTTCAAAACACATCAAGGAGGGCTTCTTAGTTCCTCAAATTTTTCAAAGGAATGAACTAGCTTTTACACTAAAAAAATGAGTTTTTGCATGTCCCCGGTCGACCTGGTCCCCTTCCCGGTCGACCGGGTACTCAACGGTCAAAAATTTGACCGTTTGAAAAAGAGCTCAACGGCTCTTTCCTAGTCGACCTGCAGTGTGGCCGGTCAACCGGGTCCCTTGGGCCGGTCGACCAGCCACACTACAGGTCGACCCGGGCCTGAGACCATTTTCCCCTAAAATTGCATAAATCAAAGTGATTTCTTTTTGGGCTATTAAATCAAGCTTGGAAACATGTTTTAAATCAAACTAAAAGGTTTAAAAACATGAAACATAAAAAGCCTAAAATGATTTGAAAGATTTAAAACTCATAGGCTTGCTTGATTCATAAAACTTCTTTTCCAAAACTAATTGCATCCAAGTTTAAAATCAAAACATGTATGAACCAAGATTTCCATAAGTCTTAAAAACAATGCATGTGTAAATCAAGATTTCAAGATCTTCTAAATCAATGCATGTGTAAAAATTCGAATGATGCTAAAATGATAATGCATCCATCAAATTGCAATATACAAAATCCCTAACAACTACGGGTCAGGTCATCTGCCCACTAACCCAACTTACCAATCCACTCATCTAATCTAACGTGTGCCCCACTTAATCCTACCCACTTAAATAACTAAAATACATTTAATTAAAATAATAGTAATATTCTAATAATTAATATAATAAAATATTATAGGTGGGGACCGGGTTCTTAGAATCTCTGTCTCTCTCTCAAAGAAAATCTCGAGTGGTTCCTTTTGAAAGGTAAGGTTCATTTTTTTCTTACACAGTTAGTGTTCTTGTCAAAATGGTGATATTTCGGTCTTCTTCTGATTTTAGGTTATGGTTTTTTTTTAGATTTCAAATCTCGTCACGTTTGGTTTGTCCCGTTTGGCAAAACTAGGTTCGTAAAAGTAATGTAAAGCTTTCATCTTTCAGACAAGGGATCACATCAAAAGTATACATCTTCAAAATTCCCTTTTTTGAAAAAGAAAAGTAAAAGATCAACATCCTTTCTCCACTTAATGATAAAAAGAACACTCACTTTTTACACAAAAAGTAACAAAGATTTCCTACCAATCCATTAAAGACAAAATACCATCATAACCATCTTATTGTTTATTCCCTTGATTTGATGCTTTACATCACTTTTACTTTAATAGTAAATTGCCAAACCGGTGGAGTGATGCTATAGTTGTGTGTATGATGAATGCTTGATGGACAGAGAGTGATAGCATCAGCTTTCTAAAAATATGGTGCACAAAATTGGTTTTTGGGGCTTGTTTGGTTTTGTGGATGGTTTTGTTTAGATCAATGAGTACGAAGACATTCTTGATGTCCATTTGAAAAGTAGGCCTGTGAGCAGTGGTATCTTCGTAATCAATTTGTCCCCTGAGAGGTAATCAAGCTGAGCTTTTATATTTGTCCAAAGGCCCAAGTTTGATTTTCAGCTGATACTAATTGGTTTTCATTCATGGATTTATGCCAACAGTCATGTATGGCAAGTTGCGAATAAGAGTTAGGAACAAATAGCTAAAGATAAAAACGATCCAGTATTCGGAAAACCATATTAAGGCCCACAAGCACTTCCAAAATAAGTATAAACTAAATGTCACGAGGGATGTCGCAGCCTGCCTTAAAATGTTAATGTCATGGTGATTTGCGACGATGATTCACAGCCATGGTGGTTTGTCATTGCACGAATTTTGGAGTGATCCCAAAATATCTAACATTTGCATAATATTGGAAAAAGGCTAGATGCTATTTTGTGTAATTGAATCACAGGTATGTAGCAGACCCCAAAGTGATGTAGATACTATATGACTGTACCAAAGTGATGTAGATCCTATATGGTACTGAAACCCCTGATGTGTTAGATCTACATGTCAATATTACTTGTGCGGATAATGGGCATTTTCTATTTGAAACTATCATTCGATATCATGCTAACCATTATCTTTCTTTTGTGTTCTTGAACTCGTTCTTGGACTCGTCAATCATTTGCAGCTTCAAGAACTGAAGCCTGGTTATTAATGTTCTTGTTGGAGCTGTTTCCTGGCTGCTATTATCAAAGTGGCTCAGCTCTATCTATCTTTAACCAGATTAGAAGACACATCTCTACAGATCTAGGATATGTAAGTATCAATTTGGCAAGGAATACATTTTATAATTATTTTGGAAGTCAGTGATTTCACTTTCACAAGAATGTATAGGGTAGTAGCTATAGGATGAATGATCCTGAATCCGAAGATAATAGGATGTGGTGACCATCATAACTACCTCCATTATAAAAAGAAAAAAATCCTCTCTCCCCCAAAAATCTCCATGATAGAACAACCCAACCTATAATAAACTAACAGCAAACTGGTTAAACTTTCTCATTGGTACGCTATTGATTTACGCCTAAACCCAGCATCAAAGTATTTCAGAGTGTTCAACAGTTGTTTATTGCTTTGGTCCTTTGCTTTTAGAAGGATTCGTAGATTACATATACAACACAGTTTGACAGGTATAACACAGTTTAGACTGGTTGCTTTTTAACTGGACTTTGAACTTTTGGTCTGTTCATAATTAGAATGTTGGGCTTTGCCTTTGCCTTATTGTTTGTGTCTGTATTACTAATTGAGGTTCATTTATCCAACCATAAAAAAGTTCAATCATATCCAAAATTGTGGCCATCTTATTCTTTCCCCTTCTTTTGTTTTTCTTTTTATCCCGTTCTCGATCTCATGGGTGGAATAAGGGTGTTGACACCTAATTAGGACTCTGAATTCGCCCATCAACTGAATTAATCTGAAGCAAAAGTTTTTTGTTCTTCAACCCGAAGCAAAACAATTTCGATCTAATACTCTCTTGTAGTACACCCATGATATGTTCTATGGAGTTGGGACTACATACGAGGACTACGTCGAGACATGTAGTACTTCCGCTTTGGAAGATGATGACCCGCTGGTAAGTTACGAAATGGATTTCAAGGATATGAATAGGTTACAATCTTTGGTTAATGTGATTTCCTCACTATACTTTGCTTCATTTTGCAGGCCATCAAAACACCAAAACGCACAAGGATTAAGGTGAGGTCCTCAAAAAGCCCCTCAAAGAGGCCTCAATTTAGTGTCGATACTCCCTTTATGATAGAGGACTCCCTCATGAAGGCATCAGCCTCTCACACTTATTCTGAGGAGCAACCACATGAAGTTGATGCCAGCAACCTTGATGCAGCCTTTGGTGGCGTGGATGACCTCCCTATTGAGGATCTTATCTTTGTCTCGCCCGGTCATCAAGGATACAACACACCTCTGAAGGTCACTTGCCAGGCAGTCATTGTAGCCCCTTCACCGGCTACAATTGATTCATTGATATGGAGGTGAAAGCACATACCGAGGCTGAGGAAGATCCCCGATAGGTTACTTGATTATTAACATCCATTGCCCCAGACGGGTTATCTTCTGACGGAAGTGGAGAAGGGACTTTTGATAAATTTTTACAAATATTACACATATAGGTAACTGCATTGTTGAAAGCACTTCCGTAGTAATTATCAAGTTGTTGGGTTTTTGACTAATTCAATTTCACTCAACTCCTTGCATTGACAGGAAGGAGGAACTGGATATGATCATCTCATGCATCGATTCTAAGTCCCTCAGAGATTTATTGGACGAGGGCACTTGGATGGATTCAACGATCATATATTACTGGTTTGAAGTGCTACGGGAAAGGTGCAAGGATGCATACTTGGCTAACCCTAGTATATGCGTAAGTGCAATAAAAGATTAAAGCCTCCCCAGTTTTTACTCAATAGGTTTATGTCTTAGTTGTTTGATGTCTGAGATGCTTGTCTTGCAGAGTTTCTGGGAAAAGGGCCTAAAGACTGAGGAAGATATGGCATTTGGGCTAAAAGGAGAACATGTGATGGACGCGACGGAGTGCAAGACTTTAGTCTACGTACTGCACGCTCACAATCATTGGTCCTTATTAGTCGGATATGTCAATAAGAACCACTGGGAGTACTACAACAGTTCCTTGGGAGAGATATGGGGCCACAAGACCTGTGAGAGATTCGTAAGTATCTTCTCTTGTCTTGGTAGCATGATGTTTTGATAGTAAATAAATTTCAAAATTGAAGTATCATTCATTTTCACTATGTTTGGACAGAGATTGTGGCTTCAGCAGTGCTTCATGGATTTCGAGTGGTCGGCGCCTATGATGTAGACGATTACCACAAACACGGACATTCTATTTCAAGATAACGGAAATGACTGCGGGTTGTTCGCTTGTATGTTCGTTGAACATTACATTTATCGTCATCCCATTGAGTTCACCCAGTCAGACATCTCATACTATCAGCGGAGAATTATCATCGACATATTTGAGCAGAACTGGATTCGAAATGCTCCAAAGCTTAACCTTCCTCCACTCCCGGTCTTGCCACCCGACATGCAATGAACCTTCTCCTGCTTATGTTGTGCAAATATGTGTTATTCGATATTGATTCGGTTGTAATTAAAGTTGTTATGCTGTGAATTTTGTTTGCTTCAAACTTTAAATTTAACTATTGATTCTTAATTGTTATATGGGATGTTAATTGATTGAATGTTATGCTGTAAATTGGAGTATGAAATGTTTCTTTTTGTATTTAAATATATTATCAATTTTTTTGAAGAACATAAGTGTGTTTTTATGTAATTACATGTCATACTCCCAACCCATCTTTTTTTCATTCTTTATACAGGGTCACCACCGACACTGTAGCAGTAAAAATCAGTGAAAATAAGGTCAATGATGAACTTATTTGACACTAATAAGGTCTTCACCGACCCTGCACTGGATTTTCGCTTGGAAAAGTTATAAGCTTTTTTTATACATAACCTGTGTTGGTGGTGACCTTATTTTACACAGATAAGGTCATCACCAACCTATACTTAGAATTTTTTCTATAAGTCGCTTGGAAAAGTTACAACTTTTGTTAAAAAAATACATAACCTGCGTCGGTGGTGACCTTGTTTTACACAGCTAAGGTCATCACCGACCTATACTTAAATTTTTTTTCAGACATCACTTGAAAAGGTTACAACTTTTGTTAAAAAAATACATAACCTGCGTCGGTGGTGACCTTGTTTTACACAGCTAAGGTCATCACCAACGCTATAATGGATAATCCCAGGAAAAAGTTACAACTTTCTTCAAAATAATTGGAAACCTGCGTCGGTGGTGACGTTATTTAACACGGATAAGGTCATCTCCAACCCTGTACTGAAAACTTCCACATGCATGAAAAAAAATCCCATGTAGATTCCTTACGTTGTGTAAAGGCATACATCATCTTTCACAAGAAAATAGTGGGTTATACACAGCTTTTCAACACAAACATCCAAAAATGCCAAAACCATTGCCATTTTAATTCATAAACTTCCCACAAACATACATACAACATAAAGTATCAAAAAACAGACCCAAAACATAAAAAATACATGAGCGGAACCAAAACACAACATCCATCAACGTCATTGTTGAACTGGAGGATTTTGCCAGCTCCCACGGTTGTGACCTCTCTCCCCACAGCACGAACAAGTTACCACTCTTCGTTGGCAATGTCGATCTTCAACCGGATCCTGCTCTTCTTTGGTCGACCAGGTTGCTTGCTAGCCAGTGGTGGGAAAACTCTCCCAGTTACAATGTGCTGTTCCCATTTCTTTCTATCACGAGTAGCATGAATGACATCATTGTACGTATTCTGGTACGTGCTTATGAGGTATCACTGCTCGCAATAGTCATATGGACTTATATTCCGCGCTTTTATGGCGTCAACAACATGGCATCATGGGATCACAATTACATCCCATTTGCGGCACAAGCATGACCTACGATCTAGATTAACTACATCAACAAACTCTGCAGATTGCACTTGATATTCATTCAATGCCGCTACCCGTACCATTAGCCTTCGTGATTTCTCCATCTTTGTGGCTATGTAATTCTCTGCGTATGGAGTTAGTACTGAAGTGATGCTTTGTACTTGAGTTGACCGTCTCTGAAAGAACTCCATCGGTTTTGCACGTATCTCTTCCACTTGCTTTGTAATCGGGAGAACTAGAGTGTCTTTTATGAAACTATTTATGCACTCTGCAGCATTGCTGGTAAGCATGTTATACCTGCTTCCATGAGAAAATGTCGTTGCCTAGAACTGACGGCCGATCTCATAGATGTAATTATATGCACGCTCATCTACACTTTTTATGTGGTCCATGCAAGCATCATACTCACAAGGTCGGTATGCCCTCGTTGTACTCCAAAACTTTCTTATAATGCCATGGTCGTTGAAAGCCGCCTTTATATTTTCAGCTATATGATGGCAACAAAAACAATGCTTTGCACTTGACATCATGGCTTGTACTGCAGGAATCAGACCTTTCTGATGGTCGGATATAATTGTGCGATTTTTTTGCTCACCCAACGAAAAGGACAAGTGTGCAGGAAACCACTCCCAACTATCACGCCGCTCCTCTTCAGCAAAGGCAAATGCAATGGGGAACAGTTGATGATTTCCGTCATGCGTTACGGCCACCATTAGCACTTCTGGATATTTGCCACGAAGGTGTGATCTATCTAACGCTATCAGTGGCCTTAGAGAGGTTTGGAATGACCTTAAGCATGGACCGAATGACCAAAAGAAGCGTCTAAATCGGTCATCCGGCCTGATGTCCAACGCAATGTACTAACCGGGGTTGGTTCTATGAAGCTCATTGCAATAGAGCAGCAGTATCATAAAAGACTCATACGATCCACGCACTTTGCACAATACAAGCTCCTTTGCCATATGTGCTCGCCTATATGTAATATGGGTCCCAAACTCAATCTGACATTCATTAATGATCTCCTTGGGCCTAAGATCGTTATTGCATTGCACCTTTTCTTCAATGAACTCTGCTATTAGCTTCACGGTTGCTTGCCAATATGCAGTTCCGATAAGTGGTTTGGAGCAACAATGTGTGGAATTATACTTTCGAACTCTGAAGTGTGGACCAGAATCTACCATGGAGGCATGTATACGCCAGAGACAGTTGACTCCTTTACAACTCGCTATGACCATCTTCATATTAGTCATCCTGTGTTTCAAGGTGAAGTTGTTGTATATTGTGTACTTTGCTATAGCTCTTCTAAAAGCCTCACGATCAGAAAACTCCCTACCTAGCCACATCTCCCTAGCTGAACTAGACCCTTCTTCGGGCACGACGTCTTTAGGGATCATGGTGTCCATGAAGGGAGATTTTGAAAACCCGTCTTCTTCATTTCTGCTTGTAGTATCTCTTTGGATACTTGAATTAATTAGTTAAGCAGCTGCTAAGCTTCCATTCACATCCACATTAGTTGCGAGAGCACTGTGCACACTTTCGCTTCCATTCACATCAAACAGTTCTACATTGACTTCTTTGAACATGGACTCATCATCGTCCGCAAAATAGGACAATGTTGTTGGGAATGTGATATCGTCATCCTCCTATATATCAATTGTGGAAAAATCTTTCAAAGGTGGAGATGACAGTAGTAGCACGGCCTTTAATTTAATATCAGGCTTTCCAATGCTCAGAGCTTCTCGAATGGTTTCGTTTCTTTCATCCTGTACAGATCTACAATATAGAGTTATACAAAAAAAAATTACTTCAAAACATACCTATTGCCATGAGTTGAAATATAGTTTTAACTTCAGAACATACCTATTGCCATAATTGTGTTGGAAAGTGCCTTCATCGGATATCCTTCTTGAAACGAATAATAATATCCATTTTGCTTCGCTTTTTGAAAATTTTAAGAAACCATTAATATCATTGTCATCGTCGATATCTATCATCGAAAAAAAAATTCCCATTGTGTAAAAGATACTTTACAGTTATTTGATAGGAAGTTGTTGCCCAACTCGAAGCTTCTAAAGCAATTTTGCACAACTCGTTGAACGTGACACTGCTTGAGAGATATCTCATCTTCTGCCTTCCACCCTTGTCTTGAGGACAATTGAGCTCAAATTCAAACTCACCATCATAGTGAAAGATTACTAGGTGCTCAACGTCTGACATGCTATTAGAACATCGTGAAATAGATAAATTAGTTGGACCATCATTGTGGATTCTAAAATAGTAAATAGGGCTCATGTGCAACATATACCATATTCAATTAAACAAACAATAAACGGCAAACCTTGAAAGAGAAAATGTATTCTGCCCAAGAATTATTTATCCATGCATTAAATGATTTTATATGCATGATACATTGTCAATAGAAAGAGGAGTTTGATTTCTAGGGTTCCATCATTTGAAGAGAAAAGTTTTCACTACCTCGTTTGTGTAGACCCAATAGCAAGAGGAGATTGATCGAGAATTAATAGAACAATCGCTGGTGCGAAAACACACTAGTCGCAGAACACCTCTCTCTAAAGGAAGAAAACAGACTCTGCGATTTTGGAGAAGTGGGAAGAATGAAGTTCGAAATCGAATTATATGGGCTTCGTTGACAGCGTCATCACCAGCCTTATTCAGTGTAAATAATGTCGGCGCCGACGATGTGCCAAATATTTAAAAAAAAATGGTTCGCGGACAGCGTCATCACCGACCTTATTCAGTGTAAATAAGGTCGGCGTCGACGATCTGCCAAATATGTAAAAAAAATGGAAATCGAGCCTAATTGCGCGAATTGGTGCCCCAAGTGCTAAAGTGTTTGAATGTGTAACATGTGCGCATTAAGTGCTTTTTCCGGTTAAATCCTCTAAATTATACATATGAGCATTTGTGCACCGTAATTCATTTCTATTATAATAAATGGCCCTCCTTTTTTTGTAGGCACTTTGGGGTAACTATCAAATTTAATAAATATTAAAAATTGATATAATATTTTGTTCATGATCTTTTGTAAGTGATCAATCTAGAAGTAGGGAAATTAATTGGCCTTATCGGAGTGTATCACCGACACGATAGGAGTGAAATCCCCTCTGCCTCAGATATCCCGCCGCTACCATTACCGAAGCATCTGAATCCCCAACCTGCTTCCTTGCTCGTCCTCCCCTAACTCCTCATGTGATGCAATGTTGCCAAATGCCCATTTCTCTACAGCTCAACTAGGACAGATCCTCTAAGCTTTTAATATTGACCTCCACCAGTACTACAAATCTCTTTAGTTCCAGAGGAAATCATCGTTAGATTTATTTTTAACCCTTCAACCCTTCCTTCCTTCTTACTATCCTCTTGCTTCTTGGAAAGACGGAAACCTTTCCATGAAGATCCCGTCCCAGATGATCTAATCCAGCAAGGACTCCTTCAACTTCTCAACTATTGGTCGATTCATAGGTAGAAGAACCTCTCAGGAATGGTTTCAACAACATGTTAACTCTTATTGGAATCTATCTAGGCCTCCTCTATCTCTCTAACTAATAAAGGTTATTTCATCTTTAGATTTAAATCTAGAGAAGATATGGACCTTCTCTTATCCCAGTCCGCAATCCCTGTAACAACCAAAGAATTGCATCTTTTACCCTGGTCTTCTGGCCAAGCCTTTTGTGATTAGTCTTCCCTGGTCCCTATTTGGATTAGGCTCAAGGGTATTCCTTGTCATTGCTGGAGTAGCAACATCCTATTCTCTGTTGCTAGCTCTGTTGGCACTCCCATCATACTGGATGACATCACTGCTTAACAAAAAATCCTAACTTATGATGGAATCCTAGTTGACCGACACCTTTCCAAACCAAAACCACTGCATATCTGGGTAGGATTTAGAAGGGAAGCCCGAGACCTGTCTCCATTTTTTTATGAAAATGTTCCATATTCTAGATGTCTTTCTAATGGGCACCCTCATGGCACTTACAAGATCCCTCAAGATGTTCAAATAGGAGAAGGCATTGTTGGTCCACCTCCAGATCTGGATTATTCTCAAATGCCTGATGCTTCGACTTTTGCAGTTGCAGCTCAGCCCTCTCCTACTGCTTTCGAGCCGGCTGACTAACAACCCTCTCTACCTCAGGTCTAGCATTTGCCTCCTTTATAGCCCCTGCCTCTATCATGGCCCATACTTCCACTACCACTGTAACTTCCTTAGTCACCGGTGCTACTTCTATCTCAGACACTACATTCGCGGGCCTGGGTACCAGCCTCAGCATGGATGGGTGGAACGGGCTGGGCATGCCCGTTTGACATCCCTTTAAAGAAGCCCAGTAGCTCTATGAATTGACAAATCAACTTAATTCGACACTAATATAGTTTGAACACCCTTAATTGGGAATATTATCCGACAAGATGGTGAGATGACTTTACATGGCCCACCTAGATGTGTGCCAATGATAAAAGACGTGGGATTGAAAGATCTTGAGGAGGGACTGGTGTGTGAAAAAACTAACTCCATCCAATCGTCCTAACTTCTTTGTAATAATCATTTATATTTGCAAATATTTGCAATGGATGATATAAAAATACCCCATTTCACATATGGAGTAGTTATTTTACACATACCAAGCCTCATCAAGATCTTTCAACTCCCTTTGCATTCGAAGGTTACTGCTTATTCAAGTGAGCTATATAAAGCCGAGAACGGTCATTAACCCCACTAGTAAGTCGTGGCAACTCTCACATGACTGTCCATGGTTCGAACCCTGGGTACACCACATCTTCCCACTTGTGTGAGCCTTCTTTCCGCTTGTGGTGGCTGTCTTTCTCTCTGTGTGTGCAGGCATCCCGGTCCCCTTAGCTGTGTTAAAAAAAAAGAAAAGAAAAAAAAGTGAGCTATATAAAGTCATCTCACCATCTCAGTGAATCATTTCCCCGCTCAATGCATCATTAAAAAATAAAAATAAAAAACCCACCAAAATAATTATTTTATGACAGGCCCAACAGTTCTCAAACTTCAACACTCTTAATTTTAAGATAAACTGATCGGGAACTCAATCTTTGTATATCAAAAAATGATACGGTCTATAAGGTTCTTGGGGGCGCGATGTGATCAATCCAATCCCCTATCACTTGTTGAAATAGCTACAGAACAGGGGCTGCTGACAAACCAAATTTAAACAAAACAATGGTACCCGATTATTGAAGACTGCAACAGTGTTTTGTTAGCAGAAGCCAAAGAGCAGCAATGGCAACAAATCTGTGGCCGAGGAACGTTTGATGACGCTCTCTTTAGGACGAGTTCCACCCCTTGGGATAAAATCCAGGTGCGAAGGCTCTCAGCAGAACTGCCCCAATGATACAATGGCCTTCCTTGATCAGGTCCGGTTACACGGTTGGCCTGAACAGTAGACTCCTTCTCAGAATGCTCAGACAGAGGGAGGAACAGAGAGATTCATTTTGTTTTTTGTTGTACTCTTTTCGATGACAGAGATGGCCCTAATATATACGGAGATTAGTATCCTTGGGCCATTAATCTTCAACGTTAAAACATTAAAATCCCTTAATCCCTCAACGTTAAAACCATTAAATCAAAACATTAAAGCCATTATAAAATAATGGCAAAGGTTAAAAAAAAAAAAAAAAAACGATTTTTGCATTAGTATACTAGTTCCTGTAGGCCACTGATCGGGAACTCCCTATTTATGCGGATATCAAGGTCATAGTCCATCACCATTCATCATGATCAACATGCATCCTTCGTGGTTCTTAGAGTGATTGGAACAATCTTTGTACATCAAAAAAGGATATGGTCTGTAAGGCTCTTGGGTGCACGATGTGGTCAGTTCAATCCGGTATCACTCACCAGTCTCCACAAATTTATTAATGTTGACTCTTGTTTAACACTAAACTAAATTTTAAAGCACACTTTGATTGATTGGGGCAACATATTCATTTCTTCTTTTTCTGTCTTTTCTTTATCATGTACTCTCTAATCTCTTCTCTAACTTTAGCTGGACATTTTGGACAAGCAGTAAAAGCAAGATGTTGCTTGACCCGATAAACACCTCCGTTTGATATTTTGCCACAAAAATTACATTTGAACCTATTTTTATTTTGTGGATTTTCCAAATGTGCATACTGCGATGCTGGGTCCTTTTTACTACTACCTTTCATTGACATCTATAAACAATTGAAAAAACAATTAAAAAAAACAAGCATACAAAAGGGATTTGCAGCAAAAAAGAAAAGCAAAAAACAAAAAACAAAAAAAAAAACCACAACATTTGCAGATTTTCAAGTTAACCAATGCCAACTTTATAAGCTACCAGAAAAAGATAGTAACACTAGCATTTTCAATTTAAACAGCAGGCAGTAACAATGCAGAAAAAATAGATAACAGCCAAAAAAAAAAAACATCAACACTACCGGACGTCACAACAAAGGACGTCACTTCTTTTTCTTCCTCCTTTTTCTTCTTTTTTTTTTTTTTTTTTTCTCATTTTCCCCTTTTTTTTCTTCTGATGATGCAACAGAAGCTAGGGCTTCTGCCCTTTTTTATTTAAGTTAGAAAAATTGCATTTAGCTTAGAAAAATCGCATTTAGCCCCTTCCATTTTCTTCTTTTTTAATTTAACGTTGCCTGATGAAAAAAATCAGGTGCACACCTGCTGCGCCTCATGCTTGGAAATTAGGCGCGCGCCTTGTGCACTTATTTGTCACTTGTTCTACATCACATCACCTACCCCTACCTAAGGCGCGCCTTTTAAAAGCCTGCTAAAGATTATATGCGTACTTGTACAATTTATTCAACGATTGTAAGAAACCATGTACCAACCCAACACTCCCCCTCACATGCAGGCCCAACAGATTTTATGGACGGGCCCGCCACGTGGGCTATACAAGATCGACAGGATTGGAACCCGCTCTGATACCATGTAAAAAACCATGTACCAACCCAACAAGGATTACTAGTGTAAAGACCTAACTGAAAGGGGAAACCATTAAAGACATTAAAAGAAGCATTAAGGAAAGACATAATGACGCCTAGATGACATGAAACTAGATGTGTTGGTAGGCTATTCAGTTACCTACCCAACAAAACTCAAGACTGCAAATTTAACGTGCCTCAAAAGTTATAGCCTATTCACTGATAGGGTACATTATAGTTTTGAATTTGAGTCCATGTTGACCGTCTTAATTGGAGACAAAAGTAGTGGCTTAGTTGTAGAAAAGTTTTAATGCAAGAATTATGAGGGAATGAAAAGGCCTCTATGTATACTTCTGATCCCTTCAATTTAATACATTTAAAAAATTGGTTTGCTTGATTTCCTTTCATTTTGGTATTGATTCCATTGGTGACAACTCCGTGGATTGATGAAAAGGTTTAAGCTTCGGCTTCAGGATTGACCCTTGGCCATTCCTCCCCGTCATCCTCCACAAGATGGATTATGGAGTTAGAAAGAATAAGACTTTAAATAGGGTTGAAAGAAATGTGTAGAGCTCATAAAGCCGACCTTCTTTAGATGGGATAAGGCTTCAATGAAGATGACAATGATTAGTAAATCAAGTCTGTTGGTGTAGTAAGACATTGAAACGCCTCATCCCATCTCTTTTTCTTCTTTTACTTCTCTTTTCTCATCATCACTTTTTCCTCCAAATTTCTCCCTCATCCTTCTACAAATGAAAGGACAGTTTGCAAAAACGTCTCTAAAGCCAAATCAATTAGGCCCAGAAAACCGACATCTCCCTGCCAATATGTAGAATCTATTGGAATTTATCAAGCTTATTGACAAAAAATTCACACATATAATGGATACATATTAACCAATATGTAAATTTTCAACCACGCACACCAAGCACCTTAATGGATTACCCTAACTCTGATTAACAACTTATATTTTTCCACGAGTTGCGGTTCATATGCCTAAAAACTGAAAGTTTATGCCCACTTTTCTTCACAAAATTCCAAAATTAACCAAAGTAATTTTCATGAACACATTTGATAAATCGAAAGACAAAATAAATTCATATTTGTTAAAGAAAACTAAATTACATGAAACATATCTATGTTTTTTAACATGCAATGCGGTAGTCATTAATGCTAAGTCATGGAACAAGCAACACAAAATCCATGACAAGATGCTTCCACAGTGATGAAGGTACAAGACTTGGTCAAAAATATCAATAATTTGAACATGTTATGCTAATTGATAGTGACGTCTCTTAACATATTATTTCATGCATGCTCTCAATATCGGTCAATAATTTATTTATTTTTAAAACTGAGTAGTTGTCTTCTCATAACCAAAAGGTCCAACAAATCAACCATTTATAACTCTTGAAAAATAGTTCCTTCAATTTTCATTGCATAATGAAAAACATTGGCAGCCATATAAGATAAGTCCATTATACAAGATGAATCAGCTGTCAGAGAAGATAAATCCATCATATAAGATGAACTGTCCAATGTCCCTCCCTCTATTTCTAGGTACTTCTAAGATAAGAACAAAATAAAGGCATAACTAGTAAGAAAACTCAAAATGTATTGTCGATAGAACTTCGCTGGCCAACACAGTAGAAGGCATAGCCGACTCCACAGTAATCTCATTGTATCCTAAACCACCTCAAGTCCATTCATTGGTATGACTGAGCCAAGAAGGAGCACCTCCATTCGTCACCATTCCCATAAACATGCTTGGCAAATTCATTAACCGGAATGGCATAGAGTCATTAATTATTTGATGTTAAAGCTTTTTTCAATTTATCCCCCAATTGGTATGAATTAGATGATATCCACTTCTCAAGTCATTCTTCGAAACACATGAGGATTAGACGAATGGCAAAAGCATTTAATATGTTTCATCCAACTGGTCTTTCGGAAACTAGACTAAAATGGAAATCTTATTAATAGTTTGAACGTCCACCCCCATTTCACCAGGAGACATCTTTCTTGGGTGTGACCGTCTTCTTTAAGAGTAAGTAATAACTCAAGAGAAGGGAATAGAACCTAGAGATGTAGTAAAAGAGAGATAGAAGAAGAATAAAAGAAAACTGAAATGAGTTTGCTAGATATATCTCTCCATTGAGGAAGAATACATATACATCAGTTTTGTTTGTTCCATGTGGGACAAGGGGACCTCACTTTTAAATGGAAAAACAAGAGAACGAAAAGAGGCACCCAGATCCCCTAGGCTCTTAAAGATAGATGTGAACTAGGAAGAACAATCTTCTAATATTGCATCCTTGTCATATTTGCTTTCCTATTTTTTTAAAGACTTTACTATCTTTCTTTATTTGCTTAACTTTAGGACTCCCGGATTTAAGCAATTTAAATATTTGATGGTCGATTAATGGCTAGGATGAATAGACTATTATTTTGATTTGCGAGAAGCATCAAACTGTTTTGAAGAATAAGATAGCATGACACGTTTGGGGAGTTTTCCTCGTGTTTCTTGCATGGAAAAGGTTGCAAGACCTATGATCTCCTTGGTATGAGACCAAAGGCAGCTGTGAGGTCGGCCTTTGCCTTGTTCTTGCAGGTATTTACCTTCTCATATGCCATTCACAGTTTGTGATTGCCACCCAAATGTTGGATTGAAGTTCAATTCAGGTCAGAGCAACAATTTTCCTTGATTTTCTGTCGGTTGATTGATATCTAGATCTTCCAGTGCATTCATTAGACAGATCTAAAGCCAGCAACAAACTAATTCTGAAGTGCGTGAGATCTATTACCTTTCATGAGCATTAAGTGCCTAGTCCGCTAGCTGTTGGAGCCTGTTGCATACATAAACTGGTAGTAAACAGGTTATTCTTGGGCTTCCAGTTTGATATTTAACCCCCACCCTGATTGCAGTCTGTTGAATGTTCTGGACTCTGATTAAGATAAGATGAATGTCAATCTGCATTAACACACAAGCGTAGTCGCATGCAGAGGCCTAAGTGCACTAGAATTGCAACCTACTATTTAATTGTTGAGTTGAATTGCATATTGTTAACTTGAAAGTCTTGTGATGACTTATAGAAGCTGTGGATAGCTACAGCTGTTCCCACTTTCTTAAAGCTCGCACTTCTCATTATATGAGACTGGATCCTCTTAGAAAAAAGGCTCCAGCTTTATTCTGCAGGCCTATGTTAAGTAGTGGCTGGAACTTTTGGGTATGGTCGGAAATTGACATCAGACTGAGTCAAGTTGAGGCAGACAAAGTTTGGTTCAAACAGACCTGAGCTGCACTAGATTTTGGGGCTCAACCTATGTTCTGCAACATAAATTAGTGCCCTTCAGGATGGACATATACAATGGTTGTGCACGTTGGCAAGTAAGGAAATAATCAGTCGCCAAAGAAAAAGGATCTACACCTCACAGTACAAAGTGCAGGCAAGACACATGCACTACAGCTTCTGTAAATTGCGCTTTGATAGCAACTCATCTACTTATCATGTTAGTCCTTTATGCTCCATATGATTCAAACAGTAAGTTGGACGATAAGGAAGTAGGAGTTAGTACTGATTCCCAAATCAATATTGCTGTAAATCTTTTATAAATGGTACCTTGCGAAGTAATTCTTTTGAATTAAGGTTATCAAGCTATTCCATCAACGTAGCCTTGGTTAACTCTACTTGTATCGATCGTCCCTCATGAGTTAACTCTACGTGTATTGATTGTCCCTCATGACCAATGTATCTATTTGGGAACAGATCAGGCCACTCTCTTGACTTTCTTCCATTAACTGACAACTAGTTAAGAGTTCCGACATATCTGTGACCTCAGGTTTCCATGGAGCCTCCTCTTTGAAAAATTCAAAGCGACATTCCTTCAATCCCTTTGAAACGAGAAAGTCTTCAGCTCATTCTGGTAGATCGTGTATCAATATCCATGGCTGACAAGAAAACAATCACACCAAACCAAGTCTTAATTTTACAATAAAGTACTAACTGAAGAATGTGAATTGACAAAGACATTACCCTTTTCTTAATCATACTACTTTATAGAGCCAATATGTTATTCTGCCTTCAAATAAATCAATTTTTACCATCTTTGTGGAAATCATGTTTTGACATGATCCTCGTCAGCTGTTTACATCTTTCCACCAAAAAGCAGACACCTGCAGTTCAGAAGACACTCTTGATTCTTGAATGAAGTTCAGAAACTACTCTAGCTGCCTGTCCGCATGTGTTTGATTGAGTAATAAGCGATTCCCTATCTAGGCCCTCCTATAATCAATACCCCACCTCCACCTCTGCTCCAAAAAAAAAACCTTCATCCCAAATTGATAGCAACTAGACTATTACTCGTCAGTGGATTGAAACACTCTTTTTCTAATACTTCTTTTCAACACTGATTTTGAGGCCTTAAAATGAACACCTATACGGATCAGATCATGCTAAATTTTTAAGGTACACCTTAATTTTACATGCACATTCCCATCACCCCATTCCCATATCATCACTCATGAAAAGAGTCCTCATTCCATGTTTCTAGAAAAATAACAGAAAAATGCAGTTCTAAAAAAGAGAAAAAACAGAAGAGAGCTATCTTCTCTTCAAGGTTCAAACAACATGAAGTATACTCCATAACAAATACAATGAAAACAGCTGAAATCTCTCCACATAGAGACACTAAATCAATGCAAACAGAACTACAAACCAGGAACAACATCATAATCCACAACCCATACAAGAAAAAAAAATAGAAATCACATAAGCACCAAACATTCCATCCCACAAATTTGGTGTTTAGACCTAATTTCCCAATCAAAGAATCAAAGCCATGCAATCATGTGTTAAGATTTAAATGTTTTTATTTCATATTTATTAGTATTTATTGGAAGCTCTAGTCATTGGTAGGTTTGTCCGAGTCTTTAGGTATTTGGTTATTTGATTTCGTGGCTGAGAAAAGTGTCTTATGTGTGATCCTATTTTATAGAAGTTGTGGTTAGTGCTAGGATGAAGTGTTCTGATGTAAAGCCTATTTTATAGGAGTTGTGGTTAGTGCTAGGATGAAGTGTTCTGATGTAAAGCCTATTTATAGGCTCTTTTCTTTATCAATTAATATTATGACAGAGTCTTTCCACTTCTATACGTCTCTTTTGTTTTTCTTAACTCTGTATCAATGGTATCAGAGCCTAAAACATGTGAGAGAAAGCAAGAGAGAAAGAATTCCCAAACAGTGAGAGTCCCCAAATCAGTTCAAAATAGCAGCAGCTATTTTCTTCTCAGATTTATTTTGCAGGAAAACATGGCTTCAGATTCCAACTTTGTGCAGGCGGCTATCCCACGTTTTGATGGTCACTATGACCATTGGAGTATGCAAACGGAGAATTTTCTACGGTCAAAAGAATATTGGCCGATTGTTGAATCTGGAATAGCAGAACCAGCAACAAATGCAGTGTTGACAGATGCCCAGAAAACAGAGTTGGAAGGGAGAAAACTAAAAGATATGAAGGCAAAAAATTACCTTTTTCAGGCAATTGATCGTCCCATCTTGGAAACAATTCTTAGCAAAGAAACTTCCAAGGATATTTGGGATTCCATGAAGAAAAAATATCAAGGCTCTGCTAGAGTGAAGCGTGCACAGCTTCAAGCCTTGAGAAGAGATTTTGAGACTCTACAAATGAAGGATGGGGAATCTATCACCAGCTACTGTGCCAGGACTATGGAGATAAGCAACAAAATGCGATTTCATGGTGAGAAGATGGAAGACGTCACCATTGTGGAGAAGATATTGTGTTCCCTGACACCAAAGTTTGACTATGTCGTATGTTCAATTGAAGAATCGAAAGACATAGATGCACTCTCTCTTGATGAACTACAGAGCTCCTTGCTGGTCCATGAACAGAAGATGAACCGAAGTTCAACTTCAGAGGAGCAAGCTTTGAAGGCTTCTACCTCTACTCATTTCTCAAACTCTAGAGGAAGGGGTAGAGGTAGAGGTAGAGGAAGAGGAAATCGAGGAAATAGAGATGGCAGCAGGTATTTCAAAACCAATGATGATCAATCTCAGGGCAAAGGCAGAGGATGAGATCAACATTTTGACAAATCCAAGGTAGAGTGCTTTAGATGTCATAAATTTGGACATTATCGTTCTGAATGTTATACTAGGCTGCCTAATGACAAAAAAAAAGGAAGAGCAATCGAATTTTGCCGAAAAGAAGGAAGTGGAAACTTTGTTGATGGCTGTTCAAGCTAATCGGGAACCTAAGTCTGATGTTTGGTATGTGGATACGGGCTGCAGTAACCACATGTGTGGAAGTAAGTCTTCTTTTTCTTATTTAAATGAAGGCTTTCATTCTACAGTAAGTTTTGGTGATTGTTCCACTGTGAGGATGATGGGAAAGGGTGATATTAAGATAAGAACCAAAAATGGTTTTGTAGAAACAATTTCTAATGTCCTTTATGTTCCTGACTTGAAAAGCAATTTGTTAAGTGCTGGTCAATTGCAAGAAAAGGGTTATGTACTCACTATTCAAAAGGGTGTTTGTGAGATTTATGATCCTACAAGAGGAGCTATTGCTGTTGTGCAAATGAATTCAAACAGGTTGTTTCCATTGAAGATTGAAAGTGTGCAATCTTGTTTGGTAGCTGCAGTAAAAGATCCTTCTTGGTTGTGGCATTTTCGTTATGGCCACTTCAGCTTTGGTGGATTGAAGACCCTCCAATAGAAAAATATGGTGACAGGTCTTCCTCATATTAGTATTCCTTCCCAAGTTTGTGAAGAATGTGTTGTTGGCAAACAACATCATTCTCAATTTCCCCAAGGGAAGTCATAGCGAGAAAAAGGTATTTTGGAGCTAATTCATTCCGATATTTGTGGCCCGATAACACCATGTTCTCATGGAGGTAAAAGATACTTAATTACCTTCATTGATGATTATACTCGAAGAACTTGGGTTTTTTTTTACGGGAAAAATCAGAAGCACCAAGAAAGAAAAACCCATTGATTGATCAATTGAGAGTGAGAGAGAGAGAGAGAGAGAGAGAGAGAGAGAGAGAGAGAGAGAGAGAATAAAAAACAAAGAGGAAGGATAGAAACGAGTACCCTATTTATACAGTTAATCTTCTGGAGGGAGATTTCCCGCCAATTCTTATACTGGACTAATGTCCAGAGTGCATCTGCCTAAGCCCAAGTCCAATAAATGTGGATTTGGGGTCCAACAAACATGTCATTATTGGGCTGCCAATGGACTCAAGTCCAGACTGAATCACCTAAGCCCAAGTCTAATAAATAAGGGTTTTGGGCCCAACAGGCCACGTTCGAACCCAGATTTAGGGTCTACATTCTTTATCGTGCCCAACTTGGGCCTAAACTCCAAGCCCATTGGATTCTAATTATATATACATTAACTTGCGTATTTCTGAAAATGCCTACAATAGACATTTATGTTTGTTTAAATGGTGTGAAGAGAGCTATTTTAGTGAAAGAGACATAGTTATTAATTTCATACCGTTTCAACCAAAAAAGCCGAACTTTTTCGTTTCAATCAAATGGCCGAAATGAAATTTTCCTTGAAAGTGTTCATTTTAAATTTCGGCCAATTTCGGCCGAATTGGTATTTTACATAATTAAATTTTTTACTGTTTTATACACACATAATTTGTGTTTCTTATCTTTTCCCAAAAAGCTTTACTAGAATGGATTAAATCCATATTTATTTTTTTATTTTTCTATTTTTCTATATTTATTATTTTATATTTCCCAAAACTGTAATTTCGAAAAAATTTGCCGAAATTTCAAATTGATCGGACCTTTTCATTTTGGAGGCTAGACTGAAGTGGAGTCTGAAACAACATTGACGACTATGGAAAGGGGTCCCAAACAGGCTTTGGATTTTTTTGGTATTGGCTTCAACTAGATTCAGTCCTTTATCGGGTGAGTTCAAATGTAGGATCTAGAATTTGTGTCAGACCCGGACCTGGATTAAGACCCTTCAATCCTTATTGGGGCCAGCTTGGACCCAAGTAGACCCGCCCCACATCTGGCCGTGGATGGCCCTATATTGGAGATGGGATTTGGAAGAAAGGAAAAAATAAAATAAATAAATAATTGTTTGCGCTACATCTATAGCTCAGCCATAGTACTGATCCTTTAATCTCCAGCAGTAACACAATCCAAATGGACATTTCAGGTACTCAGTTTCACAAGTATACAGGGGTGATGGAAGAGGAAGCTTTTGGAAGAACCGAATTCTGTTCCAACATACCACCGGATTTTTTCTTTTTTTATAAGAAGAGACGCGGTTTTTCCTCCAGTACACTTGTGATTGTTAAGGGCCTCTTGTTTTGTACTGAGTTTCAGAAAATTGTAAAGAAGTTCCAGAAAAAAGTTCAAAAATCAGGCAAAAAGAAAGTTCCCATAATTTGCAATTTTTCATAGAGATGATCTGCCTAATTTATGTGTATAAAATGTTGTACACATAAAGGGACCTTTCTAAATTATAATCAATGAAGATATGAATTAAATCATCCTTGTATTCTCCTTGCTTTTATAAATAATTCCCGAAAATAATAAGTAAAATTTTACTTGTGATATTGTAAACTATAAATTTTGTGCTATTCACAGTTAGATGCATTACTTTCAGACCCATGTTTCCGATATGAGTGAGTCATATAACATGCATCATTATTTTTTTTTAATTTCTCAGTTATTTGAGAATGTGAATTAGAAAATTAGTCTTTTCAAAGAAATGTAGTTTTTTTTAGAAACAATTCATCGACCATGTTGGTCATGAAATCAACAGTTGCTAATTTGGTTAATCAATGAAGATGAATCTTGCATTAACTTCCTTGCTAGGAATATAATTGAGAATGTATGTGCCAATATCTTTAAAGCATCTCCTACTAGGCATACTCTATTTGAACTACAGTACTCTTTTTTTTTTTTAGATGTTCAAATGATGCAAATTTTGGTGGACCCCTAGCCTAATGGTCGAATCGCTTTTACAATGTGCTCCACCTTATAATTGACTGTTAACCTTCGCACATTGTTCTGGCCAAACTTGAGCCCTCATGACATGAAATTCTGGTCAGCTTGTTAAGGCTCAACTCATGCTTGGGTCTGGACTTGGAAACCCATTTGGAATTCAGGTCTGGCTTGGATTTGGTCAATACCTAACCTAACCTAACCCACCCAAGTTGCAGTTTACATGAGATCCTAACAGAATGGTTCCTGGATGGTAGGCCTCAAAGTTGGAGCATACTCAAGAGTCAAATTGTTCTCAAGTCACAGGGGAATTTCATTGTCATGTCTGCTTATAATTTAAAATATCAACCCTAGTTTATTTCAATTTGGAACCACTAATCTTCACCACCTCAACCATAAGTGCTGGAAAATATAGATATCAAACTGGCATCAGTAATAAAACATTACTGCAATTATAACTTTCATCCAAATCCAAAGAACATTGTTCTAAATTTTTATCAATGGAGTAGAAATATTAGCTGGAAGATTATTCTGCTCATGTCATTCAAAATTAGATGAGAAGATATGACTGGAGGGAATTGTTGAGTGTGGATTTCAGAGATCATTCTCACCAAATAAACCGGTGAAGGAAAAGAGTAGATAGGGAGCACCCAAGTAAAGGATAGTAACAGCATAGAAATCTCAAGAATTGATGAAACACGATTACTTTATTATATAGCTTCAAGAACACTTCTTGGAATGATTCAGTGTACAGGCTTTGATAGGAAAATTTTGTAATAACCTAAGGAGCTCCCAACAGCATAGCATATCAATCTTTCTTCCTCTCGGGGGTCGCTTTGCTGGTTTCTTTTAAGTGTTTGATCTGTCGGCCATTTTATCATTGAGCATCCAAACACTGTATTTGCCATAATTTAATTAGTCATATTCGCAAACATATATGCATGTTCTCATGCTGAAGATTGAATTGGATCAAAGAGTTGGGGTTTGCATTTCTCCAATTGATTTTCTCTTCCTCCCAAGAACAGAAGCCCTCTCCAGTCTGGACCCACCTAATCTCCATTTCTTAAATGCTGCCATCGATGAATGAGCTGCTTCAAACACTTCAAAAGGCAGAACCAGCGATGTTAGTATTCACTCAGAACACTAAAATGGAGTAGAGAAAACCAAACATTAGTTTGTTACAATGGAATATATCTCACAATGGGATTCTTCTCTTGTAAGAAGTGGGAAGAACTTTGGCACAGCAGCAAGTGCAGTTCTGTGAGCTTTGCTCAATATTTCCTTGTACCTAGACACAAACGTGTACAGCAGGAATGACCCAATGGTTCTATCCCGAACCCTGTTCATCACCAAAACATGGTTAGCCCATGCAGGGTTTATGCGATGCAGAAAAATAAATTAGGAAGTAAGAGTTGATTAAGAATGCTTGAAACGTAAAATAATCCAATGGAAGGTAGAGAAGGTATCAATGTGTGTCTCGGAGAAATTCTTGATGTTGGCATCATCTTCTCCCTGCTCTTTTTACTGTTGGCTACTGGCTTGCCATCACAATGATTGGCTTTTCAATAGAGCTTGGCAAGAGTGAGAGGCATTGTTTATAGGAAGAAGGGTGAAATAGGAATGTCTCGTGAGCCTAATCAGGTGATTGTATGCATGGATGAATATATCAGAAAATATTAAGGCATTAGGATTGGGGGATTGGCTTATATGATACATGGGTGTGCACGGCCAACCCTAAAACTCAGATGATATAAGTGTATCGACTGATCATAATGGTGTTGTATCACTAATGTACCATCCCCACTCTAATAAAACTGAACGCCCTACCATTTTTTAAAATAATTATCATTTCATAAGTCTACTTGGTATGCTGGAGAAGTTGGGGAGACACGTTCATTTGTCCATCTCCACTCTAATTGACCGCCATTCATGGAGACAACTGGCAACCTTGCAAACGAAACAACATAGCCCCCCAAACTACCATTAATAATTACACTGCAAATGAAACAGCATAGCCCTTAAACTGTCGTTTGGGTAAGTTCCCCTTTTTATCCAATCATAAACAATGTTGGCAAACCCCGTTCTATTTATTTACTTGATTGGAAACAAAAATTTTATATTAAATATGCAAAGATTACATACAGAACAAAAGGAAAGTGTAAGAGAAAATGTGACAAAAAAAAAAAAAAAAAAAAAAACGAACAACAAGATGTTACAAGATGACCTTCCTTTATTTTTCTCATTTCCCACCATTTAAGTAATCAGAAGTGAATATAAATCTAACCCCTGCATAGCCAAAGCATGTGCCCTTTGAATTGCTTCTCTATTCATATAAATGAAATCATCGTCACCAAAGAGACAAATCTCATATCTCCCTCGGTATAGATGCCAACCTCCCATGGTTCTTTTCATTTCTTCTTTGCCCACCTAATTGCATTCTTTGAATCCACTTAGTGACTGCATTTCCTAAGACTCGATCTTCAAAAATCCTCACTGCATGGCTAGTGGCTAAAATCTACACTTCATTGAAATCCTTGGTCCTACCAACCCGGGAAAAAAAAAAGGCGATATCTCAAATTCTGTTTGTATGGGTGTCAATGGACCGGGGTTAGGCCCGAATCTGCGTGAGCTCAATTCTGATAATTGAAGATTCAGACTGACCAATTGTCTGGGCCCAATCCAAGATTTAGGGTCAAAAACTCAAAATCCATTACTGAGCTAGACTTGGGCCTCAGGCTTCAGACGTGCTGGACTCTAATTATAGATATATTTTTATAATACATATAATTATTTGACCATAAATGAGCCTTCAGTGGTCTTAGGTCTTATTTGGATTTTGTACTCGAGCTTCAATTGAGATAAGGAATTTACAGGCAGGTTCCTGCCTCCCATATATGTTATCATGAGGGCCTAGTCCTGGGATCTAGGGTCCATATAAGACTTGGACTTGAAGCCTTCAATCCTATTAGGTCCAGACTCGTCCCTAGGTAGGTCTGATCAGGACTTGACCCGTTTATACCCCTATGGCCCTATCAGTCTGCCAACACACTCATTCCTACCAGTCTTAAGGCCTATGTTGGTGGTTTCCAAGATTTCTTAACTTGTTTTCTTTAATCTCACTCATCATTGCTTCTTTTCAGTACCTCAAAATATCAGATGAGTTACAGGCTTTACATTCCTTTCACATTACCGGTCAATGACTCTTGATTTAATAAGATTAAAAACCACATCTGCATGTCTCTCCTTATGATTGAAGCCTCCCAAATAGACGATAAAACTGTCTGAAAATTGATCTTCCATAAAATTCATCCTCACTTTTGAAAAAGTTCTGCACCCCACAAAGTAAAGGACTCTTTCACTGAATCCAGGAAAATCCAAGACACTTCAAATGATAAATGATGGAAGCATTTTTTTCACCTTTCCTTGTAAAGCCACACTTTTAAAAAGAGATAACCAATGATCCCATCTACAATCCCACAAAGGAACATATTGGAAAAACATGTGTTGGCACGATTACTCTTCTAATCAAATCATCCATCGTCAAAATACTTCTTGCAACAGCTGTCCAACAAAAAGGTTCAACAGCAGGGGAGTCAGTTCTGACCAAACAAGAGCACAGTGGTGGACCGAAAGGGAGAGAGGCTACAGCATTACATTCTTAGGCAAGAACTCCCCTACGAAACCCACTTCCAAATTTGCCTGTCCAATTCATCACAGCAAAGAAAAGATATTGCCAGAACAGATATTAATGCCTCATACTCAACTGGCTCCAACTCTGACAACTAAAAGACAGACTCCATACCGCATTTCTCTCCAAGAACTCATAACATTGATTACCATAGTCATAGACCCCTTGGGAACGGCTATGTACAATTTGGGATTCCTTACTTTTGAGGACTCATCCCCTACAAATATTATACAAAGAACAAACTATATCCAAAATGGGAAGCTCCATCCTAGCGATTTCTTTAACTAGATTAGTAAAGTTGAGCAGGTCCTCAAATTAGAAGAAGTTCCCGGCATCAAGAAAGTTCAAATGGTGGCAGCAACATTTATCTAAATTGGACATGACATGGTGAGAGGATGTGCAAACTGATCATCTTCGTTGAGGAAATGAGAAAAATTCAAGATTGAAGAAAGATGAAGGGCAAGATTTGTCAAAAGTCCCTATCATTGCATTATACACAGGACCTTTATATGAGATGCCATAAAATGAAGCAAGAGGACATAATGGTGACCCATTAATCTGTTTTACCAAGGAGTTCCATTATCTGATGGTAAGGGTTAGATTTCATAAAGATGCAGAGCAGATCTCCCACTATATTAGCAGTCTAGCATGCAAACATGAGGTCAATTTTCAGAAATTCAAACACTCAACAATGCTTGCTCCTATGTCGTAAATGGAAGAGATTATCAAGACCGTAGTTACAAACCAGATACCAATGGGTATAAAAGGACAGCAGCAGCAACACTTACTCGCAGGTCAATCCCAAACTAGAGGGAGGGCCTATGGGAAAGGTGCTCTCCATCAAACCAAAATTATATAGGTTCGACTTGCTTTCATTGTTGGCACATCTGTCCTTTCAGTGTCCAAACATCCAATCAGGTGTGGTTCTTTTAGTTACTTCCTTTGATAACTTTTGGCCTCTTTTCTCTTATTCCATTAATAATCAGTTGAGGCATGCATATACACTGGTGTTCTTTCTAGGAATTGGGTAAAAAGGAATGGAGGATACAAACCTTTTGAATTTAGGCCAAAATAGGCCTTCACGGGTTTGGTTTTACATCAGGATCCTATTACTATATTATAATAATGGCAATAAAGAAAGGCATAACCAAATTTGGGGAAAAAACTCACAGTGGTGCAATCATACATCCCAACTCGTAGAAGTATGGGCATCGGCTCTTCAGATCCACACATGCTGCATCAGCCTGGATTTCCTTCCTTGTTCTGCAAGAGTGATAAAACCAATGCACTAAATATGCAGAACATATACATGACCCATGAACCAGTCTTACAAAGTCTTGCAATTTCAGTCATCCTGTCATTGTACATACCATTACTCCCTTTCTTTTCCTTTTTTTTTTTTTTGTTACTTGTTGTTAACATGCAGCAAAACAATCAATCAAAGAACTGAGAGCTTACTTTTGGTTATAGGCCGCAGGCAATTGAACTCCCACTGCTTGTCTCAAGTATAACTCATGAGCAAGCCAGAATGGCAGATCTACCTTCGCACCTTGTTCGATCTGATTAACATGGAACAGAGAACCCATTAAAATGTTAGAAAAAAAGAAAGAAAGAAAAGAAACTATTCCTTCACAAAAATCAAAACCTACCCTGTTCGTTTCAGAGCCAGGATCTAGCAGCCCAATTCCATTTGCTCCAACTTGAAATACTACTGAGATAAGCTGCAAGACAGTACTGGAATCAATAAAATTAAAAAGAGTTCAACACAAGGTGCACTGCATGATGCTTAACCTGAGAGAACCCTGTAATTTTCAAGGCATACATTTCACACAACTGGAATGCATCTTTTGGTGATCTAAATCACCCACCTGCTTTGAGGCACAGAATTATAATAGAGAACAAACATATTTGAAAAAAAAAAATACCAACAAAAACTATTAGTTAAACTTATGCAGCTCAGTAATATGCATTCATTAAACATAAGAACATTTACAAAGAATCAAAAATTCATTGGAGCCAATACTCCAAATCTATATGTTGATATAAAGAAATCTGTCAGTTGAAGATTCATTTGGATCTCCTGTTTACATCCTGATTGAGAAAACACTTGGATGTCTGATAGCTATCCAGTTTCTACCATGGGTAGCCATGGAACAAGAACCACATCCAACTGATGAACTTTTATACAACTGATTATGGACAGTTGGGTATGGCTTTTTTTATCCCAGTAACTGCCCATTAAAAAACTAATAACCCAGTGCCTTCAATTGTCCCTTGGGAGAACTTTTCTGCAAATCACTCAACCACAGTGGGTCCACCAAAAGAACAATCTAGATAATTCAAAGATAAGAACCAGCGGTACAAAATAATCGATGAAATGAATTGTACATTCTCTTACACTGAGCATTGCAAAGTTCCCTTGAAATAAAGCATTGCAATTATGATAGTGTAATATCATATTTGAATATGCAGAAAATGACAAACCTCCTCTTCCATCATAATGTCATCTATATCGTAATAGAGAGCCATTTTCAGGTGGAATTCTCCAGTTCTGTTTTCCTGTTTCTCTTAAAAAAAAACCACTGAAGATGTACAAGGGCAACACCACCTGGCAGCGGCAGCAGCTTTCTTTGAACCTTGCTTTCACTGTTCAAAGCTTCTTATCTCTAGAACATTCAGTACAACCACAACAAAAAAGGCAAGGCCAAAGGAAAAATCAAAATAATATACCTAATAAATATGAAAACCATGTATGAGTTCAAAAGCAGCTAATTACTCAACAGAGATTAGATGCTTGTCATGTAAAATGAGGGACCAGAAAAAAAAAATTGTGAGGCAACAAACTATACTTTCACACCTCAAAAGGTATAAAGCCAACAGTTGTATTTTGTGTTCCTTACTTCCTTCCCTTCAGCGTCATTTAACATGCAAGAACAAGAAATGGGCAATCGATGGGTTTCAATGAGGTGACAAAAGTTTGAAGTTCAAATTCTGTGAGGCAAAAATGGTACTGATTCTGTAATGATAAGAGACATGATAGAGGTAGCGACTAGCGAGGATCTCGGAACAGTTTGCAAGCTTGCAAGTAAATAAGGCAACTTGACTGAGGAACTATAAATAAAGCTTAATACAAGGACTGCTGTGTTCAAAATCTTTGGGGCCTATCTGTTTGCATGGAATTGAATTCCTAAGAATTCATCGTAAAATAGGGTACGGCGACAAATGATCATTAAAGAGGTGAGGTGTGAGGGATATATGGTGGAGGTGTAGACAGATCTTGAGTTTCCTAGGATTTGATTTACTATGGTGATGGCTGGGTATTTATTTTCCATCTACCATCAAATCATTTTCCATTAAAGGAGAGATTGTTGGTTATTTATGGACTGTCAGTTTGTCATATTTATTTCTCCAACTTAAAGTTTTTAACTACATCTAGGAATATATTTCTTAGAATTCCTAGGAATTCAATTACAGGCAATTGAGCATGTTTTGCACTCACAATCCATTTTCACCTTTGCGATGTGATTGTATCAATAAACTTGTCACCTTATGATGGAAAAGGCTTTTTGCCCCTTTTTATTCTCTTACCATCCCTGACTTAATAGTTAATACAGGATTTTCAAATGTTGGTAAACTAAGTGCAAGAAAAACAAAAGATCCAAATAGTTAAATTGAGTTGCAGGTTAACAAGACAGCAGAACAGTTACAAGCAACTAGAGTTAAATGTGTTTCTAAACTAAAAGCAACTAGAGTTACATGTAACAGAGCCACAAGTAAGTAAGCAGACTTACTGGGTACACAGAATTAAAGGAATCTAAATGGGCCCACATGGCTTGTTTGTGCAGAGACATTTCCATTGAATTTTATCCATTCACATCCATCTCTTTCTATTGGAATGACAATTACAGGTTGTTCATATTTTAAAAATAAATAAATTCAGGAAAAAAATGACATGGTGAGGAAATAAATTCCAGACAAAAAAAAAAAGCCTTCTAATTCACAAGCATTAGTATCAGAAACCTAAGAAAAACCATTCAAATTCCAAAACCCTCCACTGCACCCTGAAAAAGCCCTATCAACAATAGCCCATCGCCACTGCCACCAACAATAGCACTGTCCCGCATACACCGATTAATAGCCTCATAGGTTACCCAAACAGAAGAACTTAGCTACAGCCTACAGGCAACTAGAGAAACATGTAACTGAGTTATGATTAATGAGATTTACCGGGCAAGCAAAGTACATGAATCCAAATAGGCCCAAATGGCTTGAGTGTGCAGAGGTGTTTTCATGGAATTTCATGCTCTTTGCATCAATCTCTTGGTATTAAAGGGAAAAACTTATAATGGTCATACACATTTAAAAATAAAATAAAATAAAAAAACCACCACCACAAAAACAAGACAACTCATGAAAAAAATGCAATGGTGGGAAAATGAAATTCATAAAAATTCCTTCTAATAAACAACCTCTAATATATCAAAAAGAAAAAAAAAATCCAAAAGTCCTCTAATAACACCCTGTCATCACTGCGCCCAACAATAGCACATGCTCCCACATGCATTGAGTTGCAAGTTACCCAAACAGTAGAATTGATTTACCAGTGATGATAATTTTATCTCTATTACAAGTCATCAAAATTGCTACAGAAACATAGTTACATGAATTCAAACAGGCCCAAATGTTTCATTGTGCAGTGGCATTTCCATGGAATCTCATTTCTGCACATCAATCTTTATGGGCCCATTTATTTGCATGGAATCGAATTCCCAGGACTTCTAACAAATACATTAAAAAAAAAGGTGCCTAAATTTGAAGGGACCAAAAAGTAAGGTGAAATCCAAAAATACCCTTAAAATAATCTCCCTTCTAATGGAAAATGAATTAAGGGGAGATAGAAAATGAACACCCACCTATTACCCTAGTAAATCAATTCAAACCTTTATTTAGTCAATGTCCCATCTACATCTCCACCTTCTCATGCATTTCACCCTCACCTCTTTAACAATCCTTCATTGGAACCCATTTCACCGTGAGTTTCTAGGAATTCAATTCTAAGCAATCAAAGAGACCTATGTATTAAGGGGAAAAAATTCATTATGATCAACAATTAAATAAATAAATAACCAAATAAATAAAATTCATAATAAATGAAAAAAAAATGACATGGTGAAGAAATGAAATTCGTAATGCATATGTAGACATTGGCGGACCCAAGATTTTCATTTGAGGGGTGCAGACATTGGCCAATGGAAAAGGTCATTTAACAACCACACTACCAAAACGACATTAACATTGCAATAAAACATATACTTACCACCCAAAAAATAACAGTGACATTGACATCATTATAGTCGACTCCAACAAAGAGTAAGATAAATGCACCTACATACCAAAATGGAGCAGGAGCAAAAAACAAGCCATCAAGGAACCATTCATAAAAGACAATGAGTCAGTAATGAAGCACTTTCAGCCACCAATTTTCACTATAAATTGAAAATGGCAAGGCCACAAAACACAAAAGATGCAATAGAAGTTAAAAGAAATGATTCACTGATTCAAAGTTAAAAGAAATGATTCACTGATTCTCTCTTCCAAATTAAGAAGAGATACCATATGATAAGAAAAGAAGCAATAGAAGTTAAAACCCCTTGAATATACAGTGGAGTTCAACTATGGAGTCATTCAAATGAGTTGATTTTTCAAAACCAAATAAAGCATAACAATGAATTGAAATATAAAAACCCAAGTCCCACCACTGACAACAAAACTCAATGACCAACAAGAAATACATTCATATAATAAAAGTTCACAGCCCAATCAAAGGCATGTCAGGTCATGGTCCATCAAAGATTAGAAATACAGAAAATCCATTTAGCCGGAATCTATGGATGTCATTTACTCATGGTGGTTGGCAATTTCTCTCTTCTTCAGAGATTGTCCTGTAAGGCATACCAATTACAAGAGGCCATGGAATAATCTCGCCTCATATATCAAATGATTACCTACCCATCATCCCAAATTACATATATCCTATCCCAAGTAAGTGATGCTCCCATCTACACACCTTATAACTATTCACTCTTCATCTCTTTCATAAATCATTATCCTTCCACAAAACCCCTTCTTGTGTTAATTCCTGCCCATCATCCCAATACAAAGTAGTCACACCAGCCCCAAAGCAACATTCAACTGAAACTCCACTACCCAAAAGGGTTTCCAACATGGACCACGACTGACTGTGCGACTCTAACCCACCTAATTTGAAAAATCAGTAACAATGAACACTTGCATTCTTGGTAGAATCAAGTCCCAATAGCGAAGCATAAACAATTAAATAAGATTAGAAAAGAAGATGATTTGAAAGAACTAGGATCTGGTGGGGTTTAGGAGGGTAGAGTGAGGACTCCAACACTGAAATCGAGTGTCGTCTAGGGTTTCAAATTTCATAGAGATCGATCGAGAGATATAGAGAGCGAGAGTACCTGTTTGTGTTTGTGGAGAGACGAGGACAAGAGGAGGTGGCGGAAAGAAGAATGAATAGATAGGGTTAGGAAAAAAATTCGACACTTTTGGCGGGAAGGTTTTCACGATATCCGCTTCCATTTCCTTCTCCATTTCATTTTTCTGTGGTCCCACCTTGAAATGGGGATGGAAAGATTTGGATGGGCCCTGTCTACGTGGCGAATTTGAGAACCACCCGATCATTCTATCATTTTCATCTGAGCCCCACAAATTTAATGGGTGTACAGTTCATTCAGATTTATTTGCAGTGAGTTTGTGGGTCCGGTCCATTCCAATGGTGTAAAACCAATGTACCCGTGCTATATAAGGGGTCCCGATTCTTGTCCATTTGGACGGGCCAAATAGCGGGCCCCACCACGCTGCGAGAAGTAGTTCGCACCCAAATGTTTTTGTTCAGAAAATAAACATCAATTCAAATATAATCAAAAGAATATGCTATTCGATATTCATTTTTGGAAATTCGCATTTGATATTACTTTTTAACCACTATATTTATTCAATTTCTATGTATTTTAATACAAATAAATAAGGTTGTAGTAAAGTCAAAAGTGTTAAAGTTAGATGCGTGTTTATTGTTAAGAAGTGCACGTTTCTTTATTAGAATTTTTGAAATTTATGTCCAGCTGTTTTCTAAGAATTACATATATTGAAATTCTTATGTCACTTTTTGAATTCTTTGTTTCATTCGCGCTAGAATTATTGCTTGAGAACTTTATGTATTTTGAATTCCATAAATTTATTCTTTCATACATACAAGAATTCCTGACCACATTGGTAGATGGGGCCTGCCTTTAGAAACTATAGCGTGGGTTCCACTTTAGGAATTATACTATGGGCCCCAGTTCTATGAATTACTGTGCACGGGAGTTGGACCCTCCTTTAAAAATTATCACATGAGATTTACATTGGAACTAAAACATCGAGCCCGCCTTTTATAGGAATTACGGTGTAGGCCCAACCAAGAAAATTATAGTGTGGGTCCAACTTTAAGAATTAGAGTGTTACCCCCACTTCTAGGAGTTATTGTGCATGAGACCTCCCTTTAGAATTTGTAATTTGCAACATGAGATATATCTCTTGAGTTAAATCGTTGCTGGAGTTTCTATCATGAATGCTAGATATAGGGTCTATGGCGTAGTGCCCAGAACCTCCTCTCGGCCTTCTCCATCCCACTCCGAAAATGCAAATCGGCATTTTCGGATCGGATCCATCATCGGAGCGTGGTTCTATCATTCTCGAAATGCGGTTCAACCGAATATGAAGCGAATAGTGCAGAATCTTTGAAATTTTTTTTCCTTTTGCATTTGCATTTTTTGTATGCTTGACATTTATCTTTTGAATGAAAAAACTTCTTCTAACTTATTAATTATTGTCTATTTTATGTGATAAAATTGCAAAATTAATTTCTTTTTCTCCATTTGTTATACTTGAATATATGGATAATATATATTTGTGCCGATTAGTTAATTGTTTATAAAACCAAAAATATTATATAGGTGTTCTGGACATATAATTATTTTTAAATTTAGCGTTTCGGAGCTCCCGCCCCCACCTCCGCTTTGCGCTCTGGGTACTTAGGCCTAGGGGCCTCTTTTTTTTAGTGAAATTCTTGATTGAAATTTGTGACGTTGGCAATTCGAAGATAATGATGTGATAACAATCCCTTAGAATTTCTAGATGTGGTGTTTTTTCTTTTTTTCTTCCTATAATTCTAGACTAGCATCATAGCCCGTGCTAAGCAAGATTGCATTTTTTTACGTTGTCATTTAAAACATCATATATTGAAATAATAAAGACCATGAGTTATAAAATTAAATACTCACTCTATTAAGCAAGAGAGGATAACTTTAAGAAATTTTGTTATATTATCTACTAGTTTAGAAAAATATATATATAGCAAAAGAATTATGACCACAAACTAAATAATCATTTAATAAGACAAAACCAAATACTTAAAATGTACATTAACAATAAATAATAAAAAGATATCATGTAGAGTTTGTAATATTCTAATTTTTTTTACTGGAGATTTATTGTACTGCTTGAGAATAAGGAATCAATGATAGTAGACGTTTTGATCCAGCAGAATAGTGCTTAGCCCCGCTGGGCAAGATGTATATATGTGTCAAAAAGTGCATGTGTTTTAGTCTGCATCTCATTAATGAAGATATTTTTTTGTTAAATTGTATATCTTATTTGGGCCAAGTCGGGCTTCATGCTCTCTTATACTGAATTTAAGCCATATTTGTATCTTAAACCTACAAAGATTTTATGTCCAAGTTTAGCCCATGTACAATAACCTAAGGTTAAAACCCAACCCAAAGCAAGCCCAACCTTTTTTCTAGACCATTGGCCCAAGTTGGGGTGGGTGTTCACAACATAAGTGCTTTGTCGAAGCCTAATTTGCCTGAAAAAGATTAAGTGCAAGCTTGGGTGGAACATGTTTATATTAAAAAAATGTCTATTGCTTAGTACCCGAAGTTGTCTTTTAGTTGGTTAGGTTTTATATTTGTGTTCAAGAGGATTTGTGTTTGAGTCACCTCTATTGAGAAAAAAGAAGTTCAACTTTTGTTTAAGCGGTGTATCTTATTTGGGTATAAAAGTGTGCCTAGGCCCAATGTACAAGTCCTAGAGAGGGGGTGAATAGGACTAATTAAAATTCTTTGCCAATTTAAAATATCTCAGTCCAATTTTAATCCCAACTAGGACAAAGAACACAATGAACACATTTAAGAATACAACTTATGCGGAATATGTGTTCAATGTGTGAGTGATTAAGCAATCAAAGATATGACAATTAGTTTCATGTTAATAAGCACAAGTGTGTGTAAAACACTCTTCACAAATTCACTTGTGATTTACATCAATGTAAATATAACTATGTGACCAAGGTGCTCAAGTGAATATATGTTAAAGAGTGTGTGCTAAACAGTATATGATTTACCACTATGTTCAATGTTGTTTTCGCACAGGTGCTTGTGTGTCAATTAAACTCAATGATGAAATAGCATCCGTATCAATCTCCAATACATATAGATATGTAAATAATGTACAAGCGATAGAGATAGAGAAATTGACACAAGGGATTTATAGTGGTTCGGTCACACAGACCTACATCCACTCTCAAAGGCCACACAGTCCCCTGGTTCCACTATGAAGAATCAAACTACACAAGTACTGATTCTACATCGATTTTGTTATCGAGGTTCGATCACAAAAATCTAATCCCCTCTTTTGTTCATGAGGTCCGATCATAAAGATCTACTCTCCTCTACAATTTTTATAGTGGTTAAATCACAAAGAAATAAGCCACTCTTACAATGCTCTGAATTGAATGAAGTGAGGGAGAAGAATACTTGCCTCTTTTGACAAAATCTGGAGGTTGCTACCTGCCTCTTTGATGAAGTCCGGAGGATGCTCTTCGAAGCTTGTCACTGTAGCTCCAAGCTTTAATGCCTATTGCAATGCTTCCTTGATGTTGATGATGATGCTCCAATGTTGTGCTCAATCAAGGGAAGAGGTCTTTGGTCTAGGGATATGGATTTTAACTTTTAATGGCTCAAGTTCTTCCCTAGATAATGTGGTTTTCACACATCACACTTTCCTTGAGCAAATGAAGCTCTTAGATTTGCCAATACAAGCTCATAGTGTGTGTGGAATGATCTATGAGAGCTCTAATATGATGCACTATGGTTAGGACATGAGCTCTCATGATCTTCAAGAGAGTTTAGATGATATGGGGCATTTTCTATTTATAAACAACCCTCAAACGGCTCTCTAAAGGCTCTTGGCGGTTAGCCCCCTTCAAATTCGCGGTTAGCTGCCACTCCCAAAGGATACTTCCAACGGTCATCAATTTCAAATTTTCTGAATGGGCGACAGCTGTCGGTCAACAGGCGATCGACCGACAACTGGCCGACTACTGACCACCTGGTGACAGCCTGAGGTCAGCTGGCCGAAATCTGGGGTCATTTTTAAGTCTTGAACAAGCTCAAAAATATCTTCTAAAAACCTATAAAATTAACAATTTAGCCTAGGGTTTTTAGGGTAATCTCTTGGTTGGTTTGGGGTCCCATTTACCTGAATAGGTTGTCACTCATATGGAGGTCTTCCTTGATGAATTCAAGCCTTCCAAGACTTGATCTTCTGCCTTCAAACTTGATCTTCCTCGTGAAACTTTGAGAGGCAAGGTCTTGGATTCTTTGACACGGAATCGATACTATAAGTGCTCATGGAAATGTGGCACTAACAGGGTAGGGGTTTGGACTCTACCACTAAATCCAAGCCCGACCAACCCTGGTCAATGAGATCAACCCATGGGTATGTTTTCTCCCCACGTGTTCAAGTGCCCCCACGTAATATGGGTGTTCTCTTTCTACTTATGGTGAAAAAAAGAAAAGAATAAATAATCTACAGTGTGCCCCTCCTAAGCTGCTAGGTATTTTCCACATATTGGTCCCCTCATGGAAGTTTCCCCCATGCTCTTGCATCTAATTGTGCTAGAGGAGTCCGTTTTTTAAAGAGCCTTTTGTATAGACCCCCATAAGGCTTGTAGAATTTGTAAATTGGCCCCCGAGGTTTTAATATTTGTAAATAGGCCCATACTTTTTTTTAATACCTTTCATGTCCTCAAAATCAATATTCCTAACAAAAATGAGCATCCACTATGAGATTTGTGTTGGATTTTTATATAAATGACAGCTTTGCCCGTACATCTAATAAAGCAAAGTAAATATACTTTTATTTAGAAAATCACTATTATTTTATCTCAAGTCCCAATGGTTTATCCCAATAATAACCCTCTCATTTACATGACCGGGGGGTGGACCCAGGTACAAGGGCCCAGGGACTTAAGCCCTACCTATATTTGAGAAAAGTTTAAGATTTCCCCCTTCCCCGCACATTTTAAAAATTAATATTTTTTTTAAACATTTGCCCCTCCCCCCAATATTTCTTTTGTATAGAGCCAAACACCACCCCCTCACAAATTCTAAAGTTTAATCTATTTTTTTTTTTTTAGATTTGCCCATTACCCTAATATTTTTTTTATACCCCTACACATGAGGCTTAATCATGTATTTTGAAACTTTCATCAATTAAAAGGTGGGTTATGTATGGATTGAAAAATCATAACTAGTTATAAGTACATGTGTTATTGTCGTCATGATCAATGTGGATTTAATGAAATGGACCTGGTATTTATAATTTTTTTTTTATATAGGGTTATTCTGTCCCACTATATAAATTGTTAATGTCATATGCTTTTATGAAAAAGTTGAGTCAAAACTTTTGAAATTATGCATATAAAGATAGAAGAGATGGGCAAAAATGCCATTTCACTCTTAAAATCTATAGTGGTTAGAAGACTATTGATTTTGGAGACACAAAAGGTATTAAAATGAAAATGCAGGGGCCTATTTGCAAATACTAAAACCTCAAGAGTCTATTTACAAATCCTACATACCTTGGGGGTATATGCAAAAAGCTCTTTTTGAATTCCAAACGGCTAAGAATATCTTATACAAAGTTTAGGAAAAAAATTTCATTTCAATTGGAGTTGTGTTTCCTAATAAATTAACCATGTCACATGATTTACCTCACTAATATCTTTTTTCTCCTTTACATACCAAGAAAACCAATCATGTGTTTTGTGCGATCAATCTAGCTGTGGCTTAACCTCAATTAGACTGAACTTGTGAACAAAAAAAGGGTAATAGTGATTTTGAGCTGTTTAAACAAAAACGATCAAATGATCAAAGACTTTGATTAATTTATAAGTATGTGCTAGAGCTTCAATATATCCATTTTTTTGTAAAGATAACTACAAATTAAACAACATAAGTGAGAGCCTTAACCTAAAAAAAATATAAAAACACACTTAAAATCTAATTAATTAAAAAAAACCAGGCACATCAAATATTGCCAATAATGTGATTGATGATCATTAAATGGACAGTCATGAATTTTTAAAAAAATTTTTTTTTTACTATTGGAGGGTTCCCAACCCATTGGGCTGGATTAATTTCTCTAGCCCAGAAGGAAGTCGGGTAAATTTTCCGCCTTATTAGTGTGGTAGTGTAATTTCGAACCTACAATCTTGAGATGCAAATCGTGATCCTGAATCATCTGAGATACCCCTTACTGTTTAAATGAACAGTCTAGATGACTTAGACAGCTTTGATAATGGGGTGGGTTGGGCTCACCACCTGAAAAATCTAATGAATTCAATTGTTCCATGGCAAAATATCAGGCAGGACTATTGATATGCAAAACCCTCTTTTTAGGGTCCTCAAACCTTTGTCTGTCGACAGCGAAGGAGAAGAAGCAAGAACAGAAGGTGCGGCTGTGTGGGTAAAACACCGTAATGATGAAATTAAGCAAAGATTACAGCAGGACTCGCGGATCACCTCGGCCTCTGTGGTCATATCCCGTCAGCTCGGCAGCTCAGTTGAGAGTACCAGCACTGTAGCACGGTTAGGCAGCTCGGCGTGAATGCTAGCTCAGTACAAAAGCACACCACGGCCAAGCCATTCTTGGTCTCAGACCAAAATGCTGAAGGCAGAGTGGGCCGCCACCTTCCTCCTGGAAATACGGCGCGCCCTGACAAATATGAGCATTCATTTATGACAATAGGATCGCTCATTTATGGCGATAAGAAGTTAGCTTTATCAGCCCTGTACATCAACTGACTGAAGGCATGGAAAGTGAGGATGGGATGTTGCCCATTTTACCTACTGCTGCCTGTCAGGATAAGGATCGATGGGACCTCACCCCACCTACCCCCACTCACAGAGAGAATGAACGAAGAATGCTTACATATATACACATGGGATCAGCCCCATGAAGGTACGCAATACACAACTCATAATACCCTCCACATCGTCTCATTCCCTGCTTCTTCCTGTTTAGTTTTCTCAGAACTAACTCAGGCATCGGAGCGCCTTCGGCTCACGGCAGCCAGGGGCTCTGACTCTAGCCTTTTCCCTTCCTTTTCAGGTTCTTGGCGTTCAGTACTCCCTGTCATAAGAAGTCTATCTCAATCTCATCTCAATCTAAGTAGGTGTCGTTTTTACCGCCTACAGTTTGGCGCCGTCTGTGGGAAGCTGAACTAAAAGCTTGTAAACACCATGCCTCCAAAAATCAGAAATGGCGAAGGACCCTCCAAAGGCAAGGCTCTGTCCGTACAGCCTACGCTGACGCAGAATCTTCCACCTCCACCCCCTCAGCAAAGGAGGTCAGGGGGGAGGTCTCCCACGATCCAGACACAGTCACGGTCTAGGGGAGTGACCATGCTTTCCCTTCGCGATGTCCCACCTCCGGAACAGCCCCGCCATAACCATGAGTGGACCAGGCAAGGCGACACGTCGGTCACCAAGCCACGCGAAAAGTCAGCGCGGGCTGGATCGCAGTCACACCATCAAGCCAGCCTCGATCAAAATGAAGACCCCCGCCTGAATGATATCAGGGCTCAGAACTGCCTCATCCAGGAGCAGCATAAGCTTATCCGGCAGCTCAAGCAACAGCTCGAGGACAAAAAGGGTCCGAGTCCACCACCCAGGCGCCTGGACTACGGGCGAGACCTGAGGCACGTCCTCAATAATAAGAGGCACAACCGAGACCATGGAGAAGAAGGCTCCAGCAGCAGTCACGTGCGTGAAGGACCGAAGAAGCAGCGCCAGGTATTGAAAGACGAAGAACTGAAGCAGTGGATCGACCGGCAGGTGAAGCAGACGATCTGCCAGAATATGGAGACAGCTGGTATTGTCCGAGGCCAGTTTAGTGCCTTCGAAGCGGAGGACATTGGCGCGTCTCCTTTCTCTAGGGAGATAAGAAAATACTCATTCCCCGAGAAGTTCAGCGTCCCGGGGTTCGCCCTGTATGACGGAACCTCGGACCCTGCGGCTCACCTCCGACATTACGTCCAGAGGATGTCGGTCTGGGGGGATGAAGACTCCTTAAACTGTCGAGTTTTCTCCTCCAGTTTGGCGGATCTCCCCCTGCAGTGGTTTTGCTCGCTTCCTGAAGGCTCCATCTCCAGTTGGCGGCAGCTGCAGACCTCCTTCCTAGAAAAATTCCAGGCTCATCGCGTCATCCCGAAGACTGATTCTGACCTAATGGCCCTCTGGATGCAGGAAGACGAGAGCGTCACCCAGTTCGCTCGTCGGTTCTGGACTGTCTACAGCCAGATCGAGTGCGCTTCTGAAGAGTTAGCGGTGAAGTCCTTCCAGCTGGCTCTGCGGCCGGGCATCCAGCTTCGGGCACAGTTGGTCATGTACCCCGTGACCACCATGAAAGAGCTGATGACCCGAGCAAATCGGTTCATACTGGCGGAAGAAGACGAGGTGCGGAGTCGCGAAAACTTCGGCCTCACCAAGAAGAGCCAACCAGCTAAGGGAGATAGCATGTCCTCCAGGAGGGAGGATCGTCGCAGAGATCCGTCCCCAGATCGGAGCAAGGCCCGGTCCTCGGATCAGCACCGAACCCTCTCTACTTCGGCAGCGGCATCGGGGAACGACAGAAGGTCAGGCCACGAGGTGGCCTCCCACGTGGCAGTAAATACCATCTTTAAGGAGCCAATCTATAGGCTCCTCAATAAAATAAAAGCGCAGCCTTTCTTCAAGTGGCCGCGGCCAATGACAACTGATCCCTCTTCTCGGGACCAGAGTAAGTTCTGTGCATACCACAAGCAAAATGGGCACAGAACCGACGAGTGCAGGAGCTACAAATCCCACCTGGAGAACCTCGTCAAGGAGGGGCACCTTAAGGATTACATCAAGGAGGAAGGCCGAGGTGATGACCAACCTCCACGGCGAGACACTGACAACCAGGACAGCGAGCCAGAAGGCATCATCAACGTCATTCACCTCGCCGCCCCACCCAAGAAGAGCTCTTAGGCTCGCGCCGAGGCCAGGCGCACCTCCCATCAGAAGCAGGTGCTGACCGCGGCACCAGAGCCGGCCGCGAAGAAAGCCAAAACGGAGGGGGTCAGAGTATGGTTTTCTGACAAGGACTTGGAAGACGTCGAGCTCCCACATAACGACGCTCTAGTGCTCACCTTGAAGTTGCAGAACTTCTTGGTTCAGAGAGCCCTTGTCGACCCTGGCAGTTCGTCCGAAGTCTTGTACTATGATTGCTTTAAGAAGTTGAAACTTAAGGACGAGGCCCTCTAGGCTGCCCGTACCCCTCTGGTCGGCTTCAGCTCCAAGCCTGTTTATCCCAAGGGTAAGATCTCCCTCGGAGTCCAAGTGGGTGGCGCCTGCAGGCAAGTTGACTTCCTAGTAGTCGATGTCCCCTCCCCATACAATGTTATAATGGGGAGGACGTGGCTACATAGCATGGAGGCGGTGCCCTCCACCCGCCATCAGAAGCTCAAATTCCCTTTGGAAAACCAGTCAGGCCGAACGGATGTGATCACCATCAGAGGCGACTAGCACATGGCCAGGCAATGCTTGCTGGCCGTGCTGCCTGGCGAAGCCGAGCCATCCCAAGTCAATGTGGCCGAACTGGAGAGAGAGGCCGAGCTCGGGGACGTTGGCAGGGCTCCGGCACAGAAAAGCATCGAGGACCTCACCAAGGTCAACATTGATCTCGCCGACCCAGACAGTTTCTTCCTCATTGGAAGCCAGCTCCCCGAGTCTGAGAAGACAGAACTGCTTGACCTCCTCGTGGAGAATAAAGCGGTCTTTGCCTGGACACCCTATGAGATGCCCGACATTGACCCAACAGTCATATGCCATAAACTAAAGGTGGATCTCAGCCATAAGCCCGTGCTTCAAAAACCGCGCCGGACTGGGGTCCCGCAGACTGAGGCCGTGGTTGAGGAAGTTCAGAAGCTCCTCGAGGCATGAGCAATAAAGGAGGTCCACTATCCGCAGTGGCTAGCCAACACCGTGGTGGTAAAAAAGAAGACGGGAAAATGGAGGGTCTGCGTGGACTTCACCGACCTCAATAAGGCCTGTCCCAAAGACAGCTTCCCTCTTCCGAAGATAGACCAGCTCATCGACGCCACTGTCGGACACGACCGAATGAGTTTCCTGGATGCCTACCGGGGATACCATCAGATCCCCCTGTATGCGGCAGACCAGGACAAGACAGCTTTCATCACTCCCAGGGGCACCTATTGTTACAAGGTGATGCCCTTTGGGTTAAAGAATGCGGGAGCGGCATACCAGCGGTTGGTGACGAAGATGTTCCAGGCCCAGCTCGGCAAGACGGTGGAGGTCTACATCGATGATATGGTCGTCAAATCCAAAAGGTCGCAGGACCACTTGACCGACCTCCGCCAGATTTTTGACATCATTCGCCAGTTCCAGTTGAAGCTGAATGCATCCAAGTGCGCCTTTGGTGTCGGTTCCGGCAAATTCTTAGGGAGCCTGGTCACAAGAAAGGGGATCGAAGTGAACCCTGACCAGATCACCGCAATCCAGGAGCTCCAGTGTCCGACCTCGGTAAAACAAGTTCAGTGGCTGACCGGAATGGTTGCCGCCCTGAATCGATTTATCAGCCGAGCTTCGGACAAATGCAAACCTTTCTTCCAACTCTTGCGAAAGGGCTCCAAGTTCCAATGGACATCGGATTGTTCTCAGGCGCTGCAACAGCTTAAACACTACCTTTCTTCTCCACCGCTGCTGTCAACCCCGACTATTGGAGAGGCACTGTACTTGTACCTGTCGGTCTCGGACCATGCAGTGAGCTCGGTGCTCATCAGAGAGGACAACGGCCAACAAAGGCTTATCTATTACACGAGCAAAACCCTGCTGGACGCCGAGACCCGGTACTTGCAGCTCGAAAACCTCGCCTTGGCGCTCGTTAGCGCCTCGCGAAAGCTCTCCCACTACTTCCAAACCTTCACAATAGTGGTCGTAACAGAATACCCACTGAAGGCTCTCCTCCGGAAGGCAAACTTCTCCGGACGGATCTCCAAATGGGCTGTCGAATTGGGGCAATATGACATCAGCTATCAGCCCAGAACAGCCATCAAAGCTCAAGTCCTAGCGGACTTTATCGTGGAATTTACTCCTCAGAGTTCGGCACCGACCTTGCTCGACACCGAACTAGGGGGCAATAGGGGTGCAGAGGTTGTCACCGAGATCGAGGAAGAACAGTCCTGGAGAAAGCTTCTGGACTCATCCTGGAAAGTCTTCGTCGACGGATCCTCAACATCCAAAAGAGCTGGCGCTGGCATAGTCCTCCAGTCCCCAGAGGGCCTTGTCATCGAACAAGCGCTGACACTTGGTTTCAAGGGATCTAATAACGAGGCTGAGTATGAAGCGCTCATTGCCGGACTTAACAGTGCCAAAAACTTGGAAGCTCGATGCATATTGGTTTTCAGCGATTCTCAGTTGGTGGCAAGCCAGCTTAGCGGAGATTACCAAGCTCGGGACGATAGGATGGTGGCCTACCTAGCCCACGCCAGGGGACTTCTCTCCCAGTTCGAAAGGGCCGAGGTCCGGCAGATCGGCAGAGAGTCCAATTCCCATGCAGACGCCCTTGCCAGCCTCGCCTCGGCTGTCGAAGCCGGTAATAAAAGAACTATTGAAGTAGAAACGCTGCGAGAGCCCAGCATCGACCTCCAGCAACCTCGGCAGCTCATGTGCCTTGATCTCGGCCCGAGCTGGATGGACCCCATCGTTGCATACCTAAAGGACGACCAGCTACCCGAGGGCAGGACTGAAGCTCGGAAGGTCAGGTTAAAGGCGACCCGGTTCTGGCTCTCTCTAGGCGGCAGGCTCTACAGGAAGTCATTCACAGGGCCCTACCTCCAGTGCGTTCACCCCAGCAAAGTCGACGATTTCCTCTACGAGATTCACGAAGGAATCTACGACAGTCATATAGGAGGTCGGTCTCTTGTGTACCGAGCTATCAGCCAAGGTTACTGGTGGCCATACATGCAGAAGGACGCCTAGCTCTATGCCAGAAAATGCGAAAAGTACCAGAAGTTCTCTCACTCTCTCCACCAGCCAGCCCAGGACCTGAGCCCCCTCTCCAGTCCGTGGCCTTTCGCCCAGTGGGGCCTGGACATCGTCGGACCACTCCACCGAACTCCAGGGAACAAAAGATGGTTGATAGTGGCCACGGACTACTTCACAAAATGGGTCGAAGCTGAACCCTTATCCTCCATCACCGAATTAGACACGAAGAACTTTGTGTGGAAGAACATCATCACAAGATTTGGAATTCCCCGTACTCTCGTTTCCGACAACGGAACGCAGTTCGATTCCAACTTCTTCAAGAGCTTTTGCCAAGAGTACGACATTTGAAATGTCTACTCTACCTCGGCGTATCCTCAAAGCAATGGTCAGGCCGAGATCTCGAACAAAATGCTCCTAGACGGAATTAAAAAGAGACTTGACCGAGCCAAAGGTCGATGGGCAGAGGAGCTACCAAGTGTTCTATGGGCGTACTGAACTACTCCAAGGCGCTCCACCTCGGCTACCCCGTTCTCCCTCGCCTATGGCATGGAAGCAGTCATTCCCCTTGAGGTCGGCCTCCCGACCTTGAGGTCGGAACTCTGTGACCAGGGCCTCAATGATCTGAATGTAGCGCGAGAGCTGGACTTGGCTGAAGAACGAAGAGAGGCGGCAGCTATCCGCCTGGCCGCCTATCAACAGCAGTTGGCCAGGGGATATAACCCGAAGGTCAAGGAGAGAAAATTTGCGGTGGAAGGGCTAGTCTTAAAGAAAACACTTCCCGCCGACCGAGATCCAAACGAAGGCAAGATGGCGCCCAACTGGCAGGGACCATTCAAAATAACTTCAACAGCTGGGAGATCTGCCTACCGACTTGAAGACATGGAGGGAAAGGAGCTCCCACGACCATGGAATGCGATGCATCTCAAAAAGTTCTACTTTTGAAAAATGTATTAAAGAATTCAAACATCAATAAAAGGCAATTTTTCTGGAATGAGTCTTTACATTGCTTCGAGAAAACCCGCGGCTCGATGCCTCTGTTCGGAGTGTCAACTGTCAGCTCGGTGCCATCACCAGCTTCGACGGAACAACCATAAACGTCAGGGTCCGGTAGCAGTACCACCCCCACGGCTCGGCGCCTCTGTTCAGAGAGCCAACAGCCCTTAGCTCGGTGCCTGCACCAGCTTTGGTGGCACAGCCATAAGCACCTCAAGGTTCGGTAGCAGTACCACCCCCGCGGCTCGGCGCCTCTGTTCAGAGAGCCAACCGCCCTTAGCTCGGTGCCTGCACCAGCTTGGGCGGCACAGCCATAAGCACCTCAGGGTTCGGTAGCAGTACCACCCCCGCGGCTCGGCGCCTCTGTTCAGAGAGCCAACCGCCCTTAGCTCGGTGCCTGCACCAGCTTTGGTGGCACAGCCATAAGCACCTCAGGGTTCGGTAGCAGTACCACCCCCGCGGCTCAGCGCCTCTGTTCAGAGAGCCAACCGCCCTTAGCTTGGTGCCTGCACCAGCTTGGGCGGCACAACCGAAAGCACTTCAGGGTCCGGTAGCAGTACCACCCCCGCGGCTCAGCGCATCTGGTCAGAGAACTAACCGTCAGCTCGGTGCCAGCACCGGCTTCGACGGAATAGCCACCGACGTCTGGGTCCGGTGATGGCACCACCCCCGACTCGGCAGCATGGTCGGTGCCACGGTTTAAAAGTCAAGCACGGAAAATTACCAACGTCCTATTTTAGCGCCTACTAAACTACTTGGAAAATTACCTGTGTCCACACCCATTCCACCATAAACAAGACAGAAATCATAAGCAGGAGACCATGTGGAAAGAATGCTATTTTATTACGTAAGAATCTGTCAGAATACAATGTAAAAAGAAAACGAAGTACAAAATTTAGGGAGCTGTAGCTTCCTTATTACAATCAATCCCGGCAGCGCTCTTGCTGGGAACGGCCGAGGAAGTCTCGGGAACCACCAGGGGAGCTGGGGCGACTTCCGAGGCGGAGGGAGCTGGGGCAAATTCCGAGATGGCACGCAGCTCCGAGTCCGAGCGAGGGAACCTGGGGGGATTCCTGAAAATGGGGCTGTCCACAGAAACCCCCGTCCTTTTTAAGGCCGCCTTCCACCCAAGTATCCATGCCCGATCTCGGATTCCTGGCAACTGTGCCTTATAGTCAGCTGCCAATTTGCCGACCTCTTCGTTCATCACGGCGTCGTGCTCGGCTTGGTACTCTTCCTTGAGTTTGGTTTCCTGCCATCTCAGAGCTAACTCAAGCTCGGCCGCCTTCCCTTCCAGGGCTATCTCCAGTTTTCTTTCAGCCAGCCTTCTCTCGGAGGTGAGCCTCTTGTTCGTCCCCCGCAGCATCTGCATGTCTTCCTCCTGCCGTGACAGCGCAAGCCGGACCTCGTCTAGCTCAAAGGAAAGGTGGGCGTTCTGGTCCGCCTCTTCCTTTGCTTTTTCTTTGAGGTGCTCGGCCAAGGCCCGCGCTGCATCGAGCTCGACAAAAAGGTCAGCATTCCTACTCGCCTCCTCCGCCAATGTCGTATCCTTTGCCGCCAAGGACTTCAGCAGCTCCTCCTTCTCCGCCGCCCAGACAGCTGCCCTGGCCTCGGATGCATCCAGCCTCCCGATACCAGTTTGGCATTTTTGCAAGAGCTGCGGAAAAAAAAGGAGTGTCAGCTAAAAGAATGCAGCAGAAAAATAGAGGAATGTGAAGAATGAGGTTACATACCGCTACCAACGACCGCATTGAGGAGAGCAGTAGCGACTCGTTGTCCATCCGCGCCCACCTCGCCATGTCCTGGGGAAGGGCGCAAGCTCGTCCTAGTGCAGCAACCACTTCAGGGTTGACCGCTCGGTCCGATTCGGCTAATTGCCTCCCCAGCACGCCCTCGATGTCCGGCCTCCAAGGGACAAACTGAGAGGGAGTGGCGGTTTCCCCGACCGACACAGGCGATTCAGGAGTAGGTGGCAGTTCGACCCTTGCCCTCTTTTCTGGCCTGCGCCCCTTGACGACCTTAGCAGGACCCCCCTGCCTACTGAGTCGGAGGGCGATTCGTCGACGACCTTGGCCGGAAGTTCAGGGCCGACCTCGGCCGCAGTGGGAGGTCCGGCCTCGGCCTCGGCAACGGCTCCAGGACCCACCTCGGCCGCTGGAGCAAGGATTTCCTCTACAGCAGCCACGGACGTCGTAGTCGGGGCGACGCTGGTGGCCTGAAGAGGATCCGGGGTCTCGCCCCCAATATCCCCAAAGGCTGCGGCGGACAGGTCCTCGGCCGTGAAGCGCTGACCGCGGCGGCGCAACATCTCAACTTCTGCTTCCTCCGAGCTGGATGAGCTCTGAGACTCGCTGGAAACAACGAATTTCTTCCTCTGACGCTTGCGTCCGGTCTCGGCTCCCGCGGTCCCAGCAGGTTCACGGTCTGGAGCCTGGTCGCCTGATTCTACCGGAAGCCCGATGGGGACCTCGGTCTGTACGGTCTCCGAGCTGAAGCTTTCTCCGTGCAGCACTGAGTCAATCCCGGTCACCCGCCTCAAGGTGGTGAAAGACTTGTAATGAGGAGTATACCCCAGAACCGAGAACGCAGCTCGGCAGTGGTGGCCACGGTATTTCCGCACCTTCTCGTGCCAGTCAGCGTTCACCTTCCACAGGTTTCTTTTGGCCAACTCCCTTCTCTGTCGAAAACCTGCACAAACAGAATGGTGTTAATAGAAGAAAAAGAACAAACAAGGTTAAACTACAAACCGAAGGGACCTCGGCCTTTACTTGGAGGGACTCCTATTCTTCGTGGGATCCGGGCTGTGGTGCTGGACTCCGCCTCGCCGAACTCCCATGCCCCTCTGAGGAAAACTCGGTCCTCTCCAGCGTATTTATTGGAGTCTTCCAGCGCGATCACAAAGGCAGTTCGGTGGACCCTCAGCCGGAGGTAATAGGTATTCCCTTCTGCGGATTTGCAGAGGTCATACGCCTCCTCGATGTCCGGAACACCGAGGTTGATTGCAAGAATCTCATTCAGCCGCACTACTCCCATGATGATTTTATACCCATTGGGAAGTAGCTGGCAGGGGCTTAACTCCCACTCCCGGAGACAATCCCTAAGGAGTGGGTGAAGGGGGAACCGGATTCCTCTCTCCACGACGGACACTAGCCAAAATGGCATCCAGCCGTCGCTGTATGAGATGCCATCGTCAGGGCCGTCTGGCCTAACTTCTACGTTAGCAGGGATCTTGTATGTCTCCCTGAACAAGCCTATGGATAGTGGGTCCCCCAGCCAGTGCCTGTAAATGCCCATTCTCTGCCCTAAACGAAAAACTACCTACTAGAAAGGGAGAAAATGGAAGGAAGAAGTCCTACGATGGAAGGCCGTGCAAACAGAAACGCTCGCAGGCAGTATTGTTCTCCAGCAGAATGCAACAGAGGCTCTGGAAGATCGAAAAGAATGAAGAAAGAGAAGGTGCCCTAATTTATAAGGGTTGGGGGCGCCGTTTCAGATTTCAAGAGAAGCCTTTAATGAGGCATTACCTCGAACAGCCCTAACGCCGTCTCGGGCAGCCCAGGCGTCCTACAGATATGATTGCGTGCCCTTCGGAGGAGCGACACGTGGCACCAGCGGCGCATTTCCTGAGGACTATTAAATGCCTCGACAGACGAAAGGATGAATGCCTCGACAAACGAAAGGATAAATGCCTCGATAGGCGAAGAGACACCTCGATGAGTCGCCCCACGTCAGCAAAAGGTGATGAGGAGGAACCCTCCCTGGATTGAGACTCCACCATCTCAGCAATGCTTCACACTCCGGGTACTCTTAAGATCAGTGGCAGTGCCGGCTTGACAAAGCTACTCAGCTTCCGACCTACTCGAATGAGCCCTCAGAGGTCAAAAGCTAGGGGGAGATTGTGTGTGCACAGCCAACCAAGACCACGGTTCATACACCAAGTCTCGGTCATGGGCGGATGTCCAATTTTGAGAATGACAAGGAGTTTGGTTATCCGGACCAACAACTTAAACAAAGAAAGCATTGCGACATGAAGTCGACCACACCCATTTCATCAGAGACACGGAGAAAGGAAGCCAGAATGCGAAGAAAGTTTCCATTAATCGAAGATCCTGATTATAAGATAAATGGAGATACAATAAAAGAAAAATTACAAAAGGCCTCAGAGGGCTGCAGCTTCCACATTGCAGTCAATCTCTGGAGGGACCTCAGGAGGGACCTCGGCCATGACCGCGCTGGCCTCGGGAGCGGTCGGGGTAGCTTCAGAGATGACCGCGCTCGCTTCAGGAACGCTAGCCTCGGGAGCGACGGCTTCGAGAGGGGCCTCGACGACCGCGGGCGCTTGGGAGCCCTCAGGATCGGCGCTGGCAGCTGGAGCCTCTGGGGGCGCCTCAGGGGCGGCGTTCACCTCCTGACAGGCTTGCGGAGGAAGGCAAGGGGAAGCCCGAGACACGGCCACCGGTTCCGAGTCCGAGCAAGGGAACCTTGGGGGATTTTGGAAGAGAGGGTTATCTTCGGGGACCCCAGCCTTGTTCAAGGCTGCTTTCCACCCAAGCTCCCAGGCTCGGTCCAGGATCCCTGGCAATTGAGCCTTGTAGTCAGCGGACAGCCTACCGACCTCCTCCCCCATGATGGAGTTATGCTCAGCGAGGAACTCCTCCTTGAGCCTGGCCTCTTGTTTTGCCAGAGCAGACTCAATCTCGGCTGCCTTCCCCCTTAGCGCCAGCTCCAGGGAACCTTGTGCCTGGTTCCGCTGAGAGAGGAGCCTCCTGTTTGTCCCCTTCGCACTCTGCAGGTCGTCTTCCAGCCGCCTTACCGCAATCCGGAGATCGTCAAGCTCAGAGGCAAGGTGGAGGTTCTGGGTCTTCTCGTCCGCCAGCTCGTCCTTGAGGCGCTCGACCACGACCTTGGACTCCTCGAAATTGAAGACAAGGCCAGCATTTCTGCCCACCTCTTCTGCCAGCATCGCATTCTTAGCCGCCAAGGACGCCCGCAGCTCATCCCTCTCGACCACCCATTCCGCCTCCCGTGCCTCGACTGCGTCGAGCCTCTCAATGCCCATTTGGCATTTCTGCAACAGCTGCAAGATGAGAACCCGAAGTCAATAAAATGACACCGGACTAAAAGCTATGGAGGAGGAATATTGCACTTACCGACACCAGAGAGCGCATCGAGGCGAGCAGGAGTGACTCGTTGTCCATCCCAGCCCACCTCGCCATGTCTTGAGGAAAGGCGCAGGCTCGTCCCAGCGCTGCGACCACTTGGTGATCGGTTGCGCGGTCTGTCTCGGCCAGCTGCCTCCCCAGAACCTCCTCGATGGCCGGCCTCCACGGAGCCAGAGGAGAGGACAAGATCGTCCCGCCAGCAGGTGGAGATGAAGAGGGGCCAGGCGAGGCCTCAACCCTTGCTCTCTTCTTGGGTCGTCCGCCCTAAGTGACTTCGGCGGAGCGAGCCCGACCTCCAGCCCTCACAGCCTGATCGGGGGGTGAGTCATCCACGACGATAGCCGGAGGCAGAGTTGCGGCGACCTCTGCTGCGTCAGGCCGAGCAGCCTCGGTCGCGGCTGCACGGACCGTCCCGGCGTCTGGGGCAGGAGTTCCACCTTCAAATGCCGGAGGCGTCACAGCCACTGCCTGAGGGGGATCCCGGACCGCGCCTCCGATGTCCCCGAAGGCTGCCGCAGACAAGTCTTCCGCAGCGTAGCGCCGCCCGCGCTGGCGTAGCATCTCCTCCTCTTCCTCTTCCTTTTCCTCGGAGCTGGAAGCTACTAACCTCCTCCTTCGGGAAGGCTGGGGCTCGGCTCCCGAGGTCCCGACAGGCTCCGCGACGGAGATTGCTGGAGCACGGTCTCCCGACTCAATTAGACGTCCGGTAGGAATCGAAACAATCACTGCCGCCGAGCCGGGCACCGCGGTCGTCGCTGGTCCTTGGCTGACACCTTCCCCGCTCAGCACGGAGTCTATTCCCGACACCCTTTTAGAGGTGTTGAAGGATCTGTAGTGGGGCACGTACCCCAGGAGAGACCACGCAGCACGGCAGTTGTGGCCGCAGTAGTTTCTCACCTTCTCGTGCCACGCGCTGTTCACCCTCCAGTGGTTCTTCCTGGCAAGCTCCCTCTTTTCGCGGAAATCTGCATAGACCAAACTGTGTCAGGAGCCAGGCGTGAAAAAAAAAAAGAAAAAAGAGAACTACAAACCGAAAGGACTTCGGTCTTTACTTGGAGGAGTTCCTATTTTTCGAGGAACCCGGACCGTGGTGGCAGGCTCCGCTTCACCAAACTCCCATCCTCCTCCGACGAGTACTCGGTCTTCGTCGGCGTACTTATTGGAGTCCTCCAGTGCGGTCACAAACCTAGTCCAGCGGACCCTCAGCCGGAGGTAATAGGTGTCCCCTTCTGCGGACTTGCAGAGGTCATACGTGTCCTCGATGTCCGGGACACCGAGGCTGATTCTCAGAATCTCGTTTAGCCGCACTACTCCCACTATGATTTTGTATCCATTGGGAAGTAGTTGGCATGGGCACAACCTCCACTCCTGGAGGCAGTCCCGGACCAGTGGATGCAGGGGGAAGCAGACCCCTCCTTCCACTACAGAGACTAGCCAGAACGGCATCCAGCCATTACGATAGGCGAGGCCGTCATCAGGGCCATCCGGTCTGACCTCCACATTGGCGGGGACCTTGTATACATCCCTAAAATGATTTATGGAACCTAGGTCTCCTAACAGATGTTTATAGACCCCCATTCTCAACTCAGACGAGGGTCTACCTAAAAGAAAAGACGAGGAAAACGGAAAGAAGTCCTACGAAAGGGGACTGCACAAGCAGGTGTCGGATGTGAATTTCGACACCCCCAATTTTCCTCTCCAAGAGAGGCATGGTTTGGGGAAATCTCCATTCATCTATATATATGCTATTTAAATTTTACATCGAAAATGAGGATTCCGACTACCCTCAAAATCGATGGATCACGATCGCCAGCTACGGTACGGCCGTAACACCGTTCTTCGACAAAAGTCGGAGAAATATGGGGAGAAAAATAATAAGGTGGGTTCTTCCTCTCGTCTAATGTGCTGCCGGCAACACACGACGGTTGTCCTGTCACATTAATTTAGGTCTCTTTAATTTGGGTCAATTCAGGGTCATGAGTTAAAGTCCGAATAAAGATTAATCCTCACATAGCATAATCATAGTATATCCAAGTAAAATAAAATAACTAGAATAAAGAAAATAAACTAAAAGAGGGGGAGGTGCCAAATATTTAAGAAGAGGATCGGCCCCGTTCCCGGGTACCCCCTTCTGATCCCTTGGCAAAATAGGGTTTAAAGGCTGATTTTTCAAACCAAAATGATGATGCAAATGAGACTTTGACTTGTGATTTCTGTGTTTTTCGTGTGCGATACACGAGTGATAAAAGTAAAAGGCCGATGGGCCGTAATTGATTGAAGGTGGCCGATGGGCCAGGATTGATTGAAAATGGCCGATGGGCCAGTGTTTATTTTAGGGTGGCCGATGGGCCGTGATTGATTAAAAGTGTGTGTGAAATCACTCATCTCATCTCATTATTCTCATTTATTCAATTTTAGAAATCAGTTCTTCATTCCCTTTTATCATTAAGTTTGATAAAATATCTGGCACCTGAGGTGGAGGAAGAAACAAAAGGAAAATCTTTTTTTTTTTGGGTTTATTTTGTTGGTTTTATAGTTTTTATGACTTTTCAATATGGGGGCTAGAAGGGCCTAACTAGGGGATTTTACTTGGACTTATGTGATTAGCGCTTTACTACTGATCATCGGATTAACCCTAACCTAAGGTCCTAGACCGCCCACATCAGCTCTCCCAGTCCCCTAACGGAACAGGAAAAGTGATGGGGCGAAGCCTAATGCGCTAAGCCACCTAACGGGGAAATCCGATCTAATCCTAGGGTATGAATAGCCTGAGTTTGATGGTTCAGCGCCTAAGCAACCTATTAATTGTGATTTTTAATTGGTTCGGTTTGTTTTGAGTTGAAGATTGATTAAGAGGTGGATTAAATGTATTTTGGGGTTCTGTTTAAGTTGTTTAAGGTTCTGGAATTTGTAGTTTTAATTTAAAATGTGAAATGATGTCGAAATCCGTGAAACGGGGTTGGCAGAAGACTTGGGCGCCAGGGGGGTGGCGCCTAGGATATTCTGGTGACTTGGGCGCCCAGGCAGTGGCGCCCAAGTGGCTACTTCTGGGTGGTTTGGCAAGTGACGATGGTATCGATATTGTTTTCGAAATCCAAGGGGTTCTTACTTGGTGAGTTTTAATGTTCTAAATTGTTTTAATTCTCTGGTGTTTAAATGTCAAAGGGATTCGGATTCGGATTTTGAGACGAAACCAAGAGTTCGCGTTTTAGTGCAAATGAGAGGATGGGCGCCAAGGGGGTGGCGCCTAGGTTGATGGCTTGTGATTTTCAGGTATTCCAGATGGGATTGGTTTTCGGATCTAGAGACTATTTTAGGTTCTGGTTTTAGTTCATTTAAGTGGTAAGGTGTTTAGCTATTCGTTTTAAATTGAAGTTGTGAACCAAGGTTAGAGTGTAGGATAGGCGCCACAGGGGTGGTGCCTAGGTGGCTGTTTGTTGGTTCGTAAGGGCTTTGGGTGCTAAGTCCAAATCGATTTAAGTTTCAAGTGTTTTAAGTTAAAAGTGTTTTAATATGTTGATTTGGATTGGTTCAAATGCTAATTAATTGTGTTAAGTTGTTGGTTGGGGTTTTTATGAAAACGGGTAGGCTGGGCGCCCAGGGTGTGGCGCCCAGGTGGATTTGGAAGGATGGGCGCCCAGGGGGTGGCGCCCAGGTGACTGTGCTAAGGTTCGGTCGGTTCGGTATTTTTTTAGGTCAATTTAAGTTTAAATTGGTTTAAGGGCTTAGTGTGTTTGGGTGTGGGATGTTATTCGTATTCAATTGAGATTTATTTAAACGCCAATTAATTGGGCTAAGTTGTGAATCGGGTTTTTCTGAAAACAGGGAAGCTGGGCGACCAGGGTGTGGCGCCCAGGTGGACTTTGACAGATGGGCGCCAAGGGTGTGGCGCCCAGGTGAATTATTCTGTGGTTCGGGTCGGTTTAGTATTTTTTAGGTTGATTTGCAGTTGAGCTTTATGGTTTGATGTATTTTAAATTAAAAATGTCATGTTGCGATGATTACGATTAAATTTCGTTTCAATTAACTTGGCTTTAGTGACGGGAGAGGTTGGGCGCCCAGAGAGCGGTGCCCAGGTGGAGGTGACAGGATGGGCACCCAGGGGGTGGCGCCCAAGTGTCTGTCTTGTGTGTCCGAGTTGGTTCGAAGTTTTAAGTCTATTCGGGTTTATGGCTCGATTGTTTTAGAATTCAAGGGTGTTCTGGTGTGTTGATCGTGATTGACTTCGAATTTAATTTCAAGTAGGGTTTCCTAGTGATTGGGTAGGATGGGCGCCAGGAGGGTGGTGCCCAAGTGGATGCGGAAGGATAGGCACCAAGGGGGTGGCGCCCAAGTGGATGCGGCAGGATAGGCACCAAGGGGGTGGCGCCCAAGTGTATGCGGAAGGATAGGCACCAAGGGGGTGGCGCCTAAGTGGATGTTTTGTGATTTATTCGTTTTGTATTTTCTAAGTTGGTTTGAGTCCCAAATTGATTAAGGTTTCGAGTCTTTTAGGTTAATAGTGTTTTAAGGTGTTAATTCGGGTTTAATCAATCAAGTTTAATTAAGTGGTGGTTTCTAAGGGAATGGGATAAGATAGGCGCCAGGATGGTGGTGCCCAGGTGTCTGTTTTGTGGTTTCGGGTGGCTTTTGCGTTTTTAGGTTGGTTCAAGTCTAAGTTGATTGAGGTTTTAGATTTCTTAAATTTAAAAGTGTTTTGTTATGTTAACTAGGATTAAATTTGGGTTGTGTTTAATTAGAAATTTTAATTAGGGGTTCTTTAGAAACGGGATAGGATGGGCGCCAAGGGGGTGGTGCCCAAGTGGCAGTGCAGGCTGGGCACCCAGGGGGTGGCGCCCAGGTGGACTTTTTAGAGTTTATGTTGGCTTTGAGTTTTTTGAGTTAATTAGAGATTAAGTTGATTAAGGTTTACTTATTCTAGGTTTAAAATGTTTTACTGTATTGATTCAGATTAGTTTAAGGTTTTAACTAATTAACTTAAGCTTTAACCGGGGTGACTTGGGGAATGAGTAGGCTGGGCGCCCAGAGGGTGGCGCCCAGGTGGCAGTGCAGGCTGGGCACCCAGGGGGTGGCGCCCAGGTGGACTTTTGGAGTTTTGTTGTTTTTTGCGTTTTTGATGTTCTTAGTTATTTCTAAATCCGAATTAATTAGGGTCTTAATGTTTTAGAACTCTTAATGATGTGATGTTGCTTAAGTTTGCTAATTATGTTGTTTTAATTAATCTTAGGATTTGTCCTACTTAGGCACTAAATTCAATAACTTAGACTATCTAACTATTCTTTTTGGGTTTTTGGATATCTTTTAATTTGTTTTTGGTTTCTCCTCTAATTTACTAGAGAGTAAGGAAAGAGAAGAAGGGATTTTATGTTTTATGATTCTTTTTGGGATTTTCTATGGATGTGTGGTTCAAATGATATGATGTGAGGTGTGACAAAGATGGTAATTCGAAGTTCAGAACAGATCATACAACCAAACATATCATCATTATGCAGTTTCTAAATGAACTAAATGCGGAAGATTTAAAGTTGTGCACAAAAGTGGAGAAATCCACTTGGGCGCCACCCCTGTGGCGCCTACCCTGCTCAGTCAGGGTTTTCAACGGAACACAACGAACGCACAAGAATCTTAGTGTTTTCAACACAACTTCCAATATTCAGCGACTGATGCGAATGTATTAATTCAAACTACTAGCGATGAAACTAACGAAATTATAAGCAAACGATGCAACGGGTGGAGATCTAGAACCCGGACCCTGTCTCAGAAGGGTAGGCGCCCAGGGGGTGGCGCCCAGGTGATTCAAGATGGGCAGGCGCCCAGTGGGTGGCGCCCAGGTGATTCTGGAAAGGGGTGGCGCCCAGGTGGTTCCGGAGAGGGCAGGCGCCCAGGGGGTGGCGCCCAGCCTTTCTGCCAATGGTTGCTTGCGATTTTTTCAATATAAATGATGATGATGATGATGATGCTAATGCGAGATCTAATCTAGCTATGCAATATGAACTACGAAATCAAAGAAAACCTACTATGTTAGAATGAACCTAAACATGTTCCTAATATGATGAGATGCTAATACCATTTTTATCTTAAGTTAATGTAGATCTATGATGCTCAAATGGCCCTAAGCATGTTTCTAAGCATGAATGGTAATGGAGTGTAGTAAAAGAAGGGAGATCTAGGAATACCGGTATGAAGAAACGTTTCTCAAGTTCCTAGATTGAAACCTTCGCAAAGATCCATAGCTTTACTTGAAGATATGGAAGCCTCCTCCTCTCTTTCTCCTTCTTCTACTATAGATCTGAAGTTCTTCTCTAATGGTGGCTACCTTTCTTCTTCTTTTCTTATTCTCTCCTTTTGCCTCTTTTCTTAGGGTTTTTGGGTAGCCTCCCCTTGTAAATGAAGTTAAAAGGGATTATATAGGTTTGGGACGAGTTTAGAAGGGGCTAGGGCTTCATTAATTCGTGTTTCTAGAAGGTCTCACGCATCCCTAGGCGGCTTAAGTTGTTTTAGGGTGAACTAGGGTTTGGAGGGAGGATGGGCGCCCATGGGGTGGCGCCCACATGATGGCCTGCGCATGCTGGGCGCCCACAGGGTGGCGCCTAGGTGGAGTCGGTTCATTTTCGGAGTTCGGCCCCCTACGTTGAGTGGTCCCGGGCTACTTTTAGGCTAACTAGTGAAATTTGGAGGCTGGGCGCCCACCATGGGGCGCCTAGGTGGTCCCAAGCTGTGTGGGCGCCCAGCATGGGGCGCCTAGGTGAATTTTAGTGGGATGGGCGCCACATGGGTGGTGCCCAGATGACCTCTTCTTAGGACAAACTTCGGAAGCTCATAACTTTTCATTCGCTTATCGGATTTGGACGTTTTACATACCGTCGGAAAGCTCTCGAAGTGAGGAATTCAATGGTATAAATGCCTTGACAAATAGGTGCTGAAAAATATGGGGGATCTCTGGACCAATGAATTCGATTTCCTAACTTAGGCTAATCGGGTGACATTTTGGCAAACTAAGTATGGTCTTTAGAGGGATTGGCCTAAGCATGTCTTAAGTGGTCCAAAAAGGCTTTGAGTGGTGTCATGGTTCACTTCTTGTATGAGTAGTGAATTGGGCTCGAGATCTCGACGCGACCTGGCTTCTCTCTCACGAATTTCTAGAAATCGTTGAACTAAGTCTAAAATTAACAACAAGCATCTTCATCGTTGTTAATTAATCTGAATTATGTCATTAATCATTCAATTATGGATGAAATGGGGGCATCGCTATATATGATAGGTATTTAAGGCTATCATAGGGGCCAAATGAGGTGTCTACAGCAGGATCATCGGAAGTTCGCAGGCGTTGGAGAAGTTCTCTTGCAGAGCGCAGTAGAAATTTGAAGAAAGTAGAGGAAAGTGAAGACGAAGGAGACGCCCTGATTTATAAGGCCTAGAGACGTCGTTTCGACTTTCGAGAAGAGCCTTTAAGAGGCGTCCCCTCAATCAGCCCTAACGTTCCATCTCGCAGCCCTAACGTCTCCTTGAAGTAATTGCGAGACAGCCAAAAGAGGCGACACGTGCCACCATTGGCGCGATATCAGAGGGCTAATAAATATCCTGGGCAGGCGAAGGGACATCTCGAAGGTGACCGTACGTTAGTGACGACCACCAAGTCTAGGTGGGACCCCCTGATCCGGAGCTCCTCTGTCTCGGTAGCTCCCTCCCGTACGACGGTAACCCTCTCTCAAGCTCGGTGGCGGAGCCAGCTATACAGTCACCAAGCTTCCGACCTCCTCAAGCTGGAGGGCTCTCAGAAGTCAAAAGCTAGGGGGCAATTGTGTGGGTAAAACACCGTAATGACGAAATTAAGCAAAGATTACAGCAGGACTCGCGGATCACCTCGGCCTCTGTGGTCATATCCCGTCAGCTCGGTAGCTCGGTCGAGAGTACCAGCACTGCAGCACGGTTAGGCAGCTCGGCGTGAATGCCAGCTCAGTACAAAAGCACACCACGGCCAAGCCATTCTTGGTCTCGGACCAAAATGCTGAAGGCAGAGTGGGCCGCCACCTTCCTCCTGGAAATATGGCGCGCCCTGACAGATATGAGCATTCATTTATGACGATAGGATTGCTCATTTATGGCGATAAGAAGTTAGCTTTATCTGCCCTGTACATCAACTGACTGAAGGCATGGAAAGTGAGGATGGGATGTTGCCCATTTTACCTACTGCTGCCTGTCAGGGTAAGGATCGATGGGACCTCACCCCACCTTCCCCCACTCACAGAGAGAATGAACGAGGAATGCTCACATATATACACATGGGATCAGCCCCATGAAGGTACGCGATACACAACTCACAATACCCTCCACATCGTCTCATTCCCTGCTTCTTCCTGTTTAGTTTTCTCAGAACTAACTCAGGCATCGGAGCGCCTTCGGCTCACGGCAGCTAGGGGCTCTGACTCTAGCCTTTTCCCTTCCTTTTCAGGTTCTTGGCGATCAGTACTCCCTGTCATAAGAAGTCTACCTCAATCTCATCTCAATCTAAGTAGGTGTCGTTTTTACCGCCTACAGCGGCGAACAGAGGTCCGTCGCCGTCACGCATCATCACCATCCAGGTACCCTCTCTCTATCTCTCTAAGAATCTTATGGAGAAGTGTGTTATAGGCGGCTTCAATCACGGGGTACTGTGACGTGACGTGCTTCGATTTGGGCTGAAGGGTTTGGTTCAGGGGTGGTGGAACTATGGTTTGGATGATGGCTGTGAGGGATAATGGTTGGTTTTGGTTTGGGGTGCTCTGACGTGGAGTGGTCGGACGGTCGGATGTGGGGGATTTTGGAATCTGGGGTTTGGCCAGGGGAAATTTGGGGCTGTTTCTACGTGGTGTTGCAGGGTTTGGGAGATGTCGAATAGGGTTCTGGGCTTACCATGAAGGGCCTGTTTGTTTCCTGTAATTGAATACATAGGAATTGTTGACTTTTGATTTCTTTCTTAAAAATGGTAAATTTTGAAGAGAAAATTTTGAATCTTCAAGAAATGAGCATTAAATTATCTCCTTTTTCTAATGAAAGGAGTGGGAAATGAATATCTGGCCACTGCCCTAGTAATTTAAATCCTAGGAAAGTGAGGATTACATTTTTACATCTGTACTTCATTTCCTTCATCACTCACCTCAATTCCGTCGCCCATCTTGTCTTTAATAATACTCAAACTGGAGTTCACTGGACCATGAATTCCTATGTATTTTTGTGCTAACAAACAGGTCCCAAGGGATTGTATGATTGTCAATTTTGTTTTTAAAAAGGGCACATACTAGAATAGGATATGCATCCCTTATCACCCGTATTTGCATGACTTCTTGCCAGTAACCATAAGAAAGATTTCAACCATCTAATTGGTAAGGATGTTTTAACCATGACCCTAGAACACCCGTAAAGCAAAGAGCCAAACACTACTCAAACACCTAAAGCTCATCATTCTTGAAGCATCCAGGTATCATAGGTCGAGTTAGGCATCACGAGGATTTAGTGCACCACGACAGTAATGTTGTTTCTCTTACCTAATTACTACCGCAAAGATAGTTTTTTTTTTTTTTTTTTTCCCACCATCTAAGTATTAGTGAAATCTGAAAGCACAATTTAAGTTTCCAGTTCATTGTTTTTTGGATCATTATTGATTTTGTATTATTGCATTTCATCAGGGATCCCAGCTAAATGTTTTAGACCATTATGGCGGATGAGGAACCAAAGCCCCTAACATACATCCCTGAGACAGTTCTCAAGAAAAGGAAGAGCAATGAAGAATGGGCTATAAAAAAGAGGGAGCGGTTGGAAGCACGAAGACAGAGTTTCAAAGAAGATCGGAAGCTCATCTTCAAAAGGGCTGAACAATTCATCAAAGAATTCCGAGACAAAGTAATTATTAAGCTTTGGGAAAGCTAGAAATCTACTTTGTTTTGACTTATGGAAGAGTATCGAGTTCAATATTTTCCACAAAGTTATTCCCAGATTTGTGTTAACTACCACTAAAAGCTTACCTGTTTGCTTTCTTTGGGCATCAAAATCTACGAAAGGAGGCCCAAGAATATGCCTACAATTGGCCATCCCTTTGGGTCTAACCCATAGTACCCTTTGGGTCTAACCCGTAGATGAGTGGCCTTGTCCCATGGTCAGCCAGCTCATTTGTCTTAGCATATCAATTTCCAATAAAATTTTATAGTTCTACATTCTAATTTAGCAAATCTTCAAGAAGATTTTTCTTGAGGTGCATTCTTAATTTAGAAAATCCTAAGAAGATATCTTCGATGTAGTAAAATAATTGATTGATTTTTCGCAAAAAAAAAAAGTAAAATAATTGATTGGCATGTAATTATTAAAAGTCTATCAATTGGCATGTAATCATTAAGAGAGTGGAAACAAAATCCTATGTAGAAAAAAGAGATGGACTTGTAATTCATGGAGAGGAAAGGAAATCCTATATAGGATCCCTAGTGGGAAGGATTGTCATCCGGTCCTCTATATTTCCCTTGCTGTCCTCTTTAATTTCTCTTGTAATCTCTCATTTATGCATTCAATGTAAATTTGTGTCCTTTCCCTCAAATACGATGTCTCAATGGGAATGCTCTCTTCATGTGTGATAACTCCTAAAGCTGGCTGGTCAAGAAGATCGTGTGATAACCTTGTGTAAGATGCCATTGTCATCTGCACGGTAGTGGTCTTCCATGCCATTCCATCTACATGGCACTAGGCAGGCTTACTTGACAAGTAAATCAACATTATTATTGGACTATGCCATCTATGTGGTGGACTAAACTAACTAATGGTTGGTTTGGGGCAGGGACATGTGTAGCAGTGCAGGCAAATATGTTGTAGACCCCTCTTTTTTATTCTCCTATCATTCTTCTATCTCCTAATTATGCTCTGTTTTCTAGGAGTTGGATCTTGTTCGAATGAATAGGAGGACAAAGCTTAAGCGGCCACTTCATATCAACCCTGAAGCCAAACTTCTTTTTGCCATTCACATTGGAGGGTTGTTGCAGACATCATATTCATATTCATATTCATATTCATATTCATTCCTTCTTTTATGTGTGTGCATGTGTGTGTTTTAACTGAATCCTGTTAGATTGATTTCAGGACAAATGATATGCATTCAAAAACCAGGAAGATTTTACAACTGTTGAGGTTGAGACATATCTTTAATGGTGTCTTTGTGAGGGCAAATGAAAGGACATTGGACATGCTACGGAAAGTGCAGCCATAGGTAACTTATGGGTATCACAAAACTACTTGTTGTCCACCTTTATTTCTCCATTCAAGCTGCATTTAGACAACTTAATATTGAAAGATTCTGCAATTTTTTAATGTGACTATCCTTTTTTTTGGTGATATTAGGATCATTATTGCAAGATTTTTTTTTATTAAGTTTCACCAAAAATTTATCATGGCCATTCTTTTAACTTTGTCCCGTCAAATTGGGGTTGGCTTAACGAGTTTTGTAATTTTATAAAATATCCATATCTGAGCCATGTGGTGTTCAATAACGCAACTTCCATTAAAAGGCTATTAGCCTTATAAATAGAGAATTTTGCTAAAACATAGCTTAATACATGATTTTTCTGAGGTTCTGCTGTTTTCAGATATCCCAATTTGAAGAGTGTGAAGGAGTTGGTTTACAAGAAGGGTTTTGGGAAGGTGGACAAGCAAAAGGTTCCTCTTACTGACAACAACATTATTGAACAGGTATTTATTTTCTTAGAGATATATCGAGAATGCATAAACACTACATTGTATCAAATATCTTATTCTTTCTTTTTTGCTATTAAATTGAACAGAAATGTGTGCTTACATTTATAGCATTTTGGTTGGCACATGCATTTTTTTTATATCGGAGGGTGTCCAGCTCTTTGGGCCGGTTGGTACATGCATGTTTCCTAACACATTTTCTTCTTTTTATATTTATTTATATGCATTTGACTCTTCAGAGTATAGTTGAACACAATTTATCCAGATCAAGTGACTGCTGCTTCATTCTGCGGTGACCCTATTTTGATCACAGTAACTGTAAACTGGTATTGGCTAATTAGGCTGCATGTGAACATCCCAACTGTTTCCTACCAGCAGTATGATTTTCTGTCCAAATCAATTATGTTTCAGTTCTGTGATGGAGAACTATCCATTTAACTGAATATTTGTTTTGCTCTATTTAGGGTTTATCAAAACAATTGTTTTTGCATACACCGTAGCATGGTTTTAGTTTTTCAACTTGCATATTTGATTCCCTCAGCACAATTTCCAAGCCACTTCATTTTGTGTGGCTTGACAGTTTGAAGCTTCCTTTAACACATTCATCCAAGTGATCAAGATTTAGCACCTGAAACTTATGATTGGTTCACCCCCAAACCCACCCACCCCACCCCCCCCAAAAAAATCTCTTTCCTTTTTTTTTTTTGGGTTAGGAACAAAAAAAAAAAAAAAAAAAACGAACCAAGCAGTTGAACCTTTAATGTGCTTCGTGGTTCATAAAATTTGAGAGTAAGTGGAGCCGTGGAGGTGCTGTTGATCTTCATAGAAGTTTTAAACTATCACACCTGCCACCTTTGAATTCTTCTTCTTTTTTGTTTGGTTCTTTTTGAGTTCTTTACCAAGGAAAGAAATTATTCTTAACCTTATTCTGGAAATCTATGATTAACATCTGGACCTTGATTGTTTCTCATTGCCATTTCAGGCCCTTGGAAAGCATAATGTCATCTGCATTGAGGATATTTTACATGAGGTTTCCACTGTTGGTTCACATTTTAAGGAGGTGGTAGACTTCCTTTGGCCCTTCAGGCTTAACAAGCCAGATGGTGCACTGCAGAGAAAGAAGCAGCAGTTCAAGGATGGTGGCGATTCTGGTAATCGTGAAGATCAAATCAATGAACTCATCAGTAAGATGAATTGGTCATAACAGGTGGAGATGGTCAAATTAACTATGTGTGTCACATGTAATCAGACCAGTTCTTGGTATAACTGATATTATCATAGTTTTCAAACAGTTTAATTAATTGAGAAGTTTTGTTCGTACTGCATATGTATTATTCATATGGAATTTGGTGGGCAACATGCCCAATTTTCTACCCAAGAATGTCACTCCTGGACGATCCCTCCCACCTATGTAAGGGCCACCAATTATCTATGGTTAATCCATCTCCCTACACTCATTGCTACTATTACCATGAAATTTCTTAAAATGAAAAGGGAAAAAGAACTGTTGAAACTTCGAGGACCTTAAATCATTAGTTACAGATGTGCAACTGAGATTGTTACAGAAACACCCGATATAAACATTTGCGGTCTCTAAATTTATCTTTTTTTCCCTTAGGGAGGAAATTTTGGCTATGAATGTTTCTCAACCCTTCTGTGGGGCCATCTTGATGCATGATAATCCCTTGCTGTTGCTGTATCTTACATATAAACTAGCAACAAATGCCCGGGCCAGAATGAAAATATATTAAAATTTAAGAATTCTTTTAAAATATTATTAAGATAAAATAAATCTAAATTGGAGAAATTTATTATATTTGAAATAATCTTTTAACATGTAATGAAAATAAATATAAAATGAATTAGACTTACATAACATGACCCCTTGAATTTAAAAGCATTGACCATTATACAAGTACGAATGCGTGTCTATATGGGACAGCTCTCCTAAGCTAAAGCTTAGGATAAGGTAAGCTCAAGTGTGTGTGGGGCCCACATGGGGATGGGGGGATTTCAAGGATCCCATCTGGCCCCAGAAGTTTAATGGTCAACAGTTCATTTGGATCGGTATACAGTTGACCTAACGGTCCGGTAAATTCATATTTGACCAAAAGCTAGTTGGCATGTGCGATTTAAGGGGGTCGTGTGTTTGGTTCATTTAGATGGACCGAGGGTGGGTCCCACAAGCGTAAGCTTATGGAATTAAATGGATAGGTATGGTGCTCGGGTTAAAAAATTATAATGAAATATGTTATTCTTTTCTGAAGTATTATTGGAAAAGAATAGGTTTTACAGAAATAAATAAATAATTTATATTTATTATATATAATATAATATATATTTAATATTTTATTTCTTTAATGTGGCATTTTATGCAATGAGTTTACCACCAAAACCAAACCTAGCCCATTACATATTGTGCATGTGTGTGTGGCCATGGCGTCCAATGGAAGGTCATGGAGAAGGTTTGAAATCTTCTTAATATCATTTAAATTCAGTATGAAGGAGTGCATTTGTTTTTCTGAATTGAGTTCTTTAATCATATGAACTCTAACTCCTTCCTAAATTCAGTCCGAAGGAGTGCATTTCTTTTATTATAAAACCTAGCGGTACCTCAAAGAAGAAATTCGCATAATCAATAATATCCATTCGCAAATGCATATTATTTTCTTTTTGGGCCTGTTGGTTTCCCCATTGATCATCCAACTCCCTTGGTTCTCCTTTAATCAAGGTTAATTTCTATGGATCAATGGCATGCGGTGGGCCACTTCAAATATACTTCAAGCATTTGTGAAGTAAAATCTCTCATGTGGGGCTTAGGGATTTCTTATAAGATTTCCATCGGTAAAAATCTCAGAGCTTCATGCATATCATTGGGTTATGAGTTTTTACTAGTAACAAACACCTGTGCTAATCCCAGGCCAAAATGAAAATGAAAATATATTAAAATCTTAGAATTCTTTTAAAAATATTATTAAGATAAAATAAATCTGAACTAAAGAAATTTATTATCTTTGAATATTAGAACCTTTTAACATGTAATGAAAATAAATATAAAATGAAGCAAACTTACATAACATGACAACCCCTTGAATTTAAAGGCACTGACCATTACACAAGTATGAATGCGTGTCTATATGGGATAGCTAAGGTAAGCTCAAGTGTGTCGTGGGGCCTACACGGGGGTGAAAATGGGGTGATTTCAAGGACTTTATAGGACCCTTCTCTTTGTAAAAAAAAAAAATAGTCCCAACCGTAGTTTCTACCATCTCCATCTGACTCTAGAAGTTTAATGGTCAACAGTCCATTCAAATCGGTACACAGTCGATCTAACGGTCCAGTAAATCCAAATCTGACCAAAAGCCAGTGGACAGGTGCGATTTAGGGAGGTCGTGTGTTTGGTTCATTTGGATGGACCCAAGGTGGGCCCCACAAGCGTAAGCTTGCAGAATTAAATGGATAGGTATGGTGCTCGGGCTCAAAAAATATAATGAAATATGTGATTCTTTTCGGAGGTATTATTGGAAAAGAATAGATTTTACAGAAATAAATAAATAATTTATATTATATATATATATATAATATATATTTAATATTTTATTTCTCTAATGTGGCATTTTATGCAATGAGTTTACTACCGAAACCAAACCCAGCCCATTACATATTGTGCAAGTGTGTGTGGCCATGGCGTTCAATGGAAGGTCAGCAGTGTAGCCAATTAAAACCAAAAGGCGTGGAATGAAAACTAACAGCAATTGCAAACCAATAATTATGTGGGGCCCACCTTGTGGATCTCAATTACATGGATAATAGGATTGGTTAGACAAATTTTAGGATGGATTAAGATTAGAGAGTGATTTGAGGATTAAGATAAAAAGATAAAATAGAAAAGTTAGGAAAAGAGAGATTTTAGGGGATTTGAGGATTAAGATAAGAAGATAAAATAGAAAAGTTAGGAAAAGAGAGATTTTAGGGGAAATTAGAAGGACTTCAGAAATGTAGGTTTACGAAACCATAATCTTAATTTAAATGGAGAGATTTAGGGAGGAAATTTGGGAGGAGTAGTGGCCCACATTAAATCCAAAGCTTTGTGTGTTTTTATAAATATTTTTCTGAAAGGAGAAATTATGGGTGCTAACGTGGCACCCTCCACATCCCACCTCCCCGTTTGCTTTAATATATATAATGTGATTGATAGCATATGGTGGGCCACTTCAACTAGGCTTCATGCCTTTGTGAAGTAGCAATCTCACATTTGGGGCCTGTAGTGTAAGCTGTGTAGCCAATTAGAAACCAAAAGGCGTGGAAACTAACAGTAATTGCATACCAGTAATTATGTGGGGCCCACCTTGTGGATCTCAGTCACATGGATAAGAGGATTGGTTAGACAGATTTTAGGATGGATTAAGTTTAGAGAGTGATTTGAGGATTAAGATAAGAAGATAAAATAGAAAAGTTAGGAAAAGAGAGATTTTAGGGGATTTGAGGATTAAGATAAGCAGATAAAATAGAAAAGTTAGGAAAAGTGAAATCTTAGGCGAAATTAGAAGGATTTTAGAAATGTAGGTTTATGAAATCATAATCTTAATTTAAATGGAGAGATTTAGGGAGGAGATTTGGAAGGTGTAGTGGCCCACATTAAACCCAACGCTCTGTGTATTTTTATAAATATTTTTCTGAAAGGAGAAATTATGGGTGCAGACATGGCACCCTCTACAGCTCACCTCCCCGTTTGCTTTAATATATAATGATCTTATTTGTAATGTGAGGTGGTACTAACTCGGAGACAAAATAGGCTGAACGAAAGGTCTTTGGTTATTCAGAGATGGTAATGCAAGATAATTATGATTCATCAACAGTCTTATACCAATCTTGCTGGGGTAGGCTGTTTATAATGCTATTATAATTGTTGTGTGTGATCATGAGCTCTAATGATTTTCCATTTTTTAATTAATGAAAACATATTCATACACAAAAAGTTTAATTTACACTATAGAAGCTACATACTAAGAAAGCCTGTCCACCCATCTTTGGCTCCATGCCCCCCACATGACGAAATTTAAGAAGGAAAGAAAAACTCCAGTTTGGAATGACAATTAAAGAACCAGCAACTCCTATCAATGCTCCTTAATCTTTTCAGTTGAAGAAAGTTTTAATCCCTACTTTCTTTTTAGGGGCATTTGGCGATGGGTCCCTGAACATTTCACTTTATTGCTTTAGATTCATAATCTTTTTTCATAGTGTGATGGGTTATTTTTCCAAAGTTAAAGACCTAAAATGTCTAATTTATGCTTTCTTCAAAATCATATCCCATATCTCATGATTAGTGGGATATGCCATTAATAATGGTCAACTACCATTTAATTATCCAGGATTAATGAAATCCCATTAATGAGATTTTAAAATAAATTCTAAAAAAATACAAAAAAGTCAAATAAATTTCAAAAAATGCAATAATTTCAAAAAAAAAAAAAACGCGATAAATTTCAAAAGAACGCAGAGAAATTTAAAAAGACACAAATAAATTTCAAAAGATCCAAATAAATTTCAAAAAAATATAAATAAATTTCAAAAGATGAAAATCAATTTCAAAAGATCCAAACAAATCTCAAAAGATCCAAATAAATTTCAAAAAATGGAAATAAATCTCACAAGACGCAAATACGTTTCAAAAGATGTAAATAAAATTAAAAAAATCAAATAAATTAAAAAAAAACACAAATACATTTGCCAAAACTAAGATAAACCAATTTTCCAAATTTCAGAAATTTTTTTAAAAAACTCAAGTATCTTTGTGAAAAGTCACTTAAATTTATTTCAAAAGACACAAATAAAATTCAAAAACACAAATAGATCTAAAAATACAAATGAATTTGCCAAAAACACAGAAAGATTCGTTCAAAAACTCAGTTAAAATTTTCAAAATAGAGATAAATTTGTTAGAAACTCAGCTATGTTTTTCAAAAACTCAAATAAATTTGTTTAGAACTAAGATAAATAGCCAAAACTCAGATAGATTTGTCTAGAATTCAGATAAATTTGATAAAAATTTAGACAAATTTGACAAAAACTTAGATAAATTTTATAAAAACTAAAATAGATTTGCCAAAAATGATATAACAACCCTGCTGCCTTCCTTATTTGGCGATGGCACATCAACTTCTATGTAGGACGGCGAGAAGCTCTTTCTCCGACGATGGCAGTCGATCTATGCAACTGAGGATCTACCTTGGCAAGTGCAAGGAAATCCTGGAATCCTCTATTTTGCGATGGTTCCGGTTCCTGCAGAGATTCTGGGTTCTGCAAGCCTCTTTAAACCACAACAGAATGCAGAAGTCCAGATCTTCGTGCTTCTTCTTCCTCTCCGGCCAAGGGAAGGTCGCGCTGAGTGATGACGAAGGGCATGGCTGTGGATGCCAGTGGCAACCCTCTTTCGTTTATGCAATGAAGTCCAGCCCAACCTTTGCAGAGTGGTCCTCTCCTCCGGTAATGGGTGGAGCAGTTTGGATCTCCTCCGGTTTGTAACCTTGGCAGCAATACGAACCAGAAGTCTGATTTCTGCTCTGTGTGGCCCACCTCGATCAAATTAGAATCCTCTCACTTCTTCTCCAATGGAGAAACTGTGTGACGTCTTCTTAGCACCAACTGGACGATCTTTAAAAGAGGGGGAACAGAAGATTTGAAAATTTAAAATCTTATGCTTAATCAGTTGCAAGGTCAAATCGGTCATGGAAATTTCTGATGTGGACCTCTCGCCAAAATATGTCTAGCTGTATGGACTACAGGCCTTAGAGAAAAAGCTGGTGGACTGGAGGCTTTACAAAACCTTGTTGAGGGACCTCTGGCTAATTATCCCTTTTTTACTCATTTGTACTTTTGGCTTCCTGCAATAACAATAAAGGCCCAAGCTTTTGTCATATCGCTAGGAAGAGCAAAATAAGTACAGCTTCCCTCCCCACTTGAAGCTCTTCTCATTTGAAAACTACAATACTGTTTCTCATAATCATTGGAAGCTTAGAGGCTAGAGCTACATTTCATGGCTTTCCGCAATGCAAATCTTCTTCCATTTCTTCATGATAAGGTGGAAAACATGCATGTGAAAGGAAAAAGGTCAAATTTGTAGGATGATGGAAAATGGGTAAGGCGAATATGGAGGCTAAGATGAATAAAAACAGGGAGATCAGGAGATGAGCTGATTTTAGAACTTGATGGCTGTGTAGAGGAGCCAGTAGATAGTTTATGGGCAAGATTTGGTTATTTGGGTTGCATGATGGCGTGGATAATGAGGACCGAAGGTCGCTGTGGGGCAAATCAAGAAAAAAAAAATGGTTGCACCCAACCATGCACCAAATAGAAGAAACCTGATTTGCTCATAAAATTGGAGGAAGCCTTGCTACCCACAAATCCTAGGCATTACGAAAGCATAATCTAAGTTGTTCGTTAACCTTTGTTTGCACTTATTTAACATATTTAAATGGGGGAATGTTCATATGCATCTTTCCCTCATCATAGGGTGAGGAACACTTCCCTTTTTGTACAAGAAGACAAGGAAGTGTACCTCACCCTATGTACTTTTAAAGTGCATTTTCCTTGTCTTCTTGTGCAAAAAGGGAAGTGTCCCTCACCCTATGGTGAGGGAAATATGCATATGAACATTCCCCATTTAAATGATTCCTATGTATAATGGTTATACATAGTCACATTTGTTTGCATTGATCTATACATGTGGTGCTGAAAATGGTGTAATTGTAGGTAAAGAGGGTCAGGTGGATTGCGTAGACCAATTTTCCTCATCATTGTGGAACCTACTTGTGATGCTCTGTGTACTGAGAAATTCAGCGGTTCCATAGGATTATTACCACGTGATTACCTAACCCATTGTTATGGTAAACATGTGGTAATGATTGGATGTACAGTAGGTAAGAAAATAAAGGTGAACAATTGAAAATGAAGACTCCTGTACTGATATACCTTTGAATTTTACTTCAATATGAGTTGGTCTAAGTACATGTGAATGGTTTGGATTTTTAATAAGTGGGCTCCACGGACCAAGGTTGATTTCCTTCCACTCATCTCATCCCACACCAATGATTGGAAGAGTGAGGACTAACTCCATTATTATACATATGGAAAGTCTTGAAAGTTTGGAAAGAATAGTTGTGACCCGTGGAGTTAAGTGTCAGTCTTGCCAATCCATTTTTCAACATCATGATCCCTAATGATGTATGCCCCTTCTTTTTAATATTAATAGCACTAGTTTCATAATCTGATTGGCCCATCATTATTTCTAAATTGAATGAGTATTTAATTTATAATTTAAGGTCTTCATTATTATATATGAAGCTTGGGCGATTGGATTTGGAAATTGAGATTCAATTTTGGAATTGATTTCAATCTTACTTTGAGTAGAGCCCAGTTAATTTTGACTAATAATTAGGTAGAGAGATGTTTTTTAATTCGGGAAGATCATCCTCTTTTAAAATCTTTTTTTCCATATCTAATCTAATGGGAGAGATGTCTTCTCTATACTCTTTTATCACGAAGTTGAATTTGGAAAGGAGATTCTACTAAAAAAAAATAAAAAAAAATCTATCATCTCATTTGAAGATTTTAGGCAGCTATTAAGGTATGCCCACCGACCTCTCTTTCTCTCTCCTTCCTCATTTGTTTTTTATTTACTTATGTTAGGAAATATGTTATATATATAGGGAAATATATATAGAGCAAAGCTCTCCTAAGCTCAAGCTTAGGATAAAATCTTGTAAGCTTTTGCTTGTGGGGCCCACCTTTGGTCCATCCAAATGGACCAAACACATGAACCCTCTAAATTGGACATGTCCACCAATTTTCGGTTAGATCCAAATTTACTGGACCGTTAGATTGACTGACCGTTGGATTGACTATGTATTGATTCAAATGACCTATTGACCATTAAACTTTTGGGCCTATATGGAGATGATAGAAATCACGGTTGGAGCTGATTTTTTGCAGAGCGGAAGATCCTAGGGAGTCCTTGAAATCCCCCCCACCCCCATCCCCATGTGGGTTCCTAGGTGGGCCCCACCATACACTTGAGCTTACCTTATCCTAAGCTTGAGCTTAGGAGAGCTGGCCCCATATATATATAGAAATAATCAGGTGAGAACTATTGTATAAGAACTTTTTTGTGGGGCTCACCTAGCAATCCATCCAAACCATACATAAATAGGGACCCCCCTTGATAGCCACCTATTCCAAGGATTGACACACATCCGAATGGACCGAACTGTTGGATCGATAGTTGAATCTCTTTTTGAATATGAAGCCATTAAACTTGTGGGCTACGGATGAAGGGGTTAGGGGCATGGATTTGAGGTCAAACTTGATATTTGAGGTGGTGTCACATAGATTTTTCCATCCCCCCGGTCCCCTTCCTAAATGGGACGCACATTTGGGCCCTCCAAAAAAGTTTTCATATAATATTTGAGAACTAGTTCTCACTTGAATATTTCCGATATATGTGCTGCACCTTGTAATTAATCAAAATACTTATCTATTCTAGGCAGTGGATATTTGTTCTTTATCGTCATTTGATTTGATCAATTGCCTATAGTCAACAAACATTCTTAAGGTGCTGTCTTTCTTCTTCACAAATAGGACAAATGCTCCTTAAGGAGAAACACTTGGGCATATGAAACTCTTATCTAGCAACTCCTGCAACTATACCTTTGGTTCTCTTAACTCTCCGGGAGCCATCCTATATGGGGCTATAGAAGTTAAGGCTGTCCTTGGCATCAACTCGATAGTAAAATCCATCTCCCTCATCGGTGGCAAACTAGTTACTTCATCTAGAAAAACATTCAGGAACCGACAAGCTACAGGGATTTCTTATAACCTTTTCGGCTGCTTTCTCTCTGTAGTAAAAGCTATGTAACCCTCATAACTACTACGGACAAGCCTCTCTGCCTTAAGAGTTGAAACTAACTGGGTATCCATACTCTGCTTCATACCCTAAAAGATCACAGCCAAACTAGCCTCATCTACCTTAAAGGTAATTGTCTTGTTAAAACAATCCATGCAAGAACGATACTTTGCTAACCAATCCATCCCCAAGATAACATCAAAGTCTTGCATCACCAACACTATAAATCCACGGGCATGTCATACTCTCCTAGCTAAACCCTACACTTCAAAAAATATAGCTCACGCACTACCTTCTTACCTACTATAGTAGTCACTGTAAGTACAAATTGTATATGCTCAAGCCTCCCTTTGATAATAACAGTAAAGTGGGGAGAAATGTATGAGTGTGTGGATCCAGGATCAAACCAAACCCTAGCTTCATGATAAGAAACTGCTAGCTTACTTTCTACCACATTGCCTGCCTCTCAAGCATCTTCATGTGTCATCCCGTACTCATGCCCCACTACATGAGGTCGCTGCTGTGGTTGCCTCTGTTGCCCCTGCCTTTGCTGAGCTGGCATCTGCTGAGTGGACCTTTGTTGCCCCTACACTGGTCTCTGCTGCACAGGCAATGCTTGCTTGATAGTTTGGGCCTGAATCGGTGGTTTGGCTTGTTACTGCTGAATCAGTGGTCTAGCTTGTTGCTGCTGAATCGTTGCCTTAGCTGTCTTACCTCTTCTATGAGGGAAATCTTTAATCAAGTGGTCCATTGAGCCACAACCAAAGCAGGCTCCTAGCCTCCTCCTCCACTGGCTGTTGTCATGCCCTTTGCCATGATGAGCACACGAGACTATCTTATGAAAACTGCCCATGGTCTTTGACTTCTTCGCATGGGACTACTGCTGTGAGCCCTTACAGGTGGAAGCCTAAGTATGCTTTAGCTTGTGTAGTATCTCATTCTAGTGCTGCTCTTCAGACCAATAGGCCCTCTCTACGTCATCATCATACGTCGCGCGTCTTTGGTGCATCATCACATCCTTCTTGATCGAGGGTCTCAACCCTTTAATGAATATGTCACCTTCTTTCGAGTGGTGTAAATAAACTTTGGAGCAAAGCGGGAGAGACGAGTGAACCCATGGATGTACTCTCCGACCGTCATCAACTATTACTTCAAGAAGTGAAACTCAACTTTCTTCTGTCTTGTGACATGGTCGAGAATAAACTTCTTTTTGAACTGGTCTTATAGTTCTCCCATGGAGTGTTGTCAGCCATCGTCCTATTGGGAGGACAGACACTCTTCAACAATGTAACAACAATATCTCGAAACATCGAGGTAGCTAAAGCCACCTTCTGCCTTCCGGTGCACTATAGAGTCACATACATGTTCTCTGTGTGGACAATCCACTCATTAGCCTGTAGAGGGCCTTCAATCTTGAACTCTATGGCCACTCTCTTCCTGAACTTCTCATATAGGGAGTTAGGATCACTCTCTCTTGATTGCACTACCACTTTAGTACCCACTACTGGTTGTGCTTGTCTTTCCTTTAAGTTTAGAATTTGGCCTTGCATAGCTGTTTGAGCTTCATTCTGGTTGACTAGCTGCTCATTTGTAGCCCTATGCCGCTCAGTAGTGGTATGTGGAAGCATGTGAAATCTTGCATCACCCCCTAGAGGTGGTGGAGGTGTTGGTTGTAAGTCTTCATGCATATCCTCATGCATCTTTTCATTTAACTCCACAAAGATCTCACCCCCGGGTCCTAATTACTACTAGATGCATTACGGGTGTTTGGAGTCTTCCTTGGAGGCACTTTCCGCAAGCAATCTTAGTTAGTTTAACCCTAATTAGACATCTTAACCAACACCTTAGTAAACACATACCCCAAATATCCTATCGGGCCCTCACAACGTGCCCTAAAGTTATAAGTCTTTTAAACTCTTAAAACTATTTATGCTCTAATAGTAACTTATGTATGTCATGCCTTGAGCCCGAAACTACACAACTCCCAAGGCATGACACTCGTTGGCATGGGGACTCGAGTCAAAGAATCATTGTACATTGATCCCAATGAACGATTTCCCATAGGATTTCATGTGTGTACAATTCCCAAGTTTGATATCCAACATACATTCACCCATATCACAATTGAATAACAAATAAGAGAGCATGAAACTGTTGGCATGCGAAAAATCCACATGTATGTTGTGAGGGCCCTCAACAGGTCAAGATCAGTCAAAGGCAAGCTTGAAAGCCTGCACTTTAAGCAGAAAATTAGACTTGCTTCACTCAGCTGGAGAAAGCTCAAAAGAAGCATCAAAAGTCATTGGAAGCTCAAGAGGAAGTTCAACATTAAAGATCAACTCTACATCTAAAAACTACATAGGCCCTAATGATAGCAATTGGATTAGTTCAGAGGGTCATAAAAAGGTAAATCCCACTCTAGGGTCTGGGAAGGCATGTTCAAGGCGTTTCTCGAAGTTTTGGAACAATCCAAGGTCATTTGGAGCACCAAACCCTAGCTCTTGAATATAGACTGAAATTCTACCCTTAGTCAACCCCGAGTTGTGAAACCACTATAAAGAGGTCAAACACAAACTCCAAAGGAAAAAAAAGTTAACTGATCTCAATTTCAAGCATAGAACAACTAAAGTTAACCTCAGTTAAAGCTGCTCGGACTTAGAAGGTTAAGATCCATTCTGATTAACTTCTAGGACAAAACCCTCTCCAAACCCCAATGATAAGTTGTAGAGGTGTTTTTCCCAAGATTTTGAAGCAATTTGAGGTCATTTAGACCCACTTCCTATATATACTTCCCCTGCGGACGACAAAGGATAAACCGTTTGACCTAACCCATTGACAAAACATATGTCCATTATGTTTGAAAGTGCTTCTAGACAGACACTTAACCTCTCAAATTCGATCTTCAACCTATGGAAGTGTTCCTTTAGGGGAAAAGATTGAACAATTATGGCCTTATCAACCCCTTTCAACCAAAAATTTTGACTGCTTAGTCTCTCTTCATTGTCTTTCTCACTCAAAGGAGCAAGAGTTTTCTTGTTTAAGGCTCGGTTGCACGAGTCCTCTATTGGCTTCATTCTGGTTATTTGTACTGGTATGGCCCTGAATGACACAACCTTGAACATTCGCTAGCATATAAACCAATAAACTCAAAATAAATCTCAATCCATCCAAACACTTGGTAAAGCCATCCTAAATCAATGAATGAGGCATCTCAGTGGTCTGGGGTAGAAAGCAAAAAAAGAGAGAAGGGAACTTGATAGGCAGAAGTCTATGTTCGAGTAGACAGAGGCGCTCAGACCTAGGTTGATAGATACTTATTTTTGTAGTCTTTTGTCATGTATTTTGTTTAATTTTTGTACTTTGGTTCATTTTGTTCAATTTGAAACCCTCTAAGGCCAGATGGAGGGGTTGCAAAAATTTATAAACAACCTTCATCCACGAGGCTTGGAACGCGAACCCATATAATATAAATGGAGGTATTAATAAAACGTTTCTCTTATTTTATGTGTTAGGATTTTGTAGATAACGCAAAATTATTTTAACAGATTCTCCCCAAGTTTAAAGTTAGAGAAAGGTTAGAGAAAGAGTAAGATGCAACAGAAGCAGAAAGTTAATTAAGTTTTACAATCCGAAATGAAATAAGTCTAAACAACATCTAAAATATGGCCATCCAAGCCAAGATTCAAGGGTAAAGTGAAGACGAGCACTTGGTGCATATGGATGTATAGAGGACATCATGTGGGGTCCACTTAGCTAACTACCAAGGAGTCTCCTCCTCCTCCTCAGCCTCCAGGGCAATGGCGTCGGGCTCCTCACCTGGAATGCCAAGTGTAGCATCATTAGACATAGAGTCAAATAAGATAAACAAATATAAAGCATAGCATGTAAAACAAAGGAATAATAAGGACATGAGATCATATGAAGTCGATAAATGTAAACTAGGCATGAGTGGTGCATGAATAAGCATGAACATGAGGAGTCGTAAATGACATGGATACAAATTTACTTATGAAGGTTTGCAAGATTGCATGTGCTATATTCTTCGAAGTAAGTATTCAACATAAATTAAGTGAGAGCGTAAGCATAGCATAACATAATATGATGGTACCATTAGGAGTCATAGGGACCAGAAGCTCCATTGTGGACTTGGAGCACCGGCCAACTCCCATAACATAACCTAACTACAGTTAGTTCATAAGGTTTACTAAATCTACACTCAACAGGGTTAGACTGAGATAGGATCAAACCTAAGTGTTGCCGACTCAAGGGATAGAGTGTATGTGTCATAAGTTGTGATGCATGGGTATGTCATAGGTATATAAATGATCATAATGAGTAACATGACATAACAAGTGCGTACAAGAATAAATAACATTAAGAGATATGAATGTGGTACATAACACAACAAATATAGAAGCATGAAGCAAACCATGCAAGAGTACTAGGAATGAAATTCAAATGCATGCATAAGGATCATATAGCGAGACAAGGATAGTTAACGAGCAAATCCTAGGGTTTGGAAATGCTCGTTGGCCTCACCGTCCGATTATGTGTAGCCCAGGGCCTTTGACATCTTTGTACCCATGGCATTACACTAATTTAGAGACGTCGAGTGCCTTAGGTCAATACCTTTGGCTCGGAGTACACGAATACCAAGATACGGGCTTGTATGTGGGCGTATGGTAGCTCCAACAACACCCACATTGGCTTAGGAGCTCATTAGACATGATTTAAGGTCCATAGGTTCCATGACTAAGTTCGAAACTATACCTAAAAATCTTGTCTTACGGTTACCTCACAGATAGACCATGATTCGCCGTGGACGGTCCTACGGTTAGCCGCAGGCTGACTGCAGTGTAAATTAAGGAAGATGTCAGCAGTTGTGTTCATAACCACCAAAATCCAACCACAACATCACCTTCACCTTACGGTTGTCTTAAAGTTATCTGTAAGGTGATTTACGTCTAGCTGTAAGCTGACCACAAGTCAAATCTTGGAAAGTGTTAGGTACTGTATTTGTGACCGCAAGGCTAGCTAAGTAGTTAAGAAGATGCACGATTTGAGCCTGAACAGGCTCTGTTTCAGGTGGGAATCAATCTCATTCCATCACAACATCTGTGGTTCACAATAAGAGATAGAAATGGAGTTTTCAAGCTGTTAGAGTTTTGTGTTGGCTTAATTCATGGGTTGGACAAAACTCTAGGGATCCATTGAGTTGTATTTTTTTATTTAGAAAAGGACTCTGAAGGTCGAAGACTGGAAGAATTAGAAGAAGAAAGGTGAAGAGATAAATCGCTGAAATTCCGGATCTACAGTGGTCCACTTGAGCGACCAGTGTATTCTCTCGAGCGAACCCCAAACAGAAACTATTTCGCTCGACCAATCTTTTCTGTTCGCTCGACCCATGGTCTGATTTCCATATACAGTGGGTTGATCGCTCGAGCAAACTCCTTGGTCGCTCGAGCGAACATGCTGCGGAGTTTGACGAAAATTAGAAACCTCTTTCTAATTGTGCTCGAACTGCCTGTTTTAGTCTTAATCAATTTAAGCAATCTTAAGCTCGTCCTAAAGGCTATTTAAAGGACTCAAGGGGTATTCTAAAAGTATCCCTCACCTCTCAAGTTCTGATTTGGAGATTTAATTGAGAGAATTGCTCTCTAGAGTTTTATTAAGGAGTTGTGCTGCCAAGTTCTCTAGAGCCAAGTTCTTCTGCATCATTTGTAGAAGATTTTCTCCTTGTGAGAAGAATTGAGGAGTCAAGTGCTGGATTAAGTCTGTTGCAATCAGCGGTGTGAAGTCGTTGAAGCGTGAAGCGACACAAGGTAACTTCAGTCCTTAGGTAGGGGATATCTGGGGAAGAAATCTGAGTTTCTTGTAATTGCAAGATTCATAGTGCTTGATTAGATCCAGTTCGGATCCGTGGTTTTTCACCCGGTTTGGGTTTTCCATGTAAAAATCTGGTGTCCTTGTGGTGTTTGCTTGTGATTTTATTTCTGCTGCATATTTGTTATTGTTGCACACTTTTGGGCTGATTTATTAAGTGGACCAATCTAGAGATCTCGCACCCCAAACTTTCACAAGCTCATTAAAGCTTGTGCATTCTAAGGTGTGTAAACCCATTTCATTGCACTTGATCAATTCCGATGACAAAAGAAGCATAGTGTGAAGATAATGACTTGTGGATTCCATCATTATCTAACATTAAAAATGATAATAAAGACAACTACTTAAAAAAGTACCTCGATTGAAGACTCTAAGACCAAAACGAGTTGCGGATCCCACTTGGACGCATATGATTGACTTGTTTAGCCTCAAAATTAGATTTGCATGTTGTAAATAGTGGCCTTGGACCTGGGTTTGGATTGACTGAGTGTAGACTTGATTCTGGATTCAAGTTACTTGTCTCAGCTTGTTAGGCCTAGACCCCTTTTAGGCCAACCACAGACTAGTTCTGGTTTTGGCCCGATAGTTAAAAAGGCTCATAAAGGCCTGTAACATATATGACCTATTCTTATAAAAATTAGCTAGTTACAAGTATGTACTAAAAAATATTGGGCCCATAGGATGAGCCTGGATCAAACTGTCAGGCCTCTCAGATGAATTTGGACCTGAGAATTCGGCCATTTTGATTGTAAAGGGTTTAGTGGACGAGCCCAGCAAATCGACATTCTTTCTGTTCACATGCATGAAAGATGGGACACATGGAACTCCAATTACTATTTTTGTAATGTTGTGACTTTATCTAACACATTTCAATGGATGCATATTAATAAAATAAAATAATTAAATGTATAGATTTATTAGATGTTTAAGAATCACAATATTAGTATAATCAAAAGGATTTTTTTTACTTACTAATTCTATTCTACATACATTTCTCTTCTCATCTTTTTCTAATCTTATCAATTTTCTTTTACTTACAATTTCTCTCTCACACACATCCCCGAAGGAGACCTTTTTTCTTATCAATTCTATTCTGCACACATTTCTCTTTGATATCTTAGTTTCTCTCCATAGATTGAAGAGCATATTATCAAATCTGCTGTGTCTATGAAAAAATCACCATTCTTGGTATTGACACCGAGTGGTATCTCCCCTCCAAAAGCAATGAAAATGACGATAAGAAATATTGCCCGTGTAGGCATCAATGCCTTATCTACCAATTGATCCATGCCGAGACCATTTCTAAACCACTCCAAAGAGTTTTTTTTTTTTTTCAGACCAAAATCTTTTGAATGAATAAGGGCTGAGTATTAGGAGCACAAAAGATTTCAAAGCTGCTGCTGCAATGAATCTTGAAACAAGGGAACTGAAGCAAGCAGGGCTGGAGAAGTCGGCTATTATTGTCCTTGTTGTAGAGATGGAAAAGCTAAAATTGAAGCAAGCAGAACTGGAGAAGCTGGCAAGTATTGTCCTCGGCGTGGAGTTGAAAAACCCAAAAAGGTAATACTTAGTGCACTCCAGCTCCGACTAAGCTAAAGCAGACCCATTACGCATATATTGATGCTTATATTAGCTTTGAGATTGGCAAGTGTTTGATGATGTCTGCATATCTGCTAGCGGAACAATCAAGACAAAGAAAGAGTATAAGAACAAAAGAACAAATGGCACCAAGAGCACACAAAGAAGAGGAAAGCAAAAGAGGGTTTTAGTCCGAATATAATTGTTTGCTATTGTAATTATGTGAAGTAATATGATTTATTGTCACTAAAAAAGTAAGTCTTGATAAAACGGCATAAATGAGAAACCCTCACTAAAGTTAACTACTAACGACAGAAATGAGAAACTGCCATATATGTATAGGAGAATGTTCATATGCATCTTTCCCTCGTCATAGGGTGAGGGACACTCCCCTTTTTGGACATTTTTAAGTACAAAACGTACTTTTCAAGTACATAGGGTGAGGTACACTTTCTTATCTTTATGTCAAAAAAGGGGAGTGTCCCTCACCCTATGGTGAGGGAAAGATGCATATGAACATTCCACTTATATATATATATATATAGCAAGGCTCTCTTAAGCTCAAGCTTAGGATAAATCTTGTATGCTTCATGCTTGTGGGTCCCATCTTTGGTCCATCCAAATGGACTAAAGACATGACTCCCCTAAATTGCACATGTCCCCCAACTTTTGGTTAGATCCAAATTATCTGAACCGTTGGATTGACTATGTATCGATTCAAACGGACCGTTGACCATTAAGCTTTTGGGTCCATATGGAGATGATAGAAATAACGGTTGGAGCTGATTTTTTGCAGACAGAAGGATCCCATGGAGTCCTTAAACCCCCCCCCTCCCATCCCCATCCCCATGTGGGTCCCTAGGTGGGCCCCACCACATACTTGAGCCTACCCTATCCTAAGCTTACTATGAGAGCATCTTTCACCTTACTATGAGTGATAAGGTGGGGGCCACCTAGATATATATGTATATGTATATGTATATAGATATATACATACATATACATATATATATGGAACACCACAATACTCTCGCGGACTTTTGGTCAAAGCATGCACACATTTTATGCAAGAGAGACATTTAATAATTTTGAAAATAAACGAGAAATATTTTGGGCATTTTGTAGAAAAAACCCGAAAGACTTCTTAAAACCAAGAAGGCATGAGAAAGAAGCAAAACCAACGTTTTGGATTGGATGGTATGAAGGGTGAAAAGTGAAAACACCCACTTCTAAAAAGGTAATTTGGAGGAACCTAATCCGATTAGGAGTTGAGCTCATCGTTAGATTGAACACTATAGAAAACTTCTGATTTGCATAATCAATAGTGGCACCAACTCCAATGAGGACCCACAAAAAATGGAGTCGTTTATTTTTATTCCTTTGGAATTTTGCATAAGTGAGCCTCATTAACGAGACTCACTAATTCCTGATGAGTTCCTCAGAATAAGTCGCAAAGGTTGTAGGTCTTGGATCTTGACATAATTTAAGGCATTTGATTTTGGGTTGTTAAGTGGCTTACTTTCCTTCATATAATAAGGGGGCAACATGGCCACTCCACTGCACACCATTTTTATGGTGTTTTGATGTGTACCCCACTGCGGGGCCCACCTAAAGACCATCCAAATGAACCACACACATGGGACCCCATGAATTAGATAGATCACAATTTTTTACATTCATTCGAACGGGGTCAATGGTCAAGTTTTTTTAAGAGACGAAACTTTGTAGCCGTTGATCAAGGGATTAGGATAATCAGGTGGGCCCCAAATTTGGTAGGGAGGTGGGGCCCATCCAGATCGTTGATCCTAAACCTCATCCCCATGTGTGTGTGTACACACATCAATTGTGTTGTTCGCGACCAATTATTTTCATTGCAACTGATAAAATAAATTGCCACTTAACGAACAAGTGATAGATAAAATAAAAGAGAAGTTGAATTGTAATTCCTTGAACAAACAAGTTTAAAACTTACATTTTCCTATACCACCCAGTCCCTCTGGATAATGACTTTGTCACTGCAATTTAGAGAAAAACTAATAAATAATTATAATTTGTTCGAAAAATGATGACATCATGATAGTTAGAAGGTTGGTCAAAGGAAATAGTAAAACTTTAAAAGGAGATTGATGATAAAAAGAACTACTTTCAACAGGCTCTGGTGATTTCCAAAGGCCTTTAAAAAATATATTTTAGCACATTACTGTCCTTACTAACAGTACAAACCAGGAAGAAGAGAGGAAAGTGAGAACAAGGAGCAGAAATGTGGAAAAAAAGGGGAAGAGAGGTGATTATTGTAAAACAACAAATGAAAGAGAAATAGAGAGAAAGAAAAAAGAAGAGAGCAGCAGATCTGAACAGGGAAAGAAACAAAGAGAACAGAGAACATCATGAGAGAGAAGACTTTAGAGTGGAAGGAAAAGAGAGAATCTTGTGTTTGCATATTTCAGGGGATTTCAATGGGATCAAAAGTTGTTTTCTTCCACCGATAAGACAGAGAGAGGTGCTATACCTGATGGTGCCTTCAGCATTGTGTCGTCTGCTGCTATATTCTCTTCTCCTCCTTCCTCATGTTCACTCTATTTCCTCCTTTTCCTTTGCCTCTGCTCCTCTCTTTCCACATATTTAAATAGGGCAAACTGCCAGCTGTCTTACCTTTTAGGGAGAACTTCAAATTAGTCCCTATTCAACGAATATTAAAAAAACCCTATCATTTTTTTTTTACTTTTATTTTTTAAACTCAGATCATAAACGTGCACATGGAAGACCTAATATTTTTTATATGATGAGGATGGGTTGATTGCTAAATGATCAAGAGATAAGATAGCAACTAATTTAACAATAGAAATCTTTCCGCTTTTTTTTTTTTTTTTTTTGTTTACCAAAAAAATCACATTGAAAACCCAAATATGTTAAGAACTTTATACATTCATTTTGATTGGTAATTTATATTAAGAATGATAAATCTGAACGACAAGATTCACTTTTGATTTGCAATTTATTTTAAGAATGATGAATCTTAACCAAAAGATTCACTCTCGATTTGTAGTCTATTTTGAGAATGATGAATCTGAACCAAAAGATTCAGTTTTGATTTGTAGTTTATTTTAAGAATGGGATGAATCTGAACCACAAGATTCAATATTGATTTTTAGTTTATTTTAAGAATGATAAATCTGAGCTAGAAGGTTCTTTTGTAACTTATGTTAGGAATGGAAGAAAAAATATCTGTACCACAAGTTAATTTCTATTTGCCCGATTCTTTTATCATGGTTTTCTCAAATTTTCTTGATTTGATCTAAATTGATTTAAGAGGGGTTTACCTAAAAAAACACTTAACATGGCCATTTGGCCAAATTAGACAAAGTTGCACCATCTAGGGCTATTTGCCCGAAAAACCTTTTTTTCTATCATCGATATCGACCCTCCCCTAAACAAGTCAAGGTTGATATCAACCCTCTCCTACATAGGTAGGGGGTGCTCATGGGCTGGGCCAGCCTCATCCGGGCCGGGCTTGGATATGTAATTAATAATTGGGCCATGCTTGCATTAAGTGATGGAAAGCCTACAGCCTGGCTCGGCCCGGCTTGTGTAAGAAATGCATGTAATTTAATTTAATTAGTTCTCTAATGCCCACAAAAGTTATGAAAATCCTGGTTCAGCCCGGCACGATTGATTAAATGGGCAGGAACGGGCCTAACTTTTATGGCCCGTGTTGAGCTTGGGCTAGGCCTGGGCCATTGTTTCTAAACTGGGGCGAGCCTGGATATGCCTTTGCCCGGTGCAGCTAGGCCTATGAACACCCCTATACATAGGTTAGGGTCGATATCGACCTTGAGCAGACAAAAAAACCTCCATATTTGCTCGTCTTCTTCCTTTTCGCAAACCCAACCCAAGGGGAAGGCCTAAATGCATTTCCACATTGCAAAATGTTCAAATCAATGAACTAATCTTCATATCAAAACCAAAATCTTAAGGGGCTCTTTGTTGCTCGATATCACAAATCAGTTTCAAGAACATGATAAATTTGCCTCCACAAGCATTACTTCCACACTGGTCTTATCTGAATGCCTTCAAGGATAAGCCCACTCTTCCATCGACCACCTTTAATCTCCATAAAAGTTATCTCTACGCCCCCTTCCTCCCCGCCAAGACCCAACGGAGAGGCTTTAATATCCATAAAAGTCATCTCTATGCCTCCTTCCTCCTCGCCAAGACCCGACGGAGAGGAAGGAGGTGTAGAGATGACTTTTATGGAGATTAAAGGTGGTTGATGGAAGAGTGGGTTTTTCCTTGAAGGCATTGAGATAAGGCCTCTGTGGAAGTAATGCTTGTGGAGGCGAATTCATCTTGTTCATGAAACCGATTTGTGATATATATATCAAGCAGCAAAGAGCCCCTCAAGATCTTGGTTTTGATATGGTGATTAGTTCATTGATTTGAGCGTTTGTAGTGTGGAAACACATTTAGGTCTACCCTTTGGGTTGGGTTTGGGAAAGAAAGGAGGAAGAAGACGATTGGATTTGGCGAATTGCCCTAATTGGTGCAAATTTGTCTAATTTATCTGATTCGGTCCTATGGCTACATTAAGTGCTTTTTTGGGTAAAATCCTTTTTCTTTAAACCTCTTTTATTTTTTTATTGATTTGAATAGATTTTCCTTTCACAAGAAAATTAGCGGCAATACGTCTCTTGTTCTTTCTTGATCAATCGGCTCGTTCCTACACCTCCACTTACTTCACATCTAGAAACCCCTTTTGACACTCTTTTCAGTAACTCTGCTGCATATGGATGATTTGATTTTTATGGAAACACTTCTCCCTTGCTACATGTAGAGGTATGATTTATATATATATATATCAATGTTTTTTAGCAACCATCAATCTCATTGCGTTTTTTATCAAACAATCAATCATACAGTAGGACCGGTTCCTATTAGGGTAAAATCTAAAGATATCCCATCCATTGAGTGGGCCCTCATTTTGAACAACTCAAATTCTCAATACGTGAATCCTACTGTGGACCTTCGCTTCTTTAACTCAAGATTTCTTTAGGTCGAAGCTTTAGAGAGCTCGAACTCCCTACACACCGACACATGAATTGGAAATCATCCCAATTTTGGACTCGTCCAAACATTATACGCTATGGGGATTGTGTAATGAAGGGGAGACGCAGAAAGAAAGAAAAAACACACATACAGATAGACCACACACACTACCAGAACTGTAAGAGTCTTTAAAATAAGGGGTTAGAGCTATCTAATTAGAGTGATATTTGGGCCTCTAATTTGGCCAGCACCAAATTCACCCTTCCAATCCAATAGGTAGTTTCTGTGGATCGAGCCATACATATGGTGTAGTGAGTCATCAATGTAAAAAATCAAATTGTCAAACTCTCCTATATGCAACTTTGTGGCTGACCACTGGATGGTATCCACGAGGCCAACTAGCTCCAAGAGGCCCCTAGTGATGTCAAACCTGGACCTAAACTCTATGTAGGTTTAAGATATGGGACATGGTTAGATTCAGTGGTAGAAAGCCCAAAGCCGGGACCCACTCTAATAAGATATACAATTGAATAAAAAATCTTTATCAATGAGATCGAGACTCAAATACATGCACTTTCTCAAACGCATACACATGCCTCAACCAACTTAGCTACCTTTTGGAGCTGATAGTGGAAGCCGTTTTGTTTTATATAAACATTATACAGTCGGAGTCAGGCTCGAGCCTTCCCTTTTTTCAACCAAGATGGGCAAACCACTATGCCACTGAACCAAAATGCCAACTATTATTGATTCCTTCTGCTCAAGTGGTAGAATAAATCTCCAGTATAAAAATTTAGAACAATACAAACTCTAGTTGTTATCAATTTATTATTTATTATTTAATTACAATTTAAGTATTTGGTCTATGTTTTATTAGATGATTGCTTAGTTTGCAGATATAATTAACTAAAATTCTCCTCTATTTCTTAATTGAATGAATATTTAATTTATACTTTAAGGTCTTCATTATTATATATGGAGCATGGGCGATTAGATTTGGAAATTGAGATTCAATTTCGGAATTGATTTCAATCTTACTTTGAGTAGAGCCCAATTAATTTTGACTAATATTTAGATAGAGAGACGTTTTTTTTTTTTTAATTTGGGAAGATCATCCTCTTTTAAACTCTTTTTTCCATATCTAATCTAATGGGAGGGAAATCTTCTCTAGCCTCTTTTATCACGAAGTTGAATTTGGAAAGGAGATTCGACTAAAAAAAAAAAATCTCTCATCTCATTTGAAGATTTTTAGGCTGCCATTAAGGTATGCCCACTGACCTCCTCTCTCTTTTTTTCTCCTTCCTCATCTGATATTTAGTTACTTATGTTAGGAAATATGTTATATATACAGGGAAATATATATACGGATATATTCAGGTGAGAACTATTCTATGATAACTTTTTTGTGGGGCTCACCTAGCAATCCATCCAAACCATGCACAAATAGGGATCCCCCTTGATAGCTAGTCACTTATTCCAAGGATTGACACACATCCGAATGAACTGAATCGTTGGATCGATGGTTGAATCTTTTTTTTTTGAATATGAAGACATTAAACTTGTGGGCAACGGATGAAGGGGTCAGGGGTATGGGTTCGAAGTCAAACTTGATATTTGGGGTGGTCTCACATTGATTTATCCACGCCCTGGTCCCCTCCCCAGATGGGACCCACATTTGGGCCCTACAAAAAAGTTCTCATATAATAGGTGAGAACTAGTTCTCGCTTGAATATTTTTGATATATGTATATATATTGTTATGCACACATGCACATCTATTTTGAAGAGAGAGAGGGAGAGATATTTTAGGGGTTTTACATAGGTGGAAGCCACTTAAACACCAAGATTTGGTCTCAAATTCTTAAATACAATGTCTTCTGACCAAACTGAAAATTTTAAATTAAAAATGCCAACTAATCTAATTGACATGCTCGAGATTCTAAAATCGAAGGCTTTCATCATCCTCGTCGTTATAAATAACACCAAATTATAATGTGACATAGATCATGGCTCATCTTGCTCTTAAAAGATCTAACAAATCGATGATCATATATAGCTTTTCCTCTTTTGCACACAAATAAATATATATAGGGCCCTCCTCTCCTCAACTAGAGTTGATAGAGGAATCCATTCGCACAAGCTTATGGGTCCCACATGGGGATGTGGTGGGGGGGGGGGGGGGGGGGCGTGATTTGAAGTTTGTGTGTTCCCCTCCTATAGATAAGAAATCATCCCAAGCAGATCATCCTAACCCTATCATCTAGCGCCCACAAATTTAGTCCATTTGAATGGGGTGTGCAGTCGCTCCAACGATCCAATATCAATTTGGATCGATCCAAACTTAGGGCCCATGTGAGAGTCAGGGGGGTATGTGTGTGTGTGTCCTAGCTGGATGACCCATCAGTGGGCTCCACATGTGAGAGCAGACTAGGTCCCTCCGTCAGCTCGAGGTGTGGTGAGGATCTCCCTTATATATATATGAATAATGATCATTGCGTGACTCGCGCATTGGATTAGTGTGGCCACCTCAATTTTGGGCCCACAAGGGGCCCCAAATGGGGTTGGGACCTGGGGGGATCGAATGATCTCCTTGGGCTCTTCATCTTTGTAAGAAACCAACCCCATCCATAAACCCTATCATCTCCATCTAGGCCCTACAAGTTTAACGGTGTATAATCCTTTTGGATGCGTTTGCAGTCGATCCAACAATCTAGTTTATTCGGATGGATGCAAAACCCATGGCCATGTGAAATTCAGGGTGTGTGTATGTGGACCAGTAGGATGTAGAATTATTATGCTTGTGCGCACACATAAACATCAGTAGTGATGTCTACTTGTGTTGCAACATTTATCCATCCCTCACCATATGGTGAGGGAGAAACTTAATTTGATCATGGGACTTGAGGAGGATGGAAAGTGACATCTTGGATGAGCCCATATATCAAGTTTGGGTACACACAATCTATCTAAAAAAGTCCCTAACATTAGACACACCCAAAATATCCCAAAAATACAAGACTCCATCCATAATTCTGAAATCTAGCCTATCTGTAATTTTGTCACAGACTCTACCCAAATCAGGGTCCTGAGACTGACTGTATTTAATCTGTTGAATCAACAATGGCTTAAACACTGACATTGCAGCTAATATCGTTCTATCACTGACCATACTCAATCATCACATCCAAATCCCGAAACTCATCAATCACAGCCCACTCATCGCACAAACAAGCCAAAGTAAGAGACTTTAGACTCAATGCATTTGCCGCTACATTGCCATTTCCCAGAAAATATCGGATAGGAAAGTCATAATTTGAAATAAGCTCCACGAAATGGAATTGCCTCATATTCATCTCCTTCTACGAGAAAAGGTATTGCAAACTCCTATGATCGGAATGAACCTCAAACCTCTCCATAGAGATAGTGTCTCCAAAACTTCAGCGCAAAAACTACCGTTGTTAACAAGTCATATGTGGCATAATCCTTCTCATCATCTCTCAACTATGTAGATCAATAAGCCACTACCTTCCCATTCTGCACAAACACATAACCTAACCCAATTTTCGAAGTGTCTAAAAAGATAACCGATCCTCCACTCTTTGTCGGCAAGTTCAACATTGGGGTTGTTGTAAGCTTCTCCTTGAGCAACTGAAAACTATCTTTGCACTCTTGAGTCCAAATGAAGGGAACACTCTTGCTAGTCAATTTGGTCAATGAAGCCGAAATCCCTAAAAAATCTTCCATAGTACCTGGCCAAACCTAGGAAACTCTTGATCTTTGCAACATTCTTCGAGCTCTACCAACTCACTATGGCTTCTACATTGGATGGGTCAACTGCTAAACCATCCTTAGAGATTATGTGCCATAGAAAAGCAATCTGCTCCAACCAAGAATCGCATTTGCTCAACTTTGCATACAATTGATTATCCCCCAACAACTGCAACAAAGTCCTCAAATGCTCAGCATGATCTCCCCTAGACTTCGAGTATACCAAGATATCATTCATAAACACTAATGTGAATTGATCTAGAGACGGGGCAAAGATTCTATTCATCAAAGACATAAACACTCCCGGGGAATTGGTTAGTCGAAAAGACATAATTAGCAACTCATAATGCCCATACCTCTTCTGGAAAGATAACTTGACAATATCTTGCTTTCTAACGATCAACTGTTAATAGCCTGACCTAAGATCAATCTTTGAGAAATGTGCTGCACCTTGTAACCAATCAAAATACTCATCTATTCTAGGAAGTGGATATTTGTTCTTTATCGTCATTGGATTCGATCAATTGCCTATAATCAACAAACATTCTTAAGGTGCCATATTTCTTCTTCACAAATTAGACAAATGCTCCCCAAGGAGAAACACTCGGGCGTATGAAACTCTTATCTAGCAACTCCTACAACTATACCTTAGGTTCTCTCAACTCTTTGGGAGCCATCCTATAAGGGGCTATAGAAGTTAAGGCTGTCCCTGGCATCAACTTGATAGTAAAATCTATCTTCCTCATTGGTGGCAAACTATTCATCTAGAAAAACATTCAGGAACTGACAAGCTATAGGGATCTCTTCTAACCTTTTAGGCTGCTTTCTCTCCTTAATAAAAGCTATGTAACCCTCATAACTGCTACGGACAAGCCTCTCTGCCTTGAGAGTTAAAACTAATTGGGTATCCATACTCTGCTTTATACCCTAAAAGATCACACCCGAACTAGCCTCATCTACCTTAAAGATAACTGTCTTGTTAAAACAATCCATGCAAGAATATTGATACTTCGCTAACCAATCCATCCCCACGATAACATCAAAGTCTTGCATCACCAACACTATAAAACCCGCGGGCATGTCTGATGGACCCGGCTTTTGCCTTCTTCAGCCCCGGGGCTACCGGGGTCCGGCAGATGAAAAGCGAGCATCAACATTTTTGTATGGGTATGCCGCATTTTCTATTCTACTTGGAACTTAGGAGTGGTGACCCGGAGATTCACCTTTACAAGTAGAAAATGAAATCAATTCTTTTTTCTAACTTTCCATTGCACATATATTTAAGAAAAGAGACAAGTGTTTTTTTTTTTTTTTTTTTTTTAATGCTGTAAGAGGCAATTTTCATTTATTTACCGTGAAAGGTGGTTTTGTGCCGTAGAAGACGATTTTGCTGTGAAAGGCGATTTACAAATCTCATTAATAATGAAAGACAAGAATTGTGATTTTTTTGTCTCTTTAGAAAAATATAAAAAACAATAGAAAAGTAAGAAAAGGGATTCTAACTTCTCAAGAGATTGTAGGGACTCGTTCGGATCGATGGTTGCGAGTCATGTATGGACTCCACCATCATCCTTTAAATGAGAACATATGATGCCTTGATTCGCTTGGCTTGGCTTGGACCTCAGACTTTTAGAGGATAAAGACCAAGGGGAGGTCCTATATCCAATAAAAAGCCGAGTAGACGGGTTGAAGAGCCACATCTAGCCATGTTGGATAGAAGGAGAGGGGACCTTGGGGGGTGGCCCCCCAAGGAACTTCAATCACCTTATGGTGTTTGTTGCAGCAGAGTCTCTTCAACGGATGAGAGGCTGTCGCAGAAGTTCTATATTTTTTTTTGAGATTTTCTGGACTTTTTCTGGGCTTTTTGATCGCTTGATTTCGGATCCGCTCTTCTTAGAATGACCCCCTTTTATAGGCCTTTGGTAGCCATTAGGTGGGATTATGAGCATTGATTGCATTAATGCTCCATGATGAGGGGAGTTACAAGTTTTTGTTTTATGATTTTGTAACTCCTTTTTCTTGGCTTCTGATTGGCCTATGGAGAATGATGGGCATTTAATTGCCTTTAAACTCCATGATGAGGGGAGTTACATTGCCATGATTGTTTGGACTTGTAACTCTTTTTTCCTTGCTTCTGATTGGGCCGTCTAAAATAATGAGTTAATGACTGTATTAACTTGTCATAAAACGGGTCATTTAACTGCATTAAGTGGTAGCCAGGGCGCTCGAAGAGTCGCGGGCCGTACCGCATCTTTTGGAATTTTTTTTGCAATGATCGCTAATGGATCCACATGTTGTTTGATATCAGATGGTGATGCAACTTCAGTCATTGTTTAATACCAATGGGTCAGTAACATCTGTCTAGTCAATTTCTCGATCGGTAAGATAAAAAGTGTACTTTCTTGGTTGGTCGGTTGGCGATTTTGAAGTGTGCGATGATGATCGCATGCTTTTGATGGTGGATCCGAGATGTCAGTGAAGATCAGTTGATTTTATGCCCGAAAAATCAGATTTTTGGAAAATCACAGGGGCCGGAATTCTCGAAATGCGAAAGGGGTCGAAAAATTGAATTTTCGGCGGAAATCCGGCGACCCGAATTTCCATGGTTGCCGGTGACCATGCACCTATGGTCGCCGGCGACCATGGGGATTTTTCCCCTTTTTGTCGCCATTTTTCGGCCGTTTCTCGGTCTTTTTCAGTTCTTTTTCTCCTATATTTTTCTTGACATTTCTCCTCATTTATTGTTTCGATTTCTCTAGAGAAAACCTGACGAGATGCCGTGCAAATCAGAGCACAAAGTTTCCTATTTTCTGAAAAGCCGAAGACTTTGTTACCGATTTGCCACCAGAAGCCAAAACTGGGTCAAATGATGTCGGAATGACTTGAAATTTGAGGTAAAGCCTCCTGAGTAGTAGATAGGACCAACTGTAGGCTTTTATTTGAGTTTTGAAGCCGTATGGGGTCTCGTCGCTAGTAGGATTGATTTTGCCGCGACGAAGATGCTACGCTTTGATGTACGATCAACTGAAGTCCGATTGACCTGAAATTTGACAGGGAGCCTATTGGAGTCATTTTAAGATGGTCCATTAGCTCTGATTTGGATATCATGGTCCCAGGGAGCTCCACTGTTGAGAGGCCTAATTTAGCTTTTAAGCATCAAAGTCTGGTCAAACGTCATCGGAATGACCTGAAATTTGATGTGTAGCCCTTTGGAAGCATCTTGGAGTCAACCATGTGCTTTGTTTGATGAGTGATGTTCTCAGTAGTTCTCGCCGCCGAGATGCTTGATTTTGTTGCTTGCGGGTTGATGGATAGTCAAACGTTGTCGGTTTGACTTGAAACTTGACATGGAGCCTTTTAGAGGTATTTTGAGACCATCCGTAGGCTCTAATCGCAGATTTGATGTCTTCGACATTGTTGCCGCCGGGAGAGTGGACTTTGCTGCGACTGTTTCCTTTTCGAGCCAAACGATGTCAGAATGGCTTGAAATTTGATGTAGAGCATCCTAGTGGCATTTTGAAGCAAACTGTGTGCTCTGTTTTGTGTGTCAGGGTTTTTGGCTTCACCGCTGCTGGAGCTCCTGCTCAGCTGTTGGAGGAGTGAAGTTAGGCCAAATGATGTCGAAATGGCCCGAAACTTCATGTGTACCCCTTTTTTGACTGTTTTGAATGATCTTGCAGTTTTTGTTTGATTCTGACAATATTTGATGCTTGAAGCGGCATTTGCCTATTTGTGGTAGGATGCGGCTCAATGTAGCTTTTGATGTTGAAGTGGCAAAGTGACATTTTTAATGTGAACAATGTCATACTCTCCTAGCTAAACCCTACACTTAAAAAAATACAGCTCGCACACTACCTTCTTACCTACTCTAGTAGTCACTATAAGTACAAATTGTATCTGCTCAAGCCTCCTTCTAATAATAACAGTAAAGTGGGGGCGCAATGTATGAGTGGGTGGATCCAGGATCAAACCATACCCTAGCTTCATGATAAGAAACTGGCAGCTTACCTTCTACCACATTGCCTGCCTCCCAAGCATCTTCATGTGTCATCCCGTACACGTGCCACACTACATGAGGTCGCTGCTGTGGCTGCCTACATTGCCCCGGCCTTTACTGAGCTAGCATCTGTTGAGTGGACCTTTGTTGCCCCTACACTGGTCTTTGCTATTGTAGACAACGCCTGCTTGATAGTCTGGGCCTGAATCGGTGGTTTGGCCTGTTACTGCTGAATCGGTGGTCTAGCCTGTTGCTACTAAATCGATGCCCTAGCTGTCTTACCTTTGCGATAAGGGAAATATTTAATCGAGTGGTCCATCGATCCACAACCAAAGCAGGCTCCTAGCTTCCTCCTGCATCGGCTGGTGTCATGCCCTTTACCATGATGACCACACGAGACTATCTTCTGAAAACTGCCCATGGTCTTTGACTTCTTCGCCTGGGACTACTGCTGTGAGCCCTTACAGGTGGAAGCCTAAGTATGCTTTGGCTTGTGTAGTATCTCATTCTAGTGCTGCTCTTCAGACCAGTATGCCCTCTCTACGTCATCATCATACATCGCGCGTCTTTGGTACATCATCACATCCTTCTAGATAGAGGGTCTCAGCCCTTTAATGAATATGTCACCTTCGATCTTTCGAGTGGTGTAAATAAACTTTGGAGCAAAGTGGGAGAAACGTGTGAACCCGTGGATGTACTCTCTGACCGTCATCAACTATTGCTTCAAGAAGTGAAACTCAACTTTCTTCTATCTTGTGACATGGTCGGGAATAAACTTCTTTTTGGGCTAGTCTTAAAGTTCTCCCATGGAGCGCTGTGAGCCATCGTCCTATAGGGAGGATAGACACTCTTGAACAAAGTAGCAACAATATCTCGAAACATTGAGGTAGCTAAAGCCACCTTCTGCCTTCCTGTGCACTATAGAGTTATGTACACATTCTCTGTGTGGACAATCCACTCATTAGCCTATAAAGGGCCTTCAATCTCGAACTCTATGAACACTCTCTTCCTCAACTTCTCATATAGGGAGTTAGGACCACTTTCGCTTGACTGCACTACCACTTTAGTGCTCATTGCTGGTTGTGTTTATCTTTCCTTCTAGTCTAGAATCTGGCCTTGCATAGCTGTTTGGGCTTCATTATGTCTGGCTACCTGCTCATTCGTAGCCCTATGCTGCTTAGTAATGGTCTGTGGAAGCATGTGAAATCTTCCATCACCCCCTGGAGGTGGTGGATTTCAGACCCCGACCCCGACATAGGTTTAGTATTTTTAATAATTGTTTTAGCCGTGTTTGGTTTTTAAGTGGAATCCTCACCGTGGAAACCTGTGGGAAACTAATTAGCGCGTGTGGGGCGGATTTTTTTCTGACTCGCCGTGCCACGACGCCGGATTAGGACGGGGTTCTGGTCCGGGGTCGTGATAGGACTAGTATAAGAGCGAGACACATTTCAGGCAATTAAAAAGAACTTAGAAACATAGGGACGTGGAGAGGATTCGTTAGAATTTTCATTAGTTAGTATTGCATGGGAAATTGGGGTTACGTTTTCTTTTATGTGATTTATTGTACTAACAAGTGTTTTTGCAGCACTATGCCTCCACGCAGAGACTACTCCATTACAAATCCTTCCAGCAGCAATGCTCATACTGCATGCTCCTCCGGAGATAATTAATTTCAGGATTTCATACAAAGAATGATGGAACAACAACAGAGAAGTAATGAGATGATGATGGAGCAATAGAGGAAAGCAAATGAGACATAGGCCAGATTGCAAGAGCAAATGGCTAAGAAAAATGAAGAGTCAGCCCAGGTACAAAGGCAATTGTTGGAGGTGTTGGGTAGGAGGCCCGAACCTGTACAACATCAGCATATGGGTCCTTAAATTGTCATTAACAACCATGACAACGATCCCAATGTGCTGCTGTTTGAGCGCTTCAGGAAGAGAGGCCCTAAGGAGTTCACAGGAAAAGAAGATCCTTTGACCGCAGATGATTGGTTAGGCCACATCGAGAACATCTTTGATCTTTTTTAGTGCACCGGCAAACGACAAGTCCACTTGGCAGCTTCTATGTTTACCGTTTTGGTAGACATATGGTGGAAGACACTTAAAGATGGTTTATCAGAACATCGCAAATGATACTGCATGGATTACCTTCAAAGAACAGTTCACTGAGAAGTATGTGCCAGCACACATCAAGAGACATTTGGCAGTAGAATTCCAATTACTTAAACAAGGAGACATGACATTGTTGCAATATGTCACAAAATTCGAGAGACTGTCCTGCTATGCACTAGAGCTGGTTAACACCGAGGAAAATAAAATTATTAAATTTCTGGAGGGACTTAATCCTATTCTTGAACAACATGCTATCGGTGTAGTACTAGCAGCTACCTTTTAAGAAATAATCAAGAGAGCTTACAAATTCGAAGACATCAATAACAAGATAATTCAAGACACTTAGAGAAAACATCAACAAGCATCCTCAAGGCAGCAATAGAAGAAGAGGCCAAGACAAGATCAGAATGCTCAGGTTCAAGGGACATGTGAACATTGTGGCAGAAACCATAACTCCAATGAATGCCACAAAATTACAGGAGCATGTTTCAAATGTGGATATTTTGACCACTTGCTCCAAAACTGTCCAATGCTCAATGACCAGGGCAATAGGCCTCCACAACAACAGCAGCATGCACCCCCACAGAATCAGCAAGCAGTGCAGAATCAACCCAGACAACCTCAGCAGCAACAAGCAAGGCAGCCACCTCAAAATCAGAATCCCCGTCCTCCTCAACAAAACAGAAATGGCCAGTAAGGAAGGCAGAACCAAGGACAGAATAGGCCAAGGCAGTAAGGACGTGCCTATCATCTCAATCAAGTGGATGCTGACGCAGCGAACAATGTTGTTGAAGGTAAACTTCTCACTTGTGGAGTAGAAGCTAAGATATTGTTTGACCCTGGATCCACTCATTCTTTTATATATCCTATGTTTGCTAAGTTAATTGTTATTCCTATTAGCGAACTTGCATTTGTCTTGGTTGTCGCCACTCCGGTAGGTAAACAAACTGTTTGTAGGAACTACTATCCCAATTGTGCGATTAAGGTAGGAGAGGTTAATTTGCCCGCAAATCTAATTGTGTTGGATATGCATGATTTTGACATTATTTTGGGAATGGACTTGTTAGCTGGACATCATGCAACCATGGATTGTTTCACCAAAGTTATTACTTTCAAATTTGACACTGTACCTATGAGAATTAAATTTCAGGGAGAGTGGAACAACCCACAGGGAAAATTAATTTCAGCCTTAAAGGCTTCCAAATTGTTACAAAGTGGTTGTCAGGGATATGTAGCGTTTATCACGGAGGATAAATAGTCCCAAGGGGTGGAGGGAATCCCCTTTGTGTGCGAGTTTCCAAATGTTTTTCTAGAGGAGATTCTAGGTTTGCCTCCAATTCGAGAGATTGACTTCACGATCGAGCTATTGCTAGTGACTGCTCCAATTTCTATTCCACCTTATAGAATGGCCCCTGCGGAATTGGGAGTTAAAGATACAGTTGCAAGGGTTACTAGAAAAAGGTTTTATTAGACCAAGCATCTCACCATGGGGAGCTCCAGTTTTGTTTGTCAAGAAGAAAGATGGCAGCTTTAGAATCTGTATTGATTATCGGAGGTTGAACTAAGTCACAATCAAGAATAAATACCCACTGCAAAGAATAGATAAACTATTTGATCAATTGCAAGGAGCAGCGTATTTTTCAAAAATTGACTTACGGTCCGGCTATCATCAGTTGAGAATCAGAGAATCAGATGTACCGAAGACAGCCTTCAGGACTAGATATGGGCATTGTGAGTTTCTAGTGATGCCCTTTGGACTAACAAACGTGCCAGCAGTGTTCATGGCTCTAATGAACAAGATCTTTGCACCACACCTAGATCAATTTACAGTGGTATTCATCAATGATATTCTGGTATACTCTAAGTCCAAGGAAGAGCATGAGCAGCATCTGAGGACAGCATTGCAACTTCTGAGAGATAATCAGCTTTATGCGAAGCTTGGAAAGTGCGAATTTTGGCTAGAACAAGTTGTTTTTCTAGGCCACATCATCTCCAAAGAAGGTTTAGCAGTCGACCTAGCCAAGATTGAGGCAATTATTAATTGAGAAAGGCCGAAGAATGTGACAGAAATTAGGAGTTTCCTAGGCTTGGTAGGTTACTACAGAAGATTTGTGCATGGATTTTCGTCCATTTTAGCACCCTTGACCAAGCTAACTTGGAAAAATGTACCATTTGTGTGGGATGAAAAATGTGAAACCAGTTTTGAAGAACTAAAAAGGAGATTGACCACAGCACCTATCCTTACATTACCATCGGGCAGCGGTGGATTTGTGGTGTATACTGATGGTTCGAAGGCTGGACTCGGTTGTGTATTAATGCAAAATGGCAAGGTTATTGCATATGGCTCTAGGAAATTGAAGGAGCACGAGAAAAATTATGCAACCCACGACTTGGAATTGGCTACAATCGTCTTTGCCCTAAAGATGTGGAGACATTATCTCTATGGAGAAAAATTTGAAGTCCATTAGGATCACCGCAGTCTCCAATATTTGTTTTCTCAGAAGGAATTGAACATGAGGCATAGGAGATGGATGGAATACATCAAAGATTATGACTTTCCAATAAAATACCATACAGGGAAAGTGAACGTAGTTGTAGATGCTTTGAGTAGAAAGTTGGGGACTGTGGTCAGTTTGCAAGGAAACGGCATGTTTCAGCAGTTTGAAGAATTAGAAGTTGATTTCCAACCATTAAGGACAGGAGTAATGTTAGCAAACATGTCAGTGACAGAACCTATCTTCATTCGGAAAATCAAGGAGAGTCAGTCGCAAGACCCAGATTTGGCTAAGATTGTGGATCACATTGCAGAACGTCCAGACTTTCAGATTGTAGATGGAGTGCTATACTTCCACGACCGGCTTTGCTTTCCAAACATTGATGATTTGAGAAATGATATCATGGTAGAAGCTCACAGCACTAGATCTACTATGCACCAAGGGAGCACAAAAATGTATCATAACTTGAAGAATAGATTCTGGTGGAAGAACATGAAGAGAGAAATTGCAGCTTTTATGTCTTGGTGCATGACGTGCCAGTTAATAAAGGCAGAACATCAGAAGCCAGCGGGTCTTTTGCAGCCATTAGGAATCCCGCAGTGGAAATGGAAACATCTGACGATGGATTTTATTTCAGGCTTACCCACTACTACCAACAAGGGGAACAATGCGATATGGGTTATAGTTGACCATCTGACAAAATCTGCACATTTCATTTCGTTGAAGACGGGGAAGAAGATGCAAATGCTAGCACTTGCACAAACGTTTGTCAATGAGATTGTCAACTGTCATGGCCAACCAGTTTCGATCACATCAGATAGAGATAGTAGATTCGTCTCAAGGTTCTAAAAAACATTACATGAATCTATGGGTACGAAGCTCCAGTTTAGCACTGCATATCACCCTCAGACGGATGGTCAGTCAGAGAGGACTATTCAGACCTTGGAAGACATGCTACGAGCTTGTGTATTGGACTTCAAGACTCAGTGGGATGAGAATTTGCCACTTTGTGATTTTGCATATAATAATAGCTACCACTCGAGTATTGGAATGGCACCTTTTGAGGCGCTGTATGGTAGAAGATGCAGAACTCCCGTATGTTGGAAAAAGGTCGGTGAACGTAGTTTCCATGGACCGACTTTGATTGGTGAGATGAATGATAAGATCAAATTAATTCGAGAATAATTTAAGGTTGCTAGAAGCCGATAGAAAAGCTACGTTGATGTTCGAAGGAAAGACCTACAATTTCAAGTAAGAGATAAGGTGTTTTTGAAAGTGTCACCTATCAGAGGGACTTTGAGGTTTGGGCAGAAAGGGAAATTGTCAAGCAGATTCATTGGACTGTACGAGATTTTGAGTCGCGTCGGTGACGTGGCTTACAGACTCGCCTTACCACTAGAGCTTTGGGGTATGCATAATGTATTTCATATCTCTCTATTGAAAAAGTATGTTCGAGACCCCTCACATGTGTTGCAGCATGAACCGTTAGAGATTCGAGAAGATGCTACCTCTGTTGAGAAACCGGTTAAGATCATTGATACGAAAGAGCAAGAATTGAGGAGCTGAACCATTTATTGGGTAAAGGTGCTCTGGGAGAATCACGAACTAGAAGAAGCCACATGGGAACTACGAGATCAAGTTCAGAAGAAGTATCCTCGCCTATTGCCAGAGGTTAGTGTTCATTTGGAGGACCAAATGCTCCAACGGGTGGAGGATGTCAGACTCCGACCTAGGTTTAGTATTTTTAATAATTGTTTTAGCTGTGTTTAGTTTTTAAGTGGAATCCTCACCGTGGAAACCTGTGGGAAAGTAATTAGCTTGTGCGGGGCAGATTTTTTTCTAGCTCGCAGCGCCGCGACGTCGGATTAAGACGGGGTTCCAGTCCGAGGCCGTGACAATGGAGGTGTTGGTTGTAAGTCTTCATGCATATCCTCATGCATCTTTTCATTTAACTCCACAAAGATATCACCCCGGGTCCTCATTGCTACTAGATGCATTACGGGTGTTCAGAGTCTTCCTTGGAGGCACTTTCCGCAAGCAATCTTAGTTAGTTCAACCCCAATTAGACATCTTAACCAACACCTTTGTAAACACATACCCCAAATATCCTATCGGGCCTTCACAACTTGCCCTAAATTTCTAAGTATTTTAAACTCTTAAAACTATTTATGTTGTAATAGTAACTTATGTATGTCACGCCCCGAGCCCGAAAATACACGACTCCCGAGGCATGACACTTGTCCGCATGGGGACTCGAGTCAAAGAATCATTGTACATTGATCCCAATGAACGATTTCCCATAGGAATTCATGTGTGAGGTCATATATGCCATCACTAATGGGATACATTCAACTTTCCATAAAACCCGTGTAAACATGTGCTGTTCAATTCACAAGTTTGGTATCCATCTTACATTCACCCATATCACAAATTGAATAACAAATAAGAGAGCATGAAACTGTTGGCATGCGAAAAATCCACATGTATAGGTACGCCCTCAATAGGTCAAGATCAGTCAAAGGCAAGCTTGAAAGCCTGCACTTCAAGTAGAAAATTAGACTTGCTTCACTCAGCTGGAGAAAGCTCAAAAGAAGCTTCAGAAGTCATTGTAAGCTCAAGAGGAAGTTCAACATTAAAGATTAACTCTACATCTAAAAACTACATAGGCACCAATGATAGCAGCTGGATTAGTTTAGAGGGTCATAAAAAGGTAAATCCCTCTCCAGGGTCTGGGAACGGACGTTGAAGGCATTTCTCGAAAGTTTTGGAACAATCCAAGGTCATTTGGAGCACCAAACCGTAGCTCTCGAATATAGATTGAAATTCTACCCTTAGTCAACCCCCAGTTGTGAAACCACTGTAAAGAGGTCAAACACAAACTCCGAAGGCAAGAAAAGTTAACTAATCTCAAATTCAAGCACATAACAAATAAAGTTAACCTACGTTAAAGCTGCTCGGACTTAGAAGGTTGAGATCCATTTTGACTAACTTCTAGGGAAAAACCCTCTCCAAAGCCCAAGGATAAGTTGTAGAGGTGCTTTCCCAAGATTTGGAAGCAATTTGAGGTCATTTAGACCCACTTCCTATATATACTCGCCTTGCGGACGACAAAAGATAAATCGCCTGACCTAACCCACTGGCAAACGATATATCCATTTTGTTCGGAAGTGCTTCTACACTGAAACTTAACCTCTCAAATTCAATCTTCAACCTTTGGAAGTGTTACTTTAGGGGAAAAGATTAAACAATTATGGCCTTACCAACCCCTTTCAACCCAAAATTTTAACTGCTAAGTCTCTCTCTATTGTCTTTCTCACTCAAAGGAGTAAGAGTTTTCTTGTTTAAGGCCGGTTGTACAAGTCCTCCATTGGCTTCATTCTGGTTTTCCGTACTGGTATTGCCCCGAATGACACAACCTTGAACACCCGCTAGCATATAAACCAATAAACTCAAAACCAATTTCCATCCATCCAAACACTTGGTAAAGCCATCCTAAATCAATGAAAGAGGCATCTTAGCGGTCTGGGGTAGAAAGGAAAAAAAGAGAGAAGGGAATTTGATAGGTAGAAATCTAGGTCTGAGCAGACAGAGGCTCTCGGACCTTGGCTCATAGGTACCTATTTTTGTAGTATTTTGTCATGTATTTTGTTTAATTTTTGTACTTTGGCTCATTTTGTTCAATTTGAAACCATCTATGGCCAGATGGAGGGGTTGCAAAAATTTATAAACACCTTTCATCCACGACGCTTGGAATGTGAACCCATATATTATAATTGGAGATATTAATACAACATTTCTCTTATTTTCTGTGTTATAGCAAAATTATGTTAACAATTTTCTGCCAAGTTTAAAGTTAGAGAAAGGTTAGAGAAAGAGTAAGATGCAGAAAAACAAAAAGTTAATTAAGTTTTACAATCCAAAATGAAATAAGTCTAAACAACATCTAAAATATGGCCATCCAAGGCAAGATTCAAGGGTAATGTGAAGACGAGCACTCGATGCATATGGATGTCTAGAGGACATCATGTAGGGTCCACTTAGCTAACTACTGAGGAGTCTCCTCCTCCTCCTCAGACTCCAGGGCAATGTTGTGGGTTCCTCACCTGGAACACCAAGTGTAGCATTATTAGACATGGAGTCAAACAAGAAAAACAAATATAAAGCATAGCATGTAAAACAAAGGAATAAGAAGGACATGAGATCATTTGAAGTCAATAAATGTAAACTAGGCATGAGTGGTGCGGGAATAAGCATGAACACGAGGAATCATGAATGACATGGATACATATTTACTTACCAAGGTTTGCAAGACCGCATATGCTATATTCTTCGAAGTATGAAACATAAATTAAGTGAGAGTATAAGCATAGCATAACCTACTATGATGGTATCATTAGGAGGCATAGGGCCCAGAAGCTCCATCGTGAACCTGGAGCACCGGCCAACTCCCATATCATAACCTAACTACAGTTAGTTGATAAGGTTTACTAAATTCGCACTCAATAGGGTCCAACTGAGATAAGAGCAAACCTAAGTGTTGCCGACTCAAGGGATAGAGTGTATGTGTCATAAGACATGATGCATGGGCATGTCATAGGTATATAAATGATCATAATGAGTAACATGACAAAACAACTGTGTACAAGCATAACGAACATAAAGAGATATGAATGTGGTACATAACACAACAAATCTAGAAGCATGAAGCAAACCATGCAAGAGTACTGGGAACAGAATTCAAATGCATGCATAAGGATCATATAGCGAGACAAGGAGTTAACGAGCACATCCTAGGGTTCGAAAATGCCCGTTTACCTCACTGTCCAATTTTGTGTAGCCCGGGGCCTTTGACGTCTTTGTACCCACGGGATTACACTAATTTAGAGATGTCGAGTGCCTTAGGTCAATACCTTTGGCTCGGAGTACACGAATACCAAGATACGGGCATGTATGTGGGTGTATGGTAGCTCAAACAACACCCACATAAGCATAGGGGCTCATTAGACATGATTTAAGGTCCATAGGTTCCATGATTAAGTCCTGTACCTAAAAATCTTGTCTTACGGTTACCTCACGGATAGACCACGATTCGCCATGGTTGGTCCTACGGTTAGCAATAGGCCGATCGCAGTGCAAATTAAGGAAGATGTCAGGAGCTGTGTTTGTAAGCGCCAAAGTCCGACCACAACACCATGTAGCCTCGTTCACCTTACGGTTGGCTTACGGTTATCTGTAAGGTGATTTACGGCTAGCTGTAAGCTAACCGCAAGTCAAATCTTGGAAAATGTTAGGTACCGCACATCCGATTCTTGAGCACTTAATGCAGTGAAGATCACATGACAACGAAGGTCAGATTTATGGATCGGTCCTGGTCTTGACCTGTTGAGGAGAAACGTAATGCTTCCTTTGCCGATTTGTTTGATAATTTCTCAATTTATTATAGTGTGGTCTTATGGGAACAAAGTTGGGTTTTGGCACATATCTTTTATAATTGTAATTCGGGTGTGTAGCATTTGAATAGGTTGGAGGCATTGCAGTCATAGTAGGTCCTTGAATAAAAGTAGACTTACCTTTGTCCTTAGATGAAGAAACTCCATGAACATAACCAAGACCTGTTTTTGAGGAAGTAGACTTCTGGCATCCCAGAATTTCGTTTAGCTTCAGTGATCCGGTATTCATTTGATTGATTAAAGCTTTAGCCAAACCCAATTCTGCATGAGCCATTTTCAATTTTCCAGCAAGGTCCTCTTTTTCATATGTACATGATTGCAACTCTTTTCGCAAGTTGACCAATTCAGATTCAAGCTTTTGAGATTGTTGTTGCAGACGCTGATTCTCTTGTCCTGCAATGATTAGCTGGTTAGACAAGATAGTGCGTTGATCTTCCAATAGTCTTACCTTAGATTGAGATTCTATCAATGTCACTTGCAGTGATGTATTCTTTTCTTCCATTGCCTTTAATTTCAAGGCTTCTTTCTCGCTTATTTTCAACATCCTATTCTCCATCAGAAAATTCATTAATATCCAAATCGTCATCTGACTTAGATTCTTGCACGGAAGAGGTGTTAGAGAGTGCCATGAAAGCAATGAATTTTCCTGACTCACTTGAAGGTGAATTGGGTTCAGAAGCATCTTCATCAGATTCCTCATCCTAAGCAACATTTAAAGCCTTACCCTTGCTCTTTTCTTTGCGATTAGCACACTTGGCAGCAATGTGACCATATCCTTGGCATTCAAAACATTAAATTGGCTTAGATGTACTTTTAGATTTATTCTTTTCTGTTATGGGTACAAAATTTCCGTTTGAAGGTGCATTGGGATTTGTGGAATCCTTCTTGCTAAAAGCCTTTTTGTTTTTCCACATCTTTTTGAATTTTCTAGCAAAGTAAGACTCAAATTTTGCATCATCAAGGTCACTACTTCAATCACTATTTTCAGTTTCATCCACTGAGTTCTTCCCCTTCCTTATTTGACAATGATTCGCCTCAAAGGTTTACAGATTACCAACAAGTTCTTCTACAGGATCCTGATGCTCCTCGATGGCAACCACTTTTGGACAAAAATGTTCTGGGAGAGACCTTAAGATTTTCTTGTCAGTTTTAGATTGAGGAGTGGGTTCTCCTAGATTGAAGCACGAATTCACAATCTTATTCAGTTTTGTATTAAATTCATCAAATGTTTCTAAATCCTTTATTCTGATAGTCTCAAAAGCAGTGGTTAGATTCTGGAGTTTGGTTTGTTTCACTGTGTCTGTTCCCTCGTGAACAGTTTGAAGTAGATCCCAGGATGCCTTGGCATTAGGACACGTAGAAATTCTATGAAATTATGTTGGGGTAATTCCATTATAAATTGCATTTATGGCCTTATTGTTGCAATTGGACTTAGTCTTTTCAGCCTCAGACAATTGAGCCTTAGATTTCTTAACAGTTTGCTCATCTACACTCACGGTGGGATCAGTATATCCTTCGAAAATAATGTCCCAGACTTGATTGTTTATGGCCCTAAGAAAGGCAATCATCCTTACTTTCCAGTAGGCATAATTGGTTCTGTCTAAGAGAGGGGCCTTGTTTGTAGACGTTCATTCTCAATTGAAATCCATCAAAGAACAGTGTTAAATAGATTACACGACAAATTAGTGCAACCTGCTCTGATACCAATTGAAAAATCGGCCTTAACACAGGCTGAGGTCCCAATAACTAGACCTTTATTAGATTCCAAGAACAAGTGATTAGTCTAATAATTTTATCCTAATTCATATTAAAAGCAATCAATCCACACAATGAGAAGGACACGCGATGTATACGTGAAAAACCCTACTCAGGAAAAAACCATGTGCCTTATCGTCTAGGCCAACAGACAACCAAGCACTAAATAAATTGAAAGTTACAAGAAAGTAACTCACAACCCTTTCCCAGTTGCAACTCAACCTAAGGACTGCTTTGTCTTGCCGACTGCTCGTCGTGCACCTTCATCGTGATTGAAACAAACCTCGTAGCTGCCTTCAAGATGTCTCTACTGCAGAAGAGTAGATGGAACGAGAAACCAAAGCTTGATCTTCAGCATAGTAACTAGAAGCCTTGGGTGATGATGGATCTCTCAGAAACCTTCTCTAGGGTTTTTGAATTGAAGAGAAGTTCGTTTGAATAGAGAGAGAATGACTATTTACAAGCCATGGTTTGTGCGTCAAGAGTTTTAATACCATTAGGGTTTAGCTTAGCATTTTGAGAGAAATTAGGAAGAGAATCCCGGAAAGGATTAGAATTCACCTCAAGTTCGTTAGAGCAATCAAGGGATCTCTCAGACACCTTCTCTAGGGGTTTTGTATTGAAGAGAAGTCCGTTTGAATAGAGAGAGAATGACTATTTATAAGCCATGGTTCGTGGCTCAAGAGTTTTAATACCATTAGGGTTTAGCTTAGCATCTTGAGAGAAATTAGGAAGAGAATCCTGGAAAGGATTAGAATTCACCTCAAGTTTGTTAGAGCAGTTAGGGGAGTTCACTCGAGTGAAGCTGCTTTTGTCTCAGCACTTCATGTCAGAACATAGTTGGCTCGAGCGAAGAATAAAATGACTCGAGCGGAGAAGCTTCTGTGAAGGGTTCGCTCGAGCGGTCAAGGAGCTCGCTTGAGCGAAGTGGATTCTATTTCCACATAACAAAGATGGCTTGAGCGATGCAAAGGAGAGCTTGAGTAAAGTGTCTTCTGTGTGGGGCCACTCTAGTGGTCATTGAGTTCGCTCGAGCGAACACAGTCGGATCCACAATAGTGTATCCTCTTCGCAAGCAGTCCATCCTAATAAAAGATACATTATATTAAAACCTGTTTTGTCCATTAGCCAATGAATTAGCCAACACTCATAAAACCAAACATGATCAATGGTTTTGGTGTTAAAGTGGGTTTTATGGAACTTTTGCAAATGAGTTCAGATTGCTAAAGGAAATTTCATTTTAAGGCTTTTGAGTTGAAAATGGGCCAAGATTATGGGTCCGAATTGGTCAGGTCAAAACATGGAATTCGAAATGCACAAGATGCGCTACCCTATGCACCAAAAATCCTGCTACAACTGAAAACACACATGACGAAACCCATAAATCCAAAATCACAAAAACGTCCTCTAACTACGTAGTAAAGGTCAAAACCCCACTAATCTACCTATCCCACCACAAATGAATCCAAAACAGCTGATTATACATCTAATTAGAGTTAATTATATACAAAGCACTCTTAGGGAGGGTCGGGGTGTTGCAAAGAATTTTGGGCATTTTGTGAAAAAAATCCAAAATACTTCAAACCAGGAGGGGATGAGAAACAAGCAAAAGCAATGCATTGGGTTAGATGTAATGAAGGGTGAAAGCACCCACTTTAATAAAAACGATTTGGAGAAATCTAATTTTATAAGGAGTTGAGCTCATTATTAGATTCAAAAAAGAAATTTGGAGAAATCTAATTTGATCAGAAGTTGAGATCGTCGTTAGATTGAACACTTTAGAAAAATTAGGATTTACAAAATAGTGGCACCGACTCCAATGAGGACCTATAAATTTTACTAGCTTTATAGTAGACTAAAATTCACACATCCAAGCTCGCTTAGGTTCTTTTTATTTAAATAAAAGATTCAATTATCATCATCACAAAACTCTTTTTTTAATAATTCTTTTATACTAATTCCAAAGCTATAGATAGCATTAGAATTACAATCTAACTTTTATAAATAAATGAAGTTAGTTGTGAGAATGAGCATGTGGTTTTCTTTTTTATAATAAATATTTTTCTATTTTTAGTTTAGTTTAGTAATAATATTATAAAAAAGACATCAGATTTAAAACTATTTTGATTTTTCATTGTTAGTTCTTAAATATCATGTTTCCTTACCAAATTGAAAACTTTAAATTAAAAGTGTCAAGTACTGTAATTGACACACATGAGAGATCCTAAAATCGAGGGATTCCGTCATCGTCGTCATCATCATCATCATCATCATCTCCATCATAATCATCTCGTTATAAATAATACCAAATTATAATGTGACATAGATCATGGCTCATCTTGCTTTTAAAAGCAATCAATCAAATACGAACCTCTTATTGTGAAAATCAGGGTCAAGTTATAAGAGGATTAGTTTTTTTCTAAAACTTTTTTAATAAATCTATTCAATTATATTTTAATTTTCTCTAAAACCTTAAATTGTAGATGACCAACGATGAGTGTGGATTGGGTTGAAATGATATTTGCCTTAATGAAAGAAGTAAGTAAGACAATAATTTTTGACGAGCTAGAAATTCTTTTTATTTCCATTTTAAGGAATTCATTTAAAGTTCTCTGATTTTTTTAAAACTAAATATTTTAAGAAGTAGTTAACTGTGGGTGTGATTTGAATTGAAATAATGCGGGCTCCTTTTGATAGTCGTATATTCATTTCATTGAACCTGATCAATTCCGATGACAAAAGAAGCTTAGGGCCTGTTTGGCATCGTTCTCGTATTGTTCTTAGTTTTGTATTTAGATCAGGTTGTGCTGAGATTGGGTTGTGCTAAGACTATATTCTTCAGATCTTGTTTGGCAACATTATATTAAATTATTTTGTTGAGAATATGTTGTCCAGAATTTGTTTGGTAACATTATAAAAGTTTTGCTCCAAAGAACGGAAGCAAGAGAATCATAGAATTTATAACAAAAGGGTGCCCCACCTGCAGCCCGATCTGAGTTGGCTATCCAGCTGGGTGCTGAGGTGGACTGACACTGTTGACAAAATTTCAAAGCCCACCAAAACGAAAAAAAAAAAATGAAATCGAGCTTTGAATAGAAATGGCCCTAAAAAAATCATTCCTATTTGTTCTTTTCCCCTCCCAGCGGTGTCGGTCTGCAAGTCGGCAATCTCATCTTTTGACCTCCCAATGGTTCTGTGATCTCATCTCTCTCTCTCTCTCTCTCTCTCTCTCTCTCTCTCTCGCTCGGCGACAGAGCACCCAAAGCATCGCCGGACCTCTGTTGCGATTTCAACTCTGCGCTTCTGCGACCTCATCTTCTCCCCTCACTCTCTCTCCCCTCGAGAACTTGAATCGCTGAGGAGAGACCGAAACTTGCAACCCAAAACCTGCAACCGACGCCCGACTCTGGCTCGAGATTCGCGTCTCTCTCAAGCTCGGTGACAGCAAGCTCCCTGTCTCTCTCTCTCCTTTGATCTTATCCCTGACCTCAGCGCGCAGCAACCCCTCGCCGGGGCAACCTCTGGTTCTTCTCCCCTCCCTTTCGCCCCTCTGATCTCATCTCTCTCACAAGCTCGGCCAGACACAACCAAGTCATCTCTTTGGAAAAAAAGAAGAAGAAGAAGAAGCCACAGAAGCTGCCCTAGCTTCTTCCATCTCTCTCTTTCTCCTTCTCATTTCCCACTCTAGGCTCCATCTCAGGTCCGTTTCAATTCCACTCTTTTCCAACGCCTCTGTTTCCCTTCCTTTGGGGGTTTAAATTTGCAATCTTTATCGGATTCTAGCATCTTTCTTTTCTTTTTTCTAGTTTTTCGGTTGGACTTTGTTCAATTGCCATCTGATTTGAATTTAATCAAGTAGGGGCTTCACAATGCGATCTTTAATGGATAGAACGATAGGGTTGGTGATTGTGGGTTGTTTTTGTATTTGGGTTTTCTCTTGTTTTAATGTGGTGATTGGTGTGTTTTTGGTGATTTGAGTTTTGAATTGATGAGGTTTCTTTTGAGTGATGTTTTGGTAGTTTTGAGGTGGAAAGGTGACATGTGGTGAGATCTGAGCTGCTTATCAAGTGGGCCTTTCAAGGATTGCCAAGTTTTATGTAAGAAAAATAGAGAATTAAAGCCACTCATTATTGAATTATTGTGTCTTTCATAGGATGAATTATTGGGTCTTGATGGATGGAGATGATAACTTCTCACCAAAAATGATCATCCTAAATTCAATTTTCAAAGCCAAAATAATCTCAATGGCAAGAATTTCTAATACAATGTCTATAATGAATTATTATGCCCAATAAGAATTGTTGTGTAAATCTCTTCTTAGAGAAATGGATAAGGGCTGTCAGGTTACCAAAACCAGCCTTAACTACAATACAAAGCCGAACTCTTATTATATTGTTGAAAGCTCCAAAAAGAGTTCTGTGTCTTCATTGCACAATCCTTGGCTGTTGATACAAAATGGGTTTCCACTCTTTGGCTGAGATTTTCTATAATGGGTAGTGAAATTGAATTTTTTTCCTATGTACGGTTAAATGTGTTTTCATGAATTTCTACATATATGTTCTTTGATTGAGTTCCATTTGCATTGTTCTATATAATCACATTGAAATACAAATTTGGAATGTATCGAGGTATGGACAAAACCACATAAACGGGTACCAATTTAGAATTGTAGTGGGGTGTAGATGAACCCCGGCTCATGTGGTACTGCCCATGTATTAAAATCAATGGATGTGCGGATTGTTTTATCACATATCAGCCTCTTTTCTTCAACATTGTTTATACATAAACATAATCCATACTTTTATTTGGTTTTAGAAGCATGGAAGAAGATGAATTATCACGTGAGTTTGATGGAGACGGCAATGAAATTGAAATGGGGACGGTTTGTGAGGAATTAAATAGCGTTGAGATGGAGAAGCCCTTGGAAGAAGGCGAAAACTTAGGAGATGTAGTAATGGAACCTCATAGGGGAATGTTATTTGGTTCAATTGAAGAAGTACAGGACTATTATGCAAGATATGCCAGGCAGATCGGGTTTGCTGTAGCCCAAAAAACCTCCAAAAAAGGACCAGATGGAAAAAAGAGGTTTATTACAATTGCTTGCACTAAGGGTAGAAAGCCAAACCCAAGTGCAAGCAACCTGGTTAAACCTCGTCCACAATCAAGAACAAATTGCAAAGCAGCATTGAATCTTTCTTTGCAATTGGACGGGAAGTGGCTTCTGACCTCATTTGTGCTTGAGCATAACCACGATATGAGTCTGACTAAAGCTTGATATCATAAGAGTAATCGGGTAATCCTACCACATGTGAAGAGGTAGCTTGAATTGAATGACAAAGCGGGTATTAGATTGAACAAGACTGTTAGCTCATGTGTGGTAGAGGCAGGGGGGCATGGGAATCTAACATGGTTAGCAAAGGATGTACGAAATTACATGGATAAACTCTGACGCTTAGAACTCAAGAAAGGGGATGCCGAGGCAATGCTAAGCTATTTAAAAAAAAACGCAGCAAGACAATGGATCCTTTTTTGATGTCATGGATCTTGATATAGAGCATCGAGTAAGGAACATCTTTTGGGCTGACGCGAGAAGTAGGGCATCATTCGTTGAATTTGTTGATGTGGTTGCGTTTGACACCACTTATTTAGTTAACAAATATGACATGCCTGTCGCTCATTTTGTGGGTGTGAATCACCATGGATAGTTGGTACTCTTAGGTTGTGGATTGATATCATGCGATTGCACAGATACATTTGTATGCTTGTTTCAGTCTTGGCTTGATTGCATGTTAGGGTGATCTAATCAAATGCCGCCAGAAGGGCCGACTGCTAGAAAAAAAGACTTTCTAAGATTGAGACAATTATTAGGAAGTGTCGGAAAACAAGCAAAAAGACGACAAAGAAGGTTAGTCTACGGGTTTTATTTTTGAAATCAAATAAACACAGCATTCAGTTATTCATAATCTTATTGATATCAGCTTTGTGCATGTGCAGGGTATGACGGTGGTCGATCATGGAGACATTATAACACATCCTGTGGGATTATACGAGATAATTGAAAGACCAGAATCGAACCCTAGAGGGGGGTGAATAGGGTGAGCTCTAAAAACTAGACCACTTCTTTTTTTAAAAGGTTATGTCAATTATGCTTGTAGGTTTTATCATCTTGTTTACAAGAAGGAGTTCTAATAACAAGTAAAGCATCCAACTAACCATTCAAGATAGACATTTAAAAAGAAGCATGAGCATGAGTATAACATACACAACCAATCACCACAATAAGCAAATTTATAGTGGTTCAGCCAAACAAGCCTACATCCACTCCCGGTTTCCCTACCGTATTTCCACTATCAACTTGAGGTTTAGGCTAACTTCCAACCTTACAACCACATATGCTTTTATACAAGGCTCAGCAATAACCTATTACAATCTCATATGTTTTTCAATAGGCTGAACATTAACCTTTACAACATCAGATTTTTATCTCAATAAACTATGCCTAAACAAGCATAAGATGAGATGCAAATGAATACATGTTGATGCCTCTTAACATAGGTTGATATTAAAATTGAAAACGTATCTAAGACATATGCATATAATGAATGCAAAGTTGTATGTGAGATACATATGCCTTAAAAACGTCATCTACCTCTTTTGAAAATTAATGCTCATAAATGATGAAAATGTGAGGTAGAAGATATTCACACATGTTCTTGAAATACTAACATTAAATGACTAACATGTGAAATACTATTCAAATGATGAAGTTTAAGTGATAAACATATTTTAAAATCAAAGCATGTTTAAACAATCAACATTTGAACATTTTGAACACTTTTAATTATGCCATTTAAGAAATCAAAGATTAAAGACAAGCATGAATAAGATGAGTTAAGAAAGGCAAACCCATTGAAGAAATCAAAGGTTTGAAATGATTGATTTGCCCTCCTTGCCTCCCTCTAGCCTACCATGGATGTCCCACCTTCCTTGGCCCTCAAATGTCTCAAAAGAGTTGGCACAAAACCTAAGGAAGTGTTGTTTTTATAATAAAAATTCTCTCCAACGGATCTATTGTCTGTCAGCCGACATCTAGGGTTCGGTCGACCGAACCCCCAACGGTCATATCCCAACGGTCATATATTTGAAAATTTGTGGACCGAAGCAAGCCTGTCGGTTCATCGAATCAAAGTTCAGTCGACTGACAGCTGACCGACATTGAGCCGATAGTTGACCGCACTTTCTTGATAAAACTATTTTTAAATTCTGGAACCAGAACCGACGCCAGTTCGGTCGACCGACGACTTGACCGAACTTCCTTGATAAACTTTTTACATTTTGTATCCGGAACTGACACCTGACCGAACCCTGTTCGGCTGACCGAACCTCCCTGGTTCTTAAAGACTTGAAAAATGTTTTTTAAAGAAAAACTTGGTCATGGAGAGCTAGGCTTAACTAGAGGCTAACATGTTTGAAGAAAAGAGTTTTTAAGATGTAATTCAAAACATGTTTGTGCATGCCTATACAAAATCTTTTGATGCTACTGATTAAAAACCTATAATGCATGAAGATTCCAAGTTTATAAGAAGTATGAGTAAATGAGAGTTCAAGCTTAATAAAAAAAGAATGCATCCAATCAAATTGCAAACTAAGGAAAACCCTAACAATCATCACACAAGAGACTGTGAATTTAACCGTAAGAATCCATACCAATTTTGCTATATGTTGTGCTTAACTTTATTGCATATGGCCTCATATACTTTTGTTACACATGCAGGTTTCGGCAGTAGATCTTGAATTGAACCTTCAATAAGATATGTCAGAATGAAATATGCGAGTGAAGATCACTCCTGCCCTCTTATGTTGATTTGAGTAAGAATTTGGCCATCTTGTTTTGGAATTTTATTTGTGGTATTCAAATGTAGATTTTAATGGGTTGGCATATGTTGGAATTTTATTTGTGGTATTCTAATATTTGGAATTTTAGTTGTGGATATTTATTTGTGGAATTGTATTTGTGATATTCAAATATTTGGACTTGGATGTTGGTAGATGTTGGAAATGTTAGCTGATGTTGCAATTTAACTCTTGTAGGTGTTTGAATATTTATGGCAGGTGTTGTTACTGTATCTATTCTAGTTGTTATAGTGAATTTGTCTCTGTTGAAATGTGGATTTGTCTCTATTTTAGTTTTTATAGTGGATTTCTCTCTGTTGAAATTGGTTTGCCCGCGCTCCATAGATACTACATAGGGTGCACTTGGTATCTTTTGTATGTACATGAAATTGAAGTACCCAATTTGGGTTTGTGCTCTAGTTTAATGTGTTTGATCTGTTATGTGTAGATGCTAATAGCTTTGGATGGCCGTTGGATTTTCATTGTGTGTTGATGGGTTTGTGCATGCAGATTTGAATATAAAAAACGCCCTTCCACGAATAATGGTTTAATTTAATGGATTTTGAGTGCTTCCCTGCTCTTCTCCATATGGATTATTCATATGGCGCTCATATTACCTAGATAAAGCAATGATGTGATATATAACATCACCTTCACTATACTATTTAAATTAACAAATGGAAATAAAAGTAGAGACGCCAAACGCCACCTAAGAGTCTCAACCCTTCGGTTCAATTCCACCCTAGGCGGAATGTGTTATTGCTCGACCCAAAGCTATTGGAGTCAACACTATCAAGAAAGGGTGTCGATGCTCTTTCCCATAAGATTGCAAAAAAAAATTATCTTAAGGGGTCGACACTATATGATATGGGGTCGACGTGAAAGTTTGACATTTATTTTATTTTTATGTATTGATGTCTCGCTCGACCCAGCCACAGGTTGGGTTGAGTGAGTGATCATTTTGCCTGGGGGTTGAAAATGCGTAAGCCTCATGGAGTTGACACCATAAAGAAAGGGTGTCGACACTTTTTCCCATAAGATAAAATTTCTTATGTATTGAAGTCTCATTCAACCCAGCCACATGTTGGGTTGAGCGAGTGATCATTCTTCCTGGGGGTTGAAAATGTGTATGCCTCATGGAGTCAACACCATAAAGAAATGGTGTCGACACTTTTCCCCATAAGATAAAATTTCTTATGTATTGAAGTCTTGCTTGACCCAGCCACAGGTTGGGTTGACCAAGTGATCATTCTGCCTCGGGCTTGAAAATGCATAAGCCTCATGGAGTCGACACCATAAAGAAAGGGAGTGGACACCATAAAAGTGCCTGAGTTGAAAACATCATAAACGTGATTGTAATTAGCTAAAAAATAACAGATTTTAAGTTCATAATATGGATTTGGAAAGCCCGAATTTTCAACAAAAAAAATCTCTCGGGAAGTAGGCTAAAAGGTGTCATAAATAGGGGTACTCAGTAAGGATTGTGCAGATTTTCTTAACCGAGTTGAGAAAGTGCCTGAGTTGAAAACATCGCAAACGTGATTGTACTTAACTGAAAAATATCAGATTTTAACCTCATAATATGGACTTTTAAAGCCCCAATTTTGAGAAAAAAAACCCTCGGCAAGTGGGCTAAAAAGTGTCATAAACAGGGGTACTTAGCATGGTTTCTGCAGATTTTCTTAACCGAGTTGCAAAAGTGCGCTCTTTGAAACGCAGGCAAACGTGATTGTCATTAAGTGAAAATTAACAGATTTTAAGTTCATAATATGGTCTTGGAAAGCCCCAAATCAAAACCAACAAAACTTTCGGGAAGTAGGCTAAAAAGTGTCATAAACAGGGGTACTCAGTAAAGTTTGCCCAGATTTTCTTGGCCGAGTTGAAAAAGTGCCCGAGTTGAAAACATCGTAAACGTGATTATAATTAATTGAAAAATAACATATTTTAAGTTCATAATATGGACTTGGAAAGCCCCAAATTTCAGTAAAAAAAGGCCCTCGGGAAGTAGGCTAAAATGTGTCTTAACCAGGGGTACTCATCAAGGTTTGTGCAAATTTTCTTAACCGAGTTGAAAAAGTGCCCAAGTCCATATTATGAGGTTAAAATCTGCTATTTTTCAGTTAATTACAATCATGTTTGCGATGTTTTCAACTTGGGCACTTTTTCAACTGGGTTAAGAAAATCTCAAGAAACCTTGCTGAGTACCGTTGTTTAGGACTCTTTTTAGCCCACTTCCCGAGGGTTTTTTTTTGCTTGGATTTGGGGCTTTCCAAGACCATATTATGAACTTAAAATCTGCTAATTTTTACTTAATGACAATCACGTTTGCCTGCGTTTCAAGCCGCGTACTTTTGCAACTCGGTTAAGAAAATCTGTAGAAACCTTGCTGAGTAGCCCTGTTTAGGACACTTTTTAGCCCACTTCCCGAGCGTTTTTTTTTTTTTTCTTGAAAATATGGGATTTAAAGGTCCATATTATGAGGTTAAAATCTGATAGTTTACAGTTAAGTACAATCACGTTTGCGATGTTTTCAACTCGCGTACTTTTTTAACTCGGTCAAGAAAATGTGCACAAACCTTGCTGAGTACCATGTTTAGGACACTTTTTAGCCTACCTCCCGAGGGTTTTGTTCTTTTTGTTGAAATTTGGGGCTTTCCAAGTCCATATTATGAACTTAAAACCTGCTATTTTTCAGCTAATTACAATTACGTTTGTGATGTTTTCAATTCGGGCACCTTTTCAACTCAATTAAGAAAATCTGCATAAACCATTTAGCATTAGACCTATCACTTAAATAGTCTGGATGACCAGATATGAGGACAATGCACAAAGTCTAGGCTCAAGAACACTATGAGTCAATCCCACTCCTCTCAAAAGGTTCAATGCTATGATGTGGACAAAGTGAATGAAATCAGTTGCACTGGAGATCATATTGATTTGTGTGGGTATTGGCTTTTGAGAGGTGAGGGTTGTGGGGTTTTTTTTTTTTTACAGTTTTACAGTGAAACCATATTATAAGAGAGTGCATAGAATGGAAAGATTCTACTCTATTCAAAAAGATAAAATCTTTCCAAAAACAGTGAACATAATAGAAACAAACAACTCCGGAAGTTGAAACAACATAAAATGACAAAAAAAAAAAAAAAAAAAAAAAAAAACTTAGAGTGGCAGCAAACTATTCACCATCCACAAGAGAATAAAAACTCCGTGAATAAAAATCCATGGCAAAATGTTCACCCATGGGAACATCCATTCCAACCGCCAAACAGGCGTAAGCCCTGTCAAAATAAGGAAACTCCTTGAATTTTAGCACACCCAACATGACACCGTTAACGAGCCATATGTGGGAAATGTTAATTTCGATTACATCCCAACAATCATAAATCAAATTTCACTTTCACATGAACCGACTCAAATCAGAAACAAACTTTGCCGAATTCAATTGAAATAATTATGAAAGAAATTTTCAAATGTGCATTCTTCTTGCCCAATCAAGATATGAATTCAATATATATATATATATATATATATATATTTAAATACAAGGTGATTTATGAATGAGAAACAAGAGTCTCGAAGGAGTGCAGCCCATCAAATGCAGGTGCAAAACACAATGGGCTGGGGTGACTTTTCACTCTCTTTCTTCTCCTCCTTGGTCAGCTTCGGAATTGACATCTGGCTTATACCTTCTTTCTTCTCTGCCTTCTTCAGTGAGAAATTGGCCAGAGATTTCATCCAATGATTTATATGCACTGTGATCAAAATGAAAAAAATCTATTAAAACCCACTAAACCAAAATAAAAAATATTAAAGATAGCTGGTCAAGACTAAATCGCAATCACGCTTTCAAATTCGAAAAACAAAAAACCACAAACAGTTGGAAGGACTAAAGATCATAAAAAAACTTACCAAGGATTTCTAGCCTTTTCGTTGTAGAAAAAATCGCCCCTTTTCTGGATCTGGTCGGAGATGGGAGCGCAGGGCGGACCAGTGGAGAGATGGAGAGATGAGGAGAGAGTATATGATGTCAGGGATGCTTTCACCGCAGTTAGGAGATGTTCCCCTTTTTGCATGTGCAGACGAGAGAGGGACAGGGGAGACGAAGGACGCGTGCAAGGGGAAGGAGGGATGAGAAGGAGACAGGAGATGACGTCGGGATGGGTGAAGTAGGCACCGTCGCGCGAGAGAGGGAGAGACGGAATGGGAGAGGCGAGAGAGCGACGGAGCTTCAACGGTAGTCTAGGGCATTCCCGTTTTTCTTCTCAAGACCGAATTCCTCTGGCGGGCTTCCAAAATTTCGGGCGGGCTTTCAAATGTTAAGGTCCAGTCACCAATCCAGCCGGACTCCAGCTTGGATCGGGCTGGAAATTGTGCACCCAAGTCGGGCTATAGACTTTTTGAATTTATAACATGGGACCGCCTTTTATTATTTGCGGCACTCTATTGTTGTCGTATATGGGATCTACCTATAAAATTATAACTCAGTACCACCTTTAAAAATTAGAACACATGGCACATATTTATAGGATTTACGATATGCGCCCACTTTATAGGAATTATAATGTGGGCCACCTTTTTGTGAATGTAAACGTGGGACCCATATTTAGAAATTACAACATCGTACACACCTTTAGAAATTAGATTATGGGCCCACATTCATAAGGTTTACAATATGGGTCCACCTTTTGTGATCATGATCATGTGATCCACATTTAAGAATGATATAGTGGAGACACATTTTTTGTGATTGTGGACACATGACCCACTTTTAGACCTTTAGAAATTAAAATGTGGTGCTCACTTGTAGAAATGAGAATATGGGGACATGTTCATTAGATTTACAATGTGGGCCCACCTTCATAGAATTTACAATGCGGAGCCATCTTTTGATTAATTGTAAAATACATGACTCACATTTAGAAATTACAAGTGGTAGCCACCTTTAGAAATTAGATCATGGGGCCTTATAATGTGGTCTCACCATTATAAGAATTATAATATGGCCCACCTTTTGTGATTGTGACCATGTGACCCACCTTTTAAGAATTACAAAGTGGGGCCACCTTCTATGGGATTGTGAGCATAGGGCTTACCATTAGGACAAGTGAGAGGATTTTAAATCTTTTTAAATGACCTATTTAAAAGGTAAGAGATAAGTAGGGACTAACTGTGCCAGAAAGTTGTTTCTTAAAAAAAACAAAGATTTTTTATTCCAACTTTCTTATGCCAGCGGGTTAAGATCATGGGATTCCTTCCTGTAAGACCAAAATTGGGAACAATAATTTAAACTAACCAAACATGTCTTTCGTAGCCTCATTTCATGGGAACACAGGGACATTCGAATGGCAGGATGCCAAACACACCCTTAATGTGAAGATAATGACTTGTGGATCCCATCATTATCTAACATTAAAAATGATAATAAAGACAACAACTACTTAAAAAGGTACCTCGATTTAAGACTCCAAGACCAAAACGAGTTGCAGATTCCACTTGGACGAATATGATCGTCTTGTTTAGCTCCAAAATTAGATTTGCATGTTGTAAATAGTGACCTTGGACTTGGGTCTAGATTGACTAACTGTAGACTTGAATTTGGGGATTCAAGTTACTTGTCTCAGCTTGTTCGGCCTAGACCCCTTTCAGCCCTACCACAGACTAGTTTTGCTTTTGGCCCGATAGTTAAAATGACTCATATAGGCCTGAAACATATATGACCAATCCTAAAAATTAGCTAGTTAAAAGTATGTACTAAAAAATATTGGGCCCATAGGATGAGCCCGGATCAAACTGTCAGGCCTCTCAGATGAATTTGGACCCGAGAATTTTGCCGTTTTGATTGTAGATGCTTTCGTGCACGAGCCCCACAAATTGACATTCTTTCTGTTCACATGCATGAAGGATGGGACACATAGAACACCAATTATTATTTTTGTAATCTTGTGACTTGATCTAACACATTTCATTGAATGCATATTAATAAAATAATATAATTAAATTTATAGATTTATTAAGTATTTCAGAATCACAATATTAGTATAATTAAAAGGATTTTTTTACTTACTAATTCTATTCTACATACATTTCTCTTCTCATCTTTTTCTAATCTTATCAATTTTCTTTTACTTACAATTTCTCTCTCACACACATCCCCAAAGAAGACTTTTTTGCTTATCAATTCTATTTTGCACACATTTCTCTTTGATATATTGCATTCTCTCTATAGGTTGAAGAGCATATAATCAAATCTATCGTGTCTATGAAAAAAATCACCATTGTTGGTATTGACATCGAGTGGTATCTCCCCTCCAAAAGCAATGAAAATGACGACAAGAAATATTGCTCGTGTAGGCATCAATGCCTTGCCTACCAATTGATCCATGCCGAGACCATTTCTAAACCACTCCAAGAGTTTTTTTTTTTTTTTTTTCAGACCAAAATCTTTTGAATGAATAAGGGCTGAGTATTAGGAGCACAAAAGATTTCAAAGCTGCTGCTACAATGAATCTTGAAACAAGGGAACTGAAGCAAGCAAGGCTGGAGAAGTCGGCTATTATTGTCCTTGTTGTAGAGCTGGAAAAGCCAAAACTGAAGCAAACAGAACTGGAGAAGCTGGCTAGTATTGTGAAACGGGTTTTCTAGCATTCCTTGAGACATAGTGAAAAGATATAAATCACTGCTCAAAGAGGAAGTTTAAAAAGATAAAATCTCATATGCGAGATTGCACCAAACAGAGGACTGTTAATGGAAAATCAGTGATGATCATTTTATTGAATGCACTACTTTAAATGCAGTGGCTACCCACTTACATTCCAACAATAGAAAAGCCCAACGTACCACCAAAAATGCTAACTACTTACCTACGTCTCTAACTCATTCAAAGAGAATCCTAGTCAACAGTTTCTACTATTCTGGAACCTTTTAACAGAATAGATTCTGGACCCTTTAAATGGCCCACCTTAAGATGGTGTAAGTAATGCATCAAATTGTGAGTTGGTGCACCAGAAGTTTGATATGTATCAATCCGCCCCCCTTGGACAAACCTTGTCCACAAGGTTAGCACCCGAAAACATCTGTATTTTGCACCTCTGCTGAATTCACCATCATTAACCTCAACTTCAGAAATGTCAACACCTGCAATCATCTTCAACAACTGTTGCAAGATAGTAGCTGGATGGGCGCTCAATTCACCAAGTGGCAAGAATTGGGCATTTTGCCACCATTTGTGTAATGCAAAACCAGACCAGCTGATCTCAAGAATGGAAAGCAAGTACAACGTATTTGTGATTGAGAGAACAAGAAGATAAAGAATGTTACAGTAAGTGATTGAACTCTGAGTTTCCCCTGTAAAGAATGTTCCGCAAAGCTCCAAAACGAGAGAGCTTGCGTTCTTTAGGTATATCACCATCTTCTTTGGCTCCTCTGCTTCTTCCACCACTATTTGCTTTATTACAATCTGTTAAAAAGACATCAAGATGCTGCTTTGTTCCATTATATAGTGCAGACATGGCAGGTGATGCAGGTCTATAAGCATAAAGGTCTCTCCACCCAAGCACTCATTCTGGCCTCGCCTCGCCTCATAGACGTCCAAGGCCATGCCTGGCTTCTCAGTCGAGGTGGCCACCACGGCCGGGTTCATTGTCAACCCGAAGATGGGCTTGTAGAATAACTCCCATGCCCGCTTCGAGGCCTCCCGGTCAAACTGGTGTGCCTCCACCTCCATCTACACCATTACTGTCATCTTCTTCTTTGAGTCCCTGTAGATCGGCACCATCCCTTTGCTCGCGCTTATGCCCTTCATAATTGCCCTTAAGTCAATTAACTTGAGATCACCATCCTCAAGAGCTGGGGCCTGACCAAATGGAATTTGAGAGATGGAAGGCTCCTTCTTGTGATCCCCAGCCGCTATGTTGACAGGGACGAACTTGAACTCAAGCTCTTTCTCTGAGGCAAATGACAGCCCTCATAGTGGCCAACATAGTTCTGCCATGGGATTTTAGACCCATCATAACCGCACAATTCACATCCTTTGGATCACCTTCATCAACATGAACAATGACCTCCCCAGTGGTAGGATCTAAGGTTGGAAAAGTTTTCCCTAATGCAGCATCAACAAGCTGCCCATTGATTAGCAGTTGGGTATAATTCACTTGAACAGGTGGCGTGATTGGCTCTTCAGGTGCGGAAGCCGTTCCATACCTGCAAATTCCTCTTGTCAAACTAGAATTCCAGCCAGTCATCAGACAGCTTCCATCAACACCTTGCGGATTAACAGCTATATTGTCTCTAGCTTTTGCCACGCTATGTGCAGCCCGGAGATTCTCTAGGCATCGTAGTATCTCGGTTAACAACTTGCCATGGTGTTCATAGGTCTCTTTTAACTCGATCTGAGAACGTTGTAGGTTGCGCATTCCTTCTTCCAGTTGAGCACCAAATGTGTTGTCCTCCATATCCGGATCGAATTGCTCTGATACCAATTGATACGGGTTTTCTAGCATTCCTCGAACCATAGTGAAAAGATATAAATCACTGCTCAAAGAGGAAGCTTAAAGGGATAAAATCTCATATGGGAGATTGCACCAAACAGAGAACTGTTACTGGAAAATCAGAGATAATCATTTTATTGAATACACCACTTGAAATATAGAGGCTACCAACTTACATTCCAACAATAGAAAAGCTCAACGTGCCACCAAAAATTCTAACTACTTACCTACGTGTCTGAGTCATTCAAAGAGAATCCTAGTCAACAGTATCTACTATTCTGGCATGGAACCTTTTAACAGAATAGATTCTGGACCCTTTATACGGCGCACCTTAAGATGGTGTAAGTAATGTATCAAATTGTGAGTTGGTGCACTAGAAATTTGATATGTATCATATTGTCCTCGGAGTGGAGATGAAAAACCCAAAAGGGTAATACTTAGTGCACTCCAGCTTCGACTAAATTAAAGCAGACCCATTACGCATATATTGATGCTTATATTACCTTTGAGATTGGCAAGTGTTTGATGATGTTTGTATATCTGTTAACGGAACAATGAAGACAAAGAAAGAGTATAAGAACAAAAGAACACATGGCAGCAAGAGCAAACAAAGAAGAGGAAAGCAAAAGAGGGTTTCCGTCTGAATATAATTGTTTGCTTTTGTAATAAGGGCATACTACGCTGCATGGTAGTATGATGCAGCACCCATGACTTTAACATGGGTGGGGGCCACATTTGGAAAATCCAAACCACTTCATTGCCCAAAGGCCTATTGTGTATTATGCATCTGAAAATTCAAAATTTATTTCAGTGGGCCAACCGATGGATTGGCTACCAGATTTTACACAAAGAGGCTCCTTCCATTTTTGCCCTTTAAAAAGATGAAAGTAAAGAAAGTTAATCACATATTCCAAGTTTAGTTGATCCAACGGTGGCCATCTCACTGATTTGAATAATAATCTAACAGTTAATCACTATAATGGTATTAGGATTAACAATAGGTTTGGATTTTCCAAATGTGGCCGCCACCCATGTTAAAATTAGGGGTGCTGCATCATACTACCATGCAGCATAGTTCTGCCCCTGAGAAACCACCACTTAAGTTAACTACTAGCGGCAGAAATGTATATATAGATATGTATCTATATATACATGTTTATATACATGTGTATATATACACATGTATATATTCATGCATATATATATACATGTGTGTGTATATATGTCACGTATTTTATACATGTATATATATAGAGGAATGTTCATATGCATCTTTCCCTCACCATAGGGTAAGGGACACTTCCCTTTTTGCACATGAAGACAAGGAAGTGTACCTCACCCTATGTACTTGAAAAGTACATTTTGTACTTGAAAATGTCCAAAACGGGAAGTGTCCCTCACCCTAAGGTGAGGGAAAGATGCTTATGAGAATTCCATATATATATATACATACATATATGTGTGTATCTATATGTATATACATACATACATACCGATGTATGTATGTATGTATGTATGTATGCATGCATGCATATGCATAGGTATATGTATATATATGTATGTATGTATGTATGTTTGTTTGTTTGTACACACACACACACACATATATATATGTATATATACATATGAATATATATATATACATATGTATATATAGTGTATATTATATGGAATGTAACAATACTCTTGCGGACTTTTGGTCAACGCGTGCACACATTTCATGCAAGAGAGACATTTAATAATTATGAAAATAAATGAGGAATATTTTGGGCATTTTGTAGAAAAAACCCGAAAGACTTCTTAATACCAGGAAGAGATGAGAAAGAAGCAAAACCAACATTTTGGATTAGATGGTATGAAGGGTGAAAACACCCACTTCCAAAAAGGAAATTTGGAGAAACCTAATCCGATTAGGAGTTGAGCTCATCGTTAGATCGAACACCGTAGAAACCCTCTGATTTGTAGTGGCACCAACTCCAATGAGGACTCACAAAAAACGGAGTCATTTATTTTTATTCCTTTGGAATTTGCGTAAGCGAGCCTCATTAACGAGACTCACTAATTCTTGATGAGTTCCTCAACATAAGTTGTGAAGGTTGTAGGTCTTGGATCTTGATGTAATTTAAGGCACTTGCTTTTGGGTTGTTAAGTAGCTTACTTTCCTTCATATGATAAGGGGGCCACATGGCTGCTCCACTGCACACCTTTTTTATGGTGTTTTGATGCACACCCCAATGTGGGGCCCACCTAAATACCATCCAAATGAACCACACACATGGGACCTCATGAATTATATCAATCACAATTTTTTACGTTCATTCGAACAGGATCAATGGTAAAGTTTTTTAAGAGACAAAACTTTGTGGCTGTTGATCAAGGGATTAGGATAATCGGGTGGGCCCCAGATTTAGTAGGGAGGTGGGGCCCATCCAGATCATTGATCCCCGACCTTATCCGCGTGTGTGTGTGTCTACATATGTATATATATATATATATACATCATTTGTGTTGTTTGCGACCAATTATTATCTTTGCCACTGATAAAATAAATTGCCACTTAACGAACAAGTGATAGATAAAATAAAAGAGAAGTTGAATTGTAATTCCTTAAAACAAACAAGTTTAAAATGTACATTTTCCTATACCACCCAGTCCCTCTGGATAATGACTTTGTCCCAGTCCCTCTGGATAATGACTTTGTCACTGCAATTTAGAGAAAAAATGATAAATAATTATAATTTGTTCCAAAAATGATGAAATCATGATAGTTAGAAGGTTGATCAAAGGAAATAGTAAAACTTTATAAGGAGATTGATGATAAAAAGAATTTCTTTCAACAGGCTCTGGTGATTTCCAAAGGCCTTTAAAAAATATATTTTAGCACATTACTGTCCTTACTAACAGTACGTACAAACCAGGAAGAAGAGAGGAAAGTGAGAACAAGGAGCTGATCTGTGGAAAAAAAGAGGAAGAGAGAGAAGCAATAGATCTAATGATTTTTGTAAAACAAGAAATGAAAGAGAAAATAGAGAGAGAATGAAGAAGAAAGCAGCAGATCTGAACAGGGAAAGAAACAAAGAGAACAGAGAACATCATGAGAGAGAAGACTTTAGAGTGGAAGGAAAAGAGAGAATCTTGTGTTTGGATATTTCAGGGGATTTCAATGGGATCAAAAGCTCTTTTCTTCCACCTATAAGACAGAGAGGTGACATACCTGATGGCGCCTCTAGCATTGTGTCATCTGCTGCTATTCTCTTCCCCTCCTTCCTCATGTTCACTCTATTTCCTCCTCTTCCTTTGCCTCTGCTCCTCTCTTTCCATATATTTAAATAGGGTAAACTGCTATTCACTTTTGATTTGCAATTTATTTTAAGGATGATGAATCTTAACCATAAGATTCACTTTTGATTTGTAGTCTATTTTAAGAATGATGAATATGAACCAAAAGATTCAGTTTTGATTTGTAGTTTATTTTAAGGATGGGATTAATCTGACCCATAACATTCAGTATTGTTTTGCAGTTTATTTTAAGAATGATAAATCTGAGCTAAAAGATTCATTTGTAACTTATTTTAGGAATGGAAGAAAATATATCTGAACCACAAGTTAATTTCTATTTGCCTGATTCTTTAAGCATGTTTTTCTCAAATTTTCTTGATTTGATCTAAATTGATTTAAGAGGGTTTTACTTAAAAAAACACTTAACGTGGCCATTGGACCAAATTAGACGAAGTTGCACCAATTAGTGCAATTCGCCCGAAAAACCTTTTTTTTTTTCTATCGTTGATATCGACCCTCTCCTACACAGGTACGGGTGCTCATGGGCTAGGCCAGCCCGATCCAGACCGGGCTCGGATATGTAATTAATAATTGGGCCAGGCTTGCATTAAGTGATGGAAAGCCCACGGCCTGGCTTGTGTAAGAAATGCATGTAATTTAATTTAATTAGTTCTCCAATGCCTACAAAAGTGATGAAAAGCCCAGTTCAACCTGGCCTGATTGATTAAATGGGTGGGAAAGGGCCTAACTTTTATGGCCCGTGTCGAGCCTGGCTAGTGTTTCTAAAGTCGGGCTGAGCCTGGATATGCCTTAGCCCGGCCCGGCTCAGCCCATGAACACCCCTATACATAGCTCAGGGTCGATATCGACTTTGAGTAGACAAAAAAACACCAGATCCGCTCGTCTTCTTCCTTTTCGGAAAGCCAACCCGAAGGGAAGACCTAATGCATTTCCGCTCTACAAAACGCTCAAATCAATGAACTAATCTTCATATCAAAACCAAAATCTTGAGGGGCGCTTTGTAGCTCGATATCACAAATCAGTTTCAAGAACATGATAAATTTGCCTCCACAGCATTACTTCCACACTGGCCATATCAGAATGCATTCAAGGATAAGCCCACTCTTCCATCGACCACCTTTAATCTCTATATAAGTCATCTCTACTCCTCCTTCCTCTCCCGCCAAGACTGGGGGAGAGGAAGGAGGCGTAGAGATGGCTTTTATGGAGATTAAAGCTGGTTGATGGAAGAGTGGCTTTGTCCTTCAAGGCATAGAGATAAGGCCTATGTGGAAGTAATGCTTGTGGAGGCGAATTTATCATGTTCTTGAAACCGATTTGTGATATATATATCGAGCAACAAAGAGCCCCTCAAGATTTTTGTTTTGATATGGAGATTAGTTCATTGATTTGAGCGTTTGTAGTGTGGAAATGCATTTAGGTCTTCCCTTTGGGTTGGGTTTGGGAAAGAGAGGAGGAAGAAGATGGGCGGATTTTGTGAATTGCCCTAATTGGTGCAAATTTGTTTAATTTACCCGATTTGGTTTTGTGGCCACATCAAGTGATTTTTTTATTGATTTGAATAGATTTTCCTTTCACAAGAAAATTAGCGGCAATACATCTCTTGTTCTTTCATGATCAATCGGCTCATTCCTACACCTCCACTTACTTCTCATCTAGAAACCCCTTTTGACACTCTTTTCAGTAACTCTACTGCATTTGGATGATTTGATTTTTATGGAAACACTTCTCCCCTGCTACATGTGGAGGTGTGATTTATATATATCAGTGTTTTTTTTATCAACCATCAATCTCATTGCTTTTTTTATATCAAACAGTCAAGCATGAACGTAGGACTGGTTCCTATTAAGGTAAAACTTGAAGATATCCCATCCATTGAGTGGACTCTTATTTTGAACAGGTCAAATTCTCAATACGTGGGTCCTACTGTGGAGCTTCACTTCTTTAACTCAAGATTTCTTTAGCTCGAACCTTTAAAGAGTCCGAACTCCCTACACACCGACACATGCATTGGAAATCATCCTAATTTTGGACTCGTCCAAATACGCTACGGGATTGCGTAATGAAGGGGAGGTGCATAAAGAAATTAAAAAGCGCACATACAGTCACCTACACACCCTTCTAGAACTGTAAGAGTCTCTAAAATAAGGGGTTAGAGCTATCTAATTAGAGTGATATTTAGGCCTTTAATTTGGCCAGCACCAAATTCACCCTTCCTATCCAATGGGTGGTTTCTGTGGATTGAGCCATACAGAGGTGTGGTGAAACATCAATGTAAAAAATCAAATTGTCAAACTCTCCTGTACACAACTTTGTGGCCCACCATTGGACGGTATCTACAAGGCCTACTAGCTCCAAGAGGCCCTTAGTGATGTTATGATGTCAAACCTGGACCTAAACTCTATGTAGGTTTAAGGTATGGGACAGGCTTAGATTCAGTGGTAGAGAGCCCAAAGCCCAAAGCCCAAAGCCCAAACCCACTCTAATAAGATATACAATTGAATAAAAAATCCTTGTCGATGAGATCGAGACTCAAATACATGCACTTTCTCAAACGCATACAAATGTCTCAACCAACTGAGCTGCCTTTTGGAGCTGATAGTGGAAGCCATTTTGTTTTATATAAACATTATACAGTCGGAGTCGGGATCGAGCCTTCCCTTTTCTCAGACAGGATGGGCCAAGCACTATGCCACTGAACCAAAACGCCTACTACTATTGATTCCTTCTGCTCAAGTGGTAAAATAAATCTTCAGTATAAAAGTTTCGAACAATACAAAGTCTAGTTGATATCAATTTATTATTTAATTACAATTTAAGTATTTGGTCTATGTTTTAGATGATTGCTTAGTTTGCAGATATAATTAACTAAGATTTTCCTCTATTTCTTAATTGAATGAGTATTTAATTTATAATTTAAG